>CAXKWD010000008.1:48080990-50586384 GCA_964059195.1 Ectobius pallidus
ATGTGTCGTGGTGATATGAGTAATTGAACGTGTAAATGTAATTCTCATAGTATATTAAGTGTGTTTGAATTTTAAGTATGATTAAAATAAATACCCCACATGTTGTAGTAATTTGATGAAGGGATGTAAATAATGATAGCAATACGTTAAAAGTATTGTAATGTATGTATGTTAATGTTTACCACCATATTTTATTTCCATTTAGTTATTTTGTATAGAACAAAATATTGCTCATATTACTTATAGTTAATACAGATTTTCATGGTTAATAGTGGACAATATAATCATTTAAGAATTCACTTAAATATAAGATGATCTGTTGGAAAAAAAATATATAAACTTGATGAAGGAAAAGTAAAATAGGATATATATATATATATATATATATATATATATATATATATATATAAATGATTATAAGAGGAAAATATAAGAAAAAGGATAAGTTCAACTTTTGAAAATGAAAACAAAAGTATGATATAAATGAAAATAATTTTCTTTAATTCCAAACTTTATATGTGATATATCCATGTATACTTATGTAATCTTTATGTGTATTTAAATTTTGTAATCTTGTATAGTGTGCCACTTAAAATCAAAATTTATAAATTACTTTGAGGTTGTTAATATAAGAAAAATTAAACTTACCTGCTTGGAAGTTTAATATTTCATTATATTAAGGG
Organism: Ectobius pallidus; assembly: GCA_964059195.1. Taxonomy (NCBI): domain Eukaryota; kingdom Metazoa; phylum Arthropoda; class Insecta; order Blattodea; family Ectobiidae; genus Ectobius; species Ectobius pallidus. Next base: position 48,081,674 of record CAXKWD010000008.1, read on the forward strand.
GCATTTTGAAGCTGGAATAAGATATTATAATAGCCTATAAGCTTATTTTAATCTAGAAATTATTATTTAATATCTAAATTTTGATTAATCATGCAGAAAAGCCTAATTTCGGGACCTTATAATGATGTAATCTAGATGACGCTGTACTTGTGCCTGTCATGCTCTAAGGTGTAGCTAGTAACGCCTGTAAAAGGGAATTCCCCGATGAGTTCGTTTAACTGGATTTTCAAAGGAAGACGCTAGCTAAAACTTGAATAATTAGCCAATAGCAGGGCTAGAATTATTATGGGTGTAACTTGTAAACCCTTTTACCCGCGAGATATAGTGGCACACGAGAATTAGAAGTGAGGGTATATAAATGACAATCCTTCAGCACCAGCACGCATTACTCTTCTGCCCGTCGCCATGTAAATGCATTACTCTTCTGCCCGTCGCCATGTAAACACATTATTCGCTCATCTGTCGCCATGTAACGCATTATTCGATCACCATTCGCCAAGTACAGAAGTCTCCTAGATTCACGCCGTACTGCCGCCTCATTACATCAGTCTTGTTACATATTACAGTGGCACATTATCTGCATATTAGTAACAAATAAAATGCAGTAAAACTTTACCAATTTATTTAATTGGATTCGACCATACGATTTCCCTGAGGAGTTTCTTAAAATAGCCACACATGATCTACTTCAAACTTGGCGCCCTACGTGGGGCCATACTCTATCAAATTTGACACCTAACTGGGCCATTCTACTCTCTCAAACGTGGCGCCCAACGTGGGGCAGAACTAGTGTCGAATCATACATCTACGAAATAGCAACGTGGAAGACGACGAGATTGCGTGCAGAAAAGCATCACTAGCCTGGAAGCGGCAGAGCAGCAGCTGAGCGCGAGGTCAACTGGAGGCAGAGGCAGTCAAGGTTGAGAGGCGGCGATCTACTGGACGTACAGATCTTAAAATAGCGACACATCATCTACTTCACTATTGTTACTGGATTCCTTTTATTTGAGGATGTGGCTATCTGCAGAAGGTTTCTTGACTGTACCAAAGTGTTACTTTAGGAGTAAAAGGGCTCTAGAAAAGGCTCCGTCACAAAAAATGTGATTTTAGACCAATCTTTGGCTGACAAATTCACTATGTGGGCTATTACCGAGAGTAAATAAATTTTGTCTACACAATTGTGCATTTATGTTAATCATGTGACCAAAAATTCAGCTTGTTTTCACACCTCCTTCATATTTTAATAATTTTATGAAATGTAGACGTTTTTTCTTCCCACTGCAACTTATGTTAAACAACGGTTATTGCTAACAATGCAGGTAATGTGAAATATTCCTCCTCCAAACTAGGGCTCGGACAAGTAACCGAAGTATTTGTCTTTCCGGATATCCGAATACCTATAGCGTACAAATACCGTGCAAATAAATCCGAATAATCGGTTATCCGAATATGGGATTTCGGATAATCGTGTATTCATTTCTTGTCCAATATTCTTGTAACCTATATTTAAATCCTCGGATAGTATTAACCGAATATTGATGACTGAGATGGTGGTAAAAGATTTCCAAACACAACTTAAATACAACAAACATTGGACACAACACCCTACACAGTTTCCAACCCCTACAGAGAAGTTATCTTTACATATGTATACGTTTACACTAAAATTACCTAAATATGTTGTAGAACTACCCCTCTCAAGTAGGAGAGAATTTAGAGTACGGTGAATTCTTATAAACCATCCCCTTCGCGTTTTCATCCCGTATTATTAACATGTGCTGTATACAAAAATACATTATTTGACCTTTTTTCCTTACCAAATTTTGCACAACAACCCTCTTCAACCAGAAGAAGTAAAACTAGCCGACTAATTACCCCTTCCTTAACACCCACCCCTGTAAGTAATGTTTTCGCTATTAAAATATAAATACTGGTATTTTTACAGGGTAATTATACGCAGCGCCAGAAGAACTAGGAGAAATTGTAGCCAACAATTCTATTCGAACAAACCATCCCTTATATATTTCAAACCCCTTTTATGATATTTCTTTACAATTGTACATTCTTTGGCAATATTATCAAATTTTACACACAAAGACTGTGGAACGTGGAGAAAATTATAGGCAACGGTAAGATTCTAATATCCAACCCCTTACACAATTTCAACCCCTTCAGGATAATTGCACATTCTTTGGCGATTTCTTATAACGTTTTACACACAGAAACTCTGGAACATGGAGAAAATTATAAGCAACAAAAAAATTCGAACATACAGCCCCTTACGCAATTTCAACCCCTATTAGGGTGATTTCTACTATTGCACATTCTTTAGCGATTATTATCAAATTTTACACACAGAGACTGTGGAACGTGGAAAAAATTGTAGGCAACAATAAGATTGGAATATACAACCCCTTACGCAATTTCAACCCCTATTAGGTGAGTTCTATGCAATTGCTCATTCTTCGGCAATTTCTTATAAAATCTTACACTGTGGAACATGGAGAAAATGATAGGCAATAATCAAATTCGAATGTACAACTCCTTATGCACTTTCAACCCCTATTGTGTGATCTCAATGCAATTCTATGTTTCTGACCAGTTCTTAAAGAAATTCTACATATTGCGCCTGTAGAACTGGGAGAAAATTGTATGCAACAGTAAGATGCTAATATTCAAACCCTTATGGAATTTCAACCCCCATTAGAATAATTTCTACATAATTGGACACTCTTTGGCTATTATTATCAAATTTTACACACAGGGACTGTGGAACGTGGAGAAAATTATAGGCAACATAATATGCGAATATACAACCCCCTACGCATTTATACCCCTATTATGTAATATCTATGCAATCTCTATGGAATTCTATGTTTTTGATCTGTTTTTTATATGAAGCTGTAGAAAGGGTTGTTTGTAGAACTGGGAGAAAATTGTAGCCAACAATAACATTCGAAAAAACCACACGTTATTTATTTTCAACCCCTACTATATTATTTCTTTACAATTGTACATTCTTTGGCGATTATTATCAAATTTTACATACAGAGACCGTGGAATGTGGATAAAATTATAGACGACATAATATTCGAATATACAATCCTGACGCAATTTCAACCCTTATTATGGTGATTTCTACAAATGTACATTCTTTGGTGATTATTATCAAATTTTACACACAGAAACTGTGGAAAGTAGAGAAAATTGTAGACAATAATAGATTCGAATATACAACCCCTTACGCATTTTCAAGCCCTATTATGGTGATTTCTATACAAATGCACATTCTTCGGTGAGTATTATCAAATTTTACACACAGAGACTGTGGACAGTAGAGAAAATTGTAGCCAACAATAATATTCGAATAACCATCCTTGACGTATTTTCAACCATAATATAAAAATTATCTTTATACAATTCTACATTTTCTGACCAAATTTTATCAAATTTTACACATAAATCCTTTAAACCAAGGAGAAGACTCTAAGCAACAACGATTTTCCAACAAACCACCCTTTAACTGTTTTAGCCCCTGTTGTATGATCTGTTCACCAATCTATTCTCTGAGTAATTTTGACAAAGTTTTACACTCAGAGCCTACAGAACTACGAGGAATTTTTAAGGTGCAGTAACACTTGAATAACCAACCCTTATTTGTTTTTACCTTATATTAACAGTGTGTGAGAATGTTCTGTCAAACAATGTTCATGATTCAAAATAACATAAACGATTTAATAGTTCCCGTGTTATTTATTTTTTTATCCTTGAAGTATTCAGTCACTTGATCACAACGAATGATATCTGAATAATGTGTTAATGGAATATCGCTATTCCGAACAATCACCGTTGGGCATTCGCATATTCGGTGATGTGATCATCGAAAAAGTATCAGTTCTTCTAACCTTACGAGACTATTACGTGAATGGTCTTGAATCCTATGCCTCTGACGTCACGACGTACATAACGTACATTCCTTCATGTTTCCAGATCCCATTGTCACAGCACCAGTATTTTAACTCACATTTTTGCGCTGTGAATGTCTTCAGTGTACAAAAGTCTACCGAGAATGATAGCCGCATTTAAGGCTGGCTCCTACTTAAATTAGTTTTGTCCAACAATTTTATTTATCTTGGTTCTCGAGGGTCTCTGCTTGATATCAGATAAACATTACACAAATAACGTAAATCTAGGTATATACAATAAAAACGGGTTGAAACATTTAAGGGGTGGTTTTTATTAAAATTAATTTAACCTAAAATTTTCTCCTGGTACTGTATGTAAATTTTCATTTAAAAAATGGTCAAAGGGGATAGATTTAAATGAAGCACATACAATAGGGGTTGAAACACATAAGGGGTAGTTCGTTCCAAAATTAGTTTTCCCTAAAATTTTTCCGTCGTTCTATAGGGTCAGTATATAAAGTCTGGTAAGAATTGGTAAAAAAGTTAACATTTAATTTAATAGGGGTTGAAACATTTAAGGGGTGGTTTCTTCCCAAGTTAATTTTGCTCAAAAATCTCTCCTGAACCTATTGAGGTTCTGTGTATTACGTCTGATAAATAAATAAATAAATCAAAGAACGAAGATTTAAATAAATACATGACTTAACAGGGTATCAAACATTTAAGAGTGGTTTATACGAAAGTTAATTTTGTATAAAAAATTATTTTGGTTCTGGAGGGTATTTGTGTAATATCTAATAAAAGTTACTCAAAGAATGAAGGTTTAAATATTGATATACATAGGGGTTGATTCACTTCAGGGATAGTTTCTACCAAAATTAGTTTTGTTTGAAAAATCTCTTGGTTGTAAAAGGTCTGTGAATAATAAGTTATACAAATTACGCAAAGAGTATAGATCTAAATATTGATTAAAAAAATAGGGGTTGAAACATGTAAAGGGTGGTTTATAATACATTTAAATTGGCCTATAATTTTCTCCTGGTTCTATAGGGTATTGTGTAAAGTTTGATAATAATTCGTCAAAGATTGTAGCTCTAAATATAGATCATAAATAGGGGTTGAAACAATTTATGGGCGGTTTCTACTAAAATTAGTTTCGCCTAAAGCTTCCTCCTGGTTCTGTAGGTTCTGTGTGTGAATTTAGATAAAAATGGTCAAAGCTCTGTAAATTTATTTAAATGTCATATAATGGGGGTTAATCATAAGGGGTTGTTTATTCCAAAATAAATTTGCCTAAAATGTTATCCTGGTTCTTTAGGGCCTATGATTAAATTCTGGTAAAAGATGGTAAATAAATGTAGGTTTAAATAAAGATCATATAATAAGGGTTGAAACATTTAAGGGATGGTTTGTTCCAAAATGAATTTGGCTTGAAATATTCTCTTGATTCTATAGGGTCTGTCTGTAAAGTTTGGTAATAATCTTCAAAGATTGTAGATTTATAGACATTAAATAATGGGGGTTGGAAATTTAATAAGGGGTGGTTTTGTAGAATATTGCAGAATACTGACTAGTTCTGCAGGGTTTATGTGTAAATTCTATAGAGATTGTTCGGGGAATTTAGATTTGTATACGAAAATATTACTCACGGGATGTTGAAAATAAGGGAAGGGGTGGCTGACTTGAATTTTAATATTGCCCATCGTTTTTACCTTGTTGAAGGGGGTAGGTGTTTAAAATTTCATGCAAATCAGTGAAAGCATGTAAATTTGTATAGGCCTATAAACACATACTTTTTTATTTTTATGTTAAATGATACAATAAATTAGAAGAAGAGGAAGAAGAAGAATGTAATTATTACAGATGCTTGGGGGGGGGGGGTAAAATTAAGGACTGCATAATATTGTATGTACGGCACGACATCAAGAATGCAATGAACAAGATATTGCACAAACAGCCTCTGTCATGACTCATGGTAGTAGGTATTTGTAGTTCTCTACAAGTAACCGGATATCCGAATACGCAAATACCTACTACCGCAAATACCTAGTAACGGCGGTTATCCGAATAGCAATATTCGGTTAACCGGTTATCCGAATTTTATTTGCCATGACCAAGTAACCGGATACTATCCGGTTACACAAATACACAAATAGTCCGAGCACTACTCCAAACACACAAATTTGATTGTATTCGCAATTTAGGAAATTCTGTCAAAAATAATTTGAGTTCACAGTCCAAATGACGGCAATTTCTTCTGAATTAGTTCAGTGTCATGATCGGCGAGCTTATAAAACCTTGCACTATAACCCTGAAGCTCTGGTGCAGACACAGTGCACATAATATTCTGGAATGGCACCCAGCAGACATTTTGACGAACAGAAGCAGGCCATGAGAGAAGTCTGGCCTTAGACCATGTCATGAAGTTGACAAAGACATCACAGTTTTCATCTGACCGCTCAACAATGTAGCCCACGAACCAGTCCTTGTCATAAATGCATGAAACATACCTTCCTGGCTGTAATTCAGCATCATTCACAACAGTAAGTGGTTGCTCTTTGCCTACAACATCAAAATGATCATCAGCAGATATCCTTTTCATTTTTTTAAAGAGATTGTCGAAATCGGGATAAAGCAATGGTGGGACCTTATACCAGTTATCTTGCCTGCATTTTCAAATCGTGCTGGCAAGCCGAAGTTTTTCTTGTTTTGGTTAATAACCACCTCAGATACATAGAAAAATTTAATTCCTGGAATATTTTCACTGCACCAGTCATACATTTGAGAAGCAGTAAGAATGTGTCCGACCGTGGTTGCCTGAAGGCTTGCTCGTCCAACTAAACGCTTGACGGTTTCACCAATGCCATCACATGGACTCTTACCATGCGATGTTGCAAAAAAGTTCCACTCTGCATCAAGGCCATAGTCTTTGTGATGATTGCTAAGGTTGGAAAGGTTTTTATAGTTTTTATATTGGCTTGCCGCTCCATCGCTGAAGTAAAGAAGTTTTCTGATGACTGGAAATTCATGTTTAATATTTGTTACCACAGATGTGATGAAAGCATGAACACTTGTGGTATCATGCTTAAGACAATCTGATACCACACAAATTGGGAAATGCTCAAGTTTACCAGCCAATTTGTGATAAATCACAAATGGATGAAGTGTTGCTTGAGAGTTGTTCCAGTGGAACCCTTGTACTTCATCCTGCACCATGAAGCTATAATTTTCAGCAAAATCTAACATGACAATTGCCTCGTTCTCCGAAAGATTTTCTTTCAGTTTAATGAGGTAACTAGACTGGGCCTTAGCTATAAAATGGTGCTGTCGGAGACCATCAAATGAACTGCAAGCCATTTGGATGAAGTCCTGCACAGAAGATGTTACACATAAAATTGATGTCCTGTACGTGTGAGCCCACTGTTTGTAAGTCACTGAATCATCGAAATCATAGTCATGCAAAGAAAATATATCTGACAAATGTTGTTCCAGTAGATTCATTCTGTATAGTCTAATACTGTTAATAGGCTTCAGGGATTGTCAGTATTCAGTTTAACATAAGCTGCAGTGGGAAGAAAAACGTCTACATTTCATAAAATTATTAAAATATGAAGGAGGTGAGAAAACAAGCTGAATTTTTGGTCACATGATTAATATAAATGCACAATTGTGTAGAAAAAATTTCTTAACTCTCGGTAATTGCCCACATAGTGAATTTGTCAGTCAAAGAATGGTTTAAAATAGCATTTTTTGTGCCGGAGCCCTTTTACTCCTAAAGTAACACTTTGGTACAGTCAAGAAACCTTCTGCAGATGGCCACATCCTCAAATAAAAGGAATCCAGTAACAATAGCCTGTTGTAAATCATAATAGTATGACAGCTGCCTCGTGAAAATTGAAATTTTCATTTTCCTACATAAAAAGATCACTACTTTGGAGGCCAGTAGCTCAGAAACTAGAAGAGGTACACCTTCTCTGATGGCAGATTCTGAAAGCCTGTGTTCAAATTGCCCAGTATAGCTAATTTCAGGCAGATATCATATTCCATTCCAGAAATATTGCCATCCAAAAGTAGGTGCACAGGAACATGTGCAATTTGCAAGTGTCAAAAATGGACAACAGACCTTTCTTTAAAGGGCCACAGCACCGAAACCCTTAGGAATTTTGGCCTAAAATTTGGCAATTCTTCATTATATATGTAAAGGTACCAGCACAATTTTTGTTAGTCAAATCTGAGTCGGTCACCCGGGGACCTCTGGTTGAGTTCATATGGAATGACCCACTTATCTGCTCAACAGGTTGTAGAAATCTCTTACATACAGGAACAAATGCATGAAATTAATGCCTCTCTTTCATTTCCTTGGGAGATAAAGTATGGAGTTCCACAGGGTTCTATTATTGGCCCAGTCCTGTTTTTAATTTACATTAATGATTTAGATTCCTCCATCAAGAATGGAAATTCAACTTTTTTTGCTGATGATACCAGTATTTTTTATTTCAGGTCTAAGCTGAAGTCAAATTTAGAAATGACAATAAATCAGTTACTTGAATGGTTTGCACAAAACAAATTAGTAATAAACACATTCGGTGACTGTCAAACTCTGAACGATAAAATCACATGCTGCAAACTTTCTTCCTACCAGAGTTGACACAATGTAATTGTGATATTGACAGATTGTGGTTTCAACAGGATGGTACTGCAGCACATACTGCATGTCTTTCAATGGACACACTACATGCTGCTTTCCCCGGCCAAATTCTTGCCAGGTTTGGTGATATCCAATGCCCCTCCAAATCTCATGACCTTATTGCACCAGATTTTTTTCTGCGGGGCTATCTGAAGTCTAAAATTTTTGCTCATGCCCTCCCTGACATTAACAGTCTTAAAAATGCAATTCAGCAGGAGATTTCAAATGTTACGCATTCACATAATGGCCAGTATATAAGGGAGATTGCAGCAATGTGTTGAAATTAATGGAGGGCATCTCAAAGACTTCATATTCAAAAAGTAAGACCAGAATTGCAAATCCAAGACTGTAAGACATTTAAAAATGTTCAATGTAGCTTATTTCTTTGTTAAATAAATGTGTTACACGATAAATGCCACACCCTGTACATAATTACCAACTCTTTAGCTGCAAAATTCCACTTTTTGCAATACTTCAAAAGAGGATCTCTGCTTTTACTGAATGGAAAATGACTGTAAAAATTTAAGGGAACGGAAAAATGTTCAGTTTCAAATCATTAGAAAAATTACTTATTTTTATCTAATGCATTTGAAAGACCTATTTGGCCTTTTTAGGTCACCATTTAGCTAATCAGTATCAACTCAGTTAAGTATAATATAACTAATCTACTTTTCAGAAGAAACAGTACAATGAAATATACTCACTATACTAGTCTTCATTTCAGCAACCATAGTCTCAATGAAGTGATCCTGAACAAAGACATCAGGTAACCTCTTCAATAACTCCAATGCTAATTTTGCAGCAGAGTCAACAACATCATCTGGAAGAAAATGCAGCTTCTCAAACAAAGAAATCTTAAGACTTGCTATACAAGGATGCTATAGGCAAAGATATAAAAACTAATCCCCCAGTCATGAAAGAGTAAAGATGTCACAAATGTAGAAATTAATCCTTTCAGAACATATAATTTGCTGTACAGCGCATATGTTAGGATCAGAGTGTGGTGCAAGGTAAGTGTACACAATTAAGATAAATAAGTCATGTGTCGACAGGAGGTGCATGCTACTGATATCCTAAACAAGCTCCCAAATAGGAGTGATATAAAAGAGAGAACAAAATTTAAACGCCTTAGTAGTAACATTTTACTCCACTAATATGTAGCACATGTAAGAATAATAAGTTACCACACTATATACTTCAATCTCAGATGCAATATTACGAGAGACCAGTCAGCTGAATAGGATCGGAGAACAGCAAAGTCAGCAAGCGTGAATGGAGCAGTGTTATGTTGTAGAACTTGAGAAACAATAAGCATATTAATGTAAGATTTGAGGCTTTAATGGTGAATCTTATGTAGAAAATCTTCTCGGGTTTGCAGCCAGGTGAGAAGTTTGTTGTGGTCCGTTTCCGAGGCTGACGCTGCCTCCATCCTCAGATAATAAGTGTCGAGTTTTAACATGTAAGGAATATATATACCAACCTGTGTTGGGCGGAGTCGACCAATCAGGGAGCAGCTGTTCTGTTTTCGGTCCTTTTCCGGGCCAAAATGTTCCTTTTACCTTTCAGGTCCTGAATGCATTTGTTCCAGGCCTGGTTGATAGTGAAACCTTCATCCCTGTTAAAGTTTGTGTCTTTCAGTCTAATTTCAATTGCCTCTCTGATGATCTGGTCCCAATAGCGTGTTGTCTTGGCGAGTACTGTTTTGTTTTTAAATTCTATTCTGTGACCCGGTCCAGAATTAATGGTGTGGTCTGCAACTGCTGATTTGTCCGGGTAGAAGAGTCTAATGCACCTTTCGTGTTCTTTGCAGCGCTGTTCAATTGTGCGTGAAGTCTGTCCGATGTAGGCTTTACCGCATTACATGGGATGCGATAAACGCTATTGGGACCAGATCATCAGAGAGGCAATTGAAATTAGACTGGAAGACACAAACTTTAACAGGGATGAAGGTTTCACTATCAACCAGGCCTGGAACAAATGCATTCAGGACCTGAAAGGTAAAAGGAACATTTTGGCCCGGAAAAGGACCGAAAACAGAACAGCTGCTCCCTGATTGGTCGACTCTGCCCAACACGGGTTGGTATATATATTCCTTACATGTTAAAACTCGACAGCGTCAGCCTCGGAAACGTTGGACCACAACAAACTTCTCACCTGACTGCAAACCCGAGAAGATTTTCTAAATAAGCATATTATTTTAACCACCAAGCTTGCAATGTATTATAGGAAAAACTGTCTGTACAAAGTACCTCACTTGACAATAAACCTATAGTGTAATGCCAAGGAGGTAAATGGGTTGATACAAGAATAAATTACAATTACAATTACAAAGAAAGAAATCAAACAAATCCTTTCAACATTTCATTGGGTCTTAAGAAGAGCAAACACAATCACAAGGAGTGGTAGTGTTTGAATGATGCAACATGCAAGTACAGTGATAATTCCATGAAAAATTGATCTCTTAGTGAGCATTCACACCGAAGTGGCATAGCATGCGAATCGCACTACCTGGATGCAGGCTGCACATTGAGTTGCATGGTTCACCAGGGTGTCCACACAAATTTTGATATAAATTTCCCTGACTTTTCCCTGACTTTCCATGACCAAAGTTACTAATTTCCCTGACTCACAAAAAGAACATTTGTCAGACCTCTGTTATACAGATAAATCAATGTATAGTCGTCGTTCTGTCTTCCACAACATACCTACAAAGGAACTACAAGTTTTATAACACCAGTGTTCAGTCTTTCAAAACACAACCATAAAGGAACTACAAGTTTCAAAAATAATTTCATAACATCTTCTCAAGCACTGCTTTCTTCTGTTGAATTTCTACATCTTTTTCGCGCTCATAATTCATTTTTCTTTTTTTTTCCTCTAGCTCTCTAAGTTCTTGCTGAATTTTTCTTTTTTCTCTCCTCTTTTTGTCTTCCTCAGCATTTATCTGTTTTTTCTTTTCTAAGTAAGCCTGATATCTTCTCCTGGAAGCTCTCACAGAATTTAGCATACTTCTTGTAACAGTCACTTCTTTTGATCCACCCATACTCTTCACAGCATCATATACGATACGTTGAGCCACCAGAGATTCTTCTAACAAATTTTCAACTAAGAGACATTTGTTTACGGAAAAGCCACTTTCAACCGAGGCATTACCGTGTGATAAAATGAAGCACAGCTTTATGACAAACCATAAATCATCAAATCTCTTGTCATTTCCAATTAGTGTATAAAAAAACTCGTCAAGTGCAACTGTGTCCTTGTCATCACATGCAAAATCAGTGAATTGCTTCTGCCATTTTTCAGACTGAGCTTCAACTATCAGTTGGGTATACTGTTTTTTTGCCCTCTCAGCCAACTCGTCGCTCACTCTCTTGTTACAATGCAATTCTTCTAGGACAACATCTATTCTCTTCACACCCAAACTTGACTGATAAAAAATGACTCTTGGATCAAAGCAGGTTAACCCTCGTGCAAGATGAGATTTCAACGGGCTTTTAGCTTTCAGCTTTTCAACCATGCTGATAAGAAGTTTTCGAAACTCATGCTTGAATACAGATTTGTCCTTGTCAGTACACTTAACCTTCCTTAACAACTTCTTGGCACCATACCCAATGTCCACTTTGTCTACTGGAATGAGGTTTTCACTGTCTGACAGATCTAAAGTCATAAGTTTGTAAGCAGTACTTGCTTCAGCAATACTTTTTTGTTTCACAAACCTGGCCATGAGGTTCCTTATAACTTCTTGAAGTGTTGTGTAAAGGAAAGGTACTTAAGGTTTTTGACTCTGAAACCTTCTTAAAAAGGGTTCACACTCTGAAATCACACTTTTAAAAGCAGCTAATTTTGCTTCCAGAATTGGATCCTTCATAGACTCCTTGAGATATTTATGGTTCTTGTTGCCTTGTATACATGCTCCCTTAACAAATTTCTCAACATGACCATATATCTTCAATGCTTGATCAACACACGCACCATTTTCAAGCCATCTCACAGAGGTAAACTTTAAGGGAAAATGTGTACTGCCTGTAGTTTCAGTGTACTTTGCTCTGCGAGCTGGGCTGTCTTTGAATAGACCATACATGGCTCTTAAATTATGATACAGATCCCAATTGGCAGTCAGAAGGCCTGTCTTCACGGCTCCATTCACTGTATGCAGACCACAGACACCGATGTCAAGAAGTGTCTTTCCATCTGGGTTATCAACTTTCAATTTGTTTTCAAGTTTTTTTATAAAGCAAAGATTTACATTTGGCCCGTCCATTGAAACTTGTAGAATTTTGTCGAAAGGGAGAGAGAGGCCTTCAACAAATCCTTCCAACAGATGATCAGCAGTCGACCGTCCTAAGAAAACACTGTTGAAATACCGAGTAGCAACTCTTTGCTGGTTAACATCCCAAAACCGCACCACTATGTCCATTTGCCCAAGCTGCACAACCTTATTTAAGGATTCATCAAAACATACTACATAATCATTGCAATTCTTTAAGTCAGTTTCCAAACAATCTCTAAAATAAGGAGATAGTCCATGGTTAATTATATATGACGCTTTAGTTTTTCCCATTGCAAAATTCTGTGCAATTTGGCTATCAGGAAACATCCTCTTGAAAGCCGAAACACTTCCATCACATGAATTTAAGGACATCTTTCCTGTCACAACCTCCAGAGCCCACATGATCTCTGCTGATGTGACATCATCTTCATTCACAGAGATAGTCTTGATATTTGTCTGCTGCAAAACTGGAACTGAAGTACAAACAGAGACTGCTATTGTTGTAGACGTTGAATCTTCTGTAGAAGGCACAACACACTGCTCGACAGATATAGTTTTTTTAGCAAAATATGAAATGCTGGCCTGCAAACATTTACTTGTCAAATTCTTCACATGTTTTGGCCCCTTAGCATGTGACACCACAGCTTGTCTTCCCATGTTACTAAGCCTAAAAGATTTAAACCATACTTTACAGTAAGCTGATGAAGAGTCCTCAGGCACCAAATCTAACCATCCAGCAAAATCAGGATTCAATTTATTGTCTAGCCACTGTTTACTAAATATACACTTCTTGGCCATATTGTTCCTCAAACATTAACATTCATTCAAACCCGGAAACAGAAATTCACAAGTTCACACAAACACTATTTAGAAGTTTCTTAACTGTTTGCGCCCACGCGATGTTTTCCCGCCGGGTGTGCGAGCCGTGGGTTGGGCGTTAACGCTCTCATTGGCTGGCGATGACCTTGCATGTGATTGGTCCTATCCTCATGGTTCTGCCAACAATATATTTCGAATGGGAAATGCAGGAAATGTTGCTCATGATGCAATTTCCGACTAGTTTACGTATGTATAAGACATGTGATCTCCCCAAGAAATAATTAAGTTTATATGACAAGAGATGTTAGGTTTAATAAATAAAAAGGGGGATTGAGGATGTTAAGACGTACCCCGATGCAAATGGTATTCAAGGCAGTGACTGACCACTACAGACCTACAAGATGGCAGCACTGATTTTGCAGCATGTGACACATCGACACCATCTACCGGCGAAGCTGAACACTTGCAAAAGCAGACGACATATCAATACACAGTGTGCCATTTTACGCAGGAAATTTTATATCAAATTTGCTAACACAGCCTGGGTTATGGCAGGCTGGAGCACATAATTTTTCCCTCAAATTACTATCACTGGGGAAACTTTCTGAAATTTCTGCAAGAATTCCCTGACTTTCCCTGACCAATCTTAAATTCCCTGACTTTCACTGACCAATTTCACCTTCCCTGACTTTTCACTGACTTTCCAGAATGTGGACACCCTGTTCACGGTTATGCATTCATACCAAAGTAGCATATATGCGATCTGTAGTTTAACGTAAATTACATATTTTCACTTGAAACACAATTGAGAAACCCATTTAAAATAATGTAATTTACCTAAAGTGGATATAGTTTCAGCAATTTTAATCCAGGCTTTTTTCCTGCAAGTTTCGATTGCCGTATCGTATAGTCTACGCATGTACAAATTTTATGTTAATTAGGTCTCTTTCTTTCTAGCAGTTTTCGTGACATCTTTGCCATAATCTACTGCTACACAAGCAAATATGTGTTGAATTTTCTTAAAAATTAGAAAACAGCTGAAAAGGCAACTGTACGCATGCGTCATCCCGAGTAGCGTCGCATGAAATAAGTCCAGATCTATCTGAAGAAATGAATGTCACACTCTGCGAGCTGCACTATTGCCACGTTACTTTGGTGTGAAGACTTGAACTTGTTTATTTGGGATTTTAAATGAGTAACGTGCAGCGTGCATCCAGGTAGCACGTCGCAAGTGGCATGCTACTTTGGTGTGAATGCTCCCTTAGGGTTATAATAAATTTTTGACAGAGAATCTCAAGTAATCAGACTTGAGTCACTCTGTAGTAAAATAAGCTATCCTGAGTGTTGCTGCAAGCCATTTGCTTGAGAAGATTCAGACATGAGACTCATATCGCGCCACATAATAGTCTCTCAAGATAAGGTAGCGGGCGTTCATATTAATAGTTTCTGAAACTGGTCTTGAGAGCATTTTCAGATAGGGAAACTATCATTTCTATCAAAACTATCATTTTCAGATCCAAAGGTGTTTCAAGACTTGAAACTTAAACTGAAACTTCGAACTGAGAAGATTGCATTCTATGACAGCATATTTCAGTTTTCACTCGTACTGTACAGAATAAACAATCCTAATATATTGGATAGAGCAGTCATAAAATGCACTGGGAAATAAAGATTCTGAAACTAATTAATGTCTGTAGTATATAATAAAGGAATCTTCTTAATTAAGCCAAGTTCCTCAATTCAGGCCTATATTTCATGCTGTCATTAGTAACACCTGGAATATCACTTAAATTTTAGGTAATGTACGATTCAGACTTATTACAGAGTACACAAGCAAAGGATTGATGCAAAATCACAGAAGATAGAACAATGGGAAAAGCATAAGGGTGCAGTTATTGTAGAACAATCTGCTGATGCAAGTTATAAGTTACCTTTGCCTCCTTCTATTCTCAACATACCTTCTCAAGTATTATAGTAAATAATATATCAGACTGTGTATCACTTGAGTATGGGATCTCGTATTACTTGAGTAGACATCAGCTGAGAACAGTTTGAAACAAGATTATTGAACCATCCTTGTCTCAAGACTAGAACGCTATTAATATTTTTAATAACAACTATTAATATGCACCTTAGAGGGGTGTTGCTTAGTAGGGGAAGCTTTCTTCAGAAAATGAGTTAAACTACTCTCATATAAAATACCTTGGAATCCAAGATAATGTGAATCATCTAAACCAAGTTAACATCAGCAAACTTTTCTTGGAGTTTCCTCTCCATACCACGGTTCACATAAGAATTCCACTCAAAATGTTATCCTTCAATTAATAAATAGAATCAATTTGTTTTTTTCGCATTTAAATTTTATCACAAATCACTAAGACTTAATTTTCTAAAGAAAATGCAAATATCATCTTACACGTCTGGGAAACTTTACACACCAGAAGAATTGGAACTACAGTATTATACAGAAGAGAGAAAATAATCCATGAACCCATATGTAGCAGTCACAACCCTCAAAAGCAACATTGTTTCTTACTGAAAATATCCACATCTGTACAAAGTACCACTGCTGTAAAATTTAATTTTATCATAGACATATTATTGTAGCCTTATTCTACTTAAAAAAAATAATAATTTATTTAACACTCTACAAAATGAATATGCTATTCAGCCTCTGTTCGATGGTCAGGAAGAGGAGTGTCTCTAAATGGAGGTAAAATAAGCCTATGAGGCAGGTTTCACCATATATGAAATGGATTACCAGTAGTTCTAAGGTGTTGACTTAATGATATATTTTCTGTAAAGTTTATGCCTTTATTGAAGTAGTAAATATTTGTGCTTGGTATTTAACGGTAACTTGTTTCAAGAGGCATGTTGAGAGGTGGTGAAGGTAAATTATACAACCTGTATGAACAGACTGCTCCACAATAACTTGTGTGATTTGCATCAAAATACTTGACGAGTAACTTCTTCAATGACTTCAGAGCAGCATCTGCTTCTAGGGCATATTCAATCACTGATCTGGTGATTTTCCTACAGTCTAGCAAGGAACTCATATGACTAGTGGAATCTGGAAGTGGGAGGAACTCTCCATGACCCACGTTTATTTTATGCATAACACTAAAAGTGAATATCAGTATGTGACTATTGTAAAGACTATTTTACAGTACATACATTAAAAATGACGGAAACTGAGTATGTTTATGAGATTTTCTGCTAAGAACTTTTAAGGTTCAAACATGTTTTTCCAATAACCAATAATTGAATGTCCCTAAGTTTTTCTCATCAAAAACCAATTTAAAAATAATACATAAATCATTTTAAGTTGATTAATAAAGAGTAATAAATTATTCTGACACCAAGTGAAATCATTATTAGTAGGCCTATTTCACGCAATTTATTATACAGTGCGACTTTCGAGCGGCCGGACCGTTCTGCGGCGACCTTGGACTCGGTGATGAGTGGGGTGCTGGCGGCCAGACAGCTACTATATAGCTACTATAGCTACCGCTGGCTTCACACATCAGTCAGCTTGGATCTGTCGAGTGAGAAACTCTATGGGAGTGTTTAGTGTAAAATTGCGTTGTCTCTGTTTGTGTGTTTACAGTAAAATTGTTTCGTCTCTGATCGCGTGTTTAGTGAAATATTGTGTTGTCTCTTGGTGATAATTTGTCCATTAAAGGAAGGGTAAACTAAAAAAATACCATTTTCTCATTTTAATCTCATCGCACGGAGCTTTGAATTACGAAACGAATGGTGATCTCGTGAACTTCTGGTGCCCAATATTACGCCTTGTACGGGTGAAGTGAAAAGCTGCTGTGACGTCACACCTGACTAACTCGCTAGCAGGACAACAGCTGCTGTAATGCTCGGGCGTGTGTTTCTAATACACCACCAAGTCTCATTTGTGTTTGTTGTTGATAGAGATGCCTGCAATGTTACCTTCTAAGGACAAATCTCGGTATTCACAAATTAATATCACACAAAAAGAAAATGACAAGGAATTATTTAAAGAATTGCAAGGAAGAAAAGAAAATACGGAATGGTGTAAATGTGGGCTGTGTATACATATGAAAACGGGCCACGAAAGTGTGTGTTGTTGGGACTGTGAAGTAATTTGTGAACAGAAGGGGGTTGTAGACTGTATAACACGACATTGCTCATTCGATAGCGTTATTATAAATAAAGATACACTAGTTGCCAGGCGTTATCAGTTAATACTTAGATCTAATACAGTTCAAAAACAAAATATTTTTCAAGATACGAACAGAGTCACATTCAGATTCAGAATCATCTTTTGCGGTAGTAGAAATTTCTGAAATGCTAAAAGAGCTATCTAAATCACAATTTCTAGAAGAAACATTCAATGAATCTGTGCAAACATTGACATAAGTTTCATTTCCTAGTTCACACTGAACGCCTACGCTGTTAGAAACTGAATGTTCGTCATAAATACTAGATTCCACATTCATGATTTGTCCATTCCCGGATACTGAAGGATTACTGTTCAAATCTTGCAACGACTCTCTCATTTCCTTCTTCCTCGAGTACGACGATTTTCTTTACTTCATTGGCGGTGTTTCAGATTTCCCACGCAAAAGAAGTGATGGCACAGCACTTCTTTTTTAAACAGATTGCGGGGTTTCTCCAGATAACTGTTTTCGTAACTGTACTGAAAGCTCGGTATCATTTTCTTCAAAATGTTGTGAACAAACCGTACTGTATTTAGTAGGAACAAATTTTTCTCTTTTTATTTTTATCAGCCATTGCTTATTTACGTTCGGGTGACTTATCTCTGTTGGGAAATCGATGGAAAGATATTTTAAGTGTGTTATCACTCTTCGACGATGAGTTTGTACACCCCACAACACAACAATAAACCATTGTTTGAACAGATACTCACTAAAAAACTGTAACAGTAGACAGAATACTGTGAAATGTCTTTCACCGGGCGAGACTGAGCCAAGCCTTCGTCAAGCGTGACGTCACGCGCCCATCGCTTTACAATAAATATATTCGTTTTGTGATTAAATGTGAAGGTGTAAAACATTTCTAACAGTGAATATCATTTCTTAAAAACATTTTCTTTCAATCCGTATGAAAAAAATGATACTGAATTTTTAGTTTACTTTTCCTTTAATAAAGGCTGAGTACACTTTAGAGCAACGTATTTTTCTTTATGATATGTATGTGAAATTTTTTCTTTATGTGAAATACTCTTCTCCAAGAAGGTGTCATAGAGAATTTCAACAACGATTTGCAGGTGTTTGAATTCCTAGCCGGTCAACTATTCATGACCTTGTTAATAAAGTCAGGCGTACAGGATCCTTTTTGAACAAGAAACATATTCGACAACGCCGTGTACTAACAGAAGAGAAGCTCGATGAAATAGGGGCCCAGTTAGAGCACACACCCCAAAAATCACTCAGACGTTTAGCACAAAAGGTTAACATTTCTAAGTCGGCAGCTTTTGTGGCAATAAACCTTCTGAAACTTAAGCCGTACTAGGTAACTGTAGTTCATGCTTTACAACCACAAGCCGTACAAGGTAACTGTAGTTCATGCTTTACAACCACAAGATCCTGTAAGTAGGGTTAATTATTACAATTGGTTTTTGCAGTTCGTTCAATAATGGAGAAGTGGACCCACTTTTAACATTCTTCACTGATGAAGCGTGGTTTTATCTTCAAGGTCACGTTTCTACTCAGAACAATAGATACTGGGCTACCGAAAATCCCCATATGATTCATGAAGTTCCTCACCACGCTGCAAAAGTTGGGGTTTGGTGCGCAGTGAGTGTGCTTAGAATTATCGTTCCCATATTTTACGACACAACAGTTGATTCACACGTTTATGTAAATTCTATTTTAAATAATTTTTTTCCGCTACTAACAAGAAATGAAAGATTGTGTGGCTGGTTTCAGCAGGATTCAGCTACAGCGCACACTGCTGAAAATTCTATGCATGAATTGCGAAGTGTGTATGGTGACAGAATAATTAGTCGAGGATTGTGGCCACCTCGTTCCCTTGACCTGTCACCATGCAATTTTTATTTATGGGGAACGTTAAAGAATAAAGTGTATGCATCAAATCCGCACACGTTACAAGAATTGAAGGACAGCATCACGAGAGAAATACAGGCAATCAGTCAACATGAACTTTTGCGAGTAAACCAGAATTGTTTTCGGAGATAAAGAGAATGTGTTCGCGTTCAAGGTCATCAATTTCAACAACTGTTGTGATGCAGGTAAGCCTAATGTAAGTTAGTACAGTAGTTAGTGTTCTGTACCCATGACTTGCCGGTCGTTTACGTGTAACATTGGCGGAAGATGCGCCAAGCCTCACCCAGTCCGGTGCCGCCACGCGATGGTCCGGCCGCTCGAAAGACGCACTGTATTATTATTATGAACATCATAATTATTATTGTAGTTAATATAATACTTTACTTTAACAACCATCACACTCTGCATAGTAGCAAACTTAAGTTGCAACAAAATGCTAAATTTTATAATTATAATCTGCATTATAAAACTTTCTGAGCTGTCTCACTGACAGAGCAAACTCTTACTGAAGTTGGAAGTGCTGATTGATTTTTTCCTACAGTTGTGATAAGTAATAACCTAAAAATCATACCTCCTCTTTTCCACATGTTTTAAAACTTGCAGAAAATCTAATCTTACAGAGTAGCATCGTTTGTCAAGTTGAAAACCATTATTTTGTACTTTGCAGTTTCCCTATGGCTACAAACCCAGTATGGACTACAGAGTATGTATAATTGGAAAATGTAAACAAGAAAATTAAAAACTTGTCACTTTTTAAGTTTCTACTCAAATATCTCCATAAACTATGTATCATTAAACAAAAGGTATGGGATTTTATATTTTCCTACAATGGTATAATGTTACATACTTCTAGCTTTGATCACTAGGTGCCTCCACTTGCTTGTGTTCATTTAGAGTATTGGGTGCATCGCCCCTCACGTACTTGAGGCCAGCAGTGAGTAATAATCATAGGTCAGAACTGTTTCGTGTCACTATGTAATTGTTATGTTTAATTGTGTTTCAGCTGTGTTTGGTGACATGTTCATGTGTGAAAATGTAGCCACACCTTACATATCAGGTTTGCATCTCCATTTAAATTTGCCATAGTAATCATGTAAATTATAAAGTAACCCCCACTCCCTTGCTTGTAGCTGTAGGATAGCATTGTGGTGTATTTTCACTAGCTACTTGGAATATTTATTTTTGTAAACCATGTAGTTTCTGTCATTTCTTGCTTGTTGGTGAATAGTAGCCGATAATTTCTGGGCTCTCATTTGAGCTTGTGGGTGGTTTCTTATTATAGTGGCTTCTGTTGTAGGCTTCCCCACACCATAATGACGTCTTTTTCCATTCTTTCCCCACCCCCCTCCTTCCAGCCTTGCAAGCCTGAAATGTATATTTTTAAATTCTGTTCTTTCGTTTTAGTTTGTAAATTTTATTTGGGTCAGAGTTAATATTTTGAATTTCCTCTGGCCATGCCCATCTCCAGCCTGACTTGGATTTTAAAGGCTTCCTAGTCAGCAGTCCTGCTTTCTACTTTTTATCAAATTCTCTCTAGTTTTGATTTTCTAGTAGGCCTACAAAGTATTTGTCCAATATTTGCCTTCAGGAGTTTTTTATATAATAAACAGTGATGGGAAAATTACAAAAAAATAGTAATTGGGCTGAATTACAATTACTTGAGAAACATTTTACTTAATTACAATTACAAATTACTTTTTGAAAAAGTAATCAGTAAAATTACAATTACAATTACTTTACAAAATGGCAGTACCTAAAAATTCCTTCATTTTGGGGGGCACAAAAAAGTAATCAGTAAAATTACACTTACAATTACTTTACAAAATGGCAGTACCTATTTTTGGGGGGTGGGGGGGCACAAGACCATAAACTATCGGGCCATTCAGTGGTAAAGCAGCTTGGGACGTTACCAAGTCTCAAATTATTAATGAACAAACAAAACAAAAACACATCAACACCAATATTTCCAGACACATTGAATAACTTTTGTTAATATTACCTCTAATTTGGATATTAGTTGCAAAACAGTAAAATGATGAAGATATAGCTAGCGAGAATGAGAAGCAAGTTTCAAAATACACTTAATTAAGAAATGTTCTTACTGAAACATTTAACTGAAAAAAGTTATAAATGGGAAGAAATAGATACTTATTTCTTTTCCCACAGCTTACAATATTATGCATAATCTTTAAACGTCAAATAATGAAAATATACATAGTTATTCCAATGCCATTTTTAAAATGTCTGATGTTATTGCATACCGAACACCGTTCTGTCTGCGCATGATGCTTTCTGTGCGTTCCTTTAAGTCCGCTTAAAAATGACTTAATACGAGTATAAAGCGTGGGAAGCTTAATACTCGTTATTGTGCATCTTAATATTTAAAATTTTCCGGCAGAGGACCCCCGAAGGACCTACTTCCAGACCCCCTGGATGTTATAACCCCCCATATGGTCGGCCTGGTTACGCCTATGCTCGCAGTGGCGGACGCAGGGGGGATACATCCCCCCCCCCCGAAATTTGAAAAAAAGGTTATATATGTACCCTGAGTGGTCAGTTTTATAAACTAATTGTAATGTAAGTTAATTTTTTGTAGTATTCTTTATACCTAATCAAATCCCTCCCCCCGAAAAAAATTCTGCGTCCGCCACTGAATGCTCTGCAATTAACTTTGAAGTTGAGGTTAGTTTGAGCTTAGTATTATGCTGTGGAACACATAACCTTCTTCTCAAAGAAAGGGATATAAATAAACTTTATAGGCTGAGAACAGCAATTTTCATTTCTTGAATAGGTCTTCAAATAAATGGAAACCATACAGAAATCTAATTAAATGCAGTATCACTCCACGTAAATTTCTCTGGCTGTGGTCGCCATTGAAAAAAAAAATACATTCGACTTCCGCTCATCTCAGCTGATGTCGCGTTGCCACGTTTTTCCGGAGAAATGCTGACTTGCCATGTCGAATGTCGCGTCGCTGCTTCATTCGCTACAGTTTCGCTGCAGCAAACTAAAGTGTAAAAAAGAACGACTGATAGTCCATGCAGCAAAACCCGTAAAGCCAGAACTGACATTGCCTCACCACTGCTGCAGCGACCATACAGCGATGCTGGAACAGCTGTAAAGCACTTTACGTTCGCTTTAAAAAGAACGCTAAATTCACTGCCGCTCCAGCTACTGCCAGCGAGTAGAAGAAAGCAACATTGCCAAATTCGCAATTCGATACTTTTCGATTACTAAAATGTAACGATTACTCAAATGTAACGATTACAATTTTATTTCCAGAAGTAAATTACGAGTAAAAATTACATTTTTTAAAAAGTAACGATTACAAGTAAATGGGACCAAAAAAGGAATCGTTACTGCAATCTGATTACTTTTACTCAATTACTTCCCATCACTGATAATAAAGTCAATATATTTTAGTTTAACTACAGGCCTAGAGTTCCCCATGTAATAGCATGAAATATATATTAATAATTTAATTTTAATGCACAATATTTTAAAGTAAATGCTTAACACTACCTTGTAACAAATTTCAGTTCACATGATACTTGTGAATTCTGGATTTGTAAGATGATGTTATGTTTATAAGAATATTTTTCTCTAAGGTACAATATGTTTTATTATTATAACCAAAACCATTTATGTAAGTGACTGTTAGTGTAATATCATTATTAAGTGCCAATATGGTACTTTATGAGATTGTGTGCAGGACGGGAAAATGTCTGTCCGTGTGTCCGTAGCGTGATAACTCTAGTTCGCTCTATCGGATTTTCATAAAATATGGTATACGCATGGAAAGAAACCTATTGATATTGGATCAAATCAGTTGACCGGTACCAGAGTAAATCCCAATTTAGTGCCTATTTTATGGTAATATATTAGAAAGAATTTATATCAAATGCAAATCAGTTATCGTGACAACATATTCTTTTACAGTGTTCATATATGGCTTTGGAAGTTGCAATACAGTTAGCTATGACAAATAACACTATTCCTTCACATATGCTTATGAAACTAGACCGTTCAACTGAGTAAGGTGGCCAAGATGGTAACATCTTGACTGAGCAAGGTGGGGACTCGTATTCTGGAGGTCCCTGATTCAAGTCCCAAGGCCGGGCAATTTGAAATTTTTTAAATTTTTATGTGAGTGTGCGACTGTCAAGATATCACAAATCTGTATAGTTCTGTTGATGCTGGACGATTTTCATCTAATTTTTTTTGTTTTTTTTTTAACTAGACCTCTGTTCTTCTGCAAGCCCTGCATAATGAATCAATCTGAGCTTAACTCTGAAATCAATTTAAAAAACCTATTTTCTGAAAATCATAATTGCAATTATAACTGATTAAACAAAAGCATTCTAGCACTTTGTTACATCAGCTTACCTGATTTTATTTATTTTCTAAATTGTATGTAGAATGAACAACTAAACTTTAACATTCTTGTGTATCCACTCGGAATTCACCCTTACCAACGGGCAGGCCCGTTTTCAAGGAATAGGCTAGAATTTCTGTGGTAGGTTAACCTCGCATCCTTCCACATATCCCTTAGATGGGGCTCAACTAACAGCTGAGAATTAGTCCCTTTTCATATGCATGCACACATATTATTGTTTTATTGCTGATTCACTACAATACACTACAGAGGCCTTTAGGGTTCTGGAGCTTGAGACTCCCAGATGTTTAGGCAACAGGCACATCTAGGTGGGAACGTTGTCAGTCTACAGCCCTAGCAATGGTCCTGCTCTTTGCTAATTAGATCAATTGAAAGATCTCAATCAGTTCATGGGGGACTGAAGCTGCAACCTTCCAGTTTGATGTGTGGTGCACTAATGCGTATCTCACATAACTTTATTAACTATAAATGAGAAGAAAATTACCTGTGAAGATACCTTTGTGCCATTTTAAGACAACTAGTTTCATGCACAGAAATATATGAATGTTCAGATCATCTCTCTTGATAATAGCTGAATTCAGTATCATATTAAGGTCTTCCTTCAGTCTTATGAGGCAACCTTCTTTTTCTTCATTAGTAAGATCTGGATCCATGAAAATTTTATCATCTAAGGTAAGATAACTCTTCAGGAGATCAATTAAAGTATAATGACTCTGAAATGATAAGCAAATTAAGTATTCAATATTACATTTTGGGACTCAGGAAACATAGAGTAGGGATACAGAAAATAAAACAATATCAAGTCAACTTTGAAACATGCCAGATGAAAAGGAAGGGAAAAATCTTATGTGAAACACTCATATGATTTTTCTCCTTCCTAACAAAGAATGTACAGTCGAGTGCATGGAAACTTTCTGACGCTCCTGGTTTTTTCTAGTGTTTTTCTTCATGTAAAGTTGGCACTGAATCTCTGTATCATCTGCGTTTCTCTTCAGCCCTGGATATGAAAGTTCATGGAAAGTTGGCATTGAATCTCTGTATCATCTGGTTCCACGCCAGTCCTCCGGTGTACTTTATACTAAGATTTCACTGTATACTGAAATGCTCGTTATGACAGAGTTTCAATTAAACAAAAAATAAAATTAACGATAACAGAAGCAGAAAGTATCTCCATATTGTAAATAATATACTAGTAGTTAACATACAGCATGTATTTGATTATAACTGCAACATTATACTCTAGACCAGTGGTTCGGTGGGTTGCGAAAAGGGCGAGAAAAATTAAACGTGTTTTCAATATAAGGAAAGAGTGTTTTGTTTAATTTAATTTAATTTAATTTGTAACTAAAAAACAACAGTTTCACAAATCTCATAATTTTTTTTAAAAATAAAATGTAGGCTATTAGTTGGACAAGGTTCTTTATTGAAATAAACTTTACCATTTTTATTTCAACTGTGTTTTCTCAGCAGGACATTTGAACACAATAAAACTATTGAAAGGCATATGAAAAACATGTGCTGTATTTTATATAGCCTATATTGGTTATCATTATGTAGTAATGGGTTGCGAAAAAAATTTCTAGATGAAGGTGGGTCCCAGGACAAAAAAGTTTGGGAACCACTGCTCTAGACAGACACCAGAATGACTGAAATCGAAATTAACAGAAACTGATACTAAATAAAAAAAATAACAATAAAGGCAATGAACAAGTCCTGGATTTGGTAATAATCTGAAGTTACGCTTTAAAAATATTTAATTATCATTATAACAAGATAAAAGGTGTTATATTTCTTCATCATCATCGTCATCATCATCATATTCTGTCTGCACTTAGGGTTTAGGCACTTCTGCCTGCTCCGTCTTCACATTCTACAAGGTCTAATCTTTTTCAAGGTCCGATCGCTCACAAAATGAAAACCACAGTGAAAATCAAAACTGTTTTATTTAAAACATGTAGATGCACCTTCCAGCTACTTTTCTACATAGTCGCCACTCTGAATGAGACAGTTGTCGTACCATGGTACTAACATAAACATGCCTCGAACAATAGTCTCCCACCAAGTGTGAAGGGCATATTGTCATTTGATTTCTGCATGCTGAGGGGTGCAATGCAGCCAAAATTCATCGACGAATTAGTATAACTTGGGAACAAGACAATCGTTGACACTTGCTTCCTTCCCTGGCCGCCTGCATCATGAACGTTGGTGTGTAGTGCTTCAAAGTTCCTGCATCATTGTCGCACTTTGCTGTCACTCATGAAAGTCTGACTGTACACATTACTCATTCGTTGATGAATTTCGGCACTGCCCCCCTCAGCAAACAGAAATCGAATGACAGCTGCACTTCACAGTTGAAAAGAGACTCTATTATTCGAGGCATGTTTACGTTGGTACCATGCTAGGACAAATGTCTCAATCAGAGCGGTGATTATGTAGAGAAGTAGGTGGAAGGTGTACCTAATGTTCCAAATAAAATAGTTTTGATTTTCACTGTGGTTTTCATTTTGTGACCGATCAGCCTTGAAAAAAAAAAATAGCCCTCGTATTAATTACTTCCATCATCTTATTGGATACCCTACATATCTTCTTCCACGATTGTATTTCCTAATCAAAACTGGTGTTCTTTCATCTCTCATTTGGTCCATATGTTCTTTCCAATTCTGTTTATTTTCTTCTATTTTGTTTTGTAATTTATGTATGTTTAATTCTTCTCTAATTCTTTCATTTCTTATCTAATCTTGTCTTGTGCATCCTTTAACTCTTCTTAAAAACCTCATTTCTGCTGCCTGTATTTTGTTTTTATCTTTTACTTTTAATAATCAGGATTCACTTCCATAAATGAGCATTGGGACTGCCACAGTTTGATAAAATTTTAATTCTGTTTCTTTTCTAGTTAATTGTTTTGGTAATTAATAGTGACCTTTGTAACGTTGTGGATTTGAACTCGCCTTAATATGCGGAAGAGTATGAAGCCGCGAAGCATGTGATGAACTTCGAGTGTATTTGCAGTGAGTTACAAAACATGTATTGAACATAAAAAAAAGTGTTGTAAACTGTTACATCATCAGAAGTATAAACTGTTATGAAATGATCATTTGGTGAACTCACTCTCTGGTCAGGAATAAACTGTTATGCGTTTGCGCATGTGCAAGAAGTTTGAATTTTTCAAGTGCTTTGATGACCGTTAGAGGAGAGTGATGGGGAAGTTACAGTTGAGAAGAGTGAGTTACGGGTTGGCAGTTACCAATTACCAGTTAGGAGTTAACGAGAGACAGTTCGAAGGAAGAAGACAGTTCGAAAAGAGAGTTGTAGTTGGGTGAGCAGCGGGCTCCCTACTGCAGGGATGCCTTGGCCCGCAAAAGTGAAGTCTTTGAAATAGGCAGTTATGAGTAGGGACCGGATTCTTAGGTTTTTACCTATTTTTTTCCT
This sequence comes from Ectobius pallidus, assembly GCA_964059195.1. Lineage (NCBI taxonomy): Eukaryota > Metazoa > Arthropoda > Insecta > Blattodea > Ectobiidae > Ectobius > Ectobius pallidus. The sequence continues at coordinate 48,109,242 of CAXKWD010000008.1, forward strand.
TACTTCCAAAACAAAAAGCGATCATACGCTTTTTCAAATCATGTCCATAGGATTCACCCACATTAATTCTGTGGCACCTAAAAATACCTAAATGGGGTATAAAAACCTAAATATACCTAAACGGGATATAAAACCTAAAATATCTAATTTAGGCTACTTTTTGTCTTTTTTATTAAATTTGTCAGTTGAGAAATCGATATTTTGCGGAGAGACAATAATTTTTGTCGGGTTGAAATTAATACCACCAGCGTTTCGTTCAACCCATTGTCGTCTAGCATGGACAGTATGAAGAGAGAAAGTGTGGTCACAGTGTGAGCTTTAAGAAGATGTATTAATTATGTCGAAACAAATGAAATCGAGTTTATCACGGCAGTGGATTGGCGACGACCTGAATTTCACTACAGATGGCAAAGTAATATTTTGTCAAGCCTGCCAGAAACACGTAAGTCTTATTTACCTTTCTAGAAACGGGGGAAGTTTTCGTTTCGCACCTATGACGTCATGTGAGGTTGAAAGGACATTTCCTGCCTTCTAAGAGATAACAGGAAGAACATCACTGTTGAGAATCTTGAAAGATATTTAGTGATATACTGTAACCAGGAAATGTGAGGCAATCTTATTTTCACTGCTTCTTTTGATTGTTTATGCTTTCTTTCTTCAATTGTCTATAATATTGTCCTAAAGCAAGTTTACACAAATTTAAGTCAGTTTTGTTAAGTTAAACTTTACAAGTATTATGTATTGAATCCTATGTAGCACATTCAGATTTATTAAACCAATTATTCTACCCGAAAACGATATTTTTGACAAAAAACCTAAAAAAAACTATTTCACCTAATGGAAAACCTAAAACAATGTTTTTAAAAACCTAAAAATCCGGTACCTAGTTATGAGTTACCAGTTGAGAGTTGGAAGTTACGGTTCGCAAAAGACAGTTCAAACTAGAAAGTTGGACGACGAGAGCGGTAAGTTGAGTTCAGAAGTCTTGGAAGGGGGAACCCTTGGTGAAAGGATAAATAAATAGAGTCAGAAGCAAAAATGGGATGTTCAAGGATGTAAATAGCAGAATGGTATACTTTTTAGTGCATGAAGAGTGGACTGAGTTAATTTGCCAGTGGATATGCTCTCAAGAAGAGTGGTATGGGATATAATGCACCCGATAATTGGTGGCTGAAGATATAAATAGCAGTTGGGTATACTCATTAGTACTGGAGAGTCGTATGAGAAACTTATATATCCAGGTTTGCAGCCAACAGAGTACGGCTGAGAGGACAAGCCAATCTGACATCTACATATGGAGAATCATGCAGAGAAGTTTCAACAGTTCTTACACATCTTGGTTGGAACCAAGATATAGTCCAGCTTGGAGGGAAAGAAGATATGGAAATTGGGAGGCCGATTATCTGCCAAGTCAACCATCGTTGAAGAATGAAGAAGAACGAGATTGGTACACAAACAAGGTCAAGAACATCAGGTGTTCCAGGAGAAGAGAAGTCAAGTGTCGAGCAGAGGACACTTCTAAAGGATAAGAACCTACTAACAGACTTATATACTTAATTGTTTGAGTAATGAGAGTTCAGACTAGAGCTAAAGCCAATAAGCGTACCTTAAAAGAGTGAAGCTGGTAAATTGTTTGTCTATGTAGAGAGAATTTGACAAAATTCAAATGGTTAATGAGAATATTGTTAACTAATTTATGAAGACCATAAGCTAGAAAAAACCATAAAGATAGTTGGTATAAGTTTAGGAAGTAATTTTGGAATGAGTACGGTTATGTAAAAGGACGAAAGTAAAAAGTTAATTGTACCCATGTTAGGTTAAAGAGTAATATGATGGTAGAAGTTCTTGCTGTAAAGAAGTACAGTAGCTTGTCGAGTCAAGTATATAAAACGAAATTTTCTAGAAGAATAAGGAGGTGGAAAGAAAGAAACTGAAGTAAAGAAAAAGAAAGTATTCAAATAAAATTGAATGAAGTAGATGAAATCCATTATTTAGATCTGAATATTAAATTTCATAACATTGTCTAATAAAAATGGGCTATGTAGGAATTTAGCGGTTTGGGTATAGTTTTGCTGAGCTAATAAAAATGTATTGATGAGCCGATATGGGCTATGTAGGAAGTTAGCGGTTTAGGCATGGTTGTGCTGAGCTAATAAAAATGTACTGAGGAGCCGATATGGGCTATGTATGAAAGTTAAGTGTAGGCTAGGTAGGCCTAGAAAAATACTTAACTCAAGTTGGAGGAAATTAAAGTAAAATGTAGGCTATGTAGGCCTAGGAGGAATAAAGGAATATAAGGGAATACGTTAGTTAGGAGGAATATATGGTATTTGGAGGAAAAAATAAAGGAAAGTTCTGAAATAGGAAAATGCCGATAAAAACCTAATTGGTTGAACAAGGTGATTTAAAAGCACCAATGTGCCTGGGAAGGATATTATATTAGGCTGTAGGAAGTTTTAATGAATTATAAATTTAGTATATGGTTAAGAGGACTGAGGTTTAAACTATTAGACTAATAGAAGGACTGTAATGCAACTATTGTGGTATATTGAATATTGTTTAACAGCGAATATGATGTGAGATAATTCTGTCTAACAGTGAATATGTTGTTTTAGAGGATATAGTGTGAGACATTCACAGTTGAAAAGAATACACTCTGACCTCTTCATTGTATACTTGACTAAATGAAATGTAACCCCTATAATCCTACCGTCTCCACTGAGTGAAACCAAAGCATTGTATGTTAAACATGGGTAATTATAAGAATTCCTTATATTGTTAAGTGGAGGTGGTGCTCTTGTTTATAAATTGTCCTCTGCTGTATTAAAGGATAGAAAGAAGTTATGGAATTGCCTGTAGTGAACTGGTGTAGTATGGAATGTTGTTTTAGTGAGAGTAACAGGTGCATAGAGTCCCTATTCTGAGCTACAAAGGAATTCTATAAGTCCTACCACATCACACTCAAGTTAAAATCTCTTTAAGTGACTTAGAAAACTTCAATGCCCAGCACCACTCTAACACTCACTCAGAGACTACTGCAGTAACAGGAGAGTTTTTATCAAGGGAACAACAGGGAAAATAACAAGAAAAATTACAAAAGGATATCCCATGGGGTTGGTCCTTGGATTAGAATTCTGGGAGATTGAACTTGAACCTCTCTTGTATCTGCTAAGGTATCAACAGGAAATCTACAGCATGGTTGCATACCTGGATGACCTACTGATTCTGACAAAGGGAAACTGCAGGAGAAATCTTAAAAATACATCTAATGAATCCTTGACAGTAGTAGACGACTGGTGTAAAAGGGCAACGCTGCAGATAGCACACAAGCCCACCTATTTGCTAATGAAAGGAAAATTGAGGAGAAATCATAAGGATCAATGTTAGCAGTACCTCAAGGTCTTGGAATTCACATAGATGAGACCCATAGCTTCAGAACCCACATGGAGATGGTACATGTAATTAACTGATAAACTTCATTTCCGTTTGTGGTAACTTAATGTAAGTGTCTTAATTGTTCCACCTTAAACCACAATACATTCAAGTTGCAGATAGTGTAATCTGGATACACGGTGCCTAATATTTTATTAGGCACGGTTTTATTAATAACAGTTGTAACTTAAACAGCTCAATACTATTTATTAAGTAATCAAAAGAAGTTGTCGAGTCAAGCATAAGAGTGGACGTGAACGGATGTGTAGTTGCTGACGCGGAGAGACACGGAATATGGGAGTGGATATTGTAACTCATCGCTTACGAATAGGCTTGTTTAGTGCCTGCAGCAATCTTAACTTCAAATCAACAACAAACAATTATGGAGTAGTTAAGAATCGCTCAAGATCGAAATGGATTACTGGTCTCGTTCTGGCGATGTTGCTATTGATTGGAGGGATAGAACCGAACCCTGGCCACCAACTCAGCAGGAGGTCACAAAGGCGATCCAAGAACTGTGGACTAAGATTTGTGAAAAAACTAAGAAATACCACGATACAAAATATGAAGCTTTAGGAAAAAAACTTGACCAAATGCAGGAGACTATTGATGACCTTCGACAGAAATATGATAATATGAAGAAAGAACTGGATCATGTAAAAGAAGACAATAAGATCTACGAACGTAAACTTACATCTTTGGAGAAGGAATCGCGAATAAAAAATCTAGTATTTTTTGGAATTGAAGAATGGAGAGGTGAAAGGATAAAGGACTCAGTGCACTTAGTAGTAGATTTCCTAAGGAAAAATTTAATCATGGAAATAGAAGAGTGGCATATTGACACCGCGTTTAGGATTGGCAAGAGGGGTAGAAGACCACCGCTCGTGAAATTTACAAATATGGCAACTAAATTATCCATTTTAGAAAGGACTAAGATGCTAGCGGGCAGCCAATTCCGAATTCAACAGGACTTCCCACCTGAAATTAGACAGAGGAGAGCCGAACTATTGCCATACCTTCAGGATGCTCGAACTCGTGGACATCGGGCATATCTTAGAGGCGATGTGATTACTGACAATGGAAAAAGATTCGACTGAACATATTGCAAAACCCATGTTCATCTGCCGGACACTCCTGGGCAACATAGCAAGGAACTTCCAGGAAATGAATCAGCTTTTCCTGGTATGCAGCAACACGACTCAGCACACCAGATGACAAGAGCTAACTTGAAGGACATGTGGACTTCTCATGATAACGCGAGTGACGTGCGTGTGTCTCAAGTTCGTAAGTGTAATAGTGATGACGCCAGTGAAACACCGATCTCCACTGCTAGCAATCATATGTCTTCAAATGCAAATATTAACCCCAGCCCACTTCAAGCTATATCGAGTCCCAGTGGCAGTCTGTTATCAATCCAGCCCCCAAATCAACGATATGATCTTAGAAGCTGGTGCACTCCCAACCCAGGTGAGGGTTCCCGTAGGTCTAGCAAGTAGTACGAGATTCAAGAAGGTGCAAGAGGCCTTAAAATTGGATTCATTAATATCGAAGGAATTAAAAGTAAAATAGCAAATTATGAATTATCTCATTTTTTAAATAAAATTGACTGTCTTTGTCTTGCAGAAACTTGGCTCTCACCAAATGAATCTATCAACGTGGATGGTTTTATAACGTATGTCAAGTCTAAGCCGAAGCATAAAAGACTCGGGCGTAATGCAGGAGGTTTAGTTATGTTAATAAGGAAATCGCTGAGTAAATGGGTTAAGGAAATTTATACCAAGAGCGATGATGTCATATGGGTAAGAATTAATGATGACAGACGAATAGTAGATCTAACTATTGGCTGCACTTATAACCACCCCGAGAGCTCTGTCTATCATAATAATTTTTTTAGAGAGTTAGAAAACGAAGTAAATTATTTAAAAGACAGATTCCCGGTAACCGAGATAGTTCTATCCGGAGATTTCAACTCCCGTATTGCCAATCATGCTCTCCAGTTTCCTTATGATGACATAGCAGTGGAGACTGTCAATAGATCGAGCTACTTAAATAGAAGTACTAGGGACTTAGTACTGAATAATGAGGGGAAAAAAATGATCGATTTCTGTGAGAGAAATTCCTTCGATATTTTAAATGGGCGTTATGGTGACGATGTGATGGGTGAATTTACTTTTATCGGCCCACAGGGCGAGAGTGTCATCGATTACATCTTGATCACTTTTGGTCTTATAGAAAACATTTCTAAATTTAAAATAATCAATGGAGGTAGCTCTAATCATATGTTTTTGATGTGTGAATTGGATATAATTTTAGAATATAATGAATACCCACCCAACCCGATTGCACCCTCTGAGTCAAATAATGAAACACCAGTTATTTATAAATGGAAAGACGAACTCAAAGAGGAATTTTCTTTTAAGTTGCAAGATAGTGTAAGTGATTTGTTAAAAATCGGGATTCATTGCCAGTTAGTCAATAATGATATCAACGGAGCTATTGAACTGTTACATTTTATGCTCGATAGAGCTGGTAAAAACATGAAGAAAAATAAAAATATGTTTTTGCATAATTATATTAACAATAATAATAACTGGTTCGATAGGGAATGTTCTGCCTTTAGGAAAGCAGTTAAAAGTGCTTGAGCTGTATTTAAACACTCTAGAAATATAGATGATAAGGTAAAGTACGTCAAAGCTAGATCTCATTATAAGGGCCTACTAATCAAGAAAAAAAGCAGTTTTGCAGTAAATGAATCCAGGAAAATTAACCAACTATTAGCTATTAATGATGTTACCTCCTTGTGGAGATTTTTAAGGGGTAAAATAAATAATAGGTCAATCAAATGTGAGATCTCACCTACCAGGTGGGAACAATATTATAATGATTTACTGAATTTTAGAAATATTGCCGAGGAATTGAAAATGGAAGTGGTTAGAATTAATTATATACATGAGTTGGATACAGATTTTTCTAGCGATGAACTAATCAAATATGTTAGAAATATAAGATGCAATAAAGCTGCGGGGATCGATGGATTTCCCCCAAATTTCTTTAAAGTACTTTGCTCCAACAGAAATGGCATTGAATTAATTACAAACATATTTAACAAAATTAAAATATCTGGTAAATTTCCCGAGATGTGGAAAACTGCCTTGGTTCAACCTATTTTCAAAGGAACAGGCAATGCCAACGATCCAACCAACTACAGGGGGATCTCTCTCCTCCCCTGTCTTAGTAAAGTCTACACAGGGATTTTAGCCAATAGACTAAGATGTTGGCTGGAAAATTACAAAATTCTGCACCTTTTCAGTGCAGATTTACTAGAGGAAAGCGATCAATCGACCACCTATTTGTCATAAAGACATTGGTGGATAAGTATTTGCGTTTCAAAAGAGGGAAACTGTATTGGTGCTTTTTGGATTTGCAAAAAGCCTTCGATTCGGTAGATAGAAATATTCTCTGGTACAAAATGGCTAATATAGGAATCAGCACCACATTTATAAATACTATAAAAGCAGTTTATGATAATGTCAGCTTTAAAGTTAAATATAATAGCCAGGGGTCGATAACCTCCGAGTTACAGCAAACTTTAGGCGTCAGGCAGGGATGCAATCTCAGTCCATATCTATTCAATATATATATATATAGATGATATGATAGGTGAAGTTGCTTGAAATTCTTGCCACAGCCCAGTTTTGGAGGAAACACCAATCCATGGCTTAATGTTTGCGGATGATGTGGCCTTGCCCTCAATAACCCCTATTGGTCTGCAAACAGCTTTGGATGCGGTTTCAAGATACTGTATCAAATGGAAATTAAAATTAATTACAATAAATCCAAAATTTTGATTATTAAAAAGGGGTACAAAATTAGCAGTAAGGAGAAGTGGACAATGGACAATCAAAGTATAGAGATTGTCAAAGAATTTAAATACTTAGGTATAACATTAAGTACTAACGGAACCAGGCAAGCACAGATAAACCAGGCGTTAAAGAAAGGAAGCCGAGCTTTGACAGCTGTTGACAAGTGTCTGCATAAATTGCCCGATACGAAGGTAAGACTCCTACATAATATTTATAATGCTTTAGTGGATTCAAAAATGTGTTATGGCATCGAGATCTGGGGAGCCTGGGTAACTGTAAAACCCAATTTAGTGTCTATTTTAAAGACGCAATAACTCAAATACGCTTTATCGGATGTTTATGAAACTTCGTATACGCATTTATAATGTCCATGGGAAGACATCTATTGATATTCGACTAAATCGGTAGGCCAGTACTGGAATAATGCCCAATTTAGTGCCTTTTATGTTAATATAAAAGAAGTCGCGATAACTCAAATATGCTTTATTGGACTTTCCTGAAACTTTGTATACCCATTTATAATGTACATGGGAAGACGTCTACTGATATTGAACCAAATCGGTAGAACGGTAATGGAGTAAAACCCAATTTAGTGTCTATTTTAAAGACGCGGTAACTCAGTACGCTTTACCGGATTTTTATGAAACTTGGTATACATTTATAATGTCCATGTGACGACGTCTATTGGATATTGGATAAAATCGGTTGACCTGTTTCGGAGTCAATTTAGCGCTTATTTTATGGTAATATACATATTCGAAAGAATTTATGAAATGATGTTGTCATGATAACTGATTTAGTCATCATGACAACATAGTCAATTGTTTTACTGTGATCTTATAAGGCTTTGGCAATTAAAATACAGTTAGCTATGACAAATAACACTATTGCTTTACATGCGCTTATCCAACTAGACCGTTAAACTGACCCAGGTGGCTGAGATGGTAACGTCTTGGCCTCACATTCTGGAGTTCCATGGTTCAAATCCCGAAACGGCCAATTTAACTTTTTTTTTTATTCTGCATATCATAATTGCAATCATAACTGATTAAACAAAAACACAATGGCACTTTGTTATATCAGTTTACCTGATTTTATTTTGTTACACTTTTTTTACAAGACGTGTTACTAAAATTTTTACTAAAGTGTTGAAACCTGCTATTGACCCTGTAGCGGTGAGGGTGAACGTCATACTCCAGTGAACAAGAGCGGTCACCTATTCAGCACTCAGAGAGGTAGGGATGGTTAAAAATACTTTACCACCTGCCAAGTGATAGGGTTCTACAGCAAAATAGAGAATTCTTGGGAAATTCATTGAAGCTTTGAATTCTTAGCATCCTTACAAAATTAACACGAGACAAATTATGGCTTAGACTCATCCAAATTAAGCTTATAAAATTTGAAATAATTTTTAACATACATTTATATAGGAATTTCAAGAGGAATAAATATTTATTTAAATTAAACAATAATTTGAATAATCCAATGTTGAATTAACCAGTCTACTGTATAAGATGAAATCCTGAAATATTAAATCAGTTTAATAGATTTAATACCACTAGTGTTAACAATTAATTATCAACAATATCTATTATAAATCTGACTTATTGTACAATCAGATTGTCTCATGATGAGTACTAGAATCCATTGAATGTATTAAATCTTATATTACCTTATACATTAATACCTACCACTGCTTCTGAAATCAATCCATCACACTGTAGCATGGTAATAGACAGATGCAATGAATATGATTTCACAAGAAAGGGAGATATGTGTATTGCCTTATTAAGACGCCTGAAAATGTTTGTTGGTAGTTCTGCATCGTGTTCTTTTAATTCGGCGATAACCTTCTGGATTATCTGAAAATAAAACACACACTAAGGTTGTAATTATTTTCCCTTTTTTATATTTTACTTCTCTGAGACTTAAAGCCTGCTAAAATGACAGAGTGTGCTACATTTAAATTTAAATTACCAAATATTTTACATGTCATCCTATATTAATTTAATACAAAGCCACCAATGATCATCAATGAAAGTAATCTGATGTATGGAAAATATCAGCATGCCCTAATGTAATGTTTTACATTATGGTACATTTTATTACAGAACTATTCAGGTAGCATAATCATTATAAATTTACAATTAAAAACACAAGTTACTTTACATTTATTCCACACTTGATTTGAAAGAAATAAGGTAATAAAATAATGAAGAGAAAACAAAATAGCTACTTTATTTCATTAAGTAATATAAACTTATCGGACTACAAATAGCATAAACTGTATTATGCAAAGATTGCAGTCACTTCAAAACTGTATTATGCAAGGAATGCAGTTATTTCATCACTTGGCAGCCTATCACTCTGAGCTTCTATCGATCAAGACCAACCGACTGCCATCGAGTGCTCTCGACTACATTTATGTTCCTTGTCACACAGCATCGAGCACCATCGATCAACAGAAATATTATAGGTTATGTACCTATTTGATTTTACTAGGTCTACTCATCACTGTATATTAGAGGTAAAGTATATTACCTTATTAGGCCTGTGTCTGCTTATCTCCTGCACAATATCATACTACATGTGTTGGGATGTAGGGTTTAATATTAGGCCTACTATCTCACGCTACATCTGTTTATACCAGTTGGCCAAGCGAAGGGGTTTGTTGTTTGTTGTAGTTCGATCGCCCACCGCTAGGTGCTACAACTCGATGTATATTTGTATGTGTACAATTAAATTACATAAGAAGACATCGTTTTAAGTGCCTTAATTGATTCGTGCAATTCTATTTCATTCAAATGTGAGTCTAAAACAACATTATTGTGTAAGTTAAATCTTCCAGCATCAATTCTGAAATTCAGGTGGATACAAAGCTTCAAAGTGCTGCCACCATTTGTCATTCACTGTCGATTGAAAAAAGGACAGGTTTGATTTCACAGACCAGTTCCCCTGAATGTAATCACTTGATAAATCAGTTGAAAATATAGAATTCAGTTACTTTATGAATAGTGTGGCAATATGCAATTAAAGAAAACAACTTAAGCCTTGACTAAACTTTTTTTAAACCCAAAGACTTCAGTAACCCACGGGAATTCTAAGGGGGAGCAGGCATGGATGTGTATAAAGCGCATCAACCCAAAATGAAGTTGTTCTACTTCTGTTTTATAATTCACAACTTTACTGTTGTTCAGCTTTTCTAGAGAGACGCTTTGTAACTGTATCACCAAAAATGTAGCAGAATACCCAACCCAAGAGTGACTGTGTCAAAGCAATAACACTGTTAGTAATGCATAAATTCATTGTTCTATACACCATAACAAGATGAAGAGTGTCCAACAGAGACAATAATCTGTGGTTCATGAATGCACATAACCATATCAAGATACCAAAGGCTTCTGACTGGCAGTAAGCTTCAATGGCTTGTTAATGAGGATCAAGGCAAAGCGTGAATGCACTAAATCATCTAATGTACTGAAAAAATGAAAAATATTGTGTAACTTTTTCCTGAACATAATGTGTTGCTGGAGACACATTACAAATTAAACAGAAACTTTGGATAAAATAATTTCCATTAAGTAATTAACTATTGACAAAGCTTATATTTGTCAAGCGAAAAAACATTCATGTGGCAGACATCATTTGACACTAAATAGATGCAGAACAGGAATGAACTGTGCTATAAAAAGAAAATAATAAAAAATAAAATAATAATAATAATAATAATAATAATAATAATAAATAAAAAACAATCTAGCAAACCCTGTTGGACACTATAGTCCCCTGTCAAATGTACAAAAACAGGCTCCCGTGTGCTCCTTGATGATGCAAGTGTGGGAGTAGTCTCAATCTCTTCCTTTGACCTTGGAGAAACATAATTTCGATGGTGCCACTCTTGAAAATGGTGAGTTTGAATGATGCGGGCAAAAAACAAAATGGCCGCCATTGCAAACACGTTTTCCTATTTATATCAGTAACCATTGGGAATACGAAAAAAAGTTTGAAACAAGAAATGTAGCTACATAGATTCTGCACAGAAAAGGTTATTACAACTTTTATGTAGGATCAACCGTTTTCTCATAAAAAGTGCTTTCATATTTTTCAAAATTAAAAATGAATATGTCTCAGTATGAGGGGTTTGCATGCGCATATTTACATGGTTGACATTACTTTTAGGACCTGTTATTAATTTATAATTTTTTTACAGTACTACATTAAGCTATTATTATATTTCTTTGTTTGGAAATGGCTGTCAATGACTATAAGGGAAAATGGATTTTGAAACCTGGTGAGCTGCATATTATAATTGCTCAGCTTCGAACAATGGGAGAGCTCATTGAAGGTTCTGGTATACCTGAAGTGTGGGTTGAATGTGGATTATATTCCACTGCAACAATGAAACAAATCCTTGACGGTAAACACATCAGAAGAGCAACTGAAGCTCACATAACTACTGCCTCTGCCTAACTATCCTACGTCTAGAAGAATTCGAGAAAGAATGTCCAGGACAACTAGACAGACTGTTTGAAGCCTCATCTGCAAGAACTGTTAGAAGAACTGACAGGTAGCGATAAAGAAGAGCTTAAAAATGCACTTGCCACAGTAGTTTCTACCATAAAAGAAAGAAGACTTGTTGAAGAAATAGAACACTTTTCAGCAACAAGAAAGCTCGAACATCCTGTTTTCAAACTAGCGTGCACATATATGGATATGGTTCAAGCAATGACAAACTTCATAAGAGCTGTAAGAACATTGGATTGGATGCTGGATTTAGCATCCCTCCACGAGTTTGTAAAATACTTCTTTACATTTAATAGATTGAACTATGCTTGGATGATCACCCTATATCTATCAGAGATAGAAAACCTGGATTCCACAGATCCAGAGATTTGGAAACAATTTATGGAAGGTAACTGGGTCATGAACAGAAGTAAAGTGCCATTTTGTGCTCTAGGTACAAATGAAGCTCTGGAACACCAAAATCGGAAACTAAAGGTACATGGGGGACTTGTTGGTATATAACACTCAATGAGAATGTTCGAAATAGATTCTTCCTTGCTAATTTGGAACTAACTAGAATTGCATGCGAAACTGAAAACTGATAGGATTTCAAAATGCAGAACGAAGTAAACATCATGAAGTGTCTGTTAAACTTCAACAGCGCCAGGATAATAATGTACTTAAACTAAAGGAAGCATTTCAAAACTCGACAAATACTGCAACGTTTAAAAAAGAATATGCAGAATAATATTGATAATGGTTGCTAATATACAGAAAGACTGAGATAAATATAATCTTATAACTGTGAATAAGTAGATACTATAATTTAATATCTCAGAAAAACTTGGTTAAATATAATAAGGTAAATTGAAATATAAATTTACACAAAATTAAAGAAAAATTGTTTAAAGTGGATATTTATTTGTAATTAACACACAACGTTTCGGTCAAAACATAAGACCTTCTTCAGGTGACTGTTTACAAGAAGAGAAAAACTCTCAATTGTCCGTGTCATAAGAAACACTTCCGTTGTAAGTGGAATGCGCACGATTAGAAAGGGACAAAAAATTGGTATTACGAAAATGCTTATTAATCCAATCCACAGGTATTTCATACGGGGACTCTTCTATAACATCCACATGGGGAAGAGGAAAGTGTATAACATGTGTATTCTTTTTTGATCTCTTAATGACCCCCAACCACTCATCACCCAAGTCACCGTCAAATCGGTTCAAAACGAAATCTTTATTACATCCTATATTCCAAGCTTCGCACACTTTTCTCTTAATAACATCGTCCTCAACCTTTAAGATCTTCAAAGCACCCATACGGTGATTATTCTCGATCAAATGTTGGCTAAGACCAGTAGACGTTTTCCCACTTCTAATATCTCTCTCGTGCTCACGAAGTCTGATTTTAAAGGATCTACCTGTTTCACCAATATAAAACTTATCACAATCCAAGCATGAGATTGAATATACCCCTGGATATTCCATTCGGTCCTTATTTCTGCCGAACCTTTTATATTCGGAAAAAATCTTGTCAATGGTTCTATTGGTTTCGTAGGCAGGAACCAAATCGAACTTACGAAAAACCTTCTCGTAACGTTTGCTCATGGCTGGGTGGTAGGTCATACCCACATACTTAGTATTAGGATCCTTAATCTCACCATCTCTATTCATAAAATGTTTTTCAGCCTCCTTCCATATCATATCCATTCTTCTTTCATCAAAACCATTGATCCTGACTAAACGAAAAATCTCCCTTTTTTCAGAATATAAATCATTGTAGTTGTTACATAACTTTAAGGCTCTAATGGTGAAGTTACGCCAAACGTTGTGTTTAATCCTATGGTGGTGTGCGGATTTCTTATGAATAAATAATTCACCTTTATTATTTTTCCTATAAATGCCCAATTTAATCCTCGGATATTCTAGGACAATTCTTAAGTCCAGGAAATTTAGAGTATTATTCTCGGATTTTTCAATAGTAAACTTCATTCTGTTGTTAAAACCATTAAAATCCTCCAAAAGCTGTCCAGAAATATCATTCCTAGAAATAACCAAGATATCATCAATATAGCGAATATATACAGCAATGCTGTCCACATATTTGCTAATAATGGATCTCTCCATGAAGAAAAGAAAAATGTCCGAAACAATACCAGACACGGGGTTCCCCATGGCCAAGCCTTCGTTTTGTTTATAGATAATACCATTAAACTGAAAAATGTTGTAATCAGTACAAACATTAAACCACCTAAGGTACTCATTAGCAACAATACTATCCACGCCCAACTCAATAAGCCATCTAAAGAGATATTCTCCTGCTTGGGCTCTGGGGACACTAGGATACAAAGAAACGACGTCCAAACTGAACATACGAAGATCTTTGTTGTATACAACATTATCTAAAATTTCTCTTGCTTCAAAAGAGTTGCCGATTGACCATTTCGTTCTTTTTTGTATACCCATTAATCTTTCAACCAACAGTTTTGCTAAACCATACGCCGGATGACAGTACATGGGAATAATAGGTCTAAGAGGAATACCTGGTTTATGTGTCTTGGGCAAACCAAAACAATTAGGCAATTCGTGTTTATGACCAAAAATTTGTTTCTTAGTGTTATCACTAATAGTAACACTACTATCAATAACTTTTAACACCTCCTTTTGAATGATCTTGATAGGGTTCTTCTCCACCACAGAAAAATCAGGAGGTTTGAAACATTCTGCCATCTTTTCACCATATACGGCAGAATCAACAAAAACAGGACAATTTTCTTTGTCACTCTTAATAATAAAAATATTGTTGTTCTCCATCCATCTCTTGGCGTACGCTATATCATTATCTACATTAGACATCACAAACTTCCCCATGTTATCATTCAATTCTTCAATAGTCAAAGAAACCTCACGAACAAATCTGCTTTTTAACCCTGCATCATAAATCATATTCGACCCATGAATAGCAGGGGCCAAAAGGTCCTCCATGTTATACCCGTTTACTTTGGGCGCGTATTTAAAGCCATACCTAAAAATATTGGCAACTTTTTTTGGTATCATCTTGTCGGTCTAATTAACAAAAGGATCTCTTCTTGAATCAATGTTATCGTCATTCAACCCATTCAAGGGAATAAGACCGTATTTCGTATATTTTTTCAAGATGTTGTTCCTCAATGTAGATAAATGTTCATAGACTAAATGATGGTGCCTCTGTATGAGACAATAAAGCTGTTCGTGCGGGATCACTTTGGTAACTTGTAAATGAGTGTTGTAAGCTTCAATATTAGCTTTATTTA
Organism: Ectobius pallidus; assembly: GCA_964059195.1. Taxonomy (NCBI): domain Eukaryota; kingdom Metazoa; phylum Arthropoda; class Insecta; order Blattodea; family Ectobiidae; genus Ectobius; species Ectobius pallidus. The sequence goes on from CAXKWD010000008.1 coordinate 48,124,341, forward strand.
ATTCGCTATAAGCTTCGTCAATACATTCATGTAACATGTTAAATTGTAACTTACGTTTGTGATAGAATGTTTTCCCCGTCAAAGGCTTAAAATTCCATTTTAGGAAATTGGGAATTACACCTTTTTGATAGAACGTTCGCAAAAATCCAATTCTTGTTAACAAAGCAGAAATTCTCTTCCTCATAACCAGAAAATGTTGGACCAGTTTCTTTGTATTCAAATAATCTGTCATAATGGTCCAGATTTCCACTGATTAATATATTTACACAAAATTAAAGAAAAATTGTTTAAAGTGGATATTTATTTGTAATTAACACACAACGTTTCGGTCAAAACATAAGACCTTCTTCAGGTGACTGTTTACAAGAAGAGAAAAACTCTCAATTGCCCGTGTCATAAGAAACACTTCCGTTGTAAGTGGAATGCGCACGATTAGAAAGGGACAAAAAATTGGTATTACGAAAATGCTTATTAATCCAATCCACAGGTATTTCATACGGGGACTCTTCTATAACATCCACATGGGGAAGAGGAAAGTGTATAACATGTTTATTCTTTTTTGATCTCTTAATGACCCCCAACCACTCACTACCCAAGTCACCGTCAAATCGGTTCAAAACGAAATCTTTATTACATCCGATATTCCAAGCTTCGCACACTTTTCTCTTAATAACATCGTCCTCAACCTTTAAGATCTTCAAAGCACCCATACGGTGATTATTCTCGATCAAATGTTGGCTAAGACCAGTAGACGTTTTCCCACTTCTAATATCTCTCTCGTGCTCACGAAGTCTGATTTTAAAGGATCTACCTGTTTCACCAATATAAAACTTATCACAATCCAAGCATGAGATTGAATATACCCCTGGATATTCCATTCGGTCCTTATTTCTGCCGAACCTTTTATATTCGGAAAAAATCTTGTCAATGGTTCTATTGGTTTCGTAGGCAGGAACCAAATCGAACTTACGAAAAACCTTCTCGTAACGTTTGCTCATGGCTGGGTGGTAGGTCATACCCACATACTTAGTATTAGGATCCTTAATCTCACCATCTCTATTCATAAAATGTTTTTCAGCCTCCTTCCATATCATATCCATTCTTCTTTCATCAAAACCATTGATCCTGACTAAACGAAAAATCTCCCTTTTTTCAGAATATAAATCATTGTAGTTGTTACATAACTTTAAGGCTCTAATGGCGAAGTTACGCCAAACGTTGTGTTTAATCCTATGGTGGTGTGCGGATTTCTTATGAATAAATAATTCACCTTTATTATTTTTCCTATAAATGCCCAATTTAATCCTCGGATATTCTAGGACAATTCTTAAGTCCAGGAAATTTAGAGTATTATTCTCGGATTTTTCAATAGTAAACTTCATTCTGTTGTTAAACCATTAAAATCCTCCAAAAGCTGTCCAGAAATATCATTCCTAGAAATAACCAAGATATCATCAATATAGCGAATATATACAGCAATGCTGTCCACATATTTGCTAATAATGGACCTCTCCATGAAGAAAAGAAAAATGTCCGAAACAATACCAGACACGGGGTTCCCCATGGCCAAGCCTTCGTTTTGTTTATAGATAATACCATTAAACTGAAAAATGTTGTAATCAGTACAAACATTAAACCACCTAAGGTACTCATTAGCAACAATACTATCCACGCCCAACTCAATAAGCCATCTAAAGAGATATTCTCCTGCTTGGGCTCTGGGGACACTAGGATACAAAGAAACGACGTCCAAACTGAACATACGAAGATCTTTGTTGTATACAACATTATCTAAAATTTCTCTTGCTTCAAAAGAGTTGCCGATTGACCATTTCGTTCTTTTTTGTATACCCATTAATCTTTCAACCAACAGTTTTGCTAAACCATACGCCGGATGACAGTACATGGGAATAATAGGTCTAAGAGGAATACCTGGTTTATGTGTCTTGGGCAAACCAAAACAATTAGGCAATTCGTGTTTTTCGTAAGTTCGATTTGGTTCCTGCCTACAAAACCAATAGAACCATTGACAAGATTTTTTCCGAATATAAAAGGTTCGGCAGAAATAAGGACCGAATGGAATATCCAGGGGTATATTCAATCTCATGCTTGGATTGTGATAAGTTTTATATTGGTGAAACAGGTAGATCCTTTAAAATCAGACTTCGTGAGCACGAGAGAGATATTAGAAGTGGGAAAACGTCTACTGGTCTTAGCCAACATTTGATCGAGAATAATCACCGTATGGGTGCTTTGAAGATCTTAAAGGTTGAGGACGATGTTATTAAGAGAAAAGTGTGCGAAGCTTGGAATATCGGATGTAATAAAGATTTCGTTTTGAACCGATTTGACGGTGACTTGGGTGATTAGTGGTTGGGGGCCATTAAGAGATCAAAAAAGAATACACATGTTATACACTTTCCTCTTCCCCATGTGGATGTTATAGAAGAGTCCCCGTATGAAATACCTGTGGATTGGATTAATAAGCATTTTCGTAATACCAATTTTTTGTCCCTTTCTAATCGTGCGCATTCCGCTTACAACGGAAGTGTTTCTTATGACACGGACAATTGAGAGTTTTTCTCTTCTTGTAAATAGTCACCTGAAGAAGGTCTTATGTTTTGACCGAAACGTTGTGTGTTAATTACAAATAAATATCCACTTTAAACAATTTTTCTTTAATTTTGTGTAAATATATTAATCAGTGGAAATCTGGACCATTATGACAGATTATTTGAATACAAAGAAACTGGTCCAACATTTTCTGGTTGTGAGGAAGAGAATTTCTGCTTTGTTAACAAGAATTGGATTTTTGCGAACGTTCTATCAAAAAGGTGTAATTCCCAATTTCCTAAAATGGAATTTTAAGCCTTTGACGGGGAAAACATTCTATCACAAACGTAAGTTACAATTTAACATGTTACATGAATGTATTGACGAAGCTTATAGCGAATTAAATAAAGCTAATATTGAAGCTTACAACACTCATTTACAAGTTACCAAAGTGATCCCGCACGAACAGCTTTATTGTCTCATACAGAGGCACCATCATTTAGTCTATGAACATTTATCTACATTGAGGAACAACATCTTGAAAAAATATACGAAATACGGTCTTATTCCCTTGAATGGGTTGAATGACGATAACATTGATTCAAGAAGAGATCCTTTTGTTAATTTGACCGACAAGATGATACCAAAAAAAGTTGCCAATATTTTTAGGTATGGCTTTAAATACGCGCCCAAAGTAAACGGGTATAACATGGAGGACCTTTTGGCCCCTGCTATTCATGGGTCGAATATGATTTATGATGCAGGGTTAAAAAGCAGATTTGTTCGTGAGGTTTCTTTGACTATTGAAGAATTGAATGATAACATGGGGAAGTTTGTGATGTCTAATATAGATAATGATATAGCGTACGCCAAGAGATGGATGGAGAACAACAATATTTTTATTATTAAGAGTGACAAAGAAAATTGTCCTGTTTTTGTTGATTCTGCCGTATATGGTGAAAAGATGGCAGAATGTTTCAAACCTCCTGATTTTTCTGTGGTGGAGAAGAACCCTATCAAGATCATTCAAAAGGAGGTGTTAAAAGTTATTGATAGTAGTGTTACTATTAGTGATAACACTAAGAAACAAATTTTTGGTCATAAACACGAATTGCCTAATTGTTTTGGTTTGCCCAAGACACATAAACCAGGTATTCCTCTTAGACCTATTATTCCCATGTACTGTCATCCGGCGTATGGTTTAGCAAAACTGTTGGTTGAAAGATTAATGGGTATACAAAAGAGAACGAAATGGTCAATCGGCAACTCTTTTGAAGCAAGAGAAATTTTAGATAATGTTGTATACAACAAAGATCTTCGTATGTTCAGTTTGGACGTCGTTTCTTTGTATCCTAGTGTCCCCAGAGCCCAAGCAGGAGAATATCTCTTTAGATGGCTTATTGAGTTGGGCGTGGATAGTATTGTTGCTAATGAGTACCTTAGGTGGTTTAATGTTTGTACTGATTACAACATTTTTCAGTTTAATGGTATTATCTATAAACAAAACGAAGGCTTGGCCATGGGGAACCCCGTGTCTGGTATTGTTTCGGACATTTTTCTTTTCTTCATGGAGAGATCCATTATTAGCAAATATGTGGACAGCATTGCTGTATATATTCGCTATGTTGATGATATCTTGGTTATTTCTAGGAATGATATTTCTGGACAGCTTTTGGAGGATTTTAATGGTTTTAACAACAGAATGAAGTTTACTATTGAAAAATCCGAGAATAATAATCTAAATTTCCTGGACTTAAGAATTGTCCTAGAATATCCGAGGATTAAATTGGGCATTTATAGGAAAAATAATAAAGGTGAATTATTTATTCATAAGAAATCCGCACACCACCATAGGATTAAAGACAACGTTTGGCGTAACTTCGCCATTAGAGCCTTAAAGTTATGTAACAACTACAATGATTTATATTCCGAAAAAAGGGAGATTTTTCGTTTAGCCAGGATCAATGGTTTTGATGAAAGAAGAATGGATATGATATGGAAGGAGGCTGAAAAACATTTTATGAATAGAGATGGTGAGATTAAGGATCCTAATACTAAGTATGTGGGTATGACCTACCACCCAGCCATGAGCAAACGTTACGAGAAGGTTTTTCGTAAGTTCGATTTGGTTCCTGCCTACAAAACCAATAGAACCATTGACAAGATTTTTTCCGAATATAAAAGGTTCGGCAGAAATAAGGACCGAATGGAATATCCAGGGGTATATTCAATCTCATGCTTGGATTGTGATAAGTTTTATATTGGTGAAACAGGTAGATCCTTTAAAATCAGACTTCGTGAGCACGAGAGAGATATTAGAAGTGGGAAAACGTCTACTGGTCTTAGCCAACATTTGATCGAGAATAATCACCGTATGGGTGCTTTGAAGATCTTAAAGGTTGGGGACGATGTTATTAAGAGAAAAGTGTGCGAAGCTTGGAATATCGGATGTAATAAAGATTTCGTTTTGAACCGATTTGACGGTGACTTGGGTGATGAGTGGTTGGGGGTCATTAAGAGATCAAAAAAGAATACACATGTTATACACTTTCCTCTTCCCCATGTGGATGTTATAGAAGAGTCCCCGTATGAAATACCTGTGGATTGGATTAATAAGCATTTTCGTAATACCAATTTTTTGTCCCTTTCTAATCGTGCGCATTCCACTTACAACGGAAGTGTTTCTTATGACACGGACAATTGAGAGTTTTTCTCTTCTTGTAAACAGTCACCTGAAGAAGGTCTTATGTTTTGACCGAAACGTTGTGTGTTAATTACAAATAAATATCCACTTTAAACAATTTTTCTTTAATTTTGTGTAAATATATTAATCAGTGGAAATCTGGACCATTATTACAGATTATTTGAAATATAAATGTTTATAAGTAATCCAGATCCTGACTAGAACTCTTATTTCTTTTCAACAGGTTTAATTTCAAAAACTCAGAAGGAGCGTGAGGAAATGCCCAACAGAGGGAGATCGAATTCTCCAGAACAGGGCTATATAGGAGGCAGGATAATAATGCAGCATAGAAAACAGGCAGAAATTTCATAAAGGCAGTAACAAGTTTAATAAACAATCTTCAACAACTCTTATAAAAGGCAGAAAACCTGCATAACAGTTAATAGTAACTGAGAAAATATTAATTTAAATATTGTATAGCATTATAAAATAAATCTATATTATCATATACCGGTACACTCTAATAATTATTCCCAAAAATGACCAGATTCCACCTATTCCACAATTCCAACAAGAGCAATTGCATATATATGACAGCTACGCTAACCTAACCAATTAACCCGGTAGGAAAACCTTGAATTATAATAAGCTTTGGCAAATGTAAATGTAAATGGTGTGACAGGCAACAATAAAATTCTAGGTTGCTAACTGAATATGTCAGTCCAACACGAGAAAGCAAGTAGGTGCATAAGCAAGAATCAAATGAAAAGATTCAAAATAATAGTAAGTAATAAGACTGGGACACAAAAGGGAAAAATTTTAATACAAAGCAATCAGAAAAATATAATTTATATGTGAATTTAATTAAGCAAGAATAAATTTAGAAAAATGTAAAAGGCAAAGGATTTACTGAGAGATACACCAGCAAATAGGCCTATGTAACAGCAAGACAGAAATTAGAATCTAAAGTAATAAAAAAGGGAGGCAATCAGTTACCGTTAGCCTAAAATAACATTAGAATGTAACAAGGGGCAAGATGATAACTATGTAATACTAGAAAAAGGGGGGGGGGGGTCAGATAAATCAATGTAAGCTACAGTATAGATAATCTGAATAAAAAAAAAAACTAATTTACAGAAACGGGTCCAAGAATATGACTATATAAATATCTATAGATGACAATAGAACAACCAAACCGAAGTCGTTGTTTGCAGTTGACGGTAGTATGCACCATTCTCTAGCTAAGTACAAACTTACGGATGCTCTTGAATCAATGCAAGAGATACCTGCTGAAGAAAACGAAGATGATCATGCTTCCACCACACATGATGTTTTAGAAACAATAAAGAGCTACAGGGAAAAGTAGTGATAATAGATGACATGGAACTTCTTCATACCTACCACAAACCTAACACAGTGAAGACATATAGTGAACTAGGTGTAAGCTTCAGCCTATGGATCGGACAAAAATTCAGCAATTACAGTGAGGTCAATGTAGTTTTTTACTCTTACAAAGAAACCTCATTGAAGAAAGCAATGCGAAAGATTCGGCAAAAGGGCTCAGATCCAATGCAGTGCAAAATTGGACCACAAACAAAAATTGGAAGTGTACCAATGCACAAATTATTGGCCCATGATAAGACGAAGCTCGAACTAACAGAGTTCCTTTCCGATCAGATTCTGCAATTTGGCATGACCAACAGGAAAAGGTTTGTACTCAGTTGGAGGGACAAAGCAGTTTCATCACATGGCGATGATATATCCAATCTTGCAAGTACGCAGGAGGAGGCCGACACAAAGATCATATTACATGCAGTTTATTTAGCACAGAAAGGAATTAAAACTACTCATGTGTTCTCCCCTGATACCGATGTCCTGATTTTTGCACTAAGACAATATCCTCAGCTTTCAAAAGGTTTTGCATTTTTCCTCGGCTATGGCATGAAAAGGTTCGTTCAGCTAGGTTCAATTTACAGAGCACTTGGACCTCTGAAAGCCTCTGCATTCCCTGGATTACACGCACTTTCAGGAGCTGATGTAACAGGATCATTTGCTGGCAAAGGTAAAATAAAGTGGTGGAAAGCTTTTAATTCCGCAAGTGATACGCTGCTAGAAGCTTTGGCTAAATTGGGGACTACACTGTCACTCACTGAAGATGTCAGGACTAACTTGGAAGCATTCATTTGTTAGCTTTATATCCCCAAAACAACACTGACCGGCATAGGAGCTGTGCGATGGTTGTTGTTTACACAGAAACAATGCCAAGATGAGAACCTTCCTCCAACAAGATCTGCAGTGGATACTGCATTGCTATGGGCTCACTTTCAGTGTTTTGAATGGAATCAGGACTTAATTCAGCAAACCAATAACTCACCACCCTCAGATTTTGGATGGAACAAAGTAGAAAGTGCATATGAGCCTGTTGCTTGTACCAACCCTTGTGCACCAGAGCTTATCTTGGAACTTTGTCGCTGCTCATGCTCCAAAAGGCATTGCTCTCCTCCATGTATATTTCAGTTGTATGGACTCCGGTGTACTGAAATGTGCACTTGCGAAGGTAATCTCGACCGTTGTGACAATATGGGAGAGTGCAAGCTGAAAGATGATGAAGATTTAGGCCTAAGTGAGATTTGTATTGAAAGTGACGATGATTATAATTAAAATTGTTATTGTAGGAGTGTATCCACTCTGTCTATAGGCCTATAAATCTGCAAACATTGTATTTCTTCCACAGTATTTTCGTTAAACATTAAAACTATAGTGTTACTTTTTATCTTTCAGTTTCCTACGGCACAACATAAGGGAAAGGGGTTATTTTTTAATTTATTAGTGTTTAACGTATTAATTATTATTAGAATTCTCCAGTGGCCATGTAAATAATATAAAGCATGTAAATATGCGCTTGCAAAACCCTCATACTGAGTCGTATTCATTTTTAATTTTGAAAAATATAAAAGTACTTTTTATGAGAAAATGGTTGATCCTACATGAAAGTTGTAATAACCTTTTCTGTGCAGCTCTATGTAGCTACATTTCTTGTTTCAAACTTTTTTCATAATCCCAACGGTTACTGATATAAATAGGAAAACGTGTTTGCGGTGGCGGCCATTTTATTTTTTGCCCGCACCATTTTAAAGAGTGGCACCATCATAATTATGTTTCCCCAAGGTCAAACGAAGAGATTGAGACTACACCCAGACTTGCATCATCAAGGAGCACACGGATGTACATTTGACAGGGGACTACTACCTCCAAAGTGAAATTCAGGGGAAAGATTTCAGAATTCTTTGAAATAAAGACAGAGGTAAGGCAGGGAGATGGGCCCTCACCTGTGCTATTCAATTAAACTGTATTCTCGAGAAAATTATTGGCAAATGGCCTAAAGAAGTGAGTAAGGAATGTGTAGAGAATGGGGTCAGACTAGGTTGTAAGAACAAGGACCTGGCAATCGACTGCTTATCATTCGCAGATGATCTTGCAATTCTCTCTAATTTGCTTGACACAGCCACACAATAAATCAGTCAACTACAGATACAGCAGCAAAGGTAGGGCTTCAGATTTTGTTTGAAAAAACACAATTCATAACAATCATGAAGTCAGTGCTCTGAGAACTTCAGGTGAACGAAAAAAAAATAAAACAGGCAGAGAAATTCAAATAACTGGGTGAGTGGATAGAACCCAACATTTAGTGTCAAGGATCAACAAAATAGAAATGGCTTACCATCTAACCAAAGACACCTACAATAAACAATCATTATCATTCAAGGCCAAACTCAGGCACTACTGTACCATCATTCACCTGGAGGTGCTACATGCTTCAGAAGGCCTTGTGTTTAATACGAAAGGCTTGGCAGAACAACTAGAAGACAAAGAGATGAAGATTTTGAGAAAGATCTTGGGCCCAGTCAAAAAGCAAGGAAAGTACAGAAGATTGACATAATGATGAACTATATCTACACGTGGCGAAGATGACAGACACCATACACAAAAGGAGAATCTCTGTCTAGGACGACTTGACATGAATAAACTCCAGAAGATTGTCCAATCGAATCTGTGCCTACTTTGCAGGAAAGAAACCAAAAAGATCTGGTTTATAGAGGTGGAAAAAGACTCACAAGAACAAGGGATCTCACATGAGGACATCTGGGAACGTAACCCTTTGAAGAAGAAACTTGGGGAAATACAGAGTTTTCAGCCAAAACCCAAAATGAAAACAGGCAAGATGTGGACCAAAGAACAGAAGGAAGCTCACCGAATAAGATGTGAATGTGAAAGATCAAAGAAGAAAGCAGTTGCAATAGTGTGGACACGGAAGACTGAAACGAACACACACACACAAAAAAGAGAGAAAAAGAGAAAGAAAGAGAGAGAAAGAAAGAGAGGGAAAGAGAAAGAGAAAGAGAAAGAATTATTTATTTTATTTTTTCATTTATTTTACATTTGAGTCATGAGCATCGTGAACGATACGATGCTATAGAGTAAGTATAACCCAACACTAACAAAAACTATGGGTACAAGTAAATAATAAACAAACAATATATACAATATAAAACATAAAACATCAGAATGATATATCTATTACAGGCAATTCAATGAAGTCATTAATATTTAAAAAGGATGTTCGGAAAGCCAGTTGTATAAAACCCTTTTCAATCCACCTTGTTTCACTGCATAATCGTCGCATATTTTAGGCATTTTTTCCCATGTGAAAACACAGTGGGACCATTATGCGAGGAAAGGCTGGAACTTAATATGTATAGGCCTACAGTAGACAGACCTTACAATGAAAGAAAAAAGTATTATTGGGTGATTTTCAAATAGTTTGGCTTTTTCAAAGTCAATTTTGGCAATAGTTAAATATTGGACATTTTGGCTCCAATATTTGTAGTTTTAGTCTTTAATATTTTAAGTTTAACTTACAATGTGAGGCCAATTTCTCAAACTGGTATTTTTTATTTTTTTCTTAAAAAAACTAATATTCACTTTCCAGGAGAATGACATATTGCAAGGAAAATGACATTGTTATACAACAAACAATGTTTTTTTTTTTTTGCTTGTTTTATACCTGGGTTATAAGATTTAATTTTATTATCATTCAAAATAGTTGGACATCTCATTGTCATAATTTAATATACGGTACTGACAAGATTTAATTTTGTCATCATTCAAAATAGTTGGACATCTCATTGTCATAATTTAATATTTATAGGTCTACTGGTATAGAACTTTAATATATGACATATTTTATGATTTGATGTTTCGTGCTGCACTATTTATACCAAACTTTTGCTCAAATGTCATTCTCCTGCCACATATGTAATTCTTTTGCATACAATACGCCAGGAGAATGACACAAAATTTGAGCCAGGGGAATGACATTTTACTGCCCATGGTTCAACCATCAGTTCACTAAAAGTGTAAAGTAAAAATGAAAACTATGTGTGAAAAGAACTACAATTTTTGATATTAGGAATGAAAATTAAATTAAATTATCAAGTAAACATTATGACTAAAACTTACCAGAAGAATGACTAAAAACACTTCCCACTACAGCATTAAACATTTAACTTCAAATCTTCACAGGGAAAGAAAAAATGGGAGGGAGCAGCAGAGCACTATCAACACTGAAGTATACAATGAATTATAGGTGAAACATAAAAAAACGAAATTTACCACTTATGACCTTTTATCTAAGGTGCTTTCTCTATGTTGAAAGGGACAGGAGAATGACATGAGAATCTTGGGACCGATTTTAAAAGTAAGTAGAGAATCGAAGAATAGCGTTTTCATCTCAGCCATTAAGTATTATAACAACCATACTTTATCTCATACATATCAATAAAGAAAGGTCACGGCTCACCTTAAAATGTCTAAAAATAATGCAAAATACTTGATACTTTATGCTTTGGGACAGCCAGGAGAATGACAAATAAAATATTTAAGTTTAAAAAAAAATAAAAAAATGTTTAATTATATTGTGACAAAGCCCAGAAAAGACTCGCCTAGAAACTGCTAGAAGGAGGAGCCACCCAGAAAGAACCAGAACGACAGGGTCTGAAAACATCGCGGGCCTTCTAGTGGACGGGCGGCAGGCGAGCGCCAGTGGGCACGAGCGCTAGTGGGCTTGACAGCAGCGAGTAGCGATTGGGCCACGCTTCGTGGGGGAAGGCCTGTAGGGAGGAGCTCGCGCAGCGCGCATTCTAGATTCCGCGCGGGCGGAACCTTCGAGAGACCGGCTCTGGAATATTCGTCGGGCCTATATAAGGGCCGCGAGCGAGCGGAGAGTCAGTCAGTCAGCAAGTCACAGTCCGTGAAGAGTCGGTAAATCCGAGGAGAGAGAGTCCGTGAGTAGCAACGGCCAGTCAAAGGGAGTCAGTCCGCGAGGAGTGATGAGCCAGCCAATGGGAGAACAGTCAGTCCGTAGCAGTCAGTAACAGCGGGAGAGAGTCAGCGTCGGAGTGTGAACTGGACGGAGAGCACTGATCAGCGCGACCTCAAGTAAGGGTGACTTGAGGAGCTGAGGACCTGGACGGAGGGAACCGATCAGCGCAGCTGAGGACTTGGGAAGCTGAGGAGCCAGTGACCGGAGGGAATAGTGTGACCGGAGGAACCCGCGAGCGAAAGACCTATTCAACGGGGAACTAGTGACCGGAGAGAAAGGTGAAAGGAGGAACTAGTGAACGGAAGAGCTGGTGAGCTGAAGAGCTGGTGAGCTGATCTGGACTGGACTGGGACAGTGCTGTGACGTGGCAGTGAGCACCGGACTGAAGAGTGATTTGGAGAACATTCAGGAGTTTCCTGACTGTATTGACCATTGTTTGATAGGAAATAAAGAATCCTCCATCCTTCAATTATAAACTTGGTGTTCTGATTTTGAACCCCGACGAGCCCTTGTTACAATATCAAAAACCCTTAAGAATAACAAAAGAAAGCTTGCCTAGTTATCAGAAAATAGCACGATTATTAAAATAATCTCTTACTTTATCCAGCACATACGGGGGACATTAAAAGGCCAATCTATTTGAAAATCACCCTAAACTACCAGAGCACTTTATTATTTACAGTTGGGTCATTCCATATTAAATCAACAAATTTTAAGAAAACTTTTTGCCACACCATTTTTGATTTTCATTAAATTTGGTAGGTGAAATGTACCAATCTTCTGAACCCCAAAACAAATCTTTTTATATCTCTAAGAAATTTTACTCCTGAGATATAGGCATTCGTTTAGTACACGAACAAGCAAAAAATGTAATTTCAGACTTATTTTCTGAAAGCTGTAGAATTTCTATTTCAATCAGTAGGATGGTCAGATAGGGATCATTGGAAAGCTTGAAGAATGGACTTTATTTGTGCATACTAAATTAGATTTAAGTTAAGTCCAAACAGAGGTTTTTGGGGCTCTAATCTTCGTTCACGAACTGTTGTTTTGCGTAACTTTAGGCATTAAAAAAACAATGAAGGACTTGGAGTAACAGGCCAATTTTTTTTCCTGTTACACTTATGTAAGAGGAGTATGTGTAGGAAAAAAACTGAGCTGTTACTGGTGGTCCTTCACCCTGAAAAATTTGCAAATTTAAAATCTTGCTTTTTCTCGGTCCCAAAAAGTGTTGTGGGACAGGTGATAAAAATCTGAAAATGCCAGAATGAGAAGCCCTTACAGTGTACTTTAAAATAAAAACAAAATCATCATGTGACTCAAAGGGATAGAGGAGCTACAAGCCTTTGAAATATCAAGAAAACAACACTTGACCGCTACTGAAAATAGGCTAAGTAGGTAGGATAAGTTAATTACCAACAAAATTTACTTTATATTTACATAAAATACAAGACATTTATTTAAAAATGAGAACTTTCCACAGTTATGCAAATTTCTGCTTTTTTGTGATATTTTCTAGCAAATTTCCACATTTGATTTCCTTTTAAGCTACTTTGATGGCAATTTCAAGTAGGCCTACCGTATTTTGAACTATTGTAATTAGAAACCATTCTTATCCTGGTGTATTATATGTAGGTACTGCATTAAACACTAAAAGCTGCATAATAATAATAATAATAATAATTTATTCATCCGTAAGATCATATACATGATATTGGACACGTCAAAGAAAAAACTTATAAACTACAAAAAACTAGGTTCTTCCAAATATTCATCTACACTGTAAAAGGAGTTTCTTAATAGTAAAGATTCTACTTGTTTCTTAAATTTTTTTGAGCATCTGATTTCTTTCAGTGTTTGTGGAAGTTTATTATACAATTTCATGCAATTATATACTACAGTATTTTCATATAATTTGGTATTGTGTCTTATATTACTTAACTGATGGCTGATTCTGGTATTGTAATTATGTCTGTCTATATTTAGTTGAAATGTTGAGATATTTTTTTTTTGTATATAATAAAACTTGTAGTATATAAATGCATGGAAAAGGTAATATTTTTTGCGATTTAAATAGTGTCTTACAAGATTCATTTTGTTTTCTACCCATGATCACTCTTAATACCTTTTCCTGAATTTTAAAGATACTTTCCGCCTTTTTTCCCCAAAAAATTACTCCGTATCTCAGTAAACTATGAAAATAGGCAAAGTACAGATTTCTCATTACAGATGTACTCACTTTTTCTCTTATTATTCTGAATAAAAAGCATAATTGATTCAGTTTTGAGGTCAGTTTCTCAACATGAGTGTTCCAGAGCAAATTTTCATCAATCCAAATCCCTAAAAATTTGATGCTGTTTACATAATTAATCAATTTATTTTCAAGTATTATAGGGGGTGAAAACAAATGTGTATTCCTAATATGTCTAAAAGATATAGCTAGTGTTTTTTCTTTGTTTATTATTAGCTTATTTTTATGGAACCAATTCTGTAGGTGGATTTCTGTCTCAATAATGTGAGTGGTTATTTGTGTTTTTTCACCATTGAATGAGATTAGTATCATCTGCAAACAGAGTTATCTTACAATTTACAAGATGATTTGGCATGTCATTAACATACAATATAAACAGTATGGGACCAAGTACCGATCCTTGGGGCACACCTACACTGAAGCATTTGGTAGTGGAACTATAAGTTTCATAAGTCTAGGTATAAGCATTTTTACTAATAATTTCTACATAGTGCTTCCTATCGCTTAGATAGGAGCTGAACCAATCTTTTGCAATTCCCCTAATACCATAGATCTCAAGTTTTTGTATAAGGATGTTATGGTCCACTAGGTCAAAGGCCTTAGACAAGTCCATAAATAGGCATACATTATATTCCTTATTGTCTAGAGATTGCAAAACGTTATTTAAAAATGCTTGAATAGCTGATTCTGTGGATTTTTCCTTAATAAACCCATGCTGCGCTGCATTTAGTATTTTATATTTTTTGAGAAAGGAATCCATTCGGTTAAACATTACCTTTTCAAAAATTTTTGACAAGGACCACAATAGAGATATTGGCCTGTAGTTGTCGACTTTGGTTCTTTCTCCTTTTTTAAATATTGGGGTTATTTTAGCTGTTTTTAGGCATGTTGGAAAGACTCCCGTGGATAATGAAAGATTAATGATATGACACAGAGGTTTAATGAATGTTCACAACATTTTTTTATAAATAATATCTGGTATGTCATCAATACCACATGTGTATTTGGATTTTAAATTATTTATAATACTTTTCAGTTCTCGTAAGTCAACCGGGTATAGGAAAATAGAATTATTTGTAGTAAGCATATTATCTGAAGTCCATATTCCGTTATTTTGATCCTGTATTTTAGTAGCAATATTTCCAAAGTATTCATTAAATGTGTTAACTACTGTAAGATCAGGGGGCGTATATTTGTAAGAGCGAACTGTAAGAGTCCCTAAAACCTACACGAGATTGAAACTTTAATTGTGCTTAACACTTTTCGTGCTAACCACAACTAATGAGATCTCTGGCGGAGGACCACCTCCATTGTATTGGAGGAATTGAAATGAATAAGCTTTATAGCATACATCACTCAATGAAACCAACGAATATAAGACATAATATTTAATTATAAGCTAAAACACACGAACGAATACACTTTCACTTGGTTGAAAAGAGTTGAAAACGAAGATAGTAGGTCTTCAGCTGAAAGTCTTCTTGAAGATAGCATTTACATATCAATACAATGGTTGACAATCTTCTAGTATGTAGTGTTTGTGTTTGATGTAATATGTGAATCCATCTTAACGCATGAGATTAAAGTTATGATTCAAGGATGTGAACATTGTCACCATCTACCATATAAACGATTGAATGAAAGTTCGTAGATAATGGAGATGAAAGTTTAGTCTTGATGTCACATATAATCACATTTGTGAATAAATATACATCTGTCCGTGAAGCGTGACACTTGTAGAAATAGTTTTCAAGACTAGAAACTGAATGTCAAGTCTGATGGATAGGCTATTTAATGATAGCCAAATCGCAACAATGAAGATCAATGTTTAAAGCGTAGATGTATGGAAATTGGAATCACTTCTAGTAACACTAATGATGACTTACTTGAAGCGAAGTATATGTCCTTATTTAGATTTATATTAGCAGAATCTTTATCTGCTTTAAGAATGAGAATATGTGTCGTGATGTCCCAGCTATTTAACAATTAGCAAAACACAACACAGAAATGCCATTTTGCCAGGCATAAATTGAATGAATGATTAAGTACATTTCTTGATGCACTAGAAATTGCTTACTTGACGAAGCATATGATAAAGAAGTGTAGAACTTTTAGGATATATTATCCACACAAATAATAGAATGAATGTTGATGTTCAGACTATATCACGATAATCCGAAGCACCAAAGAACATGAATCCTTTCATGTCTGAATAATGGATTGTTGTTAATGAAGAAGAAGGAAGTCAAGTCATTGAGCTATATGAAATGCATATAAACTGCTCAAGAAATGTATCCTGAAGACTGGATACAAAAATAATAATCAAATATGAATAATAACAGACAATGAATAGGGATAATAGCTTACAAGCTGGAAAATGTATGTTATTTAAATAGTAATATGAGTCAAGTTGACTTCAGAAACAGGAAGTGACAAAGAAAGATATCCAAAGCCAACATGATAGGCTAAATCTAATGTTGTAAGTAAATGAATAAAGAATGTAATGCAATAACCTAAAAATCTAAACTTATAACAATAAAACTAGAGAAAAATGATGAATAGCATATACTGCTGTCAAGTTGGCAGCAAAAGTAACTAAACTTGTAGATAGATTAAAGCTATGATTGAACATAAGTTGCCCGCAAAATTATTTTCTTGAAAATAATTTTAAAATATATTAGATTATGTGAAAAGAGTAGATTTAAACTTTGAATAATAAAGAGGTTTACTCATCTTCAATATCAGAAATGGGAAGAGGAGCAAGCTTAACAATTGGTCTCTTGTAGAAACCTGAGGAGGTTCTAACTGTGACTACTCTAACTAGTCCGTCAGATCCAGGATGAATAGAGTGTACAACACCCATAACCCAACGTAAAGGGGAAACGTTGTCGTCGAGTAGAAGAACAGGAGTTCCTATTTCCACATTAGGAAGAGTCTTTAGCCATTTAGAACGTTGTTATAGAGAATGTAAATAGTCAGAGGACCATTTCTTCCAAAAACCAAGTAGCAATTGATTCATAGCATTCCATCTTGAACGCAAAGAAGTGCTACTAGATAGGTTTGAGGTGGGTAATGAAATCAAAGGTCTTCCTATAAGGAAATGACCTGGAGAAAGATAATTCAAGTCTTCAACGTCTTCATGAAGAGTAACAAGAGGACGTGAATTCAAAATAGCTTCAATTTGAATTAAGAGAGTTGACATCTCTTCAAAGGTAAGTATCATAGAAGTCACTACTCTTTTCAAGTGATGCTTAACTGAGCGAACAGCGGCTTCATGCAAGCCAGCCATATGGGGACTGTGAGGAGGAATAAAATTCCACTTTATGTTAAGATGTGAAGTAGAATCTTGAACTTTCGATTGATGTTCATGAGAAGATAGAAAATCTGTAAGTTGTCTGATATCAGTTTGAGCACCAACAAAGTTCGTAGCATTATCCGATGAGACTGAAACTGGTATGCCTCTTCTACCAGTAAATCTGGAAAAAGCTGCTAAAAATGCATTGGAAGTAAGCGAGGTGACTAACTCAAGGTGAAGAGCCTTGGTAGACATGCAAACAAATACAGCTATATAAGCTTTAGTAGTAATCCTTGATCTAGGTCCACCATATTTAATAGAGTAGGGCCCAGCATAATCAATGCTGACGTTAGTGAATGGGGCAATAGGAAATACACGAGAAGATGGTAAATCAGCCATCTTTTGCTGAAAAGGTTGAGCTTGAAATCTGAAACAGACATTGCACTGTCTGATCACAGAGCGAATTGTTCTCCTTACAGAAGGTATCCAAAACCTTTCCCGTAAGTGAGCTATAATAAGCTGGGAACCAGCATGACATAGTTTGAAGTGTGTAAAACGAATGAGATGTTTAGTGAAAGGATGCTTAGCTGGAAGCAAAATCTGATGCTTCGCATCAAAGGGTAGTTCTGAGTGCTTCATTCTTCCACCAACACGAAGAATACCATCACTATCCATGAATGGACAAAGTGAGTGTATTTTACTGGACAAAGGAACGACATCAGACGAAGTCAAGGCATTGATTTCATCATGATATTCGACTTGCTGAATTATTTTCACACAAGTGTAGGGTGAATTTGAAATTTCACTAGGTTCGAGAGGACCTGTGAGCTTAATTTTAGCAGGCCTAAAATTATTTATGAATCGTTCTACATATGCTATCATACGCAGTGTCTTCAAATGTGAAAACTTAGTTACATAGGGCAGAAGTTCAGGAGGCTGACTTTGATCTGTAGCTAAAGTGTCATTCAAGGATTTTCCATTAGATGACTTAGTTGAGGCATCACAGACTACTCTAACCTTTGTAGTAGTGCTGCTAGGCTTAATTACTGGGTGATGAGGAATAATGTATTCACAAGGAGCATTAGTAATGTGGTCAGCTCGTTGCGTATGACCTAAATCCTCATATTCTTGCATGAACTTGACATATTCAGTACGTAAGTACTCGTTGGATGACAGTCTTTTTTCTAAAAGCTGAAACCGTTTGTAAGCTTGTTGCTTTGTGCTACCTAATGTTTCAGGCGGAGCAGTAAAAGGAAGTTTAACTATATATCTTCCAGAGTCATCTCTGGTAGTAGTTTGAGAGAAATGTTTCTCACATTCCGATTCATCATGGAATGGAGCAGAATTATTGACAGCTTCTAATTCCCAGAACCTAGCTAATTGTTCATCCACAGCTGATTCTGAATGCAAGAAAGCAGAGTAGTTTGAATCGATTGACGAGTCAGAACTAGGAAATGAGAGATTAGAATGAGCTTGCTTGACATGAGGCTTCTCACGCCTATTAGCTGCTTTAGCTTTGCTGTGAGAAGTCATTTGCTTAGAAACATTCATATGTTTAGAAGCAGTACTTTGCATAGGAATACTATGCTGCGAAGAAGTAACAGGTTGAGGGACTTTACCCATAAAGTACCAACCAAGTTCTGAATTATGTATGCCAGGCAGATTATCAGCCATGATTTTGCCTGATAACAGTATTTGTGAAAAAAGCTCTGTACCAATGAGCAAATCTAAGTACTTAGGTTGGTTAAATTTAGCATCTGCTAAATTCAAGTTAGCTGGAATATTCCAATTATCAGTATTTATGTAAGCACGAGGGAACTTACAAGTAGCTATGCATGGAATAACCAAAGCATTCGTTTGGCACGACCAATCAGAAACATTAGATTTCAGTGACAAAGATGCTACCTTGCAGAGATTGCGCTTTTCAAACACTACTCCTTGCAAATATTCTCTACGAGGAGTTGGTTTAAGTTTGAGGCGTTGAAATAATCTATTTGTAATTAAATTACAAGTCGTAGCTGAATCAAGAATGGCTGTAGCCTCAATGTACTCGCCATTAGCATCTGCTATTAACACAGTTGCTGTAGGGTATAGAATCTTTGAAGTAGCTGGACCACTTCTTAACATGGCACATGGGTTTACTGGTATGGGAGCGTTTGAAGAATGAAGCAAAGTACTATGTTTACCTTGACACTTCATACAAGTATAAGAAGAACAGGCTTGTGAATGACCCCCTATTCTCAGGCAGACATTACATACATTGTTGCGTTTCACAAATTCAAATCTTTGGGGCAAAGCGAAAGCTCTGAATGCTTCACAGAGAAATAATTCATGATCACGAGGGCGATTACAACATATACAAATAGGTTGAGACCACGAAGGCCTTTTCTTAGCTTCAGTGGACTTACGATTGTTAGAATTATTATTAGATTTCGCAGTCACATTTTTGACTGGAGATTGATTCGACTGGGACTTGATAGCTAAGTCAGTCATTTGAATGACTCGAACTTTGGCAAGATTCCCAATCTCTAATAATAGCTGGAGAAAGCTTATCCAGTATTATTTTTGATAAGATCAGTCAGCTCAATATCAATGTGCAGTGACTGAAGCGCGTGTACAGTACTTATGTAATGATCTAAGTATCTCTGGAGCGAATCAGCAGAGTTTCTATCAATAGAAGGGGGAGAAAATAAATTCTCTAAATGAGCATTAGCAATGAGTCTGTCATTGTCAAAACGCTCTAACAAAGTTTGCCAGGCAATGCTAAATGTGGCAGCACTGACAGGAATATTATGTATGATAGTCATAACCTCAGGGGTTAAGCATGACTTTAAATATTGAAACTTGTCCATCTCAGACACGTACTGATTCAGCAGTATTAAGGATGTAAACGTGTCACGAAACTCTAGCCACATAGTGGGATCGCCTGAAAATGTCGGTAATCTTATCTCAGGTAACTTAGGAAGAGAAACGTGGTTTTGCTCAGTCAGCACTGGTTGCGGACTAGGCGCAGACATAGGATCTTGATCATATATTTGCTTGTTTGCCTTTATGGAAGCTTCAAGTCTATTAAGTGCTTTGTAATAGGCTTCTTCAAGCTCATAGCGTTGAATTTGCCTGTCATTGAATGATTCAATGTCTTCAATTGAAGACTGTTCAGCTTGATAGTGCTGAAATGATTGTTCGAGTTCAGCGCATCTCTTAATACCTTCAAAGTAAGATGCCTGATCCTCGATCATAAGCTCGTTTATTACTTGAATATGGTTTAAGAGCTGTACTCTTAATTGTCTAAGCTTTGTGAGCTTAATTAAAGTCTCTGCCTTAGCGATAGTTTTGAAATATGCTGTTTCAACTTCTTCACGAGAGTTGGCCTCAGCATTCGTAGCATGGAGTTGTTCGAGCTGGGTTTGAACCAGTTCAAAACTCTCAAATAATGGTTTGAGTTTGTGTCTACGAGAGAACAAAGCATGTAACTCGATTTCACGAGTTACAGTAAAATCTGATATTACTTGAACTTGAGTGAATAGTTGAGCTTTGATTTGCTGCAGCTCAGAAATCTTGTTTGAAATTACCTGCTGCGTTTCAGCAAGTTTAGAAAGAGTTTCTATCTTAGATTCTGCGATCATAATCAATGTTTCTAGTTTAGAAATAGCTTCAAAGAAATCTCTTTCGACTTCTTCATGGTAATTAATTTCAGCCTCTGTGGGCTGAATTTCTTCTAATTGAATTTGAATAAGCTCAAACTTATTGAAAGACTCTTAAGTTTGTCTCTGCGAGCTAACAACAGTTGGTGATTGAGCTCACCTGACGCATTAAGATTAGTAATGTAATTACACTGACGTGTAAATTGTGCCTTAAGAGGAGTACGTTTTCTTTTGAGGTCTTCGAGCTGTCTTAATGTTTGATCTTCCATGATTCAAAGATAGGTATACGAAGAATGAAAACAATGTAGAACCTTGTCCGCTTGCGGGGATACAACGAAGCAATGCAAGTGAAATAGTATGCGAGAAGAACAGGATCTTTTGCCCGCCTATGAGATTCAACTTCTGGACAACTTATTGTCAAGAAGACAATGAAATATGTGATAGAGCAGAAAGATTGCAATTATTTGCAATAAGATGAGTATTGAATTGCAAAGAACGTTATGGATCTTGTTCGTGTAAGAGAATTGTGTGTTAATGTACTGTTGACAGAGTGTGTTGTGTGTCTGTGACTTACATTGATGTCACAATGTTTATAATTGACATATATATATCATACAGTACACTTTGAAGTTTCACTGAGTGATGGCATGTGGCTCAAATCCTTATGGCAGAGCACAAATCAATGTTAAGTCAATCTTTAATTGCTTAAGTATCAATATATATCTCTTGAGATGAAATAATAATGCATACATGAATGTGAGCAAAACAAGAAGGCTCTTGTATGCAACCCAAGTCTGTCTGTGACACAGAGGGTGAATAATGTATGAGTATTATTGTATTATTACAATCTTAATAGTTTGATTATGGTCAGAAGGACCAGATGAAGGAATAACTTATTAGTACAGTCTTGCTGGAAATATCCTAGATGTAGGCTAGGCCTATTAATACAAACTGGCTGGAATATCACGGCCCGAGAGGACCAAATGTAGGATCAGGGGGCGTATATTTGTAAGAGCGGACTGTAAGAGTCCCTAAAACCTACACGAGATTGAAACTTTAATTGTGCTTAACACTTTTCGTGCTAACCACAACTAATGAGATCTCTGGCGGAGGACCACCTCCATTGTATTGGAGGAATTGAAATGAATAAGCTTTATAGCATACATCACTCAATGAAACCAACGAATATAAGACATAATATTTAATTATAAGCTAAAACACACGAACGAATACACTTTCACTTGGTTGAAAAGAGTTGAAAACGAAGATAGTAGGTCTTCAGCTGAAAGTCTTCTTGAAGATAGCATTTACATATCAATACAATGGTTGACAATCTTCTAGTATGTAGTGTTTGTGTTTGATGTAATATGTGAATCCATCTTAACGCATGAGATTAAAGTTATGATTCAAGGATGTGAACATTGTCACCATCTACCATATAAACGATTGAATGAAAGTTCGTAGATAATGGAGATGAAAGTTTAGTCTTGATGTCACATATAATCACATTTGTGAATAAATATACATCTGTCCGTGAAGCGTGACACTTGTAGAAATAGTTTTCAAGACTAGAAACTGAATGTCAAGTCTGATGGATAGGCTATTTAATGATAGCCAAATCGCAACAATGAAGATCAATGTTTAAAGCGTAGATGTATGAAAATTGGAATCACTTCTAGTAACACTAATGATGACTTACTTGAAGCGAAGTATATGTCCTTATTTAGATTTATATTAGCAGAATCTTTACTGCTATAAGAATGAGAATATGTGTCGTGATGTCCCAGCTATTTAACAATTAGCAAAACACAACACAGAAATGCCATTTTGCCAGGCATAAATTGAATGAATGATTAAGTACATTTCTTGATGCACTAGAAATTGCTTACTTGACGAAGCATATGATAAAGAAGTGTAGAACTTGTAGGATCTATTATCCACACAAATAATAGAATGAATGTTGATGTTCAGACTATATCACGATAATCCGAAGCACCAAAGAACATGAATCCTTTCATGTCTGAATAATGGATTGTTGTTAATGAAGAAGAAGGAAGTCAAGTCATTGAGCTATATGAAATGCATATAAACTGCTCAAGAAATGTATCCTGAAGACTGGATACAAAAATAATAATCAAATATGAATAATAACAGACAATGAATAGGGATAATAGCTTACAAGCTGGAAAATGTATGTTATTTAAATAGTAATATGAGACAAGTTGACTTCAGAAACAGGAAGTGACAAAGAAAGATATCCAAAGCCAACATGATAGGCTAAATCTAATGTTGTAAGTAAATGAATAAAGAATTTAATGCAATAACCTAAAAATCTAAACTTATAACAATAAAACTAGAGAAAAATGATGAATAGCATATACTGCTGTCAAGTTGCCAGCAAAAATAACTAAACTTGTAGATAGATTAAAGCTATGATTGAACAACTACTTCTCTCGGCTTTGAGATGGTTTTTCCTGCCTCGTTTGTTAGGATAAACGCATCATTTTTTGTCTGAAGACCCATTTCTCTTTTGGCAACCATCCACATTGTTTTAGACTTATTGCCAGATGAGTATTATATTGTCATTATGGTATATTTTAGCAGCAATTATGACCTTTTTATATATCTTTTTATAGTTTTTAAAATAATTTTTGAAGTTGTTACAGTTGGTTCTTTTATTTAAATTACTGAGATACTTTAGTCTCTCTGAAGACTTTTTTATCCCTCGTGTAATCCAAGTTTTCCCGGTGGTCTGGTTTATCTTACGTTTCTGCTTTGGCATTGTTATGTTAAGATAATATTGCACTATTTTTATGAAGGATTCACAGGCTAGGTTAACTTCATTTTCTTTATAGATAGCATCCCACATTTCTTTTATTAATAATTGGTTGAGTACTTCGATAGCATCATCTGTATATATTCTCGCTATTTTATATTCTTTTTCACATTGTTTATCACGCTTCCTACCATTCCTATTAACTACTGTCAATTCTTGTGCAAAATGGTCTGAAAAACCTGGGTCAAAGACTCTTATATTTTCTACTATAAGGACTGATTGTCTCATTAATATTTGATCTATAATTGTTTTAGAATTTATTGTTACTCGAGTAGGTTCGTGTATAAGAGGTATCAGATCATGTGTCCATACATTTTTTATCTAGTGCACCTGGGGTAAAGTCTATATTCCAATCACCTATAACAAAAACATTCTTAGTATATGGTATCCTCTCTAGTATATTACCTAACTTATCTACTAATATATCTATATTTGCTTCAGGAGATCTATAAATGCAGATTATTATCATATTGTGTTCAGGTAGTCCCAACATGCATGCCTCAAAATGACTATCCATACAACCGTCCTCATAATCGGAATATTCCTTAACCATAAAGCTCTTTAAGGTTACAGAAACTTAACCTTTTCTGTATGTTAACCTTTTTCTCCATAAGGTCCTCTAACAGGTACACAATCCCTTTTCCCTGTCATCGTTCTGCTCTACTCATCATTTTCGTAGAAGTCTTTGGCATGCTGCATGTTTATTGAAAAATCCTCATTATTAGTTGAAATGTTCATATCAAAAGACTTACTTATCTTTCCTGTTATAGATTTGGCTATTTTACAACTTTCTTTGTTAACATTGAGGGTCTAGCTTCAACTGAGAGCTTCTGCACCTTAACAGAAGGAATACCAAGGGCTGAACAAGCATCATTAACTGTTTCAACAAGAATGGTTTCAGGTTCATAAATGTCTGAGCATTCATCTTCACTGTCAGTACTGGTATCTGTGCCTTGTTTTGGATTTTGAATTTTTTGTTTTAAACATTTTGTGCACAATGCTTTCCGTGGGATTAATTTCAGCTCAGGATTGCACATAGAAACTGTCATTGATAATTATCTGAGAGATTTTTTAATAGGTTTTGAGTGAACACTGTAGGGATCAGAGCAAGATCGTCCATAAATATGGAAGTATCTGTCCGAAAATTCAGCCTCGTGAAAAGTGCAAACATTTTTTATATCATCACAACCAATTCTAATTGAAAATAATGTTTTTTGTTCTTCAGTGAACTCTGAAATAGTATGCAGTACTGAAAACCTAGAGTAAGATAATTTATGACATACAATGTCAGCAGGACTAGTTATAAGTGGAAACAGTGTTGGGGACAGTTATAAGTGTAAATAGTGAAGTGTAGCTAAATGTGGATTAGCTCACCATGTGAGCTCATCTGAGCATTCCTACCACGAGTAGGAGGCCCTTGCCCTTAAGGGATTCCATGGGCTTATCTTTATCTTTATCTCTCCTTTGAAAATGCCAATAGAACAAGAACACTCCATCATAATAATATACTGGTAACAATTTCAATAGCATGTGTTCAACAAAAAATAACAATAATTAAAAATTAATTTAAAAAAGAAACTAATCAAAAGACAATGAAGTACAAACACATCCTACTTGCTTTGAGTCAACTCAATAAGTGAACAGTGGACAGCATTGAACATAGAAGCTGAATCATATGAAGCTATGCATGTTCAAATACGACTTGGTCAGCAACCACACTCCAATAAACAGTGCATGTCCAGACAAGTACCGACCAGAACATATGCTATAATAACAGTTAACATATACAAAGTTTAGGAATGAAGTTTTTTAGACAGTGAAACTATACTAATTATTCAAAAGTAGTCGAACGTTTAAAACAATTTTAGCTCGAAAAAAATAATATTGAGATAGATCTATACACTGCTTCCCTTATTTTAATTACTAACCTGAACCCAGGTTTCGGTGAGCCTTAACACCATGTTCACCAGTTATACTCCCTCTGACTGTTGGTCTTCATCAGCATCCTCTCATGGGTTTTTTAAGAACTTCTTGACGAGGTCATTAGCTCACTTATGTACCATTACTAGGACATGTTTCAAGAGGTAAGTACCCTCCCATCGTTGGCTAGCGGTCGACTGGCGTTTTGGAGACTGTGTTGTGTGAGGTTCTGTGTGCTGCCATCTGTTTTCTTTGTGGTGAGTCTCACGACGTCATCTGCGGGCGGGATCTCGAAGTTCATGACATGGTCTTCATTCTTGATGATGAAGATTTTTTCCCATACATTCAATTCGGACGTTTTTTTCACATGTTTTAACAGTTTTATATCTTTCTTAACATGGTGGTTTTCTGTCCAGCAGTGGTGAGCAACTGCGGATTTTTCAGTTTGCATTAGTCTCACGTTTCTTAGATGCTCCTTCAATCTTGTCTCTAAATTTCTCTCAGTTTGTCCAACATATACCTGGGGGCAGTCATTGCATTCTATTTGGTATATGCCTGAGAGTTCAGTTTTTTGTTTTTCAATGGATGGTTTAGTAGATTCCTAATGGTGTATTTGTTTTGTGGTGCTAATTTAATATTGTAATCCTTAAAAACTTTTTCAAATTTGTGAAACAATTTGGGGTGGTAATTGAACTTCTTGAAAACTTTTTTTGTTGTTTCTAGGTTTTCTAATGTACTAATTTATTTGATTTTGTTCCTCTTTGTGTGTCTATTGATCAACTTATCTATGAAGTTTGTTCTAAAACCATTAGTGACTGCCACTTCCTGTACATGTTGGTACTCTAAATTATATTCTGTCTTGGTCATTGGTATGCTTGTGAGTCTATGTATAAGGCTGTGAAAGATGGCAAATTGATGGGCTTTGTGGTTATGTTCGTTGTATTTTATGTAGTTATCTACAAGTGTGGGTTTCCTATAAATTCCAAATTTCAGTTTATTCTGTTCTTTCATGTTTTCAAGTCTAGGAAAGGTAGCCAACCATCTTTTTCCATTTCCATTGTGAATTTTATCGATGAGTCTTGTAAGTTTAAAAGCTTAACAGCGTCTTCTGCAAACCTTTTTGGAATGATGGCGAAGATGTCGTCCACATATCTGTGCCAACTTTTGAAGATGTGTGGGAAGGCTTTGGCAACTTGTAATTCTAAGTTGCTCATGAATAGGTCAGCTAACAAAGGTGATAGTGGGCTACCCATGGCTAGGCCTGTTGTTTGTTGATAAAAGTCATGATTGAAAGTGAAACTGTTATGTTTAATACAATGTTGAATGATCTTAAGGTAACCTTCAACTTGTTCAGAGGTTATCTTATTATTCTCTGTCAGCCAATGTTTAATTAGTTTAGGAAGTTTTTCTGTGGGAATGCTCGTGAACAAAGCGTTGACATCAAAAGACACTAGTACCTCTTCCGTTCCAATGGTTGTATCTTTAATTTTGTCCACTAGTTCCATTGAATTTTGAATGCTCAAAGTGTCAAACTTTTTTAAACTGTTGAATTGTTCTACTAACCATTTTGATAGTCTATAAGTCTATATTGTTTACAATAGGCCTCATACTGTCATTATTCTTGTGGATCTTAGGTAAACAGTATAGTTGTGGTAAGAAAGGATTACTTACTATTAATTTCTTTTTTTCCCCTTTTGGAATGACATTACTATTTTCTATTAACTTTTTTGTGGAGTCTGTGATCGATTTCAGGGGGTTTTTGGATAGCTTTTCATATTCAGGGTTTTTTTAACATCAAGTTTGTTCTACGTTCATACTCTACTTTGTCCATGATTACTGTTTTATTACCCTTATCTGCCTTTAAATAAAAAACAGGTTTCTCATTTAGGTTTTTCACTTTTTGTTTAACCTCAGCATGATTCTTTTCTTTCGGTATTTGTTTTAAGAATAAGAATAAGAATAAGAATCTTTATTAGCCGTTAGGTATGTTTGATACAATTGGCTTCGTCATAGATTTTACATAACATAACATTTAATCCTAACTTAATCCTAACATTTAATAATATAATGCAATAAGATATGCAACTTAATCCTAACATTTAACAGTATAATACAATAAGATACACAGCTTAATCCTAACAATTCATCACAAATTTACTTACTATGAGTCTAATTCTATTATGTCTGATTCCTTAAATTCAGTTATAGAGTAAAAGGCTTTCCTTGTTAGCCATTGGTTTAAGACGTTTTTAAACTTTGTCAAGGGGTAAGATTTGATGTTATTAGGTAGTCTGTTAAATAAATCAATGCTTAAGTATATATGACTATTGTGAATCTTAGATAGTCTAGAGTAAGGCAGGTTGATCATGTGACTATTTCTTGTATTGTGTTTATGAAATGATTGCCTGAGGGGATGAGAGTTTAGATTTTCGTTTGTATATACTAGACTATTGAGTATATAAAATCCAGGCAGGGTCAAAACAGTTGCTTAAAATGATCTCTACAAGAGTCTCTGGGAGCTAAACCTAGAATACTTCTAATGGCTTTTTTCTGCAGTAAGAAAACTTTTTCAGAGTGGGTTGAGTTGCCCCATAGCAGATACCATACATTAAATGGGAGTGAAAGTATGCAAAGTAGGAGCACAACATTAATCTCTCGCTTACCTTTCCTCTAAGCTTATGGAGTAGGAATATAACCCGTGCTAATTTATTGCATAAATATTCTATTTGCTTGTCCCAGCTAAGTTTTTTATCTATAAATATTCCTAGCAGTTTAACATGCTTATTTTCATTGTTCAGTACATTTAAAGTAAAAATTATTTCTTCGGTTTTTGAATTGTTCAGATGCAGGAGATTTGCTTCAAACCATAAATTGGATTTTTGTAGAAAATATGTATTCATTTCTCTTACTGAATCTAAGTTTTCACTAGTATTATAGATGGTTGTGTCATCTGCATATATTATTGTTTTACAATTGAGAAACTGTGGTAGATCATTAATATACAGAATAAAATAGAAAGGACCCAGTACTGATCCCTGTGGGACACCTTTCCTTATTGGAAGAAATTCTGACATTTGGTTGTTCACTTTCACTATCTGAAATCTGTTTGCCAGGTAAGACACAATCAAATTTAGAGATCTGCTTTGAATTCCGTAGTACTTTAAGTTTTTGATTAAAATTTCATGAGAGACATTATCAAACGCTTTGCTTAAGTCTAACAATGTTGCTCCTGAAGTTAGCCTGTTTTCAAAGCTTTCATAGATATTTGAAACTAGATCCTCGACAGCTTTTACAGTTGATAACTTAGATCTAAATCCATATTGGGCATCACTAAATAGTTTGTTTTGTTCAAAATAGGCGTAAAGTTGTTGATGCATACAATTTTCAACAATTTTTTAGAAAATGGGCACAAGTGAGATAGGGCGATAATTATTAGGGTCTGTCTTATCGCCTTTTTTAAATATAGGTACAGTGACGGTTATTTTCAATAAATCTGGGAATATACCTTGGTAGATCATACGGTTCATCAGAAATGTCAAGGGGAAGATAATTTCGTTAGAAATATACTTAATTACAAAGTTTGAAAGACCATAGTAGTCTTCAGCCTTGGAGTAACTTAATTTATGTATTGCTTTACTCATTTCTGTGTCTGTGACAGGTGTCCATGAAAAGCTATGTTCAATAGTTTTATCCAATTGCATAAGTAAAGATTCGGCATCATAAGCATCTCCTGGTGGGGCTATTAGTTTGTTTTGATTTTGCTGTTCGAAATTAGTAAAATAGTAGTTGAATTCATCAGGGCTAATGGCTATCTCGGGTTGTAACTTTGGAAGATTAATCTCATCTTTTATAACTGACCAGGCAGCCTTGGTTTTATTCTGAGATTTGAGTATAAAATTATCATTTGCATGTTGTTTTGCCTTTTTTATTTCATTTCTGTATTGTTTTCTTACCTTAACATAAGACTCTTTGTATTTTTCATTCTGTTCACATTTATCATAACATACGAGTAGCATAGTTCTAATACTATTCAGATGTGGCGTAAACCAGTTACTCAAGGCCTGTGGTTTGTAATTACATTTGCTCTTTTGAATCTTAAATATTTTAGGACAGCATTCATTATATTCCTTTATAATTGTATCCATGAAAATATTGAATAATTTATTTACATCTTCCTCTGTTGATAGTATTTGGTACCAGTTGGTTCTCATACTTGGGTCTAATGAAATTATGAAGTAACATTTCTAATTTTTCAATGAAAATTTGTTCATTAGTAGATGGGGAACGGTAAACTGATGCAACAATCATATTTTTACATGGGATGTGAATTGCTGTGGCCTCAAAGATCTCTTCGGCACATAGGTCTGATTCAATATTATCAATTATAGAGTAACTGATTTTAGAGTCCTCTCTTAGGTATATCGAGACACCTCCATGTGATGAGCTCTTCCTACAAAAACTACTTGCCAATGTAAATTTATGTGGTATGTAATAATTTATTTCCTGGTCGGTTAGCCAGTGCTCATTTATGCATAGTATAGTACAGTTTGAGTTTCAAGCCAGTACTGGAGTTCCTCTAGTTTATTTTTAAGTGATCTTATGTTTAAATGCATTATTAGAATAGCACTCTTGTTACCTTTTGGTGTACTGGCACATTTATTTGACATGAGAGAATTGGGTTCAGGACATAACCTATTATGACCTTCATTAATTAAGTCATATGTGCTTGTATTTTCTATTGTTTGATTTACTCCTGCATCCTTAGGCCTAATATACTGGACGTTCTGATGAACTACCCTGACAACCCTATTAAGATTTCTGAACATTTTGTAAGTGCTGCAATCCTATCATTGGGTCTTTTTATTAAGAGGTTTGATGATGTTTCCACATCTGCGATGCATTCATCTAAATCATGTGAGTTGCGGACGCATGTTTTAAGACCATGGTTTAGAAAGGTAATTTCTTCTACCATGAAGGTTTCTGTGGATAAATTGACAACATTATTGGGTGTTTCTGCTTTCTTTCTGTTTCCAAATTCTTGTTTTAAGTGTGGGTCTTTTTTGCGCAAATTTTCCGCTTTTCTCTTTAATCCTTGTGTTTTCTTTGACATAGTTCCTTTAAGTTTATTGTACATGTTTGACCTAAGGTTACTCCACATTTGGTCACCTACGGTTTTTACTAACCTCCAATGTAATTTGTATAACTGTAAATCTATCTTTCCCAACTTTTCATAATGTTTGGACCTTTCTAACATCATTGCCTTTTTTTCCAAGAGTTTTTTATTTTTACTGTTGTCATTTAACCACCATGTTAAGAAAGATATAAAACTGTTAAAACATGTGAAAAAAACGTCCGAATTGAATGTATGGGGAAAAAATCTTCATCATCAAGAATGAAGACCATGCCATGAACTTCGAGATCCCGCCCGTAGATGACATCGTGAGACTCACCACAAAGAAAACAGATGGCAGCACACAGAAACTCACACAACACAGTCTCCAAAATGCCAGTCGACCGCTAGCTGACGATGGGAGGGTACTTACCTCTTGAAACATGTCCTAGTAATGGTACGTAAGTGAGCTAAAAGTGTTTTAAACGTTCGACTACTTTTGAATAATTAGTATAGTTTCACTGTCTAAAAAACTTCATTCCTAAACTTTGTAATTAATGGTGTACTAGCCATTGAAGTATAGGTTGATCTGAGAAAACACGCAATCCAACATGGCGACTGCAGAGAGATGTGAAGGTCAAATCAAGTTAACGGAACAAACAACGAATTTGGAGGTAAGGAACTGTAACCAGATTTTTAACATAGAACTTCAAGGACAGAAAAAAGACATCAAACGTTTCATGAAACTCTATTCAAAAAGACTAGACACGGCAGCTGATATTAAATTCCTCAATGTGTGCATAAAAGAAAAATTATCTCCCATCTTCCTAAAGAGGATGATCAAATTAAATGACAACAGTAAAAATAAAAAACTCTTGGAAAAAAAAGGCAATGACGTTAGAAAGGTCCAAACATTATGAAAAATTGGGAAAGATAGATTTACAGTTATACGAATTACATTTGAGGTTAGTAAAAACCGTAGGTGACCAAATGTGGAGTAACCTTGAGTCAAACATGTACAATAAACCTAAAGGAACTATGTCAAAGAAAACACAAAGATTAAAGAGAAAAGCGGAAAATTTGCGCAAAAAAGACCCACACTTAAAACAAGAATTTGGAAACACAAAGAAAGCAGAAACACCCAATAACGTTGTCAATTTATCCACAGAAACCTTCACAGTAGAAGAAATTACCTTTCTAAACCAAGGTCTCAAAACATGCGTCCGCAACTCACATGATTTAGATGAATACATCGCAGATGTGGAAACAACATCAAACCTCTTAATAAAAAGACCCAATGATAGGATTGTAGCACTTACAAAATGTTCAGAAATCTTAAAACAGATACCGAAAGAAAAGAATCATGCTGAGGTTAAACAAAAAGTGAAAAACCTAAATGAGAAATCCGTTTTTTATTTAAAGGCAGATAAGGGTAATAAAACAGTAATCATGGACAAAGTAGAGTATGAACGTTGAACAAACTTGATGTTAAAAAACCCTGAATATGAAAAGCTATCCAAAAACCCCCTGAAATCGATCACAGACTCCACAAAAAAGTTAATAGAAAATAGTAATGTCATTCCAAAAGGGGAAAAAAAGAAATTAATAGTAAGTAATCCTTTCTTACCACAACTATACTGTTTACCTAAGATCCACAAGAATAATGACAGTATGAGGCCTATTGTAAACAATATAGACTTATAGACTATCAAAATGGTTAGTAGAACAATTCAACAGTTTAAAAAAGTTTGACACTTTGAGCATTCAAAATTCAATGGAACTAGTGGACAAAATTAAAGATACAACCATTGGAACGGAAGAGGTACTAGTGTCTTTTGATGTCAACGCTTTGTTCATGAGCATTCCCACAGAAAAACTTCCTAAACTGATTAAACATTGGCTGACAGAGAATAATAAGATAACCTCTGAACAAGTTGAAGGTTACCTTAAGATCATTCAACATTGTATTAAACATAACAGTTTCACTTTCAATCATGACTTTTATCAACAAACAACAGGCCTAGCCATGGGTAGCCCACTATCACCTTTGTTAGCTGACCTATTCATGAGCAACTTAGAATTACAAGTTACCAAAGCCTTCCCACACATCTTCAAAAGTTGGCACAGATATGTCGACGACATCTTCGCCATTATTCCAAAAAGGTTTGCAGAAGACGCTGTTAAGCTTTTAAACTTACAAGACTCATCGATAAAATTCACAATGGAAATGGAAAAAGACGGTTGGCTACCTTTCCTAGACTAGAAAATCATGAAAGAACAGAATAAACTGAAATTTGGAATTTATAGGAAACCCACACATGTAGATAACTACATAAAATAAAACGAACATAACCCCAAAGCCCATCAATTTGCCATCTTTCACAGCCTTATACATAGACTCACAAACATACCAACGACCAAGACAGAATATAATTTAGAGTACCAACATGTACAGGAAGTGGCAGTCACTAATGGTTTTAGAACAAACTTCATAGATAAGTTGATCAATAGACACACAAAGAGGAACAAAATCAAATAAATTAGTACATTAGAAAACCTAGAAACAACAAAAAAAGTTTTCAAGAAGTTCAATTACCACCCCAAATTGTTTCACAAATTTGAAAAAGTTTTTAAGGATTACAATATTAAATTAGCACCACAAAACAAATACACCATTAGGAATCTACTAAACCATCCATTGAAAAACAAAAAACAAAAAACTGAACTCTCAGGCATATACCAAATAGAATGCAATGACTGCCCACAGGTATATGATGGACAAACTAAGAGAAATTTAGAGACAAGATTGAAGGAGCATCTAAGAAACGTGAGACTAATGCAAACTGAAAAATCCGCAGTTGCTCACCACTGCTGGACAGAAAACCACCATGTTAAGAGAGATATAAAACTGTTAAAACATGTGAAAAAAACGCCCGAATTGAATGTATGGGAAAAAATCTTCATCATCAAGAATGAAGACCATGCCATGAACTTCGAGATCCCGCCCGCAGATGACGTCGTGAGACTCACCACAATGAAAACAGATGGCAGCACACATAACCTCACACAACACAGTCTCCAAAACGCCAGTCGACCGCTAGCCGACGATGGGAGGGTACTTACCTCTTAAAACATGTCCTAGTAAGTGAGCTAAAAGTGTTTTAAACGTTAGACTACTTTTGAATAATTAGTTAACATATAATTTCAATATAGATCTATAATTCAATATATAGGTCTTGTGTTTAATGCAGTACCTACTTCTAATAAACCAGGATAAGAATGGTTTCTAAACACAATGGTTGAAAATACAGTACTTGAAATTGCCAGCAAAGTAGCTTAAAAAGAAATCAAATGTGGAAATTTGCTAGAAAATATCACAAAAAAGCAGAAATTAGCATAACTGAGGAAAATTTTCATTTTTAAATAAATATATTGTATTTTATGTAAATTTAAAGTAAATTTTGTTGGTAATCATCCTACCTACTTAGCCTATTTTCAGTAGCGGTCAAGTGTTGTTTTCTTGATATTCCAAAGGCTTGTAGCTCCTCTATCCCTTTGAGTCACATGATGATTTTGTTTTTATTTTAAAGTACACTATAAGGGCTTCTCATTCTGGCATTTTCAGATTTTTATCACCTGTCCCACAACACTTTTTGGGACCAAGAAAAAGCAAGATTTTAAATTTGCAAATTTTTCAGGGTGAAGGACCACCAGTAACAGCTCAGTTATTTTCCTACACATACTCCTCTTACATAAGTGTAACAGGAAAAAAAATTGGCCTGTTACTCCAAGTCCTTCATTGTTTTTTTAATGCCTAAAGTTACTCAAAACAACAGTTCGTGAACGAAGATTAGAGCCCCAAAAACCTCTGTTTGGACTTAACTTAAATCTAATTTAATATGCACAAATGAAAGTCCATTCTTTAAGCTTTCCAATGAGCCCTATCTGACCATCCTACTGATTGAAATAGAAATTCTACAGCTTTCAGAAAATAAGTCTGAAATTACATTTTTTGCTTGTTCGTGTACTAAACAAATGCCTATATCTCAGGAGTAAAATTTTTTAGAGATACAAAAAGATTTGTTTTGGGGTTCAGAAGATTGGTACATATCACCTACCAAATTTCATCAAAATAAAAAATGGTGAGGCAAAGCCCATTTGTTGATTTAATATGGAATGACCCAGTTCTGGAGTTATTAAACTGCATATGCAATGAAATTATGTCAATCGTCACATCAATTCGCGGAAAGAAGTTAGAATTCTTTGTGTTACTGTGCTCACCTGTAAATCAGCCATTTCGTAATTATGGGTGGGACATTTTAGCATATTATGAAAACTATTTTTATTTATGTAATATAGTATTTTATAGTCTGTTTGTATGTATATAAACCTGGATGCGTATATAATAATAATTGTAATGGAGGAACTTTCAGTGAAGAAGCATTTGAAAGGCAAACCGCTGCAACTAGGCCAGCAAGTGTGTGTGCTAAATGTGTTCAACAAAATTTCCGCCAACAATCCTGGAATGGTTATTGATGAAGTGACTAAGCTGACTGCTGAAGCAACAGGCGTGTCTAAAGCCAGTATTTATCGACTACGAAGTAAGGTGAAGTCGGGCGAAAAGTTGACCACGCCTAAAAAAATTCGCCGGGCTAAACAACTAGGAGAAAGACATGATGAAGCAACGAAATGTGCAATTTGTAGCATAGTGCATCAGTTTTATTTCCGTAATGAGATACCGACTGTAGACAAAATTCTTGCTGCAGTGCGTAATGACAAAGATTTGCCTAATTTCTCGCGTGCCACCATGCATCGACTGCTTACTAAAGTCCTTTGATTTAAATTTGAGAAACAGAATCGTCAGTGTTTGTTGCTTGACAGAGATGACATTGTGCTGTGGCGATGGAAATATTTGAGGGCAATAAAAGAACACCGGGTTCAAGGCAAGGTAATATATTACCTAGACAAAACGTTATTGAATGCGGGCCACACCGTTAATAAAGTTCTAGTGGACAAAACTATTGAAACCCGAAAACAGGCATTCCTCTCCGGGCTATCGACTGGACTAAAGAACCCCACCGGAAAGGGGAAAAGACTGATAGTGCTTCATATTGGCAGTAAGAAAGGGTTTGTGGATGGGGGTCTTCTTCTTTTCGAGTCCAAGTCGACTAAAGATTACCATGAGGAAATGGATGGGAACAGATTCAAGAAATGGTTTTGTGAAATTCTTCCACGCCTGGAAAAGGACTCTGTTATAGTTATGGACAACGCTCCTTATCACAGCGTAATGGTGGAAAGAATTCTCAACAAATCATGGACTAATATTAAAATCAAGGACAGGCTGATTTAAAAAAAACTGCATTTTGAGGAAAATTACCACAAGCTGGAACTATTGCAGTGTATTCCAAGTCACCTCGTAGCTGAATGTCGCAAGTACAGAGTCAACAAACTTGCCGAAAATTCTGGAAGATTGGTTCTACGACTACCATCGTACCATTGCAATCTTAACCCTATTCAATTAATTTGGAGCCAACTGAAAGGGCATGTGGCCAGGAACAATAAAACCTTCAAACTTTCAGAAGTGCGAGAACTCATGCTCAAGGCAGTAAGAAATATATCATCGTGTGAATGGGATGATTGCATCCGTCATGTGCGTGGGGAAGAAGAGAATATGTGGTGTCTACATTGCCTGACAGAGGAGCTGGTGGAACCTCTAATTAAGTAATTATTAACGTAGGCGATGACAGTGACGACGATGATGATGATGATGATGGTGATGGTGCTGATGATTCCGGTGACTTTGAGATGTCCGGAATTGAACCTCTAGAAACGGACGATTAACTGGTGAGTTCTCTTAACATTATTTTAAAATCATGGTTTTCAGTGCTATGTTTATGTTTGTAGGATCAGTAGTAGCACGGAGCCACAGCACGTGGGCCATTGTGCAGCGGGTGAGGAGTTGTTATCTCACGCTCTCCAACATCGTGAGATGAAGTTTAGGCATTTCATTTGCACATTTTATCAACTAAACATTTTTTTATCTATATGTCTCAATCTTTTAGTTGTCACCAACAAATACACATTGACTACCTGACAACATTAAGTATATGCCTAGATGAAGTTTGTATTTATTACGACATTCACAGATCAATAATCAATAGCATAAACTGATTCATACTGTATGCTGGTATAAACGAATGTATCTTTTATCTTACTAATAAATTTGTAACTGGTAACTTCATATGTAATTTTTTGTATTCAGCAACACACGGTCCTCAGTAGTCCTACAAATTTACTAGTACTTGGCGGAAATACATTTATATATAGACTTCTAATAATGAG
The DNA here is from genome assembly GCA_964059195.1 of Ectobius pallidus. NCBI lineage: Eukaryota > Metazoa > Arthropoda > Insecta > Blattodea > Ectobiidae > Ectobius > Ectobius pallidus. The sequence continues at coordinate 48,161,354 of CAXKWD010000008.1, forward strand.
TACTAGTTAGATTAACCTTAAGCTTCATAATGCAGTTCATCAATGAAAAAAATTATATTCAAACCATATGTTTAAGCCCTTTACATGGGCTAGGAAAATAATAATTTTACCATTAAGTGAATTTTAATGATATAGCACTGAGGTTTCGAAACTGTAATGATCAATGAGCTCACAATGCTACAATTTAGCAACACTACTGCTATAGTACGCTGTATGCAACCTACACCATGACTGTACAGGACTCCCCAAGTCATGGGGAGTGAAAAATTGAAACCTCTAGGTCAAAGGGTCTCGGAGGAATATGCGAGCATTAGGGTCCATTTAGATATAGTATAGATAGATAAAATTACAAGACTGTAATGAAGTAACGTCAGTTTATGTGGTAGATTTCATTAATGATTAACTCAAGTGTCACCTTTCATTAATATTCACTTAATTCTAATAAAATTATTTGTTTGATGTGCATAAAGTACACAAGATGCCAGCTCATATGAAGTATGAGGATATGCCTATTCCAGGGTTAGTATTCCTATAGTCCTAAGAAAAAGAATTTCGGAAAGTGCTTCATTTTTCATCAATTTAGTACAACAGTCAAGAATTACTCAACAAGATAATACCAGAAATGGCCATTACTCATTATATTAATACTGGTACAACAAAGTACAGACAATACAACAGAACTACATGATAAGACTTTTAAACAATAAACAAATTGCTTACCTTTACTAACATCAAATTCTTTTTATCGTAAACCTGATTTTACAAAACCCAAAAGTAAATTATTTCAATACTTGTGATAATCACGTCCTAGTTTTGCCAATGTGACTCTCAAGCACTGAGATGTTGCAGGTTGTTTGACTATTCTTTACTTTTCACTGTAATCTACACAAACTGGCACATGCCATTCCCATTCCATTTTCTCTTTCTGATTCCCTCATCACATGCAGTATAATAAAGACTTACCTTTAGTACTTGCACTTGGAATCTCACATCTATATCATCTACAGACACCAAGATGACACACTGTTTAAGGTTTATGTGACTATGTATCTCACCAGTACCTACAGGCATAAATCGACTCACAGTTGTATCTTCATTGGGTTTCATTTGTCTGTGAAGGCAATCTGCAATCAATTGTAAAACTTTGTAAATTGGTTTTCAGCTTATTCTTCATCTAGCTTTCAAATTATGAGAACAAAATCAAAATATAGAATTTTCTAATTTTCTTCATATCAAAGTTAATTACTATGAATGCATAACATATCATCACCTATATGCCACAACCACGAATGTGCAAAAATTGAGATTTTGAGTTAAGTGCATCGCTGGCATCAATTTACATTTATCTTTGTTCTGCAAGAACTGTGAATGCTATATCTTCTTTCCTTGGCAAGTAATAGCTAGTTCCAATTTCATAAAAGTACAAGTTCTGCTTTGTTTGTTACGCCACATCATTAGGGCCCTGATTTATTGGTGAAATAAAATGGCTGATTTTGGTGTTAACTTCCTTCTATTTCGGTGGGTATTTTGTGAAATAAATTACTTATACTACATTGGGAATATTGCGCAATGATAAACTTTGCTTCTTTATTTACATGAACTAACAACCCCCCCCCATTTCTATATTCTTCTGCCCTTGTATGAACTGAAGTAACTTTCGATTTAGGCATGATTAGAGTTAATGTTCAAATATAGTGACGAGAAACATCGTAATTTCTACTAAACACCATCAGATAGCCATTTGCAAACAGAAGCGCCAACCATACCACTGCGGATAAAAGACGAAATCTGTTGAATACAAGTAACAAACATTCTACTCTTCTGCTGTAATCGAACATAGGCATTGCTAACTTGGCAAAGACATAGCAGGAAAGGAGTATACTCAACAGTACAAACCAGGTCACAGACAATCTTTGCGTAAATTCTGCAATCTTTGTAATCGATCACAACTATTGATATATCGGTAAATTTTCGACAGCCATAGAAACAGCAGAAAAAAAGCATGAAAAATACATTACACCAAAACACAATACTGTGATTTTTAAGGCACATTTTCGTGCTCATTTCTCACTTTATGGACAGAAGGGGCATATTTCATGTTTTTAAGACACATTTTGCGAAATCGAGTAAATTTCGCGATATTTCGTGGATTCAATTTAGTTCATATTGGTATTTTAAGCATATAAAAGCATATAATAGCTATGGGAGATTGTTTTATAAAATTTTGCGCTTATCGTTGTTACAAAAAAATACGGCCCCTACACATCATGAGTATGACACATTCGTGTTTTTGTATTCTGTCCTGTACTTCTTTATTATACCTACATCACAAATGTGCCACATTCGTGAATTTAGCAGAACAGGCTCAGCACTCCAAGTAAGATGTCATGGTGTGTATGTACCACATTCGTTAATATAGCATTTCTTATCTAGTTAAATAAATGACAAAACACTCAACATTCACATTTACAATGGCAACGGGCAATGGAGATCTATGTATCTGAAGTACGCGATTGGCCATGGAGGTTTTTATATTGACACAAGTGGTTGATTTCTCATGAGTTAGCTTTTATAATTCAGGTCATGGGTTACAAAACATGGTCATTTATCACTGGATAAAAAGTGTGTATTTGTCCTTGGATTCTTTACTCTCCTAAAGTCCTTTTATTATTACATTTTTTGTTTAAAACAATGACAGCATTATGCAGTCTTGTTTTGACTCAGAAGAGGAAAAAACATATTTGTCACGTGACCTCATGGAGTGGTGAAATTATGAATATGGAAACTACAGCCTAGTACATAAAACTGTACGGTTGTAGGCAGATGTTTTTGTTATACTGAATATAATAGATATGTGAAGACTACCTACAAATCAAACCATTAAAAACTATTAAATACAGCAAAAACTCCTAACACTAAATAGTCCCCTCTGGGTCAATCCATATGAAATCATCCAATGGGTGTTGCTGACATATTTTATTTTATTTTTAAGTATATATTTTCTGTTTCTATGTGTATCTGGGAGTACAAAACAATTTTTTTCACATTTTTATCACTAACGCTTTGGCAACTAGTGGCCATTTTGCTTAGAAGGATTTGGCATTTTTAGCATTTTCAAAGGTTAGCGTTAAGTTAAATAACTATTTTATTTATGAAGATATCAACTTGAAGTAAAAACCATCTTAATCTACAAGAAACATCCTACAATTCATGTTATGACCAAAAATTTGTTAGGTCTTAAGGAAATAATCTAAAACTTTATTAGAAAATGCAGTTACGATTAGAAAAAATTAACAACTTTATAAAACTTTTTTTCATTGAAGGGATGAAAACACATGTTTCATATTTTCCCCCCACAAAGATATAGTAGATCACTAGATGCTAGTAAAATTTGAGATCATTTATGTAAATCCTTTAGGTTTTATGAGTCTTCAAATATCGAGATTTTGCAGAATTGTTGATTTTCAAATTAAAATATCTCAAATGGGACTGAACAGAAAAATCTGAAATTTTCTCAAAATATTCTTCTAGTGCCTAGTAATCAACATATAAAATTTCATCACTGTGTTCTGACCAGAAGTATTTTATTTTTAATAAAGAAAATGCTAAAAAATAACACTGTCAAATGAGCGAATAACAGTGTTAAAATACAATAAAAATTGTAAAAAATAATATAATTATTTGTTGTTGCTAGTAAAATTAAATATGTCATAAAACTAACATATTAAAGAATATTATAGGAGAAAAATTCCTCCGGCACTGGGACTTCAACTCAGGACCTTTGGCTATTCACGCCAATGCTCTACCAACTGAGCTAAGCCGGACTGCATATGACATAACTTGTCTGTCTGTGAGGTAGACCATTAGGGCAATCAGTCATAGGAGAGAGGTTCCATCTGGTGCTGTGAATTGAGGTCCAGCTTAGCTCAGTTGGTAGAGCATTGGCAAAGCCATTGGCCATAGGTCTTGGGTTCTAGTCCCAGTGCCAGTGTGGTTCATGAATGCTTATATATCTTAACATATTAAATGTTCCATGGTAGAAGTCATAGTGATCAATAGGGACCGGATTCTTAGGTTTTTACCTATTTTCTTCCTTACTTCCAAAACAAAAAGCGCTCATACACTTTTTCGAATCCTGTCCATAGGATTCACCCACATTAATTCTATGGTACCTAAAAATACCTAAATGGGGTATAAAAACCTAAATACACCTAAACAGGATACAAAACCTAAAATATCTAATTTAGGCTACTTTTTTGTCTTTTTTGTTTGTCAGTTGAGAAATCGATATTTTGCAGAGAGACAATTTTTGTCGGGTTGAAATTAATACCACAGTGTTTCGTTCAAGCCATTGTCGTCTAGGATGGACAGTATCTAGAGAGGAAGTGTAAGAGTACCGGCGTATTCCTTTCAAAATATTCGTACGAACAACCATTGTTGCCGTGTATGAACAAGGATATATATTTCTGTGTTTTAAAGCTCTTGTTTGCCTTTATTACTGTCCTGTTATTCATACTTAGTGGTCACACTGTGAGTTAATTATGCCGAAACAAATGAAATCGAGTTTATTACGGCAGTGGATTGGCGACGACCTGAATTTCACTACAGATGGCAAAGTAATATTTTGTCAAGCCTGCTAGAAACACGTATTATTTACCTTTCTAGAAAAGGGGGAAGTTTCCGTCCCTATACCTGGGCCGCTGTAACATTGCACTTTCCAGTTTCAACTATATGCATATTTACGTTGGCAGCACTGCAATTCTATTCACTGACAGACAGAAGCCATTCGGCTTCGAACATTGCATGCTTGAATTAGGGGATTCTATCTCATTTTTCCGTAATTAATGTATTGCGTCTCAGTATTAATAGTATTTATACAAATACAAACACAAATACACTATTAATAAAAAATCGTATTGTTCATATACAAAGGCTAATGGTATCGGAGAAAGCATAATGGTTTACATCCCTATTATTCTCGTTCCTTGACAAAGTTATAAGTGGTGTAATGGTTAAGATGCTAGATCGTGGAGCTAGGGGTCCTAGGTTCAAATCCCACCCTATGCTGTAATTTTTTTTTTATTTATTCACTATATTTTTAAGATTTAAATGCAGTGTTTAATTTTCAATTTTTAAAATTACCTGCCTTATACTTTTTGTCAAATCTATAAATGCAGATCCAGATTTCACGTACTTTGCACCTTGGGCAAAACTTTGTTAATAGCCCGTTTAATTTTTTACTTTTACCACCTACCCCAAGTTACTGTTTTAGTGTTAAGTTTGAGTTTTACCGAAGTATAAACCAATAGTATCCCGATAGCGTTTTATTATTGCAAGTAATCCCAGGCTTCACAACATTTATTAAAAAATAAAAGTAATTTTGTTTTGGAGAAAAATGCATGATTGCTATTGCAGTTTCATTTGCAAAACAATTACCTAAAACCTCTGACAATATTATGTAATATAATCGATCTTTGAAACTTTCAAAAATATTTAATATAGACTAGGTTATTTGGTAATTATAAAACATATGCTAATTTAAATTAAGATATGTTTATAAAACATATGTATTACAGGTACCATATATTAAAACAAATATTTTAGAACAAAATAATTAATGATCCAAATGTTAAAACGAGATTTTTAATTGCGAGTTTGCTATGTTTGCGAAACGAGCCCTTAAGAGCGAATGCAGCAATCCTACGAGCAAAATAAAATAATTTTTTCACGTGTATCGTACACTATTTTTTAGACAATCGTTAAAATTTGTCAAATAATAATAATAATAGATGCTAGATTTATGATAAAGAATTACGCCCTGTGGAGCCAGCCATACAGATTTTCTACAATTTCTGAGAACTTTCACATTTAAAAGGGCTTAGTGAATTTTAACATTTTTATCAAACTGAATCTATTTCATAATCATATGTAAATATTTTTAACAAAAAGAGTTTTTCCATGTGAAGCAATCAAAGTTGGTTCCCCCGGAATGTTATAATTTCATACCACCCACTTTCTTAATTTCATACCATGCAATCTAATAAGTTCAACTTATTAAGGAGGGCCGATTACATAATATTTTAGGCTCTTGAAAACATTCCTTAAGCAGTACAGTTAGTTTGTGGTAAAGTAAAAAATATTCTAGTAACAATTTAAATATTTTTTCCACTTTTTCAAGTTTGTTTTTCTAAATTATTGTCCTTCAAATAAATATGCATTTCAGGTTTTTTTAAATATATTTTAAGCTCAGACATTTTTAAATGTACACACTCATTGGACAAGTCACAACTGATATCTTTGGATAAAAGTTACAAAACTTCGAAGTATCACTCTCAACTTCTGATAATTCTGACGATCTATTCAACAAATCTTGAAGACACCATATTCGTCTTGACAAAATTGCCATGAGTTATTTTCAGGAACACACTGTTGTTATGTAATAAAAGTTTGTTAATTTGTAACAGTGGTGACGTCAGAATTTTTCCCGCAGATTGACCAAAAAATGTGAAGGAGGGCCATGAGTGATGTATTTGTCTGATAAATAATTGAAATCACTTTTGTTAAATATTTTGCACTGCAGGAGGGTCGAATAAGCAATTAGAATTCCTCACAAGGACTATGATTCCTGGGATTGCGTACTGCATTACAAGAGTTAAAATCTCACTAATACACTCACATAACTTATTTTACCCTAGATACGAAAAATGCTATATTTTCTCTTTATATCCTCTTTTATCTTATATCTTTCACGTTTGAATCAGGGTCCGCATTGCGGGAGTGCGTATTCATACACATCGGAAATTTGTTTGTTGCAATTATATCAGTAGACAACAATTAATTCACGCATTCAGATATAAACATATCATTGTGCTAGGGTAACCAGAATATCCAAAATAAGCATGGCCCAATCGTTACGTTGTTACTACCATCATCCTATAAATATTAGTACAGGCACTAAATCTGAGCCACAAGTCATGCAAGGCCTTATTGTTCACTCGCGAATCTGAGTTTCTACAAAGAGTGGACGGATTATAAATACCCTAAAGAGATTTATTTGAAAAATGTTTAAAATAAAAGTTTTAACTCATAGTATAAGCATCCCATCTACAAAATTTAAAGGAAGGGTAAACTAAAAAAATACCATTTTCTTATTTTAATCTCATCGCACGGAGCTTTGAATTACGAAACGAATGGTGATCTCGTGAACTTCAGGTGCCCAATATTACGCCTTGTACGGGTGAAGTGAAAAGCTGCTGTGACGTCACACCTGACTAACTCGCTAGCAGGACAACAGCTGCTGTAATGCTCGAGCGTGTGTTTCTAATACACCACCAAGTCTCATTTGTGTTTGTTGTTGACAGAGATGCCTGCAATGTTACCTTCTAAGGACAAATCTCGGTATTCACAAATTAATATCACACGAAAAGACAATGACAAGGAATTATTTAAAGAATTGCAAGGAAGAAAAGAAAATACGGAATGGTGTAAATGTGGGCTGTGTATACATATGAAAACGGGCCACGAAAGTGTGTGTTGTTGGGACTGTGAAGTAATTTGTGAACAGAAGGGGGTTGTAGACTGTATAACACGACATTGCTCATTCGATAGCGTTATTATAAATAAAGATACACTAGTTGCCAGGCGTTATCAGTTAATACTTAGATCTAATACAGTTCAAAAACAAAATATTTTTTCAAGATACGAACAGAGTCACATTCAGATTCAGAATCATCTTTTGCGGTAGTAGAAATTTCTGAAATGCTAAAAGAGCTATCTAAATCACAATTTCTAGAAGAAACATTCAATGAATCTGTGCAAACATTGACATAAGTTTCATTTCCTAGTTCACACTGAACGCCTACGCTGTTAGAAACTGAATTTTCGTCATAAATACTAGATTCCACATTCATGATTTGTCCATTCCCGGATACTGAAGGATTACTATTCAAATCTTGCAACAACTCTCTCATTTCCTTCTTCCTCGAGTACGACGATTTTCTTTTCTTCATTTTGCGGTGTTTCAGATTTCCCACGCAAAAGAAGTGATGGCACAGCACTTCTTTTTTAAACAGATTGCGGGGTTTCTCCAGATAACTGTTTTCGTAACTGTACCGAAAGCTCGGTATCATTTTCTTCAAAATGTTGTGAACAAACCGTACTGTATTTAGTAGGAAAAAATTTTTCTCTTTTTATTTTTATCAGCCATTGCTTATTTACGTTCGGATGACTTATCTCTGTTGGGAAATCGATGAAAAGATATTTTAAGTGTGTTATCACTCTTCGACGATGAGTTTGTACACCCCACAACACAACAATAAACCATTGTTTGAACAGATACTCACTAAAAAACTGTAACAGTAGACAGAATACTGTGAAATGTCTTTCACCGGGCGAGACTGAGCCAAGCCTTCGTCAAGCGTGACGTCACGCGCCCATCGCTTTACAATAAATATATTCGTTTTGTGATTAAATGTGAAGGTGTAAAACATTTCTAACAGTGAATATCATTTCTTAAAAACATTTTCTTTCAATCTGTATGAAGAAAATGATACTGAATTTTTAGTTTACTTTTCCTTTAAACAAAATCGTTGCAGCAGTATTCGAGAAAATCGCAAAAAACTAAATATTCTTCAAGTAAAGTTCCCTTAAAATAATAGAATTTCGTCGCCAATCTTCGTGTCACATCCTGAGAAAAGTACCTAACCCAAAAACAAAATGTAGTTTTCATACAATTTTCCGTTCTGAGCTAGGATGTTCACAGACATACACACACACACTGAGATACACACACAGTCATGTTTCCAAAAATAGTATTTTGTTTTAATTCAGAGGGCCTCAAAACGTGTATTTTTGTAAAAAACTAAAGTCGGACTTTAGGGATCGAAAACAACACTTCCTCTACCTATAGGACCTAAGGTAATGGGCAGAGGAAGTAAAGAAGGAGAATCGTGCGAAAAGAGGAACATCTTGTCCCTCTACCTGAAAAGAATTTTAATAGGTTCCGCCGCTTAAGGCGATCTTTTAATTCGCCGAGGGTTTCACTACTGATAATAAGGTTTTATACGCTACAAATTATATTATACAACAAAATATAAGACAGCTAATTTTAAAAATTAAAAATCATAAACTGTATTTGCGTTTGAAAATAGTATGAAAAAAAATAGTACCCTGCCTAGGATCGAACCCTAACTTTCTGCATAACTATCCAGCACCATAACCACTGAGCTATGATACCACGAAGCAATAAAGTGAATATTTATCATGTGAAGGTGCACGATGTTCCACACATAACAGGATAAATCTTTGTGTAAAGGAACGATACGGTTTTTTTTGGTGAAACTATGGGTACGGAATAATATTACATTACATAAATATAAAAAATTACTGAATGGAAGAACTGGAAAATGATAATTGAGGGATTAGAAATAGTTTCGAATGTTCAAGGTCGAATACAGCCGAATAATGCCGATCGGCACCTCCTTGTCAGTACGTAACGAAGTCGAGTAGTTCATTTGTCAATCTTTGATACTGGCAACTTAACTTGTAAAATGGAAAGTGCAACCTTACGACGGCCCAGGTATAGTTGATCTGTTGTGCGGTTAGCATGCGTAACAACCGAAGAAAGGAAAATAATCAGTTTCACATTAACCACATCCAACCATAAAGTATTTTACTCACTAAATTAGAAGCATCGGATTCGAATCCTGAGAAGGGGAGTGTCTAGATATAGTATTAACTATTAACTAAGAGATAACAGGAAGAACTTCACAGTTGAGAATCTTGAAAGATATTTAGTGATATACTGTAATCAGGAAATGTGAGGCAATCTTATTTTCACTGCTTCTTTTGATTGTTTATGCTTTCTTTCTTCAATTGTATAATACTGTCCTAAAGCAAGTTTACACATATTTAAGTCAATTTTGTTAAGTTAAACTTTACAATTTTATGTATTGAATCCTATGAAACACATTCAAATTCATTAAACCAATTATTCTACCCGAAAACGATATTTTGGACAATAAACCTAAAAAAAACTATTTCACCTAATGGAAAACCTAAAACAGTGTTTTTAAAAACCTAAAGATCCGGTCCCTAGTGATCAGTACTCCAGCAGAAGGAGACCATATTGCGACATTTGCTGAGCAAGCCAGAATATGCTGACTTGAAAAAGGCAAGTCTCTACAGACTCCTTTGTAGCTCCTTTGTTCAGTAATCAGTAGCTGTGCTTGACTGAAAATATAAAAAAAGTTGCCCTTCACTTAAAAAATATCAATTTCACCAAACCACCAGTTCTGATCATAATGCAGGCAACAATATCCTTTACTTCGAAAGGTCTTATTTCAAATTTGGGCAAAATGGAAATACTATGTTCACCATAAATATCGCTTTTTGAGTGAATGTAACACCTTATGATGATAGAAGTTTGTTCCACAGCTGAGCCAAAGGTTTAAAAATTGTTTATACAAGTGTATAGGAAATACCTATAATTTCTTCAGAACAAAATTTGAACACTTCTTCTGCTGAAGGTGTCTGGTCCAAATATGGTCTTTGCAAACTAGCCATTGAGACAGCCCTCTTTGTACCCCCTCCAATCCCATCGCAAGCATTCTTTCCATTAGAAGTGGCAAAAAAAATGCTATTCAGCTTCAAAGTGATTGCAAATATGCAAAAAGTTATTTTTGTTTTTGTACTGGCTACCATCTCCATCGCTAAAATAAACAATTTTTTAAACTGAAGGGGCAACTTTTTGTATATCTTCAGTCAAGCACAGCTACTGATTACTGAACAGAGGAGCTACAGAGGAGTCTGTAGAGACTTGCCTTTTTCAAGTCAGCATATTCTGGCTTGCTCAGCAAATGTGGCAATATGGTCTCCTTCCGCTAGAGTATTGATCACTATAACTACTACCATGGAACATTTAATATGTTAGTTTTATGGCATATTTAATTTTACTAGCAACAACAAATAATTATATTATTTTTGACAATTTTTATTGTATTTTAACACTGTTATTCGCTCATTTGACAGTGTTATTTTGTAGCATTTTCTTTATTAAAAATAAAATACTTCTGGTCAGAACACAGTGATGAAATTTTATATGTTGATTACTAGGCACTAGAAGAATATTTTGAGAAAATTTCAGATTTTTCTGTTCAGTCCCATTTGAGATATTTTAATTTGAAAATCAACAATTCTGCAAAATCTCGATATTTGAAGACTCATAAAACCTAAAGGATTTACATAAATGATCTCAAATTTTACTAGCATCTAGTGATCTACTATATCTTTGTGGGGGGGAAAATATGAAACGTGTTTTCATCCCTTCAATGAAAAAAAGTTTTATAAAGTTGTTAATTTTTTCTAATCGTAACTGCATTTTCTAATAAAGGTTTAGACTATTTCCTTAAGAAATAACAAATTTTTGGTCATAACATGAATTGTAGAATGTTTCTTGTAGATTAAGATGGTTTTTACTTCAACTTGATATCTTCATAAATAAAATGGTTATTTAACTTACCGCTAACCTTTGAAAATGCCAAAAATGCCAAATCCTTCTAAGCAAAATGGCCACTAGTTGCCAAAGCGTTAGTGATAAAAATGTGAAAAAAATTGTTTTGTACTCCCAGATACACATAGAAACAGAAAATATATACTTAAAAATAAAATAAAATAGGTCAGCAACAAATTATTTTATTATTGGATGATTTCATATGGATTGACCCCTCTTCAATTCTGTAGCTGGGATGCCTAGGCTGTGAATGTAGTTGCTGGAATCTTAAAGCCAAAATTTGTCGGTCAGGGAAACCTATCTGTGAAAGAAAATTCCTCTTGTCCAGACACAACCTCATGATTAGCTATCAGAAGGTTTGACTACTATACATTGCCAACTAAAGATTTAAGCAGATGTAAACAAAGCAAAATGTATCACTCCACCGTCCATGTAGAATTCAACATGGAACATTCAGACTAAACAGCAAAAGTGTGTTGATATCTGGCATGACAAATCATGCTAATCATCCATTCCACTTAGTAAATTATAGTCCAATAATAACGTGAAATAAATAACTAAATGCTTACATAATACATAAATGACATAATTATGACTAGTTTATAGCATGAAAAGCAAAGCATACTCTAATTGATAAGAAGTCATCATTTCCTATAGGCTTTTCAAAATTGCCAGTCTTTTCCCTTTCCTGTTGGTATCTTTATCCCTGTGCTTAACCCCAATAGGAAACTGCTTCTTTGATTTTATGGTATTGTCACACCCTACTTCTAACATTGTGCGTTGTGTAATTAGGATGATCAGGATCATTATTTTCTGTTGAGAAGACCTTTCTGAACGTAGGGAGTTTGTTGCTATGGAAAAAAACCATGCACAATTTTGCAAAAACTCATCACATTGTACATCCAACACCTTCCTGGTACGGAAGTCACAATGTTATCGACTGTTGGTATCTCTTATCGAATACAGTAGATGCAAATTTCTGACACACTGGAGAATTCTAATGTCAATCTCATGGATTAAAAATTGAAGGAATTTTTCATAAAAGATATTAAATACGTTTAATATTAGGCCTACAGTTTTTTCTCCAGTTTTAAATCACTTACCTCTCTTATATTTTACAACTAGAAATGGTTAAGAATGTTCTGTTATGACTCTTCTTTATACTTAAAACAAGTCTTCAGAATGTAAAAATATTCAACCTGTGATCTATTATTTTAGTCGATACACAGTGTTGTTGTTACTCGTTTTTTATTCAAAAAAGATCATGTACACCTGACTTTATTCACAAGGCAAAACAGTTGTCCTAATAGAGAACATCTAAAAACTTATGATGGAATTTTGTCCAACACTTTCTCACAAAAGAATATTTCACACTGTAACATACAGAAAAACATGCTGTACTAAGATATACTCAACCATAATTATGTATAACTTATCTTAAACAACACAATTTAACTACTAACATGCACAACTGTCCTTCACAAGCAACAGTTAGGGGTGGACTGATCAATCTGCTGATTGAGCCAGTATGAGAAATGGTGTGAGAAATTGTATGAGCAGGCTCATCCTGGCTCTTTCGGTTCACTGCCGAACAATAGATTATGTTAGAAAAGCAATACGTCATTGTATTATTCAACTAGCATTGCAGCAGACAAGTGAAGTCTATATCAGAACCGGTTGGGATGGCGCTAGTCTACATCAGAACCGGTTGGGATGGCGCTTTAAATAGAAGTTCGTCTTGGTGCTCCGTACGATTTAGGCCTGTAACTGAATTTAAGAAGTATTTTAAAGTTATATTAGTGAGTGTGTGTTCTGACGGGTGCATGGAAGCAGAGTAAGTAATTTGTCTGGGTGGATGGTAAGAGATTCTTCTGATAATTTATGTTTAAAAATTAGCCTAGGTCATTTGCTAGCCCCCATATTGATAACTGGGAATTTAGTATATTTGAATTGCAATTGGAAATTATATAAACTTCCCTGTCTGCATATAATGTAATTTAATTGTGTTATAGTGATCGCACATTCCATTTAGATAATTATTTGGAGCAGCTGAGCTTTATATTTGAATTTAGTGAAAGATGTGTCTCAATCGGATTCTCCTCACGGTTTGGGAATTTAGTAACGAAGGCTTCCCAAGAGTGAGTATTGTGTGTTAGGCCTTCAGAATTTTAGGTGATCACCGTATGCTGATTGTAGATGGATGGAATGCGAAATTAGGGTGAGTGTAATGATGTGGGCTGGAAATATTCCCAGTGGGAATTTATAAAAATCCTTAGTTTTGAAAGTTTTAATGCTTATTAATGGTTCAGGTACCTTAAAATTCCACATGTTTATCTAGGAATCATCACAAGAAAGTATTTACCCTTTCCTATGATATAATTTTTCACTTATTTTCAATAGTAATGTACCTTGAGTTTATTTTATTTAAAAATATATTAAATAATTTGTGATAATCTCTTAGGTTTTCTTTATAAACTGATATTTTATAAAGTGATACCTCACATATATTCAAACAGTATTAAAGATAAGTAATTCTCTATATATAAAAGGCAATGTTAGTATGTGTTTCCTTTATAGACTAAAAACTACTGGACTGATTTACACGCTGCTTTTTGCAAAATAATCTGCATTGTCTGGAGAACATATAAGCTACTGATATCCTTGATGTGATAGTTGAAAGAAAAAGGCCTAATTTCTGAAAACATTACACTCAATTCCTCAAATGTAATTCAGTTCTCATGACAACATTGTTTGCAGTGTTCACGTAGGACTTTGGCAGTTGCATTATACTGGGCTTTGACAAATAAAATATCGGGTGTGATGCATCACATAACTTTCTCTACCCTGGACATGGAGAGTATCATTTTCTCACTTCACATTTTGATGTAGAATAAGAGGTCGTATTACAGGGAAAGCATTTACAGTTGTCTCAGCCTGATTTTGTGCCAACAATGGGTAGTGAGTAATGCTATACCAGAAATCTGTAAAAAATTATATTTATTGATACTTTATTGATTGCTGTATTAGTTGAGAAATAGGGATGTTTGTTGTAAGCCCTAAGCATGTAAAAAGAGACAAAATAGGATCAAACATTTTTATTAAAAATGGCAAGCATTTTACCCTTCTCTTGCTTAGATACGCAGTCCAATCAAGTTTGTGCAATGTTGCCAAACTATATTCCTGCTGTCAGGCTGCACTCCAAGCATGGATAATTCACAGCCACAGTAATAGACAGTACTCAGATCTCATCTCAAGAGCGTATCACCTGAGTAGCTCTCAAGTATGCATTCTCATCTTGAGATGAGGACAGAGTAATAGTCCCGTTTCAAGCTTTCGTCAGCTGGTAATTTACTCACGCGATACTAGATCCGGTACTCAGGTGATACACGATCTGATGCGCTGTTTTTCTATAAACCTTGAGCATGCGTGTTAAGAAGCTGAGAATAGAAGGCAGTGGAGGTAAGTTACAGCCTTCGCCAACAGATAGGCTTGTTTGGTTGGTCTGTCGTCTGCAATTTCGCAACATTCGTTTGCAATAAGGTCTTTCCTTTTGTATCTTTGTACATAGAAACTAGTAAAATTGAAGATATAAAAAGAGATTAAATGGAATACATGTTAATATTTTTCGCAAATATCGCCATATATTGTGATTCCAATTTTAAATTATTATGAATTTGGACAATTATATTTAGGCCTATACTATGGTCGGGACTGAAATATTAAGGAATTTAGGAACGGAAATATACTTAAATATCTCTATATATATAAAAGGCTTTGTCCTGACTGACTGATTGAATGACTGACTGACTGACTGACAGGAATCAACGTACAGCCTAAACTATAACAGGTAGAGACTTGGAATTTTGACAGTACCTTCGTTTCATAATGTAGGTGCTCACTAAGAAAGGATTTTGAAAAATTCTGATTTTAACTGCCAAAAATTAAATGTTTTTGAACATACTTAGCCCCTTTTTACACAGAATTATCCAAACAAATTCACAGAACATATTGTTGCCAGTTGTATCAGGTGGGTTTGGATTAAATGAAATGGATGTTTGACAAATTAGAGAAGGTATCATTATAATTCATATTATCTGTATTAATAAAAGGAATTGTCCTCGATGTCCAGCGAAATCTACTGAACGCAGAGATCTGAAATTTTAAACATAGGTGGGCTGAAGGGTCGGAAAATGCACCTCCAAGCCGGAATTTTAATTTTAGTTTTCGTTCGTGAATTATGAGTGAAAAACAGGCAAAAAATGTGCATTTTGTGCGTTTTCAAAACATAAGTTTTCAGTTATACATTTCAATGTCAAATCAATTACAGTTGGCTTTAGCTATTTTTGTCATACCTTGAAAATAAAACTTTCGCGATCGCTTGAATGTTGTAAGCCCTAAATATGGTCAAACGTTGTTTTATTTGGACGAATCTCACTATACAGAGGTTTTCTGGGCCAAGAAATTCGAATCTGAGGTCGCTTTTACCAGACGATGCTATCTAATCGTGGTATGTAGTCCACGTGATTTAGGTGTTAATAAATATAATGATTTTACTATTATGCTCTTAATTTTTAATTTTTGAAATAATTATCGCGGGCGAAGCCGCGGGCACATGCTAGCAATAATATAATTAATTAAGGCACTTGAGTATAATAATAATATTACAAGAAACATAAATAAACATGGTTGTGAACTGTAATATAATTATAAGATATTTGTTTATTTAAACCAAATAATATAAACAATAAGTGAATTTGGTTTAAATTACACTTTGTTAACAATAATGTGTTTTTTACATATAAAACCTAATAAAAGATACAATTAATTTTAATAACTAGTCTAATTACTATTTCTTAGTCTTAGACTTCTTAGGTTGTATTTAAATTATTCTGTTTTAACGGGGTTATAAGGTGGCGTTGTTTATATTTTAGCTAATTATTTTTGTGTATTCAACAAACGAGAATGACAAACATTAATAATAAAAATAAACAGTTCGACAGTTGCTGATATTTACATCTGCAGTAGTTGGTAAATAAGCGGTTTAACTTAGCCATTTCTAACTTTAAAAACATAGGCCTAACATATTTATTTAACAGTTCTAACTTATTTTTTCCTTAAACATTAGCTTTTCACATTGAATCATTCCTTTTTTAGAATGGCTTTACTCTCTAAATTGTCCGCCGGCGTGGTCTTGTGGTTAGCATCGCTGACTACAGATCCGTCGGCCCGGGTTCGATTCCCGGTACCTCCTCGGATTTTTCTGAGGTAGGGAGGTCTGGTAGGGGTGCACTCAGCCTCGTGATTCCAAATTGAGGAGCTACTTGATAGAGAAGTAGCGGCTCCGGTCAAGAAAACCACCATTAACGGCCGTGGGTGTCGGCATGCTGACCACATGCCCCCCAATTCCTGCCATCTGCCTACGGGAGATGACGCAGCGGTCGGGTGGTAGGCCAAGTCCCTCCAGGGATGTAGTGCCACAGAGTTTTTTACTCTCTAAATTATCCTATTTTTTCAGTATGTAATGCAAATAAAACAGAAACAAACAAAAAACTGACCCACTGACTCTATACAAACAATTATATTTTATTGATGTAAAATATGTGCACTAGTCGTATTAAACTTGTGTCAGAGTTTGATAGAATTAGGTGAAACTGATTGTATTTTAAGCAAGGAAGCTATAATTCCAAGTAATCTTACTAAAAAATTTAGCTAAAACAGGAGTAAACCCACATATAACTTAAATAATATACACCTGTTTTGCTTAATTTTTTTAAAATTGTTAAGGGATGCAGATTTCGAAAATGATACCCAAGAAAAAAAAAATTCTTGCCGGTGAGTGTTTGAACTCAGGACCTTTGGAACATAAAGCCGGCACGCTACCACAGAGCTAAACTTTCTACATACCAAATCGCTGCGCTTGAACGTATTACCTGGACACAAAGGTTACTGTTAGGACGCTGCCTACGGCTGAAGCGCAGAATTTGCCTTAATTAAGAGGATTTCTTTGTTGTATGTTTCTGGTGTTTATTATTTTCTGAATCCTTATCGACCAATGCATCTAATGACTGCCCCCCACTATAGATTAGGATTGTATATTGTGTACAATAAGGGTGATAAGCTAAATATGTTGTCAATAGAACGCGATCTTGAGTCGTCCCCAGACTGCACTTGCGTGAAACGAGATTTTCCCTACTTCAAACGGCTCTCAAGTCTAGTTTCAGCGACTATTACTATGCACGCTGGGAATCTCGACTTGAGACTCGACTATTACTCTGCGTGATACTGGTCTGAGCTGATCAGCTCTCACGTGATACGTTCTGAAGCGAGAGGCTTCCGGCAGTACTCAAGATGCGTTTATTTCTCTGCACGGCGTCTCAGGTCTGATTTTACGTGAGTTTCTCAGGTGAAACAGGACTATTTCTATGGCCCTCAGACTTCCAGATAAAACTTACGCTACATGGAAATATTGTAATTAGACATCAGAGACTTGGTTAATGGGAAAGAGGACACATTTCTGCAGATGTACGTACAAAAAACATATTTTTAGCTTGACTAGTTCCTAATCTATCATCAAATAAATGTTTGCAAGCATTAGTATTACAGCAACAGCTGAGTTACAATTTGAAAGGTACTCAAATCTAATTATATGTCCTGTATATATTATAACAAAGCTCTTACTGTCAGTGGCGTACCAAGGTCTTGTGGCACCCGGGGCAGGATATTATCTTGTCACCCCCTCAGAAATGAATTTTGAGTATATTTTCCAGTGAAAATATAGTCCAAATTAAGGACTTGTCACTGTTAAGACACGGTGTTAGGGTATTAAGATGTTATAATTCATAAATAAATTGTCTATTTCAGGTTGTTTGATTTTATTAATAAACTTCATTTTTTCCTTCTTTGAGGGATGTAGTAGTTAAGGAGTTGGTGGGTAATATTTCGCCTTATACCCTCAAAATGATATCGATAAACCAAGATCAGCAGTGGGTTTATCGATATCATTTTGAGGGTTTAAGGCAAAATATTACCCACTAACTCCTTAACTATGTTTGATTTTAATTTTTAAATAAACTAAAAATTAACTGGCTATTCAGTTCTAGCACACTACTGCTGTTTGAACAAGATAAGTGGATAAAGAAAGGAACATTATTTTTATTTACAGGTTTAATATACTGCAAACAAATTAATTTGCGTGTAAACATTTCGATTCTTATTTTATTTTTAATAGTGTAGTTTTTAATAGTTGCAGTACTACCAACCTGGTAATGTTCACTTTGTCTTTGTTCACTTTGGTTTCAGCAAATTTGGAAATAGCCTCATCAAAATCTATTTTTTTTAGCGATACTGTTTTCAATGGATAAAATAGCTAAGTTAGATAGACGTGCTTGGCTCATTATTGATCTCAGGTAGTTTTTTTATCAGTTTGAGTTTCAAAAAAGTCCTTTCACAAGAAGCTACTGATACACGTAACATATAAAAAAAAAACCTGAGTTATTACAATGCGTATTGCCATTCAAAAATCAGGCTTAAAATGTATGAGCTCAATCTTCTTGCTAATGAAATGGGTCACGAAGTAATATGCGTATCACCTTATGATTGTCAGTACAATCCTAATTGAACTGGCATGGGCTCAGGTAAATGAAAATAACACTTTTAAACTTATAAACAAAAAAGAACCTATCACTATAAATTTACAAGACACTGATGGTGATGGCAGTGACTACCAGTGGAGTGATACAGATGATGGCAATGATGACGACGAGCCTCTAGCAGTCCTGCTGGATAAAACTAAGAACATATTTATTATTTCTTTTTTTAGGTGCTTAAAACCAGTATTTAGCCACCTCAATAGGCTGTAAAACTATTAAAATAGGTACTAAATACAAGCTTCAGAACACATTTTTTGAGTAATATGTTTATTAATAATAATAATATATTTTATTGTCTTTAAGCAGCACAAAATTGCAATAGACATTGTCACTAAAAGAATTGTTTAAAAACTGATACATTTAAAAGAAAAATATTCATTTATGTCATAAAATGGATTTTGAACAAGCCATTTATGTAAACTTTTTTTGAACAGCCCATAAGTTAATTGTTTATTGGCTTCACTTAAATTGTTATGCAACTTTACACTTAGTACAGCATAGCTGTTTTGACTTTTGGTCAACCTATTGTATGGGATGTCCAGCAAATTACGGTTTCTTGTATTATAGTCATGAGTATGAGATCTATATATTGCAGAATCTGAAATAGAGATCTTATGAGCATAGGATAGGCACAAATATATATACAGATTAACAACCGTCAATATGCCACTATTCACAAACAATGGCTTGCAGTGTGCAGTAATGGAAGTCTTATTTATTATGTGCAGAGCTTTCTTCTGCATTAGAAGTACCTTATTTATGTGGCTGCTATTATCCCACATGATCAATCCATAGTTTAACACTGACTGAAAAAAAGCAAAGTACGCCACTTTTACGTAATTACCGGGTACAATGCCAATAAGAGATCTAAGCAAGAAGATTACCCTTGATAGTTTTACGCAAACAAGTTCAATGTGGGCTGACCATGTGAGGGAGCTGTCAATACTTAAGCCCAAAATCTTAATTGTACTTTTTCCTATCTGACAAGACTTCTGTGTTAGTAAACTACAGTAGAGTGTTTGTGTTTTGTCCATATTTAGTAATAAGCTATTTGCATGAAACCACATGGTTGCTTTATCAATTGTTTGTTCGGCCATATGCTGCATACTGTTATAATCGGCATGGGTACTAAGAAAAGTGGTGTCGTCTGCAAACATTATAGTGGTTGAATCTAAGTTACTTGGGAGGTCATTTATCACCACTATACAAAGAAGAGGCCCCAAGACAGACCCTTGTGGAACTCCTGACATAACCTCAGAAACATTTGAAATACACCCATTTATTTCCACATATTGGTATCTTCCTGTTAGGTATGATTTGAAAAATCCAAGTTGATCACCAGCAATCCCATAGTATTCTAATTTACTTAATAACATGGCATGATCGATGCAATCGAAAGCCTTGCTCAGATCACAAGCTGTGACCCTAGCAGTACTTCCGCTCTCATATGCCGAGAGAATCTCTGAGATCAAAAGCATAAGGGCATTGGTGGTAGATTGGGTCTTAAGAAATCCAAACTGAAATGGAGAAAATATTTTATATATTTCCCAAAATTTGTTTATTTGCTCTTTAACGATCGCTTCAATAATCTTGCCCATTATGGGAACTAATGAGATTGGCCGGTAATTCCTTAACTGAGACCTATCTCCCTTCTTGAACACCGGGATCACTCTTGAGACTTTTTGTGAACTGGGGAAGATGCCGCCCGTGAGACACATATTTATGCAGATAGCCAGGGGTAATAATATAGCAGTGATTACGTGCTTTATTACATTTATAGAGAGACCATATGTATCCTTACTTCCTGATGCCTTCATATTCATTACAACACTGAACACACTTTCACAGGTAACTTGACTCCACTTAAAGATGGAACTGGGCTTTTCCACATGTTTTAAGAATTCCGCGGAGGATACAGGGGACGATGGTATATTCCTTTTCACGTCAGCTACGGAATCCATAAAAAAATTGTTTAAATCATCTGGAGTGATGGTAGCCTCAACCTCTTGTTTTTTACGGGCAGACACTTTCCTTATCAGGGTCCATGCTGCTTGGCATTTGTTGTTAGATTCTTCTATGAACCTGGCATTAGCCAGTTGTTTTACTGCATATAGTGTATTTGTAAGCTTTATAAGAAGCTAGAGTCCTGGTATTTTGGAATATTGTATAATATACCATAACAGTGTTTTTCATTTGTTTCAATTTGGGCGTATACCAGCTTACACCAGTTTTGGTTGCTCTTGATGCCTTCTTAGAAGTTCTTTGAGTTTTAACCGGACAAGCCGAATTAAAGAGCTCTATAAACTTAGTGAAAAACAGTTCGAATACTTCCTCCGCATTGCCTACATTTTGGTTTAGTAGATTCTCCCAATCCACCTTGCTTAGCAAAACCCAAAATATATTCAGGCTACCTGGAGAAAGATTTCTATATAGCGAACTTGTCAATGGGCGAGAATCAGATTCTGATGCGAAACACACGGTTAATTCGAGACCACTATGGTCCGAAATATCAAGGGGGCTTCACACAGGTATTATATTGTTCCAGTGGGATGTTCGTAAATATATTGTCTAGGCAAGCATCCAAACGTGTAGGTTTGTCATTTGTATAGTTGCAATCAAACTGTATGAGAAGGTTTAATAGCCTACTCACACTAAATTGATCATGTAACACGTTAAACTTGGAGTTTACATCTCCGCCAATTACAATGTATGCATTCATACGACTGAGAACTATTAATAGTTTCTCAAGGTTAGCTAGAAAATTGTTTACATCACCAGCCGGTGAGTGATATACACTAACTATAATAACATTTGGGTTCTCAACCCTTATTGCTACACATTGCAAAGCCATTTAAAATCTAATACGCTGCAGCTTCCCATCCAGCGGTCGGCAACAAAAATTCCGACCCCTCCTCTTATATGTTGTTCGCAACAGTACATGGTAAGCGGAGTATAACCCTCTATTAACACAAAGTCAACTTCCACATCCCGTAACCAATGTTCACTCACACAAATCATGTCATACTTATTTATAGCACCTAAATGACTCAAAATGTTTGTCTTACTATTTAGTCCTTGAACATTTAGGTACAAGAGCTTCAAATTTGTTTGACCTCTGACACTGTTTGTTGGAACTATTAAATCTTCAGATATGTTCTTTGTTAAGCTGATACATTGAAACTTACCATGAGAAATATCTTGACCCTGTCTTGCGGTGATATTTACACAATCGGTACTGTTTTGATGTCATGCTGGTGAATGTTTTCCTTCATTTATACTTACTTCTTCAATTTGACTTGGGTATAATTTACTATAGAATTCAGAAAGAATGGTTATCAACAAGGCACACATTCATAGCCATGATGAATAATATCTGAGTGTGCAAAATGAAAGTATGTGATGATGAGAGGGGCAAGACTGAGGGGACTCGTATTGCTAGCAACACTTCGCCAGCCCTTGCATGTTATTCATTTTAAGCAAAACAGTTCCCATTCATGTAATTTAATAATTTAATTTAATTTGTTGGCCTTCATAGGACCACTTTAGTCAGGCTTCTGGTTGAGGTTTATCTTCTTTTTGTCATCCTTTCTGACCACAATTTTCTTTCTGCTTCAGGAACTACTCTTCCTATTCTCTGTTTGTTGATTTTCATCTGTAGCGTAGTGTGTTTGTCTTTCAATATCTTGAGTGTGTCTGTCTTGTATATTAAATCCTCTATTATAATACATAGCTCTGCCATATCTTCCTTAAATTCTGTAATCCATCTTATATTTTTCTTATTCTTACTCTTCCATAATTTTTCTATTATTTTTCTGTGAATTCTATTTTCTGGGGTCCGTAATATATGTTCCAAAAATGATATATATATTTTTTTCATTCATTGTACTTGTCACTGGTTCTATTTCTTTATAATATACGGTTTCATTAGAAGCTGTCTCCAGACTCCATTTACCTGGTAATTTTTGTTTAAACAGGTTCTTACTATTCTCCTATCCATCTTGAGTACTCTATCTATTGCAACTGTGTTAGCTGTTTTGAATAGTGCTTCACATGCATATGTGATTTGCAGATGAGCGACTGTTTTATAATGTTTCAGTTTGGTTGCTATTGAGAGGCACTTTTTATTGTATGTGTTGTTGGTAACATGCGGTGCTCTAACCAGTTTACCTATTCTATTTTGCCATGCTGGTTTCTCGTTCATGTTGTAAGTGATTATTTCACCTAAATATTTAAATTTTTCTACAATTTTTATTTCTTAGCCTCCCATCTTTATTTTCTTTGCTAGCGGCATTTGAATTAGCATAATTTCTGTTTTTTCAAATTAAATTTTTAAACCAATATTTTGAGCTATTTCTTGCAGAGATTTAATCTGTCGTTTTGCTTCCTGAATATCATTGGCCAAAAGCGCTAGATCATCGGCAAATTCTAAACAATTTAACTGTATATTGTCCTTTTGGGTTCCAATTTTTATATTTTTCGGATTGTTTCTGTACCATTCCCTCATAACGTACTCCAATGAACAGTTACAAAGAAGAGAGGACAGACCGTTGCCCTGTCTCAGACCAGTTGTTACCAAGAATGGTCCAGAAAGTTCTCTTCTGAACTTTATTTTAGAAATTGTATTAGTTAGAGTAGCTTCTACCAATTTGATTAGCTTTGGGTAAAGACCGAAATGTCTTAAAATTGTTATTAATTATGGTCTATTGATGGAGTCATACACTTTCTTGAAATCTATAAATGTTATTGACAGAGGCTTGTTATGTTTTTTGTAATATGTCATGACTAGTTTCAAAGTTATCGTTTGTTCAGTGCAACTTCTCCAAGGTCTGAAGCCTCCCTGGTACTCACCTAACTCTTGACCAAGTTGTTCTTTAATCTGATTATATAGTATATTTGAAAAAATCTTGTAAGTGCAAATTAGGATGGAAATACCTCTAGTTATCTGGATTGCTTCTATCCCCATTTTTATGAAGTGGGTTAATTATTGCTGTGGTCCACTGTTCTGGGAATTTTTCAGATATCCCAACCTTCATTAATACCATATGGAGGGACATCTTATCTGAACTGCCAGCGTATTTCTACATCTCTGTAAAGACCTGGTCTTCACCACACGCTTTGTAGTTCTTCTTTTCCTCAAAGGGGAACTGAACTAAAAAATTACATATATATATTATTTACAAATGAGTAAGAGCTCTGATTGTATATTACTATGGCGAAAATAAAAACTCGATCCAACTTACCGTTTCCGAGTTGTAGCGCTCTATAGCAGCGCTCGTGACGTCACCTGGCTAGCTCGGGTCTGGACACGGCGCATTACACACGGAACAGCCCCAACACAACATAATATTAGTTTTATTGTTGCACTCTTTATTGTTGAGTATCTGTTTTAGAGATGTGTGTTCATTAACATCATTGACAGTTTTCCTTACTCAAATGTTTTTTTGTCGTACTTTCTGTATTTAAGACGTTCGCTATGATAGATTCAAGACGGAGGAATTCGGAAAATTGTTATTATTTGTCATTAGAGATTTAGCAAGGTGCCAAACATCAAATTCATGGTGTATGTGTGAAAATTTGTGTTTCATTAAAGCTCTAATGCCTGTGTGTCTGTCCGTTAGGAACAATTTAATACGGAGTTTCTCATTCATTGTGCTTATTATTTGTTCACAAGTTGCTCTTTCAATATCACCAGCTACGGTTCCTCTTTGTACAATTACAAAATCTAGTATTTTCTTCGTTGCTAAATTCATAATGGAATACATCAAATACTTGGCAGAGAAACCAGGGAAGTCATATTGTCCATCTCCACACAAACATAAATTTAAATCACTCATAGCATCTACATAGTTAGCTTCTTTTTCTTTTACCCACGTTTTGTGCACGGAAGGAAATACAAATTTCTTTACAAGCCTATGGAAGTATGATTCAGAAAAAAATAATAGCTTAATAGAATTTGAGAAAGCTGATAAATAATTAAATGTTAATCCGCATAGGTACATTCCTGAGGCTATGAACACATTACTTTTTAAACTTCCACCTTTGCTTCCAGAAGACCACTCGTATGTATGCCCATTCACACAATGAGTATTTATTCGTAACATTACTCTTCTCGTTTCAACTTTACGTTCATTAACCCTTTCAGTGCTGAGATATTTTCACTGTCACTCGGCGCTAAATCCGAAAAATAAGAAGGCAGTTTTAAAATACGCCAGAACTTCGTCATCACGTTAGAAATGTTTTTCCTTGCTCGTGAAAGGAATGACTGTGTTGAAATTGAACATACCATGGCCTTGACGTGATTCCCGGCTTGTCATATGACTCGTGAGTTCAATGGCTTCTTCAGACATCACAACATTGTGCAAGGCCTCATATTTTCATCTACAGATAGCACCACAGGGCAAGGAAAGCAATGAAAATAATTTCTATCTAACCCCAAGAGATGGCAGGACATTATCCTTTCGTTGAAACCTTGTTAAAGAATTCTATTCTACGAGCAATTGTTTTATTCGTAGCACTAACTTAGCGGCAAAATTGTGCAAGGCCTCACATTTTGATCTACAAATTGCACCACAGAGCAGGGAAAGCAATGAAATTAAGTTCTATCTAACCCCAATAGATGGCAGGACACTATCCTTTCGTTAAAACTGTGTTAAAAAATTCCATGCCTTGTGGAATCATCTCGTTCATAGCACCCAATTCGCGGCCGTCACAGTTCCGTCGTTAGCAGTGAAAGGGTTAACTGGAGCGCCACATGTATGGCATATACTGAATAGTGTAAGAAGGGCACTTACACAAACACAAAAGAATATTTTTCCTACAAGTTGATATTTTCTATGCCATCTTCTTCTCCTTCACTAGTGATTTCATCAGGGACGTAATTTTCATCCTTTTCATCCGAGGTGTCATGTTCATCAATGTAGTTCATTGCAGCTCTATAAATTTCTGTGCCTATCTCACACTGTATTTCTGCGTCAGTCTTCAATTCTACATGCATACATTCATAAACTTGTGTAGCTTCTCTTTCTTGTTTAGAATCAGTTATTGAATTATCAATTAATTCCTACATTTCCCTCTGTTTAAAGTTTTTCTTGGGAGAAGGAATTTCGTTACTTCCTATTAAGAACTCTGAAGGTACCGCATTGTCTTTTGGTCTAGGGCACCTGAATTTTTCATCCTTCAATATTCTGATTTTTAAAATATCCGATTCATAAAAAATCTGCTTTAAAATGCTTTCCACATACTCTAGAATTTTTTGCTGGAACAAAATCTTTACGCTTCATGCAAGAAACCCATTTGTTGTACAAATGTCTGTTCTTGTTTTTATAAGGGAATGCATAGTAACCAACATTCCTATGGACACCAGAATTATTTGAACAACCATAAGCACTGCACTTACACTACACAATAAACATTACTAGGGAATACAAGACCGACACCTTTGACACATTACCAGAGCAAGCCAAACTAAAAGTGCTGACGGCGCGGCGCGGCGCGTTAGCCGCGTGACGTCACAGCCTTGCAACATTATAATTTAAATTGCTCACAGAATGAGAATGAGCAAACATAAAAAGAAATGGTTTTCGACTCTGCACTTAGCGAGAATCGTATTTTATTTTAAGATAAAGTAAAAATTTTCGTTAAGTGCTATTTCCACTTCTTTTGTCGTAGGTGGGTTTATATTTTCTGGTTTTTCGGCGTCGCTCGGGTTTTGTATTTTGTAAATTGGAAAATAGCTTATAGGTCCTTATATAGGTATTTAGAATTTGAAATGAGGAAGAACGACTTATCACACTGAAACTATTCCCTCAGAAAATGATAAATATAGCTTTTTATGGCTTATAGCAGATCCCTGCGGCTTCGCCCACGATAATTAATCGAAAGATTAACAATTAAGAGCAAAATAATAAAAATATTATATTTATTAACACTTTGAACACGAAACATTCATAGGTCTAAACTAAACAATTAAAGGCCTAATTAATGAAACAACTATAAATCTGGCTTTGAAGTTAATTCCACTATTAGAAAGCGCAGCATGGGAAAAATAACCTCAGATTTGAGTTCCCTGGCCCAGAAAACCCCTGCACAGTGAGTGTTGTCTAAATCAAACAAAGTTTATGTATTGAGACCTATATTCATTATCCCTCTGCCGTCTAGGTTGAAAATTTCAGGTATGTGCGTGCCTGAACATTATAAACAAATAAATCGACCACCATTCAAGCGAACGCGATGCTTTTATTTCCCAGGTATGACAAAAATGGACAAAGCCAACTGCTCTTTATAAGTTTTTTAAGGGCATGGTTACTCACCTTCAAATATACCAAGGTATTCCTTTATGATCTCTATAAATAAAGCACGTCTATGAAATTGCAGATGTGATAAGATTTTAACTTGGGCAGTAACACAGTAGTCCAATAGGTGGTATAGTTTTCTTGAAATCATTAAATAAAAGAGTCTTCCAAGAAGCCAAGTGGTAAATCCTGTTACAAGAAACCACCACATCAGAAATCACAAATCAAACACAAATTATATCTCATACTAACATTTTAAAATATGCAAGTCCCTAGAGACACATTCACACATCCTGAATGACTCTGAAAGAATGATCACAAAAATAGGAGGAAGGTATGTTCAAGTGAAGTCAAGGTCTTTAAGACCATTAGGACTTCTGAAGGTTGCAGCTCAACGTAGTGACTGGTTCTTGAAAGCAGTGTTTCTTTCAAAGGTTAGCCAGGGAGGGGGGTATTTACTCCCTGGAGAAAATCCTACTTACCTTGTGATCAAATATATATTTTCTACTATGAAACAATAGCATATTAATTTCTTATTGATATATAACTTATTGTAATATTGAGAAACTCAGTATTCAGATTTTCAATGTTAGCAACATTGTATAGCTGTTATCTGCTTGGAATGTTTTGGCTCCCTGAGCTAAGCGTTTGACATCATGCCACTCTAAAGTTTCTGTTACTGTGTAACTGTTTGTATAATGTGCAATGTGCTTTTTCTAAACTTGGATTCCTCATTTTGTGTCTGGTTAAGTTTGTGTTACAGGGATTAACTATAATCAATGTACTAGCACAGTATACGTATTAATACAGTAAAGAAATTGTGTGTTAAAAGTCCTATGACAACATGTTAGCTGGAAGACACTAGCGCTCCATGCGGAGAGTAACTAAAACTACATTCTCATCATATCAAATTACTTGGGAAAATACATAAACACATCACAAAATATGTTATGTTAAGAGAGAAAAATACACAATATTTTTATTTAATGCAAATCTAATTTTAAATTTAAGAAATAATAAAACAGATATTATATTCTACTTAAGGTTAGTTATATTCTAGGTAAACAATACCTAAATAGGCTACTGTTAAGGACTGTATCTAGGCCAAGTACTTTTCCATTAAAATGATTACCCTTTAATATAATTTATAATTCAAATTATGATATTAAATACGTATTAATTGCGTAAAATATATTATAGGTCTGTCACGTTGTTCATCCTGCACTTCATGTTGAGAGTATATTTTGATTCTTTGCCTTATATGGTGGCAACATACAACTTCAATTGTAGGTCTATGTAGCATCAATTACTGCAGGATGAACTCCATTAAACAAAACAAAAATTTCTGGAGCATTTGGAATTGAGGACACCATCGGTAGGCTACAGCAGTTTTAACTAACGAGTTTTTATAGGAATTCATAAACTGTCTGTTTTCAGCGTCTTTCAAGCATAGACGGTAATTTTCGCTCAGATTTTGTTAGTGGGTTTTCTTGTCGACCATTAATGACCCATTTTATACACAAGAAATAATTACAACAGAATAAAATATAAAAATATTGCATTAAAGTAAGTTGAAACATAACCACACCAGAATCACAAGTAAATATTACTTATTTTCGTTCTTACCTTTCTGGACCTTTCAAGAAAGTGAAGAAATGCAATTCAGGATTTTGTCCTTTATTATTACTGAAATTTACAGCAGAATAATAAGGTCCTTTCGAATATCGCTAGTTCTAATAAATACAACACTCCTATTTATTTACATATTTCCCGGAGTAGTTACTGTAGTGTTAGTTTATGGCCGCTACGAATGCTACTACTTGCGCGCGCATGTTCGTCTGGCAGAAAAACAGACTGAGTTTCTTTACTGTATTAATACTTATACTGCAGTAGTAGTGTAGTGTGGATACAAAAACTGTATTATACCTGGCATTCACGATGAGTGGTAAGCATACTTTGTTGTCATATTTTACATTTACAAAAAAGTGAAGCCGGATGCCTGCATGGATGATCTTGAAAATAACATGCCAATACTAATGCCTACTTCATCTAGACATGATTTGAGTAAAACAAGCTCTAGACCTGTGAATTATCTTGTGGCATCTTCGACAGATAAATACCGGTGGATTGTTTTCATGAAGATGGAGGTAGAGTTATTTTATTGCATACTTGTCATACATTCTATCTAAATGAAGCAAATATACTTTAAAAAAAAGAAAGGTGTGTTATTAATGAACACTTCACTAATCATATGAAAACAACAGAACTATAGAAAATCTATTTTAAAAAAACACACACACAATTCCTCTGAATAACATAAAAATGCAATTGAAAAAGAAAATTTATATATATTGCATGAAGTGAGAGTTATTCACTCAGTGATACAAAGCAGAAACTGAAGAAAATAGGCAGTCTCTAATGATAATATTTAAAATAATAATAATAATAATAATTTGGGAGAATAACATATACAAACTGAGACCAGAAAAGGAGTTATACAAACAAACAGAAAAAATAGGCCATGCTTTCAGGAAAAGAAGATTAAGATTCTATGGTCATATTTTCAGAATGGAAAGAGACAGACTTACCAAACAAATTTTTGATCACTATGTAAGTAAAAAAACTAAACCCACATTTTTCAAGGAAGTTGAAGAAGATTTGAAATTACTCAATATTTGAAAGCAATATTTGATGGTGAATTTCCAGAGAAACCCAAGAAGAAAACGGGAAGTAAATGGACGGAAGAACGGAAACAGCAACATCGCGAAAGGATGAAGAAGTTTTGGGAAGACAAGAAGAAGACAACTGTTTCACGTGGTCCTAAGCTGGCCTAATCGAAAGGGAAAAATAAATAAAAATAATAATAATAATAATAATAAGAAGAAGAAGAAGAAGAAGAACAATAATAATAATAATAATGAGTATATTCAAGGGATGGAGCATAAGTCATGGCAACTATTTTTTTCTCAATGTAAGGCAATGGTACCATGAAAATCCAGTCCTTTTGAATGTCAAGCATTTCCTCCTCTATGCATTCCGCAGGCGGCCGGGGAATTTTAACACTGGAATTTCCCTTTTCAGTCTCCTCATTACATCCAGCCATTCGTCCCCTATATCACCATCATACCTATTTAAACGCACCCCCTGGTTGCCGATTGGGAAGAACAATTCCCAGAAAGAAAGATATTTTAGAAACAATGTTTTTATCGATGGTTACCGTGACGAAAATCAATCTTCTTCATGATCAGTACTGTGTGAGAAGTCACCTGAGGAAGACTCAAGGGCAGAGTTGAAACATTGTGTTTTAAATTTTTAACCTTTATCCACTTTTTTTGTAATAATTTTAAACACATCTTTTTATTGGATTTGACTCAGTGGAAATTTGGGACCGATATGGATGTTTTTTCAAGCATAATGTTTCCAACCTAAGCAAACTGTGTTTACTCAGTGAGCATGCCTCGCCAGCATGTATGATTGTGTACAGCCGGTATGATTGTGTGTGTGAATGAATTGGCCTATATAATGAGTTGCTTAGTAATGGATCATTCCACTTACCTGTATACATTGTCGATGAAGGTAGATCTTCTGATACAGGTATAAGTATGTCTTTATAGTTTTCATGACTCTCTATAATATTTTCCAACAAGGTTTTCACACTTTGCTCTGTATTGTCCAGATCGTTAAATACAGATATAATCGGTGTATGCAACATTTGCCATACACTTAAAATGTGAGGTTCAGGATACACTGAAGAAATAGCATCTCTGGAAAGTTTTAAAACACATTTTAATTTTCCATGTTAACAGTTTTAAAATGTGTTGAATTCTGTAACACAGGGAAAAAGATTTATTCTTCTTTTGAGGTTATGTTACTAGAACTAACATATTTATATATATTATTATATGGTAGTACAGAATCCAGCCCAACTGCAAGGCAAAATCAGAGGCGGCTATCCAGGGGAAGTAGGTGAAGTGCGCTCTTGGTCTTAGACAAATAAATTTCTCAATTAGATCAACGTTCAGTTGTGTATTTTCTATATTTATTTTACATGGAATTAAGTTAAATTAAACGTCTATAAGATGAACCAAGACACGTCTGATTGCAATGTATTTGTCACAATTTAATTACAGAGCATGTAATCATAGATACTAAACAATTATTAAAACCAAAGAATAGAAGTTTTAAAAGTTAACAACTTGGAATAATGCTTTCCAGAGGCAAAAAACTGGAAGATATAGCCAAATAAAATGTGCGCACGGAATAACATTTATTATATTACAAACCAGTCTGTGTTCTGTTTGTAGAACATTTTGAAATAAACATTTGCAAATGATTCAAAGTAATCATGTCATAAATGTTAAAAGGTATATCTTTAAATGCATACCGATCGACATCATTTAAATGGTTGAACAGTCCAAGCTTTGGAGGAGTACAGCCTATGCTTTAATTGAATATTCTTGTTAGTATATATCCATACTCAATGAATACAACCTTTGATTTCTCCACAGCCAAAATTTATAAATATACTTTTTAAGACATGAACCTTTTAATTAAATCTTACATAAGAATAATTTACAGTATAAATTGTTACAACCAATCACAATCTATATAGTTTATACACATTTTCCTATTAGTTGATAGAAACGAGGAGAGGGGTCGTTTGGAATCAGAAAATATTCTACAAGTTATTTTTGAAAAGTCAGTCGCCTGTGGGCACTCATGGAATATCGTTGAAAAGCGAATAGCCTCTCGGAGCTAGTGCATTATAGTCTCCTCACGGCACTCAATGAGAATGTTTTAGTAAAGTCAGTTGCTGGACGGCACTCAAAAAATTAAGAGTTGTTTCACGGCAATCAAGTAAAGTCATAATAGTTGTGTGTGTAATAACTGTGTGTGTAATAACTGTGCCAAGAATTTATTTAAAATATAGTGAAAATTTAATCAGCTATCGGTGTAAGTTCTGTGTTTTACCTGCTGTTACCTATTCCACCGCCCAGAGAAAACTGGAAGAGAACCTTGTCGCTCGGAACCGACCCAAGAGGTATGCCGAGGTATGAAGCAGGACATCAAGTTAATACTGAATTATCTTCACAACACCGAGTTCTGCATCAGATTCAATACTGAGTAATTTAGTAATATTTTTCATGTAAAAATGGATTTTAAGATGCGCTTATAATAAAATAATGAGAAAAAAGTCATAAATTCACCTTCAGTAGGAAGTTGGCTTCTAGTTTTCCATTCTTTTGCAGTTAACAACAGATCCACTGTTGAATATTCTCCACCCCCCAGTGGGCGAGGCCCAGTCAGGTTTATGGGTACTTGCAGTCATTCAGTTTCTGAAAGATGTTTTATTAGGGGAGTCCATAAATAAAACGTTCAAGGATTTTACTGGAAAAGAGAATTCCTAATTCCTCTGCATGGGATGAAAGTATTATAATACTCGAAGCACTATTATAGTGTAGGTGGTCAGCTCAACAAGGAAACTTTTCTGCCTGTCTATGAGCTGTTAATAGTCTGCTGGTGTCCATAAATAAAATGGACAGGCCCTTTAAGTTTCTACTGGAAATGTGTATGAATAAAGAATTATTTACAGACGGGTAAACTTGCCTGTGTGAGACAAAAAAAATTGTATAGGCTACTTCCTGTTTTCTGAGAACGTTATATAATCAGAGTTATAAAAGTACCCCAATAAATTTAAAAAGAGAAGGCTTGCCAGAGAAATGTAGGGTGTTTGTGTGTTTTCTTTATTTTGTCATCCACAGTATGTTTTACAGAAACCAGCAGCTTAAATACTTTAATTTGTTTCAAAGTCTCATTACATTTTGTTACAGCCTATTCATTTGAGGCCTCAGCACTTAGAAGTGGTCTCTCTATAAAGCCATACCCCCTGTAAGATCATATGTAGTCTATCTTTACAGATACATGCATTATTGTACTTAAAAATAAGTTTTATTCCCATCATTGCCAATGTATGTAGCTGTTTAAATCCTCCTGTAGGGCTAGCGGTGACGTCACATCCCTCGTGCTTAATACGCATGCGCATTGAACGAGACAACCTTGCATATACTAGCCTTGGTATGATTACGTTAAACTTCTGCGACCAATCTAGCATCTTGCTCCAGCGTCGAAATATGCGGCCGGCCGGACCCATGTTTCCTATGAAAACTTCCGGTCACCTTATAGTGAAGTACCCACTTCTGAGTTACTCTTACAGAAATATGGAACCTTCTTGCTGCTTCAGATGCTGAAAAATGCAGGTCAATCACAGCCCTAACTACACTTTCTCTCAAGGTAGCATTTGTATGTGGTGCCATGACACAAAACAAAATGAATTATGACAATATATTAAGTTGAATATCATGTGTTTCGCTTTCCGCATTGTTCCTTTTTCCCTCCCTCACATGGTCTCATATGTTCCAAGAATGACCTGTATTTTATGTATTTTAAAGGAAACTTGTGAACTAAAGCGTTAAAACTTTAATTTTAACTGCATACAAGTCCCGACATTTTTTTATTTGACCGACGGTACCTAAGTCCTCATACTCCTTCATAAATTGTGCATAATCATGATGCAGTTTTTCATTAGATTCAAATTTCCTTTCAAGCAGATTCATTCTTTTTCTAGCTTGTCCAAAGGAATCTCCAATAGAAACTTCTAGGCGAACAGAAAGTCGAACTATAAATCGACTGTCAGAAAGAAATGTTGTTCACAATATTTATCTTCCTTTGTTTGAGGAATGTGATTTATTTCCTCTAATTCCCAAAACTTTCGAAGTTGATTATCAAGCATATCATTTCTGCTTAAACAACTCATAACCTCATTGTTAGTATGACGATTAGAATGCAGTGGCATTTTGCCAGATAGCACATAACCCAGATGAGTGTTTATCAACGTGGGATGACCTTTGTGCTTCAAGGTTTCACCAATCACAAGATCGAAGAAAACATCAGCTCCAAGCAATAAATAAATTTTTGCTGGAATGTAGAATTCAGGATCAGCTAATGAATTGTCAGTTGGCAATGACCAATCTTCATATTGAACAGGAGCACTAGGTACAAGACCAGTAACATTGTCAAGAACAGCACAATTCACATTAAACTCATAGTTGCTAATTCTGGAATGTACATTTAACTGAACAGGTGTGCATAACATTTGCGGTACAAACATCATTAATTCCACTAGCAGAGAATTTATTCTTGACTAATGGTAGATGCAGCTTCTTCACCAAATCAGTTGATATGAAAGAATCCATTAAAGCTCGACATCCAACAAGATCACCATTCTTGGCTTCAACATGTATAGCTACAGCTGGCAACAGTGCCTTTGCGTTGGCTATGCTCTGACCTTTTGACGAAGTGTATGTAACAGTTTATGCTGTCTTTTGCTACAAATGGCACATCTGGCCTTACACTTAGCAAACACATGGGATCCTTTCAAACAAGAAAAAACAAAGTTTATTTTCTTGAAGAAATCTTCTTTTTTCTACAAGAGAAGGAGCTTTAAAATCTCTACAATCATGCAGTGAATGGTTATTTCTGTTGAAAAATATACAACTTACAGAATTTACATTAACAGTTAGAGCTTTACTTGCAGATGGATGACTTAACCCTTTTATCACTAGGATTATTTCTATACTCAATAATTTCTAAAGCTTGAGCTTTGATTTCAATGAATGTAATAAGATCTTGTACAGAACTGATCAGTTGCTGTTTTCAATTCCCACTCTTGTCTATCTTGTTTCCTTAATTTTTCAAGAATGATTTCAACTAGGAACACATCATGCAGAAGTACATTAGGTTTTAATGATTCTAATGCCCTTTTATCACTTGTTGCATTATTTACTAGTGATCTGTATTCATTACTAGAACCTATTTTCACTGTAGGTAAATTTAGTAATGACTTTACATAGTTGGCAGCAATTATTTTGTTGTTATTGTATCTGTCATATAGCAACTTCCAAGCAGTTACAAAATTGTCTGCATTAATGGTTAAACTTTCTAGAAGACCCTTAGCTTCTCCTCTCAACAATGAAATTAGATCATGAAATTTTTGTATGTTATTAAGTGCCAGTATGGTACTTTATGAGATTGTGTGGGGGACGAAAAAATATCTGTCCGCCTGTCTGTCTGTCCGTCCGTCTGTACGCACCATAACTCAAGTACGCTTTTTCGGATTTTCATGAAACTTGGTATAAACATTCATAATGTCGATGGGAAGAACCCTATTGATATTGAACCAAATCGGTTCACCGGTACCGGAGTAATGCCCAATTTAGTGCCTATTTTAATAGATTAGCGCCATCACTCAAATACGCTGTAACGGATTTCCATGAAACTTGGTATACCCATTTATGACGTCCATGAGAAGTGCCCTATTGAATTTGAACCTAATCTGTTGACCGGTACCGGAGTAAAACCCAATTTAGTGTATATTTTAAAGACACTGTAACTCTAATACGCTTTACCGGATTTTTATGAAACTTGGTATACACATTTACAATGTCCATGGGAAGACGTCTATTCATAATGGATAAAATCGGTTGATCTGTTTGGGAGTAATGCTCAATTTAGTGCCTATTTTATGGCAATATACGTATTCGAAAGAATTTATAAAAAAAATGAAAATCAGTTATCTTGACAACACTGCCTATTGTTTTACTGTGATCTTATAAGGCCTTGTAAATTAAAATACAGGTAGCTATGACAAAAAACACTATTGTTTTACATGCGCTTATCCAACTAGACCGTTAAAATGACCCAGGTGGCCGAGATGGTAGACCTTTCTTCTTCCGTAAGCCCTGCTTAATGAATAAATCTGGAGCTTAACTTGGAAATCAATTTAAAAAAAAAAAAAAATATTCTGCATATCATAATTGCAGTCATAACTGATTAAACAAAAACATACTGGCACTTTTTTACATCAGTTTACCTGATTTTATTTTTATTTAATGATTCATTGTTTAGTACGGTATTAAGCTTGAAAATATGTTGCGAAATTGCAACCATGTCCTGACATTACCATCAAATGTAGGAATATCGATAGTGGGCAGTTTTACCAAGGAATCACTATTGCTTGATATTACAGATGCAGTGGGGGGAAGGCACTTTTACTTCTTTATCAACAATTCCTTCCAAATCTGATTTTATTCTATGGTAATACTGGACAAACTTTTCCCTGTCTGCAAAATGACCTGTAGGATCATCGCAATTTAATTCAATTTCATCTTGAACTTCCTCATATTGATTTAAGATATCAGGCAAGGAACTCAAACGTGAACGAACTTCATTTACACTAACTTGCTCAGTATACTGTTTTAGAAACTTGTTGTCGTAGGTTAATTTCCTTTTAGAAATAGCTCTTTTCTTTATTGCTAATTTTTTATTAAATTCTTCCATTTTTAGAGTAAACTGTAATTAACACGGAATAAAGGAAAGGTACTTGAAGGGAGCACTGGCAAACTTGTAGATGTTACCTGGATTCCAATACTCATCGATGACTGCGAAGACTAGCTAGAGACATTTCAGAACAGGAGCGGCACCAATATAGAACCATCAACTTTCATGGAACACACTGTTGAAATGAAGTTCTGCGATGACAACAGCATGAAGATTAAACTTATCAACTTTCAGATAACAGACTATATCAGGGTGTCCACCAAGTAATGCTGAAGAAATTCCCGGCTTATTCCCTGATTTTCATTGATCATTTCAGAAATTTCCGACCAAAATATGAAGCACTTTCTAATAACTGTGTAAGAAAAATTATAGGATTATACATACTTTAAGTAAGAAAAACTTTTAGTAACAAAAGTAATTGCAAACAATAATTACTTAGGCTATAACAGATGCAAGAATTAGGAACAATAAAATAAATTAAATATACTTTCATATAGGCCTATTATGGTCTAGAAGTCTTTTTGATCACACTTTGCAATTTTTCGAATTTTCCCGGATATTTTAACAAATTTATTGACTTTTCCCGGATTTTCCCGACCATACAAAATTCCCGGCCTTTTCCCGGATTTTCCCGACCAGTGGACACCCTGAGGTGAATTTTGAACAATCCGCCTCATGTTCGCTCTCCGCGTCGCATTTGTTTGGTAAACTTCCGCTCTGTGCTGCGCTCTGGACGGTGCAGTTGTCAGTCACTGAGTTCATGCAGTAGTCAGTCTGAGCGAGTCATTCAAGATGTAGGGAGTTCGCCTTCCGGATGCGGCATATTTTGGGTGAGTGTTCCTTTTACGCTATATAATTTTGAAGTTGCTGAAAATTAGGTGTATTGCCCTTCTGGCTAAAGTGATCATGAAATGCCTTTCAATTACTATAGATGATACCAGAACCTTTCTTTCAAAACAAGGTTCTCTGACGCCGAGATTTGTCATAAATTTCTACACGTAGGAAATGAAGTCGTATAGGAAATAACTTTGTGGTTCTTAAACTATACATATATTTGTTTTCTAGCAGGATATGAAGGCATTAGTATTAGTTATAGGGCAGAGTTTCCAATTCTTTGATCATAAATAATCAGGTTATATGACGTCACTTGGACGCCAGAATGACTGGTGACATTGAGAAAATACTTTCGGTTTCGGAAGAAAGAAATCTATGCTACTTGATTCCCTTCTTTTTCAATTAGCTGGCTATCTCATGTGTGAAAATATATTGCTCTTGACGTTAACTTAATGGGTGTTCATTCTTGAAAATATTAGGTACAGCTTTGAAAACCTTTACTTAGTTTTTTCTATTATTTGAATATGGGTCATCTCAATTTGCATGGCCGACAGTCCCTGAGAAAATTCTGTATGAATTGTAGAGGTGTGGGTAGCCTTCTCCCTTTAGCTATTGCCCTGAAGTCATGTTACTAAGAGAATATTACATTTTGTAGGCCTAATATATAATTGCATTTGCCACTTTTGGATTAGGTTATATTGGAGCAGTTCCAATGTTATCATATTTAATGAAGCTTAACTTACCTTAGAAATTTCTGCTGTGGTTACTGTTCCAGGTAGTAGTTTGGTAGTTCCCATATTTCTTAATATATGTTACATAAAAAAAAACTCAGAACTCCCCTTAAACCTCAATTAGAACTGGGTTTTTATTAATTCCCCTCATGTCATTGTTTGGGATTATAAAAAGATTCCCTTAGATTATCCATTATTAGAATACCATTATTTGGTCAGGCTTTAGTGGGATGCCTGGTTGTTTTGTGCAGGTCAGAGAATTATTTATTCAGTGGACTCTTGGGGGTTGGTGGTTTAATTACTCATTTTACATTTATGTAAGAAATTCCTTGGGATTTTTCTAGACTGTTGGGTTAGCTAAGTAGGTATCCTGTCATTTAAGGAGATATTATATTCAAGCAAATATTTATATTTTCACTGTAGCCTTATAACAGTATTTCTCTTTTTGGTTTGTTGTTTGAAAATCACCAGCATTCTATAGTAACTTGTACATTCAGCTTAGTTGCCATGCACAGTATTTAAAGTTGTATTACAGTAAACTTTCAAGCCAGTTAGTTAAGAGTCCCCTGCATTCTTATAGTAATGGGTATATTCAGGTTAGTTTCCTAATATATTATTTGAAGTTATTTTCTGTACCTTTTCGAGCCAGTTAATTAAAAGTGGCTAGTATTCTTATAATAATTCAGCATTCTGATGTGAAGCAGGAATTTGGTATTCTTATATATTAAGGGGAATACAACCTGATATTCTTTGATAGCTTCGAGAATTATTTTTAATAATTCCTAGTCGTTGTATAACCAAAAAAACATATATATTTCCATGAAGCCTTTATATTGGAATATATTATTTGAAGTTATTTTCTGTACCTTTTCGAGCCAGTTAATTAAAAGTGGCTAGTATTCTTATAATAATTCAGCTTTCTGATGTGAAGCAGGAATTTGGTATTCTTATATATTAAGGGGAATATAACCTGATATTCTTTGATAGCTTCGAGAATTATTTTTAATAATTCATAGTCGTTGTATTACCAAACATATATATATATTTCCATGAAGCCTTTATATTGGAATATATTATTTGAAGTTATTTTCTGTACCTTTTTGAGCCAGTTAATTAAAAGTGGCTAGTATTCTTATAATAATTCAGCATTCTGATGTGAAGTAGCATTTTGGAATTTGGTATATATTAAGGAGAATATAACCTTATATTCTTTGATAGCTTGAGAATTATTTTAAATAATTCCTAGTTGTTGTATAACCAAAAAAAAATATATATATTTCTATGACTATGCATTCAGGTTAGTTGCTAGCTGGAGCAGTATTCTGGAATTTGATATATATATATTAAGAAACTTACCTCCCCAATTATCTTGAAGTTTTGAGGATATATTTTTAAATAACTTATATTAGTCTGTGAAACAAACCAAATTTGACTTCTTCAGTAAACATTTCTATTTGAAATATATTATTTTGAATTTATACCACTGTGGCCTTCCAAATTAATTAATTTAAGAAGTCAGCGGACTTGTATTAGCTTAGTGCCTTGGGGCCAGGTTGCTAGATGATGGTACTCTCTGATAGTTAGATTTCTTTTGAGTAAAAAATTCACTTGTCAAGTAAAAAAAAAATATATATTGGAATTATTGTTTAACGTTTCATGTTAGGGTGTGGTATTTAACTAGGAATTAATCCTATGCTGTGGTCTTCTTGGAGAAGATAAATTATCTAATAATAATTCATCGGAAGAAAGGAAATAGGTATAGGTTCCTCATACTTTAGTCTGTGGGCATTGTTATGTAATAGGTGAGGTAGTTGAAGTCTAGAGTTGGGCTGTGCTAATCGTTCTATTTAAATATATATTTTGATAGTTGATGTTTTCTTTTAAACCAATATTATTATATTCAAGTTGTGTGAAAACTGAGATTCTGAATTGTATTAAAATTGTTATTAGTATTTGGAGTTTGTTTTGGGGCTCGTTATGTTATCCTGTCCTCCACCCTCTTTTGTGATTGAGTTCTCTTCCTTTAATGGTTCTGATCTACGGCCTCATTCTTCCTGGGTTTTTGGAACTTGTGCAGAACTCAACACTCACATATATTAGCAATCTACGTTTTCAACCAGAGATAGATCAAACGTCGTTACAACCCTGTATATTGATGTTCATGGCACACTGAAACGAAGATGCTCAGCTTTCAGATAACAGACTATATTGATGAGTGATGATGTAACAACGTGGCACCATAGCATCACCATTGCATTCCAGCGTTCAATGTTATAACTTTTGCCATTTCTGTAACAATCCCTTATAATCTTGACAAACTTTTTGCACAGATTACAACTGAAGAAACAGGATTATAATATTTAACAGCAATAGTTTTTAGTTTATAAGCACAGCTTTCGTAAGAATTCAGTTCGAACATGAACCATGTAGGTCACGTTAACCGCATAATGCAGTCTGTTTTTCAGCTTGAAATCACAATACATTAATGTTCACAATAATGTTTTTAACACATATAAGCCCTTTAGAAGATGAACTGTTCATCTATCACCACAGTCAATTGTACTACAATGTTTGTGAGTCACAACACATAGGCACTCAGTGCAGAAACCATCTTGATTGCACATGGTGAATTACAAACCTTTCACAGTTCTCAAAGTTCATCCGGCCCGGAGGACCATAAATATGTGTGGTACGGGATAAAGTGAGAGACGAAGAATAGTGGACTGTACTTTATTTACACTTCTCCTATACTCAAACATATAATAGTGAATAAATAGAATAATATTACCGCACTGCCCGGCAACATGAGTAAAACCCTAACACTCGTCTGAACACCACGAAGGAAGGATACATACTGACATGGCTTCCAGGAGGAAGGACTGTGCGCGCAACACACAGAGCATACAATATTCAGAAAGTCCGCTGAATACCAAACAGTAAGGAAAACGTTAATATTCGCGTTTTTAATGGAAAAACGTTATAATTCGTTAATAAAATTGTGTTATTGCAATTGTTAATTTTGCATGTCCCTACTTATAAGTTAGCATAATAAAATGAAATTCAAACTTCTATGTAGCATGTGTGTAACATTAACTTACTCCACTCTAGACACCTCCAATGCTGCCCATGCTTCTATTGCTGCTGCTTCCTCGGCCTGCCTCTCTGCTTCTGCTTGATCTCTGTCTGGTCCTTGAACAGGAGCACCAACCAAAGATCCAGATCCACCACCTATATCCATTATCTGCAAAGGTACACAAATTCTATGATTTTGTTAAAAAATGAAATCGGTAAAGAAATTATTATTAATATATAATAAAGCTAGGTACTTCCTACATATTGCCCTTGGAAGCCCTTAAGGTACGGTTCAATCCATTTGAAATTGACCAATTATAAAATTGTTGCTGAAATATTTTATTTTATTTTTAAGTAACTTACACATTTTCTGTTTCTGTATGATCTGGGAGGAAAAAAACTATTTTTTTAACACTAACACTCTGGCTTCTAGCGGTCAAGCTCGTTTAAAAGGATCTGCCATTTTTGGTGTTTTCAAAGGTGAATGATAAGTTAGATCTATCATATTTATGAAGATATCAACTTGAAATTAAAACCCTCATAATCTACACGAAACAATTTAAAATTTCATATTATGACCAAAAATTGTTCGGCTTTAAGGAAATAACATAAAACTTTATTCGAAATTCATGTTTCAATTGGAATAAATTAACAATTT
Source organism: Ectobius pallidus (assembly GCA_964059195.1). Classification (NCBI taxonomy): domain Eukaryota; kingdom Metazoa; phylum Arthropoda; class Insecta; order Blattodea; family Ectobiidae; genus Ectobius; species Ectobius pallidus. The sequence continues at coordinate 48,203,494 of CAXKWD010000008.1, forward strand.
TATAAAGCTTTTTTTTTTTAATAGAAAGGACGAACACACACATTAGATTTTCCCCCCAGAAAGATATAATAGACCACTAGATGCTCCTAAAATTTGAGATCATTTATGTAAATCCTTTAGGTTTTATGAGTCTTCAAATACTGGTATTTGGCTAAAATTGCTGATTTTCAAATTGGTATTTCTCAAAAAGAGTCTGAACAAAAAAATCTGAAATTTTCTCAAAATATTATTCTAGTGATTAGTAATCAATCTATAAAAGTTCATCATTGTGTTCTAACCAGAAGTAATATTTTAAAAATAAAGTAGGCCTAATGCCAAAAAATACGCAATCAAATGAGCAAATGACACACTTAGTGAAGTGTTAAATACAATAAAAATTGTCAAAAATATAATTATTTGTTATTGCTATTGAAATGAAATATCTGTTATAAAAATAAATATTAAATATCATACGAATTATGACGTTTATACAATGAAGTAATTATTACATTAAAATAATGAGATGGAATAGTTGGAGATAATGGGGATACTCTTTGCAACTGCAGTCCAAGTTAGAGTCAATTTTAGTGAAGTTAGTGTGTCATATTCCATTTCATTATTATTTTTATATAAAAATTAAATGTTTCATAGTAGTAGGAGTAATGATTTGTACTTCAACAGTAGAACGCCCCGTTATCATACTGACTGAACAACGCTTAAAACATTAGTACTCGGTTTCTGGTACATTGCAGTTACCATAGAGTTAGCTACACGGACTTTCAATTTTAACTTCACAGATACTTTCACGAGTTTCTGAAACCTAAATCACCCATCATCAGTGCTTGTTACTAACAGCATCAGGTATATATATATATATAATTGGCGTTTATTTAAAAGTGCCAGGTCACAAATTGGACCCCTGCCTTATACATGATTTCGTTTTGATAACCTTGGAATAAATTTTTATACATACAATTATTGACAACTTTTATCACCAGAAGTGACAAGTTGTAACATAAACACTCATTGAGTAAGTTCTTTCATTAGGGGGTTGATATGATGTTTTAAAGATGTCAAAAATCTGTCTTGCATACAATGAACATAATCACTTAATTTCATAATCTCCAAACACTCGTACAGTTCGACATTCCGTGTGAGGTAGTCAGCACCTGTGATCACTCTACAGACTGCTCTCTGAATTCCATCTAATTTTGTCAAGTGTCTTGGGTGTGCTTGTGACCAAATTTCACATCCGTATAGCATATATGATCTAATTAATGAAGTGTACAAAAGCTTCTTCGTTTTCAGTGGTACATGACTTTTAAACAGAATCTTTCAAAAGTTTTGTCTCTAATGTTTGATATGTGTGACTTGTACGTCAATCTTTTATCAAGGAGAATTCCGAGATACTTAACAGAAGCACTGAATGTTTGTTATTGAGTGCTGAGTGATGCTGTGAGATGAGGAAATCTTCTGGTGAAAACTACTGCATGCGACTTGGTTCCATTAATTTTAATTCTCCATCTCGAGGCCCACTGTGTAAAGAGGTCAAGGTCTTGTATCCGTTGGCAGCCATAAGTAATGTTGAAGTTCCATGTATAGATAACAGTGTCATCTGCATAGAGAGCATGAGAGCAATGTGGATGCCGAGGTATATCTTGTACATAGATAGAATATGGTGTAGGAGCTAAGACTGAACCTTGTGGAACTCCAGCTATAATAGCCTGAGAACTGGATATTGAAAATCCGGAACGGACGCAGAATGTTCTTTTCTGGAGGTACTTGGCAATTATTAATACATAGTCAATTGGAATATTCAATTTTATGAGTTTGTATAAAAGATCCTCATGCCACACTGTATCAAACGCCTGTTCAACATCCAGGAATGTAGCAACTGTATGAAGTTTGCATTGAAAACCTTCTTGGATATAGGATGCAAGCCTGTGCAGTAGTTCTCTAGTACTATGGTGGCGTTTGAAACCAAATTGCTCATGATGTGTTCTTGCAGGATCAATCAGGTATTGATTTAGGCGTGTAAGAAGGAGCCGCTCAAAAATTTTGCCCAGATAGTCCAAAAGGCTAATTGGTCTGTAATTTTGTGGATTTACAGGATCCTTTCCTGGCTTGGAAATTGGCGTGATAATGGCAAGTTTCCACACTTCAGAAAAATATGTTAACTTAAAACATGAGTTATAAATTTTTGTTAAGTGGACAATAGCATGCCTATGTAATTTCTTTAGAGCTATGGGTTACATTCCGTCTGGACCTGGTGCCTTCTGCAATGGCAGTTTCTCTATGATGTTTTTAACTTCGTGTGGGGAGACAAATGGTATTGATTTTGCAGAAGTTTGTTTAGACAGATCATTTACAGTTCGTAAGACTTCTTCACTGAAAATAGGATCTGATGGATACATATGAGGTTTGAAACGATTTTGGAATGAGGGTGAAAGAATGTCAGCTATCCCTTTGGAATTGTATAACATATGACCTTGTGGGTGTTGTAAAGGTATTATATGCGTTGAAGTATTCTTGCCTAATAGGTGTTTTGTTATGGACCAAAATTCTTTTCCATAGGCTGTAAACTCTCGACTTTGTTAGCAAAGCTTTCTATTTTATGTTCCTCATACCCCCCCTAGTAACCGCAAGACCTTGAAGTAGGTGGGGGGGCTTGCGTGTATCTGCGAACCTGTGGGCTGTACTGGAGGTGGAAACACCGCAGAGTTACTCATGCCAGGGTGGCCACAGGGGAGATACCAGACGAAGAAGTGGCTAATCAAGCCCAACCCTAAGGCGTAGTGCAATCCGTGCTGAAGGGGTGAATGGCACAGGGCTAATGTGTCTTTAACGGGGCCTCTGGAAACCAGGCGACCTCCAGAGTATAAGCCTTACCCAGGCATGCGGGGCTCTACCTGGGCGGACTGTATAATTCCCTAGCTTCTCGTGATACCAAAAATGGAGACACGGAAGGAAATTTCCAAAACAACCTCTGAGGACCACGTAAGTGAGCCCTCAGCACAGGTACCCACTTCATTTGATGAGGAAACTCTTCTAGAGCAAGCCAATGATATGGAGATGGGAATCGATGTAAACTCATCAGAGGTGGTCATGTCAACCTCGGCTGGGGAAAAAGAACCTAAGAGACCTACTCCGGGCCTAGACGAAGCCACGGAGAAGATGGACAAGCTCAAGGTGGAAACAAATAAACAACTTCTGAGGACCACATATATGAACCCTCAGCATATACAACCATTTCCCTCGAAAAGGAAGCTGTCTTACAGCAAGCCTCAGACAGGGATATGGAGTGTAAGCCACCAAGATCTGGGTAGTAAAGCCCTTTGTAGACCTTGGGAGAATTGTTCTTCAAACCAAGGATGGTACTAAAAGTCCTCCAGATCAATCTTCAGCACAAGAAGGCAGCCTTGGCTGCCTTCTGTAAAATCTTCAATACTGAAGAAATAGATCTAGCTCTGATTCAAGAGCCCTGGATTAACAGGGGTCGAATTGCATGGCTAGGAGAATGCCAAGGGAAGTTGATATACTGACAAGGGCACTCATATTAGGAGTTGTATCCTTGTTCGTAACGGTATTCAATGTTTACCTCATTTGGAATTTTGTTCTAATGACATCACCACGGTGAAGATTGACTGCCAAGTAGGAGGAGGGAACAAAGGCCTTATACTGAGCTCTGTTTATCTCCCCTATGATGGTAGCAATCCTCCCACAAGGGAACTAGAGCAGTTGGTCGCACACTGTACAAGGCGTGGCGAACAGACCATCTTTGGGTGTGACGCCAACTCTCATCATGAAATTTGGGGAAGCAAGGATATCAATAAAAGGGGTGATTATCTTTTAGATTTTCTGCTCTCCAACAACCTAAACATACTCAATGTCGGTAACAAGCCTACCTTTGATAACCGCATAAGGCAGGAAGTTATCGACATTACTTTCTGTACTGTGTATATTTCCACACAGATTACTGAATGGAGGGTCTTAGATGAACCATCACTTTCAGACCATAACTACATTTCCTTTAATATTAATGCAGTCAAAGGAACCAATCCCTACAGGAATCCCAGGAGAACCTGGTGGGATCCCTATAAAGAGGATCTCTCAGGTAGGATTGGGCAGATAGAAGGGATTAGATCTTTTGGTGATATCGACAAGGTCGCCTACTTAATTCAAGAGGCTATACTTGACTGTTATTATGATAACTGCCCCTTGCAAACGAGGATTAAATCCAAGAAAGTGTCATGGTGGACTCAGGACCTTGAATATAGGAGGCGTAAGTAAGACATCTCCTTAACAAGGCTAAAAGAACTAGAGACTCGAGGGAATATCATATAGCCCTCACTGAATACAATAAAAACATACGTAAGGCCAAAAGATCTTCTTGGCAAGCCTACTGTCAGGAAATATCTAGCCTGTCAGAGGCAGCCAGATTACAAAGAGCACTGACCCACGGTATAGTCAATCCCGTAGGAACAATATGTAAGCCTACAGGTGGTTTCACATGCTCGGCTGAAGAAACACTCAAAGTACTCTTTGAGGCACACTTCCCCGAGTGCATACATGATGACGACAAGACATGTGAATTCCTAGGACACTGTGAAAACTCTAGACCAAGAGTATCACAGGAAGAATGGGAACTGGCACGTCAAGTGGTCACAACACACAGCGTCAAATGGGCAATAAATTTCAGCCCATTCAAGTCGCCAGGTGGAGACGGCATCTTTCCTGCATTTCTGCAGAAAGGGCCTGACTCACTTTATATTCTTCTCTGTAACCTCTTTAGAGCCAGTATAGCTTTTAGCTATATTCCTCAGGCCTGGAGAGTTACCAGAGTAGTATTTATTCCTAAGCCCGGGCGAAATAAATACACCGAGGCTAAGGCTTTTCGAACAATCAGTCTTTCATCATTCCTTCTGAAGGCTTTGGAAAGACTGGTCGAAAGATACATTCGAAGAAGAGTACTATCAGATACTCCTCTTCATAGAAACCAACATGCCTACCAGCCAGCCAAGTCTTGCTTAACGGCGTTACACAGCCTAGTTAGCAGACTGGAGGATTCCATGGCATGGAAGGAAATAGCCCTAGGGGCCTTCCTAGACATAGAGGGAGCTTTCGATAACACCTCCTATGACTCTATGGTTTTGGCTGCTCAAAAGTATGGAGTCAATGACACTCTTTGTAGTTGGATAAACTCCATGCTCAGAAGCAGGAAAATTATAGCCAGCCTTCTTGGGGCTACAATGGGAATTGTCGCCATGAGGGGATGCCCACAGGGGGGGTTCTTTCTCCCCTACTGTGGAGTCTCGTGGTAGATGATCTTCTCAAAGAAATGACCCAGGAAGGATATTACATACAAAGCTATGCAGATGACATAGCACTTGTTGTCTTTGGGAAATTTCCCAATACAGTCTCAGACATGATGAATCATGGTCTGAGGAAAATTCACAACTGGTGCAAGCAGGAAGGCTTGTCTATTAATCCTAGCAAAACAGTTGTAGTCCCTTTCTCAAACAGGAGGAACTTGAAGGATCTGGGTAAACTTAAACTAGGCAATTCAATCCTGGAATACTCCGAATCAGTTAAATACCTAGGCCTTGTACTAGATAAGAAACTGACTTGGAACAACCACATCGAAAATACCATTCGTAGAGCTAGATGGTCACTTGTGACCATCAAACGCACTATTGGAACAACCTGGGGCCTAAAACCTCGCATAAGCCATTGGCTATATGTTGCAATGGTCATGTGCCAGATATCTTATGGTTTCATCGTTTGGTGTAGCAGGAAAATTTACCAAGCTACAGAGACTAGCATGTCTATGTATTACGGGGGCTTTCAGAAGTACTCCTTCCATTGCATTGGAGACTCTGTTGAACCTCCCACCCAAAGACATTTACTTACAAGCGGAGGCCAGGCTCACTGCCCATCGCTTAGTGCAAACAGGGAACTGGAGGAACAGCAGCTCAACAACTGCCCATACCTCCATATTATGCTTCCTGGACATTAGAGTTGAATATGAGGTCAGATCTCATGAATACTCAACACTGTTCCTTTCCTCCTTTCAAGACCACTCTTAGTTCTCGAAATGACTGGAGTGGAGGAATTACACCTGATAGAGGACGGGACCAACTTGTGTGGTTCACGGATGGATCCCGCATAGGGGATCAATCAGGTGCAGGCATATTCTCCAAGGACAAACGTCAGTATAAGCCTTGGAAAATACTGCACAGTTTTTCAAGCAGAAATAATTGCTACCTTGAGCTGTGCACTCAGAGGAATTGAGAGAGGCTACCGTGGTAAGCGAATTCTCATCCTCACAGATAGCCAAAGTGCTTTAAAGGCGCTCTCCTCAGACCAGGTAAAATCAAAACTGGTATGGGAATGTTTGAATTCCCTTACTGCCCTTTCATCCCACAATAGTCTTGAACTAAGGTGGGTGTCTGGGCATCAGGGAATTCTAGGAAATGAAAAAGCAGATTAACTGGCAAAAAAAGGGTGCACAGATACCCTTTGTTGGCCCTGAACCCGTGGTGGGAATCAGTATAAATACTGCTAAAACCTCGGTTAAAACATGGATCAGGGAAAGACACAACTTAGGTGGCAAACCTATCCAGGACAAAGACAGGCCAGGAAACTGGCCCTGGGTCCAGTCTCTCCTCATCTATCCTAAAATTGGACAGAAGAGGAATAAGGAAAGTGGTTGCGTTAATATCTGAACATGGTCACTTCAGAAAACACTTATGCAAAGTGGGACTCTATGAGGATGATCCCATCTGCAGATTATGCAAACAGGATGAAGAGATGGCCTCACACATCCTGTTTGACTGCCCAGCCCTGGCAAGAAAGAGGTTCACTCTCTCTATATCCAGGGAAGACCTAGGGAATGAAAAGGACATTGGAACCAAAATACTACACCTTGTTCAAGGAACAGATTTTGGGAAACAATGAGATCTTCTCGCCCAATGGGACGAGGCGCAAAGCATAAGCAAGCAGGAGGAAGGAGTTATCCAAATACCCTGCTAGACTGCACTACCCTGGCAAATATCCAGGGAAGACTTTGGGAAAGGAAGCCAACAAGAGCTTCTCTACCAAAAGGGGCAGCACAATAAGCCTTTTAGGCTGACGTGCGGGAGGTCTCTAAACTCTCTTCAAGCCCCCCGCTATCTAATCTAATCTAATCTAATGTTTCTCATATGTGCGTTGAATGGCTCGTTGATGAAGATAAAAAGCTCTTTTTGCTTGTGGATCTCTGAAGTTCTGCCATTTCTTTCTTGCTGATCTTTTAGCTTGGATGAGCTGAGTAAGTACATGATTTGAGTCACTGGGTTGTGGTGTAGGGAGAACAGATGTAGTTGAAGCAACATTATAACCAATTGTGTCAGTTAACATCTTCACTGCCATCTCTATATCATCAGGTTCATGAATAAGTGGATTTGCAAATATGGATACATGAATCCGTTTTGTGAACTCGTCCCAATTTGTTGTTTTCAACAATGGAGTGTTTCTTCGAATTTGCCGAGTAATGGAAGAGTTGAAAGTTATCATCACTGGTATATGATCTGAATCAAGGGCTGTAAGACATTCTTTCGTGATAACTAACAGCGTGATTTACCTCTGCCATTCTTCTTCACAGATGTCACTACTGTAACCTTTCTAGTTATTTTTTTAGTTTATTTTCTTGCAAAGGTTTCTCACTAAACAAAACAGCTGACTGTTGGCTGGATCCTAGCTGTATAAACAGATGTCGCTAACAATGCAATTTTATTTTATCGAAAAGCAGGCAATTAACTCTTCTTGGTAACATTATTTATTTATATATTTACTCATTGTGTAGTAATTTTTTCAATTATTTCAATTTATACAAAAAATGAGCTTACCCGTAGTATTCTGCACTGTACTTTTAACGTAATGGGGTCAACTTTCTATTTAAAAAAAATTCTTGGGCGAAATGGTAATTTATGCCGGGCACAGGTTTTCTTTCCACTGAATAATAAAAGACCCTTGTTCTAAACATAATATGTCACAACTATAAACAACAAAATATTTCATAATAGATATATAAGCCGTCTCCACCTGGCGACTTGAATGGGCTGAAATTTATTGCCCATTTGACGTGCCAGTTCCCATTCTTCCTGTGATACTCTTGGTCTAGAGTTTTCACAGTGTCCTAGGAATTCACATGTCTTGTCGTCATCATGTATGCACTCGGGGAAGTGTGCCTCAAAGAGTACTTTGAGTGTTTCTTCAGCCGAGCATGTGAAACCACCTGTAGGCTTACATATTGTTCCTACGGGATTGACTATACCGTGGGTCAGTGCTCTTTGTAATCTGGCTGCCTCTGACAGGCTAGATATTTCCTGACAGTAGGCTTGCCAAGAAGATCTTTTGGCCTTACGTATGTTTTTATTGTATTCAGTGAGGGCTATATGATATTCCCTCGAGTCTCTAGTTCTTTTAGCCTTGTTAAGGAGATGTCTTACTTACGCCTCCTATATTCAAGGTCCTGAGTCCACCATGACACTTTCTTGGATTTAATCCTCGTTTGCAAGGGGCAGTTATCATAATAACAGTCAAGTATAGCCTCTTGAATTAAGTAGGCGACCTTGTCGATATCACCAAAAGATCTAATCCCTTCTATCTGCCCAATCCTACCTGAGAGATCCTCTTTATAGGGATCCCACCAGGTTCTCCTGGGATTCCTGTAGGGATTGGTTCCTTTGACTGCATTAATATTAAAGGAAATGTAGTTATGGTCTGAAAGTGATGGTTCATCTAAGACCCTCCATTCAGTAATCTGTGTGGAAATATACACAGTACAGAAAGTAATGTCGATAACTTCCTGCCTTATGCGGTTATCAAAGGTAGGCTTGTTACCGACATTGAGTATGTTTAGGTTGTTGGAGAGCAGAAAATCTAAAAGATAATCACCCCTTTTATTGATATCCTTGCTTCCCCAAATTTCATGATGAGAGTTGGCGTCACACCCAAAGATGGTCTGTTCGCCACGCCTTGTACAGTGTGCGACCAACTGCTCTAGTTCCCTTGTGGGAGGATTGCTACCATCATAGGGGAGATAAACAGAGCTCAGTATAAGGCCTTTGTTCCCTCCTCCTACTTGGCAGTCAATCTTCACCGTGGTGATGTCATTAGAACAAAATTCCAAATGAGGTAAACATTGAATACCGTTACGAACAAGGATACAACTCCTAATATGAGTGCCCTTGTCAGTATATCAACTTCCCTTGGCATTCTCCTAGCCATGCAATTCGACCCCTGTTAATCCAGGGCTCTTGAATCAGAGCTAGATCTATTTCTTCAGTATTGAAGATTTTACAGAAGGCAGCCAAGGCTGCCTTCTTGTGCTGAAGATTGATCTGGAGGACTTTTAGTACCATCCTTGGTTTGAAGAACAATTCTCCCAAGGTCTACAAAGGGCTTTACTACCCAGATCTTGGTGGCTTACACTCCATATCCCTGTCTGAGGCTTGCTGTAAGACAGCTTCCTTTTCGAGGGAAATGGTTGTATATGCTGAGGGTTCATATATGTGGTCCTCAGAAGTTGTTTATTTGTTTCCACCTTGAGCTTGTCCATCTTCTCCGTGGCTTCGTCTAGGCCCGGAGTAGGTCTCTTAGGTTCTTTTTCCCCAGCCGAGGTTGACATGACCACCTCTGATGAGTTTACATCGATTCCCATCTCCATATCATTGGCTTGCTCTAGAAGAGTTTCCTCATCAAATGAAGTGGGTACCTGTGCTGAGGGCTCACTTACGTGGTCCTCAGAGGTTGTTTTGGAAATTTCCTTCCGTGTCTCCATTTTTGGTATCACGAGAAGCTAGGGAATTATACAGTCCGCCCAGGTAGAGCCCCGCATGCCTGGGTAAGGCTTATACTCTGGAGGTCGCCTGGTTTCCAGAGGCCCCGTTAAAGACACATTAGCCCTGTGCCATTCACCCCTTCAGCACGGATTGCACTACGCCTTAGGGTTGGGCTTGATTAGCCACTTCTTCGTCTGGTATCTCCCCTGTGGCCACCCTGGCATGAGTAACTCTGCGGTGTTTCCACCTCCAGTACAGCCCACAGGTTTTGAAAACCTTTTTGGAGCCATTTTGAAAACCTCAAGGTTAAAAATTATATTTTTATTGGTTGATTTGATATGGAATGACCCTCATACAAAAATAATATTGTGTAGCTATATTTAGATTGGCTGATTGTTTTTCTATCTGTTCTCCTTCATTTGTTTCCATGTGGGCCTACTCATTTCATCGGCTGTTAGAGGTATTGTCTGTCTGAATTTCTTAGCAGTTATAAGATATACAGTTACCAGTACAGAAATCAGGCACAGAATTAATTAGGCTATCACTTCTCACTTAGTCTATTGGGGTACAGTGTCATGCTGCTGGTTGAGGCACTGTGCTACAAACTGGAAGGGCACAGGTTCAATTCCTGATGAGGTTTTTGAGATTTTTCAATTGGCCTAATCCTTCTGCTGGCACTATGGCCCTGAGGTCAACTCATCCTCTAACAGAAATGGGTACCGGAAGCAATTTTGGGGTAAAGGCAGCCAGTGCATAAGACTGACAACCTTACCACCTTCATGTGCTAAAAGTTTAAAAATGTTGAAGGTTGAACATTTGAACCCTAAAAGCCTTCATGGCATCTATAGGGGATCACTAGATCTTTACCTGACTTCTTTACCAACATTAAAACATTTGTGACATTTCCACTAGTCACCTAGGTATGTCATCCATAGGCAAAGCTGGTAGATCGTAGTTTCTTTGTCTTGCAAAGAAGTTCTGTTCTCTACCACGGAAGTCCAAGAGCCATTTAAAGATAGTATTAATGCAAACATAAGATTTATTCAACATCTGCATGAAATAATCACTATACAAAAGCTGCAAAAGGCATTTTACATAAATGTCACACCCGTCACACAACAGGTGTCACACCCGTCACATCAAAATTAAGCCAAAATAGTAGGCATTTCAAAATTATATTTTAGGTGGGTATTCTGTATTGAAATATCTTAACTTTTACCAAGTTTCCATTTTATACAATGAATTACTTGGCTTTCTACTCAAACTATTACATGTTTTTTGTGACGGGTGTGACAAGGATACCTTGAAAATCGATTTGATGAATATCTTCACTTAAACTGATCTTAAAAATTTGTTTTATGATGACAAAATCTTCACTTATTTGTGCTTTTGTGGGTGAAATTAAAAATTGCAGCAAATCTACTGAGTATAATGCAGTTTACTAGCCAACATGTTAAATTATAAATTTCAGTCAACGAAAAAAATACACATTTCAGCTGTTATTATATAAGGTTACTGTACCGGTAGTTGACCATGCACCTATAGTTGACCAAATCAGCATATAATAAGGCAGTGTTTTGTTGTGCTAAATTAAAGAGTATAAAATTATATGTCATTTGAAAGAGTAGGGATTGCCTCACCAAATACAATTATCAGGTACTGAATCTACTGAATGGTTGCCATTCTTTAGCATTGTTTTCTGGTGGTGCAACGTGGCTTGCTTCAGATATTAATAAAGAAGGTAAGCTGCGCATTTTTCTATTATTCTTGTACAGCCATACTGATTAATGACATATTCATTTCTTTTTTAATTCATATGATTAAAATGCACATTACTTAATGCTAGTGACCATTGCTAACAACCAGTTTTTTATTGTTAGGGCAAGAAAAGGCTGGACAACTACTGGAACACCAAAATGGCCAGGTATCTAGTAGTTGACCACTGGCAGTCAACAAATGGAATCCCTTACTCTAGTAGTTGACCAACACCTTACAAGTGATATTTATGGTCCAACATAAGAAAAACTGCAAGGAAATATGGCATACCAAATTCTTCATTCCTAATTAAACTAAAATGTACTGTTCCATTAAAAATTTAGGAAAATTTACTTGTTTCTTGGGATATTTCCTTGTGCAAAAGAAGTGCCTGGCAATAAAAAGGCACACAATGTTTGAAACTGTAAAACAAGATTTTAAAGATAAATGCCAATAGAAAAATTCCTTTTAAAAACAACAAACCAGGAAGACGTTGGTTTGAATCGTTCATGACGTGGCGTCCAATAATGTCAGAAAGGTATTTAGAGGGTATTAATACAGCTCGAGCAGATGTGGACAAAATAGAAACTGGTTCAATGAATTGCATGCTTATGTAAAAGAAGAGAATGTACTGGATATTTTGAAAGAATGTTTAATGCGGACGAGTCAGGCTTTTAAACTTGCCCCAAAAGTGGAAAGGGGGGGAGTAAAGTGTTTCCTACACAGGACGTGAAGCCCATTAGGGTCCAGGAAATTGAGGCTCCCAAACCTTTTTTTTTTAGACATTCAGCACATGAAGGTGGTAATGTGCAACAGCTGCCTTTACTCCCAGGGCCATAGTGCCCACCAGAAGGATTAGGCAAATTGAAAAACACCAGCCGTCTTTACCCCCAGGGTCATAGTGTCACCAGAAGGATTAGGCAAATTGAAAAATTCCAACATCCTCATCTGGAATCTAACCCATGACCTTCCAGTTGGGAACCTGTATAAAATAATATCTGGTAATGAAAAATAGGCTAAAACAGTTCCGATTAATTTCAGTGCCTGTGTTTCAGTAGCACCTCTAATGTCTGTGTTTCCTCTCCAAAAACTTTCTAAGGACATAACTGACATCAGCAAATTTTAATGAAAATTTACTTGTAATACACTTAGACCTATAGCTAGAACTAATAAATCATTTGCACTATTTCATCAAAACATAAGGGGGCTTGAAAATAAAATTGAAGAATTTAACTTAGCCATTCAGGATACAATTAATTCTAATAAACAGGAAAACCAAGTTATTTGTCTAACGGAACACCACTGTGCAGAAACAGATCTGGAACAATTAAAAATTGATAACTTTTCACTATGTTCAAAATTTTGTAGACATTCCATAAAATGTGGAGGTGTGAGTGTATTTATCGAAAGAAACTTACATTTCAGTGATAGAGAGAGAGAAATACTTTATTCAAGTCATCTGCCTGGCAATCCAGGTGACCATACAGATCCAGAACAAACAAAGAAAAAGAATCATACATTACATAGTAACATGAACTGAATTGAAACGGAACATAAGAATTCTAAGTACCATATAAATGATTGTGCAATAAAAATAGCGAATCTTCTAAAACCCTAATACATATTTTAACAACAGTGTCTTTAGAAATATTGAGAGACTGAAGAAATGAATTAACAAAGGTGAAACTTGCACCGCGTGCTCCAAAAAGCAGACCCTTCACCTCCCATGCATTGACAGGTAAGTTATAGCTCTCACTAAGGTGAGGGATGCATGGTTGGTATATGGCCTCCTTTTCCGCACTCACACGCTTAGTTTGTTCTCTATCCTCTTCTAAGCGAACTGTAGGATCCAAAATTAACCCTCGTTTTACAGTTCTATTAATGGCTATTATGTCGGCTCTTCGATTACTGCCATCTTCCACGATGCAATGCACCTCTTCATACACTTCCCAGTCTTTTTGTCGTCGAAGGGCTGTGGCAATCGCTGAACGGACACGGTGGTAGCGAGAATTTCTCAATAATTCACCCTTTTTACAACTACCCAATACATGGCCCAAGGTTTCTGGATTATTGCAACCTGTATGCCGGCAGAGTGATGTAGTTTGACTCCTTCCAGGTACAGACCTCACCGCAGATATATTACAACACATCTTGATTGCATTAGTCCACTGTGAACAAGAGAGACCTTTTCTATTGGATATCCATGAGTTGGTATTGGGATTTTCACTATAGACTGAAACGCCTTTACCTTTGTGAGGGAGTCCACACCATTTTTCAAAAGATCTTTTTCTCATTTCATTTCTTAACCATCGGCCTGTCTTGGTTAGTGTTGTTTCGTCACACTGAATGCTGAAATGTGACAGTATGTCCTCCTTTTCTTTATCTAAATCTCTACAAAAGGGAAGGTGTTCATCATATATTTTACTAAGGCATTGAGCGATGTTGAATTGTTGAATGTGAGCTTCCCATTCGGCATTAACGAGTCCCAGTCCCCTGAATTTCCTCGGAGAATAAATCATGTCATTTGGACAATCATTAGGCAAGCTAATAATCTCTTTTATGGTTGACCGTAAGAGTTTGTCAACATCTTCTAAGAACTTGGTTGGAATTTTATTTAATGGAGTACTTTGGATAGGGTATACAATACATGGCCAAATATACTGATTGATTATGTTTGCTTTTTGGTCTGGATTGAGAAGATTTGAATTTGACAGATATGATAAATTATCTTCCAAATCTTTAATTATTTTATTCTGATCAAAAACAATTTCATCATAAAATGTAACTCCTAGGTACTTTACGGTTTCATCACTTTTTAAACAATTTAGGTTGGCAGTTCCCAATTTAACAGTTGAATCTTGACTAAGTTTACCATTTTTAATATTAATCATTTTACATTTAGTTGAATTAAGACTGAATCCAATTTCAGTCAAATGGCTTGTTGCTAGATTCAGTAGTGACTGGGCAGATGTTTCATTCTTAGCAACTAGAACTATATCATCTGCAAATGCCAATGCTGATATATTTTTAGCAGAGTGATTTATCTTGAAGCCGTGGCTTTGTTCAATTTCATGATCTGTTAAATTTTTAATGGTATCATCTATGGCTAAGTTAAATAATGCGGGAGAAATAGGCGATCCTTGTGCAACTCCTTTTCTTAGTTCAATGTACGACGTTTTGTTTTTATTACATTCTATTTGAATGTGATTTCCTTGAATTAGATCAGCAATTAACTCTCTTAAGTTATATGGCATGCTAATATGCATTAAACACCTTTTAATATGATCGTGTCCCACATTGTCACAGGCCTTTGTAATATCAAGGAATATTACACTACAATCTTTCTTATTTATTTTGGCATCCTTAAGGCAACCATTAATGATAGATGTATTTAAGTGAGTACCAGGAAGGGAGATAAATCCTCTTTGATGCGCTGAAAATTCTAAATATGATCGTAATCTCAAGTCAATTGCTTTTTCAATTACACGTCGTATCACCGAAAAAATTGAAATCGGTCTCCAATTGGATAATTGCTCAGCATCACCACCTTTAAATATTAGAATCGTCCTAGCCCTTTTAAATATCTCTGGGCATTTCTTAAGGCGTAGCATTGCATTGGCTATTAAACACAACATTTTGTTTGTATGCAGCTCTTTTAATGCCCTAATAAGAACATTGTCTGGGCCAGGTGAAGTGTCAACACAAGTTCCTTCTGTAAAGAACAGGATTTTGAATGTTGTTCAGCCAGATTTGATTTTGACAATGATACATTTGTAATACTAGCCATTTACAGGGCACCATCAGGTAATTTCAATTATTTTGTAAATCAGTTAGAAAGGGTTCTTAATTCACTGTATAGTACTAACGTAAATATTATACTGTGTGGGGACTTTAATGTAGATTTCTCAATTAATAATGAGAAGAAGATCAGACTGATATCTTTATTGGGTAGCTATAATCTAGATTTCATAGTAAACTTTCCAACAAGAATTCAGAACGACTCCCAAACAACAATAGATAATACCGGTATATTCATAGATATAGAAAGACATTTTAATTTTAAAGTACTTCCAATATTAAATGGATTATCAGATCATGTTGCACAAATGTTAGTGCTGAACAATATTAAAGTAAATTCGAACAGTAAACATGCTCATAGTAATATGACTAGAGTAATGAATTACGATTCAATTTTAAATTTCTTGCGAATGAAAACTGGGAATCTATGTTATCCTATCACAAAGTAGATAGTAAATTAAGTGAATTCCTAAACATAGTGTCACGACATTTTGAGGCAAATTTTCCAACAAAGAAAACTGCTAATTTACCTAATTCAAGGAATAACACATGGTTAACTGCTGGTATTAAAATATCATGTGCAAACAAAAGAGAGCTCTACCTAAAATATAGAACCAGTAACAACCAAACTCATAAGGAATACTCTAAAAAGTATTGCAACATACTGAAGAAAGTAATCAAAGAAGCAAAAAGTAGGCATTTTTCACAAGTAATTAATAAATCAAATAATAAAGTTAAGACTGTATGGGATATAATAAAAAACAAAACTGGGAGAACAAAGGGAAACAATGATTGTAGGCCTACATCATTAATATACCAAGACATTAAACTAGATAATTTATCAGACATTACAAATGCTTTTAATAGTCACTTTATAAATATTGCAGAGAAATGTATTCCTATAAATAATATTAGCATTAAGGCAGTAGACCTACTAACAAAATCTACAGTTTGGAACCATAGATTTCAATTGAACCTGACTTCCCACATAGAAATTGAAAATATAATCAAGTCTCTCAAAAGTAAAAGCTCGTCTGGATGGGATGAGATAAGTAATAAGTTATTAAAAAGCTGCTCATCGGAACTCAGTAAACCTCTTAGTCACATATGCAATTGTTCATTAGAAAATGGAATATTTCCAGAAAGACTGACGCATGCTATTGTTAAGCCCCTCTTTAAAAAAGGTGACAAAAATCTACCATCAAATTACAGACCTATATCGCTCTTAACCTCATTTTCAAAAGTTTTTGAAAAAGTCATGTACAACCGCATAATACACTATCTTAATTTGAATGACATTCTTACTTCATCTCAGTTTGGATTTAGAAGTGGCATGTCCACTGAGAATGCTAAATTTCAACTTCATCATCATCATCATCATGGATTAGGCCTATTGGCCTGTTCCGGTCTCAACTTGTGAATTGATCTTTCCATCTCTTCTGCGGACGTCCTTGAGTTCTTTTTCCTGTTGGTTTATATTTTAATAGCTGTTTTGGGATCCGATGGTCTTCCATTCTTTGTACATGTTGTAGATACATGTACATGTATCTACAACATGTACATTTCAACTTACTACAGAAATACTCGAAGCGTTAGATAAAAAGAAATATGCTCTGGGAATTTTCTGTGACTTAGCTAAAGCATTTGATTGTATAAATCATGAAATATTACTTCAAAAATTGGATCATTATGGGTTCGATAATTTAACACTTAGGCCTAAGTGGTTCAAATCATATCTTTCTGATAGAACTCAAAAGGTAATAATAAATGGAAATGAATCTAACCTAGGGGTTGTTAAGAATGGGGTACCTCAGGGATCAATACTAGGACCTTCGCTCTTTTTAATTTTCATTAATGACTTGCCCTATAACTTAAGTGACGAATCAAAGGCATTGCTCTTCGCAGATGATACTAGTGTACTTGTAACAGGAACGTCACAAGAACATTTGTCAAGAATAGCTACAATGGTTTTTCACGAGTTAAACACATGGTTTCTAGCTAATAAAATGACACTTAATATTGATAAGACCCATTTTATACAATTTAGGACAAAAAACAGATTTATCTCAAATCTTGAAATTAATTATGGAACACAAATCATACAAGAAATTAGCAATGTAAAATTTTTAGGACTGCAAATTAACCAAAATCTTGACTGGAAGACACACATAGAAATGATGAGTCCAAAACTGAGTTCAGCGTGCTTTGCTTTAAGAATTTTGAATAATATATTAAAACAGGATGCATTACTTATGGTATATTTTGCATATTTTCACTCAGTAATGAGGTACGGGATCATATTCTGGGGCAACTCTACCCATAGGGAGAAAATATTTAGATTACAAAAGCGGGCAATAAGAATAATATGTGGAAAGAAAAAAAGGGAATCTTGTAAACCACTATTTGAAAAATTAAAAGTCCTCACTCTTACAAATTTAACAGATCATGAAATTGAACAAAGCCATGGCTTCAAGATAAATCACTCTGCTAAAAATGTATCAGCATTGGCATTTGCAGATGATATAGTTCTTGTTGCTAAGAATGAAACATCTGCCCAGTCACTACTGAATCTAGCAACAAGCCATTTGACTGAAATTGGATTCAGTCTTAATTCAACTAAGTGTAAAATGATTAATATTAAAAATGGTAAACTTAGTCAAGATTCAACTGTTAAATTGGGAACTGCAAACCTAAATTGTTTAAAAAGTGATGAAACCGTAAAGTAGCCTACCTAGGAGTTACATTTTATGATGAAATTGTTTTTGATCAAAATAAAATAATTAAAGATTTGGAAGATAATTTATCATATCTGTCAAATTCAAATCTTCTCAATCCAGACCAAAAAGCAAACATAATCAATCAGTATATTTGGCCATGTATTGTATACCCTATCCAAAGTACTCCATTAAATAAAATTCCAACCAAGTTCTTAGAAGATGTTGACAAACTCTTACGATCAACCATAAAAGAGATTATTAGCTTGCCAAATGATTGTCCAAATGACATGCTTTATTCTCCGAGAAAATTCAGGGGACTTGGACTCGTTAATGCCGAATGGGAAGCTCACATTCAACAATTCAACATCGCTCAATGCCTGAGTAAAATATATGATGAACACCTTCCCTTTTGTAGAGATTTAGATCAAGAAAAGGAGGACATACTATCACATTTCAGCATCCAGTGTGACGAAACAACACTAACCAAGACAGGCCGATGGTTAAGAAATGAAATGAGAAAAAGATCTTTTGAAAAATGGTGTGGACTCCCTCACAAAGGTAAAGGCGTTTCAGTCTATAGTGAAAATTCCAATACCAACTCATGGATATCCAATAGAAAAGGTCTCTCTTGTTCTCAGTGGACTAATGCAATCAAGATGTGTTGTAACATCTCTGCGGTGAGGTCTGTACCTGGAAGGAGTCAAACTACATCACTCTGCCGGCATGCAGGTTGCAATAATCCAGAAACCTTGGGCCATGTATTGGGTAGTTGTAAAAAGGGTGAATTATTGAGAAATTCTCGCCACCACCGTGTCCGTTCAGCGATTGCCACAGCCCTTCGATGACAAAAAAACTGGGAAGTGTATGAGGAGGTGCATTGCATCGTGGAAGATGGCAGTAATCGAAGAGCTGACATAATAGCCATTAATAGAACTGTAAAACGAGGGTTTATTTTGGATCCTACAGTTCGCTTGGAAGAGGATAGGGAACAAGCTAAGCGTGTGAGTGTGGAAAAGGAGGCCATATACCAACCATGCATCCCTCACCTTAGTGAGAGCTATAACTTACCTGTCAATGCATGGGAGGTGAAGGGTCTGCTTTTTGGAGTACGCGGTGCAAGTTTCACCTTTGTTAATACATTTCTTCAGTCTCTCAATATTTCTAATGACACTGTTGTTAAAATATGTATTAGGGTTTTAGAAGATTCGCTATTTATATTGCACAATCATTTATATGGTACTTAGAGTTCTTATGTTCCGTTTCAATTCAGTTTATGTTATTATGTAATGTATTATTCTTTTTATTTGTTTGTTCTGGATCTGTAGGGTCACCTGGATTGCCAGGCAGATGACTTGAATAAAGTATTTCTCTCTACTCTGTTATGTGTTATGTAGTGAATAATATTGATAAATTTCAAACTAATTTTAGTGTACATGGACGTACTACCAGAAACATGAATGATCTACACAGACCAAATAACTCGTTAAAACTCTTTCAGAAGGGTGCTTATTATTCTGCAGTACAGATATATAACAAGCTTCCAAACAACATTAAATTATTATGTATTCAAAGAAAGAGCAAACCTTTCAAAACAGCTGTCAAGGAATTTTTAATAACTCACACCTTCTACAATTTGGAGGAATATTTCCAGCTTGGATTAATTTGGCAGCTTGCAGTTTCTGTAGGCCTGTATTATTGTTATAACATGCATGTATTTTTTTTATCTGACGTGTTCTATATCCTTGAGCCCCGCTCAACACAGGATCTACAGGACGAGATATCTACATCTACATCTACAACAGGTGCTACTTATTAGAATAGACAACATTGCAGATGTGTTGATTTCATGGGTGTAGAGGTAGCAAATTATGTTTCCGATCCTCCTATTAGTGAACTTACGTATTCCTATACAATGTCTCTAAACTTTGTTCTGATAATGACATTATGCAGTTTGCTTTATTGCCAAATGCAATACATATTCTGCAACCTGCAAACATACCATTTTCATATATTTTCTAACAAAATTCATTAAAATGAATTGTGGTCAACTACTGGTGCAAGCGGTGGTCAAGAACTGGGTAGTAGTGGTCAACTACAGGTACATCACAACAAATTATTTTTGAACTGAGATAAGTTGTACACCAATTGTTTAACGTTAAAAACTTTTATATGCAGTTTGTAAAGCAGGTTTCAAACTTTATTTTACATAAATTAAATATTCAATTCTTGCAGTATTGTGTGTTATATTCTTTATCAAAGAAATAAAATGCCTTAAATGGTCAACTACTGGTACAGTAACACAAGATACCTTTAATTTAATAGAATTGTGAATCTATTTTCAAATTCTACAGTCTTTTCCCTTTACTTTGATATATAACATGTCTATGTCACGTAAAAAAAAAGATGTAACCACCTTTGTCCACTTTCACATGGATTGGCTCATCTGTAGGAAGGACGGAAATTCAAATCTCCAAATGCAATTAGTGGCCAAAGTTACACCAGTGGCCAATGATACCCCAGTTTACGGTAAAATTGTCAGCCTTGCACTGGCCACCTTTACCCCCAGGATTGCTCCTTGTACTCATTTCTGTTAGAGGCTGAGTCAACCCCAGAGCCATAGTGCCATATACCAGTGACCAGCAGAAATTACCTGAACAACCAGCATTTCAAATAAGAGGGTGTTGTAGTCATGTTTTCACCAAAGTGCCATGGGTGAATAATGTTAAACAAGCCAGATACCAGTAACTTACTGAAAATAATTATATATTTAAGTATTCTTTACCTGTTCCTATTTTATTTTGTTTAATAACATTAAAAACTCATTTAAGTGTTAATTAGATATAGACAGTCTATAATCTTAACAAATGGTAAGAGTACTGTTCAATTGGATAAATTTTAATTTCACAGGAAAATTTGAAATCCCGTCACGTAATTCTGTCACACTCGATCATTCATTAATGGTATCTAAATACCATTAAATACCCGCTGGCGAAGCTCCACCCGCTCTCGCCTGCCCGCTCCTTTCCCCTGCTGACCCTCGCTTCCAAGCCAAAGCTCACGGTACTGCTTGCTTCCCCTACATCTCCTTTCATGGCTATGTACTTGCTCAGTTATGAAAATTACAATTGTACCGTAGTAAAATTACTTTTATTAATTTAGTAGGGGGTCAATCCATATGAAATCATCCAATGGGTGTTGCTGACATATTTTATTTTATTTTTAAGTATATATTTTCTGTTTCTATGTGTATCTGGGAGTACAAAACAATTTTTTAAACATTTTTATCACTAACGCTTCGGCAACTAGTGGCCATTTTGCTTAGAAGGATCTGTCATTTTTGGCATTTTCAAAGGTTAGCGGTAAGTTAAGTAACTATTTTATTTATGAAGATATCAACTTGAAGTAAAAACCATCTTAATCTACAAGAAACATTCTACAATTCATGTTATGACCAAAAATTTGTTAGGTCTTAAGGAAATAATCTAAAACTTTATTAGAAAATGCAGTTCCGATTAGAAAAAATTAACAACTTTATAAAACTTTTTTTCATAGAAGGGATGAAAACACATGTTTCATATTTTCCCCCCACAAAGATATAGTAGATCACTAGATGCTTTTAAAATTTGAGATCATTTATGTAAATCCTTTAGGTTTTATGAGTCTTCAAATATCGAGATTTTGCAGAATTGTTGATTTTCAAATTAAAATATCTCAAATGGGACTGAACAGAAAAATCTGAAATTTTCTCAAAATATTCTTCTAGTGCCTAGTAATCAACATATAAAATTTCATCACTGTGTTCTGACCAGAAGTATTTTATTTTTAATAAAGAAAATGCTAAAAAATAACACTGTCAAATGAGCGAATAACAGTGTTAAAATACAATAAAAATTGTCAAAAATAATATAATTTTTTGTTGTTGCTAGTAAAATTAAATATGTCATAAAACTAACATATTGAAGAATATTATAGGAGAAAAATTCCTCCGGCACAGGGACTTGAACCCAGGACCTTTGGCTATTCGCGCCAATGCTCTACCAACTGAGCTAAGCCGGACTGCATAAGACATGACTTGTCTGTCTGTGAGGTAGACCATTAGGGCAATCAGTCATAGGAGAGAGGTTCCATCTGGTGCTGTGAATTGAGCTCCAGCTTAGCTCAGTTGGTAGAGCATTGGCCAAACCAATGACCATAGGTCCTGGGTTCTAGTTCCAGTGCCGGAGGAATTTTTCTCCTATAATATTCTCATGTAATGTCCAACAGAGACAATAATCTGTGGTTAATGAATGTTTATATATCTTAACATATTAAATGTTTCATGGTAGTAGTCATTGTGATCAATAGGCCTACTCCAGCAGAAGGAGACCATATTGCCACATTTGCTGAGCAAGCCAGAATATGCTGACTTGAAAAAGGCAAGTCTCTACAGACTCCTCTGTAGCTCCTTTGTTCAGTAATCAGTAGCTGTGCTTGACTGAAAATATCAAAAAAGTTGTCCCTTCACTTAAAAAAATATCAATTTCACCAAACCACCAGTTCTGATCATAATGCAGGCAACAATGTCCTTTACTTCGAAAGGTCTTATTTCAAATTTGGGCAAAATGGAAATACTATGTTCACCATAAATATCACTTTTTGAGTGAATGTAACACCTTATGATGCTAGAAGTTTGTTTCACAGCTGAGCCAAAGGTTTAAAAAATGTATCTGGTTCAAATATGGTCTTTGCAAACTAGCCATCGAGACAGCCCTCTTTGTACCCCCTCCAATCCCTTTGCAGGCATTCTTTCCATTAGAAGTGGCAACATAATTCTATTCAGCTTCAAAGTGATTGCAAATATTCAAAAAGTTATTTTTGTTTTTGTACTGGCTACCATCTCCATCGCTAAAATAAACAATTTTTTAAACTGAAGGGGCCACTTTTTTGATATCTTCAGTCAAGCACAGCTACTGATTACTGAACAAAGGAGCTACAGAGGAGTCTGTAGAGACTTGCCCTTTTCAAGTCAGCATATTCTGGCTTGCTCAGCAAATGTGGCAATATGGTCTCCTTCTGCTGGAGTATTGATCACTATGACTACAATCATGGAACATTTAATATGTTAGTTTTATGACATATTTAATTTTACTAGCAACAACAAAAAATTATATTATTTTTGACAATTTTTATTGTATTTTAACACTGTTATTCGCTCATTTGACAGTGTTATTTTTTAGCATTTTCTTTATTAAAAATAAAATACTTCTGGTCAGAACACAGTGATGAAATTTTATATGTTGATTACTAGGCACTAGAAGAATATTTTGAGAAAATTTCAGATTTTTCTGTTCAGTCCCATTTGAGATATTTTAATTTGAAAATCAACAATTCTGCAAAATCTCGATATTTGAAGACTCATAAAACCTAAAGGATTTACATAAATGATCTCAAATTTTACTAGCATCTAGTGATCTACTATATCTTTGTGGGGGGAAAATATGAAACATGTGTTTTCATCCCTTCTATGAAAAAAAGTTTTATAAAGTTGTTAATTTTTTCTAATCGGAACTGCATTTTCTAATAAAGTTTTAGATTATTTCCTTAAGACCTAACAAATTTTTGGTCATAACATGAATTGTAGAATGTTTCTTGTAGATTAAGATGGTTTTTACTTCAAGTTGATATCTTCATAAATAAAATAGTTACTTAACTTACCGCTAACCTTTGAAAATGCCAAAAATGACAGATCCTTCTAAGCAAAATGGCCACTAGTTGCCGAAGCGTTAGTGATAAAAATGTTTAAAAAATCGTTTTGTACTCCCAGATACACATAGAAACATAAAATATATACTTAAAAATAAAATAAAATAGGTCAGCAACAAATTATTTTATTATTGGATGATTTCATATGGATTGACCCTAGGGCATTCTGAATTCTCCCGAAATTCTAGTTCAGAGGCAGTTAAGGTTGTGAACAGTGATATTAATTTAGGAGGGCATTCTGAATTTGGTATTAGACTTGAATAGCCCGCCGGTTCCTTCCCCTTGCTTCCGAGCATGCGCACTCACCTATTGTACCATGGCTTCCTTGACAGTTTTAACAATGTTTTATGAAAGGTGTGGAAGGGTAAAAAGCTTCTGCAATTAGTTAAATAATGATAGGTAAATTCTAGGTCAGTGACAGGTTTTGTTAGGTTAGCAACGTTATGTTAGTTTAGGAGCAACATACTGAATAGCGCGATGCCTATTATGTGTCACATTGAATCTCTTCTGCGATAAAACCCTAAACCCCTATCTCTCTAACGGGACCCGCCTTGCATGGGAGGAGCCTAGCACGCAGCATAAAACTATTTTTTCCCGAAAGATGTAACTAGTTTAGAACTTAATCACATAAACTACAGCTCTTCTAGTTTAGAATGATGTGTAAATAAAGTTCCTCAATCCTTCGAGTTCACAGAGTTTAAGAAGGTTTGTACTTATGTGGTTGACATTTTGAAATTTCGTCACAAATATTAAAAACATTTTTTCCCTTCTAAAAATTGTTTAAATTCAGTAAACTTATATAGGCCTACTACTAAAAGCGTCCACACATCACCTGTCAACACAGAAAGAATCACTTTCTTTCATAAACATAGCTCAACATATCTGTTTCACAAGGACTATGGGAAAAAAAGAGATGCACTTTGTAATTCCGTCACAATCTAGCATTTTTGAGTTCTGCGTGATCTCATGCATTGCATATGGTGACAGAACATTCACTACCGGTACTATAGATTCACACTTCGTTCTGGAACATGTGAACTTTTTTTCGAACAAGTCCTTCACTATTTCTGATGTACAGTCCATTGACCTGAAAGAGTGGTTTTGCTGTGTGGAAAGCAAAGAGACCTTCTTTAGCTGCAACTACTCACAAATGATGTGAGACACTGGCTGGAAGTCTTGGCAGTAACAGCCAACACATGCTTCTTCTCCACGTGCTGTGTGATATCAGATTGCCCTCCATGTTCAATGGAGAAAACTGAATTACACAAGGTGCATTCCACTTTGTTGCGCCATCTTCCTTCAAGAAGGGAAACTCTTGTTTTAAACTATTAGAGAAAACACATTTTCTCTTCCCCAAATCAGAATGTATCGGTCTGCAAATGACTAACTCAGTAATCACTGTGCAAAATGAAAGTGCTCTCTCAATGCCGTGGCGTAGACTGACACCACTGACTTCGACTTGCAATTGCAGAATGAAGAAGAGAAGACGGAAAGAAGGCATTGGGTGTTATCTGGTGGTAACCAAGTGAATTATTGTGAAAACATAAAAAAAAAAAAAAAAGAGCAGAGTTTTACTTTCCGAATCTGCATGCATCCTCTCGAGAAAAGCATTTATAATTTAAAATTGTTAAAAATAATAATCTGTCATAGGCTACTATAGAAGTAGGTTATTTAAAGAAATTAAATCGGATACATTGAACAGACATTTGTTGCAAGTTTTGGAAAAAACAGGACATTTGGCGTCTCGTGAAAATACATATAACCTGTCACGGACCTAGAATTCTTAATGCAGAAGCTTTTGTACCCTTCCACATCTTTCATAAAACATCGGTACAACAGTCGGCCGAATTCGATCTGCATGTAATCATAATCGTAATATTGACAACATTGTAGACTTGGTCCCACTTGGTACAACCCGGCTGTGACAGTGGTCACCTTATTCTCAAGTTTAGCGAAAAGTTTTTCCTTTCTTCTTCTTTCCTCCCTTTCTCACTTATTCTTATTCTTATGGGACCTATTCCTATCGTACCAATTTATGCACCAAGTGCGATTTGAACACAGGACTGCTAGCAACAAACCCAGTCATCCTAACCACTACATCATTGCAGATGTAGCGAGAATCAACGAGAAGCGAGAATCAACTATTTAAGTTTAGAGAGCTACATGAAATAGCAGATCGATAATTTCGTATTAATTGTAAGGTACATGTCCGGCTCTTGGGTCTACACAGGTCTCTCTACTGTATTTTATGGGCCGCCATGAGGCAGTGAAAGGATAGGGGAAAAAATAGTTTTATGCTGCACCCTAGGCTCCTCTCTAATGAGGCTCGCCTGGGAAGGTGGGGTTTAGGGTTTCGTCACAGAAGAAATTCAATGTGAGACATAATAAACCTCGTGCTATTCAGTATATTGCTCCTAAACTAACATAAACGTTCCTAACCTAACAAAATGGCGGAGCTTGGCTGGGGCGCAGCATAAATCTATCTTTTGCCAAAGGATAGCCAACAAAACCAATGGAATTACACTATACAACCAGCCAAAACATAATGGAAAACAATAGAAATATATAAACCGAAGCGGGCCGTTGCCATAGCATGGCTGGAGTGGGCGGAGCTTAAGGGGCGACTGTTCTCTTTTGTCCAAACTTCAGTGCCTAAAGCGGGTAAACGGAAGAATGGTAAAGAATCTGTGGCACCCTAAGCCCACACTCCTACTCACTAACGGGAACTGCCTTGATAACGGAATTACACAATATATGTCATGGTAAGCGTTACAGAAAAATATTTACAACTATTTATATTTATTTATTGGTATAAATACACCATTCTTTACAAAACAATATTTGCTTACTTACTAGTATGGAAGTCAATGTCTAATTATAGTCAGACTATTTGCTGTTATCACATAGGTGTACCATGATTTCTTAACCTACAAGCTCGCACACATCACCAAACAATTACCGCCACTTCTGAAATTTTCAGAATTGCCGCAGTAATGGGAACATTTGCGCACAGAACACAAACTTATTAGAAGTGCACCTTCTGTGTTAAATCTTGGAAACACGAAGCGATTGCAGCGCGCCTAGTTGCCTGGTAGGAACTAGAGGTATGAGAGGGAAACACTCCTAATAACATCGCTGTCCCAATTCAATACTAAGACATCTTGAAATCTGATGTTTTGAAAGCATTTATATATTTATGACAACTTCCATCCATAGTTATATTTGGACAGTTTGCATGTATAAAAGGCAAGAGACTTGTAAATCTATATTTAGCATAAAAAATTACTACATAAATGCTCTTTTCTCAAAACATCGGATTTTAAGATGTCTTAGTACTGAACTGAGGCAGCGATATGTACTATATTAATATTGTTATAAGCCTGTCTGAAACATAAATATTTATTAATGGAGTAGCTATTTAAATATTATAATAACATATTTAGTACGAAATTCTTTAGCGCTATTGTAAATAAATATCCTTCCCAAACTATAAATCTCAATTACGCTACTACCACAATATGTGTTTAACAAAATACTGACAAATATTTATTGTTAATGTGTTTACTTACCATAAGTTATCCCCGTCAAGAGTCTGGATTCATTTGGGGAGGGGGGTACTGGTCAACTGATTTGGTAAAAAATCAAGAATACCATTCTGGCACTTAATAACAAAAAGTTAAGTTTCAGTGATTTGACTTTAGCCATTCTAAAAGAAAATGTATTAAACATAAATCATGTAATATTTTGTTAAATCCAATAATAGGAGAGAAGGAAAAAAAGGAGAAAATATTCACATATATCCAACAAATAATATTAAATTTATTACATTATAAATCAGCATTAAGTATTTTCACAGCTTTTTTCATATTACACTGTAATTGAAGATCCAAAACACATTGATTATACTAAGTTATATTAATAAATAGGCTAACATAGATTGCACCAATAGTTATAAATGACTTGTAATCTACATTTCCAGCAGATACATCTACATTCAAGATGTTCAATTTTTACTCATATAAACCATTGGGATTCAAGCATTTTCCCCCTACAATAGGGGTCCCATTTCTTGACAAGAAAAAACCGGGACACTTGGCGGTCAGTGAAAGAACATTTTTTCTTGGGCATTTTATGCTACGTAAACACACTTGATATGGAAACATATGAGTTCAAGCACGTGGTTTTATTCGCCAGAACACAGAGAAGTGAGAAAACAAAATATACGAATACCACTAACGTTTGGACGTGAGCATCTGCCTCCTCGATGCTGTATCCATGCCACAAAACTCATTGCATGCTACAGTTAATAGAAAAAGGGAAACTTTTAGCTGCTTTCTTCTATTGAGTGCCAGTAACCGATCAGTAGCAAAATATTAAGTTTCTCGCTTTTTAAATATAAAATCAGAAGATTTTTTTTACAGAAAACAGTTAATGATAACAGTAATGAAACTAACAAGTATCTAGAAAGGAAAGCATGAGGGTCGATCTTTATGTTCAATGCTTTTACCGTGAAATAATAGTTGTAATAATAATAATAATAATAATAATAATAATAATTGCATGGTTTCCTCAATCACAAAGGCCAAAATGCAGGATACATTGAGATATAGCTGAACAATAGAAGTAAATGCTGCACTAATGAGTTATTACAAGAGTTTATTGGTAAATTACTTTAGCCATGAAATTTGATTTGAACCCACGACCTCTTCCCTATTACTCCATACCACCTTCCTCTAATTGATTTTGGTGTGTTCATTACGACTGTGGTGAACTGACTATATGTCACAACAATATCTAGATTATAGTATTCTCGCCACTATGGGCAACAAAAGAATATTCATATTTTAATCAAAATGTTTGTTCTGAAATTTGCATTTAAGTGATGTTTTATCGTTTTTATCTTGATACCTATTAATTTTATAAAGAAATGTCTTTAACAAATAATGTTCTTTTTAATTTTCTCTACAACTTGTCTGTACTAACTTTCCATGTATAAACCAATGTAACGGAAATAGCCTAGAAAAATTGAAAATGGATACGAGTAAAGTACCCCCTAAGTCATTTTTGCAGAAAAACGGATACAGCCATTTTGTTAGTCATAGATAAGAGTTTCCAATTTTAATTTTTCATTAAAATCGTTAGAGCCAATTTTTCAAAATACTTTCATGAAAAGTCCCCTTAATATTTCAGTTATAAAACTCAATTTCTGAGCGGTCGATAAAATTCCGAAAAAGTCCTTAGTTCAAAAAATGAAGTAAATACAATAAACCGTTTACCCGCTGTGCTTGTCCACAGACAGACGGTCAGATGTCATTCCAAAAACATTTTTTTCGGTTTCTAGCAATCCTGAAACATGCTTTCCCGGTGTTATCTCGACTTTGATTTTTGTCACGATCACAATACTTTCTCTACACTACGTATATGCGAGAAAGTAAAATCAGGACATCTGGGACCCCTACCCTGAGAATCCCTATCAACTGGAAAAATATATGCAATCTAGGCAATGAAGTGAATTGTGCTAATTACTTCATTTGTGAAAACCACTTCCTGGAAAAAGATTCAGAAAACAACAGGGTCAGATGTGGTAATTGTAGATTCTTGGTAAATGTAAATGCCTACTGGGAAATTTTGTAATAGATTATTTCAGTTAGATATTTGTTATAATTACAGTCTTTACTCTTCCCTCATTTTATTTTCACAAATGACAACCAAGTATATGTTTTTAAAAGTTCAATTTTGACTTAATAAAACACTGACAGTTTACTTCATGAAGCAAAGCAGCAGACATCATTAAAATTTGAAGAAAGTTATATTTAATAATGTTTAAAGCACTGCCTTCTAAACTGCATTACTCGTGTATACACTGCCTGTCCTATACGGCTAATTTTGCGTACTCGGCGACATTACAGATGGCAGCATCTTTCACACCCAGATTGCTTCTTGTTTTTTGCTACGACATTGTTGATTATGTAGTGCTGTCTCGTAATATAGCATAAACTGAAAGTTTAAACTTGTATTATTCTAGGTACCGGTACTTAATTGCTATGAATAAAATTTTGTAAAATAATAATTATAAAATTTACTACCAATACGTCTAATTACTTTATATTTATTTTAATTATTGCTCCAAAATTCCATTTCAAGGTAAGCGTCATATACTGGAATAATATTATGTTCTAAACAAATAACACAAGTATCTGTGTCTGTTTAATGCTTATTTTGACGCAGCAAACGCATAAAAGCAATGTACGGTAATGTATAGGGCAATGCCTTCTAGACTCTTATTACTCGTGTATTCTCGAGACGGCGGTTGTATAGGTGGCGGTGATTGCTCCAATCTGGGTGTGAACTGTGTCGCATCCATTGAGCTCTATTACATACTGGAGGTAGCACTGCATGATGAAAAATCGTGACGGCAGGGTTCGCGGTCCGCCCTGAAAGTGAACGTATACTTTAGCTCCTATCCCGTATCTGCTTCTAACAAACTCATGTGTATTAATGGAATTATGAAGATGTATTGGCGTTTTTTAAAACTTTTATGAATGAAGCGTTTCAATATAAACTACTTGATGCTTTTTAAGTACATAACAAAACTAATTTCATATTGTAATGGTTTGGTAAAAATATTTCTTTAATCTAAATCAGGCGTGAATGTACACTGGTAAACAGTTGTAAACACTCGATTTAAAAATTTAAAATAACTTCACATTAGGCCTACATATTGCGATATTATGCTTCATTTCTATATATAAAGAGAATAGGCAAAATCTGTGCTTTGGAAATGCATAAACCGTGACCTTCAACTGTACCGTTACTGCGTACTGGATACAATTCACATTATTTATTATTTTTTTAAATACTTCCTGTAGACTAGCGCAAAGGGAAGCCACTGAAATGAAATTTCAAAATACTTAAAGTCTTAATACTACTTAGAAGTTCCTTTTTCTTCAAATCTGAAATTAATTAGCCATGCTATTTATCTTCTTGTTCTTGCAACAGACAATCGTCTGTAGCCTTTTGTTTTTTCTCAATTCTGTTTTGATAGGAGATGGTGGGAGGTCATCTGTTTGTGTCTGTTTATCTATTTTCGTATAATTTTCAGCGAGGTCTTATACAAAAACTTCTGCTTCCTCTTATTTCTGCGATTAAAAACTAGCATGAAAAATTTAGGCCTACATGCATAAGAATACTAAGTTATATTTACATGACTGACATATTGCATAATTTATATTCCTACATGGCACCTAAAGTAGGCCTACTACTAACCACATTACGAACCACTTGTCTTTTTGGAACAATAATTTTTTGAAGATGTCCTGGAAAATTGAAGACTGATGGTACAGCATCTTTTAGTAATTTTACGAGTGCACCAGACCTTGACATTATAGCAATCAGGTGTCTGCTGCTTAATGTACTGTTCGCTGTGGGTGACCAATGGCGTTCCTAGGGCGGGGCGGTGGGGGCGGTCCGCCCCGGGCCCCACTTACTATGGGGGCCCCTAGTGATGCCCTACCCTAATATAAAAATTAATGTTCCACCTCTTTTTTTGCTCATCGGAATTTTTGTATTAAATACAAATATTGCATATTTGACGTGTTACCAATTACAAAAAATTGACTCCTATTATCAATGTTTTGGTCTCCTGCTGTGAGAGGTTACTAGGAGATGCGTAGTTGGATACTGCGCTGAAATGCATCATTCAACTGATGAAAAATAGAACATGTCCTAATTTTTGTCATATTTAAACATGACCATTTTCCCATTTCATTACTTTTTAATTATGCACATATTTGTATTTTGCTAATTAGTTAACTTAATATTTTTGGACTAATATATGTTTGTATTTAATAAATAAATACATTAAATACTACATGAGTTCGCTCCCTTATTCTGGCTTTTATTTTTTCGTATATCTTAGCCCATGGAGACGATCTGAAAGACAAAAGGCTAGCCATAGAAAAAGAAGTTAAAAATAGTCGTGTTCGTAGCTTTTGCTGGGGGAAGGGGCCTAAGTCCACTTTCAATTCTCTGGAGCTCTGTGGAGCCATATGCCACGCAATATTTGACAATTTTGTCATGAAAAATAACAAAAACGCATTCATAAATATACGTTTACCATAGGAAGCACACTTCACCAATACGTACGGAGTAGCCAACTTAACAAAAAGTGAACGTCACGATTTATGCAGTTCCAAAGCACAGCTGTTGTGTATCCTGTTTATATATTGAGATCACTGGTCGCATCTACTGGAGAAACTAGGCAATTGAGCAATTCTCTAAACTCCATGTTAAAATAAAGCTTAGGACAGGCAGTCTAATTCTCGAGACGGCGGTGGTTTAAAGAGATCAACACTATAGTAACTAAGGTAAAGGATGGTTATTAACAACAAAAGCATGGGTTCATTGTAAACATCTATTTATATGCCCAAAAAGTTAATTTTAAATCCTAGAAGTCTCCAGTACAATCAGGGGCATACAAGATTTGTTGTAGAAACAATTAAATGTTATGAAAAAACTGAGAAAAACTAACAAATTTTAAACTTGAAGCTGTAAATATAATTTACAATTACCCCACTTAACCTTACTAGACATAGAATAAATTATGAAGTTGATCCAAAGCAACTTTGACTCGTGGTTTATAAAATAGTGCATAATTACAATGAGTCCCATGAAAGAGTTGGCCAATGACACGGGTTTTCTCGTCGTGGCAGGCACAGCTCCAACTCCCCGAGCGATTGGGTGAAATATCTAAGCTAATAAAGCCGCGATCGGTGTAATGATTCAGGTTCTCTCATTTACAGTTAAAATTACAATGAAAATAACCACGTACCTCATCACAAGAGTTGTTGGAAATGTTCTCCTCTTGCATCCACACTGGCACCTTTTTAGGAAATTTTTTTTCAGGCGCATAAGTTCAGCTTCCAAGATAGAGTTAATTTCTCTTGTGATATTGTCTTTAAGATCTTCTAACAGCATGTGAATATTATTTATGGGGAAACTTGAAAAATAAAGTGTATAGGTCAATAGGTCAATTTCCCATACATTAAAAGAACTTAAAGACAATATCACAAGAGAAATTTATTCTATCTCGGAAGCTGAATTTGCGTTCAGTTAGAAATTTGTCCAGAAGAGCGCAGCAGGGTCAGATGAGGTCGTATTCTTAACTTTCGCCACCAACTCATTGTTGTTGTTGAGACCTCACCAACAACAGAAAGATACCAACGGCCGGAGCGTGAGCGATTCTGTAACTCCCTGTTTGCAAATACACTCATAAGCAATACCTGCCCAATAGACAGACCAAATAAAAAACCCCGAATCTTATAGAAGAATCGCTCTAGAATCGGCAGCATTCAAAATACTCACGAGACTGCTAACAAGGAAAATAGACAAACTAGTTGACTCATTCTTACCGGATGAGCAATTTGCTTTCAGAGCTGGAAGATCGACTCTGATGGCAGCAGGATGTTTACTCAGAGACATCCATGAAGCCTTGGGCAGGAAACATGGCAAAATTTATGTCATATTTATAGACTACTCTAAAGCTTTCGATATGGTGAATAGATCGAAATTGCTACAGGAACTAAAAGATCTTATTGGCTATTCGTGGTTAACAAGACTAGTGGTCAGCATCATGGCAGAAAATTATGTCCAAATAAGTGACAATATCAGCAGGTCTACATGGATTCGACAAACAAACGGAGTGTTGCAAGAAGATCCGTTAAGTCCGGCACTCTTCAATGTGTTCACTCATGATGTCCTGAAGGAAATAGCGAGGCAGACCACGAGGGTTAAGTCATACATTTATGCTGATGACATGGCGCTAGCGTCGGATAGCCTAGAAGAAGCTCAAACGGCTATGGATCTAATTACTGACTGGGCAGAGACTAATGGAATGTTCCTCAACACAAACAAAACAGAAGCTGTAATTTTCAGGAGGGGTGGTAAATTGTCGGAGAGGGATTATATTACTTGCAAAGGCCAAAGAATGAAAATCAGCAACTCCTACAAATACTTAGGAATCACAATCCAAGTATCAGGAACAACCTTCTCAATACATATGAGAGAGAGGTTAATAGCAGCTGTACGGTGCATTAATGACATCAAACACCTCCCGATTCTATCACTGGAAACAGCCATGAAACTGTTTGAGGTGAAAGTGGCCCCCGTAGCCACCCATGGTCTGGAAATCATCTGGGATCACCTGTCCGAAGGACACCTACAGGAGCTGGAAAATTTAAAAGCGAGATTTTTGAAAAGAGCACTACAGAGGTCAAAGTTTACGCCTTCTAGATTGGTATATGTTCTGGCATAAAGAACTTAACGTTAGGGAGAGAGGGAATCATCGCTTCATGATGGCGGCTGGTTGCCGAAATAAGCCGAACGAATACGATTGTGAACGACAGTGTTTGGCGGGTGTTTTCAAGTTCATTCATCAGTGCTATCGTGACTACAGTAACATTTATTTTAAAATAATAAAATACCATTTTCACTTCTACCCCTACCATAGGTAATAAAGATTCGAAATCGAATACCTGTTTTGAATTCTCCTGAATCCAATAATATTTTATATGAGATGAATTAGAACGACGAGTCACGGTAAGCAAATATCCAAACAGCCCATTTGACTGGAGAAATCACAAATAAAAAATTAAAAAATAAACCGACGACAGGACTTAAACATTGGACCTGCGAGCCCAAGACCATCTAGCTCAGAAAACCAATTTTGTAAGAATAAAATAATTTAAAATCAAATAGACAATATAATTTAAAATAAAATTAACAACATAATTGCATGGGCTACTCTTCAATATGCAAATCAGTTTTCATTTTAGCCTCCTGGACCAATAACAACAATAATACGCTTAATTTTATAAAATGTCGCAATTTAACTTTTAAAACAATGTTCTGTATATATTTTACAGCCGTACACGCAGAGATCTAAATGCATCACAGTTTAGAAAATTTTACAATACCGTGGATTAATCTTGTTTATAAAACTTGGGCACCTACGCAAATTTTAAAATACCGTGGATTAAACTTGTTTATAAAACTTGGGCGCCTATGCAAATCTTGTTTTAGGTCATCTCTTTATAAAACGCCTCTGTTATGATATTTCACGAATTTAGAATTTAGAAGACGATAATCTTTAGTCAATTCTGCTCTTATATCTCGCGATTCTTTGTTATCACTAGGGTTAGGATTTTTAGGTGCGCACCTTTTCTCGTAGGGTAAATTAAAGCTCTTCGGAAAGATACCACAGAGTGAGATTTTTATCTATAGTCGAGAATGGAGACATTTTTGTAGCACCTTTTTTTCCCTTTTTTGGTACCTTTTACCCCTTTTTTCTCAACAGTGCCCATAATCCCCTTTCTTCCCCTTTTTCATATACTGTAGCTTATCAATATTCTTCTAGAGTGCATTTTATCATTATAAAGCGTTATGAATGACTTGTGAGTTTCATTCCATTTTACTTCCAGTAAAAGCAGGACTGAAAGCACACCTGCAACAACAGAAATTGATACGTGTGTGCGTGCAAACCCTCTTTCTCTCACTTTGCCGAAACAAATAGCTCCCTACAATGGAAATGCATATTTCATTCCATCAACAATAATATTGTGTGTGCGCGCAAATCCTCTTTCACTTTGCCGAAACAAATAGCTTGCTACAATGGAAATGCGTATTTCATTCCACCAAATTATAATCTATCTATATATATTTGACAGTACTAAGTAAGCAACAGTTGGGGGAAGACGTGTGTGGAATGAGCTGCGGAAGATTTGTTTAAAAGTGACATAAGGGACAATGGGAGTGGAAGTAGCAGTTTACAGAGCCAGAATCGGGTGTTTTGTGAATAAAAAGAAGACGGGGTTGAAGAAGCAAATAAACAAAGAAAACACCGCCAATGCATTGATACACTCAATCATGATTATTGTCCTCCTGGTGATAGGCGGAATTGAAATGAACCCGGGACCAGGCAGACAGGGTAGCTTCGAAGAGATATTCAGAAGATTAGATGGCTTTGAAGAGCGACTGAGTAACAACATTAGTGTGGCGACGAAAGAAGTAAAGCAGGAGATCCGAGAAGAGATCAAGTATATGAAGAAGGAAGTGGAAGAACTGAGGAGCAGGATACAAAGATTAGAGAAGAAAAATCGAGAATTCAATTTAGTTTTCACGGGGATAGAAGAGAGAAAAGGAATCACGCCTAGAATGGAGATTACGGAAATTTTAGAGAAAAAACTGGAGGCTGAACTACAGGGCTGGGAAATTATCGAGGCCTATCGGATTGGTAATAGGAAGGGCAAACGAATGATAGTCGCGCGATTTGCCACGAAACAGGTCGTTTACATGACATTGAAGATGGCACCTAAATTAAGGGGGACGAATATTTACATCAATAAAGACCTATCAGAACAGGAAAGATGCGTCAGGAGACAGCTAGTACAACAAATGAAAGAATTAAGGAAATCTGGAAAAAAGGTTATCATCCGGAACCTGGAATTATACGTGGATGGAGTCAAGCTCGAAGACAAAAGCGGATTAAGTGACAGCAAACAGGAAAAGCGTCAGCAGATTTGTGAAGAAGGGGCAGCCAGCCTGCGCGTGGACGGGTCGGAAGAAAAGGACTCCAGAGTCGTGACGTCGCTTCGTAGGGGAAAAATACCTCATAGACCATCCCAGGCGATGACGCAGACACAATCAGATGACGTAGGAGCGAAGATGACACGAATGAACGTGAGAACAGCTGAGGATCCATGGACGAAGTTTGATACGGCGAGTGCGGGAGAAGAAAATGCAGACAAAGCAACAGGCATTGGGACGAGAACCAGACGACGTTTGCAGTCTTTTAACTTGGTTACTGATCGACAATAAGTAGGGAGATCAACAAAAGCAGTAAAAATTATCACAAAGAAATAATTATAGCCTACGTCCTGTTTCAATAATGGGGAATGATCAGTGTACAACATTCAGTGCAATTAAAGCAGTGCGAACATAGCCCGGAAAATTAAATTTAAAAAAAAAAAAAAAAAAGATGCCAATATCGTGTGTAATGTAAAGTACCTCGATTCAGTGCGCTATGCTTAAAGACTCGGAGTATTGACAAAAAGGCTAATTTTCAAATATATACGCTATCAGTATAATAAGGTTTATTTAGAAAACCAGTTCATTGTTTTTGAATCCCATAAAAATGCAGATTATTTATTTAGTGATTTTTTATCTCTTAGGCAAGAGTACAAGAATATAAAATGGTTACATGATGTGAACAGAAAAAAGACATACGAACTTAGCTTAAGGAAAGCACAGATGAAACTTACGCCATTTATTTTATTTGATTTTTATCTTAAAAAGAATTTATGAAGTTTCTTTATGGAACCCAGTTATATTGTTTAGTAGCCCTTTATGCTTACACACACACTTCCACGAAAAATGTGTAAATTGTGTTTTAAGATTGTCTACCGGTAAAACGACAAACGTCGAATCCGGTTTCAACTCTTTTGTAAGTTTTCTTAGTACAATAAATATCATATCATATATATATAAAAATGAATGTATGTGTGTATGTGTGTGTGTGTGTGTCCTTTATGCATTACTACACCATTCATCCGATCGCCATGAAACTTTGGGGAATTGTTGGGTACATTCCCGGGAAGGTTTCTGTCATACTACATTTTTAATTTTAGCTTCCGTTCGCGAGTTATGAGTGAAAGACGGGCAGAAAACGTGTATTTTTTGCGTTTTAGAAGCATCGGTTTTCAGTAATACATTTCAATGCCAAATCAATTAGGGTAGGCTTTGGCTATTTTTGTCATACCTTGGAAATTAAACTTTCGCGATCGCTTGAATGTTGTAGCTCACGCTGGTCGATTCAATTGTTTATAATGTCAAGGCCGCAGACATATGAAATTTTCAACCTACACCGAAGAGGATTATTATTATTATTATTATTATTATTATTATTACTAGAGGGATAGTCAATATAGGCCTAAATATGGTCAAACGTTGTTCGATTTGGACGAAACTCACTATACAGGGGTTTTCTGGGCCAAGGATCTCGAATCTGAGGTCGCTTTTACCAGGCGACGCTATCTAATCGAGGTATGTAATTCACGTGATTTAGGTGTTAATAAATATAATGATTTAACTATTATGCTCCTAATTTTTAATTTTTTAAATAATTATCGCGTGCGAAGCCGCGGGCACACGCTAGTTTATTATAAAAAAATATTGTGTATACGCAAATCCTCTTTCTCTCACTTCCATCTTCTTGATTTCACCAGTCAGTAGTCTGTTGATCGTGAGTGCAAATCTGTGATTAAATGAGTGTATTTTTGCCATGCCTAAGGTGTCCAGAGCCCGGTTATTTTCTCTGTCTCAGGAATTCAAACAAGATTCCGTAGAAACAGATGGAACTGTAATACCGTGTAGCATTTGCGATTCAGGAATTTTGTTAGATGAAAAACACCAGCGAGACCGCATCAAACAACACATTTCCACTTCTAAGCATCAAAAGAACAAGACACTTCAAGCAAATAAATCGCGACAACCTTTATTACGGAATGCGATTGAACAGTGTTCATCGAAAACTCAAAATTTGAAGAAATTCAAGATTGATTTATATGCTGCTCTTACACAAGCGGGAATTCCACTCAATAAGGTAAACCATCCGACTTTCAAAGGATTCCTTGAAAAATACACAAAGATGTCAGTGCCTGATGAGAGTACTATAAGAAGAAACTACATGGAGCCTGTTTACCAAGAAACCATAAAAACCATCAAGGAGAAAGTGACTGATAGTGATGTGGGAATCATATTGGATGAAACTACAGACTCAATGGAACGATATGTTTTGAACATTTTAGTTTTCCCCCTATAAGGGGAGAACGTTAAGCCCATGTTGTTTAAAATGTACGAACTGGAGAAAGCCAACGCCAGTACAGTAATGCAATCAATCATGGACTTCTGTCAAAACCTGTGGCCAAGTGGTATCGCATTTGAAAAACTTCTTCTGGTGGTTACAGACCAGGCTCCATACAGGGTTTCAGCAATTAACCAATTGAAACCTTTGTTCCCTAAGTTAAAGCATGTGACATGCCTAGTCCATGCCCTTCACAGGGTTTGTGAATCCATAAGGAATGAATACGACATTGCAAATGAATACATCTCTGCCCTGAAGAAGATTCTACAGAAAGCTCCGAGTCGTGTTGTTGCCTACAAGAAAATCACTCGCCTCCCCCTTCCAAAATTCCCGGTCATTACTCGCTGGGGATCATGGATCACCCGTACACGTCACCCGTACACAGAAGCAGGTTTGTAGTATGCACCACAAGTCCCTCTTCCGCTCGGCCTGGCCACTTCCCCGCCTGGCCGCTACCCCTCACGCCCTGGGTCCTTATCGAGGCAAAAAGACTTAATTACTGCAGAGATACTAGAATTAATTAAAGGCATTTCGACACAAAAGGAACTTCAAATTCTAAAACAACACAAATAGCCCAGTCAAATTAGATAAAAAAAAGTTGGTTTTGCTGCATTAAATCATGTAGTTCCAAATGTTTCACGAATGTGTAGTGGGAGGTCCCCTGAACAACGCCTAATATTTTCCCGCCAATTTCAGGTGCCGCGGGGGTGGGTAGAGGCTGAAAGGTCCCTTTTTTCAATTTTCGGCGCAAATCTCGAAAACGGTGCATCGTACAGAAAATATCATTCTTTTCAAAATTAAAGCTTATTAAATTCCCAACAAAACTATATAGGCCTATTCATATTTATTTCTTTGTGTTACCGACTCCGAGAATGAGCCGGTGAAAGTGGAAAATTTGCAGAAAAATTAGTGGAGCCACACGTTTTTCGTCAAACTTGCCCTTCCAATTCTTTTATGTTCCATTTTACAGGAAAGGTGTGAGAAAAGAAGTTGTAGAGATTTAAATTTACTTCAAGAATATATATACATTTGCTAATTTATCTTCACGTAGTCAAAAGTTACAACATTTTTAAATTTTGGGGTCGATTTCGAGATTCCGCTAGTAAACTGTTTGTCATTTTATTTCCATTTTCAAGGGCTTTAACTCTCTGTATCATGTTATTTATTATTTATGTAAACGTAATGGTAATTATTACCCATATAACTAATCATGTGTAGTATATATATATTAAATAGTTAATAATGCAAAAGTAAAAAAGAGGCTTACACAACCTAATACCGCTCCTATCATATATTTAAAGCTGTTCAAACTCATTCTCCTCACCATACAACTCTTCTAACTCCTCTTGAACGGAAGCACTGTTAGTGCAAGCGCTGTGGCAATTACCACAGACAGGTTAGCAGTGGATGCCGGCTTTCCGGCATGCACATCTCATACCGCAGCCTGTGGTACAACGACAAAATATGGAGTTGAGCACGCTGTTAGTTGCAATAGGGGCCTTGGTCTTAATAGGAGTCAGACATCCCCCATCTTCTCTTGTCCAACCCCAACGTTCAGGTTCGAGAGATTAATTTCCAAACCACTGTTGGACCTGTAGAAACACTCACACTGTTCACACTGTACGAGTGATGTAGAGCAGCATCTTTCGTAGGTGGCAATGAAGACAAATTTAGCTTTCATCTTGGCAGACGATTTGAGGAAGCACATGTACTTGTGAATAAAATAGAATAGAATAGAATATTTATTTATCAAACAGCATGCTTCAACGAAGTTAGTACGGATGCAATACAAAATTAAATGTACCGGTACCTGTGATGATTGATGTCATGCTCGTGGGGTGGGGCCTGATACATCAGGAGGAACATTTGTTCCCCAGCTTCAGAAATGTCTCCTGGCGTGGATGTAGAGTTGTAAAACATTTCAGCGATGTTTTTGGTTTCGTTAGGAAACAGCTGGAAACATTTAACTATGGCTGCTTTACTTTTCCATAAATTACAGAAGTGGTATCGCATCCAGTGAAGCAATGGATAAAGAGAATGTACTGGCTGAATAGCAAGGCCTCAAGTTGTTGGGAGGAGTACAACCTGTCTTCTGTGTTGCCTCACTTTCATGGCCTGTGGTGTGAGTGCCACGAGCAGGTTTATGTCTTCGCCAACTACCCCCACATTTGAATTAGAGGTATTTTCTAATCCACACCTGAAAATGCTGCAGTCAGCATCTCCTTTGCCTATGGTGAACTGTATACCTTTTGCACCCAAGGCCTGCGCTAACATACTAATCAGTTTGTCTTTGTTCCTTTCCTTGGAAAGGAACTTTTCCTGCTGAACAGTAGCCACCATGTTCTCATCAAAGTCTACATCCACTGATGTTTTGCTTGATGCCCTCCGATGTTGTTCGGCTCTTTTCGTGGAATTCGTGTCTTCGTAACCGTCAAAAACCACAGCAGAGTTGTAGCCCTAATGGTGAGATTATGTAAGACACATATTGATCGCAGATGGAGGCGAACTTTCTATGAAGGTGGAAGCCGCCATCGATTTAAGCTGAATTTTTCATTTTCCTCATGATCCCTTAGTCGAAAATAATCATGGGGTATGGGGCTAACTCACACTTAAACAGCTCATCTATATCCTCTTTAGTTTAGTCCTCTGGAAAATCATTAAAAGCTCGACCACCACCACTTCGTTGTCAAGTTTGACAGTATTGTTCATAGCAGCCAATGGGACTATTGCATTCTTCTCACACTGCTTCATTCCTGGAAAGTTCATTCCAACAAAAGTTTCCATTGTACGGGTTGCGATGTCCACTGCATGGTAACAGTTCATGTTGTTGGTTCCTATTACTCCGGTTGAAAGGGACATCAAAGAATCGCGTACAGCAAAAGGCGGGTGATCATCCAACCACTGAGCAAGCTTAGTTAAAACCATCGTACACTAACTATGAAAACACGTTCATTAGCTAAACAATAAGCAACGTACATAAAAATTCATATATATATAAAGTTATATGGGTAATTTCATACACACATTCATATATATATATATATATATATTATATATAATATTAGTTATATGAGTAATAAACACCATTGATGTTTACATAAACAATAAATAAAGTGATACAGAGAGTTAAAGCCCTTGTAAACGGAAATAAAATGAGCAGTTTACTAGCGGAATCTCGAAATCGACTCCGAATTGTAAAAGCGCAGTAACTTTTAACTATGTGAAGATAAATAAGCAAATGTATATATATATATTCTTGAAGGACATTTAAATCTCTACAACTTCTTTTCTCACACCTTCCCTGTAAAATGGAAAACAAAACAATTGGAAGGGCAAGTTTGACGAAAAACGTGAGGTGCCACAAATTTTTCAGCAAATTTTCCACTTTCATCGGCTTATTCTCGGAGTCGGTAACACATAGAAATAAATATGAATATATCGTTTTGTAGGGAATTTAATAAGCTTTAATTTTGAAAAGGATAATATTTTCTGTTTGCTGCACCGTTTTCGAGAGTTTCGATGAAAACTGAAAAAAGGGACCTTTGACCCTCCCCCCACCCCTAGCGGCAACTGAAATTGGCGGGAAAATATTAGGCGTTGTTCAAGGGACCTCCCACTACACATTCGTAAAACATTTGGAACTACATGATTTAATGCAGCAAAAAATTAATTTGACTGGACTAAAAGCATCCTAAAAGCGACATTAGCTGCTGTTCAAAATCAACAATTAGGCCTGGACTATCACAAAAGAAAAGAGCTGACAAAAAAGCGAAAAATCGCACAACAAACAAGACTCTTTTCAACAACAAAAAAAGAAGACTAGCCGCAGCACTTCTATTGCAAAGCCTGACCCAACAGAAGCGCAGACAATTGCAATATCTTTGTTGCAAGAAATCAGATTTTGAAATAATTATTTTTATATACCATAATGTGATTTTCTTTGGTAATACATTATCCCTATGACAGTTACATTTTTAATTCATTACGAGCTTGGATTCTTCTTCAAAAAATTAAATATCATTAACCGAAACAAAAAGAGCTTATTTATAGCCGTACGATTCTATTAGCACAAAAGTGAGGCATAGGGATGAGTCTAGAAGGTCATTTATTTAATGTGTATCACCGTGTGCCCTACGCTATGAAAGACATTAATTTCTTCTGTGAAGAACACTGACTGTCACGTGTCACAACATTGAACCAGCTTCGGTGACTTAAGGAGTGGGGATGAAACCCGCCAAACACACTCACACTGCACTGCCGCGTCAGCGTGAAGCCATCCTTGCGTTTCTTTTTAAAGCGGAGCTAAAGCGCTTTACAAGTGATGCATCAAAACCGTTCCTTTTTACATTTTGCTGCAGCTCCGCTTTACCCCCACTCTACCTGCCCGTGCAGCGAACTTAAATCTCGCTTTACGACTGCTGCATGGTTTCGCTGCAAACTGTCATGGCGGACTAGGTGATCATCGAACATTTCCTTGATGGATTTAACATCATTGTTCAAATTCCCGAGTACGAACGCCTTCTTCAGCACAGTTAGTATCATGTGATTTTACCTGTACATCATATAGTACAATAATTATTTATTGCCATCCCGGCATAACTGTTATTTGCACGTATTTTAACCATGTTAGAGGGATGTAAACATTGCCGGTCTCATTGAGCAAGCTGTCAGCTGATCAACTTTGCCGTTCTTTTTTGTCTGCAGCGGTCGTCAATCACTCGTGCATCACTCGTAAAGCGCTTTACAGGTTTGCTTTAAAAAGAAACGCACTGTTCGATTTCCTCTCTCCCTACCGTCAAGTGTGTATTTGCTGTTGGTATATTGAGACGCGTTAAGTGTTGAGACTTGGGGATACATAAAGGAAAAGACAAGCGTCCACTGTACCTTCCACGCATGCGCGATAAGTCCAGCAGTCGACGGCATCCGTGCAGGAACATTAATAGGTCTTCAATTTTGCCAATAAATTGATAGAGGTCTCCTATCAGAGACCTATAGGCTTCTATTATTATTAATTTAAGGCGG
Source organism: Ectobius pallidus (assembly GCA_964059195.1). Classification (NCBI taxonomy): domain Eukaryota; kingdom Metazoa; phylum Arthropoda; class Insecta; order Blattodea; family Ectobiidae; genus Ectobius; species Ectobius pallidus. The sequence continues at coordinate 48,247,248 of CAXKWD010000008.1, forward strand.
TCAAATACTAAACCCGTTGTCTCATAATGCAATTCATCAAAATAGTATACTGCGTAAGCGGTGCATACGGATCGAGGAAAGAGTTTGAAGAAACGAGGCGCTTGGGCCGAGTTTTTTTTCAATTTCTGAGATCCCTTATGCGCTTACGACACGAGTATAGGGATGTAGCGGACTAGAACCAGCAGATGTCTCCACTGCTCTAGCCGGTATGCGCTAACCGTCCGTCACTTGTTTTTCCAGTTGTCGTCTGCTGGTACCATGCTTTTAAATGGAGTTTCATCTTAGTAGACTGAAAAATACATTCGAACTTTTCTATTTTTGTAGCGGGTAAAGCGCTACTAGGCGCACTTCTTTGTTTACTGGACACTTCCAGAATATATTTACGTGAAAAAACTTAAAGAAAATTGCAAAAGATAGATGCTATGTAAGTCGAAAAGATGGAAGAATAAGCTGACAAATACTGTGAGAAATGCTCGCTATTAACTACATTACTATGTTCCCGACGTATGAATATTGTGCCGCTTATTTCCGGCACTTTAGTAATTTTCTAATTTAATTAACTTCTTTATTTACTTGTTGTTCTTTCATAATATTCTTGCTTACCTGTTTAGTGTGTATATTTAATATTGTTTTCACTTGTGTTTACGTACACATTCGTTTTGTTTTGTTCGCGCAAGCATCCTGTCTTTTGTTTAGTGTGTGTTCAGTATTTTCGCCCTTCTGGCTTTTTCTACTATCGATTTTTCCTTGCCCGCGAACGCCCTCTTTACGGATTACTCTGTACTATCTTTAGGGGGCGTTTCCAGGCAAGATGTTTTTCTTTCCCGATCGCGGGGAACAGTTCTTGGTTGACGATCGGCGAGTGTGGAACTTCAGCTCCGATTCTCGGGAAGCAGGCCGTTTGCTTCCGTGCTTGTGTGGATCAGTACAGTCAGTAACTACATTATGTAATTCAACCTCTCTTCACTCAAGTTATATAGCAGGTATGTTTTGTTAAGTTATAGTTTTGCTGGTGGGTTTTCTGTTTAATTCATTTAGGTTTCGTTTTGTTTTGCCCACCAGCGTTTTGGCATTTATTCAGTTTTTTTTTTTCGTTTTGTTTAATTTTTTTCTGCGGAGGGATGCTTGCCGGACGTTAATGCCAAGTTCCGAGCCTTCAGCTCTTTCTTACATTATAATCTATTTTGTACGCTTTATGCTAGGCATTCCTGCTTCTCAGAATGCATTACACAATGATTTCATGTAAGGTTATGGTCTGTGAGCTCAAACCACGACTATTCATCCAACACTGAATTGTAATAAACTGGCATTCTTAGAACTTTATCTAAATCATTGCTACTCTCCCATCTCTCCATTCTTTTGTATAATTACAGTTTCTGGCTTTTGATATTTTGCTACTCTCTGGGTGCTAAGCTCATTCTACGCTGTCACAAAGTGGTAGCAGAGCGTAGTCGATTGGGGGTTTTGCATTAATTGTTTTGAGCCTTACTGTAGTCATTATGGCGGAACAAAACTCACAATTTAAGATGGCGGAGTTTCCCCATCCCTTTTAGACCTTATTAGAAGATTTTCCTATCATGGAACCAGTGTCGCCACGCGAAGTTTTCATTTTCTTTAAGCTGTTTATCAAATTCTGTAGGCAGGCTTCCGCGTATGGCGTACCCTATACGTCCATATTACAATGTCTTTACCCGCGTGTCCGGGGGTGTATAGGCGACGCCATCTTGGATGCGCTCACCGTCGGTCTTAACATGCAAGAATTTCATACTTTATTATTACACGAAACTTTTCCATCTTCGGTTATCAATCAGTTTATTCTGGAGCATTATTTCCGTGGGCAACGTAAAGGGGAAAGCTTTCAGGATTTTGTGGAAGATATTGAGTTAGTTGCTGAGGCCCTTCAGGTACCATTTTCTGAGCAACATTCGGTCCAGATGGTCCTGGCAGGTGCCGAGTTGCCAGAAGTTCGTGCATTGTTGCTGTCCTTAGAACCACCTGGGAGTTGGATCCAGTTGAGAACTATTTTTCCCAAGTTACAAAATATTTTGAATGCACGCTCCACGCTTGATGATAACAGCCGGCCTAACCGGATTAGTAATGGCAAGGGGAAGCGCCGGTTCTGTACTCGGTGTCGGCGCCTGGGGCATTTGGCAAACCAGTGCTGGGATAACCCAGACAATCAAAGGTTCCGTAACCAACATGTTTTTACTTCCACTAACTTCAAGCCTAACCTGGAGAAAAAAGGGAGTAGACAGCCCGTTCTTTCTTGCCTTGATATTAAAGCTATTGGACATACTCAGGAGCGGCGAAGGAGAATTAATGGAGGTGGGACTCCAGGTTCCCGGCGTGTTCCCACTTCCAATAATTCTGGGCCGAGGCCTCATGTTAAAGATTCTGGATGTCGGAATAAGGTTTTGAGTAATAATTCTTCCACTAGCGGTAATGGTTGCAATCGCTGTATTAAATTGGATCGTCAGTTAGTAGCTGTGCGCGACCAGTTAAGCATGGTCAGTAAACAGAAAAGCGACCTTGAAAAACAGTTGTCGGTTTTACAGTTGAGTAATCAGGATTTGCAAGTTGCTAATCGCAGCTTAAGTAAAGAGATTCAAGAATCGCATAACAAGTTGTTAGCTATCACTGAGCGGAACCGCGAGGATGCTGACCGCATGGCAGAATTGCTCGCAATCGAGGAAGGTTTGAACAAGGAGATAGCCAAAATGGCCGACAACTCCAACGTGCAGAAATTGAGAATTGCTGAATTACAACATCATTGTGAACAGTTGTCAGCTCGCGTTAATTCTGGTCCAGTAGGAGATAGTAAAAAACTCAGTTCTGCCAACCAAAGTTTGAAAAAAGAGAATGGTAATCTCTTTCTGAAAATACGTTCTCTTAATGGAAGGTTATCTGAGCGCGAAGAACGTTTTAACGATCTTACAGTTATTCGCGAGGACTTAACTAATGATGTTATTAAGATGCGAGACACTATTGCAGAATTAGAGAAAAAGTGTAATATGTTACAGAGTAATTCCCGAGTTAAATCACAGACATCCAGGTCTTTGACTACGAAAGGTCGTGATCCATGTCATACGGGTGAGGCCAAAGAACTTGAGAGTTTCCCGGTCAATACTCAAAAGGCTGATTCATCGTCCAGCCCTTGTGACCTCACCTGCATGGCAACTTGTGATGCTCCTGATTCTAATGCAGGTTCAGAGCCATAGTTTTTGGGGAAAAGCGCCCATTCTTAGAATTTACTAAACATTCTTTCTCTTCTAACCTAACACTCTTCTAATAGGCCCATACAAAAATTCTCAGGGGTCTTCATGTGTGGGCATGAGGTATGGGAGCCGACGTTCCCAAGTGGCCCGAGTCAAGTTAGGCGGGGATTTTTTCTCTTGTGTCTTAGGGTTTTCCTTCTTTGGGGTTTTCTCTGTCGTCTTTACTCTCCTTTTCTATCGTCTGTAAACTTACTTTCTATCTAAAATTTTGGTTAATTTAAAATTTTTCTATTGGTCTACGTATAAAAAAACTTGGCTATTTTCTTAAGATATGTGAAATTTAAAAGTTATAACATTTTGAAAAAGGTAGGGATTTCTTTTCTTCTTTCCTCCTTTCTTCCTTTCTTTCTTTCCCTTTTCTTTTCTCCTTTCCCCCTATTTAGTCCCACTTGTTCTCACAAAACATAAATAGGCGAATTTTTTTGAAATTTTGAGAGTCCCGTTTTGAGGGTATTTCATTATAATATATATATATATATATATATATTTTTTGCTATGATTGTATTTTTTAATATGCTGTTTTCGCGTATTCATGTTTATCTGCGTTCCCGTAAGAATGGCCAGTTAGTATCTACCAAATCCCAATTGGATTTAATTGGAATTATTTGATATTGGAATTAGGTTCAGTGTTTTGGGAAAAGAATAAATATGCATTCCGTTTCTTCCCCTTTGTATCTATTTTTTTTAATTTCTAAATTTCGGTTTTACATTTTCCTTATTACAGTCAGTCTCATTTTGATATTCTCTTTGTTGCGTCAGTTAGTCTTGTTGTGTTGCTCTGCTCCGTCGTTTTTTCCGCAGTTTGTTTTGTTCGGCTGCTATCCTCCGTCTTTGTTTTGTTTTTTATTTTGTTTATTTTCCTTAGTTTTGCATACCTACTGCTTTAGTTGTTTTTCTCTGTAAACATAAAATCATAATATTAATATTATGCTTGTTTTTCGTTTTTGTTGTTTATATTATGCTACATGATTTGAAAAAAAATTCATGCCCTATGTTTTAAATGAAATTCTTATTATGTTTGTATTGATCATAAGAAATTAATATGGACCAATCAAAACCTCTACGGGATGCAAAGCATTGTCCAACCCTGTAAAAAAGAAATTGTCCACCACTATTAATTCACTATTTTTTTGAATATGGTTCCAAAAAAAATCGCAGTTAATTTTACTGTGTTTAGCTAATAGCTCTACTGAAATAATGTCAAAAAAGGAATAAACTACTCGATACTTGACTACTACCCAAATGTTTAATTTGAATTTTCACTGGTTTGAAATAAGTCAAACTTATTTTAGTTATGAATAAACTAATGCCAGTGATCGTTTCTATATGCTTCTATGACTTCTAATGGATTATGTGATTATGAAAGATTATTTCCATGAATTTGTAACTTTTCATTGCCGACAATTAATATATGGCTTTGTGCTTGTGGGCGGTGCCGTTTTGCCGTTGTTTTCCGGGTGTTCTTTGACTGCACCATGGGAGGACGTGCCTGGTTTCGGTTCGCGGCTTCCGGGCACGTCTGCTAATTCCATGGAGGAGGTTGCTTTTTCCCTTCTTTGTCCTCGGACGGGTGAGGAGTTACCGGGAATGTTTCCCCAGCGGGGCGTGGACAATGGTTTCCGATTCCGGGGTATTGAACCCCGATGTTTTGTTTTCCTTATTTTACAGACCCCCGTACGGCTGCAGAAAGAATAATGGGTCAGAGCTCGACTTCGATGAGGCCCGACCTAAGAGACGGTCTCCTGCTCCGTCGGAATGAACCCAGCGTAGAAGCACCTACTAAGCATCCGGCCAACCCTTTCTTTCCCAAAAAAAATTTCCTCTTTGGCACCTGTTCCTCAAAAGGCCTCTTTATCACCTTTTAATTTCATCTATGTCACTATCACAAACTAGATCTAGTACTTTCATTTCATTTGTCATCTTCATAACAAGTTTTGGTCTTTACAAAAAAAAACTCCTGCAAAGTCAAATTGCCCGAATTAAAGGGCGTGTGAAGCTATTTTTAACCTATTTATTAATTTAATTAATTGCAATTGTATATATTTATTAATTAATTTATTCCGAATTGTACTTCCATTTTCAACTAAACATTGGCACTATACTGCCTCTTCGATATTTGTAAAAATCTAGGATCATCTTAATACATTTTGTAAATAATTATATTTTAATTCTTATTCTTAGGGTCATCTTTTCAAGTTGCCTAGTTAAAGATAAAAAAAATTCATTTTGAAGTACTAATTTCAATTATATTTCTATCAAGAAAGGTATTATAATATTTGTCATTTCCCCTTCAGGGAGTTATTTTCTATAGAGGCCTTCTAGAGCGAAGGCTACTGTATACCCCCCATCCCCCCCCCGTGGGAATTTCCGACACATATATTTTTTTGTTGGTATTCCCATCTAGTTTCAGTTTTCAGTTGTTTGCCCCTTATCAATTACAGCATTTACCCGGAAACCCCGGAAATCCGGAGAAAATGAGTTTGTTTTAATTTTATTTTTGTTCTTTGCTCCTAATATGCCCAGGGAATTTCTGGCTCACATATTTTTGTTGGTATTACCATCTAGTTTAAGTCTTCAGTTGTTTGCCCCTTATCAATTACAGCATTTACCCGGAAACCCCGGAAAACTACGGAAATCTGGAGAAAATGAGTTTGATTTAATTTTTCTTTGTTCTTTGCTCCTAATATGCCCAGGGAAGTTCTGACTCACATATTTTTTGTTGGTATTGTCATCTAGTTTAAGTTTTCAGTTGTTTGCCCCCTTACAAATTACAACATATCCCCGGAAAACCCGAAAAACCACTTTTATACGGAGAAAATAACAATGTTTTATTTTTTAAATCTTTGTTCTTTGCTTCTAATATTCAAAGGGAATTTCTGGATCATATGTTCTTTTGTTGGTATTGCCATCCAGATTAAGGTTTCAGTTGTTTGCCCCTTATCAATCACAGCAAATCCCCAGAAAACTCCGAAAACCATGGAAACCCGGAGAAAATTACTTTGTTTTAATTTTTTAAATCTTAGTTTTTTACTTCTAGTATTCAAAGGGAATTGGTGACTCATATGGTTTTGTGTTGGTATTGCCATGTAGATTAAGGTTTCAGTTGTTTTCCCCTTATCAATTACAGCATATCCCCGGAAAACTCCGGAAACCTAAAAAATCCGAAGAAAATGAGTTCGTTTTAATTTTTTAAAAACCTTTGTTCTTTGATCCTAATATTCCCAGGGAACTTCTGACTTACATATTTTTTTTTGTTGGCATTGTAATCTAGATTAAGGTTTCAACTGTTTGCCCATTATCAATTACAACATATCCCCGTAAAACCCGGAAAACCACGGAAATCCACAGAATTTCTAGAACTCGGAACTTGTGAACTACGGTCACTGAAACCGTTATTGCGAAGTAATTCTTCTGCTTCAAGTGTGTCCCTTGCAGGTTCAAAAGGGTGAGTATATGGACTACGAGATATCTGCCATAATTGTGATGGTCACATGCAAAGAAAAGGGGAATCATATCTTCTAAACATGCCAAGTGTAATTCAAAGTTGTTTTCTTTAGTTGCTCGCTGAAATCTCAAAATCAAAATTACCATTCCAAAATTGTGCTGTTTTACCGAATGTCCCTTCTCTAACTTCAGTCAAGAAAGTTTGGTAGTGACTGTGGAAGGTTTGCTAAGATAAATTAATTATCATTCACAGATGTCAAATTAGAATATGAAGTGTGTTCTGTCAGGTTTCCAATCGCCTTCATTCCTTCAGCATCAGGATTTTTTCCAGTATTCTTTGTCATGCTGTAATTGGTAAGGGGAAAACAACTGAAACCTTAAACTATATGGCAATAGCAACAAAAATTATGTGATTCAGAAATTCCCTGGGAATATTAGTATCAAAGAGCAAATATTTTTTTAAAAATAAAACAATCTCATTTTCTGCGGATTTTCTTGGTTTTCAGGGTTTACGTGGATATGCTGTAATTGATAAGGGGAAAACAACTTAAACCTTAAACTAGATGGCAATACCAACAAAAAACATATGAGTCAGAAATTCCCTGGGAATATTAGGAGCAAAGAACAAAGATTTTAAAGAAATTTTTGAAAAGTCAATTCCTCCGGATTTCCGTGGTTTTCGGAGTTTTCTGGAGATATGCTATAATTCATAAGGGGCAAACAACTGAAACCTTAATCTAGATGGCAATACCAACAAAAAAACATACGAATCATAAATTCCCTTTGAATATTAGGAGCAAAGAACAAAGATTTAAAAAATAATACATAGTAATTTTCTCCGTATATACGTGGTTTTCCGGGGTTTCCGGGGATATTCTGTAATTGGTAAGGGGCAAACAACTGGAACCTTAATCTATATGGGAATAGCAACACAAAAACATATGGTTCACCAAATCCCTTTGAATACTAGGAGCAAAGAACTAAGATTTTTAAAAAATAAAACGAAGTCCCTTTCTCCGGATTTCCGTGGTTTTCAGTGTTTTCCGGGGATATACTGTAATTGATAAGGGGCAAACAACTGAAACCTTAATCTAGATGGTAATGCCAACAAAAAAACATGTAAGTCAGACATTCCCTTTGAATATTAGGTGCAAAGAACAAAGATTTAAAAATAAAAAATAGTAATTTTCTCCGTATATACGTGGTTTTCCGGGTTTTCCGGGGATATGTTGTAATTTGTAAGGGGCAAACAACTGGAACATTAAACTAGATGCCAATACCAACAAAAATGTGTGAGTCAGAAATTCCCTGGGAATATTAGGAGCAAAGAACAATGAAAAATTAAAACAAATTCATTTTCTGCGAATTTCCGGGGTTTTCCGGGGTTTCCGGCTAAATGCTGTAATTGATAAGGGGCAAACAACTAAAATCTTAAACTAGATGACAATACCAACAAAAAAATATATGTGTCGGAAATTCCCACGGGGGGGGGGAGGGTTTCATATTGGTAGCCCATGGTCTATTCTGAATGTGTACGTACCTGGTTTTCATATAGTTTTGTGTATTTTCAGATAGTATTGTGCATCGATGAGCTGCCCTCCTCTTCGGCCCACTTATTATCTCTCTGCCGAGCTTATTGTCATCTATGTCTTGGGCCACCCTTTTCTACACTATTGGGTTGACTCGCTGGGGACGCCTGGCGCTGTTCTTCCTAGAACCAGATCCAGCCATATTCCACATGTTTCTGCTGACTCTTCATATTCAACAACACCTCTAATGTGCAAGTCTACTCACCAGTTTCTACATCTACTACTTCTAAAGAAGAATCTCGGTCACCAATCAGTTTGGTTAATTGTACTACAAATACTACTGTTATAATAATATGGTTATACACTATCTATGAACGATGTGAATGGACTACATCCTGTATTGTTCTGGTGAAATGGCTACTTAAGATCTAGATTCTGGTTATCTACGTTACAAAGTTCCTATCAAGTATCTATAAGGTGGACCCTAATTTTCTAATTTTGGTGATAGAACTTTATGCTCGATTTGGCAGATTTTTTTCTCGAATGGTCAAAGTCTTGTAAAAAAAAATTTTTGCAAATTTTTTTTCTCTCGGGTCGGAGAGGATGTGCCGCTTTTTTCCGGCACTTTAGTAATTTTCTTATTTAATTAAATTCTTTATTTACTTGTTGTTCTTTCATAATATTCTTGCTTACCTGTTTAGTGTGTATATTTAATATTGTTTTCACTTGTGTTTACGTACACATTCGTTTTGTTTTGTTCGCGCAAGCATCCTGTCTTTTGTTTAGTGTGTGTTCAGTATTTTCGCCCTTCTGGCTTTTTCTACTATCGATTTTTCCTTGCCCGCGAACGCCCTCTTTACGGATTACTCTGTACTATCTTAAGGGGGCGTTTCCAGGCAAGATGTTTTTCTTTCCCGATCGCGGGGAACAGTTCTTGGTTGACGATCGGCGAGTGTGGAACTTCAGCTCCGATTCTCGGGAAGCAGACCGTTTGCTTCCGTGCTTGTGTGGATCAGTACAGTCAGTAACTACATTATGTAATTCAATCTCTCTTCACTCAAGTTATATAGCAGGTATGTTTTGTTAAGTTATAGTTTTGCTGGTGGGTTTTCTGTTTAATTCATTTAGGTTTCGTTTTGTTTTGCCCACCAGCGTTTTGGGATTTATTCAGATTTATTCAGTTTTTTTTTCGTTTTGTTTAATTTTTTCTGCGGAGGGATGCTTGCCGGACGTTAATGCCTAGTTCCGAGCCTTCAGCTCTTTCTTACATTATAATCTATTTTGTAGGCTTTATGCTAGGCATTCCTGCTTCTCAGAATGCGTTACACAATGATTTCATGTAAGGTTATTGTCTGTGAGCTCAAACCACGACTATTCATCCAACACTGAATTGTAATAAACTGGTATTCTTAGAACTTTATCTAAATCATTGCTATTCTCCCGTCTCTCCATTCTTTTGTATAATTACAGTTTCTGGCTTTTGATATTTTGCTACTCCCTGGGTGCTAAGCTCATGCTACGCTGTCACAATATTTATATACAGTGCTGCTAATTTGGCGATTGGGTATGATTCAAAGTAACTAAAAGAATATACCTCTAGGGTTCAGACAGTAAAATACTGATTGATATACGTGATAAACACTGATATATGTGGTATGTATTCGCAGACATTTTTAATATTATTTATTTTCTATATCGAATGCATATTTAGCCTATACCGTCATATTAAAAACGTATTCAAAATCAAAATATTAAAATATGTTTACAACACGAAAACTTACCTTTCCCTGTCCATAATAGTTTAAAAAAAGTTGAGAACATGAGAATCCATTAGACCTTTTTTCTTTTTTCTTCTCATTCCTCATTCTTTCTTATTCCTTTTATTATCGGTATGCTAGACCATCGATACATGATTTTCATTTCTAGTTATTAGACAAAATATTGTTAAGAATATTTCATTCCATGACATAGCAGAATATCACAGATATATAGATATAGATCGGCAATGGTGTATACTGTGCTATTGGCGGCAGTGAAGCTACGCTGAGCAGCTGTTACAGTATGGTAATATGGCGGTCCGAACATCAACGCCAGACATTTGTTTTGAAAGATACCGACAAATATAATTTCTAATATTCTTTGATGGATAGAAAATAATTTAAATCAAAATAATAATCAGAAGAAGTAATATTTTTCAATCCAGTAGTAACATATGAAACCAGTATGAGTTATTCTTATTGTACCCTCTTTCCTGCCCTCTTTCCAATTACAGTGTTCTTAATTTTAATGAAAATAAGTGGTGGAAATGTGTTGCACAAACTTTCTCGCATGTATGTGTTAAAGGCTAGTACAGAAAAAGTAGATTATAGAGGCAATTACATTTTTTAAAACATTTTACAACACTAACAGGTAATCCAGAACGGAAGGCATCAGGGCAGATCTTTATGCACAATGCTTTTACAGTGAAGAAATAATAATAATATTAATATTAATAATAATTAATGACGGAAGATAGATATTTTGAGTGGGTGTACACATCAGTCCATAAACTTTCTTTGTCTAAATAAATCATGCAATTGACAAAATTTATTACATGTCCAGAACTCTATTTGAGCATAGAATGTACAGAAAGCTATTTATAAATCACAGAATTTATATTTTGATCTCAGATGCAATAGAAGGCTACAGTAATGTACACATATTTATACAGCAATAAATAGGGCAAAAATAACTAAATAAATTAAACAGGGAAGTGATCTTTAAATATAAAGGTGCATTAAAGATACAGTTTAACAAAGAAAAATTGTACTGATGTACAGAAATTATCATTGCGTTACTACGTAACTTTAATTCATTTGTATTTGTAATTTACTCTATTTTTAAATGGCCCGTAACATCTTCTGGATGCTCACGGCAAATTAAATATTAATTTAAAAATTAAAGAATATCCAATCGCCAAACTGCATATAAATATTCATACATTGATAACATATTACTGCAAGTCGAGTACAAAATAACGTCGTCTATATCGGAAATATCTCACAATATTTGTTAGTTACTCCTCCCTTTTTAGTGACATTTAGAGTCTATCTGCTGTAATTTTTCTTTCGTCTTTTTGGCACTTAAAGGTTCTAGAAGGCCCCAGTAAACAAGGAAGTATGTATAGTAGCCTCGTGTCCTCTATAAAAGTATAAAACCACGAACATATTTTTCGGACTGGGAAGAAGGAACGCCATTTAAAAGTATGGTGCCAGCAGACGACAACAGGAAAAACAAGTGACTGACGGCTAGCGCATACCGGCTAGTACACCCATGCTATCTGTCGGAGAAGTTTGGCGAGCTACATCCCTATTGCATGATATATTTTGCACGATGATTATTTATATCAATTTATTTATATTAATTGAGATATTAGCTGAAAATATTATCTAAATACACTATTGAAGATGGATGTTATATTTCAGAAAGTGATTCGCAAGTGTTTGTTGTTATGGGAACAGAATATTTGTCCTGGGGGCCTTGTCCATTAGGCTTGTATTATGATGAGTGCCGTAAGTAAATTCTTACCGCACGGAAATTTGTTTTGTTTCCATAGCAACAATATTGCGTGCGGGAATGTCAAATTACGATCCACGGCAACAATATTCGTAAGTACCACTAATTAGTTAAGTCGTGCAAAAAATACATTAAGATCAAACCTGCTAAAGCTTTTGGCAAGAGGCTTTTAACATAAATTGATACTCCACCATGCAGGTCATTTACTCTACTTAAACTAAGTTATTAATTAAAGTGAAGTCTTCTAATATCTTGTAACTAAATTTTTCCTTTTTGCACCAATGCTCATCTAAACAAAGAACGTCGAACATATCGTTTGCAAATTCATTAGTAATTAAATGTTTTCTCCAATACCTTGAATATTGAGATAGCCTATTCTAAACTCATCTTTTGAAAGTTCCCTAGACTCATAACTTATTTTATTGCTTGAATTACATTGTGTAAAGTGTAAAATTGCTCCAAGATAATATTAATTTTTCTTTAGTTATTAATATTATTTCTTTAAACGTAATCCCATGCCTCCTAAATGAATTCTAAATGTTGGAAAAGAAGTAACTGTCCATGTTATGAACTTCACAGCAACAGAACACATGTCGACTGCTGGACTTATCGCGCATGTGTAGAAGGTACTGACCGCATATAGTACCTCTTCTCACAACTACAGACTTCAGGTCCAGCTAACGGAAATTAATCAATATAAGCGGATTATACATGAATTTCCTGACATTCTACGACCTAACATTGTAAACACAAAAATCGCTAGCCACCACATTGAACACTTCATCGAAACTAAAGGCCCACCAGTGTATGCCAAAACTAGAAGACTCTCGGCTGAAAAACTCATAGCAGGTCGTAAGGAATTTGACTTCATGCTCCTGCAAGGATTATGTAGACCCTCGAAAAGTTGTTGGGCTAGTCCTCTACACTTAACTCAGAAGAAATCTGGAGATTGGAGGCCTTGCGGGGATTATAGGAAACTCAATCATATCACAGTACCCGACAGATACCCTATACCTTTCTTAACCGACTGCAACCACATCCTGCATGGAGCTTCCATCTTTTCATCCATCGATCCCTAGTGTTCTATATTAAAATGAAAGAAATGTGGGGATTGGAAAAGTGCGTCTCACGTTGCTCCAAGAAACAAAGAATGGGTTTAGCATGGTGGCGGGTTGGAGTATGGAAACATAGGGGCATAAGAAGGAATTTTGAGAAAGGACGATGTCCTCTATGTCTAAATAGAGAAGACGCTGAACACATAGTTTTAAAATGTCCAGAAACTGAAACGATCAGACAAGTATTTTTTAATAGAAAATTACTAGGAATTAACGTAGAAATAGCATATAAGAAACTAACAATGACAAAGAATACGAAAAATTTGAAGGAAAAGGGGGACAATTTTTTTACATTGTTAAAAGAAAAATGGGAAGAACGAACCCTAGAATTAAGTGAGCAAGTGTGTTAATCCATTTGCTTTGTTCACAAGTAAGGTAAATACAGCAAGACCATAATTTATAGGTACTCAAGGCTTTTATGTTAATATTAGTGTGTAATGGTAGGAGGTACATCCTATGGCGAAAAACCTTTGTAAGGCCAAGGGTGTTAACTTTACGACACAAGAATAAACTAAACTAAACTAAAAAGATAGTCACCTAGATGCCTCTCGTTGTTTAGCAGCGTTGAAAATTTGGAAAATTTTATTTAATTTTTTCCTTTCTTTTCTTTTCCTCTTTCTACTATTCAATCACTTCTCTCCTTGACCCTACCTACCTATTTATAACTTATTCCTGTCCTACAAATTTTCGCACCCATCGCGATTCTAACGCGGGACCGCTAGCATGATAGCCAGTAATCTAAACCACTTCGCCATCGAGTGATCGCTGCAGTGAGAAGCGATAATTCATCCATGAGAGCTGCATGATATAGCGTAGATTGATAATTTCATATTAATTGCATTGTGAAATATCCTTTTGGTACAAGGGAAGTTTTAATTGGTACAAGGGTCATTTTAGTTTTACTAATCAACTCGTCTTAAGGGTGGCATACCATTAATGGATAAGTTTTTTTTTTAACTCAGCGCGTTTTCGTGCGCATGCATCGAGATCGTTTCTAAATACAGAGCTGGAATCCACCAACTCGTTCTCCTTTCCAACGCATGATTCATCGCACTTCAAACATTTCCATCGGTCTTTGGTACTGATGGAAATGCGATTGACCATTGTCGTCTGCTCGTAACTCGTAACACTTCACTTATACAGTCTGTCGACACAATGAAGGAAACTGCAATGAGACGGAAGAATTGCCAAGTTGCCAAGAAAATCAGAAGGCAAACGAACAACTTGAGAACGAAAGTAAAATCAGAACCAACACAGAGTATGGCCTCCGGTCGGGTTGTCTGGAAAATAGACAGATCGGCCAAGCGATATATATATAGTAACAATGCTATTTTATTATATGACTGGTTAATAAAAAAATTTATACAATTGACGATTTCTTTTAAGGTAAAGAATTTGACATATCAACAACTTTGGAAATTTTACTCAATCAAAGTCATTTAATTTAATCCAATAAGTTATTTATAATGTTTCTTGACGTATTTTACGCTTAATGACAATACAATATGATATTCACATATGGTACCTGAAAAGCCTGCCAAGATCTGGAATTTTCAGTATAATGTTTACATACCGGATTCCATCGGATCGTTCGAATTTACATTGCTCAACGTACTCATAGCATATCCATCGGCTTTTAAAAAAGTGCATTTTCTTCGATGACTTTAAGAACACTCGCAAAATCTAAAACTCTTGTCCCCAAATTCCTCTACCTTCCGTCACGTGATGGGTCACCATAGCAACTCAACGAAGTGGGCGGAGCTTAAGGGGCGACCTGTTTTAGGATTTTGCCTTAAATAGGGATCTAGCGAACTAAAACCAGCAGATGTCTCCACTGCTCTAGCCGGTATGCGCTAGCCGTTTGTCACTTGCTTTTCTAGTTGTCGTCTGCTGGCACCATGCTTTTAAATGGCCTTTCATCTTAGCAGACTGAAAAATACGTTCGAACTTTTCTATTTTTGTAAAGGTAAAGCGCTACTAGGCGCATTTCTTTGTATACTGGACATTTTCAGAATATATTTACGTGGAAAAGCTTAAAAAGAGGTAACTGATTGATGAGGTAAGATCTCAGGTTTTCCAAGCATCAAGAATATCAGGATATTTACGGGATGCTATATGGAAAAACAAATATTTAAGAACAGATAGTAAAATAAAAATTTATAAAACATGTGCACGACCAATAATGATATATGGCGCGGAAACAAGAGCCGATACAATACGAACAAAACCGCTTATGAGAACAGTACAGACGAATACTTTAAGAGCCATAGTAAGTAAAACAAGATTTGATAGAGTTAGGAACCAGGATGTGAGAGAAGAATACAAGATTATAGATGTTGAGTCATTAGTTAAAACAAGAAAAAAGGAGTGGAATGCTCACGTGGACAGAGCTGATGATACAAGACTCATCAAAGCTGCGAAGAATCTACGACCTGGAGGGAAAAGGGGAGTGAGCAGACCTCTTATGAGATGAAAAGAGGCGTTTTCATCGCCGACTTAATGTGTGGAAATCAACAGGCATGAGCCTATAAGAAAGAAGAAGAAGAAGAAGGAAAAGATTAAAGAAAAATTGCAGAAGATAGACGCTATATAAGTCGAAAAGAAGTAGCTGACAAATACTGTGAAAAATGCCCGCTATTAACTGCATTAGTACGTTCCCGCCATACATGTTACGAAGATATGAATATTTATGTATTGGGCTGCTAATTTAGCGATTCAAAGTAACTAAAAGAATATACCTCTAGGGTTCAGATAGTAAAATACTAATTGATATACGTGATAAACACATATATGTGTTGTGTATTCGCAGACATTTTAAATATTATTTATTCCCTATATCAAATGCATATTTTGCCTATACCATCATATTAAAAACCTATTCAAAATCAAAACATTAAAAAAATTTTACAACACGAAAACTTACCATTTCCTGTCCAGAATAGTTAAGAAAAGATGGGAACTTGAGAATCGATTAAACCTTTTTATGTTTTCTTGTCATTTCTCATTCTTTCTTATTCCTTTTGTTATCGGTATGCTAGACCATCGTTACATGATTTTCATTTCTAGTTATGAGACTAAATATTGTAAAGAATATTTCATTGCATGACATAGCAGAATATAAAGGTGGAGAGGCTGTCAATCTATTTTAAATTTAAGAGTTATCATACGTTAAGTTATGTAGCCTATTAAATTAGCAACGCTCTTGTCACAATTTTTACTCGGGCTAACTTGGCTATTTAGAAAACACAGAATTTATATTTTCTACTCAGTAATATACACATATTTATAAAGAAAAGTAAAATAAATAGACCTAAAACAACTAAATTAATTAAACAGGGAAGTGATCCTTAAATATAAAGGTGCACTGAAGATACAATTTAACAAAAGTATAAAACTGACACAATGTACAGTAAACTTCATTGCGTTACTGCGTAATTATAATTTATTTGTATTTTTTGTTATTTACTCTATTTTTAAATGGCCCATAACATCTTCTCAATGCTCACGGCAAATTTAATATTAATTTACAAATTAAAGAATATCCAATCGCCACACCGGATATAAATATTCATACACTGATAACATATTACTGCAAATTGGGTACAAAGTAATGTTGTCTGCTAATTCCATGGAGGAGGATGCATTTTCCCTTGTTTGTCCTCGGACGGCTGAGGAGTCACCGGGAATTTTTTCATAGCGGGGCGTGGACAATGGTTTCCGTTTCCGGGGTAATCCCGAGGTTTTGTTTTGTTTTCCATATTTTTCAGACCCCCGTACGGCCAGAAAATTTGCTGATGGTTGAGAGCTCGACTTCTAGAGGCCCGACCTAGGAGGCGGTCTCCTGCTCCGTCTGGTTGGATACGACGTCGTAGCGGTTATGAAGAATGCTGCCTCCCTCGCTTTTCCACAAAATTTCTATCTCAACACCTGTTCCGGAAAACCCCTCATCACAACCTTTCCTTTATTCACATTACACTTTTTTCACCGTCTAGGCCTATCATCATTTTCACTATCTTCTTTCGTTTTCATTATCATCACGGCTCATTCTCCCCTAACTGCCCGAAATAAAGTCGAAGAGTTTATTTCTTTATTATTTTTTACCTGACCCCTTTAAACGAACACACCAAACACAATATTTACATATACAAAACACTAAGCACAATCTTTTATCCTAAAAACTGCCGTCGAAATTTCCCAGCCTTGACCAGTGCCGTCGCAACTACAGAAACTCCTTTTCTCTCAATTCTTCGTGAGGTCCATATTTCACCAACTACTCCATTTATTTCCCCCCGGGCAGGAGATAAACACCAACACCAAAACTGAAGAGAGAAATGCACCAATAGCTTGGTTCAGACGCACTGAGCCTGTTTTAACACCATGAGCAGTACTTCCAAACTTCTGTAACACTGCACCACAGGAGTCCCAAGAGGAGAAAAACCTTTGAGGGAGCGAACAGTTAGTGTCCATTCCAACCAGACACCCAATCAGCAGACGGTAGACGAGGAATCCATGAGATTGAAACTGAAGATATTTATGAGTCCAGGATGAAAGATAAACTGATGACTGCAATCTCCATCAGGTAGATATAGTGCAGACAAGTCAAATTAAGCCATCAGCCAGATGCATTTTCTTGAGGACCAAGATTCAGATTAATAGCATATGTAGAGATCAAGGAAAATGGATGGCATCTCGCCAAGGAAAGGCAAAGGAGGACAATCTCGGTATCTTCAGAGCGAGGCATCAGTGGAAATAGACAGGAATTACAGGTTATGTAGAAACTATAATCATAATGGAATAATCTTATAGGAATTCGACATACTGTATAACAAATTGTTTTCCAGCAGCTCCTATCCGCTGTGAATGTAAAGTTCTGCTTGCTATAGATATTTTCAGCCTGTTCTTGATGCTAGTCTTCACATCTGTGCCGGTTATGACTATCTTGCGATTACGTCATGCATGGCCTTTAGAAGATTGATTTGACAGATTGCATGGAACATGGTGACAGTTAAAGCTTTTGCATTGAAGGTCCACATCTTAGAGCTTCTCAAAGCATGACTTCGACCTGGACATACTTCCTTATTCCAGCATTCAGCTCCTCTCGTCCTGAATTACTGCTTACTCCAACTCCCAGCAGACCTCTCCGCTTATCTGGATGCAGCTGCATGTTTCTGCAACACAGCTTTTAGATCAACAATGCGTCTTCTACTAGATGCTTCCTCTTTTGTTACAGGAACCTGAGCCGTGAAATTCGGCTCAAGTGGTATGAAGCGCCCCTATGGTTGTTTGTTTGAACCACAAAATCTTTAAATATCATTGATTTTATGCGTCCGAGTTTACCAGCGGTTACGTCTGGTATTTCTGAACGTGGTACGTGGAAGCGAGGACCTGGAGCGCCTATGTTACGTGCTTCAGTTGGGAGCTGACTCTGACAACGCGAGAATGGAGTGCTTGGTACTGTGATTTGGTGGGCGTGTACAGCATTTCAGCCATGGATCGTGTCTGCTGTTTCGGTGAGATTGTTCCTTTTCTATCTTAATACAATTCATAAATTCTGTTCAATTCGATATCTCACCTGATTTTGGATCTGCTAAATTTGCCGTAAAGTATATATAGTTTGCTTATTTGTTGAGGTTTAGATTATTCATTTTCTCGGGTTTTTGGCTACTAGAAATTTCGCCCACATTTAGTAATTTATTTATATAATGTTTTTCATTTTTCTTCGTCCGTCCGTCCGCCTAAAATAATTCTCCAGTTCTCCTGAAACTAAAACCACGTTCGTCGGTTTTTCTAAATTAATGGTTAATTTTTCAAGTAATATAAAGAATGTCCGAATCCGGCTATATTTAACATAATCCAAGCAGTTGTCAGAAACTGGATTTCATGTTGCAGTATTTCAAGTTTAAAGTAGAATCTATGGCATAAGTCAAGTACGAAATACAGAGTGATATTTCATAACGGGTACAATCTTTCAAGCTTCTTTGAATTACACTTTGATATTACGAAGAGCTCGTACTAATTAGTTCCTGAGTGAAGTTTAACTTTGCAATACAAAATAAAATTAGTAATACAAACTTATATACAGCGTGATTGCTTTTTCAGGAAATAATCTGACACGTAATTTTGAAATAACCTTGTATGCCACAAATGTGTATGGACAGAGTAATTTTAATGGAGTAATTCTTTGGCTACTGTTTAAATTGGATAATTAGCCATTTTGTATATGTTAACTTTTAGATTATTTATTAATATTTATTTAATTTATTTGCATATTTATTATGTCTAAAGAACCATACAGGTATCAATAATCAGTACCATATATACCCATATTTGTTCAATAAAATTGTTAATTAAACCTTACCCTTGCTTCTTAATGGTATTTGTAGTCACCCGAGGTTTCCAGAATTTGTCCAATCAATTTTCAGAGTTACATATGGGGATAATGGGCCACAGTGTGAAGGTTCAGCAGGGCGTTTACTTGGTTTAGCTAAAAATGGTCGAAACCAGATCTACCATCTCAATCGTATGTTAAGCTTCCAGCATACGTAAATAGTGTAACCCTTATAGGGGGCACAAATAAGTGTTACCGCAGAGCGTAGTTAGGTTTTTGACTCCCATTTTTCTAAATTTGCGCTCTGCTGCTCTTTATTATACTAAACTTTGGAAGATTTTGTATGTCTTTTCAAAATTCCGTTTGTAGAAACTCATGTGTTACCACTTCTCGATTTTTGATCTAGCTCCTCAGTGTAGGCTGGATCTGCATTTTGTTCTGGCATTGATGTGTGCGTTCTGCGTTTCAATTTTGAAGAATTTCATTGGACTTTATCAGTAACTTTTACTATTCTGCACTTCATCAAATCCAGTTTTGACATAATTAACCTCACTTGTTTTGTATTATTAGCCTTACTTGAAACTGATCTCGGCAAATATTCCGTTTGTTCATTATTCTAACCTAACGCTGATCTTGCACTTTCTTATTCTATCCTAACAACAAAATAGTTCTGACCGTTAGTATTTAAATAACCTTCATCATGAGTAATAGGATTCATGTACCGATTGAATTTCTTTTGAAAGCTGACATTATTTATGAGTTACTTATCCGTGGAATTAAGGTGAATTCGGATGATTCAGTGGCGAATTTATCTAAACTATTAAGAGATAATTTGTCGACCCCAGTTAATCCGAGTCACTTAAAAGATATCAATACTGATAATGAAATTCAAGCTCTTGTCTCTAAAGTGGAAGAAAATTTTGATCAGTGTCGCGAACTTACTGATGAAGGGGGTATTTCACAAAAACAGGCAAAACGTCTTATCGCTAGATTGGATCATATCCAAAATAGAATTTCTGATTTAATTCAAATTGGTCTTTCTCTAGATTATAGCCAGACCTTAAGCTCACTCAGTATGGAGATTTCAACGGAAAAGGATAAGCTCAAATCACAGTTGGCAGAAAATCTGAATAGAAATTTTGAAGCTAATCATTCTGAAGTTATTACAGCTATTAATGGGGGTTCTCCAAACCCTTTACTCAACAATGACCCCGTAGTTCCTAATGTACTCCAACATACCCCAACGCCGGTTGTTAGAAATTTACAATTTGATCTCAGTAAAGATTTTTGTAAACTTCCCCACCCCTTAGGTAAATTGTTAGACAGGTTGGAACATTTTAGTGACAGTTCTTTGGAAGAAATAATTAAATTTTTACTTTTTCTATGCGAACTTAAGACTCAAGTGGATATTTTTGCATTTTCTCAGAAACAAATTCTTGCTTTGTGCTCTGCACGTTTACACGGTGGTCTGAAACAGCTAGCCAGTAGAACTGTTAGAGAAGATAGAGATTTGAATTATTTTCATGATACCATTCTTGAATATTATCTCCCATCCAGAGCTCGAGTAGGTCTTATGAACAAATTGTATTATAGGGTTCAAAATGAAAATGAAGCCTTTTCGGACTATGTTACAGATATTAAGGCTTATGCCGAAGTTTTTCGCGTTAGCACAGATAGTTGAAAACATTCTGGTAGGCATGTCACCGAAAGCCAGGGGCATGTGTATATTCGAAAGTAAGCCCTCCACCTTTCAAGAGTTAAACCTATTATGTGCTAGATTTCACTCCTTTGGTTTTTCTGATTCTTTGAGAACTGGAAATGCGGGTTGCAGTACTTTCCCTTCTCAATCTGAACCTCTAATTAATCATCATAGAATAAAGGCTCCTACCAATTATATAGAGCGCAGGTCGTGTTATTTCTGTAAGGAACTAGGCCATCTTCGCAGCAATTGTCCAAATATGCCTTTGAGGGGAGTGGCTCGAAATGGTCCAGTATTTAGGCGTGGGGATAATTAGAGCTTGTTCATGGTTATCTTTGAACCTTAAGTAGATACTAATGTTTAGGGTTTGGTATTTAGATTAAATGAGGTATGCTTTGCCTAAAAATTTCTGTTTGTCTGATACAAAACTGGGGTGTTTCTAATATTTAAATGTTTGTAAAATTTTTATATTGTGTACTACCTTTTTTCGGGGTGTTTTGGGTTCCCTCTTACTTGTTGCTGGGAGGAAGGTTAGATCCACGAATACGTTTATATATTCTTCTGCTAATTCCTGTAAGGAAGTTTAGTTTTCAGATATTTCGTCGCGGGCGGCTCACTGGTAATTCCGGAAGCCATTGAGCTGGACGTTTCGATTTTGTTCCGTTGTCTGGGTAAATTCAAAGGAATTCCCTAGACGTCACTTTTGGTTTCCTTATTCTGGGACCCCTACAATAAACTCCACGATTATCACTCACCTGGATTTTGTAAGTTGCTGGTATTTATTCTTAATAAATGTTATGGTGAATGTACCTGAAATTTTATAAAGTGGGAAGGATTCAGGAGAAACTGAATGTTCATTTCGCGAATCGGTTTCAAGGAAGCATATTTCCAGCTCCCAACTCAAATTTTCTTTTAAATGTAATTTATTTTTAAAGGTAAAGTATGGTTACAATATATATATTTGCTTGGACGCATACTGTGTGGTTTCATTTTATGTTTCAGTTTGTTGTCATCTGCCCAAGGGACATTGTTGTGGTCGTGTACTCTGACCCAGGCTTGGTGTGGACCTAGTATGTGGGGGGGCTATCCCTCTCTTTCTTCTTGGCTGCCTGTCTGAGTCCCGTCTTGTGCCGTGCCACTGCCTTCTATATCTTACAAGCCATGCTGCTTGAAATCTGGCAACACAGGAGGTAGTCCTATCTGTGGTGGTCTGTGGGAAGCATTTGAATACGTTTTTATTGCAGATAATTTTCTTCATCACAAATACTGACTTTATTTTGGCCAAATCTGTAGGCCTATATTACATAGCCTATACTTGTGATGTGCATAATAACGTAACGTGCGGTGACTCCACATATCTGAAGGAATTCGTAGTTTTCAGTGTCTCCTCATTATACGTTATGATGTCGCGTTTTTTCATATTTTATTGGTAATAACCTCACTTATCCTGTTAGGTCTACGAGCTCTGTTATTTGACCCACAACAGAGTCATATTTTATTAAGCTACTACACTTCTCTGGGTCATTTTGTACCACCACTGAGCTAGTTATCCCAGGTTTAATATAACCTAGAACACTGATATCTCTTTTCTTGTCACATGCACTTTGTGGAAGACTACGCCCATGACTGTCACTGAAAAGAATAACTTTGCCTAATTCCTTGGGAACACTCAGCTTTCCGTTATTTGCTGTCAAGTCATTAATTCGTTCATCCTCCGGTGGTGAACTGTGTTGATTCGCCAGCACTTTTGAGGTTAAGGTTTGAATCCCTTCATTACATTCACCACACTGTACGACGACGCTGGTAGTAATATTGGGAGGATAGGAGATTGCATATACTACGGTTTGGCGTCTGCAACATTAAGATGAATTAGGCCTACTGTGAGCAGCTTGATAAAAGTTCATACCAGTAAAAGTGACTCTATTTCTCTTCAATGCTTCTTTAATACCAGTCAATTCTTCCTTAAGGACACTAATATCATACCGTACCTCACTCTGGTATTCGTTTGTAGCTGATGAACACTAAATTCTTCTGTGAAAAACTGTTCTCTGGTGTACTCAATTAGAGGTGACGGTGTATATAAATCTCTCATTACGTATACGGTTTTTACCTTCATTATGCTCTCCAGTTGCTCTTCAGGTGTATCCAGATGTTCTCTAAACAATAGGCGATGACTGGGATTACTTTAAGCTGAAATATGCTTAATTTTTCGATGATTCTGATGGAGTTCATTGCTTTATTTACAACATGTTCATAGCCGATAGGACTACCGATGCGATGCTGTCAGATTTAACAGCATGGCTTGTAAGAAATAAAGAAGGCAGTGGCCGTGCCCGTCACCTTGGTTCCTGCTCTGGAGACGTCTGGGGTTGGTTCCTGTAACAAAAGAGGAAGCATCTATTAGAGAGGACCCATTGCTGAGCTACAAGCTGTGTTGCAGAAACATGCAACTGCATCCAGATAAGCGGAGATGTCTGCTGGGATTGGGAGTAAGCGGAATTCCAGTAAGAGAGGAGCTTTGATGGAAATATGGAAGTGTGCTGCTACAGGTCTTGGTCATGCTGAGAGAATCTCTGAGGCGTGCAATTTGAAGCAAAACCTTTATTGGAGCCATTTCCATGCTATTGGGTAAAGCAAGTTTACAAGAGCCATGCATGACGTCATTGAGACAGTGAGATCCTGCTTGGATGGGAGAACCTGTGGATCTATAGCAAGCAGTATTTCTGACACAGCAGATAAGAGCTGCCCAAATGGAACTTACTGTGCAGCCGACTGCCATCTTACGATCATTTCATCTTGTTGATCGTTTTTCCATCCCCTATTTTCCTGTCGTGCCCTTTGATGCTTTGCCTCAAAATTCTAGTTTGTCCTTCCGCGCCCTTCCTCGGCGAGACTTGCCATCCTGTTAGCCCCCATCTTTATCTGATCCATCGAGTGGCAGTATAGATTCTCCAAGAAGATACTTCGCAGTCTTGATTAAGCTTGACCTGGCGGCACAACATCTAGCTAGAGACAAGAAGTCCATGCCACTGTCTCTCACTCTGGACTCTCTAAAAGCTACTGTCCATCAGATGCAGTTGTCCTCTCCAGTTCCTGCTCAAGCGGCTGGGTGGAGGAAACCTTTCCCGCTAGCTGTTCCATGGTCTTCGCTGAGCACTCCTGTGGTGCAGAGTTGCAGAATATTGGAAGTCCTGCTCCAGTGGTGAAATGCTCGGTGCGTCTGGACTAAGAATTGGATGTCTTTCTCTCTTCAGTTTGGTGCTGGTGTTTATCTCCTACCCCGGGGAGGAATATAAATGGAGTGGTTCGTGTGTTTGGAACTCATGAAGAGTACAAGTGTTTCTGAAGTTTCGGCGGCACTGGTCAAGGCGTGGAACTTTCGACGGCAGTTTTCAAGAAAAATATTGGGTTTAGTGTTCAATTTATTTAAATGTTGTGTTTTTTGGGGGTAATTTCTAAGGTTAAGGTCTAAAAGCATTAATTGAAATAAAGTCTTCGACTTTATTTAGGGCAATTGGGGGAGAATGAGCCGTGAAATTCGGCTCAAGTGGTATGAAGCGCCCCTATGGTTGTTTGTTTGAACCACAAAATCTTTAAATATCATTGATTTTATGCGTCCGAGTTTACCAGCGGTTACGTCTGGTATTTCTGAACGTGGTACGTGGAAGCGAGGACCTGGAGCGCCTATGTTACGTGCTTCAGTTGGGAGCTGACTCTGACAACGCGAGAATGGAGTGCTTGGTACTGTGATTTGGTGGGCGTGTACAGCAGTTCAGCCATGAATCGTGTCTGCTGTTTCGGTGAGATTGTTCCTTTTCTATCTTAATACAATTCATAAATTCTGTTCAATTCGATATCTCACCTGATTTTGGATCTGCTAAATTTGCCGTAAAGTATATATAGTTTGCTTATTTGTTGAGGTTTAGATTATTCATTTTCTCGGGTTTTTGGCTACTAGAAATTTCGCCCACATTTAGTAATTTATTTATATAATGTTTTTCATTTTTCTTCGTCCGTCGTCCGCCTAAAATAATTCTCCAGTTCTCCTGAAACTAAAACCACGTTCGTCGGTTTTTCTAAATTAATGGTTAATTTTTCAAGTAATATAAAGAATGTCCGAATCCGGCTATATTTAACATAATCCAAGCAGTTGTCAGAAACTGGATTTCATGTTGCAGTATTTCAAGTTTAAAGTAGAATCTATGGCATAAGTCAAGTACGAAATAAACCATAACTCCAGACGTCTCCAGAGCAGGAACCAATGTGATGGGCACGGCACAAGACGAGACTCAGACAGTCAGCCAAGAGAAAAGAGAGGCATAGTCTCCCACAATATGTCCAATACAACTCTGGGCCGAAATAACGACCTCCAAATTCGTCCCTTGGGCAGATCACAAACAAACTGAAACACAAATCAAAACACACAGTATGAGCCCAAGAAAATGCATTGTAGACATACTTTACTTTTAAAATAAATTACATTTAACTAAAATGAGTTGGGAGCAGTACATTTGATTTCTTGAACTCGATTCCCGAAATGAAACCTTCAGTTTGTCCTGAATCCTTACCATCTTTATAAAATTTCAGGTACTTTCACAATTACATTTATCAAAAATGAATACCAGCAACTTACGAAAATGCAGGTGAGTGATTATTGAAGGTATTTATTATAGGGGTCCCAAAATAAAGAATCTAAAAATTGACGTCTAGGGAATTCATAACGAACTACCATCCGACAACGGAAACAAATCGAAACGTCCAGCTCAATGGCTTCCGGAATTACCAGTGAGCCACCCGCGACGAAATATCTTAAAACGAAACCTCATAACAGGAATTAGCAGAAAGATATCAAATCGTATTCGTGGATCTATCCTTCCTCCTTCCTCCCGAAGAAAGGCAATAACCATTTAAAGAATTTTACAAAGTATTTAATTATTTGAACCAAGCCAGAATTATACCAGACAACTACTCAAAGAAAAGCCAAAACTATATCTTATTCAACCTTAAACACCCAGGTAATCAGTACATTAGATCCCTATTAAGGTTCAACAAAACCTGGCTTCAGGTGCGAAACATGGCACCGCCGTCGCGTTCCGTCCTGACACTTCGGTAATGACACAATAATTTAATAGTTTATATTAGGGTAGTAAAGAACGAGTACATAATTCATGATATGTTTGTACTACATAATTATGAAACAGTTAACCTGAATAACAGGAATAAGAACTTTAAAAGTAAAACAGTTCCTCTAGAGAAGAAGAATTGTGGATTGTCCCCAGAACGCTCGCAGCATTGCCACGTTGTATAGGTATACCTATACGCTGCCGAAGATAATCTGTGGTGCGAGGATCGTGCGTAATGCTCTTCAAGATGTTCCCAATGTCTTTCACCAACTCTTTCGCTTCTGCACACCATGGGCCAAAGGTTTCCACTGCGAACACTGTAAATAAATAGTTATCGGTGATACCCCGGTATTTATGCTGCTTAAGCTTCACTGTTGCTTCTGCAGCGGAACCGGCAAATTTGGATGTCATTGATAAGTGGGAGCCAGCCAATGTGTCAATTCAAGTGGCATCCCATAGCAGTGATTTACCATTCCTCCAAGGTATAATAGACAGCCCATCAGGGCGTTTGCCATCAGTGACACAGTTATAGGTATAAGAAATGCCAAAATGCGAAAAGGGACTACAAAGCGTTCGGACAATTTTGCCGCCACCTTATTTGCCGCATTACTCCTAGGGAAATTCTTGACCCACACCGCATCACCCTTTTTAAACGGAACGGACCTTCTCCGTTTATTATACCTTTCGGCTGTTCTACCATGCGAAATTTGTAAGTTATTAGCAGCTTTTTCCACATCTGTTTCACCTGTTCAGCCCTATCTGGTTCTGGTAGCAATTCGTTGATAGACCATAAATTGGCCAGCGGGTTATTTGGTCTAAATCCCAGCATGAGAGATATTGGAGAAAAATCATGAGCCTCATGCCGGGCAGAATTAAAGGCGAATTGGAGCCAGAATAAATTTTGGTCCCAAGACGTCTGATCCTGAGCATGATAGGTTATTAAAGCTCTCTTTAAATTTCTGTTTACCCTTTCTGCTAAAGATGGCAGAGGATAGTACAGAGAAGTGGTGCATTGTTTAATTCCCAAGTCGAAACAAAAACTTGCGGAAAGAAATCGAAAGAAAATAACTAGCATTATCCGAAACCACGTTTCTTGGAAACCCAAACACTGAGAAAACCCTCTTCAGGCACTCAACAGTATTTCTCGTGTTGGAATTGTGGTTACGTTGGCTTAAATCTGCCGCGATTTCCCCCTCTGACTGTCACTGATTACGTATGTAATCCTGGTGGCGCCGATCGCGTGGTGAGTTTGGAGACTATGCTATGAGGCAGCTCTCAACAGTTCGTCTGGGGCCTCCCTTGTGAATAGTTGGTGCTGCGAGGAATCTGCTGGGTCTCCCTCCTAACGTGAGTGGCGAGTTCATTCATAATGTTAACATAATACCTTGCTATGGTACCTTCCGCACACAAATTTTGGATGATTCGGCATCGTTAGTTAGTCAAAAGAAAGACACTTTGATCTCAAGGCATGAAAATCAGTCTTGTTAGTTAAACTTAATCAGCATGTTTATTCTAAGCATTAATTTCATCAGATGTGTTAAATTGCATATAAGAGGTTGTATCTTTAAGCAACACGTTGTTCCTAAGTCACAAATGGCGTGGTTTCTAGGTCAGTCCATATGACGTCACCCTATGTGCCATCGCCTGAGTAGAATTATGAGATCCCTTTGTTCACAAGCTAAATTCTTGTTCGTAAATTAGCGTTACTAAATATGGTAAGTTTTATATTGTAATCCATGGTTGGACGTTTTTAGGGGAATCAGCTTTTTCTGGTGATTTATATAAATTAATGTTTCAGCGTTATTAAAGTTGTTCTTGTGTATGCTTGAATTTGGGAAACGCCCCCTTGAAGTTATATTTCCATTCAGCTTAAGATGGAAAGATTGCTTGATTCGAGATTACATTTATTCTAGTGAACTTGACTAGTTTCAAATATTAATTGCTATTTTGTGAAATGGTAGCTGTTGGTGTCTTTCTTAAGACGTCATTTCCCTTCATTATGAAGTTCTTGGCAAATTGTTCTAGCCAACGTTCCCGTTTCTGTTAGAGGATTCTGTTCTTAAAATGTGTTTAGGGTATTGTCTATTTCATGAAGATTTCGTGGTTTTCAATAAAATGTAGTGGCTTTATACTAGTGCTTTAGAATCACAGATTTCGCAACGATTCAGTCCCTCCCCTTAAACTAGTCTCATGTCATGTCCATGTTGTTTGGAAATCCTATATGCTGGATTTTTACAGAGTTGAATACTATTTCATATTAATATGAGAGCTACTGGTTAAGCCTATTCTCGTCTTATCCCCTATGCTATGGTTATTTATTATGATGTTTGGGTTTTCGCTAGCATAAAAATCTTATAGGCCTATTTCTAATTATATTCATTATAGAATTTTAGGGGATTACTACTATTTTCCATTGGATATTATTCAATTATGCGGTAGGAATTATTCACCCCTTTTTCCCTTTGCGTTTATGCTTTTTTCTATTATGGGATGGGAATCTACTCAGTATTCCGATTAGCTATTTGCATTTCTTTAGCTTAATTCTAGTTTGGTAAATAATTAGTACAGTTCTTATAAATTGTATCTCTTTGTTATTATCCAAGCTACTTGGCAGAATTTCCAGTTTGATACAGTTAGTTATGTGGTGTTTCAGATTACAGTGGTGTCATACATAATCATTCCTGATTGGAATTATTATATATCCTAGCAATCACTGCTGTTTCTGTTATTCCACATTTTCTGGTGTTCTTATATCTTGCACCCTCTTCTTAGAAATTTTATGCAGATTTTGCATATTTTCGAATTTAATGAGAATCTCAAGTATCATAGATTGCTAAAAATCAACTTCCCCTCTGTTATAGTAACTCCTTTCTATTTTTGGAATTTATTAATAACCAGTTTTTCCATTACTAATTAATATCGTATACTTCTTAACTTCATTCATAGTTTTGAATTATTCATTTCTATTCAGAGTGGATATATACATATATATTTTTACTGGCATTCTTAATTAAATTATTGACTTGTCCTTGATATATACATTTCCATTTGCTTATTGCTTTGGTTACATAGTGAGATCCTCCAGGTTCTCTTGCCAGACTTTATGTTTTCAAAATATCTATATTTTTTTTATTCACTTATTTTGCTCTTCCGTTTTGCCTTATTCTACATAGAGATTATATGCTTGTAGATATTTCTAGTCGGTATTATTCTTTGAATATCTTGCTACCTTTCTAAACTTAAAAGTTAAAATTCGCATTTTTCTTCTTCTTGAAATTATATATTCCCCGTCTTTGTTTATACTTATATATTTATATATTTTCAAAATTTAAAACTTTTGACTTCTAGTAAAAAAATCTTGCAAACTCGTCTTGTTTTGCTCTGTTCTATTCATTATAACCGGTGTTAGTTGTTTTCATATTTTTAAAAAAATATTTCCTTCAGTTTCTGCTTTTGGCTATCCTTCCCTTTTTTTATTTGGGAGATAGTTCTTGCCGGTCCTTATTTAAACTTAACGCTTTGGAATTTTCTCTTTCTCAGTTAACATTGAGATTTTGTATTTTCATATTATATATACATTTTCATATTTTCATATTTTTCTCTTATTCTAAGAATTTAGGATATTGTCAGTTTTTCTGGAATTTAGGAATAGGTTTGGTGGATATTAGCTTTGCTAATTACAATTTGCCCTAGAGTTAATCTTCTGTAGCCTTTGAACTTAACCTTCATATATTGTGCATAGTTATTAAAATATAGATATATTCTGGATGTCGTATGAGTCATTGGATAGGGTTAGGTAGTCACTTACCTTTTTGTATGTAGGGTTTTGTTAAAGAATTCTATTGATTTGTTTATCCAAGTTTAAATTTATTAAATATATTACAGTGTTTTGAACATTACAAGTGGTAGTCTTACGAAACTTAAATTATTCTGCGTTACACTTTTTCTCTGTTATATCATACGAATCAAGTATGCTATTCATTTGAGGTGATTACCTGCCATTATTATGGGTTATCTTTGAAATATTTTAATATTTTTGGATCTGTTGTGAATAAATCCCTTGTTACCAGATTTTTCAATTATTATTTGGGATTTATCTTGGGTTTTCCTTCCTCCCACATTCCCTTGTGCTTGGAGTTAAGATCAGCGGCCTTTTGAGTAACGCCCATTAGCAGTTGAAGCACCTTCCATTAGTTGGCATTATTATTAACTACCTGTACATGCAGGGCTGTAAAGAAATAGGATTCAGGGATTAATAACTCTCTTGAAGTTGAAGAGTATACACACACATATATATATATATATTAAGCAACCAAAATAAATATAACCAATAATTATTTTTATTAGCGTTGCAACATCACGAACTGGGAAAATCGAAACAAATTTGGTAAAGGCGTCGGCCACTACCAGAATGTAAAGACCACGTAATCAATATACGACCGGTCTAAAGGAGCCTTGGGAACTTGAGAACTTATGAATACCAAATTACTTGCCAGAGTAGGTTTGGCTAGCGCACGCCGGTCACACGCTCGAATACGTGCCCTAATATCCGACTCCATGCCTTTCCAAAGAAAATGCTCACGAATCTTAGCCCTGGTCTTAAGAAGTCCCGAAAGACCTCCCACTGGCGATTCGTGAAAAAACTGGAATACCATATCGATCAATACTGAAGCCAAGATCATCTTTACTACCTGCGATCTACTGTCAGAACTGTACAAAACACCCATCTTCAGAACGTGTCCATCTCTCTGACGCCCTTCTTGTAAATCCTTAATAATTTGACTTAACTCCGCATCTGAATCCTTATGTAAAGCTATGGATTTAAATGCCAAAGGGAACTCAGACAGAATCCCACTCACCAAATTACTATCGCCCAAAGATAGGTTGACAGCGCTACCATGGGCTCTACAGCAATTCTGAGTTTTCTTCCTCATTCTCTTTTTCCTTGCTTTCTAGGGAAACAGAAAACATGCGTGATAACTCATCAGCCACACCGTTCTCCGAAGCTCTAATGTGCCTTGCCGAGTACTGAAAGGCTGAGAGACGCACTTCCCAACGGGCAAGTCGTCCCGTAGTCCGGGGTTTGGCCAAGACCCAACTCAGTGCTTGACAATCAGATTCAAGATCAAACTCGGTATGTTCAAGGAACATGCAGAGTACGCCCTTTCCTGACTTGTCAGAGTTCTAGATGTATAAGCTATTGGTTTCCGACCATCTTCGAAATTTTCAGCAGAACTGCCCCTAAAGCCACAGAAGAAGCATCTGTCTGCAACACGAATGTTTTGGAGCAATCCGGAATGCTAAGAATGGGGAATTCATAACCATCTGTTTTAATCAGTCAAAAGCAATTTGCTATTCCTCGCCCCACTGAAACTTGGTTCCCTTCTTCCGGAGAAGATTTAAAGGAGCAACAAGATCAGCCAGTTTCGGAATGAAACGGTGGCAGAAATTGATCATGCATAGAAATCTAGCGACTCCTTTAACGTATTTAGGGGGAGATATTCCCTGATTGATTTGGTTCTATCCGGATCAATGGTAACCCCCTCCGACGATACAACATGTCCCAAGAAAGACCTACCCGAGGTAGTTTATGTGACTTTAGCGGGATTCACTGTTAACCCGGCCTCCTTCAGACGCTTCAGAATTAGCACTATATGGTCCATATGTTCTGTAAAGCTATTAGAATATATAACTAATTCATCTAAATAGTGGAACACAAAGTTAAATTTCACGTCACCGAAAATTTGGTCCAAATATCTTTGAAGCATTTGGGCACCTGTAGCTAACCCAAAGGGAACTATGGAAAGCTCATATAAGTTCCAATCTGCGTTAAAAACAGTTAGTTTACGAGATTTGGGTGACAATGATATCTGATAGTAGGCCTGGTTCAAATCAAATGACGTGAAATACGTAGCTTTCCCAAATCAACTGACAGAGGAATGAATATCTGGTAACGATAATGAATCTATCTTTATTGTGGAGATAAAATACCTATAGTCAACTACCGGTCTATATTTTCCTTCCCCTTTCTCAACAAGAAACATAGGACTACTGTAATTGGAATTTTATGTCGTAATCACACCCTCATCGAACATCCCTTGAATAAATTCCTTCATTACTTTGACCTTGGGAGGCGATAGCCTATACGGGGGTCTACGCACTGGTTTAGGATCTAATAACTCAATCTCATATTCGAGTAAATGTGTAAGACCCAACTTGGTAGTTAATACCTCTGGAAAATGTTCCAAGATCCCACTCAAAATTCCTTTCTGTTCCGTCGATAAGTGATTCAAAGAAATGCCCAATGTACCTATATCCCAACCTGAATATACTCCTGTGTCAGCCGTCAACAATACATCACCCTTCCTACAAGAGACTGGCTCATCGGCAAAAGATCCTTTATAAAAGGGAATTTTAACATCCGGAGAGAACTCGAAGTAACCTTGTTCCTTAGCAAAATCCAAAATAGCCCCGGAATCTTCGCCAAACGGAACCCCCAAAATCAAAGGAACAGATAAGTACGGAGCGATCCAGAATTTAACTTTCCACGAAAACCCAGCAATTTTAATTTTAAGCATAATCCATCCCAAAAAATCCATAGGTAATGGATTAGCTACAAGGCAGGAAATTTGTTCATGGCACAATGGCGATCTCTTATGTTTATTGCTCAAATTCTTGTAAATAAATTCAGACATAATATTTATAGTTGAACCAACTTGGTTTATGAGACCAACTACATCCAATTTCCCACATTCTAGGCTAACATAAGGTAAGCACCGCCCAGTAAATCCTTGAACCCGTTCAGATCGTTGAACCTTATTCACAGAAAAACAAGCAGTGTCAGAATAACGGAGAGATGTCTGACGAAAGCTGTGAGGTTTCTGACAGACACCTTGAAATGGTCTATTAGGACAATTTCTGCGAACTTGTCCTTTTCTGATACAATAATAGCACGACCTGCGTTCTATATGTTTGGCAGAAGGCCAAGCTCTCTGGTTATTAATTACTGGTTCAATTTGTGAAAGAAACGTTCTACGACCCACATTCTCAGGTCTTAAGAAACCCGAAAAAAACAATGGAGTGAAACCTAGCACATAGCAGGTCTAATTCTAAAAAATTGAAAGGCCTATTTTCGAATATACACATACTCCTAGCTTTCGGTGACATCCCAACCAAAATATTTTCTACTATTTGGGCTTCGGATTGCACAACTCGAAAAACCTCTGCATAAGATCTCACATACTCAGAAAATGCTTCATTTTCCCCTTGGACCCTGTAATACAATTTATTCATAAGTCTCACTCGAGCTCTAGATGGGAAATAATATTCAAGAATGGATTCATGAGAATAATTAAAATCTTTGTTTTCTCTAACCACTCTACCAGCTAGACGTTTTAAACCTCCATCTAAACGTGCAAAGCACAAGGCCAAAATTTGTTTCTGAGAAAGTCCAAAAATTTCAACTTGAGTCTTAGGTTCGCCCAGAAAAAGAAAAAATTTAATTATTTTTTCCAAAGAACTGTCACTTAAATGTTCTAACCTGTCTAAAAGTTTATCTAAGGGATGGGGAAGTTTACAAAAATCATTACTGAGATCAAACTGTATATTTCTAACAACCGGCGTTGGTGAATGTTCAAGTTCATTACTTGCTACAGGTTCACTATTAAGAAAAGGATTTGGAGAACCTCCATCAATAGCTGTAATTACTGCAGAGTGAGTAGCTTCAAAATTTCTAGTAACATTTTCGGCCAATTTTGATTTTATTCTATCTTTTCCATTGAAATATCCATACTGAGTGAACTAAGATTCTGACCATAATCAGGAGAAATACCAGTTTGCAATAAATCAGAAATTCTATTTAAGAAATGATCAAACTTAGGCAAAAGACGTTTCGCCTGTTTTTGAGATAATCCCCATTCATCAGCAAGTTCACGACACTGCTCAAAAATCTCTTCCACTTTAGAAACAAGTGCCGGTATTTCACTATCAGGTTTTACATCTTTTAAATTGATCTGGTGCACTGGAATCGACAAGTTATCTTTCAACATCTTAGACAAATTCAAAACTGAGTCATCCGAATCCATTTTAATGCCTCGAATTAATAATTCATAAGTAATGTCAGCTTTCAGAAGAAATTCTATTGGAACATGTATCGTGTTACTCATGATGGAAAAATATATTAAATGACAAACTGCAAAGTAATATTTCAGAGTTAAGTTAGAATAATGATGAAGCAGAATATTTTCAGATTTCAGTGTTAAGTAATAATAATGATGAAGCAGAATATGAAGTTAATTATAGAAAATAAAATATTAGCTAAATAAATAACGGTGAAATTTAGTGATAAAGTTTAAACAATTATTTGAAAATTGAAACGCAGAACTACTGGCAATGGTAATACAAAAAGGCAGATCCAGCTTACACTTAGGAACTACACCAAAATTCGAAAAAGTATAATGAGTAAAGTTTTGAAAAAAAATTGAAAAGCATACAAATCTCCAAAATCTTATTAAAGAAAACCAGAGCGCAAATTTAGAAAGATTTGAGTCAGAAACCTAACTACGCTCTGCGATAACACTTATTTGTGCCCCCTTGCGGTCACTAGTTACGTATGCCGGAGGAAAAACATAGGTTATGAAAGTAGATTTGGTTTCGACCAGTTTTAGCTAAATCTGTAAGCACCCTTACTTAATGTTTACAACTGGCACCAATAAAACTCTTGTGAAAAGCCTGAAAATGTTTGAACAAAACGTGGGAAACAACTACGTGATTACAAAGTACTAGTAATAATGTCCAAACTTTAGTAACGGATTTATTTTCCACTATAAATCAAATTTAGTTTCTGATATATATATATATTAAGTTTGAAACATTAGATATATATATATATACACAATAAATAAATATTAATAAATTAGCATTAAAAGACTCTATATACATAACCAGTAATAATCAAATTACCATCCATCCATAAATTACTGTGTTAAAAATCAGCATGAATATATATATATATATATATATAGCATGTAGTGCTTTCATTAGACAAAATTATTTTTACTCTAAGAACCTATTTCCTTTTCAAATTTAGATCACCCTGCATTTTGAAGGGGTAATAAATACCCTTGCTTTCTTTGTATTAATCTTTGTACTTCAAAAAAAAATTAAGAAAAAGTATATAATAGTAGAAATGTCTGATTCCTACCCATATTTACAGAAATTACAACGGACATTATGATCTCTCTATATATGGCGTACCTAATTCGTTCACTTCTCTTTCTTCAATGATTTCTGTATGGTTTACCCTTTCTTAAATTGTCTACAATTCATTGTTAAACTGTAAGGTCCTGGTAACATTTCAAAATGTTTACTCTGTCTAATAATTTTGAAAACATTATTGACATGGCCTGAACTCAGGAGAACTTGGAGAGTTGAATAGAAGAAAGCGGAAATGACACGGACGGACAGACTGAAGAAAACTATTGAATGATATGTATATTCTGTGTTACATATCGTGGGCGACAATTTCAAATAGCCAAAACCAACAAATCCGGAAAAATGAATTATCTGAACAATAAAAGCAAAATCAATATAATAATAATAATAATGTTCTATTTAGCCTGGCAGAGTTAAGGCCATAGGGCCTTATCTTCCACTCAACCAGGAGTATTATACGAGTATAATACGGCAATTTAGATGTCCAAAATAAGTGAGATGTATTATACCAAAGAAAAATTAATTAATAAAATTAGGCTAAACATATGAAATGAAACAATCTCACCAAAATAGCAGCGATGATTCCATTCTCCCACAAGATTAACTTTCTACTTGAACTGCATCCTCGTGTTGTAACTACCAGCTCCCAACTGCCGTTCCCAACACACCGCTCTCCAGTCCCTAGCAGCGCGGACCACATTCAGAAAACCACCCGTAACCAGTGGTTATGCTCGGGCGCTTTAATAAATTTACTTAAAAAAATTAATGCTCCAGAATTACCACCAGGGAGCAACATATATTTACGTGAGCCGTAAAGCTCCCTTGCGATTACGTCATGCATAGCCTTTAGAAGATTGGTTTGACAGATTGCATGGAACATGGTGACAGTTAAAGCTTTTGCATTGAAGATCCACAGCTTAGAGCTTCTCAAAGCATGACTTCGACCTGGACATACTTCCTTATTAAAGCATTCAGGTCCTCTCTTCCTGAATTACTGCTTACTCCAACTCCCAGCAGACATCTCCGCTTATCTGGATGCAGCTGCATGTTTCTGCAACACAGCTTTTAGCTCAGCAATGCGTCCTCTAATAGATACTTCCTCTTTTGTTACAGGAACCATAACTCCAGACGTCTCCAGAGCAGGAACCAATGTGATGGGCACGGCACAAGACGGGACTCAGAAAGCAGCCAAGAGAAAAGAGAGGCATAGTCCCCTACAATAGGTCCAATACAACTCTGGGTCGAAATACACGACCTACAAAATCGTCCCTTGGGCAGATCACAAACAAACTGAACCTAATATCAAAACACACAGTATGCGCCCAAGCAAATACATTGTAGACATACTTTACCTTTAAAATAAATTACATTTAACTAAAATGAGTTGGGAGCAGTACATTTGTTTTCTTGAACCCGATTCCCGAAATGAAACATTCAGTTTCTCCTGAATCCTTACCATCTTTATAAAATTTCAGGTACTTTCACAATTACATTTATCAAAAATAAATACCAGCAACTTACGAAAATGCAGGTGAGTGATTATTGAAGGTATTTATTATAGGGGTCCCAAAATAAAGAAACTAAAAATTGACGTCTAGGGAATTCATCACGAACTACTACCCGACAACGGAAACAAATCGAAAAGTCCAGCACAATGGCTTCCGGAATTACCAGTGAGCCACCCGCGACGAAATATCTTAAAACGAAACCTCCTAACAGGAATTAGCAGAAAGATATCAAAACGTATTCGTGGATCTATCCTTCCTCCCAGCAAGAAGTAAGAGGGAGCCCAATATACCCCGAAGAAAAGCAATAGCCATTTAAAGAAATTTACAAAGTATTTAATTATTTAAACCAGACAACTACTCAAAGAAAAGCCATAACTATGGCTTATTCAACCTTAAACACCCAAATAATCAGTACATTAGATCCCTCTTAAGGTTCAACAAAACCTGGCTTTAGGTGCGAAACATGGCACCGCCGTCGCGTTCCATCCTGACACTTCTGTAATAATACTGTTACAGGTGTAAGAAAAGTCAAAATGCGATAAGTGCCTACAAAGCGTTCGGACAATTTTGCCGCCACCTTATTTGCTGCATTGCTCCTAGGGAAATTCTTGACCCACACTGCAACACCCTCTTTAAACGGAACGGACCTTCTCCGTTTATTATACCTTTCGGCTGTTCTACAATGCGAAATGTGTAAGTTATTACCAGCTTTTTCCACATCTGTTTCACCTCTTTAGCCCTATCTGGTTCTGGTAACAATTCGTTGATAGACCATAAATTGGCCAGCGGGTTATTTGGTCTAAATCCCAGCATAAGCCATATTGGAGAAAAACCATGGGCCTCATGGCGGGCAAAGTTAAAGGCGAATTGTAGCCAGAATAAATACTGGTCCCAAGACGTCTGATCCTGAGCATGATAGGCTATTAACGCTCTCTTTAAATTTCTTTTTACCATTTCTGCTAAAGATGGCTGAGGATAGTACGGAGAAGTGGTGCAGTGTTTAATTCCCAAGTCGAAACAAAAACATGCGGAAAGAAGCCGAAACAAAATAACTAGCATTATCCGAAACCAGGTTTCTTGGAAACCCAAACACTGAGAAAACCCTCTTCAGGCACTCAACAGTATTTCTCGTGTTGGCATCACGAAATGGGAAAAGTCAAACAAATTTGGTAAACGCGTCGACCACTACCATAATGTAAAGATTTCCATTCCGCGATCTTGGAAATTTACCCACGTAATCAATATACAAGCGGTCTAAAGGTGCCTTGGGAACTTGAGAACTCAGAAATCCCAAATTACTTGCCTGAGTAGGTTTGTCTAGAGCACACCGGTCACACGCTCGAATACGTTCCCCAATATCCGACTCCATGCCTTTCCAAAGAAAATGCTCACGAATCTTAGCCCTGGTCTTAAAAAGTCCCAAATGACCTCCCACTGGCGATTCGTGAAAAAACTGGAATACCATATCGATCAATACTGAGGGCAAGATAATCTTTACTACCTGCAATCTACTGCCAGAACTGTACAAAACACCCTTCTTCAGAACGTATCCAGCTCTCTGACGCCCTTCTTGTAAATCCTTAATAATTGGACTTAACTCCGCATCTGAACCTTTATGTAAAGGTATGGATTTAAATGCCAAAGGGAACTCAGACAGAATCCCACTCACCAAATTACTATTTGGTGGGAGAATGAAATCTTCACTGCTGTTTTGGTGAGATTGTTTCGTTTCATATATTCAGCGTAACTTAATTTTTCTTTGGTATAATACATCTCACCTATTTTGAACATCTAAATTGCCGTATTATATATTGATTTTGGTTTTAAAGTTCAGATAATTCATTTTTCCGGGTTTGTCGGTTTGGCTATTTGAAATTGTCGCCCACGTTATGTAACACAGAATATTCATATCATTCAATAGTTTTCTTCAGTCTGTCCGTTCGTGTCGTTTCCGCTTTCGTCTATTCATCTCTCTCCAGTTCTCCTGAGTTCAGGCCATGTCAATAATGTTTTCAAAATTATTAGTCAGACTAAAAATTTGGAAATGATACCAGGACCTTACAGTTTAACAATGAATTGTAGGTAATTTAAGAAAGGGTAAACCATACAGAAATCATTGAAGAAAGAGAAGTGAAGGAATTAGGTACGCCATATATAGAGTGATCATAATGTCCGTTGTAGTTTCTGTAAATATAGGTAGGAATCAGACATTTCGACTATTATATACTTTTTCTTAATTATTCTTTTTGAAGTACAAAGATTATTACAAAGAAAGCAAGGGTATTTATTACCTCTTCAAAATACAGGGTGATCTAAATTTGAAAAGCAAATAGTGTTCTTCAAGTAAAAATAATTTTGTCTAATGAAAACTCTACATCCTATATATATATATATATATATATATATTGACTGATTTTCAACACAGTAATTTATTGATGGATGGTAATTTGATTATAACTGGTTATGTATATAGTGTCTTTAAATGCCGATTTATTAATATTTATTTATTGTGTACATATATTCCCGCTCAGTGATAGGTAGCAACCTGTTATGTGATTCTTGAAGATCTTTATTTAAGCTCCGATTGGCAACTTGCATTTCCTGGTTACTCAACTGTAAAACCGACAACTGCTTTCCGAGATCGCTTTTTTGTTTACTGATCATGCTTAACTGGTCGCGCACAGCAACTAACTGACAGTCCAATTTAATACAGTGATTGCAACCATTACCGCTAGCTGAAGATTTATCACTCGACACCTTATTGAGACATCCAGCATCTTTAACTTGAGGCTTTGACCCAGAATTATTGGGAGTGGGGGCACGCCGGGAACGTGGAATCCCACTTCCATTAAATCTCCTTCCCCGCTGCTGATTATGTCCAATAGATTTAACAACATGACAAGAAAGAATGGGCTGTTTACTCATTTTATCACCCAGGCTAGGCTTGAAATTTGTGGAAGTAAAAACATTTCGGGTATTGAATCTTCCGTTGTCTGGGTGATTCCAGCACTACCAAATGCCCAATGCGCCGACACCGAGTGCAAAACCGGCGCTCTCCCTTGCCGTTAGGCCGACTGCTAATATTAAGAGGGACAACCGTGGAGCTTGCCTCCAAAATATCCTGAAACTTTGGAAAAATCGCCCTCAACTGCATCCAACTCCCAGGTGGCTCTAGGGAGAGTAACAATGCTCGAACTTCTGGCAATTCGGCACCTGCCAGGACAACCTGAATCGAATGTTGCTCTGAAAATGGTACCTGCAGGGCCTCAGCAACTAACTCGATGTATTCCACAAATTCCTGAAAGATTGCCCACGGAAATAATTCTCCTGAATAATTTGGTTCTTAACCGAAGATGGAAATGACTCATGTAATAATAGAGTACGGAATTCTTGCATGTTAAGAGCAACGGTAAGCGCATCCAAGATGGCGTCACTTACACGCCCCCGGACACGCGGGTAAAGACATTGCTGTATGGACGTATAGGGTACGCCATACGCGGAAGCCTGCTCACAGAATATGATAAAAAGTTTAAGAAAAATGAAGACTTCCTGTGGCGACACTGGTTCCATGATTGGAAAATCCTCTAACAGGGTCTGAAAAGGATGCGGAAACTCCGCCATCTTAAAGTTTAAGTCTTGTTCCACCATAATAAAGATTAATATAAGTAGAAAAATTGAAAAGTCCGCCGGCGTGGTCTTGTGGTTAGCGTCGCTGACTACAGATCCGTCGGCCCGGGTTCGATTCCCGGTACCTCCTCGGATTTTTCTGAGGTACGGAAGGCTGGTAGGGGTGCACTCAGCCTCGTGATTCAAAATTGAGGAGCTACTTGATAGAGAAGTAGCGGCTCCGGTCAAGAAAACCACCATTAACGGCCGTGGGTGTCGGCATGCTGACCACATGCCCCCCAATCCTGCCATCTGCCTACGGCAGATGACGCAGCGGTCGGGTGGTAGGCCAAGTCCCTCCAGGGATGTAGCGCCACGGAGTTTAGAAAAATTGAAAATGAGGGGTCAAAAGCTGACCGAGTTCGATCTGCTACCACTTTTGTTGCACGCACTAGGCCTCGGCCCCAGATCCTGTTGATTGGAGCAGTGACCCCCGGCCCCAGATCCCGTTGTAGGGAGCAGGGACCCCCTTTGAAATAAGTAATGCAGAAATACGAAAGACGAG
This sequence comes from Ectobius pallidus, assembly GCA_964059195.1. Lineage (NCBI taxonomy): Eukaryota > Metazoa > Arthropoda > Insecta > Blattodea > Ectobiidae > Ectobius > Ectobius pallidus. The sequence continues at coordinate 48,288,208 of CAXKWD010000008.1, forward strand.
AAAATCTGGTATGCAACATTTATTGTAATGATACTTGGGACACAGTAACAAACACTGTGAATAGACACCAAAACTGACCATACAGCAGTAAAATATAAAATACCATAATAGGCTTACGTTAAGAATAACTGGTAACAAGCAAGCAAAATTTGTATACTGCAGATACTTGAGATTTAAATAAAGTGGACAAGGCTTGAGGCCATAATAATACATGGGGCTAACTCGGCAAGCAATCCTTCTTCCATATTAAAAAAGACAAAACGAAACATACCAAAAATAACTAACTTGAATAAAACGAAACAGAAAACGAACACAAGACTGGTGGGCGAAACAAAACAGTAATAACTCAAATAAACTAAAGAAAACCCACCAGTAAATTTAGAACAAAGTTAACAAAACATACCTGCTGGCTAAACAGAAATACAGACGGACGAGTTCCTCAACTACATGCCGGTAACTCACACAACACCTGGATCACGATCGGAAGACAACTCAACCGCGGCAACGCCCACACACAGTAAGAGAGCGCCACACAAAATATACAAAAACAATATTGACTAAAAAGAGGGCGTTGTAAAGCCAGAACGCGGGAAACGAACAATAGAAAGCACTATAACCAAAACAAAACGGAAGAAAGATAGCTTGCAGATAATGATGTAAGTATGTAAATATAGTAAAAAAAAAAAAGATAAATTAATAATTGAAGTTAATAAATTAAAGAAAGAAATTAATATATATAAACTTAGTTAATAGAATTTAGTTAATTAATTATTTAAAGCAGTGGTCCCGCTGGTGGGTCGCAGGAGCAATTTTAGTGGGTCGCGAAAAGGGCAGAAAAATTAAACTTGTTTTCAATATAAGGAATATAAGGCATTTGAACACAATAAAACTATTGAAAGGCATATGAAAAACATGTGCTCTATTTTATATAGCATATATTGGTTATCGTTACGTAGTAGTGGGTCGCGATTTTTTTTTATAATTATAGCCTATATTGGTTATCGTTATGTAGTAGTGGGTCGCGATTTTTTTTATAATTATAGCCTATATTGGTTATTGTTTTTTAGTAGTGGGTCGCGATTTTATTTTTATAATTATAGCCTATATTGGTTATCGTTATGTAATAGTGGGTCGCAAAAAAAATTCTAGGTGAAGGTGGGTCCCAGGACAAAAAAGTTTGGGAACCGCTGATTTAAAGGATCGTGCCAAAATCAAGTGGCACACGCAGTAAACCCTAACGTAGAATTAAGGTGAATATTACAATGTATTATCAAAAATATAAAATAAGTATTTTACACCAACACCATTCACAGTAACATTCTGCTTTTCTACACAACAATATGCGAGCTGAAGTACGTCTGTCAATTACTTAAACGGCGAATTTCCTGTTTTTCTACATTTTTTCTATACGACCATACTCCATCCAGAGCTCAGTGGAATAGTGGAGTGAGTAATTTTTTGCTACCTGCTGAGTTTTGTGCCAAGTTAAAGTAGACGTACTATAGGCCCATATTGGGATATAGCCGAATAATTGAAGCAAATGCTGCGTGAATTAGAAAGAGCCTACTGGTAAATTTGGGCGGTCAGGAGATTCGATTTGAACCCAGGACCGCTTGCATATTAGCCTATATCACCTCGCTCCGATTGGATTTGGTCTATTCATTACGACTGAGGTACTACCCAAGGCTGGTATATGTAAGGTTGCCTCGTTCGACGCGCATGCGTATTGAGCACGAGGGATGTGACGTGGCCCCTAGCCCGGCAGGAGGATTTAAACACCTACATACAATGGCAATGATGGGAATAAAACTTATTTTTAGCTAAAATAATGCATGTATCTGTAAAGATAGACTACATATGATCTTACAGGGGGTATGGCTTAATAGAGGGACCACTTCTGAGTGCTCAGGCCTCAAATGAATAAGCTGTAACAAAATATATTGAGACATTTGAAACAAAATATTTAAGCTGCTGGTTTCTGTAAAACATACTGTGGATGTCAAAATAAAGAACACGCACAAACATCTTACATTTCTCTTTAAATTTATTGGGGTACTTTTACAACTCTTTGGTTATGACTCAGAAAATGGGTAGTAGCCTATACAACTTTTTTTTTGTCTTATGCAGAGGGGAGTTTGCCCTTTTGTAAATAATTCTTTATTCATACACATTGCCAGCAGAAACTTAAAGAGCCTGTCCATTTTATTTATAGACAGCAGCAGACTATTGAAAATTTTCCTTTCTGAGCTGACCACCTACACTATATTTGACAAAAAAAATGTTCTATTCAAAAAGATGGGTTAAGGGTTAGAAAATGTGATTTTACCCTTCAGATGTAAAAAATGTTCTATTCAAAAAGATGGGTTAAGGGTTAGAAAATGTGATTTTACCCTTCAGATGTAAAAAATGTACATTGAAGCAAGACTCCATTTTAAAAATCTTTAAAACATCAGTTCACAGTCAGACAGCTCTAGTTTCAAGTGTCGTGCACAAGTTCTATGTTAATATTGATTCAAAGTTCTGATTAGATACGTCATATATGTGCTATAATTATCGCCTGAATTTAATAGTTGGGGAATTCTTATAGCCTATATATAACTTTATCACCTCAAGTGTCAGTGTACCAGAGTGTGTGTTTTTTTAAAGAGTGGCTCACTATTGAATTCCATTACTGCTTTAATGCCGCTTAAATAATTACAATGTTAGTGTACTGTACAGTATAATGTTTTAATAACGCTTCGAGGAATTAGGAATCCTCTTTTCCAGTATATACCAGTATTAAAGTAAAAATCCTTCAACATTTTATTTATGGACTCCCCTAATAAAACATCTGTCAGAAACTGAATAACTACATGTATACCCATAAACCTGACTGGGGCTCACCCACTGAGGTGGGGGGAAGAATATTCAACAATGGATCTGTTGTTAACTGCAAAAGAAGCCACTTCCTACTGAAGGTGAGTTATTGACTCATTATTTTATTATAAGCGCGTCTTAAAATCCATATTTACATGTAAACATGACTAAATTGAGTCTTGGACTGTTCGACCATTTAAAAGCTGTCGGTCGGTATACATTTAAAGATATACCTTTTATATTTATGATCACTTTGATTCATTTGTAAATGTTTATTTCAAAGTGTTCTACAAACAGAATACAGATTGGTTTATAATATAATAATTGTTATTCCGTGCGGAGATTTTATTTATCTTCCAGTTTTCTGCCTCTGGAAAGCATTATTCCATGTTGTCTATTCCTGTTTGGTTTTAATAATTGTTTAGTATCTATGATTAGAAGCTCTGCAATTAAATTGTGACAAGTACATTGCAATCAGAGGTGACTTCGTTCATCTTATAGACGTTTAATTTAACTTAATTTCATGTAAAATAAATACAGAAAATACATAACTGCGCATCGATCTCATTGAGAGATTTATTTTTATAAGTCAAGACGAATATTGCAAAGTATACCAAAGTCTATTCTTTTTAAGCCTCCTTCCATAATTTAGAATAATTTACCTGAAATAAGTAAACATACCTAAAAATGTAAAATTTAAAATATTTCAGCATAATCCAAGCTATATCTACTAGACTACTTTTTCCTGAGTCAGACAAACTTTTTCCTAACTTTGTAAAGCTGCACTATTCTTATTTGTACCTGTATTAAATATTTATTTTAATTTGTATTAAATCCTCTTTATATGCAGGGTCGTATGCATTCTATCTTCACCTCGGAAACATGTATTAGGGGCCTATTGTTGGTAAAATGATGGTGTTTTCGTGTTATTTCTTCCCATCATTACCATTGTATGTAGCTGCTTAATTCTCGCGCGGGCTGGGGGTGACGTCACACAGCAGTGTAGGACTCTCCCCACAGCTCTTACGGGAACGAGGCAACCTTACATATACCAGCCTTGGGTACTACCCGCGCGCCACTTCTTGAGCGCTGGATTTATGGGGAAGTGAGGGTCGGGGCGAGACCATCGTAAATACAGACCTCCATACAAAATAAAGATGGCCGCCAACGCGATCCAACCACCGCATTAGGCAATGAAGACTCTGTTTGGAAGTTTTATTTTTCAAACATTGTTTCCTGAGTCTAAAAAAATGAACAGTGTAAATATTCGCACACTTTTTAAGACGAACAAAATTATTTAATTATCTTTAAAATAATATTAAACTGCAATCACGGATTTGACTAGAATATGGCAATCCAATATATCTGGACTTCGTAATTCCGCTTAGGCCTACAGGTTATGTTAGTATTTCACGTAATATAACTATTATAATAATTTATGTTATTTTTCCAGTTGGGTTGAACTGTAAATTTCGGGAAATTGGTACATTGCGACCAACGAGCTAGAATAGAGAATAGGCTGCGTTCGGGGAGCTCGCTTTCAGCGCTAAAAGCGTGCTTTGGTCGTTCGGGGAGCTCGCTCACAGTGCTGTGAGCGCGTATGTGACGTCACGGTTTGAAAGCGTTTGACGTCACTGCTCGTGCTAACAACGCTTTTTCTGGAGAGGTGAGGCACGAGATGCTGCGAACGCTATTAGCGATTTCATTGGTCCACGAACGTCGTCTGCAGGTTTAGTTTAATTTATTGTACAAAACATACATGAACATTGTTAATATAATGCATACATCAGTGGCGGCTATTCAGGGGAAGTAGGTGAAGTAGCACTTCACCAGTATTTTTCCTTTACAATACGTATTTTTTAAGTTTATTTTCCATATCACGAATGTTTGTTCTTACTATAATGTATTTCTACAATTTTGAATTTCCCTCCACTACTGGTGTCAACGCTAGGAGGCAGTGAGCTCCCAAGTCCTCCTAGCATTGAAGCTGAATATTCCCAGATGCTTGGGTAGTCTGTTCCACTAAAATTAGCTAAGGATCCACTAAGGATGGCAAGCAGCAGTTTTCTCGCTTATCCCACGTCCGCTAGGTGACGAGAACAGACTACCCACGAAGCCGTCCCTCTTGTTCAGCAGCTCACACTGTTAGCTCGGAGAAAGAGGTGGGCAAGTTAGATCTTCCACCGTCTGATGGTCTGACGCCGCCAAATTCGAATGCGTTAAATTCAGAAAAACACGGATTCCACAACCCCGATTAAGAATTCTGTCGCACTGGGAACACTAAGCGACTTCCTCTACCTCGATAATTAAAAATACTATTTTCTCGTCTCTTATTCCATTTCCGGGGAACTCTCACGCGGTTTTCCCTGCCCTAATTATTATTATTATTATTATTATTATTATTATTATTATTATTATTATCATCATCATCATTATTATTATCATTATTATTGTTATTATTATTATTTTTACTGCCTCTGCCCGTACCATAGTACCATAGAGGAAGTATTGTTTTCGACCCCCAAATTCGAAGTTGAGTTTTTTATATAAATGCACGTTTTGAGGCCCCCTGAATCCAAAAATGGTGTGTGTGAAAAGTCTGTGAACAAGCTAGCTCCAAAACGGAAAATCGTATGAAATCAAAATTTCGTATTTGGGTAAGGTACCTTCTGAAGATGTGAACCGAAGATTGGCGATAAGTTTCCCTTATTTTTAAGGGGACTTTACATTAAGAAATTTTCGTTTTTCGCGATTTTCTCAAAAACGGCTCTAACGATTTTCTTTAAAATTTGCACATGTGTTCCTTTTACTGAGAGCTAAAACTTATATTTGAAACTTTTTTTCGAAAAAATTCTCTGAAGGGTAGTTACAAGCCACCCACTGTTCACCCACTATTTGTAGAAAGTTTGTCTTGCGTGATGAACAACTGAATATGCGCTCTTTCATGGCCTCTTATTCTATAAGAATGTGAAGTGATAAAAATGTATTGTTGGCCATGCATAGAGTAAAGAAGTATCTGAAGGAAATATTCGATAAATTTCGGAAATTATTCTTTACGGCGGAAAGTTCAATAAACGTCTGCAGTCACTTGTTCTTTTTTTAAGTTTGTTATATAGCCTGTGCTTTTAGTCTCATCGTTGAAAGAAGAGGTATTTGTAGGATAATTAGCGTAAAATTGTGTCTTGCGATTCTGTACAAGGATATGTGAATTATTTGGGCAGAGGCAGTTATGTGACTTTCACATCAGATTTTTTTGTGCTATTTTCTCTCGTCACACAACTCACACAACGTTCGACGAGACGAGAGAAATTAGCAAAAAAATAATTAGGGTAGAGAAAATCGCGTGAGAATTCCCAGAGATGGATTAAGAGACGTGCAGTTTAGATAGGCCTACTAATAATTTTTAAAAATATTTTAAGTTTGCTGTATGAAATGGTATTTGCAGCACACCCTCGTTTTGAGCCACGAGCCGCTATTGGGTTTATTCCATTATTAACATAAGCATGTGGCATTTTTTTTTCTCTTCACCTAATTTTCCGGCCACGAGCCGCCACTGGCATACATGTACGAAAACATGTAATACATACATGTACATTGAACATTGTTAATATTTATAAAATATATACCTTAGAATACATACATAAAATAATGCATACCATACAAATTAATGTTACAAAGAAAAATAACAAATACAAAGATAGATAAAGGATAAGCTTTTTTTACGTTAGCTTTAGGTCCGGCAGGATTTATTATGAAGTTAAGAAGTCTAAAGGTTTAAAAGGTCCAGACTGAAAACAGAAACGGTAAAATCTGGTCATGTTGTTTAATGATTTTCAGTTGGGTGTTTTATGTCATCTAGTGAGTATGGGCAAAGTTTTATAAGCCAAGATTTTAAGGTCGTCTGCTGAAGGTATTATTCTCATCCCGTGTAAAGTTTGGACCGTGGCAGAAAAATGCAATGTTCGCGTTTCCTTAAGCTGCCCAGATGGAAGGGTTTGCGAGATAATATTCAATCTCTTCTTTTATAATTAGCGCAATAGCGGTCAAAAAACTTTCCTTCGACCGTCTGCTGCCATATTCACCGCCATTGTTTTCGTTGCTGTTAGCGTTCGGGGAGCTTCGTAGCGCGAGATGCTAATAGTCTCCTCGAACGGCACTCTATGGGCCATTCAGATAGAAACTTAACCGTAAACGTAAGAACGTAAACTTAAACGCACACTTTAGCACGGCACTGAGCATTCGCAATGAAAACTTAAACGTAGGTAACAACCAATCACAAACGAGAACGTGAACAGCTGATAAAAATGGCCGCAGCAGACGAAAATACTTTCATTTTTCTATTAAACATGCATTCATTCATTTTATTGTCATTAGATCAAAATATATAGTTGTAATAGACATTGTCCAAAGAATATACAAAACTATTTATATAATAAAAATAATACTATAAAATTAGAGCCTTAAATCATTCATGTCAGACATTTCATACTCGTCAATACTGTAAAAACATTTAGTTTTTAACCAATTTTTTATAACTATTTTAAAACGATTAAGTGTAGCAGTTCTAGCACTAAGTAGCAGCTTATTAAAAAGCTTAGCACTTAAATAATTAAAACTGTTTTGGCTTTTACTTAACCTAGCAAAATTTATATTTATATGATATATAGTATCATGGTCATGATGATCATGGGAATCCAGTGTGTAGGCCATTAAAAATTTACATCATACAACCGTATGCAGACATATAAAAATTAACAGACTATTATATGTGCTGTATTTACTACTGTAGTTAATTTCTTGGGGAACTATTGTTCATATATTTTCCTTCAATGCCGCATCTTTATATAATGGATGCCATTTATCATAATGACGGGTTTCTCATTCATAGACGCCATCTCTTGGCTACTTCCACTTCCGTCTACTGTTCTGTTTCTGATTGGTTGTATCGTTATTTTTCGCATAAACATAACGCAGAAGCTTGGTGTTTGCAAGCTTCTACGTTACGTTTAATTTTACGTCTAAGTTTCACGTTTACGTGATGCATTGTGAATGGTCACATTGAAAAACATGGCCGCAAGCTTCTATGTTTACGTTACGTTTACGGTTAATTTTCTATCTGAATGGGCCATGAGCGCTTCGTACTCACAGCGCGAAAGCGAGCTCCCCGAACGCAGGGTAATAGTCTCCCCGAACGGCACTCTGAGCGTTTCGTACTCACAGCGCGAAAGCGAGCTCCCCGAACGCAGCCTAGAGTGGCTGTTGTGCCGCCATATTTGAAGCAAATTGAATGTGCATCCGCGATGTTCTCAGCTGCCGGGCTGTCACATTAAAGTATTGTTGTATACTAGAACCTGGGACTATACATACTGTGTACTGAAAAATCACCACTGTATACTTCAATATATTAATCACATCACATATTATGTCAAATTAGCAATTAAATTTTCTTTAGGAATAATACGTAAAATAATATAAATCATGTTGGCTCGAAATCCTAGGCGTAAGAGTTGAGAAAACCCATTGGTAGGCTATTGTACTAGAGAAACAAGTCAAAACACAGTGAATTTAAAAAAAAAAACAAAAAAACAAAAAAAAAAAAAAAAAAAAAGAAAAACATCAGAAACTCCAGTTCAGAAAATAATGTAGTAATGCAATAGGCCTACTCAGAATAATTTACAATATAGTAGACGCCATATTAGGCCTAGCGGAAATTGCTAAATTTAAGTGTACCATTCACACAGACCAAACCAGTCTTCAAAGAACTGAATATTTTATCACTCGGTGGTGCAGAAGAATAAATTTTAAAAAAAAAAATCTGATGTGAAAGTCACATAACTTCCTCTGCCCAAATAAAAGTTAGCAGTATTCACATATCCTTGTACAGAATCGCAAGACACAATTTTACGCTAATTATCCTACAAATACCTCTTCTTTCAATGATGCGACTAAAAGCGCAGTCTTTATAACAAACTTTAAAAAAAAAAAACAAATGACTGCAGACGTTTATTGAACTTTCTGCCGTAAAATATAATTTCCGAAATTTATCGAATATTTCCCTCAGATACATCTTTCCTCTATGCATGGCCAACAATACATCTTTCTCACTTCACATTCTTATATAAAATAAGAGGCCGTGAAAGAGCGCGAATTCAGTTATTCATCACGTAAGACAAACTTTCTACAAACAGTGGGTGAACAGTGGGTGGCTTGTAACTACCCTCAGAGAATTTTCTCGAAAAAATGTTTCAAATAAAAGTTTTAGCTCTTAGTATAAGCAACCTATGTGCAAACTTTACAGAAAATCGTTAGAGCCGTTTTCGAGAAAATCGCGAAAAACGAAAATTTCTTCATGTAAAGTTCCCTTAAAAATAAGAGAAAATAGTCGCCAATCTTATCCTCACATCTTCAGAAGGTACCTGACCCAAATACGAAATTTTGTTTTCATACGATTTTCCGTTTTGGAGCTAGCTTGTTCACAGATATTTTCCACACAGACACACACACACACAGACACACAGACACACAGACACACAGACATGTTTCCAAAAATAGAATTTTTGGATTCAGGGGGCCTTGAAACGTGTATATATGCTAAAAACTCAACTTCGAATTTTGGGGTCGAAAACAATACTTCCTCTACCTATAGTACCTATGGTACGGGGAGAGGAAGTAAAAATGACATGAGAAAAATAGGCCTATGTTTGTTGACAAGATACAAAAAAGAAGTGTGCGTGGAACGCCACGCGACAAAAGTGAAACTTATTTATTTTTTCACTTTTGGACTATTTGATTTTTTCAATTTTGGATTGCTGGACTTTTTTACTTTTGGATTTTTTATTTTTTTATTTTGGAATTGTGGATTTTTTAATTTTGGATTTTTTAAATTTTAGATCTTTAAATTTTTAATTTTTGGATTTTTACATTTTTTTAATTTTGGATTTTTGGATTTTTTAATTTTGGATCTTTTAATTTTGGAATTATGGTTTTGTAATTTTTGGTTTTTTAATTTTTGAATCTTTTAATTTTTTATTTTTTGGGATTTTTTAAATTTGGATTTTTGATTTATTAATTTTAAATTTTTAGATTTTTAAATTTTGGATTTTTTAATTTTTAATTTTTTGATTTTTTACAATTTTAGATAAGCCTAATCATTGAGTTGATTGTTTTCTGTGCAGTCCGTTCCGTCACACCTCACTAATTTCTTGACGATTTTGAACGTAACACTAATTTCGTGACAATTTTGAGCGTCACACAAGCTCTCGATCTACCCCTAGCGCGGCTAAAGAAATTTCACTTCAAAAATTTTCAATTTTACACACTCTTAAAATATTTAAACAGTGACGGGGATTCTTGGCGGCAACATTTATATCTGTACAATCTTATAGATGCCTAGAAATTATTTCAAACTTACTGTCCTTTGAACAATATTAATTTTGTAAACATCTGCCTCAGTTGCTTTCCTCTTTCCTGCTCAGACCTGTTCCTGCAGAAGTCATGTAATCTACAGGTGAAAAACAGTTTCAAAATTAGTTTAAGAAGTGAGGCATAATGAGATTCATCATCTGGTTCCGAAGCGGTAAACAAGCAGGCATATTTTTTACCAAAAGTATCCACACAAATGCAATCAAAATACATATAAAGATAGCAGACGATACGAGTAACAGGTAGGAGAAAACATGGCGGCTATGTTTCACGAAGGCACCACCCAGAGCGCTGTAAAGGACACAACAGCCACTCTATAATCTCTATTCTAGCTCGTTGATTGCGACTCACCCGAGTCCCCCACTCCTACTCTCAATCCCTCCCCTAGCGGTGGCATTTGAATTACTAGAAGTGACGGTAGCGCCATCTCTTAATGAACTGAGGAAACAGAAAAAATAATTTGTTTCTTCTTTATTCTCTTCTTTTCCCGTCACCTTCTTCCCAACCTCTCACCTCCTCTTCACCCTACCTATTTGAGACCTATTCCTAAGAGTAAATTTTGGATCAACCGGGATTCGAACCCGGGACCCCTAGCATTATAGCTAGGAGTCTTGACCTCTACGCTACGAGTGAATGTTGAGCACTGAAGGAAGCTTTCGTATATCAGAGTTATGTTAGGGGGATTTCATGAGTTTTAACGCAAGAATCTGTTTTTATAAGTACAGTAGTGTTGGTACAAGGGAATTTTCCTGCATCAATTAAGCCACATTTTACGTTATAATACGGCGTTTTTTTATAATTATGAAATATTATGTATGGTACAAGGGTATTTCTTGTATTGTGAAATAGCCTATTTTGTTGGAAGGGTCGTTTTTATAATTGTGGAATATTATGTGGAGGTGCAAGGGGCTTTCTATATTGTGAAATATTAGGTGACATATCAATTGTAATTATGAATTACCGGCGTTGAGCAACGGCTACAGGCATGAATGTATGCGTTGTGGGGAAGCGGAGCAGACGGCACGCGGGAAGCAGCCAGGCGGGGAAGCGGCCAGGCGAGTGTCGAGTGGAAAGGGGAGCAGGGTGAGTCGTAAAGTACTAATTTGCCTAAATTTCTTATTATAACCTACTGTAACCTATTACATGAAATATTAAGCTAATGTTTTGACTAGGCCTATATAACCTGCAGTGCCCTAGATTTCACTGTTCAGACATAGTTGTGTTCCTACATTAGGTTAAACACATTAATCAGAGTAAAATACCCCAACTTTAAATTTCTTAGTTAAATTACAGATCTCTATAGGATTTCGGGCCTACCTGTCAGTAGCGAAAAGTCGATCCGAGAAGACTCACTGGTTGCTAAGTTTCATCACTTTTCGGTTTGTTACTTTTTCTGCAACTTCACCACTCCATATTCAATTGAAAATTATTTATGGTCCTATTCTTTCCACTATGATTTTATTAAAAAATAATATAATACAAACAATAATACTTATTTACAATAGTGGATAAAACAATCCCCTCCAACACACAACGTTTCAACCTGCCCTCCAGGCCTTTCTCAAGTGTACTGAATTGAAAAAATCATAAACAAACTGCCGTAACTATGTAGCACCTATTGTAAATAAGTATTATTGTTTGTATTATATTATTTTTTAATAATTTCACCACTCCTTTTGTTCACAGACTTTTTTCTCTGGAATTTCAAAGCCAGTTCCTTAGAACAATTTTTTTCATTAAGGACTTTGGTATAGTTATTTATAAAAATGTTGGCTAACACTTTCATACTTTTCTTGATCACAATGTTGACACTTATACCACACTCACACACTTCATCTATATTGTTAATTTTGAGTTCACACATTTCAATTCCTAAATTAACTACTGCATTCCTTTGGTTTTGTAACCTTAAAAAATCACTCTCATATGAACCACTAATCAATGTTTGGAACAGTTTATAGCCTATGCATCACTGCACAGAGAAATCATAAAAGGGGAAGGAAATTTTAAACCGCCTCTATTTATCTGTGAAAAATAGGTCAGAACTTCTGGTGATTCAGCTGACACCACCATTTCCTCATCTGATTGCAGCATTGACAAGCAAGTACGACATGCCCCACGCAGAGTTAATTTTTCACTAACTTTCTTGCTAGAATAGCTAGCAATACATAGAAGCACTTTCTGGGTATCAACAGGGATAGGAGCATATGGAACTTCTTCTATTGCAGGCTGCAGATGATCTAAACTTTCAGAAAATTTCTCTGTTACTTGCTTATGAACCTCTGATACAAAACTGTTCAAACTAAACTCTCCATATTTAGCTGATTTGAGCTTCAAAACACTTAACAGCTTCAATTTTCTTTCTGATTCTAGAATCTGTTCTACACCAACACTATAACAACACCCACTCAGTCTCCTGTAAGCTCCAAATCTACCTTCCAATATGTCAGTCTGTAGCTTAGCAGTCAATATGTAATCCCAGTTATAAGTGAAGAAAATGTACCTGCAGAGCTCAACCAATGAAACAAGCGTGTGAGTCAGTGCTGTGTATGTTTCATTGCTCAGCTTTCCTCCCTTCGGCGAGTGTGATAAATGCCACATATCAATATATGTTTTCAGATTCAACAAAAATTCAAGTTTTATATCACTTGGCCCTGTAATTGGGTGCGCATCAGTATTTCTTGTATGCACCCCCTTCATAGGGTGTTTGACATTGCAAATATTCCACCATCTTATTACTAATCTTAAAAATTCAATGGTTCCATCTGAAATGTTTATACCATTTGATTTTAATGTCTCCAAGGCTGCTACATTTGTTGAATGGAAGACACTTACAGCAAGTGAAACATTTTGTCTTTCAATTGATGTAGGGTATAAACATTTTCTGTTTAAATTTGGGGCCAATTTAAGTGTTCAGTTCTTCTCAGAGTGAAACAAATCTTTCAGATCAGAAAATTTAGCCTCAGTACTGTTGTACTGGAAACTTAAACTACCTTCTGGTTCTGCTGCCAACTTTTCACTGAGAGGAAAAGTCTGACTGATATCAGGCATAATGAAAGTTTGAACTGAAGCATTTAACCAGTTGTTTCTAATGCATTTTAAGAGATGAACACTATCGAAGAGCAGATATAAAGGTTTTGATGGATCTGCTGGATTGGGAACATGGCTCTTCAATGAACCACCACAAAGGAGTTCATACATTCTCCTATTCACACTATGATTGTCTGCTACTAGAGACACCACTTCAACTTCTAGTTCCTTCATACATTTAAGGACTTCATTGGTCATTTTGAGTAATATTTTTGCATCTAGTTTTTTAACTGGGAATAGAGCAATGACATCACTATTAGGAGAATGCAGTGATGCAGACATAAATACTTGTATGGTTCCTGCTGCTTCTCGTAAATCACTATTCTCAGCTATACCTATAATCTTCCCCCCTCTGTATGTCATTTTACTGTTAACGTAGATTTCATCTAACATAACAGTTACAATTTTGTCTTTCTCCTCTAACTGTTTGATTTTTTCCTTCATGAAAGCCTTCTGTGCAGGACCAAGACCTTGGCTAGTAGGCCCTAATTTACATAAAAATTGTCGTAGGTAGTGTCATAATATTAGTCTCCCTCATTAATTGGTACGCACCAGGAAATGTGTAGCACAAACTTGCAGCCCAAATTAAGAGTTGTGGAGAGTATCTAATTTGGTTCATAAAGCAAAGGTCTAACTGCTCTATACAAAATTTTATTTTGCCATTCTTCTCAAGAGTAGTCAGAAGTTACTGCTTCTTTCAAAAAGCTGGTCAAAGCTAAAACCCTGTCTTTAAGTCCTATACTAGAATCTTTATAGGTACTTAAGTGACTTATAAGGCTGTCAAATTTAGACCATTTGTCACATTTATGATTGTCCTTGTTTTCAATATCTAAAATCCACTTAAAGTTTTCTGAGGGTAAACAAATGTTTTTAAAAAAAAAACCTCACATGTAAGTCTTTATCAATCTTCAGACTCAAACAACATGATGGGACATCATCAATTGAGTTGTCATCTATCTTAATAAAAATAACATAGTCCTCTTTTTCAAAAATAATGAAGGGGCTAAAATCTTTCTCCCTAACCTCAATCTTAAATTGTGCAAAGTCACAAATTGTGTCTTTCTCGCACCACTTAATAAAATTACTTTCGTCTTCCTGTAGTAATATCTGTGTACGTTCCTGTGGATCTTTCCTGGGTTTAGAGATGCTAACAGTATGGTATGAAGGCTGATTGGGAAAAATGGTGGGATAAGCATCGTCTGATAACTAAGGGGCGTTTCTTCTTATTCGAATGGAAACCTTTTTCGTGCAGTTAAAAATTTGTCCACAAGAGCGCAGCAGGGTCTGAGGAGGTCCTGCCATCTCGTTCTGCCATATGCTTATGCGTATCAATAGATGTGAATAATGTTTGCTTTCCTATAAAAACTGGCGATTAATAACGTTTAAGTTATATTCCAGAAATCAGATACCTATATTCTGCCTAGGAGAGTATTGAAAAAAGTATTGATTTGTTAAAAGAATTAAAAAATTAATGTCTGTCTGAAGTAATAATTGGTTGTAATTATTAAGTCGAAAAGAACCCGTGGGGTGTGTCAGCAAAAACAGGAACAATAATTATCTTGCAGTGGCAGAGACATGTGTAGCTTAGTGACAAATAATTCAAAATATTAAAATTATTCCTGTTATTCGCGATGACATTTGTATTCGTTAAATGGTGAAGAAATATTTCAAATTTTATGAAACATTTAAAACTTGTTGTACAGTACTTCACAAAGAAAACATCCCATCTTCTTTAGATTTATAACCATAGTCGTAAATACGTTAAAAAAATTCTTTATACCGTAAGTCATTTTTAAAAAGTAATTTAGGTTCATGGTTGTTTGCTTTCACAATATTCTGTATATATTTCAGCTTTCGGTTATGGATTTACTGTGTGGTAAACAGATGCTAATATTTGATTAATATAACACAGTAGTTATAGAAAGTAAAGAACTTGGATACAAATGTGTAAATATTTTGTTCCTATTATCATTAATATTTTATAAATAAATTTAGGTTACGTTTGCTTGCTTCTAAATAATATCCTTTAGAGGCTTACGAATAAGACATGCTCCAGAATTATAGCTGTCATTAAGTTTTTGTGTGGAAAACAAATAAAAATTAAAGTATTTGAATAGTGTATCATATTAGTAATAGAATGTTCTTTTCATGAAGTCAACGTAATCTGAAAGAAGCTGGAATGTCAAAATAAGGTAATAAGGAAATGGTTTTCTTGTGATTATTACTATAGGCCTAAATGCGTAATATTTTTAACATCAACGCCCATCCATAATATAGGTTCATACTTTTTGCTTTAGAATTATATTGCATAAGTTTCAGAATTATGGCTCGCAGGGAATTGTTATTCATTGTACTGGGTTCTCATATGCTAATAATTCAAAATACTATGTTCTCTTCGCTTCGAGTTAAAATATCTACGTGCATCGGTAATTCCAGTTCTAATATAGTGTCTACATATCATTAATGTGCATTATAAAAGTGAGTTGTATATAATAACAGTGTAGTTGATTTATTTATTTTTTTATTTTTTATTTTTTGTATCTAGAGGGAAAAAATAGCCAGTGCCAATTGCCAGTATAGAAAGGAAAAATTTGCTTTGACGTCTTCTTTAAAATATATATATATTTTTAATCTTCAATTTACAAGAACAACCAATGTCTGTAAGAATAATTCAGTTTTGAAATCGTTTCAATTTTACGATTTGTTTTAATGTTTGCAATGAAAAAACTTAAGAATTTAAACAAAATATTAATAATTTTATTATACAAATTATAAAAAATGTGAAACAGAAATATGTGAATTTTTGTTATGAAGTTGATAAATTAAGTAAGTTGTATTTATCAAATACTGTCCATAGAAGTAATTTTGTATCATAGTTTGAAAGAGAATAAATGGTTGAGTCTCCTGCTGGGCGAACTTTCTGTTTAAAGCAACAGAACATAAGTGAATCTTGTCCATTTGATGAAGATATTTGAAACATGGCCTTCTGTTGTAGATAATGAGAATACTACTTCTTGTTAAGTTTTATTCTTTGTAAAAATGATTAAGATAGTGAGTCAATTCTGAGGATTTGAAAGTGTTGAGCGAGGAGATTTGAAGGAAATCATAGACTATTAACTATTAGCATCCGTTTAATCTTCCTTATATTTTATAACCATATATTTCGTAAAGCTTATGTGTACACCTCTGTTTTACACAGAGGATCGCCACAACATGTTTTCTGGCATTCTGATTGATGTTTAAATAGTCTGTTCCATTATGTTCAATGGAGAGCAGACGACATGCTTGGACCTCTTTTGACCCTGCTGCCACCTATCGGGAGTCGCTGACAGAAAGGTTCCCATAGGGAACCATCTACTAGAGATGGGGAATATTTCTTGTAACTGTTACTTTGTAACTGTTACATGTATGTAACGGTAACGACCTGTTACAAAAAATCAAAAGTAACGGTTACCAAAGCTCCTCCTAGGATATCTTATTTTCGTCTCAACCAAAGGCGGAATCAGAAAATACTGAAAGGAGGGGCCGACACAGACGAAATTTTGCTGTTATTGGGGGTGTGGGGGTATGGATTATCCCAAAAATGGGGGTCCGGGGTCCTCCCCCGGGATTTTTGTTAAAAAAGGGGGGAAAAACGACAAACCCACAATAATAACTGCAAAAAAGAGCAAAGAGCACATTTTCAAACATTCAAATCTCGCTTTATATGAGCTATCGAGAAACTAGTTATTGATTTGCAGAGTACTCATCAAGAGCTTTTCAAGGATACCCCATAAGACGTGGTTTCAAAAATTTCAAATTTCCATCCCCCACCCCCACTCTTACCCCCAAAACCCCCGAATCGTTGGTGTCACTGTGAACTCTATAGGAAGTACTCTAATTTATTCAAACAAATTTTCTCTCTATACTTCATAGGGGCCGAGATATAAATATTTCAAAATTTCAACCCCCCTCCCCTTGGGCCAATTTTGCTCATTAACGAACTTGTCCGAACTATTGGGCCTAGAAATAACATAATAAAATTTGGTTCAAATATCTTCAAAATTACGGCCGTTAGCATGTAAAGATATATAAGTAGTACAAAAGGGGGGAACAGACCAGATGACGTCATGTGGCCCCAATTTTTTTAGCATGTGTTAGTATAGGAAAGAACGAAATTGGCAAAATGCCCGGGAGGGTCCTATGATGAGGGTTCACTCCGGCCCTCATGACGTCATCGCCTATCACGTGATATCGTGCTGCATGCGATGGAATGCGGTTATGTTAATGATATGCGCAGGTGTTCAGTAAAATCGGAGAAGCCGCCCGTAATAAATAATCTATATAATTGGCATGTTTCCAAGGGTATACTGCCTAGACACAGGAAATGCTGTTTGGTCGTGAGAACAACCAGTACATCTGAATGTGACCTTTGAGTCGCCAGGTGTTATTATGTATAAGGGCGTGGTCGAGA
Organism: Ectobius pallidus; assembly: GCA_964059195.1. Taxonomy (NCBI): domain Eukaryota; kingdom Metazoa; phylum Arthropoda; class Insecta; order Blattodea; family Ectobiidae; genus Ectobius; species Ectobius pallidus. The sequence goes on from CAXKWD010000008.1 coordinate 48,306,029, forward strand.
AACGTCGGAATGCCGTTTCGAGTGAATTAATTGCTACCAGGTGTGTGAGGCATGCATATACATAGCAGGGCAGTATGTTAATCATAGGCGTTGTCCGTATGTCCATATTAGGAGGCTTGGAATAAAGTCGTATGATAATTAATGATGATCATTTTAGGAGAACGTGAATGGTTTAAAATGCGGTATGTTAATCATAGGCGTTGTCCGTATGTCCATATTAGGATGCTTGTAATAAAGTCGTATGATAATTAATGATGATCATTTTAGGAGAACGTGAATGGTTTAAAAAGCGGTATGTTAATCATGGGCGTTGTCCGTATGCCCCTTATTTGGGAATGACAAGCGATCGTGAATTAAAAAGCGGGTGTATTATTTATGAGGGCGTGGTTGAGTAACGTCGGAATGCCGTTTTCGATTGTTGTAATTGCTACCAGGCGTGTGGGCCGTATATATATAGCAGGATCATTCTGAGGCTTTTACATTTGTACACCATATGCACAAGCATGCGCATATGTAAGACATACTACATATTATAAGCGTGTGTTAAGCCTGTGCATAAGTTAGTCAACATAACACTATCAGCATGGAAAGATTTAGCTGCGACCAATGTACCGCATTATATAAACAAAACACAACCCTAAGAAGACACGTAAGAGAAAAGCATGGTAACATGTCATTCATATGTAATACATGTAAACGTACTTACACGACACATAGGTATTTGCGACGACATATTGTCGAATACCATGAACGTCAGAACACTTACTGCAAACTGTGTGATACAACATTTATATCAGGTTCTTCACTGTTGGAGCATGTTCAAAGAGAGCACAACGGGAATAATCAGGTAAGAAGCTAAACTTATTAAAGATATTTTATTAAAAATAAATGTATTATTGATTACTTTTTTTTTATTTTTATTTTTTTTTTTCATTTTTTTTTTTTTTTTTTTATTTTTTATTTTTAATTTTTTTTATTTTTTTCTAGAATGCAGTTGGACGTGATGTAAACGTTCAGCCCAAGCCCAGTCAGCGTGATTCTCCTCGTCCCGATGCTAATCATCAGGACCATGGCATTGTACCCAGACAATGTAGACCTTCAAGCCCTCAACCAGGACTGAGCCATCAACATAATCCAATCCAACAGCCCGGATCAAGTCTTAGCCATCATGGACCCATATCAAGCCCGCAGCCTGGACCGAGTCATCGTGATCATACACAGGTCAGATGGAGCGATGATAATGAGGGGAAAATGATATTGTTAGAAACGGCGTTCAAATCCCGATTAAAAACATACGTTGCATATAACATTCCAGTTGGGGACATTAAAACTAACTTGGAATACTATTTTAATGACATGGTAAAGAAAGTAAGAGAGGGCATAAATGTTTTTAGAAACATCAAGTTTAACTTATTCGTTGAATGCGAATTCGAAAATATTCACGGCGAAACGTGTATGAAGAATTTCAAAACAAAAAATACTGCATTGGATACAAGTAGCGATGTGGAACAGGTCATAAGAAATAATTTTGTTAAGCTATGTACCGAACTTGAAGATTGTGCTATGAAGGGCTCGGGTTGGTATTTTAAAAAAGTACATAAAATAGAACTGCGGATAAATAAGCATATCCCCCTCGCTAAAGCTAGTTCGTATATAGAATTGCCTATGAAATATAAACATTCAAAGTCGATTATCAATGTGAGGAACTGTAACGATATGTGTTTTAAATATTGCATTCTTTCTAAATTTATCGATCAGAACAAAGATCTTACAAACTCATATGTACACCGCCCCGACCTGGAAAATAAATATGATTGGACCGATGTTACATTTCCCATGCAAATAAAACAAATATCTAAATTTGCCAAAAGAAATAACATTTCCATAAATATATACGCAATTGAAGATGTAGTCACTAATACATATCCATACATGGATCATGAAATTTATCCCTATAGTGTTTGCGACACTGAAGCCCATGACCATCATGATATACTTTACATTACCGATGGAGAACGTGCTCATTTCTGTGCCATAACCAGCTTGGAAACATTAGTTCGATCGCAAATCACACTTTCGAAGAAATATAAAAACTTTAGAATATGCAGGCGGTGCTTCTCACATTTTGGAGATAGCGAGACGAAATCTTCGATTGTTAGACTGACAGAACACAAAAGACTTTGCATGTATTTTAAGCCTATTAAATATGAAATACCAGCTCCTGAAAAGCGCATAGTTCGATTTGAAAACTACGAACACAGTAAAAAGGTAAGATTCGTAGTGTATGCAGATTTCGAATGCAGTTTACTCCCTATTGCGGGCTGCGCAGGAGATCCTCGAAGCAGTTGGACGATGCAGTATCAGAAACATGTACCATATAGCTACTGTTATATGATAAAAGATAGCGAAGGTACATATTCAAAACTGAAGTTATACAGAGGCAAAGATGTTGAAAAACACTTCATAAGCAATCTTATACAAGATATTAAAGAAATCGAAAAGGAGGTATTACAGCAGAATATTGGGATGCTTCCTCTGACAGAAGAAGAACGCGTACAATTTTACAATGCATCCAAATGTCACATTTGTCAAAAAGAAAACTTTACGGAAAATAACCGTAAAGTAAAGGATCATTGTCATATCACGGGGCAGTATAGAGGTCCTGCGCACAATGAATGTAATTTGAGATATAGAACACAAACAGTTATTCCCGTAATTTTGCACAATCTTTCCAGCTATGATGCTCATTTTATAGTAAAATCATTAGGTTTCGATGAAAGCAGAATAGATGTTATTCCTGCTAACCAGGAAAAATATATATCGTTTACAAAATATGTACCCCGCGAAGTGAAGAATACATATCTCAAATTGAGATTTATAGATTCCTTTAGGTTTTTAAACAGCAGTTTATCATCTCTTGCTGACAACCTTCCCAAATGTATGTTTACTGAAACACGAAAGTATTTCAAAGAAAACACTGATTTAGTGGTACGAAAAGGAGTATTTCCATATGACTATATAACATCAGACCAAGTTTTTTCCGAAGAGAGCCTGCCCCCTAAAGAATGCTTTTACAACAAGCTGACGGGGGATCATATCACGGACGACGACTATTCGCATGCAAAGGCAGTTTGGGAGAAGTTTAATTTGCAAAACTTGGGCCAATATTCAGACATCTATCTAAAAACCGACGTGCTGATTTTAACGGACGTCTTTGAAAATTTCCGTGAGATATGTTTAGATGTGTATGGATTGGACAGCGTTCATTATTACACAATACCGGGGTTTGCATTTGCATCAATGTTGAAATATACTGGAATCGAACTATCTATAATGTCAGATATAGATATGATTTTAACTGTTGAAAGGGGGATTAGAGGTGGGATTTGTCAAAGCGTAACCCGATATGCAGAATCTACTCAGAACAATTCAATAATGTATTGGGATGCGAATAATCTATACGGCTGGGCAATGAGTCAGTGTCTGCCATATGGTGATTTTAGATGGCTGACGGATGAAGAAATCGCCGCGATAGACGTGGAAACAATACCGGATGATTTTTCGAAAGGCTACATCTTAGAAGTAGATATGCAATACCAAGACCATCTACATGAGAAACACCAAGACTTACCATTCTGCGCCGAAAATATGTGCGTTCAAGGTGATACGCAGGCTAAATTATTAACAACGTTAAATAATAAAAACAGATACGTTACTCATTACAGAACATTAAAGCAGGCTCTTCAACATGGCCTTAGGTGTGTAAAAATACACAGTGCTATCGAATTCAGTCAATCTCCATGGATGAAAACATACATTGATCTGAACAATATGAAACGAACTATGGCTACAAATGACTTTGAAAAGAATTTTGTTAAGTTGATGAATAATGCGGTGTTTGGTAAAACCATGGAGAATATTAGAAATCGCATCGACTTTAGGCTAACTTCCAATATGAGACAATTAAATAAATTGATAAGTAAATGTAATTTCGTGGACCGCACTATATATGATGAAACGTTGGTTGGAGTTTTGTTAGAAAAAACGAAATTGCTCTTTACAAAAGCCGTATATGTTGGTATGTCCATTTTGGATATTTCAAAAACCCACATGTACATGTTTCATTATGATGTAATGCAACCACTGTATGGCCAAGACCTCCAACTTTGCTATATGGATACCGATTCCTTTGTTTACAAGATACATACTGACAACTTACATAGGGACTTGTTAGAAATATTTGAACATCTTGACACCAGCAATTACAGACAAACTCATCCGTTGTATTCTTTACATAATAAAGGCATATTAGGGAAATTTAAGGATGAATTAGCAGGGGGGAAAATTGATAAATTTGTATCGCTGAGAGCCAAAATGTATGCTATGCAAATATGCGACGGTAGGGAAATAAAAAAAGCAAAAGGGGTAAAGAAGAACACGGTACAGAAAGAAATATCTTTTTCCGACTACGTTAAGTGTTTAAAACAACACACTGTTCTATATTCAGAAAATCGGTATATCAGATCAAAAAACCATGAGGTACGTTCAATATGTATAAATAAAAAACTCTCGATGGCAACGATAACAAGCGTCAAATAATGCAAAATGGGATAGATACATTACCATATGGTCACAGACGTATCACGTGATTGAACATGTTTATCTGGATATATACTTCGGTCCTGTCATGTTTGCGGTCAGTCTGCTGTATGAAACGGTGAGGAATACACCAAATAACAATGGAAGTGGGAAACGGTCTATATATTGATATAAATCCGCATAAGAATGAAAAATTGGGGAAGTATCGATTTGTATCGACTTCAAAAGTAAAAAGAGTTGTCAAGGAGGGGGATGTGCTTACATATACCATCGAGTGTTCAGATTATATTCCTAAGGAAATTAAATTCACTCTACAAGTACACAACCCGAAAAGAAATTGTACCAATTTGAGAATTTCGAAGCTGGACGGAGAATATGAAGAATTCCGCATCACATCGGAGAAAGAGGAGATACGATCGCTTGGTGATATGGGAGATTTTGTAATTATAACAGATGAAGCTGAAGAATCCAACATTCTGGGGAAGGTATATGGGGAGTGTACCATGAAGTTAACTACATGGAAAATGGATCCTGTGCGAATATCTGTTTGCAACTTACTCGGACATGATGAAGTCGACGGTCCAGCTCGCACCGGTATTGAATTCGATGGACAGAACAAGTATGACATTCCAGCCCACTTCGGAGTGACGGGGAAATCCAGTCAAAAGTTTACAGATGCACCATACGCTCATAAGCATGTCGATACGGAGAAGACAACAACAGTGAAATTTTTAGTTTGCAAAGGTCGTTCCAGCCCATTTTGGAGCGATAGAGAAATCAAACCAAAGGTCTACAGATGTGACAAATGCTCAGAGCATGAAAAAAGAAACTTGCCCCCTACCCCATGTTTACCTTGAGGAATATCTACATCTGTTTCCATAAATATGCTATACTTGTTAACCTTTGCAGGCACTGGAGAAAACACCTGGTATCATAAATTATCCTTATATGGCCAACGCCCAAAATCTTGTTAACCTTGAAGAATACCCACACCTGTTTCCAACCTGCTTCTATACTTGTTGACCTTTGCCGAGACATCGGAGAAAACACCTGGTATCATAAATTATCCTCCCTCACTACTTTAAACAGGAAAGATATAAGGCAGGAGCAAAAGCTCAGTAGAGCCAGTATTAGCAACAACGTGATCAAGACTACTTCATCTTGAAACAATCTTACGACGATCTTACCATGTCATCATATAACAGGAACGCAGGAGCGTATGGACCAATTGAAGTCGTGCCCTCGAAACGTGGAAGAAAAACTGCTGCCAAAACAAAAAGGCTCGAAAGTTTCGAAAATGAGAAGAACTCTGCAGAAAGTGTACCTGACCACAACGCAAGTGAAGTTGCTTCTGATGGATCGAGTGTTCTTCATGAATTTAACCAACTCGGTCGCGGCGGCGCCTATGACGACACTATGCGGAAATTGGAAGACTTCACTGTCGACGTCAAGTATCCAATCAAACGGGCAAGAGCCGTGAATACAAGGTATGGACGACGTGTGGTGTTGGACTTGATAGATAGCACCAGTGTGTTTCTACCCGCACGTTTTTCAAGTTTCAATGACGATAACATTTTAACATTAAACAGTGGTCGTTTTGCTGTTGTGAGCCGTGGCATGCAACATGTTGGAAATGCGCACTTCATTCAATTACAATTGGTTCACATCGACCAGTAAATTGCAGATATATACAACAAGAGATCAAATATATAGTATTCCAAGTCATATGGGTACAGATTCTCCATGTATTAATGTGAACCATTATGTATTGTGGATGTGTTGTGAGAATAAAAAAAAACATATGTATTTGTGCAATTGTTATTAACCCTAGCAATCCTATCATGTACACCTATAAGAGGGGATGGGGAGGGGATCATGTGTATATTATGACACGATAGAGAAAGATGGTTTGTCATATGAGTAAAAAGCATTTTAATACATATCCTTATTTCTTTTATTCCACCAAACCTGTATAACATTAACATTGGTTAGAGCACACTTTGTAGTATCAACACTGTGAAACATACACTTTAACTGATTGTTTTTAATATCTTGATTGTTCTTCAATGTCTCCAATCTAGGACATCCATACAATTCTAAATCCGAAATGTATCTGTTTAAAACACTTTCAAAAAACACCTTTTTTGACATTCCTTTCACATACACATCCGTATCATATTTCACACACTCTTGAAGTATGGGTTTTAATTTGTTGTATGGCACAAATCCAAAATCCCACTTCAGTCCATGAAACACATTTTCAAGAAAGTATTTTGATTTCACGTTGGGAACTACATCGTCAGGAGGAAGAAACACGAAATGTGCCAATTTATCACCGCACATCACAGCAACCTCCTTGGCGATGAATTTATTATTCGCTGTATAGAATCCTTGAACATCCAACAAGCAAACAGACATCTTCATATAATGTTTGTGACAATGCCTGAGAGTGGTTTATAGTTCAGCTTCCTGTCATGTATAGCGAGACAGTAGATCTTAGTGTTAGCAGGTAAGTTTTCCGAAGCAGTGATTTCAGCTCTTATATTTACGGCACCAGTTTTTATTTCCTCTTGTTGCTTGGAACAGTCGATGACGAAAAGTGGACCCTTTGTCACGAACTCTTCTCTATTTAACATCGGGCCGGAGGAGTGTCCATAATATGAGCTTGCGAATGCACAGTATCGATCATGTAGTATGGCATATCGATTATTGCTCGCATCAACATCGAACGAATGATAAGGATACTTCTTGTCTTGTAGATATAACTGTACATCAGTTATTTTGTCCAAATCGAACTTTGATGGATCCCCACCTACTTTTTCTCGGTCGGTTTGTATTCCGAAGATGACATATCTTGGCTTCTGCAGTTGCGATACCGTAGAAATATTCCAAGTCAATTTCGATGTAACGGGAACATTGGGATGTACGAACATTTGCCATTCTCTGAAGGCAATTGGTAAAGCGGAATCCTTTTCTAGATATTTTGATAATTTCAATCTCTCTTGATCTGATACTCGAAGTATGGGCACGTTCCACATCACTTCCTTCAGCGTAACTTTACTTGCTTCCACCGTCACGTTCGTACTATTTCTTGCTCTCTGCAATACAAGCTTCACTCGAGCGTTTAATACAATCTTTTGAAAATCTTCGGCTGATCCCAATACATGGCTTAATGGAATACTGACGTTAAATTTACCATTATCTAATATTTTAGGCTCGTTTGATAAGTTACGACACCATCCCATATTTTCAAGTTGTTTACATTTCTGACCATCATAAGAGCACAATCCCTTCATAAGGCTTGCATAACCAGGATATCGTGTTCTGTCTATAATTTCTCCATTGACCTCGAGTCGAATTTCATCAAAAAGATTCACTAGGCCATTCATTGCCAGTTTACCGGAAAATGCAGTACCATCAACGTTTGTCACTTCGCCGGTTAATATAATATGGCTCCGGGATGGTAGTATAAATGACTCCTGACTATGAATCTGTATTTGAATTTCGTCACTTTCGTTAATAGCGGTAATATTAGTGGGGCTAAAATAGTGATATTCATACTCTGTAACTGACTCCGTAAAGGCAGTATCCTCAGCGACGTCTAACGGACCCATTTCTATTAACTCGATATCCTAACAGTTGGAGGAAGGATTTGTTAGCAAGTGTTAACTGCTTGGCACTACGTGCTGAACTGAAGGGTTTGGGTTTATGTTTAGTTTTAATACTCTTTGCGTAACCACTGAAATCAAGTCCCATTATTTGCGAGCTTTGATGTGTAGGCGGACCGATAGCTCTTCACCACTATTATCGATTATATTCCCCTCTTGATCCAGTAACTTGATAGTGATATTGTTGATTGATGTCGTATGTGTTAGGGGCATATAAATCAAATTTGATGGAGCTAAAGATATTTTAAAGCCAGGTGCAACTGTAGGAAAGAATTCATGTAGTGTATGAGTCGACTTACCATTCGTGAATGAGCCCGTTGCCAAATTGCACTCGACTCTTATAACGTTTACTGCAAATATATTAGGAGGATATGTCGATTGGACCATGTTATTATGCAAATATTCTTCTCTTTGCTTATCCTCTGGCAAGGTAGTATTAAATCCTAGAACCGAACCCAGAGAGTTTGGTACTTGAAATGTGATCGGCACGGGCGATGTTAATTCCACCTTCAATGTAGAAGCATTGGTTTTTAAATAAAATCCTCTAAGTCCTGTTGGCTTGTTGCGTACCATGTGCATTTGCTTTTCTATCTCGGTAATCATTGCGGCCTCAATATCATCTATTTCATAAGTACCTGTAGGAATATGAAGTGTGTACGTTTTCATAGCAGTATCAGAATGGAGGTCTTTTTCGTCCTTGAGTTCTATAGCAAAACTGTTATTCTTATTTGTAATATTAGGTATTACGTGATATGTGTTTAAATTAAGTAATGCTATTTCATAGGTCAATTCAGGATCCAGATTTATCGTAGGATGATAATCCTGTGATAAAACTGTCGATGCTCCTGTGAGCGTAAATACGTTTGACGTCATGATGTACCATTAAGAGACTGTTCTCCAATACTTCAGGACATGCCTTTTATAACTAGCAAATTACAGGCACACCGATTATAATAAAAATGCTAAGCACAAATGACCGCAGATTTCTGTATCGAAATTTTGATATGAATTGGCATTATATCTTATGCTCGATCGTCGTAAATACTTAACAATTTCTTTAGGAGGAGGTAAATTTCCATACGAATCGAAATAATACGCATATCGACCGTCCTTTTTAATTGCCACCCAGTGTGTTCCTGTGTTCAAGTGACTATCTAAATTTACTATGACATTCTCTTTAGGCCAAGGTTTTTTAGGTAACGTATCTCGCATGAATACACCTCTAAAATTAGGTATGCGTAATTTTTTCACATACTTAAGAATGTCGATATCGGTTAGGGCTTTTTTTTTAGCTTTATGCACCTATTCTTTTTTAAACCTGTACCTTTTGGATATGGACGTAAATACAAGCCTTTTCCTGCGAACTTATTATCCAAAACTCTACCTACCTGATTGGTACCATATACTGTCAGTTTTTTTAAAATCGGATCTATGGCTCCACTTCCTCTTTTACCTAGTGCAATGGCCTCCATTATTCGATTATGACGTTCGGATTCCTGTAACGACTTTTTATTCTTTTTTGCAGTATTTACAGCATTTGCAATAGCCGCGCTACCCCCGGCTAAACTACCAAGTGCCGAAAGCCCGGCCAATATTGGAAGTAATGGTAAAATACCACCTCGCTTAGGAATTTTTAGACTCCTTCTTTTGGGATTTTTACTTCGTTTAATTGGTTTTTTAACAGCCATCATTTGATTAATTTCTCGAGCTTGCACTTTTGACGTTTTACTTTTTCTTCCCACTTTTACCCCACCTCCTAATTTTACTTTCCCTTTCATTAAATTTGTCACTAATAAGGCTGCCGCCTTTTCTTTAAGTGTTGCGTCAGGCGCTTGTGCACGTTCCCACGCCCTGTTAGGAAGTTCTAAATCGGCGATGTGACGTGAAGATTTGTCAGAATGCTTTGCGTATGCGATATCGTGATATTTGCAAGCCTCATCAAGTTTATTTATGCCCGTATCTCCTCGTGCTAAACGACGTTTTAGTTTTGTTCCTGGGCCACAGAAGTTATATCCTGGTATATGTAACTCGAGTGGAAGCTTGTTTATTATAGTATTTAAAAATCCTTTCCCGGAGGTCCTTCTGCGAAGATGTCCCGACATGATATGAGCTCTTGGCACGTACGACACAAGTATTTATTTGTTTTTTCTACCCACAATTCATCATGTCTGTTTCAAAATAATGTGCAAGTTCCAACTTGTTCCTCTCCATCGCAGTCCTTCTTATATCTCAAGTAAACAATTATTCTACATTTATTACAAGGACAAGTTTGAACCTTATACTCTTCCTCCTCCTCCTCCTCCTCCTCCTCCTTATGACAAGTTTCAACCTTATACTCCTCCCCCTCCCCCTCTTCCTCCCCCTCCTCCTCCTCCTCCTCATGACAGGTTTCAACCTTATACTCCTCCTCCTCCTCCTTATGACAAGTTTCAACCTTATACTCCTCCTCCTCCTCATGATAACAACAATTATTCCACATTTATGACAAGGGCAAGTTTAAACTTGATACTCTTCTTCCTCCTTCTTATATTGACATTTTTCAACCTGATACTCTTCCTCCTCACAATAATTCAAGCCAGATTGACCGAGCGGTCTAAGGTGCTAGAATATTGGTTTGGATCTCCCGGGGGTCGTAGGTTCGATTTTTTTTGTTTTTCGGGCTATGATAAATTTATTATATAATACGTACATTTACATTTACACATCAGTTTCTAACACGTCATTCTGCGACAATGTTCGTATGTGGTATGTGCAAGGCTGTTATAAAGCGGAGGGATAACTTCAAACGACATGTGCAATGTTGTCGATCCGAGAAACTGAACTCGAGTACATTGTTGGAAAAGCAGAGCGTACACTTACCGATAGCAAATATATGCACAACCCTTCAAACACACGTAGTTAAACATTCCGTGCTGTTCCCAAACACAATAAGATGTATCATTGCAGGTCCAAGTGGATGTGGGAAGACGAACTTGTTACTCAACCTAATTTATCATCCGAATGGGTTGAAATTTAAATATATATATATATATTCACCCACATTGTATCAAAACGCTTACAGGCATTTGGATGATGTTTTAACACGTACACCGACTATTGGATACTACAAGTTTCACACAAACGATAATACAGTTCCACCGCCTGCGGACGCGAAGTCTCATTCGCTATTCATCTTTGACGATGTTGCTTGCGATCCTCAAAAAATGATGCAACAATACTTTAGTATGGGAAGACATAGAAATATTGATGTGTTTTACTTAATGCAGACATATTCCAAGATACCTAAACAATTGATAAGAGATAATTGTAACTTTATCATTCTCTTCCAAATGGACCTTATGAATCTAAAACACGCATATGATGACTATGTGAACTGTGATATGTCATTTTCACGTTTCCAAGAAATATGTAAAAAGTGCTGGTCTGCTAGTAAACACGGATTCATTACCATCAATAGAACAAAGGAAAAAAATAAAGGTAAATACTGTTTAGCTATAGACAGCAATATAAACATTGACTCCTGATATATCGCATCATAACTGTGACGAAGTTTGAATGTTACACACACGCTATGAGTTACATACGAGAGGAGCAACAGTTTATCTGCAGAGACAGATCACTTTATCCACGGCCGTTTATTACGAGGCGGAGAAATATTTATCCTGTCGAATCCTTTCACACGGACGTCTATGGAAATGTCGTGTTTGACAACGTGCGAATAACTGGAGTTGCGGATCCTGAGGAAGCATATGACGTTGTGACGAAAGGTTATGTCCTAAAGGAATTGGAGGACGTTCAGAAAAATCTATTATCAAAACTGGATATCGATGTCAATGGTAATAATATCTTGAGTAAGGATGATCAAAATAACATAGTTTTTAACAACGTGCGGCTAACACAAGTAGCACCACCGCAATTACAGGATGATGTGGTAACAAAACAATATCTTTTAACACAGCTTACGTTCGTTACCAGCGATATACATACGGCCCTAGAAGGACAAATTTCAAGTCTTGTTCAACAAACGCAAATTCTAACTCAAAAGCTAGAAGGAATTATGAATAACTTTGATACTATATATCAAGTGAACTTCAACTATATCCATTCCATTCAGCATCAGCACAATGATACGAGCGCAATTACCCTGAGCACTGGAGATGATTATTTCAGTTTCCCCGTGGAATGTGATTTGTTGGACATATATATATCCCATCCAAGCATTCCTCTCGAGATTGTATCCATACAGTTAAACGGTAAGGACCTGATATTAGATGATACTCCAATTTCGCTTACTACAGCAGATAAACTGTCTTTTCACATAACTGATCAAAATCTTAAAGAAACTCATCCGATCTTCCTGACAATTATAAGTCGTACGAAACTTGGAAAATATGATTATCCGACCAAATATATATCGTAATATGTGAAAACATTCTTTACTCCGCATAGAGATGTTGCTCAACGAGCATCAAAAGAAAGTCTTGCGCGACATCATCCGACATAGCAAAAGTATAAGACAAAAGCTTATTGCCTTACGAACACAGGAACAGGATAATTTCAACATGAGTACCAAGTCCTTACGGCCTGTCATACTTCCGCTGAAGGAGCTTGTCAATTTACAGAAAGGATGTCGATCTAATGAATCTACCACACAGGATACTAGTGTAGATAATACGCATCAGAACTATGATGATGATGATGATGAAGATGAAGAACCGTATGCTGGACTGCCCACCCCTGCATATACACCTGAAAAAACTGGATCTATAGACGAAGTGCGGAGTGGAGCGTTAGTCGATGACTACTTGAGTCCGTATATGAGTCCATCGCATGATAGAAAAGGAGTTGATAGAGTATTTGGTCCGACGTATGAAGACGGCTTATTGAAGCTTGGAAACGTGGAATTAGATTTTAATCAAACTGGAGACATTCTAACAGTAAATGATAAATCATACAATGTGTCACGTGGGATGCTTGAATTAATATTTAGAATAAAACCAGATCACTACAATGATGATGACCTGCAGAACTACAATGCTATTTTAGATGATACAAACATACATAGAACAGGACATGTGAAAGATGGACCTCTTATGCGGTCATTTCACAGGAAAATGACAAATATTATTGCTCCAATGTATAAGGAAGATAAAGGTAGGCAAACAAAGACGAAAAAAGGTGGTCTCATATCCCCCTGGAAGGAGTTACATATTAATCATAAGATCGACTATAAGTACTGGAACAATCCTAATTTTTTGGTAGATAGACTTAAACTGTTGGTAGCTTCGTCTCAAACGGGCAATACCGCTCATGACAACGAGATTAAAGAGATATTAGAGGAATTGAAATTAAAAGGATATATATCAACATGAGCAAATATGCAATTGCGAGTGAACTCCATAGGCCTGTAAGAAGAACATTTGATAGAAGACATGTTATTACGAAAGGTTTATATGACTTGTTTAAAAGTGATTTAATGGACATGACATCATATGCTAAGCAGAATAGAGGATTCAAATACATACTGGTGGTAATCGACGTATATTCAAAATATGCATGGGCAAGGCCTTTGAAGGACAAGTCAGCACAGCAGGTTACGAGTCAGATGAAGAGTATTCTACAAGAGCTTCCTGTGATGCCAGCAAATTTTCAAACTGATAAGGGGAAAGAATTTTATAACAAGGACTTCCAGGCACTAATGAAAAAGAATGGAATAAACCACTATTCCGTACATAGTACAATGAAAGCTTGCATAGCAGAACGTTTCATAGGAACTTTAAAAAATAAATTATTCACTTATTTTTCTGCGCAAGGGTCCTATAAATGGCTTGATATATTACAAAATTTTGTAGATCAATACAACAATACAGAACACTCCACAATTAGAATGAAACCTATTAATGTTACTAATAACGATTTACTTTCTTCAATATTCAACTATAAGAATAATTTGAAACTTAAACCCAAATTCAAAGTTGGCGACTCTGTACGCATTTCAAAACACAAAACACTGTTTACTAAAGGCTACCTACCATCATGGACTACTGAACTGTTTAAGATTGCTAAAGTGCAGCTAACACGTCCTATAACTTATCTGTTGAAGGACTTTCAAGGGAATACAATTACTGGTGCTTTTTATACTGAAGAATTACAAAAAACTAAATATCCTTCCATTTATTTGGTGGAAAAAATTTTAAAAAGGAAGGGGAATAAAGCTTACGTGAAATGGTTAGGATTTTCAAGCACTCACAATTCTTGGGTAGACATAAAGGACATAGTTGACTGAATGGTAATGACAATGTATGTTCTTAAATAAAATGTATTTTCCAATAAAATTTTGTGTATTATTTTATGAAATAAAAGGAAAGGTTTTATTTTTCCCAGAACTCCTATTCCACAATACTTCCTATAATCAAAATATTCATATGTTTAAAATGTTGTCATATGCTCATAAATGGGAGTAATTATTTACGAAATTGACACAGAATAATTAAGTATAGGATAAGAGGAGAGGAATTCAAGGTTATACGTAAAAGCAAAGATGCATTCAAGGATGCATCGTTCCTCTTATTAAAATAAGAACAAATTAAACATGTTACTAAAAATTGTTTATTTGAAGATCGTCCTTCACCATATCGTACATTGTCAAATTATACATATTTTGTTGAGGCTCATCATTGTCTGCAATGGTTTTCACTTCTTCTTGAATCATGGAATATTTCGAAAGAATATTCATTAGAGACGTACTGTTGAGCGTAAGAAAGTTTATTTCAACCTCAGATAATATAACAAAATTCCTGTCACAATGAATCATACAACCTTTTAGATTTTTCCTAGCCTTGAGTTGCACATTCTCTTCAACACATTTGTAAGGTAGTTTGGAGCACAGATGTTCACATAGTTTAGGAAGATGCATAAGAATCGTGCTAAAGTAGTATGGAGTCAGTATTACACTTTTTCCGCCACTTTTCCCGATTTCAGCAGCCGCAGAATACTTCATAGATGGATAATACCCGAAACTGAGGTACAAGGTCCTTTGAGGATTTATAAAGTATGTTCGTCGTACCAAAGCATGTCGATGATGCACAGGTCCCGGCGTTGCCCTCTTCTTGCATCTCGAATTCATGATCTTCGTCATGTCTTTTCTCCCCATGATCAAGACGCAAACTGCTCTGGCGATGATGAAAACAGCATGTTTTATGCTGAAACAAAGGATGCATCGTGCCTCAGTGAGCTGTCTGGAGGACAGCGTTTGTTCCGTTTTACAAGGTTGTTAAATTCAAGCCATTTGAGCATGGCGTGGGCGTGTTTCAATGCGCAGGGGACGGCTGGAAATTTGTGACAAGGCAGCCCACAGTTGTATTTATGAATCAAATTGTCCGGATGAGGACAACACAGCTCCTCTAGGTTGATAAATGTTCTGTTGCAGATACTTTCCAGAAATTCACATTTTTCTTGACCAAATGCGTAGAGAGCGGTGTAGCCAGCCACTACATCATTCAAAATTGAATTTAGAACAGAATACGGTATGAATCCGTCGGAGAAATGTATTCCGTTCTTGTTTTTCTCATTTTGCTCGTAAATTTTAGGATTTCCACCGTACGGGCTGGTGAAATGGTACGTTTGAATAACATCTGGACTACAAAGGGATAGTTCTTTAACAATAGTTTCCCTCTTTACTCCATAGAGGTACTCATAATCAACCACCAAAGCTCGAACCATCTTGTCAAATACTAATGATAAAATAGCATTGTACTCACCTATTTATAGACGTGATCGACACACCTGCCCCCCCACGTCTTCTTCCACATAGATCTTTATCAGACTTGTCCTCGATTCTATTCCAAGCCTCCTAATATGGACATACGGACAACGCCTATGATTAACATACTGCCCTGCTATGTATATGCATGCCTCACACACCTGGTAGCAATTAATTCACTCGAAACGGCATTCCGACGTTTCTCGACCAAGCCCTTATACATAATACACCTGGCGACTCAAAGGTCACATTCAGATGTACTGGTTGTTCTCACGACCAAACAGCATTTCCTGTGTCTAGGCAGTATACCCTTGGAAACATGCCAATTATATAGATTATTTATTACGGGCGGCTTCTCCGATTTTACTGAACACCTGCGCATATCATTAACATAACCGCATTCCATCGCATGCAGCACGATATCACGTGATAGGCGATGACGTCATGAGGGCCGGAGTGAACCCTCATCATAGGACCCTCCCGGGCATTTTGCCAATTTCGTTCTTTCCTATACTAACACATGCTAAAAAAATTGGGGCCACATGACGTCATCTGGTCTGTTCCCCCCTTTTGTACTACTTATATATATATATATATACAAAAAAAATTAACGGGCGGTGGTTTCTTACTTAGGGAGGCATGAAACGCAAAGATATAAAATAATTTTTTCGAAAGTCATGACATGGTATCGATCCCAGGAATTCTGTATGGTTTTTCCAAATTTCTCAGCAACTCTCCTTTTTCTCAGGATTTATTTAAATACATTTATTTTTTGTTTTTATTTTATTTATTTATTTACTCATTTATTATTATTATTATCATTATTTTTAGTTGTGTTGAGATGATATATGTCAGTGTCGAGCGAATGTAACTGGTCGTAACGTGACGAGAGTTACACCCGTTACCATTATTCTCACCCGTTACAGTAACTCTGACCCGTTACAATTACTCTCACCCGTTACAGCTACTCTGACAGTGACAGTTATTCTCGCCAGTTACAGTGACAGCGGCAGTGACAGTGACAGCGGCGGTTACAGTGACAGCGGCAGTGACAGTGACAGGAGCAGTTACAGTGACAGGGACAGTTACAGTGACAGCGGCAGTGACAGATACTCTCACCCGTTACAGTTACTCTGACCAGTTACAGTTACTTTGACCCGTTACAGTTACTTCTAATATTTCTGTTACACGTGTTTTATCCGTGACTTTGGCCTTGTTCTGTTACATCTGTTATTTACAATATTTGAAAAAATAAAATAAAAACATAATAATAAAAAATAATAATAAAAAAAATTAATTTAAAAAAAAAACATGTAATTATCGTAATTATAAGCTTTTCATGCCACTTAAAAATGTATTAAAATAGGATATTGCCTTTATTGGATAATTTAAACTTAAAATATGGATATATATGGATTCGAAATAATAATATTGATAATTTTACTACTACTAATAAAATCCCTATAATATAAAGCCACACGGCTGACTCACTCACACATTGACATTGATGTTTGCTCACTTCCAGGTGAGCTAGAAACTTGAAATTTGGTACACATATAGCTTTTAGGCTGTAAACCACAGGAATATTTCAAAAAAGTATTTTTTTTAAATGTTAGCCCTATAACCCCCGAAAAGGGGCTCGCTCACTGACATTAATGTTTGCCCACTTCCGGATGAGCTAGAAACTTTAAATTTGGCACACATATACCTTTTAGGCTGTAACCCACAGGAGAGTTCCAAAAAGTATTTTTTTAAATTTTTTAGCCCTGAAACCCCCCGAAAAAGAGCTCGCTCACTGACATTAATGTTTGCTCACTTCGAGATGAGCTAGAGACTTGAATTTTGGTACACATATATTTATTAGGCTATAAAAACCACAGGAAAATTCCAAAATGTATTTTTTTTAAGTCTTTAGCTCTAAAAACTCCCGAAAAAGGGCTCGCTCACTGACATTAATATTTGCCCACTTCCGGATGAGCTAGAAACTTTAAATTTGGCACACATATCGCTTTTAGGCTGTAAACCACAGGAGAATTCCAGAAAGTATTTTTTTTTTATTTTTAGTCCTGAAACCCCCCGAAAAAGAGCTCGCTCACTGACATTAATATTTGCTCACTTCGAGATGAGCTAGAAACTTGAATTTTGGTACACATATATTTATTAGGCTACAAAACCACAGGAAAATTCCAAAATGTATTTTTTTTAAGTCTTTAGCTCTAAAAACTCCCGAAAAAGGGCTCGCTCACTGACATTAATGTTTGCCCACTTCCGGATGAGCTAGAAACTTTAAATTTGGCACACATATAGCTTTTAGGCTGTAAACCACAGGAGAATTTCAGAAAGTTTTTTTTTAATTTTTAGCCCTGAAACCCCCAGAAAAAGAGCTCGCTCACTGACATTAATATTTGCTCACTTCGAGATGAGCTAGAAACTTGAATTTTGGTACACATAAATCTATTAGGCTATAAAACCACAAGAAAATTCCAAAATGTATTTTTTTTTAATTTTTAGCTCTAAAAACTCCCGAAAAAGCTCGCTCACTGACATTAATGTTTGCTCACTTCCAGAAGAGCTAGAAACTTGAAATTTGGTAGCCCTACACATATAGCTTTTAGGCTGTAAACCATAGAAAAATTCCAAAAAAAGTATTTTTTTAAGTTTTAGCCCTATAACCCCCGAAAAAGGGCACGCTCACTGACATTAATGTTTGCCCACTTCCAGATGAGCTAGAAACTTGAAATTTGGTACACTTATATCATTAGGCTGTAAACCACAGGAAAATTCCAAACAGTTTATTTTCATGTCGATAATCGATGTTTTTTTACATCCATGGAAAATAACCGATGTTTTTGCTACATCGATGTTTGTTCCCGACATCGATGTTTTTGTAACAAAAAAAAATAATGGGCTACCTTGGTTCTACGATATAATTTAAATTACAGGAGCTTAATTTACCAAAAGAATGATTTTTTACAACGATAGTTTTCATGGAAATATTTCTGTTAGTTTGTGAATGTTGCCTAATTTTCTGATACCATGGAATTTTTAAAGGGTATGGTCCACGACTCTACTAGAATTCTACGCGCCGTGATGCAATCGTTATGCGGGCCCTCGGTTGGGAACCAACACTCCCATTGGCCGGCGGCCATTTTCCCAAAGGCTTCTTCAGTGCTACCAATAGTTCTATATTCTCATGCTTTCCATTTGAGTTATATGGTTAGGTTCCCCCGTTAGTTTATGATAAGTATTATACCGCACTCCAAGCTCCCGGTGTGAAGGGGGTCTGATGGAAGCTTGGAAGGGGGTCCCCCTGGTGGGGCTTGGGGGCAAAACAAGAAAGGGATCCAGGGCTAATGCAAAGTTACCGTCCTCGGTTGAAGGGGTCTGGTGGAAAGCAGGAAGGGGGTCCAGGGGCAGCCCCCAATACAGGGAAATCTGGGGTAGATATGAAGTTACGTATACCCACAGATATTCCTCTATATCTGTGCGTATAGCATAGGTACCTCGGCCTCGATACCGACTGAGCCATTGAGACCGGGTTTTTACCGTTAGGTTTCCAGTAATCAGTATTGGATTATCAGCACGTGACCGATTGCATGAAAACAGAACATCGGGCAGCGCATGGAGATTCGTGTTTTGACAGCAGTTCTCAGCGCCATTTTAGGTTAATTTTGTCCCTACTTCTTCACGTTTTTACTTATATTTAGGACCTTTGAACAATTAAATGGTGCTTATAAATGGAATCTATAGGTTTTAAAGGATAATATAACATCAAATTTGGTCGTTTTCCGTGCTTTTAAAATGAAAATATCACATAAAGTAGAGAGGTGGACCAAAATTACACATTTTTTTTTTGTCTAAATACATCGATGATTTCAGGTCGATATTATCGTCATATCGATGTTTTCAGGTCGATATTATCATCATATCGATGGTTATCTCCGATTTTAACCTCGATATTTTAACTATCGATGCTCATCCCTAATTGAAAGCTTAATTTTACAACTGTTATTTTATTTCGAGGGTCCCTACCTAGAGCCCCAGCCTTGGCTACGGCCACAGATATAGAGGAATAGATCGGCAGCGTCGTATCCTTAACTGCAGGTGGCAGTGAAGCCGAGTCAGGGGCGAAGAGGGGCAAGGGAAGCAGTGCCGACGCCATATTGGTATCACCAACGTGTCCGCTTAAGTACAACGTATTCATTACGGAAAATTGTTTTTCTTCCTACATAATCCCGAATTTATACTAAAATGGTGAACCACAGTGTTGTTTGGGAATCCCTGTAATTTAAAATACATACTATACCACTATATTGGTGGTCAAATTAACATTCATTTATAAATTTGCCAAATTACTATTGCTTAAACTGGGTCTATTACAGCTATTTTCATTCAATACTGGTTTACGAAATAATTGTCTGGGAAAACTGCAGCGAATGCGAAAGCATCTTAAAAAGAAAAACATACTAATTATGACGCATTCATCCTATAGGGAATCATGAAGGCCACTCTTTAGAGATCTACAAATATTAACATTTCTTTCAATATATTAAACTAGAGCTTCTAACTCATGGGCACATTAATTTTGACCAATACAACACACAAAATACTCGCGAACACAACACAAGAAACAGAGTTGTTAAAATTCTGTTCCCATAGATTAACCCTCCTAGAGCATACGCCACAATACATGGGCATAAAAACATACAATAAAATTTCAAATGAAACAAAGGCATTAAATAGCAGACAATTCAAAATTAAAATTAAAAACTTGTTTTTGCAAAGAACATATTACTCAATCAGAGAGTTCCTTGAATATGAGGTTAACATATAATTATAATAAATTAATAAAAGTGTGCGGGGAATTAATTTTTGGATTTGTTCAATTTTGGGTTATTAGATTTTTAAATTTTGATTGTTGGACTTTATTAATATTGGGTGTTTGGACTTTTTAATTTTGGATTTTTGGAATTTTTAAATTTTGATCTTTTATTTTTTTTTCATTTGGAATTTAGGAATTTTTTGTTTATTATTTTTTAAATTTTGGATCTTTTTTTATTTTTGGGATTTTTAATTTTTTTGTTATTTTGGATCTTTAATTTTTTTATTTTTTGCATTTTTTAATATTGTATTTTCGATTATTAATTTTATTTTTAAATTTTAGATTTTCGTTTTTTTTATTTTTTAAATTTTGGCATATTAGATTTTTCAATTAAGGATTGTTGGACTTTTTTAATATTGGGTGTTTGGACTTCTTTAATTTTGGATTTTTAGAATTTTTATATTTTTGAACTTATATTTTTTAATTTGGAATTTTGGATTTTTTTGTTTTTGATTTTTTAAATTTTAGATCTTTTTTCTTTTTTAATTTTGGATTTTTAGATTTTTTAAATTTTGGATTCTCGATTTTTAATTTTTTTACTTTTTAAATTTTGGATTTTTGGATTTTTTATTGTTTAAATTTTTAATCTTTAAATTTTTAAATTTTGGAATTTTGGCTCTTTGAATTTTTTAATTCTTTGCATTTTTAAATTTTGGATTTTTAGATATTTAAATTTTGGATTATTTATATTTAAATTTTGGATTTTTTAATTTTTAAATTTTGGATTTTTAGAATTTTGGATAAGCCTAATCATTGTGTTGATTGTTTTCTGTGCAGTCCGTTCCGTCACAGACCCACTAATTTCGTGACGATTTTGAGCGTAAGAATTTCGTGACGATTTTTTCCGTCACGCAACTTTGGGTTAGCTCTCGATTTACTCCTACCGCGGCTAAAGAAGTTTCACTTCAAAAAGTAGTAAAAGAAATCATTCCATTTTCAAGTACTAATTAATAGCATTAGAAAAATAATTACATTAGTGTTATATTTTCCTTATTTGTAATCGTGATTTACAAGTAATATAGTGTAGGCCTAAGCTAGAATATTCCTAGTGAGTCACCAGTTTACCAGTCAAAGCTGAATAAATATAAAAGATATGTGACTATAAATTAACATTAACAACATTAACATTTATCCTATAGAAGCATCTTCTGTATACAGAATTAAGACTATTGTACTACATGCACTTTGGCACTTTTGTTATATCAGTTTACCTGATTTTATTATAAGTTAGTGCATAAGTGTGACGTCTACTGCTGTAATGGCCGAATGACAATAAAAATGTATTTATTAATTTATTTACTGGATTGTGAAATTCCAATAAAACAGCTTTAAAAAGCATTTCTTGTTTGATTCCCGCGCCCACTTCCCTTCCTTTCGTCAGATTGTTGGTGATCGCAATATGGCGACGCAGCGAACGCGTTGGCTTCAGTCCCTCCCCTTACGCTGCCGATCTATTCCTCTATATCTGTGGCTACGGCCCTAACCGATGGGGGGGAGATAAAAGGGCATTCCCCTACAAGTGGAAAGTGACCTGGCGATTAACTACGTAATATAAAAAAAAGTAACAGGTAACGGTTATAAATAACAGTTACTTTCGTGTAACTGTAACAGTAACGTAACTGTTCCAAAAAAAGTAACAGGTTCCCATCTCTACCATCTACGACTGGAAGAGCGTCTTCCCTTATTACGAACTTAGGGTCGAAATGCTTAACACACACCACACTATTGTCATTTGGTTCAAAATTTTCCCTGTGTATGCACTTCACCCACTTTTCTCTCATTGATTTATCCTTCGGAAATCTGCAGGCTGAGACATCACACTTCGCACCATAGTTCGATTTGCACCCTGGTACACAACACGACCTGCCCATTTTATTGAAAATGTGCCAAAAAAACTAGCCAAAACTATAACTATTAGATCATAACAATAGGAGCAACTGGGTCACTATTAAAAAAACACCACATGGAAAGCACATGGTAGTCCAGTAGCGTAAAACCAAAAAATTAGACGAATCGGAAATAATTGCTACTAAAGGTTTTATTGTTTTAATGGCTTCATTTGTTGCCCAATATGACTATCCTAGGTTTTCCCCCTCGGCGGAGTTGTGCTAAAGTGGTGGGGGTAAAAATGTGGCCCCCAAAGGGGTAGTTTTTCGGTTTTACGGTTATATCTCCTAAAGGACTCACGATATCGAAAACATGGTGGTATTAAAAGTTGTAGGGCATTACATTCTGCCTTGAATGAGACTAGACACATATTATTTGGACAACCCGTTCCCATAATACTGCTCATCAAAGTTGGAAAAATTTTACATATTGATGACAAAATTTCGTTTTAAGTTCTGCTTTTTGGTAATATCATCTAACTTAACCCATCTATCAATAAAGTGGTCCATACAAAAGTAATAATGGAATAAATTCTGCGTGATAAATTTTATACATTTATAATTTTATAAAGAAATGCGTTTAACAAAGATGTTTATTTTAATTTTCTCTACAGCTTTACTGTGGTAGGTTTTCATGTATCGGCTACTGTAATGGAATTAATCTATTAAAATTGAAAATGGATAGGGTAAAGTACCCCCTAAGTCATTATTACAGAAAAACAGACATAGTCACAATTAGAAATATGAGTTTTATATTTTTATTAAAATCGTTAGATCCATTTTTGGAAAATTAAATTAAAGTTTAAATTAAAAGGCCCTTTAATATTTCGGTTATAAACCACAACATTCCGAAAAAGTCCTTATTTTTAAAAAAATGAAGTAAATACAAAGAACCGTTTACCCGCTGTGCTTGTCCACAGACAGACGCACAGACGGGCAGACGGACGGGCAGACGTAATTTAAAAAAGCACTTTTTTCAGTTCCTAGGCATCGTGAAACATTTTCCCAGTGTTATTTCGATTTTGATTGTTGTCATGATCACTATACTTTCTCTATATTACGTATTTGCGAGAAAGTAAAAGGATTCTGTTAAATATGTCCCGTTAGTAAGAGTGTAGCTCAGGCAGTAGACCCAATATTTACAATTTTGCATATTTCGTATTCTGGACTAAAGTGGTCAGCTGCGGATGGCGGCCAGACGTCTATTTGTAATGAAAATAATAATAATACAAAAATGCTGCAGAAGAGAACACACTGTAGAGTTTGAATATTGTACTGTTTGATAAGGTGTCTCGGTTTTTTGTTTGGTCTCTGGTCATCTTGCCTATAAGCCTATATAATAAATTGAAATAAGCCTAAATGACCGAAGCTGTTGAACGGATTTTAAAGCGTCGGAAAATTTCATGTAAAAACTACGATGAGGAGTAAAGGAGTGTACCCCCTCCTATTTAAAGAGTTTCTCCTTCCATCTGGAGTCTCTGTGTACCGCGCTAATAGAAAGCTATCGCACTATCATTGTCTTTAGTATACATATGGCATTTAATCCAGGATGTCAGGTGGTGTGAAGTGCTTTCTCATATGGGAATTAATTACTGCTTTTAATTTGCATTTATTTTCCTATTACTAATCTGTTGCCTTACAAAGACATTATAAACAGTGAAACTACAATTTATTACTATGTCCGTCGCATGTTTTTTGTTCTCCATACTATACTGCCAACGATTCTGTGAGGTTTCCTTCTCTATCAAGATTTAGAACATAACAAAGGTAAGAAAACACGCAATAATTTTATTAAACTTTTTTTTTTAATTCCTTGCCTTCACCGAAGTCTTTAACACCTAAATATATTCCTATTACTTTTATTATTATCATTTGTATTTTATTGATTATATATATCCACATATTCTATAAGGGTTTACAGAACACAATGAACTATAGCCAACGATCTGCATTTTTATCATATTCAGGTATTTGTATGATTTATTAGAGGAATATTGAGGGAAAGCAATCTATGAACCATGTCTTCCCCATTTAATACAGTAACAAGTACAGTGTAACATACGACTGAAATAATGACCAGTCCATGGGACTTAAGTGTTTTACATCACAATCAATGATCTAATACTTTATTTACAAATTAAATGCTCTATTTATAAAAAAAATGCCGTCTGTTATTTGAGTATTAGGTTGTACCACTATTATAAATATTGGCAATTTTAAAATTTGGCTTATATAATCAGTGTACCTAAAAATTAATTAATATCACTATATTTTGTTCTCTAGGTCCTGTAGTTTACAGGCAGATGGAACTGTTTATAATACCTAAGTATATAACCAGAGGAATTATAATAATCAAGCCCAAAATTGGCTTTACATTTTAGAACATAATTTATATTTAATATCTATGTTCCGTCTGCTCTTGAAATCTTGGGAAAGTTATCGAAATGGCCTTACCAGAAAATTTAAGTTCGAAACTGGTACCTATCTCTCAATAAAGTCTCAATAAAGTCAGCTAATCTCCTAAAGCCAACACGTTTAATTCTAAATAGCTAACAACCTTTTCAGATTCGTTCTTAACAGATGTGAACTTATTCCCGTGATGTTTATAATATAATCCATTTATATATAATAATATAATCACATTTTAGGTTTGTTTCACTTTACTGGGATACATCTTTACTGTAGGCTCTTAGATTTATTAATTACTTAGTAAGTAAAAACTTAATATGAAATTGGTGTAATAAAACGTTATCTTTAGAAATACAGTAAGTTACTCGTAAACTTTTTTAATCTTCTTTTTGTTCAGAACACAATATTAGATCTTGAGGGGTAGTGTTTTGCATCAGTGCCGAGGTCATATCGCAACAGATAACTAGGGAATCTATATTAATATAACAACAAAACCGAATGAAGTGACTGGGGCAGTGACGTGGTGAACTAAGATTCAGTAGGTCGTGGGTTCCAATCCCATGGTTGGCCAATGTGGGTGTGGGTTCTTTCGGGGTTTTCCTCACTCGAAAAAGTGAATGCCGGATTGGACTTACCATTTACCAGAATTTTCCCTGGCCATTTTTTACATGCTTCTGTTGTCTTGGGGGGAGGATCTGCGTCATGATGGCCACACACCAAGAAGCTGCTCTTTGTTCTGTCCGAGTAAAAGATATGATCTACTGGCAGTAGAGTCTAAACTTCTTGAAAGCGGAGGTAAATTCACTCAAGAAAGCAGGAAAAAAGTATAAAAAACTACCAAGCTTTGGGTCTGATGGCGAGCATGCTAACAAGTCGATATGCTCATTACTTGTTTTCGTGTTTATTAGAAAGCTCCACCATAAAACACGATATCATAATCTCAGAAGGATAGAGTGTCGTGTAGATTGAGCGTTGAGCTCCTAGGTATTGTGAACATCCATAAACGTATCCAATAGGCCTGACTTTAGCTCTTCTCTCGCATGTTGCATGGAACCAATATTATATTCCGGTCGAAAACCGTGAAAGAATTTATACCTCCCCTCACCATACGTGAACTATTCCAGAGTTGCTGACGACGCTTTAGATTGCGAAGAACAATTCTTTATGCGTATTAATATACAATGGTTCAGTAACTTGACCTCACTTATAGTTAGACATTATTTGGGTCTTATGTTGTGGAGCTAATTTTATCTGCAATATAGCACCCAAAATAAACAGAAATGGTTGCTATGAAGGAATAAAGAAATCTGAAATATATATACTTCAGTTCGGCGGTTAAATTAGTAACCGCAAGTGAGAGCTAATGTAAGTATTGTTGAACCTCCCAGTGAAGCGTGAAGGTGAGAAGAAACTGAAGTGGAGTTTTACTAGTGATGTTCATCTTAGCATAACTTAAGCTAAGCAATTACGGTACGCTTTAACCCATTTTTATTAACTAAGCAATGTAAAACATATTTTTTGAACTGCAGAAGTAAATAAAATTCTATACTGGATACAGCCTATGAAAGGCTTAAATTTTTCTCAGCGAATATTATTGTTAATATTTTGGCGGGTTTTCAGCCGAGTGAAGTTTTACAAAATCCTGAATTTTCGGACTCTAGCTCGGAATTTTATAAAATAGATTCTTCTGGTAATCCGCGATGATATCACCCTAAATGAAAATTCTATATAGGAAATAGAAATAATCGAATCATTACAAATTATATTGTGAGGTAAAATAGTGCACGAAGATTTAATATTGGCGTAAAGGCGGTTTTTCGTAAAAAAAAAAAGAAAGAAAGAAAACAAAAGGTTAGCCTACTTTCTTTCACAAGACAACTGCAGCATAAACTCAATTGTTTGCAACTGTTTAGTGTAGTTTTCTGAGTTGCATTTTAGTATGTTCAGAGTTTAAATTGTTTACTCGACACAGAAAGGTGACGATTTAATTGATTGTTTTCCGCAAGCATCCCAATTTTCGAAAAGGAAAATGGATAAACCTATGAGGCACACATCCATAACTACCGGACAATTTTGAATATGACTAACTGGACTTAACACAAATGTAGAGAACATTTTTATCTATAACTCTATGAACATATCTCAATTTTTATAGGATGGTGGACTTAACTCTCTTTGCCCGCGCACCCCGGAATTACAAAATTCGAATTAAGGAAATGTACTCATGAAATATATTTCAGTCATTTTTGCAATACCTGTAAAAGTAGACGTGTAAATGCGATATTCTGACTCCAGGGAGTCAAACATACTTACCCCTTCGTTCCTCTTTCAATAGGGAACGCCCTTCCGAATGCTATGAAAAAATACAGTAATAGATATCAGTGATGGAGCTAGTAATATGATTTCTTCATTACCAAGGTCTCGTGTTTTATAGTGATTGGGACAACGATAATTTTATTTATCACGATAACGATAAAGTCAGATATTTCATCTGCTCGACGGTAAGTTTTCTTCCGCACTTTAATATTAAAATACACTTTACCAAATCTCAGCATACTAACTATGGGAAGCGTACACGTATAATTAAAGTTGTGCAGTTTTTGTAGCGATCTCAATAAGCAAACAAATTCATGCATTAATATCGAGCAATTATCTCCTCCTACTCCTCCTCCTCCTCCTCCTCCTCCTACTTCCCGCAGAACTGGCAACGTAAAAAGGTGTGAAATACAGAATTTCGAAATAGGGCCTATGATTGACTGATTTCAAACACCTCCTTACTTGTCACTGGTCCTCATCTAAAAATTAACAGTTTTGTAGAATGGTGTTATTTCTTCCTCCTACTTGGGTGCCGGCCGGCATGCGATACGACTGGAGATGAATCGATTTTCCAGCGCCAGTGAAATTAATGCAAGGTAATAATAAGAATAATAACAATAATAAAGTGATAACATCAATAATTATTAATAATAAAACAATTCAATTCAACCACTTGTGGGAAGCCTTTGATTCCCAAAGTTTTAATTAGTTGAAAACAGGATACCCGACATTAGAATTAATAATACATGCGATCAGTTTTGCCTTGCGCCGTAGTGTTTTACCTAAAGGCGAGCGCGCCACTCGTTAGCCCGTTAGCCAGTTCGGACCCCGCAAAAGCATAACTGATCCCTAGGGAACGGAATTTTAGGTTCTTATAGCTTGGAATGCACCAAACTATAACTATATGTTTACATTCTTTTTTCTTGGCTAGTGTCCAAGGTTCAATTTCGGGGTAGTTCTTTCTACTTCACTTGCCCATCGACACCCCACTTGCTTCACCCATGGGACGATTCTGGCCAACCTTACTAATGGATGCAAATCGAACATTTCATTGTCTGAGCCGAGTGATTATTAATTTTAACGGACTCTAAATCTCGGCAGGAATCAATGGCATTACTTCCCTTCCGAAGAGATATAATTTATACATAGGCCTATATAGTATATATGTATGCGCATGGTTAACATATTAATTGTATTAAAATCATAATAAGAATCGCGTAAATTCAATTCCGATTTTCCTCCACTTGCAATAAGCTGTAGAATTATATTGTAGTTATATCGGAAGACACAATCAATATACGATTAAACATTAACCAATGCAGATGGTTAGAGCAGTGATGATAATAAACTATTATAATGATTATGTTGACGATGGACTTAAAATTAGATCAGTGGCAGTAGCTACAATGGCTTACTAGTGTCCAGAGCATAGCGATCGTTTCAATCGCTTTGAAATGTTTGAATTGAGTTAAAGAGCAATCTACCTTACCGTTCACCATATCGATACAATTGACAAATTGTCCGTAATAAGCGTCAGTTCATGAAGCATTGATAGTAGTGTAATTTGCATAGTACGACTCTTTCTGCTCTGTTTCCTCGTTGCGAAAGGTCGGTTGTGTGAACAATAACCTGTCACTGGGTCACACAGTATTGTCATTGCAATGAATGTAGCCATGGGAACAAGTGTTAATAGTAAGAGTTGGGTAACATGCATGTTTATCCGGAAGAAGCTTTCACTGTCTGTACAGAATAGACGCACTTATATGTGAGTTCTTTCCGTCTTTCATCAGGATTGTTACTTCCTTCCTCATCCTCAAGTTTTTGTTCAAACACAAATTAAAATGTCCTCATAATTATTCTGAAGATTAAATGGCCAAACACCAGGAAACTTAGTGAACCAGCATTCCTGCACGAGTATAATGAATTAATGAGCAGGGTTAGGAATTTTAGGTGCGCATTTTTAATGTGAGAAATTAGGGTTTCTCTGAAAGAAATCAATATGTGAAGCGTCGTTTCCGCTTGAGAATCGAGTTAATACACTAACAAAATTACATATTTCAATAGTAGTCCTACTCAATGCTTACAATCTGAAAATATTACTCGCTATTATAATAGAAAGATGGATCCATCAACAAACGTTAATGGCTAATCTGAATTGCCTGGTTTCTGATTCCCTATCGTGAATCGGTAATGCATTATCTAAGTCAACACACACACACACACACATATATATATATAGATATAGTTTTATTGACAGACAAAAAACCCCTTGTATTTACAAGCTTGTCTTTAAGACAATGTAAAACTAAAATTACAATGTGACATTTTCATCGAGAAACTCTCCAAACTGTCCAAGTGTATAAATAAGTATAAGCTATAATAACCCATTTAAGACTTTCTCAATCATGCAGATACGGTGCAAAAACAGGAGGGGGGGACTCGAGTTGAGTTAAAAAATATAAATGTTTTTCTCCACCATAATACGAAAATAATCGGTAGTTGTATCAACCTTCCTCCTTCCCTCTCCTGAAATGAAAGATAATTACTCCAATCATCGTGGGGGACATGTGAAGGGGGGAGTCACATCCTTGTCCTGAAACAAATTAAAAGCCTGTCAAAGTAGTCTGTAGTTACTGTAGTCATATTTTCTTTTCCATCCCTGTTATGCCACATTATAACATATTAAATTAGTACCAGACTGGCTAAAGATTTCATTGTTCTTTACTTTCAAACCATAACTATACAACAAGTAAATCCTCCGTGAGCACATTTAATGCAAATATTGTTAAATCCATCTCATAATGTGCGTTTATATAAATACGAAAATAGCCTATAATTTCCGAGCCTATAATGCATGCATGGAACAAATAAATTTATCAGTAGTTAATTATGTAATTTTAAAATGTGAAATAAGTACTTTAAATTACTTATTTAGAAAATTAATTTAATTTTAAAACTTTAAATCGGTTTCCTAATTGGAACGGTAACTAATATGGGAATGTGTAGGTTACTTACAAGGGATGGAATTCCGAAGGTAATTATATATATAGTAGATAAGTAGAACTTAAAATGGTTCCACAAAATAATTGTTAGTATTCAACTTTACTCAGGATAATATTGTTCAATCCTGTCGTGAAATTATTACCGGTTACTATATCCGGAGTGCCGCTTTTACACCCTCTATCAAGGTTCTTAATGGGTTGCAAACCTACGATTCCGGATCGGGACCATCGTTGCAGTTACTTCCTAGTGGGAACATTCCGAACCACTTGTTGCACAGTGCTGAAGATGGTTATGATTGCATGAATCTCGCTAGCAACTGTATAGCACTTCCTTGACATTTTTTATTGATCTATAAGAAAGTGGGCTGCTTTATGCTCTATAATTTTGTAGCAATACCCATTTTTTAACAAGCAAAATTACTGTAGAACAGCACAACCGGATTCAGTATATTTCAGGTGTGGCCATCTACCTGACTTTAGGAGACCACAATCTAAGGAACAAACTTTGAAAAGGGCACAATCGTTACAAATTAAGGTAAAATCTACAGTACACCCTAATATTATTTCAATTTTCAGCTCACAAATACATAGGTTAGGAACCAGCATACATTGATTTGGTACATCAATTAAAATGTGTATACTTATTACAGGCAACACAATAGTGGGCGCCCATATCCGGGGGTAGGGAGGGCCGCGGTTCCCTAGCTCTCAGGGAAAGGAAAAAATGTATATTAATAATTATAATCAGGTGTTTTTTCTTTTAAGACAATTATTTGAAAGTCAGTTGAGACATAAAAAGTGTGCAGAAGTTTTCCCAAATCGACGACATGGAAGCAGAATCCACAATGGATTATGAAAGGGGGGGTCCAGGGGGTTTGGACCCCGAAAAGTAAAAACCTAAAATTCTATATTTGTATTTAAAAAACAAATTAATTAAACAAGATTTGTTGCTGTGTCAAATATGATATATACATATATATATTTTTTTTCATAACATAATGAGTAGGCTTATTATGTCCACTGTTCCATGTGTTATTTAATTTTTCTTATAAATAGTAAAAAGTATTATGACTTAGGTAACAATTTCTTGTTTAAGTTGTCATGTCTTAGAGTATAGTAAACAAATTTGCTAACTAGTTTTTCAGTGCTAAAATAGTGTAAAATGTGATTTTCATTAGTTCAATATTAAAAAAATTTCCCGGGGGTGGATCCGACTTAGGTAATAATTTCATGTTTACATTGGCATGTATAGTACGGTAAACAAATTTCCGAACTAATTTTTGGGTGCTAAAATAGCGTAAAATGAGATTTTCATTAGTTCAATATTTAAAAATTTTCCTGGGGTGGACCCCCACTTAGTTAATGATTTCTTTGTTACATTGTCATGTCTTAGAGTACGGTAAACAAATTTCCTAACTAGTTTTTCTGTGCTAAAATAGCGTAAAATGTGTTTTTCATTAGGTCAATATTTAAAACTTTTCTGGGGATGGGCCCTCGACTCCCTTTTTTGGGTGCTATTCCATATACCCCCAAACCCCCCGGCACTTTCGACCCTCCCCACAATTGTTTTCTGGCTACGTCATTGTTGCACTTATGTTACAAAGTGGTCCAAGAAAAAAAAAATTACAAATGCCCCCACCTAGAAAATATCATATGGGCGCCCTTGAACACAACCCTTTGCCCTTTTTTAGGATAAAATGTAAGCTGCCAGCTTTGAAATCTGGTTGGTGACTCGTTAAGGCAATTCGCACAAGTTGAATGAAAGGTCGATACTTAGATTTTATTAATTTAAGTGTTGAATAAAATGACACACATTAACAGGTAGTCCCCAAATGGAGAAGTTACCTTTAATCGCTGGCTAGGGTAATTTTCTTTAAAATTTGAATAGCTTAACCGTCACTTAATTAGACTTGACCCTTTAGTACAGTGTCCGGCAGATGCTGCAGTTGTGACGTAAGAGCCGATCATCTCGCAAGAGCTTGAGAGAGCGAGCAGTTGAGTTGCATTCCTGTTAATACGCACTAGCGCAGTGGCGTTCAGTGCAGCAGTAGGGTTAAGGTGAGCCGTGATGGTACATTGAATTGCGTGCATTAACCATGGCAAGGGTGCAGAGGTCAGTTAATCAGTGAAATGTATGGTAAATTGAGTGCATTCAGATTAATACTAGACTTACGGAAACGTCAGGTCACCCTCGGAGACACGCCACATTTTCCAAAGTTGTCTACAGTATGTCATTCAATTACAGACATTAATAATTATGTACAAATATTAGAAGAACTGGATCAGGATATTTTATTACAGATTTCAAGATTTTGCAAAACTCCAATCCGATATTTGCATATTTGCGACACCATTTTCTGTGGATGTTGACAGTGTTCCAACGTCATTGCAACTAGAAGTCATTGATTTGCAAAAGAATATTGAAATGAAAGACCGCTTTCAAAACAAAAAGGATCTATCTATATTTTATAGAAGATTTCCCCAGGCAACTACATAATATATTTGCTGCTAGAATGTTGAGTATATTTGTATCGACGTATGTATGTGAATAGTTCTTTTCTTGTATGAAGATCTGCAAACCACAACATGGAAACCGCCTATCTGATCAGAACATGAAAAATGTTCTCGTTTGTGTGTTAGCCAGACTATGTCTCCTAATATTGCAAAATTAGTGCGCGAGAAAAGAGGGAAAAAATCTCGACAATGCCTTGAGCTTGGGCACGATAGTGACACAAAGTAAGGGTGTGTATCAAAAGTCTGAATAGGCCTATACTTGGCATAGTGCTCACAAAGGTGTATAGTTTAATTTGTATATTTTGTGTATTTTGTGTATTTTGTATATTTTGTATACTTTAACATTTTTCAGTTTCCGAGTAGACAAAGTTTTGCAGTACTCCTTAAAGTATTCTTATGTTTTATGTATTTGTATGTTTATAGTAGTTTCGGAGCCTCATTTAAATAACCTGACGCATCCGCACCTGGATGCATTTCAGATTAGTGTAAGTAGGGCCTATATTAAATTGCATTACAAACAAAACTGTTCTGTTACATTGATTTATCACAGTTGTACTATTTTGTTTTCGTACAAATGCATTGTAATTGTGCTATTCCCATACTATCTACGAAGATCGGAGCGCACTCTGTCAATGCATAGGCGTCGTTCCGCCACTGGCCAGTTGAACCCTTCCTCCACGCTCAGTACGGAGATATTGCCGAGCAAAGAGCGCGGCTGCTCTGTAGTATGACGTCACAGAGCACGGAACATGCCGGTCACTGCTTTAGTAGCTCTAACTCGACAGCTGCCGAATCAACCATAATTGACCTTGGAACAGGGCAACCATTTTTCATTACGTCAATAAGAAATCGGTTATTAACAAACGAAGGCTTTAGTGTTCTAAGATGTATAAATCTATCATTAATTCTTTTTGCCAGATCATTTAATCTACTCATCTAATCTTCTGTTTCTACATCAAATTCAGGCAGATTTTCCACGATCTTTTATAGCAGTAAAGTAAATAACTGTTTTATTCTTATCGTGTTCCTTGAAAAGTGTTACGTTTTTAATTGGAAACTGAAGTACACTTTGTGCTAGGTTAGAAATAGTTTATTATGAGTTCCTTGCTGTGTTTGTAGTAACTGGGAAAACTTAGTGAGAACAATACTTATACACAGCCATTAGAAATACCTCGACATGCGTGAATTTCGTATTAACTATTCTAAAACTGCATCCTTGACACCTTCATATTAAACAAATTAGTTGCTAACTCTGTGTAGGATGAAATGGTCGGATATAAAATTAGAATAATATGCTGTGTCACTTCTGTAAAATTCCTTTAAGACCTTATACGAGAACAATTTTTTAGGAATTGTTCAGGAGCCGCGCGGGACCACCCCTAGTATATATTTTTTTATCAATTTTCCATTAAACTAATGTGATTTCCAACTTTTGACTGTTAGCTAAGAGTAGGCCAACTAAAGGTACCAAGAAGCATATTACAGGCCTATGCCATCAGTGACATCAGGTGGCACAGTACAATAAGTAAGGCTATCTCTATAATGTTAACCAGAACATCAGCAACAACTACAATAATTATAATAATAATGATAATAATAATAAATCGTGCTGTCGAAGAGTTTTTCTAAACATTAGAAAACATACGGATACTAACAGTAACTATAACAACAGAAAATCACAAGTTGGCTAAATAAAGCCTAATATTTAAGAAAATGATGGTCATATTTGACTCAACTGCAAAATGTTGGAAGTGCAAATCGTATTGACAATATCAACCAAAGATATATCAACGAGGGCAAGACACAATTTATATCAGCACACAAGTTTTATAATTTACTAGGAAGTTACCCG
This sequence comes from Ectobius pallidus, assembly GCA_964059195.1. Lineage (NCBI taxonomy): Eukaryota > Metazoa > Arthropoda > Insecta > Blattodea > Ectobiidae > Ectobius > Ectobius pallidus. The sequence goes on from CAXKWD010000008.1 coordinate 48,340,919, forward strand.
CCCTTCGTAGGGGTGAAAAATTATTTTGCACGATTTTGAAACATCATGAGAAAGGTTAACCGTACTTTTATTCAGTGAGCTTGACGTTCTCTCGCAGATTGTAAATGACGTCTGATTGCACCTAACTCCATGCTAACCATTTTTGTAGTATTCGGCTATTTCAATATTTGAACATATGTATGTATGCACATACTAAACATCTTATCAAAAGCCAGAGAAATATCGTCTGTGCGAGAAAATTAGTCGGGTCAACAGAATCAGAATTAGATGCTGGATTTCTCAACGCTCTAATGAGACAATGGAAGAGCATTATGCATTTGGTTCGCATGGAGTTAGATGCAGATAGCCGGCGCGGTGGCTCATGCTGTAGCGCGTGAGCCTGGCATGCTTGCGGTCCTGAATTCAAATCTCGGGGCCGGCGGGTGTGTCATTCGTGGTGGACGAAGCCGTGCTTTAGGGGGTTTTTCTCGGGGTTCTCCCGTTTCCCCCTTTCATTCCACCAACACTCCACTTCATCTTACCTTTTCATCCTCATCCCTTCGGCAGTCGCGTCGGAGCCCTTTGGGGGCCTCTCCCGTTCTCCCCGCTGCTTGTGGTCAAGAGGTTGTTGGTGGTGTGTGTCACGAACCTGTCGGGGCTCCCGGTTGGAGGTACCGCAGGGGGTGGCGCACACGTGGCATGGTACTAGGCTTGTTGGATGTAGGGGAGTTCCGTGGGGGCCCACGGGGGGCTTTGCGAGTCCGGGGCGGCCTATGGGCACGCAACTCATCCCATCCCGGAGGTAGGTACAATAAGTCGGCTACGGCTGCGGTGCTTAGGGGCGTTCCCACCCCGCCTCCCCGCCTTAAGGGGCACAAAATAGAATAGAATAGAAATAGATGCAGATAGGAGTCATTCTCAAACTTCGGAAGAACACTAAAAGCGAAGTAGGCTACGGCTGCTTCCTTGTGACATTTCTCGGGTAGGGCTAAAAACCTTGTAATGTACTTTTTCACCTGAATGAAGAGGGATAACCAGTCATTCATTAGACAAGTGCTGATGATTATGTAACAAAAACATTACTCTTAAGGCCTTTCTATTTCTATTGCATGCTCCAACACAAAATACTTAATATATAAAAAAAAGAAAATTACAATATATCCTGACCATTGTATCTACAATATGTAATAAATGTAAATTACTTATTATTTTCATCCTAGAACTTCCTAGTGTTTTTAACATATTTTTTCTTTATTTTAATCTGGGTAAAATTATTTCACTTGCTATAACAATAAAGAGAGATAAAACAATTGGTTTTGCAGTAGGTAATGGATTTTGTGATGTGCGTCTGGTTATTAAGTGCCAGTATGGTACTTTATGAGATTGTGTGGGGGACGAGAAAATGTCTATCGGTCTGCCCGTCCGTCCGTCCGTGAGTCTGTAGGCCTACGCGCGATAACTCAGATAAACTTTATCGGATTTTAATAAAACTTGGTATACGCGTTTATAATGTCCATGGGAAGAACCCTATTGATATTGGACCAAATCGGCTGACCGGTACCTGAGTAAAACCCAATTTAGTGCCTATTTTAAAGTCGCCATAACTCAAATACGCTTTATCGGATTTTCATGAAACTTGGAATACGTATTTATAATGTCCATGGAAAGATGTCTATTGATATTAGACTAAATCGGTTTGCCGGTACCGGAATAATGCCCAGTTTAGTGCCTTTTTATTGTATTATATAACAAAAGGCGCGGTAACTCAAATACGCTTTATCGGATTTTCATGAAACTTGGTATACTCATTTATAACATCCATGGCAAAAAGTCTATTTATTTTGGACCAAATAAGTTGACCGGTACCAGAGTAATAACTAATTAAAGGTCACATATCGTTTTTAAATCATGTCTATACTAACTGCCGCATTTTTTTTTTTCATTGAGGGCTTTGATGCAATGCAGTCAGATGTTTGTTTACTTCGTTGATCTAGATAAAATTTAGAACTGCATGAATACTGTTATATACAGAAGGTACATTACCGTGAAATAATTAGCGGAGTTATTTTCCACTGAATTTTGTGAAATGTTGACTTAGGCCTATTTTAAGAATTTCAAGTTGCAATACATTTTAGATTTGACAATTAACACCATTCTTTCACATATGCTTATCAAAGTAGACCGTCAAACTGACTGAGTTGGCCAAACGGTAACGTCTTGGACTCGTATTCTGGAGGACCCTGAATGACATCACGGAGCCGGCCGATTTGACATGGATTTTTCAATATATTTTTTATTTTCATGTGAGTGCGCGATTGTGAAGATATCACAAATCTGTAGTACTGCTGACGCTGGTCGATTTTATTCTGATTAAAAAAACCTATTATCTGCATATCATAATTGCAATTATAATTGATTTAACAAAAACATTTTGGCACTTTGTTATATCAGTTTACCTGATGTTATTATTTTGTTATTTGTCATGTCAGTGATCATTTTAATAGATACTGAATTTTAATCATATTATGTAAAATAGTGGTCATGAGTGAACGACTATAGTCCTATAACCTTTCCGTGTATGCAATCTATGTTCTTGCAGCATTTCAGCTCTACCAGGTTAATAGTTTTCCGACAAATCGGTACAGACCGAGATGAACCATTAGATTTTTATATATGCATAAGACTCAAACAGCAAGAGGACCCTTAAATTGTTGTAAATATTTTTTTGCTATGCTTGGTCTCGTGATTAACGCCTTCGGCTACGGATGAGCAGGCCCGGGTTCGAATTCTGGAACCTCCTCAGATTTTTCTGAGGTAGGAAGGTCTGGAACGGGGTGCACTCAGCCCGTGATACAAACCGAGGAGCTGCTTGATTGAGAATCACTAGAGCACCTCATAGAGTGGTGGGATAATATTTGCTTAGTAAATTTATGTGAACTAAACCGAATGAAGTTATGTAGCAGAAAGCTTCAGTTGTTCAAGAAAAGAATCCGAAGATTATCTAATTTAAATGTAAACCATTACTGCATTGTACGCAAGCAAACAATTTTGAAAACCGTATTAATGAGACTTGTATAGTAAAAGAACCACTGCAGAGTGGTTAAGGTTTGGGGAGATCACGATGCCCTGATTGGTTCTAATAGTATTTCAGATAATGAAACTAATACACTGAAATTGCTCCTACCTATGGATTCCGTAGTCGTATATCTAATATCCGCTTACTTCCCTGGCTGCTCACTGCATGAAAGAAGGAAGTTTGACTGAATCCTCAGACTTGGCACGGAAGGCTTACGTTAATATTTGCAGAATCTGTCAGCGACACCTTTACCTATATTGAAAGCTTAGAAGAAAAGTTCAATGCTGGCATTCGTGTAATTGTTGCTAATATATACATTTTAAATTGGTGCCATTAAAGATTACATGAACTCTAAATTAGAGTTCCTATCTGAAATGAAGCAAGATTCGGACAAGAGTCATTATGCTATAGCTGAAATTCAGAACCCTATTTAAAGAAGACTGATTCTGAAGGCACGTTAGAGAATAACTAAAACCCACTAAAAATAATATAAGGTAAACTAATAAAACAAAGAGCCAGATGGAGTTAATAGGCCATATTTAAGAAACTTTTGAGTTTTAGAGCACGGTTTCTTGAGAAAGTTTGATCAACATAATGTGAAGGATAAGCAAGGATAAGTGGGATAGCTAGAATATTAACAGAACGAATTTACAACAAATTCCTCACGTCAGCAATATTCTTATATTGTAAAAACATCTGAAGGTGTACAAATATGCAGTCAAAACCTTTCAATTTTTTTCGGAGAAAAAAAAATTGAACTTTCTGGAATTTTCCTAACGGTTATAGGCTAAATCTGTTATGTCGGTTTCTATAAACTCGTGAAATACCCATGGGTAAATTATCCATGGGCAAATTAGTTCCTAATCACCCACAATGATATAATGAGGAAGGCGTTGGAGTTGTAGGCCTACAGTTAATTTAATTCAGAAGGCTTTGATTCTCATTGTTTAAATTATTATTGATCTTATGAGAGGTTAAGTTTTATCTAGCCATCCATGAAATGATAAATTAACCCGACGATTTACCCTTGGAAAGATCTAGCCCGAGTTTGTAGGAACATTTTTTCTGTCATTTTCATATTTACCCAGAGGACATTTATCTAGAAGCTCGCCACAAGTGTATGTGATTGTTACCGGTACCTTTAAATTACCGGTATTTGAGTTTGTAAAAGTTATCCTTATGTGAATTCTGTCCATTGGATAATTTACCCATAGGTATTTTGCGAGTTTATAGAAACCGGGCATAAGTCTGTCAAATTTCGAGTTTCTAGCTCATGTGGAAGTAATTAAACGTCAATGTTAATGAGTGGATGATCTAGACCAGGGGTGACCACAACGAGGTGCGGCTCTTGAAACCGAACTAAGGGTAAGTATGATACAGATTTTTAAAATCATACAGTTAATATAATATAATGAAAATGTATTATGGGGAAGCGAAAAACTTATTTCTGATTTAGCGCAGAGTGTATTTAGCTTTCATAGAAAATTAAGACTCTTTCGGAAAGACCTTGAGACTAAAACATTCGCTCATTTCAAGTGTTTGAAGACAATTACTAAAAGCCTTTCTGACGTTCAGATGGAAACAGAAGATTATTTGTGTGAAATGTCTGATCTTGCTAAAGAAATCAATGACGGTTTTAAAGATTTGAGAACGCTTGAACCTTCACTTTCATTTCTGGAAAATCCTTTTGCTATTAATATTGTGGGCGATGACTGTCCTGTTTCATCACCAATTACAAAGGATACAGTTGGAGTAGAGTTGGAGCTACTAAAACTGAAAGAGGACGAAAGACTAAAAGGACTTAAATGGAGTAGTGTTTCGGCCATAGAATTTTGGAAGAAAGTTCCAGAATAAAAACACCTACTAACAAAAGAGTGTGCTAAGAGACTTATCTCGATATTTTGGACTCGTACGAACTGCGCTTACTAATTATCAGCCAGATTCCAAACAACTATCAGCAAAAATGAACACTCTAAAAAACACTTCTCAAAAGTAAAATGTTATTTCTTGTTGTCTAATTAACAATAATTCATAATTTTGCAGCTGCCAAGTGTTATGGTGGGTGTGGTGTAAGCCTCCACCATTTGTTATGGCGGTGTGGTGTGAGCCTCCACCACTTGTTATGGTGGTGACTTGATCCCCCATAATTTGATATGGTGATATCTAGATTTACTTGTTAAAGTGATCCTCTTTAGTTTGGCATAAGAACTATATAGAAGACATAATATTAACTTTATTAACAACAATTACAAGTAGAATATAGTTATATTCTGCTAGAACTATGTTAAGTATTAACAATTACGCACATAGTTTGTGATGACTCTCATTTCTTGTATCGATAATACTAACTTGTATATACTGACAACATAATACAAGGGTCATTCAATAATTAAAGAGACAAATTGATCTGGGGAAAAGACGGTTGGTAGTACAAGTTTGATACATTTAGTATCTTAAGTTGACTTCACTGGGATGAGTTCTAATCAGCTGATGATCAACATTGCTCTGTTTATAACCCAAAAATTAAGTTTAACGAAGTCGGGTCTTCTTGAAAATTCCACATTGGTTGAACAACGTTCTGTGATTCGATTTTTGATTGCTGAAGGTGATAAACCAACTAATATATACTCTAGAATGACTAAAGTGTATGTGAAAGTTGTATGAAGAATAGGTAAAGTGAACCCTATACAGGCCATGGAGGCCCAGAGGGTTCCAGGAGGTCGAGGCTCCCAGATTTTGGACATTCGGCACATAAAGGTGGTAAGGTTGTCAGCCTAACGCACAGGCCGCCTTTACCCCCAGGATTGCTCCTGGTACTCATTTCTGTTAGAGGCTGAGTCGACCCCAGGGCCATAGTGCCACCAGAAGGATTAGGCCAATTGATAAATCTCAATGACCTCATCGGGAATCGAACCCGCGACCTTCTGGTTTGTAGCGCAACACCTCAATCACAATGCGACGGCGTACCCCCGAAAGTTGTATGAACCGTGGAAATTTCTACAAGTGGGTAGAACACTTCAAAAGTGGTCGAGAATCAGTGACTGACGGACATCGTTCTGGCCTGCCTGTTGAAGTTGCAACTTCCTCACTTGAAACTCGAATTGTTTGGTCCACTGAAGGAGGCATTACGTGGGAAGGAGGCATTACGTGGGAAGGAGTTCCAGGATAACGAGGATGTCAAGAAATTTGTGGGAAATTGGCTCCGACACCAAGACAAAGAGTTCTTTGCAGCCGGTATAAAAAACTAGTAACCTGTTGGGACAAGTGCATAATTGTTGATGGGGATTATGTTGAAAAGTAGGAAAAGTATTGTTTTGTAAAAATAAACGGGTTTTTCTCCAGGTCAGTTTGCCTCTTTAATTATTGAATGGCCCTCGTAATATAGACATGTTTCATATCTTTTATAAGTTGTACAATTTTGTCGGGTAATTGAATTGTTAGCATATCTGAGGTCGTGGTCTGAGCATTTATTTAATCATTTTACTATAAATGCATAGCCGTAAGGAACAATACTTACCTTAAATACAATACTACACAATTATTAGCATTTAGAAAGATGGAACGATTACGAGTTTTCTTTGCTCAGTATTGATTAAAATTACTTTATTGTAATCCACTTCTATCCCATATACAAAATATTACGCTAAGGATAAGGATAATGTCGTTCTATCTGAAAACGGAAGGGCAACAGAATGGGGAAATAGGGTCTTCTTTGATAACGGTGGACCTCAAACAAAGGTTTCCAGAAGTCTGTCAACTTTTGTTTTCAAGTGTTCTAGTCGGGGGCAACGGGGCCGGGGGTCGAGTCCGGCCGCGGCGGGGTGCAATTCTCCCCCGAGAAGAACGTCGCGACTACAAACAATCCGTAGGGTAGAAGAAAAACAACTTTCTGAATGAACTGGCATGATATCGTTAAGAGTGTCCACTTCATGATTTCAAGTGATGGGAAGAAGATAAATAATCGTACTGGAAATTTGATAGAACGCTGGTGATAATTGGTACCTGTTACAGCAACACAGCTGGTTTCCATGCTGACAATGAATGTCAGAGTACTTACACAAGATAATTGAAGCTAGTAAAAATAATAAAATGATGGTGACTGCTTGAGTCTAGGCACTTTCACTCGTCTGTAGCATATGACGTTCCATCTCTACACATCGTGCGAATATCGTGAAAGTTATAATTCCGCTGCCGCCGTAACGACCGCCGTTTTTGTTGTTATCGCTTCAAAACATCTGTCGCTGAAGGCCGGTTATTAGTATTACTCATATTATATGAAATTTATTTTCATACCCTGTTTATTGCAGTAGACGAAATAGTGATCTCTCCATTTTCTATTTCAATTTTATTAACAAGAAGGTAACTGATCTTTATTTGGATGACTGTCCAGTCGAAGCGGGATGTTGACAGAGGAAATAATTATTTTGCTATCGTAGCTTATTTAACACATCTAAAAATTCAAAGATTGAGGAAAGAATAGGATACTTACGTATTTACAATTTTTGATCTTGGTGGAATAGGGACAGAATTGGGATGCTAATAGTTTTCATTGCTGAGGGAATTGGAAATAAGTTACCACAGGAGGGAAATTGAAGTCACCAGATAATGTTTTATGAGGAACTGGTGTTCAAAACCATAATCATGTTCATAATCATCATGAATCCTAAAATTAAGCCCTTCTGCGTTACGAATACTTGTTCATAAATGCTCATTTCCTACTCTTTGTTCATGGTAAATAAAGTGCACTGAGTATTTCGAGAGATGACAGTATTCATAATGACAAAACATGGCTTCTATTTTGTTCAGAAGGGGCAATTTGATAAAAGAGCATCGAAATTTGGATAAAAGAAATGTATATCTTCCAATGTTTGAACAAGTATACTGTGGAAGATATTCATTTTAGGACCCATGTTTGCTATGCTATTTTCTTTTTTTGATGAACACTAATCAGTAACAAGAACAATTTTTTTACTACTCTGTAGGCCTACAATAAAATTTTGTATTACTTTTTATTATGAACTCGCACCTTCCTGAATGTTTCCTTGAAGAAATTGTTTACCGGCGAGAGGCATTATGGACAATTGGATAAGGCTACATAAATGGAAGTCTACTTTCGAGATCGCAATTTAAATAAGCATAACAGGACTATTTGGATATACAAATACCTTAATGTAAATATTCACATCTGAAGCTCTTCCAGTCCCTCTTCTCCCCCTTTCATTCTCTCCACCACTCTCAGTCTATCTAAAATTCACAAAGTATCTTGTAAACTAGTTTCATATGATAAACATGAAAATTTAAAATTTACAGATGTTTTTTTGAGATTGTACCTGGAAAACAGAAATCTCAAGATTATTTCCTTTCAGAACAGTCTTATGGAATCCGCCTAAACGAGTCAACGAGAGTTAGAAAAATGTCTTCAACGAGTAATTACAATTAGATATTGCTAGAAAATATATCATTGTTGCTAGATGTTCAACAAGTCGTTTAATTCATATTTGAAGATGAATTTATGATAAAAAGGAAGAAGGAAGTCAAGGAAGCTGACTATTCTGGTTAATTAAAGTTCCAGAAAAAAGAAATGACCAGTTATAACCACTTCATTCCAAGGCATTTGTAGTTTATTACAATAGCAATTGTTGTGGTAGCCTGCTACAAAATATTACGTTACTCTGTGAATTAAATAGGTCAGTGTGTGACTAATAAACCAGTGCACATAGCTGAACTGTTTATGGAGAGGAAGACTGTAACGATAACATGCTGTCACATGAGGAAAAACTCAGAATGTAGAAAACGTTCGGAACTATTCTTTAAACTCTATATTCAATTTACAAACTCGAAAAAATCTGTGAAATGCAGTATATCTTGTCGTAAAGCACACACTAAAACCAATCCGAACGCGATAGCAGAGGTAAGAAACATGCTTAGCGCGTGGGCCTGGCGTGCAAGCAGTCCCGGGTTCAAGTCCCGAAGCAGGCGGGCGTGTCATTCGTGGTGGACGAAGCCATGGCTTTGGGGGTTTCTCTCGGGGATCCACCCGTTTCCCCCTTCCATTCCACCAATACTCTCCACTTCACCTTCAAACTCCCCTCATTATCATACAGTTTCTTGTCCCGGCTTTCGGGTCATCTCCCGCTGCGGGCCTCTCCCGTCTTGCCCCGTGGTTTGTAGTCGTGTGGTTGTTGGTGGTGTGCTGCTCACCTGGGGACTCTCTGGTGTGCCACGGCTCTACGGGCTCTCTCCGTGAGAGAGAGGGATTGGCACAATGGGCCCACACGTGGCCTAAGTGCTTAGGGTCGTTCCCAATCCGCCTCTTCCTCCTACGTGGGGTTCCGTTCGTGGCCTGCCAATCTGGGGTTTTCAAGGCTTCCTCATCCGCAAAGGCTTCCGGACTTGTAGAACTTTAGGAATTTAATTTGCACTCTCTTTTATTATTTACTTTCTTCACCTAGGAAATCTAAATCTAGGCTATTGAATAACCGGAGCAATTATTTATTCAGTTAACATGTGTGATGCTATAACTTTTTATAATATTAAACATTCGGTTAGGTCACTTAATCTATGTACCTAATCTGGAGTCCTTACAATAATTTTTGAGTGTTACATAGCGGTTTTCTCGTCAACCTAAAAATCTCAATAATACAAATCTTAAAATGAGAAAATTTGAGCAACATATTTTACGTCATTTATTAAGTGCCAGTATGGTACTTTATGAGATTGTGTGGTGGACGAAAAAATGTCTGTCCGTCTGTCTGTCCGTCTGTCTGTCCGTCTGTCCGTCTGTCCGTCTGTCCGTGTGTCTGTACGCACCATAACTCAAATACGCTTTTTCGGATTTTCATGAAACTTGGAAAACACATTTATAATGTCCATGGGAAGAACCCTATTGATATTGAACCAAATCGGTTCACCGGTACCGGAGTAATGCCCAATTTAGTGCCTATTTTAATAGATTATGGCGCCTTTCTAATAGAAAGGCGCCATCACTCAAATACGCTGTATCGGATTTCCATGAAACTTGGTATACCCATTTATGACGTCCATGAGAAGTGCCCTATTGAATTTGAACCTAATCTGTTGACCGGTACCGGAGTAAAACCCAATTTAGTGTCTACTTTAAAGGCGCAATAACTCAAATACGCTTTATCGGATATTTATGAGACTTCGTATACGCATTTATAATGTCCATGGGAAGACGTTTATTGATATTGGACCAAATCGGTTGGCCAGTACCGGAATAATGGCCAATTTAGTGTTTTTATGTTAATATATAAGAATTCGCGATAACTCAAATATGCTTTATTGGATTTTCCTGAAATTTTGTATACCCATTTATAATGTACGTGGAAAGACGTCTACTGATATTGGACCAAATCGGTAGACCGGTACCGGAGTAAAACCCAATTTAGTGTATATTTTAAAGACGCGGTAACTCAAATACGCTTTACCGGATTTTTATGAAACTTGGTATACACATTTATAATGTCCGTGGGAAGACGTCTATTCATAATGGATAAAATCGGTTGACCTGTTTCGGAGTAATGCTCAATTTAGTGCCTATTTTATGGTAATATACGTATTCGAAAGAATTTATTTAAAAAAATGAAAATCAGTTATCTTGACAACATAGCCTATTGTTTTACTGTGTCTTATAAGGCCTTGGAAATTAAAATACAGGTAGCTATGACAAAAAACATATTGATTTACAAGCGCTTATCCAACTAGACCGTTAAAATGACCCAGGTGGCCGAGATGGTAGACCTTTCTTCTTCCGTAAGCCCTGCTTAATGAATAAATCTGGAGCTTAACTTGGAAATCAATTTTAAAAAATATATATATTCTGCATATCATAATTGCAGTCATAACTGATTAAACAAAAACATACTGGCACTTTGTTACATCAGTTTACCTGATTTTATTTTAAATATACATTTTGAACGATCAGCAAAACTACAATGCAGGCAGATTAAAATGTAAGACATCACAACAATAACTTGAAGTCCTATGTAAAATACGCTCCACTAGCTTACACAGTTAGTCGCATTAATGTCAGATGGACACATGAGAGCTGAGATAATAATTAATGACAAATTAATGATTAATTATAAATTTTTTCTGAATCACGTGGTAGCAAATTTTGTGAAATTTTTCTTTTCAGTCTATCAAAGGACTTTTTCCAATGTGGTATTATCGAAATGTATTTGATACTGATTCTCTTTATCACAAACTTGTGACACATAATAACACTGCAGACAGATGCTTTTAAAAATATCTTCTTTTTTGTATAATCTTTGAGAAAAGGTAACTACAAGAAGCTCCATTGGATTCTAGGTAAAGATTAGTTTTACGAACACAATTCGTTCTGTGTAATGTTGTGTCTAAGTGAAAAATTAAGAATTGGTCTTACTATGGAATATCTTTTGAAAACCACCATTTCCCTATTCTGATAAGAGGGAAAGATTGCTTTTGCAAACAGTGAGGCCGTATTACGTAGAGCAATATATACGCATACAAGCGCAGAGTGATGTTATCAATGACTAATAAGACAGAGGTACTACGTCATTGTAAGCAGGCAGTTCTGTTGTGTCACTCCACGCCTCAATCCAGTCCTGACTAGTACATAGAAGTGAAAATGTGACAGTGAGAGGTGTTCATGGTAGTGCATGTCAATGGGAACATTTCTGGATTAAAGATCGGTTTCGGGTAAGTCCACACAAGGTATATCCATAAGTATCAGAACGATTCGGGATTCGTTTATTCTACATACATAAGATAGTTGTATATATTTTCCTTACAATAACAAAATTCCATAGACTTGTGAGAGCTGAGCACATGATAACTACACGAAAAACATCTCTCACTTCAAAATACTGTACATTATATGCCTGAAATCATGTTCCTCATTAAGGCGAGAGAGTGGTAACTTGCCAATTTGCAGGTTCATTTCCTGCGGGAAGTAATTGTTCAATTACAATTTAACTTATTATTTTATTTACTAGTTGAATGCTAGGAAATGTAAGCAATTTCACCAATTTTAATCTAAAAAATACGAACCATATTTACAGTATAGGCCTAAATGGTGTTTTGTTTTACGTGAAGCAAAAATCCTTAGTTAACTCGTACCAAAAAAAATCAATAAACAATAAATCAATAAATATATTAAATAATGCACAACAATACATCAGAAACTATGTTTAACTCGGTAAAAGAAAATGCATACTTTAAGTATTTTTGTGTGTAAGCAAAATATCGATAAACTTTTAAGCATAATTTTCAGTCGGTACATCCTCCTACCATAATCATGGTACACGTTCGCAGCACAACTGTCTCTTATCAATTCCTAGTCGTCATACAACCTCATACTCTCACTCATTCACCATAGCCACAGCCCGTTCTTGGAATTCCTTGTCACAAGACATCAAGGGTAGTCGGAGTGTACACTCTCTCAAATCTGTGCTTATTAAACAATTATTCCCACTGAACAGAACTAGCTCTTTGTAGTCACTCCATCTCTCATTGTACATAGCATTACTTAGTCTACTTAGGCTTATAACTTATTTATAGCTACCCAGGGCTATAACTTTATTTCACAAACTTAGAGTTCCATTCTAACATAATTTGACATTTTCCTTGTTTTGCTTGTAACATTATTATTTTCTCTCTTTGATGACATTTATGCTTTTTATGAAAACTATGCTTTTTACTTAATTAATTAATTATTATGATTAACCTTAACCTTAGTATTAGTCATTAGTCTCTTATCCATTACTTTGTTATTAATGCACACCTACATTGCCAGACGAAATAAATCATTTACTACTACTACTACTACTACTACTACTACTACTACTACTACTACTACTACTACTACTACTGCTGCTACTACTACTACTACTACTACTACTACTACTACTACTACTACTACTACTACTACTACTACTACTACTACTACTACTACTACTACTACTACTACTACTACTACTAAACGGGTACTTTATATTTTAATAGTTCTATACGAACAAGGTCCAAAGAATTTACACAAATCCTAGAGTCGCACCTTTAACAGCTAAGCTAATGGACCACGAAATAGTAACAATACTTACGTTTACTGCAATGCTAACTTTCCGACGTCAATTTATTTATTTTTTATTTTTAACACCACGGTTTTATGACTGCATGCTTCATTACATAATGTAACACTACATGCTTATGAGAACAATCACAATGCTAAGATTTAATATTTTCAAATTTTGTTTTGCATCACTTAATTAGTATTTTGTAAAGTTTCAAAATCTATCTTATTTACAAATTGGGAAAAACATTTTAAGTGTTTTATAACAAGTTCACTTTTATTTGGAGGCCATCGTCCACCCGGTTGAAGCACTTCTCTGCGGATTTCATCTCTGGCTGGACGTCGATCATCTTATCCGTAAGGATTATAACGTGTTTTCCTACTATAATACAGTAATTCGAAATAACGATAAATTACTGTTAATTTATATGCAGCCGTTTCTGTGTGGTTGACACGCCGACATACTATTGAATTCTGCCCCATACATCTAGCCTGCCATTTGAGTTCGTACAATGTTTCAAATCATTATTGATAAGTAGTGGTAGGAATACCCTGAAAAAAAACAACTTTTAGAACATATATATATTGGGGTGTCCGCCCTAGCGATAGTGTGGCCCCTTTTCCAACTATGCACCATTTGGGCGGGCCACATTACATGGTGATGTGTAATTGGCAGAAGTGTAAGGTATAAGGAGATGCGTTTTCTGAGGGAATAGCTTGAGTGTGACAAGTTGTTTTTCCTCATTTCGAACTCTACATAACAAGAGTTTGAAAATTGATTGTCATCCATAAAATAATTTCGTCTTACAAAGCACAAAATCCGGGCGACGGCGGGCCTTTTAAGCTAATGTAATATAAATAAAAGGAACTTCTCTGTAGACTATGTAGAAAAAGGAATCTACTAGCTTTACCCATATATGTATTCTATTCACTCTCTTACCGCAAAGAAAATACCAGTATGGTATATACTTTCGGTTCAAACAAAGGTGGTAGTTCTCCTATCACATAGGACATGATCTAGGCATGTTGCCTAGATTCATAGTTCTAGCAAAATACCCCTAAACGTGATTGACTGTGTAGAGACAAATCTGAATTATAGGCACATATAAAATGCAAATTGCTTTTGTCGACAACGGCCACAATAAACTGTTTTTTTTGCACTCCTTAACTAATTAGTGGTACTTACGAATGTTGTTACCGTGGATCGTAAGTTGACATTCCCGCATAGCAATCTTGTTGCTACGTGCGGTAAGAGTTTCCGTGCTGTTTTGAATTTACTTACGCCACACCTCATAATATAAGCCTTAATGAACAAGGCCCCCCAGGACAAATATTCGGTTCGCATAACAACAAACACATGCGAATCACTTTCTGAAATAAACATCTATCTTCAAGAATGTATATAGGGTAAGGTGGTACATTTTCGAACACTTAACAAATATTCTTATTTTATGAACACAATAAACATAAGACAAGTTCAACTGTATTGTATTCACAAAGTTGGCAATGTAGTTGACCCTTCACAAAAATATCAAAGTCATACAGCTGCAATATTGATCATGGCAATCGATCTTTCATTTCCAGAATATCGTTCGAAAATGTACCGCAGTAGGTACAATTCTAAACACCAGTGGCTACTATTTCGAACAGTGGCATTTTCAACGAACAAAGTGCTTTCTTCCAAATATTATTTTCTGTTATTATTATTTATCAGTAATATGAGCGTAATAATGATGTGTCACGTTTTAAATAGGCAGATGGCCGGATTGGGGCATGTGGTCAGCATGCCGACTCCTACGACAGTTATTGATGGCTTACTGAACCGGAGCCGCTACTTCTTTATGAATTAGCTCTTTTGTTGGTGTCAAGAGGCTGAATGCACCCCGTTCCAGATCACCCTACCTCAGAAAAATCCGAGGAGGTACCGGTGATCGAACCCAGACTTGAGGGTCCGTAGTCAGGAACCACTAGACCATTAAGACGGTCTCTTATAACATCAAGAGCAATAATAAAAATACTTAACAGCTGCATGCTATTGTGTATTGCATAAATGCTGAGATGAAATAACATTACACAGGAAGTCTTAGTTTATAACTCTTCGTTGAAATAATACCACTGTTGAGAGATATATGAATACCACCCTTTTATATTTGACTTGCACAGTTAATAATAATAAACATGCAGAATGCTGTGACAGCAAAACAGCTTTTCCATGCAAGTCTTAAGCAAGCAATCGCGGGTTAAAGTACTGTTCGAAATAGTACCTAAAATTTGTTCGAATTTGTACCTCGAGCTAGTTTTTGTAAATTACTACATTGTTGAAATTCCGCTCACGAATGCCCATTGTTGTGCCAATGACTTACGTATTAAAGACTACGCTATTTGTTGGTATGAGTTAAAAATTGGTCCTCAAAAATATATTCCAGTAACACAACGTGGAATTATAAGCAATTTTATAACGTGCCATTTTTCAAGCATGGCGTTCTTACCTTCGGTTGGAAAATAATTTTTTATGGCCGAATGAGACAACTCGGAACATCATTCTCGCGGATACAGATCAACAAAACAATCAGTATGGACGCTATATTTTTAAAAAGAGGTTGGCTAACATTTGAAACCCCAAAATGGATAAAAATCTTAGTCCGTTCAGAATTGTACCATGTTCGAAAATGTACCACCTTACCCTAGCCTACATAATATTTTCAGGTAATATCACAATTAATATAATTAAATTGATATAAATAATCATCGTGCCTTTATTTTGATATATTTATCGTAATACTACTTATTTGTACAATTATTTTTAAAAAATCCTCCATACTTATTTACAAATATTCGGTTCCCATAACAACAAACACATGAATCACTTTCTGAAATATAACATCCATCTTCAATAGTGTAAATACATAATATTTTCAGCTAATATCTCAATTAATATAAATAAATTGATATAAATAATCATCGTGCAAAAAATAGCATGCAATACTCGTGCCGTAAGCGCATAACGGATCTCGGAAATTGAAAAAATCTTTCCTCGATCCGTAAGCACCACTTACGGCACTTGTATCGCAATATACTATATTACACTCGTAACCTAGAGACCAAAAGCATTATTACTATGGCATTGGATTCTGAAATATGTTTCGTATAGCATGTTATATTAATCATTCTGTTTCCGAATTTGATGTTACTTATTCCGAAATTGAATGAACTTTTCCTGAATTTGAAATTATTTTTTTTAATTAAAACTAACTTTTTCCGATTCAGTTAAATATAACTGAAATTTCTTTATCAATAGCCCCTGCAGTTTCCCCATAACAAAATCCCATTTCATAAGAAGCTGTGAAAAATGTCCAGTACGCTTGAAAGAAAAAAGTGCGAGGAACTTTGTTCCCAGAGGCTCTAAGCAGGTACAATAATTCTGAAAGCTTCCTTATAATTAGGGTTCGGATGTTTATGACATGTCATATTTTTATCCTGACCCCCGTTCTCGCCGCAAACACAAATTAAACACGAATTGCAAGCTTGTTATCGTTATCGGACCGTTTTTATTTTGCATATAAAGTCATATTTTGGCGATTTTTGTGGTCTTGGTCATATTTTGGCTATGTTTGTAATTTATGCCAAATTAATAGGTAATTTTTACCTTAATGTAATTAAAGTAATTAATTAATGTAATTATTCACATTTTATTGGGACACGCAAGGTGTACAAAATATTACGAGTATTTGGAGCTGATGAAGCGACCAAACAGGAGCAAATTCTTTAAAACTGGAAGTTCATTACAAGTAAAACTGTAAATCACCAAAATTGTTAAAAAGTGATTATCTGATCGAATTCATGTGATGTAAGAATTTAGTGTCTTTAAACGTTTTAAAATAGAACATTTATTTTTTGAATATAGGCCTACGTTATTTTATTAGGCCACATTTACGATTTTTGGGGCATATTTGCAGTCATATTTTCCACTTTTTAAAGTCATGAACATCCGAACCCTACGTATAATGAATTCTAAATGGCAGGAGTAGCCAACCAACAGATTTTTGGGAGCCTCAATATAAGGGACGAACTCTGAAAAGAGTCACAGTTAATTGTAGGTAGACCTAAAGTAGAACCTAACAGCATTTTAGTATATAAACGTGTTAGGTTGAAGACCATTATACACATAGGTGGAACAACGGGGTGTGGCACACCATTATGATTCTGCTTTCTGAACAAAAATTACTGAATTAATTTAAAATTAAACTTTAAAGCAGTCGAAATGAACAATTGGCAAAGCGCGTGGTAATCCCTGTCGCCAGTCGCCACAGCTCACAAGCTGGCTGAGTTGGAATCGTCATTACAACCCTGAGAGGGATCATTGCATCAACGTGTTCGAGGAGTGAGAATACTATCGTTTCATAGAGGTTTCGATTCATTTCTTGTACTGAATTACGCCTTTGAGAACCATTCACAAAGAAACAGATTAATTTCATTATTTGAATTATGATTCGTTCGTACAGTACAAGGATTCGTTCATTATGGTCGATTCGTGACACTTAGATCGTAATTTTTTATCACATAACTTACGTGTTAGGTACTTTCAATATGCAGTCCATCGACTGCTGAGAGTAACAAAAATCAATTCCAACAACTGTGGGAAGTACAAACATTTTGAGTAGAGTTCTGAAAGTGCCCGTTTGGAAATTCACACATGGTAATCTGAGGAAAGAGGATTCAGATGGAATAGGAACAACTGTGAAATGCAATTCACTTACGGAGTTTACATACAAAATTCATTTTCAGTAGTTGTCAAAGGTAGAGCCTAAAGTTTTCATTTACTTTATTGATGAAGCGAGATCAGATAATAGAGCATTTGTATTACTAGATAAAGTTCCTAATATTTTCCCAGAACAATAGAAGCCTATCAAGTCGTGACAACGAAGAAAGAGTCTACTATTTTGGTAAAGGATGTTAGAGGCTTCTGTGAGTTACCAAGTATAAACTTAAATGTGTGGATGGAAAAACAACAACGCTCCTTTGGAACCTTCTCTCAGAATTTTCGTCAGTGATATGGGCACCTAAAGAACTGAGTTTCCTCCAGTTTCGCATACTGCAAACTTTGTTAAGTGTTACATTGCCAGTTACAAAAGGAGCACTTTGTTCTGAAACAGTAATAGCTATAGATGGAACAGATATCCAATTGCACTATCAAATGCTCATAGGCATTAATGTGTAAAAGTAAATTTCACAACAAGCTTTATTGAAATTCTGTCATAAGGACATTATTTGGTATCAAGGTAGTTGGAATAATACCAGAACCATTAAATACATAAATGTAAAAATTTACTAGACATCTGGACTTATGCCACTAAGAAATATTGTAAGAAGTTATTGTATCTTACTGTTTTCTCGTGTTCTATATAAACTTTCAAACTAAATTAACTTAAAATATAAGAGTATTAGAGTATTAGTTTTATCACCATATGAATACATAAACCAAAACATGTCCACTCTTTGAAATGAGTGTCCACACCATAACGCACATGTCTACTCCGTAACATTAAGTAGAATGATAAAAAAAATAGCAATTATTATTAAAAATATTTTCTTAAATGAGAAGTTGCTTATGCACTTTCTTTTTATTATATGTAGGATGCAAACAAATATTTTACATTGGAATTTCTAACCACAATAACAAAGGTGAGCATTAAAAATCTATGAACGAATAGTTTTAAAATTAAAAGTGCATTGTATAGCACAGTGGTCTCCAACTAGCTGTATTTTGTGCGCGTGCAAATAGGCTTGCACCGTGCGACCCCTGTGCACCACGTTACGTCAGTCTGAAACGGGGTTCCGTTGACTGGGTTGTCTCTTTCGCCAACTTCCAAGCATTAAGTCTGGTGTAGAACGTAATCCAATGTATAGGTCGTCGTCCCCTACATCTATAGTAACATAGAAGTTTGAGTGACGTTTCCTCGAACTATATTTCCCCGACTGCACAGACATGCTGCTAGTATTTTGTCTATGTGCGGATCTACGTACACATGCGAACATTTTTTTTCACTGATGAAAATAAACAAAACCCGCAGCAGAAGTCAAATGAAAACGTAAAATGTGATCTTAGACTGGCCACCACACAAATAATGATTCCAGATGTTGAAAAACTAGTGCATCAAAAGATACAACAAAGGTAAAGAAAACTAGCTTCCACTAGTGAGTGATTTTGTAGTGTGAAATGCTTTATTTGAGTTGTTCTTTAATCTGCTGTATTACATGGATATTATAGTTTCTCTGAATTTTGTTTGAAATATAACTTTAGGGTTAATATTTGTGTACAATAATATAAATGTGGAAGTGTGTCATTTAAAGGAATGAGTCTAGATTTTGTTTTCATTTCACAGAACAAATTTTGGAATTACGATTTAATTATTATAAAATTGAATAAAATCACGGACTTTTCAACTACCTGTATGTTCAAAACGACAGAATTAATTTGTGTGTATTATTTTGCTAGGAATATATTGTACATTATTTGCATTGTTACAAACATCAAGACTTCACGAATGTTCTTTGTAGAAAACATAAGAAATTGATAATGAAATAATAATGTAATAACACATTTATAAAATAATCATCTGTTGACATTCCAATATAATTTGTGAATTTCAAAAGTCATGAGCATGCAGCCACTGAACTCAAGAGAGGCAGTATACCACGCGGTGTGTGCACACTAAATGATTCTAGTGTGCAATGGGTAAGCTTGCACTTACTGCTGTACTCATTGTGCAACGAGTTGGTGGCCGCTGCGGGTATAGCATATACCCAAGGTTAAATTAATAAAAGGTAAATTACTGATCTGTGAGTCATAGAAACAATAAACCCAAAAGAAGCAATAATTAATTTTTTAAATATCCAAATACCAAAATACTTCATTATGGAGTTGACGGATGTTAGTGCCTATTGGTTTTCAAAATAAATATTAATTAGCGAATAACCCTGAGCTTGGTCAATTCACTGATAATAGGTTAAAATCATAATAAACAAGAAGATATCAATAAAATTCAGTTCTATGACAATTGGATTTCCTGCTTACTTGAATAGGACAATCCCCACTATCGGAGAATGGCCATATTAAGTATATTATAAGGTATAATAAGTTATTTGAAATTAGTCTGATATAGTCAAATTACCCTACTCTTTACGCAGCTCCAATATTGATTAACTTTTCAAATGAAGAAACTAGGAAGTACCATGTCCAGATCTAATGTTCGTAATCCTTCACAGAGATGTCGAGATTGCAGGAGGAATGTAATCCTAACACAATATTTTTCTGCGTAATATGCATGAGACCTCTATAGTTCACACACGGAAAACAAAAATGGAATGTCATGACTCATGAGTCATGATTATTTGAGTTCAGAGACTGCAAACTGCAAGACAGTCTATTTTATATTATTTTATAAAAAGAAAGAATAAAGTTAGCCTAGTCTTGTAAGCTTACTTCTTAAATTACTCCTTAAAATCTGTTTTCATTTATTTTTAAAAATCAAGAGCAGTAAACAGTATTTTAATATGATTTTTTAATATTAAAAAATGGACGTCTGACCACCATCTGTGGCTGACTATTTGGGCACTAACGGGTTAAACATTTTCTTTTAATCTACACTGCTACAAAAACAAAACATTTAATATAGGGTAAATTTCAAATTTTCTAAAAGTTATAGTTATGAAAGATAGACAGTAAATCTTACACATCCATATGTGTCTATTGTACTCATTTATGATTTTAAGGGATTCAGATATTTGTACATTACTGATTAAATTACATGCATCTTTACAGATATATGATTAAATTTTGATCTGAACAATATTTACGCATTACTCCCTCCCCGTAATACTACATTTTAGTTGTGTTATTTGATTGTTTGGATCATTATAAATCATTATTAATCAGTAACACTTCTTCGCTGAAGTATTTTGACTGCAAAATCTATGCTGAAAATATTACTAATGTGAAGGTTAAAATCATGAAAGTGTCATTCAACTCTCCTTGCGAGATAACTGACAGTTATAACGGATGGTCGATTTATTCCTATGCACAGGTAGGTGAATGGGTCCATTCCCTCAAATTACCTTGAAACGAGAAACAGTGAAAGTTGTTAAGCATAACACAGCTGTCACTTGCATGGTCAGTGCATAATTCAGAAACTGATCGTGTTTCCCTAACTTTTACTTGTCGATACGTTTATAATAATAAAATTGTCATGCCCTGCTGCTTTAAGATTCCCAAATAATGTCGCATAATTGTTGTAGTTGCTGTACTTGACCTACACCCCATAGGCTTGTCCTTGACTCAAAAGCATATTTTCCGAAGGATTTGCTGTGTTTAAGAAACATATATTATACAAGTTTATGTTCTCATGAATTCAGACTGTCCTTACTGGTGGGATTGCTAAGCCGGTTATGTAGTTACCATGCAACCTTTTTATTTATTCACATAAAGAACCAACATCTGGCTTTATTTTTAGTTGAGTGTTTTAGTGTCACTAGTTAATAGAATATATATATATATAATATGGTAGATCTACTTGTCACAAACCACCTAACCTTCCGCGTATGTATAATTAAAGCAAAATACTGCATTGGAATATTAAAAATAATAATGACTTTCGAAATAAGTTTGTTCAACAAACTATATACTAATTTAATAACAAAATACGAAAGAATCGTGAGTGTATCAAAATTGCTTGAAAAACACACTCCAGGTAATCCTGGAAGTTACTTAAAGTGAAAATGAAAAATACATTTTCTGCTGGAATAGATAGATTAGTTCAGCACTGTGGCACAGAGCACGCGTTCGCTCCTCTCACGCAGCGGGTCCGGGTCCGAATCCTGGTCGGGAAAAGTCATCTAGGTGGCTTTTTCCTCACCTGTGAGACAAATGTCGGGTAACCTAAGCCCCTTGTGATCCCGGATTTCATCTAGCCGTCATTATCATCTTAAACACAACTTCGCCTTGTTCAAAGTGAATTTATGTGTGAATGGTGTGTCTCGTCCTATGTGTTCGTGTTCTCTCGGAGATGGCCCCGGCATTGGACTGATCACTCATCCATGGAGGCCCTCCATGCTCTTGTCTGGTCAAGAAAGGGAAGTATGCGATCCAATAGATATTCTCTCTCCCGATAGGTCGCGGTGTAAGGCCCGGGCGGCGTGGGTCGCTTAAAGGTCACTAAAAGGAGAGTTAAAGAAGAAAGAAAGAAATGGATGAATTACCACCAGTAGTCCAAAAACAAATATTTTCTCATATTGTGAAGCCGCTCAGTCGTCTCATAAACACATCTCTGTATAGTGGAGTATTCCCAGCTGTATTTAAAACGGCTTTAGTTAAACCTTTTCATAACTGTCCAAATAACTATCTTCCTGTAGCACTCCTTCCACCACTCTCGAAAGCTAGAGGAAAAATTATGCACAACAAAATAATTTGTTTTTAAAAATATAAAAAATGCTTTCAGAATGCCAACATGGTTTTGCATGAAAAAGATCAATCACTACAGGTGTCTATTCGGCTTTAGAACAAATTCACAAAATAATGAATAAAGGCAAACAGTCTTTAGCTATAAGTTATTCTTTGATCTCTCAAAAGCCTTTGATAGCATCCATCATGATACCTTCTGAAAAGCGATGTAATTACGGAATACGCGGAACTGCCCTTCAATGGATTAAGTCCTAACTCTCTATGAGGACACAAATCATAGAAGTAAATCATAAGAATGGCAAATATAGATCAAGCCAAGCAAAAGTACCACAAGGCTCGACTTTAGGTCCTCGATTATTTCTTTTGTATATAAATGACCTTCCCTTATATATTGCCGCCGAAACAATAATGTTTTCAGATCACTGTACCTTAGTTATTGAAGGTAACTCTGTGGATGATGGATTTCCATAAGTGGTACATGAAATATCACTTAGTTATTAACACATCTACTGAATTCATACATTTCAAATCCCGATTCATTAAAAATACAGTAGTCAATATTTTCATAATGTTCAATATAATATGAGAATAGAAGTGAAAATTTTAAAATGCTTAGGTGTAACCATCGACTGCCATCTAAAGTGGAAAGTTCAAATAGACAATCTATGTAAATATTTATCTAGTTCTGTTTATCTCTTTGTTAAGCTAGCATCTTACTGCAATAAAAAATCACTCCTCCCCTGTTACTAAAGTTATGTATATTCAAGAATACTTCTTCTTCCCCTTCCCCTTGTGCCTCACGGCGTCGGGTCTGCCTCGATCCATTTCCTCCATTCTCCTCTGTCCCTCGCCATTCTTCTCAATTCTCCCATTCCTTTCCCTCTTCTTCTTGCCATCCCCTCGATATTGTCTAGATATGTTGTTCTGGGCCTTCCTCTTCCTCTCCTTTCCTCCTTTCTTGCTTCCATCACCTGTTTTGGCTTTCTCTTCTCTCCCATTCTTATCACATGTCCGAACCATTTCATCTGCTTTTCCCTTAGTCTCTCCTCCACTGATTTCTGCTTCAACTCATCACTGATCACATTCCTATTATTCTTCGGTAGCACTTATTCTCTCATTTGTAACTGGCCAACTTTCGCTCCCATACAGCAGGGTTGGTTCAATGATTCTTTTATATATATGTATCTGTAATTTTGTTCTGGCTTGTATTTCTTTCTTCCCAAATATTATGTTGCTTAATCCGTAATATATGTTCCTGGCCTTCTTCGTTCTATTTAGTATTTCTTTCCTTATTATCCCATTTTTGTGTATTATTGTTCCCAAATATTCGTTACCTGTTCAAGCGGCTTCCCATAGCAATTAATGTTAATTCCTTCAATCCTTTCCTCTGTTTTTCCAATTTGAATTACTTTACTCTTGCTTGCGTTTACACTCATTCCCTTACTTTTCAGGATTTCTGTCCATTCATTTACCATATCCTGCTGTTTTTGTTCTGTTTATGCAATTAGTAGTATATCGTCTGCGTACACTAATACCTGGCTATAGATCGTTCTCATTTTCCAATAGCCTACCTTCGTTTTGGTCGTCCTCCTCTTGCATGTTTTAATTATTTCATCCATGAAAATAATAAACAGCAGAGGACTCAGGCTGACTCCTTGTTTCAACCCCTCTTCTCATTTCAAATTCCTCTGACTTCTCCCCATCAATCCTTACTAGTCCCTTTACTGACTTGTAGATTGATTCTATGGCCCTTACTAACTTTTCGCTCACTCCTCTCTTCCTCAATACTTTCCATATTTCCTTCCTTGGTACTCTGTCAAATGCCGATTTCAAGTCTAGAAAAGCCAAGTATAGCTTTTCTTCTTTTTCCATAAACTTCTCTCCCAATGCTCTTAGTGTAAATATCCAGTCTTGTGTTTGTCTGCCTGGTCTGAATGCCCCCTGTTCTTTTTCCAATTCTTCTTCCACTACTTCCCTCAATTTTCTTTCCAGTATTCTTGAATATATTTTTGTGCCACTGATGCCAAACAAATTGCTCTGTAATTGTCATAGTCTGTACTTTCAACCATTTTATGAACCGGTATTATTATATTATACTCCCATTCTGTGGGAATTATCTCCTCCTGCCATATTTTCTGATATAGTTTCCATAGTTTGTCAATTATCACTGCTCCTCCCCATTTGATCAATTCTGGCGCTATGTCATCATATCCTGCTGCTCTGCCCACCTTCATCGCTTCAATTGCTAATTCCAGCTCTGTCCTTGTTATTCTCCCAGGAATTTGTTCCTCCTCTGCCGTTGTCATCTCCTCTCTTTCTTCAGTATCCTGTTCTACTTCCGGGGCTAACTCCTCGAATTTCTCTTCATAGTACCTTTTCCAGGTTTCCACAATTCTTTCCTGTTGGGTTTCTATTTTGTTATTGTCCTCCTTATTCTTTATGTTTCTTACTCTTTTGCCATACT
This sequence comes from Ectobius pallidus, assembly GCA_964059195.1. Classification (NCBI taxonomy): domain Eukaryota; kingdom Metazoa; phylum Arthropoda; class Insecta; order Blattodea; family Ectobiidae; genus Ectobius; species Ectobius pallidus. The sequence continues at coordinate 48,365,967 of CAXKWD010000008.1, forward strand.
TCCCTCTTATATTTTTAATGGTATTCCAGAAGATTTTCGTATTATCTTTGAAGTGACTTTCCACCTGATTCCCAAATTCTACCCATGACTTCTCTTTTGCCTCTTTCACTATCTTCTTTGCCTCGTTCCTCTTTAGAATATAATCTTGAAAATCCTCCTGCCTTTTAGTTCTCAGGTATTCCTTCCATGCTTTCTTCTTTCTACTTATCAACTGTTCCACTTCTTCAATCCACCAGTTAGTTCTTTTAATGTTTCTATTTACTCTTTTCTTATCACACACTTCTCCAGCTGCTTTCACCATTGCTTCCTTAATTTGGGCCCACATTCCATTTATGTTTATATTGTCTTCCTCCTCTTCTCTTCCTTCAAAATTCTCTCTCAGCAATTCCTGATATCTTTGCCTATTTTCCATTTTCTTTAGTTCTTCTATTCTGATTTTTTCATATACTTTGTTTTTCTCTATCCTCCTTATCTTGAATCTTGTGTCTGCCACCAATAGCCTGTGGTCCGTCGAGGCCTCTGCTCCTCTAATTACCTTTACATCCCTTAATATTGCACTCAATCCCTTTGCGTATATAATGTAATCAATGACGCTCATTACTTCTCTTCCTTCGCATTCGAAAGTTGTTTGATGGATTGTTTTGTGATTAAAAAAAGGAATTTCCTATCCTTAAGTTATTTCTTAAACAAAATTCTAAAACTCTTCGTCCATTTTCATTTAAAACTCTTTCACCTCCATATTTTCCTAAAACCCCATGCCCTCTCCTAAAATTGTATCCCACCCTGCCGTTGATATCTCCCATAAGAAATATTTTCCTACCTCCCTCCTCTGCTCTATCTACCTCCCTTTGTAGATCTGAATAAAAAATTTCCTTTTCTAACACACTGGAATCTTCAGTTGGCGCATATGGTTGTATTATGGTAAGCTTCTCTTCCATATCAAGATCTACTGACATTAGTCTTGAATTGACTGCTTTCCAGCTTTCCAGCTTACCACACTTCTTTCCGTCTCTTCTTCTGTTAGAATTCAACTCCCTCCTTTGCTCTAGTTCCCACTGCGACTCCGGAGTACCTTAGCGTGTAGTTTCCTTCCATCAGCTTGCTTCCTGCGCGGCCCCTTCGCAAGACGCACAGCACCCCAGGTCCATCGATCGTTAGGATTCTCCAAATTTTCAAAATTTAGTGAAGTACGACTGAGCTTGTAATTGTTATAAGGCATAAAAATAGAAAAATGTCTTTATAGGCCTGGTATCACACATGACGGAGGAGAGAAAAGGGATTCACGATAAATGTAATTTCAGTTTTCAAACAATTTATTGTATAAATAGAATGCGTGCCATATAGATAGAACTTTCATTAAAACAAATTACCAGAATAAGCTGTAAGTTTCAACATTATATTATTAACTAGGGCTCGAAAATTCGTAGGCCTAATATGCAGTAAGACGGAAATTCCCAAGACTATCCACGAGCAGAATAGTTGCAAGCACCAGCAAAAATTAAAACAATCCTGAACTGCATTTGACTGAATTCTAACCCACACAAGAAAATATATTGATAAACCCCAAACAGCCAAAACCAGAATTATAAATCCCCTAAAGAAAATCAAAACAAAACACGAAGCCAGAACAGAATTTTGATATCCGAAAGCAGGTGAGCACTGAATTTAAATTTACAAAGCAAAAAACATGAATAAAAACCATATATATATATATATATAGCTCACCTGAAACCCAAATCTCTTCGGCAACTGCCCACTAAGAAATTACTTAATTACACAACATGCTGAGTGCTCAACAAGCAGACGACCAGGTCGGTCGTTCAACCTTCGCAATCACGACGGACGATCAGGATCTCATCTCTGAGCAGATGGCAGGAACAGAATGCTCCAAGTTTACGGGAAACACCCTCTAAGCTAGACAAGATCAGTGGTGCTAGTCTCGCCGGAAAATAGCTCAGCGCGACATCTTTATTAAGAGAGAAGCTTGCGCGCGCGGAACAATATGCAAATCTCTGCACACCAGGCTTATGAACCTTATTCACGGTTCATTTCTCCCACCAAAATAAAGGTCGCAGACCATTAGAGGTACTCCTAAAAAACACAATCATTAATTACAATAAATACAATCAAATGGTGACCGCAGAACTGAGGAAAAGTTTCTCAATAGAAGCTGTCCAATCTTGAGTGTTTTTCCTTGATCCATATTTTTCTTTAACATGACCTTCCCCTCCCGGGCAGGGGTGAGCAAGAATAATTGAGAACCAACACTTGTAGAACAATATTAGAAACATTATCTTATTTGGAGAGCAAGATAATTTTCTTTTCACTACACTGGAACACGTAAGTTGATCGAGGTCGAAGCAGAGACTGGTGTGGTGAGAAGACAGGTGCTTCTTGCACGCCGATACCAGGAACTGCATACAACCATACTCAAGACGAAACCAGCCACTTGAAGACACAGCACAGGAACAATGCAGCTAACAGATGATGCACCATCGCCAGACATGCCCACTACCGAACGACAGGCCACCAATACAGTCAGGAAGGATAATTAGTCCCACGAGCAGGCTATAGTTGCAGACTGCGAAGTTTATAGAATAGTTTGTTATGAAGGGTGACGCCTGGACAGAAACCACAGACTCCACTTGATTTGTGTCATTTCAAACAGCAGCTCCAGATAATAACAGCTGATAAGGACGAAGAAGTAACTGATAGTTACAGAAAGGAACCAATTAGACGGATAACAAAATGGACTTAACATTGCAAGGACTGCAATTATTGACTGAAGGAAAACAGCAACAGTCGATGGCTAATGTAACTGCGAAGATCCAACTTCCAGCTTGGCCAACATGCTCTTCTTCTGTCCAGCAGCATGTGGCACAGAGTCAACCAATCTTTGACACTTCTGCTTCCAGCATATACAGGTTTCTGTCAAGTTTTAGAAATCAGTCATCCAGTCCATATGCAGAATATAATTGCAAGACAGCAACAATCTCAGCATACTTCCATCAGCCAAATCAGTTTTCAGGCTGCTACAGGCTTAATATAGTGCAACTGCTACAAGTTTAGCATAGTTTGCTGACATCCACCACCAAGGATGCTCCACCGTCCCTCACATGGCATGCTCCCAGTGAATGCGTAGCTGCTCCAACTTGGTTCTCAAGAATCCAGGAATACCACATACAGACGTCTCCAGAGGGATCCCCAGGCTTGCTCCAGGACAATAATAGTCAGCTGTTAGGTCACTAGTATGGCGGCGAAAGAGGCGACAGCTCTGCGAGTACATCCAGCTATGTGAGGCCAGGGGCGGATCCACGGGGGGGGGGGAAATGGGGGAAATTCCCCCCCCCCCCCAAATTTGTAACATTAAGCACAAATTATTCAAAATTTATTAGAACATAACCCAAATACTTAAATTAAAGCAACGACATTCATTATTTTGAAATACCTTTGTAAGAAAATGCTGAAATGTTCATTTTGTTTTCAATTGTGTACTGGGAATAATTAATTTTTATGAGTAAAAACTTCCCTCTCTACTTTGGTTCCCCCCCCAAAATGTCTCTCTGGATCCGCCACTGTGTGAGGCCAACATGACTGACCTCAGCAGCACCAAACATCACTAGATTATAGGAGCCTCTGTAATCATAAAATCTACGCACCGTATAGGAGCCCAATTAAATAGAAAATACATTTTAAACAGCTGAGATCCTTTTTCTTTAATTTTGGGAATTTCCATATGAGTAAGAATAGAACCCTTAAAAGAGAATAAATTAGTTTAAAAGACGCCTCATTAGCTTGTACATACACAAATCTTTGACATCAAAATATTTAAATTTGAAAATAGTCTGCACTGAACTTTTATGACAATCTATAAGAGTATAACTTTATTGTCCTTTTTTTCTACTTTACTTCGCGACTTTTTCTCCTTTGTTTTCTTTGATTACAGAAAAAGCAGTAACATCAATATTTATTAAGAATCTATTAATTAAGATTCCAAAATAAGCTAAAAAAATTACAAACTCAGTCTTGGGAATTAATCCTATACACTACATGAGATCCGGCTCTAATAGTCCAGTCACCAGGTACTTTGGCCTGGAAAAAGGTCCGAAGTTAATGAGTTTTTAGTATGTTGTATATGGGTATTCTGAGGTGTAGAATCCAAGTTTTCCCATTCTAGAACCTTCTGCTAACTTCAGGGCAGCCGAAAAACCCCGAAAGTTTTGGGCTTTTTTTTTAATGTTTTCCTTATAACTCCTAAACAACTCGTTTTATCTGAAAATACTCTATTATACCAATTAAAGGGCAATCAATTTGCTACAATTTGCACTGTTTAAACGTTTCTTAAGGCCAATACGTACCGAGATATGGAGCTTCGAAGTTTCGAGTTATTTTTCAAAATATTGAAAAACTGCAAAAAATGCAGGATTTTCCCTAGTAACTTTCATCTTTCAATATTGCTATATGAATAACGTTCAATAACCTACACAATAGAAACCCTACCCTTAATGAGATGTTCTTTTCAGAATAAAGAACACAATTCTCGATGTATAAAAATGAATTTTATAAGAAATGTATAATACATGTAATGACATGTGGATATATTAAGTACAAAGTATGTAAATTATTACAATTTAGTCATTCAAATTAATTCATAAAAGCCTTGATCTCTTTGGTCCCAATGTCAAGTCGGCATCATCTCTCAGTGTTTCCTCTTCCTCCTGAGCAATGATCTCATCGATGACGTCATCCTCCTCGTCGCACTCAATGTCTGTGTCTTCCTCGTCGATGTCAGTTTCAGGCGAATTCTCACAAGCATTTAATGCACAATTCTTGCAGATGGTTGAGCATCGGAGTCCTCCTTTTTTGCAGCTCCAAGCCCCGGTGCTACACCCTGTCATGCACTCGCAATGTATCATGTGCAGCAACTTTCCTGGAGCTGCATCCATGGTCGTTGTTATAGGGATCAGCCCTCGTTTCGTTAAAGTCCAGCCCCAAACTGACGGTAACGTTTTGTAGCCCTGCCACGTCTGCACTTGCAGATAGGTACGAAAAGAATGGTACCGGGCAGCGTCTCGTGTAGGGGGCAATCTGGCAAGGTTGAATTTGGATTTTGACACGGAGTTGGAAAATATTCGGTACCGAAGATCATCCAGAGTATCTGTGTCCATGTTACCACCGTACAGTATCACAAGAAACTTTTCCCCTGCTTCCGAAATTTGGCATGGTGTTGCTTCGTTATCTTTGAAAACACTAACGATGTCAGACAGAGAACGGGTTTTTTCATACATAATGAAAACTTTCTTCTTTCCTTGTCCAAATGGGTTTGATGTAGTGTCACACCCGCTTGCTGCATGAAGGAAAAGAATATCCTGAGTATTGTATTTGCACGAAGCTGGCGAATACAAAACACTGGGGTATTACCTCTCCCACTCTTTTGGAAATAAACGTTCTTTTGAGAAGAGCCTAATGCAGTCAGCAATACTAAGAGATCGATGTCTTCACCTGTGATAGTAACACTATCGAAGTCAGAAGCCTTAGATATTGCAGTTTTCACTATCATGAAATTAGCATCTTCTATTGCCTGCTTAACTTCGATGCCCTTTGCTGCCATTTCAGTCATCAGCATTGAAATAAAGTTTCTCTTGTTCGTGTCATTAGACAAAAATTTTTCTTGCGACAATGTAACGGCCGTTGTTAACGAAAATAGAAATTTTCTGGACGATTGCAGCAAAGCCCGGCGATATCGTTCAGCTGCTTTGGTGCTCTGATAAGCGACGTCACTAAGATATCCATCGAATACTACTATGGCATTGTACCCAAAGTGTTTCTGTACCTAGTCCACATAGGTCTTGCCCACTGACTCGAACGTGCGTGATGTAGTCTTACCCCATACAACCTTATGCAGTCACTTACTACACATTTTCTGCTGCCAAGGTCTTCATCCTGTAAGGAGTGAATGCTGAAATGGCAGCAAAGGAGGACATCATCGATAAGATCATTGCTCAGGAGGAATTATTGAGAGATGATGCCGATTTGCCAATCGGGAGGAAAGATACCAATGCTTTTATCAATCAATATTAATGGAAATTTGTAATAATTTACATATTTTCTACTTAGTTAATATATCCACATATCATATGTAGTATACATTTTTATAAAATTCATATTTATGTATCGATTATTGTGTACTTTATACTTGAATGAACATCTCATTAAGAATGGGGTTTCTATTGTGTAGGTTATTGAACGTTATTCATACAGAAATGTTTAAAGATGAATGTTACTAGGAAAAATGCTCCATTTTCGCAGTTTTCGATATTTTGAGAGTTTTTCGAAACTTTGAAGCGCCATATATCGGTACATATTTGGTTTTAGAAAACATGTAAACAGTTCAAATAATAGGAAATTTTATGCCCTTTAACTTTTGTAATGGAGTGATTTAGATTAATGTGCATTGTTTAGGAGTTATAAGGAAAACACTGAAAAAAGCCCCAAAATTTCGGTGTTTTTCGACTGCCCCGAAGTTCGCACAGGGTTCTCGAATTGTAAAACTTGGATTCTACACCACAGAATATCCACATACAACATATTAAAAAATCATTAACTTCGGACCTTTTTCAAGGCAAAATTACCTGGTGACTGGACTATAAACCGTTCCACGGCCTTCAAGGAAATCGCCCAAGAGAACGTCCTGACGGGGGTGGGAGGGGGATGATGATGTTAAATTTATTAATTTAGATTCACCTACCATTACTACTATTATTATCCATATAGAAATGTTGGGAGATGAAATTTAGTAGGGAAAATCCTGCATTTTTTGCAGTTTTTCAATATTTTTAAAAATATCTCGAAACTTCGATGCTCCATATCTCGGTACGTATTCGACTTAAAAAACGTTTAAACAGTGCAAATTATAGAAAATTTATTGGCCTTTAATTTTTATAATAGAGTATGTTCAGATAAAATGCGTTGTTTAGGAGTTATAAGGAAAACATTGAAAAAATCCAAAATATTTCGGGGTTTTTCGGCTGCCTGAAGTTAGCACAAGGTTCTCGAATTGGAAAGCTTGGATTCTACACCTCAGAATACCCATATACAACATACTAAAAAATCATTAACTTCGGACCTTTTTCCAGGCAAACCCAATTTTCAGTACCTGGTGACTGGACTATAAGCCTTCAGGATCGAAAGAGTTAAGCCACAAGAAAAAATACAATGACACAGACTCTAATCTAGAGCACAATTAATTTAGGGAAATTTATCTACAGCATTTGTATACAATAAGTAATCATACCAAAAGCTAAGTAGGTAAATATATCCTCTCTAAAATTCAAAAAGCATGAATTACACTTGAACCAAACGATTCACTTGGGGAATCTTAATATCTTTGAGATGGGAAACATGAGCTCTTTTCTCACGACCCGTACCAGTCTCCTTCAGCAAGACAGTGACAGGTAGTCCAATCAAATTATCACAAAAAAAGCCATATGAATGCAAAATTTAGGGTAGAGCTAATTTTTTATATGATGTCTGGGATGGTATTCTGAGTAATGTCTGACATTTTGCCAACAAAATGTTTTGCCGCCAGAGCCGCCATCTTGAAAAAACTTCAAAATATTAGATTTTATTTCTGTTTGTGCCCATTATCTGCTAAAATACGCACGCACCTGACAAAAATGTATTACTATCCAACCTAAAAGTAGACTAAATGTGCCACAGTTTGAGATCAAATTGAGTTTTTTTACCATGAATAGTTTCGGAAATACACCTCTCCGAATTTCAGAAACATTAAAAAATCTGAACTTTCGACTAGTTTTTGCTCGCTATCTTCTAAATGACCAAACCTTCAGTAAAATTTCGAAGGATAACTTTTGAACTAGAGTAAATTTGCAAAAAATTGAGTATTTAATGTTTTGATACCTATTACAGGTCACCAGATACAGAGGTATCTACAACTCTTCACATTTCTGAAAACTTATCGAAGGTACGAAAGTCTAGTTTTGCCTAGGATATTCTAAATGGCGTTTCTCACAGTAAAACCTGTGTTGTCTTATAGTTAAGTTTTACATTGTAATTAACAACCAAAACAGTATTTCCAACAATTTATAATGATAAAAGACTAAAAAAACAATGTAAAAAGAAAATAACAAGGAAAGTTGCTGTAGGTACGGCATTTTAATTTGGAAAGAACGGCATTTTATTTTAGAACACTTTTGCAGTGTCCTCTGAAAAATTACTTCCGATAGCAGATACAGTTCTCCGAAAATGGAAACATGTTATCGTTGGAATGGCACTAAGAGGCTCTTTGTCACTGCTCCGCAATCCGTTCTCTCCGGATACATCTGTTTTAATGTGTTTGTACCTGGCAACCTTAGGCATTCTGAAATATTTGCAGACACATTATGACTCAAAGGTTTCAATTATCTTCGATGGTTATCCTTCAGGAGTTAATCAAACAAGAACTAAGAATTGCGAGACTCCGACGGGCTACGCTTCCATATCCTGATGTCGTCTTTGATAGAACTACTGTTTTGAAAATCTCACAAGAAACGTTTCTCACCAATGAAAACAACAAGAGGCGCTTCGTAGAATTTCTAAAAAATAAATAGGCAAAAGCTGGAACACAAGTGAAACAGGCTGTTAAAGATGCAGATGTCTTGATTGTTAGCACTGCCTTCTCAAAAGCATCTCAATACGACACTGTCTTTGTAGTTGGGGAGGACATAGACCTTCTTATTTCCTCACTGCATTACCATCCCCTCATATAAAGAATACATATCTCCAAAAGTGCGGAAGAGGCAAAGCTGCAGACATCTTCTATTCAAGTCGGTCATTTCGCCACAGCTTCTCGAACATGCTGCTGTTCATCCAAGCTTTCAGTGGTTGTGACACAACATCTGCAGTCTTTGGCTACAGGAAAACCAACTTCTGTTCGTTGATTTTGAAACATCCTGAACTAGAAGAGGAGGCTAATGTATCTCTGAGCCCTCAAGCTACATCAGGAGAAGTGGCTGAAGTGGGGCAACATTTTTTGGTTCACTTATATGGAGGAAACCCTGCTACACAAACACTTGACGAACTTCGGCACCGAATATTTGTAAAAGCTGTAAGAAGAATAAAATTTAACTTAGCAAGGCTGCCCCAACCAGTGATGCGGCTCAACTTCATGCCATGCGAACATACCACTAAGTTCAGGCATGGCTCTGTCAATACAAAGAACCTTTAATTCGTTTTCGGATGAAGACGCTGAAGAGAACTTTATCAACACTGGCTAAATTGTGAACATCACGGACGAAATAGCAGATGTCAACTGCCCAGGTCCCTATAAGTGCCGAAGACTATGAACAAACACGTTATTCAATCCAATGTTTCACCAGAACACGAGCTAAATAAATCTTTTTGTATATAAATGAATGTTCTGTGCCGTTATTGCTCCTAACTTGTACGCACATGTAATTATTCAATCGTTGCTGTACATATATCTTTAAACCTCTGTATTTTGTGACCTGTAAGAGGTAGCATAAGTTTAAAGTACTCGACAAGTTTCAAATTACCTCAAGTTTAAGTTTCCAAATGGAGTTTTACTGTAGGTTTGGTCACTTGGAAGATAGCAAGCAAAAACTAGTTGAAAATACATATTTTTTTATTTTTTGCAAAATGTTGCTGAAATTCGGAGAGCTGTATTTCCGAAAATATTCATGGTAGAAAACTCAATTTAATCTCAAACTGTAGTAAATTTAGTCTTCTTTTAGTATAGATAGTAAAACACTTTTGTCAATTGCGTGTTTTGGCAGATAATGGGAATAAACATAAATGAAATCGAAAATTTTGAAGTTTTTTCAAGATGGCGGCTCCGGCGGCAAAACAATTTTGTTGGCAAAATGTCAGCAATTACTCTCAAAACCATCCCAGACATAAAAAATTATCTCTACCCTAAGTTTTGCATCTATTCTTGAGAATTAGATTGGACTAACGAGAAACAAACCTAATTTTCTCATACGGGCCGACAAAACGAGGTGCCAATTTGGCGCTCACCCGCCCAACAGTACTATTTTTCGGAAAATGTTTCACCCAAACAACATCTCCAACTCGAAACGGAACTGGTCTCCCCTCGCTGTTATACTGAATTTCTGTCCTGTTATGGGCTATCTGTAAGTTTCTCGCAGCGCGTTTCCAGAGATCTTTAAAACAGTCAGCTTTGTCTGGCTTGGGCAAAAGGTCATGAATAGGCCATAAATTAGCCAGAGGGTTATTAGGCCTAAAAGCAAACATCAAAAAAATGTGGGTACATTAGTGGGCATCGTGTCTCACAGAATTAAAGGCGAACTGCAACCAGTATAGATTTTGATCTTGAGAATGGAAAGCTATTCACTACGGACATTTCTATTAAAAAGTTCTGCATGGCTGAGCTGCGGGTAATAAGGGAAAGTTGTGCAGTGACGAATATCCAGATCAAAACAGAAACGGCGAAACCCAAAAGATGTGAAATAACTGGCATTGTCTGAAACAATGCAGCGCGGATAGCCATCCACGGAAAAAAAAACTTTCTTCAGACACTCTACAGTATTCTTAGTGGTAGCGTCACGTACAGGAAAGAGCCAGACAAACTTTGTAAATGAATCAATGACGACCAGAATGTACAGATTACCACATCTTAAGCGAGGAAACTTTCCGACATAATCAATAAACAGACGATCAATAGGAGCTTTGGGCACAGGGGAACTCAGATAGCCAACATTGCTGGCTTGGCTAGGTATAGAAGTAATGCAAATTTGACATGCCCAAATCCTGGTTCGAATATCAGATTTCATGCGGGTCCAAATGAAATACTGTCGAATAATGGCTCTGGTCTTGAAGAGGCCCAAGTGGCCACTAATAGGGGACTCATGGAAATATTGAAAAACTAAATCAACAAGAGCAGATGGCTAAATGATTTTAGGAGAAATAGCTCCATGCGGGGCACTATACAATATACCCTTTTTAGCTGATATTTTTCTTGATCTTTCCCTGCATGAATATCTGCAATAATGGGACCCAAAACCGGAACGTCTTTCTGGTGCTGGGAAAGAGATTGAAAAGCCGCTGGAAAATCAGAAAGTATCCCAGTAACCAACTCATGATTGTCAGAATAGTTCCCGACTGAAGCCGGACCCAATTGAATGCCACCTTCGGGGCTCTGAGCAACATTTTCCCCATCAACCACAGACTCTTTAGACAGGTCACCAACAGTATACATTCTAGAAAGCGTATACATTCTACTGATTTTCAGTAGAGCGGATGAGTCCTTCCGAGAACTTGAAAGCGGAGAGCTTTACTGCCCGTCTGGCAATACGTCCTGTAGATCTGGGTTTTGCCAACACCCAGCTTTACGCCTGGCAGTCGGTCTCAAGATCTAAATCAACATGCTCGAGATAGCTCCTGAACTTCTCCACTCCAAAGAGAACGGCCAGGGCCTCAAGCTCGTATGTGGAATAGACCCATTCTTGCTTGGTCAGAGTTCTTGAGGCATAAGCCACCACTTTACGACATTCGTCTCAGTTCTTTAACAGAACACAACCAAGCGCCACCGAAGAAGCATCAGTTTGGAGAACAAACTTCCTGGAAAAGTCGGGCATGGCAAGGACTGGCGGGTTTATAACCAGCTTCTTAAGTTCCTTAAAATCATCTTGTTATTCGCTACCCCCAAAAAACTTGGCTCCTTTCTTACGCAAAGCGTTCAAAGGAGCAGCACGATGAGCAAGGTTGGGGATAAAACGGTGAAAGAAATTCACCATCCCTAGAAACTTGGCTCGGGGGGCTGAAATTCTCTTATAGATTTAGTTCTTTCAGGATCAATCGTAACACCTTGACCTGACACAACGTGGCCCAAAAAGGATAATCTGTTCGCTGCAAGGGTGACTTTTTCAGGGCTGACGGTCAAACCAGCTTCTCTTAACCTACCCAAAACCTCACCAAGGTGTTCAACATGGTCCAAAGAATTAGAATAGACGACAAGTAGTCTAGGTAATTAAAGACATATTTATACTTCAATTACTTAGACGAACTGCTAACTGTGCAAGTACTACCCGGTTGCTTGACCAGTTTTTTCAGATGTTAAGACATATTTATACTTAACATCTGAAAAAACTGGTCAAGCAACCGGGTAGTACTTGCGCACCAGTGGCTAATCCAACAGGGACTCGAGTGAACTCATACACGTTCCAATCAGTAAAGAAAGGAGTTAATTTTCTGGAATTAGAAGACAACGGAATTTGACAATAAGCTTGGTTTAAATCTAGTGATGTAAAAAAATTGGAATTAGAAAAGCAGGCAAATGAGGAGTGTATATCTGGGACAGGCACAGAATCTATTTTAATTTTGGCATTCAAAAACCTGTAATATATCACTGAACGAAATATATTGTCTCTCTTTTCCACCAAAAATATAGGGCTGCTATAATTAGATTTAGAAATTTCTCCAACATATCCTTAATATGTTCCCTCATTATGTTTAATTTTGGAGGTGACAAGCGATATGGAGGCCTGCGCACAGGAGTATGGTCCAGTAACTCTCTCTCTCATATTCCATGAGATGAGTAAGCCCCAAATCAGGAGTCAGAACATCTTCAAATGAATCGACTACTCCGACTAAAATTCTCTTTTGTTCGTCGGACAGGTGATTAATTGAGTCTATCTTCAAACCTTGAGCTCGGGGAATAAAGTTTTGAGGCTCCGCAATAAACAACACCTCCTTATCTTCACGCTTTTCCAATGATTGGGCCATAGCATGAGTCAAAAAAGGGAATTTTAACATGAGGATCAAAAGCAAAATTAACTGTTCTTCCAGAAAATCTAATTGCAATCCGGTTTCTTTACAAAACGTAACTCCCAATATCACTGGCACAGAAAGTTGGGGCGCAACCCAGAACCCATTCCCTTTCTTCTTTATCTGCCTCAAACCCAGAATCTTTATTTTATATTTCTTCATTTCCCGGATTACTTCCTCCTCCTTTCCACTCATAGTTTTAATGTTCCAAGTTCCTAATCTCAATTCCTTATTCTTGCATTGTCTTCTCCAATGAGCCCGTCCTGGTACGAGGCAGTGTGTATTTCTTTGAATCGTTCTGAATGCCCAGTGTGAGGGATTAGTACGACTGGGTGGTTTTCTGTAGGGGTTTGCTCCCTTATCCTTTGAAGGTTCACCTTCTCCGCAAGGCAGCGGTTCCTCTCAAAGTACCCCTTGGGAGGCGGGGTGCCACTTTCGCCTTCCTCGCCGTTCTGATTGATCCAATCTCCGCCGAGTCCGCCGTTGTGGTCTTCGCCTTTGGTCCGCCCCGGTTATTTTATTTCCCCGGTACCAACCATACCTGGTGAGCGTTCCCCTATCCGCCACCCGGGGAGGCATCCGATGGGAGCGGCAACTTCACACGGGTATTCAAGAATACAATATAACAATATTGCTTCTTCCTACTTTCCACTCATAGTTTTAATGTTCCAAGTTCCTAATCTCAATTCCTCATTCTTGCATTGTCTTCTCCAATGAGCCCGTCCTGGTACGAGGCAGTGTGTATTTCTTTGAATCGTTCTGAATGCCCAGTGAGAGGGATTAGTACAACGACTGGGTGGTTTTCTGTAGAGGTTTGCTCCCTTATCCTTTGAAGGTTCACCTTCTCCGCAAGGCAGCGGTTCCTCTCAAAGTACCCCTTGGGAAGCGGGGTGCCACTTTCGCCTTCCTCGCCGTTCTGATTGATCCAATCTCCGCCGAGTCCGCCGTTGTGGTCTTCGCCTTTGGTCCGCCCCGGTTATTTTATTTCCCCGGTACCAACCATACCTGGTGAGCGTTCCCCTATCCGCCACCTGGGGAGGCGTCCGATGGGAGCGGCAACTTCACACGGGTATTCAAGAATACAATATAACAATATTGCTTCTTCCTCCTTTCCACTCATAGTTTTAATGTTCCAAGTTCCTAATCTCAATTCCTTATTCTTGCATTGTCTTCTCCAATGAGCCCGTCCTGGTCCGAGGCAGTGTGTATATCTTTGAATCGTTCTGAATGCCCAGTGTGAGGGATTAGTACGACTGGGTGGTTTTCTGTAGGGGTTTGCTCCCTTATCCTTTGAAGGTTCACCTTCTCCGCAAGGCAGCGGTTCCTCTCAAAGTACCCCTTGGGAGGCGGGGTGCCACTTTCGCCTTCCTCGCCGTTCTGATTGATCCAATCTCCGCCGAGTCCGCCGTTGTGGTCTTCGCCTTTGGTCCACCCCGGTTATTTTATTTCCCCGGTACCAACCATACCTGGTGAGCGTTCCCCTATCCGCCACCTGGGGAGGCGTTCGATGAGAGCGGCAACTTCACACGGGTATTCAAGAATACAATATAACAATATTGCTTCTTCCTCCTTTCCACTCATAGTTTTAATGTTCCAAGTTCCTAATCTCAATTCCTTATTCTTGCATTGTCTTCTCCAATGAGCCCGTCCTGGTCCGAGGCTGTGTGTATATCTTTGAATCGTTATGAATGCCCAGTGTGAGGGATTAGTACGACTGGGTGGTTTTCTGTAGGGGTTTGCTCCCTTATCCTTTGAAGGTTCACCTTCTCCGCAAGGCTGCGGTTCCTCTCAAAGTACCCCTTGGGAGGCGGGGTGCCACTTTCGCCTTCCTCGCCGTTCTGATTGATCCAATCTCCGCCGAGTCCGCCGTTGTGGTCTTCGCCTTTGGTCCGCCCCGGTTATTTTATTTCCCCGGTACCAACCATACCTGGTGAGCGTTCCCCTATCCGCCACCTGGGGAGGCGTCCGATGGGAGCGGCAACTTCACACGGGTATTCAAGAATACAATATAACAATATTGCTTCTTCCTCCTTTCCACTCATAGTTTTAATGTTCCAAGTTCCTAATCTCAATTCCTTATTCTTGCATTGTCTTCTCCAATGAGCCCGTCCTGGTCCGAGGCAGTGTGTATATCTTTGAATCGTTCTGAATGCCCAGTGTGAGGGATTAGTACGACTGGGTGGTTTTCTGTAGGGGTTTGCTCCCTTATCCTTTGAAGGTTCACCTTCTCCGCAAGGCAGCGGTTCCTCTCAAAGTACCCCTTGGGAGGCGGGGTGCCACTTTCGCCTTCCTCGCCGTTCTGATTGATCCAATCTCCGCCGAGTCCGCCGTTGTGGTCTTCGCCTTTGGTCCACCCCGGTTATTTTATTTCCCCGGTACCAACCATACCTGGTGAGCGTTCCCCTATCCGCCACCTGGGGAGGCGTTCGATGAGAGCGGCAACTTCACACGGGTATTCAAGAATACAATATAACAATATTGCTTCTTCCTCCTTTCCACTCATAGTTTTAATGTTCCAAGTTCCTAATCTCAATTCCTTATTCTTGCATTGTCTTCTCCAATGAGCCCGTCCTGGTCCGAGGCTGTGTGTATATCTTTGAATCGTTATGAATGCCCAGTGTGAGGGATTAGTACGACTGGGTGGTTTTCTGTAGGGGTTTGCTACCTTATCCTTTGAAGGTTCACCTTCTCCGCAAGGCTGCGGTTCCTCTCAAAGTACCCCTTGGGAGGCGGGGTGCCACTTTCGCCTTCCTCGCCGTTCTGATTGATCCAATCTCCGCTGAGTCCGCCGTTGTGGTCTTCGCCTTTGGTCCACCCCGGTTATTTTATTTCCCCGGTACCAACCATACCTGTTGAGCGTTCCCCTATCCGCCACCTGGGGAGGCGTCCAATGGGAGCGGCAACATCACACGGGTATTCAAGAATACAATATAACAATATTGCTTGGCGGCAGGTAACCAATTTTTTATAGTAGCTTTTTATGTACCAAGTACGCAAAATAATTCTTTAGGCGTAGGCCTAAGCCTAGACCGAAATACTGGATGAGTCCGCTAAAGCTTTTGCACACTGGCGCTTACAATTTTTTTAGTAAAATCTCTCTAAATTATATGAAATGAAATAAAAATACCGAATAATTAATTATAATGAAAGGTATAATCATCCATTTGTTGACGTCATATTCTCACAACGGCCTGAATCACAGAACAATAATGAACAATACCAATATGAAATCCGGTATAGATGCATAATATACAAGTAGTTTGTTTGTGGTCATAGGAGAGAAGTTCCATCTGGCGCTGTGAATTGAGCTCCGGCTTAGCTCAGTTGGTAGAGCATTGGCGCGAATAGCCAAAGGTCCTGGGTTCAAGTCCCAGTGCCGGAGGAATTTTTCTCCTATAATATTCTCATGTAGTGTCTGTTCGCGCAAGCAACATGTTTTTACTTTAGAATGTTTCAAATTATCCGCTTGCAATGTCCCGCTTTGATTGTCCTTTTATTCCCGCGTCAAGGCATTGTGGGATCATGCATGACTTGCTAATTTCTTTTGTTATATGTGGTGGTGTAGCATCACGCCAGTTAGTATTGTACGAGACCTCACGCAGATAACAGTGTATCTAGTAGGCTCGAGTCATTCCCGCCTTTTCTACCAAGTTTCATTAAACTTGCTCTAGAAGCGGTGAATAGTCACAATTGTGCGCAATTGTGGCTCTCAGTAATTATTCATACATAATTACATATAATTCATCAAATTCGCGAGTGAATTCTCCGAATTACAGAAGTTTGATATTACGCAACAGTTGTGTAACCAACGCTACATGTTCCAGTGCTTATATCAGCTTTTACGACTAAACTACATGCAAAAGTTTAGTGTTAACTTCAAGAGCAAGTTAATCTACGCATTTTAAGATATTATTTATCAAGTTTTCCAAGAAATTAATATTTACAACCACGTGTGATAACGTACTCTTGCATCTTATGTATCAGTGTTTCTTTTCAATTAGTTTCAATAATCATTGTGTGTGAATCTAGTAAGTTGTGATTATTTCATATTTAAATTGTTTTCCTTAAGTAGTCCGTGGATTCCTGATACCAGTGTCCTGAGGTTACAGTCTATTTGCTCTCATTTTGATTCGTTTGAATCTGGTCCTCACTAGCTATTCAGAGGTGGCTAATCTTTCCTATCTTATGTTATTCCTATTTGAGAAGTACCTTATCCTATCATTTGCCCTTTCGGACCGGATATATTTTCCGGCCGATCCCCAACATTTGTTCCTCACGGTCCTGACCCGTACATTGGTTCCTCAACGGACCGGACTACTAAAGAAACAATTTCATTATTCACACACATATTTATGGTTTGTCTCGTCTTATCGATCTCGTTCATTGTATGCAGACTCAACCGCGACGGCATCCGCGTATTCAAGAGCTACGATTTCTAGTACATAAACTCTGTATCATCTATTCGGCAGTGCTTCAGTACTACAGAAAACACAACAGCTCAAAAGACATCAAGAAAGCAGTGAACAGCTGACTCACATATTATCGTGCAGCAGTGGTAGAATTCAATTGTCAATTGCAAGTAATTTCCACATTTCACACACAACATGGAAGGTGATTTACGAGCCTTAATTAGACGTAGAGGCGTTATTAAGCGAGAGCTTACTTTTCTACAAAAGTCTTGTGAAACTGCAAATCAAGACACCGATGTGTTCTTATTAAAAGTTAAATTTGACAAGATAAATGAAATATGGGACAAATTTGATATTGTTCAAACACAAATAGAATCTCTTGTGGAAGCAGAAGAAGATTTGGATGAACATGCAGAATACAAGGAAGTTATGATGAATGGTTACTTCGAGTTAAAAGCTAAACTCAGTGCAATCCTATGTCATCACGAGCAGCAAGTGCATAGTGCAAACTCTGTGAACAGTCAGCGATCTCATAACAGTGCCAATTCACATCATACTTGTCAATCAGCTGTTTCTCAGTGCAACAATAGGCCAATACAACTTCCTGCTATACAACTTCCAACCTTCTCTGGGGACATCACAACGTTCAAACATTTCCAAGACACGTTCGGCAGTCTTGTAGCCAATAATGCAGCCTTAGAACCGATACAGAAATTGCATTACCTTCTGTCATCATTAAAGGGCCAGGCACACGCACTGATAAAAAATCTACCAGTGACTAGTGAAAATTTCAGTGTAGCATGGAATCTAATATGTTCCAGGTACGATAATACAAGAATTATTGCCACAGCTCACGTACGTAATCTACTCTCTTTACCAACGATGAAGAGTGAAAATGTGAATGATCTTCGTAGTATTCTTAACAAATTCCAAAGCAACATATATGCTGTGGAAGCTTTACATGTAGAAATACCATTACAAGATATTATGCTTATGCAGTTAATCTTGGACAGCCTTTGTGAGAGTGTACGAAAAGAATGGGAAGGAAGAATTGATTCTCAGAATTTCACACCACTTCAAGACCTCATCAAGTTTTTAGAAGCTAAGGCAAATTCCCTTGAAGTATTGGCAGATGTAAACAACACATCCAGCCCATCTAAGCACAAAGGTGAGCAAAGTACGAAGAAGAAGTCAGAAAAACACACTCGTCATTCTTATGTTGCGACAAAAGAAGACACGTGCCCATGCTGCGATGATAATCACAATTTATTAAATTGCAAGAACTTCCAAGAACTAAGTGTATCACAACGATGGGATGTCATTAAATCTAAACGCTTGTGTGCTAACTGCTTCTCTCCTAACCACAGAAGAGATCAGTGCAAGCTAAAATCGTTTTGCAAATGTGGAAAAGGCTTTCATAGTAAATGGTTACACAATGACACACATTCAAGTGAAAAGGTTTCTCGTCAGAATCCTTCTTCAGAAAGTTCTACAGCCAGCACGGCAACAAACATTCCAGCTAGTTACTGTTCTATAAAAGAAAAGGCTAGCCAATGTGAAATTCTTCTTGCAACTGCAGTGGTCGAAATAGAAGACAAAAATGGAAAACTGGTAAAATGCAGAGCTTTACTTGATTCTGGTAGTCAGATTAATTTCATCACGGAAGATTTGGCAAGGAAATTACAATTACCAACTAGCGCAGTGGACACTCACATAAGAGGTATTAATGGCACCTCAGCTTGTGGTCACAGCATCACTATTAATATGAGATCCAGGATCCATGCTTTCCAAGCTAACCTAAACTGCCTAGTTCTACCTCACATTGTAAATAAGCTTCCTGCTGTCCAAATTGACCCCTACAAATTCAATATTCCCAGTGAACTTCCATTAGCTGACCCTAAATTCCATGTACCTGGTGATGTACAATTGCTAATTGGTGCCAACTTATTCTTTCAATTAATCACAAACGAAAGAATAGTTAAACCAAATCAGCCTGTTCTGACCAACAGCGAGCTTGGTTGGATAATCAGTGGTACAGTTCCTAAGTCTGCCATTAAAAACAAGAAGGTGACGTTCTCACAGCATAACTTGTTTGTAACTGTCGACAACGTGGACAAGCAACTAAGGCAATTTTGGGAGCTGGAAGACTTCCCCAGCGCAGTACACACCAAAGAAGAACGTGAATGTGAAGAACACTACGTAGAAAACACCACTCGTGCAACTGATGGTGCATTCGTAGTGCAACTCCCCAAGAATCAACCTGTAGATTCTCTGGGCGAATCTAGGCAACAAGCTATAAAACGCTTAGGACACCTGGAACGCAAACTTGAAGCTAACCCTAGCTTAAAAGAAGACTATTCCAAATTTCTGGAAGAGTATGAAAATCTAGGCCACATGAAGAAGGTTTCACTTCCTCAGCCTGGAGAAAAATGTTACTACTTGCCGCATCATGCTGTTATAAAACCTAGTTCAACTAGCACGAAAACCCGAGTTGTATTCGATGCCTCAGCAAAGTCGTCTTCAGGCAAGTCATTGAACGACATCTTGAAACTAGGGCCAACTATACAAGACGATCTTTCATCTATTGTACTTCGGTTCCGCACCTACAAGTATGCATTTTCAGCAGACATTTCTAAAATGTACAGGCAAGTAAGGATGCATAAAGAAGATCAGAATCTTCAAAGAATTGTGTGGCGTTCAAGTCCTAATGAACCCATACAAGACTACGCTCTAACTACTGTCACTTATGGTACCAAATCTGCATCATTTTTGGCCATAAGATCTTTACATCAGCTTGCGCTAGAAGAAGAAGAGAAGTATCCGCTTGCTGCTCAGGCAGTACGGGAATCATTTTATGTTGATGACTGTTTAGCAGGCCACAATGACATCCAAGAAGCCCTGAAACTGCAAAGGGAGCTTACAGATATGCTCAATTGTGGTGGATTTCCTCTGCGAAAATGGTGCTCCAATCATGAAGCTTTATTGGAATCAGTACCTCCTTCACATCGAGAAACTCAATTGCCCCTGGCACTTGATAACAATGAAAACATACATGCCCTAGGCTTACTTTGGCATCCAGTTAATGATAAATTTCAGATCCAATCACATCCTTCACTCCAAACCCATGTGCAAGGTAAACTAACCAAACGAAATATCCTTTCACTTATTTCATCTATCTTTGATCCGCTAGGATTGGCTAGTCCTATTGTCATAAATGCTAAAATCTTTATGCAATCTCTCTGGATTGAGAAATTAGACTGGGATGAAACCGTACCTGTGCATCTGGTGGAGAAATGGCTGGAAATCTGTGAAACATTAGCTACTATTCACACCTTGCGTATTCCCAGATATGTGCTTACATCTGGTACAGTGCAGGACATTCAATTACATGGTTTCTGTGACGCCTCCGAGAAGGCGTATGGAGCTTGTATATATATTCGTTCTGTAAATAGTGAAGGTGAAACTACTGTTCAACTGTTATGTTCAAAATCTAAGGTTTCTCCTCTAAAGAAGCAAACCATTCCACGCCTTGAACTCTGTGGTGCACTTCTGCTTGCTAAATTATACAACAAAGTGCTAAGTGACCTCAAGGTACAACCTTCACAAAATTATTTGTGGTCAGATTCTACTGTGGTACTGTCCTGGCTCAAAACTGATGCACGAAAGTGGAAAACCTTTGTTTCAAATCGTGTGTCACAGATACAAGAACTTTCGGAGACTGCTACATGGCGACACATTGCCACACATGAAAATCCAGCAGATCTCGTCTCAAGGGGAATTTCTTGTGAGCAGTTATCTGAAATCGATTTGTGGTGGCACGGTCCTAACTGGTTATCTTCACCAGAGACATCCTGGCCAAAACAACCACAACAATTAAGTGTTCCTGATTCATCAGAACAACTTGCAAATGTCTGTCTGGTGTCAACAAAGGAGAGAGAACATTTTCTTACAACATTCTCAGATCTCAGACGCCTGCAAAGAGTAACATGCTACATGAATAGATTTATTGCTGCATGTCGCCATGAAACAAAATTTCATGGACCTATTACAGCTGAAGAGCTTCAACAAGCTTTACAAACTTGTGTTAAAAGTGCTCAGCATTCATCTTTTAAGAGTGAAATTGCAGATCTTAAAAATCTGAAAGAAACTTCTGCTAAAAGTTCTATTCATACATTAACACCATTTCTGGACGAAAATGGTCTTCTACGAGTTGGTGGTCGCATAGATAAATCTCATCTTGCATATGATGCTAAACATCAGATCATATTGCCAAGCAAGCACCATCTAACTGCTCTAATTGTAAAGCATGAACATTTTAAGCTTTTACATGCGTCACATCAGCTTACGATAGCCTCTTTAAGACAAGCATATTGGATCCCTTGCGTGCGCAGACTGGTGAAATCTGTTCTACACAAGTGTCTGACTTGCTATAAACTAAAGGCACAATCTGCTCAACAGCTGATGGGCAATCTTCCTAACTACAGAGTAACTCCTGTTAGGCCCTTTCTACGCACAGCAGTAGACTATGCTGGTCCCTTCAGCATAAGATACGGATCGCCTAGAAGTAAAATCATTGCCAAGGCATACGCTGCAATCTTTGTATGTCTTGTAACTAAAGCCATTCATATTGAATTGGTATCAGACCTCACATCAGAAGCTTTCTTAGCTGCGCTAAGAAGATTTACTTCCCGTCGTGGCCTATGCAAGGATATCTTCAGCGATAACGGCACTAATTTCATAGGCGCGAATCACAAATTGAAAGATCTTCGTATTCTACTACAATCCGAAGAATTTCAGAAGTCAGTTCAAGATTTTGCTGCAACCAATGATTATAACTGGCATTTTCTTCCCCCGTCGTCTCCGCATTTCGGTGGGTTACATGAAGCCGCTGTGAAATCTATGAAGTTTCACCTAAGGAGAACGATGGGTGCACAAATCCTCACATTTGAACAGCTTTGCACTCTGCTCACTCAGATCGAGGCTTGTTTGAATTCCAGACCACTCGTTCGTCTTAGTGACGACCCAAATGACTGTTCATATCTTTCACCTGGGCATTTCCTCATCGGTGAGCCTCTCACCTCCCTGCCATCTCATCCTCCCACAGATGATATGAAATATCTTGAAAAATGGCAAATTCTACAAAATCATCTGCATCATATATGGAAAAGATGGTCTTCCGAGTATTTGCATACACTTCAGCAGCGACAAAAATGGTCATCTTCCAGTGAGAATCTGCGAGAAGGCATCTTAGTCATTCTGAAGGAAGACAACTTAGCCCCACTTCAATGGAAGATAGGCGTCATCACCAAGGTGCATCCGGGAGAAGACGGTCTAATTCGTGTGGCGACAGTTCGCACTCCTAGTGGCGAATATAAGCGCCCGGTAGTGAAATTATGTCCATTGCCAGATCAATAATAAGTGTAATACAGTGCAATTAATATTTCATATCTCTTTATTGTTTTACAAGCAATTATAGTGTAGACAAACCGTTACATTGTAATAAGTGTTTTTTGGTTTTCCTCCTTACACAATAAGGTTTTACTTTTCGGAGATAAACTGTGTTATTGTGATGTATATAATAAGTGTTTTTTTTTATATTATTTGTCCATTTGAATGTATTTTTCATAGCTTGCTCTCTATCTATTTTGTTGAACTAAATAGTTCAAAGGGGTCGGTATGTTCGCGCAAGCAACATGTTTTTACTTTAGAATGTTTCAAATTATCCGCTTGCAATGTCCCGCTTTGATTGTCCTTTTATTCCCGCGTCAAGGCATTGTGGGATCATGCATGACTTGCTAATTTCTTTTGTTATATGTGGTGGTGTAGCATCACGCCAGTTAGTATTGTACGAGACCTCACGCAGATAACAGTGTATCTAGTAGGCTCGAGTCATTCCCGCCTTTTCTACCAAGTTTCATTAAACTTGCTCTAGAAGCGGTGAATAGTCACAATTGTGCGCAATTGTGGCTCTCAGTAATTATTCATACATAATTACATATAATTCATCAAATTCGCGAGTGAATTCTCCGAATTACAGAAGTTTGATATTACGCAACAGTTGTGTAACCAACGCTACATGTTCCAGTGCTTATATCAGCTTTTACGACTAAACTACATGCAAAAGTTTAGTGTTAACTTCAAGAGCAAGTTAATCTACGCATTTTAAGATATTATTTATCAAGTTTTCCAAGAAATTAATATTTACAACCACGTGTGATAACGTACTCTTGCATCTTATGTATCAGTGTTTCTTTTCAATTAGTTTCAATAATCATTGTGTGTGAATCTAGTAAGTTGTGATTATTTCATATTTAAATTGTTTTCCTTAAGTAGTCCGTGGATTCCTGATACCAGTGTCCTGAGGTTACAGTCTATTTGCTCTCATTTTGATTCGTTTGAATCTGGTCCTCACTAGCTATTCAGAGGTGGCTAATCTTTCCTATCTTATGTTATTCCTATTTGAGAAGTACCTTATCCTATCATTTGCCCTTTCGGACCGGATATATTTTCCGGCCGATCCCCAACATTTGTTCCTCACGGTCCTGACCCGTACAGTGTCCAACAGAGACAATAATCTGTGGCTCATGAATGCTTGTATATCTATCTTGAATGTTAACTGTACAATAACAGTGGGAGCCCGGTCACAAAAATCACTACTTAGTGTGCCTCACAGTACTGCATATGACATGACTTGTCTGTCTGTGAGGTGGACCATTAGGGCAATTAGTCATAGGAGAGAAGTTCCATCTGGCGCTGTGAATTGAGCTCCGGCTTAGCTCAGTTGGTAGAGCATTGGCGCGAATAGCCAAAGGTCCTGGGTTCAAGTCCCAGTGCCGGAGGAATTTTTCTCCTATAATATTCTCATGTTAGTTAAAATTTGTTTTGTGACCAAATATAAATCCATGTTAAAGTTGGTGTGACTGGTCAATGCTATCTTTATTTTGTTTATAGATTGCCATGACTTCAGCGTCCTAGGGCGATAAAATTGCATTTTTAAGTAAAATTTTATGCAATTTTAGCAGTCTAAGTCGCTAAAATGCAATTTTTGGCGTGTTACCAGTCCGACAAGGAGCTGTTTTAGAGGGCATGTCTTAAAAAAAGAATTTTTGTCCTTCAATACTAGACTAGACTACGTACAATTTTTAAAGCCAATCTTTTGGATTCCTATAAGCCGTTCTCCAAATATTATAAGATACTCCCTCTCCCTTACATTATGATTTTCCAAACTTCACCTTTTGCCTGTTCACACAGAAACCTGTTCAAAATTAATTCTCAAGATCAATCCTACAACACACTGAACAGAAGCAGTATACCACTTCTCATCTCCTTCTTACTTGTGCTCCAAAATATTCAACTCTCTTCCATCTTATTTCACGGCACAGAAATCAGAAATTTCATTTGAAAGAACTCTAAAATTCTTTCTTTAAGACAACTGTTTTTACAACATAGAAAATTTATATTGCGCTTAATTTCAGCTTTTACTAAAGTCAGTAACTTGGCTCACCTTGTATCTGTAAGTGGGGGTATGTATGTATGTATGTATGTATGTATGTATGTATGTATGTATGTATGTATGTATGTATGTATGTATGTATGTATGTATGTATGTATGTATGTATGTATGTATGTATGTTTTTTTTGGTCCTTTATTTGCTGCATGCTCCATTACTTCTTGTAATATTACATGCATAAGTTACTTTACATACATGTTACAAATTATAATATTAATGGCAGTGTTGTTATGTATGTATGTATGTATATATGTATGTATATATGTATGTATGTATGTATGTGTGCATGTATGTATGTATGTATGTATGTATGTATGTTTTTTTTAAATTCACTTTATTTACTACATGTTTCATTACAGGTAATACTACATGTATTTCTTTATCTTCTACAACTGTTTTTGTTCTATTTTACAATTTTGTTTGTTCATAAACTAACTTTGATCAAGATAAAATTTGATTACAATATGGTGCCAAAAGGTAAACTGTTTGCAAATTTATTAAAGTTCTTGAAGTATATTTTTAGTAGATCTTTTTTGTTGGGCCAGTTTTCAGTCTTTAGTACTGTTGCGATTAGTGAGTCTCTTTCTGTTTCGATTAATTTGCAGTCATATAATAGGTGGTCTACTGTTTGCAGGTCGTTGTCACAAGGGCATGTGGGGTTTTCTATAATTTTAAATCTGTTTAGGTAAGCTCTAGTCTTGCCGTGACCAGTTATCATTGCAGTTACATTAGGGCTTAAATTAATTTTGTATTTAGTCTTTCTGCTACTGTTGGGATGAAAGTTTTTGTTATCACTCCTTTGGTTGATTTGTCCCACTCGTTTTGCCAGATGGTAACACTAAGAGCTCTCACTTCACTGGATATTACACTGTTAGATCAAGAGTCTATAGTTATATTGTTTCAAATTTGCCTCTGTGTTAATTGGCGCGTCCGCCATTAATTGCCGCCTAATTTCATCATTTCCTGGTGTGCAGGCCTCTGCCTGTGCGTCGCCACGCCAGTTCAGTTGAGATCGAGACCAGACAGTGTGCGGGCACGCGTCACAATTGCTCCTAAACTAGGACAATTTTCGCTCTGTATACTTAGTGCTCATCTTCAATTCCACACCTTATTTGCTCCTAAAGTTGTAGGCAGCTTACGTGTGAAGTTCCGGGAATTACATTGTATTTTTTGTGCAAATTACAATTATTCCATTGTCTTCTTAGCCTAACCACCACGTGCAGTGAATCAAAGTACTGGTGTTAGCGCTTATAGACCAACTTGGCGGGAGTAGTGTATTGCTCCTAGAAATAGTAACTATATTTAACCACATCTACCATATTCTTGTTAAGTATTTATACAATTTTCATTATTCAGAGTTCAGGCTTCCTGAAAATATATTATTGCAAAACCCTCAAACTTAAATCTCAGTTCCAGCTGACCTACAGTCCTAACTCTCCTTCGTTTAATTTAAGTGGTTTTCCTCCCGTACCGGATCCTAACTATCATGGTCCTCACGGGCAGGGTTTGATTTTTTGGAATAATTTCTGAACATTGAACATTGTGAATCTTGTGGTGGACCTTTGTGTTACTTCGTGTTGCTCGGGTCGCTTCGTGGCGCGCTCGGCTGTCGACCTTCAAGCCGCCTCCAGAGCTCCAGACAGCTGTGCCTTCCTCTGCGCGCGTGGTTCATGGTCACCCACCGCTCCTACGAGAAGCCGCCTTCCAGCAAGAAGCTAGCCGCTTCCAACCAGTTTGCAGTGGACTGCCTAATCACGTTTCTTCTATCAGTGTAAAATTAACCATTTCATCTCAACATGGAACAAGAAATTAAGGCTTTAGTTAGACGTCGGGGTGTAAGTAAAAGAAAGTTTGCACTGACACAGAACTTTCTCAACGACATACCTGAAGATGTTAGTGTATTTGTGATCAAAGCACATTATGAAAAGCTATTGAATGAAATTGACAAGTTTGAAGCTGTGAAAACGCAGATTGAATCATTGGTGGAAGTTGATACAGAACTTGATAGTCACATACAATATGCAGACGAGGTATCAACGTTGTATATTGATCTAAAAGCAAAGTTAAGTGAGTTAATAAATGCTCGTGAGCCTACATCAGTTAGTGTCAATTCAAACAACAGTGACACACGACAAACAGTGAACTCCAGTGCTTCGCAGGCAAGCAATATGATAAAATTGCCAACGATTCAGCTTCCAGTGTTTGAAGGAGACGTAACTAAATTCAAACATTATTTTGATACATTTTCAAGTTTAATTGTAAATAATAGCAGTTTATCGCCCATTCAAAAATTCCATTACTTAATTGGTTCACTAAAGGGTGAAGCTCATATGTTATTGGAAAATTTGCCAGTGACTGGTGATAACTTCCAAATTGCCTGGGATATACTGTGTGCAAGATACAACAATAAACGGTTAATTGCTATATCCCACATTAAGCATCTTCTGTCCCTACGTGACAGTGTGCAACGTGAATGGGAATCCAGAATCGATTCTCAAACCTTTACTTCGTTAAGTGAGCTTGTGTTATTTCTAGAAGCGAAGTCTCATTCTCTAGAGGGGCTGTCGAACAATTCCTGCAACAGGTCCAGCCCATCAAAACCTAGAAGTGAACGTCGTGAACATAGGAATCAGCATAATGACAGTCGGCAGTCATATGTGTCGACAACTGAACAGTTATGCCCTCAGTGTCAAAGCGGCCAAAACCTGTCTAAATGTAAACAGTTCCGTCGGCTGAGTGTTGAACAGCGATGGAAAGTTGTAAAAGGTAAAAATCTGTGTTTCAACTGTTTTTCTAATACACATAGAGTGAATCAGTGCAACGTTTCTTCATTTTGCAACTGTGGTAAGGTTCATAGCAAGATGTTGCACAACAGTGATCACATGAGAACGGTTTCTCACTCCAGTGAAGGCAGTGATACAGTGAATAACAGGACTGAAGCGCCTGCGAGTTATTGCTCAGTGAAAATAAAGCCAGTGCTTCACGTCTTACTTGCGACTGCAAGGGTCGAAGTGCAAGACAAGCATGGTAATTATATACAGTGTAAGGCCCTTCTAGACTCTGCCAGTCAGGCCAGTTTCGTGTCTGCGGATCTAGCGAGGCGTCTCCAACTTCCTACAATGACAGCTGATACGCCTGTCAAAGGTATAAATGGTACTTCATCGAATGCTAGTCATAGTGTGAACATTAATGTGAGATCCATGGTTTACAACTATCGGAGGAATCTAGATTGCCTAATCCTTCCTCGCATAACAGGGAAGCTACCTGCAGTCCGAATTGACCCATCCTCATGGAACATTCCCTCGGACATTCCATTAGCCGATCCTAAATTCCATATTCCTTCTGAAATTGATTTGCTTATTGGAGGAGCATTATTCTTCGAGCTTTTCCATGGAAAGATCTTGACCAATTCTGGGTTTCCTACACTGATTAGTACAGAACTTGGATAGATATTGTCTGGAACCATTCCTAAATCCTCTGTGAAATGCAATCTGGATGCGGGTTCCCAGCACAACTTCTTCATCTCTACGGAGAATGTGGACAAGCAGCTGCGACGCTTTTGTGACCTCGAAGACTTTCCACAGCAAATGCTAATAGAAGAAGAGAAACGATGCGAACAGCATTATGTAGAGAATACCACTCGCAGTGATGATGGTAGTTTTACAGTACGTCTGCCAATGAAACAGCATAAAACTTCATTGGGTGAGTCCAGACAACAAACAGTTAAGCCTATTGAATCATGGCCCAAACAGCCTCAGCAACTTGAGCTGCAGGACATGGGTGAGCAGCGTGACACAGTCTGCCTAGTCACACATGCTGCAGAAGACTTTATGCTACGTTTGTCCAAGCTGACACGTTTACAGAGAGTTACTTCGTATATGCTACGCTTCATACACAACTGCAGAAGCCAAGCTAAACGTCACGGCCCTCTCACAGTTGAGGAAGTACGACAAGCTTTGTTGCTTTGTATAAGAATGGCTCAGCGAGCAGCCTATTCTCATGAACTGTCTGATCTTCAGAGTAAGATGCAAGTGAATACCAAGAGTTCTCTCCATTCCTTGGTGCCTTTTGGGGACAAGGATGGCCTACTCCGAGTGGGTGGACGTTTGGAGAAAGCTGCGTTACCACATGATGCACGACATCAGCTTATCCTCCCTCCAGGTCACCATCTCACTAAGTTGATAATTGAATCCGAGCATCTGCGACTGCTTCATGCATCACATCAACTGCATATATCTTCTCTGCGAGAACGATATTGGATTCCTAGTGTACGTAGAATTGTGAAGTCTACGCTACACCGATGTTTAACTTGTTTCAAGTTAAAAGTCAAAGGTGCTCACCAGCTGATGGGCAGCCTACCTAGCTACAGGGTGACCCCTGCTAGAACATTTCTTCGTTCTGCTGTTGACTACGCCGGACCGTTCTTCATAAGATACGGCTCCCCCCGCAGCAAAACTCAGGTCAAAGCATACATTGCTATCTTCGTATGCTTGGCTACGAAAGCAGTTCACATCGAGCTGGTTTCAGACCTTACTTCTGATGCCTTCATCGCCGCCCTGCGCAGATTCACATCTCGTAGAGAACTTTGCAAGGAAATATTTAGTGATAATGGGACGAACTTTGTTGGTGCTAACAACAAGCTGCGTGAACTGCGTCTCTTGCTTCAGTCCAGCACCCATCAACAAGTTCTCCAAGACTACGCATCATCTAATGAATTCACATGGCATTTCATCCCTGCGAGCTCCCTCATTTTGGAGGCCTCCACGAGGCTGCTGTCAAGTCCATGAAATTTCATTTACGAAGAGTGATGGGTAGCCAAGTGTTTACCTATGAGCAGCTTTCTACAGTTCTCACCCAGATTGAGGCCTGTCTAAACTCTCGACCTCTCCTACGCCTAAGTGATGATCCTAGCGACTCATCCTATCTATCTCCTGGACACTTTCTCATTGGTGAAAAACTCACAGCCCTTCCTTCTCCTCCTAAGGCAGAGAATGTCTCTCATGTTGCTAAATGGCATCAGCTACAAACCTACATACATCACATATGGCAGCGTTGGTCAGCTGACTACCTACATTCCCTGCAGCAGAGGCAGAAGTGGTCTGCGTCCAGCGAAAACATTCAGATTGGTACTCTTGTCCTCCTGAAAGAAGATAATTCTCCACCGCTCCAGTGGAAGCTGGGAATCATCTCATCAGTGCATCCTGGTGACGACGGTTTAGTGCGTGTTGTGACAGTGCGTACGTCCAGTGGTGAATACAAGCGACCTATTGTAAAAGTGTGTCCCTTGCCCAATCAGTGAAGTGTTATGTCAATCTATTAGTAAAGTGTTATCTTGATCTATCCGCAAATTGTTATGTAAAATCTGTCGATTTTAGGCGGGATTATGTTAGATCAAGAGTCTATAGTTATATTGTTTCAAATTTGCCTCTGTGTTAATTGGCGCGTCCGCCATTAATTGCCGCCTAATTTCATCATTTCCTGGTGTGCAGGCCTCTGCCTGTGCGTCGCCACGCCAGTTCAGTTGAGATCGAGACCAGACAGTGTGCGGGCACGCGTCACAATTGCTCCTAAACTAGGACAATTTTCGCTCTGTATACTTAGTGCTCATCTTCAATTCCACACCTTATTTGCTCCTAAAGTTGTAGGCAGCTTACGTGTGAAGTTGCGGGAATTACATTGTATTTTTTGTGCAAATTACAATTATTCCATTGTCTTCTTAGCCTAACCACCACGTGCAGTGAATCAAAGTACTGGTGTTAGCGCTTATAGACCAACTTGGCGGGAGTAGTGTATTGCTCCTAGAAATAGTAACTATATTTAACCACATCTACCATATTCTTGTTAAGTATTTATACAATTTTCATTATTCAGAGTTCAGGCTTCCTGAAAATATATTATTGCAAAACCCTCAAACTTAAATCTCTGTTCCAGCTATCTACAGTCCTAGCTTCCTTTTGTTTTAGTCTTAAGTGGTGTAACAACACCTGGTCCTCCGAAAACCTAACATTTTGTTCCTAGTTACCATACCTAACAACACTTTTCGGTATCTTCTTGTAACACTCTTTTAGATCGTTGGAAAAAATCAAATAAAAGTTTTAGCTCTCAGTATAAGCACCCCATAGTCGATAAATTTAAAGAAATTTGTTAGAGCCGTTTTCGATAAAATCGCGAAAAACGGACATGTCTTCATGTAAAATTCTCTTCGTGTCGCATCTGACCCAAATACAAAATTTTGTTTTCATACGATTTTCAGTTCTGGAGCTAGGCTGTTCACAGTACATGTTTCTGAAAATGTGTTTTTGTATTCAGGGAACCTCAAAACGTGTATTTATGTTAAAAACTTAACTTGGAACTTTGGTATGTATGTATGTATGTATGAGTATATGTATATATGAATATATGTATGTATGTGTGTATGTATGTATGTATTTTTTTTTTTTATTAGCATAGTCCACAATCCCCATTACAAAGTAATAATACATGTGTTATTGTACATTATTTACAGTTGATATTATCTTTTAACTAGAACTTGTGTATTATTTTTTGATTATATCCTAATTACCTAATTAAGCTAATTATTTCTACTTCTTAACAGTTAACTTATTTCTAATTACTCTTACAACTAATTATAATTTTTCAAAATCTATTTTGTTTAAGAATCTTGTAAAGTCTTGGAGGTAATGTTTAACTAGTTCGTAATTTGTTACTGGCCACTGTCCACCTTTTAATCTTATGTTTTGTTTTAGTTCTTGTCTTTCGCTGTTTAGGAGAGTACATTCAAATATTAAGTGATTCACAGTTTGATCTTCTTGTTCACATTTACACAGTGCACTTTCCTGTATTTTAAATCTTGTATAATATTCTCTTGTCTTCCCGTGACCTGTTAATATGGCTGTTATCTGTCCGTTTAGTGGAACCCTCAGCTTTAGACGTTCCATCACTGAAGGGAAAAACATTCTGGTAGTAGTTCCTTTTGTCGTATTCTTCCATTGCTCTTGCCAGGTCCGCAATCCTTTCTCCTCGGCTTCCTTGACAACATGGCTTTTCGGGATCTTGCTGTAAATAACTTCCCCGGTGTCTTCCTTCGCAGCTTTCTTTGCTAATTGATCGGCCATTTCATTTTCATATAGCCCAGCATGCGCCTTAACCCACTTTATGTGGATAGTCCAGCCATTGTCTTGGAGGTATTTAATTTTTTCTTTTATTCGTTCAATTATTTCATTTTTTATTTTACCGTTCTTAAGGAGGTCTATTGTAATTTTGCTATCTGTATTAACTAACACCAGTCTCTTGTCGTCCTCTATTTTTTTATTGTCTTCTATTGCCACTAGGGCACGTAATATCGCGATCTGTTCCGCTTGATTATTGGAGCAGTGCAAGCCGAGTTTGTATTTTAATGTTTCTATCAGTTCCCCATTTTGGAAGATGACTGCTGCAGCGCCGACTTTCCCATCTATTTTTGACCCATCAGTGAAGATTTCTATATTGTATGCTATGTTTGCTTGTGCCTCTTGAACAATGACTCTGCAGGATGGGGCCACTCAGTTGGTTTGGGGGCTTCTTCGATAGTTCTCTGTATTTCGTTTTCATTTGTCATATGTGTTTCTTTATATATATCCAGCACTTCTTTAATTTTTATATCGATTGGTGTTACTGCTGCTAAAATGCAGGACGCTTCATAAGACACAGTTCGGTAGGCTTTTGAAATTCTAATATTCATTAATCTTTGCACACGCTGGTATTTTATCATGTTCTTCCTCTTTAGGATTGCTTCTTCCCACACTTGAACGCCGTATAATAGCATCGGAAGTACAGCACCTTTATAGATTGTTCGTAAGGCTTGTTGTCCGAGACCCCAGTTCAGCTTCGCAGACTTCGCTAAAGCGTTTATCAGCTTTACACACTTTTCAGTTGCTTGTTTTATGTGAATACCAAAGTTCATTTTTTCATCGAATAATATCCCGAGATATTTTACTTGTTTCACTTGCTCTAGTGTCCTGTTGTTTAGATATATGCATATTTTACTATTTTCTTCTTTTCTCTTCTTAGATATCAGCATTGCTTTTGATTTGCTGCTGTTGAACTGGATTTTATATTGTTTAGACCATCCTTCTATTAGCTTCAAGTCAGTATTCGCGTACATTTCTGCTTCTTCCATTGTTTTGCCTGTAGTTAACAGAGCTAGATCATCTGCGAAAGATATTGCTTTACTGTGTTTCGAGTATTTTAAGTTAAGTAAGGAGTTGTATAAGATATTCCATAGACCTGGACCACAACAAGATCCCTGAGGGCAGCCTTTTGTTACCTCTTTTTCTGCTTTGCAGTTATTGATTGAAAGTGTGGCTATTCTTTCATCGAAGTAGTGTTTGACCAAATAATACAAATTTTTTGGGCATTGTAGATTTCTCAAATTGTGGAGAATGCCGGGCCACCAAGCAGCATCGAAGGCTCCCTTTACGTCCAAGCTAGTAAATATTACACTATTTTTCCTGTCTAAATTTTCTTTTATGAACGATTTAACTGCTAGCGCTGCGTCAATGGTGCTTTTTTGTGGTATGAATCCGAATTTGGTTTGTATTCAGTAGATTGTTTGTATATATGTGATGGTTTATTCTGTCTATCATTAACTTTTCCAAGATTTTTCCTTCTATATTTAATAGACTTATTGGTCTAAACTTTGTCACCTCTTGGCTATCTTCCTTCCCTGGTTTTACTATAGGGATTATTTGCGATGTTTTCCATATTTTTGGAAAGCATCCTTGTTTCAAACATCTATTGTACATGGCCGTTATTGCTGTTGGAACCAAATCGAAGACTCTCATTATGATGTTTTTCGTTATGCCGTCTTCTCCCGGTGCTTTCTCGGAGGTAAACTTCTGAATTATGAGGGATATTTCTTCTTGTGTAAATTCCTTGTCATCTGTAGTCTGTATTGGTTCCTCTTGTTGTCTTCGTAGCTCTTGCTGTTGTACTGTGTCATTTTCTATTTCGTCTTCGGGAGTGAAGTGGTTCAGCATATGCGAAATAGTTTCGTCCATATCGCTTGTGTAGGTACCATCTGTTTTCTGGATAGTTGTTAGGATAGCTTGGGTTCTTGTCTTTCCTGCAGCCAACTTATACGCTGCGTGCCACGGGTTACTTCTATCTTCAATGGTGCAATATTTTTTTCCAAGAATTAAACTTTTCTTTTTGTAACAACGACTGATATTCACGTTTTCCTTCCGTGTACAGTAGTTTTCTTTCTCTTCGGAGCTCTTCGTTATTCATTGTTCTCTGGTATCTTCTTCGTAGGGCATTTACTCTTTTCCTTAATATTGTTAGTTGATCGTTCCACCATGGAACTGTTTTTCCCATTGTTAGCTTTCTCTTCGACGTAGATTTATAAAAGGCGTTGTCACAAGCTGTTATGATACACGAGTGGAATTTCCCCGTGACCTCTTCGGCATCAGGTAAGAGTTTAATTCTTTTGCAGATTTCATTTTCTATTTCTTTTTGTTTGATTTCTTTGGTTGCGCATTTAAATTCCTTCGTCAATTCAGAGAGTAGGGTATTGTTAAATTGTTCGTAGTTTTCTTCCTTCTTTGCGATATATCTTTTCCTCGTGAATTCCTCTTGTTTCTTGAGCAGATTAGCTTTTCCTATATTAAAGGTGATTATTGCATGGTCAGAAAAGCTTTCCTGTTCTCCACACTTCCAGTCCGTTATTTGGGAAAGGCTAGGGTGGTTAGCTATTGTAAGGTCAATGCAGCAACTACCTCTCTCCGTTTCAAATGTTGTAGTCGCCGTATCTTCATTAATTATGTACAAATTGTTCGTTATTATGAATTCTTCCAGTAGCTTTCCTCTTTGATTGAAAATTCTGTCATGCCATGTAGTACTTCTTGCATTAGTGTCTCCAGCGATTACTAGTTTTCTTCCGCGAGTGTAGTTTACAATATTTTCTAATTTTCTGATGTCTAAATTAATGTCCCTGCTGATGTCGAAATACATTGATGCAATAATCAAATTCTGGTATGGAGTCCTTATTTCTAAAACGACGCAGTCTTCATCTGACAGTTGATTTATCATTAGTATATCTACTCTTGTTGTATTTGAGAGTACTAAGGCCCGCTTTCTTCCATCTCCAGCTGAGTATATTTTTAAACTTTTGGGAATAGCAGCAATCCTGTCGTTTACGACATATGGTTCTTGTATTAGGGCAAGATCTACATTGTATTCTACAATTGTTTGTACTAGGTTGTTGGTAGCGATCCTTGAATGTTTCAAGTTAACCTGTAAACAGTGTAAGTCTAATGAGTTCATTACTGTACTGTAGCTGGCCTTGCTAGTAGTCTGTGTTGGCTTTGTATTTCTCTATCATGACTTTGTAACAATGACAATTTCGGTCCAAGGACGAATGGTGTTCGTCTATCTGTGCGTTTGCATTGTATTTCTTATAATTTATGCAATTAACACACTTGAATTGTTCAGCTCTACAATCTCTTCTTGCATGGCTCTCTGAGCAGAGAGGACATGTCAGGACTCCTTTGCAGTCTGCAGCACGGTGGTTAAATTTACTGCATTTGAAACATCTGTTGATTTTGATGTAGTCTTCATTGTTACACATGTTCCAGCAAAGCTTAATTTTCTTATTGGCTAAAAGCTTTCTTGTGTATGTATGTATGTATGTATGTATGTATGTATGTATGTATGTATGTATGTATGTATGTATGTAGGTATGTATGTATGTAATGTATGTAATGTATGTATTGTATGTATGTATGTATGTATGTACGTATGTACGTATGTACGTATGTATGTATGTATGTGTGCATGTATGTATGTATGTATGTATGTATGTATGTGTGCATGTATGTATGTATGTAACGAGGCGCATCCATGAAGTAAGTTTCTCTGGGGCCGTTTACAGAAACAAAACACAATTTCATGGAAAAGTTATTGCAACATATACTGCAAATATTCAGATATTTTTAAAAATATTCGCTACCGGAATTGGGACATTTTTCATACCGTGGGACCAACTTTCGAATCCTGTGTCGTAGAACTCTGCCGCCTGGGATTTGAACCACTGTGTGACAACCATCCCCGCCTCTTTGTCATTCTTCGTCATTTCTTGAGGTGTAGGAAAATCACTGGGATCGAGGTGAGGGCTATAGGGCGAATGTTTAAACATCTCCCAGTCAAACCTCCACAGGAGACTTCCTGGGAGGTGTTTGTAAATAATCCCAATCAAATTGTTGTTAACTTGTATAGTTTAGCATAGGTAATCCCACGAGATATTACGAGTTTATCGATAGAAGATTGCAATCAACAACATACTGTAAGGTTATACAGTGAAAATCCAACCACTCATATTCCAAAAAGAAAGTCTTTTTTCATTATTCAGCTTTATTAAGTGCCAGTATGTTACTTTATGAGATTGTGTGAGGGAAGGGAAAATGTCTGTCCGTCTGTCCGTCCGTGTGCCTTTACGCCCGATAACTCAAATACGCTTTATTGGATTTTAATGAAACTTGGTATATGCGTTTATAATGTCCATGGGAAGAACCCTGTTGAAACTGGACCAAATCGGTTGACCGGTACCGGAATAAAACCCAATTTAGTGTCTATTTTAAGAGCGCCATAAAACTAATACGCTTTATCGGATGTTCCTGAAACTTGGTATACACATTTATAATGCCCATGGGAAGACATCTGTTCATATTGGACCAAATCGGTTGGCCGGCACCGGAATAATGCCCAATTTAGTGACTTTTTATGGTATTATATAACAAAAGGCCCCATAACTCATATACGCTTTATCGGATTTTCATGAAATTTGGTATAAACATTTATAACATCCATGGCAAGAAGCCTATTAATTTTGGACCTAATCAGTTTACCGGTACCAGAGTAACAACTAACTAAAAGTCACATTTTTTATATCATGTCTATACTACAATGCCTCATTTTTAATCATATGAGGGCTTTGTCTGCAGTGCAGTCAGATGTTTGTTTACTTCGTTAAACAAACTGTGAAATAATTAGCGGAGTTATATGCCACTGAATTTTGCGAAATGTTGACATATTTTAAGAATTCCAAGTTGCAATACATTGAGATTTGACAAATAACACTATTCCTTCAAATATGTTTATCAAACTATATCGTCAAATTTCCGAATGGTAACGTCTTGGATTCGTATTCCGGAGGTACGTGGATCAAATCGTAGAGCCGGCCGATTTGACACAGATTGTTTTTATTTTATTTTTTATTTTTATGTGAGTGCGCGATTGTCAAGGTATCACAGATCTGTAGTTCTGCTGACGCTGGTCTATTTTAATCTGATTAAAAAACTTATTTTTTGCACATCATAATTGCAATGATAATTGATTCAGCAAAATCATGTTGGTACTTTGACACATCAGTTTACCTGATATTATTATCCTTTTGAGTTTCGATGCCATAACAGAGTTCAACTTCTGTGTGTCTACCAGTAAGCCATGCAACTATTAATTGTAAAGAATTTTCTATTTTTGGTGTATTTTATGTCATTAAATTTCCACTGATATTAATTTCAATGAGGATGAGTCATGGTAACTAGTTATCCAATTAGGCGTTTGCCTTTACGGCTGAGGGAACCATGACAAAAATATGTCAAAAAAGTCGGCCACGGGATTTGAACCTGGGACCTCCCGAATGCAAGTTCAAGACGTTACTATTTCGGCCACCTCGCTCGGTATGAATGTTTATTTTGTTCACGTAAGGCGTAAGCCATAGAAGTAAGCCATTGAAGTAAAAGGTCTATCAAACTAACAGACTATCCGTTAATAAACAAATTGATTATTAGTATTAGTATAGTATTAGTAGTAGTAGTAGTAGTAACAAGGAGGGTATAATTTAAATAGTCTATTATTATTAATATTATTATTGTTATTATTATTATTGTTAATAATATCATAGATAATATAATGGATTTTATCGATAAATTCACGAGGAACGAAGTCTTGAGAGTTACATTTGTTGTGACTATTTAACGAATACTCACAGAATTAGGCATGTAACGAATATTATAACCACAAAATATACATAGCTATTTCTGTCATTGTAGCCAGATAGCCTTTAGCGGGATTAACGAAAAATATCGTCACTGTTATGCAAGAACCACGAAGGTGCAAAAATTTAAAAAATCACGAATGGGGTCACATTTGTTATTGTAGCATAAAAAATAATGCAGTACTTGTACTTTATTGGAAATGAAACTAACTGTTACTCACCAAGGAAAGAAAATACAACGTTCATGATTCCTACAGAACAAAGATTAATGTAAACGGATGTCAGCAATACACTGAGGTCAAAATCTGAATTTTTGCACATTCGTGGTTTTGGCATAACAGTGACGATATGTGGATTGTTTCACCATCAGCGATAGCCTTGCTTCGTGTGACTTTTCAACGGCTATTTTAGTTTTTAGATTAACCCCTTGGCGTAACTAATAATATCATCTTATTAATATTATATTTACTATTATTAATCCGAATTTTAAAATACTTCCTCACCGCATATATAATTATACATTATTTTCATAAATCTTCTTTTGTTCATATGCAGTTTACATATTCTCAATTCCTGTGTTCAATGATTAATAGTTAAAAAAAAAAGAATCTATTGATATGAAGATGTTTCAGTGTTCTGTCCTGATGAAAAAACAATTTCATATAGGTGCATAAATTGAAAGTGATAAAATTATGACTGAAAACATTGCGATTGGTGAAATTCTACATTTACTGGATTGGTCATTGAATCGTGAACTAGATTTCATTGCCACTATTATTATTATTATTATTATTATTATTATTATTATTATTGTTGTTGTTGTTGTTGTTATTATTATTCACCAGCATTGTTATGTCATTCTCAAGATGCGTACTATTTATAATTTGTAAAAATTAACTGTAACATTTCTAAATAATTAAATGAAATGAAAATTATTATTATTATTATTATTATTATTATTATTATTATTATTCCGAAATGAATGTGAGTAATGTTTATGAGAAAGTTGGTGTTAAGTTCAGTCGTCCTTTTTATCCTTACCAGAACAAAAACTGGAACAGCTCGTTTAGAGTCTAACAGAGTTTAAATAAAATCCGATAACAACATTCCACTTTCCCTGGTTATAATAATAAGGACTTTTAAAGCATAAAAACCGGTATTGATATCTTTTTAGGGCTGACCAAAATATTTAACTCCATAATAGTTACCAAATGAAATGAATGACAAAACGAGTAAATTTATCCCTCTCAGGTATGCATAATTGCATGCATAATTTTGTACGTGTATGTAGTCATTTTAAGGTATATAAGCATTTATATGCAACTATTTTTTTTTCATTTTTTAAAATATTTTGAACCACTAGAAAAATGCTATGACGTATATGTCCCTATGTACTTAAAGGTACTTCAGAATTTAAAACTTAAAACATTATTTAACTCAATGTTCTCCAATAAGTTGCAACTAGGGCACCACTAACTTCAATACTTCGTACTTAATAGCTATATTTGTGATATTTAATTTAGAAAAATTACTCTAGTTTATTATTTATTTATTTATTGTTTTAGGTAGTTGATCTCAATTTAGGCGATTGCTTTGCATGAATAATATGTGAATACTGGAATGATAATTCTTTCACAATGGCCGTGTGTAGGCTAAGATGGACACGTAAAGTCAGAATGAAAAATTCAATTTGAATTTGAACCAGATCCAGAACCAGAGCCAGAATTTGAACCAGGATCTTCGGTTCTCCGTGCCGATGCTCTAACCAACTGAGCTACCATGGCAACGTGCCGGTACAACATTAAATTCTCCAACTGACTCACATTCCCAGAATACCACCAGGCGTTCTCAATATGAGATACGAGCCTGCTTATAGTAAACCACTAGTAGGTCACAGTGGAATGATAATTCTTTCACACTGGCCGTGTGTAGGCTAAGATGGACACGTGGTGGTATTCTGGGAATGTGAGTTACTATCATTGAACACTGAAAACTGATTTTCTCACAGGAGCCAGATCCCTCCTCACTGTTGTGGTTGGTACCATGGATATGAAATTACTTAGGATGTACACTGGCTTATCATTCATCCATTTACGGGTAATCAGCCCATGTATACCACGCATTTTCATGTTCTTATATGGAGGAAATGATTTAGCCATAATTTTATTATGTTTGGGATTGTTACGTAGCGTTCCATAGGATCTGATATTTCTCATTTATTTTTCCAATATATTAGCATTATGGTACATAATTTCGAAAGGTAGGCTTACAAAATTCTTCAGCCATGTTCATTACAAAACATTCTCCCTTAGCCATGTTTAGTGCATATTGTATGTATAATGCACACACAGGTAGATCAATTAACCTATGACACATTGGGACATATAGGCTACGTCCGAAAGATTAAAAGTCACTCTAAACTTTAATAAACCCAATATATGTTCAAAATATTCTAAAGTGTAAACAACTTACCAAATTACTATATTAATCCTCTTTGGTGATAAAATCTTAAAAAGAAAGCGAGAGAGAGAGAGAGCTGCAGACATGTAGCAATAAAATGTAGCCCTATGCATGAAATAACGACAATAATAATATCCGAAACAAACATTTGTAGCCATTTCTGCCAAAATAATTTTTTTGATTCTGGTATAATCTATAAGGAGTTCTATAAAATAGAAAAATATGCCCAGGTACGCAAGACAAGTACAATTGATTCTACAATTTTAGTTAAATGATTATGCTCGGAATTCCAATCATAGATTCATATAGATTCATATGCCAGTTAACAGTTAGAGTCTATCTTGATATATATATATACAATTCACACTAACTTCTGTTTGTTTATTGGTACGACTTCAATACCACGTCCCTGGCACTATGAGCAATACAATAAATTTCTTCAAGCACTTTTAATTCTCTGCTTCTTTGGGCATTAAGTAATAATATTAACAAACAAATTGCAGTACACGGTAACACACGAATTAAATTTAAATTTAAATTTATGCCCTAATATTACCGTCCTTTATCAAACTTATTGTTGTACCGGTAAGTGATTTGCAGTACCACTATGGAATTCTATTGCTCTTATTCGGTTGACTTTTCGTCCGGAAAATCCAACAGAACACAAAGAAGCTCTAGCCTTTAAACTATAAATGTCACACGTAGACCTATAACTTAAGCACAAAGAAGGTCCGCGGACTACTAATACTGCCAATTCAAAAAAAGGTAAATAATCGGCGAGGGTTGTAGGGAACACTGTTTGAAGGAGAGTATGACGTTGTTTCTACAAACTAAATAAGCTTATTCTCATGACCAGGGCCCGGATAATTATGTAATTACATATTTTTTCTGTTAGCATTAAGATACTAGATTTCTGTTATGTTGGAATTTCATGCCAACTAGAGCCTGAAAACACAAACTCGAAAGTACATATATTTACATATTTTGCTCTTAAGTACATGTTCTCACATACTTTACTCTTAGGTTCATACTTTTACATATTTATTAACATTTCCGTGCTTAGTTGCAATTTTATTCATTTTATAACATGTCTGTATACGCTAAAAGTGTATGACCTTACGTGGGCCCATCGACTTGTAAGCGAATAAATCCTACGTTTCCACTTTGTTCAAAAGCATGCCACTCAGGATGCATCAGACTTTGCGCAGATCCGATTCAGACCAGACCGCAGACTTGTATTTTCCATTTACGCATGCGCAGACCAGGTCTGTCAGACAAGTCTGCGTGTGTAAAGAGCTTAATTTACGACTGGCTACCTTTCCACGTGATCACCACGTTGCCACTGCGTGTCCAAGCCATGTCCTGTCATTGAGTGAAGCTTGTTACCGCAGTTAGTCGGCGTTTGTAGATAGAACACCAACGTTGTGTTGTGCGACCTAAGCATTTAGTAAGATGCCGAAAGAGAAAACCTCACTTTATGTAAAGTTAAGTTAAAGCATTACACAGAGGAATTTGACAAATTTTCCACAGATGGAAAGGTACTATTTTGCCAAGTAGTGAGAAGAATGTACCCTGTTCTCGAAGTTCTCAAGTCTTGCAACACTTATCCACGTCACGTCATCAGGCCCGTGCTTGGAAGACCACATCTCGAAAGCAGTTGTTGCTTACTGATCCTCAAGCTCAGAATCGTCCAGAACCTCAGAAATCTCAGTTTGCAAGTGATCTGTGCCGTGCTATGGTTTGTGCAGATATTCCTATTTGAAATTAAAAATCCAGTGCTGTGTGAGTTTCTTGAGAAATACACACATGAAAATGTTCCAGATAAATATATACAATCAGAAAGAACTATGTACCTGACTTATACGTGGAAACAATAAACTCTATTCGTTTGGAAATTGGTGATGGACCCATTTGGGTCTCAATTGAGGAGACAACTGTTGTTCAGGGAACACATATTGGAAATGTTATAGTGGGCATGTTGAAAGTCATAGAAACGAGTAAGCCTGTGTTGTTACCTTGTGAAGTGCCGCCAAAATGCAATCATCAAAATATTGCCAAATTATTTATTGATGCAATGGGAATTCTGTGGCCCGATGGGGTGCAACACAGCAACGTCTTCCTTCTTGTGACGGATGCAGCACCATACATGTGCAAAGCTGCCACAGCCATCGCGTTGCAGAACTGGTTCGATCTAAATATCCCAAAGTTGACACACTAATTTCGAATACAAAGAAAGTATTCTTAAAACTTACAACAGAATTGATAAATTCAAAGAACTGTTTCCTGAACTTTCACTCCCTCCTCAGCCAATTTTAGCGAGGTGGGGAAGCTGGATTGATGCTATAGGCTACTATGCGAACAATTGTGATTCTGTGAAACGAGTTCTCCAGCATTTTGATTCCCAAAATTCAGGTTCTGTAAAAACAGCAAAGCTACCATTTAGTGACTTAAAACTTAAAAATGATATTGCCTATATCCAGTGTAATTTTCCGCATTTGTGCATTGCCATTAAATCTTTGGAGACATCATCTTCGAAACCCTCAGACAGCCTCGATGTTGTTCATTCTGTAGTAACGTCTCTGGAGGGTCTACAAGGACCAATCGGAGCTGCAGTGAAGAATAAGCTCTCTTCCAGTGCTATTAACAGAGTGCTAAGTGAAGGCAGTACCGATGTATTGGAAACTGAGTACACTTCAGAAGATTTGTGAAAGTTTATTTGATTTGATTTGATTACGGGGGCTTATAAAGAGTTTTACAACACCTCTTTGCACGTCAGCCTAAAAGGCTTTTTGGATGGGAAGCTCATGGCTTCCTTTCCAGAACTTCCCTGGCATCAGGGTATCAAAGGCCCCCACTGGCTTGTTACGCCTCACCTTAGTGGGGAAGTTCATTGTTTCCCAGAATCTGTTCCTTGTACAAGTTGCAGAATTTTGATTTCCAATGTCGTTTCCATTCCTTAGAACTTTCCTGGATATAGAGAGAGTGTGTCTCTTTCTTACCAGGACGGGACAATCAAACAGTGGCGGTTTCTCCTATGTGCTGCAGTGCTGCAGCACACAGCTTGTTTTCTGCTCGTCGTATAATGTTATTTTCAAACGCAATATTATATTTTCTTTTGCGTAGATTTTGAACTTGGCGCGTCCACGCGAGAATTTCTTAGCTGGTAGCTTGGGAGTCAAGAGTAGGTAATGTGAATATTATCTTTTC
Source organism: Ectobius pallidus (assembly GCA_964059195.1). Classification (NCBI taxonomy): domain Eukaryota; kingdom Metazoa; phylum Arthropoda; class Insecta; order Blattodea; family Ectobiidae; genus Ectobius; species Ectobius pallidus. The sequence continues at coordinate 48,409,391 of CAXKWD010000008.1, forward strand.
CGCCTCGTGAATGCACTTTGCGAACAGCGCAGCGTTCGTAGGGTGTGACGTCACGCTCGACCTTGACTGCAGGGAGTATATGGGAGTTTTAACCTGCATAATGCGCTGAGGCAGCGGCAGCCAGAGTGGGATTCTCACCGTCTCACCGGCGGGCGCGCTGTGAGAAGATCTTCCACCATCTGACGGTAGGGAACCGTGATGTAGCGAGTAAGCAATGCTTTTCATCTTCACCGCCAAATTCGAATGTGTTAAATTCAGAAAAACCCGGATTCCACAACCCCGATTAAGTATTCTGTCGCACTGGAAACACTAAGCGATTTCCTCTACCTCGATCATTAAAAATACTACTTTCTCGTCTCTTATTCCATTTCGGGGAACTCTCACGCGATTTTCCCTGCCCTAATTATTATTATTATTATTATTATTAATTTTTATTTTTATTTTTGCTATTTTCTCTCGTCACACAACTCACACAACGTTCGACGAGACGAGAGAAATTAGCAAAAAATAATTAGGGCAGAGAAAATCGCGTGAGAGTTCCCAGAGATGGATTAAGAGACGAGCAGTTTAGATAGGCCTACTAATAATTTTTAAAAATATTTTAAGTTTGCTGTATGAAATAGTATTTGCAGCACACTTTCGTTTTGAGCCACGAGCCGCTACTGCAATCAAACAGGATGTATGAGGCTGTCTCATCCTCCAGCTTGCATAATCTGGAAATGGGTTCATTCTCATAGAGGCCCACTTTGCATAAATGTTTCCTGAAGTGACCGTGTTCAGATATCAATGCAACCACCCTCCTTATTCCCCTTCTGTCCAATTTCAAGATAGAAGAGGAGAGAGCGTTGTTTGGACCCAGGACCAGATCCCTGGCCTGTGTCCTGGATAGGTTTTCCACCTATGTTGGTGTTCCTCCCTGATCCATGTTTTAACAGAGGTTTTCACAGTGGTTGTAGTGACTCCCACCACTGGTTCGGGTCCAAAAAAGGGTATCTGACCACCCCTTTTTGCCAGCAAATCAGCTTTCTCGTTTCCTACAACTCCCTGATGTCCAAGCATCCACCTCAGTTCGAGACTGTTGCGGGATGAGAGGGCAGTGAGGGAGTTTAGGCAAACCCATACCAGTTTAGATTTTACCTGGTCAGAAGAGAGTGCTTTTAAGGCACTCTGACTATCTGTGAGGATGAGAATTTGCTTACCTTGGTAGCCTTTTTCCATTCCTCTGAGTTCACAACTCAAGATAGCAATTGTTTCTGCTTGGAACACTGTGCAGTATTTCCCAAGACTTATGCTAATATTTGTCCTTGGAGACTGGCTAAATATGTCTGCTCCTGATTGATTCACTATGCGGGATCCGTCCGTGAACCATACCAGTTGGTCCCGTTTCCTATCAGGAGTAAATCCTCCTTCCCAGTCTTCTCGAGAACCGAGAGTGATCTTGAAAGAAGGATGGGAGCAGTATTGAGTATTCATGAGGTCCGACCTCATACTCAATTCTGTGGTATTCAAGAATTCTAATATGGAGGTATGAGCAGTTGTTGAACTGCTGTTCCTCCAGTTCCCTGTTTGCTCTAAGCGATAGGCAGTGAGTCTGGTCTCCGCTTGAATATGTATGTCTATGGAAGGGAGGTTCAAAAGAGTCTCCAACGCGATGGTGGGAGTACTTCTAAAGGCCCCTGTAATGCATAGACATGCAAGTCTCTGCAGTTGGGTAAGTTTACCTACTACAGTTGTTTGTACCGTTTTGCGCCACCAAACGATGGCACCGTAGGATATCTGGCACCTAACCATTGCAACATAAAGCCAATGGCTTATGCAAGGTTTTAGGCCCCAGGTTATTCCGATAGTGCGTCTGATGGTCACAAGTGACCATCCAGCTCTACGTATGATATTTTCAATATGATTGTTCTGAAATGTTTTAACTCTCTAGGGTCCGTCTGGTTAAGTAAAGTACAAATCACCTGAGGTCCGTACTTGATCGAATACAGCCTCAAGGGGAAGGAAGGGTACATACAAAGAGAAACATATCGCAAGATTAAATATATTAACAGGAAATATATTTGTTTACTATAAAATATCTCTATACAAACTCCTCAAGTAACAATATGTGTGAACAAACTTGCAGAGAAAATTCAAACACAAGCTACCTAAATATCACTAGAAATATAACCCACCTAGGGTACATATGCCCAAGAGTAAAAATCTCAAATCCCTAAAATCTTACACCTGAATATTTAGTAGCACCCACACATTAAATTAACACTATAAGGGGAGTGAGAGCTTTATATATCCATATAAATTCAAAACGACACCCTACAAGCAATGAAGAATAGCAAAGCATAAACTGAGTATACACCAAATGACTAACAATTATTATGAGCCTAGCTCAATACAGAGTTATTACAATTTGGTTTCAAGCTTGATTATTAGAAACTAAGTTAAGATCATATGAAGACCTTCAGAATCTCGTGACTAATTGAGACAAGGCAGAATACAAGGAGCTCTATACCTAGCTTTACCTTTCAAGGTCAGACAATAAGGATGACCAGAAAGTCTAGAAAGTACATTTTTCTTATGAAAAGGTCACAACTGCAAGAGTCTAAGGCAACTGAAGTTAAGTTAGTTTACAACTACAGAGACAGCTATGTGACGAGTAAAGTTATGTGATGCTTCATGAAAAATTAATAATAGTATAGCATACAAGGCAATAAATGGTTAACCTAACCTTGGCATAGTAAAGGCCTGAAAAGATTATTTCACCTATAAGTGAAGTTAACTGAAATTATTCTGATTTACTATAAACTGACAAATATAAAATGGGCAAATACTGGTAAATACCAGCAACTATTAACTCCCATAATACATTGCTTCTACAGAAGTCTAGCCAAACTTAGTATCGAAAGGCCTAGAAAATATTATTTCACTTATAAGTCAAGTCAACTGAATTTTTTCTGACTTACTATAACTGACAAATATAAGTGGCAATTACTGGTTAATTTTAGCAACTATTAACTCTCATAATACATTGCTTCTACAGAAGTCTAGCCACACTTGGTATATAGAAAGGCCTAGAAAATATTATTTCACTTATAAGTCAAGTCAACTGAAATTCTTCTGACTTACTATAAACTGACAAATATAAGTGGCAAATACGGGTTAATTCTAGCAACTATTAACTCTCATAATACATTGCTTCTACAGAAGTCTAGCCAAACTTAGTATAGAAATTCCTAGAAAATTATTATTTCACCTATACATCAAGATAACTGAAATCTTCTGATTTAGTATAACCTGGCAATATGAAAATGGCCAAATACTGGATAATTCTAGCAACTACTGACTCTAATAATACATTGCTTCTACAGAAGTCTAGGCCTAGAAAATATTATTTCACTTATAAGTCAAGTCAACTGAAATTCTTAACTGACAAACATTAGTGGCAAATACAGGTTAATCCTGGCAACTATTAACTCTCATAATACATTGCTTCTACAGAAGTCTAGCCAAACTTAGTATAGAAATTCCTAGAAAATTATTATTTCACCTATACATCAAGATAACTGAAATCTTCTGATTTAGTATAAACTGGCAATATGAAAATGGCCAAATACTGGACAATTCTAGCAACTATTGACTCTAATAATACATTGCTTCTACAGAAGTCTAGCCAGAACTTGCATTCTCATGGCTTTGACAATGAATTTACTCCTTTTTTTCTTTTAAAGGTATCATACTTCCTAGGGGATAACTGGTTGTTTTATAACGCAAATCCTATATACTATAAATAACATGAAGACTCCAGAAATATTGTCTTTCTAAACACCTCCATATGTTAACAAGATGGCGTCCCATCTGTAACTTGAATGAAAAGAGGGTGCCTAAAATCATATGGCATCTATACACTTAACAACAATTCCTGGATCAAAATTTGCTATGAGGAGGAATAATTCTATAAATATGCCTTACGGCAATTACTCACAAACTCCATCACGCCACCCGGACGAAGCCACCAGCGGAGAAGATAGCACACACACCACTCACAATACTGTCTTAGCAGCGTATCCTTTCTGTCTCTCCCGCATACAAGTTCGACCCCCGAGAAGCTGAACAGAGTCGTGACGTAAGCGCAAGGCAAAGAGCAAGGAAATTTAGAGCTATTACAAGCAGGAAACGAACAATGTGATGGGACCATCACAGGCTCCCCCTTTTGCACAAAAGAAAGTATAACACCATAGGAAGAAAGAAACAATTTAGTGAAATGTCAATAGCGGAGGTGTTTAAAAATAATCATACAATGATCCCCTTTTTTTAAATCACACCTTTCATAACCCATACTAGCATTCCGTAATATCATCGGCCACCGACGAAGTCCATAATTCCTCTTCAAATGTCCACAAGTTTACCTTCCAGAACTGCTGCAACATGCAATTTCAAAGATCAGGCTAATGTTTATAATTTACTTATGCCTGAAGCACAGGAAAGAATTCATGTCTATTATAGCGAGAAGTTGTTTATTTGTAGTCATTTGACATCTAAGCATGTACACTATGTCTTAGCAAAACTATGAATTCTTCCTTAAATGAGATCACTGTTAAATTTATTTCATGTAAGAAATATAGTATTTTAGCATTAAAGCAAAGGTAATTACATGTAGCCTGAAAAGTTCCAATGCTTCGCTAAACACAGTTAAATCTTGTTATAGTTGAATTCCTTTGATAGGAGAACTGCACTACATGACACTTATTAAGAAGTGCCCAGACTTACTTCAAGGACACTTAAAACGTGTCTTACCACATGATGAACACTAGACGAAGACACATACTCACAGGGCAGGCGTATACATAACACCCACAAACCTCACACTTCGTATCACACCTCACAGGTGTCACTACTTAGCATAAGGAGTGACCCCGGCCACCCGTAGGTGGCAAAATCAGGAAGGGGTAGCTTTCCCCTATGAGTCAGACCATCCAGATGAACGTGCGTGCACTCACAAACAACCAGGAGCTAGGAGCGGAGAGCGACGAGCACTGGTCACAACGCAGAGTATAGAACAAATCTTCTCCTAATAAGTATCTGGAACAAAGGTCGGGCAGCACAGTACTAGTTCATAATTATGCAGGTAACAGGACGGAGCTCACGTCCAAAATTAAATATATGTAGTTAAATAACTCTTGGAGGTGTCCTGAGTAGGTATACAATTTCTTCTCCTTTCCTCCCGTGTCTATATCATAGGGAGTATTAATGTCTCTATTTTGGTATTAGTCAAAACTTTATCATAGTAGTTTTACAGACATGTATATTTCCAATAGTGAGGCTGTATATCTAGGTTTTAACCATTGTGAAAATACGCAAGGTCGTTGCTAAACTTAGCGAACGCCAAACATGTGAGGGCGGTGCACCACAACACCCGCTGGGACCCGCCAAGGGCACAGCGCAACAGAGATGTGAGTAGCAATTCTATTATTCCTCCCCTTACATATTTAATTAGATCCAGAAAACTAAGACACACATATTAATTCATAAAGTACACACAATATAATACATAAATATGAAATGCGGGATAATATTCCTTTATCTCTCACAACCAGCTACCACCAAAGAAGAAATACAGCTAATTAATAAGGCATAGCAAGGCCAAAATTAAATTTATAGACCATAAATAAATAGAGATCAAAAAATTCTTAAGAGCATTATTGAATATTAGGCCTAACTTCCGGCATGATCTCGGAAATCCTACTTTTCAGTAGCTCCAATTCTGTCATAACTTCCTCTTGGGACAAAAATAATTCGGCCACTATCTGTTTCGAGCTACTTTGTTTCAAGAGAGAGACTAATTGAAAAACATCTGCCGACTCCGGTGGCTCAACACCCCTACATTTGATCTCAAAAATCAATTCCTCTTTTCGTAGGAGATGCCATGAATGTACCGAATGAAACTCCATATTAAATATGCAACAAAAAGCCCTATCAAATATTTATATATCAACAGGACGACGTACAGAATTTGACAACTGTAGTATTACGCACAACTGTAGACGTATGAATAATACGGCGACCCACCCCCGCCTTGGGCTGAGAAAACTCTAGATACCACTGAAATGTTTTAACTCTCTAGGGTCCGTCTGGTTAAGTAAAGTACAAATCACCTGAGGTCCGTACATGATCGAATACAGCCTCAAGGGGAAGGAAGGGTACATACAAAGAGAAACATATCGCAAGATTAAATAAATTAACAGGAAATATATTTGTTTACTATAAAATATCTCTACACAAACTCCTCAAGTAACAATATGTTCAACAAACTTGCAGAGAAAATTCAAACACAAGCTACCTAAATATCACTAGAAATATAACCCACCTAGGGTACATATGCCCAAGAGTAAAAATCTCAAATCCCTAAAATCTTACACCTGAATATTTAGTAGCACCCACACATTAAATTAACACTATAAGGGGAGTGAGAGCTTTATATATCCATATAAATTCAAAACGACACCCTACAAGCAATGAAGAATAGCAAAGCATAAACTGAGTATACACCAAATGACTAACAATTATTATGAGCCTAGCTCAATACAGAGTTATTACAATTTGGTTTCAAGCTTGATTATTAGAAACTAAGTTAAGATCATATGAAGACCTTCAGAATCTCGTGACTAATTGAGACAAGGCAGAATACAAGGAGCTCTATACCTAACTTTACCTTTCAAGGTCAGACGATAAGGATGGCCAGAAAGTCTAGAAAGTATATTTTTCTTATGAAAAGGTCACAACTGCAAGAGTCTAAGGCAACTGAAGTTAAGTTAGTTTACAACTACAGGGAAAGCTATGTGACGAGTAAAATTAAGTGATGCTTCATGAAAAATTAATAATAGTATAGCATACAAGGCAATAAATGGTTAACCTAACCTTGGCATAGTAAAGGCCTGAAAAGATTATTTCACCTATAAGTCAAGTTAACTGAAATTCTTCTGATTTACTATAAACTGACAAATATAAAATGGGCAAATAGTGGTAAATCCCAGCAACTATTAACTCTCATAATACATTGCTTCTACAGAAGTCTAGCCAAACTTAGTATAGAAATTCCTAGAAAATTATTATTTCACCTATACATCAAGATAACTGAAATCTTCTCATTAACCTTGCAATATGAAAATGGCCAAATACTGGATAATTCTAGCAACTATTGACTCTAATAATACATTGCTTCTACAGAAGTCTAGCCACACTTGGTATAGAAAGGCCTAGAAAATATTATTTCACTTATAAGTCAAGTCAACTGAAATTCTTAACTGACAAATATTAGTGGCAAATACTGGTTAATCCTAGCAACTATTAACTCTCATAATGCATTGCTTCTACAGAAGTCTAGCCAAACTTAGTATAGGAAGGCCTAGAAAATATTATTTCACTTATAAGTCAAGTCAACTGAAATTCTTCTGACTTGCTATAAACTGACAAATATAAGTGGCAAATACTGGTTAATTCTAGCAACTATTAACTCTCATAATACATTGCTTCTACAGAAGTCTAGCCAAATTTATTATAGAAATTCCTAGAAAATTATTATTTCACCTATACATCAAGATAACTGAAATCGTCTGATTTATTATAAACTGGCAATATGAAAATGGCCAAATACTGGATAATTCTAGCAACTATTGACTCTAATAATACATTGCTTCTACAGAAGTCTAGCCAGAACTTGCATTCTAATGGCTTTGACAATTAATTTACATATTTTTTTCTTTTAAAGCTATCATACTTGCTTGGGGATAACTGGTTGTTTTATAGGGACAAATCCTATATACTCTAAATAACATGAAGACTCCAGAAATATTATCTTTCTAAACACCTCCATATGTTAACAAGATGGCGTCCCATCTGTAACTTGAATGAAAAGAGGGTGCCTAAAATCATATGGCATCTATACACTTAACAACAGTTCCTGGATCAAAATTTGCTATGAGGAGGAATAATTCTATAAATATGCCTTACGGCAATTACTCACAAACTCCATCACGCCACCCGGAAGAAGCCACCAGCGGAGAAGATAGCACACACACCACTCACAATACTGTCTTAGCAGCGTATCCTTTCTGTCTCTCCCGCATACAAGCTCGACCCCCGAGAAGCGGAACAGAGTTCGTGACGTAAGCGCAAGGCAAAGAGCAAGGAAATTTAGAGCTATTACAAGCAGGAAACGAACATTGTGATGGGACCATCACAGTTCCAAGTCAGCTTCCTATCCAGTGTAAGTCAGATATTTAACTGTCTCGGTATATCCCAGTGTTCAGTTACCTACTTTAAGTACACCTAGGTCTTTCAAGTTTCTCCTGTTTTAAAAAGGAATCACGACTGTTTTGCTAGGATTAACGGACAAACCTTCCTGTTTGCACCAGTTGTGTATTTTCCTCAGACCACGATTCATCATGTCTGAGATTGTATTGAGAAAGTTCCCCAAAACAACCAATGCTATGTCATCTGCATAGCCTAGTATGTAGTATCCTTCCTGGGTCATTTCCTTGAGAAGATCATCCACCACGAGGCTCCACAGGAGTGGTGAGAGCACACCCCCCTGCGGGCATCCCCTCGTGGCGACTACCCCCATCAATACCCCAAGAAGGCTAGCTATTATTTTCCTGCTCTTAAGCATGGAGTTTACCCATCTACAAAGAGTGTCATCAACTCCACGTGTCCAAGCAGCTATTTCCACAGACTTGAAGGAGGTGTTATCAAATGCTCCCTCTTTGTCTAGGAAAGCCGCTAGGGCTGTTTCCTTCCATGCCTTAGAGTCCTCCAACCTGCTAACTAGGCTGTGTAACGCCGTCATGCAGGATTTGGATGGCTGATAGGCATGTTGATTCCTATGCAGGGGAGTATCTAAAAGTACTCTCCTGCTGATATGTCTTTCAACCAGTCTTTCTAGAGCCTTCAAAAGGAACGATGAAAGACTAATTGGTCTAAATGCCTTAGCCTCGGTGTAGTTATTCCGCCCAAGCTTAGGGATAAATACTACTTTTGTTACTCTCCAGGCCTGAGGAATATAGCCATAAGCTATACTGGCCTTGAAGAGGTTACAACGATGTACATATAGTGAGTCCGGCCCTCTCTGCAGTAGTGCAGGGAAGATGCCATCTCCACCTGGTGATTTAAATGGGTTAAATTTATTTATTGCCCATTTAACACCATGTAGTGTGACGACCTGACGTGCTGATTCCCAGTCTCCTTGTGATGCTCTTGGTCTTGAGCTTTCACAGAGGACTTCGGAATCGCCCGTGTTGTCGTCATTTATGCTGCCGGGGAAGTGTACCTCAAAGAGAACTTTGAGTGTTTCTTCGGCCGAGCATGTATATCCCCCTGTAGGTTTACATAATGTTCCTACAGGGTTTATAGGTCCGTGGGCCAGTGATCTTTGTAGCCTGGCTGCCCCTGACAAGCTAAATATTTCTTGGCAGTAAGTTTTCCAGCTGGATCTTTTGGCCCTTCGTATACTTGAACTGTAGTCTGTGAGGGCTGTGTGATACGTCCCCCAATCTCCAAGTCTTTTTGCCTTGTTAAAGAGATGTCTGACTCTCCATCTTTTTTGTTCAAGGTCTTTTGTCCACCATGTCACATCTTATTATTTTTTCCTGTAGGCATGGGGCAATTATGGTGATAACAGTCAAGTATAGCCTCTTGTATAGAGTATGCAACCTTGTCTATATCTCCAAATGATCTAATTTTCTCTATTTGCCAAATCCTTCATGTGAGATCCTCCTTATAGGGCTCCCACCATGTTCCTCTGGGATTTCTATAGAGATTAGTACTTATTCCTACAATAACATTAAAGAATATGTAGATATGATCAGAAAGTGATGGTTCATCTAAGACCTTCCATTCGGTTATTTGCGTATAAATGTACCCAGTACAAAAAGTAATGTCGATAACTTCCTGCCTTATGAGATTTGCAAAGGTTGGCTTGTTGCCGACATTCAGTACATATAGATTGCTGGAGAGCAGAAAGTCTAAAAGGTACTCACCCCTTTTGTTGGTGTCTTTGCTGCCCCAGATTTCATGGTGAGAGTTGGCGTCACACCCAAAGATGGTCTGTGCCCCGCTTCGGGTGCAATACGTAGCCAACTGCTCTAATTCCCTAGTGGGAGGTTTACAGCTGTCGTAGGGGAGATAAACAGAGCTCAATATTAGGCCTCTGTTCCCTCCACCTGCTTGGCTGTCAATCTTCACCGTAGTGATGTCACTTGAACAGAATTCCAGAAGCGGTAAACATTGAATTCCATTGCGTAAAATGATACAGGTTCTAATTTCAGTGTCCCTGTTACAATGGATCAACTTACCTTGACATTCTCCTAGTCCTGCGATTCGTCCCCTATGAATCCAGGGTTCCTGAATCAGGGCCATTTCAATTCCTTCAGCATTGAAGGACCTGCAAATGGCAGCCGAGGCCGCCTTTTTATGTTGCAGGTTTATCTGTATGACCTTTATGACCTTGGCTAGAGTTACAATAGTAATTCTTCCAAGGCCCAAAAAGGCTCTATTACCCATTTCCTTTAAGGACTTTGTAGTGTCCTTGTCAATTAGACAGACAAGTGTTTGCCCTGAGGTGTCTGACTTGGAGCTTATGACTCTCCAGTCACCCACTCTCAAGGTTTTATTCTGATCTTTTAGCATCTTGATAATATTCTTAGGATCAGTCTTCGCAAACAACTTAGGTGTCTTAAAAAGCACCTTAGTAGATTGTAAGATCTCTGCCCTTGAACCAATGGCAAGTTTGATACCTTCCCATGGTTCCATTAAAGGGATCATTCCCATCAGCCAGTTCTTGCTGATGTCATTAGCACAGGAGAGTATGAGTGCACCTCTCTCGCCATATGCTCAAGTAAACTGAGGAAAACTTCCATCCTCAAGAGTTTCAAATTTCTCCACTATCACCTCTTGGAGTTTTTCAATCTGATCCTCCGAGATATTTTTAGTGGGATAATCTTCAGGAATCACAGCCGCTTTAAAGCTGGTAAGCGATTCCCTGTAAGTTTCCTTTTGGTAGTAGAGGTTGAGGCTTTCCCATCATCCTTTCCCTCATGAATTTTTGTTTTCTTTGTCACCCCAGCAGGAGACGGGGTTGATCCCTCTGACCGGCTGCATTTAGCGCCTGTCGTTAGTATTGCTCCCTTTGTCTCCTGTGGTTTTGATTCCTGGGTTGTAGATTGTCTTTTGGCCCTTTTGGGATCCCAGGCAATGCCTTTTTTCTCAAGTCTTTCCTTCAGGGCTTTCGTTCTTTGAGCCCCTGAAGGTTTCTTATATTTCACCTTGAGCTTGTCCAACTTCTCCGTGGCTTCTTCTAGGCCCGGAGTAGGAATCTTGGGTTCTTTTTCCTCGGCCGAGGTTGACATGACCTCCTCGGACGAGTTTACATCGATGCCCGTCTCCATATCAGAGGCTTGCCCTAAAAGAGCTTCCTCATCGAATGACGTGGGTACCTGTACTGAGGGCTCACTTACGTTGTCCTAAGAAGTTGTTTTGGAAATTTCCTTCTGTGTATCTATTTTGGTTCCACGAGAAGCTAGGGAATCATACAGTCCGCCCAGGTAGAGCCCCGCGTGCCTGGGTAAGGCTTATACTCTGGAGGTCGCCTGGTTTCCAGAGACCCCGTTAAAGACACATTAGCCCTTTGCCATTCACCCCCTCAACACGGGTCGCACTACACCTTAGGGTTGGACTTGATTAGCCACTTCTTCGTCTTGTATCTCCCCTGTGGCCACCCTGGCATGAGTAACTCTGCGGTGTTTCCACCTCCAGTACAGCTCACAGGTTCGCAGATACACGCAAGCCTCCCACCTACTTCAAGGTCTTGCGGCTACTAGGGGGGTGTGCAAGTTTAAATACGCACCCATTACTTCATGTGAAGTTGAACAATCATGTCAGTACAAAGCCATGTTACGCGATAACAGGAGGAGTTTTGTATTTGACCATTTGAAGCACATTGTCGAGTGTTTGGCCCTCCACCGAATGGAAAAAGATTAAATAAACTTAAAATAACACAGCTTTATTTCCCTTACAACAAAAACTCATGCCATATTTGTTCTTGGATTCTCAACAGTAACCAAGGCCTCCTGGATACTGACTACAGCATCTGGGAACAAAAACATCTCACCCTGTATTCCCAACATTCTCCCACCAAGTTAACGGATGAATAGGAGTTAACTTAACCTAGTTATGGGAACACAAATTCTGCTCATTGGAAGTAATTAACATAAAACAAATTCAACCTAGTCCAAATATCTTTTTGAAACATTAATAATTCTTCCACCTAGAGTTATTTTTACTTCTCCTTCATCATTACCACTACCGCAAGACATATCACTATCCTCTTCAAATTCAACGTCACACAAAGGCCAACTGCTACGAGGTTGGTTTAACCATTCAGGTCCCTCCCACCAAGAATATTGAAGCCGCTTTTTTCCAGAACAACCTCTAGATGGCAGGTCAGAGGAACTTGGAACTTGGAACATGATGCCACTGTTCTATTTGAGTCAGCTTTTTATTCTCATCTACACTGTTTCCCACAAATGTAGCCTACTGATCTTCCCTTTTAATCCATGCTAAGACAGTGGATGAATCGCTCCAAAAGTATGATTCACACCCAGTAGGAAGATCTGCAATTATTGATGAATGAATTCTAGCACCAATCAAAGCTGCTAGCAATTCTAGGCGAGTTATAGTGACTGTATTTGTAGTAGGGACAACCCTTGTCTTTGCTTGGATCAGTTGTACATTTACTTGATGACTCGTCTCTACCCTAAAAAATACAGCTGCAGCGTAGGCATCCTTGCTGGCTCACAAAAGGTGTGAACACTCCATTCGCCAGATTCACTGTTAGAAGTTAGCCTTCTTGGTATCTTCACATCTTTAAAACATGCTACATCACCTGCCCATCTTGCAGATCTGTTTGCGATGCCTTGATCCACCTCTTCATCCAATCCAATCTTCAAACTCCACAATTCTCTTAAGATAAGTTTTGGTTCTAGAGTCACAGGAGATGAAAAACCAATTGGATCAAACACTTTATGGGCTGCAGAAAGAATAGTCCTTTTGGTAATTTCCTCTGGAACATTTTGGAAACATTCTGGGCTTATTTCCAATGTGTAATCTCTTCTGTCCCAGACTAAACAAAGTACATTAGTGAGGCAAGTCTCTGGAGGAGCATCTGGATCTGTGAACTCCCACCCTCGTAATTCGAACTTGCCATCAGCCATAATTGATGTAGCTTCTTGAATGAATGCTTTAAGCTGCCTGTCATTGTCAAGACTAGTGATCACATTATCAACATAGAAGCTATCCGAAAGACTCCTAATAGTGGCCTCGGAATATGGGGAAACTTCAAGTTGGCACTCACGAAGAACTCTTGTTAGATGAAGTCTTATAACAGCATTCAGCAAATAAGGACTACAAACAACACCAAACACAACTCTCCTGTGTCGATAAACAATTATATTCCCCGTGTCATCCTTCCATAAGAATCGTAGGAAATTCCTATCATTCGTACATACACTAATCTGCAAGAAAGCTCTCCGGATGTCAGCAACAACTCCTACTTTCGTCAGACGAAATCTTAAAAGAAGTGAGGTATCTCTTCTATCAATGCTCTCCCCTTCTCCAAGCACATATTCAATGAGGGACTGTTCTCTTCACGAGCTGATGCATCAAACACAGGCCTAATTTTTGTAGTACTATTTTCTTTGACAGCATGTCTGTGAGGAAGATAATTACATCTATCACTAGCAATCTCTAAATCAGGAACTCTTTCAATTACACCTTCTTCAATCCATTCTTCAAAAACATGTTCATATTCTGAGTACAGTGAATTAGCCTTTAACTTATTGACTGTAGAATCCAGTCATTTTTCAGCAAGAATGTAGTTCGATGGGAGATGAGGGTGCCTGTCCTTCCAGGGAAGCTGGACTTCATATCGACCTTCAGAATTTACCTTCACAGTCTCTTCAAAATGCTTGTAAACTTCTGCCTGCAATTCAAGTTTAGTTTTCCTATCTGCAGGATCAGTAATGCCTATCAGCTCCAACTTCCATAGATCTGATATATTTAAATCATTAATTAGCATTGAAGTTACAATCATAGCAGTTGTAACCCTAGGTTGTTTAATGGGGTATTTACAAAAAACTGTCCATCCCAACCTAGTCTCCATAGCTACCAATCCGCCAGACAAATTTCTGATATTACCAGTGAATAGTCTAGCAGAAACATCAGCACCAATCAGGATTTCTATTGGTCCTGGAATACCGATAAATTGTTGAAAATTATTACTATGACCAACTATTTCAATAACCAATTTGTCCTGAACATGAGGTATATTATCACAAATATTGTCTTGGTCCAATACCTCGAAATTGCACAAAAAGTTATTACTGAGACTGGCCAGATGAATTCTATACTTATCATGCGCACAACTTCCAGTCTTTTGACCTCCAAATAGTGAGTGAACAATTGTTTCCCTGCCAACAGATGAATAGTTCATCTCTTGTGCTGTTCTCTTACAAATGTAAGAACGTTGTGACCCTGTATCAAGAACTGCCTTCACAATACGTTCTGAACCATTTCCTCGTACTTTCCCTTGTAGCGTAGGAAGCAACACACTGTTATCACATGTCAAATTGGCAAGAGCTTCATCCTTATGCACAGTCATTTCTTCGGGCTTGGTAACGTCCGTACTGGTAACCACATTCTTGTTTCTCTTTAAGTTAGGACACAATAAGATAACATGGCGTTTGTCACAAATCAAACACTTTCGCTTGAAGGTACACCTTTTCCCCATATGGTTTTCTTAACGCAAATGAAACAATGTTTCTTAGCTTTAATGATTTCAAGCTTCACTGAGAGCGGCATATCTCGAGCTTTGTAGCCGTCAGCGCTAATATGCTGTACATCATTGCAAAATATACAAACTGAACGTTTATCTTCTTGTAATGAGAGTAAAAACATGGCTGTAGGAACTTCCTCTTGTCTTGAATATGATTTTGGACTGCTGTATTTCTGCACTTTCATTGGCCTATCAGTTGACTGCTTAAAACCTGACGTGGCAACTTGGATGCGTTCTTCATTTTGAACTTCAGCTTTCATGAATGACATGAACTTATTAAGCCTTTGTTCTGCATTAGATATATCACTGTATAATGGACTCCTCTGCCATACTCTTAAGAAATCTTCAGTCTTGCATGATTCTAACAAAGGGCAAAGGATTGCTGCACACGTTCCAGTTGTAACACCAAGAGATTCAAGTGCCCTCAAATGACACTGCAGTTTATCGTACATATCCGTGAGAGAACGGTATGATTTATTTGCAGGAAGGGTCAAACTGAGAAGATCCCTGATATATACTTCAATAAAAAGGTCCTCCCTACCAAACCGTTCTTGCAGTGCCTCAATCACTAATGAGTAGTTATCATCTGTAGCTTGGAAACTGTCTACAACAGACCTAGCTCTAGAATTTGGTAGAAATAAGCTTGCATCAGATAATACAATTTATCTACCGGGGCATTATTGTGTATACGTTGGAATTGGTTCCAAAATGGCTGCCATTCCCTGAGTTCACCACCGAACTTGCTAAATTCAGTGGTGGGTAACTTGTCTTCCTATTAGTTTGAACATTAAATTATGTTTCTTCACTTGCAACAGATAGTTGATCTTGAGAATCAGTTTTTGAGCACCGTACTTTTAACAGTGTATACTTATTACGATACTCGTCAGCAGCTAATGCCTCTTCTTCTAATGCTTCTACAGTTGCACCATTGTCCAACATATAATCCATAAGTTGTTAATTCAGCACATTTATCTTCTCAAAATATCTTTCTATATTATCAAATGCTGCACGAGCTTCATCATATTTCTTCTCTTCTAGAAGCTTCTGCATTCTAACTGCATTTCTGATAAACAAACTTCTTTCAATTTTTCTTCTACTTTTAATTTTCTCCATTGTGGAAGTAATCACAAAACACTGACAAAAACACTATCGTGCCGTCACTTTGAGCGCCAAATGTCGAGTGTTTGGCCCTCCAACGAATGGAAAAAGATTAAATAAACTTAAAAGAACACAGCTTTATTTATCTTACAACATAACCTCATGCCATATTTGGTCTTAAATTCTCAACAGTAACCAAGGCCTCCTAGATAATGATACAGCATCTGGAAACAAAAACATCTCACCCAGTATTCCCAACACACATGTTTGTACCTTATTGTCATGGGGACCGTAATTTGGAAAGATTAACAGCAATATGTAATTTTCAAATTGTGAGTTATTTAACTTACATCTCTATATTATTATAGCTAGCTCTAGCATTGGATCCATGATACCGTATAGTATATATTAAAACATGTGACTGTCTACTTTGCCTTATTCCAACAACATATTTCAAGAGAAAGGAGAGAATCTGATATTATCATATTACATTTTTTATATTTTTATGGTTTTATTACATATTTAGAAATTTTTTAATTCTATGTACAGTCGGTCAAATAAAAAACGTCGGGACTCGTATGCAGTTAAAATTAAAGTTTTCACGCATTAGTTCACAAGTTTCCTATAAAAACATAAAATACAGGCCATTCTCGGAATATGAGGCCATGCGACAGGAGGGAAAAAATGAAGAACTAGGGGAAAAAATTGAACAACGCCAAAAGCGCAACACACGATATTCAACTTAATGTATTGTCATAATTCATTTTGCTTTGTGTCATCGCCACATACAAATGCTAAAGTGAGAGAAAGTGTAGTTAGGGCTGTAATTGACCTGCATTTTTCGGCCTCTGAAGCAGCGAGAACGTTCCATATTTATGAAAGAGCAGCTCGGAGGTGGGAACTTCACTATAATGCGACCGGAAGTTTTCACAGGGATCTGGCCGGCTGCGTATTTCGATGCTAGATGGTTGCAAAAGTTGAACGTAAGTTATTGATTTTGCACTACAAATACCGGTGTTATAAAATAAAATCTTTAAAAAATGCTCCTTGAATAAACATATTCCTCGCGAATCTATTAATTATTAATATTATAAAAATTTGCAACCAAGAATATGGCGGATTTGAGGCATATCGCCACAGCCTTCTATACATGTTTGTTTTGGAACAAAACTGACTAAATAATCAAGAAAATACATGGATAGACAAGAGGCGTGTGTGAACCTAACCTTAAGTCTTCCTGTACATGCGCATATGCTCGTTCGTGATACTTTATAAAATAACGCCCGACGTTTTTTATTTGACCGACTGTACATATTTGACTGATTTTTAGTACATAACTAACCGGGCCCTGCTAATGACATAAACTCGTGCAAAGCTTTATCAGTATATTACTAACTTCGCCTGTTTTGACAGGTGCCCAGGAAAATTGTAGGGAAGTTTTTGCTGCCCAAGTCGCCCGGTACTTACAGGACCGTGACCTGTAGAGAGAGAAATTACCTTGTGGATCACAGACATACTTTTCTGACCAGACAAGGACTTGGAGGTCCTCCCTGGATGGCTGATCAGCCCAAAACGCCGGGACCATCTCAGAGACAACGCGAACACATAGAATATGACACATCGGTCGCAAACATGGGCTACTCATTCCGAATAATATATAAGCCTGTCATTCCTACCTTGAAAAATACCTAACTAAACTAAACTCCGTGGTGCTACATCCCTGAACGGACAAGGCCTACCATCCGAACGTTGTGTCATCTACCATAGGCAGATGACAATATTGGGGCATATGGTTAGCATGCCAACACCAACGGCCTTGGCCGCCCCTTCTCAATCAAGTAGCTCTTCAGTTTGTATCTCGAGGCTGAGTGCACCCTGTTCCAGATCTCCCTAACTCACAAATATCCGAGGAGGGCCAACTTATCCGTAGCCAGCGACGCTAACCACGAGACCACGCAGGCGGCCGGAAAAAGTACCATCTGAAAGAAATACAAATATGCGACATGTTAACAGGAGCTGGAGACACAATTCCACGCCATGGTAGTTACCATCTGGAAACACTTCCAACTAGACCTGCAGAAGCTGAAGAATATTGTTATCCTAGCCCTTAAAGGATCACTACATATTGGACCCAACGTTATGACTTACAGTAATATTTCAATGTTCGGAGAATTGTTGTTATAACTGGGCACAAGAACTCCAACCTAAGCTTAAGATAAGTACGGGATCTGAAAAACCAAATCAAAAGTTTGGATCCCCGGGGAAAAAGAAGTTGCCAAAACCCACTATAAAGTTTCAACATGTATAATTGATATAATAACACAACTGGTAAACATGTAAAAGTACATAAAATGTAGAAAACCCATATACATCTATTTAACAACAATTACTATGCAATCCTATATCCGGTTTCTCTAAAACTCTAGATGATTTCATAGGCCTAGAATGACCATGAGTAGTATTGAAATACAGCGGACTTAATCTGAGATATTCAACTTTGATATTATATACTGTGTACATTAGAAAGGTAATCTAATGAAACAATAATACCTAAATAACTATGAAAGATAACTGTAAAGTGCAAAAGAGGAAAAAAATTAATATAGACTATGCTCAAATGGAAATTGGAAAAAGCAAACAATTGCCGGAGGTAAGAACCTCGTATATTCTAAGCCAGGGGAAGTCAACTACGTCTGGTGATGACGTTTGTGGAGCAAGAGCATGCGGATCCCTTGTGTGTGACGTCAGCAAGAGCGCACGGTAGTAGGGGTGTTTAGAATACGCTAGAGCTAGGTACTAGAGGACCTATTCACTTTAGCTCTGTTGGTAGAACAACTTCTGGTTGGAAATACGGAGCATTTTTCAAAGTTATTGCAAGTACGCGATCCTGATAGTGTTCTCTCTGCAGAACATGTGTTAGTTCTGCAAAACATTCTTCTTCAGTTCGAATCGAGGTTTCAGGATGTGGAAAACCTTTCTCCAATGTTTAAACTTTTTGCTACCCCATATTCAGTTAATGTCAAAGACGTTCCTTGCCGGTATCAGTTGGAACTGCTAAACTTACAATGCGACGATCTGTTAAAGGACAAATACGAACGTAAAGTGGTCTTGGGTAACTTTTACAGAAATTTCTCTGAAACCAGATTCCCGAGACTTGCCGCACGAATATTATGTAATTTTGGATCGACATATGTGGCCGAACAATTTTTTTCACTAATGAAATGTGCAAAGCTCAAATCAAGAAGTACATTGTTAAATCACAACCTAAATGTAGTCTTCGATTAAATATTGCTCAAACATTACGTCCCAACATTGATAAACTTGTTAAAGAAAAAAGAGACAGGAAAGTCAGAAAATTGTTACTGTAATCTTGTATCATCTAAGGTGCAGACGAGCTTGTATGGTAATTAATTCAGTTCATTTTTTAAAATCATTTTTACTGTAGTGAATTATGTTAATTCAAATGATAGTAGCCTATTGTCTATTTTTGTCAAAGAACATAGATTTTGTGGAAAGGCAATTGTTCTCACAGAATAGAAAAATAGAATTATTTATAATATGTTAAACTGCTGTGCTGTAATTAACCGATAAACTATCAAAAAAAT
Source organism: Ectobius pallidus (assembly GCA_964059195.1). Lineage (NCBI taxonomy): Eukaryota > Metazoa > Arthropoda > Insecta > Blattodea > Ectobiidae > Ectobius > Ectobius pallidus. The sequence continues at coordinate 48,428,972 of CAXKWD010000008.1, forward strand.
CGATTGATGTTTCATTAACTCGGAAACACGTATTACGTAAGTTCTAACCCCCTAAATTCCCGCTGCCCGCAATACCAATGCCCCTCTCTTCCCCCCTGTTCACTGATGCCTACATTTCACATGCTCCTCGCAGAGATTTTACGCGTGCAGTCAGAGCAGGAAGCAGTGACGTCACAGAGCAAGCTTCTGTCTTCCCCTGTTCTAAGCAGACAGAGGCCTAATAAATCGCTAGCGCAATACCACTGAAATCCAAATAACGGAAAAGGGTTAAATCTAAAATGTATGAAACTGTGAAATAAGTTAAAAAAATTAATTCTGCATATGGCATAACTTGTCTGTCAGTGAGGTAGACCATTAAGGGGAATCAACCATAGGAGAGAGGTTTCATCTGGCGCTGTGAAGTGAACTCTGTCTTAGCTCAGTTGGTACAGCATTGGCATGGATGGCCACAGGTCCTGTGTTCAAATCCCAGAGTCAGAGGAATTTTTCTCCTATAATATTATCAAATAATATCCAACAGAGACAATAGTCTGTGGTTCATGAACGCACATGCATATATCTATTCTTTTCATCAGATAACAAATAAATAATGGGTCATACGAACTGATAATGACTTAAGCACAAAATGTAGCAGAAATCTGTGTTAAATGTGAAATTAACTTACGACATGGTCTAGCGCCTAAATCCATATTGAGCTAACTTACAAAATAGCAAAAGCCATAAATATTACTAACTTTACCCCTAAAATGAAATCAGAATAAAATTGCTAAGGAAAATCCTCAAAAAAAACTCTATGAGTTGAAGATATATAATAGTTGTAGGATTTCATGACTACATATGAATATATTCATGCCATAAAACATGGAGGACAAGGAGATTCTGAACTGAGCGGATATTGTAATCGAGGGTTTCCACTTTCCACCTCATCTCACGATGTTTGAGAGCTCGAGAAAACAACTCCCCACCCGCTGCACACTGGCCCACGTGCTGTGGCTCCGCGCTACTACTGATCCGACAAACATAAACATAGCACTGAAAGCCACGATTTTAAAATAATGTTAAGGGAACTCACCAGTTAATCGTACGTTTCTAGAGGTTCATTTCCGGTGGGGTCCTTTAGTCCAGTCGATAGCCCGGAGAGGAATGCCTGTTTTCGGGTTTCAATAGTTTTTTTCCACTAGAACTTCATTAACCGTGTGGTCTGCATTCACCCACGTTTCGTCTAGGTAATATATTACCTTGCCTTGAGCCCGGTGCTCTTTTATTGCCCTCAAATATTTCCTTCGCCACAGCACAATGTCATCTCTGTCGAGTAACAAACACTGACGATTCCGTTTCTTAAATTTAAATCGAAGGACTTTAGTAAGCAGTCGATGCAGGGTGGCGCGCGAGAAATTAGGCAAATCTTTGTCATTACGCACCGCGGCAAGAATTTTATCTACAGTCGGTATCTCATTACGGAAATAAAACTGATGCACTATGCTACGAATTGCACATTTCGTTGCTTCATCATGTCTTTCTCCTAGTTGCTTAGCCCGGCGAATTCTTTTAGGGGTGGTCAACTTTTCGCCCGACTTCACCTTACTGCGTAATCAATAAATACTGGCTTTAGACACGTCTGTTGCTTCAGCAGTCAACTTAGTCACTTCATCAACAACCATTCCAGGATTGTCGGCGGAAATTTTGTTGAACACATTTAGCACACACACTTGCTGGCCTCGTTGCAGCGGTTTGCCTTTGGAATGCTTCTTCACTGAAAGTTCCTCCATTACAATTATTATTTATATACGCATCCAGGTTTATATACATACAAACAGACTATAAAATACTATATTACATAAATAAAATGGTGACATGCCATCAGAATCCTAGCCCTGATTATTATACACAATATCTCTCAGTAAGAATCTCAGCATTAGTCAACGTATTTAACTCTGTTAATACACAACGCACGTGTTGTCTTGAGAAGGGTACGCTGCTGGTTTTTTGTGTTCGCAATCCCATCCAATGTTAATCTGCATCCTCATTTAATTACATTTTAAAAGCATTTTATGCTCTTCATAAAAATTTAAACATTACAGTATTGTAAATGACCGTAAACAGTACGAACGACGACAAGGACAGGGGGTGAGATCACTAGAGTAACAACCACCGGCAGGCAGGCAAAGCTCGTCTGCTGGGATGTCACCGGTTGGGGGAGTTGTTTGCCTGCACTCTCAAACACTGTGAGATATGGTTATAGTTACCAAGATATACAGACAAATGTTTAATAACAGCTGTATTGGGCCAAAGTTCAAAAGCTAAGAAATGGTTATGACTTGCTGCTTTGTAATTTGATCAGCGAATATCGTATCAGTTATTCAATTGCTTGTAGAATAATTGACTATTTACAGAAACATACATATTTACAAGCAGGCATCACTAGCCCAAATCCAAAATCAAGGAGAAATTGCAAGTAGCACAAATTTCTCATATTAATGAATTAATGCAGAGTTACTTAATATGGAAATACAAATAATGCTGCCCCCTTTGGAACTTAATAAATCTTTACCAATTTACTAAGCACTACATGCTTTAGTAATTAAACAAGGAGGACCGGCAGATTGCTCAAGTGACTAACACAGGTACTACAAAAGTGAATCTCAAATATGAGAGCTCATTCTTTGAGCTTGAAGAAAATCCTGGTCACAGAATGACTGAAAACAGTTACTTAACTTTTAAGTGGCAGTTGCGTTCTCATTTTGGACTCTGTTTGAAATGTCTCAGATTTCTGCTCATCGGGATAGATTGTAGTGTAGATGTGTGTCTGAGATGAAGGTGAATGCTGGTTATGCTCTTGCTTGCATAACTATGGTGGTATCCTGGATTAGCTGCTGACTCTGTGGCTGCCTCCAATCGTGCATGGCTGGTAGGCTTCGAGTAGGCGGCCCTTATGTCGCCTCGGCGACCTGTAGCTGTAGGCCTGCAGATGAGTAATTTTTTCGCTGCGGAGACTGAATGCGTACTGAACCAGTCATATCTTCGTCCATAAAAAATGTGAACGCATCCCCAATACAAATTACACGAAAACATATTCACAAATTCTTGAGTTGTAGTAGTAAGAATTTTCTGAAATCTTCTACTTTCTTCAATTACAATACCATAGTTTTCTTAGGCTGATATATAATACCGGTACTAGAATACACAATGCGAATACGTGTTCTTTAACAAATAATGAGTTTTGCATAGTGTTTAATAATATTTCGGTGTATCCAACATTGGTAAAGTGTGTTAAAATATTTGTTTTACCCTGGTCACTGCCTTCTTTATTTCTTATAGAAGGCAGTGCTCTGGTAAATATATATATATATATATATATATATATATATATAATACTAGTATATCGATACTTATCGAAATATCAGAGTACCTGAATACCACTGCCTTCTAAACTGTATTACTCGTGTATACACTGCCTGTCTTTTTTTTTATATTCTTACAACTAGTGTTGTGGCATCGAATCTTATGATCCCTGACCACACATGAAACTGTTTACACCAAGGATTGTATTACACATCATTAATTAATCCACCACTCACAAATTCGGGGGATTTCAGTATTGACAACTTCACTATACTTTTAGAGCCATTTTGGGGGTTCGGTATCGTGGAAAGTCCTGTTCATCCTATTGGCCAAGCTTATTCACAATTGCATTTGGACTCTGGTTCAGTCGCGCATAAAATCTAACAACTAATCACAGAGCACTTCATGTACGTATGGCATTTCCAAGTCTTCGTGAATTTGTGAAGTTCTTGTATACCAATCTGAGCCGTGAATTAATCTGAGAGATTTGTTTTGTGCTACTAGTAATGGTGCTAGAGTAGCAACAGGAGCATAAGCCCATGCAGGGGCAGCATACGTTAATATAGGCAGCACTAAAGTCTTATATAGCTGTAGTTTCTTCTTTATGTTGATTGCTCCTGACTTAAGAAGCGGGAAAATCTGAACAATTCTACCTATGGCTTTACCTTTCACGAGTTTAATATGTCTATGCCATAACAACGTTCGGTCAAGGATTACACCAAGGTATTTTGCTTCAGCACTGTATTCCAATCGTACATTATTCAAGGAGAGTTTCGGCACTCTTTTGAGGGAACACTTGGTGAAACACATAGCTTGAGTTTTGTCATGATTCAATCCGATTCTCCACTTCTTAAACCATGACTCGGTTTGATTAATGTGTTCCTGTAAACATTGCACAGCGAAAAGAGGGTTAATATGAGATGCAAACAGCATCGTGTCATCCGCATACTGTCCAATATTCGTGTTTGCTGTGAAAATATTATATAACATCGGTCCCAGAACAGATCCCTGAGGCACACCTGCCTTAACTGGACGTATTTGAGATAGAGTACACCCGGATCGTACCTGGAATGTTCTGTCTTGTAGATAGGATGCTAACAGTTTGATGTACGTATCAGGTAGTCCGCAATGAATAAGTTTGTATATTAAGCCATCATGCCATACAGAATCATAAGCTTTAGCTACATCTAAGAACACTGCAGGCACAAAGGATCCGGTATTAAAAGCCTTAGTTATAACCTCAGTAAGGCGAAGTAGCTGATGTGTCGTTGAACATCCTGTTCTGAAGGCCATTTGATGGTCTGGAATAATATCGAGTTGTTGTTCGTTTATCCTATTTAATATTATTCGTTCTAATGCTTTGCTTATTGTAGATAACAGGCTGATAGGTCGTCTGTGTAGCAGAAGATTACATCCTCAGAATATTATATTCAGTAGAATATAATATAAGAAAATAATGAATTAATATAAATAAAAAGGAGGATAAGATTAAATATTAGAGTTCAGATATGAAACAACATATCGTAATGTGCAGAAAAATCCAGGTAACAAGAATATAATAATTAAATTTCAATCCAATTAAGGAATTAAATAATATCAATTTAATTCCATAATTCCTTTGTTCGAGGCATTTGAGCGCCAAGATGGACAGGATATTTTAGTCAACAAATTGACATGGGAATTTCCCAAACAGCGCGTGACTTTCAACAGGTAAAACCCAGCTCACGCCGATGCAAAAGCGATGTCATACACTGTACTAAAGCCATGTGACGTCACCAGTCCGTCACGTGTAGCCAATGAGGAGTAAGAAAGAACGATATGGTGAGGAGAGGGGTGTTGCGAGACTTGTGTACAGTAAGACAATAAGGGGAGGAGAGAAGGGAGAAGCGAAGTGTATATAAGACGGAACTCAAGCGAAAGTAGGGTTCTCTCTAGGAATCAGTCTGCCGGTCGAGCTGGAGCATTAAGGAGTCGTTCAACGTACGAGAGTGGTGTTATACCACAGGCCAGGACCTGGATCACCGAGGAAGGAGACAGAGCAGCCGATCATCATGGGAACAACGAAGGCAACATTACGCATAAATTACTAAGGTTGGTTTATCTCCCTAAAGATAGCAACAGTAAACTGCATAGGCAACGAGACATAGGGTAATTATGGCCCATACTAAAAGTCAGTCTTATATATATTGAACCGCTTCTCTCTCCATCCATCCTCGCATAACAGTAATACTCATTTGTTAACACTTCTGTAGCACCAATGCGAATTATTGCACTGCTATTAATATTTGTGAAGATAAATAAACACTTGAAAGTTAATCTGAATTCCCCTGAATACAAGTTTCTTTAATAAGCTCTACCAGATATATCTTATCCCAACTAGGCCTATAAGTAAATATTTCAGTCTACTTCATCATAGAAAGGAGGAAGACGCATCGTCGCCACATGCCGGCAATCTACAGTCACGAGCCTAACGGTAAGATATTTATAGATAGGGTAGTTAGCCGAGGTCAAACAAAGCATAACTTTTATTCCAACGAGAATAACACCACGAATCCCCTATAATGTGGTATACAACATACAGAACCCCTTCAATGTGGTACCCAACATATTCTACTCAGGTCCACCACGACAAAACCCCTACATCTGTTATTAGGATACTGAGGGTTCTTGTGTACTTTCGGTATTGTTATAATTACAGCGTGTTTCCATACTGATGGAAAGTAACCAAGTTTCATACTTAAGTTAAATAATTTAACCAAATAAGTCACAGATTTTCTTGGCAAATTCTTCAGAGCATTGTTTGTTACTGCGTCTTTACCAGCCGACTTATTACCAGAAAGCGACTTAAAAATATTTTTAATTTCTGAAGGCGTTGTGTATCTTAGCTGAGTTTTACAAGGTAACCCCAAGAACTCTTTCACTGCTCCACGGACATCGTCAAAGTGATCTCTCAAGTCTTCGTCTTCTTGTAAATTGTCGTTCTAGATGTTCTGCAATTTCCTCAGCTTTTTTATTGTCTTCATAAACGAGTCCATTTGAACTTCGAATTGGTTGCAAGTTGGATTTACTGCGAGGTTTAACAAGTCTTCGAGTAATTTTCCATATCTGAGAGGAGCTACTGGCATCTGCTACATCTTTATCTAATTTATCTAATGTATAATTCATGACAGCTCGATGCACTAAATTTTTTAAGCTATTATAGTCCTTTTTATATACAGGATTTCTTGTTAAATGCCATAGTTTCCTTTTCCTTTTCTTTTCTGCAATTAATTCTTTTATTTCTCTTGGTAGAGGAGAGTTACTGTTGCTGTATTCTATAACTGTTGTAGCATTTTTTATAGCTGCTGTTAAAGTATTCGTGTAGATTTCAGCTGATGCTTCTAAATCTTCAACAGTAGATATTAGTGGGTTTCCGTGCAAGGATTCATTTAAATATTTTCTAAACTCAGACCAATTTGTTTTACGATATATTCCAGAAAGAGAAGGTCTAGTTTTAGCACATCTGTTTAGAGAAATTATTACAGGAACATGATCAGAAGAGAAGTCATCTGTAGTTACTATGGAGGCACGCAAGGCATTTTCTCTATACAAGGCTAGGTCAATGATATCAGGAGATATAAGATCATAGTATGGAAAGTGACTTGGAGTAGTTGGGGCCAATACATGATAATGATGTTAGTGAGAATGTTCCTCCAAAAGTTTACCTCTTGTAGTTGTGCATCGGGAATTCCAACTAATATTTTTAGCATTGTAATCGCCACCTAGTAGAAAACTGGATCCAGTTGAAATTAAACTGTCTAGATCACCTTCTGTTAAGGGCTTAGAGGGAGAGCAATATATTGCTCCAAAAACTATGCTTTCATTTGGAAACTGAACTTCCACAAAGGTTCCTTCGATATAGCTAAAGTTTGGTGTCTCAATTTGTCTGTGATAAATGCCAGACTTTATCAATATCGCTGTGCCTCCATTTGACCCCTTATCATTCCTATAAACATCATATCCATGGAAATTCATCCTAATATTGGAATTTAAATGGGTCTCATTTATCATGAATATATCTATTTCATTTTCTTCTAGGAAATTAGGTATCAGATATTTTTTATTACGGACTCCATCCGCATTCCAATAAGCTACAGATAATGGCCGATGAAGGACATTTACGTGGTTTCTTCTATCCATCTTGTGTTAAGACTGAAGTAATTCCCTCAGCTAACATAAACAGTTTTGTAATTGGATCTGTTTCATGTTTACAGTTATTCAAAGCAGAATGAATGTCATTCATCAAATTTTTTATGAAGTGCATTGTTTCTTTAATTTCTTGGGTTGTCGGTTCAAGATTAGTATAATTGTCTGATTTTGGCAATGAAGGGAAGTCAGCATTATTAAAAATAAATTTCTGTCTTTCTTTTCCTTGTGAGGGAGTATTTTGGCCATTTGCATAAGCTAATAACTTCTCACATTTCCTATAATTAGCAGGATGAGCCTTATTGCAATTTGCACAATTTGGAGGAAGAAGTGGGTCTTTCGTACACTCTTTAGTTGGGTGATTCTGACCACAACGTACACATTTTGCTGGAATGTAACATCCATCTGCTTTATGGCCGAAACCTTGGCATTTGTAGCACTGTACAGGTCCATGGGAACCACGATAGTCCGAAAATGTGACCTTTAGGTCGAACAATCCTATTAAATTTCTGATGTTCGGGGAGTTGGGAATATCGTGAAGTGTAATGACCCACAAAGGCATAACATCCAACTTGTTTACCCCAGTCTGGCTGTCCTTAATCTGTCGTTTTAACTGTCTCACGCTTTCAATGGGATATTGAAGAGCTCTTAGCTGTCCGTAAATTTCCTCGGTTGGAGTATCTATAGGTAAACCTCTCAAGACAACTTTTATTTTCTTATGTTCTCCAGAAACAAAAGTATAAAACTCAAACTTTTGAGTGAGCAGGTATTCTTTTATCTTCTTACTATCCATTTAATTTTCAGGTAAGATCTTAATCCCTTTTGGGCAGAGCTGACATGTTGGCATTACTGGTACAAACTGTTTAAATTGTTCTCGTAGCCTATAATACGAAACTTTCAATGTTATAATAATAGGTTTTGGTTTCCTGCTTTTATTAGTGGTAAGACTAGCTGCCATAAGAGGTTCTTTACAGTTTTCCTGTAATCCATGCTGAATAGATTCTGCATTAGTTTCCAAGTGTTGAACCAATGTTGAATTAGATGGAGATCCTGAGTTAACATATAAGCCCAGAGGAACAAATGAATTAGAAGTGCTTACCGTAGTTGTAGGAGTGGTGAAAGGTTTAGCAACCTTCTTTGGTAACACAAAGTCTCCTTCATTGCTTGAACTTTTGGCTTGTGTTCTTTTATACATCCTGCTTTGTTTCTTAACTATTAATGATTCGGCATCTGTATTAGATGTCGACATTTCTTGATCTATATAATTTCATCCACTGACTTTACATCTTCACCTGGTATTGATTGGTTTTGCATTGTGAATAAGCCCTGTATCGGGCAGTTTAGTTGATTACGAACTTCAGCTGCCAGTATCTTTTTAATAAATTAACTGTAGTTAGATTAAAATCACTTACAGTAAGATAAGTCTTACTGCCTTAAAAACACTTAACACTGAAATTAAACTCTATATAAATTACAATTCACCAATAATTCAATTAATTTCCACTAGAAATAGAAGACACGTATTTCAATCTTCGCGCCAACAATGGAATTGCACTGCCTGTCCTATACGGCTAATTTTGCGTACTCGGCGACATTACAGATGGCAGCACCTTTCACACCCAGAGTGCTTCTTGTTTTTTCTACGACATTGTTGATTATGTAGTGCTGTCTCGTAAGATAACATAAACTGAAAGTTTAAACTTGTATTATTCTAGGTACCGGTACTTAATTGCTATGAATAAAATTTTGTAAAATAATAATTATAAAATTTACTATCTATACGTCTAATTAATTTATATTTATTTTAATTATTGCTCAAAAATTCCATTTCAAGGTAAGTGTCATATACTGGAATAATATTATGTTCTAAACAAATAACACAAGTATCAGTGTCTGTTTAATGCTTATTTTGACGCAGCAAACGCATAGAAGCAATGTACGGTATTGTATAGGGCAATGCCTTCTAGACTCTGTTACTCGTGTATTCTCGAGACGGCGATTGTATAGGTGGCGGTGATTGCTGCAATCTGGGTGTGAACTGTGTCGCCTCTACTGGAGAAACTAGGCAATAGGGATGTAGCGAACTAGAACCAACAGATGTCTCTTCTGCTCTAGCCGGTATGCGCTAGCCGTTCGTCACTTGTTTTTCCAGTTGTCGTCTGCTGGTACCATGCTTTTAAATGGCGTTTCATCTCAGCAGACTGAAAAATACGTTCGAACTTTTCTATTTTTGTAGCGGGTAAAGCGCTACTAGGCGCATTTCTTTGTATACTGGACAGTTCCAGAATATATTTACGTGAAAAAGCTTAAAGAAAAATTGCAGAAGATAGACGCTATATAAGTCGAAAAGAAGGAAGAATAAGCTGACAAATACTGTGAGAAATGCCCGCTATTAACTACATTACTATGTTCCCGACGTACAAAATGTTACCAGCTATGAATATTTATATACAGAGCTGCTAATTTGGCAATTGGGTATGATTCAAGTAACTAAAAGAATATACCTCTCGGGTTGAGACGGTAAAATACTAATTGATAAATGTGATGAACACTGATATATGTGGTGTGTATTCGCAGACATTTTTAATATCATTTATTATCTATATCAAATGCATATTTAGCCTATACCGTCATATTAAAAACCCTATTCAAAATCAAAATATGTTTACAACACGAAAACTTACCTTTTCCTGTCCATAATAGTTAAAAAAGATGAGAACTTGAGAATCGATTAACCTCTTCTTTTTTCTTTTTTCTTCTCATTCCTCATTCTTTCTTATTCCTTTTATTATCGGCATGCTAGACCATCGTTACATGATTTTCATTTCTAGTTATGAGACAAAATATTGTTAAGAATTACATTGCATGACATGGCAGAATTTAAGAATTATCATACGTTAAGTTATGTAGCCTATAAAATTGGCGACGCTATTGTCACAATTTTTATTCGAGGCCGTGAATCTAACTTGGCTATTTAGAAATCACAGAATTTATATTTTGAACTCAGATGCAATAGAAGGCTACAGTAATGTAAATATAAAGGTGCACTAAAGATACAGTTTAACAAAGGTATAAAAATAATACAATGTACTGTAATTATCATAAATTATCATAACTACGCAATTTTAATTTATTTGTATTTGTAATTTACTCTATCTTTAAATGGCCCATAACATCTTCTCGATGCTCACGGTAAATTTAATATTAATTTAAAAATGAAAGAATATCTAATCGCCACATTGCATATAAATATTCATAAATTGATAACATATTACTGCAAGTCGAGTACAAAATAATGTCGTCTATATGGGAAATATCTCACAATATTTGTTAGTTAATTCTTCCTTTTTAGTGTTATTTAGAGCCTATCTGCTGTAATTTTTCTTTCGTCTTTTTGACACTTCAACATTCCAAAAGGGCCCAGTAGACAAGGAAGTATGTATAATAGCCTCGTGTCTAAAATGTCAGAAAGGAGGACACACTTCTTCGGTAATCTAGCATAGTATAAAACTTCGGGCATGGGCGTAATTTCAGCTTTTTAACTGGGGTGGCAAGGTCTGCCGGGGGGTCTGGGGGGTATGGAATTTTTTTTTTTTAATTTGGCGTTAAAATGATGTAGTTTAAGAGGGGTTTGGGAATTCTGGGGTGGCAACTGCCACTCCTTGCCACCCCAGAATTACGACGCTGACTTCGGGCATGGACGGCTGGACAGCAGATATTACATGGTATAACGACAGTATAAGTATTAATACAGTACAGAAACTCAGCCCGTTTTCTGCCAGCCGAGCATGCGCGCGCATTTACTAGCGATCGTAGCGGCCATTATGTAAGACTACAGAAACTACTCCGGGAAGTATGTAAATAAATAGGAGTGTTGTATTTATCAGAACACGCTATATTCGAAAGGACCTTATTATTCTGCTGTAAATTTCAGTAATAATAAAAGACAAAATCCTGAATTGCATTTCTTCACTTTCTTGAAACATCCAGAAAGGTAAGAACGAAAATAAGTAATATTTATTGTAGGTCTACTGGCTTACTCGTGATTCTGGTGTGGTTACGTTTCAAGTTACTTTAATGTAATATTTTTATATTTTATTCTGTTGTAATGATTTCTGGTGTATAAAATAGGTCATTAATGGTCGACAAGAAAACCTAGTAACAAAATATGTAAAATATTTGAGTGAAAATTACCGTCTATGCTTGGCACACGCCGAAAACAGACAGTTTATGAATTCCTATAAAAACTCGTTAATTAAAACTGCTGTACCGACGGTGTCTTCAATTCCAAATGCTCCTGAATTTTTCGTTTTGTTTAATGAAGTCCATCCTGCAGTAATTGACGCTACATAGACCTACAATAAATTGAAGTCGTATATTGCCATATAAGGCAAAGAATCAAAATACACTGTCAACAATGACGTGCAGGATGAACAACGTGACAGACCTATAATATAATTTACGTAATTAATATGTAGGCTATTTATTATCATAATTTGAATTATAAATTATATTAAAGGGCAATGATTTTAAAGAAAAAATACTAGGCTTAGGTACAGTCCTTAACAGTAGCCTATTTAGGTGTTGTTTACCTCTTCTTAACTAGAATATAATACATTATCTGTTGTATTATTTCTTAAATTTAAAATTAGATTTGCATTAAATAAAAATATTCTGTATTTTTCTCTTTTTCTCTTTTAACATAACATATTTTGCGATGTGTTTATGTATTTTCCCAAGCCATTTCATATGATGAGAATGTAGCTTTACTCAATCTCCGCATGGAGCGCTAGTGTCGTCCAGTCAACATGTTGTCATAGGACTTTTAACACACAGTTTCTTTACTGTATTAATACTTATACTGTGGTATAACCCTGACTAATTTTACTTAATAACTGCATTTATATAAAATAAATGATTATACACTGGTTTACTGCTTTTAGAAATGTACTGAAATTCTTTGACCCACTGAGGATTAAAAGAAGTCTTTCGTTTTGGCATTCTGCTAATTGAAGAAAAACACGGCAAACTGCAAAAATGTACTATACAAACGGAGACTTGAACAACAATCAACAGTACGGCCAACGCTAAGACTGCACCAAACAAATGATAGTACGCTATCGTCGTATGGACAACCTTAGGATTGGCAGGAACATACGGGAAAATACAAATTTTATGAATACGCTTTACCGATCCATCAGAGTCTCGAAAAGGGGGACAAATCAACGTCCGGCATAAAGCTGCGCCGGATGGAGGACTGCTTAGCAAAAAGCCTTACAGTCCGGCCAAAAGCCGGACGTCTGGCCACCCTACTCGCGTCCTCTACAAAAATATAAAATTACGGACATACTTTTCGGACTGGGAAGATGGAACGCCATTTAAAAGCATGGTGCCAGCAGACGACAACTGGAAAAACAAGTGACGGAGGGCTAGCGCATACCGGCTAGTACACCCACGCTATCTGTCGGAGAAGTTTGGCGAGCTACATCCCTATTGAGCAATTCCCTAAACTCCATGTTAGAATAAAGCATAGGACAGGCAGTGTAATTCTCGAAACGGCGGTGCTGAATACATACCAAGGTTAAATATACCATGGCAGGGGATGTTCCGAAATTAAAGACAAGCAATACTGGTCAAACATCACAAAATGTTACAATAGTTAATACGACATGAAAATCATTTCTACTATACCTGTAACATAATAGCTTATACGAAACTGCGGTACAACAAACAGTCGTAATGGAATATGCAGTGGTCATACTCCGCATCACTAGATCAAGCGAAAATACGGGACTGGTTTCGTGGCTGCTTCACTTGCAAGTTAAGTGGTTCCGGTACATGGCTGCGTTCGGGGAGCTCGCTTTCGCGCTGTGAGTACGAAACGCTCAGAGTGCCGTTCGGGGAGACTATTAGCACCTCGCGCTACGAAGCTCCCCGAACGCTAACAGCAACGAAAACATGGCGGTGAATATGGCAGCAGACGGTCGAAGGAAAGTTTTTTGACCGCTATTGCGCTAATTATGGAAGAAGAGATTGAATATTATCTTAAGGAAACGCGAACATTGCATTTTTCTGCCACGGTCCAAACTTTACACGGGATGAGAATAATACCTTCAGCAGACGACCTTAAAATCTTGGCTTATAAAACTTTGCCCATACTCATGACTAGGGCCCGGATGTTTATGACCTAAAAATGTTAGAAATATGCAAGCCTTTATGACCTAAAAAATGGCGAAATATGACTAATAATATGACCTAGAGACAATTTTTTTTTCAAAATCTTGTCGGTTTTTTCAATTAAAATTTTATGAGAACACATTAATAAATAATAATATTAATTTTTCACTTATCGGACCCTTAGTTTCAGGCATGATAAACCAAGAGTATTGAGATTGCGATGAAGCACACCATGCAGCGAAATCTTTTCAATAACTGAGGGATGGTTGTTCCTTCCTATCACCCCTTCCCCTTGGCACCCCCAAGAAGAACTGCTACCTGCTCAAGTTATTTACAGAAGCAGTTAGTTGACCTTGCTATGAAAACTGACAATAGCCATCCTAATATCTCCGTTCGCTTTCTTTGCATCTGTCCCTTTTTACACATCTCTCTTTTTCTCCTAATTCTCAGAAATATACGTAGGCCAACGTATATTTTGTGAAAGTATTTTTAGAAAGAAAATACTGAGAAGTTACAAGCAACAATTCTGGGGTGTTCAAATCCCATCTCTGAGACGGCTGTAAGCAAATAAATGAAAATGGAATTAAAAAAAACCAAAAGCATGGGGAAAAATGAAAAATGATTGAAAATATGACCATAATATGAAAAAAGACGGAAAAATGACAAAAAATACTGAAAAAGCTAAAATATGACATTATATGACCAATGAAAATTGCATAATTCTGATCACATTAGCAGATATCATGTTTAAATTACATTTGCTATGGTAACATCACAAAGGAAAAAAATATGACATGTCATAAACATCCGGGCCCTACTCATGACATAAAACACCCAACTGAAAATCATTAAACAACATGACCAGATTTTACCGTTTCTGTTTTCAGTCTGGACCTTTTAAACCTTTAGACTTCTTAACTTCATAATAAATCCTGCCGGACCTAAAGCTAACGTAAAAAAAGCTTATCCTTTATCTATCTTTGTATTTGTTATTTTTCTTTGTAGCCCTAACATTAATTTGTATGGTATGCATTATTAATTTTATGTATGTATTCTAAGGTATATATTTTATAAATATTAACAATGTTCAATGTACATGTATGTATTACATGTTTTCGTACATGTATGCATTATATTAACAATGTTCATGTATGTTTTGTACAATAAACTAAACTAAACCTGCAGACGACGTTCAGGGACCAATGAAATCGCTAATAGCGTTCGCAGCATCTCGTGCCTCACCTCTCCAGAAAAAGCGTTGTTAGCACGAGCAGTGACGTCAAACGCTTTCAAACCGTGACGTCATATACGCGCTCACAGCACTGTGAGCGAGCTCCCCGAACGACCAAAGCACGCTTTTAGCGCTGAAAGCGAGCTCCCCGAACGCAGCCATAGCTAATAGGGATGTAGCTCGCCAAACTCCGACAGATAGCGTGGGTGTACTAGCCGGTATGTGCTAGCCGTTCGTCACTTGTTTTTCCAGTTTTCTTCTGCTGGCTTCATGCTTTTAAATGGCGCTCCAACTTCCCAGTCCGAAAAATATGTTCGTAATTTTATATTTTTATAGAGGACACGAGGCTACTATACGTACTTCCTTGTCTACTGGGCCCTTCTAGAATGTTGAAGTGTCAAAAATACGAAAGAAAAATCACAGCAGATAGGCTCTAAATAACACTAAAAAGGAAGGATTATCGAACAAATATTGTGAGATATTTCCGATACAGACGACATTACCCACTCAGCACACATACGTAAAATATATGTAAAAATTGTGTTATCCATAGATCTAGGTAATGTACATCACACATATTGGTTAAATAAAATCTACGTATAATATACGCTCAAATGTCCCACTTTTTTAGTATATCGTACGTCTATTCATGTCAATATAGACATTTAATATATATCAATTATACCTACAATCCCATACATACTATTGATGTACAATATCTATACGTAAAAAATATGTCAAGATGATCTATCAAACGTATATTTTATATATAATTTATGTAGCCTATATAGGGCCTTTGGTTCATAAATGTACACTACTCACATACATTTTTACGTATACTATCAATACATGAGATATTAATAACTAAAAATGTCATCAAGAACACTTTTTGTGCTTACTATCTTGCAGTTATATATATGTCATAAAATCTATCTTGCATGTATATATTGGACATAAAATATACGTATAATTTACGTTTTGACTTTGACCAAACGTAAGACATATATGTAGCTCTAAAATATACGTATATTATACATATCATGCTGCGTGGGTATTTTCTACTCGACTTGCAGTAATATGTTATCAATGTATGAATATTTATATGCAATTAATATTAAATTTGCCGTGAGCTTCGAGAAGATGTTATGGGCCATTTAAAAATAGAGTAAATTACAATAAATAAATTAAAATTACCTAGTAACGCAATGATAATTACAGTACATTGGGTTAGTTTTATACCTTTGTTAAACTGTATCTTTAGTGCACCTTTATATTTAAAGACCACTTCCCTGTTTAATTTATTTATTTATTTTAGGCCTATTTATTTTACTTTGCTGTATAAATATATATATATATATATATATATATATATATATATATATATATATATATATTAGGCTACTGTAGCCTTCTATTGCATCTGATATCAAAATATAAATTCTGCGATTTCTAAATAGCCAAGTTAGATTGACGGCTTCGAATAAAAATTGTGACAATAGCGTAGCCAATTTAATAGGCTACATAACTTAACGTATGTAATTATTAAATTATGCCTTTATAATCTGCTATGTCATGCAATGAAATATTCTTAACAATATTCTGTTTCATAACTAGAAATGAAAATCATGTAACGATGGTCTCGCATAACTTACCGATAATAAAAGGAATAAGAAAGAATGAGGAATGAGAAGAAGAAGAAAAAAAAAGGCCAAATCGATTCCCAAGTTCCCATCTTTTTTAACTACGAGGGACAGGAAAGGTAAGTTTTCGTGATGTAAACATATTTTAATATTTTTATTTTGAATACGTTTTTAATATGACGGTATAGGCTAAATATGCATTTGATATAGAAAATAAATAATATTAAAAATGTCTGCGAATACACACCACATAAATCAGTGTTTATCACGTATATCAATTAGTATTTTACTGTCTGGACCCTAGAGGTATATTCTTTTAGTTACTTTGAATCATACCCAATCGCCAAATTAGCAGTACTGTATATAAATATTCATATCTGCATAACATTTTGTACGTCGGGAACATAGTAATGTAGTTAATAGCGGGCATTTCTCACAGTATTTGTCAGCTTATTCTTCTTTCTTTTCGAGTTATATAGCGTCTATCTTTTGCAATTTTTCTTTAAGTTTTTTCACGTAAATATATTCTGGAAGTGTCCAGTATACAAAGAAATGCGCCTAGTAGCGTTTTACCCGCTACAAAAAAAAGAAAAGTTCGAACGTATTTTTCAGTCTGCTAAGATGAAACGCTATTTAAAAGCATGGAACCAGCAGACAACAACTCGAAAAACAAGTGACGAACGGCTAGCGCATACCGGCTAGAGCAGTGGAGACATCTGTTGGTTCTAGTTCGCTACATCCCTATTGAACATCTCTAGCACAATGCGAAATGCGACAATGCTGCCATCTAGTGAACTGGAATGAGCAATTACGCGCGTACTATGAAATATCAAACGTCAAATTAATATTTCTATAAGCCTAAAAGCATTACGCTCATGTAGAAGACAAGTATTTCCGCGGGTTTTTCGCATGGCGAATTTCTACATAGGCCTATGAGCCGTTTGGGTTATTTTAAGTCTTCAAAACCCCTAGTAGCACAGATCGTTGGGCCAATGTTGGGAAACGATCGCCATGTTTCGTTGGTCAACGGTTAGGAATGTCCGTCGGGGTTCCGTTGGCAAAGTGCATTTTACCCAACCAATTGCCAACTGTAGCCAACCAATATCCAACAAAATCCCAACAGTTGGGAATGTTCGTTGGCGATCTGTTGGGCCATCATTGTAATGCCAACAGAATGCCAACTGTTGCCATCCGAATTCCAACATAATTCCATCCATAAGCCAACCAAAATCCAACGATTTCCCTACATTCCTCCATTGGGTTCTGCTTTTTGCCTTGGTTTCATGTTTATTTTGTCACAATTAGGTAGTTGATAAAATATTTACCCCAGCAACTGCAATTTAAGAATGACCTATAAATCCATGCAAATCTTTCGCACTTCACCCCTTTTGATAATAGTCCAAGAAAACCAAGTATTTAGCTAACCAATAAATTCACTCATACAGATTCACAAAACACAGTATACAGTTCATATGTTGCTCTTAATTCAACCGTATACTGTATTTTGTGAATGTATAAGAATGAATTTATTAGTTAGCTAAATGCCAAGTTTTCCTGGGCACCTATCAAAAGGGGCGAAGTGCGAAAGATTGCATGGACTTGCTAATCATTCTTAAATTGCAGTTGCTGAGGAAAATATTTTATCAACTACCTAATTATGATAAAATAAACATGAAACCAAGACAAAAAGCAGAACCTAATGGAGGAATATAGGGAAATCATTGGATTTGGATGGCTTATTGATGGTTATACAGTGCTTTCACTATACGACTTGGCCGGCAATTGCACAGACCGCTCCACCGTCACAGATAAACCGCATGCGGGGCCAGGCGCGTGACATATCATGGTACTCCCGGCGAATCGTATATATTTCCGTAATTGTATTCACAATAAAATATGATAATATAAAATAAAAATACAAACTTACCTTATCACAGGAGATGTTGGAAATGCCGTCCTTCTGCATCATTACATCTACGGCACCTTTTGAGGAATTTGCTATTCACACACAGTAGTTCTAATGTATAATTATGTCGTGGCATTTTTAAAACACTTCAAGCAAAACTAAAAACTACTTTAACCATAAAAAAACACAAACACTGATGTAATAATTATTCACGTGTGAACGCAATCAGATCACATGCTAGACTTCAGCGGTGAGACAACGAGGCATCACTTGGGCGCTTGATACACGAGTCACGGATAGTCGGCCTGTGCGATTGCCGGCCAAGTCATACAGTGAAAGCACTGTAATACTAATGGTCGAGAACTTCATCCCATGAGGGGACAAGGCCTACTACCCATGTTGCATCTTCTTCCTCCATTTTTCTACATTGGCAGATGGTGGTCTTCATGACTGAAACCGCTATTTCTTTATCAAATGGCTCCTCGTCTTCATGAGGCTATGTGCACCCTGGTCCAGAATTCTATATCTCAGAAAAATGGTGATACATGGTATAACATAAGGAAAGAATCTTGGCTAAATAAAATTCAGAGAAATGAATAATGAATAGTTTATTGTTATTGCTGCTTTACAAGTTATGGATAAGTCAGATATATATATATATATATATATATATATATATATATATAATATGAACTACATAACATGTATTAATAAACTTCATTTTTAAGCAATGTGAGAATAGTTGATTTATGTAAGTTGATCTTTCCACCTTATGCCCTCAATATAGTCTAGGAAATCCAAGAATGTTACCATTAACGTTTACAATATTATATGGTGTTAATCTTTATATTCTCATATAAGTAGCAATGTGCAATCTTTTAGCCTACTGTGATTACTTAATTTGTTATCCAGCTGTCTTGTGACCAGTTATAGAATCACCATTATAAGGCCTGTACGTTAGAAATATAATCAACTCTATCAAGTAACTTCCATTCTACTTGCCTGTATAATTTAAAAACATGGTTATTCATAATAATTCTATCTAGGCTATTATATTCTTAATTTAAATTCAATTACAATTTTGATTGTAAGATACAGTTTGTAACATAATCTGAGTGTGTTCGAAAACAGGCTGCTTAGGAAAATATTTGGGCCTATGGGAGAGATGAAAATGGGGACTGGAGGAAACTGCATAACGACGAGCTTTATAATCTGTACTCGCCACCAGATATAGTAAGGGAAATTAAATCACAGGGAATGAAATGGGCTAAACATGTTGTGCGTATGGGGGGAGGAAAGACACCTAATAAATGCTGAGTGGGAGACCCAAAGGGAAATGACCACTTGGAAGACTTAGACTAGGTGGAAAGAAATACTAGGATAGATTTAAGGGAAATAGGATTTGTGGGAGATAGTAGGATGGAATTAGTACAGAATTGGGTTGAATGCCAGGTGCAAGGGTATTTTATTTTTATTGTGAAATATTAGGTGACATGCCAATCGCAATTACGCATTACCGGTGTTGAGCAGCGGCTACAGGCATGACGGCATGACCTGCGGGGAAGCGTGGCAGGTGGCATGCAGGAAGCAGCCAGGCGAGTGGAAAGGGGAACGCGTGGGGCACAAAGTTCCATTATTCCCATTTTATTCCACAATCTAGTAATATTTTACTTTTACAAAGACTGATGTTAAGATCATCAGCGAAATTGATTAGGCGTACACACAACATTTTAGAGTTAATTTTAAATTGAATTCTACAAACTGTAGCCTATTGGGGTTATAACCAAAATTGTGACTGAATGTAAGCCTAAATTATGAATAGAACAGATAGAATTCTTTAGAAATTTGTGAAGAGATTTTACATGATTTCGTAAAGATGTTTTAAATAACCTAATCTATTAAGTGCACATATAGGCCTATAGGGATAGATGAAACAATTTGATGGAAAAGCATTCTAGCAATCAAGTTAAGCTAATCAGATTTAGACGGTTATTCAAACATAATGTAAATGCATTTTTTAACCCTGTCATGAACTATGTTTTTTTATACAGGCAAATAGAATGAAAGTTACTTGATAGAGTTGATTATATTAATAATATGAAGTTCGCAGGGATGTCACTGCTAAATGACAAAAATGAAAAGACTTACATAGGACCAAATGGAAGTAGCTTAATAGATCTATTCTTCAGCAACATGAAGAGTCTAGAAAAAGGTGTGACAAAGGTGCTAAGAAATGTTGTAATTAGAAAGCACCTTCCTGTGGAAGCAACATTCCAAATTAAGGCTGAAATACGAATGCAATTATTAGAACGTAAGATAATCCCCAGAAAATTGGATTATGAAAGGTTAAAAGAAAGCAGTGCTAAAATACCAGCGATCATACACACCATCCAAAAGAGTTGATTATATAACTAACATATTAGGCCTAAAGCTCTATCCACAATGTGCAGTTGGCAGCCTATAGTTGGTAGTCAAAGTAAAACATGTGGTGAGTAATGTACGCCATTCACAAAGTACAGTTGCAGTCAGCAGTTGGTATTTGGCAGTCGAGAAATTCATATTCGACTACCAACTGCAAGTTACATATTACGAGATTGAAAATTATTTACTTGTGCAAAGAAATAGATTAGGTTACTATGAAAAGCAAGATGTGTTTATTATAGCCTACATATTGTGCACTATAAATCGATTCCTTCCCATTATTTGTACTGTAAAATGTTTCACTAACCTCAATGTTAACTGCAGCTTTCAAGCGGCCAACTGCACATTGTGGATAGAGCTTAATAATGATAGCATAATTGGTCACAAGACAACTGGGTAACAAATTGGGAAAATGACACATTGCGACCCAACCGAGCCCCCCACCACTACGAGAAACCTAGCGGCGGCATTAGAACTACTAGGAAAGTAGCGACGGTGGCGACATCTAGTAAGGAAATGGTGAAAGAGAAAAATAATTTATTTTTCCTTTATTCTCTTCTTCTCCTCCTTTCCCGTCTCTTTCCTCTCTTCCTACCTACCTTTTCGAGACCTATTCCTGACAGTAAATTTTGGATCGAACGGGGATCGAACGCATGACCCTTAGCATCGTAGCCAAGAGACTTATCCGTTACGCTACGAAGGACAGTTGAGCAGTGAAGGAAGTTCCGGTATATTTTAGTTATCTAATTTAGTTGGCGCTAGCGAGTGTTAACGCAAGAATCGGGTTTTCTAATTTTGAGATGGTTTGTTTGTTATGAAAAGAGTAGTGTTGGTGCAAGGGAATTTTTCTGCATCAATTAACACGGCGTTTTTTAAAATTGGGAAATATTATGTAAATTTCGATTTTTTATATATTGTGATTTTTTTTTTCTTTCAAATCGGTGTTTAAAGATCGTGAAATATGATGTTCGGTACAAGGGTACTGTTTTAATATAATTCGTGAAATTTTATTTTGTTTTTATAATCGTTTCTAAAAATTGTGAAATATTATGTATGGTGCAAGGCAATCATTAGAGTAAGCTGCGGCTTAACACAGGAAGCTGCATTACCGGCGCTTAGTAGCGGCCGGCAAGAGCAATAGCGGGGTAGATGCGCGCGGGACGATGCGCGGTAGGCGGAGGGGAAGCCTGCCTGGCGGAGAAGGCGACCGGGCCGATGGAAAGGGGAGCCGCTTGGGTCGCAAAGTGTTAACTTGCCAACAAATTAATTAATCAAAGTACCGGCAACTAAAGGCTAAGAGTGCACATTATAACTTATATGAGAATATAAAGACATCATAATTAAATGTTACTGGCAACATTCCCTGGATTTCTTAGACTATATAATGAGGGCATAACGTGGAAAGACTTACATAAATTTATATAACATGCGTTTACATGAAATACTAAGGCCTACGGTAACATGCACGGTATAATAAATCGAAATACTTGATTCTGACACATAACTGCATGCTCCATATATGCAGGTTTGAAATCTTGAAAATCCCAATTGATCTTGAGAACTGTTCCAATTTAGTTGGAATCTCGTTGCTAATGCTCCTCCTCTGCTTTGATTTCCTTCTGCCTTGATTTCAGTAAATCATCTGAAACAAATAAAGGTACCTCAACAATTATAATTTAGAATAGCCTATAAATGATAGGCCTATTTATTTTTTAGAGGCTGTATTTCATGCAACACTCATAATACAGTATTGTGTAAAAATGATAACGTTATATATTCAGAGAAAAACCAAAGGGCTTACCTAATATTATGTAAAAGAATGAGAATCAAATATCATTCGGCGTTTTCCTTAATACAATCAAGATGGCGATTGACGGTTATACGAATGTTTGCGTGGTTCGTCCGTTCGTCCAGGTTCCGATGACCAACGAGCTATGCCGGAAATTTCCGAAGGACGTAAGCAGGATTATTCCAACGAAATATTGTTGGGCCGACAACCATAATCCCAACGGTAGGGAGAGCCACAGAGAGCGCGGTTGGCCCAACAACCATAACCCAACGGTAGGATGTGCGCGAGAGCCATACCAATAAATGCGTTGGCAGAACCGAGGAAATTACAACTAACCTTATCCCAACATATCCCTTCCATGCCAACCAAATCCATCCGTTGGGCTACTAGGGACTATCGTAAACGGAAAATGTGATGAGAAAGTCCCATGTTAAAGAATTAAAGAATGCTGCAATCAGTGGCTTAGGGAAGGGGGGGTACAGGGGTCCGGACCTACCCCGAAACCGAAACCTAAAATTCTATTCAAGCTATTTACGCTCTATTTTGTGAAATATTTAATAATAATAATTTGTAACTGTAGGCCTTCCCACTGTTTCTTGTGATATTTAACTTTCTTTATAAATAGTAATAAGTGTTATAACTTGGCGCTAAAATAGCCCCCCCCGCAGTTTCGACTCTCCCCAAAATTATTTTCGGGCTACGCCATTGTTTACAATCTAATAGGATAAGTTTTTATTGTAAAATAAACAAGAGACCTTGTTGCAACAAATACATAAATATTTCATGACAATGCAGAAACTGGGAAAAAAATGTAGATTCCGAAAATGATCATTCTTCCACACTAGCCCTGTGTAAGCTAGCCGGGATTTGAACCAGGATCTTCGGCTCTCCATGTTGCTGCTCTGCCATTGAGCTACCATGGCAACATGCCGGTAAAACATTAAGTTCTCCAACTGAGTCGCATATTTTACATATTTATAGAAATTTTAAATACTCTTTTGATATTATATATAAAGCAACTATGCATATATTAATCAAAATCTATAGCGCCCACAAATGAGTTCGCTCGTTGTAATAACTTCTAATAAATTTAGCTGGTCGATGGCCAGTTCTACAATTCTGCCAAGGTGGGGCTCGAACCCACAGCCTCCTTAATCATAACTGCTCCAAGGCAGCATGCCTAAGCTACCGCGGCCTGCGTGTCCGGCATAGTGAAGAGGTAAAGGTTATGGTTCAAGTAGTTCTGTGCTAGCATGAAAGATCATTACCAGTAGCTCGATAATATTTAAAATAATGTGTTGCTACCCTATACCAGCAACCTATTGCTCTTTTATAGGCTATTCTTTCATTTTCTGTAAGACTGAGTATAATTAATGAATACAATAGAATTTATAATAAGGTTTACATTCTGCATAATTTGTTTATACCATTTCTTAAAATTCAGCATTTCTTTAGAATAAACAATCCCTGTACTCTTAGATATTCTACTTCCATCAATCAAGGATTACCCATTGATAAAGCATACCAAAAAAATAAGCAAATAATTACAAAGTTACAAAATTAAACAATAAGGGTCCACGAAAAACATAGGCAAAAGGAATTGGGGTACAGGGAAAGAAAATGCAAGTCAATTGAATTGCGGGAAAGAATATGCTTGGTTTCATGTTGGCAATCTTCTTCCCAGCTTCTTTCCGTAGACACTTCAAATATGTACAATGGAGGACACGAGTGTCCATTCACAAATATGAATAAAAGTGAGGAAATGCGTGCTGCAATTACCGATTTCTTGTCCACCAGTGTGCCGTAGGAGATGCATTCGCTCTCCTCATGCAGCGGGCCAGGGTTCGATTCCGTTAGGGACAAGTTTCCTGAGTGGGGGGGTTTCCGCGGTTTTCCTTGATCTGTGAGACAAATCTCGAGAAACTTTAGGCCCTTGTGTTACCCGGATTCCATCTGGCCATTTCTTTATTACCTTCATCCCATTCGCGCCTTGTTTGGAATGAGTGTTTGTGCGACTAGTGTGTCTTGTCCTTTGTGTTCGTGTTGTCTGGGAGGTAGACTCGCCATTGGTCTGGTCTCTTATCTGCGGAGTGTCCTTGTCTTGTCAAAAAGTATGTATTTGATCCATAGAAAATTCCTCTCCCAACAGGTCGTGTCCCGCAAGGTCCGGGCGACTTTGGAGGAATGGGAGTGGGAGTGAAGTTAACCAGAAGATGGAAGTGGAGCAAGCTTCCGAAAACTCGGAATCAATCCTCCTACTCACGGTAGGAAGCCCGAGAAACCATTATTTGTTCTCAGCACAGGGAAAGCCTCAAGTCACATATTGATATAGACCTAATGTACTCTTCTCCATGTGAAATTCCCTTTTAAAAAATCAGCCGATTGTCGTTTCTGAACCTTTCCGTAGGCCATTGGAAAAAGAGTCAGCAGAACACAGTATTGGAACGAATACCTAAAAAGGTAATAATAATAATAATAATAATAATAATAATAATAATAATAATAATAATACCTGTATAACAAAGAGCCTAGGCCTACTGTTAAATCTATGTTTACAGACTGTTTGACAAATTAACAGTTAAAAATTTGTGGAGTTCAGGAAAGAGATAATTCCCGAGATGGTTAGGATTCCTTTTATTGCAGCGAAACAAGTTGGAATGATTTGCGAATCTACTGAAAGAGGGTTGAAATAGTTCCCCTCGCTCCCAGCAGCAGTCCCCAGATCATAAATTTTATAATAAACTTGTACTTCGATTTAATAAATTTTTTACGATAAATTTTCATTTGTTACAAATTATAAATATTATACTGTACGATGCGTTCATTATAAATAATTATAAATCAATTTTAATAATCATGAGAATGAACAGGACTAATTATATCACTTAATGTTCAAATTTACTTATTTAAGTGCAGATAGCTATTTTTTTTTTTTAGCAACAAGCCTATACGTATTACATTTGGAGAAGATTCAATACATGAAAACGAATTTATGAAATAAGTCAATCGGTCGTTTCTTTGTGTTACAGCTAACTGCTTTGCCTGCGTTTCAGGAGGTAAGTGAACCCTTAATTGAATGTTTGGGTTAATTTTTATTGCAATTTATAGCCTTGGGAATGCCGAAGAATATATATTAAATAATGAAATTATTAAATTCAAGTTTCGCGGTAGGCCTATACTAAGCTGAATTATGTATATAATAAACTTTACACTCGGAGTACTCGTAGGATTTCCGTCAAAACATTTTTCATTTCTGCATAGGAATTGAGCTAACAAAGCACAACTGGGTGACGTATCCATTCAGACCTGTTGATGGGATTGTGGAACTGTAAGACTTCCCTTTTCCCTCGGCGCTAATTGCATTCCAGTGCTCTTTCAATAGTTGTGGTATACAGTACTAAAGAGCAGTATCATCTTTTCAAAAGTTCTAAAAAGCCGATCAAAATAGCACAACCAAAAATTCCTTAAGAGTTCTTAAAGAGAACTGTAAAAATTTACATTTCGAGAATCTACTTGTTATCTGTTTTTATACATCCAAAAATTTATAAATTTAATATGTGGAGACCTTACAACAAAAACCCCAGTGCAGCAATACTTGACAAGATGAGCATATTCGAAAACTGTGAAGATACAACGTATACGCAGAGAGGTAAGTGTTAATAATTAGTTTGTGGGATATATTTTAAAACTTTTATGAGGCTATTCCATTCATACACCTCGTTTTTTATATTGACCAACAATGCTTGACATTGCCTCGGATATCGACCAATCGTGGTCGCGAATCTTGTATTTGCTTTGAAGGAAGACGTTTTATCGGATAAAACATAAAGCCCGTTGTTAAGTACGTCAAAGTATTAGTCTGCGGTGACTAATACGTCTACATTGTTGCGTCACTACTTTTATTTTTATTTTTTTTGAAACTACACTGACCGGCAAAAAAAACCGATCACTGTAAAATGTGTTGTACTTTTAAGATTAAACATAATTTTGATTGGATGTTTATACATTGTTGTTGGTGAGGATGAATTATTATTTTTAATGGATCATTAGCTATATATACAGCATATCTGCTTTCTTCATATCTTCACTTTATCCCCAAACAAAACAAAAAAAGCATCGCAATAGGGTGATTCCAATATGATTATAAGCACAAACTTGTCGTACATATTGCTAGGTGTTTCATTGTTGCATTACGTAATTTCCTTCCAAACTGAGCGGAAACTGTCTCCCTTCGCATCGCAGTGATTCTGTCAGTAAGTTTAGTTAAAATTAATGCCTCTCAGTCCTGAAGACTTTGCCAAAGCTGTTGCTCTAATTGATTATGGATGCAGCCTCCGTTATGCCCCTGCAACCTTAGGCTCACCATTCACCACATTGCAAGAGGAAAAATTGGGAATTAAGTGTGAAATGTGTCATTAAATTTTAATCTTAAAAACGTATACAATTGTAGTAATTTTATTTCAAGCACAAGGCCTACTACATAATTTTTATTTAAACTTAATTTTTAAAAATTTCTTTAAGTGATCGGTTTTTTTTTTTTTTTGCCGGTCAGTGTATTTAATGTTGATTGATTCAAATTCAATTTTGATACGGTGTAAACCACTTCGTGTCTTTTATTGTGAATTAATTTTAGCTTATTTTAATTTTCAGTTTAACATAACTATTTTCTCATCCCCACTGTTGGAATTTGTAGCGATTCGATTCCCTTTATTCAGTATTACGTGTTCTGACGATTTATACAATATTGTCTTGATTTTAATCAACACAAAGGAAGGAAATTATTGTTATTATTGTTGTTGTTGTTATTATTATTATTATTAAATCTCCAAGAACAAGAGTCCTATTTTACCAAGGTTTGCTATGGATATAGTTAGAGTATAAGTATGTTATGAGATGCAGATCATTTCAAAATGTGGTAATAATCAAGAAACAAACATTATATAGTTATATTGTTTACAAATGTTTTGAATCCTGCAAAACATTGTTGGTTTTTTAAAAAAGTCAATCATTGGAAACCCAAGTCTCTGTTGCTGTTAGTTTAAATGATTCATGTGTCGCTTGTAACCGTGAAATGGGCAGTCTAAAATAAGATGCTCGACAGTTTTTTTCATCATGTCCACATGAACAGATAGACCAGTCCATAGAAGGGGTATGAAATCTTTGAAGGCAAGATTTAAATTGACTATGCCCCGTCATAAATTGAGTTAATACGAATGATGGTTCATAGTGTTTCATCAGCAGTCTGCCTTGTAACATTGATGGTATTAGCCGAAAGCGATGGCCATTAATTTAGCAGGTCGACTTTCAGTTCCTTTTTCACATAAGAGGTGGGACACTTGATATGTTCAAATTCTATTTCGTAAGATGCAGCAAGATTGGCCAGCTCATCAGCTCTCTCATTGCCTACATGACCGCGAACCCATATGAAGCAGATATATCTGTCATAGATAGATATAATCTCTCTAACTTCATATTAATGGCCGGTTGCATAAAAGCTCCAGATATCTTCTAGACAGCTAATGGTTCTATACATCTTATATACTCGATAAACACCTTCCCATTTCCGAAAGCGAATACGCTCGTTAAATAGCCATACGTCAGAGAAATGAGTTGAGCACTTTGTCAATAGATGGAGACACGGTGCATACTGTACTATCAAATTGCCCGTGATTGAGTAGCCAGTCACAGTAACCAATGGGAGCACATCTAGCTATTGTATTCAAAATGGCTGGATTTTCTGTCTGCTGTCAAATACACTCAATAAGTAAATACCGCTCACTCCACTCTATTCCCATTGTTCAAAATGTCCACGAGCACAGAGGTGCCATCTGTTGAGTAGGAGTGGTCAGCAGTCTCAGAAGCTACTTAAGGAACCTATAAAGCTGCATAAATAAATTCATTTTTCCAAGTCCTGATGACACACTAACCTATTTTTGTGCTTGATAATGCAGGAATAAGGTCAAGAAATAACATAATTTACATTACAGCTACCTAACTTAATTAAATGACGATAAGGTTAATTTTATGAAGTGAAACGTTTTAGCCGCGGTAAGAGTAAATCACGAGCTTGTCGTATGCTCAAAATCGTCACGAAATTAGTATGGTGTGACGGAACGCACTGCACAGAAAAAAACAATAAACTCAATGATTTGGCTTATCCAAAATTCCAAAGTAAAAGAATTCAAAATTAAAAAATCCAAAAACTAAAAGAATTCAAAGAAACAAAAATTAAAAAATCCAAAATTAAAAACCCAAAACTAAAGATCCAAAACTCCAGAAATTTAAAATTCAAAGATCCAAAATGAAAAAATTAAAAATTCCAAAATTTAAAAAATAAATAATCCAAATTTAAAAATCCAAGTATCCAAAAAAATGAAAAATGAAAAAATTCAAAATCCAAAAATCCAAAATTTAAAAATATAAAATCCAAACTCCTAAATTTAAAAATCCAATAAATAAAAAAATCCAGACATGCAAAATATAAAAAATCCATAATTAAAAAATCAAAGAACCAAGATTAAAAATAAAAACTTCAAAATTTAAAAAATTTAAAAATCCAAAAATTCAAACTTTAAAAAATAAAATATCCAAAATTAAACAAATTCAAAAATCCTAAATTTTAAAAATAAAGTAAAAATTCAAAGATCCAAAATTTAAAAAATCCAAAATTAAAAATTCAAAGATCCAAATTTAAAAAAATCGATAATCCAAAATTTAAAAAATCCAAAATAAAAAATCCATAAATCCAAACTTTAAAAAATACAAAAATACAAAATTCAAAAATCGAGAATTTAAAAAATCTAAAATCTTAATTAAAAATCGAAAATAAAAAAGAAATCCAAAAAATAAATTATTCAAATATCTAAATTTTAAAAAGTCCAAAATTAAAAATTCAAATTCCAACATTTCAAAATTAAAAGATTAAAAATCAGAGAAATGCAAAATTTAAAAAAATCCAAAAACCCAATATTAAAAAGTCCAACAATCCAAAATTGAAAAATCCAATAACCCAAAATTGAATAAATCCAAAAA
This sequence comes from Ectobius pallidus, assembly GCA_964059195.1. NCBI lineage: Eukaryota > Metazoa > Arthropoda > Insecta > Blattodea > Ectobiidae > Ectobius > Ectobius pallidus. Next base: position 48,458,695 of record CAXKWD010000008.1, read on the forward strand.
TTAAAACAAGTTTCACTTCTGTCGAGTGGCGTTCCACGCACGCTTATTTTTTTCATAAACTAGTTTCTATCGAAAGTAATTATTTCACTTTAATACATTAACGTGAAAATTAGCTTTAAATTTTAATTCATAGCATTTGCAAAATATTTTGTACAATATTTATATTTTTTTTTGGAAAGATTGAAATTTTTACATGTATAACAATTCGGATGGTAAGCCAATTTTGAACATCTTTTTGGGTACAAGAATGTACATGTTCATAACTTAAACTGTTAAGGAACTGTGGTGCAAGAATAATACCAGAAATACATACAATACAAAGAATACAAATTACAAAGTATTTATCATTTCACTAGAAATTATATTATATTTTCATACACAAAACAAAAATCAAACAAGAAAAAGGTTAACTGTATCAGCTGACGAGTAACTGACCACTCCTGCTCACTGACGGCGCTAGTTGTAGCGTGCCCTGAAAACAGGCAGGGAGTGGACGGTATTTACTTATTGAGAGTATTTGCTGCTGTTTCTTTGGTAAAATAAATGTAAACCGTGAGCGAAACTTCAGCAATTTCGACTTCGAGACTTGTGAATTCGAGAAAATGTCACCCATCACAATCTGAAAACCTAATACATAAAAAGTAACACATTAATTATAGCTGATTTACCACTGAGAAAGAAATGGTTCGATCTGTTCCCAATTCTTAATGAGAACGGCATGCTTACAGTTGTTCCTTATTCCATATGATGGCCTATTTATCCATAGGTCATTGCTTTGACAGCCTGATCCTTTTCCGAAACTCAATATTGTCAAAGACCTATATTTCTTGTAATTCTTTCAGGGAATACTCTTGCTATATTCATTTCTAGGCCTAATTACCTACTCAGGATGAAGATGACGAGAAAGAAGATGATTATGTATTAATATTCGTGCTGCAAAAAGACTATTTTCTTCATAAAGTGTTGCACCAGAAAATAAAATTAATATACTTAAGCTACAATTTTTCCGAAACTGAATATCATCGATTGTCGAAAGGACTGCTGTTTTTCTTTCAGGGAATATTTACTTCTATATAGACCTATAGTGGGGTGAGTTAGCTGAAAATTATACCAAAACATTTCACATCCGACAACCAATGCGCCACTTTGGATTCAGATAGTACATGGGTAGACGAGTATAAAAAGCCCGGGACACAAATTTTCCTGGCCCTCTAGCGGTTTTCATGACGTAATCAATATGGCCGCCAAAGTTTTGTGACATGCTTCCACATTTCCCTATATATCTAGGGTTTGTATTTTGATATTAACCTATATTGTTAGTGATTATTAATCAGGAGAAAACCTGCTTTCCAACGGTATATCTGACATTATTGTTTAGGTTCTTAATACCAGAAATATTTGTGCCTGAATTAACATTTTTGTTTTTGATTTTTTTGAGACATTTTGCTAAATAACTTGGAATCCGTTACATGTAGATGAAAATGTGTCCTACACTTTACTGTTTACCAGACAATTTCCTTTCGAACGGTATATATGACTTATATTTTATCACAAAAAGTTCCTGTAAATTTGCCAAAACAATGTAGTTTTGCACTGCAATTCGTTATGGCAACAATATAATTTATATGGGTTCCGAAAAATTATAGAGGGGCTTTATAACTGATTAAGTAACAGATGTAATTGTTGTAATTTTTATGTATAGATAAGTAAATTCTAGATTTTTAGGGGGTACTTTTTAAAATCGTAGCCCCCTCAAAATTTAAATTTTCGGGGGAAGCTTCAAAAATGTAATAAATAAAATAGATTAAATTAATAAGATTCCCTTCAGTCATACTAAATGTGTTCTGTGAGGAACTTCACCGTGTAAGGCAGATGTTGCTTTCATCTACCTCATAGAAAGACAGAAATTACCCAATCATATCAATGAAGAGGAAGCATTAATTGGTTGATGCTACGACTGATCCAATGGTTGCTGCGTTTGTATGGGAACTGTGTTTGTTATACCAGAAGCAATCAAAAGAGCGCTTGATCATTCCGAAGTATGAAGGTTACTTAACAATGGCGAAGAATCTTGCATTTTTGCTGAACGTGGTGAGCTTTCAAGTGGTATAAGTAATTTGGATCAGTTGGACGATGGAAGTTGTCTTTCAAATGCTGCCCAAGCAGCGAAATATCACAAATACTGCAAGAACAAATATGACAGTCTAAAGCCATATAGATTATCTGGTGAAAAGAAACAGAAAGGACATCCGCATTGCTCAGACCAAACTCCATCTACAACAAAATTAACAAGATCATCATGATTTTGTTCAGATGTGGAAAAGGTGTGCCTGTTTTGTGATGAAGGAGAAGGTAGAGACTAACTTGTGACTGTATCCACGCTGGGAATTGGGCCTACAATTCATACTCTTGCTCTACAATTGCAGGATAAAAACTGTTGAAGAAGTTATCGTCAACAGATTTGGTAGCATTAGAAGCCAAATATCACAAACTATGCCATAATCGTTTTCTAACAAGTGCGAAAGCTGCTGAACTTTCTCGATGAGAAGATTACCATAATCCTGAAGAAGTTGTTTATGGTACAGTTCTAACGGAATTGGTTCAATACATGCAGGATTCGTACTCATCTAGCAGTACTTCTCCGGTGTTTAAACTTTCTCATCTTACAAAATTAGTGTCTCATCACATGATGGAAATGGGAATACAAATCACAAAAATAAAATCAATAGAACACGTCTTAAGGAACAACTATTATCATTTATACCTGGTCTGAGAGCAGATAAATCGGGATGTGAAATTATTTTCACTTTCGAAAGGGATGTTGGCGATGCCATTCGCGATGCCTGGGCATTTAATGACTTTAGTGATGGCATGTGTCTGGGACGGGCACAATCAATCTTCTTCTACTGTCGTTACTTCTTTCCATGGTTCAAGTGTTACGATTATTCAGCATCCTCACAGTGAAGCAATATGCAGATTAACGATGACAGCGTTCGTATCCAGCTGTGGAACAAACAAACTGTCAATGGCCTCCCTGAATATTACACTACTCTTTCTGTCACTGGTCAAGTTACAAGTGACACACCTTTCCCAACTGTTAATATGCAGTACACTAACCGTAATCCTGCCTTCACCCCTAGGAAAGTTTTAAATCCTTGGCTTAACTCTGTCCTAGAGAGAATGCATATTGAAGACATATAAGGAATAGAGCATGTGCCTACAGTATCGTTTTCGGCTTTCCATGCACAAAATGAACCTGATGTTAGATAATAAGGTGTAATGCGTCATTGCTTCCACTTCTAAATGACGAATTTGCGACTCCAGCAATGGTACTTCATATGATGGATATCATACTAATGGCTACAGCAAAATTAAATGGAAATCAAACACCCGTGATTACATGTGACCAACCAGTATATGCTATTGGGAAACAACTGCAATGGAAATTTCCTGACAGATATGGCGAGGATCGCATCATACTCATAATGGGTGGCCTTCACATAGAAATGATGGTTATTAACTTACTTGGCAAGTGGTTAACTGGCAGTGGATGGACTGAATTAGTAACAAACGCTGGTAATGCAAGTTCTGGTGTTGCAAAATCCTGCCTTACATCGTCGCATGTAAAAAGATCTCGGTATGCACATGAAGTTACTTAACTGCCTTGCATTGTCTACAGATAAAAGCAATCAACGAAGCATGTGAAAGCATCAGTGACGAAGGCATTGAACTGTGGATTTTGTCGAAAACATTTGATTGTCCTCAGTTTGGTCTGAGCAATGCGGATGTCCTTCGTTTTTATTTTCACCAGATAATCTATCTGCCTTTAGACTGTTATATTTGTTATTGCAGGATTTGTGATATTTCGCTGCATTGGCAAAATGTGAAAGACAACTTCCATACTCCAACTGATCCAAATTACTTATTCCACTTGGAAGCTCACCATGTTCAGCAAAAATGCAAGATTCTTCGCCATTGTTAAGTAACCTTCATACTTCGGAATGATCAAGCGCTCTTTTGATTGCTTCTGGCCTAACAAACACAGTTCCCATACAAACGGAGCAACCACTGGGTCAGTCGTAGCATCAACCAATTCATGCTTCCTCTTCATTGACATGATTGGGTAATTTCTGTCTTCCTATGAGGTAGACGAAAGCAATATCTTCTTTACACGGTGAAGTTCCTCACACAACACATTTAGTATTACTGAATGGAATCTTATTAATTTACTTAATTAGTTCCTCACACAACACTTTTAGTATTACTGAATGTAATCTTATTAATTTACTCTATTTTATTTATTATTACATTTTTGAAGTTCCCCCGAAATTTAAATTTTGAGGGGGCTACGATTTTAAAAAGTACCCCCTAAAAATCTAGAATTTACTTACCTATGCATAAAAAATTACAACAATTACATCTGCTTCTTAATCAGTTATAAAGCCCCTCTATTACTTTTCGGAACCTCTATAAATTAAATTGTTGCCTTAATGACTTGCAGTACAACTCTACATTGTTTTGGCAAATTTACAGGAACTGTTTGTGATAAAATATAAGTCATATATACCGTTCGAAAGAAAATTGTTTGACAAACAATAAAGTATAAAACACATTTTCATCTACATGTAACGGATTCCAAGTTATTCAGCAAAATTTTTCGAAAAAATCAAAAACAAAAATGTTAATTCAGGTACAAATATTTCTGGTATTAAGAACCTAAACAATAATGTCAGATATACCGTTGGAAAGCAGGTTTTCTCCTGATTAATAATCACTAACAATATAGGTTAATATGAAAATACAAACCCAAGTTATATAGCAAAATATAGAAGCATGTCACAAAACTTTGGCGGCCATATTGATTACGTCATCAAAACCGCTAGAGGGCCAGGAAAATTTGTGTCCCGGGCTTTTTAGACTCGGCTACCCATGTACTATCTGAATCCAAAGTGGCGCATTGGTTGCCAGATGTGAAGTTTTTTTCAGCTAATTCACCCCACTGATCTGACAATGAAGATGACCGGCAAGAAAATATGATGTGAATTAATATTCGCGATGTGTTCCTAAAAGTATAACAGAAAATGAAATTTACAAATAAACGATGGATTCATTAATAGCCTAGGCTATAACAAAGTTCTCTAACCGATAATACACAATTTTCTAGTAAACTTATTATGTATTATTTCACATAGAAATTAATAACCAATGCCACCTTCATTACTACTTTTCAATTTAATAACATAACACGCTAGTAACATAATGTAGGATAAAATGCTAACATAATAACGAAGCATAAATGTATCGCGCGTCCGCCATATTGGATGTTTATCTGGTGTTTCGTGAGATATCTAGTGATCTGTCTACCGATAATTTATCGAGTGTTTTGTTGAATAAATAACCGTCACCTGACGTTTCAGAAACACTTATCGATTGATTAATGCAATCTAGTATTTATAATAATTAATGCACAATGTGCATTTATCTTAACCTACTGACAAACACCCAGTCCTGAACCCGCGAAAAGACTTTCCACTACAGAAAAATCCCCGACCCGGCCAGGAATCGAACCCGGGCCGCCGGAGTAGAAGGCAGGCGCTATACCGACTCACCCACGGCAACATTTATCTGACGTTTCAGAAACCCGGCCTAAATGTATCATTCACTGCAGTAAGTACAGATTGAGAGTTGCAGAAGATACATACGTTGTAGCCAGTCTATGCAGGGAAATATTACCAATGACCATTGAAATCATAAAGAAAGTTACTTAATTTTTCAATGCATCATTATACATATGATATATTTTCACAGTATATATAGAATTACAATATATGCAAACAAAACCAGGCATGGTAGGTGTTTTCGTATTAGGCCTATAGGTATACAGTACCGTAAGTATAAATACCATTTTTATTTCATTTAAAAACAAATTTCAAAAGATACAATATAGTTACATTAATTATATGCCTGTGGGCAGATCTTTGGACCTGGTCTGTAAATTTCTCTCTGCTTCTCCCCCATCTTTGCTTTGCTCTGTTAGTAATCGAATTGTAGTCAAATGGAATAATCAGTTCAGAAAGTGTAAGAGCGGAGGTTTTCCTGGAAAAGATTCTGAGTGAAGATTTCTCGGGTAGTCAGCCAGGTGTAGAAGTCAATTTTCCCCGACGTTTCGAAGGCCCACGCTGCCTCCATTTTTAAGGGCGTTGAAAATGGAGGCAGCGTGGGCCTTCGAAACATCGGAGAAAATTGACTTCTACACCTGGCTGACTACCCGAGAAACCTTCACTCAGTTCAGAAAGTGATTCGCTAAGAAGCAGTACATTGATGTCTTTCAAAATAATTATCCGAAAGCATGCATTCAAAATACAATTCCATATTGCTATAGTGCCCCAAACCATTCTCCGCATTTTGTAAGGCTTTATGTTTACATAATGCCGGGGGAATTATTAGTCGTATTACTGTCATCGTGTACAAAGAGAGACTGAAATACGGAAAACATTCATAAAACACATATTTTCATAAGTAAAACTTTAAAGATAGCAACAAACAGAAAACGTTTTGAAACCTGGGACTCTCGATTATGAAACGTTTTAGATAGACTCTATTTTGGTTAATTTCTCGTACTCTACATAAACAACTCTTACCGTTCAAATAAGTTAATTATTGAATTCTTCGTTGTTTTGTAAAATTTATTGAAACTTACTTTCAGTTATCTCTCTTGCAAAGAATAATATGACAGTGGTTACGAAACTTTTACTTCAGAGCAGTTTTACTATCTTATCAGGCATTTCCTGGAAAAGTAGCACGTCCTTCGTTTAAAATATATACCCACATTAATGGTAAATTCCTACTGGAAAAATACATTATTAGATTAACATTATCACACGCGATCTAATATTCTAGCACCCAGTATGCAACGATGCATGAGAAAATTTCGCAAATTGAACCTTCCCCCCAAAATTGATTTAGTTTTTTGTTGGCTATTTGATGTCCGAATGAATTTGTAGTTCCACCATATTACTGTATAATGCACTTATTACGTGTGACGTAACGGTATCATAATGACTAGGGCCCGGATTTGTATGTAAAAAATGTTTTTTTTTTCCTGATGCGTTAATTCCTAAAGCAAAGTTTAGTATGCGAATCGAGGTCCGACAAACGCAAATTCCAAATTTTATTTCACATAAAAATACATATTTTTCAAAAAAGTTATGTGAATAAATATTTTCGATAATTTCTCCATAAATACATATTTTAGTACTTTTCCGGGTTTTTTTATGTAATTTTTTCCCCTGATGCTCATATCAAGATCCGATAACCGCTAATTCCAAATCTTATTTTACATAAAAACATAATTTTTACAAAAAAGTTATCTGAATAAATATTTTTGATATATCTTCCATAAATAAATATTTTAATACTTTTCCTCATTTTCTCGTAACATTTTACAACAACCATTTGTATCTCGAAAGAATTCAATACAAATGCTGCACTTGCAATGAGGTGAGAGTGATTCACTTGCACTTGCTAATCGGGGAAGAACAGAACCCAATCTCAAGTACAGTGTTGTAATATGCAGATCATTTTGAAGCATTTGCATCTGTAGTAAGTGAACTGGACAAAGACGATGCCTCTGCAATTGATATTATTCAGCATTTAATATGTGATACTACTTTAAACTGTGACCTCGCTTTCATATCGGCTAATTCTGATTCACTCAATAAAGAAACTAGAAACTTCTGTAGATTTATTGAGTAATTCTGTTAAAGAAATACAGTATGTTGAAAGGCAACTTAACACTACCTCAGGTTCGAAAATAGAAGTTCTAAGAACATAATAATTAAAGGTATGTTTGAGAAAAATGGTGGCTACCAAACCCTCTACGAAGACGCTCAAGTTTTGGAAGGGTAGAACATAAATGAACTTGATACTCGTAGTGTGTGGGTTAGTGGTATATCCCTCTACAAATATGCAAGGTTAACTTCGTGTGAGTAGAACGTACCTTTTCTCAATATTTGGCATTATTCCAGATAACAAGCAAGGGTTTGTGATCCATAATCTGGAGATGACATTTGTTGTGCACTGCAAATCCAATCAATATTTTACATTTGATGTTGGCCACTTTCAATATAATTTGTTCTAGTAAGTTACGAACATTCTGGTGTTTTTTGTTTATTTTTTTTCAGATTTTCGTTTTAGTTTTAGCACATATTTTTTTAAATTTTAGCACATATTTTAAACATTTTTAGCACATAAAAAATAAATATTTTTAATTTTTTAGCACATAAAAATCCAGGCCCTAATAATGACACTCATTTCGAAACTGCTTTTCATTTTGACATCGATGTGGTATCGATCTAGAAGCCTTGAGGGTAGGAATTGAAAATTACATTATAAATATCCTGTATTTAAAATAAATCAATTATGATCACGTTAATTTTAATATCATTCTAAAGCTAATTCAATTCGTGTGAATAATGTTGACTTTGATATAAAATTTGGCGATTAATGACGTTTATATTATATTCCAAAACAATGAAAGGTACTTCTTATATTCTGCCTAAGAGTGTGAGATCGCAAGAAACAATTAATGAGCTTTAATGTCTTTGTGAAGTAATTGGTTTATTTATGTTGACTATTCCATTCATACGCCGTGTGTTTTATACTGACCAATAACTCTTAGCAGTTCCTCGGATACAGGTCAATCACGATCGTTTAACTTACAAAATGCTTGCTATTAATATGAGGATGCGATTTTATCTGATAAAACGTCAGCTGGTCGCGTGATGAATACGTGACATGATGCAAGTGATCATAATGTTTTTAAAAACATGATTTTGTACTAGCCTACATAACTTGTTTGGAAATTGAAATAATATAAATGTACATTGATTAAAAACACAATTTCAATCCGGTGCAAGCCACTTCGTGTACTTTATTCTGTTCCGCTAATAGCTTACCTGAATTAGGTTAACTATGCCTTTTATGCACTATTAGTAGTATTGGTTACAACATGGTAGCTCGAATCGATTCATGGATGGCTTATTCATAGTATGCCGTGATCTCGCAGCTGTTAGTTTTATCTTCTTTCGATATATAAGCGGCTTTGTCCTGACTGACTGATTGACTGACAGAGAATCGACGTAGAGCCTAAACTATAAGAGTAGAGATTTGGAATTTTGACAGTACCTTCGTTTCATAATGTAAGCACACTAAGGAAGGATTTTGCAAAATTTTGATTTTAAATGCCAAAAATCAAATATTTTCGAGGAGACGAAATACCTCATTACAAAGAATTAATCTAATACAAATCACATAGCATGTCCAGTTTTCATGATAACAGTGCATTGTTGGCAGTATTCACAGGTAGCTTTGGAAATAAGTGATACGGGACTTTGACCAATTAGAAAAGCTATCGATAGAATTAATTCGTATAAATAAATAATGAAATCCACGAAATTAATGCATAATATATTTTTCTTACTTCACATTTTGAGGTATAATAAGAGTTTGTATTACTGGGACAGCATTTTCAGTTGTCTCAGCCTGAGTGTGCCAACGAGTAGGCCTATGCCATATGAGAAGTCGGTAAAAATTTCTATCCACTGATACGTTATTCATAGCTGTAGGTTCTGTATTTTTATGAGAATATTATAGGAGAAAAATTCTCTGACACTGGGACTTGAACCCAGGACCTTTGTCTATCCGTGCCAATGCTCTACCAACTGAGCTAACCTAGAGTTCACTTACAGTGCCAGCTGGAACCTCTCTCCTATGACTGATTGCCCTTAATGGCCTACCTCACTGATAGACAAATTATGGCATGCAGTACTGTGAGACATACTAATTAGTGTTTTTTGTACAGTTAACATAGAAGACGGATATATATTGGATACTAGTGTAAGCCTATATATATATATGACATTATTCACAGCATGCCACCCCGTTGTGTGGCCTGTATTGCTGCCAGAGGTGGTCACACCCCATACTGAAAGTGAACGCGTTTTTCTGGATGTGTGTGAAAGTCATTACGTGTGACAAAAAGAGGCGTTTCGTTTTACTGGTACGCACAAACGTTGCAATAGTTTACTTTCTTTATTCCTCATATTGTTTATACGTTACTGTCACCTGTTTATACTGTTTTGTGGCAAAATAAACCACCAAAGTTTAAATTTCGGTTTGTTGCTTTAATTTTGGACACTAATGTGTGTATATATATATATATATATATATATATATATATATATATATATATATGTATATATATACACAACGGGGTGGCATGCTGTGAATAATGTCATCAATAGAGTTCGGATGTTTATGACCTAAAAAATGAAAAATATGACTGAAAATATGACCTTAAAATGACTAAATATGACCCAAAAATACTAAATATGATCTCATAAAAGAACGTATTTTCTAAAAATAAATGTTCCAATTTAAAGCGTTCAATGACACCAAATTATTACCACATGAATTCAATCAGATAATCACTTTTTAACAATTTTATAGGTGATTTACAGTTTTACTTGTAAAGAACTTCTAATCTGTTAACATTTGCAGATACAACTACAGATGTGAATTGAAAATATTTTAAATACATGCCTACTGGAAGTTGTTAACAAAAGGGAATAAGAGGTAAATTAATTGTGCTATTACTTGTTATTGTCCCTTCACATTTTAGTTACAGTAAAACAAAAATATTCGTGACTCTTTTTCGAAAAAAAAAAATTAAGTCGACAATTTAGTGCACATACTGCATAACTGTGCTCTTTTACGGAATTTATAATTGAAACATGACGTTAAATTACAAATATGACCGAAATATGATCAAGACCATGAACATGACCAAAATATGACTTTATATGGAAAATAGAAAGGATCCGATTAGGATAACAAATGTACAATCCATGTTTAATTTGTGTTTGCGGCGAGAACGGAGGTCAGGATAAAAATATGACATGTCATAAACATCCTAACCCTAGTCATCAATCTCATTTTGAGGCAATAACGCTCATTCTTCTTGCAGAGGAGCTCGCTAGCCTGAAGGGTGGTTGGTGGATGTTCACGTGAAGCAAGTCGTCTCCCTTGTGCATCCCAGATATGCTCTATACCATATATGGGCAGGCAACGCCCGGCCCGCGGGCCGGATATGGCCCTCCCTGACTTTTGATCCGGCCCGCGGAACATTTTAAAATTGCACTCGAAAAAGTAAATATTTTCGGTTCACGGATTGATGCCAACATTGATTATCTTGTTTCTCAAATTCAAGCTCAAGCTTCTCATTAATTTCTGCTGATTGTAAGTAAATACCTAATCAGTTCGATATTGTTCTCATTCATGTAACTTCAGCATTATACTTTATAAATATGAAAAACCGCATCATGATTATTTTTTCACAATTACCTATTATCTCCGGCCCGCGACTTCATAAATATCGTAAAGTTTAGCCCGTATCTTTCCAAAGATTGCCCATACCTGCTCTATACTATAGAGCGTTTCTCAACCAATGGTCCGCAAAGACGGTGCAGATGGTCCTCAGACATAATTTTAAAATATCATAAAGCAAGCGGAAAGTAAAGAAGTAAAATTTTTCACATATTTCGTTATAATGACCTATACTTAATACCCAAATATATTAAGAATATAGGCCTTCTTTTAAAAAAGGGATGTAAAATTAGGGGTCCGTATTTTTTTTAGACATTTTAAAGGTCCTCGGGTTCAAAAAGGTTGAGAAACGCTGATCTATAGGATTCAAATCGGGAAAGCGAGCAGGCCAATCCATGCGTGCAATATCTTCAGTTTCTAGGAAAACATCCACCACCTGTGCTCTATGAGGACGAGCATTATCATCCATCAGTACGAAGTCAGGAACCACAGCACCTCGAAACAACCGCACATGAGGTGCCAAGATCTCGTCACGATACCTGACAGCAGTATTAAACCTTGCCGATTTACCCATACAACTTCATGAAGAGGTGTTCGGGTAGTCAACAGAATTCCTGCCCACACCATTATTATTCCACCTCCATTTTGGTCTCTTTCCACAATGTTCGCGTCCCGAAATCATGTTCCAGGTTCTCTCCAGATGCGAATCCGTCGAGAATCATTTTCAAGACAAAATCTGGACTCATCTGTAAAGAGAACATTGGCCCACTTTTCGACCATCCAATTGGCATGTTGATGACTCCACTCTAGACGTATTCTTCTGTAAATACTCGTCAGGGCAGTAGCGGCTTGTGGCTCAGGACTATGGTGTGCTGCAAATACCATTTCATACAGGAAACTTAAGATATTTTTTTTAATGATTAGTAGGCCTATCTAAGCTTCTCGTCTCGAAATCTATCTCTGGGAACTCTCACGCGATTTTCTCTGCCCTAATTATTATTTTGCGAATTTCTCTCGTCGTAATCTATCTCTCCGAAACTCTCGTAAATAGTGTATAACATTATTATTCTTGTAGTCTACTGATTAATATTAAACCAATATTTCTTAATTCATTCTTTCTACATGTTCGTTCCTCTCTGACTTTCTTTTTTATAACCAGTCACCAATCCCTTGTACTCTACACCCTTGCCTTATATCACAATTCCTTGCCTAGTCCATTAATATTCTTCCTGTGGGTTTTATTAAACACAAGCACCAATTAAATTCTAAATGTAACTTTCCTGAGTTTAATGTGATTAAGTTATTTATTTTCTGACTGCAAAAATGTCTCGTGCATTGTCCCTACAGCAGATGAACTATTTCACGAGAGTTTTAAGAGAGATAGATTGCGACGGGAGAAATTAGCACAAAAATAATTAGGGCAGAGAAAATCGCGTGAGAGTTCCTAGAGATGGATTAAGGCGGCAGGAAATAGTAATTATTATGCTTAAGGTGCAGAACGTTGTGTGAGAGAGAAAATAGCAAAATAATAATAATAATAATAATAATAACAAGCGAAGGGCAGCGAAAACCGCGTAAGAGTTCCCCGACATGGAATAAGAGACAAGAAAATAGTATTTTTAATGATCGAGGTAGAGGAAGTCGCGTTAGTGTTTCCAGTGCGAGAGAATACTTAATCGGGGTTGTGGAATCCGTGTTTCTGGATATAACACATTCAAATTTGGCGGTGAAGATGAAAGGCATTGCTTACTACATCACGGCCCTCTACCGTCAGACAGTGGAAGATCTTGTCACTTAACTAACAGCGCGCTCGCCGTTGAGTCGTGCTAATTACTTCACGTCTCATCGGCCTCGAAATCTCATGCTGGGGGACCCTCCGCAGCACATTCTGCAGGTTAATACTGGCATATACGCCAATACAGTCAAGCTTTGGAATGACGTCACAGCCCTACGAGAGAGGTGCTGTTTAGAGAATCATATCACGAGGCGGAAAAGATAATATTCACATTACCGACTCTGATTCATTTACCTGTTTGTGGTAGGTCTGCCGCTAATTGGGTGTCCGCGGGAACCAATCAAGGCGCTCTGGGTCTTTGGACATCGCAGTTTATATAATAGACTAGCTTAAAAGGCCCGGCGTCGCCCGGGTTTTTTATTTTGTAATTGGAAATTATCTTATGAAGGACTTTCGATTTTTAAATTATAGGTCATTATATAGGTACTTAGAATTTGAAATAGGAAGAACGACTTATCACACTCAAACTATTCCCTCGGAAAACGCTAGGTATAGCTTTTTATGGCTCATAGAGGATGTAGAATTTTGCATCCCATCGCTTGTACACAGCAAGCCGGTAGGGGTTCAGAAGAAACAAATTCCGGTATCATAAAATTGTATTGTCTTTGAGTGATATTTTATTTCTCACTCTCATGTTACCATAAAACCGTTTTGGGGATGAAATTAAACAGAAATGTAATATCACTTTCATACTTCTCTCTCCAAAAACCTGCTATATAATAATATACACATTACCATACATCGTATTGTTTTCTCTATGTCCAGGGTACAGAAAGTTATGTGACTGCATTATTTTCGTGGATTTCATTCTTTAATACTTATTTATAACATGAATTATATTGATTGTTCTCTAATTGGTTAAGTCTCGTTTCATTTATTTCCAAAGCCTTATGTGAAGACTGCCAACAATACTGTTGTCAAGTGAACTGTGATTTGAATTTGATAATTCTGTGTAGAAAGGGATTAAGTATTCTCAAAAACATTTAATTTTTGGCATTTAAAATCAATTTTTTTTCAAAATCATTTCTTAGTGAGCACCTACATTATGAAACGAAGGTACTGTCAAAATTCCAAGTCTTTACCTGTTATAGTTTAGGCTCTACGTTGATTCTCTGTCAGTCAGTCAGGACAAAGCCTTTTATATAAGTTATAAACAGAGATCATCTAAATTATAATTAAATTAAACATAATACCTGTATGCAAGCCAATAAAGTCACCACCGTGACAGTGGTCAACACCGTAACGAATTTCTTCGTGTTGGAGTTGACCGTTACGGAGGTGGACATTTTTTTTCTGTCCATCATGTTTTCGAAGTTGAGACTGAAAACAAACGATGATTCATCACATGCTTTATCTTCAAATACAGCCAAAAATTCTTTGCTAAACTAAAAATAAATATCACAGAATCACACTTTTTTCTACGTTACGGTGTTGACATTCAATTAAGGTACTTTCCTTAAAAATCTGGTTTTTTGCACTTATGTTTCCTACAATCACACAAGCAATATTTTTGTGGTTGCCACATTGTTGCAATCGTTCTGCCGAATTAACTCATGGGTGTAGGTTATGCCGCTATAGCATAGTTGGCGCAAATTTAATTCCTACGTGCGTTACGGTGTTGACTATTGTAATGCAGGGACACTCAGTTAAACACTTAAATAAAAATCTGATGTGAAAGTCACATAACTTCCTCTGCCCAAATAAAAGTTAGCAGTATTCACATATCCTTGTATAGAATCGCAAGACACAATTTAAGCTAATTATTCTATAAATATCTTATAGCCCCTTCTTTGAATGTTGCGACTAAAAACATAGGCTATGGACAAACAAAGAAAAAATAAGATAAACAAGTGACTGCAAACGTTTATTGAATTTTCCCCCATTAAGAATAATTTCCGAAATTTATTGAATAATCCCCTCAGATATTTCTTTACCGTAAGCATGGCCAACAATACATCTTTCTCACTTCACGTACTTATATTATATATAATGTATAATATAATATATTATATTATATAGAATAAAAGACCGTGAATGTCCACGTATTGAGCTGTTCACCAGGCAAGACAGTGTTTCTACAAACAGTGGGTAACTTACAACCACCCTTCAGAGAATTTTTTTTTAAGTTTCAAATAAAAATTTTAGCTCTTGGTATAAGCACTCCATGTACAAAATACAAAGGAAATCGTTTGAGCCGTATGTAGAAAATCGCAAAGAACAAAATTTTATTCATGTAAAGTCCCCTTAAATATAAGAGAAGGTTGTCGCAAATCTTCGTGTGACAACCTCAGAAGGTACCTAACCCAAATACAAAATTTTGTTTTCGTACGATTTTCCGTTACAAGAGGCCGTATTGCAAAGAGCGCGTATTCACAGTGGGTGGCTTATAACTACCCTTCAGAGAATTTTTTCGAAAAAAATGTTTCAAATAAAAGTTTTAGCTCTTGGTATAAGCAATCCATGTAAACAATTTGAAGAAAATCGTTAAGCCGTTTTCGATAAAATTGCGAAAAACGAAAATTTCTTCATGTAAAGTCCCCTTAAAAATAATAGAAACTTGTCGCCAATCTTCGGCTCATATCTTCAGAAGGTACCTGACTCAAATATAAAATTTTGCTTTCATATGCTTTTCCGTTTTGGAGCTAGCCTGTTCACAGACAGACACACAGACACGTACCCAAAAATAGTATTTTTGGATTCAGGCGGCCTTGAAACGTGTATAGCCTATATTCTAAAAACTCAACTTCGAATTGTGGGGTCGAAAACAATACTTCCTCTACCTATAGTGCCTATGGCAAGGACAGAGGAAGTAAAAATAAATAACACAGTATAAATATGAATAAAATAACTATCGTAACATCATAAATGAGAGTAAGCATACCTTCTGCAGTCCCTGTATTTACAATTTTTATATTTTTTTAAGACTTCTCGGTCAATTTCTTAGCTTTCGTACGTGCAGTATTTCGAGTAGGGACGGTGATTTCAGGGGTAATTTGTAGTTCCTGTCAACATTTCAAGCTATAAAAATTTCACAATATATCAAAATAAAAATAAAGTTCTTTTATATTTTAACTAGATAAATGACGATTACATTAGAGTAAATAGTAAAAAGGGAGGAAATTTCTAATTTACGAGACTGGCAAGGTTGGGACACGAAATTCCCCACAATGGGAAGAATGGCCCATGAATTTTAAGTCACACTTAAGTTATTTCGGTTTTTGCTGTTGGAATTGTTAAAATTATAATATATACACCAATATAAAATAATATTACTAATTTCAGGTCAATTTGAAAACATATAACTACAGTACTGTAATGTGTGTAGATAAAACACACAGACTAAGTAGGTCTGCTGTGATAATTAACCAATTTTATCTAATAAATACCGACGAGTCTGTTTTTACGATAAGATGTTAATTTAATGTTTGAGCTCACCTTTGTTTATTTATTTTATTTAATATAACTTATCATTATTGTAATCAGTTTCCATTGTATTTAATGTAAATGCAAATCGATCATTGGGCCTATTATTATTATTATTATTATTGTTATTATTAATATTATACTTTTTTAGGTGGGTAAATAATAAACCGGTGTTAACAACAATGCCTTCGCTAATATTTTACAATTTTATATGTAGTTACTATGTTGGCGCTCCTGAAATCATCGGTTTGGTCAACAAATGGTTTTTAAACTCATCGGCAGTGCTTTAGTTGGGCCGGTACGCACCCTTCTACCATACCGGGAAAAATATGTGCTCCGGTACGTCGTACTGGCAGTACAGGAACGAGATTGTCCTAAAATACTTATGTCTAATTCAATACCAAAAATGACAAGCACTATTAAATTCTCCACAGATATGCGTTCTAATCTTCACCTTCGTGCGCATTTCTACAGTTACTTTCTCCTTAGATCACATGTTGGCTAGCCACCTTGTTTTCATAAAATGTGTGGGACCACCACTAGACGTTTTTGATCCTGCTCCATACGTCAGGTCATGACTACAAGGAGGCAATAGGTCAACAGAAGAAACTGCATGCAGAAAATGTCAACCGAAGGATTACATTCAGTATGAGGCGATATGGAAAATTTTGAAGTAAGATGAGTACCCCCAAAAAATATTTTCCAACTAAAGCACTGCTCATCGGTCATCATTAGGGCCCGGATTTTTATGTACTAAAAAACTTAAAAATATTCATCTTTTATGTGCTAAAAACGTTTAAAATATGTGCTAAAACTAAAAAGAAAATCTGAAAAAAAAAACAACAGAATGTTCGTAACTTACTATAACAAATTATATTGAAAGTCGCCAACATCAGATGTAAAATGTTGATTGGATTTGCAGTGCACAACAAATGTCATCTCCAGATTATGGATCACAAATCCTTGCCTATTATCCGAGAATAATGCCTAATATTGTGAAGAGGTACGTTCTACTCACACGAAGTTAACCTTGCTTATTTGTAGAGGGATATACCACTAACCCACACACTACGAGTATCAAGTTCACTTAAGCTCTACCCTTCCAAAACTTGAGCGACTTCGTAGAGGGTTTGGTAGCCACCATTTTTCTCAAACATACCTTTGAGGTAGTGTTAAGTTGCCTTTCAACATGCTGTATTTCTTTAACTGAATTACTCAATAAATCTACAGAAGTTTCTAGTTTCTTTATTGAGTGAATCAAAATTAGCCGATATGAAAGCCAAGTCACATTTTAAAGTAGTATCACATATTAAATGCTGAATAATCTCGTCTTTGTCCCGTTCACTTACTACAGATGCAAATGCTTCAAACTGATCTGCATATTACAACACGGTACTTGAGATTGGGTTCTGTTATTCCCCGATAAGCAAGTTCAAGTGAATCACTCTCACCTCATTGCAAGTGCAGCATTTTGATTGAATTCTTTCGAGATACAAATGTTTGTTGTAAAATGTTACGAGAGAATGAGGAAAAGTATTAAAATATTTATTTATGGAGGATATATAAAAAATATTTATTCACATAACTTTTTTGTAAAAATTATGTATTTATGTAAAATAAAATTTGGCATTAGCGGTTATCGGATCTTGATATGAGCATCAGGGGGAAAAAATTACATAAAAAAGCCGGAAAAGTACTAAAATGTGTATTTATGGAGAAAATATCGAAAATATTTATTCACGTTACTTTTTTGGTAAAATATGTATTTTTATGTGAAATAAAATTTGGAATTTGCGTTTGTCGGACCTCGATTTGCATACTAAACTTTGTTTTAGGAATGTACGCATCAGGGGAAAAAAAAACATTTTTTTACATACAAATCCGGCCCTAGTCATCATGAATCCATCGAGAAAAATTGCGAAATCCAGCCTTCCAGTCGGTTCATCTGTCCGATGAATTTAGAAACTCGTCTCAGGGGCCGTATTCTGTAACTCCACCAACGCTCTCAACTACGATTACACCAATGTAACTAGAAAACGTTATTCTGTAACTATTGGTGTCAAGTATCGATCTTGAAATCACACCAATATATTGCTGGAAATATTGGTGACACACCGACGGCTCCAAACCCCTCGGTGAGCTCAACAACAACTCGAAAGTACCAAAATATCGCAAAATTTGCAGAAATATCGACATATTTGTGATACAATGGCCGCTTATATCCTAATTGGGCGACTTCGTGATGGTGTCAATAGCTATATTTTCGTAATAACAGAGAAGGTACAGTATATATCCATTAATGAATAGATTCTTAGTATTTGTTAATATGTTTTTATCAATATAAAAACTAAATACATAATTTTATTTTGCAACAAGCATGTTTGAGGTTATGTTTGCATAATTGCACATAATATTAATTATTTTACTTTATCTTGTTTCAGATTTGGAATTGTAATCCATGTGATCTGCATTAAAGAGTGGACAACATAATATGCACCAATAATAAGCTTAACGAACACTTATGGGTGTCACCTCTATGTAGGCCTAAATTTTTTAATGTAGTGTAAAATTTTGTTCAGTTCATTCGAAAGAACAGTGCACAAGTAGGTCATTTGCAATTGAGAAAAACATCCCACTCAAGCAATGCTTCAAGTAGTGAGATGTTGTTGGCTTTTTGTAATTTTCAGGAAATAATGACGAAGACTGTGCTTATTAGAACTGAGCAAAGTGCCATGAACTCATGATACATATAATAGTTTTTTTGTACCAAAGTTTACTTTGTAAGTGTGTGTGTACTATATCACTCAGCAAAATATGATGTACATTGTCCTTACTTTTAAATATACTGGTAGCCTATATAGCATTTACTAGTTTATAAAACTTTTCACACCTAGAGAAGCATCTGTTTTTAACTGCACAAAAAATATGCCTCCCTGCCAATGTAGCCTATTGTAATTGAAAATATTATTTAAATCTAGCTACAATATTGGCTTTACCAATTTTTTGTCTAATTTAAACCATCTATTTTATTCCCTCTAATTCCTTTTATAATAATATGAGCTATATTGTATCTCATGATTTTCCGTCAAGTGGGTGTGGCTTATACTATGTAAGTTGAAATGCATGTTGAATTTTCAGAGCCATTTTCCCATAACTTGATATTTTCAACACAAAAGGCACAATATCTCTTAAAGTAATGGTCCAAATTGCATGAAACTTTGCACACCCATAGTTTTTTGTGTGTTCTAGAGGATAAACCTAAATAATCTGATGTATTTGCAACACAAGATTATTTCACTTGTGAACATGATGTGAAAAAATTCGTAATAATTTTATATTGAAATTTTAAAATGCCTGAAAATTGTATCAGGCATACCACAGTATAAATTGATGGTTTATCCTCGAGATTATAGTGTCAGCTGTGAATAAAAAAAATATTACACCAATCAGATTGACTTTTGCATGAAATCATGTTACTTAGGCTTAATCGCATGCTGAAAAATAAAATAATTTTCTAATATCAACCTTCATATTTGTGACACTGTAATAATTTTTGTGCTCATTTCAACCGCCAAATGTATACTTCTAATGTCCAAAATTTCATTTTATTATTGCAAATAGTGTTGAAGATATCGAACAGTTACTGCAATGCCTGCTTGGGCATGGTCTCTTGGTGTATGAGCCCCTTAAGACACTTTTTCAGTGATATTATGGTGTTATTTAAATTAATATATAATTATGAACAACTATGAGGCCAATTGTAATGTTTCAAAGTACTGTGTAAATTAAATACTAATGAATTCATTTTAAGTTAACCTAAAACGCAATTAATTTATTTCAAGGGTTTTATAAATGTCATAAAAGCAGTAGGCAAGATAAGATACTCTTATTTGCTTAAACTTTACTATTTGCTTTATCTATATAAAAATAATTTTATAATTGGCTTGTGTTCTATAAATTAAGTAAAAACTCCTACTGAATTTTTTTTTTACTTTCTCTGCCTGTACCATAGGTAATACAGATAAAGGAAGTATTGTTTTCGACCCCAACTTTGAAGTTGAGTTTTTAGCCCAAATACACATTTTGAGGTATTCTGAATCCCCAAATACTATTTTCGGAAACATGTCTGTGTGGTAGTGTGTCAACAGCCTAGCTCCAGAATGGAAAATCGTAAGAATTTTTTTTTTGTATTTGGGTTGGGTACCTTCTGAAGATGTGACACAAGGATTGGCGACAAGTTTCTCTTATTTTTAAAGGGACTTTACATGAAAAAATGTTCGTTTTTCGCGATTTTATCGATTTGTTTAAATTTTGCACATGGGTTGCTTATAAGTTACTTGGACTTAAAACTTTATTTGAAACTTTTTTCGAAGAAATTCTCTTTAGGGTAGTTATAAGCCACCCACTCTGAATACGTGCTAAAAGTTTTATTTGAAATATTTTTTCGAAGAAAATCTCTAAAGTGTAGTCTTTATCTGAATGTGAAGTGAGAAAAATGTATTGTGCATGCTTAAAGTAAAGAAAGTTATGAGAGTACAATAAATATATTTT
Organism: Ectobius pallidus; assembly: GCA_964059195.1. Taxonomy (NCBI): domain Eukaryota; kingdom Metazoa; phylum Arthropoda; class Insecta; order Blattodea; family Ectobiidae; genus Ectobius; species Ectobius pallidus. The sequence continues at coordinate 48,479,849 of CAXKWD010000008.1, forward strand.
ATTTGGGTTGTGTATCCTTCGGGGATGTGATGTGTTAAGGACATTCTCTTTATTTATACAACCAATTTACATTACAAGAATGTCATACACAATAATTATATTATACTGAGAGACTAACTTTTATTTGAACAGAGATTGGAAAGTTCATTCCTTTCACTGAGTATGAATCCAGCAACATTTTGTTAAAATGAGTATTCTGAAAAGGGCTACATCTTACTTTCTGTTAATCGTTAAAATGAATACTTTCACACAAACGAGGTGAGTTGCAATGGAAATATATAACTACTTCGAGATTGCATATTTTTTTATAATCATAATTTAAATCAGACATTGGCAAACTATTGCGGAATTTGCTAATTGGATTCCCCGAGATACCCTCCTTATTATATATATATATATGACAGTAGCCTAAACATTACTAAAAACCATTGGCATTTTGCGAATTTCTCCTATTATTATAAATCCGCCTTTTCCCCCTATAAGAGTCTTGCAACATGACAGTACGTGTAATATAAACGCCCACTTTCAAAATATATACATGAAATTAAACTCCCGCCCAGTTTGGAAATTATGAAATCACATTCCCGCACTCCATCAGCCAATGATATTCATTGCAGTTTGTTAAGACAGATTTCTCATAGCTACTTTCATTGCCAACATTCACGAAAATTCACAAAGTTATTGGTGGGCCTCAACAACGGTTCTCCAGATACCAACAGGGAGTTACAGAATCGCTCACGCTCTGGCCGTTGGTATCTTGCTGTCGGTTGTTGAGCTCTCAACAACACCAATGCGTTGGTGACGAAAGTTACAGAATACCGCCCCAGATCTCTTTAAACCGACCTTGGGCGGATGGAGTAGTATGTGCTGCTATCTAATGGTCAAATCGCAAACATTGCGATATGCAGCAGGCGAAAGTGAAAGTTGTGCTCATTGGTTGTGTCATTGCCGTTACTTGTTTATTGTTTTTTTTTTAACAAGTGCTGGTGTAGAACACTGAAGTGCTGCTTTTTGACAAGAGGTTGTCGAAATTATTATTGAATATTATTACTCGAATACACTGTTAAACTCTAGGCCAGAGAATATCTGGCCAATCACAAATAAATGTATAGTACAATGTAACATTTGTTTACCTTAAGAACGTTAATGATCATAATTTATTTCTTCTGGGCTTTTGTTATTGTTAATTTTGTAATCTAGAGTAGCAACGATGGACGAAAAGGGCTTGGCGTTATATTGATACTGATTATCGGTATATTGTAACTTGGAGTACCCGAGAATAAGTTAATTTTCTTAGAAAAATATTACTTTTTATTTTTTTAGGTTATGAGGAGTCTAAATTCCCAAGAAATAGGGGATATTCTTGAATCTTGTTCTGAAACTCGCACACAAACTTCTGAGAAGGCAGAAGAAGATAATGATGTTTTATCCAAGAAACTTCCAGGATTACCTTGCAAGAGATGGCTGACTGAATCAGCATCTTCAAGTCATAATAATAGTGCCCCTACAACAAGTAAGGAAAAAGGTTAATATGCTATTATTTAAAATGTCGACTCAAAAACATTTTCCAGTACAAGTGTTAGAAAATTAGTACAATACACTATTTAAAAATAATACAATTCAATTACTCATAAGTTAATAGAAATTAGGGCGAAAGATAAGAGTAAGTCACCCCTTATGCTCCGAACAATGCGTTGCTATGGCGACCACACGCTTGTTATCTCGGCACTCCCGACCGTTCCTTCTCTCCAAACTCCCGATCGTACCAAATACCAGCTACCAACCCTTGCACCAAAGTGACAACCCGCTAGCTCACTCGGCACTCCCGATCAGACCACAATCACCTCTGCATATAGTCTAAATAATGCATAACACTATCCACATAGTTAAGTGTGCAAAGTGGAGGCGGTAGCCGAAGTGAAGCGCCCTTGCATTTTCAAATAATGTACGATATACTGTTTGTAGGTTTCGAAAATGTGGCATATTATATTTTCCAGAAGTTAGTCAGCCTGTCACTTTTTGTTTAGCGGTATGACGTCACACCACCAACGTCCAATCACGAGTTTCTACGTAATATGAGGACAGAAGAATTTGCTACATCGTGGTATAAAAGAAAGTGCATCGCAAGGGCGTGGAGGGTGGGAACATTCTTCCAAGGTGCGACTTACATTTATTTTTTCCCGAAATTAGAAGAAAAATCCCATCTACGGGGACCATTTTTTAGAACAGAGATTCTCTTCATAAAACACTTATATCACACGTATTTTGTTATAGATAGATGTGTGGAGAGGAGATGTTGTCTTGGCGAATGATTTGGTCCAACCCACCCGCCCTAATTGATACACTTTCTTTTATATCACGATCTAGCGAAAACTCCCTTCATCTCCACCATTTTTCTGTCCTCGTCCTCCTGATTGGACGTTGGAGGTGTGACGTCATATCGCTAAACAAGATATGATTGTGGATGAACAGTGTGACAAACCTACAAAGGTACAAGCCACTAGCTGCTCGTAAGAAATGGTGGTTGTGCTATCAGTATATTGCTCCTTAACTAACATAAACGTTCCTAACCTAACAAAACATCGGAGGTATTCAGTACATTGCTCCTTAACTAACATAAACGTTCCTAACCTAACAGTTGGTAACCATGTAGACCCTATCGCTCACAAACAAAAAACATCACACAGTCCGTGGAAATGTGAATATCGCGTGAATTGGTCCCCGTAATTGGGATTATGCCGAAATTTGGGGCATGTTACTAGTCCTCAAACAGGATAATATTTATTTCAGGTACAAAACAGATATGTGCCAGCCCGGTAAGTTCTGCTCACTGTCCAGTCCATTGCCATGGTGACCTCAGCCCCATTCCCTTAGTCTTCAACCTTTCCCCTTGTTAACAAGCTGCTCGCTGCTCAGTGCCAGGAATACAGCTCACTCTTACTCTTGTACCAAATCATTTAATTAGTTGATTATTATAACAAATTAATATACCAATTTCACAATACGAAAACTACCCTTCTACCAACTCATTTTATAGGGACCAAAGCAAAATACCTTTAATAGTAATATCGATCACTTTTCTTTGATATCGGCGAACAGCAATACTAGTTCCATCTGTTGGCCCGGAATTAGCGGCAGCAGAACAGCTGATTTCTTGCCTTTGTGTCAGAGCTGTGCATGAAGTAATTTAATGTAATATATTTCAAAATCTAGTAAATTATATAAACAGTGGCGAATTACAAAGCTGGCATAATAGGCCCTATATGTAATTTATTGTTGTAGCAATTATAAGTGGCAGGTAGATTCTAGAGGGTCATTCCATGCCAGATCATCCAGCCAAGCTATGCATTGTCCACCCCACCATCTCAGATTTGGTTGAAATTTGTTAACAAGCTGCTCGCTGCTCAGTGCCGGCAATGCAGCTTATTCTCTAGTGCCAGGAATACAGCTTACTCTTGTACTAAATCATTTAATTAGTTGATTATTATAACAAATTAATATACCAATTTCACAATACGAAAACTACCCTTCTACCAACTCATTTTGTAGGGACCAAAGCAAATACCTTTAATAGTAATATCGATTACTTTTCTTTGATATCGGCGAACAGCAACATTAGTTCCATCTGTTGGCCCGGAATTAGCAGCAGCAGAACAGCTGATTTCTCGCCTTTGTGTCAGAGCTGTGCATGAAGTAATTTAATGTAATACCGGTATATTTCGAAATCTAGTAAATTATATAAACAGTGGCGAATTACGAAGCTGGCATAATATATGTAATTTATTGTTGCAGCAATTATAAGTGGCAGGTAGATTCTAGATCTTTATTTCGTTTTCCTAAAGACAAGGCTCTGTAAGAACACTAAACTACAGTGAGTCCCACGCAAGAGTTGGCCAGTGACACGGGTTTCTGCGTCGTGGCTGGCACAGCTCCAACTCCCGAGCGATCGGGTGAAATATCTACGCAAATAATGCCGCGGTCGGTGTAATGATTCAGGTTCTCACATTTACAGTTAAAATTACAATGAAAATAACCACGTACCTCATCACAAGGGATGTTGGAAATGTTCTCCTCTTGCATCCACACAATACTGGCACCTTTTTTGGAAATTTTCTTTCACGTGCATAAGCTCAGCTTCCGAGATACAGTTAATTTCTTTTGTGATATTGTCGTTAAGTTCTTCTTATGTATGGGAAATTGACCTATACACTTTATTTTTCAAGTTTCCTCATAAAGAATATTTACATACTGTTAGAAGGACTTAAAGACAATATCACGTAGGCCTATCACAAGAGAAAGTAACTCTGTTTCGGAAGCTGAACTTATGCGCGTGAAAGAAAATTTCCTAAAAAGGTGCCAGTATTGTGTGGATGCAAGAGGAGAACATATCCAGCATCTTTTGTGATAAGGTACGTGGTTATTTTCATTGTAATTTTAACTGTAAATGTAAGAACCTGAATCATTACACCGACCGCGGCATTATTTGCGTAGATATTTCACCCGATCGCTCGGGAGTTGGAGCTGTGCCAGCCGCTACGCAGAAACCTGCGTCATTGGCCAACTCTTGCTTGGGACTCACTGTAGATAAAATGAGCATATATTCTTGTTTCTTATTAAATAAGAAGATAAAATTTTGGTTGTGATGTATTTAATTGCAGTTGTCAACAGTGAGTTCTGAAAGCCAATGGATAGCTTTAGATGAATTATTTCCAAAAGAGAACCCTGATAAATTGTACAATAGCCACAGAAATTGTGATGCTCACTTAAAAACATAAGATTTCAGGAATCTGAACCCAATGCAAGGACGAATTAAAGGGGACTCTGGAACCCTTCCCAAATATGAGATTTTTTAAACTTTAGTTAGAAAATTCAATGTGATGTGCCCCCAGAAACTATGTTCTATATCACTTAGAAAGGGAATGGTTAATCAGTTTGTAGTGATAAACGACTGAAAAAAAAAAACAAGTAGCCTATTTAAATTTGTACAAATATTTTGTATATTGTATATTTTGCATATTTTCACTCGGTAATGAGGTACGGGATCATATTCTGGGGCAACTCTCCCCGTAGGGAGAAAATATTTAGATTACAAAAGCGGGCAATAACAATAATATGTGGAAAGAAAAAAAAGGGAATCTTGTAAACCGCTATTTGAAAAATTAAAAGTCTTACAGGGGAGTATATATACTCTGTTATGTGTTATGTAGTGAATAATATTGATAAATTTCAAACTAATTTTAGTGTACACGGACGTACTACCAGAAACATGAATGATCTACACAGACCAAATAACTCGTTAAAACTCTTTCAGAAGGGTGCTTATTATTCTGCAGTACAGATATATAACAAGCTTCCAAACAACATTAAATTATTATGTATTCAAAGAAAGAGCAAACCTTTCAAAACAGCTGTCAAGGAATTTTTAATAACTCACACCTTCTACAATTTGGAGGAATATTTCCAGCTTGGATAAATTTGGCAGCTTACAGTTTCTGTAGGCCTATATTATTGTTATAACATGCATGTATTTTTTGATCTGACGTGTTCTATATCCTTGAGCCCCGCTCATCACAGGATCTACAGGACAAGATATCTACATCTACAGGACAAGATATCTACATCTACATGTAATATCACATAATTAAAATATAGGCTACTCTCAGTGCGTTTTTTTTTTAAAGCAAACCTGTAAAGCGCTTTACGAGTGATGCACGATCGCTTTACGACCGCTGCAGAAAAAAAAAGAACGGCAATGTCGATAAACTGAGAGCATGCTGGATGAAACCGGCAATGTTTACAACCCGCCTTGACAGTTCGTGCAGCGAAACCATGCAGCAGTCGTAAAGCGAGATTTGAATTCGCTGCACGGGTAGCAGAGTGGGGGTAAAGCAAAGCTGCAGCAAAATGTAAAAAAGAACGGTTTTGATGCAGCATTGGTAAAGCGCGTTAGCTTCGCTTTAGAAAGAAACACACTGTATTTATAATGATTATGATTAAAAATTTCAACATTGTGACAGTCAGCCTAAATTTAAAATTAAAGTATTTTAAGGCCTATTTATAGACATCAAAATGGTTTTAACTTATATGTAGCCTATTTATATAAAAATGATTATATGTAATACTATTTTGATTAATATATGTATAGTTGGCAGAGCAGCGGCATGGAGAGCCTGGTTCAAATCCCGGCTATGGCATTGAATTTTTTTCAGTCTGACTTCCTTTCCACCTTAGCTTAGACCTAAACACGGCTGAAAGAATTATCATTTTCGGAATCTACATTCCTTTCCCAGTTTCTGCATTGTCATGAAATATTTATGTATTTGCTGTAACAAGATCTCTTGTTCATTTTACAATCAAAACTTATCCTATTAGATTGCAACCAATGGCGTAGCTACAAAATAATTTTGGTGAGAGTCGAAAGTGCCGGGTCTCTCCCCCAGAAAATTCTTAAATATAGAACTAATGAAAAAAGCATTTTACACTATTTTAGCATCAAGTTATAACACTATATAAGTTATAAGGAAAGTTAAACATCACAAGGAACACTGGGAAGGCCTACATTTACAAATTATTATTTAAATAAAATAATTAAATATTTGACAAAATAAGAGTTTAAACAGCTTGAATAGAATTATAGGTTTTGATTTCTGGGGAGGACTCCCCCTTCCTTAAGCCACTGATTGCAGCAATCTTTTATTCTTTAACATGGGACTTTCTCATCACATTTTTCGTTTACAATAGTTTTGAAGGCTTAAAATAACCCAAACGGGTCATAGGCTTATGTAGAAATTCGCCATGTGAAAAACCCATGGAAATACTTGTCTTCTGCATGAGCATAGTGTTTTTAGGCTTATAGAAATATTAATTTGATTTTTAATATTTCATAGTACACGTGTAATCCCTCATTCCAGCTCACTAGATGGCAGCAATTTCGCATTTCTTCCTTTGTTAAAAGTGTGGAGTGATCGGTATTACTATTAAAGGTATTTGACCAAAGTAGTGAAAGAAGTAAGAGGACATATGATATTGTGCAGCAAAGAATTTTACATTTGAATGGTGTACCACTCACAAGACTAGTTGATTAATAAAATGAAAACGACCCTTGTACCATTTAAAGCTTCCCTTGAACCAACAATATTTCACGGGAAAAAATACTTTTAGGTCACGCACTAGGCTCCTCCCACCAACTCTCTAACGGGTCCTGCCTGGGAAGGAGAGATTTAGGGTGGGGAGTAATTTAAAATGGAAGCAACTTGATGGCTCTCTATTCGAACTACTACCAACGTCATATAGGCTGTCGTGGGAAAGGTGAAACTGGTAAAAAAATTAAATAATTTATTTCTCCTTTATCCTTTCTTTCTCTACCTTTTCCACCCACTTCCTCCCTTTCTCTCACCTCCTCTTCGCCCTACCTATCTATTTGGGACCTATTCCTAACTGTAAATTTTGGATCGAGTGGGATTTGAATGTGTGACCACTAGCAATGTAACCAGTAGCCTTAACCACAACAATATGAGCGATTGCTGAGCAGTGAAGGGAAAATTCATCCATTTAAGTTTAGAGAGCATGAGAAATAGCCACTTTCATTCAAGGGTCATTTTTTATAATTGTGAAATATTATATTGGCTATGAAAAGAGCCGTTTTGATGTATTTTTAGTATGGTGCAAGGGTTATTTTCGTAACAGGCCTATTTAATTTATTTTGTGTATTTTTAATATGGTGCAGGGGTAATTTTTGTAATAGGCCTAGGCTATTTTATTTATTTCGTGTATTTTTGATATGGTGCAAAGGTCATTTTCGTAATTTTTTATTTTTATTTTGTGTATTTTTAATATGGTTCAATGGTTATTTTCATAACGCTGTGATTTTGTTTTTTTTTTTACGTAGGCCTATAGGAGGAAGACTACAATAATGAGCTGCAGTATCACATTGAGCAAGTACAGTCGGTCAAATAAAAAACTTCAGGACTTGAATGTAGTTAAAATTAAAGTTTTAACGCTTAAGTTCACAAGTTTCCTATAAAATACAGGTCATTCTTGGAACATATGAGGCTGTGAGACGAGGGAAAAATGAACAGCACGGAAAGCGCAACACACTATATTCAACTTAATGTATTGTCATAATTCATATTGCTTTGTGTCATGGCGCCACTTACAAATACTAGCTTGAGAGAAAGTGTAGTTAGGGCTGTAATTGACCTGCATTTTTCGGCCTCTGAAGCAGCAAGAAGGTTCCATATTTCTGAAAGAGCAGCTCAGAGGTGGGTACTTCACTATAATGCGACCGGAAGTTTTCATAGGAAACATGGATCTGGCCGGCCGCGTATTTCGACGCTGGAGCAAGATGCTAGATTGGTCGCAGGAATTGAACGTAATCCGTTTCATACTGCTGCATCCATGAAAGCTACTGCTCAATTCCCTGGCCATCTTCAAAACATTAGGAACCGGATAAGATCAGCTGGTTTACGTTCTAGGCGAGCACTCTCTAGAGAAGTCCTGAAAGAAGAACACAAGGACGCGTGCCTTGTATTTGCAGTTGAAAAAAACTGACTTCGACTGGAGTAGAGTGATATTTTCAGACGAAGTTACTTTTTCAAGTGCATCTTCGGAGCCAGTTCTAGTGTATCAACCATTCGGTACCCGGTAAATACACAGCAACTCGTGCAAGGAGTGGCAGGGTAAGTGTGACATGCTGAGGCTGGCACACTCCACCATATTAGTGGGTGGTTTAACCAGTGGAAATACCGTCGGTTTCTAGTGAGGTATATGCTTGCTTACACCAGGCTTCGTTTTCCTGATGGAAACCTTCAGTTCCTACAGGATAACAGCCCAATCCACACTGCTCGATTGGTTCAAACCTGGTTCGCGTTCCCCAGTTTTAAATCCTATTGAGAATGTGTGGGTGAAGTAAAGAAGAATATGAGAAGGAACTGGCCGAACCCACCTCCAGCTTCTGAAGCAGAACTGTGGGAACTAATTCAAATGGCTTGGGAAGCTAAGGATAATTATTTTCTAAACCTTGTAGAGTCAACACCCAACAGAGTAAGGGAAGTTATAGTAATGGATGGTGGATGGACTTCCTACTGAGCATGTGGCTCTTTTTTTTTTTTACTTGTTCTTATTTAAGTTCGTTATTATGTTTCATTATGTTATCTTCTATTTTCAGTACGTTTCTTATTATTTTATGCCACGGATACGCATTTGTTGTAAAATCATACTTTCTTTCTTTTATGTGTGTCCAAAATTCGACACCAACAATGATAATTCATCACAAGTAATTATTATTTTATTCCAGTCACTGCCGCGTTTGAAAAAATAAACATAAATTCAAAAAAAAAAATCTATTTATATATATACATAGAAGATCCCACTAAGGATCGAACCCTAGTCCCGATGTCTTGACCAGTAGGCTATTGCGAACAGATGAGAATAGCCTACATAATTCTAATGAGATTGTAATATCCAAGTTTGAAAATACGTTTAAACCAAAGTTATTGATTTTGCACTACAAGTACCGGTACTGGTATTATAAAATAAAATCTTTTTAAAAATGCTCCTTGAATAAACATATTCCTCGCGAATTTATTCATTATTAATAAAGGGTGCGGCAGAGGAAACGGACGATTTTCAAACAACCATAACTCAGAAAGTTTTCAAGTTAAACAAAATTTAATTGCACAGAAATGTAGCTTGTATAATGCAGTTTCTGTTGACATTTTCGGAATTACCTCCAAAAAATAACGTCCGTCAGGTGACGACCTTCTTTCTGCATACACTCTCATAACCTCACTTCGAAATTCTGCATTTCTCTTCCCAACATTAGTGATTTCTACACGAATGAACTCTTTTAGTTCTTGGATGTTGCGGGGTTTGTTTAAGTAAACGTTTGATTTGAGGTAACCCCACAAATAATAGTCACATATGGACAAGTCAATGTCGCCAAAACAGGAGATCACATGTTGAGGAAACATGTTGCGAACCACTTGCATTGATGCTCTCGCAGTATGCGCTGTGGCACCATCTTATTGGAACCAAATTTGCTGCATGTTTACTCTTCGTCTGCGAAGTTCCGGAAGCAGGAACCTGTTGAGTATTTCAATGTAGCGTGCTGAAGTCACTGCCACTGTGGTATTGTCCTCTTCAAAAAAATAAAGACCGATGATTCCAAATTTAGCAACACCACACCACACTGTTACTGGATATACTCAGAAGAGGGCCGAAATGTCGGTTTTAGACATGATGACACGGCGCCACCCGGACAGTCAAGGTTATTATTAATGAGATTGCATGTTAGAAAATTCCATTGTTGCGTCACTTGACGGCATTTATTTTTCGCAGGTAAATCTGAAATAGTCAAAAGAAACTGCATTATACAAGCTTCTTTTCTGTGTAATTAAATTTAGTTTAACTTGAAAATCGTCTGAGTTATAGTTATTTGAAAAACGTCCGTTTCCTCTGCCGCACCTTGTATTATAAGAACTATATGCAAGAATATGGCAGATGTGAGGCATATAGCCACAGCCTTCTATATATGTTCGTTTTGGAACAAAACTTACTAAATAATCAAGAAAATACATGGATAGACAAGAGGCAGGTGTGAACCTAACCTTAAGTCTTCCTATACATGGGCATATGCTCATTTGTGGTACTTTATCAAATAACGCCCAGCGTTTTTTATTTGACCAACTGTACATAGCCATGATAAGAGATGTAGGGGAAGCAAGCAGTGGCACACTCATTGGCTCAGAAGCGTGGGGCAGCAGGGCAAGTGAGCGGGTGGTGCTTGGCTGGTGCACGACCTGAATCTATCTTGTCTATTTCACAATTAAAATGAATACAAAATTATCAATCTCCACTATTTCAAGTAGCTCTTTAAACTTAAATAGATAATTCTCACTTCACACCTCAACAATCACTCAATGGCATAGTGGTTAAGACTACTGGCTACGAAGCCAGTGATACGTGTTCAAATCCTGCTCACGTAAATTTGTAGGATAGGAGTAGGTCCCAAATAGGTAGGAAATAAAAAAAAAATTGCTACTAGATGGTGTTCTAGGAGTTCTACAAGCAGCCACTAAATTTCCCAATGTTTATAGTTACTCCCCACCCTAAGTCCCTCCATCACAGGTGGGTCCTGTTAGTGAGTTGTGGTGGGGCACATAGGCCTGTCTTTTTTTCCCCTTATTTTATTAATTTACTAGCTTAAGAGGCCTGTTGTCGCCCGGGTTTTATAATTGATAATTTGAAATTAACTTATCGAGGACTTTTGTTTTTCACATTCTAGGTCCTTATGTATAGGTGTCTAGAGTTTGAAATGAGGAAGAACGACTTATCACACTCAAACTTTTCCCTCATAAAATGCTTTTTATCACTCATAGAGGTAGAATTATTTTGCAACCCAGTGCTTCTGCACACTATTCCTACCTCTTGTTGATATAAGAAAATTAATAGAAATTCCAGTAACAACATTTGATTGTCTCTATGGGATATTGTATTTCCCTCTCTCATGTTCCTTTACAACCTGTTCGGGGCTGAAATCAAAAAGAAAATACCACTTTCACATTTTCCTGCCCAACCCTTTCTGCGAACAAAGAATGAAACATGTTCCATCCTATTTTGTGTCGTTTTACATGCTTGGCTAACATGCTAACATTACATAATATGGGCATTTCTATGGTAACAGAATTATAAAATTCAGGGTAACTTAATTAAACTTAAACTTATATTTAAAATAAAAAATATATTATAAAATTAAAAGTACTTCAGTTTCTTCTTCCCAACAACCATCTTGTATTAATGAGCCAAGCTAGAATGTTTTATTCTCTTTTTATAAGGCTTAATTTTATTTAAAAAGGCCTGGTAGTGGAATTACAGTAAAAAGACACTTGGTTTTAGATGAAATATGGAAAACCAGTGGTCCTAGGCCAAATTTAAGTGAATGGCTGCATGCATCACGATATAGCCTGTGTATCGGTATATAGGGTATGTAATCAATTTATCATACCTGCACGTACACGAAAATAATTATAACAGCCATTTCATGGCTATGCACATGATTTTGCACCTAAAATTTCTACTAGTCGTACAGGAATAAAAGCGAGGCTTTATTGAACTAGAGCAGAGATTCCGTGGTGTTGCTTTGCCTTGGATTGCACACGTGTGAGAATTATTCTTTTAAACATGAATGTTATTTTATTGAAATGTACAGACAGGTGGGATCTATGTGAAGAATGAACGATGGTACATATCTTTGCAAATACTGTGCTGTAACATCGATTGAAATGACCTTCCTTTCTCACCTCAACCAAACCAGTAGTAGGCGAAACAAACTCATTAAACGATTGGTACAGTATCTATAGTGCTTGAATTCAAAATATGAATTCAGACGACATATATATACGCAATATAATATCCCCTTTTATCCTTATGAACATCTTTTTATTGAATAATAAGGCAACAAATACATTGAATTTGGAAAACCAATAGCCTAGGAGAGTCACCGTGACTGGCAGACGTACAGAGAGAGAGAGAGAGAGAGAACCTAGCGGCCATGGAAGAAACCATCAACGAAAAATGGATTCGGAGCAGAGTAACCGCAATATTTCCAAGCATTAGCAAACCGCGGTATTTTAGCAATGGTGCACAGAGATTTTGAGAATACCACGGTAACGAAACGGCTGAGAAAACCGGAGAATGGTGCACTCGGCCACTGGTCTTTATTCTGCCAACCTGTTTAAAGTTAGAAAATATACTCTTGATAGTTCGCTCAGTTTTGTATGCAGGAATTAAATCATACTTCTGCAGCAACTTATCCATCTTTGCACTAAAGTCTCTCTCAGCGAACCTGATAGGAAGGAAAAACAATTTCTCCTCTCCTCGTCACTCTGGCTACTGTCAGAAGGGAGGCTACTACGGTCCATTCCAAAAACATGGATTTGACTATTTTGAATAATCATACTAAAATCTATATTAATAAAAATGAATTACCAAAATGGTTGTTGCCGTATCACTTGAGAACGGCTCGACCGATTTGGCTGATTTTTGTTTTGTTGTGTTCCTTACTGTCAGGACAAGGTTTGTATGAAAGAAAATTTTTGGAAAATCCACGGGAAAAGTCGGAAATGTGAAATGAGGCATAGTTAGAAGGCTCTGCTGTCAATTGTTTACATAACGAAAGTATTGTTTACAGGGTTCACATAGGGCTTTGGAAACTATATTATAATACTGGGCTTTAACAAATTCTGATACTATCGATGTAATTAATACATTTGTGAAAATAATTCTTGAAGAATAAAATCCACAAAAATAAAGCAGTGACATAACTTTCCCTACCCTTGACATGGAAAATATAATTTTCTCACTTCACATTTTTATGTAGAACAAGCGGTCGTATTGCAGGGACAACTTAAGTATGTGCCAGTGAGTATGCTATATTGGAAGTCTGTAACAAATCCTATCCACTGATACGTCACTCATAGCTGTAGGCTTTGTATTAGTTGAGAAATAGGCCTAGGGATATTTATCAGAGGCCCTAAGCGTCTAAAAGAAGACAAAATGGGATGGAACATATTCAGTCCTACGCGCGCAGTATGTTATGTCCCAGGTTTTTGGGAAGGAAAGTATGAAAGTGATATTGAATTTCTTTTTACTTCAGCCCCGAAACGGTTGTATGGTAATATGAGAGTGAGAAATACAGTTTTCTGTCAAGACAATACAATCTTATGTAACCAGAATTTCTTTTTCTTCTTATTTGCACTCCTCCCAGGCATGGTGTATAGAAGCAATGGAATGCAACATTCGACATCCTCTATGAGCCTTAAAAAGCTATATCTAGCGTTTTCTGAGGGAATAGTCTGAGTGTCATATGTCGTTCTTCCTCATTTCTAATTCTACATACATATTATATAAGGACCTAGAGTTTCAACATCGGAAATCCTCCATAAGTTAATTTCATATTACAAAATACAAAACCCGGGCGACGCCGGGCATTTTAAGCTAGTAAATAAATATTATAGAATGAAATCCACGAAAATAATGCAGTCACATCACTTTCTATACCCTGGACATAGAGAAAACAAAACGAGGTATGGTATTTAATGTGTATATTATTATATCGCAGGTTTTTGGAGAGAGAAGTGTGAAAGTGATATTGCTTTCTGTTTAATTTCATCCCCAAAGCAATTTTACGGTAACATGAGAGTGAGAAATAAATATTCTGCAAACACAATACAATTTTATGTTACCAGAATTTCTGTTTCTTCATATTTGAACCCCTACCAGGCTTGCTGTGTACTGTACAAGCGATGGGACGCAAAATTCTACTTCCTCTATGAGCCATAAAAAGCTAAATGAAGCATTTTCTGAGGGAATAGTTTGAGTGTGATTAGTCGTTTTTCCTATTTCAATTTATAAATACCTATATAAGGACCTAGAATTTAAAAATCAAAAGTCCTTCATAAGTTAATTTACAATTACAAAATACAAAACCCGGGCGAAGCCGGGCCTTTTAAGCTAGTATGAAAATAAAATTGTGTTACATAGGTACGGAAGTTGGAATAATCAATAATGCAGTTATATTAGATGAAAATTGAGATGGGATATTAATAATTAATAACTAACATACCTTTTTAATTACTGGGGTCCATAGGGTCGGCATCGATGTCACTGTCATCGCCGACGTTAATGATTAATTCGTCTACAGTTTCTTCAGCTAGTCTGTCCAGTTCCCAGAATTTGGTTTCCTTCTTTTCAACGATGTGTCGCACACACTCGCTCCACCTTGTAGCTGTTTCCTGCTCAATTCCTTCCTCGAGAAGTGTTTTTACCTCTGTCAATGTAAACCGTTTGTTGTTCCGTGCCACATGCCCCTTTATTTGGCTCCAAATAAGTTCAATGGGGTTCAACGAACAATAGTAAGGTGGAATTCTCAGAACTTCTCTTTCTGTATTGGCTACCATTTTGTCCACCTTATAACCAGAACATTCCTTTTTGAGAGAAGGAGGAATGAGATTGATTAACTCGGCCTTAATGTAAGTTTCGTCGAAAGTAATGTTTTTGCTGGTCAACCACTCCATAATACGGGGTCTGGTCCACGACATGTTAGGCACCTTTTCTATCTGAACGCTATGATATGACGCATTGTCCATAGCTATGACACAGTTTGGTTCGAGGTAGGGCAATATATTTTGTAACCATGCTTCAAATCTGGGGCCATCCATCTCTTCATGGTAGTCCTTGGTGGACTTTGACTCGCAGACGTATTTTCCTTGTGGAACGAATCCCTCTTCACTCCCAATATGTAAGATAATTAGCCGTTTTCCTTTACCGGTAGGGCTTTTAAGTCCTGTAGAGAGACCCGCGAGAAAAGCCTGTTTCTTTGACGTTACAGTTTCGTCGACAAGGACCTTTTGCACCGTGTGCCCAGCATTTACCCAGGTTTCGTCCAAGTAATAAATTTTTCTCCCTTGGGCTCTGAATTTTCTAATTGTTCGCAAGTATTTCCTCCTCCATAGCACAATATCGTCCCT
Source organism: Ectobius pallidus (assembly GCA_964059195.1). Classification (NCBI taxonomy): domain Eukaryota; kingdom Metazoa; phylum Arthropoda; class Insecta; order Blattodea; family Ectobiidae; genus Ectobius; species Ectobius pallidus. The sequence goes on from CAXKWD010000008.1 coordinate 48,495,376, forward strand.
ATCGACTACAAAACAGTTTCTGTTCCGCGATACATATTTAAATTGGAGTTTTCCCAGGAGCCTATGTAGCGTTGCACGAGAAAAAGAGGGCAGTTCATTATCAGCGTTTACCGCTGCAAGGATTTTATTTAAAGTTTGCAGCTCATTTCTAAAAAAAATACCATGAATTTTTGCCCGAATTGTCGATTTCTTAAACTCTTCGTATTTGTCTTCCAGTCTGACAGTTTTACAAGTCTTTTTCGGACTTTTCAGTTCATTATCATGCAACCTAGCTTCACGCCTGATTCTATAAACAGTTGCCTGTCCCACGCCGGTCTGTTTTCCCATCATTTCTGCCAGCTCTTCAAGAGTACTTTCAGGATGATGTTCCTTTAATGAATTAAACACATTTAAAATGCATCTTTTCTCCCCACTTGTCAACGCTGAACCTGGCTTATGTTTTATTACAGGAGTTTCCGCCATTTTAATGGTTAGGTAACTACTGTGCAAGGCCTACCATTTACACTATTCTGTTGAAATTCAATGTTTCCGATTAAATGATATGGATTGCATACACAAATATTTACGCAACAAATAAATAAATATATATATATCCATATCATATATATATATATATACACACAGATTTTCTCATACACACTCACAGACACTATAACTACTAATTTAACCATACACAGGGCGAAATATGGAATTTGAAACGACACGTGCAGAAAACCACGAAACCGTCTGCGACAATGTTTTCTTGGAGACTGTAGTTGCCAAAGATCTGAAACAGGTATGCCATTCCTGATTTGTCTCATACCCACGCTTATTAACACCAAGAAAATAATGTTATTTAAAATTAAGGCTATTCTTGTACATATTTTACTTATGAGATTACTATAATCACGTTTAGATGGTTATGGCATCGCTTCTCAATTAAACTACATTGTTTATACTCCAGTAGTAAAACATTCTAACGAAAATATCAGAGCTGTGAGTAGGGGGTTGAAAGCGGTTAAAAGAACGGCGATTCGTCACATTAGAACTCCAGTCCGGTTCCGTGGCGGGGACTGAGAATGTTATGATTTCCTATCAGGTTCCCTGAGATACAGTATAGTCATTGGATTGTAGGTTAAGCTGACATCATCTTATCTAGGTCCTTCTGGTCTCGTCTGGCATTATCACACAAATTTTCAGTCTTGTTCCAGATTCTACTTATCCTTCTGCTGTTATAACCATTTTCACCAGCCAACGTGAAAATTTCTTCCTTTTCCCTCCTCAGATCCTCCGGGTTATTACACAATCTGATGGCCCTAGTTGCATAATTACACCATACGTTGTCTTTGATTTGAGGATGGTGAGCGGACCTCTTGTGTATGTATATCCTTCCCTTATTGGGTTTCCTGTATATACCCACCTGATCTTGGGGCTGTCTAAAGTAATTCTGTGGTCTAGAAAATTTAAGCATTTATTGAGTGGTTTTTCAATGGTAAATTTTACCCTATCATGAAAGCCGTTAAAATCTTCTAACATTCGGTCAGAAATATCATTCTTGGACAGGACCAAAACATTGTCCATGTATCTCATATATACGGTTACATTATCAACATATTTGTCCAAAATCCGCCTTTCAATAAAATGTATGAAAATGTCAGAAACTTTCAAGGCCACCGAGTTACCCTTCGCAAGGCCCTCATTCTGTTTATAAATGATCTCATTGAACTGGAGAACATTATGCTCAGTGCACACCTCATACCATCTCCGGTATTCGTTGTCTCCCAAATCCATTAACCATTTAAAAACAAATTCTCCCGCCGGTGCGCGGGGTTTACTAGGATACAGTGGGACTATGTCCAGACTAAACATAAAATTTTCTTGGTCGCACTCCATTTTTTCCAGAAGTTCCTTGGCATCAGAAGAATTACTGATTGACCATTATGTTCTTCCCTGTATTTCCATCAGCCTTTTTACAAATAACTTGGCTAATTCATAAGCTGGGTGACTATACATTGGGACGATTGGGCGTAGGGGGATGCCATCCTTGTGCATCTTGGGTAGGCCAAAACAAGTGAGTAATTTACAATTCTTGGAGACGATTTTCCTATTTGTGTCCTCGCTGATGGTTATGCTGCTGTTAATGACCTTCATAATCTCCTTTGCAGTTGTTTTCATTGGGTCCTACGAGAGAATTGAAAAGTCTGGAGGTTTAAAGCACTCACTCATTTTCTCCACGTACACACTGGAGTCGATGAATACCGGCTGATTTTCCTTTTCACTCTTAATTACCAAAATGTTGTTTTCCTTGAACCATTTCTTCGCATATCCAATATTCTTATCAGTTATCGGTCCCAATATAGTTGTTCTTTTTTCATTTAGGTCCTCCAAAGTGACCGACACTTCCTTCATGAACTTCTTTTTCTCGTCCTCGTCCAAAATCAAGCTTGATCCATTAATTCCAGGGGCCAAGATCTCCTCCATACTAAAACTAATGGGCCTGTGGGCATACTTGAAGCCATATAAAAAAACATTGAAGACTTTCCTTGGGATCTCAACCTTCGATAAATTAACGAACGTTGCACAACTGGTGTTCATTTCCCCCCTCCTTGGTTGGCTCTTTTCCCTCAAACCATATTTTAAATACTTACCCTGAATTCTATTTCTCAAAATGGTGAGATGATCAGATATCAAATGGTGATGCCTCTGTAAAACCGAATAAAAACGTTCTGGAGCTATCACTTTCGTCACTTCGCAATGCGCATGGTAGGTTTCAGTGTTAGCTTTATCCAAGTCACAGTAAGCCTCGTTCACACACACTCTTAACATATTAAATTGTATCTTATGCTTAAAATGAGATTTCTTAGTCATCAAAGGCGTGAAATTCCATTTTAAAAAGTCGGGTATTACTTCCTTCTGGTAACAATCAAGTAAAAAACCAGTTCTAGTTAAAAGTGTAGATATTTTCTTCCATTTAAAAACCATTGGACCAATTTTCTCTGGTTTGAATATCAAATTGCAGGTAGTCCTTTTTCCATAGTATGTGCGATAAAACTTAAACACAAAACAATATAAAATTCACAATGGATATCACTAAAATATTAATATTATGATGTTTCGGCCCAAACCAGGAGGCCTTCATCAGGTACATCTGAATTAGAAGGAATGAAAGTTCCAACTGACGACAAACAAACTCGCGGAGTATCCTTGGCTACAACTCGCGTTCACAAAGCCGAATCGGCGGTTTAACCACCTTCTGGATTGTCTGGGACATCGACTTGAAAACCTGTTGTTCTCCCAAATCTTTTAATCCACTCTTCAGGGATGTTGTAAATGGTGTCCAAACTATTGATCGCAGGAGGCGAGGGAAAGTTTACTATGCACTTACCGTTTTTAAAACTCTTGATCAGACTTAACCAATCGTCTCCGAGGTCCCCATCGTACCTATTCAAACTCCCTTGGTTGCCAATGATGTTTACCGCCTCCGAGATTCTCCTCTTTACAGGGTCGTGTTCAATTTTTACAATCCTGAGCTTGTCAATGTGGTGTTTACGGTCAACCATGTGTTGGCTTAAACTGGTTGCCAGTCTCCCGAGCCTTATGTCTCTTTCATGTTCCATCATTCTCACTTTGAAGGACCTCCCAGTTTCACCAATATACGAGCCGATGCATTCTTTGCACGTTATCGAGTATACGCCAGGTAGTTCCATCTTAGTCTTTATTCTGCCAACCTGTTTAAAGTTAGAAAATATACTCTCGATAGTTCGCTCAGTTTTGTTTGCAGGAATTAAATCATACTTCTGCAGCAACTTATCCATATTTCCACTAGTCATTGGATTGTAGGTTAGGTTGACGTACTTCTTATCCATTTCCTTCTGGTCTCGTCTGGCATTATCACACAAATTTTCAGCCCTGTTCCAGATTCTACTTATCCTTCTGCTGTTATAACCATTTTCACCAGCCAACGTGAAAATTTCTTCCTTTTTCCTCCTCAGATCCTCCAGGTTATTACACAATCTGATGGCCCTAGTTGCGAAATTACACCATACGTTGTCTTTGATTTGTGGATGGTGAGCAAACCTCTTGTGTATGTATATCCTTCCCTTATTGGGTTTCCTGTATATATCCATCCTGATCTTGGGGCTGTCTAAAGTAATTCTGAGGTCTGAGCGAACTATCAAGAATATATATTGGTTTTTTACGTGCTTGTTACCAGAAGGAAGTAATACCCAACTTTTTAAAATGGAATTTCACACCTTTGACGAGTAAGACATCTCATTTTAAGCACAAGATACAACTTAATATGTTAAGAGAGTGTGTGAACGAGGCTTACTGTGACTTGGATAAAACTAACACTGAAACTTACCATGCGCATTGCGAAGTGACGAAGGTGATGGCTCTGGAACTTTTGTATTAGGTTTTACAGAGGCATCATCATTTGATATCTGATCATCTCACCATTTTGAGAAATACAGTTCGGTATAAGTATTTAAAGTATGGTTTGAGGGAAAAGAGCCAACCAAGGAGGGGGAAACAAACACCAGTTGTGCAACGTTCGTTAATTTATCGAAGGCTGAGATCCCAAGGAAAGTCTCCGATGTTTTTCGATATGGCTTCAAGTATGTCCCCAGGCCCACTAGTTTTAGTATGGAGGAGATCTTGGCCCCCACAATTAATGGATCAAGCTTGATTTTGGACGAGGACGAGAAAAAGAAGTTCACGAAGGAAGTGTCGGTCACTTTGGAAAGGAAGTGTCGGTCACTTTGGAGGTCCTAAATGAAAAAAAAAACAACTATATTGGGATCGATAACTGATAAGAATATTGGATATGCGAAGATGGTTAAAGGAAAACAACATTTTGGTAATTAAGAGTGTCAAGGAAAATCAGCCGGTATTCATTGACTCCAATATGTACGTGGAGAAAATGAGTGAGTGCTTTAAACCTCTAGACTTTTCAATCCTCCCAAAGGACCCAATGAAAATAATTGCAAAGGAGGTTATGAAGGTCATTAACAGCAGTATAACCATCAGCGAGGACACAGAAATTAAAATCGTCTCCAAGAATTTTGAATTACCCACTTGTATTGGCCTACCCAAGATGCACAAGGATGGCATCCCTCTACGCCCAATCGTCCCAATGTATAGTCACCCAGTGTTAGGGATCGGACGGAAAATATATCCGGTCCGAGGGCAAATGTACGGTATCAGGACCGTGAGGACAAAATGATAGGTTAAGGTACTTCTCAAATAGGAATAAAACGTTGCTTTTAGGTTTGGAAGGGACTTCAGTTGGAAGTGCATAAGATAGGAAAGATTAGCCACCTCTGAATAGCTAGTGAGGACCAGATTCGAATGAATCAAAATGAGAGCAAATAGACTGTAACCTCAGGACTCTGGTATCAGGAATCCACGGACTACTTAAGGAAAACAATTGAAATATGAAATAATCACAACTTACTAGATTCACACACAATAATTATTGAAACTAATTGAAAAGAAACACTGATACATAAGATGCAAGAGTACGTTATCACACGTGGTTGTAAATATTAATTTCTTGGAAAACTTGATAAATAATATCTTAAAATGCGTAGATTAACTTGCTCTTGAAGTTAACACTAAACTTTTGCATGTAGTTTAGTCGTAAAAGCTGATATAAGCACTGAAACATATAGCGTTGGTTGCACAACTGTTGCGTAATGTCAAACTTCTGTAATTCGGAGAATTCACTCGCGAATTTGATGAATTATATGTAATTATGTATGAATAATTACTGAGAGCCACAAATGCGCACAATTGTGACTATTCACCGCTTCCAGAGCAAGTTTAATGAAACTTGGTAGAAAAAGCGGGAATGACTCGAGCCTACTAGATACACTGTTATCTGAGTGAAGTCTCGTACAATACTAACTGGCGTGATGCTAAGCCACCACATATAACAAAAGAAATTAGCAAGTCATGCATGATCCCACAATGCCTTGAGGCGCGAATAAAAAGACAATCAAAGCGGGACATTGCAAGCGGACAGTTTGAAACATTCTAAAGTAGAAACATGTTGCTTGCGCGAACATACCGACCCCTTTGAACTATTTAGTTCAACAAAATAGATAAAGAGCAAGCTATGAAAAATACATTCAAATGGATAAATAACAAAGAAAAACACTTATTATATACATCACAATAACACAGTTTATCTCCGAAAAGTAAAACCTTATTGTGTAAGGAGAAAAACCAAAAAACACTTATTACAATGTAACGGTTTGTCTGCACTATAATTGCTTGTAAAATGATAAAGAGATATGAAATATTGATTGCACTGTATTACACTTATTATTGATCTGGCAATGGACATAATTTCACTACTGGGCGCTTATATTCGCCACTAGGAGTGCGAACTGTCGCCACACGAATTAGACCGTCTTCTCCATATCTGATGCAGATGATTTTGTAGACTTTGCCATTTTTCAAGACATTTCATATCGTAGAAAGGGCCTAACAGGAGTTACTCTGTAGTTAGGAAGATTGCCCATCAGCTGTTGAGCAGATTGTGCCTTTAGTTTATAGCAAGTCAGACACTTGTGTAGAACAGATTTCACCAGTCTGCGCACGCAAGGGATCCAATATGCTTGTCTTAAAGAGGATATCGTAAGCTGATGTGAAGCATGTAAAAGTTTAAAATGTTCATGCCTTACAATTAGAGCAGTCAGATGGTGCTTGTTTGGCAATATGATCTGATGTTTAGCATCATATGCAAGATGAGATTTATCTATGCGACCACCAACTCGTAGAAGACCATTTTCGTCCAGAAATGGTGTTAATGTATGAATAGAACTTTTAGCAGAAGTTTCTTTCAGATTTTTAAGATCTGCAATTTCACTCTTAAAAGATGAATGCTGAGCACTTTTAACACAAGTTTGTAAAGCTTGTTGAAGCTCTTCAGCTGTAATAGGTCCATGAAATTTTGTTTCATGGCGACATGCAGCAATAAATCTATTCATGTAGCATGTTACTCTTTGCAGGCGTCGGAGATCTGAGAATGTTGTAAGAAAATGTTCTCTCTCCTTTGTTGACACCAGACAGACATTTGCAAGTTGTTCTGATGAATCAGGAACACTTAATTGTTGTGGTTGTTTTGGCCAGGATGTCTCTGGTGAAGATAACCAGTTAGGACCGTGCCACCACAAATCGATTTCAGATAACTGCTCACAAGAAATTCCCCTTGAGACAAGATCTGCTGGATTTTCATGTGTGGCAATGTGTCGCCATGTAGCAGTCTCCGAAAGTTCTTGTATCTGTGACACACGATTTGAAACAAAGGTTTTCCACTTTCGCGCATCAGTTTTGAGCCAAGAAAGTACCACAGTAGAATCTGACCACAAACAATTTTGTGAAGGTTGTACCTTGAGGTCACTTAGCACTTTGTTGTATAATTTAGCTAGCAGAAGTGCACCACAGAGTTCAAGGCGTGGAATGGTTTGCTTCTTTAGAGGAGAAACCTTAGATTTTGAACATAATAATTGAACAGTAGTTTCACCTTCACTATTTACAGAACGAATATATATACAAGCTCCATACGCCTTCTCGGAGGCGTCACAGAAACCATGTAATTGAATGTCCTGCACTGTACCAGATGTAAGCACATATCTGGGAATACGCAAGGTGTGAATAGTAGCTAATGTTTCACAGATTTCCAGCCATTTCTCCACCAGATGCATAGGTACGGTTTCATCCCAGTCTAATTTCTCAATCCAGAGAGATTGCATAAAGATTTTAGCATTTATAACAATAGGACTAGCCAATCCTAGCGGATCAAAGATAGATGAAATAAGTGAAAGGATATTTCGTTTGGTTAGTTTACCTTGCACATGGGTTTGGAGTGAAGGATGTGATTGGATCTGGAATTTATCATTAACTGGATGCCAAAGTAAGCCTAGGGCATGTATGTTTTCATTGTTATCAAGTGCCAGGGGCAATTGAGTTTCTCGATGTGAAGGAGGTACTGATTCCAATAAAGCTTCATGATTGGAACACCATTTTCGCAGAGGAAATCCACCACAATTGAGCATATCTGTAAGCTCCCTTTGCAGTTTCAGGGCTTCTTGGATGTCATTGTGGCCTGCTAAACAGTCATCAACATAAAATGATTCCCGTACTGCCTGAGCAGCAAGCGGATACTTCTCTTCTTCTTCTAGCGCAAGCTGATGTAAAGATCTTATGGCCAAAAATGATGCAGATTTGGTACCATAAGTGACAGTAGTTAGAGCGTAGTCTTGTATGGGTTCATTAGGACTTGAACGCCACACAATTCTTTGAAGATTCTGATCTTCTTTATGCATCCTTACTTGCCTGTACATTTTAGAAATGTCTGCTGAAAATGCATACTTGTAGGTGCGGAACCGAAGTACAATAGATGAAAGATCGTCTTGTATAGTTGGCCCTAGTTTCAAGATGTCGTTCAATGACTTGCCTGAAGACGACTTTGCTGAGGCATCGAATACAACTCGGGTTTTCGTGCTAGTTGAACTAGGTTTTATAACAGCATGATGCGGCAAGTAGTAACATTTTTCTCCAGGCTGAGGAAGTGAAACCTTCTTCATGTGGCCTAGATTTTCATACTCTTCCAGAAATTTGGAATAGTCTTCTTTTAAGCTAGGGTTAGCTTCAAGTTTGCGTTCCAGGTGTCCTAAGCGTTTTATAGCTTGTTGCCTAGATTCGCCCAGAGAATCTACAGGTTGATTCTTGGGGAGTTGCACTACGAAGGCACCATCAGTTGCACGAGTAGTGTTTTCTACGTAGTGTTCTTCACATTCACGTTCCTCCTTAGTGTGTACTGCGCTGGGGAAGTCTTCCAGCTCCCAAAATTGCCTTAGTTGCCTGTCCACGTTGTCGACAGTTACAAACAAGTTATGCTGTGAGAACGTCACCTTCTTGTTTTTAATGGCAGACTTAGGAACTGTACCACTGATTATCCAACCAAGTTCGGTGTTGGTCAGAACAGGCTGATTTGGCTTAACTATTCTTTCGTTTGTGATTAATTGGAAGAATAAGTTGGCACCAATTAGCAATTGTACATCACCAGGTACATGGAATTTAGGGTCAGCTAATGGAAGTTCACTGGGAATATTGAATTTGTATGGGTCAATTTGGACAGCAGGAAGCTTATTTACAATGTGAGGTAGAACTAGGCAGTTTAGGTTAGCTTGGAAAGCGTGGATCCTGGATCTCATATTAATAGTGATGCTATGACCACAAGCTGAGGTGCCATTGATACCTCTTATGTGAGTCTCCACTGCGCTAGTTGGTAATTGTAATTTCCTTGCCAAATCTTCCGTGATGAAATTAATCTGACTACCAGAATCAAGCAAAGCTCTGCATTTTACCAGTTTTCCATTTTTGTCTTCTATTTCGACCACTGCAGTTGCAAGAAGAATTTCACATTGGCTAGCCTTTTCCTTTATAGAACAGTAACTAGCTGGAATGTTTGTTGCCGTGCTGGCTGTAGAACTTTCTGAAGAAGGATTCTGGCGAGAAACCTTTTCACTTGAATGTGTGTCATTGTGTAACCATTTACTATGAAAGCCTTTTCCACATTTGCAAAACGATTTTAGCTTGCACTGATCTCTTCTGTGGTTAGGAGAGAAGCAGTTAAAACACAAACGTTTAGATTTAATGACATTCCATCGTTGTGATACACTTAGTTCTTGGAAGTTCTTGCAATTTAATAAATTATGATTATCATCGCAGCATGGGCACGTGTCTTCTTTTGTCGCAACATAAGAATGACGAGTGTGTTTTTCTGACTTCTTCTTCGTACTTTGCTCACCTTTGTGCTTAGATGGGCTGGACGTGTTGTTTACATCTGCCAATACTTCAAGGGAATTTGCCTTAGCTTCTAAAAACTTGATGAGGTCTTGAAGTGGTGTGAAGTTCTGAGAATCAATCCTTCCTTCCCATTCTTTTCGTACGCTCTCACAAAGGCTGTCCAAGATTAACTGCATGAGTATAACATCTTGTAATGGTATCTCTACATGTAAAGCTTCCACAGCATATATGTTGCTTTGGAATTTGTTAAGAATACTACGAAGATCATTCACATTTTCACTCTTCATCGTTGGTAAAGAGAGTAGATTACGTACGTGAGCTGTGGCAATAATTCTTGTATTATCGTACCTGGAACATATTAGATTCCATGCTACACTGAAATTTTCACTAGTCACTGGTAGATTTTTTATCAGTGCGTGTGCCTGACCCTTTAATGATGACAGAAGGTAATGCAATTTCTGTATCGGTTCTAAGGCTGCATTATTGGCTACAAGACTGCCGAACGTGTCTTGGAAATGTTTGAACGTTGTGATGTCACCAGAGAAGGTTGGAAGCTGTATAGCAGGAAGTTGTATTGGCCTATTGTTGCACTGAGAAACAGCTGAATGACAAGTATGATGTGAATTGGCACTGTTATGAGATCGCTGACTGTTTACAGAGTTTGCACTATGCACTTGCTGCTCGTGATGACATAGGATTGCACTGAGTTTAGCTTTTAACTCGAAGTAACCATTCATCATAACTTCCTTGTATTCTGCATGTTCATCCAAATCTTCTTCTGCTTCCACAAGAGATTCTATTTGTGTTTGAACAATATCAAATTTGTCCCATATTTCATTTATCTTGTCAAATTTAACTTTTAATAAGAACACATCGGTGTCTTGATTTGCAGTTTCACAAGACTTTTGTAGAAAAGTAAGCTCTCGCTTAATAACGCCTCTACGTCTAATTAAGGCTCGTAAATCACCTTCCATGTTGTGTGTGAAATGTGGAAATTACTTGCAATTGACAATTGAATTCTACCACTGCTGCACGATAATATGTGAGTCAGCTGTTCACTGCTTTCTTGATGTCTTTTGAGCTGTTGTGTTTTCTGTAGTACTGAAGCACTGCCGAATAGATGATACAGAGTTTATGTACTAGAAATCGTAGCTCTTGAATACGCGGATGCCGTCGCGGTTGAGTCTGCATACAATGAACGAGATCGATAAGACGAGACAAACCATAAATATGTGTGTGAATAATGAAATTGTTTCTTTAGTAGTCCGGTCCGTTGAGGAACCAAATGTTAGGGATCGGACGGAAAATATATCCGGTCCGAGGGCAAATGTACGGTATCAGGACCGTGAGGACAAAATGATAGGTTAAGGTACTTCTCAAATAGGAATAAAACGTTGCTTTTAGGTTTGGAAGGGACTTCAGTTGGAAGTGCATAAGATAGGAAAGATTAGCCACCTCTGAATAGCTAGTGAGGACCAGATTCGAATGAATCAAAATGAGAGCAAATAGACTGTAACCTCAGGACTCTGGTATCAGGAATCCACGGACTACTTAAGGAAAACAATTGAAATATGAAATAATCACAACTTACTAGATTCACACACAATAATTATTGAAACTAATTGAAAAGAAACACTGATACATAAGATGCAAGAGTACGTTATCACACGTGGTTGTAAATATTAATTTCTTGGAAAACTTGATAAATAATATCTTAAAATGCGTAGATTAACTTGCTCTTGAAGTTAACACTAAACTTTTGCATGTAGTTTAGTCGTAAAAGCTGATATAAGCACTGAAACATATAGCGTTGGTTGCACAACTGTTGCGTAATATCAAACTTCTGTAATTCGGAGAATTCACTCGCGAATTTGATGAATTATATGTAATTATGTATGAATAATTACTGAGAGCCACAAATGCGCACAATTGTGACTATTCACCGCTTCCAGAGCAAGTTTAATGAAACTTGGTAGAAAAAGCGGGAATGACTCGAGCCTACTAGATACACTGTTATCTGAGTGAAGTCTCGTACAATACTAACTGGCGTGATGCTAAGCCACCACATATAACAAAAGAAATTAGCAAGTCATGCATGATCCCACAATGCCTTGAGGCGCGAATAAAAAGACAATCAAAGCGGGACATTGCAAGCGGACAGTTTGAAACATTCTAAAGTAGAAACATGTTGCTTGCGCGAACACCCAGCTTACGAATTAGCCAAGTTATTTGTAAAAAGGCTGACGTAAATCCAGGGAAGAACAAAATGGTCAATCAGTAATTCTTTTGATGCCAAGGAACTTTTGGAAAAAGTGGAGTGCGACCAAGAACATTTTATGTTTAGTCTGGACATAGTCTCACTGTATCCTAGTATACCCCGCGCACTGGCGGGAGAATTTGTTTTTAAATGGTTAACGGATTTGGGAGACAACGAATACCGGAGATGGTATGAGGTGTGCACTGAGCATAATGTTTTCCAGTTCAGTGGGATCATTTATAAACAGAATGAGGGCCTTCCGATGGGTAACCCGGTGTCCGGGATAGTTTCTGACATTTTCATACATTTTATTGAAAGGTGGATGTTGGACAAATATGTTGATAACATAACCGCATATATGAGATACGTGGATGAAGTTTTGGTCCTGTCCAATAATATTTCTGACCGAATGTTAGAAGATTTTAACGGCTTTCATGACAAGGTAAAATTTACCATTGAAAAACTACTCAATAAATGCTTAAATTTTCTAGATCTCAGAATTACTTTAGAAAGCCCCAAGATCAGGGTGGGTATATACAGGAAACCCAATAAGGGATGGATATACATACACAAGAGGTTTGCTCACCATCCTCGAATCAAAGACAACGTATGGTGTAATTTCGCAACTAGGGCCATCAGATTGTGTAATAATCCAGAGGATCTGAAGAGGGAAAAGGAAGAAATTTTCACGTTGGCTGGTGAAAATGGTTATAATAGCAGAAGGATAAGTAGAATCTGGAACAGGGCTGAAAATTTGTGTGACAAGTCCAGACGAGACCAGAAGGACCTGGATAAGAAGTATGTCAGCTTAACCTACAATCCAATGACTAGTGAAAAGATTTATAAGTTGCTGCAGAAGTATGATTTAATTCCTGCATACAAAACTGAGCGAACTATTGAGAGTATATTTTCTAACTTTAAACAGGTTGGCAGAATAAAGACTAAGATGGAACTACCTGGAGTATACTTGATAACGCGCAAAGAATGCAGGGTCTTGTATATTGGTGAAACTGGGAGGTTGTTCAGAGTGAGAATGATGGAACATGAAAGAGACATATGGCTCGGGAGACTAGCAACCGTTTTAAGCCAACACATGGTTGACAGTAAACACCACATTGACAAACTCAGGATTGTAAAAATCTAACACGACCCTGTAAAGAAGAGAATCGTGGTGGCGGTAAACATCATTGGCAACCAAGGGAGTTTGAATAGGTACGATGGGGACCTCGGAGACTATTGGTTAAGTCTGATCAAGAGTTTTAAAAACGTTAAGCGCATAGTAAAATTTCCCTCGCCTCCTGCGATCGATAGTTTGGACACCATTTACAACATCCCTGAAGAGTGGATTAAAAGATTTGGGAGAACAACAGGTTTTCAAGTCGATGTCCCGTACGATCCAGAAGGCGGTGAAACCAGCGATTCGGCTTTGTGAATGCGAGTTGTAGCCAAGGATACTCCACGAGTTTGTTTGTCGTCAGTTGGAACTTTCATTTCTTCTAATTTTGATGTACTTGATGAAGGCCTAGTGGTTTTGATAATTTCGAAATAAGAGAGGAGCTGGTAAAGATTATACTGTTAAAAGGACGCACGATAGTAGAGGACATACTTTTAGCAGTTAAAGATCTTATCTCTGAAAATATTCCTATAAATAAGTTGGTGTGCTTGGCAACTGATGGAGCTCCTGTGATGGTGGGCAGAGTGTTGTGTCGTAAATACAACAGCTTTCCAAAATGTCTGTATTACCATTGTGTAATACACCAGCAGTCACTTTGTGGAAAGTTTTTAAAGTATGAACAGTCATAAATATAGTGAACAAAGTTAGAGCACATGCAATCCAGAGACTTTTGTTCAGAGCACTGACTGATGAACTAGTTTACCAGTATGGTGATATACTGCTTCATACGGAAGTTCGTTGGCTTAGTAGAGGCAGAGTGTTACCACGTTTTCAAGAGTTGCTTCCTGCCTTAGTGGAATTTTTTAAAGAACGAGGCGAATCCTTCCGTGAACTAGAAGATCCGGTTTGGTTGCAGGATTTTGCTTTTCTCGCAGACATCACCGAAAAGTTAAACATCCTTAACTTGCAGCTTCAAGGTAAGGATAAAGATATTTGAAATTCAACAAACACTTCCAAGATTTCAAAAGGATTTCAATTGTTGCACAGTTTGTCAAATCACCTTTTATAGAGATTGATGCTGAAGAGTTCTCTACTTGTGTCATGGAGAATTTTGATTTTGAAGAAGACAGTGCTGCAGTGTAGTTGGAACTGATTGATTTTCAAAATGATTTATCTGTGAATTCGCTTTCTTCAATATTTCAAATATTTGGCCTCTTGTTCCTAAAGAAAAATATCCAATTTTGGTCCAGGTTGCTCTCAAAGTGAAGGCAATGTTCAGTTCTACATATCTGTGTGAGGTTTCTTTCTCCAGTATGAAGTTTATTAAAAATAAGTACAGAAACAGACTCATTGCTGAACACATGGACAACTGTATTCGAATGGCAGCCACTACCTACTCTCCCAACATTAAAAAACTTGATGACAAAAAGGAGTTCCATCCTTCTCATTGAAGTTAATGAGTGTAATAAAAAAAATTCTGCCCGTACATTTGTTATTTATTACTAACTACACTTCAATTTCTTTCTTATGTACAATTCCATTTCAATTTCTTTTTGTTATATACAGTTTAATTAAAATTTATTTCATATTTAGGGTATAAACAGATGTAAGATTTTTTTAAAGTTGGTAGTTATTTTGGTGGGTAGCTCACAGTAGGATTTTAAAATGGTAGGGTAGCTCAGAAGCTGAACTAGAAGGTATGTTTTTGAAAAAACACAAATGTAAGCCAATACAACAGCTTCGTGGAAAATGTTACAACTTCTTTCTTTCCATCCGTTATATGCATGCAACTCCTTATCATAGCGAATATTAGTCATTACATGCCTTTTCAAAATAGAGGGATATCCATTTTTTTATAAATAGGTCACTATTTATTTATTTAACCTGGCGGAGTTAAGGCCATAAGGCCTTCTCTACCACTCAGCCAGGGCAAAAACATGAAATACATAATGATAATAATAATAATAATAATGATTAATAATAAATTAAAAAAGAACTGATATACATGAATACAAGAAACGTACATTAAATACAAAGAAAAAATTTGAATAGTACTTCAATAATATGAATAGGCCTATATAATACAAATGACTAAAAAAAGAAATAAAAAATGATGAAAGTCTAAACAAATACATTCTTAGTTATTACAAAATATGACAAATAAAATGTATATTACTAATTACAGTTGACTCCCTTTAGTCCGGCCTCGGATGGTTCGGATGAGTCATCTGCGCGCAGAAGGGTTTCTCACGGCAGTAATAGATTAGAATAAACATTCTATTACTGAATGACATTCTTCTTATGGTGAGGAATGTGATGTAATATAAATAGATTATTGGGCAGCACTCATCACTGTTTATTGATCCTTTTGTGAAGCCGTTTTCAAATGTTACTTAATCTTGCGTGGAGCCTTCGTCATGAATAAGCATGCCTGTTTAGTTTTCAGTGTTATGTGTAAACAAATCACTTGACGATTGCGTTCATTTCAGACTTGAATTTTACTCTTGTGCTGTTAGTATCTTACTGTGAGTTTAATTTTTATAGTGCGACTACCTATGTCGAGCAACAGGCTGCTGAATCAGCTATCGATGTAATGTTCATGAAGAAGTGGCATGATTATGCTTTCAAAAAAACAGTTCAACTAAAAAAGCAGAAGAATATAACAGATTTCTTTTAATTTTGAAATTGTAATTGTAATGCTGTATTTTAATTTTTGGGTAAGTACGCTTTAAAAAATTGACAAAACCATCTTAGAAGTTGATTTTTGCTTTAATAGGTTATACTTTACATATTTAAAAGACCGCCGGATGGTCTGGCCATTTTTTAATCCGGTCGAGGGTCTGGTCCCGGGGTGGCCAGATTAGAGGGAGTCTACTGTATTATCAATTCCTAAATGTTATTATATACTATATTTATTAAATGGCGCTTGAACTGTGAAGTCGTTTGGCAGCTCCTGAGATGGCTAGGCAGTGAATTCCAGTGACGAATAGCTGTTGTTGTAAACGAATTCAAATAATGTGTAGTTCTGTAAAGAGGCATGGATAGTAAGGGGTCAAGCTGAGAGCGCATGCCCAAGTTATGGTAGGAAGAAAGGTAATGAAAGCAACTGGAAAGATAGCTAGGTGTTGAGCTATGAAGAATTCTATAGAGCAGTATGAGACAGTGAAAATATCTTCGCTCATGCAGGCGTACCATCAAAGTGGTTCCAGTGACGGTGTTATGTGGTCATATTTACGAATGTTACATATATATCTGACGCACTCATTATGAACACGTTGTAGTCTTTGAGTCAAATTGCTGTTTAAGTCAGTAAGTAGGACGTCACAATAATCAAAATGAGGCAAAATGAGTGATTAAACAAGTGTTTTTCTTAATTGAAACAGGAGACAGTCTTTTATACTATACAGAGTATGCAGCGTTGCAAATGTTGTTTTGCAGATGTTAGCGACTTGCATATCCCACGTTAAATTATGGTCAATGTGTATGCCAAGGTATTTAACGGTATTACTATAAGGAATTATAGAATCATTTAATTTCACTTGGTTTAGAAAATCTGCATGTATTTTAGACAATTGCCGCTTGAGCGCTATTATGATAGCTTGTGACTTCCTAGGATTTAGCTTTAAGTCGTGTCTTTCTGCCCATTTAGAAATAGAGTCTAAGTCACATAGACACATAGTGTCATTTACACGGTCGAGTCGTGAGTGTGTATAGAGTACAATATCGTCAGCATAAATCATGTATTTACTGTGAGTCAAATTATTTGATATGTCGTTTATATATATTGCAAAAAGTAGAGGCCCCAGTACAGATCCCTGGGGAACTCCTGCCTTAACAGCCCGCTAAGAAGAGCTCATATTGTTTAAAACAACACATTGTTGACGGCCGTTAAGGTAAGAGCAGAACCAGTTCACGACATTATTTTAAAGATGTAGACGTCTAAATTTGCTTATAAGCATATCTATGTTCACAGAGTCAAATACTTTGGAAAAGTCTAGTAAAGTCATCGCTGAAACTTTGCTCACGTCCATTGCAGTGCGGATGTCCTCAATGACATTTATGACTGCAGTTGTAGTATTATGTCCTGTGCGGAAGCCAGATTGTAAAGAGTCAAGAAGATTATTTTCATTCAGGTAGTTAGTCAGTTGTTTGTGTATAATGCTTTCCAGTGCTTTCGAGAGGGCAGGAAGAATGTTAATGGGATGATAATCATTGGGATTTTCAGGGGTTTTAACCTTTGGAAGGGGATATACATAGGCCTTCTTCCATGTACTAGGGAACTTGGCTGTCATGTTCGAAGCATTAAAAATGTGTGCTATTGTTGGTAATATTAAATGTGCTATTTTATTTATAAGAGTAATACTGATTTCGTCAACACCTGTCGCTTTAGACTTTATACGTTTCAAAGCTGATATTACGTCATCAACCATTATGTAAGAAAAGCAAAAATTGTCTCCTATAAAGTTTGTGTCCGTTTGCATGTCAGTCGTGTCATTTCGAAAATGTGTAGTAACATTCTGAGATGTGGGCATGACATTCGTGAAATATTCATTCAAACGTTCAAGAGGTATAGAAATATGTTCTGTTTGCTTTTTTGTGTGTCCTATCCCCGTTGATCTCATACCCTGCCACAGGTCAGTCGGTGACGTGTTACGATCAACAGGTTTGTTGATATATCCAACTTAGCATTTCTAATCATCTGTGTAGTTTTATTTCTAAGACGTTTGTAATGTTGAAAACTTTTGTCATTTTTGTTCTGTCTGAATTTCCTATATGCCTGATCTCTTAAAGCCATCATCTCTTGAATGTCGGGTGTTATCCACGGAGCAGGCGGTCTTCTTGTGTGTTTAGTCTTAACAGGTGCATGTTTGTTATACAATTTAATTACTAAGTCATTAAATATATCTACTTTTTCGTCAACAGAATGTGCATGCCAAACTCTGTGCCAAGGTAGTTCTTTTGCGTCTTCTTTCAGGTCTCTGTAAGTAATTACCCTTGCTTTTCTTTTAGGGCACTGTAAAGAATAAATTACATAAATAATGTCGTGTGCAGAGATGCCCGGAGCAGGGACCTGTCCATGAGTCATTACTTTGTCAATATTGTTTGTTGCAATTAAGTCTAGAAAAGTTTCTGAAGTACATGTGTGGTGGGTAGGATTTAGAGGAAGGATATTTAGATCGAATGACTGGAACTATTCATTCTTGTTTATAAATGTTTATGGTATTTTCAACTGTTTTCATACAGTGATTTGTTTACAATAAATTGTTGCCAACCAAAAGATCCTGAATTCTGCTGTGATACAAAATCACTGAAAGTTTTCCATTTACAATTCTAAGCACTAGCATAATGATATTATTTACGTTTAAAAATAACATAAAAGTCATACAATGTTCAACCGTTATGAAGAACATAACATATGGACACAAATAATGAAACTTACTAGCACTCTTTTGTTAACATCATGCTTGCATGTTAAGCTCTATATAATGTCTTACACCGTAAATAACTATTACTGGTACTTTCCCAAGTCTGTCTTTTTTCCTTTCCAAACTTTCCGTATTTGAACGACCTCTGGAGTTCAAGTTACAGGAGAATCAAAAGGGCTGAAAATAAAATCTGAAAGCACACGTCATAATTTAATTATGAAACACTGGTTTGCAGAGCGACAGGAGCCAAAGAAAAAGAAGCTACTGGTACAGAAGTGAATAAATGTTATACTTGGAAAACTAAAAAAGGTGGGTGAGACGCTATGATAGTTCAAGAAGAGGAGGAGGAAAATCAGCCATGACTAGATGAATACTACATAGCCTATTAGTGAAAAGAAATACACTAATGCGAGGATCAAAATACTAAACAGTAAATATCATAGAAAAATCAGTTAACTAAACTGAAAGGATACTATGCCATAGGTGCTTAAAAGTAAAAGGGATGCACATGGCGTCCTGACACCATAGGTGGAAGCCAAAACAACTCCACAATAACTACAAACCCAATAGAAAATTATAAACTAGGAGAAGCCAAATTATGGCAAGCCCCACGCTGTCTGCAAGACTGTGCTCACACCCTGGACACCAGGGAGCAACTCCAGACACAAGAGGGGCAGCAACGACATACATGTCATGCTCATGTCTCAATTACGACCAAGTAAGTGGTGACTGCAGACATTTAGAAAACTTTATTTGAGTCCAGCCTTACTAAACGGCTGGCACACTTTACATCTGCAAGTAGACTTTAGCAAAATCATGAACATTTGCATTATCAGAAAGTGGAATATTTTTTTTAGATTTGGTATCTTAAGGCTCGTGTCCATATGAGAGCTGAGAGTGCGAGAAACTCTCGAGAGTAATCTCAGGTGGTGTGTCCACTTGAGAGTGCTAGTCCAATCCTGAGAGTAGCTGAGAGTAAAACTCGCGACATACTCTCAGAACCGTTCCACTTGAAACAAATATTGTGCGAGTTTTCATCTTGCATTTATGGATGGACAAGATGGACACACATCAATGTAGCCTATTATTCATTGTTAATATTAATGTAAGCATTTTATGAGGCTTGCTGAATGCTTTTAAATGAATCCATTCATTTAATTATTACGCGTTTAGAAGAATTTGGCAATCTAATATAGTCAGGATATCGTCAGACAGGGGCGGCCGGTGTTAATGTGCTACTGTGCTATAGCACACTGTTCATTTCGTTGAATAAAATATTGTTGATTACTTAAACAAAAATTACCAAAATTCTGTTAAAAATACTTTTATAAAATTTCGATCATCTTAGATTTCCAACCGTTATACAATATGCGATATCCCTCACAACGTCGGGCGGTCAGCTTGAGTTGCTAAGCATTATACTGCAGTGTGCTCTTTCCTCCAGTAGCACTGCTCTTCTTGATGACGAGAGCGTGGAAAGTGCCCTGAGGCGAAGTGTAAATTTGTCGCTGTTAGCATGAAAACCGCCTCGTTGGAGCTATTCGTGGGATAGAACCCGACCCCCTATAGGTATGCTACATGCCGCACAAGAAACTGGCTGGTTGAGGGTGGAAGGTTGACGACCTCTTGTTTAGTATGGTTGGGGTGGATATTTTGAAGGCTGTTTTGCAAGTCTATAGGAACAGTCCTTGTAAACACATCTTATTGATGGCGGCTTTTCTTGACGTGCAGTATTAATAGAGTTCAAATCCGTGACTTGACATTAAATTTTATGAAAATATGAGACAGCTTAGCTTTGAGAACTAAATCTATACTTAATAGTAGCCTCATAGATTTGTTTGCTGAATTCAATGAGTACATATAAATACATAAATACATAATAATAAAGTATATACATAAATACGTGCAAAGCTAAAATCCAGGTTCCATTCCCGCCCAATATAAATTTTCCTCGATAGATTATACAGTGGAATTGAATTGCGAGAACTTTAACATTTACCTAGGAAGTAAGAAACTGAATGCTGAAAACTACTCATAAATATTGTAATAAAATATTATTTAATTGCAGTATAAGGAATAATTTTTAGCGCCGAATAAAGTGAAATAAACGCGCACGCTAGCTCAGCGCCTGACGAAGAGTAAGTTAGTACAATCTTATGTCTGGGGGACAGGACATTGTGACCAGACACCCTCTCAATTCTCAAACTGCATTCTGTTTCTGTGCAAAGTGCGACAGACAGAACCGACAGTGGAACAAGTACTAAGTATATTTCGTGGTGCGTGTGTGTTCATGTTCAGAATTATTGCTGTGAATGTGAAGAATTAATAACTTATCCATTTTTTAGGAGTCAGGAAGAAAAAATCGAGATAAAGCAAACACCCGAGTTGATTATGAATCAAAAAACGAAAAGGGCGATGTATGAAAACATTTGGATATGAGGTTGTGAAATTAGGATTGCTCTCTTCTATTTGGTGATTCCGATTCCTGGAGTAGAACGGGATTAACGGATTTAGGACACCTTAGTACGTTGACAACATTTAGCACGTGCATAATGTATTAAATATTAGTTCTCTAGGCAGTGTGAATATTGGAGCACAGTTAAGCCAGGCATATCACGAGGAAAAATTGAAACACAACCAACAAGTGGAAAAAAAAAAGGTACCTACTTTCAAAAATTATTGAGTGCATTAAGTTCTGTGGGGCTTTTGAACTTGCTTTGAGAGGTCACGACGAAACCGAACAATCTGAAAATCCTTGCATCTTCTTAGGACTGATAGATTTAGTTTCGAATTTGGACACTGCTGTGCGGGAACACATGGAATTGCATGGACATCATTTTTCGAAATAGGTGAATGGCATGTGACGTTTTATTTTTTGCATGTTCGTACTGTAGCACACACAATGTTTTTGTCACCGGCCGCCACTGTCGTCAGAGCATCATGAAATATTAGTGAGTTCGAAAGGTCCACAGATTAACTAGAAAGACACTGAAATGTGGTATGAGATTCTTGTTAAATATAACTAATTGTGACTCTGTGCTTATCTGGCATCAAGCATGTGATTTCTAATTTATAGCATGTCAAGTCGAGTGGAGTAATCCTATCAAACTGAATCTAAACTCTGTGCATCTACATGGACGGATAGGTCTACTATTTAACCTCTGCATCCATGAAGACCAAGAGCCAACAAATGCTCCTTGTTGGTCCTTTACCACTAGAGCAAAAGCATTTTGTGTGTTACATGTCTCTACTTTTATATGCAATAGACTCATGCAAGTCATCTTGGTTCCCTCAAAAGAGTACAAAAACCATCACCAAGATTGTTTAGGCTACAGTGTTTCTAAACTCTGATTTGCAGAATATGTGGAATCGTATGTAATCTGCACTAATATTGTGTTTGTTTATATGATTACTTAACGATGAGGTTGTCTTCAACTTAGGCCTATGACCATCACCGCTGTTCCGGAATTTTGTCCTTCAGGAGATCCCTACATGCCTCTAATCTACAGACATGAGGGTTACTGCACCCGTTACAGCCTTCTTCGCTTCAGAATATTCTTGTAGAGGAATCGATGATCGCCTGTAGTGAACCATGGAGATTATCAGTATTTCATTCATCTTTCGTAAATGAATGTAATGTAAAAAATTTATTATTGTTATAAACTTACTACATTTTTTTCATTATGAAGATATGAATATTAAACAATATTATAATCCGTTATCATTGAGAATTATTCGATTTAGATATCATTTTTAGAAAATATAAATAAATATTGAAGACAAATTAAATAAATGAATATTTAGGGCCATCTCTCCAAAACTATTCATAGCTCTACTGAAAGAAGTTTTCTGCAGAATGCCGGACGAATACGGAATAAATATTAATGGGAAAAAAACTCTTTAATCTCAGATTTGCAGACGATATTGTACTCATAACAGACTCACACGAGGAAGCCAAAGTCATGCTAACAAATTTATGCAAATCCAGCAAAGAAGTCGGCCTTAGTATCAATGTCAAAAAAACCAAAGTAATGACAAACTGCACAGAAGAACCAATCAAAATTAACGATGACACAATAGAATATGTAAAAGTATATGTATACTTAGGTCAAATATTATCGTTTGACAATAAAATTCAAAAAGAAGTTTCAAGAAGAATCTCTTTAGCATGGAACAAATTTTGGAACTTAAAATTCATCCTATTAGACAAATCCTTAAGCATGAAGATAAAAAATGATGTGATGGATGCATTCTACCAGTTATGACTTATGGATCCCAAACATGGACATTAACTAAAAAAGATAAAAACATGCTACAGATTTGCCAGAGGAAGATGGAGAGGAAGCTGCTAAGCATCACATTGAAAGACAGAATAAAAAATGAAGACATTAGGAAAGCGACATCTATAAAGGATGTGATGGTTACTGCTTCCAGATTAAAACGGATGTGGGCAGGGCATGTCATGAGAATGAACCCGGAGAGATGGGTACATGCGATGACAGTGTGGGAGCCCAGAACTGGGAAAAGAAGTGTTGGAAGACAGAAATCGCGATGGGAGGACGAGTTTAAGAGTGTTGTGGGGAACTTGTGGTCTAGGAGTGCCAGAGACAGAAAGAAGTGGAAAACTCTTGACAATTAATACTAAAACTAGAGTCAATTAACTTATATTAAATTTTAGCGTTCTCAGGTGAGGCTAGCCTGAAACGTTCTTATTTAACGAGTCAGCCACCCTGGTATGCCAGGAGGCCCTTGCCCGCTATGGGATGCTTGTGGGCTAATTCTTAATAATCAATTTTAAAAATAAGTTTTACTGTATAAAATGATACAGATATATTAAATTTAATATTACATATGGGCCTTAAAATCGACAGTAAATGATATTTCTTTATATCAGTTTTATCATATGGCTTGGTGGGCATAATATACACATTATCCACTCTCAGAGAACTCTTAGCTTTACGAAACAGATTCGTATAATGCGTGCTGCTCTAGGAAATTGATTGCAAAGGCGTGTCCACCTGCGAGTTGACTCTCTGAATGCCACTCTCCACTACCTCTCAGACAGTGTTCTCATTCATGTGTCCACATACCGAAATGCAACTCTCGAGAGTTTCTCGCACTCTCAGCTCTCAAGCGGATACGAGCCTTTAAAGAAGAATCCTCTACAGAAATTTTTAACTGCTCCAACTGACACAATGCTGTAGCAGAATGGAAAACTTCACATACAAAACTGATAAACCTACAAGACTAAGAAACTCTTTATCTTTCATCTGACTCTCTATGTTGCAGAAGATGAGACAGACTTCTTTTTATTCTTCAAATATTTTTAACAAATCAGTTTCACTTAAATATCACAATGTACAGTATTATTAATTTCATGGTAAATCATAAATAAGCTGTCATTTCGCAAACTGAGTTAAAATTCACATTTAATCGTGATAGTAGAATCTTTTAATTATAGTAACAATCGCTAATAATTAATGCTATCTCTTTAATATCTGTGGGAGATAGAAAATGGTATGTAACTGTCTGTGTGTGGTTTCTTCAATTTCTGGCTTGGCAACAACCCTAGCGCTTCAGATTTTGTAACAAATAACATATTGTGAGGGTCGTTTTCGTGTGGACGGGTGTGTGGTACATTTATGGCTGATTGGTGATGCTCATCCCTCTAGCTCCATGCTGCTTTCTGCTCCTGAAGGTCTGATTGGCCCCCCCAAGCACTGGGATATTTGATTTCATGGGAGATTATTGCTGACACGGATGATTCACCCCCTCAAGAAACGATGGCCACCTGGCCGTGAGGCACGCGTACAACAGTTCCCAAACTTCTGACACCAACTGTGAGGGTCGTTTTCATGTGGACGGGTGTGTGGTACATTTATGGCTGATTAGTGATGCTCATCCCTCTAGCTCCATGCTGCTGTGGCATACAGGCCTTTTGTCAATGTCAACTCCCTCGGCACCACTACACACACGAACTGCACCACCCCGACGTCTAAGGTGGGCAACTCCACAATCAGCAGCACGATACTGCCCTCTACCTCTACCTCTACTGGAGCCTCTCTGCGCTCCACCACGTTCAACAGTTCGAGAGTTGCTCACTCTGCAAGTACAAAGATTGTCTTTTCTTCATTGGCTATGTTTCAGATTTCCCACGCAAAAGAAGTGATGGCACAGCACTTTTTTTTAAACAGATTGCGGGGTTTCTCCAGTTAACTCTTTTCGTAACTATACTGAAAGCTCATAATCATTTTCTTCAAAATGTTGTGGACAAACCGTACTGTATTTACTAGGAACAAATTTTTCTCTCTTTATTTTGATCAGCCATTGCTTATAACGCTCGGGTGACTTATCTTTGTTGGGAAATTGATGGAACAATATTTTAAGTGTGTTATCACTCTTCGACGATGAGCTTGTACACCCCACAACACAACAATAAACCATTGTTTGAACAGATACTCACTCACAAACCCAAACAGTAGACAGAATGCTGTGTACTGCCTTTCACCAGGCAGGACTGAGTCAAGCATTCATCAAGCATGACATCACACACCCACCGAGTTACAATAAACATATTCGTTTTGTGATTAAATGTGAAGGTGTAAAACATTTCTAACAGTGAATATAATTTCTTAAAAACATTTTCTTTTTATCCATATGAAGAAAATGATACTGAATTTTTAGTTTACTTTTCCTTTAAGCTACAATTTGGTATAAGATTAACTTAAAAAAATATGCGTGGTTTAATTATTACATAAAATAACAAACAGTGACTTTTTGTCCCACCCGTATTGAGGGTAGTTTTATTAAATTATTATTGAGTTAAATAAATGTTCTGACAATGTGGAAATAGTTTATAATTTGTATTTAATCTCTCTTATCTTCATTAATAACAACAGTAAGACTCTAACATTAATAGCAGGACAGCAATTTTTGTGCATCATTAAAATCCTTGTCCAAATCATGTCCCACCTGTAATAGATTTTGAAAAACAAATTTAAAATATTTAAAATAAATTTTAAATAATGCTTTGCTTGTAGTGTGGAGGAGAAGGCATTGTAAATTTTACAGGATGCGAAGAACCAATTCTAGTTTATTACTTATGATATGTAGGGCAAGGCATTTAATGACCATAAAATAGTGACAAATGCAAAATAAAAATGCATTTATGACCTAAAATTAGTGAAAAAAATACACTTTTTAAAAAATGACCAATAAATTTACCGTTATTACTTGTAATTCTTTTTTTAAGTATTGAATTGCTAAAACAATTTAATGGATGACAGAGCGTTATATATGAAATTACAATATAAAACTCACTTATTTTGTTACTAAAGAAGTAAGTAAAACTTATACTACGTGGACACCCTTCATCATCATCATCATCAATGGTGCTACAGCCTGGTGCAGACCTTGACCGCTCCAACAATACGCCGCCACTCATTCCTCTCCAATGCCTTCGTCCTCCATCCCCGAACTCCCATTACTTGCAAATCCCGCTCCACACATTTCATCCATTTTGTATTAGGTCTTCCTACTCTTCTTTTACCATCCAATGTATTAAATGTAACTCTGCGTCCTATGTCCGACTCTTGTTCCCTGTAGAGGTGTCCCAACCATCTAATTCTTGAAGCTTTAATCACCTTTATTATATCAGAATCACCATACGCCTTATAGAGTTCTTCATTATACCTGCTACGCCAGTTACCATTCTCACATACCGGGCCAAAGATTTTCCTCAGGACTCTTCTCTCAAATACGGCCAGTTTACTTTCTTGAGTTTTTGTCAGAGCCCAAGATTCACTTCCATATATGGCAACGGGTCTTAATAGGGTTTTATATAATTTTATTTTCGTTTTAAGACTAAGGAGTCTGGAGAGCTCAGCTGCTTTTTTAACCCAAAGAAGCCTCTGTTTGCTAGCATCAATCTACGGTGAATTTCTTTCCCCAGATTGTTTTCCTCCGTAATGACTGTTCCTAAATATTTAAATTCTTTAACCTTTTCAAACCTATAGTTATTTATAATAAAATGACCATCATTTCGTGGTGTATCTGTTATTTCCAAATATTTTGTTTTCTTTTCATTGACTTTGAGACCCATTTTATGTGCTGCATTTTCTAGTCTAACAAAGGTTTCCTTTATTGCATTTGGTGTTCTACCTATAATATCTATGTCGTCCGCATAGGCTAGGATTTGGACAGACTTGTGGAAAAGTGTTCCCCTATAATCTATTTCAGAATCCCTTATCACCTTTTCCAGAGCCAGATTGAATAGGGTGCATGCTAATCCATCTCCCTGTCTTAGGCCTTTCTTTGTGTTGAATGTTGTTGACCTCCCATTGCGTAGTTTAACCTGGCATTTTACTCTACTAAAGGTAGCTTTTATAAGTCCAATTAATTTAGGTGGTATCTCAAACTCTTCCAAAGCTTTTATCAGTTCCTCTCTGTTGATGCTATCATATGCAGCTTCAAAATCAACGAACAGATGAAAGGTATTTACACTGAATTCTTTCGTTTTTTCCAATATCTGTCTTATGGTATGGATCTGATTTACTGTAGATTTTCCTGGTCTGAAGCCACATTGGTATTGTCCGAGCACTTTCTCAGCATAGGGTCTTAGTCTTTCATGCAATATACTTGAGAAAACTTTATACCCAGAGTTTAATAGAGTAACTCCGCGGTAATTCTGACAGTTTAGGGGGTCTCCTTTCTTTCGTATTGGACAGATCAGGCCCTCCTCCCATTCCTCTGGTAGTTGTTCTGTTTTCCAGACCTCAGCCATGATACCATGTATGTTTTTAAGGACTTCCGGTTCGTCCACTAAAAGTTCACCATTTATACCATCAGGTCCTGGAGCCCTGTTCTTATTTAGCTTCTTAATAGCCGCTCTCACCTCTTCTAAATTAGGAATTCCTACTGTTTCATCTCCCATCTCGAATTCACTACTACCATTATCCCTTCCTACCATAGTTTCCACAGCGACATCTTCTTGATTTATCACATCCGCGTCTGGTGCAATGTTATCTGCATCTAACAATTCAATAAAATATTCCTTCCATCTGTCTAAAATTTTGTTAAAATCAGTAATAATTTCTCCATTTTTATCCCTGCAAGCCAAATTATTGGGATTATAATCTTTCCTCATATTATTAACCAAGTTGTAAAACTCCCTGGATTTGTTTTGAGACCCGGATTCTTCAATGGAGCTTAGCTGTTCTTCAAAGTAGAGTTTTTTCTTTCTTCTATGAACTTTCTTCTCTTCACGTCGGTTTTCTTTATAGTTTTCTTCTGAGGATCGTGTATGATGTTTCATCATTTCTTTGTAAGCCTTATTTTTTTCCCCAGTTGCTTCTTCACACTCCTTGTCATTCTAATGACTTCTGATTCTCTTACCCTCTATCCCTAGTATCTCCTCAGCTGTAGTAGCAATAGTCTGTCTTAGTGATGTCCAACATCCTATATCTTGCTTGTCTGTTGGCTGGAGGAGTCTAGTTTGAAGTGTGTTTCTGTAATTTATTCGTGTTTCCGGATTCTTTAGTTTGGAAACATCATATTTCTTACTTGATGTATTTCCCCTCTTCTTATGCAGTGTACTAATTCTACTTTGTAGTTTAGCACATATCAAATAGTGATCCGAGTCGATATTGGCTCCTCTGTAACTTCTTGCATCTAGTATGTCACTACGGTGTTTCTTATCTATGAGAACATGATCTATCTGGTTTAACGTCTCCCCGTCTGGTGATTTCCAAGTGACTTGATGAATTCTTTTGTGTGGGAATAGTGTAGTACCTATGACCATATTTGTTATTGTTGCAAAGCTTGTTAGTCTATCCCCGTTATCATTGCTTTCACTATGTATTGTATGTTTCCCCATTATATCCTGCTTACTATTTTCCCATCCAAGTTTTGCATTAAAATCACCTAATACCATTTTAATGTCATTAGCAGGGCATTCTTCATATGTCTTTTCAAGGAGGTCATAGAAAGAATCTTTTTCATGTTCACTTTTTCCTTCCGTAGGTGCATGTACATTTATAATGCTATAGTTGTGAAATCTCCCTCGTATTCTCAATTTGCATAATCTCATATCTATTGGCTGGAAATCTATTACTAGGTGTCTGATTCTTTTATGTATGATAAAGCCTGTGCCAAAATGATGCAGGGATTTGTGACAACTGTAGTAAACTGTGCAATCTCGTTTCTCTATTAGACCATTCCCAGTCCATCGCATCTCTTGGAGTGCCAAAATATCCAGATTATAATCTTTCGTTACATTGATTAGCTGTCTTAAATAACTAGCTCTGTACAGAGAAAAAACATTCCAGGATCCAACTCGTAATACCATATTCTTGTTAGGTCGTTTTAAAGAGGTCCGTCCGGCTTGCATATTTTGGAGATTCTCAACATAACTTTTTTTACGCGGGTAGGGTAGTCAACCCTACGCCCAACCCCCAACCTGGAGGACCGGGTAATTTGTGATCGGGGTTTTCTTCCCCTAGCCTTTGGAGACCCAACTCCCTATCTGCAAGGCAGCAGCTCCCTAACTTGAGGTCGACTCCTCTGTCTTCTTTGCCTTTGCCATTGAGAGATAAGCTCTTCATCCGCCTGGGAAGCCATTGGACGTCCTCTTCTGGAGTGCTCCTTCGTCTGACCTCTCGCCTTTGACCTGTCCGGCAAGGGAGGCCCTACCAGTAGCAATGCTACCGCCGGCATAGCTCAAAGGGTCAACAAGGTACACAAACCCCACCACCAACGATAAGGTCTCGCACTCCCTAGGTGGGGACGTGGACACCCTTAGGGGAAAAAAAAATCTGAACTGGCATGCACATCAAATTGCCCCTAGCAAATAACGTGTCATTTAAAAAGAAAGAAAAAATTCTTTATTGCTAAAGACAAACTGCTGTGGTGTTTACAATATACCTGAATTAAAATTAACTATGAACTATTGGCGGAGATTCTCAAATAGAAACGATTGTCTGTTGTCTGAAAGGAACGATTTGTACATGGAAAAGCTCCTCTCTATCTCCACTGAAACATGACCTAAAAATGTAAAAAATTACCTAAACTGCCAAAAATGACCTAAACTGCTGAAAATGACCTAAAAATGCTGAAAATTACCTTATAATTTCCAAAGAATGATCAATCTCTTGAAAATGATGAAAAATGCAAAATAAAGCAATAAAATGCAAAAACAAATTGCCCTTATTTAATCAATTATTTCATGATACACATTTATGTATATTCGAGCTATCTTTTCACCTTCTTATAAAAAAGATGCAAAATCATCAAATGCCTTGCCCTAGTGATATGTAGAGTTGATGATTTGTGATGAATAAAAACTTAGGATTTCATCAAATAAAAATCAAAATTTCTACATTTATTTCGCTATATAAAAATTGGATTTCATCATAAAAACTGTAAAAAAATCTTGAAAATCAGGTTTTAAAGAAAGCTAATTGCATTTTTTCATACGCTGATAATAAATAGGCCTATCAAGCAACATGCAGGAGTAACATGAAATGTCTTGAATTCATATGAAATAAAAACTATTTAAACAGCTCACCCGATTTACTTGAAGTGCTTGTACTTTGGTTTAAAATTAAAATAAACTCCTTACTCTACATTGTGGTTATGGCAGTTTAAAAAAAATGCACAAATTCATCCTAAAATATTTTATTCGTCAACAAGTAGAACTTGAAAAATAGAAGTATGAATAAAGTTAAAATAATCACTCGCCGTCATCATCACCATCAAAATTTTGTCTACCTGTATTTAACGACAACCCCAACATCAGTTCTACTTTCTCAGTCTTGAGCCTGTTCCTCTTGTTAGTAAAAGTGTTCAAATACATTGAAAATGCCCGCTCAATGTCCATATTAGACACTGGTAACTGTAAGCAATTTGCATCACTTGTTTCATGTGTGCTTGGGTAAGTCTCCACAGCCTGAAACAAGTAAAAACAAAGCAGATTAGTAAAAGTGTCACATCTGCTTATTTTAGCTTTGTAATGTATTTTTGTGTGTGTTTTTATCTCTGTATGTGTTTATATAAGTATTATTCCCATTGATGAACATGTAGCTCAGGGAAAGCCCATTTTGAAAAAAAAAAACTGGAAAAACTACTAGGCTACTGAATTGCTTATTAAAAAGTACAGTTACAGACATAAAGACGAAACATAAATATTAGTTTAAGTTTAAAAAGTACTGCAATTTAAAAAATGGTTTGAAGAGGCCTACAATAAAACTATTTACCTACAATAAAATCCTCCAATTTAAAAATAAAAGTAAGGCCTATTAAAAAAGATTAACAACTTTTAGTCTAACAAAACATTAAAATAATTAGACATTAATCTTAGGAGCTATAATTTTAAAAAGAAAAGTATTAATTACCTGGAACATATTTTTCCAACCACTGCCACATGCTTGGGTTATCCAGTTTCAGGAGTGGTATATTTGCCTCCATGAATGCCCTGACAGTTTTGGAGACAAATGTGTCCTTTTCTACTTTCAATTTTTTATATGCAGTTAGCATATCTGCTATATATACCTGCCGTTTTGATGTGGAAGGCATTTGTTTGTTTTTTAAATATGTCGTGGAATGTTTACAATGTTTTTCACACATGTCTTTTCTGACCCAGTCCACGCGCGTATTGCAAAATTTGCATATCATGATTTTTTTAGTTTTGTCAAAAACATAAAATCCTTCACTTTTGTACTCTGTTGCTCTGTCGAAAACTGAAATAATTGTCGGCATTTTATCAGAAAACACAAATGTCTAGTATATGAAAAATGCCATGCTTTCACTTCGATCAAATGCAGATCCAACCATAACAATGCCGCAAGCCCACAGAAACCAGCCGAGATTAGGTTTCTGAAAACACAAAAATAACATAATATTAATTTCCTTCATCATCTATTAAGTAGGCTAGCCTACAAAAAGAATGTATTAAGCTGTATCTGTAATTCAGTGGTCATGAAACTGTATGTATTAATATTAGGCCTACCTTCATCCACTACTACTAACCAGCAACACGGCCATCTTGGCATCTTCATTTACAACAGGAAAAGAGTACGCCAGCCAATCAGCACACTGCATTTTGAACTACCACTGCACGTAGTTAGCTGCTTACATCTAACTGCCATGTTTCAAATCAAGCTGATGACTTCCGTTTTCATCAATGGCTCTCATTTTTAATTAAAATATTTTTTGTGGCTAAAATAAAAAATGCAATATATATTCAAATATGAATTTATTTAAAGTATAACTTTTATTGCCAGTATTTCGCGTAAAAATGGGATAAAACCTTAAAAACCGGGTATTTTGAAAAACGTGTTAGATTTTGCAACACTTTGCGAATGAATAAACATATTTTCAATACAAAAACACCAGAAACGAATTTATTACAGTAATTTGAACTTCTATCACTAATTTCGTGTTTTGAGATTAACAAAATGTGACTATCCCTAATGATATGTAATAAACAAAAATGGTTTTCATAATATGCTAGAATGTCCCACCCATAATTATGAAATGGATGTGTTATCACTAAATAAATTATATGTTCTTTGCTGTCTTAATAACATTTCTTTTATATTCTTCACTTTTCCTAACACTTTTCCCATCTTTGTTAGGAGAAACATCAACCACATTTTAGAGCTTTGTGAATATGTTGGTGATGGTAGCACACATGCGTGGGATAGCAGAAAAGTACCTCAGTCAGTGACTTAGGAACATTTCTGCAGTGCAGGTTTATTTTATAAGAAATTTGTCACGTGATATCAATCACATAGGCCTATGTAATTTTCTGTTCAGAGTATGTATTTGTGTGCAAGGATGCTGACAATTGCCATAACTCAATTTTCCAAAGAAGCTTACCTTTCTGCAGTGACACATTCAATTCGGGGATTTAGAGTCATAATGATAGCTTTTTTACCTTTAATCTGCCCTCGTTTCTAAAAAAATTAAGTAAAACAAATCTAAAAAATTGTAACATATTCTACATGTTTTGAAGATTCTAAATAACCTATTCATTTTCAGATCAGATGAACATACGCCGAGAGAGAAAAAAAAATGATGTGTCAAAGACACCACTGCATGTGGGGTCACTTTTATAGGGTCTCTGAAATTGCACGAAATGAAAGGTAAAGCTAACCAATCTATCAGTCTCACCCCCTCATTTAAATCTGCCAGGTAGTTTTTATACTATAACAAGCTGAACTATTTTATGAAGGCTCAAAAACTAAACAAAAATATAATATTTAACACATGAAACACAAAATTGCTTATCAAAATGCTTATTTTCAAAAGTGTAGACCTATCTCATCTTGTCATCACTTTGTTCAGCTTTTCATTTGACAGGGTGGCTATTAGGTAGGCTATATCCAGGAAGTCAACAACAGAAACATTTTCTATAAGCTTGAAAATATGTTTTTCATTATCTGTAGATTTAAGCCTCATAAAACAAAACTCGATGCCCATATGTTTTTCTTATTTATGGCTGCATATTGGAAACCTGTATTTCTTTTTCTGGACTTCACCAACGCAAACTTCTCGACACACAATTGTTTCCTAATTGGCTTGTCTCTGAAATTTCTCCTGTGCTGACATTTACATCTTCTTTATGGGAATAATTTAAAGACATAACCTCTTCAGTTTCAACAAAAAAAATTATTCTGTGGTTGGTTTCGTGAATATATACATCTCTTTAGTTTCATTCTCAGTAGAATAATTTACTATGCTTGAGCCAGCTTTGCTTTTGCCTGGCCCTACATCTATTTTCTTCCTCTTCCAAGACATTCCCTTCTCAACTTGTTCAAAATTATACTCCAAAAGAAATTACTGTAAGTCAGAGGTTCAACTGCAGTTTCACCATCTTGAGAGCCTTCAGTTCTAAGTAATTTATTGAGAACTTTCTTTGGATTGACTGGGACAATGCCAGTTGCCTCAAAAGCACTTGTAAGTTTCGTTTTACTGCAGTACCTTCTACACATCTATCAGCACTCTTCACCTTGTCCATTTCATCAAGTGTTTCCTTGTGAAGGGAAGGGATGGCTTTTCAGCTTGGATTCCCCAACTTTTTAAACTTGTTATATCTTCCATACACAAGAATACGTTTTCTCTTAAATGCAGGAAGGAATACAATACCAGCATGAAGATTAATTGCTTGCATACGTAGACTATCAAAGTCACCCTAACGATGGTATCAAAGTGACCCCACAGAAAGAAATTGTCTATAAATAGATCAATTTGATTCAAAACATTATTTAATTGATGCTAGAATAATGAGAAAGAAGTGCTGTTTCATAATTAAACATCAAAATCTTATTAAGGTTATAAATTTTAGCTGGGGTACTAGAAGTTTGAGCACAATTTTTTTACAAGAATACATTGTTTCAGACAACAATGTTTTTCTTTCATATTAAACGTATTATGGATTATTCAAAACTAGAATGATTAGGAATATCAACAGTGTTCTTGGAAATATATCACTGATATTTTAAACCTCACCACAGCCATCCAGACCTTGTTTTATACAACTATCAGTATCTACAAAATCTATGTTTTGATTAATTCCAAACAAAATTCCAAGGAATTGCCTTCTTATGTGTTACCAGAGAGTGAAATGTCAAGATTAGTTGTTAAATGAAAATAACTAGAAGAAAATTCCTTTGATACAGAGACTCAAACGCTGAAATTGTACTAACAACAAAATTGATTGTTATTGACTTTTTTTTTCATTCATGAAGCAGCATAAATTATATGATTTACCTATTAATATATTATTAGTAGAGATCTGATCCTTCCACATTAGCTGCGACTAAGCAATAATTATAATGCATTCCTTGCTGTATTTCCTGCTACCATACTTCGTTGTTCATTTTTGTTTTAAGTAAATAATATACAGAGTTATTTGCTTTTCAGGTACAATCTCTACCAGGAACATGATTCCTGAGTCCAATTGCACACCTAGTGCAAATTTGGAGAAACTGAATCATCGCAATAATACGCCACCTGTTGCACCACCACTACCTCCACTTGATCCTCAAGGACTCATCCTGCCCAGGAAACCTCAGAATCCATGCCTTGAATCAGCAGAGCACAAGAATCTTCACAGGGAATTACTCTTTAATCAGAAAGTGTAAGTAGTCATTCAATTATAAAACCTAACACTTGCTGCAGTGAAATAGATTTTCTTAAACTAAAATTTTATTCCATGTATATTAACATTTTAATGTGACATAGCACATGAAGAATGATTATGTTAAGGTATGTATTTAAGTTAAAAATCCATAAACACTATTGCAACTTCAATAATCAAATTATTTGCTAATGACCAGTTATATTAATATTTTGCAATCACAATCAACAAATCAATGCAACATACACCCATACCAACAAATTTACCAATTAATCTCAAAGAGTAGAAAAAGTTATTGTATTACAATAATAATAATAATAATAATAATAATAATTTTAATTTTGAGTTTTATGTGTATTGTTTACCTTTAATGCAAATATTATTCTTAGAACTAGTTTGTATGACATCATGCCCATTTAATTATCATCTGCTCTCTTTTTTGTTAAAAAATATAATTTATAGGTCTACCTAAATAGAATTTGCAGAACTATGCCATGCTTCATCTCCTATGATCCTACTTAATATCTCCTACTTAATATGATTCAGATCAATTTTGTAGAACATTTTATGAAGTTTAGTTTTGTGCATAAACTGTCTTTTGCTAAAACACACAGTTTTTTGGGTATTTAGGGAAAACTGAGAGAAACGTGACCCCCACGCTCCGCTTACCCCCCCCCCCCCCCATCCACGGGGACTTTTAGTATGTTGTTTATGACACTTTCCACTACATATCTGCCAAATTTCAAAACTACATGATTTTCCCCCTATTTTTCCTTTGTTGCCTTGACGGTAATGTATTTTTCATTACATTTACTGTGATTGTACCATGATCGGATTTTTAATAAATGCAACTTTAATGGTTATGTAATATTTCTCAACTTGTTTCACAATGTAAATACACAACATACAGCTTGTATACAAAGATATAACCTCTAAATAACAAGAAAGTGGTTTTCGTACAAATTTCTCATAAACTTAAAATTGCTATAACTTTTGAACATTTGAAGACAAAATAACAAATGACTACTCATTTTAAAGGGAATATATATCGCCCTACAACTTCTTTTATGAGGACATTCCTGTATACCTAAGGGCTAAAGTCAGTAGCGGCTCGTGGCTCAAAACGAAAGTGTGCTGCAAATACTATTTCATACAGCAAACTTAAAATATTTTAAAAAATTATTAGTAGGCCTATCAAAACTGCTCGTCTCTTAATCCATCTCTGGGAACTCTCACGCGATTTTCTCTGCCTAATTATATTTTTGCTAATTTTTCTTGTCTCATCGAACGTTGTGTGAGTTGTGTGACGAGAGAAAATAGCAAAAATTAAAATTAATAATAATAATGATAATAATAATAATATTAATAAATAATAATAATAACAATAATAATTAGGGCAGGGAAAATCGCCTGAGAGTTCCCCAAAATGGAATAAGAGACGAGAAAATATTATTTTTAATGATCGAGGTAGAGGAAGTCGCTTAGTGTTCCCAGTGCGACAGAATACTTAATCGGGGTTGTGGAATCCGGGTTTTTCTGAATTTAACACATTCAAATTTTGCGGTGAAGATGAAAAGCATTGCTTACTCGCTACATCACGGCCCCCTACCGTCAGATGTGGAAGATCTTCTCACATAGCTAACAGCGCGCCCGCCGGTGAGACATGAACCTCCCTCAGAATCTCACTCTGGGCTGCCTGCTGCCGCAGCACATTCTGCAGGTTAAAACTCCCATATACGCCATGCAGTCAAGGTTGAGCATGACGTCACAGCCCTATGAAAGATGGGCTGTTCACATAATAGCATCATGGTGCCGGAAAGGTAGTATTCACGTTACCGACTCTTGACTCCCAAGCTACCAGCTAAGAAACTCTCGCGTGGACGCGCCAAGTTCAAAATCCACGCAAAAGAAAATATAATATTGTGTTTGAAAATAACATTATACGATGAGCAGAAAACAAGCTGTGTGCTGCAGCACTGCAGCACATAGGAGAAACGGCCACTGGCTAAAGTGCTGGAAGGCAAAGTGTGCTGATGAGCATTTTAGGAAATTTGCTATTTTGTCTGGTGGATGTCTCAAAAGGTATTGGTAACAGACAACAATGTATATATAGGATCAAACTTCTATTATGTCAGCTTGAATTTTGTACATAATAACTTTTCCTCTATGATGTACCGTTGTTTACATATAAGAGAAAAACCAATAAAATGGACCCTCTATGTGTCCCCCCTGCTCCCCACTTTCCCCGACAACTCTAGCAAATTTCAAATACAATTTTTTTCCCCCTGTTCAGTGTATTTCGACCTTTAGTTGAACATGAAATTATGGAGTCTTAATCTAGAATTTAAAAAAATAGTATAAATTGTAAATTTATCCCTTTTAAATTAATATTTGTTGCCACTTGTTCTGCCCCATCTTTTATATCTATCATGGTAGCTATTATAGAAACTGATATTGGGAAGATCACAGTGAAGTCATAATATTATATTTTGGTTTAAAAAACACACTTAAACTTCACTAATTTCATACCTTGGTAGGACTACGTAGTTTCAATCACCATTGTGATTATCCTCGGCTACTTCTGAAGTTTGTTTGGCGGCACTGTTATCCTCAAACGTCAATCCTAGCTGCTGGATGCCATCTGGTGGTGGGTGGATGTATCTTCTTATTAAACTGTCTTTTGTTGGTATCTCGAAGTTAAGTAATTTGTGTTTGTTTTTTTGAATGAAAATCTTTTCCCAGACTGTCAGTTCTAGTGGTCTTTCTACTGGCTTTAATAGCCTCACATCCTGTTCTATTTCATGTCCCTCTTCCCAGAAATGAGTGGCAACTGCGGATTTTTCTGTCTGTCTGAATTTGATGTTTCTAAAATGTTCCTTGTATCTAATTTCAATATTCCTTTTTGTTTGTCCTATGTACATTATTTCACAATCCTTGCAGTCTATTTGGTAAATGCCTGATTTTTTATTGTGAGGTACTTTATCTTTATGGTCCTTTTTTAGTAAATTTCCTAAGCAAAATTTATTTACAGGGGCCAGAGTAATATTGAAATCACTGAATACTTTTTGAAATCTTTTTTGTCCCCAAGGATGAAAGGTGAATTTTCTATATTTAATTTTACTGTTTTCCTCCTCATTTCTTAAGGTAGTCTGTTGCTGTATAAGTTTTTTTCTTTTAAACTTCTGAATCTTTTTGTCTACGAGGCATTTACTAAATCCATTGTTTGTGGCGGTTTTTATTATACAGTTATATTCCTTATTGTATTCATCTTTGTTTAGGGGCACATTCACTAGTCTGTGGGCTAGGCTATTGATCACTGCATGTTTAAGTTGGACTGCATTGTAACTGTCTGCTTTTATGTAATTATCTGTGTAGGTTTCTTTCCTGTATATACCATATTCGATGGCATTTACCAAATAGACTGCAAGGATTGCGAAAAAATGTACATAGGACAAATAAATAAAATAAAAATAAAAATAAAAATAAGCCTATCGTGTCCCATGTAGGGCAAAGGCCTCCTAAGAAGGGTTTAGCTCCTCTTAACTAGCACGGCGAGCCACTCCGCGCTAGTGAAGTTGTTTGTGATTTTGAGCGTCATGTACACTTGAACTTTAACACTTGGTCTTGAGCACTTAGTCTTGCATATTGTTCAGGGTTTTCCCCAGTTCTTTCCACTTGTTTCTTCTTTTGGCTACCCTGGTCCATTGTTGGCCCACTTTATCCTTGAAAAGGTCCTCCTACCTCCTTTTTGGTCTTCCGCGCAGCCTTCTTTCTTGTCTGGGGTCCCATATGGTACTCCTGTATGTCCATCTATCGTCCACCAACCTTGAAACATGGCCACCCCATCTCCATTTAGTGCTTTCTGCTATCTGAGCGATATCTGTCGTTTTTGCTGACTGGATTAGTGTAGTATTGGGGATTCTATCCCTCAATGTTATGCCTAGGACTTTTCTTAACATTTTCCTCTGGCATATACCTGTAGTAACTTTTTCTGTGTCGATGTCAGCGCCCATGTTTGACAGGCATAGAGTATCACCGGGTAGATGCAGGATTGTAGAGCTTCTATTCTTAGTGTTCTGCTGAGTTTTTTATCCATAAGCACAAATTTGAGGGACCAGAACGCTCTCCATGCCTGTGTGATTCGTCTGTGTACTTCCCTGTCCATGCCGTTATTATCAAAGGATATTAATTGGCCTAGGTATGTATATTCATTTACATATGGTATTTGCGTTCCCTCGATTGTGATCGGAGTTTGGGGCAGGGTTGGAATGTTTAAAACAAAACGTTTAAAACAAGTGTTTAAAACAAGTGCTTGTGTGTTTTTTA
This sequence comes from Ectobius pallidus, assembly GCA_964059195.1. Lineage (NCBI taxonomy): Eukaryota > Metazoa > Arthropoda > Insecta > Blattodea > Ectobiidae > Ectobius > Ectobius pallidus. The sequence goes on from CAXKWD010000008.1 coordinate 48,534,435, forward strand.
AGTTTGTTTAAAACGTTTTAAACAATGTGTTTTAAACATGTTTTTTTAGCATATGTTTAAATCATTTTTTAATTGCGTGTTACATTTAATTATGAAGACAATTTGCATTTTGTCAAGTCAGTGACACCCTGTTAGTGTTGTAAACAAAAAGCAAACAAACAAAAAAACTAGGGCCAGAATACCAGAAAATCATGAGAGGTGGTGTCTTTTGTATCCTTTTCCTCCAGACTTCTCTATCCTCTGCCGCCAGCTTCCAGTTTCTGATTTCGAGTAATTGATTTGAATTTTTTCTGACTGCATCCTACCATCTTTTTGTGGCCTTCCTTTTTAAAGAAAGAGATTATTAATATTAAATACTGAATGTGTCAATTTGGCAACACTGTAGTAGGATATCCCTTGTAAGTTTGATAATGTAAGGCGGCTAAGGCCACGTAAAGCATGGTGAAAGTCAATTATCAGTTGAGCAGTAAAGGCAGTAATTAAACAGTAGTTTGTATTATTTTTTTATTAATCATGAACTATTAAATCATAAACAAATACTACTGGTACAAAATATATGGTATTTTCAAATACTATTAAGTCTACGATTCGTAAATCTTGAACATCTTAGCACAGGGTGTCGTTAGCTTGACAAAATATAAATTGTCTGGATAATTAAATTTAACACCCAATTAAAAAGTGTTATAAACATATGCTAAAAAAAACAAATTGTTTAAAATGTTTTAAACATTTCAACCCTGGAATATATATATATATATATATGTATGTATGTATGTGTATATAATAGGCCCTATACATTAAAATGGTTGTTTTAAACAAAATTAAGAATTTAAACTTTTTTTGAAACAAACAACATTGTTGTAAACATAAAAAACGTTTAAAAAACACGTTTAAAACAACCAACATTGTTGTTCACATAAAAAACGTTTTAAAAAAAAAACATGTTTTAAACAAAAAAACGTTTTTTTTGTTGTTCTTTTTAAAAAAAACATGTTTTTTTCCAACCCTGGTTTGGGGGCCATTAGTCATCACTTTTGTTTTAGTCATGTTCATGGAGAGGCCCACTGATTTACTTCTTACGTTTAGTTCCTGAAGCATTGATTGCAATTCTTTTGGTGATTTCCCGAATATAACTGTATCGTCTGCGAATCGCAGGTTAGTTAGTCTTTTTCCGTTCAGGTTTATACCATATTGATATTTCTGAAAACATCCTCTAAGACACTTGTAAAAATCTTGGGGGATATTGGGTCCCCTTGTCTTACTCCCTTTTCTAGTTTAAACGTTTGTCCTTCCTCTTCTGTCTTCACTTTAGCCATACTTTGATTGTATATATTGTATAAGATCCGTATATATTTTGCTTCTATCCCCTGTGAGTAAAGTGCTTTGAGTATGCTAATATGTTCTACGGAGTCAAAGGCTTTGCTATAGTCCACAAATCCAAGGTATACTGTCATGTTGAATTCATTGTATTTCTCAACTATTTGGGTTATCGTCTGTATGTGGTCCGCCGTGCTGTATTTATTGCGGAAACCTGCCTGTTTGGGTGGCTGATTCTCGTCTAGGATTCTTGTTAGCCTCTTCGTCAGAATTTTGGTGAAAAGCTTGTATATATTAGACATCAGGCTTTCGTACCTTTCTTATGTAATAGTATGATAGTGTTGGTTTTCCATTGTTCTGATATCTCTTCCGTTTCTAGTATTTTGTTGAAGACTGTGGATATTAATGGGATCAGTTGGTTTGCTCCTATTTTAATTAGTTCGTTTTGTATCCCGTCTTCGCCAGGCGATTTGCCTTCTTCAGTTCATTGATTGCAGTTCTGATCTCACTGTGTAATATTTTGGGGATGATGGTATCATTGTAGTGTTTCGTTATATGATTGTATCTTAGGTCTTTTGTAGATTTTTCTATGGAGCTCTCGTGGAGTGATCTATAAAAGTCTGTGGCTGCGTTGACTATCTCTCGTCTTGTGGTTAAGTTGTGACCCGCCTGGTCTTTGGTGCTTAGTATCCACTGTTTTCCCTTCTGCAGATTTCTCCTTGCTTTCCTGACTGATCTTGTCTCCTCTAATGTTTGTCTAGTTAGTTCTGAGCGATATAGTCTTACATCTTTTCTAATTTCTCTCTTTACTTCTTTATCTAGTTCTGCATATTCCTGTTTGGTGGCTTCAGATTTGTCTCTGTTTGGTTGTAGTCTTGCTCTGCTTTCAATCAGTTGTAGGGTGTTTTGAGATAGTTTCGTTTTGTGCGACCTTGGTTCTGTTTGCCTTTCGGAGGTCGTGCTTGCCTCCTTCAGTGTTTGTTCTAATATGTTATATTGTTCCTGTGTGTTTTTGTCTGGTCCTAGGTTCATCTGAGATATTTTATCTTGTAATGCTTTGTGTATTTCCTCCCTGTCTAAGAGGTTCGCTCTCAATCTTTGTGAGTTTTTGCTTTTCCTCTGTCTTTTTTTCATTCTTATTGTTGCTCTTACTAGTCTGTGGTCTGTACTGAATTTTATGCTTTGGCTTATTTGGATATCTCTTACTTCCTGAATTTTATTGGTAATCACAAAGTCAATTTCGTTTTTTGTATAGCCATCCGGTGAACGCCATGTCCATTTCATGTGTGGGGGTTTTCTAAAGAAGCTATTGGCCACTTTGAGTTCAAGTTCCTGTGTGAAATGGACCAATCTTTCGCCTCTTTTGTACCTTTGTCCATATCCGTGAGGGCCTACTGTTTTCTCTTCATAGATTCTCTTTCCTATTTTGCTGTTAAAATCGCCTATAATTACACTGGACAACAAAACTGACCTTCAAAAAAATTTTTTGCACAAAACATATCATTTCTTATGTATTTTGATGTGCTGAGTTCAAATATGGCCTTTGTTTTTTTCTAGCACCCTCAGTTTTTTAGTAAATCGTGTACTTACACTTCTAGTTGTTTATAAATAAAACGTAAAGTCACCGTAATATCAAAGACTAACTGGTAATATTTTTTTACACAAAACATATCATTTCTTATGTATTTTGATGTGCTGAGTTCAAATATGGCCTTTTTTTTTGTCTAGCACCCTCAGTTTTTTAGTAAATCGTGTACTTACACTTCTAGTTGTTTATAAATAAAACATAAAGTCACCGTAATATCAAAGACTAACTGGTAATATTTTTTTACACAAAACATATCATTTCTTATGTATTTTGATGTGCTGAGTTCAAATATGGCCTTTGTTTTTGTCTAGCACCCTCAGTTTTTTAGTAAATCGTGTACTTACACTTCTAGTTGTTTATAAATAAAACGTAAAATCACCGTAATATCAAAGACTAACTGGTAATATTTTTTTACACAATACATATCATTTCTTATGTATTTTGATGTGCTGAGTTCAAATATGGCCTTTGTTTTTGTCTAGCACCCTCAGTTTTTTAGTAAATCGTGTACTTACACGTCTAGTCGTTTATAAATAAAATGTAAGTCACCGTAATATCAAAGACTAACTGGTAATATTCGTATGTAGAAGAATCCTTCATAATAAAATTATATTTAATTTTGTAAAAGTAACCAATTAACATACCTGAAAACATTGCCAGCTCGTTTTCAAGTCCATCCTCTACTGCTGTCAGTTGAATTTCTGCCGTTTGCTGCTTCTTCTGTACTTTCCTGTGGTTTCTCTTTTGAGGCTCCAGCAGTAATCTGCAAGCATATTGGGTTTCCATCTTCCTTGATACCTTTTCTCCATTTCGGAAATATCTTGGTGGAATCTTTCTCCATGTTCATCACTAACTTGTCCTAGATTTGCAGGGAAAAAGTCCAAATGGGAATGCAGGAAGTGAATTTTGAGAGACATGTTGCAACCTAGATTTCTATAGGCTCCTAGTAATTTCTCAATTAATTGTTCGTAATTTTGTGCTCTAGTATTATTTAAGAACTGTTCGCAAATGGTCTTGAATGATATCCATGCTTCAAGTTCCACATGATTCAATTTACTTTCAAACAGCTGATCTTTCATTAGTTCTCGAATCTGAGGCCCAACAAAAATGCCTTCCTTCAACTTAGAAGCACTGATTCTTGGAAATTTTTCTTCTAGGTATTTGAAACCTGCTCCAGATTTGTCTAATGCCTTGACAAAATTCTTCATTAGGCCTGATTTTATATGAAGTGGAGACAATAAAATTTTTGATCTATCAAATAATGGTTCAGCTGAGATATTCTTTTCTCCAGGGACAAAATTCTTCCGGGGAGGCCATATTTTAGTGTCGTAATGTTTGGATTTATCACGGCTATCCCATTCGCACAAAAAGCAGCAATATTTCGTATATCCACTTTGCAATCCTAACAGTATTCCAATCATTTTGAAATCGCCACAGATGGACCAGTTGTACTTGTCATACTGCACCTTTTGTAATATTAGCTGGATATTTTTGTAACTTTCTTTCATTTGAACTGCATGACCAATTATCATAACACTACGGTCCTTACTAACTAAAGCAGTAAAATAATAATAAATAAATGTTATTATCGCTATTAGGTCTTGTTTACTATGTCAATCACTATAACAGAAATTTAAGCATTTACAGCCAGTGCTAATTCAGAAAACAGGCTTTCTTTTTGAAACTGAGGGTGCCAGAGAAAAACTGTTTGCATAATTGAATTCAGCGCTAAAATCCACATAATAAACACCCAATTTCATGCAAAAAATTTTTTGGCTGTTGTCCAGTGTTATGGTTCTTGATGCTCTGTCCATTTCTAGAGTGTTTTCTAGGGCAGTATAGAATTCCTCGCACTCTTCTTCACTGCTGTTCCCTGTTGGGGCATATACTTGAATTATTGTTGTTGGGCAATCTTTCGAATTCAATTTTAGGACAGCTATCCTTTCTGATATTCCTACAATGGCTTGTATCATGTGTTTTATGTGCCTCTTTATTATAAATCCAACTCCTTTTTGGCCCGAGGTATTTCCTTTGTAGTATAGTATATCACCATTGTTCTTCTCGATTATAGCTTCCCCCTCTCTCTTCACCTCACTTAGGCCTAGAATTTCAAATTTGACATCAGCTAATGCGTGGTCTAGTTCTTCCTCTCTTTCTATTGTACTAAGCGATCTTACATTCAATGTTCCTATTATGATCTCGTTTCCCTTTGCTTTTAGTAGTTTTGGAGAGGTTCTTGTGACAGAGTTTGTGTCAGAGTTTCTCTCTCTCTCTGTAGTCATCAGTTTTACAACTGGTTTGATGCAATTCTCCAGTCAGAGTTTAATGCCTCTAATTGCGTTAGGTCCTGCCAATTGATACATCTGTTGTTGATGAATATTTTCTGATATCCTACTTTCGCATCGTTCCCTTTCTCTCTTTCTGCTCTGGCTCTTTTTCTCAATTCTTGTTGTATTGATCTTTCTTTTTTCGTGAAATCAGCGTCTATATAGCACTCCTCCCCTTTTAATTTGGGGTCAATCCATATGATATCATCCAATGGGTGTTGCTGACATATTTTATTTTATTTTTAAGTATATATTTTCTGTTTCTATGTGTATCTGGGAGTACAAAACCATTTTTTTTCACATTTTTATCACTAACGCTTTGGCAACTAGTGGCCATTTTGCTTAGAAGGATTTGACATTTTTGGCATTTTCAAAGGTTAGCTGTAAGTTAAATAACTATTTTATTTATGAAGATATCAACTTGAAGAAAAAACCATCTTAATCTACAAGACACATTCTACAATTCATGTTATGACCAAAAATTTGTTAGGACTTAAGGAAATAATCTAAAACTTTATTAGAAAATGCAGTTCCGATTAGAAAAAATTAACAACATTATAAAACTTTTTTTCATTGAAGGGATGAAAACACATGTTTCATATTTCCCCCCCACAAAGATATAGTAGATCACTAGATGCTAGTAAAATTTGAGATCATTTATGTAAATCCTTTAGGTTTTATGAGTCTTCAAATATCGAGATTTTGCAGAATTGTTGATTTTCAAATTAAAATATCTCAAATGGGACTGAACAGAAAAATCTGAAATTTTCTCAAAATATTCTTCTAGTGCCTAGTAATCAACATATAAAATTTCATCACTGTGTTCTGACCAGAAGTATTTTATTTTTAATAAAGAAAATGCTAAAAAATAACACTGTCAAATGAGCGAATAACAGTGTTAAAATACAATAAAAATTGTCAAAAATAATATAATTTTTTGTTGTTGCTAGTAAAATTAAATATGTCATAAAACTAACATATTAAAGAATATCATAGGAGGAAAATTCCTCCGGCACTGGGACTTGAACCCAGGACCTTTGGCTATTCGCGCCAATGCTCTACCAACTGAGCTAAGCCGGACTGCATATGACATGACTTGTCTGTCTTTGAGGTAGACCATTAGGACAATCAGTCATAGGAGAGAGGTTCCATCTGGTGCTGTGAATTGAGCTCCAGCTTAGCTCAGTTGGTAGAGCATTGGCCAAAGGTCCTGGGTTCTAGTCCCAGTGCCGGAGGAATTTTTCTCCTATAATATTCTCATGTAATGTCCAACAGAGACAATCTGTGGTTCATGAATGCTTATATATCTTAACATATTAAATGTCCCATGGTAGTAGTCATAGTGATCAATACTCCAGCAGAAGGAGACCATATTGCCACATTTGCTGAGCAAGCCAAGCCAATCTTAACATATTAAATGTCCCATGGTAGTAGTCATAGTGATCAATACTCCAGCAGAAGGAGACCATATTGCCACATTTGCTGAGCAAGCCAGAATATGCTGACTTGAAAAAGGCAAGTCTCTACAGACTCCTCTGTAGCTCCTTTGTTCAGTAATCAGTAGCTGTGCTTGACTGAAAATATCAAAAACGTTGCCCCTTCACTTAAAAAAATATCAGTTTCACCAAACCACCAGTTCTGATCATAATGCAGGCAACAATGTCCTTTACTTCGAAAGGTCTTATTTCAAATTTGGGCAAAATGGAAATACTATGTTCACCATAAATATCACTTTTTGAGTGAATGTAACACCTTATGATGCTAGAAGTTTGTTCCACAGCTGAGCCAAAGGTTTAAAAAATGTTGATACAAGTGTATAGGAAATACCTTTAATTTCTTAGAACAAAATTTGAACACTTCTTCTGCTGAAGGTATCTGGTCCAAATATGGTCTTTGCAAACTAGCCATCGAGACAGCCCTCTTTGTACCCCCTCCAATCCCATCGCAAGCATTCTTTCCATTAGAAGTTGCAAAAAAATGCTATTCAGCTTCAAAGTGATAGCAAATATTCAAAAAGTTATTTTTGTTTTTGTACTGGCTACCATCTCCATCGCTAAAATAAACAATTTTTTTAACTGAAGGGACAACTTTTTTGATATCCTCAGTCAAGCACAGCTACTGATTACTGAACAAAGGAGCTAGAGGAGTCTGTAGAGACTTGCCTTTTTCAAGTCAGCATATTCTGGCTTGCTCAGCAAATGTGGCAATATGGTCTCCTTCTGCTGGAGTATTGATCACTATGACTACTACCATGGAACATTTAATATGTTAGTTTTATGGAATATTTAATTTTACTAGCAACAACAAAAAATTATATTATTTCGACAATTTTTATTGTATTTTAACACTGTTATTTGCTCATTTGACAGTGTTATTTTTTAGCATTGTCTTTATTAAAAATAAAATACTTCTGGTCAGAACACAGTGATGAAATTTTATATGTTGATTACTAGGCACTAGAAGAATATTTTGAGAAAATTTCAGATTTTTCTGTTCAGTCCCATTTGAGATATTTTAATTTGAAAATCAACAATTCTGCAAAATCTCGAAATTTGAAGACTCATAAAACCTAAAGGATTTACATAAATGATTTCAAATTTCACTAGCATCTAGTGATCTACTATATCTTTGTGGGGGGGGGGGGGGAAATATGAAACATGTGTTTTCATCCCTTCAATGAAAAAAAAAGTTTTATAATGTTGTTAATTTTTTCTAATCGGAACTGCATTTTCTAATAAAGTTTTAGATTATTTCCTTAAGACCTAACAAATTTTTTGTCATAACATGAACTGTAGACTGTTTCTTGTAGATTAAGATGGTTTTTACTTCAAGTTGATATTTTCATAAATAAAATAGTTATTTAACTTACCGCTAACCTTTGAAAATGCCAAAAATGACAGATCCTTCTAAGCAAAATGGCCACTAGTTGCCGAAGCGTTAGTGATAAAAATGTGAAAAAAAATTGTTTTGTACTCCCAGATACACATAGAAGAATACACATATATATACTTAAAAATAAAATAAAATACGTCAGTAACAAATTATTTTATTATTGGATGATTTCATATGGATTGACCCTTTGCTCTTGTTTCTCATTGTAGTGATCTTGTCTTCCAAGCTGTTCATCTCTACTTTTACAAGACCTCTTTCTGCTCTGTCTTTGCCGATGTAAATTGCATCTACATATTCTTCTTTACTTCCGATCCTCCTCAGTACTGATTTTACTTTTTGGTGTATTGTCTCTGATGTATTCTCATTGAAGTCCTTGCTTTTAATAATTATGTTGTTCCTCTTTTCTCTCCGTTTCCTGTATTCTTCTGCTTCCTCTAGCTCCTGTATTTTCAGTTCCAGCTTCCCTATTGTTTCTTTTGTGTTATTGTCTTGGTTGGATATTTTCACTTCAAGGGCTCTATGTCTGTCGTCCACTTTCTTGTCCATTGTTTTCAGTTCATTCCTCATTTCTATTATTTCTTTCTTTGTCTCTTCTCTGAACTCCTCATTTTGCATTCTTAGGGTTTTTATTTCTTCTAGGATAACCGATAGCATAGCTTTAAAATCTGAACTTTCTTCTTGTTCCTCCTTACTCACATTTGTACCTTTATTATCTTTATTAGTCTTTTTCTTATTCGCCATGGTTGTATAGCTGTTGGGTAGTTTCTTTACTTACTGTGCCGTGAGGTCGGTTAAGCCTGCTGCTTTCTTTCCCGCTAGGCTTCAGTAGGTGACACTCTGCTTTCACTGTGTTCCTTTTCTTCGGTGCTAGATGTCGCTAGTTGTCACTTATGTCTGCTCTCTAGCTGTTCCGTTGTCTGACCTCTGTTTCCTAACCTGTTTTGCTACGTTTGTTGTTTGCTTGCTTATGAGTTCTTCCTTCCCTGGTATACTCTGTTTATTTGCTACAAATTATCAGACTTACTTGCTGTGTTAGATTTGCTACCTTGCGCTATTTGTATCTATACCTTACTCGCCTATTTGCCTTTCCTTTCTGCTGCTTCCACAACTTCCTACTGCATCGTCGCCATCTTGTACCACATAGGACAAACAAAAAGGAATATTGAAATTAGATACAAGGAACATTTTAGGAACATCAAATTCAGACAGACAGAAAAATCCGCAGTTGCCGCTCATTTCTGGGAAGAGGGACATGAAATAGAACAGGATGTGAGGCTATTAAAGCCAGTAGAAAGACCACTAGAACTGACAGTCTGGGAAAAAATTTTCATTCAAAAAAACAAACACAAATTACTTATCCAATAAAAAGAAGTGTTTAAATATATATTTCAAGTCAGTGGACAAAAAAATTAAAATCACTACACAACGTTTCAACTCTCCCCTGGAGTCTTCCTCAGGTGACTTGAAGATTGAGTTTCGTCATGGTAACCATCAATAAAAACACTGTTTCTCAAATGTCTTTCTTTCCAGTTCTTTGGAATGTCAAACATTACTTCCTCTATGCATTCTGCTGGTGGCTGGGGAATTTTTAACACTGGAACTTTCCTTTTCAGTCTCCTCATTACATCCAGCCATTCGTCCCCTATATCACCATCATACCTATTTAAACACATCCCCTGGTTGCCGATTATGGACCAAGCCTCATATACCTTTCTTTTTATGTAATCATTCTCAATTCTTACAATGTTTGACATTCCAAAGAACTGGAAAGAAAGACATTTGAGAAACAGTGTTTTTATTGATGGTTACCATGACGAAACTCAATCTTCAAGTCACCTGAGGAAGACTCCAGGGGAGAGTTGAAACGTTGTGTAGTGATTTTAATTTTTATCCACTGACTTGAAATATATATTTAAACACTTCTTTTTATTGGATTTGTATCAGTGGAAATTTGGGACCGATATGGATGTTTCACAAATTACTTAACTTCGAGATACCAACAAAAGACAGTTTAATAAGAAGATACATCAACCCACCACCAGATGGCATCCAGCAGCTAGGATTGATGGTAGAGGATAACAGTGCCGCCAAACAAACTTCAGAACTAGCCGAGGATAATCACAATGGTGATTGAAACTACATAGTCCTACCAAGGTATGAAATTAGTGAAGTTTAAGTGTGTTTTTTAAACCATAATATAATGATAGCTATTGTTTAGTTTATACTATTATAATAATATTATTTTTATCACTTGAGTCATGTCATTTTTTCATAGGTTTTGCCTTTCTGCCCTGGTACATTTTCATCACATTTTTTTCTCGTCTTTTTAGCTTTAAGATCAGGTTGACATAGCACTTTTATTATAATACTTATTGTGTAATACTGCTCTTTTGGAGTTTTCAGGACCAAACACATGTACAAGGGCTATTTTTTTTCAACCTCCGATAGGGCATAAAATGAAAACCACAGTGAAAATCAAAACTGTTTTATTCGGGTTAATGAATTTCATCTTTTCCAACGAGGGGTTATTATCAGCTAAAGATGAACAGTTCCCCCTTATACCCCCTTTAATGTAAACTATTTAAGATTAACCTAAGAAGTCTAGGCCTAGGAATTAAAAAGAGTGTCAGCTATTAAAATAAATTAGTATAAGGCCATATATACATCTATGATTGCAGACAGAGTATTAAAAACCAAATTCACTTAAAAGTCTGTACACTGACCTGGAGATATATTTAAAATTTAAATTGTTACTAATCTAATTCCAACTAAAGATTCTCATATTCTCAGGAGGTTCATTGTTTAGGAAAAAATTGTGTACTATGAAAACGTAGTTGAACATAACACGCTTTTTGAACTAGCCTCCGATATAACCTAGAACAGGTATCTACAAGCGTTTCACATATAGTCCAATAGAGTTCTAAGTAAGCAGTGGTAAAGAGCAGACGCAGGTAGGAGGTGCTGTGTGGATACATGTAAAAGTGACACAAGGGTCATGGCTATCGAAATTGAAGCATACAGGATGAGGATAGGCACATTTGGGGTTAAAAAAAGAGCATGGAACAAGGGAACATCGGGAGAAGATTTAACTAATGTGGCGACCTGGGCCCTGGTGATAATAGTGCTACTTGTAATTGGAGGGGTGGAATTGAACCCAGGCCCAAATAGCGGGAAAGGCTGCTCAGAAGAGGTCATAAAAAGCCTGGAAAGAATGGAAGAGAGATTAGTAAATAAAATAAATGGGGCTACAAAAGAAGTTAAACAAGAAATAAGAGAGGAGATAGCGAGAATGAAGACGGAAGTGGAACAATTGAAGACAAGAATTGAGAAAATCGAGAATGCAGACCGGCAGATGAACTTAGTTTTCCACGGAATAGAAGAAAGAAAAGGTATCAGTGCTCTTCAGGAAGTCCATGAGCTATTGGAAAACAAACTGGAAGTTCAGATAGTGGGATGGGAGTTCCTTACGGCACACAGAGTCGGGAAGATTCCGGGGAAAAGAACAATTATAGCTAAATGCGCGTCCACACAAGTTGTTTTTGCTACACTTAGGAGAACAAACAAATTGAAAGGGACTGCGATATACATTAACAGGGATCTATCTCCGACGGAGAGAGCAACAAGGAAGAGACTAGTGGAACGAATGAAGCTGGAACGTAGCAAGGGGAAGAAGGCTATTGTACGAAACCTACAACTATATGTCGATGGGAGGAAGACAGACCTAAGTAGCAGCACGGTAGCAGCAAGCACCAGGAAAGCTATAACCGCATCAGCAACGGAAGAGGATGCCGCGTGTCAGGTTAATGAACGTAGAACTCGTGCAGCGATGTTACCAAATGGAGTTAACCGCCAAGAAGAACAGCTGAGAGCGGCAGCTAGTATGTCATCTGTGACGCGTTTCCAGGTTCCTCACGGGCCTTGGAGCAAGGACGGGTCAGCTGCTGCTGCAAGCGGAACCACTGATGACTCAACGATAACCACCAGAAGCCGTACCAGATTATTAAGTTTCAAACAATAGAACTTAGCCGGGAGTTTTCAAATAGTAACTTTTGATGAAGTGTTAATTTAAATAGATTAAGGTTCATTAAGAGTGAATTGCCAAGGAGTATAGGGGGAAAGTAGAATAGTTCAAATCATTATTGTAAGATTAGGGAGTTGAGGATCAAATAATAATTTAGTGTCTAGTATCACATCCATCACACGTCTCCAGCGTCCATGATAGCGTGTGCCCTATGAAGATATACGATCGGCAGTTCAATAAAGGTAGTGTTTAAGTACTAAAGCTAATGTGATTGATGTCGTTGAACTATCTGCCGTGTGTTAATTATGTATGCATGTATTATCTGGAAAAGGACCTGCCAGAAACCGGAAGGTAGGTAGGGCTCCTTTTCGAAAGTGTATAACTTAAGGGCCAGTGTAAAGTGTCTTAGAACAAATAAATCATATCAATCATATCATATAGTCCAATAGTCTGCTCAGCTCATGACGGTTGGTATGTTCCAATGCAGTAAAGGTCAGTTACAACCTATATTTATTCATTCTACAAAGTATTAATTTATAATTATAGTAAGTTGTCATTACACAGTTTAATTTTTGTGTTAATAGGGTTGAAAATGGCATAATATATGCCAAAATGCATCCCCGTAACGACGACCTAAGAAGAAACTAGTGTCTAGGACAATAATTGATTTAATTGAACACCAGAACTTCACCAGAAGTGACTTTTATTCAATGAAAGTGTTATTTCATGATTTTATTCTGAGCTTACATGTACACATTCCATGAAGAGATTTTTTACAACGGATGTCTGAACTTTCAGCATATTATTGTGGACTTGTGATTTATCACATTTTTTCACTGGTTTTATACCACTAATTTTGTATATATATGTAACTTATAAGTTATTTTATCAATTACATTTCTGTGCATTAACTTTTAAGTTTTAATCAACTTTGTATGTGTAGGCCTTCATCTAGTAACAATTTAAATGTTAAATATTTCTGCAAGTCAGTGTACAGACTTTTAAGTGAACTTGGTTTATATTACACTCTGTCGGCAATCATATATACATATGGCCTAATACTAGGCTTAATTAATTTTAATAGCTGATACTCTTGTTAATTCCTAGACTTCTTAGGTTGATCTTAAATATTTTACATTAACGGGGGTACAAGGTGGAACTGTTCATACTTTAACTGTTTTATTTGGAACATTTAGGTACTCCTTCTAGCTCTCTCTACATAGTCGCGCTCTGATTGAGAAATTTGTCATAGCATGGTACCAATTTTCCTTTACCCTCTTCATAGAAACTTGCCGCCAGCATGTTGAGAAGGGTCTAAATGCCATTTTAAAGTGTTTTGAAATTCTTCATTGGTGTGGAAGCCAGATCTTGGGTTTGTTCGGGAAATTTGTGTGCATCCATTTTTTGAATTGTTCTTTTGTTTCTGGATTGTTGTAATAAATCCATGTTGCATCCCCTGTCACGATGGATTTCAAAAACTCGTTCCTGTGCCAAGTGACTTTCATCTTTTTCGGCAACTGAAGAAAGATCTGGGAGGACAGCGCTTCCACACCAGCGAAGAACTTCAAAACACTTCAAAATCCCATGAAGACCCTGGCGGCAAGCTTCTATGAAGAGGGTAATAGAAAGTTGATACTACCCTATGACAAATTTCTCAATCAGAGTGCGACTATGTAGAGAAGTAGCTAGAAAGTTTACCTAAATGTTCCAAATAAAACAGTTTTGATTTTCACTGTGGTTTTCATTTTATGCCCCATTGGAGGTTGAAAATAATAGCCCTCGTATTACAATTTGTTTATTAATTACAATTTCCACCTATGCTCAGCTACTAACTTGGCGAGCTTTGTGAAGGTCAGAAGTTAGTTCTAAGCATGTTTCAAATAGTTTATTTTGGTCTATAGTGTCTTCATTAACTGTGTGTTCCTTATGTTTATAAATTTCAAATTGTTCAAGTGTGTTTAGCTTTGTCTTTTTCCATGCTTATGTAGCATTTCCATGGTTTTATTAATTGTATTTAAAGCATGTATATTATTTATGAGATGTTTGGCGAACGCAGATTTGTTTCTATTATATTTAAAGTCACTGACATGTTCAGTGTATCTTTGTTTAAAAGACCTGCTCGTTAGTAGCTCTTCTGCTCACGCAATGAACACTTCACCATAAACAAGTCTAAATATAACTGTAAGTACAAATCTGCTTTTACTTTTATTACTACGCAAAATACATACAACGTAACATAAAATATTATATGGACTTTATTTAATTTCACATAACCCTAAAAAACAATAACCATAGAAACTCAACATATTAATTCAAAACATATTCCACTTAATAGTCTACCACAATTTTTTTTCTAAATTTAGTGTTTGGGACTGAAGATGATGCAAAACCAGGCATCGAAATGCATCTCCATGTAAAATACATTGATATTGTGTAATGACTGCTGACAGAAGAATCCTAGAAAATCCACACTATGAATCTACATATATACTGTACCATTGTGTTATCAACTCATAAAAAACAGTGTGCACATAGTTAAGATAAATGAAAAAAACATTTTTATTAATGAGAATTATAATGGAAGAATAGACTCTTGTACTTTTTTTAACTATTGACGATACCGTACCATTGTGTTATCAACTCATAAAAAACAGTGTACACATAGTTAAGATAAATGAAAAAAACATTTTTATTAATGAGAATGTTAACGGAAGAATAGACTCTTTTACATTTTTTAACTATTGGCGATAATTTTAATATTATAAAAAACAGTGTACATATTATATTCTTGTACATTTTTAACCATTGGCAATACACCTGAATAATTTTAATATTGTGACTGTTGGTAGAAGAATACTTTTGTACATAGATTTTAACCTGACGTTTCTTCTTCAACATATGCTTAATAGATTTTATTGTGTATTTATTATAATAAAATAAAATAAACAGGTACAAAAAACTGTCTAGAAATTCTCCGTCAGCACCCTATTATTGCAATATCAATATAAAATACTAGTGCTTGAAGGTGGAAAATAATTCATAATTAAAAACGTATTATCAGCACTAGAGGAACAAAATGAAATTTATCAATGTTCTGTAAGCATTTTGCTTAACACTGTGGTATGTAGGATTCCTTTTTACTTTGAGTTTATCATTACATTTCCTGCTTTAAAATAAGTGAAAACAAAGTGATTTATTTATTGTAGGGGAAAGAATGTGCTGAATCAGAAGTCTGAGCTGCAGCGAGCCCTTGAGAAACACAAAGAACACCAGATGAAGAAAGAAGTTGAACAGCAAAAGCAGGAGAGTAAATCTGCATTGGAGAGGGTAATAGAAGAACGTGCCAAAAGGCTGGAAACTGTAAGCTCACCATATTTTGAAGATTTATCACTAGGGATAGGAATATATCAGTGATTTCAAACTTAAAAAATAATATAATACAAACAATAATACTTATTTACAATAGTGGATAAAACAATCCCCTATTTACTATTGTAAATAAGTATTATTGTTTGTATTATATTATTTTTTAATAAAATCATAGTGGAAAGAATAGAACCATAAATAATTTTCAATTGAATATGATTTCAAACTGAAAAAGCAATACTTTAAAATAGGATAGCGTAAATTTAATGAATTTTATCCACCTTATACCCTCAAAAAACTTATGTAACTTATACCATCCAACTAATGTTTTGGGATTGCTTCGAAAAAATTTTACTATATTTGGGAAAATAACACATTGCGACCCACCCGAGCCCCCCACCACTACTCTCTAAACCTAGCGGCGGCATTAGAACTACTAGGAGAGTAGCGACGGTGGCGACATCTAGTAAGGAAATGGTGAAAGAGAAAAATAATTTATTTCTCCTTTATTCTCTTCTTCTCTTCCTTTCCCGTCTCTTTCCTCTCTTCCTCTCACCTCCTCTTCACCCTACCTACCTATTCGAGACCTATTCCTAACAGTAAATTTTGGATCGAACGCATGACCCTTAGCATCGTAGCCAAGAGACTTATCCGTTACGCCACGAAGGACAGTTGAGCACTGAAGGAAGTTCCGGTATATTTTAGTTATCTAATTTAGTTGACGCTAGCGAGTGTTAACGCAAGAATCGGGTTTTATAATTTTGAGATTGTTTGTTTGTTATGAAAAGAGTAGTGTTGGTGCAAGGGAATTTTTCTGCATCAATTAACACGGCGTTTTTTAAAATTGGGAAATATTATGTAAATTTCGATTTTTTATATATCTAATATATAAAGTCGAATGTGTGTTTGTGGGTATGTTTGTTCCTTATACAAATCTACATTTCTTTACCAATTTACACGGAATTTTGCACACATACCCAGTTAAGCCCGGGAAGTATAGCGGTCAACATTAAAATTCAAACAAAATACTCCTTCCCTTGAAAATTATATAATTTCTGAGAATTTTA
This sequence comes from Ectobius pallidus, assembly GCA_964059195.1. Classification (NCBI taxonomy): domain Eukaryota; kingdom Metazoa; phylum Arthropoda; class Insecta; order Blattodea; family Ectobiidae; genus Ectobius; species Ectobius pallidus. The sequence continues at coordinate 48,551,013 of CAXKWD010000008.1, forward strand.
TACTGAAAAAATGAATTGCTGTTTAGTTCACATGGCAACAGTGAATTGTTTACTATGATTACATAGGGCCTTGGCAAGTATATAGCCTAATGCTGGACTTTAACGAATTATGATTCAAATCTACATTTCTTTACCAATTTACACGGAATTTTGCACACATACCCAGTTAAGCCCGGGAAGTATAGCGGTCAACATTAAAATTCAAACAAAATACTCCTTCCCTTGAAAATTATATAATTTCTGAGAATTTTATACTGAAAAAATGAATTGCTGTTTAGTTCACATGGCAACAGTGAATTGTTTACTATGATTACATAGGGCCTTGGCAAGTATATAGCCTAATGCTGGACTTTAACGAATTATGATTCCATCGATGTAATATATTGGCGAAAATAATTACTGAAAATGAAATCCACGAAAATAAAGCACAGTGTGATGTAGTCACGTAACTTTCTCTACCCTCGACATAAGAAATATTTACTCACTTCACATTTTGATGTAGAATAAGAGGGACAACTTAAGTGTGTGAGTATGCTATATCAAAAGTCTGTAAATAATCCTTTCCGCTGATAAGTTATCCATACCTGTAGGCTTTGTATTAGTTGAGAAATAGGGATGTTTATCATAGGCCCTAAGCATTGGATGGAACATTTTGAGTCCTATGCTCGCAGTATATTATGTCCCGGGTTCTAGGGGAGGAAAGTATGAAAGTGATACTGCATTTCTCTTTTATTTCAGCTCCGAAACGATTGTATAGTAACATGAGAATGAGAAATAAAATTTTCCATCAAGTCAGTACAATCTTATGTAATTTGTGTTTCTTCTTATTTCAACCCCTCCCAAGCATGATGTGTAGAAGCAACGGAATGCAGCATTCCACATCCTCTATGAGCCATAAAAAGCTATATCCAGCGTTTTCTGATGGAATAGTTTGAGAGTGATAAATATTTTTCTTCATTTCAAGTTCTACATACATAAAGTCCTTCATAAGTTAATTTCAAATTAAAAAATACAAAGCCCGGGCGATGCCGGGCCTTTTCAGCTAGTCTAATATATAAAGTCGAATGTGTGTTTGTGGGTATGTTTGTTCCTTATACAAATCTACATTTCTTTACCAATTTACACGGAATTTTGCACACATACCCAGTTAAGTCCGGAAAGTATAGCGGTCAACATTAAAATTGAAACAAATCAGTCCTTCCCTTGAAAATTATATAATTTCTGTGAATATTCTACTGAAAAAAAGAATGTTGTTCAGTTCACATGGCAGCAGTGAATTGTTTACTGTGATTACATAGGGCCTTGGCAACTATATAGCCTAATGCTGGACTTTAACGATTTATGATTCCATCGATGTAATATATTGGCGAAAATAATTACTGAAAATGAAATCCACGAAAATAAAGCACAGTGTGATGTAGTCACATAACTTTCTCTACCCTCGACATAAGAAATATTTACTCACTTTACATTTTGATGTAGAATAAGAGGTCGTATTACAGGGACAACTTAAGTGTGTGAGTATGCTATATCAGAAGTCTGTAAATAATCCTTTCCGCTGATACGTTATCCATAGGCTTTGTATTAGTTGAGATTTATCATAGGCCCTAAGCATGGGATGGCACATTTTGAGTCCTATGCTCGCAGTTTATTATGACCCGGGTTTTAGGGGAGGAAAGTATGAAAGTGATACTGCATTTCTCTTTTATTTCAGCCCCTAAACGGTTGTAAGATGAGAATGAGAAATAAAATTTTCCGTCAAGCCAAATACAATTTTATGAAATTTATGTTTCTTCTTATTTCAACCCCACCCAGGCATGATGTGTAGAAGCAACGGAATGCAGCATTCGACATCCTCTATGAGCCATAAAAAGCTATATCTAGCGTTTTCTGATGGAATAGTTTGAGTGTGATAAATCTTTTTCTTCATTTCAAGTTCTACATACATATTATATAAGGACCTAGAGTTTCAAAATCGAAAGTCCTCCATAAATGAATTTCAAATTAAAAAATACAAAGCCCGGGCGACGCCGGGCCTTTTCAGCTAGTATATATATAATTATGAAATATCCTGTTGGCATGAAATATTAGGGGAGATGTTTGGTACAAGGGAATTTTTTTAATTGTTCGACATTTTCTATAATTTGTGATATTTTATTTTGTTTTTTATAATCGTTTTTAAAAATTGTGAAATATTATGCATGGTGCAAGGCAATCATTAGAGTAAGCTGCGGCTTAACACAGGAAACTGCATTACCGGCGCTTAGTAGCGGTCGGCAAGAGCAATAGCGGGGTAGATGCGCGCGGGACGATGCGCGGTAGGCGGAGGGGAAGCCTGCCTGGCGGAGAAGGCGACCGGGCCGATGGAAAGGGGAGCCGGGTGGGTCGCAAAGTGTTATCTTGCCCTATATTTTTGCACACGTTTTTTATTTTCTATCTTATTGTAGCTAGACTTCTAAAAATATGCGTTAAAAGGTTAAAACATATTATAGATAGCTAAAACATTGAAATTAGAAGTTTTTGACATTTTACATATTACATTAAATTGGATTCACAAGTAGCATTTGTTCAAAAATGTACAACATTAATTTAAACTTACCAATAAAATATTAAAATTCAGTCTTATGTATTTGTCATGTATAATAAAACTTTTTTATTTAAAAAAACCCATGCAAAATGGAACAGTCATAGAATAAAACAACATATAAAGCTAGATTTTACCTATTACCTGTAATTATAGCAGTCTTTTGTTTATGTATAAAAATATAGAGGAAATTTCCTATTTGTATCAAATAGGCATCGTAATTTCAATATGTAGGTACTATTCAACCATAAGTCCAATATTAAATGTAACACTTGTATGCTGATTCTATTCAGCCAAACGTAAATTAATGTTCATTAATGCTTGCTAGTGTATTATGCTTTTCATCCAGATAAAAATATAATATGCTGTGTATGTTATTAAGTGCTTTTTTCCGCTGCAATCCCAATATGCTGTAGAAGTGAAGTGAGAAGTGATGATGCAGTTCGGCAAAACAGATTTGCCATCTTCAGATCCTAAGTAAAATAAATATGAAACAATAAGAGGAAAAATAATTGTGAATTTGAGATGTTATAATTATGTAAAATATATGTCCAACAAGAAAAATTACTAACTTTGAGTTTGTGGATCGAAACTACACCGTTACAGTGTCTATTGTGTACTGAACCTTTGATCCTTAGAATGAAGTTAATTTATACCGGTTGAGTGTGTTCTGAAATCAGTTCGAATAGAGGGTTGTAATCTAGAGTGTCTTCATTTATAATTTTATGTTTATTTCTATATATTTCCAAGGATTCTAGTGTATTGAGTTTAGGTCCTTTATCTTGTTTATGTATAATTTCTAATGTATTTTCTATTGTGTTGAGTGAATGTGTTTTGTCTAAAAGATGTTTGGCATATGCTGATTTTCGGTTTTTAGATTTATAGTCCATTACGTGTTCATGATATCTTAGCTTGAATTTCCATCCTGTCTGCCCTATATATACATTGTCACAGTTATTGCATTTTAGTTTATATACCCCATTCTCGTTAAATTTATCTATGTTGTTGTTAGCAGGATTATATAGTTTGTTTTTTATTTTATTATTGGTTTTATATGCTACTTTAATATCATTTTATTTAAATATTTTTGTAATTTGATATACTTTTTTGTCAGTGTAGTTAAAAGTGACATATTTTTTCCCTTTATGTTTATCTTCATTAATTGGAGTTAGGTAACTAATTCTATTTTTTTGTGCAAGCTTATTCTTTTTTTGTTTTTTCAGTAGCTGTAAAATTGTTTTCTTTTTGTAACCATTATTGGTAGCAATTTGTAGGATTGTATTAAGTTCATTATTGTATTGTCGTTTATTCATCGGTATATTAAGCAACCTATGGATCATGTTATTAAATGCTGCCATTTTTTGGCTATGGGGATGGTTTGAGCTCTTGTTAATTATTGTATCAGTGAATGTCGATTTTCTATGTATGCCGAAACTAAGTGTGTTATTTTTTCTTGTTATACTTAGATCCAAATAATTTAAGGTTTTGTTTTGTTCAATTTCATGTGTGAAACTTAACTTGTTATTAAGGTTATTAAAATCTTCAACAATTTCGTTGGTTTTTGATTCTTTACATATTATAAAAATGTCGTCTACAAATCTGTGGTATGTACGAGGGGTATTCCGAAAGTAAGTTTCGTCAATGTATGGCAGGAGCGGCGTGTTCACCAGGGGAACCAAACAAACGCCAGACGAATCCCCACCCGTGGCTGGTTCCACGACGGAAGTGGCATCAGCGGAGGAGGCATGACGCAGGCACACTGCGCCGTAGAAGAGCGAGTCGCAGCAGACTGCCGTGCCCGCGGGTATTAGTGTACCGCTCACAATGGCACGAGAGATTTGGCACCACTGCCATGTACCGCTATCTCCCCTCTTTCAAACGAGCCATTGCTGCAGCCGCTGAACCTTTTATTGTCCGAGATAGAGCTGTTTGAAATTGATCTCCCGATTTCCGTCCCCGCACAGTGCGGCCTCCACGAACCCATCTCGCACAAACCTTATGGAACATCAATTTGTCACTCAAAATGGTCTGTATGGAACCTTTAGTAATGTCAGGAAGCTGAGGTGGAGCAGGCTGTGCGCCAATTCCTTGCATCGCAGGGCACCGAGTTTTACCACAGTGGGTTCTTCAAACTGATCGCACGCTACGACAAATGTCTCAATGTCGCTGGCGACTATGTCGAAAAATAGTGCACGGTGTATAGTTCATGCTGCCATGCTGTATTGCTTTTGGGTCAATAAAGTATCCGTGTGACAAACTGACGAAACTTACTTTCGGAATACCCCTCGTAGTTATATCATGTTTACTAATGAGATTTTGTATATGCTTTTCTTCTATATTTTGTAAAAATATTTCTGCGAATATTCCAGAGAGTGGTGAACCCATTGCTACACCATCTTTTTGCAAATATATCTTTTGATTAAATTTGAAGTAATTTTGTTGTAGTATTGTTCTAGTTAATTTTATAATTTGTTCAATGACTAAGGGGTTTTCTTTATTTTTCCGGAGGTTATTTTCTATAATTTGTATTGTTTGTTGAATTGGAATGTTAAGAGTATAAGTTTTTTATATCAAGTGATATAAGTATTTCTTTATTTTTAGGTTTTATATCTTTTATTTTGTTAGTTAGGTCCAGCGAGTTTTTTATTACAAATTTGTTTTTTAGATTTAATTTTTCTTTCAGTGTTTTTGCTAAATATTTTGAAATCTTGTATGTAGGTGAGGTTGTGAAATTTACTACTGGTCGTATCGGTAGATGTATATATAGGGCAGACAGGACGGAAATTCAAGCTAAGATATCATGAACATATAATGGACTATAAATCTAAAAACCGAAAATCAGCATATGCCAAACATCTTTTAGACAAAACACATTCACTCAACACAATAGAAAATACATTAGAAATTATACATAAACAAGATAAAGGACCTAAACTAAATACACTAGAATCCTTGGAAATATATAGAAATAAACATAAAATTATAAATGAAGACACTATAGATTACAACCCTCTATTCAAACTGATTTCAGAACACACTCAACCGGTATAAATTAACTTCATTCTAAGGATCAAAGGTTCAGTACACAATAGACACTGTAACGGTGTAGTTTCGATCCACAAACTCAAAGTTAGTAATTTTTCTTGTTGGACATATATTTTACATAATTATAACATCTCAAATTCACAATTATTTTTCCTCTTATTGTTTCATATTTATTTTACTTAGGATCTGAAGATGGCAAATCTGTTTTGCCGAAATGCATCATCACTTCTCTTCATGTAACATATAACCACATCAGCATATTGGGATTGCAGCGGAAAAAAGCACTTAATAACATACACAGCATATTATATTTTTATCTGGATGAAAAGCATAATACACTAGCAAGCATTAATGAACATTAATTTACGTTTGGCTGAATAGAATCAGCATACAAGTGTTACATCTAATATTGGACTTATGGTTGAATAGTACCTACCTATTGAAATTCCGCCTATTTGATACAAATAGGAAATTTCCTCTTTATTTTTATACATAAACAAAAGACTGCTATAATTACAGGTAATAGGTAAAATCTAGCTTTATATGTTGTTTTATTCTATGACTGTTCCATTTTGCATGGGTTTTTTTTAATAAAAAAGTTTTATTATACATGACAAATACATAAGACTGAATTTTAATATTTTTTTGGTAAGTTTAAATTAATGTTGTACATTTTTGAACAAATGCTACTTGTGAATCCAATTTAATGTAATATGTAAAATGTCAAAAACTTCTAATTTGAATGTTTTAGCTATCTGTAATATGTTTTAACCTTTTAACGCATATTTTTAGAAGTCTAGCTACAATAAGATAAAAAATAACAAACGTGTGCAAAAATATAGTAAAAATTTTTCGAAGCAATCCCAAAACATTAGTTGGATGGTATAAGTTACATAAGTTTTTTGAGGGTATAAGGTGGATAAAATTCATTAAATTTACGCTATAATATTCACCCTTAAAAGGAAAAATGAAATTTATTAATATTTAAAATAGGAGACTAACTTATTGCTTTCAGTTTAATTAATCAGGGTTTTCAAACTGGTGGTACTCTCACAGGAGAGCACTTATTTTAAATCACATAAGTGATAATGTTTTAAACCTGGTCAAGGTACTGTGAGAGGTGGACGCTGATAAGCCTGAATATTTGGCGCATTTAAACTTTTTCCAATTAAGTAATTTCTTTATAAGGCCACCTGACATTTGCAGAATTTGATCTTTATGCAGTAAAATCCATGGTTCTGATACTGATAAATCCTATTCTTCACACTCATTTTACCATTTGGCATCTTAACATTTTGCCAAAATTACTCTGTTAGGGCAATATTTTTATTTCTATCATTGAATTGTGTTCAAATAATGTCAAAGCCACCAAAGTAGGCTAATATATATTTGATATTAATTGAAGTTTTTCATTAGTGCATGTTAATTGATATATTGTGATAATCAATACTAAGAAATGCCAATTCACAGCATGGATCAATATTATTATTATTATTTTTAGTTTTTTATTTATTTATTTTATTTTATTTTATTTTTTGTGCTTTAGATGAAACCATGTGATTTTAACTAAATGAGATGTGATGAATTCATTTCTGGAATCCAGAATTTTCTAACATGTCAGTTTTCTTGTGCTAGCACTTTTACATGTTTACATATAGTTTCATATAGTGACAAACACAATAATTGGAAAGAACAAACATTTTTCTCACTTCTGCAAACTTCTTCAAAATTCTGTAAGGGACTATGGGGTTAGATTTTTTTTTTTTTCTTCTTTTGCACTGGTCCAGGCTTTAGTCAGTGTCGACAAGCCTTAAATTCACTGGATGTTCATGTTGGGTGCCAGAAAACTATGTGATGTACACAGGGCCGGCGTGTGGTTTGTTGGCGCCCGGGGCAAGATTTCATCAGGTGCCCCCCCCCCCCAAACTCAATCCCTCGTGCACCCTCCCGACATTCCACGTATCTGTAGGGATTCAAACACAAACACACAGCGAGCGACGTGATGCTACACTATCAAGTACGTATAAACATATGGGATTAAACACGCAATGAGCAACGCGACTTGGACTGGACAAGTTCCAAGCTGCATCGCGTCCAGTCGCTCGTTAGCAAAAGTTGTGTGTCGGGTTGCGTCGCTGTCTGTGCTCAAAAGAGACACCTAATCGGATTACCTTACAAAAATACCAGAAATAAAATTATTTAAATTTTTTAATAACATTGTATTGAACCGCGTTTATCAAATTAAGATAAGGTACTAAACATTAAATGGAATTCGCCTGGTTTTTGCACGAGCAAATGTCGTTAGACTTTCCATCAAGTTTATTTTTTGTGCTTCGTCATTTTCAATGGACAAGAAGGCCAGAGAATTCAGTCTCTCCTGTGACGTAGTTGATCATAAATATTTCTTTATAAGCAAATATTTATTTTGGGATAAGTTAACTTAGCAAATATAGGCCTAAAGTTATTGGTGTCAAATATTTATTTGTTCAATAAAAACATACAAAGCAATGTTCAAAATTAAGTTATACCTAACTTTAATAAATACGTTATGTACATCCTACTTATTTTTTCAAATTTTGTTGTTTTATTTTTGCCGTTGCCACGGCACCCCCCTGGTCGTGGCACCCGGGGCAATCGCCCCGCCCACGCGACGGCCCTGGATGTACACCTTGCTATTACAAGAATTCCAGTTTATTAATAATTACTCTTTTTTAATTTATATTCTTAGATTCACCTGCTGTTACCACTAAGACTAATTCTAACTGTTTACTACTGGTTATGTAACTTTTGTCTTTCTTGCCCCCGGTCACATTCCATGGAGTTCAACTCACAGAGAGATTCAGAGATTTTCTGCTCTAACTCTTATATTACCACCAATAATGGAAAATTTCTATTTCAACTCATGGGCACCATCCATTACTGGGTCTACCTCTTTACTTTTATGGAATTCTTTAGGAGATGCCTTAACAAAGCCATTACCAAGTTAACTCAATGGAGACTGGAGTGGATGGGGGATTTGCTATATGTCCAGGTTTTACTGTGACCAGTATTAATTAACAATCACACAGTGTGTTTCTTTTGTCTATTTAACTCCAAAAGTCACATGTTTATTTTAAAGAAATATATTACAACAGAGAACGGAATGTTAACAAATTAAACTGGATGTTTTCTTCCTTGTCAAAAAAAGTTTCTTTTTATGAAGATATTTTAGTCTAGTCCTCAGAACAAATTTTCTGTTATTCTTTTCTAGTCTCGTAAAAGAAGATTAACTAAATCTACTATTTCTAAACTTAATTCTGGTGTACTTAGACTTTCTGGTGCATAGAGGTTTATCTCGGTGGTTTTCCCCTTCCTCCAAAACTAACCCCTGACAGGTTATATCTCTGTGCCTGCTTACTTCCCTGTATACATTTTCCTTTGATCCACTAACTTATTTTATTTTCTTTGCATTTTTCTTAAGTTTCTTTCCTAGGCCTACCCAGCTTACTTCTCTTTAATTCATTTTATTTTCGGCTTACTGAGCCTACTCTTTTTTAATTTATTTATCAATTCAATTCAGATTACTTTGGATCTAACTTCCCTTCTACAGGGCCGTAGCTAGGCGGTGGCGAGATGTGCCCCCGCCATGGGCGCAGGTACAAAGAGGGTGCAAAATTAATCGTGAAAAATACCACCTTTTTGGACTGGTGCAATTTATCAACCAATACAAATTCTAGATTTTATCATTTAATTATTTTTTAAGTAGTTCAATCGTCTGAAATAAGGTTTTAGTACCTTGAAAGTCCAACACTTAATTCGTTTTCAAATTGAGGTTTAGGTTTTCTTTGATAATAACAGTGTTTTTACATTAAAATAATAAACAATTTTACAGAAAATTAAAAAAATTGTTCAGACTCCCTAGTATTGGAGGGTGCAGATTTGTCAAACTCGCCAAGGGCGCAGAAGGACCTTGCTACGGCCCTGCCCTTCTACCTTCTTCCATATTTTCCCCTCTTTCCTTTTCTCTTTTTCTTTCTGTTTCCTCCTTTCCTTTTAATTTCAATTTTTGGCGTTTTCACCAGTCGTAGAATTTCTTTAGGCCTATAACTTATCCTATTTAGTATTCCTTCTCATATATATTTTGCTTTTCCAACTACCTACTTATTCACAATAACTTTGTTACCTAACCGAATTCTTCCTATTTTTACTTTCTCATTCTTCAATCCCTTCCTGCTGAAAGAGCAGCTGAAATGGAAGAATATTTAAAATTGTTGTGCTCTTCTTAAAAGTATTATAGGCTATCAAATTTTTCTGCTGACTAAGACCAAACAAGCTTTTATGATACAGAACTAATAATAATACTTAAAACAGCAAAACTGTAGACAGTGTTGCAAGAAACAGTTAAATTATTTTTGAGAAATTCTATAAAACGTTTGCCTATTTCATTGGTAGAAACATTAACATAAAAAATATTATTTGTTTGGTAGAGATTTGTCTTCAGTTCCTGGGAACATGTGGAACATGTTTTCTCTCTAGTGAACTTGTTGTGGTCAGATAATAAAAATAAAATGAAAATTGCAACAGTGAAGGTCTTGCTGATAGTGAAAACAGACTTTAATGGTGTATCGTGTGCTGACTTTTATAATAAAGTATCATGAATAAATATAATGGCAATGAGGCATCTACTTCTGTGGTATAAATTACTATCTACAGCAGTCTACAGAAAAAAATTAAACCTTTTGAGATCATTTGTATGCATGAGATAAAATAAATTTTATTTTTCACTAAATTTTGTAGTCAAAATTTTTGTTCCAGGTTTTTTTTTATTTATTTATTTTAAAAACTGTCCCATTTTTATATAAAAATCATATCGACCTTCATTTGGCTGAATATCTTTTTGCATCAGACTACAAGTATGTTTTAACAACCAAACTAAACCAAGATGCGGCTGAAAGGCATTTTGGTCTTAAATATCATCCAAACGTAATAGACTTTTTAAATTTACATTTGCTTGTACAGTCGGTCAAATAAAAAACGTCGGGACTCGTATGCTGTTAAAATTAAAGTTTTGACGCATTAGTTCACAAGTTTCCTATAAAAAACACAAAATACAGGTCATTTTCGGAACATATGAGGCCATGCGGCAGGAGGGAAAATATGAACAAGGAGGGAAAAAATGAAAATCGCGGAAAGCGCAACACACGATATTCAACTTAATGCATTGTCATAATTCATTTTGCTTTGTGTCATCGCCACATACAAATGCTAACGTGAGAGAAAGTGTAGTTAGGGCTGTAATTAACCTGCATTTTTCGGTCTCTGAAGCAGCGAGAAGGTTCCATATTTATGAAAGAGCAGCTCAGAGGAGGGAACTTGACTATAATGCGACCGTAAGTTTTCATAGCAAACGTTGATCTGGCCGGATGCGTATTTCGATGCTAAGATTGGTTGCAGAAGTTGAGCGTAAGTTATTGATTTTGCACTAGAAGCACCGGAATTATAAAATAAAATCTAAAAAAAATGCTCCTTGAATAAACATATTCCTCGCGAATCTATTAATTATTAATATTATAAAAATTTGCAACCAAGAATATGGCGGATTTGAGGCATATAGCCACAGCCTTCTATACATGTTTGTTTTGGAACAAAACTGACTAAATAATCAAGAAAATACATGGATAGACAAGAGGCGTGTGTGAACCTAACCTTAAGTCTTCCTGTACATGCGCATATGCTCATTTGTGATACTTAATCAAATACCGCCCGACGTTTTTTATTTGACCGACTGTACCTGTAAATTAAATTCACTCTTCTAAAGCAAACTGTGGAGATGCATTTGATAGTAAGCAGACTTCCTTCACTCAATAAATGTGATCAATGGCAAGAAAAGAAGTAGTGAAATATAGGCAGGTAAAGGAAAATTTACAGAGACAAATAAGAGATAAAATTTTTATAATGGTTACTGAACCGAAACTAATCTCTTTAGATATGTTACTTAAAGATAATTACTCAACAATGTCAGGGCCCTGTTTCATAGAACTCGCTAATAATATTAGAACTCATAATATTATTTATTAGTCATCAAATTTCTGTTTCATAAGAATTTGTACACTACTCATAAAATCACTTCGCTAATATTATTAGTTATTAGTCAGCTGACCAATTTTGAGGTTAGGTTTGGTTTGCTGCTTGTGTTTGTTACTTTGCCATGGCGATCAACAAAAGCTGGTTCATACATACTTGGTGCATCAATGTTTATCAGTGTCCCATCCATTATTCCACACACTAAAGGCATACCTTTAAGTTCACGGAATCTAGCAACTACTTCACCACAGTCAGCAGGCCAACATACAACATTCTGAAGAAGAGTTTGGTTTATAGCAGTAACAACTCTGTGAAAAGTTCTGCACATAGTTGCTTTTGAAACACCATGCATATCAGACACACAATGATCATAAGTATTAATACTTATACTGTGATGATACTGTGCACCACTACCCAACCAGTGAAGAGCAATCTGAAGCTGCTGCTTTGGTGATGGTGCTTTATTCTTTGCTGTGGGGTGCTCTAAATAGTTCCCAATTCTGTCAAGTACATATTGCACTGCCTTCTAAACAGTATTACTCGTGTATACACTGCCTGTCCTATACGGCTAATTTTGCGTACTCGGCGACATTACAGATGGCAGCACCTTTCACACCCAGACTGCTTCTTGTTTTTTGCTACGACATTGTTGATTATGTAGTGCTGTCACCGCCGTCTCATAATCACTGCCTTCTAAACTGTATTACTCCTCGAGACGGCGGTGCTCATAATATAATCTATCAATGCGTCTAATTAATGTACATTTATTTTAATTATTGCTCCAAAATTCCATTTCAAGATAAGTGTCATATACTGGAATAATATTACGTTCTAAACAAATAACACAAGTATCTGTGTCTGTTTAATGCTTATTTTGATTAGTGATTGCTGCAATCTGGGTGTGAACTGTGTCGCCTCTACTGGATAAATTAGGCAATTTAACAATACTCTGAACTCCATGTTAAAATAAAGCATAGGACAGGCAGTGTAATTCTCGGGACGGCAGTGACATATTGAAATGTATCAAAACCTAACCTAAATGTGTCATTAAATTCATATGTTTGTTCCATAAGATTATAGGCTATTCTTGGCCTAAAATTCCTTGGTCTGCGAACATATACTTCTTAATCACTGTTACTTGAATCAGAATCAGCCATTTTCTTGATTTTCACAACTTTGATGTCACAAATTCAACCTCTCTGCTAATCTTATGGGAGAAAATTCACTCATAGAAAAACAACTAATATTATGAGCAAATTCTATTACCATTGGTGTGTATGAAACAGTTCACTAATAATATTAGTAACATTTACTAATAATTTAGGACCATGAACTCATAACTAATAATATTAGCTAATATTCTTATGAAACAGAAGACTAATAAAATTAACTAATATTATTATGTTTTTGCTAATAATATTAGTGTAAAGGTTCTATGAAACAGGGCCAGGTAATAATATTACTTATTACCTTTGTGGCTACTTGCTTCGTACGGCAGGAAAAATATACATTAGTTACAAGGAATGTTTAGCATCATGAGAGCATGGACCTAACCACGATTTTAAAGATAGTCAAACTCTCTGTAACATATTGGACTTTGGAGACAGGTATTAATTCCTCAAATATCCTTCTGTGTAATTTTAAGACATCGCTAAAAAGTAGACAATATCATTGAAGGAAAATTGATTAAAGAAGATGCAGTTTGGGGCGATATATTTTCAGACTATGTGTGAACTGTCAGTTTTTCTAGCTTATGTTTCTCAGGGGATTATTACTTTTATATCTGCTTGAACTAGTATTTCATTATATAAAATGTCAATTCATTTTCCGCACGAAAGAGATTTGAAGAGAGAAGAGATGTAGAGCAACCACAAAATCCTCAAGGAAACTATCAAAACTTGCCTGTAATATTTTAAAAATAACAAATATATTTAATTTAGTTTATTTTGAAGTGCAGCTGTAATTTATGTTTATAAGGAAATTCCATTATTACATTCAATACAATTGTCAAATACACTAAACAACAAGGCATGATAACTTCACAATACACAGCTCTCTATGCTCACGAGTTTCTTAAAGTGATGACGATTGCTACGATGCCTGGTGAGGGAATTTGGAAGAATTACACATTCTTACCAAAGATCCAACACTTAATGCTTTACACGCCCTGCTACTACTACACCAGAGCCCGAAGTGTAGTCTATCTTCCAGAAGCACTTCAAATGCCAGCAATCAAACTACGAGGTATTCCTGGCAGTGAATTCCGAAGTTATTGTTGCAAGCACCCAATAGATGAAGACACAGTGAACGTAATAAAGCATCTTCAAGAATCTGATGTTGGAGAGGTAGACGAAGAGCACAAAATTCCCACAACTTGATATTCATAAATACTCATGGACCTTGCCAGATGGACAGAGGCAGTCTAGTATAATCGACGTTCGAACCTTTAGGGGTGCTGACTGCGATTCGGAGCACGATCTGGTAGTTGCAGCTGTTAGAGAGAAAAGTTTCATTAAACAAAGGAACCCGGCAAAATTTCGATATAGAGAGATTCAACCTGAAAAAGCTAGGTGAAGACTTGGAGAATAAGTCTGTTCATCAGCTATACATAGATTTAAAAAAAGTATATGATTCAGTTAGGACAGACAAATTATATGATATGCTCATGAAACCTATAGCAGAGTCAGGGTAGGGAAATTTATATCAGGTTTGCCATTAGAAGCGGATTATAGCAAGGAGATGCACTATCACCTTTACTTTTTGATTTCTCATTGGAATATGCCATTAGGAAAGTTCAGGAAAACAAGTAGGCCTAGAATTAAATGGCGGTCACCTGATTTTAGTTTATGCAAATAATGTTTGCTTGTTTGGTGATGACATAAACACATTCAAGAGAAATGCAGAAAGTCTTTTCGATGCCTGCAGGAATGTTGGATTGGAAATTAATACAAACTAAGTATGTGTTCATGAAACGTCAAAATAATGCTCTACAATGTATTAGAATACCCGGTAAATTGTTCGAGCAAATGGAAAAATTCAAATATCTGGAAGCAATAATTACAAACACAAATAATTTAAGGCAGAAGTTAAGTTTAGACTCAAATCAGGAAATGCTTGTTTTTGTGCAGTTCAGAAACTTTTATCTTCTTGTCTTCTGTCCAGAAATCCAAAAAGAAAGATTTATGAGACTATTATCCTGCCGGTTGTATTATATGGATGTGAGACATGGCCGCTCACTGGTTGGGAAGAACATAATCTGAGAGTGCTTGAAAACAGGGTGCTTAGGAAAATATTTGGGCCCAAGAGGGATGAAAATGGGGACTTGAAAAAACTGCATAACGACGAGGCTCATGACCTGTACTCGTCACCAGATATAGTA
Organism: Ectobius pallidus; assembly: GCA_964059195.1. Lineage (NCBI taxonomy): Eukaryota > Metazoa > Arthropoda > Insecta > Blattodea > Ectobiidae > Ectobius > Ectobius pallidus. Next base: position 48,566,084 of record CAXKWD010000008.1, read on the forward strand.
AGAGTAATTAAATCACATAGGATGAAATGGCCTGGACATGTTGCGTGCATGGGGGAGGAAAGACATATCTCAAAAGTATTGACTGGGAGACCCAAAAGAAAAAGACCACCTGCAAGACCTAGACGTAGGTGGGAGGACAATGTTAGGATAGATTTAAGGGAAGCAGGATTTGCGAGGGATGATTGGATGAAGTTAGCACAGAATAGGGTTGAATGGCGGGCTTAGGTAAGCGCAGCAATGAACCTTCGGTTTCCATAAAATAGATAATATTCCTTTAGCTTCCTGAGGAATTGTCTATTGCCATTGAGTAAGTAAGTAAGTAAAAGGTAAGACTATTTAAATACAGTTTCTAGGCCTGCAGCAATATTCGTGATCTCTACAACTCAAATTTGTGATAATTCAAATTTATTTTTGCATTTCATAAAGATTCAGGATATCAAGGCTTGACTGTACTTTAAATTGTAATTATAGGTTGCAAATAAAGCATTGTTTACTGAATAAAATAAAATTTCTACGTGAAGTGTATACTGTTTCTTTAAAATAGCAGAACCCCATTTAAGCTAATTCTATATCCCTAGGAAAAACATAGTAATTTATTTTTTCCTCTATTTTATTTTACATTTCAATATAATAAATTATTGTTGACACCTTACGCCTAGTGTTCTACTGTATATAATAGACTTATTTAATTTTCTAGATGGAGAAATTGGAAGAAGAAGAAAAAAGTATGACTGGTGAAACAGAATTTATGAAGATACATGCAAAGCTGAGGTCAAAAATGGATTTGAAGTGATAAGAATATGGTACAAACTTGTGATTCCAGGTGTTTGTGTTTCCAGCCATGTTAACAAAAAATGCAGCAATGTACTAGACAGACTTACCGGTACTAAGTGTTTTTATGATTTAGCAATGACATTTTAAATATTTATATATATTTACATAAATCAATCTGTATTTTAATATGTGCTGTACCTAGCTTTTAATTTAAAATGACAGAGAGATTGTTTCCTATCAGTAATAACGTGAAAAGAGGGAGTTGTGATTATAAGCCTAAATATAAATATTTGTGGGAGTAGCAAGGAAGGTGGCACAAACTAGACTTTTGTTTCAGTTTATCATGCCACCACATGTATAGGCCTACTTGACTCTTCTGATAACCGTATCGTTTCCTTTAATTTTTAATTATCTCTTGTTACTGCATACCAAATGTATTATAGACGGCTAACATTTAAGAACTTTTTTAATCTAAAATGTAATTTTAAATGTCAATTTTAAAAATACGTAGTACTATGTAAATTATGTTTAATGTGTCATATTATCGTTAAAATTACAATAATTTTAGTTATGCATTCGATATTTATTCATTTTGTTAGACATTTTAAAAACTGTCATGCAAAGCAAAGTTAGGTTAATAAAGGGCTTGACTCGATGGTCTGTAAGCAGTGATATAGAAGTATTGTACTGTGAGTGACAAACACTGTGCCTCGTGAACACTTGAGAAGTGTGCCATGTTACAACTTATAGGATTGTGTTCTGAATGTGTCTGTGGAGTTCCTGTAGGAATGTATCAAGCAGAAATTTGAGTGAGCAGATAATTTGTTTGGAACAAATAACCATCTGTTCAATCAAGTGCCTTTAAGATATAGTGAACAGTTGTGTTCAAACGATCTGATGCAAACTCAAATGAAAAGTTTGCAAGATTAAGACTTCCTTTTCATTTCCTGAAAATTAAAGTATTATTAACAGTAATTCTGTCAAGATTATGAGAAAGTTGTGCTGTATTTTTGTATTTATAAGTTAGAGTTATTAAGTACGAAAACTAGATTTACAGCAACCATTTGAAGACAATTTGAATCTCTGCCTAGGTCAACTTGTTTCAGTGGTCTATAGTCAGATATTGTTTGCTTCTTATAATATATTCAGATGGTCTAGGTCAGTGGTCACCATTATTTTTCCTGTAGGTCAATTTCAAAACATTGTCGAACTTTTGTGGTCCAGAAAACTGAAGCCTTCCCCCAGCTCTTTTTACTGCCTCCTTCCACCATGTTTCTAATTACTCTACTAACCTAGGCTACTTGCTTTGCTTACAAGGAACCCTTCACTACCCTCATATCGAAACATGCCTCAATATTTTTACTGGGTCATCAAGATGCTGTAAGAAGTCCACGCTCCAAAAATTAGCTGCTGGTTTCAACTGCAAGTACCCTAAATCAAACCTGGAAAATGTCGGGTTGAAGCAGTGCAGTGGGAGAAGTTCGACAACCCTTATCTGCAGTTCCAAGTTCCGGATGCGCGGAGACGATTGACAGTCGAAAACCAAACAGAAGTGACTGGTGTTGATGCAGTGATTAAAGCACAAGTTCATTCTGCACCATGCACAGCAAATAATTGCGTCGTTATCACATTCTTCTTAACATGTTTTCACATTTGTCTCTAGACAGAATTTCATCGCTGAGTTGTATATTTGATTGCAACTAGACAGACAACAGAAGCTAGGTTAAAAGCTTGATCCTTTCATTTGCGAATCCAAGCCCATGTAAACAAATGCATGTGATCTGAACCGCAGCACACATCATGCTTCAAGACAATATAGTGCGGTGCTACATTTGATTTTTATATAATTAAAAACTAATAATATGTGACGAAAATTATTAAGATAACAATATTAACTTATTACAAATGTTTCAGCGTATTGCGAACCGTGGCATTCGTAATATAATCCTTCAGTTTGCAAGAGGCATTGTTGTAAATAATTAGGTGAAAGTTCGAAGGCTTGTTCCGATATGTTTCTGATTTGAGAATTACGCCACTGCTGGAGAACTCCGCTTAATGTACGTAGGCCTAATTATTTCACAGTAATATTCTGTATATATTCTGTACATACCATTATTCATTTAGCACTCAATTTCAGCTTGAACAACAAAATAAGCAAATAAACATGTCTTTGTTTTTAACGCATATGACAGCTGAAAGTAGCCCTCGCGGATATTTATTATGGAAGGAAACACGGCCTACTGGTTTCCAGATACAATGCCTGTATAACACAGGAAGGACGACACTTCCAACATACGTTATGTAATACTTTATATAGCCTACACTTTAAGCAGGGAAGCCGCACGCGCGTCACCCGCAGCTAATGCGGACTCCGTAGCAGAGAGTGGAAAACACCGGTCACCCCGTCTCAACTTATAATAAAGACCCTGTATTTCGTTGCCCGCGGGAAGGAGATGACTGACGTAGGCTAACACTTGACGAATTAAATACAGATAAGGGCGGAATGATACTAGTGCAATGTTTACATGCACTTCCATTCTTAAAATGAATGGATGATGTAATACTCCCGCCCGTCAGGGTTGTCCAGTCCCATCTCTAGATTACCATGTTATATTCCCTATACGTTCCAAGATATTTGCAAAGCATTTTAGGGTACTTGCAGTTGAAACCAGCAGCTAATTTTATGAGCGTGAACTTCTTACAGCATCTAGATGATCCAGTAAAAATATTGAGGCATGTTTCGATATGAGGGTAGTGAAGGGTTCCTTGTTAGTAAAACTTTTTTTTGGAATCAGTTGTTATCTGAAAACAATTGATACCAATGAAATGAAGTGTATAAATATCAAATCAATTTATTTATTATGATATTTAGAGTACAAGAAAATCAATTTAAAGTACATATAAATTCAAAAAGACTTCTCACAAAGTTAGTGGTTACTGTTCAATGGGAAAAATGGCATGTTTTATTTTGAACAACCTGCTTGAAATGCATTAGATATTTATTTTTTAAGGGACTGTTCTAAGTTTTTTCAGTACTTTCTGATGTCACGGAGAAAAATGGGTTGTAGAATGAAACATAATTATTTTCTGAGAATGAATCATTTTTCTGAAAATACACAATTTCATACAGTCCATACAAAACTTGCCTGAGGTCCGGATATGGACTGCAGTCCTCCATTTGGTGACCACTGGTCTAGGTTATGAGAAAACTTGTCAATAATTTAATGATCATTCCAAAGATGTTAAGAATTCTGAATTTCCTTTGATTTATATCTTGAGTTTTTAATAGTTTGAAGTAATTTTAAACAACTTTGAAATTTATTCTTAACACTTAAACAATCATGGATTTAATAAATATAATCATTAATTTGTTAACTTGCCTAGGTAATATTGAACTATTTTCAAATATCAAATTTTTCCTTTAGATACATTATTGCCTGCTTAACATAAACCAACATGACATACTTTACCTTACTTTTATTACTATGTTTAGACATGTTCCTTAATATGAAATTATGACATTTAACTTTAAAATAATATCCTGGGTTAGAAATGAGAATTCAGCATGAATGTCTGAGACTGAACTCGTTCTCATGAAGTAAGAGAGGCAAATAATTAACTCTTTAACTTATGTCCCGTTTGCAGCTCTTCTGAAGAGATCCTCCACAAGACATATTTTGAACATTTAAATTATTAACTTAAGTGGAAATATATAATATGTGGAGTTCTAAAAACTTTAGTTTTGTCAGCAGCGATAAATTGTCAATGATCAAAATGCTGCAGGAAGGGGAAAAAATTTAAATTATTTCAAAATGATTGATTCAATTTAGAATAGATGTATATTTAAATATGTTCACTAATATGCAATTACTAGAAACATCTAAGTAATCGTGAGGATATCATAAAATTCTTTATGAAGAGAAAACGGTAGCCTACTATACCAAGAGATCTGTAGTTATTTTGACTGCAAGTTTCTATTAGAACATTCATACAATATATCATAATAGTTCATATTTGTTTTAATTCCTGTATTACCTGTAAGCTTCCTCAGTCCTGAGGTAGTGCAAATGGAAATAAATTGTACAATGTAGAGTGGTATTTCATTCACTATGTCAATATCCTTAATACTCAGCGGTCATAGCAACTGGTGAGGTTATTTAATTACTAAAAGTTCCCACCATCACAGCTATACCACAGTGAAAATAAGCACAGCCCTTTTAAGTAGATGTTGGAAATGTCCAGTGGTATACCAACAGCAATGGGGGCCTACCCAGTGTTCACTATTTATACCATTCACATAGTCTACAGAAATGTACAATAATAACATAAAATTGCAGATAGTTCTTTTTCCATTGTATGCAAGATAAAACGTCGAGTTTTAATAGGTTATGTGACATCCATTGTGAATTTTAAACTATATAGTGTTTTGAAGTTTTATATACAATAATAAGCTGCCTAATTCACTATATTCACTATTTCTTGAACCCTGATTAAACTATTTAGTAATGAATTACCTATACTGTTTTTTCTTTTGGGAATCACATGTTTTAGTATGCATTAGGCAACTTTACATTTTTACCATAAGTTTGCTTAGAGTACCACTATTAGCCCTTAGAGTGGAAGATCCGTCACACAGAAAGATATGGTATTATCTTTCACTACCAGAGCGCAGGTTATGCTTCTATCGTGCTCATCTACTTAAAGAGTCTCATTTAAGTATCAGTCTTCTATGTGATTACATCACCTGTTCAGTCACGTAATTATCACGGTAACACTAAATGATTCGGTAGGAACTAGACCACCTGACAAACTGATGTTCTTCATAACATAAGTAAAATTCACCCATCCTCTAGAGGGATATTCCTTCTAACGCATGGTTTCTTTACATCTACCTTTGAAATTAGTTCAAATATGGCAGCATTTCTTCATGGAAGACATTATAGATGAAACAGTCATGAGAACTAACTGTAAACTAGATTATTTTCATGAGAACATAGAAAATAATGTTGAACCTTTGTTAGTGCAAGCATCATGTATAGTGGGTTTTCGTTTGTTCAAATGACTGCTCTTAGTTCTCCCGTTCGCTGAATCAGCAATTCTACTAATTTCATCATATTGAGTAAGCGACAGGTGTTCTTCCGCGCCTTTTTCATGTGCAAAGCTCTAGGCGTCTATGCACGCTTCAGTTCAGTTCTTAGCCAGCCTCCACATTGTTCAGACATGTGCGATCACATTATCCATTTCGCGGTTTCAAGTCATTGTGCAACACTTGTAGCAGTGCTCTTAAACCCGAATTTCGTACAAAACTACAAATTATCAAGTTTTGTTGTACACTCATAATTGCTCATCAGTAATTGCCACAGTGTTACAATCATTACAGCTAACATATCCTTGTGTTACGCTCATTATAGGCTTGTATGCCTTTGTGCTATCAGTAGTCCACAGTGCATCATCTTATTATTATTCTGTTACACTTAATATTGATATTAAAAGCAATTCTCAGCAATTACCGTACTGTATCAACTATTACAGTTTTAGTGTTTTAGTGTATTAATATAGTTTGTGAATATACAACATTTACATCCACGTGCTAGTAATTTTGCGCCAATTTGCATATTGGCATATTTTAGTTGTTTCAAGTATATTTCATTTATTTCTTTATTGCATCTCGTGTGAGAATAAAGTTTCCATAGTTTTAGGACATATTATAAGTTCCTTTTCATGTAATATTCGTTGGATCCCTGTGTCCATTTGCACCTATGTATCCACTGCTCTCAACCCTTCATGGTCACCCCCTTTTTATTACGATTGCGTAATTGGTCCTCCCTAGTTTCCAGAGGCTAGATCCCTTATTTATTATTCAACCTAATTTTCACCTAGTGACCCCACAAACCTTCATACAAGAAAACCAACAAATGAGATCTGCGATCTTCGAAGTCTTCAAGGGAATCTTGCAAATCATTTTGTACGTGAAATTATAATTATATTCTTTAGTTGTTTCACCTTGTGTTGAAATGTTGTGATTCTAAAATTTATTTTCGTTTATATTTTTTAAAAGTAATTAACGTCCTTTTAAAGTATGACATAATTTGAACAGAGTCAACATTTATTTAATATTTACACTTCTTGCTCCACTTACATTTAATTAGCAGGACTAGTTTCCAGGGATTACTCCCTCATCCTCAGCTGGTGGTTGACTGATAACAATGTCTTGTTGATCTGATGCATCTGCTCCTACAGTGTTACCACTCCTATTACCTAAAAAACTAAATATCCCATCTGCTGCTGGGACATCAAAATTCAAGATCTAATAGGTAATAGGAGTGGTAACACTGTAGGAGCAGATGCATCAGATCAACAAGACATTGTTATCAGTCAACCACCAGCTGAGGATGAGGGAGTAATCCCTGGAAACTAGTCCTGCTAATTAAATGTAAGTGGAGCAAGAAGTGTAAATATTAAATAAATGTTGACTCTGTTCAAGTTTTACAACATGCTCTACTGTTTATAGTACTTCAATTAATTATTTTAACACTTGTATGACATAATTGTTCAATTATTGATAATTTATGAAAAATAAAAGTTATTTGTAATTTGAGCTAATCATCTTGGTGTATTTCAGTAGGCTATAATCCAGGAAACCTTTGCATGAAACAAATTAGCTTTAACTAGAAACTATAGCCGTGGGGTCAATTCTACTATGAGATTTGAACCTTGACTTCTCAGATTTGTATGATTTTTTTCAGTTATTGTACCCCCCAAATCTAGTTTAAATTTCAAATTTTTGTTACTTTTGGTTTGTGAGTTACAAGGGTTTAAAAATAAAAAAAACTACGGTTATTTAGAGGAAACGAAGCAGTGGTAAAGACAGTTGACACAGACGGATTTATAAAAACGAAAGAGATTAAAGAACTAGAGGAGGATTTTTCAAAAGAAGAAATAAGGGAGCTAATAAAGGGTAAAAGAAATAAAAAATCTACAGGGGTGGACAATATTCCGATTCAATGTTGGAAGGAATTATTAAAAGATGATAAGTGGTTAATTTTGTTGTTGAAAATTTTCAACATTATAAAGAATAAAATCAGGTTAACTGATATAACAAAGTGCCAGTATGCTTTTTTAATCAGTGATAAACGCAATTATGATAGGCCAATGCAGAAAAGTTATTTTTGTAATAGATCTCCGAGTTAAACTCCAAAAACAAAATGAGCTAGCAAACTCCAAAAACAAAATGAGCTAGCAATAACAGGGTGTCCACATTCTGGAAAGTCAGTGAGAAGCCAGGGAAGGTGAAATTGGTCAGTGAAAGTCAGGGAATTTGAGATTGGTCAGGGAATTCTTGCAGAAATTTCAGAAAGTTTCCCCAGTGATAGTAATTTGAGGGACAAATTATGTGCTCCAGCCTGCCATAACCCAGGCTGTGTTAGCAAATTTGATATAAAGTTTAATGAAAACTAACCTAAAATGTCACACTGCGTATTGATATGTCGTCTGCTTTTGCAAGTGTTCAGCTTCGCCGGTAGATGGTGTCGATGGGTCACATGGTGCAAAATCAGTGCTGCCATCTTGTAGGTCTGTAGTGGTCAGTCACTGCCTTGAATACCATTTGCATCGGGGTATGTCTTAACATCCTCAATCCCCCTTTTTATTTATTAAACCTAACATCTCTTGTTATATAAACTTAATTATTTCTTGGGGAGATCACATGTCTTACACATACGTAAACTAGTCGGAAATTGCATCATGAGCAACATTTCCTGCATTTCCCATTCGAAATATATTGTTGGCAGAACCATGAGGATAGGACCAATCACGTGCAAGGTTGTCGCCAGCCAATGAGAGCGTTAACGCCCAACCCACGGCTCGCACACCCGGGGGGAAAACATCGCGTGGACGCAAACAATTAAGAAACTTCTAAATAGTGTTTGTATGAACTTGTGAATTTCTGTTTCCGGGTTTGAATGGATGTTAATGTTTGAGGAACAATATGGCCAAGAAGTGTATATTTAGTAAACAGTGGCTAGACAATAAATTGAATCCTGATTGTGCTGGATGGTTAGATTTGGTGCCTGAGGACTCTTCATCAGCTTACTGTAAAGTATGCTTTAAATCTTTTAGGCTTAGTAACATGGGAAGACAAGCTGTGGTGTCACATGCTAAGGGGCCAAAACATGTGAAGAATTTGACAAGTAAATGTTTGCAGCCCAGCATTTCATATTTTGCTAACAAAACTATATCTGTCGAGCAGTGTGTTGTGCCTTCTACAGAAGATTCAACGTCTACAACAATAGCAGTCTCTGTTTGTACAGTCGGTCAAATAAAAAACGTCGGGCGGTATTTGATTAAGTATCACGAACGAGCATATGCGCATGTACAGGAAGACTTAAGGTTAGGTTCACACACACCTCTTGTCTATCCATGTATTTTCTTGATTATTTAGTCAGTTTTGTTCCAAAACAAACATGCATAGAAGGCTATATGCCTCAAATCCGCCATATTCTTGGTTGCAAATTTTTATAATATTAATAATTAATAGATTCGCGAGGAATATGTTTATTCAAGGAGCATTTTTTAAAGATTTTATTTTATAATACCGGTACTTCTAGTGCAAAATCAATTACTTACGCTCACTTCTGCAACCAATCTAGCATCGAAATACGCGGCCTTCCGCAGATCCACGCTTCCTATGAAAACTTCCGGTCGCATTTTGTAAAGTTCCCACCATTGAGCTGCTCTTTCATAAATATGGAACCTTCTCGCTGCTTCAGAGGCCGAAAAATGCAGGTCAGTTACAGCCCTAACTACACTTTCTCTCACTTTAGCATTTGTATGTGGCGATGACACAAAGCAAAATGAATTATGACAATACATTACGTTGAATATCGTGTGTTGAGCTTTCCGCGTTGTTCATTTTTTCCCTCCTGTCGCATGGCCTCATATGTTCCGAAAATAACCTGTATTTTATGTTTTTTATAGGAAACTACTCGGTATTTCAATGCGTCAAAACTTTAATTTTAACTGCATACGAGTCCCGACGTTTTTTATTTGACCGACTGTACTTCGGTTCCAGTTTTGCAGCAGACAAATATCAAGACTTTCTCTGTGAATGAAGATGATGTCACATCAGCAGAGATCATGTGGGCTCTGGAGGTTGTGACAGGAAAGATGTTTTTAAATTCATGTGATGGAAGTGTTTCGGCTTTCAAGAGGATGTTTCCTGATAGCCAAATTGCGCAGAATTTCGCAATGGGAAAAACTAAAGCATCATATATAATTAACCATGGACTATCTCCTTATTTTAGAGATTGTTTGGAAACTGACTTAAAGAATTGCAATGATTATGTACTATGTTTTGATGAATCCTTAAATAAGGTTGTGCAGCGTGGGCAAATGGACATAGTGGTGCGGTTTTGGGATGTTAACCAGCAAAGAGTTGCTACTCGGTATTTCATCAGTGTTTTCTTAGGACGGTCGACTGCTGATCATCTGTTGGAAGGATTTGTTGAAGGCCTCTCTCTCCCTTTCGACAAAATTCTACAAGTTTCAATGGACGGGCCAAATGTAAATCTTAGCTTTATAAAGAAACTTGAAAACAAATTGAAAGTTGATAACCCAGATGGAAAGACACTTCTTGACATCGGTGTCTCTGGTCTGCATACAGTGAATGGAGCCGTGAAGACAGGCCTTCTGACTGCCAATTGGGATCTGTATCATAATTTAAGAGCCATGTATGGTCTATTCAAAGACAGCCCAGCTTGCAGAGCAAAGTACACTGAAACTACAGGCAGTACACATTTTCCCTTAAAGTTTACCTCTGTGAGATGGCTTGAAAATGGTGCGTGTGTTGATCAAGCATTGAAGATATATGGTCATGTTGAGAAATTTGTTAAGGGAGCATGTTAGGACCGGACAAATATACTTAAACAGACTATCATAAAAAAAAACTATTCTGCCAAATAAAATAACCGAAGGGACAGCACAAAAACTTACAGAAATACTCTACGACGGCCCCTTTACGCAACATCACGGACGAAATATTCCGCCCGGACACAGAGAGCAAGAATGAAAAGAACATAGACTATACAAAATACAAAACCCCATGCAGTACAAGTTCTGACTGATAAGGGCTGAAAGCCAACAGAAAGACAGTAATAATCAGGAAAACACAGGAAGCTAACCTGGAAGGGCATCAGGAACAAAGCAAAGCCTAGACACACGACTCTGAGGACTACGGATGGATGACAAGATAACTCGGATAAAGTTATAAATAGAGGTAGGCAATAGGTAATGGAAATAACTCCACAATACATCATCTCCAATGCGTGAACGATATAGATTGTTAATTAATACCGGTACGTTAAAAATTTTGAAATTTTGAGAAACAAGCCTAAACTAATAAGAAAAGAGCCGTAAAACAAATGCTATATGCTACTACAGTGAGTCCCCCGCAAGAGTAGACTCACTGTAATGAGTCCCCCGCAAGAGTAGACTCACTGTAATGAGTCCCCCGCAAGAGTAGACTCACTGTAGTAGCAGACAGCATTTGTTTTACGGCTCTTTTCTTATTAGTTTAGGCTTTGTCAACGCAAGCTAAGGGTTTTTCTCCATCATCTTTATTATGTGCAGTGAATAGTTTTAATTCAAATCATCCGCTGTGCTTTCTTGCGCCAAGTCAGCCTTAAGTAGGCGCAATATTACATCATATCCTGATCACGAGTTCTTTGTGACAGGTGTACGCCTGTAGGGACGTTTCGAAGAGCGTCAGGAGCCAATTCAGTATTAAGTCTGCAGTTACACGAGCAAGTCACGCTCTGATACTGCTCTGATTTCCTAGTTAACAAAGGCCTATTCGCGCCCTTTGTAATTTAACTAGAAATCGTAGGAATAAAACTTACATTTCAAGTTTTATTTGTTTAAGTAAATTATTTAATATAATTTACGCATTTTATATATTCAAAGTGCATTAGATTCGCTTATAAGTTCCACGGCAGTGTAGTGTGGTGACGTCATTGCTCATCCGAGAGGCTACCTTACGTGAACTATCAAGATCTAATAATTGTGAATATATTCAATCAACAGTAAATTTTATTACCTTTAATTACATATATAATTCATTGGTAAAATCTAAAATTTACGAAATTACTTCCTGTGGTGTAACATTTAGCACGCCATTTTCTAGTTCATTGTTTTCAACGTGTTTCTTTAATTATTATTAGTTTTCATATATTATTTCCTCAAGTGTTTACAAGTGTTAATAAAGTGAAAGTTTTCATAACATGTTATATTGTTAAACCAATATAATTCCTGGGATCTCTGAATCCAGTGTCCTCGATATATAGTCCACTCTTGCTCTAAATGGTCCTCCCAGAGAATTCTTCTATGTCTTACACATACCTTGTTTCATTCCGTACCTAAACATTTGTCCTCACGGTCCTGATACCGAACATTTTCCCTCACTCGGACCGGATATATTTTCCGTCCAATCCCGAACATTTGTTCCTCTCGAACCTGATTCCTAAACATTTGGTTCCTCTATCGGGCAGGATTATATTGGTACAATCATACTTATTGCACACTTGTATTCGCAAATGCCGTTTCTCGATTTCGTCTCACACATCATTTGCTTCCGCGTCGGTCGGGTTCGTGAGTTCCAGCAACCCTGAACTTCACAGCACATGACAGCATCTTGCAGCAGTGATACGAGACATCGAGGGATTCCGGTCTACAGCGAGCATCAAGAAAGCAGTGAACATCTGATTCATGCGTCATCACGCAGTGGTGGTAGCATCTCATCTTTAAACTTCAAGTAACAACTTATCTCATTATGGAAAGTGACTTGAAAGAATTATCGAAAAAAGAGGTTTTCTCAAAAGAAAACTCACGTACATTCGAAAGTTCTGTGATAGTATTTCAGAAGAAGTCAATGTATTTCAATTAAAGGTTAAATACGAAAGTCTCATTGATCTTTTTGAAAAATACGAAGCTGTACAAACTCAAATTGAGGCTCTCATCGAGGCTGAAGATGACATAGTGTCACGAACAGTACGATGAAGAAGTGAGAAACAATTACGAAGTGCTAAAAGCAAGGTTAAGTGAACTTTTGTTTCTACACGAACATCCAGTCAGCAGTGTAGGATCTCATCACAGCCAACGATCTAATCACAGTGGTAATTCTCATCACACATGTCAATCTTCTACGTCACAGTGCAACAATAGAAATATACAACTTCCAAGAATTCAAATTCCTGTCTTCGGTGGAGAGGTGACTAATTTGAAACATTATCATGACACCTTCAGTAGCTTAGTGGTAAATAATGATTCATTGGATCCCATCCAGAAATACCATTATTTATTGAGTTCGTTAAAGGGACAAGCTCACGCTCTCATTCAGAATTTGCCAGTAACTAATGAGAATTTTCCTATAGCATGGAACTTAGTGTGCTCTAGATATAATAACACTCGAGTCATCGCTACAGCTCATGTCAAAAATTTACTTTCGTTACCAACAATGAAAGATGAAAACGTTACAGATCTGCGAAACTTGCTAAATCAGTTTCAAAGCAATCTTAACGCTATCGAAGCTCTCAATCTTGAAATCCCATTGCATGAAGTTATGTTCATTCAATTGATATTGGATCATCTTGGTGAAACTACACGCAAGGAATGGGAAAGTAAAATTGACTCACAAAGGTTCACATAGCTTCAAGAGTTAATGAACTTTCTAGAAGCCAAGGCTCACTCGTTAGAAGTGCTATCCAATTCTAACAACAAGTCCAGTCCATCAAAGGAAAAGAGTGAAAGACATTCACAAAAGAAGTCTGTAAAAACAACTCGCCAATCGTATGTCGCCATCAAAGGTGATTCGTGCCCTTGTTGCAAGGAAAGTCACAAGTTACATAGGTGCGACAAATTCTCACAGTTAAATGTAGACCAACGATGGGATTTTGTAAAAAGCAAAGGCTTGTGTGCAAACTGTTTCTCCACCAATCACAAAAGAGATCAATGCAAACTCAAGTCATTCTGCAACTGTGGGATGGCTTCACACAGCAGATTGTTACATAACAACACACGTGACAAGAAAAAGACCTCTCACCAGTCTTCGAATACTGTGGAAGGTACTGACAATTTGCCTGCAAGTTATTGTTCTATAAAAGAAAAATCCAACCAAAAGGAGATTTTGTTAGCAACTGCAGCAGTGCATCTTGAAGATAGGCAAGGAAACCTAGTGTTGTGCAGAGCGTTACTAGACTCAGGGAGCCAATTAAATTTCATAACTGAAGATTTAGCAAAGAAGTTGAAGCTGTCAACAACAGATGTCGATACTCACATAAGAGGCATAAATGGCACCTCTTCTTGCAATCACAGTGTTAAAGTTAATCTGCGGTCCAGGATCCAGAATTTCCAGGCTGAAATGAACTGTCTAGTAATTCCTCATATTGCAAACAAACTTCCTTCTGTCCGTATCGATCCTACCAAATTCAATATTCCTAGTGAAATTGCATTGGCAGATCCTAAATTCTACATCCCTGGTGATGTCCAACTCCTCATTGGGGCTAGCTTATTTTATCAGTTATTTACCAATGAAAGAATAATCACTCCTAATAACCCTCTTCTTAGTAATACTGAACTTGGCTGGGTGCTTAGTGGATCTGTTCCCAAAACCTCAATCAAATCTAAGAAAGTCACATTTGCTCAACACAATTTATTTGTGACCGTTGACAATGTTGACACACAGTTAAGACGCTTCTGGGAACTAGAAGATTTTCCTAAACCAGTGTTTACTAAAGAAGAAAGGGAGTGTGAAGAACATTTTGTACAAAACACTATTCGTGCAGATGACGGTGCTTTTGTAGTGAAATTACCCAAGAACCAATCTGAAAATGCATTGGGCGAGTCCAGACAGCAAGCAGTGAAACGCTTAGAACATCTGGAACGAAAATTTAAAACTAATTCTGTCTTGCAGGATGATTACAAAAGGTTCATGCAAGAATATGAAGAATTGGGACACATGAGGAAGGTTTCACTCCCACGGCCAGGTGAAAAATGCTTCTATCTACCACATCATGCAGTAATCAAGCCCTCATCCACCACAACCAAGACTAGAGTTGTGTTCGACGCTTCTGCAAAAACATCTTCAGGCAAGTCCCTAAATGACATCCTGAAATTAGGCCCTACAGTGCAAGATGATTTATCATCAATTATAATTCGTTTTCGAACCTACAAGTATGCGTTCTCAGCTGACATTTCTAAAATGTACAGACGCATAAGAATGCACGAAAACGAAACTACCGTGACTTATGGTTCTAAATCAGCATCATTTTAGCCATAAGATCCCTGCATCAGCTGTCGATAGAAGAAGAATCTAAATACCTTCTTGCTTCCCAAGCTGTTAGAAATTCCTTCTATGTGGACGATTGCCTGGCAGGACATGATAATCTTCAAGAAGCGCTACGCTTTGAAGAAGAATTAATCCTCATGCTTGACAGTGGCGGATTTCCATTGCGAAAATGGTGCTCCAATCATGAAGCTTTGTTGGAATCTGTTCCGTCATCTCAACGAGAGACCCAATTGCCTTGTCTCTTGATAACAGTGAAAATGCACATGCCCTTGGTTTACTATGGCATCCTGCAACTGATAATTTCCAGATACAATCCCATCCTTCTCTCCAAACTCATACTCAAGTTAAACTTACCAAGCGTACTATCCTATCAGTCATCTCTTCCATCTTTGATCCTCTAGGCCTTGTCAGTCCTATTGTTATCATTGCCAAAATCTTCATGCAATCGTTGTGGATTGAAAAGCTTGGCTGGGATGAAGAAGTACCGTCACACATAGCAGAGAAATGGTTTGAAATCTGTGACATTTTAGATACAATACACACAATGCGTATTCCACGGTTTGTTCTCACGCATGGTACCCTTCAAGATATACAGATCCATGGCTTTTGTGATTCTTCAGAAAAGGCTTATGGTGCATGCATATATCTCCGTTCTGTGAACAGTGAAGGTGAAGTTACAATCAACTTACTGTGTTCCAAATCTAAGGTTGCCCCTCTTAAAAGGCAAACCATTCCACGTCTTGAACTTTGTGGAGCATTGTTGTTATCTAAACTGTACAACAAGGTGTTGAATGACCTTAATATTCAAACATCACAAAATTATCTATGGTCAGACTCAGTTATTGTTCTGTCGTGGATAAAATCGGACTCACGAAAGTGGAAAACATTTGTGTCCAACCGTGTGTCACAAATACAAGAGCTTTCTGAAACAGCAGCCTGGCGACATTTTTCTACAGAAGACAACCCAGCTGATCTCGTTTCAAGAGGTGTATCGTCTGAACAATTGTCTGATATTGATTTGTGGTGGCATGGTCCTAATTGGCTATCACAAAACACAGTATCATGGCCTGAACAGCCAAAGCAATTAAACACTCAAGATTCCTCCGAGCAACTTGTTTCTATCTGTATGGCAGCCACCACAGTAGAAGATAGTTTTATTACAAGATTTTCTGATCTTAGGCGCCTTCAGAGAGTTACTTGTTATATGTATAGATTTATTTCTGCCTGCCGTCATGAAAACAAATATCATGGACCTATCGCAGCAGAAGAACTTCAACATGCGTTACAAGTTTGTGTTAAAATTGCTCAGAAAGAAGCTTTCGCCCAAGAGCTGAAAGATCTTAGCAATAGTAAGCAAACATCAGTGAAAAGCTCCATCCATTCATTAGTTCCATTCCTAGATCAGAATAACATTATAAGAGTGGGTGGACGGTTGGAGAAAGCAGATATTACACATGATGCAAGACATCAGGTTATCTTGCCATCCAGACATCACTTAACAGTTTTGATAGTGCAACATGAACATCTCAAGCTGTTGCATGCCTCGCACCAGTTGCTTATAGCTTCCTTAAGACAAGCCTACTGGATACCTAGTATTCGAAGAGTAGTAAAATCTATTTTGCATAGATGTCTCACGTGCTTCAAGTTAAAAGCAGAAAGTTCTCAACAGTTAATGGGAAATCTTCCTAGTTACAGAATAACTCCTGCTAGACCTTTTCTCCGCACAGCAGTCGATTATGCTGGACCCTTCAACATAAGATATGGGGCTCCACGCAGTAAAACTACTGTAAAATCTTACATCGCCATTTTTGTTTGCTTGGTAACAAAGGCCATCCACATTGAATTAGTTTCTGATCTAACAACAGATGCCTTCATAGCAGCCCTAAGAAGATTTACATCACGTCGTGGACTCTGTAAAGCAATCTTCAGTGATAATGGCACTAATTTTGTGGGCGCAAACAATAAGTTAAGAGATCTCAGATTGTTATTACAGTCAACAGAATTTCAAACTGCAATTCAAAATTTCACTGCAAATAACGAGTACAGCTGGTCGTTTATCCCTCCAAATTCGCCCCACTTTGGTGGTTTACATGAAGCAGCAGTGAAATCCATGAAGTTTCATCTCAGAAGAGTTATGGGAGCTCAAATTCTCACATATGAACAGCTTTGTACCCTTCTAGCCCAGATTGAAGCTTACTTAAATTCTAGACCACTCATTCGTCTAAGTGATGATCCAGCTGATTTATCATACCTTTCTCCTGGTCACTTCTTAATTGGAGAACCTCTCACATCTCTACCTTCACATCCTCCGACGGAAGAAAAGAGGTATGTAGAAAAATGGCAGCTGTTACAAAATCATTTGCAACACATATGGAAACGCTGGTCATCCGAATATCTTCACTCCCTACAACAGAGGCAGAAATGGACCTGTTCCAGTGACAACATTCAAATGTCGTCATCTTGAAGGAAGACAACATTCCTCCTCTTCAATGGAAGTTAGGCGTGATCACCGCTACTCATCCGGGAGAAGACGGCTTAGTTCGAGTGATTACTGTGCGCACCTCCAGTGGTGAATATAAGCGCCCCATAGTGAAAGTGTGTCCTCTCCCCCAAGACGAGTAGTGATAGCACTTACTATGATCTTATATTCAATTTCTCCCAGTGAATTCCACTCCTTTTCTAATCTATTGCTACGCCAAATCGTATTCTTGCAATATGTGTAACATGTCATTGCTTTTTGTTCAAAATCATATTATTGTAAGATGTGTAAGAAGTCATAGTTTTCAACACATATCACATGTATACCGCCAGTTAGTATCAGTGATGTTTTAGTGTTTTCCTAGTGTTTCTTTTAGCTTGCATTTGCTGATTGATCTTTATTAAAGCAACTGCTTCAACGCGGGGTGTATGTCAACGCAAGCTAAGGGTTTTTCTCCATCATCTTTATTATGTGCAGTGAATAGTTTTAATTCAAATCATCCGCTGTGCTTTCTTGCGCCAAGTCAGCCTTAAGTAGGCGCAATATTACATCATATCCTGATCACGAGTTCTTTGTGACAGGTGTACGCCTGTAGGGACGCTTCGAAGAGCGTCAGGAAGCCAATTCAGTATTAAGTCTGCAGTTACACGAGCAAGTCACGCTCTGATACTGCTCTGATTTCCTAGTTAACAAAGGCCTATTCGCGCCCTTTGTAATTTAACTAGAAATCGTAGGAATAAAACTTACATTTCAAGTTTTATTTGTTTAAGTAAATTATTTAATATAATTTACGCATTTTATATATTCAAAGTGCATTAGATTCGCTTATAAGTTCCACGGCAGTGTAGTGTGGTGACGTCATTGCTCATCCGAGAGGCTACCTTACGTGAACTATCAAGATCTAATAATTGTGAATATATTCAATCAACAGTAAATTTTATTACCTTTAATTACATATATAATTCATTGGTAAAATCTAAAATTTACGAAATTACTTCCTGTGGTGTAACATTTAGCGCGCCATTTTCTAGTTCATTGTTTTCAACGTGTTTCTTTAATTATTATTAGTTTTCATATATTATTTCCTCAAGTGTTTACAAGTGTTAATAAAGTGAAAGTTTTCATAACATGTTAGATTGTTAAACCAATATAATTCCTGGGATCTCTGAATCCAGTGTCCTCGATATATAGTCCACTCTTGCTCTAAATGGTCCTCCTCCCAGAGAATTCTTCTATGTCTTACACATACCTTGTTTCATTCCGTACCTAAACATTTGTCCTCACGGTCCTGATACCGAACATTTTCCCTCACTCGGACCGGATATATTTTCCGTCCAATCCCGAACATTCGTTCCTCTCGAACCTGATTCCTAAACAGGCTTGTTTCTCAAAATTTCAAAAATTTTAACGTACCGGTATTAATTAACAATCTATATCGTTCACGTATTGGAGATGATGTATTGTGGAGTTATTTCCATTACCTATTGCCTACCTCTATTTATAACTTTATCCGAGTTATCTTGTCATCCATCCGTAGTCCTCAGAGTCGTGTGTCTAGGCTTTGCTTTGTTCCTGATGCCCTTCCAGGTTAGCTTCTTGTGTTTTCCTGATTATTACTGTCTTTCTGTTGGCTTTCAGCCTTTATCAGTCAGAACTTGTACTGCATGGGGTTTTGTATTTTGTATAGTCTATGTTCTTTTCATTCTTGTTCTCTGTGTCCGGGCGGAATATTTCGTCCGTGATGTTGCGTAAAGGGGCCGTCGTAGAGTATTTCTGTAAGTTTTTGTGCTGTCCCTTCGGTTATTTTATTTGGCAGAATAGTTTTTTTATGATAGTCTGTTTAAGTATATTTGTCCGGTCCTAACATGCCCATAGCCTTGTCTCATCGGCATAGTTCTCATGTTTTGTGGACGGCTTTTGAGGTAGTTTTTCCGTGATGTTGTTCTGGATATTGTATGTCCGTGAGAGCGTTTTTGTAATGGGGGGTTTTCATGATTCCTATTTAAGCTAACTTGTCATTGTTGGGATTTGGTAAAGTTGTCTTAAACCCGTCGCATTTTGTTCTCAGTCTAAATTTTCCATTAGATTATCTTTCTGAATCTATTTATCATTCAGTATTTTTTCCCTAAATTTATGTGTTCTGTATAGTTAATATTTTAGTAATATGGTATTTTGGTAATTTGTTTTCTGTTAATATTTCGGGTTCGTACTTAACATATCCATACTTGTGTGACATTAATTTTTCGGGTTTCTTTTGGGATAAATTTTCTAAATCAGTTTGTATACATTGATTATAACCATCCCGTTTTCTTTATCGCTCAATTTATTCATATCAATCTTTTACAATTAGATTTGCCATTTTTGCATTTTCATTCTTAGTACATGCAGCGTTTCTTCGGGTCTGTCAGTCTTTCCTGATCTTTGGTCTTTTTACTTCCTCGCATATACGTAGTATAGAGAAAGTATTGTGATCGTGACAAAAATTCGAAGTCGAGATAACACCGGGAGAGCATGTTTCATGAAGCCTAGAAACCGAAAAAAGTATTTTTGGAATGACATCTGTCCGTCTGTCTGTGGACAAGCACAGCGGGTAAACAGTTCATTGTATTCACTTCATTTTTTGAAATAAGGACTTTTTCGAAAATTTGTCGAACTGCCCAGAAATTTAGCTTTACAACTGAAATATTAAGGGGACTTTTCATGAAAACTTTTTTTTAAATCTTGATTTTTGAAAAAATGGCTCTAATGATTTTAATAAAAATTTAAAATTGGAAACTCTTATTTATGACTAATAAAATGGCTATATCTGTAATTCTGCAAAATTGACTTAAGGGGTACTTTACTCGTAACCATTTTCAATTTTTTTAGATTATATCCATTAGAGTAGGCGATACATGAAAACCTACCATAGTAAAGTTGTAGAGAAAATTAAAATGAACATTTTTTTGTTTAAAACATTTCTTTATACATTTAATAGATATCAAGATAAAAACGAAATAAGTACGGCTTAAATGCGAATTTCAGAACATTCGTCATGTCAATTAAAATATGAATGACGTTTTGTTGCCCCCTAGTAACAAGAAAACTATAAGCCACTCATTGTTGTGAAATGCAATCAGTTTAGCTCAGTTGCAATGAACACACTAAAACCAATTACAGCGAGGTGGTAGGCCTATGGGCTAACAGGGAAGAGGTCCTGTGTTCAAATCAAACCTCGTGGCCGCCCAAATTGACGGGTTTTTCATGGTTTCCTCGTTTGCAAAAGCAAACACCAGGTTTGTAGGACTTGCTTATTTTCCATAACTCATCGCTGCTATGTCACTGGATGGTATAATCGTTTAAACTGAATATCACATAAGAAGACATCACTAAACAATAGAAACAGATGACGCGAATAAGTTGTTACTATAGACTAATGGTTCACGCAAACATACTAAACACATTACAGGACCTACAATGCAGTTCAAGCGTGCAATATAACCTAAGTAGTAGTTGCAGTAGGACCGCCGGCGTGGTCTTGTGGTTAGCGTCAGATCCGTCGGACCGGGTTCGATCCCCGGTACATCCTTGGATTTTTCTGAGGTAGGGAGATCTGGTAGGGGTGCACTCAGCCTCGTGATTCAAATTAAGGAGCTACTTGATAGAGAAGTAGCGGCTCCGTTCACGGAAACCACCATTAACGGCCGTGGGAGTCGGCATGCTTACCACATGCCCCCCAATCCTGCCATCTGCCTGTGGTAGTTGATGCAGCGCTCGTTTGGTAGGTCAAATCCCTCCAGGGATGTAGTGCCACGGAGTTTAGTTTTAGTAGTAGTAGTAGTAGTAGCGAAATTCAAATATAAGTCGTCCCTTAAGCTCCGTCCATTCGATATTCACATTTGCATGAACTGTGTGATGTATTTTGTTTCTGAGCGAAGCAGAGTGACCAACTGTCCTTGTATATTGTCGCAAGTGCCTTGTATCCACCTCTACATATAGCTAAATAATGCATAACACTAACCACATAGTTAAGTCGCGAAGCGGAGGCGGAGCCGTAGCGAAGCGCCCTTGCATTTTCGAATAATGTACGATACACTGTTTATAGGTTTCGAAAATGTGGCATATTATATCTCCCGCAAGGTTTGTCAGCCTGTCACCTCTTGTCTAGCGGTGTGACGTCATACCTCCGACGTCCAATCACGAGTTTCTTCATAATACGAGGACAGAAAAATTCGCTAGATCGTGGTAGAAAAGAAACTGCATTGGTGAGGGTGGGTTGGGTGGGACCAATTCATCCCATTTTTGGATTTTCCCGTAGTAGTAGTACTAATAATATGCAGTTTTACTTCCATTGACTATTATTATTATTATTATTATTATTATTATTTTAATTGGATGCCATTATTTTGCGCCCAATACGAGTATTGCTGCATTTCAGCAGTATTTTAATTTTCTCGAAAATAATTTAGATTGTAACAACTTTCAGGTCATTTTACTCGGTGATTTTAATATCCCTGGTTTCAATTGGCTGGCAGGTGTTGCACCTAACTTATATCACTATCATAAAATTAAAGGTGAAATTGTACACCAAACATGCTCTTTCCTAAATTTGTCTCAAATCAATGACACTGTCCCTAGTAAAAATTTATTAGACTTAGTTTTTACAAGTCTGGATGAGATCACTGTATCAATACCGGATTATGCACTGGTGAATATTGATAACTATCATCCCCCTATTGTTATGAATTTAATTAGCCAAGTGAGTGAAGGTACTCAGTTCCCAACAGAAAGTTTATGCTATCACAAAGGTGACTATTATAAACTATACAACACATTGGCTTCATCTGACTGGTCCGCAGTGTATAATCAAAAATCACCTGACACTGCTGTTGAAAATCTTGCATATTTAGTTAGTGATGCAATTAATAAGTCAATCCCTAAAACATTTGCTGTTAAACCAAAATATCCGGCTTGGTTTTCAAGAGAGCTTAAATTATATATAAGGAAAAAGAAACATTATCATCGACTTTTTAAAAAACACTCGACTGATTTGTATTATCAATGTTTCTCAGATTACCGAAGATTGGTAAAAGTAACTATTAAAACTGATAGGCAAAAATGGTACAAATCAGTCGATCAAGATTTAAAGTCAAACCCTGCTAAATTTTGGAGTTATGTTTCGAAGTTACGAAATAAAAACGATCCCGTATTGCATGTTAAAATTAACAATACCATTGTTTCAGAACCATCAAAGCTAGTGAATATTTTCGCAGAGCATTTTCAGATTATAAATACGCCCACTAATGAAGTACCTGGGCCCTATGCTCAAACTGTCACATCTGAATGCCTACATGTTCCAACTATCGTAGATTCCGATGTCTTGGTAGCTATTCGACACTTGAAACCATCTAAGAGTTCGGGACTCGACCAGATACCAAGCTTTATTGTTAAGGGGTGTGCCCCAATACTGACACCTGTACTTACATATGTGTATAACCTTTCGCTGGAAACAGAAACTTTTCCTTCAATTTGGAAAATTTCTGCTATCAGACCGGTACACAAGAAAGGCAAAAGCAAAGAATTGGCAAATTTTAGGCCCATAGCCATATTAAATACATTTTCAAAAATTTTTGAAACCATCATTCATAAACATATTTCATTTTTCAGTAAAAATAAATTAAATGATTTCCAGCATGGTTTTACCAAGGACATGTCCACAGCAACCAATATTATCACTTTTCTCAATGACATACTTAAAGAAAATTGCTCACAATCGCAATCAGATGCCATATTTTTTGACTTGAGCAGAGCATTTGATGTAGTAAATCACGAACTTCTTGTTAAAAAATTGAGTAATTTAGGTCTACATAACAAGTATGTCAATTGGTTTTCAAGTTATTTAAGAAACAGATCTGCTCGAGTCAGAATATCTAACTATTTTTCAGAGCCTTTTTACATACCAGATGGTGTACCCCAGGGGTCAGTGTTGGGTCCCTTCTTGTTCTTAGTTTTTATTAACGACATATCTAATATGCTAACATGTAAGAAAATAGCATACGCAGACGACCTATGTATATGGAATAAAATATCTACGGCTTCGGACTGCAAATTACTGCAAAGGAATATCGATTACATACACCAGTGGTGTAAATCAAATTTAATGATAATTAACACCAGTAAGACCCAGAGTATGATATTTAGTAGAAAAACTAACCAAATAATATACAATTATCGTCTTGGCCAAAACATAATAGCACGTTCAGAAAATATAAAATACCTTGGAGTTTATCTTGACTCAAAATTATATTTTCATGTCCATATTGACCATATTTTCACACAGGCTTTAAAAACTCTTGGATTAGTTCGTTTAATTTCTCAAAATTTAAAAAGCATAGAGTCATTACTTACTCTTTACAAATTTTTAATTCGCAGTGGCTTAGAATATTGTAGTGTTGCTTATAACAGCATTACAATATCTGACAGTAATAAGCTGGAACGAATACAAAGAAAATTTGTTTCCCTTATACGTAATAAGTTTAACAGAAATTTGGACTATGATGATATACTTAAGTTATTAAATTTGGAAACATTATATAATAGGCGTGTTTCTGCAGATGCTAATTTCATAGCTAAAGTCTTTCGTGGGGAAATACATTGCAAATCAATTTTAGATAGCATAGGGCTATCTGTACCCCTTACACGAGGAACAAGAAATCGTACAATTTTTGCGGTTCAACAACCGTATGCAATCCCTGTCAACAGAATGGCTATTGCTTGCAATGCCTTATTTAAAAATTCTGATATATTCCACAAGCAGTGATTATTATTATTATTTTTATTATTAATTGGTATTATTGTTATTATTATTACTATTATTATTATTATTATATTCACACAAGACTGACAAGGGTTCATAACACAGTCATATGTTGCTAATAAGAAATGGCAAAATCATATAATTACAAAATATGACCTGCTTTTCAAGTACAAACAAACTTTCTGTGTCTGCAATGAAATAACAACTCTTGAATGTGCTGACTATACAGTGTTCATGCCATTGACATAGCAGACTTATGCAAGCTAACCAGAAATGCTATGACCACACACTCAATTAGGTTAAAACTGCAGAATGACAGTCAGATCTTTAATTATGCATTAATATGTAATTCCGGTTGTATATCACTAATAATATCAGTATCATTATCATACACATAATCATAAGCAACAATTCATCAATTCATCAATTCATCAATTCATCATACATCATTAGAAGCCTACTGTCTAAAATTTGTAAAAATTGTTTGTAGCTTCTTTAAATAAATAATTGAATTGAATTGAATTGAATTGAATTATTTCACAGTAAAAGCATTGAAGATAAAGATCGACCCTGATGCTTTCCGTTCTACATACTTGTCAGTTTTATGAAAATGTAATAAGTAAAATTTAATTGTCTCTTTAATTTACTTTTTTCTGTACTAGCCTTTAACACGTATATGCGAGAAAGTTTGTGCAACATATTTTTGCACCATTTATTTTCCTTCTTATTGGCATACTTGCTGTACCGGTATCTTTAATTTTTTTCTTTCTGAAAATAAAATAATTATTATCAGTTTAGTTAAATTTCTCTACAAAAAAATAAAAAATTTAAGTCATTCTGGCTTTCTGCTCTGAATCTTGAATTTCTCTTCACTTGGACATTCTTTTGAAATATAAAGTTCAAAACAAAATAGAAAAAATTATAAATATCTATTGGCTGCGATTATTTGAACCTATTTAAAAGAATTTAATTTTTGGTCGCAGTTATTTTAATAAAGTTAAGACTGAAACATTTTTACCATATGGTAAACATCATTTTTATTGTTTACTAGTTTAAGAGGCCCGGCGTCGCCCGGGTTTTGTATTTTGTAATTCTAAATTAACTTACAAAGGACTTTCGATTTTCAAATTCTAGGTCCTTATATAGGTATTTAGAATTTGAAATGAAGAAGAACTACTTATTTCACTCAAACTATTCTCTCAGAAAACGCTTGATATAGCTTTTTATGGCTCATAGAGGATGTAGAATTTTGAAACCCATCGCTTCTACACACCAAGCCAGGTAGGAGTTGAAATAAGAAGAAACAGAAATTGCGGTAACAGAAAATTGTATTGCCTTTGCGGAATATTTTATTTCTCACTCTCATGTTACCAACCAACCGTTTCGGGGATGAAATTAAAAACAAAGTTAATATCACTTTCATACTTCCCTACCCAAAAACCTGGTATGTAATAATATACATATTACCATACCTCGTAAGGTATTCTCAATGTTCAGGGTAGAGAAAGTTATGTGACTGCATCACATTGTGCATTAGTAGGGGCCGTATTTTTTGGTAACAACGATAAGCGCGAAACTTTACAAAGAAAACCCTCCCTTAGCTATATTTAGCTTTTATATGCTTAAAATACCAATATGAACCAAATTGAATCCACGAAATATCGCAAAATTTACTCTATTCCGCGAAATGTGTCTATAAGTGCGAAATATGCTCCTTCTGTCCGTAAAGTGAAAAATGAGCTCGAAAATGTGCCTTAAAATCACAATAATGTGTTTTGGTGTACTTTATTTTTTACTTCTTAGCAGCATGCTTTTTTTCCTGCTGTTTCTGTGGCTGTCGAAGATTTACCGATATATCGATATTTGTGATCAATTACAAAGATTGCAGAATTTACACAAAGATTGTCTGTGACCTGGTTTGTACTGTTAAGTACACTCCTTTCCTGCTATGTCTTTGCCAAGTTAGCGATGCCTATGATCGATTACAGCAGAAGAGTGTAGAATGTTTTTTACTCTTATTCAACAGATTTCGTCTTTTATCCACAATGGTATGGTTGGCACTTCTGTTTGCAAATGGCCATCTGATGGTGTTTAGTAGAAATTATGATAATATTTATCGTCATTATATTTGAAAAATAACTCTAATCATGCCTAAATCGAAAGTTACTTCAGTTCATACAAGGGCAGAAGAATATAGAAATGGGGGGGGGGTGTTAGTTCATGTAAATAAAGATGCAAAGTTTATCATTGCGCATTGTTCCCAATGTAGTGTAAGTAATTTATTTCACGAAATACCCACCGAAATAGAAGTAAGTTAACACCGAAATCAGCCATTTTATTTCACCAATAAATCAGGGCCCTATGCATTAGATGAATTATACCGATAGCTTCTCTAATTTGTCAAAGTCCCGTGTCATTTATTTCCAAACCTACCTGTGAACACTGCCAACAATACTCTGTTGTCATGGAATGTGATTTGGATTTGATAATTCTGTGTAAAAAGGTGTTACATCTCCTCTAAAACATTTGATTTTGGCATTTAAATCAAAATTTTGCAAAATCCTTTCTTAGTGAGCACTTACATTTTGAAACGAAGGTACTGTCAAAATTTCAAGTCTTTACCTGTTATAGTTTAGGCTCTACGTTAATTCTCTGTCAGTCATTAGTTAAGTCAGTCAGTCAGGACAAAACCACTTATGTATATATAGAGATGAATTGATTTCTTCTGAACTATTTATTACTTATAATCATAGATAAAAGGTTTGCTATTTGATTAATGATTTTAATTTGTATGCAATATTTTAAATTGACAAATAGCTCTAGTGTCAGTCACATTACTTTGCTTTTAGAGATCCTCCCCTACTGTTAGTTTCAAGCAGTCCGCCTGCAGGCGATAACACGGCAACTACTTGAGCACAGGAGTAACGCGGGAAGTCTAGTCATACTCATCAGGCGTTACAGTTCAGACCTGGTCAATACAGAGGTTTCAATGGTTATACCAAATAATTCGGATGGGATCCTTTTATCAGCACTAATGCAGCAGTTCGAGACGTCTCTTCAAGATCATCCTAACCCACTCATCACTTAATTGTTCACTACCCTGCAGTTTAATTTCAAGTGACCATGGGGAATACTTAGGTTTCCAGTTTTTTCCGAACAAATCATACGGAAGGAATATGGTTATAATAATTATAGGGCCGGATATTTATGACATGTCATCTTTTTTTCTTGACTTGTATTTCAGTCGTAACATTGATTTAAAGTAAGTAAGTAAGTAATTTATTGTCACAAACATTTACAAAATAGCTTAAAAGCTGGTAAACTGGTGACTCGTCAAAAAATAAATAAAAAGGAGAAAATACAATGGTATAATACTTGTACTATATATACTGCTAGCTTAAAAGGCTCGGCGTCGCCTGGGTTTTTATTTTGTAATGTGAAATTAAGTTGATGAAGGACTTTACATTTTCAAACTGTAATGCCTTGTATAATATGTACGTAGAACTTGAAATGAGGAAGAGCGACTTATCACACTCAAACTATCCCTCAGAAAACGCTAGATATAGTTTTAAATGTCTCATAGAGGATGTCGAATGTTGCATTCCGTTGCTTCTACACACCATACCTGGGAGGGGTTGAAATAAGAAGAAACATAAATTCCTACTACATAAGATTGTATTGTCTTTATGGAAAATATCATTTCTCACTCTCATGTTACCATACAACCGTTTCGGAGCTGAAATAAAAAAAAATCAATATCACTTTCATACCTTCCTCCCCAAAACCTGGGACATAATATACTGCGGGTATAAACCCGAAAATGTTCCACCCTATTTTGTCTTCTTATAGATGTTCAGGGCCTATGATAAACATCCTACAGCTATGAGAGACGTATCAGTGGATAGGATTTTTTACCGACTTCTGATATAGCGTACTCACTGGCACACACTTAAGCTGTCCCTACCATACGACCGCTTATTCTACATCAAAATGTGAAGTGAGAAAATTATATTTTCCATGTCGAGGGTAGAGAAAGTTATGTGACTGTATCACATTGTGCTTTATTTTCTTGGATTTCATTCTTAAAGAATTATTTTCACAAATATATTAATTAAATCCATAGCATCAGAATTTGTTAAACCCCAGTATTTATGTATTTCCCAAAGCCGTATGTGGACATTGTAAACAATACACTGTTGTCATGATAACTGAATTGCATTTCATCTTTCAGTATAATATTTTCAGAAATTATAAAAAATTTCAAGGGAAGGCGTGTTATTTTATTTTTTTTTTTTTTATTTTAGTGTTCACCGCGTTACTTCCCGGGCTTAATTGGGTATGTGTGCAAACGTTCATGCAAATTGGTCAAGAAATGTAGATTTGTATACGGAACATACATACCCACATACATACATACATACACACTTTCGATTTGGCTTGGTTGCAAGACACACTTTTTTTTTGTTATGAAAACATGTGAAAGCGGAACTCTCAAACTGTGAATATGTCACACTTCTTTTGTCACACTTCAATTTTTTAAATATTTTTGTTTGTTATGTAAACAGTTGACAGCAGAACTCTCTTACTGTGCCTCATTTCACATTTCCGACTTTTCCCGTGGATTTTCCAAAAAAAATTCTTTCATACAAACCTTGTCCAGACAATTACAAACACAACAAAAAAGAAATCAGCCAAATCGGTCGAGCCGTTCTCAAGTGGTGCGGCAACAACCATTTGGTAATTCATTTTTATTAATATAGACTAGCTTAAAAGGCCCGGCGTCGCCCGGGTTTTTTATTTTGTAATTTGAAATTAACTTATGGAGGACTTTCGATTTTGAAACTCTAGGTCCTTTTATAATACGTATGTAGAATTTGAAATGAGGAAGAACGACATATCACAAACTATTCCCTCAGAAAACGCTAGATATAGCTTTTTATGTCTGTTGCTACTACACACCATGCCTGGGAGGGGATGAAGTAAGAAGAAAAGTTTATTTCTCACTCTCATATTACCATACAACCGTTTCGGGGCTGAAATAAAAAAGAAATTCAATATCACTTTCATACTTTCCTTCCCAAAAACCTGGGACATAATATACTGCGCGCGTAGGACTGAAAATGTTCCATCCCATTTTGTCTTCTTTTAGATGCTTAGAGCCTCTGATAAACATCCCTATTTCTCAACTAATACAAAGCCTACAGCTGTGAATAACGTATCAGTGGATACGATTTCTTTACCGACTTCTGATATAGCATACTCATTGGCAAACCTTTAAGCTGTCCCTGCAATACGACCACTTATTCTACATCAAAATGTGAAGTGAGAAAATGATATTTTCCATGTCAAGGGTAGAGAAAGTTAAGTGACTGCTTCTTATTGTGCTTTATTTTCTTGGATTTCATTCTTCAAGAATTATTTTCACAAATCGATAGCATCAGAATTTATTAAAGCCCAATATTATGTAGTTCCCAAAGACCTATGTGAGCACTGTAAACAATACATTGTTGTTATGATAACTGAATTGCATTTCATTTTTCCGTATAATATTTTCAGAAATTATATAAATTTTCAAGGGAAGGAGTGGTTTGTTTGAATTTTAGTGTTCACCACGTTACTTCCCGGGCTTAACTGGGTATGTGTGCAAAATTTCGTGCAAATTGGTCAAGAAATGTAGATTTGTATAGGGAACATACATACCCACATGCATACATCCACACTTTCGATTTGGTTTGGTTGCAAGACTCACGCTTTTTGTTTGTTTGTTTGTTATGAAAACATGTGAGAGCGGAACTCTGAAACTGTGAATATGTCACACTTCTTTTGTCACACTTCAATTTTTTTTAATCTCTTTTTTGTTTTGTTTTGTTATGTAAACAATTGACAGCAGAACTTTCTAACTCTGCCTCATTTCACATTTCCGACTTTTCCCGTGGATTTTTCAAAAATTTTCTTTCATACAAACCTTGTCCTGACAATTACGAACACAACAAAAAAAGAAATCAGCCAAATCGGTCTAGCCGTTCTCAAGTGATGCGGCAACAACCCTTTTGTAAATTCATTTTTATTAATATAGATATACTAATCTTGGTGTGTTAAAACCTCAATAAAGGAAGAAAGGGAATGTTTATGCCTCATTAATTTGTTAGGATTGTAAAAATATATACTGTTTAGTCATTTTCTTTGGTATTTTTGGCCTGTATTTGATTGCAGTGTCTTTGGTGTCTTTAATTATTAAAAGAAAAAAAGAACATTATAATATTGATAAAGAAATGAGAGGAATAGACACAATGTTATATATCAAAATAAATAAATAAATGAATAATATAAAAGCTCCATTTATAGAAATTATGTAAATGATTAGAAGTTGTCTTGCGTATTATAGTTACGGGGCATAAACATTGTGTTCGCTTTCGACCTTTGTTGGTAGGTTTATTTTATGGTTTCAGACCAATATGTCAAGCCTTTTCTTGGAAGATCATCCGTTCTTCAGGTATTTAGTGGCATCCACCTGGCGCTATGTCTGAATGTTGTGCTCAAGTACAGGCTGAGCAAGAAGATATACTACGACGAAAATCCTTTTTACCTACCTATTCGTTTTTCATTGTTCTGAAAAACACCTTTTCATTCTTTCATTTCTATATCTTTGGGTGCACCCCTTCCTATTTCATCCCTTCTAATCTCTTCTCTTTTCATATCATTTCATATTTTTATATAATTCTTATTTTAATATTGCTTTGCAATGTTTTTGGTGCTATTTAATTTCAAACAAAATTTTGAACTAAACTCTAAATGCCTTCAATTTAAAATTATAACGCACAAAACGTAATTTCCTTTTGCACCAAATAATTAAATCCAAAGTCTGTTCATTTACATAAGCATGTAGGCCCATTCTTAATTCTAGTATGTTGCTACATTGATTTACTGTTAGCAAATTAATCCACATGTATATATTATTACCTGTACTCACCTGACAATTATCTGAGTGTTAAATTGATCACAGTATTATCTCAGAATTGAAAATATTATTCTAATGGCCAAATTTTCTTAAAACAATTATTTTTGCAAATTTAATGCATTAATTGAAATTTCCTGTTGTTAACTTCTGTATTAATTTATGATTAATTTATTACTTATTATTGAATTAAAAGAAAATGTCTTCGTCCCTTCAGGACCTTATACACAAAATTTTGAATCTCTTACACATTCTACAGTATTATCTTATATGGAAAATTTTGAATCTATTACACATTCTACAGTATAATCTGGGGTATCTTGTGAATACCTATCATACATAGGGTGGCGTGCACCAAACTCATGCCATTTACTCTTTTAGTAAGCCTTACTTCTTTAGTTCTAACTACTTTAGTAAGCTACTCTTTTAGTAACCGTACTCTTTTAGTAAGGACGGCGTGCACCAACCAGGAGTAAACTAAACTCGGCGGCTTTCAACATAGAGGAATGTACTAAAGAAGTAAAAATTTTATTTACTCCCAGAGTAAATGAACTTACTCCACAAGTGGTGGAGAGCACCAACACGGAGTACGTTACTAACGTAGTAAGTTGTGGAGTAAATAAGGCCAATATTTACTCCTACTCAGGGGGTGGAGTAAAGTTGTGGAGTAAGTGTGTTCTGTGGCATTTGCGTGAGTTATGAGTTACATATCACATTAAATGGATTACATAGTTCAAACTGAGGATAAGTTATTGAGATGAAGAAGGTTGTATACAAAAAATGAGAGTTGTGGCAGGTGATTTAATAAATATTAAGCGAACCATACCTAGTAAGGCATTTAATAACGTAAATAATTAAGCTCATAAATCCTTACATGAAATTTTGGCGTTTGGAAGAAACGATGTCAAGATTCTCACTACATCCATGTGATTTCAGTCAGTCAAATGTGGAAATATCATTGCGGAGAGCGATCCAACTAGGAAGACGTCCACCAAAGGTGAGGGGAAGAGTGAGTGGAAGGGACGTTTGCATTGCACGGTACAAGGAGCTCATGTGCTCTTAAATATCTTCCTAGCTGGATCGGCCTTTAGATGTTGCAGTTCTCCCTAACTTTGGGTCAGAAAACGACGATGTATTTCAAGCTAATCATATGGATACAGATATCGGTGAGGTTTAGTACATTCCAATAAATGAAAGCCTCCGTTCTTGGAGCTACCCAGAAAACACTTCCCCCTGCTACTTAACCATAGAATTACTGAACAATAGGTGATTCTCATTGTTAAACGATTTAATGTAATTATTGTAAATTAATTTTATTACATTACACTTCTATAGCTTACCTTAAAGCACAACATTGCGAATGCCAGATTATAATAATAATTATAAGAGCTAAAAGTTCAATAGTTGCACCCGCAGTGTTAATGAATAATATGTGAAGAGTCCACTGCAAAAGGGGGGAATGTCAAAATTTTGTGAAAACTGAGATAAATGTGTATTATGATAGACCAAATGGAGTAGAATAACATAGCCTTAAATGCATTACAAAGAAGATGATAGTCTCTCACAGACAGAAGTTTAAAGTTTTGACTCCTACACAAGAAGGGGGAATGTCATAGGAAAACAGAGCAAGAAAGGGGAATGTCATGTGTTTGCTGCATTGCATTAGGTAATTGACCATTCATTGTTGTGGCTTCAATGATTAATGCCGACTTTTTCTTTGTCATAATATAGTAATTAATAACATGGCACTCATTAACCAAAGATATCCAGCTGAATTGCCAGAACACTGAATAGCAGTATTTGAGAGTGCTCACATGAAGCCATCTCCTTACCATGTCGTACATGTAGATCAAGCTAACTGGACATTGTACTTGACTCCGATGTTCAGCAAGACCTGTCCGATGGCAACAAGACCTATTACTGAAATTGTCTTTTCATTCAACCATCCTCGTCTGGTGGAGCACAGATCTTCATGGAATGGACTATGGGAAACTTCAGTCATGGTTCCCATTAACAGCCCACTGACACAAGAGAAGAATATTCAACTACAGAGTGGAGAGTTTGTGCTGCCTGTTAAGCTTTATCACTTTACTGCACTTAAATTTTAGTGATTCCATGAACAGCTCATAAGCAGTGATAACATTACTTACAGTATTTCTGTTTCAGATTTGTTGCAAATTTCATGGGAAAAGTTCAGTGATTTGCAACAACTAAAGTAGTTCTGTAGTCCAGAAGCAAGAGAATATTACAATGCACTACCTCATAGGAAGAAGCCTGAGAAATGAACATGCTGTAGAAGTTCAGTCACCTGACATTCCCCCTTTTTGTAATTTATTTTTGTACATCAGTTAACAAAAAAATTATTTTGATAATGAAGACGGAGTATAAAGTGCTTCGTTTTGTTAAGAATCAATAAAGAAATGTGTGTTCAGTTATGTGAAAAAAAAATGAACCACTTCTTTTTGTTTAATATAGTGTGGTATGGTTTTAAAGTTTAAAATTCATTTTACGCAAAACGAAAATAAAGTGACATTCCCCCCTTTTGCAGTGGACTCTTCATGTCCTTTTTTCTAACCCAGGTGTAAAAATGTCCAAACAGGTCACATCGGAAGAAAATTTGACTGACTCTGGGATTAAAGTACATTGAGAAGGGGACACATTGTAAAACCATTCCTTAAAGACTCCCCAAGTCTCGAATGGTGGAGTGAGACGAGACTTTCATGTTTGGGAATAAACTATAACAGATGCTGCAGGTCTATAGTATGCTGCTAACTATTTAATTAACCCTGTGGACAGGAAAGTGAGAAGCATTATAAACTATATAGAAAACAAATGCCAACATGAGTGCCGAAAGAAAATTTTAAGGAGGGGCCCGGAGGTTGAAGCTGCACAGGATCTAGAGAAGTAGTCACTGAAATTATTTTTAAACACACAACCATCTACATAATTATTATTGGAGTTCATAGCTTCCGAAATATTGTACCGCCATTTTTTGTTTAAATATTACAATGATAATGAAAAGGAAGGTTTGCTGAAACAATGAATATGAATTTGGGTTGTTCCAAATATTACTAATGACAATCTTCATGTTTTAAAATAGGTCTAATAGTAATGTTTTATTCATTACTAATTTTAATTCCTTCAATTGAGTATTTTCAGTTTAGTAGCCTACGTATGGGTACTGTGATTACAATTTTTGTGCAAACTATTTCTGTATCATAATGCAAACAATTGGAATTTCCAGTTGATTTTCATAATTGATTCACTGTCAATATTATAATTATTTCTCTCATAATAATAATAAAGTTCTAAAATATATTAAAATGTTTATACTTCCTAAAGTTACATATTCTTCCCCAAAAACGATAAATCAATTATTCTATAGTTGTTTATCATAAATCTCACTAAAATGAATTATTAATACTTATTGACTTATAACAATATTAATAAGAAGTATTACACAAAATCATGAAAAAGGGGGGATAAAAAGGATAACAAAACTAATAAGGGGCATCATGTTTCTGTCCTTTTTCAAATGCACAGAACATTTACTTAAAAAATATTACCTTATAAAAATAATAATATTACAACTGAGAAATGTAATATTTAAACAAAAAATGGCGGTACAATATTTCGGAAGCTATGAACTCCAATAATAATTATGTAGATGGTTGTGTGTTTAAAAATAATTTCAGTGACTACTTCTCTAGATCCTGTGCAGCTTCAACCTCCGGGCCCCTCCTTAAAATTTTCTTTCGGCACTCATGTTGGCATTTGTTTTCTATATAGTTTATAATGCTTCTCACTTTCCTGTCCACAGGGTTAATTAAATAGTTAGCAGCATACTATAGACTTGCAGCATCTGTTATAGTTTATTCCCAAACATGAAAGTCTCGTCTCACTCCACCATTCGAGACTTGGGGAGTCTTTAAGGAATGGTTTTACAATGTGTCCCCTTCTCAATGTACTCTAATCCCAGAGTCAGTCAAATTTTCTTCCGATGTGACCTGTTTGGACATTTTTACACCTGGGTTAGAAAAAAGGACATATTATTCATTAACACTGCGGGTGCAACTATTGAACTTTTAGCTCTTATAATTATTATTATAATCTGGCATTCGCAATGTTGTGCTTTAAGTTAAGCTATAGAAGTGTAATGTAATAAAATTAATTTACAATAATTACATTAAATCGTTTAACAATGAGAATCACCTATTGTTCAGTAATTCTATGGTTAAGTAGCAGGGGGAAGTGTTTTCTGGGTAGCTCCAAGAACGGAGGCTTTCATTTATTGGAATGACAAGTCTACTGGAAGACATATTTCGAAATCTGAATTGGAAAGGAAAATATGGGATTAACATTGATGGCAACAGACTGACAAATCTGAGATTCGCTGACGATGTAGTCCTATTTGCAAGCAAGCCTGACGACCTACAAGCAATGATCCAAGACCTCAGCAACACGAGCAAAGATACAGGACTAACAATGAACATGAACAAAACCCAGGTTATGACCAACCGACATCCTCTGCCAATAACAGTGAACACAACACAACTACAGTACGTTTCAGAATACATCTACCTAGGACAGCTAGTCTCTTTCAAGCAGACCATGGAAAAAGAGCTGAAAAGGAGAATTACCATAGCTTGGAGAAAATTCTGGTCACTAAAACGCATCCTACTAGACAAAAACCTAAACCGAAAGCTAAGATTTGAAGCACTAGAATCCTGTATCTTTCCAGCACTACTGTACGGGTGCCAAACCTGGAAGCTAACAGAAACACAGAAAAAAAAGATCCAGGTTTGCCAAAGGAAAATGGAACGTAAAATCCTAGGCATATCCCTGAGAGATAAGATCCCAAACATCAGGATAAGCACTTTGGCAAAAACAGCTGACATAGCCCAGCGAGCAGCAACCCTGAAGTGGAAATGGGGAGGTCACCTGGCACGACTACATAACAGCAGATAGGCACGGATAACAACGATGTGGGACCCGCGCATTGGGAAACGATCACGAGGCAGACCAGCTACAAGATGGACAGATGCATTTACGAACATCGCGGGGGTTCACTGGTCCAGGACAGCATGGAGCCGCGAAAAATGGAAGAAACTAATAACAACCTAGCCATAGTTACATCCAAGACTGACTACCCAGTGCCAAATCTTTAAAATGTAGTGACTATTAAATATGCACCTTCGAAAGGAAGAAACTAAATAGATCAAAATCATGTGGACCAGCTCACCACATGAGGACAATGAACGAGCTTTCCCTTAGATAGGAGGCCATTGCCCTTCATGGGATCTTATCGGCTAAATTCATTCACTAAACCTCACCGATATCTGTATCCATATGATTAGCTTGAAATACATCGTCGTTTTCTGACCCAAAGTTAGGGAGAACTGCAACATCTAAAGGCCGATCCAGCTAGGAAGATATTTAAGAGCACATGAGCTCCTTGTACCGTGCAATGCAAACGTCCCTTCCACTCACTCTTCCCCTCACCTTTGGTGGACGTCTTCCTAGTTGGATCGCTCTCCGCAATGATATTTCCACATTTGACTGACTGAAATCACATGGATGTAGTGAGAATCTTGACATCGTTTCTTCCAAACGCCAAAATTTCATGTAAGGATTTATGAGCTTAATTATTTACGTTATTAAATGCCCTACTAGGTATGGTTCGCTTAATATTTATTAAATCACCTGCCACAACTCTCATTTTTTGTATACAACCTTCTTCATCTCAATAACTTATCCTCAGTTTGAACTATGTAATCCATTTAATGTGATATGTAACTCATAACTCACGCAAATGCCACAGAACACACTTACTCCACAACTTTACTCCACCCCCTGAGTAGGAGTAAATATTGGCCTTATTTACTCCACAACTTACTACGTTAGTAACGTACTCCGTGTTGGTGCTCTCCACCACTTGTGGAGTAAGTTCATTTACTCTGGGAGTAAATAAAATTTTTACTTCTTTAGTACATTCCTCTATGTTGAAAGCCGCCGAGTTTAGTTTACTCCTGGTTGGTGCACGCCGTCCTTACTAAAAGAGTACGGTTACTAAAAGAGTAGCTTACTAAAGTAGTTAGAACTAAAGAAGTAAGGCTTACTAAAAGAGTAAATGGCATAAGTTTGGTGCACGCCACCCATAGTGTGTTATTTTTTTGTTTCGGTGCTGTGCCATCCTCTATTATTTGTACTGCACTCTGCAGAGCTCATAAATTACTTTCCACTTCTTCTGGCCACCTCTTCTGTTTTGCTGCATCTGAGTTCTGTAAGCAGGGACGCCTGCTACGTCCTTTGACCTGTAACACAATCTGGTCCGAAATTGCTTCAGATGCCGCTTCTTCAAGTTGCAAACATTCTAAGTCTTCACTATCTACAACTACATACAGTATTCCAGCATGTCTTCATCCACCTACATACAGCATCTACTCACCAGCAATATATAGTACCAGGAACTGTTGGAATGGAACTACAAATGGACTTGCTTATCACACATATGCTCGGGAAACAGTTCGGTGCTTGGATGTATTCTTTGATTTGAACTTCGCTACAATTTTCAGTATAAATTTTGGTGTTAAAGTTTTTGGTGGACCATTTAAATACGGTTTGGTGGAAAGAAATAAAAAAAACTGTTATTATGCTCGATAATAAAGCAGAGGTGCAAATTTTCAATATATATTTTTAATTATAGTAATTGACAAAAAAAGTTTCCTTCTAAAAACTTGAACTTTATTTAAACTTTTTAAATAATTCATTATTCAGGTAAATTAAACATGTTATTAATAAACATTGTTTGCGGCCTCTGGTTTCTTTACCTAGTAGTGTTGTTAAGTTCCGTACCAGATCGCGCCGTGAGGACAACCAAGCAACATCTCCTTCTGAGTAAGCACCGGGGCCGGACTATGATTCTTGTCTTCAAGCTGTAGTACCGTCATTCTGAGCCAAAAACATCTTCCGCTGTGTGGCCATCCAGTGGTGACCCTGTTGTCGGTGTTGACTTAATTTCAGGTATGGCTCCATTATCTTGACATTTTCGTTTTCTTCGCTGGTGGGATTTTTAGATCGTTTAGTTTATCTTTTTCAGTAATATTTCGTTTTTAAATTTGTTCTGTCCACCAGTTCTTTGCTTTGTTCATTATTACCTTCTACTATATTACAGCTACGTATTCTTTATGACCTTATGTGATGGAAAGCAGACCGTATTTTCATATTCTATGAATCTGGGCCATCAGCTATCTTTGATATCCATTCTTGTCTGTTCGTTACACATATATATAATTATACATATTTATATACGCCATATATTTCATGTTTGAATACATTTATCAGGACCTATTGTTTTTTCTGCTTATTCAATGAACTATTGTTATACTCTTGTTATTATTCTGAAAATAATTTTTTTCTCTCTGTAGATCAGTTTCCTCCTCTTGGGTTTAAAATTAGTAAATTGAGACAGCACCACGCCACACTTTGTATCAGAACGAAACCCTCATTTTCGACCTTAACAATAAAATATACTTTTAATGAGATCCTTTTAGCATTAAACTTCATTGTGTACTTTGCCTAGCAACAGGTAGGCCGTGTACGGGAATATTTTATTTCGCTGTCGTCATCTCGCATAAACATAAGCATAAACACCAAATGGGAAAACCCAACATCCAAGAAGATGCGAGGAAAAAAGTGGTTTGTTGATCATTTTCAATAATGTATCCTGTGTCTAATGATGATTGCTTAAAAATATGTAATATTTCCTTTTAATCTGCCATCTCTATTCCTAAATACATCAGACTGATATTGCGTGTTATTACGAAATTCCTCTCAAATGATACGCATTTGTTGAAAAATATTTTATTTACTGGAACTAAATGACTACTGGAACTTTTATTTTAACAGGAAACATGAAGAACATGGAGAAATAATGGTAAAGTGGTAAGTTCCTCATCAACACAATCCACATATTATTAATATCTGTGTATACTTAAGACTATTAGTCCAGTCAATAAAGGTCGAAAAACACCAAATAGAAAAAATAAATCGTGTAGG
Organism: Ectobius pallidus; assembly: GCA_964059195.1. Lineage (NCBI taxonomy): Eukaryota > Metazoa > Arthropoda > Insecta > Blattodea > Ectobiidae > Ectobius > Ectobius pallidus. The sequence continues at coordinate 48,605,484 of CAXKWD010000008.1, forward strand.
TTTGAAAATTGGCAGAGTTATTGGAGGGAATGTCCTGAACAACATACTAAGTCCCCGAGGGTGAGGGTGAGCGGGGAGCATGGGGGCCCGCAGAAGGTCCCTTTTTAGATTTATCGCTTATACCAAACAATGGTGTATCATAGAGGAAAAGTTGCTATATATAAAATTCAAGATGATAAAATTTCCTACAAGTTTGATCCTACACATTTTTTCTGTTCCTCGTAGTTTTCGAGATAACCACCAGCGAAAAAAGCAATTAAAAAAAACTCTTTCGCCTCGCGCTTTTCGACACACTCTGCCTTCTAGCGCTTCAGCCCTTTGGTATACAGCAATGCTCTCGTAATAGAAGTTTTAGGGAAATAAAATAAAATGAGCAATCATTTGTTATTTTGTCTTTAAACATTCAAAAGTTATAACAATTTTCATTTCGGTCAAATTTCGAGATATCGAAAGAAATTCGTACATCACACTTTCTCTATATTTAAGGGTTATATCTTTGTATATAAGCTGTATATTATGTAATTACATCATGAAAAAAGTGAAGAAATATTACACAACCATTAAAGCTTCATTTATTAAAAATCCGATCACGGTACAAGCCCTGTACATGTAATGGAAAATACATTATAGTCCAGGCAACAAAGGAAAAATAGAGAGGAAAAAAAAATCATGTAGTTTTTAAATTTGGCAAAAATGGGGAGGAAAGTATCCTAAACAACAAAGTAAAAGTCCCCATGGATAGGGGGTGAGCGGGGTGTTGGGGGAACTTTTAAATGTCGTTTCTCTGTGTTTTTCCTAAATACGAAAAAGCAAAAAAACAATTTATGCACAAAATAAAACTACATAAAAGTTCTTATAAAATTGATCTGAATATTTCTGTAGAATTAATAATTCAGGAAACAGAAGGATATGAAGTATGACATAGTTCTGGAAATTCTGTTTTACATACACCTATATATTAAGTTTAGTCAGCTGGTTAACATTGTATGGCTTAACGAATCTAAGTGATAAAGTTGATTATTTTCTGTCAGTCTTCTCAAAGATCACTGATGCAGCATTCCCTTTTGCACGATCACGTATTGGACCAAAAAGAGGGAATAACAAAGAGTGGTACAATGATGACCTCCATAAATTAAAAGAAGAATGTACTCTGTATTACAAAATGTAGCCTACATACACAATGGCAAGAAACAATATAAAGATAGATATAGTGAATTACAAAAAAAGTATAAAAAAGCCCTTAAGGCCAGTGAGATAAATTATTATTCTAATAAAATCAATGCTTCAATCAATAAACCTAAATCTACTTGGTCAATTATTAATGATTTGCTAAACAAGAGTGATAGGAGTTCTACTCCAAATATTGACCTAGACGCTGAAAATTTTAATTCTTATTTTATTGACAAAGTTCATGACATTGTCAACAACATACCAAGTGATTTAGATCCAATGAATCTCATGAACAACTTATCCAAGCCTCAGATCAGTTTCCTATTTAAACATGTACGTGTTGAAGATGTTTACTCTGTCATACTAAATTTAAGTAATAGTTCATGTCTTGATATATATGGCTTAAACTCTAAAATCTTGAAATTAGCATCTGTTTATATTTGTGAACCTGTAACCCATATATTTAACAACTGCATTGAGAAGGGGTACTTTCCTAATGCTTTTAAAGTTGTCAAAGTTATCCCTGTTCATAAGAAAGGGAGTAAATCCGATTATGGAAACTATAGGCCTATAAGTTTAATACCAGTACTATCAAAGGTCTTTGAAATATTACTAAACAAACAAATAACCATGTATTTTGAAAACAACTCTATATTTACACCCTCACAATAGGGATTTAGAATGGGACATAGTACTATTGAAGCTGTACTTGCATTTATTAAAAAATGTTTTGAAGGCATTGAGAAGGGTGATCATGTTGTAAGCCATTTTTTTGATCTATCCAAGGCTTTTGATACAGTTTCCCATGACATATTAATTCATAAACTTGTTTATTATGGTTTCAGCGAATCTAGCTTAGAACTTATGCGTTCATATTTGAGTAATAGGTATCAATCTGTTCTCTTTAATGATAATGTATCAGATTATAAGCTGGTAGAGTATGGTGTCCCTCAAGGCTCTGTCATGGGTCCTCCCTTAGTACAATAAATTCGTCCCTAGAAATACTACATCTACAGAACAAAAGCCATAAACTAAACACGCTAGAAATGTATGAAATTTTTAAACATAAACATTACCTGATTAACGAAAACATAGTTAACCAAAATGAACTTTTTGAAACATGCCTACGTATGACTGCACCCACACACTCTAATACTCTCACTAGTAGCTAAACTGCTTACTCATAGAGCACAACAGTTCCACAATAACGTAAGTAAAATTTCAAAACAGTTAAGAATAGAAAATCACTAATTAAATTCTAGATATCAATAATTACAGCAATAACATCAACTCTCACAGAATATTTTAATAACTACATTTTTATTATTCCATCTAATAAGGCATACATGTGATCTACTTTTCTAAACTTGTTAATAATTTTTTTTTAATTTTAGTGTTGGATATTACGACTGATGATGGCATAACTGATGCCGAAATGCATTTCAAGATTTTGGATTTTTAAAAGAACCAACACATTATATTGAGCTGAGAACGAAGATAAAACTAGATACAAATACAACAATTCAAGACAACATAAACTTGTATTAATTTACACCTACTACTTATCAATATAAAGGTATTTGGACTATCTAAAATTTAAAAAAAAAATATATATATATATACTGAATATATAATCATCTTCAATTGTGAAGTAGTGATATAACAAAATACACTAAAAATACTATTCTCCAATAAATATTAACCTTTCTGAGGTAATATATCACAATTTTTAAAGATAAGTTATTTGAAAACTAAGTATTTTACTATACTCATATTTTGATGAGACTGTAATTAAGTGTGACTAATTGTGTAAGATTTTAATAAAAAAATGTATTACTTGACTATAATTAAGTGTGACTAATTGTGTGAGATTTTAATATAAATTTCATTACATGACTTTAATTAAGTGTGACTAATTGTATAAGATTTTAATATTAAATTTTATTACTTGACTTATTGATATAATTATGTTCATATATTATATCAATACAATAGACTTGTATAACAATATTATTCATTATTAATGTAATGTATTAATGTAAATGTAACTTGTTTTTACGACTATATTGCATAACAAAAATTAGCTATAAATAAGCTACTAAGCTTTATATGCAATGATATAATGTAATTTTATCTTTATGACTATATTGTATATCAAAAACAGTTATGAAACAATAAATAACAGTAAAATATAAATCTATATACTTTCTACGTCTTCAGCTCCAGTATCGTGTTAGGTTTCTTATTATATGCTAGTGCTTAAGGCTGAAACTTAAACTATTATATTTATCACATGGGTCCTGTCCTTTTTATAATATATATTGACGATCTTCCCTCTACAGTACAGGAGAACTGTCTCACTACCTATCTTTTTGCTGATGATATAGCACTTGTATCATGTGACAGAAATGACTCCATCTGTATTGACAATGCTTCTTCTGACATTACTAAATGGTGTGATGCTAATAACCTGAGTCTTAATGCTAGTAAGACTGTTGAATTGACAATTAATCTTCAACGCTCCAATAGCCTACTAAGGAATCCTGTAAGATTTTTAGGATTATATATTTAAACTAATTTGGAGTGGCATTCTCACATTGACCATGTTGCCAAGAAAATAAGTAGAGGTCTATTTATGTTGAGAGTATTAACTCATAACATAGATTCTAAGTCACTCTTGCTAGTGTATCATGCCCATATACACAGCCATCTCAGTTATGGAGTCCTATTGTGGGGAGGACATCCTTATGCCAACAAAATATTCATCTTGCAGAAAAGAGCAATAAGAATTATCTCTAGAGCATCGCCTACAACATCCTGCAAACCACTCTTTACAGAACTTAATATACTTACATTACCATCAGTGTTTGTTTTGAGCTGTCTTCTCTATATAAAAAAGAATGCGCACTTGTATAATAAATCCTCTACTGTCCATAGCTACTCTACCAGAAACAAAGAAAACTTATATATAAATAAATGTAAATTCAGCACCACCCAGAAAAGTTTTGAATATGTTGCCCTCAGATTATTTAATTCATTGCCGAACAAAATTAAGAAGTTATCATATGTAGCTTTTAAAAGGAAAATTAAATCTAACCTGATGTCAAACACCCTGTACAGTGTCAAGGACTTCAATGACATTATCTGGTGAAATGTGTACTTGTATATTCTATCTCATTTGTGTCTATTGTTATTGCTAATACATTGTACAATGTCTGTGGCAAATAAATCTAATCTAATCTAATCTATTATATTTTTTAACAAAAAAGAGAGCAAATGATAATTAAATTAGCATGATGCCAAGCAAACTAGTTCTTAGAATAATGTACTTACTAAACGTTAACGTTACACATAAAACACATAAACATCCAAGCAAATGAAGTTGTTTTGGCACTCTTTAATCAATGTTGTAGATAGAAAAGTATAACCTTAACTTATCATATGATATACTAGGATTCCAATATTGGAGACTGAAAAAATAGACAACTAAACATTTATTTCAAGTAATAGGTAGGCCTACTAGGTCTTATAATTTCTAAATATACAGTGGAACCTCGTTAACACGTTTCTTTAGGGACCGAAAAAAATAAACGTCTTATACGGGAGAACGTACTACTGAAAATTAAAAAAATAAAATCGTAGGTAGTATGTAGATAGGCCTATGTTTTCTAAGTTGCTCAGAACCACTCAAAAGTGCATCCTAATGACTCAAAAATACCCATATTGACACACAGGAGCTTCTATGCCAAGCCATTAGTTATGCGAGATTTAAATTATGTAAACAAATACATAGGCCTAATGATTTTATTTGAAAAAATTAAACAAAAGTTGCAAAAATTGAAGGAATGTATGGGAGCCATATTTAATGAAAAACCATACGAAATTCACACAAAAAAGCATCCACTTTATTCTAAAACATCACACATGAAACAAGTTGCACTCCACAATCTATTAACAAACATAAAATAACTGCAAGTGTAATTGTACAAAATTTCACACGTGCCAGTTCTGTCAACAGAAGATTATGAAGTCGTGTACACGGCCATGTTCACAGCCACAATTTGCTAATGAAATGCGATCCAATACCGACGTGAGAAGCACGATCTGCTTTTTTGCATACATTTCTTCAAACATTCTAATATTTTCTTCTCCTCACAACACGCGAACCGTAAGAAATTAAAAATATATTTCACTGATTTCACTACATCAAAATTATCACGATATAAAATGGCGGCCTAACAGCTGACTGATAAATTGGCGCCAAGTCAAATGACCAATGAGAAGCAAACTGCAATGGCTGACGATTGGTCCCATAGAGCAAAGATTGAGACTTGGACACCAGAGAGTACAAGAATTCTGACATAGAGATCACACAATCGGATGGGCGTTCAAAGCTTATGTTCGGCAAAGTGTGGTTGGCGAGCCAAATACGAACGTACTAAGCGTTAAACCAAAACGTGTTAAGAAACATTTAAACATGTAATTATTAAGATTGGGACCGGGACTTCCAAAAAACAACGTATTATCCGGGAAAACGTAGTAATGAGGAACGTGCTAACGAGGTTCCACTGTATCTAACTCTTTACAGTTTCCCAAATAATATTTTTAATGAAAAATATAACGGCTAATAGGCCTGGTTTAAATTTCATACCATGTGATTTTCATAAGCTTTATAACAACAACAACAACAACAATAACAATAATAATAATAATAACAATAATAATAATAATAATAATAATAATAATAATAATAATAATAATTTATAGGTGTAATGTTTACCTTTAATACAAATATTATTCCAAGAATTAGTTTACTTGGCATCATGCTAATTTAAATATCATCTGTTCTCTTTTTTGTTAAAAATATAATATGTAAGTTTAGGTTATGTAAAACAGAATTTCCAGAACTATGTCATACTTCATACCCTTCTGTTTTCCGAATTATTAATTCTAATTCTACAGAAATATCCAGATCAATTTTATAAGAACTTTTATGTAGTTTAATTTTGTGCATAATTTTTTTTTTCCAGAACCCATAGTTTTTGTGTGTGTGTGTTTAGGGAAAACAGAGAGAAACTACATTTAAAAGTATCCTTCACCCCTGCTCATCCCCTTCCAAGGCCTACTTCTACGATGTTGTTTAGGACACTTTCCCCCACATATCTGCCAAATTTCAAAACTACATGATTTTTTTCTCCCTATTTTTCCTTTGTTTCCTGGACTACAATGTATTTTCCATTACATGTACTGTGCTTGTACTGTGATCAGATTTTTAATAAATGCAACTTTAATGGTTGTGTAATATTTCTCCACTTGTTTCATGATGTAAATGCACACTATACAGCTTAGGCCTATATACAAAGACATAACCCCTAAATATAAAGAAAGTGCGATGTGCGGTTTTCTTTCGAAATCTCGAAATTTGATTGAAACTTAATAGGCCTATTTTGAACATTTAAAAACAAAATAACATATAAGAATAAGAATAAGAATATTTATTAACCTTAAAAAACATTTATCATGTGTAGGTTTCGTCAAATTAATTTAAAAGAAACTAGACACTGTTACAGTGGGTATTTCAAAAAATTCATTAATAGAATATAGAGGTGAAGACACAAGGAGATTCCACGCACACTTTTTTAACTTAGCCAGAGACAAGTTCCTGACCATGTGCGGAAGTGAGTTAAACATCTTTAGTTTTAAGTGTGTCTTCTTTACCCTAGTCAGCCTGGAATAAGGCACTTCCAACATACCACTACCTCTTGTATTATACAAATGTGTGTTTGATCTACATGGGAGTGAGTCTAGTTCGGTCCGCACTTCTACCAGACATACATATGTATATAAACTGTATACTGTCATAATTTTCTCACTCATAAATATTGGTTTGCAGTGTTCATCGTATCCAGCGTCGGCAATTAGTCTTATAGCTTTTTTCTGTAGCATAAGGATTTTTTTGACCTCTGTTGCTGCACACCACAGGGTGAGTCCATACAATATTATGCTCTGAAAGAAACCAAAATAACACACTCTCACATAGTTCTTATGGACACAGCTCTTAAGCCGCCTTATTAGGCAGATAACTCTTGACAGCCTACCACAAACTAGGGCAATGTGAGCACCCCAAGTTAATTTACAATCCAGCGTAATTCCCAACAGCTTGACACTTTCCACCTCGAATTGCAGATTTTTCAAAGAAAAGGTTATTGACTGAGTCTTATCATTATTTAGTTGAAGGTAGTTTGCACTAAACCACATGGAGACTTCCTCAAGTGAGTGAGCCATAGCTTCCAGGAGTTCCTGTCTTGAGTCCTTAACTTTAATCAACGTAGTATCATCCGCATAGCACACCACATTACCATCAACACTAATATCATTCATCATTATGATGAAAAGCAAGGGTCCCAACACGGAACCTTGTGGGACTCCATATTCTACAAGTCTTGCCTGGGAATAATGACCATCAATATAAACAAGCTGTTTACGGCCACTCAGGTATGATCTTAGTAGCGATACATCATTGACACCGTAAAATCTCAGTTTATCAAGAAGAACTTCGTGGTCGATAGTATTAAATGCCTTGCTGAGGTCGCACATAGTGACCCCAGTGAGGCCACCAGTCTCAAAGCCGGTTAGAATTTCGCTGACTACCTTGTCGACAGCATCAATGGTAGATAGACCTGATCTAAAGCCATATTGTACTGCTGCAAATAAATTATTTTCCTCGAAATAATTGTAAAGTTGTAATTTCATGAGGGATTCAATTATTTTGGAGAATACTGGTAAAATTGAAATAGGCCTATAGTTCATGGCCAAATCCCTGCTACCCTTTTTGTAGATAGGGATGGTTTTTGACAGCTTCATTTTTGAGGGGAAAACCCCTTCCCTGAAACACATGTTTATGCAGATGGTCAATGGTGTCAAAATATAGTTTATTAATTGTTTTATCAGGTTAGCTGACATTGAATAAATGTCCTTACTAGTTGAATTTTTCATTCTATGTACAACTGTTAAAACGTCTTGACAGGTTATCGTTTTCCATTCGAATCGGCAGTCGGGTCTTGGTATTATACCCAGCAATTGTTGAGCAGTTACGTGTGGAGTGCTGATATTAAGGCGAGCTTCCTGAACAGAATCCACAAAAAAATTATTAAACTCATCAGGGCTTAGGGAGTTAGTCCTTGGTGGTGGCTGTCTTGATTCACCACGGATCACTTGCCAAGCGGCAGAACACCTGTTTGGAGCCAATTCGATAAAGCGGGCGTTAGAGTCAAACTTTGCTTTATTTAGCTCACGTCTATATTCTTTTCTAAGGGCTATGTAGATATTCTTGGATTCTAATGTCCTGTTACTTTTGAAGAGGCTATATGCCAATAATACCCAATTTTTCTTGATTTGTAGAGAGTCATTATACCATTTTATAAGAGGTTTTTTATTATCATTTTTCTGGATGATAACTTTGTTGGGGAAACAATGTTCAAACAGTCTTAAGAAATGATCAAAAAATAAATTGAAATTCACTTCAGCGTTGTCAGCCAGCAGAATACCACACCAGTTTGTATTGTCCAGCATTTCCATGAAGGCATGTATATTCTCCGGTGTAATGAATCTTACAATCCTGTTATTGGATTTCATAAATATTGAGTCACCGTTTGCTGTATCTTGAACGACACTAAAACACAGGGCATCATGGTCACTTATGGCAAACGATCGTACTTCAGTTTTAAACTTATCTTGTTTCAGATCAGTAGCTACATTGTCTAGGCAAGCTTCGTATCTAGTGGGCTGACTGTTGACAAGGTATAAGTCAAGAGACTTAAGCAAATTTTCAAAGTCCACAGCTCTCTTGTCCTTCTTAAGCACATCTATGTTAAAATCACCTCCCAACACAGTAAAATATTTATTTCGCTTGCTGCTTATGGAAAGAATGAGGAGTTCAAGCGCTCTAAAGAACAGATCAATGTCCCCGCTAAAGGACCTATAGGCTCCTATGATAATCACATTCACATGGGTTAAGGCGATACATGCGAACTCATGATGTAGATCAAGGCAGTAGTTAGTTACATCTATTTCTTTCTGGAAGGCCGCCAATTCTGTTGATATGTATATTGCAACACCGCCATGTTTTATATTTGTGCGACAAAAGGCACTAGCTAAAGTATAGCCACTTATACTTAAAAGTTTTAGGTTACCAGCTTCTAACCAGTGTTCGGAGAAGCACAGCACGCTGAAGTTCACAGACCTAAGTATCATTTCGAGTTCAGGGATTTTATATTCTAAACTCTGAATATTACAAAACATCATATCTACTTGATTTGTAAGAGATTTTGGGCACGACGGGTAACCTAGTCACTCTGAAGATGTTTCAGCAACACTGCCATTTAAGATTTGTGTAGGTCTAAGTCTTCCAAAGAATTCCGTTAAGAGACAGCCATCAGGCCAAATATCGGCTTTAAACGCGTTCAGAAAGTCGCCTTCCTCCAATTCAATATGGAAGGAGGCGTATGAATCATGTTTGGTCTTAAGTTTCGTGACACGTGCACTGGTAAAAGTTTGAATAACCAGATTTGTTATGGAACTGGCGGTGGTGTCCGGTTCCAGCCTACTTAAGAATATAGCTTTTTTCTTTATAGGCTTAGCCACTGCTCTTATTTCGTTCACTATCTTCGTGCCATATATTATTGGTTTATAATCTCAAAATCATCCAAGACTGGTTGATTCTATCAAGATGGCCATAGACAATCATTAAGCACTTGTTTAGTGTTTCATGAGATCATTCCAGTTAACCTACGGTCTGTTGGTCACAACAACTACAAACAATTTCATTATCATGTTTAATCCAAGGATAGTGACCTCAGCGTAGTGTTAAATTATTTTTGAAGTTAGATTAATAACTTCAAAGTCGTTGAACATACATACATCTTCACTACAATTAAGTGAATTATAACCTATCGATACTTGTGGTGTGAAATTTACATGCATAACATTCAATTCTTAACATACTTCATCATTCAATGACCAGTGATTTAAACTTTATCACAACTTAACTTTATCAAATAACCTAAAAAATAGGTTAGTTATTCATCACACAGTGTCATCATTTCAATACGGTGACATTTTATACATCCACAATTTGTGAATTGAAATTAAAATTACTTGAGTATTTATCATCCTATTTAACAAACAATTACTACAAATATTGACTACAAGCAATTACTACATTACCAACTTTAACTGCAAGAATATCAAGAACCTCTTGAACAGTATCAACAACCAGAATATCCTGTAATCCAGTGCAGTTCAAGATTGGTATTAGTATTTTTATTCTTATTTTTTCTTCATTGTAATTGAAAGTGTTTTCATATTCATTTAATTAATTTTAATTTCTTTCTGTCACGACAGATTGCAAACACAAAGAATACCATTCAATTAAACAAACAGGGAAAAACAAACCACAGTAGAAAGATATGTAGTAGGCCTACAACAAACTCAACGAACTGAAACAAAATAAAACAGTATGCAAACTATGAAACATGAAAACATTAATCCTAGAAACACACTCTATTAGAAAATGAAATAAAGTACTTGTATGTAGTTTCGTAAAAACGAGCGTAAAAATGGACGTAAACACACTTCTTAAGATCATCGAAATTCTAACGGAAGACCTACAGACAGCAGCAATCCTAAACGAGCAGTTAACCTTGGAGAATAAACATCTGAAGCAGGATCACTCAAACTCCAATAGGCCAAACTCAACTTCAGAGGATGAAGATACCTGGACTACAGTAGTGAAACGCGGGAAAGTAATCGACTCCAGAAAAGGGCAGCCAATTCCGACTATCATCAATCGTTTTGCGATTCTCCAGAATCAGAATGAAATTGAAAATAGAGAAATTAAGCCTACAGAACAAGTACCGGTACTAAAGAAGGCAAATGGCGGTAAAGTCAAGGAAAACACGGGAAAACATCACAATGTTATAGTGATAGGAGACAGTCATTCTCGGGGAATTGCAGAAAGCATCAATGAATCCAGCAAAGTACCTGTGAAAGTGATAGGCTATGTAAAACCGAATGCCGTTATAAAGGATGTGACAAAAAGTGCTCACAGAGAAATTAGAAATCTCACAAAAAGTGATTTTGTTGTAGTATGGGGAGGAACAAATGACATAAGCAAGAACAAAACGAGCGAAGGAATCAGAAATCTTACTCAGTTTGTAAGTACTTGTGCCCATACGAATGTACTTGTTGTTAGTGCACCCCACAGGCATGACCTGGCAGATTTCTCAGCTGTAAATGCAGATGTAAGGACATTTAATCTGAAACTAAAGAAGAGGATGGACAGTTTCAGAAACTCTTCTGTCATTAATGTAAATCTAGACAGGAGAAGCTTCACCAGACATGGACTACACCTGAATAAGCTTGGAAAGAAATTAATGGGCGAGACCATAGCAAAGGAGATATCGCGGCTTACCACAAGCCTAGTCAGGGACTCGATCTCCATGGAATGGACCGACAACAGCAACAAAAGAACTGCAGATATCAAAGATCCGATAGAAAGAATCTACAACAGCCAGGATACTACAGATATAGGAGTTCCAGAGGGGAGAATCGACGCCAGCCAGGATGCTACAGATATGGGAGTTCCAGAGGGGAGAATCGACGCCAGCCAGGATGCTACAGATATGGGAGTTCCAGAGGGGAGAATCGACGCCAGCCAGGATGCTACAGGTCTTCGTAAATCGCAGAGGACAAGGAAACCAGCAAAAAAGCTAAGTGATGATTTTCTATGAATAGGCCAAACTGTAATACGGATATTTCTAAGAGGTTAAGTTTTAATATGCCTAAAAAATCACATAGTTCTGCTATTAAGGTATATCATCAAAACTGTCAAAGTTTAGGCAATAAGAAATTAAATCTTGAAGTATTGTTAACAGATATTGATTTAGACATTCTTTGTTTTACCGAACACTGGATGTCAGAAGATGAACTAGATTATTGTGCTCTAGCAAACTATTCTTTAGTTTCTAAATTCTGTAGGAAAAATAAAAAACATGGTGGGTCTTGTATTTTTGTTAAATCTGGTTTGGAAGCGGGCCCCTACACAGCTTTTGAAAACATGAATATTGAAGAACATTTTGAGGCTAGTATGGTGGAACTTCCATTGTTAAAATTGGTTATAATATGTATCTATAGAACTCCTAACAGCGACATTTACATACTTATTAGAAACCTTGACATAATAGTAAACAGTTTACTGAACAAAGGCAAACAATTTATTGTAATAGGTGATCTGAATGTAGATTTCTTAAATCATAATATAAATATGCACTTGCAATCAATGTTGGATTCATATGGCTTAAAAGCAAATCAATTATAGATGTTCCAACAAGAATAGGTGCAACCAAACAGTCAGCTATAGATCAAATAATACTGAATGCAAATTTATGGGAATATAACTTTAAAGTATTAGAAACAGGGTTCTCTGACCATTATGCACAAATTTTAGAATTATATACTCAACATACAAGTAAAAAAATGAATGAATTTAATGTATACTCCAAAGAGGTTAGATTTAGTAATGAAGGAAATATCCAGTACTTAAATTATTTACTTGGTAGGGAAACATGGGATACAGTTTTTGCACAGCTTTCAGTAAATGAAGCTTACGATGAATTCTTAAATACATTTAATTACTGTTTCCAAACAGCCATGCCTAAACTTAAAATTAAATTAAAACTTAGAGACCAGAAAAAGAACTGGATTACATCTGGCATAAGGAAGTCAAGTAGGAGGTTAAGGTTTCTTAGCAAAATAATAAAAGAAGAAAACATTACAGAACCTTTTAAAAACTATTATTGTCGGTATAAGAGAATCTATAACAATGTAATTGCTGAAGCCAAGAGAATGTACAATGATCGTCGGCTTAACTCTTCAAATAATAAAGCAAAAACAATGTGGGAAATTGTTAAAGATGAACTAAGGTCTGGTAAGAAGAATATAAAGAATATACTGATAAACACTAACGGTGAAGATATACAAGATCCAAAAGATGTAGCTGACTTATTCAATGATTATTATGCAAATATATCACAAAATATTTTAAGCAACAACTTACCACCCAAAGATAATAGATCAACTATCCCTATGACCACAAATAGCAGTAGTAGGCCTACTAATCTGGAAGAAAGCTCTCCGAATGTCTGCAACAACTCCTACTTTCTTCAGACGAATACTCTCCCCTTCTCCAAGCACATATTCAATGAGGGACTGTTCTTTTCACGAGCTGATGCATCGAACACAGGCCTAATTTTTGTAGTACTATTTTCTTTGACAACATGTCTGTGAGGAAGATAATGACATCTGTCACTAGCAATCTCTGAGTCAGGAACTCTTTCAATTACACCTTCTTCAATCCATTCTTCAAAAACATGTTCATATTCTGAGTACAGTGAATTAGCTTTTAACTTCTTGACTGTAGAATCCAGTCGTTTTTCAGCAAGAATGTAATTCGATGGGAGATGAGGGTGCCTGTCCTTCCAGGGAAGCTGGACTTCATATCGACCTTCAGAATTTACCTTCACAGTCTCTTCAAAATGCTTGTCAACTTCTGCCTGCATTTCAAGTTTAGTTTTCCTATCTGCAGGATCAGTAATGCCTATCAGCTCCAATTTCTTTAGATCTGAGATATTTAAATCATTAATTAGCATTGAAGTTACAATCATAGCAGTTGTAACCCTAGGTTGTTTAATGGGGTATTTACCAAAAATTGTCCATCCCAACCTAGTCTCCATAGCTACCAATCCACCAGATAAATTTCTGATATTACCAGTGAATAGTCTAGCAGAAACATCAGCACCAATCAGGATTTCTATTGGTCCTGGATTACTGATAAATTGTTGAAAATTATTAGTATGACCAACTATTTCATTAACCAATGCTTTGTCCTGAACAAGAGGTACATTATCACAAATATTGTCTTGGTCCAATACCTCAAAATTGCACAGAAAGTCATTACTGAGACTGGCCAGATAAATTCTATACTTATCATGCTCACAACTTCCAGTCTTTTGACCTCCAAATAGTGAGTGGACAATTGTTTCCTTGCCAACAGGTGAATAATTCATCTCTTGTGCTGTCCTCTTCAAAATGTAAGAACGTTGTGACCCTGTATCAAGAACTGCCTTCACAATACGTTCTGAACCATTTCCTCATACTTTCACTTGTAGCGTAGGAAGCAACACACTGTTATCACATGTCAAATTGGCAAGAGCTTCATCCTTATGCACAGTCATTTCTTCGGGCTTGGTAACGTCCGTACTGGTAACCACATTCTTGTTTCTCTTTAAGTCAGGACACAATAAGATAACATGGCGTTTGTCACAAATCAAACACTTTCGCTTGAAGGTACACCTTTTCGCCATATGGTTTGGCTTAACGCAAATGAAACAATGTTTCTTAGCTTTAATGATATCAAGCTTCACTGAAAGCGGCATATCTCGAGCTTTGTAGCAGTCAGCGCTACTATGCTGTACATCATTGCAAAATATACAAACTGAACGTTTATCTTCTTGTAATGAGAGTAAACCCATGGCTGTAGGAACTTCGGCTTGTCTTGAATATGATTTTGGACTGCTGTCTTTCTGAACTTTCTTTGGTCTATCAGTTGACTGCTTAAAACCTGACATGGCAACATGGATGCGTTCTTCATTTTGAACTTCAGCTTTCATGAATGACATGAACTTATTAAGCCTTTGTTCTGCATTAGATATATCACTGTATAATGAACTCCGCTGCCATACTCTTAAGAAATCTTCAGTCATGCATGATTCTAACAAAGGGCAAAGGATTGCTGCACACTTTCCAGTTGTAACACCAAGAGATTCAAGTGCCCTCAAATGACACTCCAGTTTATCGTACATATCCGTGAGGGAACGGTATGATTTATTTGCAGGAAGGGTCAAACTGAGAAGATCCCTTATATATACTTCAATAAGAAGGTCCTCCCTACCAAACCGTTCTTGAAGTGCCTCAATCACTAATGTGTAGTTATCATCTGTAGCTGGGAAACTGTCTACAACAGATCTAGCTCTAGAGTTTGGTAGAATAGCTTGCATCAGGTAATAAAATTTATCTACCGGGGCAATCTCTTCATTATTGTGTATACGTTGGAATTGGTTCCAAAATGGCAGCCATTCCCTGAGTTCACCGCCAAACTTGCGAAATTCAATGGTGGGTAACTTGATTTTCCTATTTGTTTGAACATTAGATGACGGTTCTTCACTTGCAACAGATAGTTGATCTTGAGAATCAGTTTTTGAGCACCGTACTTTTAACAGTGTATACTTATTACGATATTCATCAGCAGCTAATGCCTCTTCTTCTAATGCTTCCTCAGTTGCACCATTGTCCAACATATAATCCATAACTTGTTCATTCAGCACATTTATCTTCTCAAAATATCGTTCTATATTATCAAATGCTGCACAAGCTTCATCATATTTCTTCTCTTCTAGTAGCTTCTGCATTGTAGCTGCATTTCTGGTAAACAGACTTCTTTCAATTTTTCTTCTACTTTTAATTTTCTCCATTGTGGAAGTACTCACAAAACACTGACAAAAACACTATCGTGCCGTCACTTTGGGCGCCAAATGTCGAGTGTTTGGCCCTCCACCGAATGGAAAATAATTAAATATACTTAAAAAAAGAACAGAACTTTATTTCCCTTACAGCATAAACTCATGCCATATTTGTTCTTGAATTCTCAACAGTAACCAAGGCCTCCTAGATACTGACTACAGCATCTGGAAACAAAAACATCTCACCCAGTATTCCCAACACTCCCAGAGATTAGGCTCCCTCATTTCACTGGTGACCCAGCTACCTGGATTGAGTTTAGGGGCACTTTTAATTAGCTAATCATACAGCATAAGCACATATCCAGCATGGACAAATTTCAATATTTGAAGTCCTGTCTAGCACCAGAAGTTATGACAGTGATTCAAAATATTCCTGTCTCGGCTGCTACGTTTGATGTAGCATGGAGCACGCTGTCGGCTAGGTTTGATAATGACCGACTTATCGCCAATACCCACTTGGAGAAGCTATTTTCACCTCCTGCTTTAGAAAGGAATTCTGCTGAATCTCTTCAGAAGTTTGTTGGCCATTTTATCAGCACTGTTCATGCTTTGAACTCGCTCAATGTTGGTGTGGAACTATCCGACTTGATTATAGCTAAAATTGTGCTCAACAAGCTTCTTCCATTTTTGATAAAGGTGAAATGGTTACCTTTGGTTCACGAGTATTTGTAAACATGGCTCTTTTCCGATCGTCAATTGTCCTTATGCTGCGCGCGCAGATCTTCCTGGTTTTTCGGGAAGGTTTCCGTGACGCTGCTGTTGCCGAGTTAGTATGTTGCCTGGAGTCGAACTATGTAGTGCCTTGAAGTTTGCTCTGCTGTTTCACCATTTTGCTATTCGAGGTGAGTTATGTCTTTAGTGCCAGTTATATCGTTCGGTAGTTATTGCATTTCAGGATGCAAGTCCAATCAAAGTTTGGGGTTTTCTCACAAACCATGTTGCGCGATTTCTATAATTAAAGTTCAGCCGGCCATGTTTGAGAATGCCGTGACATTTTATTAAAATAAATTTTATGGTGTTTTGAATTAGACTCAGTTCTAGCCAACTCTAGTTATTCCCTCCCCCCATTATTTCGTTTTCAGATTGAATTAAAGATGTTTCTAAGTTATTACAAAAAGATATAAGTGAAGGTTACCATTTTTCATTCTACGTAACTTTCTTCTTGTTTCTTACTTGCATTCCAGCTATACAGAAATATGTACGATTCAGTAAGCAGTGATTCATGTCGTTGCTGCGTAAGAATTTCCTCTTAATGTTTGCTCGCGTGTACATATAGACATTCCCAGTTTCTCTGTGTATTTAATTGAAATCTCTTTTTCCTGTCAATGTATATATATATTTTGACAATTATGTACTAATTATATTATAGCTAATATTTCGGTATTCTCGTATTATAACTTGGATTGCATTTTCCGTGTGAGCCTGGTTCACATTTTTCCTCTTTCTTAGTGAAGTTTTCTTAAATACATTTCCGGATGTTATTCTCATAATTAAGTTTGGACATATTTATCCCTTTTTATATATTGTAAAATTGAGATTTCTGTTACTGCCTTTCTTTTACGTCACGCGGCGTGTTCTAGATTTTTCTTTTTACGATTCAAATTACGCTTGTACATTTCCGTTAAGAATTTTTCTTGAATCAAGTTCTTTGCTATTATCAAATATTTTTCTAATCAGTATTTTTCTGTTCCCTTTCTTAACTTGAAATTTTCTTATGCTCAAATCTCGTATAATTACACTGGACAACAAAACTGACCTTCAAAAATTTTTTTGCACAAAACATATAATTTCTTATGTATTTTGATGTGCTGAGTTCAAATATGGCCTTTGTTTTTGTCTAGCACCCTCAGTTTTTAGTAAATCGTATACTTACACGTCTAGTCGTTTATAAATAAAATGTAAGTCACCGTAATATCAAAGACTAACTGGTAATATTCGTATGTAGAAGAATCCTTCATAATAAAATTATATTTAATTTTGTAAAAGTAACCAATTAACATACCTGAAAACATTTTCAGCTCGTTTTCAAGTCCATCCTCTACTGCTGTCAGTTGAATTTCTGCCGTTTGCTGCTTCTTCTGTACTTTCCTGTGGTTTCTCTTTTGAGGCTCCAGCAGTAATCTGCAAGCATATTGGGTTTCCATCTTCCTTGATACCTTTTCTCCATTTCGGAAATATCTTGGTGGAATCTTTCTCCATGTTCATCACTAACTTGATTTGCAGGGAAAAAGTCCAAATGGGAATGCAGGAAGTGAATTTTGAGAGACATGTTGCAACCTAGATTTCTATAGGCTCCTAGTAATTTCTCAATTAATTGTTCGTAATTTTGTGCTCTAGTATTACCTAAGAACTGTTCGCAAATGGTCTTGAATGATATCCATGCTTCAAGTTCCACATGATTCAGTTTACTTTCAAACAGCTGATCTTTCATTAGTTCTCGAATCTGAGGCCCAACAAAAATGCCTTCCTTCAACTTAGAAGCACTGATTCTTAGTAATTTTTCTTCCAGGTATTTGAAACCTGCTCCAGATTTGTCTAATGCCTTGACAAAATTCTTCATTAGGCCTAATTTTATATGAAGTGGAGGCAATAAAATTTTTGATCTATCAACCAATGGTTCAGCTGAGATATTCTTTTCTCCAGGGACAAAATTCTTCCGGGGAGGCCATATTTTAGTGTCGTAATGTTTGGATTTATCACGGCTATCCCATTCGCAAAAAAAGCAGCAATATTTCGTGTATCCGCTTTGCAATTCTAACAGTATTCCAATCATTTTGAAATCGCCACCGATGGACCAGTTGTACTTGTCATACTGCACTTTTTGTAATATTAGCTGCATATTTTTGTAACTTTCTTTCATTTGAAGTGCATGACCAATTATCATAACACCACGGTCCTTACTAACTAAAGCAGTAAAATAATAATAAATAAATGTTATAATCGCTATTAGGTCTTGTTTACTATGTCAATCACTTTAACAGAAATTTAAGCATTTACAGCCAGTGCTAATTCAGAAAACAGGCTTTCTTTTTGAAACTGAAGGTGCCAGAGAAAAACTGTTTGCATAATTGAATTCAGCACTAAAATCCACATAATAAACGCCCAATTTCATGCAAAAAATTTTTTGGCTGTTGTCCAGTGTTATAGTCCAGTCTATATAACACATAAATAATCTCTCTTTTGGCGAACTACATATTTAACCATTTCTTATTTATTGATTTTTCCTTTTGACTTCTTCCAATATAGATTTCTGTTACTTTAAATATTTTTATAATAAGTATTTAATAAGCTCAAGTAAATGTATTAAAATTTTCCTCTTTTTTATTTTTACATTGCTATTATTTGGGACATTATTAGGGTATGCAATTACTTCATGATTTGATAACCCCTTATTTACGTCACGCTGTACGAAACCTTATGCATTAAAGTTAATTGGAATTATTCTGTGAACTGTGCTTATTACATATATTTAATTCTCTGTTAAGTTATTCATGTCATATAGTACAGATTGTTTTGAAGGACATGATTTAGTGTATTCCTGTATCTTAGGTCAAGGTCTTGGTGCTTGACTAGAACTGAATCTTCTGGCATTGCCCTATGTAAATAATATGCAAATATATTTCTATTTTATATAGATATACATATACACTTATTATATTTAAATATATTCACATTACACCACTAGTGCCTTTGATTAGTGTTTTCACGCATTCCTTCTCTTGATTCCTCAATGAGACGATCTACGTATTCCTAGGGTAAATGATTTGATTATTTACTATCCAGCTTATTTACTGTTTGCAATATTAATAATTATGGTTAATTATTGCTATTTAAAGTTGTTAACCCAGTTTTCAAGTTTCACCCTCATTCAAGTTCTGCAAGTATAATTGAAACTTATAGTTACAAGTTATTCTTGATATTATAAATAATTATACTCAGCATTACACAATTAATGAAAGCAATCCATTCCATTTCAAGTGTTATTCAGAGCTATTACAATACTGCAAACCCAAATTTACTTGATTACAAAATCATATCAAGATTTAAACCCGTCACAAGTGGTAGCAGACATCTACCAACATTCTTCTGGTGTCGGCCTTCTGCTGATCCCCTTACTTTTTCATGTTGTTAGCTGATCCCATTCTGGCTGACGGGGGAGGATTGCGTTCTTCGATCGCATGGTGTTAGTTAGCTGATATATTTTTTGTCTTTTTTTATTGGCATTATTGATTTTGATTAGATATTTAACATGGATTTACAATACCCCCTTTCGTGGGATCTTTTAAGAAAAGATGAGTTGCTTTTTGAACTTAGGATTCGTGGTGTCCCTGTTAGTGAGACTTTAGGTTTTCCCTCCTTATTGTCGTTAATGAAGCAAGTTGCGACTACAGTCCCCGTTAAACAAGTTATTTCTGAGGAAGCAGCTTTGGCTGAACTGTCTTTACTTAAATCAAAGGTAGCTGAGTTAGTTAATTTAGCTACTGACTTGTTTTCTGACCCTGAGGCTACGGTTAAACAAAAGAGACGTTTCCGTCATCGCTTATGGCATGTAGAGAATCGTCTGTTCATGTTAAGCGACATGCCTAGTACTCAGATGTTTTCTATAGATTTAGATAAACTGTTTCAGGATTTACGTCCCTTTCTTTCTACTCTTGAGTTAGAGTTAATTGATTTCGCAGATGATAATATTGTACAGACTTCTCCTCATGTTTTAAATAGGTCTAATGTTCAGCGAGAAGTCTTAGTTCAGACTACCCCGCAGTTGCTAGATAGGCCTAATGTGGTTCAGGATAAGTCTGACCAAATATCTAATGATCCTACATTTATCTCTTCGCCGATGACGAGGAATCTGGAAGCGCCTTCTCCAACTGAGTTAATAATTTCCTTTGCGCCGCTTAAAGTTTCTCATCCTCTGCAAAAAATAATAGATGGACAACCCATGTTTGTTGTGTCCCAGATTTCAGATGTTCTGGTCTTTTTGATCTTTTTAGTTAAGTTCTGTCAACAAGCCCTTTGCTTTAAAGTTAGGGATAGTGTGGTGTTGCAATTATTATTGGGTATAGTTTCAGTTCGTGTTCTTGACTTTCTTTGTAACGCTGTCTGTCTTAATAAATCTGTAGCTTCCTTTCATGCTCAAATATTAACGCAGTTTATTCCCTCTCGTATTAGATATGATTTATTGAATGAATATGTAGCTATGTTGTTGTAGCTTACTTTATTAATCGAATCTACACATTGAATTATACAGTGCCTTATTTTTTACTCGTGGCCGGGCGGTCGGCTGGAAGTAGCTGCGAGGGCACAGCGTGACTCACCGTTCCTGGCTCCCGCCTTTCTCCGCGCCAGTACATGTGCTGCCTTTGTCACAGAAGGTGTTGGAAATGATGTCCTTGTGCTGCCACGCATTTCTCACACCTTTGAAGAAAATTTCCATTAACACGCATTAATTCTTCCTCTGAAATTGAAGTAATTTCTCTTCTGATATTGTCTTTCAGTTCTTCCAACGTATGCGGGTTGTTCCGATACACTTTATTTTTTAAGTTCCCCCATAAATAAAAATCGCATACCGTAAGATCTGGGGAGCGCGGTGGCCATAGTCCTTTGCTGATTACCCTATCTTCAAAAATTTCCTTAATTAATTGCAACGAGAGATCAGCTGTATGTGCTGTAGCAGAGTCTTGTTGAAAATATGCCTGTGTGCACTCAATGTCACACAAATATTCCAGGAATGGTTTGATTATTGTATCCCTGTACCTCTGTCCATTAACTGTTTCTTCAAAGAATATAGGCCCTATAATTCGGTACGCATTCACAGCACACCAAACACCAATCTTCTGGTCATGCAATGGCATTTCGTGTACAATATCGGGTTTTTCTGCACTCCAGTATCTGTTGTTTTGTGTCGAAACATGACCATGTAAATGAAACCATGCTTCGTCTGTGAAAAAAATTAACTTTGGGTCCATGGAGCCGTCATTAACTTTACCCAACACCCAATTGCAGAAATTTACTCTACTCACAGTATCACGTGGTTGCAGTTCCTGAACTACGGTTATCTTATATGGTTTTAATTTCATAAGTTTAGTGGCTTTCCAAGCCGAGAATTGTGAAACTCCCGTTTCCTGTGACAACCTACTCAGAGATTTTCTTGGGCTACGTTCTAACTTTTGTCCTATCTCATCGAGTTTTTCCTCTGTAAGCACACGGCGAGTTTTTTGGGGTTTCTTATCAAGAACAGAACCCGTTTCTCTGAATCTGTTTACAAGTTTACGAACTGTCTCTCTGTGAGGCACAGGAATGCCAGGGAATCTGTCTACAAATAGCCGTGTCACTTCTCTACAGGACTCTGTTTTCACATAGGAATCATACATGAATATGCGGTGTGCTAAAGTATACACACTTCTTGGCATTATAACAGAACTATCACAATTTAACCACAAAGAACAAAACAAGAACCTCCGCTAGCAACGACCGCACATACACTGACGGGGAGAAAGGCGGGAGCCAGGAACGGTGAGAAGCACTGTGCCCTCGCAGCTACTTCCAGCCGACCGCCCGGCCACGAGTAAAAAATAAGGCACTGTACTATTTACAATATATTTAAACTATGTTAGTTACAAAAGAATTGCGTGATGCCGCATGTGGTTGCGGAGGTTGCAGGATGCAGCGAGACAACAGGAGCACGTCCAATCTTGTCCGGAGCTTGGCTTTGTCTGGGGCGAGAGAAGCAAGGCGTTCTTCCTCCTAGCA
Organism: Ectobius pallidus; assembly: GCA_964059195.1. NCBI lineage: Eukaryota > Metazoa > Arthropoda > Insecta > Blattodea > Ectobiidae > Ectobius > Ectobius pallidus. Next base: position 48,628,040 of record CAXKWD010000008.1, read on the forward strand.
TGGCGTGGGATTTCGCATTGCCTGCTCCTAGCAGTGCTACGCACAATGTTGTGGTGGTGTGACAATGTTCCGCCACACCAGCCCCCCACGAAGTTAAGTGGTTACGTCAGAAGGTGTGCTGGGAATCTCACACACCGGCCTGAACGTGTTGTCACTTTCGTGTCACATGGTGGAACTGTTGGTGGACCTGTGTTCATGTTGTCTGTGGTGGTGTGTGCTCTTGCTGAACTGTTGCTGTCGTTGGGCTGTGATGCCAGTGGTGGTAGGGGCATGGGATCTTCAACAAAAATAAAGGCAGGCTTCACTCTGTCGATGCTGACTTCAACGTGCTTGTTACACATATCCAGCGTGAGAGTTTTGTCTGTACGTTTGACCACACGGTAAGGACCAACGTATGGTGGTTGAAGAGCACCACGAACTGAATCGTCTCTCAGGAACACGTGGGTGCACGTGGCAAGGTCCTTAAACACAAAGGTGCTGCGGGGGCTGTGTCGGGAATCTGGTGGTGCACGTAGCCTGTCCATTTGTTGTCGAAGTTTTACAACATAGGTGGATGCATCCTCGGCCTGTAGGCTTCCCATTGCACACATCATTTCTCCAGGAAGACGAAGGGGTTCCCCGTAGATCATCTCCGCTGGAGAGGCTCCAAGGTCTTCCTTGTGCATACTGCGGATACCAAGTAAGACAAGTGGTAGGGCCTGGATCCAAGACATGCCGGGGTGGCACATTTTAGCTGCTTTTAGCTGCCGATGGAAACGTTCCACCATGCCATTGGCGCATGGGTGGTAGCTGGTAGTGCGGGACCTAGAAGTGCCAGTCAGAGTGCCCAGGTTCTTCAGCAACTGCGACTCAAACTGGCGACCTTGGTCGGTCGTGATGCGGGCTGGAGATCCGAAGCGAGAGATCCAACACGTGAAGAAAGCTTCAGCCACATCCTCCGCCGTGATGCGTTCTAGGGGCCATACTTCTGGCCACCGAGAGAAACGGTCCACGGCTGTCAGGCAGTACCTCAAGGCTCCAACCGGTGGTAGAGGGCCAATGAGGTCCAGATGTACATGTTGGAAGCGTCCGGCAGGTGGTGTGAAAATGCCTAATGGTGAAGATACGTGGCGACTGACCTTTTCTCTTTGACACTGCTGGCATGATCTAGCCCAGGTGCGGCAATCTTTCTGTATGTGTGGCCATACAAAACGTTCTGAAACCAACCGTGCTGTAGCTCTAGTTCCAGGGTGGCTGAGGGAGTTGAGAGATTCAAAGACTTGCCTTCTGTATGGTGTGGTGACAAAGGGTCTAGGTTGTGATGTGGAGGTGTCACAGTATAGTGTGATGTCAGTTCCTGGGAACTGAATCCGCTGGAGTTGGAGAGCTGAGTCACCGCGTAACAGTGCACTGAGTTCTTCATCACCGTCTTGCGACTGGGCCAGGGCAGAAAGGTCAAGATTATGGCTCGATACTGCGTTTACTCTCGAAAATGCATCAGCGACGACATTGGAGGCACCTGTGACGTACTGAATGTCTGTCGTGAATTGGGCAATAAATGATAACTGGTTCAACTGCACAGGGGGTAGCTTGTCACGGCGTTGCTGGAATGCATATGTTAAGGGTTTGTGATCTGTGAAGATGGTGCATTGATGGGCCTCAAGGATGTGTCTGAAGTGCTGAACGGCTTCATATACAGCGAGGAGCTCACGGTAGTATGCAGGCCATGTGAGTTGCCGGGGTGCTAATTTCCTGGAGAAGAAGGCTAGCGGTTCCCAACTGTCGCCGATTTTCTGTTGAAGGCTGGCTCCTACGGCAGTGCCAGATGCGTCTGTGAAAAGAGCCAAAGGTGCTTCTGGGACGGGATGGGCTAGCAGAGTTGCCTTACCAAGGGCTTCTTTGCAGGCGATGAATGGGTGCTCCAACTCTGGTGTCCATGGTACAGGCTGTGATCCCCGTAAACTGGATACGGCAGCGTGTAAAGGAGCCTGGTGCTCTGATGCAGATGGAAGGAAGCGACGGTAGAAGTTGATCATCCCTAAGAATCTCCGAAGTTCACGCGCAGTCTTAGGGAGAGGAAAGGCCTGCAGGGCAGCAATCCGGTCAGGCAGTGGACGTGTACCAGAAGCAGATACTTCGTTTCCAAGGAAGGTGACACTTGGAGAGCCTAGGACACTTTTGTTGGCATTCACCAGGATACCGTGCTCTGTGAGGCGTGTGAAGAGAGCTCGCAGGGGAACCTTGTGTTCCTCTGGGTCTCGGGAGAAGACCAGGATGTCGTCGACATAGGCGAATGTAAAATCAAGACCAGCGAGCGCCTCATCAATAAAACGCTGGAAGGTCTGACCTGCATTGCGTAGGCCGAACGTCATGAATGGGAACTCGAACAGTCCAAAGGGTGTGGTGATTGCGGTTTTTGTTATGTCATCAGGGTTCACAGGTATCTGGGTGTAGGCCTTCACTAGGTCTATCACCGAGAAAGTTGTGCATCCACGGAGTTGGTGGCTGAAGTCATGGATGTGACGAGCCGGGTATCTGCCTGGAACGGTCCTAGCGTTGAGGGCACGGTAATCTCCACATGGTCGCCAACCTTCGTTCTTTCTGGGCACGAGGTGTAGAGGCGATGCCCAAGGTCCGTCTGAACGGCGTGCGGTTCCTTCCTGTAGCATGACGTCAAACTCTTGTTTGGCGATTTGGAGACGGTCAGGAGCAAGGCGACGAGGGCGGCAGGATATAGGGGGTCCTGGAGTGGTGCGGATGTGGTGGAGAGTAGAGTGACGCACTGTTCTGTGGGTTCCTGGTGGGCGGGTCAGGTCAGGGAATTCGTGTAGGATGTCATGGTACAAGGATGTGCTAGACAAGGCTTTGATGCTTGGTTGTGAGTTTCCAGCGGGTTGACAGAGCGTGGACATACCCGTGATGCCATCGACAAGGCGCTGGTTATGGCAATCCGGAAGAAGGTGAAACGATGCCAGAAAGTCTGATCCTATTATTGGGATCTCAACATCAGCAATGACGAACCTCCATGTAAAATTTCGTCGCAAGCCAAGGTTCAGTTGTAGTGTGACGATCCCGTATGTTTTGATGGTGGAGCCATTTGCTGCGCTGAGTTCGTAGTCAGCATGTGGTCGTTTCCCTTTCAGGAAATAGCGTGGGAAGCAGCAGAGGTCGGACCCAGTGTCTATGAGGAATCGATACCTGCTGTTTCGATCCATTGCAAAGAGGCGGCTCCCTCCTGTTGGGCAGCCATTTACCGCCATTACTGGTTGCCGTTGGAGTTTGTTGAGAAGTTGCAGGGGGGTGCACTTCTGGGCTTTATCACCGAAGCGATGGTGGTACCAGCAAGTTCCATCGTTCCTGGGCGTGGAGTTTCTGCTGGAACGTCCTGACCTGTCACGTGACTGTGAGCGTGCTCGGAAGGAGGTCTGCAGTGCTGCCATCTGTTGCGCGAGCTCGTCAAGCCGTTTGATTAGCACACACACTTCACCACTAGGGGGGGTGGTTACCGCATGAACAGAAGCGGAGTTGATGGTTGGGGGAGTCAAGGGGATTTCCGCTTGAGTTTGGAGGATGGCCTGCACTTGGGTGGGGAGGCGCTGAATCCTCAATTGGCGGAGGAGGTTGTCCTGCACTTGAGTGGAGCCCGCTAACGATCTTAAGTGCCGCAGGAACTGAGAGGGTTTGCGGTCCCAAGTTCCTCCTCCATAAGCAGTTGCCGCACACGTTGCTCTTCCGAAAGCAACAGACGCCGTATTAGTTCTGTGCGGAGATGCGTGGATGCGTTTGCTGTGGGAGGGTTAGTAATAATGTCCTCCACTTCCGCAGCGTAACGGCTGTCCAGCTGCGACACTACATACGCGTACTTTGTGGATTCTTGCGTGACGCCTGCAACACTGAACTGTGCCTCGGCCTGGGCGAACCACAACGCAGCTTTGTCCGGCCAGAATTGCGGGAGTTTGACGGTGATTCGGTTCACTATGTGAGACGTTGTAGGCGGAGTTTCAGTGCTTCGGGTCTGCAACTGTTGCTGGAGAAGCTGGTATTTTTTTTTGTAGCTGCAGTAGTTCCTGTTGGAGTTCCTCCATCGTGATGATGCGGGAAATTGCAGCGCGCGTTTAGACGAGGTCGTTTCTTTGTTCGCGTGCACGTGGCGCGACGCGTTTTAGGCCTATGCGTTGTTCCTTTTCGGGGTCACCAATGTAGCTATGTTGTAGCTACATTGTTAATCAAACCACTCTTAATCTACACATTGAATTATACTATTTACAATATATTTAAACCATGTTAGTTACAAAAGAATTGCGTGATGCCGCATGTGGTTGCGGAGGTTGCAGGATGCCGCGAGACAACAGGAGCACGTCCAATCTTCTCCGGAGCTTGGCTTTGTCTGGGGCGAGAGGAGCATGGCGTTCTTCCTCCTAGCATGGCGTGGGATTTCGCATTGCCTGCTGGGAGCAAGCAGTGCTACGCACAATGTTGTGGTGGTGTGACAATGTTCCGCCACAAATATTACTACAGACCGCAGAGAGTAGGCGAATCATTATCAGAATTTATACAAGATATTATGCTTCAGGCTGCCGTTTTTCAGATAACAGATTTTGAATTAGAAATTATACAAGTTATTCTTTCGGGTCTCGAGTCTAACATGAGATCTTGTCTTACGTTTGCCCAAAGACCTACTAATTTTGATGAGTTATCTGACCTTATTTCTCAAGCGGCTGAAGTTGCCTGTTCAGACAGTCGTAGGCCTAATTCTTTCGCTGGTCCTGGGGTTTTGAGGGGAAATTCTAGTAATTTCAGTAATAAAAAAATTTCTGTACCTCGTTCTCATAACTCACGTTCTAATGTCAGAGATGTTTCTAGTAATAGGCATAGGAATGATGCCCTTCTTGGAGACAGGGTGCATCGTGAAAATTCTAACAGTAACCTTGCTAGTAACAGTTTTCCAGTTCAAATATCTAGTAATAGGGGTTTTCCCCGTTTTCATTCTGATAGTAGGCCGGTTAATGATGTTTGCAACACTACTGTGTTGGGTAGAAGTAATGATCGTTCTGAAGCCAGAACGTGCTATTTTTGTCATCAAGTAGGACATTTAGTTAAAAATTGTCATCAGCGTAGGATTTCTCCAGGAAACCCTCCTCCTATGGTTGCTTCGGGTTCTATGCTTCATCCTTCAAATAATAATGATAGTTCTGGATTAGAGTTACCCTTGAATTTTTTGCAGAAACATGATAGTCTGCGTAACTCTGTGTTATATATTAGTATGGGCTGTAAGGCCAGACGTCCTTTTTATTTACCGATGGTAGATATTTTGCTTAATAAGGGACACTCTGTAGCATTGTTGGATTCGGGTGCTGTGAGTTCGTGTATTGATTTGATTGTCTTACTTGCTTTAGGTATATCTGTTGAAGATATTGATCCATATCTGTGTTCTGTAGTGGCTGCCGATGGCTCCCCTCTTTCAATTTTGGGTCGGGTGTCCCTTTCTTTGAAGATAAGTAAGTTTTCGTGGAAATTTTCTTTCATTGTGATTTCTAATCTCGTTTGTCCAGTAATTTTGGGAGTGGACTTTGCTCGTTTTACTGGCTTAGTTTTGGACTTGCAAAGAGCGCTTATACATTTTCGTTTTGCTCCTGATTACAAAATTAAAATTCACTTTCCTAAACCTTCTGTCAGCAACAGTCATAGTGATGTTCAACAGCCATTAAATGCTGTTACAGATAAAGTTTCTGACGTCAGTTTGGATCATTTGTCCTTAGACCAAAGGAATGAAATCCAGAATTTAATCTCTAGTTTCCCTCAAGTATTAACTGATAAACTTGGCCAGACAAACGTTCTAGAATATGAGATATTACTGAAGGACCGAGCTCCAGTTCGGTTAGCTCCATATCGTATGTCTCCACCTAAGCTTGAAGTCATGAGACAGAAAATTGATGATATGCTGAAGCAGGGCATTATCCGTCCGTCTGTGTCATCGTATTCTAGCCCTATATTCCTCGTGCCTAAAGGGTCTGATGACTTCCGTCCTGGGGTCGTATTCTGTAACTCCACCAACGCTCTCAACTACGATTACACCAATGTTACTAGAAAAAGTCATTCTGTAACTATTGGTGTCAAGAATCGATCTTGAAATCACACCAATATATTGCTGGAAATATTGGTGACACACCGACGATTGCAAACCCCTCGGTGAGCTCAACAACAACTCGAAAGTACTAAAATATCGCAAAATTTGCAGAAATATCGACATATTTGTGTTTCAATGGCCGCTTATATCCTAATTGGGCGACTTCGTGATGGTGTCAATAGCTATATTTGCGTAATAACATAGAAGGTACAGTATATATCCATTAATGAATCGATTCTTAGTATTTGTTTATATGTTTTTATCAATATAAAAACTAAATACATAATTTTATGTTGCAACAAGCTATGTTTGAGGTTATGTTTGCATAATTGCACATAATATTAATTAGCCTATTTTACTTTATCTTGTTTCAGATTTGGAATTGTAATCCCTGTGATCTGCATTAAAGAGTGGACAACATAATATGCACCAATAATAAGCTTAATGAACACTGATGGGTGTCACCTCTATGTAGGCCTAAAATTTTTAATGTAGTGTAAAATCTTGTTCAGTTCATTCGAAAGAACAGTGCTCAAGTAGGTCATTTGCAATTGAGAAGGACATGCCTCTCAAGCGATGCTTCAAGTAGTGAGATGATGTTGGCTTTTTGTAATTTTCAGGAAATAATTACGAAGACTGTGCTTATTAGAACTGAGCAAAGTGCCATGAACTCATGATACATATAATAGTTTTTTTTATACCAAAGTTTACTTTGTAGGTGTGTGTGTACTATATCACTCAGCAATATATGATGTACATTGTCCTTACTTTTAAATATACTGGTAGCCTATATAGCGTTTACTAATTTATAAAACTTTTCACACTTGTAGAGAAGCATCTGTTTTTAACTGCACAAAAAATATGTCTCCCTGCCAATGTAGCCTATTGTAATTGAAAATATTATTTAAATCTAGCTACAATGTTGGCTGTTACCAATTTTTTGTCTAATTTAAATTCCCTCTAATTCCTTTTATAATAATATGAGCTAATTGTATCTCGTGATTTTCCGTCAAGTGGGTGTGGCTTATATGTAAGTTGAAATGCATGTTGAATTTTCAAAGCCATTTTCCCATAACTTAATATTTTCAACACAAAAGGCACAATATCTCTTAAAGTAATGATCCAAATTGCATGAAACTTTGCACACCCATAGTTTTTTGTGTGTTCTAGAGGATAAACCTAAATAGTCTGATGTATTTGCAACACAAGATTATTTCACTTGTGAACATGATGTGAAAAAATTAGTAATAATTTTATATTGAAATTTTAAAATGCCTGAAAATTCTATCAGGCATACCACAGTATAAATTGATGGTTTATCCTCTAGATTATAGTGTCAGCTGTGAATAAAAAAAAATATTACACCAATCAGATTGACATTTGCATGAAATCATATTACTTAGGCTTAATTGCATGCTGAAAAATAAAAAAAAATAATTTTCTAATATCAACCTTCATATTTGTGACACTGTAATAATTTTTGTGCTCATTTCAACCCCCAAATGTATACTTCTAATGTCCAAAATTTCATTTTATTATTGCAAATAGTGTTGAAGATATCGAACAGTTACTGCAATGCCTGCTCGGGCATGGTCTCTTGGTGTATGAGCCCCTTAAGACACTTTTTCAGTGATATTATGGTGTTATTTAAATTAATATATAATTATGAACAACTATGAGGCCAATTGTAATGTTTCAAAGTACTGTGTAAATTAAATACTAATGAATTCATTTTAAGTTAACCTAAAACGCAATTAATTTATTTCAAGGGTTTTATAAATGTCATAAAAGCAGTAGGCAAGATAACATACTCTTATTTGCTTAAACTTTACTATTTGCTTTATCTATATAAAAATAATTTTATAATTGGCTTGTGTTCTATAAATTACGTAAAAACTCCTACTGAATAATTTTTTTACTTTCTCTGCCTGTACCATAGGTAATACAGATAAAGGAAGTATTGTTTTCGACCCCAACTTTGAAGTTGAGTTTTTAGCCTAAATACACATTTTGAGGTATTCTGAATCCCCAAATACTATTTTCGGAAACATGTCTGTGTGGAAGTGTGTCAACAGCCTAGCTCCAGAATGGAAAATTGTAAGATTTTTTTTTTTTTTTTGTATTCGGGTTGGGTACCTTCTGAAGATGTGACACAAAGATTGGCGACAAGTTTCTCTTATTTTTAAAGGGACTTTACATGAAAAAATGTTCGTTTTTCGCGATTTTATCGATTTGTTTAAATTTTGCACATGGGTTGCTTATAAGTTACTTGGACTTAAAACTTTATTTGAAACTTTTTCGAAGAAATTCTCTTTAGGGTAGTTATAAGCCAACCACTCTGAATACGTGCTAAAAGTTTTATTTGAAATATTTTTTCGAAGAAAATCTCTAAAGTGTAGTCTTTATCAGAATGTGAAGTGAGAAAAATGTATTGTGCATGCTTAAAGTAAAGAAAGTTATGAGAGTACAATAAATATATTTTATTTGGGTTGTGTATCCTTCGGGGATGTGATGTGTTAAGGACATTCTCTTTATTTATACAACCAATTTACATTACAAGAATGTCATACACAATAATTATATTATACTGAGAGACTAACTTTTATTTGAACAGAGATTGGAAAGTTCATTCCTTTCACTGAGTATGAATCCAGCTACATTTTGTTAAAATGAGTATTCTGAAAAGGGCTACATCTTACTTTCTGTTAATCGTTAAAATGAATACTTTCACACAAACATGGTGAGTTGCAATGGAAATATATAACTACTTCGAGATTGCATATTTTTTTATAATCATAATTTAAATCAGACATTGGCAAACTATTGCGAAATTTGCTAATTGGATTCCCCGAGATACCCTCCTTATTATATATATGACAGTAAACATTACTAAAAACCATTGGCATTTTGCGAATTTCTCCTATTATTATAAATCCGCCTTTTCCCCCTATAAGCGTCTTGCAACATGACAGTACGTGTAATATAAACGCCCACTTTCAAAATATATACATGAAATTAAACTCCCGCCCAGTTTGGAAATTATGAAATCACATTCCCGCACTCCATCAGCCAATGATATTCATTGCAGTTTGTTAAGACAGATTTCTCATAGCTACTTTCATTGCCAACATTCACGAAAATTCACAAAGTTATTGGTGGGCCTCAACAACGCGTTTCTAGATACCAACAGGGAGTTACAGAATCGCTCACGCTCCGGCCGTTGATATCTTTCTGTCGGTTGTTGAGCTCTCAACAACACCAATGCGTTGGTGACGAAAGTTACAGAATTTTACCCCAGAATACGACCCCAGGCAATATAGGAACCACGAAAAACGGAACTAGATAACAGCGCCAGGTGGCGGAAAGAGAAACTAGGAGGCGCAATTTTCAAATTTCGCCTCACGATCTCGACAATCATGCATCCAATAGGGAAATGATACTAGAAATTAAATACATCCTTATTACAGGAGCCCGGCCGCAAAACACGTTTCTCAAACATGTGGACGAAACTGAAGGTCAGTTTTCGGGGGGTCTGGTTTTTTTACTGCTTCTTTATGTGGTTACGCGGTCTGTCGGTTGTCTACGAACGATCGTACGAATCTGCCAACACCATTATTCGTCCGACATGCCGGCAATGGAGCTCAGTGTTATATTGCACTCTTATATTAACTGCGCCTTGTACACAACGGGGCATGTTTCGTTAAAATTAATTCTACAACTCACTTTCTTGAGTAACATATTTTCTTCAGATTGTCTAAATCAGGGATGGGCAACCTTTGGAAAGATGCGGGCTAAATTTTACGATGTTTATGAAGTCGCGGGCCGTAGATATTAGGTAGTAGTGAAAAAATAATCATGATACGGTTTTTTATATTTATAAAATATAATGTTAAAGATACATGAATGAGAACAATATCGAACTGATTAGGCATTTACTTACAAAAAGCAGAAATTATTGAGAAGCTTGAGCTTGAACTTGAGAAACAAGATAATCAATGTTGGCATCAGTCCCACTAATACACAAGCGCTGAGTGTTTTCCAAATTTTCATCTGTAGTCTGGTTCGATACTTTGATTTAGGCCTATTGCAGCATTTTTCTAGCGCTGACCGGAAGGAACACCCTCGTAGTTCAGGCTTTTGTTTCTCCCCTCTCACTCTCTTGATGGCGAGAACCGAAAATATTTACTTTTTGGAGCGCGATTTTAAAATGTTCCGCGGGCCGGATCTAAAGTCTGGGCGGGCCACATCCGGCCCGCGGGCCGGGCGTTGCCCATATGTGGTCTAAATAATAAATACTATCCAAATAGTTAAGAAAGCGGAGTGGAGGCGTCAGCAGTAGCGGAGTGTAAACACATTTATAGAATAATGTTGATATCAGTAGGACTCGATTCATATAATATGACCACTTTATAAAGTTCTTTCCGCATTACAATAGTATAATTATCTGGTATTACAATCTGCTAACCCCTGTACCGTGTTACGTTACAATTAATTATTCTACAGTGCTTACACTGTACGACTTGGCCGGCAATCGCGCGGGCCGACTATCCGTGACTCATGCATCAAGCGCCCAAGTGATGCCTCGTCTCGCCGCTGAAGTCTAGCATGTGATATGATTGCGTTCACACGTGAATAATTATTACAGCAGTGTTTGTGTTTTTTTATGGTTAAAGTAGTTTTTAATTTTGCTTGAAGTGTTTTAAAAATGCCACGACATAATTATACATTAGAATTACTGCGTGTGAATAGAAATTTCCTCAAAAGGTGCCGTAGATGTAATGATGCAGAAGGACGGCATTTCCAACATCTCCTGTGATAAGGTAAGTTTGTATTTCTATTTTACATTTTATATTTTCATATTTTATTGTGAATACAATTACGGAAATATATACGATTCGCCGGGAGTACCGTGATATGTCACGCGCCTGGCCCCGCATGCTGTTTAAGTTACCTGTGACGGTGGAGCGGCCCGTGCGATTGCCGGCCAAGTCGTTCAGTGAAAGCACTGTATTACCATCTGGTTGCCAACACTGATTAGTTACAATTTGACATACAGTACTTCGCCCCTCTCCGCCCGCAAGCTTACCAGCGACCACCCGACGAACTACGCAGTACGCACCACTTCAAATAGCCATTTTTTGGTTAGTTTTGTGTTTACTTCTTTGTGACATTATTTAATTTTTATATATATAGATTTTTCAGGTTTTCAAGAAGATTTGACTACTTTGGAGGTGAAAAAATAAATAAATAGACCGCAGTACCAGCTATAGAATTCCCGTTTTAGGCAATCGGAAAACAAGACTAAGGGCCTGTACGACGACCACCTGATATCATATTTATCTGCCAGAAAGAGAACCTATCTCTAAGTTGGTCAAGAATTGCGTATTATGGTATCCTGACAAAATCTTTCTGGCAGGACAACTTCCAGATAAGCTAGCAGGAGGATGGACTGGCAAACAAACTTCAAATTACTAGTTAGGGAATCTTGATTGAAACAAGATGGCAGCACACCGAAGCTTCCTGGCCACCTGATTTTCAGAATTGATGCTGGAAGATTTAATTTACACAAAAATGTCATTTTTAGCTCACATATGAATGAAATAGAATTGCACCAATCGATTAATGCACTTAAGACGATAGGTTATTATGCAATTTAAGTGTACAAATACAAATCCGAGCTGCCACACCTAGCGGAAGACTACCGAACTACAACAAACATACCTCTCTGCTCAACGAGGTAAGAACCATTTTACAAATTCTTACTGCGTTCCGGTAGCAGTTCAGCGGTGGTATTACAAGGCATCTTTGAGTTAAGCTATCTGGAAGTCACGTATTGGGAGGAATTGTCGGCAGGTGGTAATGCAGGTCCTTGGTTAATTAAAGCCAAACCAGCCATAAAATCAATTTTTCTTCTGGAAGCTATACGGCGAGCTGAAGAAAAAGAGACTTGGTCGACTTTTATTACACCATCCTGATGCAACTCTATGCACAGCAGAAAGCAGGACATGATGCATCAAAACAAATGAAATGGATTAAGACGCCAGTTTATGGGCGGTATAGCCGTCCGATGTGGAGACAAAACGGCTGTGGGAGCAGACCGTTCATCATGCTACCAAATAGGAAAAGAGAGCCATAAAAAATTAAATTTTCATTGGCGAAAATGGCGTAGATCACCTGCACACCAAAAAGATAGTTTTTGAACATTACTATGCAGGGATGTTCGCGACACACCCAACTACATCGATGCTACAAATGGCAAGCTCCTTCACGCAGAATGACGCAGGGCATATACTCCCGCACCTATTGACAGGCTTAGGAGTAGTTTGCTTTTGTCTGTGACGTCACGGGTTCCGCGCGGGTGGCCCGCTGACCACTGTCCACTCCCGACTGACCACTCCCACTGACCACCCCCCTGAGCATTGACCAATCCCCTCCCCCACTGACCACCCCCACTGTCCACTTGACCACTGACCACTGCCCTTTGGGCAGTTGGGTGACCGCGCCCTTTTGCCACTCGTAACATAATAGACAAAACCCAGTGGAACAACGACCTAAGTGTTTTGGTTTTTGAATTGACTTTTGATTTCATTTCGCATTTTGCGCAAGAGCGTACCATCTACTATTTTTTAATTTGATTTTAGATTTTATTTCGCATTTGTGCAAGACCGATCGAACTACCGCTTTTTAATTTTGCTATTGGCTATTGGGATATATTTTATGTGATCGATACCTCTGAGATATTAATCACGCTCGATTTCAAATTAAATGTTTTCACACCTCAGTGGGAGGCATGTCTCTTTGGCTCAGCGGAAGTGGTCAAGGTAAAACCGATCTATAATTACCGTCTCCAGACACACGTGCGGTTTTACCTCAGTGGGAGACATGCCTGGTCTTGTCTCGGTGGCTCAGCGGGAGGTCAAGTCCGAAAATAGCTTATGCATGTCCCAGGACCGCGGCATGTTTAAATGTACCCACGCCAACGGTTTTTATGTCATAGGCTAGCCGGTGTCAGTGGAGAGGTCATCGCCCTGCGTGTGTCCATAATGGAGAGGCGTTATAGATTTTTAAAATAGAATCCAACCATGAAAAAATTTACAAGATGGCCCCGATGCCGATAAAATGGTAAATGCCGGTTTTTACTATACGGGTCGGCAGAGTGCGCATATTGTCATATAAATTTCGGCCGATGGGTGGAGACTGATGATCCCTAAAAAATGGTCCCCAATTGTGTATTTTAAAGAAAGACGAGATGGGATCGGACGTAATCGGAACGGCTGTGGACGTCTGTGGCCACGGAAACAAAAGGCGAAACATCAAGAACGTGTTGTTTATTATTGCAAAATTATTGACTGTGATTCGGTGAAAGCAGCAGGTATTCGTAATTTTATTGGATGAAATAAGAGTAGGTGTGATTGGTCGGCGGAGGTCTCTAATAGCCACGAGACAAGCGTTACGTCCCCAGTGTCCAGCAAGCCAGGAGGATGTCCACATCTAAGCGCGTCCCACCCAAGTCCAAGCCGGCAGCCGTACTGGACACCGCCCTACAAGAGCTGTTAAACTCTATGCAACCGCAGACGGCCGTTGAGTTGCCAAGCAGGCGCCCATGGAAATGTCCAAGATGCCTATATTAGCGACGCTGGAGAGATATACAAAATATATGGGCATTAATATGGGAGGAACCAAGTTGCTTCAAGTGTTAGAAATCGGAGCACCGTACCACATAAAGCAGGCACTTTCCACCTACACGAGGTATGGACTTCGTGTGGTTTTAGACCTTATTAATGGGTGGACGGTATTCTTACCACATAGATTTGGATCAGATACAGCAGCTAAATGAAATGCCTCTGTCGATAATTTATTACGGCAGAGAAATAAACCCTAGCGGATTTTATTGTCACAACTTCAAATTTGTGTGTAAATGGACACCGTTAATAAATATAGACATTTCAAGATGTTAAAAGTGTTAAGGGTCGGATGAACGTGGGAGACTTGAGTGTATCTGTCTGGCAGGTGGACCCATGCAAAGCGTGCCATAGCACGAGCACATTAAAGAATGGAACACGCGAATCACATCATATGAAGTTCTAATGTCGTCTTTCCAACAACTATCACCACAGCAAATGGATCGGCTATGGGAGGAGATCCCCGAAGGGGCGTTTGCAGAGTTAATAATTCCCGACGCTGATCCACCATCGCCCGAGCCGATACAGACATTGGAGATGTAGCACTGCTACACGATAATATCCGAATTGAACGGTACCAGACATTACTATATATCAGGGGAAGACAGAAGGTTGCTCTGTGACGTCACTGCTTTCTGCTCTGACTGCTCGCGTTATACCTCTGCGAGGAGTATGTGAAGTGGTGGCATTAGTGAACAGGGGGAAGAGAGGGGCATTAGTATTGCGGGCAGCGGGAATTTAGGGGGTTAGAACTTACGTAATACGTGTTTCCGAGTTAATGAAACATCAATCGATTTTCTTGATAGTTTATCGGTTAATTACAGCACAGTAGTTTAACATATTATAAATAATTCTATATTTCTATTCTGTGAGAACAATTGCCTTTCCACGAAATCTATGTTCTTTGACAAAAATAGACAATACTATCATTTGAATTAACATAATTCACTACTATAAAAATAATTTTAAAAAATGAACTGAATTAATTACCATACAAGCTCGTCTGCACCTTTGATGATACAAGATTACAGTAACAATTTTCTGACTTTCCTGTCTCTTTTTTCTTTAACAAGTTTATCAATGTTGGGACGTAATGTTTGAGCAATATTTAATCGAAGACTACATTTAGGTTGTGATTTGACAATGTACTTCTTGATTTGAGCTTTGCACATTTCATTAGTGAAAAAAATTGTTCGGCCACATATGTCGATCCAAAATTACATAATATTCGTGCGGCAAGTTTCGGGAATCTGGTTTCAGAGAAATTTCTGTAAAAGTTACCCAAGACCACTTTACGTTCGTATTTGTCCTTTAACAGATCGTCGCATTGTAAGTTTAGCAGTTCCAACTGATACCGGCAAGGAACGTCTTTGACATTAACTGAATATGGGGTAGCAAAAAGTTTAAACATTGTAGAAAGGTTTTCCACATCCTGAAACCTCGATTCGAACTGAAGAAGAATGTTTTGCAGAACTAACACATGTTCTGCAGAGAGAACACTATCAGGATCGCATACTTGCATTAACTTTGAAAAATGCTCCGTATTTCCAACCAGAAGTTGTTCTACCCACAGAGCTAAAGTGAATAGGTCCTCTAGTACCTAAATCTAGCGTACTCTAACACCCCTACTACCGTGCGCTCTTGATGACGTCACACACAAGGATCCGCATGCTCTTGCTCCACAAACGTCATCACAAGAAGTAGTTGACTTCCCCTGCTATAGATCGTCCCAACCTTAGAAGACAGTATTGGTCTTATGCAGCGCACTGATGCCAGATCTACTCACATCACAAGACCAGGCACATTATGTGAAAAAGCTCTTAGATAGGCGTGAAAACCTCGAAATTTGTTTGTTGTATATAATAATTACTGTAAATCATGCCCTGCAGATAGAACGAAGGTACACCCTCCTTCCCTTATTTTTAACCCCCATGAGTAATATGTTCTCTATAAGCCCACAAATCTACAAGCTTTCACTAATATCTGCAAACTGTTACACATGTACCCTATAGAATCGAGTAAAAATTCTACGAGACAATCATTCTTGAAAAAAAGCACCCCTTGCGAAATTTTCATTCCCTACTATGTGATTTTTTACAAGTCTACATTCTTTTAACGATGTTTACCAAACTTTACACACAGACCCTATAAAAACAAGAGAAAAAATAGGCGAAGTTAATTTTGTAAGAAGCCACCCCTTAAATTTTTCTACCCCTATTATATCACCAAAATTTAGATCTACATTCTTGACCTGCTTTAACAGACTTTATACACAGAACGTATAGAATCAGGAGAAAATGGTAGGAAAACTAATTTTTGAGCAAACCACATTTTAGATGTTTCACCCCTATTTTGTGATATATATTTATACCTACAACCTTTGACCAACTTTGATCAGACTTTATACAAAGAACATATTGAACCAAGAGAAATTTTAACCAAAGTTAATTTGGAAGAAATCACTCCTTAAATATTGCAACCCCTATTATATAAATTTTATTTAAATCTACATTCTCTGACCAATTTTTACCAGACATTACACAGAGCTAATAGAACCAGGAGAAAAATTGAGGTATAACTAAATTTGGAAAAAAATCACTTAAATGTTTTAATCCCTATTAAATGACGTTTAAATCTACATTCTTTAGCTCATTTTACCAGACTAGACACACAGATAAGCAAGACTAATAGGAATTTCTGTCTCTTCTTATCTCAACCCCACCATCCATGGTCTTTAAAAGTAATGGGGTGCAAAATCCCAAGTCCTTGGGTGTGATAAGTCGTTCTTCCTCTACGGCCTAGATTTTGAAAATTAGAGGGCTCCCTCTAAAATTGACTTCGAAGTACAAGCAAAATACAAAACCAGGTGACGCCGGGTCCTTTAAGCTAATAATTTATAAATGTTAAATTTAATATTAAATTTCATTTTTATAATATTATTTACTATTGTTGTTATTGCTATTATTATTATTACAATTATTATGTTATAATAATCAAAATTTAAAGAATATAATAATATTAGGAAAGTAATAGTTAAAATACATTACCTACCTTTATGCCTGTTCACTCTCCTCAGGGAGTGGTATTATTCCTTCTCAGAGGACCTTTCGTGTTTTCTTTTCTTATTCTATACAGTACACTTTCTGAACACCGTGTAGCTTCTGCTGTCTCTTTAATTGGCTGGGTAACGTTCATTTTCTTCAAGAAATAATTAAGTATATTTAATACTATAATTAGCTCTTTACTGCGCAATTTGCCAACACTACGATTTCTAGTTTCTCTATTCATAATTAATATAAAATTTAAATAAATATAAAATTTGATTTTTAAAATCACAAAAACCACACCATAAGTTAAACTTCACTACACAGATAACATTATAACACTGAGCTCTGAAGAAGATACGATCATCTGAGAAACATATGAGTAAACAAAATCTGTACAGCGTTGAGTTAGGACTGCCTGATTGTCGAGCTCAAAAAAACTGTGATAATTTATGAATGCTACATGATATAGAGCTCTGGTTTGTTTTAAAAACTTTCTCAGACATCTATAAACATTTCTTCTCGCTTACTCACCAATGTAAAATAAAAAACAAAGTAGGTTACTCGCTAACTAACTTTTTTGTGTTAACGTCCGAAAATTTTCAAGCAGCACTTCATAAAAAAATATAGCTTTCTTCTTATGTAAAATTTATTGCCAAGGGTAAGAGAGTATTTTCTATAAACATCAGGCAATCCAAGAAAAAATTGTCGGTTTCGATTATTGGTTTCTTGTCTATCGCGTGATAAGTTATTCATCTGAAAAAATATAGATTTCCGCCAAATTAACGTAATTGTGAAACATAGGCCTCATATTAATTATTTATGACTTCACAATTGGCATCTTGAGATAGAGCGGAAAATTCTCTATAAGACCTCGCAATCACATTATTACATTTATCACTTCGGAAAATTGGCAACATTGTCGGGATAGAAAAGGACGAAGCTAATTGCAGAACGTACGAGTGCAAGTGAGATGCAAATACTACATTTAACTCAATACTGTTTTTTAAGGTTGGGACGATCTATGGATGTAAATATTTGAGTGGAGTACACCTTCTCTTTCTATGTTAAAGAAGTATAAAGCAATTAGAATTATTTTCTTAATTTGAAATGCAAGTACGCGTATGTATTTACTTTATAAGTTGTTCTATATATTGAAATTATATATATATATATATATATATACATATATGTATTCAAATTATTTGCTATAAGTTTGGTTTGTAGTATTATTGGCTGCCGTAATTTAAATTAACTTCGTCCCGCTGTCTTGTGGTGCCACCTTTATGCTCGGTTCTATCTTGCGACTGCCTTCGCCTGGTAGGTTACGTCACGCTTGGGCAGGCACGCTGCTTTGTTCTCTCTCATACCTATTCTATTCTGATCGAGATGGCGAGCTGATCTCTTCTTGTAAACATGTGTGGTACGTCTGTGGATTGTCTGCGTGGATCTGCATTGTTCAGGTGAGCAGAATAACTTGGGTTAATTTATATCATTATTAATATCTTATTATCAATATCTTTATTTTTTATTGTTTTCTTGCAAAGTAACTTATTATAATGGAGTCAGTATTCTGCTCATCTGACATGCCTACCTAACTTCATTTTGGCCGTTACACAAAATTCTTTGTTTCCCACGTGGGCAATTAGCGTGATTAAGATTATGCGTGTGGGTGAATGTCGCTCGTGAGCCCAACTTCCTTTCTTTTCTTCTCTCTAGTCTAAATTTCTCATGGCAGCGTTTTTGGCATATTTCATCTTTCTTCCTTAAACATATTCTAAATCATGACAGCTCTTGTAATTAGTATGCGTCGCAATATTGCCGATTTGGCAATTCTACTTGCAGTAGTATTACAGTTCCGATAAATCAGTATAGCCCTATGCCATTTAATTATTTAACAGCCATATAAAACTTGTACAATGGATTGAGTTCATATTCTGCACATTTAGATTTATTTATAAAGTTGAAATATATTATCATTCAGTATTTTTGACTATATGATGTAACTGATTTGTATTTGATATTTTCTATTGTCTATCTCACTAATTATTATTTAAGAGCCATATAAGATTTTCAAAGATGAATTAAATAATATACTGCAGAATTACATTTATTCAGAATACATTATAACGTAGCGTATACATAACATATTTGCACCTGCAATATTCTATTGTCTGTAAGATTCAAACAGTATTAAACATATGTAATTTTTCTTATATCCAAGAAATCTATACAATACATTATTATATAATTTTGTAAAGACATTTACAGTTCTAGTCGTTGCTTGTCCTCAGATTATCTGAAATATGTATCTGTGAAATAACATATACTCAACTTCTAATCTTATACTAATGTAAAAACTCATAGTCTGGAATTTTTTATTTTTCATTCTATTGTAGATGGGCTATTATACATCCAGTTCCTTCCACAGTTCCTTTCGTATTTGAGGTGTAGTTGTGCCTTTCCCTATTATTCCTTGGCTACGATATTGCTATAATATGAGAGCTGCCAAGTGGGAAAGATTGGCTTTTCTGCATTGGTCGTCGAAAGGATATCTTCACGCCAGCAAGGCCAGCACATGCCAGTACACTACATGGTAGCAGATCGATCTGGCAATCCAAAGTTTTCTGCGGCCACTGGCGCCCACTTCTACTACAGTGTTTTTGCAGTTCTGTGCCAATATTCTTCTGTCTGGATTTTCTTGGATGTCGTGGACCAGTGAACTTCTGGTAGCCGAATCCAAACCAGCCTTCGCACAGTACAGCATTATATCAGCTAATATCCTTTCTTCTACAGTCATCATACCTTATTTTTTCCATTGCCCAGTTCTGAGTGCATTTGTGTATGCTTGCGTTTTCACGACTTGCTTCGGCACGTTGTGCTTTGTGGGGGGGGGGGGAGGTTTTTGCCTGCTTGTACTCATATATTTCTTGTTTGCTTTTCATGTAACCATGGCTCGAGAGAAAATCTTTTTCGATTTACTTCGGAAGGAAGAGTTACAGTATGAAGCTACCATCCGTCACATTCCTGGAATTCAGTCCATGGGGGTTGAGGCTCTTCTCACTGCCATTCGAGATGCGGTTCAAGCTGAAACAACCACCGCCACTTATTCCATACCGGAAGTTGATCATGAACTTCTGTGTGATCAGCTGTACTCCGTGCTTGCTCAGTTGGATCAAGCAGTGCTTGATTTCCTGGATGAATTCTGAAGTAAGAGATATAAAATAATTTTTAATCGAGTTCTCCATTTTTTAAATAAAACTCAAGATTTTATTCTGAAACAGATTCTCACAAAACAGCTTCTTATAGGCAAATTTTTGCTGCTTTTTCTGAATATAAGACTAAATTACTTCATTTAAAAAGTCTTAATTCTAATTTGGTGACCTTTCAGTCAGAAGGCAAACGTATTTCGGATGTTTCACCTTCAGTGGTTCAGTCCGATGTATTGTTACCTACTAATGTTATTACTCCCGGCTATTCACCCTCAGTGGATCAGTCCGGCTTGTCATTTTCAAAACATGTCTAATGTAGGGCAACCTACTATTACTTCTGGGAGTGAAGTCCCACACCAGCCATGTGGGTTAATGCGTCATAATCAGGGCCCGGATTCTGATGACCTAATATTGTTTGAAAAATGACCTATAAAATGACATTAAATTTTAAAGAAAATGACTTAATAATTATAAAGAATGACCTAAAACTGATATTTTATTTATAACAAAATATTACTGTACACACAAAGTTGTAGACTAATTTGTATATAATTGAATAACTGTAAATGCAGAAAGGATGTTGTAGGTTCAAGAAGTCTGTTCTTTGTTCTTGATTGGAGCATTTGAGAAGAAAAGTAAGAAAATTATTTTAAAGTAAATGCTACAAAAATGTTGCATTATGGTAACCTAGTAATTTATTTAAATGTTACCCTTATGAAAAAAGCTAGTAAATTCAGGATTGCAGTAAATTACTGTCAGCATACGGAGATTATTGCAGGTATAAAATTGAATATATTCAATGTAAATGCATAAAAATGACTATATAAGGAAGAAAATGACAAAATAATGACGTAAATTGAAATAAATCTCCTAAAAATATAAAATTGCATAAAATGAAAAAAAATTACCTAATAAAAATGCATTTCTATAATCTAGAGGCCATGATTAGGGTATATCAACAAGTTGGCAATGTCTTTGCAGCATCAATAAAAAGATATCATGCCATTAAAATCCGGGCCCTGCTCATAATGTTACTAGCCCTATTTCTAATTCAGTGCAAAGCGCTATTGTTAATGCTCATATTTCTATGTTTTCTATACTTCCACATACAATTGCCATGTTACTTCAGGGGAATCTCCAGTTTTCTGTTGATACGTTGGAAAAATTTTTGGAATTTTTGAAATTCTTGTTCTATTTAGCTCATCGTGGTAGAGTTTTGTGTATGACAGATACTCAATTATTGCACGTAGTTTTTCCTTATGTAAGTGGTCAGCTTACTCAGTATATTTTGAAGGCGATTCAAACTGTTACGTCTTATTGACTAATTTCATGCCTTGCTTTTGAAAAATGTTGTCCCTCAGCGTGTTCTTGGTGTTTTGGAACAGAATTTTTTTTATCGAACACAATGTTCTGGTGAAGTATTTGCTGGATTTCCTCTAGACATTAAGTTATATGCCAGATTATTAAGATTATCATATTCTGAGAGTTATATTGTGAAAGCTATTGGTGTAAGCTCTAGTCACTGGGAAATACGATTACTTTTCTTAAGCTTAACACCCCCTTCTACATTTTTCAACTTGACCAAGTAATTTCGAATTTCAATTAAATGAACTTAGCTTGTCAGACACTAGTTTCTTCTCCAATCATTTATCATGCTTTACCGATCCTGTTCAGACGCAACAAACTCGTCACCCTACTCAGTGTAGTTTTTGTGGTAAAATTGGCCATCTGGTTCAGTATTGTTATGCAAGACAGAATGATGCTTCTCGTTCTCAAGTAACTCAGAGTTCCTATGTTCATTCTGTTAATAGATCCAGACCTATTTGTAATTTTTGTAACAAGTTTGGTCATAGTGAGAATAATTGTTTCCAGAAGTCTCGTACGCGACCTGCTTTCCATGGATCTCCATCTGGGCATTTATGACTAGAGTCGCTTGCAGTCACTGACTGCCTAATTGTGTGTGCAGCTTCTACTATGTCACTTCCATATATTCCTTTTATTCTGCATAAATATCCTACTTCCGCTTTACTGGATTCTGGTAGTAGTTATTCACTGATTAGTGCCCCATTGTTCAGAAAATTAAATCTCGCATTAATTCCCTTTCATACTTCTATTTCTTCAGCCATTAATCAACCACTTCAAGTCATGGGACGTGCTAGGATGAAAATTCGAATCTTGGATTTTTCTTGGCATTTTGAATTCTTGGTAGTCAAGGAACTTGTAGTACCCGTAATTCTGGGTGTTAACTTTTTATCCAAGACTGGCATGTTGCTTGATTTGCAGCATTCTTCTGCATTCTTTAAATTTCCCCTACTTTGAAACTTTCATTTGTGTCTAAGCAGATTTCGGTGTCTAAACATAGGCCTGTTAATCATTTATCTGCCAAAGCCCATAATGTTCAGAATTTGCTTGTGGTTGAGGAGCAGGATGATATCTCCGCAGTAAGTAATTGAAATGGCTTACAATGATATGGTCTTTAAAATATTGAAGGTATTTGTAAATTATGGTAGCGCATGGGGCTACAAAGGTAAATTTGGTTCTTCATGGGGCTCATATAAATATGGCATAAATTATATGTATTTCTAATTCATTGACTTGTAGAAAGAGAAATTTTGATACAATTTTTAAAATGATTAGTGTGATGCTTTCTAAAGAAAGAAAGCATATTTACCTTGTAATGTGAAATTGTCATGTACGAGGGATGTTCTGAAAGTAAGTTTCGTCATTTTTTTTCACATGGAAACTTTATTACCAAAACAAATACACCATGCAATCATGAAATATACCCCTTGCACTATTTTTCAACATAGTCTCCACCGACATTGAGACATTTGTCATAGCTTGCAATCAGTTTGAAGAAACCACTCTGGTAAAACTCGGCGCCCTGCTATGCAAGGAATTGTCGCACAGCCTTCTCCACCTCAGCATTGTTTTGGAAGTGACGCCCCGAGAGTGCGGCTTTCATTGCATGGAACAGGTGCCTTCCTTCACTGAACATGCAACACCAGCGACCAACAATTTGATGAGACATGACCTCTTCACCATACACAGTCTGTAGGCGTCCATGGATGATGAACACACTAGTCCTACATGCCCATTCATACCGGATAACAGCATGTACTTCCATTGTCGACCACGTTTTCAGTAGACGTCCATCTGCCATCGTGATTTGTACTCAAATAACCTCGGGCACGCCAGTCTACTGCTACTTTCTCTTCTTCGGGACTCTACTCATGCATCGTTTCTCCTCTGCTGACGCTCTTTCCGTCGTTGAACCAGCAATAGGTGTCGATTCTTATGGCAGTTGTTTGCTTCATCTGCTTTACCATCTTCACTTTTTAAAAATCGACGAAACTTACTTTTGGAACATCCCTCGTATATTTAAGATGTGCACATCGAAGTCTAAATAATTAATAATGAGGAATTCCTACTACAATTCAAAATTGAACTTAAATACGAGGGTCGTTCAATAAGTAATACAACACATCTTTTCTTAAAGCAGGTAGGTTTTATTCAGGATTCAAACACAACATATTGTTCCCCAATCTTTTCGCTACAAAAACCTACTTTTCAACATCATCTCTGTTCAATGCTACAGTTTTACGCCACCTTAATGGGAGGGCCTGTATGACTGCATGGTACCACTCTCATCTGTGCGTAATTGCTTGCTCGTTATGAGGCTGATGGTGAAAATTTCTTGTCAAACATTGTCACAGGCGATGGAACATGGGTTCATCACTTCGAACCAGAAACAAAACGGCAATCCATGGAGTGGCACCACACCAACTCTCCTTTGAAGAAAAAGTTCAAAGCCATACCCTCAGCTGGTAAAGTCATGGCTACCGTCTTCTGGCACTCTGAAGGGGGTATTCTGTTCGATGTCCTTCCTCATGGTGAAACGATCAACTCTGAAGAGTATTGTGCTACTCTAAGGAAATTGAAGACACGATTTCAGTGTGTTCGTCGCCACAAAAATGCAAACAAACTTCTCATTCTCCATGATAACGCAAGTATTGTTTCACGCATCATAGATAGTTCTTTTACATCAATAGTACATCATAAATCATATAAATTTACAAGTACTGTTCACACATCACACGTCATATTAAGTTACAAGTATTGATTCACACATACCATATACAGAAATATACATTTTTACACTTTACATTTTTATGAAAGGTTCCTCATCATCATCGTCATCCCTGATTTTGTAATGTCCGTGAGCATGAGTATCCATTCCGTTAGGTAAAATGTAACGCTTATCGTCGTTGCTAGATAAAGTGACCTTATTCATAGCAATCCAAAATACGTTATGTTTATACGATCTGATGGATCTGTTTACCGAGAATGTTGATTGTCCGCTCTGAAGACAGCCAACATAATCTTGAAAGTTGACATCTTTGTCAATGACGTTTTTCCTAATGCCTTTCTTTAGGGTGGACTCGAACGTAACATCTCTTGAATACTAGACAAGCATCTTACCCCAAGACCAAACCACACTGCTTGGTCAGTCTTGAATCAGCTATTGATGAGGAAACACGCAATCGCGCGGAGCCAGCAGAAAGTGGAAAAATGGGCATCGACCTCGAAACATACCGCGCGCGTATAGGGACGTTCGGAAGGTGTAAAATAAAAAATAATAATAA
This sequence comes from Ectobius pallidus, assembly GCA_964059195.1. Lineage (NCBI taxonomy): Eukaryota > Metazoa > Arthropoda > Insecta > Blattodea > Ectobiidae > Ectobius > Ectobius pallidus. Next base: position 48,652,730 of record CAXKWD010000008.1, read on the forward strand.
CGAACAAGTACAGTACTTATCAAAATGCGTATGGTTTTTTGGTATCATTATGGTGACATTATTGATAGTAGGAGGTGTCGAAATGAACCCGGGCCCCCAGGAAATAGTGAAGGCAGTGACAACCCTACAACAGTGACGGACTTGCATATGAAAATGGACGAAAAACTTAACAAGAAATTAGAAGAGTTAAATAAGAAGATGGACTATGCACAAGGTATGTGGAATAACCTTCAAGAGAAATACGAAGACATGAAAAAAGACATTGACACTTTAAAAGAATTGAAGTGGACAACTCAAAAACTAGAAAAAGAGTCGAGGCTAAGGAATATCGTCATTTTCGGGATGGAAGAGAGATATAGGGAGACAAGAGTGGATACCTGTGGTCGTGTAACTGAATTTCTAAAGACGGAATTAAACATGAACTTAACTGAACTACACATCGAAAATGTATACCGCCTGGGCAAGGGAAGAAATCGACCTACTTTAGTGAAGTTCGTGAGTGTTGTAAATAGGACCAAGTGATGAGTAGGGCCCCTATGTTGAAAGGAAGAAGATTTAGACTCGACCATGATTATAGTTATGAAGAAAGAAGAACACGTAGAGAATTATTGCCATTTTTAAGGAAAGCAAGAAGTGAGGGAAAGTTCGCGGTTCTAGTAAAAAACAAGCTGCGGGTTGAACAAAGACTTTACGACTTGCATTACTGCAAGAATAACATTACATTAGAAAACCGAATGACAGTAAACGTCAACACCGAGAGTCCGATAAACAGAAGTCCATCAGTAGATAAAGAAAGCATGGCCGGCGGTACAACACAGCCAGAGGAAACGATAAAGCTATCGCGCACAACACATGCTCGCCCGCAGGTCATAGACACCCCGGCACCGGAAATGGTTGACGTAAATAATCAGAGTCAACAACACGGTGCGTGTGCCTTCGCTGGAGAGAATACGGCTGACACAGCTTCGAGACGGATTGTAAGTGATGACGAGATAATTTCATCGCCCCAGGGAAGTTTAATACAACTGGACAAGACTAATATTAGGGCTAGCAAACAAGCTTATAATCTCAGAAATTGGGCAACCCCACAGCCTAAGTTCTTTAAAAAATAGGATCAGTGCCAAGAGAAGGGTTTGAGCATTGGTCTCCTCAATGTCGAAGGGATACGGAATAGTCTAAAAATGGGGAACTTCAGAATATAATAAAGAATTATCACTTTTTTTGCGTGGTCGAGATATGGTTGAAACAGAACGAATCTATTAAGATAAAGGGATATGAATGTATAGCTCAAAATAAAGACAAGAAAAGTAAATTTGGGCGACATCCAGGGGGACTAATGATTATAATTAGGAACGACTTAATGAAAAATATAGAAAAAATAGATATCACGAACGAAGAAAGCCTATGGGTAGGACTAAAGAATAATAAAGGGGAAATGGAGTTATTATTAGGTGTTACTTATCACCACCCTAAGGGTTCACCATATTTTAACAATAAATTTTACGATAAATTAAATAAGGAGCTAGATGATATGAGGACAATGTATAAAGCAAATTATGTGTGCATAACTGGGGATTTTAACAGTAGAACAGGTAAGCAAGATCCAACTACTTTCAGTCCAGAAGTTAACATTGCCCCCAACGGTACAAACCGTGATTTCTCGACCAGAATGAGTAAGGACATGGTAATAAATGATGAAGGGATAAAATTGATAGATTTCTGTGCAGAGAACGGATTAATCTTTTTAAATGGTAATTACGGATCAGATATTCATGGTAACTTTACATTCGCAAATGAGCAGGGTGCGAGCATAGTTGATTATATATTAGCACCACATTTTTTAGGGGATAAGATAACAGATTTCGGAATATCTGAGGTGGTTTACTGATCTCATATGATATTATCGGCCGAGTTAGACCTGGACATAGGCAACGAGGAGGACCCTCTCAGACCCTCCTCAGTGAGTGAGGAAAAATGTGGCATAGTAAATACGAGAAGAACTTATGTGTGGACCGAAGAGAACAGTGATAGCTTTAAGTCAATCCTGAATGATAGTAGTTCCGAGTTGTTAGAAATAGGAATACAATATTTCTTAGACCAAGGCAATACTGACGGTGCTGCACAGTTGCTTTATAGAGCCTTAGAAAGGTGTAGTGTGGTGAAGGTAAGCAAACATACAGGCCCCTCACGGAATATTTCATGGTTTGATTTACAATGCAAAATATGAGATCACAATTAAGATTAGCTTATAAGAGGTGGTGCAAGACAAAAGGTAGATCTAGTGAGAGTCCTGAAAAAATTTATTACATGGATATGAAAAATCAGTATAAAAAATGACAAATAGTGAAAAAGGAACTTTTTCATAACAAAAAGAGTACGAAAATAAATAACTGGTTAACTAGCAATAGCACATCAGAAATATGGAATTATCTTAAGAGGTTGAAATATAATACTACTAGGAATTTAACTATAAACGAAGAAGCATGGGTCAATCATTTTTCGGAATTATTTCAGCTTAGAGAAGCAAGTAGGCCTACATATCATACTATACATGTATATCCATGTATGAATTATATTGAAGAATTAGACAACGAGATTAACAAAGACGAAGTTAGTAGGATAATCAAAAAAGCTAGGGCCAGGAAATCACCAGGCATTGATGGAATTCAAACACAGGTATGGAAAAAAATGTGTGAAAATCAGAGGTGGCTAGAGATATTAACTAAATTTTTTAACAAAATTAAAATGACGAATCAAATACCAGAATCATGGAAAAAGCTATTGTAGTGCCTATATACAAGAATAAAGGTGATACTCAGAACCCCAGCAATTACAGAGGCATAAGCCTGTTGACAGCAGTATCTAAATTATACACGGGGATTTTAGCAAACAGGCTAACCGAATGGCTAGAAGCACATAATTTAATATCCCAATGGCAAAGCGGGTTTAGGAAAAACAAGAGAACAGTTGGCAATTTATTTATTTTGTAAGCTGTGACAGATTAATACCTTAGTAGAAAAAGGGGGAAAATTTATTGGTGCTTTATTGACTTAGAAAAAGCATTTGACACAGTTAATAGGGATCAATTATGGTATAAACTTAGAAAAATAGGTTTAAGTGACATGTTTAAAAATAATATAGCTGCATTGTATGATAATATAGAATTTTGTGGAAGAATTAACCAATACGGTAGTAATACGAGGATGATTAATCAAAGAACTGGTGTCAGGCAAGGGTGCAACCTTAGCCCCCAGTTGTTCAATATATTCATAAACGACATCTTTGACGAGGTAGAAACAACTAAAAATCACCTACCAACAGTTATGAATGTATCAATTCCAGGAATAAAATTTGCAGATGATTTAGTATTAACGGCAATTACACCCATAGGATTACAAAGAAGTATTGATGCAGTCAATAAATTTTGTAACGAGTGGAGTCTAAAAATTAACATTCACAAAACCAATATTCTAGTCTGCAAAAATGGCAATAAACTAAGCAAGGGGGAAAATGGAGCATAGATAATAAAGTTATAAATTGTGTAAATTGTATAACATATTTAGGAATAATTTTCAATAATAACGGATTTTTGGAACTTCAAAACAAGGCTGCATGGAACAATGGTAAAGTAGCTATGAATGCTATATTCAATTGCTCAACCAAACTACCCGAAATTAGATTCAAAATGTTAAACAGGTTATACAAAGCAATAGTTGAATCAAAAATGTTATATGGAAGTGTAGTGTGGGGGGAAAGGAATTCCTGGAAATATATGGATATGATGAGAGCCAGGTTCTGCAAACAAATATTGCAGGTACCAAGATACTCATCAAATGAAGCAGCTCCATATGAATTAGGATATGACAGTAGTATGGGGGTCATTTTAAGCAGAATTTTAAGGTATTACAGATACATCTGGGAAAAAGACAATGAAGATATAGTGAAAATCTGCTTCCAAGCCCAAGTGAATGATAATGGTAATCGAAACAGAATACAGTACATTAGGAAAACATTAGATGAGATAGGATTAAAGTGGATATGGAATTCAGTATTGAACGAGGAGAAAAACATCAATGTGATTTCAAAAATAGTTATTAAAAGATGTAATGATATACAAAGGCAGAACCATTTTGCCGTAATGAGGGAAAAGAAATCTTTACTATTCCACATCAAAATGAAGGAAACGTGGGGTATGGAAAATTATTTGAATGATTGCTCGAAGAAACAAAAATCTGGGCTAGCATGGTGGAGATTAGGGATATGGAAGCTTAGAGGGGCAAGAAGAAATTTCGAGAAAGGTCGTTGCCCATTATGTCTTAGTAATGAAGATGCAGAGCATATAATTTTAAGTTGTCCCGAAACTGAAACATTAAGACATATGTTTTTAAATAAAAAAATGTTAAAGTTAAATAAAGAAGTGGCATATAACAAATTGTCTGTAACAAAAAAACACAAAAACACTAAAGGAACTGGGAAACTTTTTATACATAGTCAAAATAAAATGGGAAAAACAAATTAGCTGCTTAAGGGAAATTGGCTAGAAATGTTAAGTGGATATACTTACAAAAGGTAAACATTTATTAGTAGTAGTACTGATTTTAGATATATGAGATTTTATGTATTCAGACGCCCTCTGGTGAAAAACTTTCTGTAACTCCAGGGGTGATCATTTGTACAACTCCAGATACAAGAATAAATCATTCATTCATTCAAAATGCCTTTCAATTTCTTTATAGTCATATCATTAAATTTTATGGCGTACATCTTTGTTCGCAGGCCTACCAACTCACTTATAGTATGACCAGCACCTTCGTCCTTGAATTTACCGACCACCGCCTTGTTTTGGGGGAATACAAGGGATGTTCGGGTGGGTAGACGTTAGTTTCCAGCTCATCTCTCAAATTTATCAAACCATGGAATAGATTATCCGTTTCGATCATATAGATAAAACAGTCAGTGTCCAAATTTTTCATCGTGTCGTAATGAAAGTCGTACATTCTAGATTTAGATATTTCTAAAATAGACATGCCCACGTAGATTGCTTTGTCAAACACCAAGCTAATTTTAGCAACATGGACACCGACCAAATTCTCGGTGAATATGGTTCTATCTAAAAAGTTTGACTTAGCGACGAGCTCTCTCATTAAATTTTCATGGGAAACAAGTCTACAGTTCATTCTTTTCCGTACGTTTTCCATTGTTTTTCCAAAAACGCTATTTACCATTAACTTAAAAAAGCCTTTGCAAAGTTGTTGGCCGCAGCCCTACGCTTGGCCGTATTATAGTCAATGTAGGGTCTCAACCAGCAGCTTTGTTGAAATTCAATAACCCTATGGATCTTGGATTATCTCAGTCCATGTTGTAATGCTTGTTTAAGCACAGAATAGTGAATGACGTTATTTTGATTAAGCTCACGAGTTGTCAAAATATTTTTGATTTTACTTCCTGGGGACACTTGATTTCTGCACAAAAGGGCCGATCAGTATGAGCGTCGTGGAGGTGTTCTGGATACTCAATGTTAACCTGAAGGACATATCCTAATTTAGAATTGCTCGTTGGACAGGATATCAAAGGACGCTATCTCATCTTGCTCGAGCCAACGGAAATTACCTATAGATAATGCTTGAGACATGACGTAACCATAAAAATTCTTGGCGTCGGCGTAGTGAAGGTGAGAGGTTGACTTTGAGGCGTCGTAGTTGGCGGAACAAGGGTTATTTGCCGCAGCGTGTCTGGTTACACATTGGCATATACATTGCTGATTCCACGCTCAATCAATTGAATCATATCCATATCGGTAAAAAGCTGTAATTTTACCTGCGTGAACTTTAACACGGCCGCATAAGCGAAGTCTGGAGCAGTACTATAGTACAAACAATGTACCCCATACGTATCATGGCACATTTTCCTGAAATTTTCAAATACATCTGTTAAGATCAAAACATCAGATTTCAAGTATAGGTCCGAACATTCACCTAAAGAGCTCAATGAAAATGTATGCCACACATTGGTGGCATGACGATAATCTTCGTCTGAAATGTGATCGTTATTAAGTCTATTGTAAAATGCTCCTTTAGGCGGCAATTTTTTCTCATCTAGAACTCTGTACGATGACACATAGTCGTAGGGGAAGACCCCCTTGCGACACATCAAATCAGCGTTTTCACTAAACGAATTTCTGGTTTCTATAAATTTCTCCTTGGGTAGATTGTTAGCTAGCTTTTCCAAGCTGCTTGCCATGAACCGGAAAGAGTCAATAAATCGAAGTTCCATACCTCCCCGCTGTTACATGTCTCCTGTTACATGTCTCCTTCGTATTGAAAATGATATTGATCCTATTCTCATCGAAACCAAGTTCTTTTACAATAAATTGTGCGTCGTAATTGGAAAGATTATGCAATACCACCGGGACAAATGTCTGATTCCTGGAATTTAGATTACAATTCCTGTGAGCGGCCCCTCTGATTCGACCGCTGACATGACAGTGGTCCCTAACTTTGAAGTTCTCCTCGGTGAAATTACCATGCTTACAAATGTGACAGATGGTGCTTTTCATATACTGTTTGTTTTCTTCTGGCTTGAGAGGGATTAGAGGTTTGGTTATGCTATGTAACACTCGATCGATGTCTTTTACATCGGCTACAAGCGATCGCATAAACTCCCCGCTGCAGTCTTTCCCTCTAAACAACAGTAACTGAGAAAAGTGCCCTCCGCATCTTTAATAATATAAGAAAAACTGTACGGGGTATGTTTCTGATAAGGTGTGGACCAAGATTTTGCGGGGTCGTTGAAGCACCCCGAAATCGGCTCCAATAGGCATTTGAAATCCGCATAGATAACAAACGTAATTTTGTGCGAATATTCTTGCTTATTAAAGCAAACTTCGGGGTTCTTTGGAATCTCGCATCTGACAGGTGTGAAAGAATTGCACATCACTAGATGTTTAGCCAATCTCTCATCTGCAGATCTACCCTCGTAGGATTGTAAGTGCGCAAAGCATTGTTTACATACACACTCTGATCTGACGCTTGTCGGATGTGACGAAAGGTTTTACAAATGCATCGAAATCGGAAATGAGTATATAATGAGAATTTTGCTCATTACAGACATACAAAAGGTCTCTATGGTCCGCGAGTTGATCTTCTACAATTTTGATAGGAAACACGTAGTGCGAAATATTCTTCCCGTCACGTTTTTCCTGTAGGCCGAAAACATTTATAGAAATATTATTCCTTTTACAAAACTTTTCGATATCGTGTAATGTAGCGGGAAATTTTACACAGTTCCAATCGTACTTCTCACCCAATTCGGGTTTGTTTAGGTAACTAGTCCACAAATCCTTGCCAGAATCTATAAATTTAGACAATACACAATATTTAAAACAATAATCATCATCATTCTGAATGTTGATGAGAGAGTGTAGGTAGCGGAATTCTTCAGGCAGAATATTATGACCACGCTATGGGGCATGTTCATTGATACGCACTTCAATTTTATATAATTATGCATAACACCATCCAGAGCCACGCGTACTATGTTCCTGTTTTTCCTTTAACAATTTCGCTATGTGGTTGGATGTTGGATGTTCTATACAGAATTTGATTTTTTGTTTTGAAATTATATAACGCAGACTGTCCATCTAAATTTTCAAAATTAAATTCTACGAAAAGATTAAATTTCATTGAAGTAAATTTTAGCATTGTAGAAGTCAGGATGTTTATGATTTTATCTTGGTATGACGCCATAATCGTCTCCATGTCGCCGGTAGGAATATCTGTTACTGCATATGTAGCTATTCGTGACTTCAAAGCAGACTCACTTGTTTGTGCAGACTCGCTGTTTGCATCTTGTCTCGTTTTGCCGTTCCCCGCTCCGACCTATAAAAATAAAATGAGAACACGTGTTACATATTTTTACGAGGAGTGCGTGAATGTTCTTTTTAAAACGAACAATGTATTAAACGTACCTCTAATCGGGAAAGCTGTCCACCGCCGATCACGGGAATCCTCAAGGTTTCGGCTACGATCCCCGATGAGGCCCCGGCTTCAGCAGGTCCCTGGTGGTATAGACCTTCACGCCTGACGGCGTTCTTTGTGGCTGTGTCATTCAGGATACATAAATATAAAATGAGAACGCATGTTACAACACCATAGGCATACATATTTTACATTTCTTATCGTGAATGTTTTTAAAACGAGCAATGTATTAATGAAATTAAACGTACCTCTAATCGAACAGGCTCCCGGCTTTGTCCACCACCGGTCACGGGAATCCTCGAGGTCTCGGCTTCGATTCCTGCAGGGAAATAGAGGTGAGCTGCCTGGTGGTACAGTCCCTCACGCCTTGCGGCGTCCCTCGTCGCCGGGTGATGGCTCTTCTCCCGGTGTTCATTCATTCGTCGTAACGAATTAAAGTTGGAAAAGCAGATGTTGCAGGTGTAGGTCATACAGGAATGTTTTTCTCGGATATGCCTACATAATACATCTTTGCGCGTAAATGATGCACCGCAGGTGTCACTAGTATATTCCGATTTGTTATGGCCTTGGTTGATATGCCTATTTAAATCTTTCTTGTGCCTATATTTGGCATCGCATTGCTCGCACTTGAAAAATGTAGTAGTAGCTTCCATGTCGGCTTTTATCAGCTGAATGACTCAAATCGTCCGCAGGTTATTTATTTACGCGACCAATGCAAAGGTACGCTGTTGGCGCGCATGCATATAACATGCTTCGGCCCCAACGCATAGGTACAACGTCGGCGTGCATACAGGACTCACGCCGCTTGGCTCCCGCTGAGACAAAATCCGGTGGGTTATTTTCGGACGCAGAGCTTGGACTCCCGGTGATACAGCGAGACACGAAAGCCCGTCTAGACAACATCCGGTGGGTTTGACCTTGACGGCTAGACATGATCATAGACCTCCCGCTGAGGTGTGGAAGTATTACAATATCACAAATAGTTACCAAAGCAAAATATTACAATATCACAAATATTTACCAATAACAAACCGATTGTTGGATCGGTCTAGCACAGTCGTTGTTCTACACAGGTGGCGCAAGCACCCAAATGGCCAAAGGGCAGTGGTCAGTGGGGGTGGTCAGTGGTCAGTGGTCAGTGGGGTGGGGTGAACAGTGGTCAGCGGGGGTGGACAGTGGTCAGCCGAGGTGGACAGTGGTCAGCGGGGGGTGGTCTTCGGCGTGAGGAGTGGACAGTGGTCAGGGCGCCACCCGTGACGTCACACAGAAAACACAACTACTCCCGAGGTCGCCCTTGTTAGCATTTTGGTTTTTTACATGCTTGTATCCATTATAATCCAGTAGCGTAAAACAAAGAATTAGATGAATCGGAAATAATTGCTACAAAAGGTTTTATTGTTTTAATGGCTTCATTTGTTGCATAATATGACTATCCTAGGTTTTCCCCCTCGGCGGTGTTGTGCTTAAGTGGTGGGGGTAAAAATGTGAACCCCAAAGGGGTATTTTTGCGGTTTTACGATTATATCTCGTAACAAACTCACGATATCGAATACATGGTTCTATTAAAAGTTGTAGGGCTTCCAATTCTGCATTGAATGAGACTAAACACATATTTTTTGGACAAGCCGTTCCCATACCACTGCTCATCAAAGTTGGACAAATTTTATATATTTATGAAAAACTAGTGGACCCGTGCTGCTCTGCAGCATTTCTGAAAGAAGAAGAAGAAAATGTGTAGCCTTCATCGCTTTTCTTTTGTTAACTAAAAATTTCTCTAAAAAATGAAGAAAAGAAGAAGAAATTCTTGCACCCCAACACTATTTTGTTTGTTTGTTGTTATTATTAAAAATTTATCTTCTTTTTTCCTCTTCAGTTTTATAAAAATCGATTGTCCACGCATAACTTTCCTCTCACTCAGCTGATTTGAGTGATACATTCGGCATGTTAAAGAGCTGTTTCTGGGGAGTGTTCTTATCCTATCACCAGCTGCGTATGTTAATTAGAGCCTGAGGTTTCGCCTCACAAAGTAACAGAATTTCCGTATCTCGAGGATGGTGGTAGTTGGGTGAATTCCAATGCCCGATAACATATCTATGCTTGAATACCATTCGTTGAAAAATGAAGAAAATTGGCCAAGAATACGGTAATAGAGATGAGTAAACATAGTTCAATAGCACTCCATTGTACTAGTCTTGTACTTAGTAAATATATAAAATATTAAAATTGTAGAAAAGAAACACAAGTCTTCAAATCAATTAGTGATGATTTTATATCATAACAAAAATTGCAGTTAAGGGTAGGAATATGAAAAGGGGAAAAAAATAGGTAGGTATACAAATTTTACAGACGTCGACGTTTCATTGTCGTTGGGCCACTCGGCTCCTCAAAGTCTGTAATTTCCGATAAGGAGTCCGACGCCCCATCACTCGGTTCCTAAACATCTGTAATTGTCGTCGCCCCATATATGCAGTCCATCAGGTTCTTCAGTTGCATCTGGTGGGAAGGAGTTTGTGCAGGAGTTCCCCTTGCAGTTAGCACAAATCAATGAGCAAATAATCTCAGCCTTCCGACACCCACAACTATGTGCACACCCCTCGTTGCATTTCAGAAAATTGTGGAGAGAAGAGACTGTGGAGCTGGTTCCTTGGAGGTTAGAACGGGGTCAAACTTTGAAGCCTGCCATCCCCAGAGGAGCGGATCCATCTGGTGTCCTAAACACATTTGTACTTCTAGGTCAGGTCCCAAGCAATGTTGGCGGGCTGCTTCGGATGTTGGTGGTAGGGATGCCAGGATGAATTTGGATTTCACGAAAGCTTTGGAAAACAGTTCGAATCGCAATTTACCTAAAGTATATCCTGCCCTGCCTCCATAGAGGGTTGTTAACTATCGTTGGCCAGCTTCGGCAATAGCTTCAGTTTGAGTGTCATGGTCGAAGAAAGGTTTGATTTCTTCGAGAAGACATCTATTTTCGACCAACAAATTGAACACCTTCTTGTTGCCTTGCCTTAAGATTGCCGAAGTTGTGTCACATCCACTTATGGTGTGGAGAAATATGAGTGGCCTTCTGATGTTAACTGCCGAAGCTGTTGGGATTTTTGATGGGGTCGTTCCTCTTCCAGGTTTTGAGAAATATATGTTTGTTGATGGTGTGGCTAGGGCAATGAACATTATGAGGAGGTCCGTATCTTCACGAACTACCACAACCTTCTCATGCTCCTGTGATACCTCAAGGGCCATAGCAACAATCAGGTGCTTTACTGAGAAGCCTTCACCTTCAAGCCTCTCACAGTAAGCAAGGTAATAAGACGTGCTTTATTTCTGTCGTTGGAAAGGAATTGCTCATGGTCACCACCATTAACTCGGTAAAGATGACCTCAGGAGTAGTATGTATTTTGCTTCGGCGGAGGCGCTCAGCAGATTTGATGCTCTTGGTGGGCCATCGGGGTAGCCATCAAACACCACACTTTTCGCATTTCTGTTGTAGTGTCTTTTTAGGTAGTCAACGCATCTGGTTAGGAATAAGTGGAATGTTTCACCATTCTTCCACACAACCCGGTGGAGAAGAAATCCATCATCGATGACAAAAGCTACTTCTTCCAGGTTTACCTGATTCAGCTATGTGAAGAAGTCATATTACACTGACTTGGGAGTCTTCCTCATTCCAACTGCATCGTTGACCAAACTTTAAGGTAGAACTTTACGGAAACGACTGGTCCAACAAATTCACTTTTAATCTCATGGAACGCAAAATGTATTCCTTTATTACTTTTGTATGGATCACTTTATTGATACATGGGTTAGGTTAGATGATATTACCAAAAAGCAGAAGTTAAAACGAAAATTTTTCGTAAATATGTAAACTTTGTCCAACTTTGATGAGCAGTAGTATGAAAACGGGTTGTCCAAGAAATATGAGTTTAGTCTCATTCAATCCAAAATTTAATGCTCTACAACTTTTAATGGGACCATGTTTTCGATTTAATGAGTCTTTTACAAGATATAACCGTTAAACCGCAACATTACCCCTTTGGGGGTCACATTTTTACCCCCTACCGCTTAAGCACAACTCCGCAGGGGGGGGAACCTAGGATAGTCATATTGGGCAACAAATGAAGCCATTGAAACAATAAAACCTTTTGTAACAATTATTTCCGATTTGGATTTTAATTCTACTGGGCTAATATACAAGTTAAAAATAAAAGCTTCTACCCCACCTTTTGCATCATACAATACCTCCTCTACTGACTGGCCTATCATGGATTCAACGAGATTCGATCCCTAGTCCCAGTGGTGGCAGGCGAGCGGTCTAACCACTAACCATGGAGCCGTAAACTGTAAATAATTTGACGGCGAATACTTAAAACTGGCGTATTTAAAATGTTTAAAACTCGCATTAAAGTTTAATGTAATTTTACGTGAGATAGGTGACAACAGAGATGTTAACAATTCAGTGTTATTTTACGCTTGAATTATTTCGCAATTCATGTTTTCACATTTCATATTCAAAATTTATATAAAACTGAAATGAACATTATTTAATTCTACTTTTGGGTTCATTTGATGCTTGATGTAATTTAAAATTAATTTCAGTTTCAAAGTTTAAAATATAACATTTTAATTAGACATTTTAGCCAAAAGAACTTATTAAAACTAGACTGTATGCAATTTCGTCAAACTGAAGTGGAAATACCTTTCAATTGCTACTTCACTCGTACGTATTAACCCATTATTCGCTTCGAAGGGTGTAAAATAACGACAGAAGTACTATATTTGATGATATATCCAAATCACACTTCTCAACTTTTGAGTACATGCATATCCTTTATTAATTTTATTTGGAAATTCTTCTATAGCGGAGGAAAGAAACTTTCGTCAAAATAAAACAAAAACAAAAACCGCAATATTATCTGCATTGTCCTCTTGTTAAGATAGGATATTATTTCCCACTTACGTTTTATTTCCGTAGGCGTTTTTCGTGCGGTGTATTTAAATTATTAATCAATACATCCCGGGAAGCAAATGCTCTAGATGATAACAGTTCGATCCAATATTATATTACATGAGTATTATGTTGTCGAGTGATATTTTTCCTGCAATAGGTAACTTTCTAACATGGGATTTAATTTTAAGGAAAAAGAATGACAGTTTCATTGGCAAAATAAACAAAGTAAAAGTGTAAATGTGTCTAGGAAGGCAATAGGAATATCAACGTCAGGGTCATTAGTAATGACGTGTGAACTGCTAGTCAGTGTGATGAATACAGTGGACAGACAAGCATCATGAAGTCGTACTTCCAATCTGCTTCTGTACATCGTAATACAGTATTATAAAGGTATTTCTATTCAAGCTCTCCTTAATATTAGGAATAATTACTTTTCCATCAACATTTTAAATTGTAAAAACTAAGCACTTGTGTTATTAGTAAGTGGAATGGTATAGGCCAGTAGCGAAACCAGAAAATAATTTCGGGGAGGATCGAAAGTGCCGGGGGTTTGGAGGGTATTCCATACACCCAAGAAATGAGGACACGGGGGTTCACTCCCGGAAAATTTTTAAATATTGAACTAATAAAAATCACATTTTATGCTATTTTAGCACTGAAAAACTAGTTAGCATATTTGCTTACTATACTCTTAGATATGCGAACTTAAAGAAGAAATCGTTACCTAAGGTATAATAGTTATTACGATTTATAACAAAAGTAAAATAACTTGTGGAGCAGCGGAAATAATAGGCCAACATTTATAAGAGAATGTTATAGGAGAAATGTCAACTGTACAATAACATTGGGAGCCCGGTCACAAAAATCACTAATTAGTGTGCCTCACAGTACTGCATATGACATAACTTGTCTGTCTGTGAGGTAGACCATTGGGGCAATCAGTCATGGGAGAGAGGTTCCATCCGGCGCTGTGAATTGAACTCCGGCTTAGCTCAGTTGGTAGAGCATTGGCGCGAATAGCCAAAGGTCCTGGGTTCAAGTCCCAGTGTCGGAGGATTTTTTCCCCTATAACATTCTCATGTAATGTCTAACAGAGACAATAATCTGTGTTTCTTGAAAGCTAATATATCTATCAACATTTATAAGTTTATTATTCCATTATCAGATAAAATATTGAAATATATGACAAAATGGAGCTTAAATAACTTGAATAGAATTTTATGTTTTCAGTTGGGGGGGGGGGGTCCGGATCCCCTGGACCCCCTCTTCTCTACGCCACTGGTTTAGGCCTATGAAACGATTAAAAAACGGGCGGAGTGAATAAAATACAGTAAATGCTCTTACTGCAAAATTTTAAGTAAACACTGATATTTTAGTGAATAAAATATTTCAGTAAATACTGTTGCTTATTAGTAATCAGTACATACTAGATCAAGTATTCCTAATGCAAAATAAATGTGAATAATAAATTTTTACTTATCAATACCAGTAAATACTGTGGAATTTCCAAGTGTGGTACAGACCTTGCAGGTGGGAATAGATTAAACTCAGAGATCCATAGGCTCATTCTTATGATTTGGAGAAAGGAGGAATTGCCGAAGCAATGGAAAGAATCTATTATTATACCGATCCATAAAAAGGGAGATAGGGTCGAATGTAATAACTATTGAGGAATTTCTCTCTTATCAACATTGTACAAAATTCTTTCTAATATACTGCTGTCAAGATTAACCTCATATGCAGACAAAACCATAGGAAATCACCAATGTGGATTTAGGCGAAATAGATAATATAACTTTTATTCGCCAAATCTTGGAGAAAAAGTGGGAGTATAATAAGTCTTTTCACCAGCTGTATATGGATTTTAAAAAAGCATATGATTCAGTTAGGCAAGAAAAACTGTACAATATCCTCATTGAGTTTGGGATAACAAAGAAGTTAGTTACGCTGATCAAAATGTGTATTAATGAAACCTATAGCAGAGTCAGGGTAGGGAAATTTGTATCAGATAGGTTTGCCATTAGAAGCGGCTTGAAGCAAGGAGATGCAGTATCACCTTTACTTTTTAATTTCGCATTGGAATATATCATTAGGAAAGTTCAGGAAAACAACGTAGGCCTAGAATTAAATGGTAGTCACCCGATTTTAGCTTATGAAGATGACGTTTGCTTGTTGGGCGATGGCGTAAATACAATCGAGAGAAATGCAGAAAGTCTTTTCGATGCCTGCAGGAATGTTGGATAAGAAATTAATACAGAAAAAACTAAGTATATGGTCATGGAACGTCAAAATAATGCTCCACAAAATATTAGAATAGCCGGTAAATCGTTCGAACAAGTGGAGGAATTTAAATATCTGGGACAGGAATTCCAGACACAAATAATACGAGGCGTGTTTTTTAAGTGAGTACCGTTTTGGAATTAAAAAAAGACGTGCAAAGATATCGCAATAATTTTATTTTTACATGAAAGCCTGTACCTTAATCTACTTTTCTACATAATTTCCGTGAATATTGAGGCACTTGTCATAACGTGGCACCAGTTTTTGAATACCCTCCTCATAAAATTCTGCCGCCTGACAATTTCCGGTAATTCAAGTTCTCGGTCACAATGCGATACAAAACACTACGAGAATATTGAGGAAACCAGTCGCACATTGATGAAATTGTAAAGCGTCTGTTTTCTCTCACCTTTTCTTCCACTTTCTGCACCAAATCTTCATTAAAGACCGAAGGACGCCCACTCCGTTCTTCATCATGCACATTTGTGCGGCCATGTTTAAATGCTCTCACCCATTTCCTTACCATTCTATCACTCATAATGTTTTGTCCGTAAACTTCACAGATCTCACGATGAATATCGATCGGTTTTACGCCTTTAGCACTAAGAAATCGTATAACAGCCCGTACTTCACAATCGGCGGGACTCACGATTGTCGGAGGCATCTTAAACACTCAGTAAACAACGTATACAATGAAGAATCAGACTGTAATGGCGTCAGTGCGTAGACAAGAGATGTAGGTAACCATAAAAATAAAATTATTGCGATATCTTTGCACGTCTTTTTTTAATTCCAAAACGGTACTTACTTTAAAAACACGCCTCGTATTAAGGCAGAAGTTAAGTGTAGACTCAAATAAGGAAATGCTTGTTTTTATGCAGTTTAGAAACTTTTATCGTCTCGTCTTCTGTCCAGAAATCTAAAAATTAAGATTTATAAGACTATTATCCCGCCGGTTGTATCAAATGAATGTTAGCCATGGTCGCTAGCTGATCAGGAAGAACATAGCCTGAGAGTGTTTGGAAACTGGGTGCTTAGAAAAATATTTGGGTCCAAGAGGGATGAAAATGGGGACTGTAGAAAATTGCATAACGACGAGCTTCAGGACCTGTACGCTTCACCGGATATAGTAAGAGTAATTAATTCGCGAATGATGAAGTGGGCTGGACATGTTGCACGCCTGGGGGAGGAATGATTTACTGTATCTCAAAAGTATTGACTGGGAGACCCGAAGGGAAAAGACCACTTGAAAGACCTAGACGTAGGTGGGAGGACAATATTAGAACAGGTTTATGGGAAGTAGGATTTGTGGAGGATGATGGGATGGAGTTAGCACAGAATAGGGTTGAATGGCGGACTCAGGTAAGTGGGGCAATGAACCTTCGGGTTCCATAAATAGATAATATTCCTTTAGCTTGCTTAGGAATTGTCTATTGCCATTGAGTAAGTAAGTAAGTAAGAAAGGTACAGATCTTGCTGAAGATTGGATGGAATTGTAATGCCTTATATGAAATGCTTGTTTTTACAAGAATTAGGAAGCACAAAGTGTAGAGGGAGTGAATAGAGACCCAAGAAGATGATTATTACAATTTATTTAGATTAAGAAAGGAAAATTTGGAGTGGCTTACTTCACACTTCATGGACAAAAATATTGAAATACGTAGCGAACAGGTAGAAGACATAAATTTTTCATTTTTAAGTGATCCAGGCTATCAGAATCAGAATTCATAGTACTTAATGGTGATCGAACAATTTATCTGTGTATCAGGCCATTAAGTAAACAAATTCATAATTTTGTTTTCTTGTTTTTATTTAATGACCATGGCCAATCGTAATTAGTATTCAGGTTCTAAATCTCACAGTTTTATTTTGTTTATTTTAAACTAGCAGGTGCCCGTGATTTCGCCATTGTTTATTAATATAATCGCTATATTTCTTAATAATTTATTTAATGGGAAAAATTAAAGCTTACACAGCTTAAAATAAGTTTTCTTAATTAACTAATTTTATTATTAATTGTATTGTTAGACGTAGTAAATAAATAATTAAAACTACTAAACGAATTATGTACTGCAATATGGGCATACAGAATGAAATTGAAATGTGTAAAACGAACCATAGCATTATGAACCCTACTTATATGCAAATCATTCATAAACAAATAAAAGATTAATAATTAAACAAATAAAAACCCAGCTTCGGGGTGCATTCCACGATTAGAGTGCGCCGTCCGGGAAGACCTCAGACTCGAGTTCCTGGCTCAAACTACCCCCCCCCCGCATAGTGAGTTTCGTCCAAATTGAACAAGTTTTCCCATTCATACCTACATTCATAATCTCCGTTCCGTCCACCTATGTTGAAAATTTCAGTTCTCTTCGTGCCGTAATGTTATAAACAAATAAATGAAAAAGAGCGTGCTAACAAAATCGAAGCGATCGACATCTCCATGCGTTATGTTGAAAAAATCTATTTTCGCGATGATCTTCTTCCCCTGTTGCTATGGCAAAAGATGAAGGCCAATCATTATTAATTTCACAATTGAAAAGTAGCCTGTTACTAAAATTTGGAGCTACAATACTGAAAAAATAATGTTTTCTGATAGTTTTTTTTTTGGGGGGGGGGCTCATAATTCTCGATCAAAAGCAAAAATTGAAAATCCGGCTTCTAGGTGCAGTCAGACACCCTTTAATCCATCTATGTAAAACATAAAATCTCTATGTGCTCTAGATCTTGCTGGGTATCACACTTAGACAAACAAACAGACAGGAAGACAAACACTTCCTCTTATTACATGTAGATATCATGACCTACTTTAAGTAATCATTGCTCGCTACAAGTAGTTTGCAGGGCTAAGCAGGTAGTAACTACAATTGTTTATCCAGTATTAATTTATAATAGTAGTAGTAGTAGTAGTAGTAGTAAATTATTTATTTTGCCAGGCATAGTTAAGGCCATAAGGCCTTCTATTCCACTCAACCAGGTTAAAAATATATACAATGTAGATTTACATTAATAAACGTAATAATAGATAAGAGACTAATACTGAGGTTAAGGCTAATAATAATAATTAATTAATTAACTAGAAAGCATAAGTTTCATAAAAAACACAGGTTTCATAAAAAATAAAAATATATTACAGGCAAAAAAAGGGAAATGTTAAATTAAGTTATATGAAATAAAGTTATAGGCAGTTATAAGAAGATTGAGTAATGCTATGTACAATGAGAGATGGAGTGACTACAAAGAGCTAGTTCTGTTCAGTGGGCAATAATTGTTTAATGAGCGCAGTTTTCAAAGAGTTTAAGCTTCGACTACCCCTGATATCTTGTGAAAAGGAATTCCAAGAACGGACTGTGGCTATGGTGAATGAGTGAGAGTATGAGGTTGTATGACGACTAGGAATTGATAACAGAAAGATGTGCTGTAAACGTGTACCATGATTATGGTAGGACAGAAACGTAAATCGGGAAGTCAAGTAAAGAAGTGTGGAAAAGTTAAGAATCTGGAATGGACTAAATGTCCATTTTGCAATCGAAGCCAACACAGTTGTTTGAAATATTTTGAGACGTGATCGTGGAAACGAATGTTAAAGATAAAACGAATACAAGCATTGTGAACACGTTGAAGTTTCTGTGACAATTCAACACTCAGATCACCATACACGATGTCGCAGTAGTCGAAATAAGGCATCACTGGGTCTGTATTAGGGTTTGCTTTATTCTAGTAGGAAGGAAGTTTTTCAGTCGTTTTAGAGCATGCATGATAGAGAAAGCCTTTCTACATATATGCTTGACTTGAGAATTCCAATTCATGTTTGAGTCGAGGTAGATACCTAGATTTTTTACTGTTTCTGTGTACGGGATAGTACTAGTAGTGTTGTTCAAGTATACTGGTAGCAATGTAGCCTTGTTGATGGACGATACGAGTCTTTGCTGTCATAATACAATGATTTGGGTTTTGTTTGGGTTAAGTTGTAAGCCATATTTTGTGCCCAGTTACCGATTGATTGTGGATCTTCGTTAAGGGATGTTATGGAGTCATTAATCGCATGTGGGCGTGAGTGAATATAGATCTGAAAGTCATCTGTGTAGAGGTGGTGTTGTGAGTGTCTTATGTGACTAGATATGTCATTTATGAATAAGGAAAATAAGAGAGGCCCTAATACAGAACCCTGAAAAACGCCTTGTTATCGGCAACACATTGCTGGCGATCGCGAAGATAGGATTCCATCCATGTGATTGAAGAGTCAGACACATACAGAGTTTTGAACTTTGCAATTAGGATATCAGTGTCGACTGTGTCAAATGCACGGGAAAACCAAAGAAGGGATAATACAGTCACCTCACGTCTGCCCATGGCCTCACGAGTATCTTTAACGATTTTAAGGAGAGCAGAAGAGGTACTGTGATAAGTCCTAAAGCCAGACTGGAGTGGATCGAGCAAGTTGTAAGTACGTAATTAGTCAGTAAGTTGCTTGTGCACAATACGTACTAGTGCTTTAGATAAAATAGGTAAAATACTAATAGGTCTGTAATCTGTAGGAGTGCTTGGCCGATTTACTTTAGCGCGATAGGTCGAACGAGTGCTTGTTTCCATTGTTGACGAAATGTGGATGTGACAAGGAAGCGTTAAATATGTGAGTTATGGTCGGCAGGATGATATCTATGATACTGTTTAGCATTCTTATACTAATTCTGTCAATGCCCTAGTGAATTGGTTTTTATCCGTTGAAGCGCTTTCTTTACTTGTGTGGGAGATACGTGAGAGAAATAGAATTCTTCAAGATCTAGTGTAGGTAAGGTAGTCAGTTCTACAATAGCTTGTCGTTTAGGTGCATTGTCTAAAGTTCTAGTAGGTACTGATGTAAAATGTTCGTACATTTCATTGAGAGACAAATTGTCGAAAGAACAGTCAGATTTTTGTTTACATAGTCCCATTGTTCGTAAGGCTTTCCGTACGTCACAAGTCATCAAATTAGGCGCGACAAGTTTGTGTCCATGTTGTATTTTATCCTTACGTATCATTTGAGTTGTCTTATTTCTGAAACGCTTATAGGGTTGCCAGTTTTCATCACATTTATTCTGTTTATATTTACGATGTTCCGCATCCCTCCTTGTCATATATTCACGTATTTCTTCTGTCAATCATGGTGCAGGGGGTCGGGTTACTCGTTTAGTCTGTAACGGTGCGTGTTTGTCATATAGCTGTATTATCAGGTCATTGAGAGCTTGTACTTTTTCGTCCATATTGAGTGCCAAGGCAGTTGCATGGCGTCTTCAGTCAGTTGTAGTTGTAATTTATAAGTACTAGTATAAGGTTATTCACTCGAAATTAAGTATAAGCTGGTACTTTTAAGTAACAACTGAAAGTAATAACCAGTACTAGTACTTGTTAACTAGTAACTACTTAATTGTTATTTACTCCACCCAATTGAAGTGGTGACCTCCTTTGCTGCGAATGAAATTATTTTAATAACCAAGGACTGGATAACTTTTTTGGCAAAAACTGTATTATTCACCACAGCTTCTATTGTGGAAATAAGAGGTGATAGCGTTTGATAACCTTGTTTAACCATAGTTAATTGTTGTGCCTCCGAGACGCGGTTTGCTACGAATGTTTTCCATTTTGTATCTAGCGCACAATCCTTTCTGACGAAAAGGGTAGATTGTGTTGCTGAACTATCATTATCAGGATCCGACATTCTCATAGGTCCTGATAAAACCCACCCTAACTCAGTGTTCTTCAGGACGGGAAGATCATAATTGTTCTTTCGATAGCCTTCGAGTAACAAATGCATGAATAACTCTGCTCCAATGAGCATATCTATAGGCCCAGGTTTGTTAAAGTTTGGATCCGCTAATTGTATGTCTGTAGGCAGGTTCCAAGCTCTGCAATCAATATTGCTTGCCGGGATGTTGTCAGTTATTTGTGGGAGTATGGAGCATGTAACTGTTGCTTGGAAGCTCGACGTATTGGACCGAATACAGACATCGACACTCTGTGATGTAGTCACTGCGGTATTGTTAATTCCATTAATTGGAATAGTGTTCTTACATCGCCTTAACCTCAGTGCTTTAGCAAGGCTCTCGGTGATGAAATGAGATTGAGATCCGTTGTCCAGCAAGGCGCGGCATTGCTGCGAGCGGCCATCACTGTCTAAAACTTGAATCATAGCGGTGGATAACAAGACCTGAGAATGCTTCTTGAATTTCAGAGCACAATAACTTGAATTGTTCTGACTTCCATTATCAACATTACTATTGTTGCTGGACGGGGAGGCATCGTTCATGGCTTGTGGTATGACGTCAAAATGGAGTAATGTATGGTGTTTACGATTGCATAGTCTGCAGTTGCCCGACTTGCAAGAACGAACCCCATGCTGTCTGAAGCAGTTGAAGCACAGACCCTTGTTTTTAACAAACTCATAACGTTGTCTGGTTGTAGATTTAATGAAAGCGTCACACTTGTGTAACAGGTGATTTGAACCGCAATACTTGCATTCATCACTAGTTGCAATATAAGAGTTCATTTGGGGTAGTTTGCTGGGACCCCTAGGTTGGCTACTCTTTGGGGTACTGGATGAGGTTCCCTTTTGGTCACGAGCTGCAAGCATAAGCTCCAGAACTTGCGCTTTCTCTTCTAGAAATGTAGATACCTCACTTAGTTTGGGGAAGGAATCACTGGAGACCTGCATCTCAAACTCCTTACGTGTACCTGCATCCAATTTATCTAGTACTAATTGTTGCAATAGAATTTCATGTAAAGGAACTTCCAATTTCATGCATTCAATAGCATTTAAGTTGTTCGTTAGGTGATTATTTAATTGCCTGAGATCTGAAGCTGCAACCTTATGACAAGTTGGCAAGGACAAAAGGGCCTTTATGTGTTGTGTGGCAATTAACCTTTTATTGTTGTACCTCTTACATATAGTGTTCCATGCGACTATAAAATTATCGTTTGAAATAGGTAGGTTCTGAATTAAGTCATGAGGCTCTCCCTTAAGTACTGAGAGCAAGTAGTGGAATCGCTGTATGTTGGACAGCCTGTCATTGTTTACAATTAATCCCTGAAACGTATCATGGAAATGTATCCATGCCTCATACTGACCGTGGAACTCTGGGAGGTTAATCACTGGCAGTCTAACTTCCGCGGGAGAACAATGAGATTGTTGAGATGCATCGTTGTTCTCGCTAGCACTAACGCCTTTCTCAATTAGTGTGGTTCCTTTAGCCTCTATGTCATAATAGCTATCCTCAAACTGCTCCCTATCTCTCTCGTGGGCTTCACTGTTACCTTCGTCGTCATTCAGTTCTAGCTTGCTTTGGACTGCTGAGTATTCTTCCCACAGGGATGGTAGCTGCTTCAACCGAGTGCGTAATTTATTTACATCAGAACCATGCACAAAATTATCCACGAAGTTGCCTATGCGTGTCAAAGGACCCTTTATTATGCCTCTTTGTTTGACCAACTTATCCCGCTCACTTGACTCCATGGTAAATGAAGGATAGAAGGAAAATTACAAGGATTGACTGACCTGATAGCACTTATTAGCTGTGATGAGAAGTCTCCTGTGTTGTGGAGCCGCCGTGTAGTCTAGCCTCGAGGAGCGTGATGCTGATGAGGTGATCTTGTAGCGTTGTCAGTGTTTCTGATTTGTATGTTTCCGTTTCACATATTACACCGGAGGACCACGTAATTCTACGACACTTATTTCGAATTAACAACACTTATTTCCGGCCCAGGAGGATCAATGTTCCGACCGTGTTCGGAGCGTTTCCCTAGGAACGTCTGTGCGCCAGGAAAAACATGCTGGTTCAGTGTGTTCGTTAAACAAATCCGAAATAAATAACTGAATAACACCTATTAACATTTATTAAACTGTTGGTTACACTCACTACAATTAAACACTACTTCTAGCCATGATGGCTCTGGAAATATTCAGCCATGACCTGACCCGCGCCATGTTCTCTGAGATGTACTTGGATTATAGCGTGGCGTGGCTATAATGCTTCTCTCGTCAAAGCTACCACCTGACAAGCACCACTCGGGAGCATGTCCGACACGTGGCGCATCCGTGGCTACCCACTCACCAGACACGTGGACAGTCCTCGCGGCTGCTTATCCAAACAGTGTGATTTCAACTATTACTAACTTTTATTAAATAAACTGTGTTTAATTACCCACAATTAACAGTGATATCATTTACGTAAGTAATAAGAACAAAATCCCACAATACCCTGAGAACTAAAAGAGATTCTGGTAGCTCGAGGCTGTAGCGAAACCGTGGTATCCACTAGGCTGAAGAAGAAGATTCACGCAGTAAGTACAGTAGTGCGGAGGTGGACCGCACCATATTCTTTTTCTTATATGTACTGAAAAGGACTTTCCCGTCATTTGTATTGTTCCGCCCAGATATTTATATGCGTTCTTCCTCTTAAGTGGCTTTCCCTTGCAGTGTATGTTTTTGTTATGTATTGTCCTCGACAATACACAATCTTACTAGGAAATTGGTCGGGTGAAATGATTACACAGTTGATACAATTAACATAATAGCGTGCTCCACCATTAAGAGGTTTATTGGAGACGCATACTTACAGAAGACAAGACAATCCGCCATCATTGAAGTTGTTGTTATTGTTGCTCGTTGTTTTTGATAGACGTTACTGCTATCTCCAAGTAGTTTGGAGTTGTGCCACTGCGTCTCGCCTGCGTTGATGTACCATCACCAGGGTGTTGAAAGCCCTGACGATGAGTTTAGTAGGGTATACATTGGGTGTTATCAGTGGTGTGAAGGCGGGATGTTAAATTTTCATTTTGGTTTTCGTAATATATCGGAAGAGTGCTCTATTGATAGGAATGGAATGTTGAGTAAGGAGGTTGGACATGATTAGGGGTCCGGAAGGTTGACGCTTATATATGTTCGGTATGAGTTACGTGGTTAGATGAGTATGAAGGTCACATCCGAAAAACATAATATGGTCAATAGTTCCGCGTGCGCCACATTCATATCAGGGTGAGAGATTCCTATTAATTTTATGTTGGTATAGCCTACAGGTACTTGCGCAGTTTGAAATGTTAACCGGTAGTAATATGTAAGAAAACGTTTGGGAGGGTGTTTATATTTAGAATGCCGGTTTTGTAATAGTAAATGTTTCTGACGTTCCGTGAGGTCAGACGGATGTACTTGTTGATGATGAATCATGAATTGTTGCTTCATAGTGAAAGCAATATCGTCCGGAGGAGTAAGAAAATTAGAGTCTATGTGGAGTTTATGAGTAGACAATTTGGCTAATTCATCAGCTGTGTCGTTACCGGGAATACCTGAATGTAACGGAATCCATACCAGAGTTACCCTTGACCCCTTTTTATGCAATGAATGTATGATTGATTTAATAAAAGTGATGTAAACATTGTTAGATAAGTGATATGGAGTTTACTGTGCACGGAGGATGGCTTGGTATGCGTGTTGATATGCATCCTTTAAGACCGTATATAAAGCTATGTTTTCCGCGGTATATATTGAAGTTTGAGAATGTAATTTCCAATTTCTGCCATAAGTACCGGTCAAATTGTAATATGCCGCTCCCGTATTAACTTCTGTTTTTGAGCCGTCAATAAAATAGATTTGGTGAGGTTTAGTATTAATGGTCGTGTTAACATATTCTGCCAGTCGGAGAGCCGGCGATGTTGACTGTTGTGTAAAGGTGTGAAGATCTATGATGAAATCGTGAGGATTTGGAATGCGGTCCATGAGGTAACGAGGGTGGATGGGATTCTGGTATAGGTTGTCATATTGTCGATATGTAAATGTCACACATGCCAGGTTTTCAAGTGGAAGAGACCGGCGTAAAGGGCGGGAGGTGGATAATTCATGTAATAGTTGAAGTTTTGATGTCAAAGGGTTGCGGGAAAATGTAAATAAACGTGCAGCAAAATTGATATTGCGTATTTCCTGGCGATATTTACTTATTTATCTTATCTATTTATTTGAAATCCATTGATCTATTTATTTTAAGTCCATTGCTTTAATAAATGTATTAAAGTCTTTTAGGTATTTTATGACTAAATCATTATATCTAGGTGGCCACTGTCCTCTGTTTCGAATTATGCTGGCCTTTAGTTGAGCTTGTTCTCTGTTGTACCTCGAATATTCCAGCAGAAGGTGGTTAGTCGTCTCTTCTCCTTCGTTGCAGGAACAAGTGGAATCTTGCGTTATTTTAAATCTATGAAAATAGGCTTTTATTGGTCCATGTCCGGTGAGCATAGTAGTTAGCTCTACAGACTTTGAAGGGTCTGTAAGCAAGAAATTACCGTATGGCGAAATTCGTCTAAATCAAATTGGAGTCTATGTGGATGAACGGGTCGATAGAGGCATGGGTCTTCATATTGTAAAATTCTGAAAGGGGAGGTAGGAGGGGGAATGATATATTGAACATACAGTGTGTACACGATGGGACTTAATGACGACCCTTTTAGAAGTCCTATAGAAGTAATGCGATATTCCGGATTGTTGTATTTCCGTGCTAAGTGAATAGTACGAGGGAGAAATAGCTGATAAATAGTCCGAAGAAAAGTTGGAGGGAAGTCAAATGGTTTTAGCCGTTCGATGAGAATGTTGATGTTTACCGAATCATACGCGTGTGAAATGTCCAGATAGAGTGCGGCAATATACTGCTGTTTATGAAAAGCAAGCGACACGTCAGAAGTAAGGACATAGATATTAAATTCCGAATTGAAGTATATGTGAAGCCCAAATTGTGATTTGGGCCAGAGCGCGAGTCTTTCTAGATAGTGAGTCAATCTGTCAGTGATGATTTTTTTCAAATGCCTTACGTAAAGTGGGGAATAAAGTGACGGGCCTATAGTCCGTTGGCTTGAGTCCATTGGTGTGCGGTTTTTGTATGGGACAGACGATTGTAGATAGCCAAGATTGAGGAATCGTCCCTTGTAATAGAATGAATGTAAATGTTTTGGCTAACTGAGCGATAAAAATGGGAGGCAGTGCACGTAAGAGTGTGAAAGTAATGTTGTCAGTCCCAGGAGCAGAGTGCCTGGGTTTGTTGGCCCATACATTTTCAATTTCGGAGGGATGAATTTCGGAAAGTAAAGGATGAGAGGGGGACGCTTCCTCCCGTGAAAATAAAATAGGCGGCTCCTGGACAAATGACGGGGCTACCGTGTTAAGAAATTCCTGCTGTAATGTTAAATCACCGGACATAGGCGTAAGTGTGTGTGCTTGGTTGTTGCGTTGAACCATGCTATTTTTTCCATATCTGAGTGGGAGAGGTGTCTTGTGTGATTTGTGTGGAATAAAGTCTCCACGCATTACGTTTATTTTTATTGAGGATGCGTTTGGTCTGGGCTTCCTGTAGAAAATCTGCGTAAGTAGAGGAAGTTCGGTATTGTCGTAAGTATTTTCGACGGACGTTAACCGCCGCAGCACAATTTTTATTTCACCAGGGAGGTTGGTGTGGTTTATAATAAGTGGTGTGAGGTGATACTGTGAAAGATAAGTGGTAAATAGCTCTTCCAGATCCTGGTATGAGCAGGGATTGTGTGAAGTCATATTGGGATGGTGTGTTACGTAATGGTAAGGGCGGTCCGTGTCTAATTTTCCTGAACGTTTAGTCATAAACAGAGTATTCCAGATGTTGCTAGGGTGTTTAAGAGTAATGGTAAGAGGGAAATGATCACTATGGCAGGTATCCGATATTTTGTTGCATCTAATACGAGGCACAAATGCATCTGATACAATAATGAGGTCAGGTGTGGTATAGTCTTGTGAGATATTGCCTAGTCTAGTGGTAATGTGGGCATTAATAACAGTCCAACGATTGATATTATAGAGGGTGATGAAAGGATGGGAATGTGTACGCCATGGAGATATTCGGTGAAAATTCAGGATGTTAAAATCACTACAAATAATGGTCTCGTGTTCTGGTAGATCTGGGAATAATTGGTGCCATTCTGAGACCGATAGAGGGGTACGATCAGAATTGTATACGACATATAATGAAATTTTTGCAAAAACGATATGGACTATCTCCATCTGAGGGAGGTGTTTAATATCAGAGGAATACTGGTTGATAATTATGTTTGAGTGTATGAAGATAGGAATACCCCCACCGTGTTTATTTCTCTCATGGCGAAGTTGCGTATAACCAGGTAAAGTAAATTTGGATTCAGAAGACAGGTGCGTTTCGGTTATGATTAGGAGGTGAAAAGCATGTATGCGGAGTAATTGCTGAAGTTCTGGTTTTTGTTGGTGATGCTACGGGCATTCCAATATAGAGTATGGATATCCTTGTAACATGACATTGAGCAGTTAATCCATAATTTCTTTCACATGTAGTTTGATGCGTTCAACATCCCCTCGAAGGTTGTCCGGGACGTCACTTAGGAGCTTGTTGATAGCTGTCAGCCCCGTGAATTTGGGACGTGGTAGGGGACGTGTTGTAGGAGTTTTCCCTGTCGAAGGTATGCGTCTGAGGGGTTGTGGTGGTGTAGGTACACCGTCGAGCTGAGATCCGCTCAGAGAGATCATCCCCGAATTTATAATCCGAGGCATGGAGGACTGGGCATGTGCCACATATCTACCATTTGGGTATATTAATTGTTTTTTGTATGCACCCATATCGATGTCCGCCATTCCTTCCTGGTTCTTACGTTTTGATGCAGATGAGACTTGTATGCGTGGTGGTGAAAAGATTGGAACTCGCGTAGGCGTATCAGGGTGTGGAAGTTGTGAAGAAACCAACTGGTTCTCTAAGAGGGGAAAAGAATTCCCACCCTGGAAAACGGCTGGAGTTTTCTGGTGAATCATTTGCGCGTACGTTACTCTCCCAGCGCAATTTGACGCGCCTCAAATCGTGAGATCGGAAGCGAATGAAGTTTTTCGTTAATCTGGGTTTCTAGTTGATAAGACGGACATAATTTCACGTCGGTGGTCTTGTGATTTACGCGACAGTTAATGCACTGAATTTTTCCTTCCACACATGGGTCTTTATGTGGATCTAAACCACACGTAACACATTTTGGTAGCGACATGCAATATTTCGCTCAATGATTCAATTTTCCGCAGTTATTACAGACGGGTGTGCGTTCTCTATAGATTTCCACCGGGCAGCGTTGGTGGTATAATGTGACATATGGAGGAAGTCTCTGGCTTCTAAATGTAAGTTTGACCGTTTGAGTGGTTATGTAGGTTGGCTTCCCCTGCTCATGAAGTTGTCTGCGGTTGAACCGATACACATTAGTAATGGAGTATCTTTCTAAAACCGCGGTGTCTTGAGCAATTTCTTCCGGCATAATGCTGGGGTAGATTCCTCTAATCACCCCTGATACAAAGATATTATAAAGCGGAATAAAAGATGACGTATTATGGAGACCATCAAAGTCCGAATATAAGAATCGGCTGGCCGCAGTGAAAGTCGGAAAATGGACGTTAATTTGAAATTTGTTAACATTCTGGAGATATTGCACTTCATAGTTCGCTCGAAAGAGTTACTTCACACTTTTCTTAACTGCTTTATGGACACAAAAAACGGACCCACGTCCGTATGAAGGTACCGTTGTCGGTTGTTTTTAGGTGCATTACTGGAATTGTCATTGTCCGGTGGACTCAATGTTGTATCGTGTACCACTTTATCAGTTAGGTTAGAATACATTATAGAGGGTATTTCTATTATAGCCGGAGAAAATACCAAATTAGGATAGTCTTGTTCCATGGGTGTCATAACCGGCGCGACGTTACACTAATTTTTTCCGTCAAACGACACAAATTACCCCCCGCGGGGTAAAACACTATTCAACCCACAACTGTTGTTCGTTGGAATATTTACACTACTATGCAGAAATTTAGTATTGTTTGTAAGGAAGCACAAAACACAGAACACAGAACACTTCTGTACCGTTCGAAAGCGACACTTGAACTGATCATTGAAGTGAACTCTCTATCTACCGTTGGCGGGAGCGGTATCGAGCCACGGCCTTCTTTATTCATTGCTTGCAACTCAGCGACACACAGAACATTAACGGAAATGTACAATATAAATTACATACACATATAACACCTCCCTACCAAAATTGAAACAAGTTGATAAATCAAACAACACTTAATCATAAATTACAATAATAAAAGTGATGATACAATTAGGTAAAAAGGTATTACAAATTAAGCCGCTAAACTCGTATACGAACTTTGTGTAAGCGTCTGATAACCACAAACGAAGAATCCTTACTTACAGAATCAGGTGATGGTTGCAGACTGCAAGGATATATATATATATATATATATATATATATATATATATATATATATAAAATAGATTCTACCTTCAGAATGGAGAGGTGTTCGAGGTGAGTTAACACAAGCGGAAGGGCTACTAACTGATTCAACCGCTGCCTTACTCAGAGGGGTTACTGGTTCCATTACTAGCCAATCCCTTGACTCACTTCGACAGTCAACATCTAATTCCCCCTTATCTCTTACTTCACTCATGTCTGTGGCAATTATTTGGTCTAAATGCCTTTTTGGCATTACACGAAGATTTACTCTTATTAGATACATAATCTGTAACGAAGTGAAAAGTTACCGAACAATGTCTATCGTACTCTCTGGGTACCACAGTATACTAGTGAACGCTTTATTTAATAAGAAGAAGTGACTTGTTACAGAAAGCGCTGGAGTCGGCGTTTGTGGAAAATTTAAAGAAAAAGAGAGGGGAGAGAGGTCGAAGAGACGTCTAGGAGTAGCCGTCGAGCAACGAGAGTTGGAAGTCAGCAACGAGAGAAGGAGGTCCAGAGGAGAGGAGCGTCAGGCAGAGTGGCCTGATATAGAGTCGACCGTTAGAAGTTGTAACGGATTGAATTCATCAGGAGACTGGAAGCAAAGCGGATCGACAATAGTCAGTCGTCATTATAAGTCGACGCAAGTTGTGGGCTGTTGCAGTTGTGGAGTGGATTCATATCAACCTACAAAACTTTGTGGCTGCAGAGACTGTTGGTTTGGGTCTTCGAGATCTGCATGGTCGTCATCCTACGGCGGAGGTTAAACGTCGCGTGGCCTGAAGGATCACGAGCCACATATTACCTACCCAGAGAACGACGAATCGCCGTGGATATCATTACAACCGTGAGTGGATGCAGTTGGAGAGATATGCTTCATGGATCGCCTGTAGGGGACGTCAGGCATTGGGACGGTTACGTCTGTGGAATGCACGAGGCAGCGAGACAGCTATTACATCACACCACAGATAAGTACCTTGAACCATAAATTCTTTCCCCCGTGTGTACCCATTGAGTGTAGGAGTAAATAAACTGAGACAAAAATACTCTAAATCGACATCCCGTTGAGGATTCGTCTTCTAAATGAGATTAGCGTCATTCAGAAACTATAGTATAACCAGCAATGCTAATCAAGAAGAATAAGTACATATACCTAAAACTAAATATGTTCAACACACTCCCGGACATAGCCTGGATTCTGCCTATTCCAAGTTCATAAAGTGCACATGGGGGCTCTTAGCAGCAACACCTTTATAT
This sequence comes from Ectobius pallidus, assembly GCA_964059195.1. Taxonomy (NCBI): domain Eukaryota; kingdom Metazoa; phylum Arthropoda; class Insecta; order Blattodea; family Ectobiidae; genus Ectobius; species Ectobius pallidus. The sequence goes on from CAXKWD010000008.1 coordinate 48,683,471, forward strand.
GCCATCAATGAATTCTTTGAACTATCCACTTCAAGTGTAAATAGCTTTTATTGAATTAGTTCACTATTTTACTATAGTCTTAACACCTGACGATACCTATTGCATGTACTAATGTTTACAAGGTAAATATTATTATTATTATTATTATTATTATATTAAGGAAGTTCAAATGGATGGAATTTCAATTCAGATGGAATACGGAATCTGTAATTATAGATCTAAAATTTCGTTATGAAAAGCACTGGATTTCTGTATGCATAAATTAATACAGACAGACTTTGTTATAGAAAGGAAGATTATTATTTTTCTATGCATAAATTAATACAGAAATACCTTGTTGTAGAAAGGGAGATTATTTGTCTAGGACTCAGATCAAGTAAGATATACAGGCTTTCTCCTAAAAAAAGATTGGGTTAAAGCTAAGAAGTATTCTCATGGCAAAAGTTTTGAGATTACGCAGAAAGTGTGTAAGGGAAAAGAAAGTAACGAGATAAAAAGAAAAGTAGGTCTACAGAAAATAATTGTTGGTATACATCTAGATTGGACGTTAAAGTACTTCTCTCAGTTACGGTTATTAGGAGTGTATGATCAAGAGGACTGGAGAGATAGAAGTAAAAGTTGGACCGCAGAATTCCATAGTCAGTTGGAGAAGAAGACCGGACAAGACCGACTTTATTTCTTGTTTATATTGTATTGAATTTTTTTAAGGTCTCTCAAACAAAGATACAAATGTACTTAATATTCAATAAAATTTTGTTCACATGTTTCTTGAAAAGCTTGACTATTTTACATGAGTATAAAGTGAAAAACCTTCCTAACCTTGATCCACCCCTTCTTCGGCTAGAGCTACCGGCAATAACCTATGTGACATGTTTTGGAAGGTTAAAGTCAAGTTCATGGTTGATTACTTATAAGAGTGGATGGCACCTGGTTAAATAAATATTCTCACTCTATCTATAAAATAAAATAAATCTGTCACATTCTTTGGCGCCCAACGTGATTGGGGCCTGGTATAGAAAGCTTTGTGAATAGTGGGTTCGAGCCCCACCTTGCACATTGGGTGTTTGTTTGAAATATACAAAGTTTTGTGGATAGTGGGTTCGAGTCCCACATTGCACATAGGGTGGTTGCTTTTGAATATAAAGAAAGTTTGAGAGACCAGTGTTAATGACGAAGGACGGACTGACTAAAGACTTGATAGGTGTGTGTCGAAGTATACTGACTCCTAAAAGTTTTCGTCAGGTTAGTGCTAGTGATATAGGACATTTATAAAAATAAAGTAAAAATTAAAATAGTTCTTTATAATAATTATGGCTACATTTATAGATCCTATGGTACAGATAAAGACTGCAGAATTAACGCCTGCTATACGTAAATTAAGGAATTCTTATTTAGAGGCAGAGTGTTTAAGGGTACAATTATCCACATCAGGAACTAGAGATGAGTTGAGGCAGAGACTATTAGAATATGCTAGGAGAAATCCAAAGTCATTTCAAATAATTGTTAAGGCTTTTCAATTAAATGTAGAATTATTAGAGGAGGAATTGTTGGAAAATAATGTTGAAGTCCCACAAGGTTCGTATGGTGATTTCTTGTGTGCGTAGATTACTTTAATGCGAAGAATAGCCAGAATCTCGACTGAACCAGAAGAAATCTCTCCTACTACGCCTACTTTCACAGTAAATTTAGAATCGCCAAAGCCAAATATTCTAGACATTGTTCGCAGATGAAATATTAAATTCAAACCAGGAGATAGTGTATATTTGCTTTTAGAAAGGTTAGAGGACTTAAAACAAGCTTCTAAAGTAAGAGATGAAGAGTTGTTAGGAGTGCTCCCAGAAATATTACAAGAATCAGCGCTATTGTGGTACAGAAACCGAACAGTAGATTGGGAAACGTGGAATATATTTCTTAAGGACTTTAAAGAATATTATTTACCCCTAGATGAGGAAGATGCCCTTCAGGATGAAATCCGAAATCGTACGCAAGGTCCGCGTGAATCTATAACAGACTATACTAATGCAGTGCAAACCCTTATAAGGAGGCTGAATACCCCCATGAGTCCCCCTCAAGTTTTGAAGATGCTTATAAAGAATTTGAGGCCTGATGTTAAGTTATACATTAGACCTAACGAAGTTAAATCAGTAAATGAACTAATTACTCACGTACGCCAGTATGAACAAATCTTGTTAGATTCAGGAAAGTATGTACCCCCACCTGCGCAAGTGAGATCTACAATGAAAGAAACTGCGTACAAACCGCAAAATCAGATGAGTATTGCAAATTTAAATGTTATTTTGAATTAACCTAAGAAAGGAGAGGAATCCGTTAGGAGGAATGTAAGCGTAAACAAAGACTATAATAAAAGACAAGTAGAAAGGACTATAGATTCAGTGAATCAAAAATATAACCCTGTGCATTCAATACAAGCTAAAACGGTTCAGAAGGATGGAGCACAATGCAAGACCTTCCCTAAGTCTCAACCGAGATTACAGTGTTGGAATTGTGATAAGTATGGACATAGAAAAAGTGAGTGTAGCGCTCCGGTAAGGATTATTTGTTATAATTGTCATCGTGTGGGTCACAAAATATCACAGTGTAGGGTGCCTACAGTAAAGAGAGATAATTCTAATGAGTCCTTATGACAATCGACGAAAATGTTGACGGTTTTGAATATAAACCCAACAGAATTTAATACTACAGATAGATGCTTTGTGGAAGTAATGGTCGAGGATATTACTTTTATAGCCTTGATTGATTCTGGAGCTGACAAGTCATATGTAGGAGAAAAAGGTGATTTCATATGTAAGTTGTTAGAATTTCCAGTAGAACAAACAACAATTAGCAGATAAGACTTATAGTCAACTAGTGGGAGAAAGCGAATTTTCTGTAAAATTGCAAAAAAAAACTTTAAATTGCGGTGTAAAATTATGCCTAATTTAGCAGTTGATATGATTCTTGGACTTGATGCTTTGAAACAGTTGGGACTAGTAGTTGATTTCGACAGTAGAAGTTGGTATTTTAAAAGTGAGCCTACCAATGTATTTAAGTTTGTGAAAACAAAAGAAAGAGATGAGGAGGATCAGTTACATAATATATTAACAGTACCTACTCCTCAAGAGCAGGTTAGGTTAGATATTTTCCTACAAACTCAGTTGAATCTGTTTGAAAAGTGTACAGGACGAACTAACTTAATTCAACATACTATTGATACTGGAGCAGCTAAACCAAAGCAAAGATATTACCCTGTTTCTCCAGTGTTAGAAAAAGTCATACATGATGAGATTGATAAAATGTTAAAAGAAGGAATGATTGAGCCATCAAATTCTCCTTAGGCTTCCCCAGTAGTGTTAGTGAAAAAGCCAGATTCTTCGTGGAGGTTCTGTGTAGACTACAGAAAGGTCAATGAGGTCACAAAAAGAGATATATATAGAACATGTATTAAGCAAATTTTTACAAGCTAGGTATATAAGTACTATAGATTTGAAAAATGGTTATTGGCAGGTTCCTTTGAAGGAATCAAGTAAGGAAAATACTGCTTTTACAGTACCTGGCAGAGGTTTATATCAGTTTACAGTTATGTCATTTGGAGTTCATAACGCACCGGCGACCTTCCAGCGTTTAGTAGAAACAGTATTGCGATCTGAGATAGGAGAGCAATGATTTTGCTATTTGGATGATATAGTTTTGGTTACCCAGATGTTTGAGGATCATTTGAATCTGTTACAAAAAGTATATGGTAAACTTGCAAAGGCAGATCTAAAAATAAACTACGAAAAATCAAAATTTTGCCGAGGTGAGTTAAAGTATTTGGGGCATATCATTAGTCCAGTAGGATAGCAGTGGACCCTGAAAAAAGTTGCTTGTATAGTAGAATGTCCTGCACCTACTAAGATTAAGGAAGTACGTTCATTTTTGGGCTTAGCGTCTTGGTATCGTAGATTTATACCTTGTTTCTCAGAAGTAGTGAAACCCCTAACAGAACTTCTGAAAAAACACAAGAAATGGCAATGGACAGTAGATTGCCAGGAAGCATTTCAGTTACTAAAGACAAAATTAATTAATAGTCCAATTTTGACTCACCCAGACTACTATAAAAAATTAATTTTGCAGGCGGATGCTAGTTTTTCAGGCCTTGGTGCTGCTCTCACTCAATTGGGAGAGAACAATGAAGAAAATGTTATAGCATATGCTAGTCGTACGTTAACTGTGGCCGAACAGAAGTGGGCTACTGTAGAAAAGGAGTTATTAGCAATTTTGTGGGCTGTACAAAAATTCAGACCCTATGTAGAGGGATATCATTTCCTAGTGTATACAGGTCATTTTGCCCTTAAATGGTTGCATAATTTAAAGAACCCTTCTGGTAGATTAGCGCGATGGAGTCTTATGTTGCAGGAATATGATTTTGCAGTTATTCACCGACCAGGTAGATTATAAAAAGTAGCTGATGCTTTATCTAGAAGCAGTGGTAAAGAATAGCCAAGTAAAACTGTAGAGGAAGAATAATGTTTGTTATTACGGCAAGTAGATGAAAGTAGTTGGAAACAAATTCAAGATCCATGGTATCTTAAAAGAAAGGAACAGGTTAGGTTAAAACCAAGACTTAGGCCAGATTGGAAATTAGAAGGAGCAATGTTATATCAGTTACGTTTGGACCAATTAGAACAAGCCTTAGAAGGGACAGTTAATAGGTGGAAATTAGTGATACCTTCAGGGTTTAGAGATAATGTATTAAGGGAGTGTCATGACGAACCTACAGCAGGACATTTAGGTATCACTAAAACTTTCCGTAGAGTAGCTAGTAAGTACTATTGGCCAAAAATGTTTAATGATGTGGCAAAGTATGTGAATAAGTGTGAAACTTGTCAGAAACATAAGGTGGTTCAAAGGGTGCCAGCAGGACCCATGTCTTTTCATAAGAAGGAGAAAATCAATATTTCAATAATTCAGTAATTACATTTGGTGATTCGGTAAAAAATATCGGTGTTCTGATAGACAAAAATTTAACTTGGGAAAATCACATTAACGAAACATGTAAAAAAGTAAACTCGTTAATTCATATGTTTAAAAGATTAAATATTTCCTTACCTACTGCTGTAAAAAAGACTCTAACACAAACCCTGGTTATGCCCCACTTCGATTACTGTGATGTCCTGTTTACGGACTTGAGCTCTAACTTATCCCAAAGGTTGCAACGTGTTCATAATATGTGCGTACGATTCATTTGTAATGTAGGTCTGTTCGATCATGTATCGCCTTCCTTCGATATGTTGCCATGGCTCCGTCTGAATGAGCGGAGAAGGTTTCACTGTCTTTGTCTCCTCTTCAAAATTCTTCATACTTCATCTCCATCATATTTATCTAGCTGCTTCCTTAACCTGTCTTCTCATCACACCCTAAATACACGATCAGAACATAGTCATGTACTCTCTATTCCTCTCCATCGCTCTTCATCCTATTCATCCTCATTCTCTGTATCAGTAGCTCGCCAATGATATTCCATCCCCCGCACGGTCAGAGGCTGTCCAACTCTTGGTAAATTTCAGAGAGAAGTTAACATATTAATTCTAAACCATGTAATTCAGTTTTGTTTTTCATCGTAGTAACTAGAAATCTTAATTGGAGCTCTTTCTGATATTTGTAACCTGTAGCCTAACTTCTTGTAACTATACGTTTTTCTCTTTAGTATTCGTTAGTATAATTTTAAATATCTTAGGCTATAATCCTAATTATTTTCTTTCTCTTTAGTATTCGTTAGTATAATTTTAAATATCTTAGGCTATATTCCTAATTATTTTCTTTTAAATATCTTAGGCTATAATCCTAATTATTTTCTTTGGTATTTTTATATTTTGTAATTTAATTTTGTAATTTTATTTTGTAATTTAAGGTTTTATAGCACTCTAGTTTATAAATTATAACAATGTTTAGTTCTTGGTATTTAAGTATTAAGTATTAATTAATTAGCTGTAATATTATGTATTTGTGTTATGTAATTGTAATGTAGTTTTTTTTACTGGTAGAGCGGAAGAGAAGGCCAAATGGCCTTAGCTCTGCCAGAATAAATAAACATAATAATAATAATAAAGAATAATAAACCCTGGACCACTGTGTCTACTGATTTATTAGGGCCCTATCCCAGATCGAAAAATGGTAATCGGTATATAGTTGTCTTTCACGACTGTTTTAGTAAATATGTGGAATGTAAAGCATTAAAATATGATAACACGAAAACAGTTTTGGAAGCCTTCTATGGGCTTATAATCTTGAAGTGGGGAGTTCCTCAATATTTAATTTTAGATAATGGAAGGCAGTACACTAGTAAACTTTTCCTAACAGTAACTAAATCTTTTGGTATTACTTCATGTTTTGTACCATATTATTCTCCTCAAGCAAATCCCACAGGAGAGTTAATCGTGTATTAAAGACAATGATTTGCAGTTATGTAGATAAGGATCATACGACCTGGGATAGGTACCTTAATGAGATTGTGTTTGCTATGAATTCAGCAGTACATAATTCTACGGGATGTAGCCCGTATCTTATTAATTTTGGTAGAGAAATCCAAGCACCTAGTATATCAAATAAGATCGAAAATCAGTCGATTATTAAAGAAAATCCTAAAGAGTGGTTGAAGAGATGGGAAAAACTAAAAGAACTATACATGTTTATTCGACACAATCTTGAGTCTGCATATAAGAAAATGAGTAAGCCATACAATTTGAGAAGAAGAGAAATAAGTTTCAGACCAAGTGATTTAGTGTTACGAGAGAACTTTACCCTGAGCTCCGCAGATAAAATATTTACAGCGGGTCTCGCTCCAAAATTTGTGGGTCCCTTTATTGTCAAGAAAATAATTGGAGCAAATACTTATGAACTAACAAACAAATATAATAAGAAGATGGGGAAATGACATTTGAAAGATGAAAAAACATTTTCCCCAGTGTAAATTGTTATGAAAAAAAAGTTTCCTGTTATCAGCAAACATTTCTTTTGTATAAGGTGGTGGCGACTGTAACGAAGTGAAAAGTTACCGAACAATGTCTATCGTACTCGCTGGGTACCACAGTATAGTAGTGAACGCTTTATTTAATAAAAGAAGTGACTTGTTACAGATAGCGCTGGAGTCGGCGCTTGCGAATATTTTAAAGAAAAAGAGAGGGGAGAGAGAGGTCGAAGAGTCGTCTAGGAGTGGCCGTCGAGAACGAGAGAAGGAGGTCCAGAGGCGAGGAGCGTCAGGCAGAGTGGCCTGATATAGAGTCGACCGTTATAAGTTGTAACGGATTAAAGTCATCAGGAGACTGGAAGCAAAGCAGATCGACAATAGTCAGTCGTCGTTATTAAGTCGACGCAAGTTGTGGGCTGTTGCAGTTCTGGAGTGAATTTATATCAACCTACAAAACTTTGTGGATGCAGAGGCTGTTGGTTTGGGTCTTCGAGATCTGCTTGGTCGTCATCCAACGGCGGAGGTTGGACGTCGCGTGGCCTGAAGGGTCACGAGCCACATATTACCTACCCAGAGAACGACGAATCGCCTTGGATATCATTACAACCGTGAGTGGATGCTGTTGGAGAGATATGCTTCATGGATCGCCTGTAGGGGACGTCAGGCATTGGGACGGTTACGTCTGTGGAATGCACGAGGCAGCGAGACAGCTATTACATCACACCACAGATAAGTACCTTGAACCATAAATTCTTTCCCCCGTGTGTACCCATTCAGTGTAGGAGTAAATAAACTGAGACAAAAAGACTCTAAATCGACATCCCGTTGAGGATTCGTCTTCTAAATGAGATTAGCGTCATTCAGAAACTATAGTATAACCAGTAATGCTAATGAAGAAGAATAAGTACATATATATAGGAAGTTCAAATGGATGGAGGTTCAATTCAGACGGAATACGGAATCTGTAATTATAGATCTAAAATTTCGTTATGAAAAGCACTGGATTTCTGTATGCATAAATTAATACAGAAAGACTTTGTTATAGAAAGGAAGATCATTATTTTTCTATGCACAAATTAATACAGAAAGACCTTGTTGTAGAAAGGGAGATTAGTTGTCTAGGACTCAGATGAAGTAAGATATACAGGCTTTCTTCTAAAAAACAGATTGGGTTAAAGCTAAGAAGTATTCTCATGGTAGAAGTTTTGAGATTACGCAGAAAGTGTGTAAGGGAAAAAGAAAGTAACGAGATAAAAAGAAAAGTAGGTCTTCCGGAAATAATTTTTGGTATACATCTAGATTGCACGTTAAAGTACTTGTCTCAGTTACAGTTATTAGGAGTGTATGATCCAGAGGACTGGGGAGATAGAAGTAAAAGTTGGACCGCAGAATTCCATAGTCAGTTGGAGAAGAAGACCGGAAAAGACCGACTTTATTTCTTGTTTATATTGTATTATATATTTTTAAGGTCTCTCAAACAAAGATACAAATGTACTTAATATTCAATAAAATTTTGTTCGCATGTTTCTTGAAAAGCTTGACTATTTTACATGAGTATAAAGTGAAAAACCTTCCTAACCTTGATCCACCCCTTCTTCGGCTAGAGCTACCGGCAATAACCTATGTGACATGTTTTGGAAGGTTAAAGTCAAGTTCATGGTTGATTACTTATAAGAGTGGGTGACGCCTGGTTAAATAAATATTCTCACTCTATCTATAAAATAAAATAAATCTGTCACACACCTTACTAATCTGTTTCATCACAACACCTTCAATCCACTTATTCCTTGAACGATAATCTTCTACTAAAGCTGGTTGATTTATATACAAATACCAAGTTTGATTACCATTGAAGTAGGGTTTTTTCTCTCTTGTTTCTGTAAAACACTGCTGCACAGTTCAGGTCTCAACAGATCAAGTCTGCTTCTTAGATTTCCGCCAAACATTTTTTTAGCATTTCATTATTGGTTGAATGTAGAGAGTTATGGAAGTCAAACAATTCCACTTGGAGCTAATGATACATTCACCCCTTTTCTGAATACCTTTCGAAACACACATTTCTGAACATACTTAACTAAATTCTCCGCCTGGCCATTTGATTGTGTATATGGTGCAGATGTCTTGTGCTCTACTCCATTGTTCCTTAGGAACTCTTGAAACTGAGCCGAATTGAATGACGGTCCATTATCACTGTCTACGAAAAGAGATAAGCCAAATCGTGCAAATAATGACCTCAGATTGTCAATTGCCAGATGGGCCGCGGTTGAGGCAGTTTCAAGCAACTTAGAATGAGCATCAATCACTATTAAATACATTCTTCCTTGGAATGTACCAAGTGAAGGCTCTCCCATGGTTTACTGGGATACTGCCACACATGTAACTCTGCTTTAGGTGGGTTTGGTCGTTCCAAAAGACAAGAAGAACAATTATTTGCAATACGTGCAATGTCTAAATCAATACCAGGCCAATAAATATAGTTACGAGCAACACTTTTCATTTTAACTATGCCGAAGTGAGAATTGTGCAGTTCTTTTAACATGAATGCCTGAAGAGACTAAAGCTCTATCTACAATGTGCAGTAGGCAGTTGGAAGTCGGTAGTCGGCAGTTTGCAGTTGCAATCGGCCGCTTGGGAGCAGCACTCGAGCCGTCTACAATATGCAGTCGACATTGTGGTTAGGGAAACATTTTACAGTATAAAAAAGGTGGAGGAATCGCTTTATAATTGCATAATATATTATGTTATAAACACATATTCCTTTCTCGTTGTATGTTAATCTGTGTATTTGCACTAGTAAATAATTTTCAATCTCGTAATATGTTACTTGCAGTCGTGCAGTTGGTAGTCAGAGATGAATTTCTCGACTGCCGACTACTGACTACCAACTTGGTAGTCAGAGATGATTTTCTTGACTTTCGAATACTGACTACCAACTACCGATTGCCTGCTGTCGATTGCAACTGCACATTGTGAATGGGGTCCATTACTCACCACACGTTATACTTCCACTACCGACTACCAGCTACCAACTTCCGACAGCCGACTGCACATTGTGGATGGAGCATTAGGCCCAAGATTATACAACTCACTAATAAGAGCTCATTCTGAACTATATAAACTAAATTTACACAGATTGAAGAAAATAACTTGTAAAATTTATTAAACCTAATTCATACTCATTTTACAATATCCCAATATTTTTGCTTTTCATTTTGGCTTATCGTGCTTGTCATTCTTCTCTAACACATAATATATATGTTTTGCTCTTGATTAATATTATTTACCATTTGCCTTGTTTTGTGTGTTGTATGCCAGGTATGTGTGTTTTGTATGTAGCGTCGCTTTGCCCTGAATTTTTTGTTTTATAATTTCCAGTGGTCACTGTTTTCTGTTGCTGTGCCCGAGCACGAGCTTTTGCTCATTCGGGCATCAGAAATGAATGTATGTTTTATGTTTTACGAAGATAAAATAAAGAGTAAACAAATAAAAAATAATAAAAGGTATTACCACACGATAACCCCACATATTACACCCATTTCCACAGTTAGCTCGTTCCGTCTTTGATAGAATGCTTGGAGTTCCTTATCTTCCCCTGACAGGTAATTGGACCACCCATGCATAACAAAATTGTACACTTTTTCAGTAGTTGGTCCTTTTATGTTTCTATTTTTACCGGTTCACAGTCAATAGGAGCCGAACCTTCCTTAACACACTGCAAACATGTTCCTAACTAGGCTAATTCATCACTTGTTACATCCTTATGTTTTACCTCTAAAGGTAGGCGTTTTCCTCAGACTTAACATATTTAATGTCAAAAATTTAACCTGATAAAAACAAGGCATAGCTTTGCAGTCTACCGGCTGCGAACACTTGAATACACTTCTTAGAACCAAAAATACTTAGTAAGGGTTTGTAATCACATTTAGAATAAAATGTCTACCGTACAAGTATTGGAGGTATTTTTACACAAAAGACCACTGCAGTTGCATCTTTATCTATTTGTGAATAGTTGCGTTCAGATGGAGAAAATGTACGAGAACTATACGACACAGGACGTTCAATGCCATCTGAATCTATTATACTCAATACACTGCCCAGCCCTGTTGAGCTTGCATCCACCGTTAATATAGCTGGTGCCTTTGGATCATAATGGGTCAATACTGGTGGTGTTGTGAGTAAATTTTTAACTTTATTAAAGGCTTTCATACACTCTTCATCGAAAACAAAAGGAACATCTTTACTCAGAAGATTGTATAACGGACTCATGATACCACTTAAATTTGGCACAAACTTTCCATAATACTATACTATTCCTGCTAAAGCTTTTACTTGAGTTACATTTTTGGGAACAGGCGGTTCAAAAATAGCTATTTCCTTAGACTCGCAGGTTTGTAAACCATCTTTATCTATAATGAATCCGAGATTCTCCTTGTTTTGCAAAAAAAGTCATACTTTTCCCTTTTAACGACAAATCCACTTGAAGAAAGGCGCGATTTGAATATGAGTGTCATTGTAAATGCAGAAATCAAAATATCATCTAAAACCATACTACTCGTGGTAAGCCTTGTATGGTTTGGTCAATAATTTTCTGAAAAAAATACTAGGACCACTATTTACCCCATAAGGTAATCTTTTGTAAGCAAACAACCCCTTATGAGTAGATATGGTACACAGTTTATGTGATTCCAGTTGCATATAACAGTGGCGACGAGGAGAAAAATTCATAACAGTGGCGACAAGGAATCGAGGATTTCAAAGTACGCATGCAGGGAGCTGTGAATACAGAGTGAAACAGACGCCATTAACCATCATTCTGTTGGACTACAGTTGGGGGACGGTGACGCAGATCGGAAAAAGTTTATAATAAGAAGAAAACTCGCACAAATGTGAATTTAAACTAAGTCTTTGCTGTAGTCCATCAGTGACTTCATTCTGTTTAGACAGACAGAAAAATGGTATCTTGTGCACTTATTGTCACATAGTTTACACACGCAGTCTTCTGTAGGATCATGATACTCGGTTCTTCTGCAAAGCTTATGGTGAAAACCATGCATTGCCAGTCTTGTTATGGCACTGCGGAATTTATTGTTTGGACCTATCCAGTTTCGGTTCATCATCGCTTCAGTTGAGTAGAACTCTTTCCAAATTTCTCTTCTTTTCTGCTGCCTGTCCTCTTTTAGTTGGATTTTTGTGGCGTAGAAGCAGGAGTCTGATGCGTAGGTCTTCTATTAGGAATGTCTCGCGCGCCAATTCATATGCCAATCTCGACGGAGCGAATTTTGAAGTCCCCAATGCTGCTTTTAAGAATCTTGCTTTCACCTTCTCTATGGTGTTTAGGTCTCCGTAACTGATTTCTTTCCACATCGGCTCTATCCCATATGTTAGAACAGGCATTATCTTAGCGTAAAATAGTTTCATCGCCGTTGAACGAGAGATCTGTGTGATTTTATTTATGTCATGTATAGCAATGATAGCTGCTGCTGCTCTTTCTTTGATATGTATTCGGAAAGATTTTGCCGTTGTTTGGAGAGTCACTCCTAGGTATTTGAAGGCATTTGTAATTTTCAATGGTTCGTTTTGCAGTTCGATATGGTCATCTCCTGCCACTCTTCCACCCTTTCTGAAGATAATTTGCAGGGGTTTTGTTTCATTGACCTTAAAGTTGTTTCTTGCAGCCCACGCTGCGAGGTTATTGATAGAGTCCTGTATTTCTTTCTTGTCTGTTGAACCGAGAACCATATCATCAGCGTATATGTACATTTTTGTTTCTGATGTGCAGATGTCTGTTATATTTGCCGTCATTATATTGAAAAGGAGGGGGCTTAGAGGGTCCCCCTGTAAAACCCTTCTGGTTTGCGTGACTTCTTTGATGTCTGCACTGTGTCGTCTATCTTTATGAAATTATGTGCCAAGATGTTATGTATAAGTGGGATGGTGTATGTATCTAGTTCGCCAGTGTTTTCAAGTTTGGTCATCAGCTTCTGTCTATTCACATTGTCAAATGCTTTGCAGTAATCAACGAATACTGCGCAGTATTTCTGTTTCGGCTCTCTCAGTGCATCTCGAATGTCATCAATCAGACATTCTACTGCTTGTAACGTGGAGCGACCTTTCCGGAAGCCAAATTGTTGTTCCGGGATCTGCGCATCCAATGCTTTAGTCAATCCTGTATTCAGGATGATTGATAGCAGTTTAAAAGGGTTGTTTTCTAACGCTATCCCTCGGTACGCGTTCGGATCGTCCGAGTTACCTTTTCCTTTATACAGAATTTTCAGGGTGTCATGTCCCCAAGAGTTTGGAATATCACCTATTTCCAAACATTTGTTAAAAAGTTCTGTTCATGTTATGACTGGATCTGGGCTAGAATCCTTTAGGGATTCATTGAATATTCCATCCGGCCCTCCTGCTTTGTTTCGCTTCAGTTTTTCTATCGTATTCCGGACCTCTTGGGTTGTGATTTCTTTCATTATTTATTGACTTGGAGGTGTTTTTTGTCGTAAGCTTGTTGGTTCTTCTCTGGGTTTAAGATTGATTGGAAATTCGCTTGCCAGGTTTCCATTCATATGTTTGGCGAATGTGTTGATTTTCTTCTTCATAGCGCTAAGTAGGGGTCCCTTTCCGCTTCTGCTGCTACTTCTAGCTCTTTTCTTTTTGTGAATTCATTTCTCTTTTGTTTTAACAACAGTTTGTATTTACTTCTGGATTCTGCGTAGGCTCCTAGGTCTTGGATACTGCTTGTTGAGAAAAAAGCTTAAGTCTATGTTTCCGGGGAGGAAAATTAGGACTTAATTTTGTCACGCAGAGGTGAGAGTGTGGCAACATCGAAATTGCTAGGACTCGTCTGTGAATTTGATGCAAGTCAGGAGAATTGGGCATCTTATGTGGAACGTTTTGAACTATTTTGCGAGTAAAGTAAAAACTGATAAAAAGGTGTGCACGTGTAAAGACATATTCCTTAGTAAGAAATCTATGTATGCCAGACGAACCGTCTACAAAGAAGATGGAGTATATTGTAAAGATTCGTACTCAAAACCTTCATTTATTGCTGATCGGTATAAATTGAGCAAAAGAAACCAGTTTGAAAATGAGACAGTTTCGGAGTATATTGCGCGTTTAAAGCAATTATCTTTCCATTGTGAATTTGGAACATCTCTTAGTGACTATTGGCGTAATCGAATGGTGAGTGGCGTACTTAGTGAGTCGACAAGACAGAGGGTATGGGAAGAACCTTCTCTAACCTATGATGAAGCAGTAAAAATTATCCTGTCTGTGGAGACGGCTGAGAAAAACGCATCAGTTCTGGGGGCCAGTAATATCACCGGGGGCGGTGGCCAGTTGCAGCGGATGGCAGCATCTCATCGTCGGAATGCCGGGGGCAGGCCACAGCAGCAGGAAGGCAGCAGCTATAGCTATGAACCAGCACAACCCAGTGGCAGCAATCAGCAAGTGAATTGGGGAGTGAAGTGTTTATGTTGTGGGAAAGTTGGGCATATGTCTGAAGATTGTCGTTTACGTGGTTTCGTTTGCAACAAGTGTGGTAAACAAAACCACATTGCTGCAGTTTGTAAATCTACACATAGATCTATCCAGACTAAGGGTCAATCTAAATACAAGAGCAGCTATAAGAAATGAACGAAACATAAATATGTGGGAGCGGATTCTCAGTTTGAAGAGACATCCGAACCTACAGATGAAAACCTAGATGGTGTTGCTAAACTATATGAAATTAAACCAACTATCACTAGGTTGAGTGGTGAAAAAGAGTTTAACACGGTTTAATTCTGTAAGAGTTGATCCAATTAGGTTAGAAGTCAGTATAGAAGGGTAAGGAGGAGTAATGGAGTTAGATACGGGGGCAAGTGTAAGTGTATGTAACAAGGAATTTTATCGAGATAATTTAAATTAATTAGACTTGTTACCGACTGATTTATCTCTTAGCTCCTATACTAATGAGCCTATTGTACCTATAGGTAGATTATGTGTCTCAGTGGCATATAAAAATGTTCAAACTGAATTTGATCTGTATGTAATTGAAAAGGGGTCTCATCCACTTATGAGACGTGATTGGCTTCAAGCTTTAGGAGTAGACATTTAATTTAAATCCAATTTGTTCGAGTTGAAGAAGTCTAAGTCAACTATGCTAAGGGATAACACTTTTATTGAAACAAATGTAAACAAATTAATTCAAGATTTCACTGAAGTTTTACCGATCAGCTAGGCGAGTACAAGGGTGAGCCAATTAAACTCTAGCTAAGAGAAAATGCCATACCGAAATATTGTAAATGAAGGCCGTTACCATTCACCTTTAAGTCCAAGATAGAAGCTGAACTTCAACGCTTAGTTGATGCTGATGTATTGTCTCCAGTAACTAGTAGCGAATATGCAACTCCGATCGTAGCTGTTCTGAAAAAATGTGGTTCTCTTCGTATATGTGGAGATTACAGAGGTTTGAATAAGGATCTTGAAGTGGAACATTACCCATTACCAAGAACTGAGGAGTTGTTCACTGAGTTACAAAAGAGTGAAATGATTACACAGTTGTTACAGTTAACATAGTACCGTGCACCACCATTAAGAGGTTTATTGGAGACGCATATTTACAGATGACAAGGCAATCCGCCATCATGGGAACTCTCTATCTACCGTTGGCGGGAGCGGGATCGCTTCTTACTGGTCGAGCTACGGCCTTCTTTATTCATTAATTGCCACACAGAACATTAACGGAAATATAGATAATAAATTACATACATATGTAACAGTTTTCATCCTTCATTGGTATCCCTCCCTTTCGGAAGATTACCATTTCTGTCTTTTCCTGGTTCATTTGTAGTTCGTTTCTGGCGGCCCAGTCCTCTAGAGCGTCCAGACCTTTTTGTAGGTCTTGTCGGCTTGTAGAGGCCATCGCCATGCCGCACAGTGGTCCGGATCGGAAAAAAAAGCTGACAAAAATCGATTTTGAACTTTAATTTAGAAACGCCAAACAACTGTCCAAGTATAGTATGATTGTCAGTGTACATTAATTTCACTTTATGTTTCGAAATTGCTTCTTGGTTTCTCAGTTATAATACTGCAAAAGTGGCATAACTCTTAGTTCCTGAACCGCTCACTTCTGTAAGTAAACTTTGCAATATCTTTCTCACTTGAAAATGAAACTCAAGGTCTATAATATTGTACCTGTAGATACTTTATAATGTGCTCTATCTATTAAAAGCACGATTGTCGAATTTAGATTATTTATAAGGACTTTTACATTAATTTTAATAAAACCTAATTTTCTTCAAGAAAAAAAAGTTTTGCTTGACTTTTAAAAAAATGTATACATATGTATCCTATGAAATTTACGCAAGTATTAAAATGAAGTCTTGACAATATTTCCTTAAAGGTTTCATCGCCAAATCCCGCCAACTCCGTGAATGAGAAGGCCGAGAATGTTTATATGTGCGCTCTGAGGATAAACACTCGCGCGAGATAAGGGGCTGTTCAGGGATGTCTTGCAGCCAGAAAACCGAAATGATCATCAGTTGTGAGAAGTATTTGATTAGTGGTGGTTGTTTGTATTGTGAATAGAGATAAATGAGTTTCATTGTCAATCGTAGTGAACTTCATAGCAAGATTCGTGAAAATAAAGATCAATCTCGCGCGCGGCAGGAAAAGTTTGTGATGCATCTAATTAATAACTTTCAGTTAAATGTTGACGATAGTGTCGAGAAAACAATGTACAATAGTGTAAGGAAGTTTTTTCTGCCTTATTTTTACCGCTGGAAAAATGTAATTTTTTGGAAAGTTTCTTGTATAAGAAATATTCAGAGTGGTTGAAAAAAGATGTGATTTCAAGAGTGACCAGAGCGTACTTCATCTTTCGTGCCTCCTCGCCTTGTAGACAGTAAAACCCGAATTATTGCGTAGAAAAAATCGAGAACTGCATTTACACGATTCTGCAGGCCTATTCGAATGCAGTGGGTTCATGAAACATCAGAAATTTCTCGGGCGAAAAAAGATCATATAACAAATTGAAATTTTAAATAACTTGGTTATAAATAACACCTAAGTGCGTTATTCCTTAATATTATTAATGATAGATGGAAAAGTATGCTTTAGCAAAATCTTAAAGTGCTATATTTGTAGTGCCAAGATTTCAGAAATGAACAATTTACAAACAATAGCACAGAAGCCCGTCGACAATACAGCTTGAGTTTGGATTATCAGTTCTGCATGCCCACATCCGATTTTTTAAAAGTCTCCTCCATATTTCCTATCGCCTGGACTTTAAAAAGTGGAAAGCGAGCTTGAAAGATGGTACCCGAGACCTATTGGAAATAAAAAAAAAGTAGTGTAAGACAAATTCAGAACCAGATTAGGTCTTCTAGTTGATATTCCGAAGCCTGGTTATGGAACCACCAATGATGGTAACACTGCCCAAAGGTTTTTTTTTGAAAATACTCAGTTTCCGAAATAACTGGGATAGACTTAGAGTTAATAACTCATTTTGGAATAATTTTAAAAACTGTTTCCTCCGGTCGTGAAATTAATTGTTCAGAGTTCAACCCCTACCGCAGCGAAACAGCAAGTTTATAAGTACGGCTGTACTCGTGGTATTAGGCCTACATGCCACACACTCTCCACAAAATAATTATCCATGGATCTTCCATTATAGAAGCTCCTATTCTGCCGATTGGGGAACTTTCAGAAGAAGCCTTAGAGGCAAGAAACAAAGACGTAAGAAAATATAGGGAAGACCATACCAGAAAATCCTCAAGAATTTCCAATAATTATGACTTGTCCCACAGACTATTGCTAAGCTCTGAACCAGTAATTTCCAGCACAGGAGGTCTACCAAAGAAGAAAAGAAGACAGTTAGCTCAGGAAGTGTGTAATTTATTGGCAATACCCAAGGATGAAACGGAGCAGAAAGGAGAAGAAGCCGACAGCGACTCATCCGGATCAGAGGATGAATGAGTATTTTTTACCTGTAGGCCTAAGTACTGTACTTTTATGAACTAAAACAACAAATTGACCTAATATTAGTACTTAGTTTAAAGTTTTGTGCTAAACTATTTCAAATTGTTATGGAAAATATTTTTGTCCGCTTTTTTTCCGATTCGGACCACTGTGTGCCGTCTGCATAAATATAGATAGAAACCTCTTTTGCATTCTCTTGCACCCCCTTTACTGCGTCGTGCGTTAAAACCTTAAATAGTATTGGACTGAGTGGGTCCCCCTGCAGTACCCTATTTTTCTGGCTTATCTACTCTGACTTTACCACATTATAATCTATCTGTATGTTGGAGTTGAGTCTGGTCGTCCATGGTTCGTTTAGCATCTTTTCTAATTTCTGTATTATCTGCTTGATGTTTGCTGTTGTCTAAAGCTTTCGTGAAATCTATAAATATTACGTGTAATTTCCGTCTTTCCTGCTTTACTTCATCTTGTATTTCTTTTATCAGACCTTCTGTTGCCATTATTGTGGACCGCCCCTTCCAGAAACCGAACTGTTCGAATTGTGGGGCTGATCCTCCACACTAGCAATTTTTTAAGTACCTTTAGGGCTTTCGCTTCTAGTGAAATCCCCCGGTATGTCTCCTGGCTGCTTGTAACCCCGATCCCTTGTATAACATCTTGATAGTTGACTTTCTCCAATCTTCCGGTATATTACTGCTCACTATGCATTTGTTGAATAACGCTATCCATGTTCTCGCCATGATTTCATACGTCTCCTTCATATGTTCAATGCATATGCCATCCTAGGAAACTCGGAGGGATTACAAAAAGAGCAGAAGAGAATAAAAAGAACTACTGAAAAAGAAAATGTCTGAATACATAGAGAAGGAAGCAAACAAAGTACCAGAGGATGCTGAAAGGGACCCTTTCCAAGCAATTCTCCTAAGACAACCCCGGTATGCGACGAACATACACGTGGAAACATGGGAAATGCACGCAAAAAATAATATCTCGGAAGGAAAAGAGACCCGATTTCATTGGAAAGATAGACAGCAATAATCCTTGCCCGTATTTCACGGGGAAGAAGTGGAACTTGTTGTAAGAAGACTCAAAACTTGAAAGGCCCCCGACCCGGATGGCATGCATTGATCATATGAAGGAGACGTATGGAATCATGGCGAGAACACGGATAGCGTTATTAAACAAATGCATAGTGAGCGGTAATATACTGGAAGCAGTACATAGTCTGTACGATTAATATGTCCTTCGTCCTTAACCATTATTCTGAAGTGTCCTATGTGTGGCTTCACTAGGCATGCTAGTCCTCCTGCTGGTCTTCCTCTCTCCCCTTGTCTACCCTGGTTGTGTATATTGTAGAATCCTCTGATATTTACTTGTGATTCTTCACGGACAAACGTTTCTGTTAGGGTGCACATATCATATTTATCGAATATGTTTTCTGTCATATCCTTGATTCCTGGTTTCAGCCTTTCTATGTTCCAATTTAGTACTTATATGTATTTCCTGTCCCGTTTATTGCCTTGCTCCCCATATTTTATTGGGGCACGAAAGGGCTGGCACTTTATTCCGCTGGGACAGAAGTCCTCCGAATATACTAGTTCTTCGTATTTTAGTGGCACTCCGATTTTGAATGCTTTAGCTGAGTCCCTTTGTCGGAATTTTTTAAAACAGCTTCCTTCTTTGCCGTTTTTCTTTAGGTATCCTATGATATGTTGTTCTTCTGTGTCTTGCGTTAATCTGGAGATGTGTAGCCATATTTTTCTTTCTACTGCTTTGCGCTAGTTATTCCCCTCCTTCCGTCCTCTTCCTGTTGCCTCTTGAGGTTTTTTCCCAGTTCCTGTATCTTGGCTCGTTTCCGTTTCTGCCCGCTACGTATGTTTATTCCTCTTTTCCGGCGTTTAGTTCCTCCTCCTTTTGTTCTCTACCTAAGTTTACCGTATTATTATGCTCTTCTAGTTTTCAAGTTGGCCTCCTCTGTTGCTAGCTCCCTTTGATAGCTCCCTTCAAAGTATCAAAGATGTATGTGTGACACACTTTGACATTGTTATGGACGGAGGACTTCTTTTGCACAAAGTTATTTGGCAAAGAGGTTCCACGATATCTGCCATTTGTGATGGATATGTCAATTTTGTGAACAGTCGCTATCGTGGAAGGTGTTGCACTGTAGTGTTTGAAGGGTACACGAGCTCATCCTCAAGTACAAAGGTCGCTGAGCAGCAAAGAAGGTACCGTCTCAGCAAGTCAGCCGACATACATTTCAATCAGGAGACAGTCATAACTGTGAAGCAGGAAGACTTCCTGTCAAATGTCTACAACAAAAGTATTCTGATTAACGTGCTGAAAGTCACACTACAGGCACATGGAGTCAGAACCCTACAAGCACAGAATGACGCGGATGTCCTCATTGTAGACACGGCTGTGGAGTTGTCACATACCACCGCTGTTGCAGTTATTGGTGAGGATGTCGACTTGACAGTCCTGTTTATGGCCAAAACACCTAGTGACCAGGACATAATTTTCGTCAAGCCTGGACGTGAAACATAAAACCTACATTATTTCCGAGCCAGGAGCTTCAGACCCAGGGGCTGCGAGACATACTATACTATTTCTACATGCCTCCACTGGGTGCTATACCACTTCAGCAGCCTGCCGAAAGAGTAAGCTGGGATTTATCAAACTGGATTTGAAGTCTCCTGACGTCCAGGGAGCTGCTGCAGTTTTCTCACACCCTTCCTCAACCAATGATGATATAGAGGAAGCTGGGGAAAAGTGTATTTTGAGGTGGTACGGGGCCCCACATAACGAGAAATCTCTAAACTCTCACCATTATTAATCCTTTGTAAAATCGGTAGCCAATATCAAACCGGACATCTCATGCCTCCTACCAACTGAGGGGACAGTGAAACAACATTCTCTGAGGACATATCACCAAGTCCAGATGTGGTTGGGACATGAGCTGCCTCCTCAGCTGTATGGCTGGGAGTTAGCCACCAACAAATTTCTAACCCCGGTGCACAGTGAGCAGCAGGCAGAACTGTACATTATATATTATATACCTTGAATATAAGTATTATTGTCTTTGTAGAGGGTTATTATGGCTCCTAAATAACTATAAAGATTCAGCAATCCTCGATAAATTGTGAGTTTTGAGTACTATCAAAAATTTTCATTATATTATATATATATACATAGTAATTGTATTTCCGTAGGGATGATTGATGGTCCTCTCAAAGTGGTTCCACTAGATTCGGGGTATCGAAAATAGTATAAACGACACCAAACAATATTACTTTTGAAGAAGTACACATATACTTGAAAATATATTATAAATACATATACTGTATATACGTATAATTTCTTTCTCTGCCACTTACATATAATAAATACTATTTATACATATAAATATATATAATACTTATATATTGGATTTTATTTAGAGTTTGAGCAGTGGAAGGACGGAAAATACGAAAGTTAAGTTTTTCTGCAAAATCACGGAATTTACACATAAAGTTAAAATTGCTCTAACTTTTGAACGGTTGGAGGTAAAAAGTAAACTATCATACATTCTCGAAACAAATTTAATTTTCTACAACTTCCTTCCTTATGACTATTTCGTTAGACAAAGGGCCGAAGAGTTAGCTAATTAAATAAGGTAAAAAACGCGAGGCAAGTTTATTTTTTTTCAAAATTAGCTAATTTTGAGCGCGGATATCTCGGAAACTAGGAGAGATTATCGAAAAATGAATGGACTCAATCTTGTGGAGCATTTTGTCAGCTTTAAGTTTGTATAGAACGTTCTTAACGCTAGTACCCATAGTTTCCGAGATATAAGCGAAAAACCGAAAAAAGGACCCGCTCACCTCCTAGGAGTGGGGACTTTTAGTATGTTTACCTCCTTACTACTCCAAACAACGTCCCAAAATAAAAAATTGTGTTCCTACCATTTCCCCCTACAACTTTTCATTGACTGGACTAAAAAGAATTGTCTTCGAAGATAAAATAAAATCATTATTCGCTTTCAAGAACTACTGTCGTGTTGGAAAAACCATAAAAATATCCCACTACAACAAATTTAAGTTCCTCTTCCGGTCGATGCGGTTATAACAGTCAACTTTTGGGGTTAAAAGCTTCCACAAAATGCTATTCGACCGATTTTCAATGTAGTCAGTAATTATTTGAAGAGGAAATAATCGTAACTAAAGGAGAGAATAGGAGAGAAATTAAGTGCAATGTTAATATCCACATAAATTAAAAAGCAAATTGAGGAAAAATAAGTTCCTGAAAAAAATTAGTTCGCTTATGTAAACAGACCGTTCCAAACAGAATCCAGTATCAAATTGTACCCTATCCATAAGAAAACTTCACTTTGGAATTGGAGATAGGATCGAGAATGCCAAGGAAGAATGAAAGTCGTATTTAGTATCGTATTTTCAGAAGGATGGGTGTGGTGTTGTGCTTGCTCATGTTGGCTCGGGTGGCAGTACAAATATAACATTCTTTGTATGTATGTAATGTAAACAGAGCCAATAACTATCTTCAAATAAGAGCCAATACTGTAGTTATATGATTTTTCGTTATTCTTTACTTCCGTCTAAATATTTTACTCTATTTCTCTATTTATAATAATATATCCGGTACTGGGAACAGGTTTGCGGATGATATAATTTTATTCAATACATAAATCTAAAAAATAGATCCACTAAGGTAAGTTATGTTGAAATTCTAATTGTTGTATATTAACACTAATAATGCCCTTGATCCTCGGCTTTTTGTTTTATTTCAATTTATTAGCAGGTTGTCTATAAAACGGGCAAAGGCTTAAGTGTCCGGCACTGGGGCAAACTCCCCTAAAAATAAATATTTTCGCTTTTATAAGCACCTAAAAGTCCGAGCCCTAGTTATGAGAATTGTAGTAATGTAGGCTACAGGTAAAACACATTGATGCTTCTGGCTATGCCCGATTGTCTTTCCACTGTCGTAAATAGGGTGCGTTTGCAGTCCACCGATCGGATAGGCGCCAACCTACATAAATGTAGATATTTTTGTATTTTCCGATCAGTTCCTTTTACGAAAATGGTCACGGACAACCCTAGCTAGTACTTGCTCAGCGGCAGTGAGAACTCTTATCCCTTTCGTGGTTAACTGGAATCACAGGTTATGATGCGGGGAGAAATGTTATAACACCAAATTCATGAATATGTGTGTTTATTTAGTACTTCTTTAACTATTTTTCTTTCTAAGCGATACTCTGGTTTCGTTGCACAAAGGAGTCTGTTATTATCTCAATCAGGGAAAAGTTATTCTTATACACACTTGTAAGCCTATCTTAATTCTTGCGACCTTGATATTTATTTTATGCCGACCGGTACTTACAATGCTGGCAATGTCTATATTTATATACGCTGACTTGTACTTTAAATACCGGAAATGTCTACGTAAACTTCTATATTCAATTTATTACACTGTTTATATTTATGTACGACGACTTACACTCAATGATTACGCGCCCCAACGATCAATAAAACTTCTATCCCAAACTTCCTCTAATTCTTTAGTACGGCGAGGAGAGATTTGCAGTTTATGTCTATTTTGCCTCGCTTCACAGATAAGATAAATACTTATATGTTCAATTATTACGCGCACGAATAATCTTTAAAACTTGTATCAACACTTAACACTCTATTTGATTACGGCGCGGAGAAATTCACATTTTACACCTTTTTGGCAGCGCTTCCCTGATAGAACAGTGTAAAGGCAGGAAATTCAAGGAGCTTTCACAAGGTACCAAACTATAGGTAGATTGGAAATGGAAATTAGGTTAGAATGGACTGTAGATTTCTGAAACCCTTGCCTTTGCCTATACATAAAAAGAGCAAGAATTTATAACGTTCTGGTGAATAAATGATATTTATTTTAACACAAAGAAAAACACTGAGGTTATGATACACTGAAAGATTGTTGAAGTTGATGCTTGAAGAGTTGATGATCTTGAAGAGATGACGAAATTTCTTGATGTTAGAATGTTCTGGTAATAATTAAAACTGTAGCAGTTTGTAATAAAGTTTAAGTTAAAGTTCCAAATAATGTTTATAAATTGGTTGTGATAAAATATTCTCCGTAGAGTGGTAAAGTACACTTACTGATGTGTAATACTTAAAATGTTTATTGTCTATAAATCTTGAAGTTAGGTGAATATTAATTACTTCAGTCTTGCACAGAATCCCTTAAAATTCTCTTTATGTTTGTATTTGAAAGGAATGTATTATATAAGACCTTCAGTAATTTAAGTTAAATAACACTTTGAAATGTGTTGTAATAATGTTTACAAAGAAAACGAAGATGGTGAAATTACAAGCGCCTATATGACGTCACCTTGGCGTGCCTATGCAAAGCGTCCCAAAGCAAATAAAGAAAGTTTACAGTGAAATTCTTCCTTCACGCAGAAATTAATTATAATTAATTGGAATTGTTTCCAATTAAAAGTTAGATAGATGAAATTGAAGATTGTCTTCAAATAAGAGACTTATTAGGAGTCACAAGCTATGTTGTTAGCGTGCCCACGAGATGCTCTTGATGAATGATAAATTAATAATCAAATTTCTTAGCTGAAAATTGATGATTTAAAGATGAAACTCAAATCCTTGCTGGATTGAAGATTCTAGTTGAAAATCAGCTTCCAGATCCTTGGACACTGTAGAATGCTGCTGATGATGATATGCTGGGAATACCCCTTCCCAAGCAGGAACGAATGAGAACCACGACCGTCTCCTTCAGACTCGACGTGTGAACTAACTAAATGAACGCCTTGAACAGTTGTACTGGCCTTGTGAGGGGAATCCCAAATAAACTTAGCAAAATTATATTTATAAGAGAAGGCGTCACAAGTAATTCTGACGTGAAAAGGATACTAAAATGCAATGGACAATAATACCATGGATTTAAAGTATAAATCAAATATAAAAACTATATAAAACATCTATATAATAATAAAAACTTGAATATTTGTTTGAGAAAACTACGTGAGTTTTTTGCTGGAAATTGGCAACATTGAAAATCAAAGCGAGGCAGTATCGATATATTGTCAGATCGAAGTACACTCACGAAATGATTTCACAACGACAAATGACTGTCACCATGCAAATATATGTAATAAACTTATTATTTCTTTTAATAAACAAATAATTGTTTTATAGGAACAATATTAAATATGTAAAGCTGTGAGTATGATGTCAGACACTTTAACATTATTCTAAAGTCCGTGGAACATGAATATCAAATGTGAATATTGCACGGTTTGAATGTGGGGTTAGGTTGCTTACAAACTATCTTAATTAGCTCAAATAATATTTATTATAATAGATTATGCAAAACTAAGTTCAGAATCGCAATCTACGTGTCAAATATTAACTCTGAACATAAATGTGAAAAGATCTACAATGAAATGATTTTAATGTAATGCCGTAATTTTAAGCCTATGTTTTGGCTACGAAAATCATAGTTTTACTTCCAAGTTTTGTGTAATTATACATATTGCCCGCAATAATTATTCAAATAATTATTCAAACAAAGAGAATGTATAATGGAACAAAACTATAATTATTTGAAGTTTCTACCAAAATATTTTTTTAGGTTATATATAATTTATTAAGTATAATTAATCTTCTCCATTTATGGGAAGAGGGGCGAGTTTCACTATTGGTCTTTTATATTGACCTGAAGAAGTTCTGACAGTAGCTACTCTTACGAGTCCGTCAGATCCAGGGTGAATTTGATCAACTATGCCTAAAATCCATTTAAAGGGTGGCACATTGTCTTGAATGAGAAGTACTGGTGTACCAATGGATACATTGTGAGATTTAGAGCTCCATTTGGAACACCTTTGGAGTGTGTGAAGATAGTCAGAAGACCATTTCTTCCACAAATCAACAGTAAAATTATGCAGTGTTTTCCACTGAGAGCGTAATGTGTAACTTCCAGACAAGTCTGGAGATGGCAATGAAATAAGTGGTTTGCCCACAAGAAAATGTCCTGGAGACAAATATTGGAAGTCATCGATCTCTTCATGAAGTGAGAGCAATGGTCGTGAATTAAGGATAGCTTCGATTTGGATCAACAAAGTCGATAGCTCTTCGTAGGTGAGAGTAAGATCTGAAGCCATTAGCTTCAGGTGATGTTTGACTGAGCGTACTGCAGCTTCATGCAATCCACCCATATGAGGAGAGTAAGGCGGAAAGAAATGCCAATTAAGGCTGAGATGTGAGGTAGCATCTTTAACAGTAGCTTGAAATTCAGAAGAGGACCATAAGTCAGCCAACTGTTTCAAATCATTACAAGCTCCAACGAAAGTTGTTCCGTTGTCGGATGTAATGGAATGGGGAATGCTTCTGCGGCTTGTAAATCTAGACAGAGCAGCTAGAAATGCTTTAGAAGTAAGTGTGGTTACTAACTCTAAGTGTATTGCCTTTGTGGACATGCACACGAAGAGAGCAATATATGTCTTGGTAGTAATTTTAGATCTTGGTCCACCATACTTTATTGTAAATGGGCCAGCATAATCTAAACTAACATTTGTAAATGGTGGTATTGGAGTTATTCTGGCGGCAGGCAAGTCAGCCATTTTTTGTTGAAAAGGCTGTGCTTTAAGGCGGAAACATGTGTTACATTTTCCTATTACAGATCTTATTATTCTTCTGATTGAAGGAATCCAGTATCTTTCTCTGAGATGAGCAACAATAAGCTGTGGTCCTGCGTGATGCAGTTGAAAATGTGTATAGTGAATTAAATGCTTTGTGAAATCATGATCACATGGCAATAGCATTTGATGTTTTGATTCAAACGGAAGATTAGATCTTTCCAATCGTCCGCCAACACGTAGGATGTTGTCAGAATCCAAGAATGGGCATAAATTATGAATTTTACTGGAGGTTGGAATTTCCTTTCCAGCTGACAATAGTCTTATTTCTTCAGCATATGCCTGACGCTGGACATTTTTTACACAGCAGTGCATTGAACTTGTTATCTCATCAGGAGATAAAGATCCACTAAGGCGTTGGTTATTAGGTTTTGCATTATGTATGAATCTTAATACATAACCCATAATGCGGAGAGATTTTAAGTAAGAAAACTTGGAAAACCAAGATTGAAAAGTAATATCAACAGTAGTGATATGATCTACTACCTTGACTTCTGGTAGTGGTTCTGAGATAGCTTGTGTGTTATTGGTTGGCCAGTATGAGGTGTCCTTGGACAGCCATTCTGGGCCAATCCACCACAAATCGTTATGAATTAAATCCTCGGGTGTTGAACCTCGAGATATCAAATCAGCGGGATTATCACTTGATGGTACATGTCGCCAAGTAAAGTCTGCAGTATACTCTTGTATATCTGCGACTCTATTTGCAACAAATGTTTTGAGCGTGGTTGGAGATCGACTCAACCAACTCAAAACTATATTGGAATCACTCCACAAATTTACTGAATTAATGTCGAGCTGTAGTGTAGGCAAAACATTGTGTGTGAGTTTGGATAATAAATGGGCAGCTAACAATTCTAATCTGGGAATTGTAACGGCTTTGATAGATGCAATTTTAGACTTTGCACATAGTAAGGATACTTGAGTTTCGCCCTCTTGATTGGTAGAGCGTAAATAGATGCAAGCGCCATAAGCTTGCTCGCTAGCGTCGCAAAATCCATGCAAATCTATTGAAATGGCGTTCGGTATTAATGCAAACCGAGGAATAGCAATTTGAGAAATTGAATGTAGTTGGTTGTGAACCGTCAGCCATTTTGGCGATCGATTCAGGTATAAGTTGATCCCAGGAGGTAGTTTCCTTCCATAAGGATTGAAATATGATTTTGCAATGTGCAACTATGGGAGATATGAGACCTAAGGGGTCAAATATTGACGCAATACAAGAAAGTAGTGTTCTTCTTGTACACTTAACAAAAGGTTTAGAAGAATCTATGGATGTTTCTACTCGCAATAAATCATTAGATGGTTGCCATATTAAGCCTAATGCTTTAATAGAGCTGGCATCTGAGTCACCAAATGTGCGATTATCAAGAGTTTCTCTTGACTCGACTGGTATGTTTTCTAGAAGTTGTAGCAGATTTGAACTCCACTTTCTGGGTTGGAATCTACCCATGGGAAGCAAAGTGTTTAATTCAGGAACCATTTGCTGGGCTTCTTCAATATTGGAGGCGGTTGCCACTATGTCGTCGACATACGTAGAATTATTTATTATGTGTGAAGCTTGTGGAAAATTTTTACCCTCGTCAATTGTAAGTTGTTTAAGGGCTCGAGTTGCTAGAAATGCGGCTGGTGCTGTGCAATAAGTCACAGTCTTAAGATTGAAAATCTTGATGGGCTCTGAAGGTTGTTCCCTCCAAAGTATTTGTTGGAAATGCTGTTGTTCAGGAGATATGAGTACTTGTCTGTACATCTTAGCGATGTCAGAAGTAAAGGCAATAGGATTCAGTCTGAATCGTAATAGTATGGAAAATAGATCTGGTTGGACTGTAGGGCCTACATAAAGTATGTCATTTAATGACTTTTTATTCGTTGATTTAGCAGAAGCATCAAATACTACTCTTAGTTTAGTAGTACTACTTGACGGTTTCATCACCGGGTGATGAGGGATTATATAATCAAAGGTTTCAGGCTGTTCAGATTCCGCAGGCTCCATGTGGCCTAGGGTCTGATACTCAGTCATAAAATCACCATATTGCTGGCAAAGTTCAGCATCATTTGCCAAACGTTTTTCGAGTGAGTTGAATCTTTGATAGGCTTGCTGCTTGGTGCTGCCTATTGATTCTGGTGGGGCATTGAAGGGAAGCTTGACGACATATCTTCCGTCAAGATCTCTTGTGGTAGTTTCTGTGAAGTATGTTTCACAGTGTGTGTCTTGAGGGAAAGGTGCACTATTGGCTACACTTTCGAATTCCCAAAACTTAGACAGTTGATCGTTTATTGATTGATCAACATTTAAAAATGCAGAATATTGTATATCATTATTTGCATTGGCATTAACAGTTTGATTTCTGCGATTTCCTTTGAATGGCCTTGGAGAAGAAAAATTGACAAGTCGTGTGACATTGTCATTGCTAGCTTGATAGAAATTGTCATCTTGATGACTTGAGGTTAAATGCATTTGCATAGAAGCGTTAAGTGATGGTAACTTTCCAGAAAAGGTCCATCCTAACTGAGAATTTTGAATTGTGGGATGATCGTGAGAACTGATTATACCATCCTGCATTATTTTTTAATAAACTTCTACTCCTAAGAGTAAGTCAACACACTGTGGTGTGTTAAAATTTGGGTTAGCTAGGGGGAGATTGGCTGGAATTTGCCAATTCCTAATATCAATATAATTATCTGGCAGTTGGCTGGCAGAAATTTCTGGAATTACAATAGCCTGTGTATCATAATTCCATAGCGTAGTTCTTGACTTGATTTTAATGTTTGTAGTCTTGTGCATATGGGCTTGAGACTCTAAGATGCCTTGAAGTGGCACTCTTTTGGGTAAAGCTTTCAACTTTAATTTGTTGAATAAGCGATTAGTTATTAAATTGCAACTAGAACCAGTGTCTAACAGGGCTGTTGCTTCTACAGGTTGACCATTTATGTCTTCCACAACGATTAATGCAGTGGGATGCAGACATTTTGGGGGGTCTGGTATTGAAGGAAGGTGCAGCATGCGTGTTACATTATTTGGTTGTGCGTTTGACAGCTGATTAGGATTGTGAAGCATTGTACTATGTCTTTCACCACAAATGTGGCATTTGCATACGCCACATTCACAACTATGACCTTTAGTTTGAAGGCATACTTGACATGCTTTATGAGTATTGACGAATCGCATTCTTTGCTCATGGGACATCATTTTGAAATTGTCACATTGATACAATTCATGGATAACATTTTGCCTGCAGCAAATACAAAGAGGGCGTGAACTATACGTTCTGGAGTTGTTGTGATTGTTTTGATTGCTGTTGTTTGAAACAACATTATTATTAGTAGCAGGTTTTTGAGGGGGCGATTGTGTGTAGAATTAGAGTTGTTTGTACAATTAGATTTAGCTTGATATCCTATCGCTAAATTTGTCATCTGAAGGACTCTCACTTTCGACTCTAAGAAACCAAATACTTCACTTAATGTGGGTAATTGATTAGGTTTAATAGAACTTTCCCATTCTTTAATGAAGGCTGAAGGTAATCTATCTAAGATTAACTTGGAGACAATTAAGTCTGTTAGGTTGACGTCAGTCTTTAAGGACTGGAGAGCGTGCATAGTACTTACAAAATGGTCAAGAAATTTTTGGAGGGAATTTGCTGAGTCCTGTTCAACAGTAGGCGTAGTAAACAAATGATCCAAATGTGTGTTCATGACCAATCGATCATTGTCAAAACGTTCCGTGAGTGTTTTCCAGGCAACTTCAAATGTGGAATCTGACACTGGAATATTCTGAATTATACAGAGTGTTTCTGTGGTGAGGCATGATTTCAAATATTGAAACTTGTCAATATTGGTAATATGTTTATTACTTAGAATGAGTGATATGAAAGTATCCCTAAATTCTACCCAAGCTATTGGATTACCATCAAATTGGGGCAGTTTTATTTCTGGAAGTTTAGGAAGAATTGTTTGAGGTTCTGCATGATGGGAACCTTTGCTCGAAGAGTGCCTTGAAAATGATTTTTCTGGCTGATATTTTGACTTATTTTGTGAAATCAAGGAATTAAGAAAACCTAATGCTCGATGATAAGCATTTCAATCTCTTGTCTTTGAACATCTATATCTTGAAAATCATCAGGGGTGACTTGCAAAGCTGAGTCTTCATATGCATCAAATAAATGGAGAAACATGGTTCTCATACTGATTGCTTCATGAAAATTTGCTTCATTCTGAATTTCAAACTCATGAATAGATTGAGCATAGGACATGACCTGGCGATTTAGCCTGTTGATGTGATAAATTTTTTGCTGTATGGCTTTTTGTGCCTTAGATTTAAGATAACTAGCTTCTAGTTTATTTATGTATGAAGTGGCTTTAAGAATAGAATCTTCTACTTCCTCTCTATATGCCTGTTCTACATCTGAAAAGTCTAACTCTTCTATGTTAGTCTGAACATCTTCAAATCTAGCAACGAGTTATGTTAGGTTAGCTTTCCTATCTAAGAGATCATTATAGGTCGCTTCATCATTTACAAGTAGTTGAGGTATGAGGTTGCAAATACGTGTAATTCTTGCTTTTATTGGAGTACGCTTCGCTCTGAAAGCCGCAAGGGTTTGCTCCAAAGTAGTCATTTTGATGATTCAAGTTGAACTTACTTTTAAAATTGAAGTTAAATTAATTGTGCAATTTTGCCCGCGTTTTTGGATTGAATTGAGAAAAGAAACTTCAAGATTTTTAGTACAAGATAATGTGTGGTATGTTGTGTTACACTTTCCACTGTTTTTTTGTTTGTGTTCATGCAACATAAAAAATGAGTAGGTGTTGTGAAACCCTTTTTCACTGTGTCTGCTGTATTTCTCAAATTCTGGTCGTGCCAGGAGAATGGTTTTGACTTACCTTACGTTACAAAATTCTTGCCCACAGGTTTCAGAAAAATTAGGAAATATTTGTCGGAGGACCACTTATAATAAGATTGATAGTTTTAAAGTTCCATAGGCCACTATGGGACAGATCCGGTTCGGAAAGGACCAAATGTAAAGGCAGGCAATTCAAGGAGCTTTCACAAGGTACCAAACTATAGGTAGATTGGAAATGGAAATTAGGTTAGAATGGACTGTAGATTTCTGAAACCCTTGCCTTTGCCTATACATAAAAAGAGCAAGAATTTATAACGTTCTGGTGAATAAATAATATTTATTTTAACACAAAGAAAAACACTGAGGTTATGATACACTGAAAGATTGTTGAAGTTGATACTTGAAGAGTTGATGATCTTGAAGAGATGACGAAATTTCTTGATGTTAGAATGTTCTGGTAATAATTAAAACTGTAGCAGTTTGTAATAAAGTTTAAGTTAAAGTTCCAAATAATGTTTATAAATTGGTTGTGATAAAATATTCTCCGTAGAGTGGTAAAGTACACTTACTGATGTGTAATACTTAAAATGTTATTGTCTATAAATCTTGAAGTTAGGTGAATATTAATTACTTCAGTCTTGCACAGAATCCCTTAAAATTCTCTTTATGTTTGTATTTGAAAGGAATGTATTATATAAGACCTTCAGTAATTTAAGTTAAATAACACTTTGAAATGTGTTGTAATAATGTTCACAAAGAAAACGACGATGGTGAAATTACAAGCGTCTATATAACGTCACCCTGGCGTGCCTATGCAAAGCGTCCCAAAGCGAATAAAGAAAGTTTACAGTGAAATTCTTCCTTCACGCAGAAATTAATTATAATTAATTGGAATTGTTTCCAATTGAAAGTTAGATAGATGAAATTGAAGATTGTCTTCAAATAAGAGACTTATAAGGAGTCACAAGCTATGTTGTTAGCGTGCCCACGAGATGCTCTTGATGAATGATAAATTAATAATCAAATTTCTTAGCTGAAAATTGATGATTTAAAGATGAAACTCAAATCCTTGCTGGATTGAAGATTCTAGTTGAAAATCAGCTTCCAGATCCTTGGACACTGTAGAATGCTGCTGATGATGATATGCTGGGAATACCCCTTCCCAAGCAGGAACGAATGAGAACCACGACCGTCTCCTTCAGACTCGACGTGTGAACTAACTAAATGAACGCCTTGAACGGTTGTACTGGCCTTGTGAGGGGAATCCCAAATAAACTTAGCAAAATTATATTTATAAGAGAAGGCGTCACAAGTAATTCTGACGTGAAAAGGATACTAAAATGCAATGGACAATAATACCATGGATTTAAAGTATAAATCAAATATAAAAACTATATAAAACATCTATATAATAATAAAAACTTGAATATTTGTTTGAGAAAACTACGTGAGTTTTTTTTTGCTGGAAATTGGCAACATTGAAAATCAAAGCGAGGCAGTATCGATATATTGCCAGATCGAAGTACACTCACGAAATGATTTCACAACGACAAATGACTGTCACCATGCAAATATATGTAATAAACTTATTATTTCTTTTAATAAACAAATAATTGTTTTAAAGGAACAATATTAAATATGTAAAGCTGTGAGTATGATGCCAGACACTTTAACATTATTCTAAAGTCCGTGGAACATGAATATCAAATGTGAATATTGCACGGTTTGAATGTGGGGTTAGGTTGCTTACAAACTATCTTAATTAGCTCAAATAATATTTATTATAATAGATTATGCAAAACTAAGTTCAGAATCGCAATCTACGTGTCAAATATTAACTCTGAACATAAATGTGAAAAGATCTACAATGAAATGATTTTAATGTAATGCCGTAATTTTAAGCCTATGTTTTGGCTACGAAAATCATAGTTTTACTTCCAAGTTTTGTGTAATTGTACAAACAGACAGTTTTGGTCGTTCATTTTCCCTTACTTGATTTCATTAATTCCTCTCCTTAATATCATTTCATTGGTCCATTTCTTATGCCGATTTGTTTTGCTGCCTCTTATTCGTCAGCTTGAATGGTGTGGTAGTCTTGTCCCTAGCTAAAATGTCCGTTAAACTGAGTTTCTTCCCCTAAAATCCATTTGTCAATTCTGACATAAATGGCTAGCATCTATCTGTCGCATACAAAGTGATTAGACATCCGGTCTTTCAGTAATTGCTTAATAAGTCCTAAGTCATGAGTCTGGTATAAGTTTTATACGCGTATTCTTATAGTATGCAATTTTCCGAATCTTTTGATATGAATCGTCTGTCTGTAGGATGATAATTACTTCTTGTAATTAATTATAATTGAATTTTGATATGAAATAACTGATTGATAGTCACATGTTATATGTCATCTTGTAGGTCCTATCACTGTCATGCAGACTGTGTGATTGGTTTATCCGTGATATTTGTAGTTATCGTGTAATTAGTCATAAATGGTCTCAGATGTTTTGTGTGTTGCGTCCATTAAGGGGTCAGACATTCCGAACGGCTTCATATGTCCCACAGAAAAGTTTCAAAACCAAGTAATTAATTCGGAGACATTCATGATTGCGAAAATGACTAAATTTTTTAAATGTTTTGATTATCCTCACTTTCAAATTTCTTCACATCTCCCTAGCATTTCTCGTTCATGTTATTCTGATTTTTATCATTATCCTCTTTCTTTCCTACCATCTTATTCATTTATCTCTCCTCTGTGAAACTATGCCATCGCCTAATTATCATTAAATTCTCACCCCATAACACATACAAAAATTATTACATTATTGTCAAATAATACATTTTGTTGAAAAATCTTCAAACTTTCTGCAATATATCGTTGACTGTTCTCTTGTATAAAACAACATCATATATCATACTAATTTATACCACAACAAATGTTTTGAAATTTAAACTTTTTTTTTCACCTGTACTATTATGCGCTAATGATTTATTATCTTGCAGTCTTCTGGAAAGTTCAATTAATTCACTTCATGTAATTTAACCTTTTTTTTTTTTTATAATATCGATAACTTTATTATACAAAAGTATATTACAGTTGAGGCAGCAACAGACATAATATACAAATGTAACTTGTATTGAGGTTCCTATCCATTAATAGTCCTCAGCAGCATTATATGTGGGCTAATTATAATATGTTTTATTATTATTGAAGAGAATCAGAATGTCTTTTGCGTTTTAGTCTCCTTTGATTTCTGGTAACTTGGTTCTGTAAAGGTATGTGATTCAGCAAAACATTGGGATGATGTATAAAGCTATTATGAAGCCTGGTATAATTGGTAGTTAGAACAGTTGAAACTTCGGGAATTTGGAGATCAGTATGAAGGGTCGTGTTACGAACGTACCATGGTGCATCAGTACATATCCTGAGAATACGATTCTGTAGTGTCTGTATTCTTCTTATCTGGGTGTCTGAAGCAGAACTCCATATCCCACAGGCATACATCCAAATAGGTCTGATAAGAGTTGTGTAGATGAGTATCTTGAGCTTCAATGGAAGAGGAGATGAGCCTTGGATCAGGAATTTTATTTGGTGAATTCTGTTTCTGATTTTCTGAACCAGTCCATTGATATGTGATTTCCAAGTTAGTTTGCTATCTAATATCAGTCCTAGATATTTTACAGAGTCGACCCGAGGTACATCCATGCCATGTAGTCTGATTGTATGCTGATAAATTTTTAAATTATATGTGAACACCACTAGTTTTGATTTGTTTGGATTCATTTTAACTCTCCATTTATTGTTCCATACTTCGACTTTATTTGCGTACTGTTGCAGTTTATTTGCAGAAGAATCGCATGTTCCTTTACTGAGAATTGCAACATCATCAGCGAATTGAGCTATTGTTAATGTATCATCTCTTGGAAAATCTGAGGTGTACATGAGGTACAAGAAAGGTCCGAGTACACTTCCTTGAGGAACTCCTGATTTTATTTCGATAGACTGAGATTGTGAATTTTCACACTTTACAGAAAATGTTCTACTAGTCAGGTAAGACTGCAGAATCCTATAGTAGGTGTCTGGTAACTGGTCTTTAATTTTGTATAGTAGGCCTTCATGCCAGACCTTGTCAAATGCTTTTTCTGTGTCTAAAAATAAGCCATGACAGACAAACTTTTCTTCAAAGGTATCTAGAATGACATCCACCACCCGATGAAGTTGTTGAGGACAGGAATGAAGCGATCTAAATCCAAACTGAGTTTCAGGTATAGTTTTTTCTAGATGAATAAGAAGTTGAGGTAAGAGAAGACGTTCAAAGATCTTAGAGAAGATTGGTAGAAGACTCATAGGACGATAGTTGTTTGGATCTTTTTTAATTTTGTCTGGCTTTGGAATCATTACTATTATAGAATGTTTCCACTTTTGAGGGAAGTAAGCAAGACGTAGCATTGCATTATAGATGTAAGTTAATAATAGAAGAGTTTTCCTGGGGAATGCTTTCAGTAATGGTTGAACAATCAAGTCATAGCCAGGAGACTTATTTGCAGCTCTGTCTATGGCATTTCTGACTTGTGCTGGCTTAAAATGATACGTAAATGGTGACAACTGCAGTGGCATAGAGATTGCTTGTGTAACCTTTTCTGTAAATTCTGGATCAAAGCTTGGATTTGGTTTAAACTGCTGTTGTAAAATGTTAGAGAATAAGTTAACCTTTTCTTGTGGTGTTGTGTACCATGTGCATTTTCAAACCAAATTCATCCACATCTTTGTGCTCACACCAATTAATTTGTTACCTTACTTATACCGTACACATCCTTTCACCATTAAATTGTATCCCTTTTTCATTTCATTATAGTCTATCCTTTCAGACTACTTAAATTAATTATCCCATGTGTCTTTCGTCGATTCATCATTACCAGGGCCCGGATTCTAATGACATGTCATCTTTCTATTGATGCTGCATATACATTGCAAACTTGTGGATAAATCCTAATCATGGCCTCTAGATTATAGAAATACATTTTTATTAGGCCATTTTTTGTCATTTTATGCAGTTTTATATTTTTAGGGCATTTATTTCAATTTTAGGTCATTATTTTGTCATTTTCGTGTCATTTGCTTCCTTATTTAGTCATTTTCATGTATTTACATTGAGTGTATTAACTTTTTTGTCGCTAGCGATGCTGTTTTTGGAGTGTCTTTTGTTTAATGCAAGAAGGAAAAATTCGGCGTTAAAGTGTTGACATGTCTCAATCGGAAATGAGAATCATAGAAACGCCAAAATTTTGTATTATATTACTATTGTTATTAGATTGACTTGGCACCAGAGTCTGCCACCTGCTTGGATTTGAGAGTGCAAACTACTGTTTACCCTCAATGAACAAGAATACAATCCGGCAGACCACAAAAGGATATGCCGAATTTTGACTCACCAGTGTCTCAGTGCCAGTATAAATTTCCGTGAGAAAAGAACATTCACAACATTACAGTTATTTACAGTTTTTACAATTATGTACAAACTAGTCTATAATATTGTGTGTACAATAATAATTTTTTATAAATAAAATATACATTTTTAGGTAATTTTTATAATTATTAAGTCATTTCCTTTCAAATTTAGGGTCATTTTAATGGTCATTTTTCAAACAATTTTAGGTCATCAAAATCCGGGCCCTAATCATTACCTTCCTTTTCACATTTCTAATAATACCTTTTATATTCATACTACTTCAATATTTCTCAACAGCACGATTACCTCGGTAACTTGTTTTACAGTATGTCAAATTAGTCAGCGCCTTAAGGAATTCACTAAATATTCAAATTGTATAAAATAATTATCTCTTACCTTTTCATTAAATTTTGCATTAAAATAAAAATATTACATTCATCTTTGTTTTATACATGTTTCTGAAATAAAAAAATTAGTCAACGCGAAAGTGTGAATTTAAAACTTATAATTAATCAAATAATTGCGTGATATCTTTGGTCGTTGGTAATGTCTGCTCCCCTTCAACTATTAAATTCGATACGGGAATTGGCCATAATATCTATATACACTTAAATACTAATTATTTACATAGTGGGCTAATGGAGAACAAAGATTTATTACTCCATAGCATGTAGTGAGTTGCAATAACTAAACATTATATGTTTATTAATTTACATTAGTCTATCTGTCTCTTTTTTCACTACACAGGACACATTTAACTCAACCGTAGAAAACGTATTCGCACATATCAGTAGGATAAGATGCGTCGGTAATAGACATTACAACAAGAAATAATCACGACATAATTATTTTACTGGTTGGAGAAATCAATTTTTGAACAATCCCAGTCCTTATCTTTCACTCGACTCCCATCCTTCAGTTTATCACCTACATTTCCCGTGGAATTTATTTCGGGAATTCCCTGCAGTTCATTAACAATTTTAGCCTGATACTCATCACTACCCTGCAGATTGGCTAGGTTACATAACTTTGCAACCTGTCTGTAAAGGTTAAATAAAAATGTTTTGAAAGTCGTAAGAGTTTACAAGACAATGAACTCTAATTCGTCTTCATTCTGTGCTTCAAATCTTTCTTGAATAGAAAGTATGCGGGGTGTCGGAAGGTCATGTGCATCGTTTACTTTATTTTTAAGTGTATCTTGGATATTTTCAGTAGTGTTAATTTGGTTGACGTTTACTGCTTCCGTTTCGTAATACTCCTCTGGGTCGTCTGGTTCATACGGGTCAGTCAGCTGGGGTAGCAGACCGCCTGCGGTGTGGTTAGTTTCACTTTCAGCTGGATCGGGGTGAATATTTACAATGGCCCTACCGCTAGCTGTGTTGATGTAGTAGTAGTAAGTATTCTGACTTCCGGCAGGTTTTCAAACTTGGTACGCGAATTTTGTTTTCCAAAACTGTCTATCCTCTGCTTCCTCCTTCAGCATCCAATATTTCCGCTTTTCCCTTAAATCGTCCAACAGCTGAATTCTCCTTCTTCCAAGTCTAGTTGTACCCTCCAATCTTCCTTCTACGACATCATGTAATAAGCACTTCCTTCTGAGAATGTCCCCAACCCAGTTTGCTTTCCTCTGACGAATTGTGTGTATGATTGACTTCTTCTCACCCACTCTACTCAGAACCTCTTCGTTTGTCACCATGTCCATCCACTTTATATTTTCTATCTGTCTCCAGCACCACATTTCAAAACTTTCTAAATATTTCTTCTCTAATTTCCTCAAAGTCCATGTCTCTGATCCATACAATACTCCAAATATAACACTTCACCAGGTTTTTACGTAGCTCTAGGTTCAGACTACTAGTTAGCAGAGTTCTCTTCTTCATAAATGCTTTCTTGGCCATGGCAATTCTTGATCTTATCTCCTTGGTGCAATAGGCATCTTTCGTCAGTACACTTCCTAAGTATTTGAACTGGTTCACGTTCTCTAATTCTTGATTTCCCATGATAATTTGAAGCGGCTCTTCTCTCTTCGATATCCTCATCACCTTCGATATCCTCATCACCTTCGATTTACCTATGTCGATTTCCATTCCATACTTTCTTCCTGTTTCCACCAGCCTGTCAATCATTCCTGTCCTGTCCTTCCAGTCAATGCCTATTTTTTTGAGTATGTCCATTAACTTTTCCCAGTTCACTCGGTCAAAAGCTTTTTGCCAATCAATAAAGCAGACACACACTTCTTCGTTGACCGCTAGAACTCTCTCTGATATAATCCTTAGCATTCCAATTGCATCTCTAGTTCCTTTTCCTTTCCGGAAACCAAATTGGTCTTCTCCTATTACGTCTTCTATTCTTCTTTCCAGTCTTCTAGTTAGTATCCGTGCCACAATTTTTCCTACGTGAGATAGCAAGCTGATAGTTCTGTGATCACTACACATCTTGGCACATTTCTTCTTCTTTAGTGCAATCATAGTTACCTCTAGGAAATCTTGAGGCCATTCTCCAGTGTCATAAATTCGGTTGATAAGTTTGGTAAGTTTCCTCATCCCGTTTTCTCCTAATTCCTTCAGTAGGTCCACTGGTATGTCATCGTCTCCTGTGGCCTTTCTATTCTTCATTTCTTTTATGGCCTTTTCTACTTCATTATTCAATATGCTAGGTCCTATATTATCTTTATCCACTAGTTCTTCTGTTTCCATCTCGATGTCTTGTGGTCGATTTTGCTTGTCGTAAAGCTTTTCTATGTAATTTTCGCATATTGTAAGAACTTTTCCAGGGTTTGTAATTAAATTTCCATGAATGTCTTCTATTCCAATAGTCCGTATTCCTTTATTTTCTTTAGATTCTAACTCCATCGCTTTCTGATACATTAAATCATATCTTCCTTTTCGTCGAAGCTCCATAATTTCATCACAGCTTTCTTTAAGGTAATTTTCTTTTGCTCTGTCTGTCTCTCTTCTTAGTTCATTATTCAATCTCTTATATTCCACAGCATTAGTATTTTTGTATTTCCTTCTTTCTTCCATCTTCTTTAACATCTCTTGTGTTACCCACGGTTTCCTATTTATTCTGTCAATTTTTCCAACTTTGTTCTTCAACGTGTCCAACAAAACATTTTTTACACTTTCCCACTCACTTTCTACAGATTCACCAACATTTTTTATTTCATGTAACCGTGTTTCCAATGACTCTTTAATCGAGCCCTTGTCATTTCGCAGTTTTTCTAAGTTTCTAAGTGTTGATGTATTCAACAAAAAATTCGTCCTGCCCGATATCTGGTAGAATGGGAATTTTCTCTCCAACTTTCTCTTCCTGGTTGAAAGGAATAACTGTTTCTGTCTCATTCTCGTTCCTAATTGCAAGTGTTTCATTTCTGAAATCAACTACGGCTTGTAATTGTCTGAATATTTTGGAACCAACTATTATAGGCAAATTCAGGCCGGACACAACGAGAAAAAGGATTTCTATAGTTTGCCCTTCTATATTTACTGGCACTAAACATTGATGTCCTATTTTGCACCATTTCTGACCGGCAGCTAACATGGCGCTCATGTTATGAACGGGTAATATTTGGTTGATAGCCTTGATTCTTTGTAATCCAAAAAAAGTGGTTTGGGATATTATTTCGGCATCAGAGCCTGTGTGAAGAGTTCTTGGATATATCTGCGAACCTATTTTAACATTAATTACGGGCGACTGAGAATTCACCAGATTGGATCCATTTCCCTGGAAAATTCGAATCGTAATACCTGCTAGTGGTTCGTTATTGTCAGTATTTACATTGATTGTGTTCTCTATCGGAATTCCTGTGGGCTGTTTAGTTGTATTATGTATACCATTTTCTTTTTCTATTGTTGGTGAGCTTTTCTTCGGGTCATGTACATTCGGCACAGCAGTTGACTTGTTAATTGAATTACTATTTACAGGGGTTTCTCTTCGTGGTTTATTATTTTCATCTTGTTTAGTCTGAGTTATTTCTAGAGTAGGGGTTTTATTTACAAGGGTTTTACTTGAAATAACTTGTGTTTTCTTTACTACTGGTTGTTGGCTTGCATCACAGGCTACCGATGAGCTAATCTGTCCTCCAAAATTGTTTTGAAATGCAGGTTTTCCATTAGGAGGGGCGTGGAAAACCTTTACTCGTTTAAAGCTTCGTTTGCATGTGAGTTAGGCCTATTTGAAGTTTCATTCCTCTCATTATTGGGAGTCCTGGGACGACTCTCTCCTGGGGACCGTACATACCTGTGATTGTTATCATTTCGAACATATCTATTATCGACAACTCTTCCTCTGAATTGTGGACGGAAATAACCCTGATTTAGGTGTGGGCGATGATACCATGAAGGGGTCCTACCTCTGCCATTCCGCCCGCGCGAGAAGTTATTGTTGTATCCATTTCTACCTCGTCCCGCCTGAGCTGGGAAATTACGATTAATATTATACGGTCTGTACCTAGAGAAACCATTGTAATTTGAATTACCGTTTCCTCTATTCCTCCAGAAAGAATTTCTTGTTCCCCTTTGATACTTGTTATTAGGCCAGTGCGGTTCTGGACTATTTCTTGGACTGCTCCATCGGTCAGCATTTTCTCTCCTATCGTACGGGGTTTGCCTATTATCACTGTCTGGTGTCCCCACCTCACTTTCAAGATTCTCAGATACTGCCTGAACATAGTTTATAGCCTTCCTTTGATGGTCGGCTTGCGATATCTGAGGATTTTAACCTAATCGGACTAGTGGATTCGGTATTTCCTGCAATGACTTCAGTAGGCGTAGCATATCGCCTATACTCTGGGGAGAAGCAAGAATTAAGCTATTTTTAATTGAAACTGGAAAATGTAGGCATGAAGATTGTGGGGATCAACAATTGCTTGTTGTCACATAAAGAAATGAAATACTCTAAGTAAGTCATTCCGCAGCTGCGGTCAAACTTCCCATGAAAAATTTGATTACGGATTGTGACAGACTTATTTTATTTTATAGAGTGAGAATATCTATTTAAGTAGGCGCCACTCACTCTTATAAGTAATCAACCATGAACTTGACTTGAACCTTCCAAAATACGTCACATAGGTTATTGCCGGCAGCTTCAGCCGAAGAAGGGGTGGGTCAAAGTTAGGAAGGGTTTTCACTTTATACTCATGTAAAATAGTCAAGTTTTTCAAGAAACATGTGAACAAGATTTTATTGAATATTAAGTACATTTGTATCTTTGTTTGAGAGACCTCTTCAGAAAGAAAAATGAATACAATACAATATAAACAAGAAATAAAGTCTGTCTGGTTCAGTCTTCTTCTCCAACTGACTATGGAATTCTGCGGTCTCACAATTACTCCTATATCTGCAGTCCTCTTGATCATACACTCCTAATAACTGTAACTGAGAGAATTACTTTAACATCCAATCTAGATGTGTACTAAAAATTATTTCCTGTAGACCTACTTTTCTTTTTATTTTGTTATTTTCTTTTTCCCTTGCACACATTCTGCGTAATCGCAAAACTTCTACCATGGGAATACTTCTTAGCTTGAACCTAATCTTTTTTCTTAGAAGAAAGCCTGTATATCTTATTTGATCTGAGTCCTAGACAACTAATAATAAACTCCCTTTCTACAACAAAGTCTTTTTGTATTAATTTATACATAGAAAAATAATAATCTTCCTCTCTATAATAAAGTATATCTGTACTAATTTATGCATAGAGAAATCCAGTGCTTCTGATAACGAAATTTTAGATCTATAATTACAGATTCCTTATTCCGTCTGAATTGAAACTCTGTCCATTTAAACTTCCTTTATATATATATGCTTATTCTTCTTCATTAGCATTACTGGTTATACTATAGTTTTGGAATGACGCTAATCTCATTTAGAAGACGAATCCTCAACGGGATGTCGATTTCGAGTCTTTTTGTCTTAGTTTATTTACTCCTACACTGAATCGGTACACACGGGGAAAGAATTTATGGTTCAAGGTACTTATCTGTGGTGTGATGTAATAGCTGTCGCGCTGCCTCATGCATTCCACAGACGTAACCGTCCCAATGCCTGACGTCCCCTACAGGCGATCCATGAAGCATCTCCAACCGCCTCCACTCACGGTTGTAATGATATCCACGGCGATTCGTCGTTCTCTGGGTAGGTAATATGTGACTCGTGACACTTCAGGCCACGCGACGTCCAACCTCCGCCGTAGGATGACGACCATGCAGATCTCGAAGATCCAAACCAACAGTCTCTGCATCCACAAAGTTTTGTAGGTTGATATGAATCCACTCCACAGCTGCAGCAGCCCACAACTTGCGTCGGCTTAATAATGACGACTGACTATAGTCGATTCTCTTTGCTTTCAGTCTCCTGATGACTTCCATCCGTTCCAAATTCTAACGGTCGACTCTATACCAGGCCACTCTGCCTGACGTTCCTCGCCTCTGGACCTCCTTCTCTCGTGGCCGACTTCCAACTCTCGTCTCCTCGACTGCCACTCCAAGACGACTCTTCGACCTCTCTCTCCCCACTTTTTTTCTTTAAAATATGCGTAAGCGCTGACTTCAGCGCTATCTGTAACAAGTCACTTCTTCTAATTAATTAAAGTGTTCACTAATATACTGTGGTAACCCGTGGTCTAACTGATGAGTACGATAGACATTGTTCGGTACCTTTTTACTTCGTTATAGGATGTGTTCCTGTGTTGCAGTGGACCAAAAAATGTTCAAAAATGCCCTCTCAAAACTTTGCATATCTAGTGACTTGCTACATGATTACATGGATTACATTGGTTACATGGAACCACCTTAATGCGGCCTTTTGAAGTGAACGAGAAACTAAAATCATCTTGAGACTCTCAGGCACATTCCTTAATCTAAAATAGGTTTTCAGCTCGTGCAAGTACCTTACAGGATTGGTTCGTTGGGGATCCTCAAACACTGGTAATGGCAAGTCGCTGCTACTCAAGGTATAGTTACTGAAGCCACTGATAGAAGGTTGGTCTAATCCATTGTCAGCTCGGAGTAAAGGATTAGGCATCTCGGGTAGATTAGGGCTTGGTGAATTGTTTTCCGGTATGGATGTTGTTGAAGTACTTGCTGGGGCTGGTACAGGTACATGCTCAAGATTTTCAATTGCACTCTCATGTTCCCATACTTGCTGTCTGAGCCTATCCACTTCAGATTGCAAACTCAATAATCGGCTACCATTACTTTCTGTCATGCGTTCCATCAGACTTACCTATGATCTTACAGAGTCTATCTGTCCCGTTAAAACCTGTTCTGAAGTTGAAATTTGATTAGTGACACGAGAATCGAACTCTTTTAATTTATTCTCCACTTCAGCCCTTTGATTTTCAACAATTTCTTTTAATTGTTGCCTTTGCTCTGTCAATTGTGTATTTAATTCAGTTCTCAAAGTTTGGTTTTGTGTGTTAATGTCAGTCTTCAATTCTTTCAATTGTTGGTTTTGTGTTTTAATTTCTTGACTTTGTGCATCCATGTTATTTTTAATGTCTTGTAGTTGGGCAGTTATCTGAGGCATAATAGCTCCCACTTGTGATAGAATGTGACTATTTATCAACTCGATTTCTGTATTATTAACTGTGTGTGACTCTACAGTAGAAAT
The DNA here is from genome assembly GCA_964059195.1 of Ectobius pallidus. Classification (NCBI taxonomy): domain Eukaryota; kingdom Metazoa; phylum Arthropoda; class Insecta; order Blattodea; family Ectobiidae; genus Ectobius; species Ectobius pallidus. Next base: position 48,727,960 of record CAXKWD010000008.1, read on the forward strand.
ATTAAGTACATTGGGTACATTAGGTACACTTTGTATATCGGGGGAGGTATGCACATTGTATGTTTCACTTCAGTTTCAGGTAGACTTTCATTTTCACTCAATTGGTGTGTAACACTAGGAATCCCGTCTGAAATTGAGGCCTTAGAATTCTCGGTGTCCATTTTTATATGAATTTCTTTATTATTGCGTAAACGCATAGATTTCCTAGAGGTAACTATGATTGCACTAAAGAAGAAGAAATGTGCCAAGATGTGTAGTGATCACAGAACTATCAGCTTGCTATCTCACGTAGGAAAAATTGTGGCACGGATACTAACGAGAAGACTGGAAAGAAGAATAGAAGACGTAATAGGAGAAGACCAATTTGGTTTCCGGAAAGGAAAAGGAACTAGAGATGCAATTGGAATGCTAAGGATTATATCAGAGAGAGTTTTAGCGGTCAACGAAGAAGTGTGTGTCTGCTTTATTGATTGGCAAAAAGCTTTTGCCCGAGTGAACTGGGAAAAGTTAATGGACATACTCAAAAAAATAGGCATTGACTGGAAGGACAGGAGACTAATCCGCAATTTGTATCTGGGACAAAAAGTGAAAGTGCGTCTAGAACATGGAGTGACCAACAGTGTAGAAATAGGAAGAGGTGTGCGTCAAGGATGTTGTATGTCACCCATCTTGTTCAACCTTTATGGAGACTGGCTAGCAAAAGAAGCCTTAGAAGGAGTTAGGGATTTTGTGATAGGAGGATACACTATTAACACCATCAAATATGCGGACGACCTGGTGATTCTGGCAAAGAAACAAGAAATATTGCAAGGAATGGTTGACAGGCTGGTGGAAACAGGAAGAAAGTATGGAATGGAAATCTACATAGGTATATCGAAGGTGATGAGGATATCGAAGAGAGAAGAGCCGCTTCAAATTATCATGGGAAATCAAGAATTTGAGAACGTGAACCAGTTCAAATACTTAGGAAGTGTACTGACGAAAGATGCTTATTGCACCAAGGAGATAAGATCAAGAATTGCCATGGCCAAGAAAGCATTTATGAAGAAGAGAACTCTGCTAACTAGTAGTCTGAACCTAGAGCTACGTAAAAACCTGGTGAAGTGTTATATTTGGAGTATTGTATGGATCAGAGACATGGACTTTGAGGAAATTAGAGAAGAAATATTTAGAAAGTTTTGAAATGTGGTGCTGGAGACAGATAGAAAATATAAAGTGGATGGACATGGTGACAAACGAAGAGGTTCTGAGTAGAGTGGGTGAGAAGAAGTCAAGCATACCCACAATTCGTCAGAAGAAAGCAAATTGGGTTGGGAACATTCTCAGAAGGAACTGCTTATTACATGATGTCGTAGAAGGGAGATTGGAGGGTACAACTAAACTTGGAAGAAGAAGAATTCAGCTGTTGGACGATTTAAGGGAAAAGCGGAAATATTGGATGCTGAAGGAGGAAGCAGAGGATAGACAGTTTTGGAAAACAAAATTCGCGTACCAAGTTTGAAAACCTGCCGGAAGGCAGAATACTTACTACTACTACTAAACGCATAAAAAAATGTTGACTTCTCTCAACCTAAACAAACAAGCAAAAAATTTACAACACCAAAATAGAGAATCCTAAGCTCTCTACATGAAGGGTCAGACATTCCGAACTGCTTCATGGCTTATAAATAAAAAAAATAATCATGGGCTTCAATTGAATGTATTGTATACCATGGCTAGTGTGGGATAACGAACATATATTCGTAAGGGAGATACTCCCTTGTTGGACCGGACGGATCGCAATGAAGTTTGGCAGAAACCATAATGAGGGACAGCAATAATTTTATTCCCAGTCGAGAATAACGTAGCTCATATTTATCACTTATTAGATAACGAAACTGAACGGTCTGTATGTAAGATAATAATTGGAGGTCTCTCTCTCGTTCTCATTCAGTAGCTCCCTTTGGATTGCTTTCTATTTCGCTCTCTTTGTCTTTTTATTCCTCTCCCTTCCTCTCTATATCTCTTTTCCTCTATTTTATCCCTTTCTCTATCTTTCTCTAGATACAATCAGCATTAACTGAGTATTATTTTATTAAAGTCTTATTAGTAGAGTTCGGATGTTTATGACATATTATATTTTTATCCCACCTCCATGCTCGCCGCAAACACAAATTAAACATTGTTATTACACCTTTGATATTCTAATGGGACCGTTTTATTTTGCATATAAAATCATAGTTTGGTCGTTTTCATGCTACTGGTCATATTTTTAATTTAACGTCTTATTTCAGTTATAAATACAATAAAAGAGCTCAATTATGCAGTATTTGCGCTAATTTGTTAACTTCAGTATTTTCCGAAAAAGAGTTAAACGAATATTTTGGTTTTACTGTTTAACTGAAATGTGATGAGACAATGGGTGGTATAAATAAAACCAAGCAACGGCTCAAAACTCACTAATTCCTAGCAGCTGCTTGGTTTGGTATAAATAAAAAGCGGCTTCCTTAGCCACCTGCCTATCCGTTGCTCAACGACCTTGACAGCTATGCCGCTGCTTAGGATTTGGTATAAATAAAACTAAGCCGCGGCTCTCTGTTGCGAGCAGCGGCTTGCTTTTTTATGAGGTACCTCATTTGCGGACTCAGCTTGCTCAAGTGAGGTTTTTAATCGTATTGGCGGGGTTCATGGGGGTGATTTTTTAACGAATATGAGTAATTTATATGGATTATGATGTGCACAGATGTAAAGAACCGGTTGTACAATAAAATTGTAAAACTTGTGTAACTTAACTTTGTTATTTTTCTTTTTAATAATAATAATAATAATAATAATAATAATAATAATAATTAGCCTATAATAATCACAAAATTAATACATAATTATAGGTCTAACACATTCTCATATTTTACTGGTATCAATATGAACTAAAATATTTCAAACATGATTAATTATTTTTTTGCACAACGTAACTAATTAGCGGTACTTACGAATATTGTTGCCGTGGATCATAACTTGACATTCCCGCACGCAATCTGGTTGCTATGAAAACAAAAGAAATCTCCGTGCGGTAAAAATTACAAAAAGCACAAGTGCCGTAAGTAAAATCATCAAAATACATTATGGAAGACCGGAACCAAGGCACCCCAGTTTGTGGCGACTTTAACAGGACAAATATTCGGTCCCCATAACAACCAACATATGCGAATCACTTTCTGAAATATAACATCCATCTTCAATAGTGTATATACATAATATTTTCAGCTAATATCTCAATTAATATAAATAAATTGATATACATATTCATCGTGCAAAAAATAGCATGCAATACTCGTGCCGTAAGCGCATAACGGATCACGGAACTTGTGTTTGCTAATAAAACATGAATACTAGAGAATATTGTAGGAGAAAAATTCCTTTGACACTGGGACTTGAACCCAGGACCTTTGGATATCCAGGACTTTTGTATACTAGGCCTCACTCTCTTGTCTCTTTTCTTTCTCCCAAAATAGTTTTTTCTTTCTTTAAATTCAGTACTTATATTTCTAATTTTTCCTTTTCTTCTCGGGTTCTCTCCCAATTTTTTAAGACTATCGGCTTATTCGCAGTGAGTCTCAGGTCGAATTTTAATTTATCCTGCTCTTCAAATTACTAGTTCTTCTTAAAATCTGGTTTTTAGTTAACACTAAGTTACATTCTCGTTCTAGCTGACTTTTGAAAACAGTAACTGCTAGAGATTTTTTCTTTTTGCACTCTGGCAGTTGAGCTTTATTCAGTACTCTTTTGTGCATTTTCAAAATTTGCACGATCTGCTTTTGAAATACACTATTTTCTTCAACCATTCTGATACATTATACTAAATTTTACATTTTAAATCGCTGTACAGACAGTCAAGTGGCATGTTTGTTTACTCAGCAGCTATGTGTCGGGCGATATGGGATGCAGGTGTCCAAGCACTTGCTACCAGTCGCCTGAGCCGCTGCTTGGCAGGGAGGGGAAGTTTTTATTTATACCAAACAGACAGCGGGTGCTAGATTCTCAACCTTCTCATGAGGAACGGCTTGGTAGCAGTGGCTTCGTTTTATTTATACAACCCAATAACAAGTAATAGCACAATTATCTCTTCCTCCTTGTTGTTAACAACTTCCACTAGATATGTTTTTATAATATTTTCAATTCACATTGGCAGTGGTATCTGGAAACTTTAATAACTTAGAATATAAATTCTTTACATACAACACTGTAAATCACGTGTTAAATTGTTATAAAGTTATTATCTGATTTAATAAATGTGATGTAATAATTTAATGTCATTAAATGTTTTAAATTCGTACGTTTATTTTTAGAAAATATGTGCTTTTAGATCATATTTAGGGTTTTTTGGTCATTTTAGTCGTTTTAAAGGTCATATTTGCAGTCATATTTTCCACTTTTTTAGGTCATAAACATCTGAACCCTACTTATTAGTTATAAGTTGCTTATGGGCGATGAACGGCTATTTGCTGACCACCGCGCAAGTTCAGCGTAAGACATGTCCAAATTCTTCACATCCTCTTGAAGCTAATGAAAGTAATAAAATACCTTTGTGTTTGAAACATCATCAAAAACGTCAAACTTCGGTATGTTTATAAAATGGATTGTCCAGTGAGTGAGTTCTTGCGAAATTTCAGAATAAGTATTTTGTTGTGTACACAAACAATAAAATTAGCAGTCAAAGTAGCATTACCTGCGATAGATTATAATTTGGGGGGACTGAATGAAACTTATATCACGTGCTCCTGGGTCATGTGGAGCAAAAACGTTCGGGGGGGGGGGGGCATCATGAGAAGGTAGCTTTCAAATATGGCGGCCATTCAAAATGGCTGACGACTGTGAATCTTTGAATTCAATTATCACGAGACTGTGTTTATCAATCTTGAATTTCGTTTTTTCAAAATGTAGGTAACGTTGGTGGCTACATTTTTGTTTTATATGTGTAATGCTGAAAAAACAGTATTTATTGGTCAAAACTAAAAAAAAAAACTAAAATTTACGTTTTTTGAAATTTACGTTCTGCGGATTATTAGACTAACGGTTGGGTATATCGAAAAAGTGACTGATATAAACGTTATAGAGAAACATTTTGCCTTTAAAGTGAAAAAACGAAATCGAACATAGGATTAATATAACCAGATATCCCGATTCAAAGCGGGCTGGACAGGGTTGAGCACATTGACCGAGCGCTGGGTGCCGCGTAGCGAGAGGCAAGACTTAACGTAAAATATTTCGCTCTATTTATTTCCATCCTCAGTAATCGATTTATCAGTATATAACTTTACATGACCTACTAATGTGCACTATTGGTAACATGATTATTAATCACCTACTAATAAATATAATTAACAATAATATAATTTATGTGGGAAATGGACATCAGTAATTACAAATCATGCATCCCATAACTCTTTACTTCAAGATGAACAGGTTCAAGCCACTTTAAAGTAGGGTATATTGACAACTACTTGACAAATGTATGTACAAATAATGGAGCAATGTCCTCTTGGAATAAATATATCGTCCTAGTGGAACTACTTTTCCCTTTTCTTCGGGCTAATTGGGAAAGTTTTAGTTTTTAAATGCTGCTGAAAAAATGGTGCCTTGGTGTTTTGCACTGGATAGAGCGAACTACTCACGATATCTATCATACCACTTTTTTGAACTACTAACATTACATGCCAACGGCGCATCAATGTTCTTCATATTTTGTATCTATATACATTTGAATTATTCTTTATTGGGTGGATTGGGTGCTGTAACTAAACTAGAAAAGGATAATTCTTTTGTTCATAAATTCTTTGTCGAAGGAGGTTTTTCAGTACAATTAAGAAGCAACAACCCTTTTTCTAGAAATTCAGTGGATCAAGCCATCGAAAAGACTGTGAACAAAGACACCCAAATTCCTGGAAGTACTAAAAGTTTCAGTCCGAAAAAGCAGGCTGTAGCACGGTACTATGTTAATATTGAGCACAGAGCTTGTGCACTAAGAAACCTCCTCAGCATTCTATCATCCAGCGAAACATATCAGTACCACCCTGACCTCTGACGCCCACGGATACTTAGAGATGAGAAAGACGAATATCTGTTGATGAACCAACAGCTTCTAATCTCATTTATTCGGAAAACAAGGGGAAAATAGCTTTAGAAGGATTCACGTTTCGACTAGCTAAAGAAGAAGGGTATCATAAACCTGTTCTAAAAGTGGGTCTGAAGATAGTAGACCAAAGAAGAGCAAAGAAGGTAGGAAACAAATAAGTATGAATGATTGAATAGATTGGTGGATGAATGGATGAATGGATGGGTGAATGAATGGTTGGGTCGATGAATTAATAGACAATGGATGGATTAATCATTTTAGTTAAAAAAGAAAATTAATTATTTCATTGTTAATAATTGGATGGTTGGGAAAGAAATTAATGGTTAGTTCGATGGATGGATTTATGGATGTCTGAATTGATGGATGGGTGGGTAGTAGGTTTCTTGGATTAATTAGGGGATGAATATATAGATAGATCAACGAAAGGATGGATTGATGGATGGATTGACGGATGGATGGATTCACGGATGGATGAATTAATTAATCAAATAATGGATGGGTGGATTGTTTAATTATTGGACTAATAAATGGATGGATGAATGGATGAATGCATTATTTAATTATTAGACGGATTTGATGAATGAATGAACCATCCATTCATCCATCAATCAAGTCAACCATCCATATAACCATACTTTCATTCGTCCATTAATTAATTCATTATATACATAATTCATTTAACTAACTCATCCACCCATCGATCCAACCATTCATCTATCCATTAATTAATTAATTATTCCAATAATTAATGTATGCACACACCCACCCATTAATTAATTAATTAATTCATGCATCCATTTATGCATCAACCCATCCATTTCATTAATTAATTCAACAATACATCCATAGATTCATCCATCCATCAATCGATGGATGGATGGGTTTAGATGGATGAATAGCGGGATGAAATAATTAATTATTGAACATATGAATTGATAGATGGATGGTTGGTTGGATAAATTTATAGATGAATGAATGAATTAATAATGAATGGATAGATGGGGACGAATTAATAAATAAATTAATGAAGGATGATTGAATGGATGGATGAAGGGATGGGTGGACGAATTAATAAATTAACTAATGGAGGATGATTGAATGGATTGATGAATGGATTAATTAATTATTGGATAAACGAATTAACTAATTAATTATTGAATTGCATAATTAATTAATGGATGGGTGGATTGATGGATGTATTAATGAATTAATAAATGGATGGATGGATGAATTAATTAATTAATTAATGCATGAGTGGAAGGATGGTAATAGGATGAGTAAAAAATTAAGAATCAGGTAAACTGATGTGACAAAGTGCCAGAATGCTTTCGTTTAATCAGTTATAGTTGCAGTTATGATATGCAGAAAATAAGTTTTGTTTCTTAATGGATTTCCGAGTTTATCTCCAGATTCATTAAGCAGGGCTTATGGAAGAACAAAGGTCTAGTTTCTTAAAAATCCTATTAAAATCGTCCAGCATCAGCAGAATTATACAGATTTGTGATATCTTGACAATTTCACACTCACGTAAACATAAAAAACCATATTTAATTGGATGGCTACGGGATTTGAACCACAGACTTCCAGAATGCGAGTCCAAGGCATTACCATCTCGGCCACCTCGCTCTTAACGGCCTAATTTGATAAGCGTATGTGAAGGAATAGTGCTATAGTGCTAACTGTATTGCAACTTCCAAAACCGTATATGAACACTGTAAAACAATATGCTCTCATGATAACTGATTTGCATTTGATAAATTCTTTCTAATATACTACCATAAAATACGCACTAAATTGGGCATTATCTAATATGCTACATAAAATATGCATTAAATTGGGCATCAAGTAATATGCTACCATAAAATAGGCACTAAATTTGGCATTACTCCGGTGCCGGTCAACCAATTTGGTCCAGTATCAACGGGCTTCTTTCCATTGATGTTATTAATGCGTTTACCAAGTTTCATGAAAATTCGATAAATCATATTTGAGTTATCGCGCGTACAGACACACGGGCAGACTTTTCCCATCCCGCACACAATCTCATAAAGTATCATACTGGCACTTAATAATGGACGGATGAGTTAATTAATTCATGAATGTATACATGAATTAATTAATTGATTGATGCATTAATTTATTAATTAATAATTGGGTCGATCAATGTATTAATTAATGGATGAATGGATCGATTTAGCAAATATTATGACGAGCGGTTTGTCAGTCGTAGTTTAATAATTAATAGGAGCTTAATAGTTTTTATGCCGTGAATAGTTTTAAAAATAGTTTTTATGCCGAGAATAGTTTTTAAAATAGTTTTTATGCTTAATATTTTTTATGGATGGCTGATTGGTTGGATGAATTAATTAATTAATGGATGGATTGTTGGATGAATGAATAAATAGATTGATGGATAAATTAATTGATTAATGAATGGGTACATTAATTAATTAATGGATGGACGGATGAGTGGACTGATGAATGAATGAAGGAAATAATTAATGGATGGATAAGTTAAATAATTAAAGGATGTATGAATTAATTAATTACTGTATGGATGGCTGGATGAATGAATTAAATAATTAATTAACTAGTAACTGTTTGGATGAATTTAACTATGTTATTTATGGTTTAATGGATGAATGAATGTACGGATGGATTAATGGATGAACGGATGGATAAATGGTTGGATGGGTGGATAAATGAATGGATGGAAGAATGTTCCATGCCAAATTACGTTTATTATTTTTTTGTCAAAGGACAATGTTGAAGACAAGTATTTTAGAAAACAATAATAATAATAATAACAATAATAAAAAAAAATAAATAAATAAATAAAAATAATAATAATAACTACAATGTGAAGAAAAAATGATTGAGTAATATTAAAAATATTTCTCTGTTAGCTCTTCATCAAACATGAAGAAAAACAGCAATTAAACAACTACTCTATATTAATAAAAATGAATTTCCAAAATGTACGTTGCCGCATCACTTGAGAACGGCTCGACGGATTTGGCTGATTTCTTTTTTGTTGTGTTCGTAATTTTCAGGACAAGGTTTGTATGAAAGAAAATTTTTGTAAAATCCACGGGAAAAGTCGGAAATGTGAAATGAGGCTCAGTTAGAGAAATCTGCTGAATTGTTTACATAACGAAAGTATTGTAGCCTATACGATGTTCACATAGGGCTTTGAAAACTATATTATAACTCTCGGCTTTAACAAATTCTGATACTATCGATGTAATTAATACATTTGTGAAAATAATTCTTGAATAATAAAATCCACGAATAACTTTCTCTACCCTCGACATGGAAAATATTATTTTCTCACTTCACATTTTGATGTAGAATAAGCGGTCGTATTGCAGGAACAACTTAAGTGTGTGCCAGTGAGTATGCTATATCGGAAGTCGGTAACAAATCCTATCCACTGATACGTCACTCATAGCTGTAGGCTTTGTATTAGTTGAGACATAGGCCTAAGGATGTTTATCAGAGGCCCTAAGCATCTAAAAGAAGACAAAATGGGATGGCACATTCTCAGTCCTACGCGCGCACTATATTATGTCCCAGGTTTTTTGGGAAGGAAAGGATGAAAGTGATGCTGAATTTATTTTTTACCTCAGCCCCGAAACGGTTGTATGGTAATATGAGAGTGAGAAATACAATTTTCTGTCAAGACAATACAATCTTATGTAACCGGAATTTCTTTTTCTTCTTATTTGTAACTCCTCCCAGGCATGGTGTGTAGAAGCAATGGAATGCAACATTCGATATCCTCTATGAACCATAAAAAGCTATATCTAGCGTTTTCTGAGGGAATAGTCTGAGTGTCATATGTCGTTCTACCTCATTTCGAATTCTACATACATATTATATAAGGACCTAGAGTTTCAACGTCAGAAGTCCTCCATAAGTTAATTTCATATTACAAAATACAAAAAACTCGGGCGACGCCGGGCCTTTTAAGCTAGTATTATATGAAATCAAGCTTCATTTCGAATTTCTCTTAGTTTAATAGTGGTAGTAGTAACCCTACCGGATCGCGCAAAAGTCTCCTTGAGATCCTTTAAGGGGGTATTTTCGGCGAATTTATTTCCGGGGTGCGCCAGTCCCCTACCTCACATTTAAACTTAAGGACAACACAAGCACCCACTCACGAACCCGGGAAAGAGATTTTTCACTGCTGAATCGAACCCGGACCGCCGGAGTGGAAGGCAAGCGTGCTACCGACAAACCCAAGGCGGGGGACAGTTTAATGTTAATTGATCACGAATTAATATTTGAAAAGTTTCCTAATTCTACTTCATGAAAACACGAAATAAATATGATTTATTACACACAACACTACAGCATGGTTTTTCTCGATGAATGACATAAAATTAAGGTTCCGTTCGTATTTATGTAACCCCAGCACTCTTAGCTTATTATAACTTATCATTGAGGAAGTTCCTAATGTTTTCAAGACTGGAAATTATACAAAACGAAAGCTTCCATTCTAAATTGTGTAAATGTATGTTACTAGCTGTCATGTTGGTACTGCTCCAAAGTCAGATGACTCAGATGTGGTTTTAATCATCAAATAGCCGTGGTAGAGAAAACTATGATTTTATATGGGAAAAATCACGACTTTAATTACTGCTTTTTGAAGCGTTCGTGGCAAATACAAAGCTGTGTGACGTGTCAAAAACATTCAGCGTAAATGCCTGAACGATTTGAGTGGTTTTCAGATCCATAAAAAATTTGGTTTTCATATAAATCGTAAACTTAGCTGAAGTGCACTTATACCCATTTTTGACCTGTTAACTCTAATGAAAGAGAAAAATATGAAAGAGGCTGTACAATGGTGTTAAGGAGGTATAACAGCAACTGTGCAAAGTTGTTAGGGTAAACGAGATGCGATCTTGGCATTTTCTGTTAGACTCTTTTGAGATTCTATTGCCGCAAATTTTCTCCTCATAGATGAGAATGCTCGTGTTTGTTTCTCTGAAACTTTGAATAAACATTATACAAGTGCACTTTTCTTGTTTTCTTTTCAAAATATCATGTATAATAATCAAGGAGTTTATAAAATAAATATTAACGATGTTAAATAAGTTTATGTTATTTTGAATTGTCAATCTTGTTGAACAGAACTCTCTCCGTCTGTGTAAAGTTTCATTTTACGGGCCCCTTATAGTAAAATTTAGGTGCTAGCCCGTTATAGAGATTATATAGGATATCACCAGTTGCACTGTCGTTCTCTTCCCTTTCGTACAAAAGTAGTACTAGGCTGCGTTTGTTAAGGTTTACGCCATCACTCAAGTGTTAGGTCCAATCTAACAACCCCCCTTCCCGACGCCCAGCGTCGGTTTGCGTACGTACGCGTCTGCAGTTATGTCCTTTTGCCAACGACGTCAGGAAACACACTCTTACGCAAGGCTTGTTACCAATTGTGTTACGCCCTTATGCCATGGACGTCTGGATACCCCCTCTTATGCAAGCCTTTTACCAATTTGTTACGCCCTTATGCCATGGACGTCTGGACACCCACTCTTACGCACGGTCTTTTAATTTAAGTTGTTACGCCCTTATGGCATAGACGCCGGGGTACACATTCTTACGCGAGGTTTTTTTTCGGGACGTTTGCAGTTGGGTCCTTTGGCTATCCCATATGAAATCCCTACAGTTTGAAATTTTTTATCCCGCAACGTTATGACATTTTGACAGCTGTAGTCGCTATCCCAGGACTTCCATATGACGTCCTCATTATATAGCGTTCTTATGCATGTTAATTTTATATTTATTTAATAAAATCTTGTCATAGAGGTGGATTCGAACCATTCAAGTTGTCATTACTGGCTACCTGTTTTTAACCGCGTGGCCACGGTTACTACTGTTCCACCTGCTAACTTTGTCTCATATAATATTCAGGTTTTCTCAGTGAGTCGTGTTATTCAATCTTGTCCTTTCATAATTGTCTACTAGATCGCGCTAGTTAACAGTCATTACTTTCAGAATTGTTTCCTAGAAGGCAGTTGTGTACCATGCTATAAGATGGCGACTACCGCTAAATTCAAAATTCAAAACATTGTCTCATGTAATATTCAGTTTTTCTCAGTGCTGTCATGTTATTCAATCTTGTGCTTTCATAATTCTCTACTAGATCGCGCTAGTTAATAGTCATTACTTTCAGAATTGTCTACTAGAAAACAGTAGTGTACCATGTTATAAGATGGCGACTACCGATAAATTCAAAATTCAAAACATTGTCTCATATAATATTAAGTTTTTTTTATGTACTTAGTTTTAACTTGTTTTATAAGTGATAAAGGTATGTACTGTTAGCTTCTGTCCTGTGATTACCTGTTTGTAAGAAGGAGAAGGAGGGGCAGTAGGAAAGGTTTCTATGAATCAATTTTGATTTGAACATGTAATATCCATCTACATTACATTTTCTCCACAATATTGATTTTAAAAGACATATAGAAAGTTTATAATTATAATGTTTTATTATATAAACCTCATAACCCTAAACACAGAATACTTCATCATAATGTCTGTAAATAACATGATGGCTTGAACATGTCATCTCCTATTAAAATATATATATATATATGAAGACATATTTTGTCCATATCCAATGTCTTCAGCACACGCACGTCATAATGTCTGTAAATATCATGACGGCTGGATCAAGTTATGACCTATTAAAAAAAATATATATACAAACACCTATATTGTTCATATCCATTGTCTTAAACACACGCACATCGTCCAAATCTATGACACCCTCTTCTTAAATAAGTTCAATGCAGGAACAAGTCTTGTTTGTTCTTCGATGCTTCAAATCGTCGCTTTCTGAAAATAGTAAACAAAACACCCTTTAGAGATTTATTCTTGCAGCGAGGTATTTAATTCCCACCCCTCTGCGTTATACTTACATCCTGCTTCATCGTTTGAAAAGTAACGATGAGTTCTCAAGTCTTTGAAAATAACTATCAGCTCTTTTCTGACACATAATGTTTCGCCATATTGTCTGCAAGTGTCAATGTGTTGGGACTCCCTGTTCCATTAAAATATACGAACATATATATTGTTCTTCTGGTCCATAGTGGGCGCTTACACATCGTTCTGGGATGGAAGTTGAATCTGTGACACCACTTCTTAAACAAGTTCAATGCAGGAACAAGTCTTGTTTTTTTTCACACTCTTGTACTGCAATACTTCAATTTCTGCGTTCTGAAAACAGAAAAAAAGAACACACGTTAGAGATGTAATTTTTCAACACGGTGTTTTAATTGCTCGAGACGAAGAAAAATCTGATAGTTCCTTCTGAAATCAGGAGAGAAAAAACTACCATTGCAGCGATAATTAGAACTTTACATCTTGTTTCAAAAGATAAAATCCTGTAATTACTCACTCTTCCTAAGAAATCATCTCTGATCCCTGTCTCTTTCGTGTTTATTCTTTGATCTCTCTCTTTACTAACGAAGCCTTGTACGTTTCACAGATTGTCGACACTGAAACATGGAAAAGAAATGATTTAATTAGTCGGTCGAAAGCTGGTATTACCCGCTAACTTTGATGTATTTAGTACTTACAAGTTTTCATTCTCTTGCTACCTCTTCTGTTAAGTCCAGGTGTCGCAACCTGACCCGTGCTGTACTGTGCCCGTTGTTGCTGATCACTTTACAGGAAGAAATTTTGACAGTCATATTATATAAATTTTGAATGTAGTACGAACGTGGAGGATAGCATTGCTGAAGCGAGAAACAAGTATGGTCATCGGTGTTGTGGTCTTAAATGTTTGCATTGCTTAGCGTCTGACTAAAGACTTCTGTAATAAATAACACACCCTATGAGGAATAGAGCTACGAAATCACGGGAAAATAACTCACCGTGAGTAGGGGGCACCCTCCCAGTAAAAGACGGGAAAATAACTCACCGTGGTTTAGGATGGGAATTAATCCTCTTTTACATCATTGTTATTTTCTAGGACTTTCAACCTGAATGTGTAAGAAAAGCGGGGGTACAGACAAGGATAATACCTAATGGTCCCTCTGCCGCACAGAAAAATAAAATGGTGACAAGAATCATCACCGTTTAACTTTCCACATTATCAGCTCTCTTAATTCCTCTCTAGAGGTGGACTTACCGATGAATAAAAAAAAATGGCAATCATCTCTGATCAGACATTGAGACAGAGGTTTTATTATTATTCGTGTCCAAAGGGGAGAGAGTCGTATCCCCCTGGTACTCTGCGTCGTTTCCTAAAACAGAGTCGGTACGTTTTCTCCTCCGCTTCAGACACAACTGAGGGTCCTGCTCTCCTCTTAATTTTTTCTCGGTTCTTACCGTGACAGTGTCTGAGGGGTTGCCCTTTAAAATCATGGATTTGATGGTGTTAAAATTCACTATTTGCAAAGCTGAATAATTTAATGTGATACCACGAACTTTGCAAACTGATTCCGAACTGTTTTTACTGGGAATTTCTACTCCGTATTCATAATTTTTAGGACCCCCACTCACAAATTCGGAGATGTAGCTATCCTTTCCATAAGGGATCAGCTCGTTAGTCATCTGACCGAGATTGTCGCCCAGGGGCACAGGGTCTTGCCGTTCCCTCTGTGTGTACACCACACTGTCGGTGTCACAATAAAGAGCTCGCGTACCCAAATCGTTTAAATAGATGTACAGTTTCAGACGAGCCCCTGTTGTGACATACGCCCCGTGAACGACACTGGTGTGAAGAAGAGGGACTGTTTCCTCTTGCGACCAGTTTATCCATACCACTTTATCGTTTGCAAAAATTAGTTTCCTAACTTCAACCCCCGGTGTGGATAGAAAGTCGTAGAGCTCTGAGGGTTCTTTAATAACCTTGGTCTGCGGTCTCTATTCTAATTCAATTAATTTGCCCCAAAAGGAATTTAAACAAAGTTTGCTGATGGCGCGTTTGCTGGGGTTCTTTACAATATTTTTCTCTTCCAATTCAATTCCTTCGTGTTCCAAACACGATTTGATGTACTTGCTTTTGTCGTCTTCAGACTCGACCCACGAAGGAAATCCGCTAGACTCTGCTTTCACTTTCAAAAAAGTATCTATGTAATCAACAAACAAACCTCCCTGTTTAGACTTAGGGTCGTACTCGGTGATCTCATACTCATAAAACTCAAACATCTTCACAATTTTATACCCCCTGGAAACAGCCTCTCTTACCTCATCCACAACCCATGTCCCTGTCAAAATTCTATCCTTGTCCATGTGACTACAAGCATCCTTGCATGCCGTCTCCGCACAGGTGCTGCACAGACAAAACATCAGTCTATTATTGCATCTGTACGGAAGCAAGGGGTGATACAGGTTTCTAGGAGGGAGCACGCTACATTTCACAACTCCTTCCTTCTTTAGCATTAGGTCAAAATCCTCACACTCGAATTCGGTGTACACAGTAGGATGACCAACAGGGAATTTACAATATTTGCACACCCAAGGATACAGTGACATGATGTCTGCGTACAAGATTTTCTCTTTTCCTTCTTCCGCTTTGTGGTAGAGGCGCATTGCTTCCGTTCGTCCTCCGTAAACGGCTTCACGGAGAACCAACGGTGCGTTCTGTACCCAAGGATGTGTGTGCAGGCCAGGATGCTTAGCTAAAGTTTTGTCAAAGTCACATTCCCACATGGCGTGTACTGTGTAACCGCAAGAAGTTATTCTTTCAATCCTAGCCATTGTGGAATCAAATCTCTCGGCGAGAGTTTCAGCGGATCCCATCATCGGAACGTCCCTGTTTGACAAGCAGAGACATCCGAGAAAGAAACAACCAAGGAATTCGAATACCTCTTTCGTTTCGAAACAATAACCATCCACTTTCAGTTCCTGTAACTCGGGGAGGCGGACTTCTCTTGTGACGGGCTATTCTTACTTTATACTATAAAGTTCCCTAACTTCTTGGATTAAATCTTCGCCAAAATTCTTCGCCAAAATCTGTGACGACTAATATGTGATTATTCTCAATCGTAGTATATAAGTTTACTGAACTCCTACAAAACAAGGTCACTCATACACCTGTCGTGTCATCATAACACTGCCTGCATAGTCCACATTCCAAGGTTCAGTACGACTACCTTTGTCACCGGGTGATTGCAAATTTCCTACTCTCAGTCTACTTTCTCTCTCTTTTAACAAATTACCCAGTTTTGATAATATTGATGAAAATTTCTATTAACGGGCGCCATCATCAATACGCTTCCTCTTTTCTTTTTTTTTTTGTTATGTATCAGCCCAGTCACAAATTAAATTATAGATACACAGGCTATGTACCTACATGCCCCTCGACTAGCTTTTAAATTAACAGTGGAGACGGGAGTTGGATTCGGATTTACCTTTCGTTTTTTTTTTATTCTGCTTCTTCTTTTTCTCCTTTTTCAATACTCACTACCAAAGTATGTAACTTAGCACAAAAATCAGCGACTCTCAAACCATTACAAGGATAAGGGTAAAAAATCTGAACTTCACGTTAATTTACTTTGCATAACAATAACCATAATTTATTTAATATATTATTTTTTTTTCTTTTTTCAACAATAACAATCTTATATACAATAAATTACATTTACACTACATTAACCATTCAACACTTTTATTGGTAGGATAATATTTGATTATTCAAGGTTAGTATACCCAATTTTAACTATATAAGTACGTTCTCTGTTCAACAATAACAAATCCTTAATTAATTACCTTAACTTTCTTTCTTTATTTTTCAGGTATCTACTAGAACGTCTTGTATTATTCTTCTAATTTACTACTGACTTGTGTAGTCATTTACATTTGCAACTTCAGGATAGTTCAATATATATATTATACTGGGTTTTTTTCTCTTGAATAAATAAAGATTTTCAATTCATAATCCAGTCCTTACTCTACAGATTACACTCAATCATCCCACCTATGTCTCCTATATTAGTCTATTAGTCAGCTTAGTCCATGAAGAATTGTATTTAAAGATAGATAGAAAAGACAGTCTCATGAAGAAAGAAATAGAAGTTTAGGCCTATACCCACAGAGTGACTGTGGCGATAGACCACCGATACAGGAGCGGCGTCTAGATCTTGAGTTACAAACAATCTGACTCCTCTCCTGCAACCGGGAAAATATTAATGGGCCGCAAACAAAAATAAAATTTTGTAAATCGATGTCAGAGGTCCCTGACACTCTCTCCTAGAGGCACGTGGGGCCGTTGTTCGCCTCCAACATCGATGGCTTTCACAATCTCTCATAAATTTCTTTTCTTTATATGTTACTGGTATAGGCCTTGCCTACTACCAGATTTTATTTGTTTGATTCGGGATACTTCCGGCGTTCCCTCACCTCACCCTTACAATCTCTAGTACTTGCTAATAAACTACTTATCATCAGTACACTACTCGCAATTACCTATTCTCCTCTTTCTAACCTAACCAATCATTTGTTGTTATCTTTCAACTCACTCTCCTCTTTCTAATCTGACCAGTCATCAGCTATTATCTTTTAACCCCTTTCTTTCTTTAAGTAGAGTTCCCTTCAGCTTATACCATTGATTTAATTCACTCGGTGGTTATTCTAGTTTTCCTACTTCTTACGTTACTACTCTTTAGCATGGGCACCCAATCTTCTTTTGTTTCTAAATTCCCTAGAATTCTAACTGAAACTAATTCACGCCCAGATTAGTAAGCTTCTCTATAACCCCTTTAGTGACTTCTACTTCTACCCTAACATGTAAATTTTCCAATGGTACACACCTAATGCACTACCACTCGTAGGCCTTCTTTTGCCCTTCAATCTTTCCACTTCTTATCCCCCTCTACCATATTCCATACACCTTCGCTTGTAGATAAATCTCTATAAAAAAACATAACTTAACATTACAGGCCAGCATGAAATCTATTTATAGATAGTCACCCGTCACCTGAAAGAAACCCAAGTGGGAGGGGCCCTCGTAAGAAGTACTAAGCATGCCCCTTAATTACCTTTCTTCCTTACTCCCCTCGCGTCCTGTCTCAAAAATAACAAAGTTTCTATGAGCATCACCAATTACCCCTAGCTATGTATTCATTCGTGGGACAATCACCCATAAAACCCCAAAGTGAAGAGATCTATCTGTGGCATTCAACGGTTAGGAACTTGACTGCTCTTTTATAATTAACTTAGACCAGAAATAGAAAATAGTTGGATTACTGGATTTCACCACTTTACTTCTAGAATTCTCACTTCTATATTTCTATTCTATTCTTCTATCATACCATACGGCGTCTAATCGCCATACATGACTTAGAAACCATCCTTAAAAAAAAGGAATATCTCAGTTTTCTCACTCCCCAAACAATAAGAAAAAGTCTAGACGATTATACTCAACCAGTGATGTCCAACTTATCCTCCGATCCTGAGTTGTCTTCCATTACTTCCTGATGTCCATATCTGCTCTTATTCAGAGCGAGCAGTCACGACTCACTCTCACAGCTGATGTTCGCTGTAGCGGTGTCTCGTACTGGCCGACTTGGTGTATTCTTCTGATTAATGACTATCTCCATATAGTCGTGTCAAAAAAGTTCACAACCAGAATTTCCTTAGATGAAAGTCTGACACACCATCATGCCAGAACGCCTCTACCGCTGTCACACATCCCAATCTCGTCTTCTCCCTTCTGCCTTTTCAACTTCTCTCTCTCGTAGTCAGGCACGTACTACTACTGTCTTTTTGGGATCAGCTCTTCTCCCGTCGACTCACCGTTGGCGCATGCGCACTTCTCTTTTTTCTGTAATTCAAAATAAATTCAGGGCAGTATCGATAGTCATAACAGGGTTCAATATCGATTAATCGAAGTCTCCCAAACCCTTCCTTTGTTTAGAAATGGTTTGCTATCGTCTATTATGCACGTAGCCATTCGCTACGTGACATTCTTCCCCCACTCACCATAAAAAAAATAATGTTAACACTGTTCACATTTTTTTTTTGTTTAGTTTACCAGCCTTAAAGAATGTTTATCCAGGAACAAAGGGTTTCAAGTCTTTGACGTGCCACTTCCCCAACTTTTTACCAAAACGGTTTGTCAGTTCGTAACTATTTTCACTGAACTTTTTCTTTATAATATAGGGCCCGACAAACTTTGCACTTAAACCTGCTGTATAAGCTTGTGAGGCATCACTTAATTTAAAGTTTCTTCTTAACACTAGATCTCCTGGACGAAATCTCATCTCTCTCCTCCGAAGATTATAATAATGACTCGAATTCTTATAGGCGGTTTCTAAGTTATGTCTAACCATTAAACGTACCGTTTTCAATTTATTGAGTCTCTCCACCCAAATTTTTGGAATTTCTTTATGAATCGGTTGGTTTTCCACCTTTTCAATCCTACTGATAATTTCAGGCTCCTTCCCATAATTTAGCATATAAGGAGTGCATCCAGTGGAACTATGCTTAGCCGTATTTATAGCAAAATTAAATTCTCTCAAATACACGTCCCAAACTGTTTGATCCTTTTGAATGTAACTAGAAATCATTGTTTTCAATACTCTATTGACTCTTTCTACTGGATTTCCTTGTGGCGAATATACAGGTAAATAACAAGGAGTTATATTAAAAGCTTTAGCTATCTCTCGCATTAATTTACTAGTGTATTGCGGTCCATTATCCATCAGCAAATATCCCGGAATTCCCCATTTAAGGATAATCAATTCATAAAATGCTTCCGTAACTGCTCTACTGGTTGCTTTCCTTAACGCTTTACATTCTACATACTTGGTAAAGGTGTCCTGAAATACAATCACATATCGGTTCCCTTTTTTGGAACGTGGGTAAGGTCCCAACAAATCTGTAGCTACAGTCATCCAAGGTTTCTCTTTCTGGTAAAAATGCATTGGTCCTGCTTGAGCCGTTTGTAACACCTTCTGTCTCTGACATATTTCACAAGCAGTAACATACTTAGCAACATCTCTAAACATTCCCGGCCAATAATACTTGTTTGCTATTCTAAAGAAAGTTTTAGCTATCCCCATATGTCCTGCAGTAGGTGCATCATGACATTCCTGCAATACTTTAATCCTAAAATCTTGCGGAATAACTAATTTCCACCTATTCACTGTTCCCTCTAAGGTTTGTTCTAACTGATCTAATCTTAAATGGTACAACTTCTCATCTACGACATTCCAATCTGGCCAAAATTTAGGTTTACTTTGTACTTGCTCCTTCCGCTTAACATACCAAGCATCTTGTATATTTTCCCATTCCACTACTTCAGAGTTATCAGTCAACAAGAGGCAAAATTCTTCCTCTACCGTTTTCTCTTGAACTTTCCCTTCGTGTATTCTAGATAAAGCATCCGGAACTTTTTGTAATCTACCAGGCCTATGTATTACTTCAAAATCATACTCCTGGAGCAATAAACTCCACCTAGCTAATCGTCCGGTCGGATTCTGTAATGTATTTAACCATTTCAGAGCAAAATGATCAGTATATACTTTAAAATGATAACCTTCCAAATAAGGACGAAACTTTTGAACTGCCCACAATATAGCTAACAATTCCTTCTCAACTATTGCCCACTTTTGCTCGCCTACCGTTAAAGTTCTACTAGCATAAGCTATTACTTTTTCCTCTCCTTCCTCTCCTGTCTGAATTAATGCTGCTCCTAGTCCTGAAAAACTAGCGTCGGTCTGTAGCACTAGGGGTTTAGTATAATCTGGACAAGTTAGTATAGGACTACTAGATAATTTCGATTTTAATTCATCAAAAGATTCCTGACATTCCTTAGTCCAACGCCATTTCTGATTCTTTTTCAGAAGTGCAGTGAGGGGCTTTACAACTTCAGAAAAAAATGGAATGAATCGTCGGTACCAAGAAGCCAATCCTAAAAATGCTCGTACTTCCTTGACTTTTGTAGGGGCTGGATACTCAAGGATACACGAGATTTTATCTGAATCTACAGCAATTCCTAATGGAGTAATGATATGACCCAAATATTTTAATTCACTTCTACAAAATTTTGATTTTTCCCTATTAATTTTCAGGTTAGCTTTTCTTAATTTCTCTAAGACTTTTTCTAACAAGGACAAATGTTCTTCAAATGTCTCGCTAATAAGTACTATATCATCCAAATAACAAAAGCATTTCTCTCCTATCTCTTCTCTTAATATAGTATCAACTAATCTTTGAAACGAGGCTGGTGCGTTATGGATTCCAAAAGGCATAACTCGAAACTGATACAATCCTCTACCAGGTACGGTAAATGCTGTTTTTTCTTTACTTGCTTCATCTAATGGAACTTGCCAATACCCATTTTTCAAATCTATTGTACTGATATACCTAGCATGTCGTAATTTACTCAAAACATGTTCAATGTATGGCAAAGGATAACTATCTCTTTTAGTACAATTGTTTACTTTTCTGAAATCTACGCAGAACCTCCATGTTCTATCTGGTTTCTTTACCATAACTACCGGAGACGACCAAGGTGAATTTGAAGGCTCTATAACTTTTTCCAATAACATTTTATCTATTTCCGCGTGTATAACTTTTTCCAAAATGGGTGATACTGGATAATATCTTTGTTTTATAGGTTTTGCATCGCCTGTATCAATAACATGAGAAATCAAGTCTGTAAGTCCAGTACACTGATCAAATTTCTGTAACTGATTTTCCAAAAACATATTCAATCTGTCCCTTTCCTGAGGTGTAGGTATAGTAAGAATATTATGTAGTTGATCTTCTTCTTTTAAATCTATAGCCTTAACAAATTGAAAAATTTTTGCTGGTTCATCTTTGAAATACCAAGTCCCATCTTGCAAATCTACTACTAACCCAATTTGTTTCAAAACGTCCATGCCCAGAATCATATCTACTGCTAAATTTGGCATAATTTTACATTTTATCTGAAAGATCCTGTCCTGCAATTTCATCTCAAAAGTTCTCTCTCCTGTTATAGAACTATAAGTTTTATCTGCTAATTGCACCACCCTAACTTCAGATTCTTCTACTGCTAAATCTAACATTTTACACAAAAAATCACCCTTCTCTCCCACATAAGTTTTATCTGAACCTGAATCTATTAAAGCAATAAATGTAATATCCTCCAGCAAAATTTCAACAAAACATCTATCTCCATTAACTAAATCTGTAGGATTTATATTTAACATCACACAAGCCTGATTTTTAGTTAATTGTCATAAGGAATTTGTAGGCCTAACTTTTCTTTCTTGGGGCATCCTACAATCAATAGACCTATGTCCAAGCTTATTACAATTATAACATTTAATCGTAGTGCGTGGAGTAACTCTACGAGGTGCCTTACACTCGAACTGTCTATGTCCTGTTTTATCACAGTTCCAACATCGCTGGTTATTTGAAAAACGCAAAGTGGTGTTTTTACCATTTTCCCTCGACTCATCCTGTCTCTCTTTATTTTCTGTTACTTTAACCATTCTAGAATTATTTACAGGACTTGAATTTCGTTCCTTATCCCAAGTCTTTGCAGAAAAACTAACACTAGGTTTCTTTTGTAATTCAGACAATGGAAGTTCCTGTTTTCCCTTAATTCCTAACGCTGTATGAACCGAAGGTATAACAACTTGTCTCTGAGGTTTATAAGCCGTTTCTTTAATTGTAGCTCTAACCTGCGTTGGAGGAGGAATATATCTCTCAGAATCTAACAATATTTGTTCATACTGTCTACCTACACGTATTAAATCTGTTATAGTTTGAATCTCTGCAGGTCTAAGGTACAATTTTACATCAGGACGCAAATTTTTGATAACAGTCTTCATCATTTGTTGAGGACTCATTGGAGTACTTAGCCTCCTCATTAACGTTTGAATAGCATTAACATAATCAAAAATCGATTCTTTAGGACCTTGCGTTCTCTGTCTAATCTCATCCAAAAGCGAGTCTTCCTCATCAATAGGCAAGTAATATTCTCTAAATTCTTTCAAAAAAGCTTCCCATGTAGGCCAATCTGTTAATCTGTTCCTGTACCAAAGTAAAGCTGAATCTTGTAAAATTTCGGGTAATACTGACAATAACTCTACACCCTGTAACTTAGAACTTTGTTTTAAATCTTCCAATCTCTCCAAAAATAAGTAAATACTATCCCCAGGTTTGAATTTAATGTTCCATTTACGAACCAGATCCAAAGTATTTGGTTTATGCGGCTCTAACTGAATTGTAAACGATGGTACTACTGGTACAACTTCTTCTGAATCAGCTACCGCCATGGCCTTCCTACGCATTAACTTAACCCATGTATACACTACATCTCCATATGAATCTTGTGGAACCGTTATATTATGTTCAACTAAATCTTCTTCTAAAACTTCCTGACTCAGCGCAAAAGCCGTAATTAACACTTGAAATGACTGAGGGTTCTTACGGGCATAATCTAACAAGCGTTGTCTCAACTCATCCCTTGTACCTGTGGTCGGTAACTTTACTCTATCACATTCTGCCTCTAAATCCGCCTTCCTCAACTTCCTAATAGCTTGGGTTAACTCAGCTGCTCTTATTTGTGCATACGGATCAACATAAGTAGCCATATTTATATATTAACAATACCACTGGAAAAAAAGATTAGAACACAATAGTTCAGTCGTCTGTCTTAGTCATCTATAGAAGTCCTTACTTTGTCAATAGTCATTATTCTTTTCCCAAAAATATGTTATTATTATTATTATTTTTTTTTTTTGAGAATAAATTGCAGCTATACTAACCTAACTCCCAAAATTCTTTTAAAACTATCTCTGCCTCACGCTATGGGCTATCAAAATATGGAACTTCACGATAACTTTATGCAGCACAACGCACGGCCATACTTTTTATTTAACAATTTTAACTAAATTAAGTTGCAACAATCAGCAATACTGTTTTGTTTTAACACTACTTAGCCCCACGATATGGGCGCCAAAATCTGTGACGGGCTATTCTTACTTTATACTATAAAGTTCCCTAACTTCTTGGATTAAATCTTCGCCAAAATTCTTCGCCAAAATCTGTGACGACTAATATGTGATTATTCTCAATCGTAGTATATAAGTTTACTGAACTCCTACAAAACAAGGTCACTCATACACCTGTCGTGTCATCATAACACTGCCTGCATAGTCCACATTCCAAGGTTCAGTACGACTACCTTTGTCACCGGGTGATTGCAAATTTCCTACTCTCAGTCTACTTTCTCTCTCTTTTAACAAATTACCCAGTTTTGATAATATTGATGAAAATTTCTATTAACGGGCGC
Organism: Ectobius pallidus; assembly: GCA_964059195.1. Taxonomy (NCBI): domain Eukaryota; kingdom Metazoa; phylum Arthropoda; class Insecta; order Blattodea; family Ectobiidae; genus Ectobius; species Ectobius pallidus. The sequence goes on from CAXKWD010000008.1 coordinate 48,752,319, forward strand.
CATCATCAATACGCTTCCTCTTTTCTTTTTTTTTTTTGTTATGTATCAGCCCAGTCACAAATTAAATTATAGATACACAGGCTATGTACCTACATGCCCCTCGACTAGCTTTTAAATTAACAGTGGAGACGGGAGTTGGATTCGGATTTACCTTTCGTTTTTTTTTATTCTGCTTCTTCTTTTTCTCCTTTTTCAATACTCACTACCAAAGTATGTAACTTAGCACAAAAATCAGCGACTCTCAAACCATTACAAGGATAAGGGTCAAAAATCTGAACTTCACGTTAATTTACTTTGCATAACAATAACCATAATTTATTTAATATATTATTTTTTTTTTCTTTTTTCAACAATAACAATCTTATATACAATAAATTACATTTACACTACATTAACCATTCAACACTTTTATTGGTAGGATAATATTTGATTATTCAAGGTTAGTATACCCAATTTTAACTATATAAGTACGTTCTCTGTTCAACAATAACAAATCCTTAATTAATTACCTTAACTTTCTTTCTTTATTTTTCAGGTATCTACTAGAACGTCTTGTATTATTCTTCTAATTTACTACTGACTTGTGTAGTCATTTACATTTGCAACTTCAGGATAGTTCAATATATATATTATACTGGGTTTTTTTCTCTTGAATAAATAAAGATTTTCAATTCATAATCCAGTCCTTACTCTACAGATTACACTCAATCATCCCACCTATGTCTCCTATATTAGTCTATTAGTCAGCTTAGTCCATGAAGAATTGTATTTAAAGATAGATAGAAAAGACAGTCTCATGAAGAAAGAAATAGAAGTTTAGGCCTATACCCACAGAGTGACTGTGGCGATAGACCACCGATACAGGAGCGGCGTCTAGATCTTGAGTTACAAACAATCTGACTCCTCTCCTGCAACCGGGAAAATATTAATGGGCCGCAAACAAAAATAAAATTTTGTAAATCGATGTCAGAGGTCCCTGACACTCTCTCCTAGAGGCACGTGGGGCCGTTGTTCGCCTCCAACATCGATGGCTTTCACAATCTCTCATAAATTTCTTTTCTTTATATGTTACTGGTATAGGCCTTGCCTACTACCAGATTTTATTTGTTTGATTCGGGATACTTCCGGCGTTCCCTCACCTCACCCTTACAATCTCTAGTACTTGCTAATAAACTACTTATCATCAGTACACTACTCGCAATTACCTATTCTCCTCTTTCTAACCTAACCAATCATTTGTTGTTATCTTTCAACTCACTCTCCTCTTTCTAATCTGACCAGTCATCAGCTATTATCTTTTAACCCCTTTCTTTCTTTAAGTAGAGTTCCCTTCAGCTTATACCATTGATTTAATTCACTCGGTGGTTATTCTAGTTTTCCTACTTCTTACGTTACTACTCTTTAGCATGGGCACCCAATCTTCTTTTGTTTCTAAATTCCCTAGAATTCTAACTGAAACTAATTCACGCCCAGATTAGTAAGCTTCTCTATAACCCCTTTAGTGACTTCTACTTCTACCCTAACATGTAAATTTTCCAATGGTACACACCTAATGCACTACCACTCGTAGGCCTTCTTTTGCCCTTCAATCTTTCCACTTCTTATCCCCCTCTACCATATTCCATACACCTTCGCTTGTAGATAAATCTCTATAAAAAAACATAACTTAACATTACAGGCCAGCATGAAATCTATTTATAGATAGTCACCCGTCACCTGAAAGAAACCCAAGTGGGAGGGGCCCTCGTAAGAAGTACTAAGCATGCCCCTTAATTACCTTTCTTCCTTACTCCCCTCGCGTCCTGTCTCAAAAATAACAAAGTTTCTATGAGCATCACCAATTACCCCTAGCTATGTATTCATTCGTGGGACAATCACCCATAAAACCCCAAAGTGAAGAGATCTATCTGTGGCATTCAACGGTTAGGAACTTGACTGCTCTTTTATAATTAACTTAGACCAGAAATAGAAAATAGTTGGATTACTGGATTTCACCACTTTACTTCTAGAATTCTCACTTCTATATTTCTATTCTATTCTTCTATCATACCATACGGCGTCTAATCGCCATACATGACTTAGAAACCATCCTTAAAAAAAAGGAATATCTCAGTTTTCTCACTCCCCAAACAATAAGAAAAAGTCTAGACGATTATACTCAACCAGTGATGTCCAACTTATCCTCCGATCCTGAGTTGTCTTCCATTACTTCCTGATGTCCATATCTGCTCTTATTCAGAGCGAGCAGTCACGACTCACTCTCACAGCTGATGTTCGCTGTAGCGGTGTCTCGTACTGGCCGACTTGGTGTATTCTTCTGATTAATGACTATCTCCATATAGTCGTGTCAAGGAAGTTCACAACCAGAATTTCCTTAGATGAAAGTCTGACACACCATCATGCCAGAACGCCTCTACCGCTGTCACACATCCCAATCTCGTCTTCTCCCTTCTGCCTTTTCAACTTCTCTCTCTCGTAGTCAGGCACGTACTACTACTGTCTTTTTGGGATCAGCTCTTCTCCCGTCGACTCACCGTTGGCGCATGCGCACTTCTCTTTTTTCTGTAATTCAAAATAAATTCAGGGCAGTATCGATAGTCATAACAGGGTTCAATATCGATTAATCGAAGTCTCCCAAACCCTTCCTTTGTTTAGAAATGGTTTGCTATCGTCTATTATGCACGTAGCCATTCGCTACGTGACACTCTCCCGTTACCTGCATGCCTGATGTCTATGTCGCGGGTCATTGCTTCGAAATCCAGCCACATTAGAGATTTCTTTGAAACTTTGTCACCCATTCTGTACCCACCCTTGGGAATCAGACCTATAGTGTCGCGATCTAGAAAATTTTTCCTGTTTACTTTGTTACAGGCAGCTGCGATTGTGATGGCCTCCTGGAATATATGAATGTTGGCAATTTCATGAAAGAGGTTTTTAAAAACCGTGCAAGCCTCCCTCAACACAGTCACGTCAGCCTGACAATACTTCTCTAACTCTTTTTTATTATCAAACAATTCACCCTCTTTAGGACTGTACCATTCCCTGAAAGATTTGCGGTCCTCCACAGACATTTCGTCAGCCCCATAAAATGAGACGTTAGGATAAGGACCAACGTAATTTAAGTTGTCCAAGGTGTTAAAATAATGCGGAAAAAATCCCTTAGCAAGATGTGTGATGCCAAATGTATTTGGAAAAGCACGGAGCGGCAAGGGGATGAAATTCAAACTATCCAAAAACACAAAATGCTCAAATCTCATAGATAAAATTTTGCTGCCATTCATGACGAGATTTGGGATCCAAGTATTTTTAACAGCATAGTCTAAAATAAATTGAAGATCAAATGCTCTTGCATTATGGGCGATGACGATAATTTTCTCAAAAAGTGGTCTGTCTGTCCTAAGATATTGCATAAATTCAGCAATGGGGTTATTCCAGAAGGAATGCCTGCGAGGACCGCATCGTGAACACTGGTTCTCACTGGAATCTTCGCAGAGGGAACACACCTGTTCTGCGCAGACCAAATTCGGAACATGGAGAAAAGTATTGTGCGAGACCTTGGTGTCTTGTGTTGTTTCTAAATCGTAGTACACGTACAATACCTTATCCGGAGCCATGACAGTGTTCGAAAGAGGGGCCATGTAGCAAAAATGTATCTTTTCCTGGTTTTTCTTCACATCTTGCAGAAAACCTTGAAACACTCATGATTGGATGCTTTTCGTTTGTCACACTTTGTACAATGCTGTACTTTTTCACACACCGTGCCTCTGTTGACTCTGTTAGTCTTATGATTATCAAAACATTTCTCACCTCGAAAATATCTGTTACAAATTTCGCAATACAGTCCAAAGGTGTTTGTATCACAGGGAGGTACGGATTTACATTGATGACAAACAAATTCACATGTATGATATTCTCCACGCCGAAATCCGCCATTACATCCATTGCAAATAAATTCTACCGCCATGGCCGCTGTTAAATTGATAATAGTATGATAGTGCTTCTTTTCGGTGTCGTAAAGCAAATTCAACCTAGTTACAGCCGTTACAGCCGTCGAAAATAACACTATCAAGTTTTAGCCCAGAAGAAACAACTATTCTGTAATCACTATAGTAATATTTTTGGAAAGCTTCCAATTCTGGGAGACCACCACCTCTCGACAAATCGACAGCGCTGTTTCTCAACAGCTGCTCGACTTTTGCCCGTACTTTCCTTCCTTGCATGTTCTGCTTTAAATATTTTGTATAATCCGGATCTTCAGACGCCTTAGCAACCGCAATCACCAAAGCGTATGCCAAACAGTTTATAGCTGATTTGATATAAACAATGCTTTTCTTCAAATACGCTAAGCGATCGGAGGATCGAGCTTTTGACTTAATTGGTCCTCCGTTTCCAGAAGGAAGTTTGACCAAATCGACCACAACACGCAAAGTGTCAGTAGCGCAAAATCTTGCATTGGACTGACATACTTTTTCTACAACTGATCCAATAACATCCAAACTTATTTGATCCTTCCGTCTGAACGAAATCCCATTAGTTTTGTCCATGTTATTCGATTCGTTGAATATTGTGATCCCTGCCATATCGGAATCTTCGGCATCTCTTAAGGCATAAGCTATTACATCTGCCATGCTTTTACTGAAATGTTCTACGGCATTGCTATCTCCAGGTTCGGTGAGTTTAACTACCAGCTGAAGTCCAGCCGCGTTGAATCTTTTATAGTCTTTACGAATTGATTTAACAATCGTAAATGAATTGTACTCAAACGATTCAACGGAATCCTGGCTGGACTCACTATCCGAAAAACTGCTCTGAGAAGACGTTGTCAAAATTTCTTACCTGAAAATCTTGATGGCTCCAATGATATCTGCGCAGCACAGCGAGTGAGAAGAGACTGAAGTTTGTGGTTAAGTGCAGCTCTTTTTATACTCTTCCTGCAAGCGAAATTAAATTTCAGTTTGGTTTTGTTTCAGAAAATAAAACTCACCTTTCAAATACAATGGATAAAGAACTTAAGATGTTGTGATGGAAAACTCAATATTAAATGTGAATGGAATCAAAATGTATGAGAACACATGCTGCTGTTTTACATATCGACAACAAAAAGTTGTGTTAGACAATTTTTTTTCATTCAACACTTTACTTGGTAAACATTTTCTTTCCTTCACTTCAGCAGAGTGATGGAACTGTAGATTATGTTCAGCAGACTCTCTGACTTATACAAAGTCAGCTTTTCTATCTGGAAGTAAAAATTTAGTTAGATAAAGTGTTGTTTAATCTATAATGTTCATTAATCACCAGTAAAAAACTTAATAAACTGTTTGTGAAATCTCTCCATCTGATTGAATTACAATTGTGAAAAAAATAACGACCACTGACAATTAAAAAACTTTGTAGAAAAAAATACAAACAAACAAAACTATGCTTTACTTATAACAAAAATGAACTTACCTGTTCAATACAAGATCACTAGCCATAGACACACGATGTTTACTGTTCGAACCAAGACAGCATACTGAAAGAATTCAGATTATGTAAGTCGTTTATATTTAAAAAAAAAAGATCTAACATATAGATGTAGGGGAAAAATTGTTAATATTGTAGATCAGTTTGCTTATAATTGAAACGATTAAAAACCCAACCACAGAGGTGGGCATACTACAGTTGAGATTTTAAAAACATAATGTTGTCAAAAACTTAAACTGTGTTATTTGATAACCGTTGTAATAAATATCTACAATTTTTTTTACGCAAGCTTTTTCCCCTCTGACAACTTAGTCTGTTTATATCGACTACAGAACGGGACGTTTCCTAAGCTACGCAATAGAATATCTGTTATAGTATGTGGAAAAATATTGAAAGCTAACTTTCGTGATGGAATAAATTAGAATATATATATATTTAGTAGTAGAGAAATGTTAGGTGATCATTTTAAGTTTGTGACTGAAAATGTCTTGGTGTTAATAGTACACGAAACAAACGCAAAGTCAGCCTTCATTATGGAAAAAAATAAAATAAAATGAAGATTTTGTAAACCTTCGTTTCAAGTTAACGTTACATAGATGCGATTATATTATTTCCCTTCATAAGCAATTTAAGCAAAACGCTAAAATAATTTATAATAAATCAATATGATTAGATAGCCTATTACTAGAACCACGATTTTAATATGTAATTAGTAATGCAAACTATTTAATGAACAAAAAGAAAATAGTGAAAAATGCAAAATAAAGAAAAATAAAAAATAAAATGTATTCGTGCTCTAAAATAGGAAAAAAGAAAGAAATTACCTACTGTAAAATAAATGACAAAAAAACAGGAAATTATTACTTATACAATGAGCTGTTTTAGAAAACAGTTTAATAGATGGTACCGTATTACATTTAAATTTACACTATAAAACACTCTTATTTTGTAACTAACGCAGTAATTAAATTAATACTAATTGTACATCTTCTGCGGAAAACAATCTAATAAGAAAATATTTAGACTCCCCGAGAACATTATTCCAACCACAGCTCTTCTGTTTAAATACGTATCATTGTAAAGATAACTTTTTTCTCTATAAAAAAAGAACGAAATGGAATTTAGACAGAAGGCTGTACATACAGGACATCTGAACATTCGCCAAAGTCATCTTCCAACGAAAACTTAAAAGGTTAAATGCAAGGAACATTTCTCTTTCAACGTTTAGAGACTAAACTGTGCTGATTATTATTATTACTACAGTTATCTGACGATCTGCAAACTTCTATTTTTAGCAAGGAAATAAAATGTTTCTTCAATGATATAGTGAATAAAAGTTGTGATTTTTAAAATATGTTATAAAAAAAACTTATATCGTGTTATCTGGTAGCCGTTATAATTTTTTTCTGACAACATAGTCTATTTATATCGACTACAGAACGGGATCTTTCCAAGCTACGCAATAGAATATCCGTTATATGATGTGAAACAAATTAAAAGCTATCTATCGTGACGGAATAAATTAGAATATAATTTTAGTAAGAGATAAATGTTATGTGATCATTTTAAAACTGAAACCAGAACATCCATTTAAGCTTGTGACTGAAAATGTCTTGGTGTTTAATAGTAAAAGAAACTGCAAGTCAGCCTTCACTATGGAAAAATTAAAATGTAGATTTTGTAAACCTCGTTTCAAGTTTTCGTTACATAGATGCGATTATATTATTTCCCTTCATAAACAATTTTAACAAAACGCTAAAATAATTTATAATAAACCAATAGGATTAGATAGAATGTTGCAAGAACCAGGATTTTTATATGTAATTAGTAATGCAAGATATTAAATGAGAAAAAAGAAAATAGTGAAAAAATGCAAAATAAAAAATGTATTAGTGTTCTAAAAATAGGAAAAAGAAAAGAAAATACCTAGTCTGTAAAATAAATTACAAAAAAAAAACAGGAAATTATTACTTATACAATGAGCTGTTTTATAAATCAGTTTAATAGATGGAAATGTATTACATTTAAATTTACAATATATTACATTTTTATTTTGTTACTAACGCAGAAAGTAAATTAATACTAATTGGACATCTTCTGCGGAAAACAATCTAACAAGAAAATATTTAGACTCCCTCGAGAACATTATTCCAACCACAGCCTTTCTGTTTAAAAATGTTTCATTGCAAAGAGAACATTTTTCTCTATATAAAAAAAATAGAATTTAGACAGAAGACTGTACATATAGGACATCTGAACATTCGGCAAAGTTATAAGCCAACGAAAACTTAAAAGGTTAAATGCAAGGAACACTTCTCTTTCAAAGGTTTAGAGACTAAACTGTGCTGATTATTATTATTAATACAGTTATTTGACGATCTGCAAACTTCTATTTTTAGCAAGGAAATAAAATGTTGCATCAATGATATACTGAATAAAAGTTGTGATTTTTAAAATATGTTATCAAAAAAATGTTATATCGTGTTATCTGGTAGCCGTTATAATTTTTTTCCGACAACATAGTCTGTTTATATCGACTACAGAACGCGATCTTTCCAAGCTACGCAATAGAATATCCATTATAGTATGTGAAACAAATTGAAAACTATCTTTCGTGACGGAATAAATTAGAATATAATTTTAGTAACAGATAAATGTTATGTGATCATAAAAAAAATAAAATGTAGATTTTGTAAATCTCGTTTCAAGTTATCGTTACATAGTTGCGATTATATTATTTCCCTTCGTTAGTAATTTAAATAAAAGGATACAGTAATTTATAATAATAAAAGATTATGATAAGATAACCTATTAATAAAACCAGGATTTTAATGTTCGAAACACCGGGAAAAATGGCAAATAGAAATGTATTTATGCTCTTAAAAAAATAGTAACAAAATAAAAGACTTTTCCGCAGTAAAGTATTCATTTTACTTGGGCAACCAGGGTAGCAAAAAAAAAAAAAAAAAAAAAAAAAAAAAAAAAAAAAAAAAAAAAAAACATGTACAATTTTCTTTACATCAGCAAATAATATTATTATGACAAAGAAAGAAATTGTTTTTTTTTTAAATTATCTAAATTATCTTCATATACATTTTAAGAATTCTAAATGGATATTGTTTTTTCCCCTAAGTGTTTAAATAAATAAAATGCCATGTTCTGTAAATTGAATCCATATTCTGCTTAATTTTAAGATGGGTTTTAAAATATGGAAATGCTGAATAAGTTATTTCTATTCTTCGCACGTATGAAGATGATAGGCTAATATTTAATGTTACCGTCTCCCGCGCATATTATGAAAAAAAAATAGTTTCTCTCTATTTGTTTTTAGGTTACAGATTATTTCTTTGGTCACATTTTCGTGTATATTTTGTTATTTTGCTTACGTAAGAAATAAGTACTGCTGATTTTTGTTCATCACATGCAGTATAATAATTGAGTTCTATATACAATTTTAATGTCAGGATCTTTTATTTTCTTTCTTTCTTTCTTAAAACTACAGGACAAGATTTTAATAACGTATCTTTAAAATTGTTCATTATAGTCTAATATTTCATTTCGGTATCAATTGATAAATTAATTTATTAAGTATGCATTCTAAGATCTTAGAAGAAGAACTTGAAGACTTGAGTTACAATATTTTCTTTATATTTTCTTTATATACATTATTTTCTTTTCCACTAGAATAAGATAAAATATAGAGTAGAAATTCTGTGTCTATGGTCTATATTCGCATTCAATCCTCAACAGATTTATAATTTTCGAGGCGTTGATTGTTTGAAAATGCACACAACTGATGAAATACAATTAAAATCTACACTACCTATTAATAAAGGACTTCAACGTATCTAGAAAAAAAAAGTAGGTATGTTTCATATCAGTCGTCACTCCTAGTTTAAATTTCTAAAAACATTATTACGGGGGTGCTAATCACTAATATTGTTCGCAAACCAGTCACTTGATTAGAGGAAAGGACTGTATTACTTCTACCCAATTTAAAAATAAATTAACACACTTCATAAATTATCCCTGTATCACTGAGGCAAGTAGTCATATAGAAGAAACTGTACGCTGAAGATTGATTTGCTATGGCTTCTTACAACGTTAGAATTCACTTAACGAATAATAATAATAATAATAATAATAATAATAATAATAATAATAATAATAATAATAATAATAATAATAATAATAATAACCTGACAAAATCATATCAGTCGTCACTCCTAGTTTAAATTTCTAAAAACATTATTACGGGGGTGCTAATACTCAAAGGAAAACCATGCCATGCAACTAGTAATAAAAGGGCTTACCTCGTTCCAAAATGCTGTCCTCACTCGTTCCAAAATGCTGTTCTCGAGAGAGATGTTGACAGGTGAACTATTCACGTTTTTTTGAATTCGTCTTAAAATTTACTTCCTATTTATAGGAGATGGTGCAGACTTTCTCAAGAAAACAAATTCCTTGTACGATGAACTCATCCAGACAGGTTCCATCTTGTTCAACAACACCTCATTTATTGCAAAACAACGCACATCTCCAAAACAGTTTTCTTTAAATCCTTTCTTATAAAGTACATTAATAATAATTAGTGCTATATATATAAAAAAAATAATAATAATGTTGATATCATGGCTCATAAAATTTGTAACCACAATTGAATTTTCGTTACATATATTAGGGTTAATTGTTAACAAGGAAGGGTCTAGATAATATTATTTACTTCTACGCTTCTATGTGTTAATAATAGAAACCGTTACAGAAAGGAGGTCGAACTAAAAATAAAATTCAGGAATCTCCGTAATTGAACAGACTGCGATTCATTTCTGATGAGGATATAATATCTATTTGTACACAGATGATATGACTCATTCACCTTGTATAGTATCACCTGGCATTTTTATAACACTAGTTTAAGTAAAGAAAAGTGGCACATACCTGTATATTAACAAAGACGTATGGTATTTTTATCAAAATTTAGAACAAGTCGTTTACTCGAAAATAGTTCATGAGTTATAGGTCTATGCACTAGACATCCATTACCTATCAAGGCCGGGCAAAATATTTTAAAAATACGTCTTCAAATTTCAGTAAACATTTTTATCGAAGGAAACTTTAAGTTACAGACAACTATAAAATTAAACGACTGTTATATACAGTATGAAAAGGCTTGCATATTTTTTAGAAAACGTGATAATAATTATTTGACGAAAATGTTCTCTTTTGTACACTTCAGTCTCTTAATCTTTGAGCTCTACATCTAATTTTAACGTGAGGAACTTTTTTTTAACGCGGTAATTTTAAAACTACAGGTCATATTTTAATAATTTATCTTCTAAAATGGCTCGTTACAGTCTCATATTTCATTTTTTGTGTCATTTGCTAAATTAATTGAGTAAATCTACATTCACAGAAGAGGTAGGTGATTTAATATACAATAATTTCTTTATGGAAGAACTATGAATATTGGTAAGCTGATGCTTAAGGAAACCAACACTGAAGAGGTCTATAGAAGAAGGTTTCCACTGAAGACTGATCGACTATGACTTCTTACAATGATAGGATTAACTGGCGAGACACCTATCTCCTCGACATTATTATTTCCCTTATTTGGAAATCAACACGTTATGGAATGTACTTACTATTGTTAAAACAATTGATTACTACTCGAAACTAGTCGCATTTTGAACTTTATTATGTATTTTTACCGATTTTCAATCAAATAATTTTCATTGACCGTAAAACACGACAGCCATATTTCCTTTTCATAGAGCGATGAAGGATGACCAACTGTTGTTTTTGCAAGTTGTGTCACTGTCTTCGTAGATCACGAAGGCAGTGGTTGTGTACCCAGAATTCCACATGTTGTTTTCCCGCGCGCGAGGTTTGAAATGTTGGTGTAAGTGTGTAGGGCGATGATTGAAATTAGTTAAAATGGACGGGGTGAAGACGATTTACGATCTGTTCACTTATTTCTCACAAAATGATAGAGATATAATAATAATAATATAATAAATAAGATATAAGATATTATAATAAATCTCCAGAATGATGGATTATTGAATGATTGTGGACGATGTGGGACGGTTGGGTTGGGTTAGGTTGGGTTAGGTTAGGTTAGGTTGGGTTAGGTTAGGTTATGTTATGTTATGTTATGTTAGGTTAGGTTAGGTTAGGTTAGGTTAGGTTAGGTTAGGTTAGGTTAGGTCGGGTTGGGTTGGGTTAGGTTAGGTTAGGTTAGGTTAGGTTAGGTTAGGTTAGGTTGGGTTAGGTTATGAACAGTGATAATAGTTTAGTAGGTCGGGTTAGGTTAGGTTAGGTTGGGTTAGGTTATGAACAGTGATAATAGTTTAGTAGGACAGGTTTGGTTAGGTTAGGTTGAGTGAGGTTAGGTTAGGTTAGTAAGTCAGTTTGGGTTAGGTTGGGTGTGGTTAGGTTAGGTTATGAACAGTGATATTAGTTTACTAGGTCAGGTTGTGTTAGGTTGGGTTAGATTGTGAACAGAGATATTACTTTAATAGGTCATTCTGATTTTTTGTTTATGTAATTTTTCAATTGTTTTCATTAATGAAAGTTTTATAATTTGATGAATATTGGTAAAATTAAGTAATTTGTTTATTGTATAAAAATAGCCACTTTGTGAATATGAGTATATTTTGTGTAAGTTTCTGTAAAGACAATTTTTTGTAAATGTAATTTTTCAACTGTTTTCTAAAATGAAAGTTTCATAATATACTGAGTGTTGCTAAAATTAAGTAATTTGTCTGTAGCAGTAAAATATGCACTTATTGAGGGGGTTTCTAATTTATTTTGTGTACGTATTTTGACGTAACAGCTACGATTGCTTTGATGCAGCCGCCCTAGTTTCGCGAGGAGAAAGGGGAAGGTAGGGGAAGCGTGCAGTTACCATGGCAACGAGTAGCATACAGTGGAGTCACAGTTGGAGTGTTGGTAAGCGTGTTCCCAGAATTCTAAGTCAAGTAGATAATATGGCCGTGAGTTATACTTTTCTATCATGAATTACGTACTCTTAGGTATGTGTTTTACAAGATATATTCTAATATATTAAAAAATTTCCGGATCTAATTATAATCCTTGCACCCAGGGACACATTTTGAACGTTGTTTCGCTTCATAAAAATTAAAACTGTAATGTCGAGGACATTGGTATTTACCCGGATTAACTTAAAGAATAATAATCTGTAGAAAGTTTTCTATAACACATGAATAACAGAAGAAAATATAATTATTTTGCTATTTCAATTTGTGGATTACACATTATGTAGAAACTAACAATTTTACATAAACTACATCTGACAAATTATAGAACACACAGAGGATCAAAGAACACTAGTCCGGTCAGTAAAGATCACCTTTGAAGTTTGTTACAATTCTTAGTTTTCTGATATTATGAGATTTTTAAAACGTACTCGTAGTAAAGGAAATATGTAGTGAATTTTTTAGATGTACCTTAAGAGATAAGATTTTTTAAAAGTTTTTGCAAACAAGTTCCAAACTTAAACAATCAGATTTTAAAAGATTTTGCAAGCAAATTCCAAACTTAAGCAATCAGATCCGACTCTGATAAATCACCTTCGTAAGCGAGACTATTTTGGCTGTAATGTTTCTAATTAATTGGCATCATACTGCTTATGCAGTAATAAATAACATCAAGTTATTGATGCTGAGTCTGTAACTTGTTACAATTATATTTTAGACAGGTAACCACTTTGCAGACAAGACAGAAGCCTACTGAAATTTAAGGTAATGGAAGGGGGGGAAGAGAAATTATTTAACATTAAAACACAATAAACAGAAGTTATATAAACAGTGGAGTATACTGATAAAAACCAAAATTCTGAATGATAAAAACCCTTTATTCTCCACTTGCGTCACTTTTAATAACACATACATGTTACATCGTAGAGAATATGTACATAAAAGACGCTTATTTTTTAAAACAACTATAAGCATTAACACATTTCAAGAAACTTAATAGTATAGTTTGCGAAAATTTTAGGGCTAAATTAGCATTTGAATAAGTATACACAAGTCTAATATATTATAATATATGCTATGACTTGTTAGGTCTATATTAAACTAAACCCTAAAATATTTTACTTGAATCAATTATTTTTGCGTTAAGTTCTCCGAAAACCACTCATCTGATTCACGAAGTTAGATTTTAACTCTTTTTTTTCTCAAATAATGTAACTTTGAACGAGATTGACACAATTGAAGGTGCAGTAGAACAATGTGGGCGTGTTCTATAGTTGGAAGTATATTAAGAGTAGATATGCTGTTTTCACACTAGATTTAACTACGATGTTTATTATTAATATTATTAGTTATTATTTAATTCAAAGAACTGCACGTCAGATTTTATTTACCATACCGATTCACATCCTGTTTCGAATCAAGTCTTGACTCGAATTACATGGCAGAAAAGTGTTAATATTAGAACCCTTTACAGAAAGGAGGTCATTCTAATAATATATATATAGATGAATCCCACAATAAACAGTCTATTTATTTCTCGGTGCATACCCGACACCTGGTAAACAATATGGGAAACACAAGATTGAATAAGCATGACGTCACCGAGAAACCTAACTTTCTTATGAGACAACCCTTGCAAGTGAAATAACAATTCTCGCTGTGGTCACGCGGTTTAAAACGGGTGGTCGGTAATCATAACTTGAGTGGTTTGAGTCCATCTCTATGACAAGATTTTATTAAATAAATATAAATATAAAAATTAACATGCATAAGAACGTTATATAGTGATGACGTCATAAGGATGGAGTAGTGACGTTATGTATGGGAACTGATGATGTCATTCAAAAATGGCGGAAGAATCTCTTCCAGATGTTCCTTAAGGCCTTGCGCAAAGAGTGCATAATCAGAACGTCCCGAAAAAAAAAATCCTCGCGTAAGAGTGCGTACCCAGGCGTCTATGGTATAAGGGCGTAACAACATCAATTAAATCCCTTGCGTAAGAGTGCGTATCCAGACGCCCACGGCATAAGGGCGTAACAAATTGGTAAAAGCCTTGCATAAGAGCGGGTATCCAAACGTCCATGGCATAAGGGCGTAACAAAATTGGTAAAAAGCCTTTCGTAAGAGTGTGTTTCCTGACGTCGTTGGCAAAAGGACATAACTGTAGACGCGTACGTACGCAAACCGACGCTGGGCGTCGGGGAGGGGGGTTGTTAGATTGGACCTAACACTTGAGTGATGGCGTAAACCTGAACAAACGCAGCCTAGTACTACTTAAAAATTAATAATCATTCATTTCTTTCAATTTAATCGCTACAAATACTACTACTACTACTACTATTACTATCGATCGTGTGCCTATTAATAATTTACAATTCAAAATAACATACATAACATTTCGGAAATAAAAAATCGATCTATAAACTAGTAGTCCAGTCGATATAAAGAAAAATAGGGGGGTAGCTGGAAAATATTCCGAAGTTAATAAAATTTTTACAGATCATTTGGGGGTACTCTAGGATGTCTATCCTAAGTTTTCGACCTCGAGGACCCTGTGCTAACTTGGGGGAGGAGCAAAAACCTCAAAATGTTTGGACTTTTTTCAGTTTTTCGCTTATATCTCGTAAACTAAGCATATTTTGTGGGCCATAGTGGAATAAAAAAGTTGTAGAGCTTAAATTTGCTAAACTTTGGTTGTTAAAACTAATTTGTAGACACAATATTAACCGAGATACGGCCGATGAAACTTAGACAAGGTTTCTCGAAATCTAAAAAAAATATCCGAAAAGGAAGGTTTTGGCCCTATAACTATTTATTACCACCATTTCCATATTAATTATGTTAATCACTTACTAATATCAATATCTTGGAACATCTATGACCCCCTTCCTCCCCCTCTTCCCACCCCTCCCCCAGTATTATAGGAATCAGCATTACAAATGTATATAGACTATATGCATATATGTATGTATGTATATATTCATATACGAGATATTCATGTGTATACACACACACACACACACACACACACACACATATATATATATATATATATATGTAATATCATTTCCTGTGATCGAAGTCCGCGATTGTTCAGCCCGCGTGCAAGGCAGTGATTGCTGATTTGTGACATTCCTTACACATCCGGGAATTGTCTTTCTTGCGCGTGGCTGACAGACAGAGTCAGTATCAGTTAGATCATTACATACTATGGACGTGTTAAGTTAGTATTCGGCAATTTACCCCCGGAGGGATGGCTAGGGGGTGGACAAGAATCGAGTCACGGAAGATGTAGAGTTAGGGGATTATTGTAGTATAGGAACTGTACAGTCGGTCAAATAAAAAACGTCGGGACTCGTATGCAGTTAAAATTAAAGTTTTCACGCATTAGTTCACAAGTTTCCTATAAAAACATTAAATACAGGCCATTCTCGGAACATATGAGGCCATGCGACAGGAGGAAAAAAATGAAGAACTAAGGGAAAAAATTGAACAACGCCAAAACCGCAACACACGATATTCGACTTAATGTATTGTCATAATTCATTTTGCTTTGTGTCATCGCCACATACAAATGCTAAAGTGAGAGAAAGTGTAGTTAGGGCTGTAATTGACCTGCATTTTTCGGCCTCTGAAGCAGCGAGAACGTTCCATATTTATGAAAGAGCAGCTCGGATGTGGGAACTTCACTATAATGCGACCGGAAGTTTTCACAGGGATCTGGCCGGCCGCGTATTTCGATGCTAGATGGTTGCAAAAGTTGAACGTAAGTTATTGATTTTGCACTACAAATACCGGTGTTATAAAATAAAATCTTTAAAAAATGCTCCTTGAATAATCATATTCCTTGCGAATTTATCAATTATTAATATTATAAGAATTTGCAACCAAGAATATGGCGGATTTGAGGCATATAGCCACAGCCTTCTATACATGTTTGTTTTGGAACAAAACTGACTAAATAATCAAGAAAATACATGGATAGACAAGAGGCGTGTGTGAACCTAACCTTAAGTCTTCCTGTACATGCGCATATGCTCGTTCGTGATACTTAATCAAATACCGCCCGACGTTTTTTATTTGACCGACTGTACATAGTCAACATTGTAAATAAACGGCAGCAACTGGGGAAACTGCATATCATTTCTAGTATTAAGAACTTCTCTGCACCTTCCCGAATATTACAGGAGGGGTGCGGACGGCACCATGGACATGCTGCACACCAGCTAGGCGGATGTATTCACCACGGCACGAAGACGTAAGGGCGTAAGACCCTTACATATATATCTATATATATAGATATATATATATATATAGAGAGAGAGAGAGAGAGTTGTGTATGTTTGTCTTTCTTTACAACTTCTGCAGATTTATTCGAATCTCGATGAAATTTTGCATACTTAGCCTTCAATACACGAGGAAAAGCACTGTCTACATGTCATTTTAACAAAAACAACATTTGTGCCCTTACTCAAGGCCTTTAATATTACATAATGTAATGTAAGCCCTATGTGGAGAAAGGAAATTTTGAAAACTTGAAGAGGAAGGATAAGGTGGTTACTCTGGCACTGTTTCCTGTTCTCTGAAAATCAATGACAAAAAGTTCACAGTAGACCCACTCACTCTATTCCAACGAGTGTGCATAACCAAACAATCTGAGGCTGACTTCAGGAACTTGTTCAAGTATGAACTCCTCTTTCCCCATATCTCTCTTCGCAGAAGAAGGAGTGCATAAAGGCCGAAAATCGATGCTGTATGATTCATTCCTTTCTATTGTGGGTGAAGACGTAGACTTTGGCGCCAAAAAATAAAATGTCATTGATGGTGGGTTTCTGTTACATAGGGTTGTTTGGACCAAGTCAAGTGAAGCCACATTTCAATGCTGTATTGTCACGTTGCAAATAGTGACGCGAATGAATAGAGATGGACCACAGAGAAACCATTCATAAACGAGAAAAAGAGAAGTGAGTACTATCGATACTGTGTGAGTTTTAGTTTAATTACACGAAGAAGGAAGTGCGCATGCGCGCCTAAAAAAGTTTTGAGGAGGCGACGGTTGACGAGGAGAAGCAGGACAGTGAGTCATGATCAGTCAGTCAAGAGAGACAGACTTGGGACGTTGACCAAGAAGGTTGTGGGGAGATAGGATGGAGTGGCGACCGAGTTACCATACGTTCTGTGTGTGAACGTAAGCCGAGATGAACACGAAACAAGAAGACAACGACCGATGGCTGGGTGGATACAGCTATTGGACTGGTACGAGCCAGAGCGTTGGTTGGCTTACGTCGTGGCCGCTTGTAGCGAACATCAGCTGGCAGAGAAGAGTATGGTTGGATTAAAATGAGGTTCATTAGTAGATGGGCATCGACAGAAGAAGGATGGGAAATGAAGGAAGACGAACGGCAATGGTCTACTACGTGATGAGTATCAAAAACTGTTATTTTAAGACATTTTGAAACGGGAAATTTTTGAACTATAAAGTTAGTTCAGGTTATCATAATTTATGGCTGAGGAGCAGATTTTCTTGTTAGAAATGAAGTAGTAAGTTATATTGAATTAACAGTTTGTAGTAGTCCATATCCTTTCACTTCTGTCGGAAGGTTAGAAAAAGAGATTAGGTTCAGAAGGAATTGAAGAAATAATTATTATGAAACTTTAAGTATGAGGGTACTATTTGTTTTGAAGAGTTAAGAGAACAATTTAATCCAAGTCAGAGTCAGGTTGATTAAGGATAGTATGAAGAATAAGTAATTCACTCCGAAAGGAAGATAGAATTGAAGCTTGTAGTAATTCAAGTTAATGAGATAAAAGAGTTAGATTAAAAGGAAGTAAGGTTAAAATGTTAATGAGATAAAAAAGTTAGTTAACAGATGTTAGGTTCGAAAGGAAGATTTAATAGAGAGAAAAAGTAAGAGAAGTTAATTGAGAGTGAGAGATAGTTTCGTAATGGGAATTCAGAAACGTAATTGGGCACAGTTGAAGTTAAGTCATAAGAGAGAGTAAAATGTTAAGTAAATGGAATTAAGAAGTTAAGATAGTCGGCGAGCTTAGGCGCCCTACCGTAAGCAAAGGACTGGGAGATCGAGTAAGTGTCAAACTCCCAAATGTATTGTAATATCTAAATGTAAAGTTGAAGATGGCTATTAATTAACTTATGTGTGCGAGGCTTTGCGCCTTATCAATACGTTAGTGTAGGGAGACCGAGAAAGTGTTGTACTCCCATTGTTATAGATCAGATAAAGAATGTTGCACCTGTAAAGATAGTAAAGGATTGTGGTTAATATGTAACCTAACAGAGTTGAAGGAAAGTTAGTTGAGATTGAATAGAAAGTTAAATATAGTAAAAGTTTGTGGTTAATATGTAACCTGACAGAGTTTAAGTTAAAAGTGAGTTGAAGAAAGTAGAAAAGTTGAAAAGTAACTTGATTGTGATTAAGAGTAACCTAACAAAGAAAAGAGTTAAAGTTAAAGTAGTTGAAGAAAAGTTAGTTGAAGTTAAATAGTAAAAAGGATTATGGTTAATACGTAACCTACCAGAGTTGAGAAAGTTAAATAGTGAATTACTTGCGGTCAAGATGTAATTTAACAGAGTAAAAATAAAGTTAGTTGAAGAGAATAAAAAGTTAAATGGAAAAGTGATTGGAAAAATGAATTTGAGAAAGAAAAAGCAAAATAAAGCTTAGAAGCCTAGTGGCTTGAATATTATAATTCAAGTGAATTTAAAGATAAAGAAAGGAATTAAGTGATATGGTAGGATCGCTTAAGGCGAATAAAGATTTCAAATGAATTAAAGAAAGTAAAGGAGTCTAGGAGTAGGCCTAAGGAACTAGTAGACTGTAATAATTATTGAAAAGTGCATCAGAAATTATCGATGTTCGAGGCGTTCATCATCCCCAAGAGCAGTTAAACTTGTCAGGGACCTTGTTCATCGATGTGTCACAATTTGATTTTTTTAGGCCTTTCATATTTCACCGGTTGCAGGGGAGATGTCAGGTTGGTTGTAACTCAGAACCTGGACATAGCTCGCTGTATCGGAGGTCTATTGCCATAGTTCAATTCTAGGACATAGACCTAAATTTGAATTTCTTTCCTCTATGTTGTCTGTACTATTTATCTTTAGAAAAACAATTTATTCTTCTTAGACGTGACAGATAGGAATATACTAATACAGGATTAGACCATAATTGATTGTTAAGAAGAGAGAACGAAGGGAAATGCCATATAATGGGAAATAAATCTTTATTAGAAGAATATTTATATTTTTGAATTTCACAGTAGTTGGTCTATAGTTTTCTTGACAGTAAAATTTCAAAATAAGAAAAGTTGATTGTAGGATTCAGGAATTCATCTGTAAAATAAAACAAGAAGTTGGATTAATTACTTGAAGTCAAGTATAATGGTACAATATTGGAGAAAGATTAATTTTGAGAGTACTAACCTTAGTAAAACAGATTATTAGAGATTGTTCTTCATAGGGTGAATTTAGTTTTGTTTTGGGATATGTGGTATGCACGTATAATGATTCTATTGAGTATGGAAGTAGTTATTAAAGAAATGAAAGACTATTGTGGATAAAAGTGAAACATGTAAAGTAGGGTAACCAAAAAGATTGATTTGGAGTTATGTTAATAAACTAATTGTTCATGTTGTTGAAATGGCAGAGTTATCATTATATTCACATTATATGTATTGTGACGCATTAGAAGGAACCCCTCCCTTCTCGGCTGTTTAAAAGCTGGTCGATAGGCATATAGATATATATTGTGACTGGACTTAAATTTTGATTCAGAAGTTGTAAGCCCCTCCCTGCACTTCTGAAGAAGAAATAATAATGATATTTGATCAGTGGATGTGTAAGATGGTATCTGTGGATGGCGCCCTTATCAAATATAAATATTTCCACAAATACAAGAGAAATTGGTTAATAGTAAATATAGTGAAGAAGTTTCAGAACACCCTGTACGGTGATGTTGTGCTGGATAGTGTTGATATGATAAAGTACGCTTGCCGTAACTTGTGATAACAAGACAGGTATACTTACGAAGTTGCTTAACTGGGTCACTGTTACGAGTGCAGTTTGGAATATAGACTTTTGTTACGTAAAGACATATAATTGAGAAAAGACAAAATAAAATGAACTTTATAAAATAAAGTAAGAAAGTCCGTCACAGTATTATGCATTCCTTCCTATCGTGGGTGAAGACGTAGACTTTGGCGCCAGAAGATGCAATGTCATTGAGGGTGGGTTTCTTTTGCATAGGGTTGTTTGGACCAAGTCAAGTGAAGCCACATTTCAGGTTTTCTGCCAGATCTACGTGGATTACGTCCATAGGCACTTCTGTAGCAATGTCATAGTGGTTTATGATGGTTATCCTGTTGGGATAAGCTACCAAAGCACCAAAGCAGCTGAACGTTATCGGCGTTCTTTGCTGAATTCCTCAACAAAGTTTGTCTTTTCCAAGACAACTTTGATTAGCACGATTTCGAAAGCGAATTTTTTTCCAATGATACCTTCAAGATGTACTTCATAACCATGTTGAAGGTTGAAATGGAAGCCAAGGGGATTCAAGTGAAACAGGCAGTAGAAGACACCGATGCAATGATTGTGGATACTGCTGTCTTAGCTGCTGACAAATATGATAGTGTCATAACAGGGGAAGAAATAGATCTTCTGGTGCTACTCACTGCTTTGGGTTCTTCCAAAAAGGACGTCTATTTCCAGGAGAGTGGAAAGGGTAACAGCCCAACTATGCTGTATTAATCCCACTCGTTCAAGTACGAACCACAGGATATTCTTTTCCTGCATGCGTTAAGTGGGTGTGACACCACCTCAGCACCCTTTGGAATTGGAAAGAAGAAGGTGCATGAGGAAGACGTGCCCATGGACCCCGACAACGATGACGGCGCTGGCGACGACAACGAGGAAGGTCCGGCAGCCCCAAGCGCTCTAAGGTTTTCGTAGCCTGATTGTATTAATAATTTGAAATTATTTCTACGTTGGTCATAACACCTGCAATTATCTTAATTATTTATATTATGCTCAAAGTCAGGTATGGGCAACCTTTGGAAAGTTGCGGGCTAAACTTTACGATATTTATGAAGTCGCGGGCCGTAGATAATAGGTAGTTGTGAAAAAATAATCATGATACGGTTTTTTGTATTTATAAAGTATATTGGTAAAGTTACATGAATGAGAACTATATCGAATTGATTATGTATTTACTTACAATTAACATAAATTAATGAGAAGCTTGAGCTTGAACTTGAGAAACAAGATAATCAATGTTGGCACAATCCCACTAATACACAGGCACAGAATGTTTCCAAAATTTTTATCTTTAAGTCTGGTTCGGTACTTTGATTTAGGCCCATTGTAGCATTTTTCTAGCGCTGACCGGAAGGAACTCCCTCGTAGTTCAAGTTTTTGTTTCCCCCTACTTTTTCGAGTGCGATTTTAAAATGTTCCGCGGGCCTGAACAAAAGTCGGGGCGGGCCACATCCGGCCCGCGGGCCGGGCGTTGCCCATATATGCTCTAAGTTATGATTGTTTGTAAATAAATTCTATACTTCTATTACTTTAATTCTTGATTACTAATTATTGATTTTAAACTACCTCATCTACGTTTATTGAGGTTCAAGATTATGGATTAACAGTATTTCACAATAGGGTGATGACCAGGTACGAAAATATGTACATCACTGCAAATCACAACAATAGGCTCTTGGTCAGCGGACCCCCATCTGGTGACATCACATTGTGTGTACAACGAAAGGGTTTTTGGTGTGAGACGGTTTCTTAAAATGCATTTCTTACATTAAAATGAGGCATCTTCACGTTTGGGAAGGGGAGGGGTGGTGATGCTACCGGAATGGGAGGGGTGGGGATGTTGATATTAATAAGTGATTAACATAATTAACATGTAAATGATGGTAATGAATAGTTATATGGCCAAAACCTTCGTTTTCGGATATTTTTTTAGATTTCGAGAAACTTTGTCTAAGTTTCATCGGCCGTCTCTCGGTTAATATTGGGTCTAAAAATTCGTTTTAAGAACAAAAATTTAGAAACTTTAATGCTCTACAACTTTGTTTTGTACTATGGTGCACCAAATATGCTTAGTTTACGAGATATAAGCGAAAAACTGAAAAAAGTTTGAGGTTTTTGCCCTTCCCCCAAGTAAGCACAGGGTCCTTGAGGTCGAAAACTTAGGATAGACATCCTAGAGTAACCCCAAATAACCTGTAAAAATTTCATTAACTTCGGAATATTTTCCAGGTAAAAAGTGGATATCGACTGAACTACAGATGGTTTTTGATAATGCACAATCGTAATCTAACAAAATATAATGACTACTCCATTCATATGCCGCGTCTTTGATATTGAAAAATAAAGTTTAGCAATTCTTCGTATACAGACTAATGCTTGCTATTAAGATGAGGAAGACATTTTATATGATAAAATGGACTGCTCGTTGCTGGACACATAAGGCTCAGTGTGCAGTGATTAATATGTCGCATGTTCCCATAAAACAGCACGAAAACAGATTATTTTATACAATATAACTTGTTTGGAAATTGAAATGATATAAATATACATCGATTAAAAGCACAATTTCAATTCGGTGCAACCCAGTTCGTGTGCTTTTATTCTGTTCTGCTGTTAGCTTACCTGAATTAAGTTAAATATGTGTTATAATTATGCACAATTGGTAGCACTGGTCACATGGTAACTCAAATCGTAGCACTGGACACACAAGGCCATGGTAACTCGAATCGATTCATGGATGGTTGATTCTTAGTATGCAGTGAACTCGCAGCTGTTAGTTTTGTTTTTATATAACAAAGCACGAAAGTAATTATTATTTGTATAATCCGTTACATTTTCATTGATGGAATAGTCTTAATAAATCCAACTCGAGTTGACGAGTTACATCAGATAAATTCGCTCCTGCTGCGCTGTAGTTAATCTATCGATAAACTCGTTAACTCTCAAGGGAATACCTATGGTATACCTATAGTATCGCGCAAAACATTTCTTATGACCAACATTTCTTATGACCAACATTTATCTTTCATTCATTCAAAGTCTGCAATTCCGTATCATAGCGAAGGAGTTTTCCAGATTAGTTCTTTATTAACTATTATATAACTTGAAGAGATGCATTATAAATAAATATTCTATATGAATAGATCGAAGTTTAGTATTTTCAGCAAATAATGTAGAAGCTACGTTTATTTGTTTACATATGTCATTTATTTCTAAAATAAATTGTTGCCAATCAAAAGAGCCTGAATTCCGCTACATACGAAACTGCCAAAAGAGGTTTTTATTACTATTCTAAGCACAAGCTTACGATTCAAAATAACATAAAAGGCGTACAATGTTCGACCGTTATAAGAACTTAACAGGCTCACACAAATAACACGAATAATGAATAACTCGGTAGCGCTCGTTTTATTAAGCTCGTGCTTGCCTGTTCTTCATAACAGTCTGATATCTAAGTATAATGTTAATTTGTGTAGCTTTAATTTTGGGCATGAGTATGGATAAACAGTAATTAACAACGCGATTTCTTCTCGTCCAATATATTTTCCACCTCACAGTTCTTTCCTTTAAAACCCTCGCATGTTTGTTCT
The DNA here is from genome assembly GCA_964059195.1 of Ectobius pallidus. Taxonomy (NCBI): domain Eukaryota; kingdom Metazoa; phylum Arthropoda; class Insecta; order Blattodea; family Ectobiidae; genus Ectobius; species Ectobius pallidus. The sequence goes on from CAXKWD010000008.1 coordinate 48,776,417, forward strand.
TAATATAAAAATGAGGGACCACGGAATTGATCGACGTCACGTGACATGACAAACATTGTTGAATGAGATATGTTTGCAGGAGACCTCGTGACCACAGCGCACAGGGAAGTACGGGATGTTGAACTCGACGATAACAAATCAGGCGAGGTTAGGGTCGATATTACTACAGTTGCGGTTGCTTCGTGGGTGGAAGTGTGTCTTGTAACAATGCCGCGATGTTTTGGTAACAAGATCTTCCGCACGGCGCGCGTTGACTGGTGTAAAGGAAGTTAAACACAATCTGCAACAAAATAAAAGGTCAGTTAAGGCTCAAAGTAAATTTTATATAAGAGATAATTAAATTTTCTATTTGACAATAGCTATTCGCTATCCGGTAATTATATCTTTTGTTAAGCTAGGAAGTTAAGAGGATTAAAAAGATGATTGATTATGAAAAATTAGGTAAGTTTAACTAAAGAATTAAATTATGAGAAATCAAGGAACCCCTTTAAAAATCACAATATTATGTATAAAACTCGTAACATAAAATCTATTGCATAACTTAATAACTATTTATGTATCTAGTATGCAAAATAACGCTTTAGCGGACGAATCTAGTATTGGATGAGTCCCCAGTGAATACAATATTTCTTAATAAAGTGAATATATTATATGAATATTATATGAAATGAAATAAAATCAGGTAAACTGATGTAACAAAATTCCAGAATGTTTTTGTTTAATCAGTTATAATTGCAATTATGAAATCCGGAAAATAAGTTTTGTTTTAATCGATTTCCCAGTTAAGCTCCAAATTGATTAATTAAGCAGGGCGTACGGAAGAACAAAGGTTTAGTTATTTTTTAATCAGATTAAAATCGTCCAGCATCAGCAGAACTATACAGATTTGTAATATCTTGACAATCGCACACTCACTTATAAATATAACAAAAAACCTCAAATTGGCCGGATTTGGGATTTGAACCAGGAGCTTTCAGAATGCGAGCCTAAGACATTACCATCTCGGCCACTTCTCTCAGTTTAACGGTGTAATTTCATAAGCATATGGGAAGGAATAGTGTTATTTGTCAAAGCAACTTCCAAAGCTGTATATGAACACTCTAAAACAATATGTCGTCATGAAAACTGTTTTGCATTTGATAAATTCTTTCTAATATATTACCATAAAATAGGCACTAAATTGGGTTTTACTTAGAGGTGTACATATTCTGATTTTAGCTTGCTTGCCCCTTTCAAATTCTGCAACCAGCCACAGCATTTAACTTGTTTCAGAAGAGAGCAAGCCAGATTACAACGATGATAAGAAACACTGTCGCTATGAGTCACAAGCTCTTCATAACTTGGTGGGTTTCACAGGGCCTAAGGAAACTGCAAGGCCTGGCGGAAAGAATATGAAACTGGGTATATCAGTGCACTGGTAAGTCGTGCAGTTACATAGTTGAGGAACTTCAGATGTGTTTAGAGTGCATGCAAAAGGAGAATGGAGAATTTTACCCTGAAGGAAGCCGAGGAGAAACTAAAATGTGGAGAGTTTTAGTTATCAATGAACGAAGGTACTAGTCCGGCATGGGAAAAATTTTCAAACATTTTCGAGAAAACATCATAAAATCAATAATAACAATAACAAAAATCCCTTTAGGCAAGCCTACAGGCTGAGGTAGATTTCGAAGTGCTTTTGGTTTAATTTACTGTCGCTGCGTAGCACTCTTCTTCTTTAGCCTTGGCATGACAAACCCGCAATAATAACTGCAAAAAAAAGGAAAGAGAACTTTTTCAAACATTCAAATATCGCCTTATATGAGAACTATCAAGAAACTAGTTATTGATTTGTAGAGTACTCATCAAGAGCTTTTCAACGATACCCCACAAGACGTAGTTTCAAAAATTTCGAATTTCCATCCCCCACCCCTACACCCACTCGTACCCCCAAAACCCCCGAATCGTTGGTGTCACTGTGAACTCCATAAGGAGTACTCTAATTTATTCAAACAAAGTTTTCCTCTATAGGCTACTTCATAGGGGCCGAGATATAAATGTTTTAAAATTTCAACCCCCTCCCCCGACCACCCCCTTGCTCCAATTTGCTCATCAACGAACTTGTTCGAACTATTGGGCCTAGAAATAACATAATAGAATTTGGTTCAAATATCTTCAAAATTACGGTCGCTAGCGTGTAAAGATATATATATATATGTATGTATATATAAATATATATGTACATATCTATTAAATATATATACCTAGGTATATAAATATCACAATTTTTTAACAGGCGGTGTTTTCCTACTTAGGGAGGCATGAAACGTAAAGATATGAAAGAATTTTTCGAAAGTCATGACATGGTATCCATTGTAATATGTAGATTTTTCTTCGAAATCTACCTAATAATAAAAATAATAAATGTGTTAAGACGCTTAAACGATTTTTAATACTTTATCCACCTTTTATTTATCTGTATGATGAATTTCTTCTACCAGCATATAGAAAAGCAAGAAAGTATTATCTACACTTTGCAACTACAGTTGTTTAGCTGATAGGAATGTCGCAAGCTTAATCTGGCTTGCGTAAGCTAGGTTTTACCTGACCCATGCAAGCTGAAAGAAATCTGCCTGCTTGCTAGTTATGACGCTGGCAACTTGCTTGCCTGGCGTTCAAGCGGGTATGGGCAAGCTAAAATCGAGATTTGTACACCTCTACAGTTACTACGGTACCGGTCAATACTCCGGAACCGATTTGTTCCAATATCAATAGGCTTCTTCCCATGGACGTTATAAATGTATATACAAAGTTTCATGAAAATCCGATAAAGCGTTTTTGAGTTATCGCGCGTACAGACACACGCACGGACAGACATTGTTTCGTCCCCCATTCTGGCACTTAACAAATACCGCATGATTAATTATAAAAGGCATAGTCAGCCATTTGTTGAAGTCATATTCTCACAGCCGCCTGAATCCTATGCTATGAACCAATATGAAATGCGGATGTTACATTTTCGTGTGAACCATTTATGAATAATATAACTATCTTGGCTTAGGCATATATTTGTTGTTTTATTAAGTAGTGTTTTGTAAAAAATCTGGCAAAGTTTTTGATTAACGTAAAGAAACAATGTTGTCTTACATTTGATGTTTTATGTTAAAGTATTTTGCTTCAAACCCTGTTACGGTTGGTATGATTAGTCACTGCCATCTGGATTTTCCATTTTGTTCCATACTCCTTCTAGAGGGTTGCGTGCACATCGGCACAATCGCATTTTCGTGCACATCGGCATATTATTTTTATCTTGCAATGTCATCGTGCTCACCGCCACACACACTTCGTAGGGGTGGGCATAGAGACAGAGTTGGAATTACATTGTCGTATTGAATGCAATGGAGTTCACAGTAACTGCTAGATGGACAGAAAGACAAATACTTCCTTTTATTATTATAGATACATACTGTGTACATTAATATTATAATTGTATTGTTTAGAAATCATCCATGAAGTATCTGACTTAACCTATCTACGATATCAACGGACGGTTTCCTTAGCCGCGGTAGCTAAGGGGTGCTGCCTTGGAGCCGTGGTGAAGGAGGCTGTAGGTTTGGGTCTCTATGTCCACCCCTGCCCCCAACGTGGTGTGTGGCGATGAGCACGATAACCATTACAAGATAAAAATACTATGCCGATGTGCACGTGTGCCAATGTGCACGACACCTTCTAGAGAATGAATAAATTATTAAATTATCTACTGAATTCACTCTTCGCAGTCACAGCAGTAACTCTGAACATGACCACATATGCACCACGAAATATACTTGATACTTGTTACACTGTCGGTTCTATCCCATTAACAGTTCACACTTCGCACCGAAACCAGAATGCAGTTTGAGAATTGAGAGGGTGTCTGGTCACTATGTGCTGTCCCCCGGACTAAGATTGTACTATCTAAACTCTTCGTCAGTCGTTGAGCTGGCGTGCGCGTTAAATTCACTTCCCTCGGCGCTAATCCATTACCATATTTATGTTTAGTTGTTCAATATTCTGTTTCTTTTTTCCTTAGGTAATTGTTGAAGTTCTCGAATTCAACTCCACTGTGTAATCTAAACTGGAAAATTTATCCTGGGCGGGAATGGAACCTGAGTTTTAGCTTTGTACGTATTTATGTATTTGCATTATTATTATATGTATTTAGCTGGAGATTTTAATATTGATTTCAGTATTAAAAGCAATGAAATAGATGACCTTCATAACTTGTTTGAAAGCTTTGGTGTCAGACCAGTAATTCATGACGTAACCCGTCCAGGAATAAATGATTCAAATGGAACCACAATTGATAATGTTATTACGAATATTAGTAATCAGACATGCTCTGCAAGAGTAATTCCTACTATTCTGTCTGACCATGACGCAATATTTTTCACTGTAAACGCCAATGGTGAGTTATCTTCATCAAATAATCCTATTTATAATTATAAAAGAAACTTTAATGAATGTAGCATTAGGTATTTTACACTTTTATTGAGTAAAATAAATTGGCTAGCTCTATATAGCTTAAATAAATTAAATGATAAAGTGAACTTCTTTTTAGGTATATTTTCTGAACTTCTTAATGAGGCATTTCCTCTTGTACGTAGTCGTACAGGAAGTCTAAAGAAACATAGAAATATGTGGTATAATAATGATCTTCGCAAGCTAAAAGAAAATTGTACTTTTTACTATCAATTATATCTTCGTAATGGCATGATCGAATGTAAGGACAAATACATAGAATTACAGAAAGTATATAGGAAGGCTCTGAAAACGGCTAAAGTTAACTATTATTCTAGTAAAATTAATTATTCTGGAAATAAATCTAAGACTACATGGTCAATTATATCTGACCTTTTAAAGAACAAGGAAAATAAGACAAATAATACTGACCTAGATGCTGATAAAATGAATAATTTTTTTATTCATGAAGTTGATAACGTCATTAATAACATACAGAGTAATATTGATCCAATGATTTTTATGAACAACTTAATAAAGCCTAAAACTACTTTTGGTTTTAAGTATTTCAGTGTTGAAGATGTTTTTTCTGTTATTATTAATTTGAGAAATAGTTCCTGTCTTGATGTATATGGTCTTAACTCTAAAATATTAAAATATGCTGGCGCATTTATATGTGAACCTCTAGCTCACATCTTTAATTATTGTATTGATTATGGTATTTTTCCATCTACTTTTAAACTTGTAAAAGTTATACCAGTATATAAGAAGGGCGATAAGTCTGAATATTGTAATTATCGACCAATTAGTATAGTGCCTATTTTATCGAAGGTATTCGAAATACTACTAAATAAACAAATCTTAACCTACTTTGAGGGCAATTCACTTTTTACTTCTAGTCAATATGGTTTTAGAAAGGGACACAGTACTGTTGAAGTTGTTTTAGATTTTACTAAGAGGTGTGTACAAGGCCTTGAAAATTGTGACCTGGTCATTAGCCGTTTTTTTGACTTGACAAAAGCGTTCGACACTATATCACATGATTTACTCATGCAGAAGCTTGCTTTTTATGGTTTTAGTAACTCAAGTATCAACTTATTGTATTCATACTTAAGTGATAGACATCAATCTGTTTATTTGAATAATACTAATTCTACATATAAATTAGTTAAGTACGGTGTTCCACAGGGCTCTGTTCTGGGGCCTGTGCTGTTTATAATATACATCAATGATCTGCCTTCTAGTATACAGGATCCATGTCTCCGATCATACTTATTTGCTGATGATTTAGCACTCAATATATCATGTTCCAAAAAATATAATCCTGAAGATATTCTTGAAAATGTGGCTATTAAAATAGTTGAATGGTGCAATTCCAACTTTTTAAGTCTCAATAAAGATAAAACAATTGATATGAAATTCAGTCTTAATCGAAAATATACTGAAAAAGCATCTACGTTAAAATTTCTTGGCTTTTACCTTCAATCAAACTTAGAATGGAAATCACACATTGATTATACTGCTAATAAAATAAGTAAAGGTTTATTTATGTTAAGAGTACTCTGTTCTAGCATAGATCAAAACTCTCTGTTGTTGGTCTACTATGCTCATATCCATAGCCACTTAAGTTATGGCGTCTTGTTATGGGGATGTCATTCCTATGCCAAGAAAATCTTTATCTTACAAAAGAGGGCTGTTCGAATAATTTGTGGGGTTGCCCCTAGATACACTTGTAGATCACTTTTTGTCAAACTTGGTGTCCTCACTTTGCCATCATTATTTGTTCTGAGATGTCTTCTTTTTGTTAAAAATAACATTAATAATTACACAAAATGTTCTGCAGTTCATGATCACTTAACACGCAATAGATCAAATGTATATATCAATAAATGCAAGTACTGTGTGACTCAAAATAGTTATGAAAGCTTATCTTTAAATCTCTACAATAGTTTGTCCAATAGTGTCAGAAATCTATCTTATTCAAGCTTTAAAAGCACTATTGTATCTACTTTGAAGGCCAATCCTCTATATAGTATTCAAGATTTTTATATTTTAAGGCTGTGATGACTCATTGTGAATGATATTGCTTGAATTGACGATTGCCATACGTTGTATTAATGTCTGTGCAATAAAGTTATTATTATTATTATTATTATTATTATTATTATGTGCACATTGATTTAAGAAAACAATTCTATGAAGTTAATATTAAGTATAGATTTAGCTCTTAAAGCTAAGCTGTCTCAATATTCATAAAATTTGATGTCAAGCCATGATATTCTGAATTACTACTAATTTCGTACTAAAATAATCAATACATTATAGATAGAAACCAACCTGCCTTACACCGATTTGAACTCGTTAAAACTACACGTCAAGAAGAGCCGCCATCAATAAGATGTGTTACGAAGGATTGTTCCTATAGACTTCCAAAACAACCTTTAAATGTCGACACGACCATCACCTGAAGGCTGGACGCAAGTTGAGACGCAGTTTGGTGACGTGAGGTGAGGTGACAGCGCAGGTTCGCACGCAGGGTGAAGTGAAGCGTCCGTAAGCTGCGGAGGTTTGTGGTCGTGCCACAGTTTCTCACTAGTGACTTTTCACTGCAGATGAAAAGTTGTTTGTCCACCTTAGAGGAGAAATTAATTGAGGCAGGTCGAGGGAGAAAAAAATTGTTCGACACGTCAAATTAAAATTTCAGATTTGGGAAGAAATTGCGAAGGGCATTGGAAAGAAATGTGATAAGTTGTTTATAATTTTTTTTTTACTTAAATAATGCTTCGCATATATGTATGTGTATATATATATACGAGTATATATATGGGTATATATATCCATACACATATAATGTATATAAGGGGTGGGTCTCTGTCACCACGGCATGGCGCGTCCTCAGGTTGCGGATAGAGGATACGGCCTCCAGATAAGGAGGCAAGATAAGGAGGGTAGCTGCGAGTATGTTGAATAAGCAGTCGCGGACAGACGACACGAGATAGTCCTCTAGCTTGGGGGGTTTGGCGTGAGGTTAACAACCTCTCCTTGTAAAAAAAAATATATATTGTTAAGTATCGCTGCCTGATTTATGGATCCCATCAGTGTAAAATATTCCGGAAGTAAAAATAGTCCCTCGGTCGGATCTCCGGGTAGGGCTACACTGAGGGAGTAAAAAATCTTAGGAACTAAAGAGTGGGAATATGGAACGTTTTGAGCTTATATAGGCCTGGGGCGCTTAAATCGGTTTCTAGAGAATTAGAGAAATACTGGTTAGATGTAGTAGCAGTACAGGAAGTTAGGTGGGAGGGTGAAGGTTCAATACAGACAGATGCATATACCTTCTTCTACGGGAAAGGGAATGATAACCATCAATTAGGGACCAGGCTCTTCATACAAAGGACAATTAAGTCAGCCATTAAGAAAATAGAGTATATTAATGATAGACTTTCTTATGTTGTTCTAAGAGGACGGTGGTGTGACAACATAGATATGAATGTCCATGCACCAACAGAGGATAAACTAAATGTTGACAAGGACAGTTTTTATGAGGAAATGGAACGAACATTTGATCAGTTTCTGGCATATCACATGAAAATTGTGCTAGGAGATTTCAATGCGAAAGTAGGAAGGGAGGATAATCTAAAGCCCTCGATTGGAAACGAAAATCTCCAGTTGCAGAGTAATGGGGTTAGACTAGTTAATTTTGCCACCGCTAAAAATTTAATCGCAAAGAGTACAAAATTCCCCCATCGTGATATTCATAAATACACATTGACCTCGCCAGATGAAGTGACTCGTAACCAAATCGACCATGTGCTAATAGATACTAGGAGGCAGTCTAGTATAATCGACGTTCGAACTTTTAGGGGGGCTGACTCCGATTCGGATCACTATCTGGTAGTTGAGCCTTTCATTAAACAAAGGAATTATGCAAAATTTCGATGTAGAGAGATTCAATCGGAAAAAGCTAGGTGAAGACCAAAGTAGGAATGCTTACCAAGTGGAGATTTCAAATAGATTTTCAGCCTTAGAAAACACCGCCGAACAAGAAGCTAGGGATGATATGAATATCGATGAAACCTGGGAATGCATTAAAGACAATATTAAAGTAGTCGCAAAAGAAAAATTAGGCCCACTTGAACTGAAACGAAATAAACTGTGGTTCGATGATGAGTGCGTAAAATTAGTAAATGCAAGAAAGCAGGCAAAATTACAGTGGTTGCAAAATCCGAATGACACTACGGTCGAAAATCTTAACAATACCAAACGAGAAACGTCGAGAATCATTAGAACAAAGAAAATAACCTATCTCAAAGACAAAATAAATGAATTAGAGGGAAATAGTAAAGACAAAAATGTTAGGGATCTCTTCAAGGGAATAAATGAGTTCAAGAAAGGTTTTCAGCCTAGAACAAACATCTTCATGGACAATGATGGCACTATACTTGCGGCTCCAAATAATATTTTGAATAGATGGAAACATTTCTTTAATCAATTATTAAATGTACATGGAGATGTTCAAGGTGCAGAAAGTGAAACATTCACAGCAGAGCCGTTGGTTGCTGAACCAACTCTAACAGAAGTAGAAACAGCTATAGGTAAACTAAAAACATACAAATCTCTAGGTGTTGACCAAATGCCAGCAGAATTAATTGAGGCAGGTGGGGATAGATTAAACTCAGAGATCCATAAGCTCATTCTTATGATTTGGAGAAAGGAGGAATTGCCAAAGGAATGGAAAGAATTTATTATTATACCGATCCATAAAAAGGGAGATAGAGCCGAATGTAATAACTATCGAGGAATTTCTCTCTTACCAACATCATACAAAATTCTATCTTTAAGCCCCTGCACACAGGGACAATAGAGGCAGACAAGTAGAGGCGGACAGTAGAAGCTGCCAGAAGTGGCAGCCAGTGAAATGGCCGGATGTTCAAGTGGCAGCCAGTAGCCAGTACAGTATGGTCAATTATTTAATTATGTATTATTATTATTATTAATATAAACAGTATTAATGTTATATTTTAGAATATAGAATAGTATAGAACTTGTATTAATATTGTCAAAGTAGGTAGACTTGTATAAAAATTGTAGACTTGTAAATAGATTACGTAATAGGGGTAGAAAACGGTTCTACAGAATCGGTTGTAAAATCTCTCGAAGAATATTGCAGAAATCACAACACATGGGGAGAAAACAGCTAAGATGTGGATTATTCTGTTATTCATGCTGCCTGAAATGTTATTTTGTCTTTACAGGATTTGTCTGTAAAATCGCGTAAAATTGGTCAAAACATGTAGTTTTGAGTAGAGATTAAAACAGGTAAAAACAGCTAGGGGGTGATTTGATCCAATATTTTGTTGCCTAGAAAATATTCCTCATTCTAGAGTGTACGTTAGTATACTTTCAGGAAAATTTGTTAAAGAATGTATATTTTTAAAGGAATTACGCCATATAATAAGGGTAGAAACAGCTAAGGGATATTTTTATACATTAATATTAATGTGGTACTAATATTAATACTACACTGTGTAAAATATTGTAGACTAATAATTTGTATTAATAATGTACTAATAGTAATATACTTATATTAATATTAATTTTTCCTGGTTATATGCAGATGGTTTTGACATAAATGAACAAAAAATAAAATAAATATTCCAACAAATATCTAAATGAAAGTTGTCCAGATTTACGAAGTCAGGAAAAAGTTTCATTCGTACCTTTTCTCCAGCGGTCAATCTTTCACTATGGGTACAAGTAGTAAGTTAATAAAGTTTTATTATTGAGTCCACGCATAAAATATTTAAAGATCTTTACGTTATTGATGGTATTTTATGGAAAATAGGCTTGCTAATACCTCCGTAACGTTCTGATAGCGCCTGGAGTGATTACCTCTCGCAATCCATTCCAGATATAAAGGTTGATTTATAATAAAATTAAAATATTTCACTAAACTAACACCCTTGAATCTTTTCTGGACATAAAAATAAAATAAAAATGGCACATAGTCAAAATTGCTTTACCCTCGACATTCCACGATCATCCCAAATCATTCACACAGAAGAAGCGCCCGGAATAATTACCACTCAATTATTCGTAAACTTTTCAAAATATAGAGTCGGTGCTTAATTTATAATAAAATTCAAAAATTTCCCAAAACTTTCTCGCTTAAAGATTTTTCGGGACACAAAAATAAAATAAAAATTATGGCATAGTCAAATTCGCTTCTCCCTCCATGAGTTTTGTGTAACTGATGATGTATATCAAGTGAAATAAAAACAGCTTTTTTAAGGATCTGTTTTAACCATCAGTAGTACCATTTGTGTGTAGATTATTTCTGCACTTCACTGGAATCCGACCAAGGGTTAATTAAAGGTTGCGAATTTAATCATGCTGTGTGAGTATTTCTAGACGGCGTAAAAGCCGGGAATAGCCAGATTTGGAAACGCGTGACGTTTCGCACTCAAGTGCTGTGATTGGTCTATTCCGGAATACGCAATCTGTATTGTTTAGTGACCTTGGGTTTTGAACACATTTCGCATATAAAAAAATCACGAAAGTAATTCCTCAACAGATACTTGATTCCAGATCAACAGATACTGGCGGCCAGTACCCTTTAGGACACGTCCAATAATGACTGACACTAAGGTCACATGACCCTGTTACTTGCTCTGTAGTGTCCACTAGACTCAAACCTGCTTGAGTTTAGTGGCCGCCAGTACTTTTCTGGACGTTGAAGCGGAAGTACCCCTGCACACTGGGACAATAGAGGGATAATTACTAGCGGCCACTACTGGCTAGTACTACTGGCTAGTACTACTTTTTTTTTTTTTGTGCCCTCCCTTACCCCCCGAGTGCCAAGCAATGAAGCCAGTACCTCGGGTCAAACCAAATTCTGGTAACCATTTGTGATTATGTCCCTATCGTGAGTGTGTTCCATCCTGAAGGGATGTGGTGGATCGTGACGTGTCCAAGCTGGTATCTTGATTCATTTTCAAGCTTTCATCAGCTAGGTGTTTGTGTGTGCGGTGTTACGGAGTGAGTAGTGTTCTTGATTGTTTAGAGTTTTGTGTTTGTGAGATTGTTGAGTTGTTTTGTACTGTTGATTGTTGTAATTATTGCATGCTTCTTTGTTATTTTGAGGGGTGGAACTAGGCCGGCATTTGCCTTACAGGCGAGGGAAAACCCCTCTCTAAACCTCGCCCAGCCTAGGGTAGTGAGCATTGCTCAGCCAGTTGGCAATCTACCTGTCTAGTTTAAGTGGTCCTTTTCAGTCAGTGCAGCTTTTGCGAACTGTTTTAATATCGGGAAATTGTGTTTTCTGGTCCAAAAGTTTAAGTTTGGAGTCCAGAGTTCATTTTCTGCTCGAGCGGCCGCGCGTAGAGGACGGCGCGCTTCGCTGAAATGAGCGCATGAGTAAAGAACGTGTATCATTGAGTCAAGCTCGTTATCTACGCAGGTGCATCTAGGTGCGTCTGTTAGCCGGAATCGTGCCAAATTGGCAGCAAAGTTTCCGTGTCCTGTTAGGAATTGCGTGGTATAGTGGTCTAATTGAATCCAGGTCATGGACTGTCTTTGGATGACGCTCGGGAAAAAGTCTCGTGTGATCCTACCATGCAAAGCTACGGTCCATCTTCGTTGCCAAGAGCGCAAGGTAGCGTTTCTGATCTGAGTGTACAATTGTGTTCGGTGAAAATTGACTAGTTCGTCTGGCCCAATCTGGAGATCGTGTATGGTGTGTGGCAGTTGTTTTCGGACATGGTATTTGGCTATTCTTTCCTTTAAAAGTAAGTCTACTGGCAATACCCCAGCAATTACAGGAAGCGCATCGTTTGAAACTGTTTTGTATGCTTTCGTGAATTTGATTAGGGCAAGTCTTTGGGCCGAGCGGAGTTTTCCTAAGTGTTTTGCTTTGATGTAGGGCGCCCAGCCGTTTGCAGCATAGGCGATGATTGATTCGAAAATGGCGGAATACAATATCTTGTAATTTGTGAATCTATAGCCCCACTGTTGTCCCGATAACCGGGCAAGGGCTTGCGTGAGTCTATTAGCTGTGGCGCATATGCGCTGTACATGAGCTGTGAATTTGTTACCTTCCTGTATCGTGATTCCTAAATATCGTGTTTCCTGTACTCGGGGGAGTCTAACTTGGCCTAGTCGTATTGTCTGGAGGGTGATTTCCTAGTTGTCCCTTAAGGAACATCATGTGTGACTTAGTGTGTGAGATTGTTAATTTTCCTTTAGCGGACCAACGTGTGAGCGCAGCTAGCGCAACACGAGATTTGCGCTCCAGTTCGTTCCTAGACATTCCTTCGACGAGTATAACGGCGTCGTCCGCATATGCTATTAGGTGGACCTGGTTAGTTTCAAGTATAGTATTTAGTGCTTCGTCGAAGATAAGGTTCCACACCTTGGGCCCCAATACTGAGCCTTGGGGACACCCTTTGGTCGCAACCTTAGAGAAAGTGTGAATGCTGTCTCTAATTGTGATTCGTCGAGAGCTAAGGTAGTCACGGATGACAGCGTTGGCTAGTACTACTGGTTGCCATTACTGTCCTTGTGTGCAGGGGGCTAAACCCAAGATCAGTAAACTATACAGGTTGCGTATTCCGGGATAGACCAATCGCAGCACTTGAGTGTGTGACGTCACAAGATTCCAGATCTCGCAATTTTCAGATTTTACTCAGTCTAGAAAATCTTACACCGCGTGATTAAACTCGTAACCTTTAATTAACCCGTGGTCGGATTCCTGTGAAATTTATACAGAAATAATCTACACACATCAGCCCTACTGATGGTTAAAACAGAGCCTTAAAAAAGCGGATACAAATGTTTTTATTTCATTTTATAAACATCACCCGTTACACAAAATTCATGGAGGGAGAAGCAAATTTCACTATGCGACAATTTTTTTTGTATTTTTGTGTCCCGAAAAAACTTCAAGCGAGAACGTTTTAGTGAAATAATTGAATTTTAATACAAATGAAGTTCCAGCCCCATATCTCGAATGGTTTACGAGTAATTGAGTGGTAATTATTCCAGGCGCTTCAGTGTCGGAGTGATTTGTGACGACCGTGAAATGTTCAGGAAGAAGCATATTTGACTATGCGACAATTTTTTTATTTCTGTGACCAGAAAATGATTCAAGCATGTGAGCTTATTTTATTTATATTTGAATTTTATTATACATCAAGTACCACGTTTATATTTTGAATGGTTTACGAGTAATAGAGTGGTAATTACTCAAGGCGATAAAGCTATCGGAACGGTACAGAGGTCTTTTTTATTCTATAAAATAGGCCTACTAGCAATTACATAAAAATCCTTAAATATTTTAATCGTGGACTCAATAATAAAGGATATTAACTGGCTACTTGTACCCATACTGAAAGATTGACCCGCTGGGGAAAAAGAATGAATTAAACTTTTTCCTAATCTTGTAAATCTGCACTACTGTTATTTAGATATTTGTTGAATTATTTATTTTATTTTTTGATCCTTTGTGCTAGTAACTTTTATTTCTAATTACCTTATCAAATGCCTTATTAGTTTAATATCTTGTTACGCCCTTTTCATATTTTAATATAATTTATCAACATGAAAACGTATTACAGTTAAAATTGAATTGCCGAGGCTTTAAGAGCATGCTATCGGGTTATAGTTAGGGCAAGACGATGATACTTTTTAATGAAAAATTCATGGAAAAACCCTTTGAAATATTGTGTGATTTATGTAGAATGCATTGCGAAGCAATTTGTGTCCTTTTTTTATGTTGAGACGTCGATTTTAAAGATCCTGCGCCTCTTTTCGTTGGGCTGCTCATGAAAGTTTCCCTGCCCTGCAATTCACAAACCATCCCTTAGTTTATTAGGTCTATATTATCTCTGTCGTCACATAATTTGTATACAGATGTACATTTTTGGCCGTGTTTCACCAATCATTACCTACATAACTTACCCCATATAACCCGGAGAAAATTATTATTAATATAAATGTATTGCTTTGATTACAATATTAACACAAATTAATACTCTACAATAGTCTATGCAATGTAATAATAACATTAGTACTGTACATGTTAATATTGATACATAAAAATTCCCGTAGTTGTTTTCTACCCTTATTATAAGGTACAATTTCTATACAAATATAGGATACATTCTTTAACAAATTTTCATCAAATTATACTAACATAACCTCTAGAATGAGGAATATTTTCTAGGCAACAAAATATTAGAACAAATCACCCTTTAGCTGTTATATAGGCCTACCTGTATTATATAATTTCTATTCAAATCTAGATCCTTTGGGAGATTTTTACAAGATTTTAAAGACAAATGCTGTAGAATCAGAAGAACATTTAAGTAACTTGAATAACAGAACAGTTCACATCTTAGCTGTTTTCTACAATCTACAAAATTACTGTTACACACTGCCACAGCACATATCTGGCCCGGCATAATGGTTCAGTTAATTGCACTTTCTAAAGCACCTTCCATTTGTATTATTAAAAACAGTATGTACTGGTAATATCTATCCTAAAAGACTGCGGTCAAGCGGCCGAGATCAGTAGGTAGAAGCTTTGTCAGCGGCACCATGCTCTCTACTGTCGTGCTTGAAGCGCCAAATCATTCTGACACCTTGAAGCGCCCGGAATAATTACCACTCAATTACTCGTAAACCATTCGAGATATGGGGCTGGAACTTCATTTGTATTAAAATTCAATTATTTCACTAAAACTTTCTCGCTTGAAGTTTTTTCGGGACACAAAAATACAAAAAATTGTCGCATAGTGAAATTTGCTTCTCCCTCCATGAATTTTGTGTAACGGGTGATGTTTATAAAATGAAATAAAAACATTTGTGTCCGCTTTTTTAAGGCTCTGTTTTAACCATCCGTAGGGCTGATGTGTGTAGATTATTTCTGTATAAATTTCACAGGAATCCGACCACGGGTTAATTAAAGGTTACGTGTTTAATCACGCGGTGTAAGATTTTCTAGACTGAGTAAAAACTGAAAATTGCGAGATCTGGAATCTTGTGACGTCACACACTCGCCTGCTCGCCGCAACCCCCTGTCCTATAAACTCGCCGGAATACGCTACCTCTGTAGTTTACAAGCCTTGGGCTAAACCTGCTTGAGTTTAATGGCCGCCAGTAGCCATCTGGACGTTGAAGCGGAAGTACCCCTGCACATTGGGACAATAGAGGGATAATTACTAGCGGCACTACTGGCTGCCATTACTATCCCTGTGTGCAGGGGGCTTAATATACTGTTGTCAAGATTAACCCCATATGCGGACAAAATCATTGGAGATCACAAATGTGGATTTAGGCGAAATAGATCAACCATAGATATATTTTGTATTCGCCAAATCTTGGAGAAAAAGTGGGAATATAATAAGTCTGTTCACCAGCTGTATATAAATTTTAAAAAGCATATGATTCAGTTGGGCGAGACAAACTGTACATTATCCTCATTGAGTTTGGGATACCAAATAAGTTAGTTAGGCTGATCAAAATGTGTCTAATTGAAACCTGTAGCAGAGTCAGGGTAGGGAGATTTATATCAGATAGGTTTTCCATTAGATGCGGCTTGAAGCAAGGAGATGAGTAGTAATGGTGTAGCTATAAACTAAAATGGCCGCCAACCGACGCCGCCCCCAGCGTCGCGACGCCATGACGTCATGGGTATCATATGAAAGCGCGCGTTGTGCCCTTTCGTCCTATGGTGTTCCGACGCCGCCCCCGACGCCCTAGTTGTGCCCTTTTGGCAAAAAGACGTCATGGGTGTCATATGAAAGCGTGCGTTGTGCCCTTTCGTCCTATGGTGTTCGACGCCGCCCCCGACGCCCTAGTTGTGCCCTTTTGGCAAAAATACGTCATGGGTGTCATATGAAAGCGTGCGATGTGCCCTTTCGTCCTATGGTGTTCCGACGCCGCCCCCGACGCCCTAGTTGTGCCCTTTTGGCAAAAATACGTCATGGGTGTCATATGAAAGCGTGCGATGTGCCCTTTCGTCCTATGGTGTTCCGACGCCGCCCCGACGCCCTAGTTGTGCCCTTTTGGCAAAAATACGTCATGGGTGTCATATGAAAGCGTGCGATGTGCCCTTTCGTCCTATGGTGTTCCGACGCCGCCCCCCGACGCCCTAGTTGTGCCCTTTTGGCAAATGACGTCATGGGTATGGTTTGGACGCTATTATACACGTTTCGAAACAGGGAGAGACGCCTTTTCCTCCTGTGCTAACCCCGTCTCCTCCAGACGCCCCGTTTAAAAGTTAGGACCTTATGCCATCAGACGCCTCCCCCCGACGCCCACTTAGGTCCTTTGCTCCATGACGTCATAGGAATTTTTCAAACAAAGGGATACGCTCTTACTCGTTATTGTATTCCCTGGTTCATACCTACGGCCGCCCCCCACCCATACTTAGGTCCTTTGCTCTATGACGTCATGGGGTTAGAATTGAAACATGTCACAGCATGCACCAACGTGACGCTATTATAGCTAGATAGTGTAATAGTGACATACGTACAATATTGCGCAAGGGCACATGATAGTTATGAAAAGATAAAATAGGTTTATACTTACATAACCAATTCTTCTTCCTTTCAGCATCCTTTCTTCTTCCGGATGAACACTGTTACTATTACTATCGACTAAGTGAAATGACTTTGTAAGGAATAGGAATTGGTTGAGGTTATAGTTTCATTTCAGAACGTCACAACCTTATCCCGTAACATAAGGTTGTCACGCTCCTATGAAATAAAGTGTATAAACAAATGGTTTCACAGTAATAGAGCTGGATGATTTATTTCATCGGTAACCATGTCTAATAAAGACAGAATTTCACAACTTGCAGGAACACTTTGTTTGTTGTTTATATAGTTAAACACTTCGCTTTGCATTAGTACAAACTTATTCATAATGTCATTTATTATGATAGAATTCATAACGAGGTAAGTAATGTCATCATTACGTAATACAATACGAGCACTATCGTATTGCATCACACATTCTTTCAAGTCTTTACGTGTCTGTAATTTGAAAGAGTCTTCTTTAAACAGATAAGGTTTAGAATAACACATATTTTCACACATTTTAGGTAAATGTAACAAGAACGAAGAGAGGAGGTAGGGCGACAAAATAACACAAGCACCTTTAGAAGTTCCAATCTCGGCACATCCAGTGTAATTCACAATGGAGTAGAATCCAAAACTGATGTATCGGTCCTTTCTGTTGTTGAGGAAGTAGGTTCTGCGGGCTAGCACTGTAGGAGCAACTCTTGGGAGTGTTGCCGACACAGCTTCCTTCACAACCTTGTCGATCATCATCTTCTTCTGTTTCTTTACAGATCCTGATGACGAAACCTGAAACACATAAAACAATACCCGTAAGAAATCTAATTTTATACAGGGCTTGATGATGAAACCTGAAAACAAAACAATCAAATAAACAAACAAACAATACAATACAAGTATATGAGTAATAAATATACATACCTTTTTACATTTGCTGGTTTTACTCTTGCTGGTAGTAGTAGTCTCTGATGATGAAGACATCACGATAGAACTAGGAGGACCTCTCGTTCCAGACACTGCAACGAAACTGAGCTAGTCCGATGAAATCGAGCTGCTTTATATCTTTTCGTTCTGAAATCAGAAAGTAAAAGTTTTAACTTGAGCGCAACCTACTTTTCTAAGCTAACAATAAATCCATGTAGATAAATACTTACAATGCACATGTCCTGGAAAACATCTCTGACCTCCAACCTTCCTCGTTCCACAGAGAGTTCCAAGGAATTTGTGGAAGATGCGGACGACCTCTATGTCTGGAGACGTAGTAAACATGTTTACATACTCCTGCATCGTCCATCCATTATTCATGAAGTATGTGAACAAACAGGCATAATGTCCACATACTGCCGTTGTCGGTCCCTGGAGTCTTTGAGTGTTGTACAGCCATTGTATAGAGTTTTGTTTTATAAATTTTGTTATCCCTGGAATGATGGGTGGTAGGCCAAAAGAATCAAAGTAATAGGCAAAATTCTGATTTTTGAAAAGCACGGCAACCCAATGAGAACCAGGTGAAGAATGAGGATCAAAGTTAATGACATAAATCTTAGGTTTATGCGTTACAACAGATGGTAACATATCGCTAGGGTAAACCCCACCGAATGTTTCTACGTGACGTAAAGCATAGTTTATTTGGTTACTATTCATTATTCTAAAAATCTGTAATCACTCTTCTATCTTTAGTGATCTCGATAGAGTTATCGTATTCGGAGTAGAGGATACAAGTGATGGCTTGTTCTAAAGCCTTATCGAACTTTGCTTCTATTCTAATGTTCCCACTACAGGGCAAACTTCTATGACCATGCGATGCCGAAACATCAGGCGTAAGATCATACATCAGTGTGAAATACCCATTTATATACATGTCGTGAGTGATTAGCATCCCGCTATTGCTATGATGGATCCCCGAACCTTTAAAAAGTGTATCGTAAGCTAGAGTAGTAGTCTTCTCATGATCTGTGGAAATGTGTAATCCTTCTGATGGAATCTGTTGTCCATTAACGTACAAAGCAAAAGAACTCAAAGCAAAATGTCGAAACTCGTAGGGATTGGACTCCACTGTGCCGGAGAAAGAAGAATTTTTCACCATGGAGAAGAGAAGACGCTTAGGTAGAGTACCAATGTATGCATTATCTATAGAAATGGAGCTTGCTCCTGAACTAAACGTAAATGTTTTCAAATCCACTCTTGTGATAGGATAGTGAGCATTATGACCTTTCTCTAGAGTTTTGATGTGTGCTAGTAGAATGCTGGGCGAAGCTTTAATTTTCCTCACGTACAGACCTGCATCGAGAAACTTAAAGAAGACTTTTGAATTGTCGTTTTCACCCAAGAGATAAAACTCTCTCTTTGCTTTCGTAAGTCTTATATGCATGTTTACTCCAGGCAGTAAAAGTTTAGACAGATTGAAAATATCACCGTGTAGTTTACCTATCATGACTAATACTTTAGAATTCTTAGACTTGTTGTACCTTTCGGTCCAACCGTCGTTTTTAACATTAGGTCCCAACGTTCCGTTTAATGCCACCAATTCTTTAGGTTCTGTCAAACCTTCGATAGCTTTATCGGCATACCAGAAACCGTTTGTCAGATGAGTTTTAGAAGCATCCTCACCGTATGCAAACAATGTTTCAAGGTAAGACCTGTAATTGTACAAGTCCTCCGAAGGGGTGATTGATGTCCCGTTCAAGGAAACGCTGAGATGACTGAAAAGTGAATGAAGCAAGTTGTTTACTCCTGTAACCTTATCGCCTTCACCTATATCTGCCCCGTCGCTTTTAACGAATTTTCCCTCCACCATGAGTTGTACGTTTAAATCTGTATAATGTTCGCTGTCTGCAGCAACCACGAATTCGAGAACGCTCTGTTCCACCGGAGTAATGGCTTTGCATAATGTAGTAACATTTCCCACCACCGATGTTTGAATAGGGCTCCTCTCGAAAAGGTCGAACTCTGACTTTGTCACGGCAAACATCTTTACACGACTGACTACTTTCTCCTCTTTACATCGCTAAATATATCTCGCATCTTAGGAGACGCCCTTTTTCTCTTTCTACCCCTACCCTTCATTTTATTCACGAGTTTCTGAGTTGATTCGTTTACTCTATTAGCAATAATATCTTTTATCTTATCACCTTCCTTTCTACTTGCTATATCGGTTAAAATATTTGCTCCTGCCGAAAGAGTTTCACGACCTACCGCTTTAGCACCCGAAAAGAGAATTGGTTTTATCATTCTAAATAATCCTCCCAAGAAACTACCTATTCCACCACCGTGTTGAACATAGGGGCTGCCGCTGTGGAAAGGACCAACATTGCCTAGACGCCCTCCCGACTGATTCACGTAGTATGCTGTAAGGTGGTCCATCGCAAACTAATTCATAACACCATCTGCCTTCTCTTTTTAAAATGTAAAACGAGCATCGTAGGTTTAGTGCTATCCGTTATGTTAGCTAGTTCTCCTAGTTTTGTTGTCATTTCTATACCTATCACCTTGAAATTCGGAAGATTCGACAGGAACATAATAAACTTCAGGAAAGACATGAGTTGCTGTATTTAAAGGAAACTGAATAATTCTAAGACATTTAACGTACGCATCTCCTACAAGTTGCGGTTTTATTATATTACAGTATATAAAAACAAGTTCTTTCCTATTTAGATTTGTTTTCCCAGATTTCGATTCCGATGTTTCATTTGGTGTCGAAGCTTTCGTTTCCGATACATTCCCTTGAGAGTAACTAATTTCGCACAAGCCCACATCCCAATGATTCCTCTCCAGCTTTATGCTCTGTGCCAACTGCACCTGGAAACTAGCAAGGGTGTTACTAGGAAATGATTTGTACGATGCATCGCTCAGGAGAGTAACGTAAAATTCTTCTTCTCCCATTACGCTAAATCCTTAGCTTTAACCCAGGAATCAAACTCAGGACCGTAACCTCTCCAGCGAACGAGATGTTCGGTACTACCCCTTACTTTACGACTGCGTAGAATTTTATCTATCTTGTAAACAGTGTCTTTCCCAATAGTTACTGGTGTGAGCTCATAACTGTAAAACTGTCCGAAAATAGGACTGCCCTTGAGATCTTCTAGTTCATATACGGGTTGAGGAGAATGTTTAATGACCTTGACGATTCTGAATATTTCTGTAGAATAGTTTTGCTCGAAACCTTTAGCGAATTTCATTTTCTCTCTACCTATTCTTACCGTTTGCCCTACCGAAAACTTTACAGGTCTCGGTTTCACACGAATCTGTTTCTTTGCCATACGTCGCCATATTTTCAAAACATCTTTATCGCTAACCATATTAGGGGCCATTCCTGTTGTATTGTGTACGCTATCGTTATATCCCTTCACAAACTTATCCAACACGTCGAGATACTTGTAACTGTTCTTGAAAGTAAAATATTTGTACATTTTAGTTTTTAGGGTCCTATTAAACCTTTCCACGACGGAACATTTAACATCGGGATTCCTACACACTTGAAACTCGATATTCTCTTTCCTTAACAAGTCTTGAAAAGATTTGTTTAGAAATTCTTTACCCCTATCGGTTCTTACAGCGACAGGATTCCTAACGGACTTCTCCAACACCTGTTTAAATCCCTCTGTCACATCCTTACCTCTTTTAGATTTTAAAGGTACAACCCATACGTATTTGGAAAACACATCGATAAAAACAAGTAAATATCTTGCGTTGTCATTATGTTTCGCAATGCTTTGTATATCGGCTAGATCAAGTTCAAACACGTCGTAAAGGTTATTTACAGAATACGGATTCCTAGGAAACTTTCTCCTGATTGGTTTATGTAAGGAGTAAACATCCTGCTCCACTAACCATTGCTCGATATTTTTATCTGTAATGCTAGAAGCTTGTGAAAGTTTACTAACAGTGGAAAATCCCGTTGCTGCTTCGGGATCGTAATAGAGTTTGCGCAATGTGTCCTTCATTTTCTCTGTTTATAGGTACTCCACCTAATCTCTCTCGATGGAAACAATTTTGCAATGACTTGTTTATATTTAACTGTTTTAGCGGTTTTAATATCGTTCTTGTGTCCTTCAGTGTTAGTTAAAATGTTTTTGTATGTGTCAAGGTCTTCCTGCGTAACTTGTTTCATATCAACATTCTTCCTTGTGAGACGGAGGTAAATTTCTCCGTCTCCAATTTTCTTCCTCCTTGCTTGTGTGGCTCTCCTGGCTCGTATGGTGCTGCCCTCTGGCTCAAGGTTGGGGGTGTGTGCTGGAAGCCGTTCCGCCATTACGTTAGTACCGTTTGAGTTTTGTTTGTGTGTGGAGTTCTCTCCCGGATCTCCGGCTGGCTTATGGTGAGTTCGATCTATCCGTCATTTCATGCTTAATATGTGCTTTCTGATTAATAGAGTTAACATTCCACCATGTTAAATTATATTCCAAGTCATTGTCTGAGCGTGAAACCTGAAAATTCCCATTCGTATGTTTGTTATGAAAAGCATTAACTTAGCTAAAGTAAATTTAAAAATGCCTTTTTCAAGTTAAACTTAATATGTGGCCTTACAAGTTTTTCTAGTAATTGTGTAGGCGTTTTACTTTGAAGAGTTGTCTCTGTAAGTTTCCCTTCAAAAGGTGGCATGTATTTCCGTATCCATTTCGTGTTCGTCAGCTAAGTGACGTCATGCCTGCTTCCTTCTGAATATTTCGACAGGGATATATATATATTTTTGGCCCTCTTTTCTCGTTCAAGTTATTGCTATTTGTAAGGTTCCTTATGTGGAACGAGAGCTCGAAGTATTTTTCTAGTATACCTGGTTTGGGTAGTTTCTGCAATGACAGGCTAATTAATCCTGTTTAATCTCTTCCCCTTCCACCTTAGTATACGAATGCTGGTATCTCACTGGGGAAAATTAAGCTAGAAACAAGCTATAGTAATCATGCACTTTCAAATCTCAGTATTCCACATTCTCAATTACACAGTGCAAAATTTCTTATAAAGCCTGGCTTGGCCATTTACATTTTGCTTAGCCTGTTTAAAATAGATTTCACATTTTGTAGGGCATAAATTAAATTAATGTGTATCCCTATAGCACATTGCTAAAATTCTTATAAAGCCTGGCTTGGCCATTTACATTTTGCTTAGCCTGTTAAAAAAGTTTCACATTTTGTAGGGCATAAATTAAATTAATGTGTATCCCTATAGCACATTGCTAAAATTCTTATAAAGCCTGGCTTGGCCATTTACATTTTGCTTAGCCTGTTTAAAATAGATTTCACATTTTCTAGGGCATAAATTAAATTAATGTGTATCCCTATAGCACATTGCTAAAATTCTTATAAAGCCTGGCTTGGCCATTTACATTTTGCTTAGCCTGTTTAAAATAGATTTCACATTTTCTAGGGCATAAATTAAATTAATGTGTATTCCTATAGCACATTGCTAAAATTCTTATAAAGCCTGGCTTGGCCATTTACATTTTGCTTAGCCTGTTTAAAATAGATTTCACATTTTGTAGGGCATAAATTAAATTAATGTGTATCCCTATAGCACATTGCTAAAACTCCTATAAAGCCTGGCTTGGCCATTTACATTTTGCTTAGCCTGTTTAAAATAGATTTCACATTTTCTAGGGCATAAATTAAATTAATGTGTATCCCTATAGCACATTGCTAAAATTCTTATAAAGCCTGGCTTGGCCATTTACATTTTGCTTAGCCTGTTTAAAATAGATTTCACATTTTCTAGGGCATAAATTAAATTAATGTGTATCCCTATAGCACATTGCTAAAATTCTTATAAAGCCTGGCTTGGCCATTTACATATTGCTTAGCCTATTTAAAATAGATTTCAGAATTTTGTATGGCATAATTTAAATTAATGTGTATTCCTATAGCACATTGCTAAAATTCTTATAAAGCTGTTTTTGCCTATTACAATTTGCTTGGCCTATCTAAAAGAGATTCAGATTTTTGTAAGGCATTATTCTAATTAATGAGAATTTCTATATTACTATTCTCTTATTAAGCTGTTTTTTGCCTATTACAATTTGCTTCGCCTATCTAAAAGAGATTTCAGATTTTTGTAAGGCATTATTCTAATTAATGAGAATTTGTACAGCATATTGCTAATTTTCTTATAAAGCTGTTTATGCCTATTACAATTTGCTTGGCCTATCTAAAAGAGATTTCAGATTTTTGTAAGGCATTATTCTAATTAATGAGAATTTCTATATTGCTATTTTCTTATAAGGCTGTTTTTGCCTATTACAATTGGCTTGGCCTATTTAAAAGAGACATATCAGATTTTTGTAGGGCTTTATTCTAATTAATGAGAATTTGTACAGCATGTTGCTAATTTTCTTATAAAGCTGTTTTGGCCTATTACAATTTGCTTGGCCTATCTAAAAGAGATTCAGATTTTGGTAAGGCATTATTCTAATTAATGAGAATTTCTATATTACTATTCTCTTATAAAGCTGTTTTGGCCTATTACAATTTGCTTGGCCTATCTAAAAGAGATTTCAGATTTTTGTAAGGCATTATTCTAATTAATGAGAATTGCTACAGCATATTGCTTATTTTCTTATAAAGCTGTTTTTTGCCTATTACAATTTGCTTCGCCTATCTAAAAGAGATTTCAGATTTTTGTAAGGCATTATTCTAATTAATGAGAATTTGTACAGCATATTGCTAATTTTCTTATAAAGCTGTTTATGCCTATTACAATTTGCTTGGCCTATCTAAAAGAGATTTCAGATTTTTGTAAGGCATTATTCTAATTAATGAGAATTTCTATATTGCTATTTTCTTATAAGGCTGTTTTTGCCTATTACAATTGGCTTGGCCTATTTAAAAGAGACATATCAGATTTTTGTAGGGCTTTATTCTAATTAATGAGAATTTGTACACCATGTTGCTAATTTTCTTATAAAACTGTTTTGGCCTATTACAATTTGCTTGGCCTATCTAAAAGAGATTCAGATTTTGGTAAGGCATTATTCTAATTAATGAGAATTTCTATATTACTATTCTCTTATGAAGCTGTTTTGGCCTATTACAATTTGCTTGGCCTATCTAAAAGAGATTTCAGATTTTTGTAAGGCATTATTCTAATTAATGAGAATTTGTACAGCATATTGCTAATTTTCTTATAAAGCTGTTTATGCCTATTACAATTTGCTTGGCCTATCTAAAAGAGATTTCAGATTTTTGTAAGGCATTATTCTAATTAATGAGAGTTTCTACATTGCTGATTTTCTTATAAAACTGTTTGCCTATTACGATTTGCTTGGCCTATCTAAAATAGATCTCAGATTTTTGTAAGGCATTATTTTAATTAATGAGAATTTCTACAGCACATTGCAAATTTTCTGATAAGGCTGTTCTTGCTCATTTACAATTTTGCTTGGCCTATTTGAAATAGATTTCTGATTTTGGGTAAGGCATTATTTATATTAATGAGAAGTTCTACGCCTCATTGCTAATTTTTTTATAAAGCTGTTCCTTGCCAATTATATTTTGTTTTGGCGACTTAAGATAGCTTCAGATGTATACAGGCCATTAGGTATATTAAACCATATCTGTTTGTACGCTCTGAGACGTAAGGTTAAGAATTCTATATGGGGTGTACCGTCCCTTTTATATATTTATTTAAATTGCTTGTTGTCATAGAGTTGTCTCTCAAGTTATATTTATATAGAGTTTATGGTTATTAAATTGTTAAAATTATTTCAATTTGATTTATGGGTGTTCACTCCATTCTCTTTCCTCCTCCCCGCGTGCCTGATATGTGGATTTATTCTAGTGACGATCTCCTCTGGTGTTCCCAGTTACCTTCCCCTATTATCTCTCGTTATCAGTGCTTGGCAATTAGGGTGATCTTTCATTCTAACCTAACCTTCTTCACCAGCGCTCCTGGATGCTAGACTTTGTTTGTAGTTTAGTACTCTTGAGTTCTCGTAACTGTTTGCCCACCCTAAAAGGAATTTTTATCTGGCCGCAGTTGGTAGCAGTATCCTGGGGAGAGAGAAGGTTGGATGCCCTGCATCCCATTCCTTAAGCTTTTCTATTCGCTCCTACTTTTGCATACTTGCATTATGCCTTTAAGAACTCAACTATCGTGGGAGTTTCTCCGCAAGGAGGAGTTATTGTTTGAGATTAGGTCTAGGGGAGTTAAGGTGGAAGACTCTGCAGATGTACCCTCGCTTTTGGCCAAACTTAAACAAATTGCTACTTCACATAACCCCTCTTGCTCTTTCATTTCATCGCAGGATACTGTCATGGAATTTCAATTGGTTAGACGCACCGTGTCTGAATTACTAGATTTAGCTTCCGAATTGTTGCTGGATCCTGAGGCATCTTATCGACAAAAACGTCGATTGCGACATCGTGCTTGGCACTGGGAAAACAGAATTTTCCTTCTGTCGCAGATGCGGGATGCTAACCTGGATTTGGGCGAGTTGGATAAACTTGCTGAATTATTAGTCTCGACCTTTCCATCCTCTGGGATGGAAGAGTCTGAATTGCCTGTTGTTGCTGGGGCCCATTGTGTTGGATTATCCTCCACTTCATCCCCTTCATTACATGTTGAATTACCATCACCTCAGGATGTTTATAATCAGCCAACAATTTCTAATACTATGCATGAGGGAGTTTCCTCGCATGGTATTCTGTCCGTTCAATCAGCATTGGCTGATCTTCAATTTGCGCCGTTAAAGATGCCGCATCCCTTACAAAAGATGCTGGAACGCGAAGGTACTTTTGCGATTTCTAAATTGCCTGATGTAATATTTTTCCTTCGGTTTTTGGTCAAATTTGTTGAACTTGCTGCATCATTTCGAGTGAAGGATCTCGTGGCTTTGCAGTTATTACTTTCCATTGTTTCCGGTCGGGTGTTGGAAATATTGCAGGGTGTTTTAAGTACTTCCAAGACTCTTTTAGATTTTCACGCTCAACTTTTAGTCCAATTTATACCATCTAGACCGCGTCAAGATTATTTGCGCAGATATTATTACCGCCCTCAGCGACTAAATGAACATTTCTCAGAGTTCTTCCTGGATATTAAATTGCATGCTGCAGTCTTCCAGGTTCCCGATTCTGAGAAACAAGTTGTAGATGTTATTATATCTGGATTAAACCCTAGCACTCGTTCTTATCTGACATTTGCAGCTAGACCTGTCTCCTATTCAGACTTATCTAATCTTGTGTCTGTCATTGCTGAAGCAGAGAGTGCTGACGCTTGTCGTTCCTCTTCCGCTCTTACGCCGTCTCAGGGAGTCCACAAGGTTCATGATCGACTGAATGACAGTCATGCCCGTGAACAACGCTCTTGCCATTATTGCTCTAATGTAGGTCATTTGAGCAGAGATTGTCGTAAAAGACTAGCGGACCTTCGCCAGCGTAATGCTAATGGCCAGGATGGGAATAGAAACTCTCGCCTGTGTTCTTATTGTCATAAATTTGGTCACCTTGAGGCGAATTGTAGGAAAAAAGAATTTGATGTTCAGCGTCGGGCCTCTGCCGGTCCAGCTATTGGGCCGTCACCATCACCTCGTGATTCCTGACTAGTACCTGAATTTTCTCAGTCCATTCCTGGCATTCATCCTTCAGAGCGCGACCGGGTCTTATTTCAGGCTATGGGTTGTAGTGGGCGCGTACAGCAACATCTCCCTTTGGTTGAGGTCTCTCTCAATAAGTCTCCCTTTCAAGCGTTGATCGATTCTGGCGCCAGTAAATCTTGCATTCGTAGTGATGTTTTACCATTCTTGGGTATTTCTTTATCTAGTATTCACCCGTTTCAAGGGGCTGCTCTTAATGCTGATGGTTCAGGAATTAATATTTTGGGATCTGTGCAGTTGTCTCTTCGTATAGCAAAGTTTTCTTGGAAAGTTTCTTTTCTGGTCCTGCAATTTTTGATTTGCCCGGTTATTTTGGGGGCTGAGTTTGCTTCATTTACTGGATTAACCTTGGATTTTCAGTTACGTCAGCTTTATTTCAAGTTTAATACCCACCATAAAATCCCATTTGCTATTTCTCCTGGTTCCGGTGCCTTCCCTCCTTGTGCCTCTCTTATTGATCACCATTCTGGAGTTAGTGATACTTTCCCCACTAAGGAGATTTCTCTAGATCATTTGCTTCCTGAACAACGTAATCAAATTTTGGAGGTTGTTAACGCTTACCCTGATGTTTTGAGTGAGAAGCTGGGAGTAACAAATGTCATACAGTATGAGATACAGGTTACTGATCATGTCCCAGTCCGTCTACCCCCGTACAGGTTAGCCCCTCCGAAACTTTTGGTCATGCGACGTAAAATCAATGAGATGTTGAGTAAGGGCATCATTCGGCCCTCGACGTCACCATACTCGAGTCCCATCTTCTTAGTGCCGAAAGGTGAAGACGATTTCCGCCCTGTCATAGATTATAGAGCTCTAAATCAGAAAATTGTTATTGAGTCCATGCCGTTGCCGGATATACATTCGGCAGCCCATTGGTTTGCGGGTGCTAAGGTATTTTCTTCACTTGACCTTAACAGTGCCTATAACCAGATCTCTCTTAAGGAATCCTCCCGCCATCTGACTGCCTTTTCCACTGATTGGCAGCATTTTGAGTTCTGCCGCCTGCCATTTGGCCTTGCTACTGGCGCGCAGGTTCTCACCAGGCTACTTGACACCATCTTTTCTGACATCAAATTTGACTATGTATACCATTATCTTGATGATTTGGTCATTTATAGCAAGGATTTCCAGTCTCACGTTGGTCACCTTCGGGAAGTTTTTCGTCGACTCCAGGAGGCCGGTTTGACAGTCAAGCCAACTAAGGTGCGGTTCGCGAGGCCGCAACTTAGTTTCAT
Source organism: Ectobius pallidus (assembly GCA_964059195.1). Lineage (NCBI taxonomy): Eukaryota > Metazoa > Arthropoda > Insecta > Blattodea > Ectobiidae > Ectobius > Ectobius pallidus. The sequence goes on from CAXKWD010000008.1 coordinate 48,805,282, forward strand.
CGGCCATATTATCTCTCCAGATGGGGTTGCTATTGACCCAGAGAGGACTGTTGCTATCAGGAACTTCCCGCCTCCTACCAATGTTAAAGGTGTTGCTCGGTTTATAGGCATGGTTAACTTTTTCGCTAAATTCATTCCCAACTTTGCTGTGCGGGCGGCTCCCTTGAATCGCCTGAGGGGCAAGGGTGTGCCGTTTGTTTGGGGTGATGAGCAGCAACTCGCTTTTGAGAATCTTAAGTCTGCCATCACTAATCCGCCGATTTTGGCCATGGCCGACTTCTCCAGGACGTTCATTGTCCAAACCGATGCTTGTTCTGTTGGGTTGGGCGCGGTGCTTCTTCAAGAGTTCACAGATGGGCGTAAGCCGGTTGCCTTTGCTTCGAGATCTTTGAGCAAACAAGAGCAAATGTTTTCCATTTATGAATTGGAATCTCTTGCCGTCATCTTTGCTCTGGAGAAATTCCGGATGTATGTCGAGCACGTCAATTTTATCTTGGAGTGCGACAACCAAGCGTTGTCTTGGTGTTTGGCTCGCCCCCGTAAGACGGGCAGACTGGCTCGTTGGGCCGTTAGGCTCTCAGCATTCAAATTTCTCCCTGTTCATATTAAGTCATCTCAAAATATCCTTGCTGATTCTCTTTCTCGCATGTTCGAAGGCTATCCGTCTTGTTCTGAACAGCCCTTGGATTCCTCCGCCCCTCCTGTGGTGTTGCCTGCTCAGGAGACTATTGCTCCTCTCTTGACTAACTTTCCTTTGGCGTACGCTGACATTTCTCACCATCAGCGTCTTGACCCTGATTTGGCTAGTATTATTGACCAGCTTGGCAATCGTGTTGTTGTTAGTAATTATCGTTTGGTCTCTGGTGTTCTGCAGATTTTGGTAGGTAGGCAGAAGCGGCCTAAGATTGTGTTGCCAGTCTCCCTTAGAGATATGGTATTTAAATATTTTCATGTCTCTTCCATTGGGGGGGCATTTGGGTATTAAGAAGACGGTGCATAAGATCAGTGTTGCTTTCTGGTGGAAACGCATGTTCGTGGATATTCGTGATCGTGTTCGATCATGCAATGAATGTGCCATGTCCAAACCTACTCTGAATTCACGTATTGGTTTTCTGTCATCCACCGTTCCTCAGCGACCTTTTCAGAAACTGTTTATTGACTTTCTTGGCAAATTGCCTCGTTCTCGCAAGGGCAACTCTTTCATCTTTGTGGTTGTGGACGCTTTTACGAAGTTCAATTGGCTGTTCCCTTTGCGGGATTCTCGCACCGAGAAAGTGATTTCTTCTTTATCATCCATCTTCCAGGTTTGCGGGTTTCCGGAGTCCATTGTTTCGGACAATGGTCCCCAGTTTACCTCCCGTATATTCAAGGATTTCTGTTTTCGCAGGGGCATTGACCACATCACCACCAGTCCATACTACCCGAATCCCAGCCATGCTGAACGCGTCATGCGCAACCTTAAGAATGCTTTAATTGCGTACCATAGCAGTGATCATTCCTTGTGGGATAGTAATCTGCACTGGTTGCAGTTTGCATTCAATACGGCTGTCCATGATAGTCATGGTTTCTCTCCATTTTCTCTTCTGTTCACATTCACGCCCAACCATCCGCTCAGTAACCTGTGGCACCTGGCTGATTTATTGCCTGACGCTGTTACCCCTTTGGATCTTTCTCAGACTTGGAAAGCTGCTAGACGCAATCTCTTAGCTGCCCATGGTAGGAGATCTACGGCTTATAATAGGGGTAGGGTCCCTTGCCAGTTTAAGGTTAATGATTTTGTGATGTGCAGAAACTACCCTGTTAGTAAGGCGTCTAATAAATTTGCTAAGAAATTAGCGCCCCGTTATGTGGGCCCCTTTTGTATTATTAAGCAACTCCAGAACGGAGTCTCTTTTCTTTTGGAACATGAGCAAGACTCTTCAAGGCGTAGATGCCATGCTTCTCAACTCAAGGCATTGTAGGTTGTATTTGAGCACTTATTTATATGTGTATAGTTGGTGCTTTTCTACCATTTGTAGTTCCTTCAAAAGGAAGAGTTATTTTAATGAAATTTATTGTAATGATGTTAATATTTACTTTTCTTGGTTTCACGTTTGGTTTGGTTGGTAAATTCTGTTGGTGGAATTATATAAATAAATTTTGTATTTAACTATTGTAACATGTTTGGCGGATGGATCGGTACTTGCTGGGTTGGTCGGATTTCCGGGCTCCATTCTCATGGTACTCAAATTGTGGGGCCCCGTGTCTAAATTACTAAGTCATATGCTGAGGCCTCAGTTCAAAAAAGGAAAAAAAAAACTCAAAAAGATAATTCACGTGTATACATAAATTATTGACATCCCCCGAAAATAGGAAAAAAAAGAGACAATTATAATCTATTTTCATATAAAATGAACTAAAATAAAAGAAAAATAAGAGATAACTATAAATTCTACAAAGTGATAAAAGAAAGACTTTTAATCAAAGTGATTAAATCTCTAAAGATAAATACAATGAACATCATCTATCAAAAAGTGACTTGTTCGACTCTTCAACACTCTCCGTCAAGACACAGTTTAATATTGAATTTAATAATTTCAAAGCAAGAAAGTCTCTTATTAAAGAAATTTGAAATCATCCTTCTTGAAGATTATTTGAGACTCAAGCAAGATAGCTGGAGTGTGAATATTTCACCTATACATATATTTATTCACTCCAGAGCTAATGGTTACCACTCTGTTTCATGTTCCCTTCTGCATCTACTTCTGGTTGGAGGGGGCCATCTGCCCCGTCCTCCTCTTGGTTTGGATACCAAGCTGCTCCTGCTGTTCTTCTGGGCGTGTGCGCGCCATGCTCAGTGTATCCTGTACGTCGCTCATTGGGGACAGCTGCCCCTGCTTGTTTTGCCACTGGACTCTGGTGGCCGGAGCCTCGTATTATTGTTTTCTTCAGCAGTCATCGATCTTCGAGCTATGCTGGTGTTCTACAGTATATTCCCCCCCCCTTTTCTACGCACCCTATCTTCTTCGGCTGTGCTGTTGTATGTTCGGCCATAGATGGACCTTGGCTGAGCTTTGATCTTCGGCCAGCTCCGCCTTCCCTCATCTGGACATGTGGGTGTTGGCGTACCTACGTATGTATGGTGATCTATTATCAATGGTGATCATCTGCTCCTGTAAGTGCGATATAATAGTGCTCTCTCCAGTATTCTCCCCAGTGTTATTCAATTTTTTGGGGGGTAACCCAAATATAGTGCTTCAAAAAGAAAAATGGGGATTTTCCTCATTATTTTATGGCAGAGTGTTGTATTTGGTGGCCGGCTATGTCACGTTCTGTAGAGGTGATTAGATCTAGCAGTCACAAGAAATTAAAGGTAATCAAATGTAAGAAGGGGTATATTTTAAGTAATGTCAAGCATAAACTTTGAAGCTCAAGATTTATTACCCTCAAGTTACTAAGAAGGACTATACCTCAAGAGAACTTTTTAATATAAAGACAAATTTTTCTATGTAACAAATATGTGAAAATACGGTTGGTGTTGATGTTTTATTTCAGGGACATATTCAGTAGATCACACACGTATTTCACCTATATCAAGGATATATCTTATATAAAAAAATTGTGCATCAAGATATAGACATTTCCCAAGCAAATTTTTTACTTATGGTATACTTATTGCTATTAATCATGATTGATACTGAACTGTTTAGTTTAAGTTGAATGGGTATAAGTGTTATTAGTACATATGGTACTATATTAACTGATTATGGCTCTTGATTGTATGTAATTAGCTTTAGCCTTTCAGGTTTCACGTTTTCCCTTTACCATTTTGGGGTCTTCTACCCTTTAAGTTAAAAAAAAATTTTTGAGCCCTCCCAGGGAGGAGGCTGAGACGGAGGTAAATTTCTCCGTCTCCAATTTTCTTCCTCCTTGCTTGTGTGGCTCTCCTGGCTCGTATGGTGCTGCCCTCTGGCTCAAGGTTGGGGGTGTGTGCTGGAAGCCGTTCCGCCATTACGTTAGTACCGTTTGAGTTTTGTTTGTGTGTGGAGTTCTCTCCCGGATCTCCGGCTGGCTTATGGTGAGTTCGATCTATCCGTCATTTCATGCTTAATATGTGCTTTCTGATTAATAGAGTTAACATTCCACCATGTTAAATTATATTCCAAGTCATTGTCTGAGCGTGAAACCTGAAAATTCCCATTCGTATGTTTGTTATGAAAAGCATTAACTTAGCTAAAGTAAATTTAAAAATGCCTTTTTCAAGTTAAACTTAATATGTGGCCTTACAAGTTTTTCTAGTAATTGTGTAGGCGTTTTACTTTGAAGAGTTGTCTCTGTAAGTTTCCCTTCAAAAGGTGGCATGTATTTCCGTATCCATTTCGTGTTCGTCAGCTAAGTGACGTCATGCCTGCTTCCTTCTGAATATTTCGACAGGGATATATATATTTTTTTGGCCCTCTTTTCTCGTTCAAGTTATTGCTATTTGTAAGGTTCCTTATGTGGAACGAGAGCTCGAAGTATTTTTCTAGTATACCTGGATTGGGTAGTTTCTGCAATGACAGGCTAATTAATCCTGTTTAATCTCTTCCCCTTCCACCTTAGTATACGAATGCTGGTATCTCACTGGGGAAAATTAAGCTAGAAACAAGCTATAGTAATCATGCACTTTCAAATCTCAGTATTCCACATTCTCAATTACACAGTGCAAAATTTCTTATAAAGCCTGGCTTGGCCATTTACATTTTGCTTAGCCTGTTTAAAATAGATTTCACATTTTGTAGGGCATAAATTAAATTAATGTGTATCCCTATAGCACATTGCTAAAATTCTTATAAAGCCTGGCTTGGCCATTTACATTTTGCTTAGCCTGTTTAAAATAGATTTCACATTTTGTAGGGCATAAATTAAATTAATGTGTATCCCTATAGCACATTGCTAAAATTCTTATAAAGCCTGGCTTGGCCATTTACATTTTGCTTAGCCTGTTTAAAATAGATTTCACATTTTCTAGGGCATAAATTAAATTAATGTGTATCCCTATAGCACATTGCTAAAATTCTTATAAAGCCTGGCTTGGCCATTTACATTTTGCTTAGCCTGTTTAAAATAGATTTCACATTTTCTAGGGCATAAATTAAATTAATGTGTATCCCTATAGCACATTGCTAAAATTCTTATAAAGCCTGGCTTGACCATTTACATTTTGCTTAGCCTGTTTAAAATAGATTTCACATTTTCTAGGGCATAAATTAAATTAATGTGTATCCCTATAGCACATTGCTAAAATTCTTATAAAGCCTGGCTTGGCCATTTACATTTTGCTTAGCCTGTTTAAAATAGATTTCACATTTTCTAGGGCATAAATTAAATTAATGTGTATCCCTATAGCACATTGCTAAAATTCTTATAAAGCCTGGCTTGGCCATTTACATATTGCTTAACCTATTTAAAATAGATTTCAGAATTTTGTATGGCATAATTTAAATTAATGTGTATTCCTATAGCACATTGCTAAAATTCTTATAAAGCTGTTTTGGCCTATTACAATTTGCTTGGCCTATCTAAAAGAGATTCAGATTTTTGTAAGGCATTATTCTAATTAATGAGAATTTCTATATTACTATTCTCTTATTAAGCTGTTTTTTGCCTATTACAATTTGCTTCGCCTATCTAAAAGAGATTTCAGATTTTTGTAAGGCATTATTCTAATTAATGAGAATTTGTACAGCATATTGCTAATTTTCTTATAAAGCTGTTTATGCCTATTACAATTTGCTTGGCCTATCTAAAAGAGATTTCAGATTTTTGTAAGGCATTATTCTAATTAATGAGAATTTCTATATTGCTATTTTCTTATAAGGCTGTTTTTGCCTATTACAATTGGCTTGGCCTATTTAAAAGAGACATATCAGATTTTTGTAGGGCTTTATTCTAATTAATGAGAATTTGTACAGCATGTTGCTAATTTTCTTATAAAGCTGTTTTGGCCTATTACAATTTGCTTGGCCTATCTAAAAGAGATTCAGATTTTGGTAAGGCATTATTCTAATTAATGAGAATTTCTATATTACTATTCTCTTATAAAGCTGTTTTGGCCTATTACAATTTGCTTGGCCTATCTAAAAGAGATTTCAGATTTTTGTAAGGCATTATTGTAATTAATGAGAATTGCTACAGCATATTGCTTATTTTCTTATAAAGCTGTTTTTTGCCTATTACAATTTGCTTCGCCTATCTAAAAGAGATTTCAGATTTTTGTAAGGCATTATTCTAATTAATGAGAATTTGTACAGCATATTGCTAATTTTCTTATAAAGCTGTTTATGCCTATTACAATTTGCTTGGCCTATCTAAAAGAGATTTCAGATTTTTGTAAGGCATTATTCTAATTAATGAGAATTTCTATATTGCTATTTTCTTATAAGGCTGTTTTTGCCTATTACAATTGGCTTGGCCTATTTAAAAGAGACATATCAGATTTTTGTAGGGCTTTATTCTAATTAATGAGAATTTGTACAGCATGTTGCTAATTTTCTTATAAAGCTGTTTTGGCCTATTACAATTTGCTTGGCCTATCTAAAAGAGATTCAGATTTTGGTAAGGCATTATTCTAATTAATGAGAATTTCTATATTACTATTCTCTTATGAAGCTGTTTTGGCCTATTACAATTTGCTTGGCCTATCTAAAAGAGATTTCAGATTTTTGTAAGGCATTATTCTAATTAATGAGAATTTGTACAGCATATTGCTAATTTTCTTATAAAGCTGTTTATGCCTATTACAATTTGCTTGGCCTATCTAAAAGAGATTTCAGATTTTTGTAAGGCATTATTCTAATTAATGAGAGTTTCTACATTGCTGATTTTCTTATAAAACTGTTTGCCTATTACGATTTGCTTGGCCTATCTAAAATAGATCTCAGATTTTTGTAAGGCATTATTTTAATTAATGAGAATTTCTACAGCACATTGCAAATTTTCTGATAAGGCTGTTCTTGCTCATTTACAATTTTGCTTGGCCTATTTGAAATAGATTTCTGATTTTGGGTAAGGCATTATTTATATTAATGAGAAGTTCTACGCCTCATTGCTAATTTTTTTATAAAGCTGTTCCTTGCCAATTATATTTTGTTTTGGCGACTTAAGATAGCTTCAGATGTATACAGGCCATTAGGTATATTAAACCATATCTGTTTGTACGCTCTGAGACGTAAGGTTAAGAATTCTATATGGGGTGTACCGTCCCTTTTATATATTTATTTAAATTGCTTGTTGTCATAGAGTTGTCTCTCAAGTTATATTTATATAGAGTTTATGGTTATTAAATTGTTAAAATTATTTCAATTTGATTTATGGGTGTTCACTCCATTCTCTTTCCTCCTCCCCGCGTGCCTGATATGTGGATTTATTCTAGTGACGATCTCCTCTGGTGTTCCCAGTTACCTTCCCCTATTATCTCTCGTTATCAGTGCTTGGCAATTAGGGTGATCTTTCATTCTAACCTAACCTTCTTCACCAGCGCTCCTGGATGCTAGACTTTGTTTGTAGTTTAGTACTCTTGAGTTCTCGTAACTGTTTGCCCACCCTAAAAGGAATTTTTATCTGGCCGCACTTGTAAGCAACTCCCATAAACCTACACTCGCATCGTACTTTATATCGTTAATTATCAAACTATTGTTCAACAGCTGTATTTTAGAGTTACCAATCATATATTCACCCGAATCTTTATTTTTATAGATTCCAAACTGTGTGTCTACAAGTTTTGGTGATGTTACATAAGCCGATAAATATTTACCTGCTACATCACCTATAACGTTAGGTTTAGCTTCGTCCTCGGAGATAGGTTTTTTCTCGGGTGATAAATCTCTAACTCTTTTCCTCGATTCGGCTACTTCCTGTTCGAGTATTCTGTTCTGTTTTCTCTTGAATATAGGATCCTCACTCTCGCGTATTTTAGCCAACTCATTGTACGGATCCGTAACATCAACTGCCGGGTTTGAACCTTCGACACAACGTTTTAAACGCTTGTACTCTTTAGCACTAACCAGAAACATTTTCTGTAACATTATGTTAAAGATCCCAAGACGGATAACACGGAGGACAAGAGAGGAATTAAAAATCCTCCTTTCTGTACCAAAGTTTTCTTTTTCTCAGACAAGGATACGTTCCTATCTAGAAGATGTCTTAAGGAATGTTTATGTTTAAACAGCTTACGTTTAGAAGACGAAGATAATTTACACTGACCGTTCAAAACATTAAGAACACAGTCTATAATAGCAAGTATCAGGTTTTTGTTTGCACTTTTTAGAATAACCTTTCGTACCTCGGGAGTTGCCTTTTTAAGAACTTGTAACATATGGTAATTGGATTTTATCCTTTTCATCCTTTACAGGGACGTAAACCTTTGTAACCTCCGAGGGAAATATTTTAGTTCTAAATCTAAGTAAATCGTTTGTTCTTTGACAAAAGTCTATTAGTAAATAACCGTGAGGTTTTCTTGTTGCGTCTTGGAAAGCTTTATAGAAAGACCTCCAATCTTCAGGATACACTTGTCTTGCTAGAAAAGTAATTTGATTTTTATCTCTCAAGTTTCTAAACAAGACCATATACTTTGTGTTCAACGAGATGTCTCTGCTGTGAGCAGACTGGTGAAACAGGTTTTGTGTTATGAGAATAACCGAAATGTTTCTATGATGGCAACCTTTTGTAAATATAGAACTCACTTCTGTCGAATAAGCTTTGTCCAGTAAGTCGTCTAGAATAACTAGTCTGGGTTTAGTACATTGTTCTTGTTTAAAGTCAGGAAGACCTTCGTGGTATGTCACGGTAGTATTGAATTTTGTCTGGGGAGGGACAGCGTTACTTTCACTAAAGCACCACAGAATACTTTCGTATTTGCTCACGTTACACAATTGGTGTAAATTATTAATAAGTTTCACACAGAAAGTCGTCTTTCCAGAAAATGACGGACCTGATACAATCAAAGAAAAGGGATGGTCAAATTTTATTACAACCATAACAATGTTTAATCATAGGTGGGGGTCCATCCAAGCAATCGTAAGGAGAATTAGGGTGATGTTTAAAGCATCTAAGACACTTTTTTACAAGATCGTTACGTTGCACACTTTCGGGTAATTTATGATACACTAAATATATGCTCTCGGCTCCGCATGCCGTTAAAAGTTCAGGGGACAACACCTCCAACTCTTCACCTGTGTGATGAAAAAGCGTTCTAAAATCCAATAATTTTCTATTTGACGCACACTCCAGAGACGACGACGAGTCCATACTGAGATGGTGCTCTCATCTCGTTTCTATTTATACCCGAACGGGAGGGAATCGAACCCTCCGCTAACTCTGCGTCTTTTTCGAAAACAGAGTCGGTATATCTTATTCTCGGCTTCAGACACGATCTGAGGGCCAGGCTTTCTCTTAATTTTCCTCTCTGTCCTCACAGAGATAATTGCCGCGGGATCACCATTTAAAACCATGGTTTTAATGGCGTCGAAGTTGACATCCTGCAACGTCTTATAATTAAGAGTAATACCTCTGACTTTACACACAGAGGTATCGGCGGTGCTGTTTGAGGGAACGGTAACCCTAAAACCATAGTTCTTAGGGCCCCCGCTTGCAAACTCCGAAATGTACGCGTCCTCCCCGTAGTCTGTGAGTTCACTGGTCATGTCGCCTAAATAGTCGCCTAAAGGCACAGTGTACCTTTTAGCGTCGTCAGGCGTCTGTGTATAAATCACACTGTCCGTGTCACAGTAGATGGCTCGACGATCTAGCTTGTCCAGGTAGCCGTAGAGGTTCATTCTACCTCCCGATGTCACATAAGCACCGTGAACGACACTAGTATGAGGAAGAGAGTCCTGTTCCTCCTCTATAGGGATCCAATTAATCCACACGACTTCATCATTTGCAAAAAGTAGTCTCTGAATTTCAATTCCGGGTGTCGTGAGGAACCTATACAGCTCTTTAGGCTCCGTAATAAGCTTTGTTTTACCCATGTTAGACCTTTGCACGAGCTTTCCCCAGAAGGAATTCAAACAAAGCTTACTAATGGTCCTTTTTCCAGCGTTCTTCACGATTTGTTTGGGGTCTAACTTAACACCTTCGTGTTCGTAAAACAAATCGATATATTCCTGTTTCTGGGCCTCTGTTTTCACCCAAGCAGGGTATCCGCTGGATTCTGTCTTAATCTGGAGGAAAAGGTTGATGTAATCTACGAATAACCCTCCCTCACGAGTTTCACGCGAGTATTGCGTGACATCGTATTCGAGAAATTCGTGGATTGCCAACACCATATAGCCCTTATTTACAGCTAGTCTCACTTCATCAACTACCCATGTACCGGTGAGCACTCTCTCTTCCTCTTTCGCATGTTTGCAGCTACCTTGTTCGACAGTCATAACACAGGTGCGGCAAAGGGGAAACAAGAGCCTACCATTCCACCTGAAAGGTAAAACGGGATGGTAGAGCCCTTGCGGTGGTAGGACAGTGCATTTAATGAGGCCTTCTTTCTTCATCATTGAATCTATATCTGTACACTGGTCGCTAACGTGAACAGTGGGGTGACCGATAGGAAACTTGTTGTACTTACAGACGGATGGATATAGGGACATTATATCGCTGTATAGGATTTTCTGTTCTTTCGTCTCATCCGCCTTACGATAAAGCCGCATGGCTTCTGTACGTCCTCCGTAGACAGAGTCCCTAAGGACTAACGGGACATCACAGACCAAGGGGTCGTCTCTCAGTGCGGGGAACTGTTCGAGAATTACATCGAACTTGCATTCCCACATCACATTGACAACATAACCCTTTGATCGGATCTTGTCCAGTCGGCCCATGGTGTTCTCGTACCTCTCGGCATGGGATTCTGAAGAATCCATCATAGGTACATCTCGGTTTGGTTGACAGAGACATCCATGATAATAACAGCCGAGAAATTAAAAAACCTCTCCTGTTTCATCACAGAAACCGTCCACCTTCCATTGGGGAAGTTCGGGAAGCCGTACTTCACGTCCGTTACCTGCATGACGTATAAATACATTCCTCTCCTTGGCTTCGTGGATAAGCCACATCAACGATTTTTTTAGAATGCCTGTCTGCCTTTCTATAGCCACAGGAGGGAGCAATGCCAATGGTCTCTGGTTTAAGGAATAACTGTCTAAATATTCTGTTACAGGCCGATGCAATAGTGATAGACTCTAGGAAAATATCTATATTGGCAATTTGTTTGAACAGATTTTTAAAGAGAGTGCAGGCTTCTCTCAGTACAGTAACATCGGCCTGGCAATACCTCTCCAGTTCTACACGGGTATTGAACAGCAGATCTTTAACGGTCTCGAACCAAGTCTTGAAAACTTCTCTATCTTTCACAGACATGGTGTCCGGCCCGTAAAGATCTTGGTTCGGGTGATGTGGGAGAATACTGTTGAGGTTCTGTGCCGTATTCCACAAATGTGGAAAGTAGCCCTTAACAGCGTCTTTAAGGTCGAAGGTTTGAGGGAAACTACGCAGAGGCAGCGGAATGAAGTTCAAACTGTCTAGAAAAGTTAGATGGTGCATCTTCATGCAAAGGATCTTGCATCCAGACATAATCAAGTCGGGAGTCCACTGTTGCCTAATAGCGTAGTCGAGAATGAATTGGAGATCGAACGCTCGAGCATTGTGAGCAATAACAATGATCCTATCAAACGCTCTGTCCATTCTCAGATACTCCATGAATCCACGGACGGGATCTTCCCAGAAAGAATGACTGCGTTGCCCGCATCTGGCGCACTCTTCGTCTTACGACGTCTCGCAAAGAGAACAAAACTGCTGTGCACAAATCAGATTGGGGACGTGAAGAAAGGTATTGTCTTTGATACGGGTATTCTGTGTTGTTTCTATGTCGAATATCACATACAATACCTTGTTTGAACGCATAGTTTCTTTCAACGGTGCCATGTAACATTCATGTCCTGTCTCTGCTTGATTACTTTTACATACGCCACAAAAAATTTTGAAACATTCATGTTTCCGCTGAAATGTCGTAAACTTGCCACAGTTTAGACAGTTCTGCATAGCCATGCATACAGTGCGCCCTTGAACCTTGGTACGCTTATGATTCTCGAAACATCCCGGTCCGCGAAGTTCTCTACGACAATCGGCACACTTCACCGCCTTCTTGCTAGGATCGCAAGGAGGCACCGTTCGGCAACAGAAGCAGACGTAATGACAGGAGTGTACCGCACCTTTAGTGAAGCCTTTAAGACAACCTTGACAAACGAAACGTTTAGCCATAGCACCTGTCAAATTTATTATGGTATGGTAATGTAAGGTGTCTGGGTCGTATAGTAAATACAGTATTTGTTTACCTACATTACCACCGTCGTACAGTACAGAATCGAGATTAAAGCCTTTGTAAACTACAAGTCTATATCTATCCTTAATATGGGCCTGAATCTTCTCCAGCTCAGGGATACCTCCACCTCGCGAGAGATCGACACCTGAGTTTCTGATCAGATCGTCCACTTCTGCTTTGAGTCTTTTGCTCGTCATATTGTTCTTAAGGAATGAAGTATATTTTTGTCGATCGCTTACTCTAGCAATAGCGATGATTATTGCAAATGCTAAACAGTTCGCGACTGCTTGTACGAAGACTACGCTTCTCTTCAAATGGGCAAGTACGCCAACCGTACGCCCCTTCGTGGGTATACCGCTAGCTCGACCGTTTCCGTTGGGCATGTGAACAATGTCCACAACCAGACGCAAGCGGTCGGTGGCATTGAAACGAGCGTTCGATTGGCATACTTTGCTTACGACGCCTGAAATCACATCTACACTGATCTGATCTTTACGCCTAAAGGAGATACCAATCGGCTTATCGACCTCGTTTTCCTCATTGAAAATCGAGATCCCTACCATGTCATGGTCTCTCGTATCGACTAGGGCATGGTCTATAACGGCTTTAAGAGCCGTCTCAAAGGGGTTGGGTCCTGCATTTTCAGCTGGTTCTTTGAGTCGGACCACTAGCTGCAAGCCGGCAGAGTTAAACCTTTTGTACTCTTTACGAGTACTCTCGACAACTGTAAACAATGGGGAGGGTCGATTCTCCGAATTCGAAGAAGTACCCTCCCCCTCATTGTCAGACATCATATCCAACTCTTCCTCGCTTGAAACTAGTTCTTCATCAGATTCATTTGCGTCGTCGGAATCTGATAACGTCACAGTTTCCATTGCGTTATCTGATTCCGAACTAGAAATTGTATAAACCTCTGGTTCGGAATCATCTAACGTAATAGTATCGAACTCGTTTTCAGAATCCGATGAAATATTATAAACAGGGGCGGACATTATTATTAGTAGTAGTAATATATAATGATATTCAACACAATACAAAAGACTGAATCTGTAACAATTAGAGAAATGCATGTAACAGTATAAAGAACATAACACATGAATGTAACGGAAATAATTAGCACTTGACTGTATGCGTTTTTTTTAATGCATTACCACTCACCTCTCTGTAACAACAAAGCTGTAAAACTGTTACTCCTGTGATAAATCTCTAACTCTTTTCCTTGATTCAGCTACTACTTGTTCGAGTAATCTGTTCTGTTTCACCTTATATGTAGAAAGCGTTGTAGTACACTGAGAAGTGAAAGTAAGATGCGTCTATTTATACTAGCTATCGAAATGTTATTTTTAGAAAGTATGAAGCTTTGGAATTTTCCTGTGTTGTAACGTATTTGCTATGTTTGCATTATCTCTCTACTTACTTAAAGATATCTCAAGGTAGCTGTTACTATGTCATCGAAAAGTTATTTAGAAAGCATGACCACGTCATAGTGTTGGTCGGAGAGTTTTGTATAAAAGACATGTATTTACAAGATCTTATCTTAACTTAGGAATGTACGGAAACATGTATCTATACACGTCATCGAAAAGTTATTTAGAAAACATGACTACATCCTAGTGTTGCTCGGAGAGTTTTGTATAAAAGACATGTATTTACGAGATCTTATCTTAACTTAGGAATGTACGGAAACATGTATCTATACACGTCATCGAAAAGTTATTTAGAAAGCATGACTACATCCTAGTGTTGTTCGGAGAGTTTTGTATAAAAGACATGTATTTACAAGATCTTATCTTAACTTAGGAATGTACGGAAACATGTATCTATACACGTCATCGAAAAGTTATTTAGAAAGCATGACTACATCCTAGTGTTGTTCGGAGAGTTTTGTATAAAAGACATGTATTTACAAGATCTTATCTTAACTTAGGAATGTACGGAAACATGTATCTATACACGTCATCGAAAAGTTATTTAGAAAGCATGACTACATCCTAGTGTTGTTCGGAGAGTTTTGTATAAAAGACATGTATTTACAAGATCTTATCTTAACTTAGGAATGTACGGAAACATGTATCTATACACGTCATCGAAAAGTTATTTAGAAAGCATGACTACATCCTAGTGTTGCTCGGAGAGTTTTGTATAAAAGACATGTATTTACATGGTCTTATCTTAACTTAGGAATGTACGGAAACGTGTAACACTAACGACAACACACCTTTAAAACTCTCTCTCCAAAGAAAAAAAAAGATTGTATCACATATTGTTATCTTTAAACAAGCCAAGGGATGGATTCCATAGCTACACTTCCAAACATCTTTACACGCAAAGCATGAAATATCTCAAGGTCTCTGTTACTACGTCATAGTGTTGCTCTGAGAGTTTTGTATAAAAGACATGTATTTACAGGGTTATGTCAAGTGTGTAAGCGGATCTACAGTTGTTCAGTCATCTTGTTCTTCTCCTACTTTAAAAACTTATAAGGTAAGACTACATCTACACTATTTTATGATATAATCTTTACAGTTTTGTGTGATACTTTTATTATTAATATAAATAAATAGTTAATCAGACTTCGTTCTCGTTTTTTACAGATGGCCTCTCTAGTTGCGAAATTTAACTCAGCATCGTCTTTACCAAGGTGCGTAGGAATGTCAGAGCTCGTAGAGAACGTGCCTTACAATATTGTTTATGCGGCCATAAAGGAAACACGATATGGCCGTTGCGTGTTATTACATATTCGAAAGAGCGAAAGTATAGATTTGTTATGGGTATTCTTACCCAAAAAGTATACCGATGTGTTTAGCGAAACAGAGATCTGTGGAATAAACAGTGGTGAAATCAGGGTTGATCTGATTTATAAAGGAACTTTCCCCAATTCTAAGGCATATAACCTATCCTTGGTTAATGCCTAGGTACTAATGCAAAGCGAAGTGTTTAACTATATAAACAACAAACAAAGTGTTCCTGCAAGTTGTGAAATTCTGTCTTTATTAGACATGGTTACCGATGAAATAAATCATCCAGCTCTATTACTGTGAAACCATTTGTTTATACACTTTATTTCATAGGAGCGTGACAACCTTATGTTACGGGATAAGGTTGTGACGTTCTGAAATGAAACTATAACCTCAACCAATTCCTATTCCTTACAAAGTCATTTCACTTAGTCGATAGTAATAGTAACAGTGTTCATCCGGAAGAAGAAAGGATGCTGAAAGGAAGAAGAATTGGTTATGTAAGTATAAACCTATTTTATCTTTTCATAACTATCATGTGCCCTTGCGCAATATTGTACGTATGTCACTATTACACTATCTAGCTATAATAGCGTCACGTTGGTGCATGCTGTGACATGTTTCAATTCTAACCCCATGACGTCATAGAGCAAAGGACCTAAGTATGGGTGGGGGGCGGCCGTAGGTATGAACCAGGGAATACAATAACGCGTAAGAGCGTATCCCTTTGTTTGAAAAATTCCTATGACGTCATGGAGCAAAGGACCTAAGTGGGCGTCGGGGGGAGGCGTCTGATGGTGCGCCCACCCCTATGGGAATGTGGAAAGGAGTGCAAAGGTTACCACCCGCAGGAAAGCTAACCTAACCTTACTAGTGAGCCCGCCCAAAGGATAAATGTGAACCCAGAGTGGGGCAACAAAACTGAACAGAGCAACACCACAATTCCTTTTTGTTTTGGTATATTTTGCAGAGTTAGGTTTGTTTCTTTTTGTTTGTAATTTCTGCCTTCAAATAATACATGGTTTCTTTTGATTCACAAAATTTGAGTTAAAATGAAATTTACAGTATTTTACCAAATCAAAAAAGGAAAGAAAACAAATTACTAGTAATTTACATAAAACTTTGAAGATTTAACAATTTATAAAATCCTTTTTTTAATTATAACAAATGGATAGATAAAATTCATTTAGTTCATATTCGAAAAAGACAATTAGATTCAGATTATATACAATTATTAAAATCAAACTACCATTCGCAAATCATTTATAAATTTACATACTTTTAAGTACTAAGAGTTAGTGGTACATAACATGGGAAAGAAGGTGGGATGCCTGAAATAAATACAGATTAGCTAAATGGGAGGCAACACTAAATTACCGCCACATGGGCCGCCTCCAGACCCACGCCACGGGATTCCTTAAAATGGGTTATTGGTATGTGCTAAAAACACGGAAACTAATTAACAAGTGATGTGTACAAATAG
Source organism: Ectobius pallidus (assembly GCA_964059195.1). Classification (NCBI taxonomy): domain Eukaryota; kingdom Metazoa; phylum Arthropoda; class Insecta; order Blattodea; family Ectobiidae; genus Ectobius; species Ectobius pallidus. Next base: position 48,821,834 of record CAXKWD010000008.1, read on the forward strand.
AATGAAAACTAATCAGGAACTAAACTGTATCACAAATGAAGTTACCAAAAACAGGAGGGGAATATTACCCTGCGCGCAGAGCAAGGGAATTAGGCTTCTGCCCCCGGCATGACGCCGTGGACATGTTTCTTCATTTTAACAGTCTTTAGTACACAAAACTACGAGAAAACAAAGTACACATCACAGACTAAACACAAAGCGATGAATTGATAGCAAAATCACAAGCTAATGGTTATAAAACCTGCCATTGTTTGCACCACGGCCGGAAAGCAACATACCTTAGTGAACGCCATTTTGAGAATGAGAATGCCGGAAGAACGCTCACGCAGCCTAGACAGAAACCGCCACCAGACAGCAGCACTCGCTAGAGCCGCGTTGACGCGGGAACAAGCCCACACAGCCGTCTGCCCGCGGCTATCAGTACGGGAGTCTGGCCACAGCTTGAGACACTCAGTTAAGAGCAGCCCAAGGCAAGAAACCAGTCCAGCCAACTGTTTCTGTTAGGAAGGTAGCGAACTCTAGCGGGAAAAAGAACTAATTGCACCGGCCTCAAATACAAGTCGGTGCAATGGCATAAGGTCCTAACTTTTAAACGGGGCGTCTGGAGGAGACGGGGTTAGCACAGGATGAAAAGGCGTCTCTCCCTGTTTCGAAACGTGTATAATAGCGTCCAAACCATACCCATGACGTCATTTGCCAAAAGGGCACAACTAGGGCGTCGGGGGGCGGCGTCGGAACACCATAGGACGAAAGGGCACATCGCACGCTTTCATATGACACCCATGACGTATTTTTGCCAAAAGGGCACAACTAGGGCGTCGGGGCGGCGTCGGAACACCATAGGACGAAAGGGCACATCGCACGCTTTCATATGACACCCATGACGTATTTTTGCCAAAAGGGCACAACTAGGGCGTCGGGGGGCGGCGTCGGAACACCATAGGACGAAAGGGCACATCGCACGCTTTCATATGACACCCATGACGTATTTTTGCCAAAAGGGCACAACTAGGGCGTCGGGGGCGGCGTCGAACACCATAGGACGAAAGGGCACAACGCACGCTTTCATATGACACCCATGACGTCTTTTTGCCAAAAGGGCACAACTAGGGCGTCGGGGGCGGCGTCGGAACACCATAGGACGAAAGGGCACAACGCGCGCTTTCATATGATACCCATGACGTCATGGCGTCGCGACGCTGGGGGCGGCGTCGGTTGGCGGCCATTTTAGTTTATAGCTACACCATTACTACTGAGATGCTCTATCACCTTTACTTTTTAATTTCGCTTTGTAATATGCCATTAGGAAAGTTCAGGCAAACAAGGTAGGCCTAGAATTAAATGGCAGTCACCCGATTTTAGCTTATGCAGATAACGTTTGCTGGTTGGGCGATGACGTAAACACAATCCAGAGATATTCTGAAAGTCTTTTCGATGCCTGCAGGGAGGTTGGATTTGAAATTAATACAGAAAAACTAAGTATATGGTCATGGAACGTCAAAATAATGCTCCACAAAATATTAGAATAGCCGGTAAATCGTTCGCACAAATGGAGGAATACAAACATCTGGGAACAATAATTACAGACACAAATAATAGTAAGGCATAAGTTAAGTGTAGGCTCAAACGAGAAAATGCTTGTTTTTATGCAGTTCAGAAACTCTTATCGTCTCGTTTTCTGACTTGAAATAAAAAATGAAGATTTATAAGACTATTATCCTGCCGGTTGTATTATTATGGATGTGAGACATGGTCACTTACTGATCGGGAAGAACATAGTTTGAGAGCGTTCGAAAACAGGGTGCTTAGAAAAATATTTGGGCCCAAGAGGGATGGAAATGGAGACTGGAGAAATTTGCATATCGACGAGCTTCATGACCTACACGCTTCACCCAGTGGTGATATTCAAACAGTTTAACAACCGGTTCTCATCAGGGTATTTGATGTTGATTCGAAATAGCCCAATGTGCTATTTTGTCCAGTGGCGCCCGTGGGGCTCAAGCGCACCCAATAATTTGCTGTGAATTATCTTAAATATTTATTATAATAATTATTAGGCCTATTATTACGAAAAAATCACGTTTAGTCGGTGCAAAACCAAAATCAGGCTAGCCTATAGGTTTATACAAGCGTTGACACAAGTAACATGATCTCCCTTGTTTCAATTAACTTAGCCTACGGTACGATCGCGATCGTTTGCAATTGTTTCTGAATCCTTAAAATTTATAGCCTACGACAAATTTACTCTGTTAATGCCAGTTTTCCCAGCATTTTCCGAAATACTTTTTTTCCGCTTTGAAAAGACTGAAGACGTTATTACGTTCGACAATATTATAGAGAAGAGTTAATTTCACACATTGCTCTTCTAAGTGTAACCCTACATACGGATAACGGGGAAAAGTTGGTTTTCGATTTTGCTTGTTGAAGAATTTATAGAGAGAAGTACTGTACATGTAGGCCTACAAAATGCAGTGCTACTCAATAGTTAATGCTTGTTTTACTTTATTTTAATTTATTTTATTTTATTTTAGTTGTTACCTAATATCTTTCCTCCAAAGGTCCCCATAATAATAAACTTTGAAGAATTAAATTCGAGTCCCACCCGGGAGGTTTTGGTAGCACGGTTGCCTTCCACCTTGTCGGCCAGTGGTTAAAAATTTCCAACTTAACCGCACGCCCACTACCTATGGTGGTAGTCCACCGCTAGCGAACATAAATGGCGTGTTTTGGTTCTAGCAAATTCATATATGTATTATCACTGTTGTCGATTGGCGTTAATCTGATCTTGGAAAAAGGCAATCACTCATTGTGAAACTACCGGTTCGGAGAACCTACAAGATATTTAACAACCGGTTCTCGCGAACCGGTGCGAACCGGCTGAATATCACCACTGGCTTCACCGGATATAGTGAGGGTAGTTAAATCGTGAAGGATGAAATGGGCTGGACATGTTGCACGCATGGGGAGGAAAGACATTTCTCAAAAGTATTGACTGGGAGACCCGAAGACCGCGGAAGACCTAGACGTAGGTGGGAGGACAATCTTAGAATGGATTTAAGGGAAGTAGGATTTGCTAGGGATGATTGGATGGAGTTAGCACAGAATAGGGTTGAATGGCAGACTCAGTTAAGTGCGGCAATGAACCTTCGGGTTCCATAAAATAGATAATATTCCTTTAGCTTGCTGAGGAATTGTCTATTGCCATTGAGTAAGTAAGTAAGTAATTAAGTAAATAAGGTTAATTTGTTTGAAGGGACAAGGGAAAAGCGGTAGTAGTCTCCGTTTTTATGGACTTGAAGATAATCCCTTCTTCCAGTGAATTTGGAATGTTGGAATTAGTGTAGGGAGAAAGCGGCAATATTATAGGTAAAATAAATTATATAAAGGGGAAAAAGATCGTATTCCATGCAATTTGTAGAGGTGAAAGATAGAGGTCCGCTCTGAAAGTAAACAAATCTCTTCTCTTCAACTCTTCATATTTAATTGTTTATCAGTTTGTTGCTTTGCTCTTTTCAATCAAAAGCGTTTCTTGAATTAATTTGTATACAGTGTGTTCAATTTATTCTCCTATAAATTCCTTTTTCGTTTTCCGCTGTATACAGTTGATTTTCGATGAAAAAAGTTGCATAAGCAGGTATATATGTGTATATTTTCTATAGGCCTACACATGTATTTCATAACTACTATAAGCTATAAGAATATACAGGGAATCCATTTTATGCGGAAACTTTTTAACAGCGTTGCTCCTGCTCACACTTTCCCCGCTGTTGCGCTTGCACCGGCCGGGACCGTGTTCCGTTACTACCGGCAAATCGGCAAATCAAGACTTTAGAAACAATACAAAATAGAATAACTCAACCAATTTATTATCAAAATAGGCCTACATGTAGAGGCTTATTACTCACCATTTTGTACGGATGGTACAGTCAGGATATTTACGAGAAAATCTCCGAACGCGCCTTCTATGGTTATTTCTCAATAAGTAGCATTCCACCAAATAAATTCGCTGTTCAACCGTATACGTTTTCGATTATTGTCTTACGTAACACACAACAATAGACAAGCGTCTCACTACAAGACACTACAAGACACCGAAGCAACTAACCGCTTGTAGGGTCTATGCTTTGTACAATGCTAGCGCGGCAATGCGGCAGTGATGCGAGGTTTCCTCATAAAATGGACTCACTGTATGAGAAGAATTAATTAGTTGGGAAGTTTCAGATTTGTATTTAAAAATGAAATGAAGGAGCAATCTTGAAATTTATTTTCAACTTTTATAAATGCTTTATAAATGTGTACAGTAAAACGAAAACATTGCTCCATGCTCCGTAACAGACTTATTTGAAACATTTTCTCAGAATGATTTTACCAAGTAGTTACGTTTCGCTTTATAATTTTTTCCCGTTCAGAGTTAAACTTAGTATCACACCGGAATTTGAAAAGAAATCTTAATTTAAATTAAACGATTGACAAGAAATGTTGTTACAGTGACATTAAAAATAAAAATAAAACATTATAAAAGTATTATATTTATTAAAAATTAAGTATTTATTACGTCTTAAAGATGAATTTTCATATCACAATTATTAATTATATGTGTAAAAGTAAAGTGATCCCTATACAGGCCATGGAGGCCCAGAGGATTCCAGGAGGTTGAGGCTCCCAGATTTTGGACATTCGGCACATGAAGTTGGTAAGGTTGTCAGCCTTACGCACCGACCGTCTTTACCCCCAGGATTGCTCCTGGTACTCATTTCTGTTGGAGGCTGAATCGACCCCAGGGCCATAGTGCCACTAGAAGGATTAGGACAACGACCTCATCGGGAATCGAACCCGCGACCTTCCGGTTTGTAGCGCAGCGCCTCAACCACTACGCTACGGCGTGCCCCAGTTATATGTGTATATACTGTATATTCTCAATACTTCCCATTCAACTCATAATCTCTCCGCCAAGGAACTGATCTTTCTGATGTATTCCGGAACGTTTGACGAATCCGCAAAGCTTGAGATCCACTTCGGGCATTGGTTTCATGCAGTGTGTCTGAGATGATGCAGTAGGCCTTGGTGAATGTTGGTTATGCTCTTGCTTGCATAACTCCGATGAAATTCTGGATTAGCTGCTGACATTGTGGCAGCGGAATGCTACCTCCAATCGGGCATGGCTGGTAGGCTTCGAGTAGGCTGCCCTTACTGTCGCCTCGGCGGCCTGTAGCTGTAGGCCTGCAGATGAGTGATGTTCTCGCTGCGGAGACTCGTGCAATGAACCAGTTCGTCCATACACAATGTGAACGCATCCTCACTACAAATTGCATGAAAACATTCAGAAATTCTTGACTTGTAGTAGTAAGAATTTGCTGGAAACTTCTACTTTCTTCGATTGCAATACCATGGTTTTCTTAGGCTGATATAGGCACACATTTACCTGTAATTCTAGAATACACAATGCGAGTACGTGTTCTTGAAGAAATAATGAGTTTTGCATAGTGTTTTATATTGTATCGGTGTATCGAACATTGGTAAAGTGTGGTAAAATATTTGTTTTGCCCTGGTAAATATAATATAGTATATCGATACTTATCGAAATATCAGAGTATCTGATTACAAACCGAGGTTAAATATACCATGGCCGGGTATGTTCAGAAATTAAAGTCAAGGAAATAATGGCCTAAAATCACAAAATTTTACACATTATTTCAAACATTTCTTATATTTAACAATTGTGCCTGTTAGTCGTAACATTTTTACTAGCAATAAATTTGTATAAAATTTATTATTATAAATGATTTATTCTTGCGATCAACCTTTCATTCTTCCACAAGAAAACACAATAAATTATATTATTTTTAAAAACGTATTTTTGCTGTCCTTCTTGACGTTTAATAAAATAACATAATTTATTAGTTCCCTGATTTTAAATATTCGCAACATTACATAAAAAAATTTAAATTCCTCCCAGTGGGGCTCGTAGCTAAAACTAGTGTGGGTGCTGCTGCAGAAAATGTTTATCCATTGTTTTAAAATTGTGCAAAAGGAAACATACATATTTAAAAATAAAATTTATTCAGAAACTTGATAAGACCCTAAAAGAACAAACTCAAACCGTTTTACTTTATGCAATCTAAATTGTTACAGTTGAAACTTGATCTATTCGTTTAAAAATTAAATAAATTCTTCTTGTTTTAATTTCCGCGTAAAGGTCAACAATTTTCTCCTTGATCTGCCATGGTTGAAGTTTTCTCTTAAATAAAAGAGCCAAAATAAAATAATAAAATGGAATAACTGGAAAGATGATAATTATCTAATTCTACACTTGATCACATTGAAGAATATGGTACATGGTTTTTAAGCACAACACACGCGGCACTGTGGAAGCGACAGAGATCTCTCTCCCTCGCAGCCAGCGCGCCGACGGCGGCGTTGCACCTTCCTATGTGGGCATGCGCACAACGGTCAAACACCACGCCGCCAGAACTGTGGAGAGCACTGGGGAAGGCTACTGGCTTTAAGCTTAAGGATTATATATATTAAAGGAAGAACTAAAGAAAAAAGGACACTATATGTTATCGATAATAAGTGGAAATAGGGAGTGCTGCAGTTCCACATTGCCTATACACGAGTCGCCACTCTTCCTCACCTTAAAAATACGGCTAGTTTTCCTTCAGTTCCGATAGATCTTGACGCATTGCATCCTTCAGCATCTTGATGAATCCGTGCAACTCAGAAAACTGTTCACGGGTTACATGGTAATAATTCCTAAATCTTCCATTAGAAAAATCGTCCTTAAGGATAAATTCTCCGTGCGTCTTTCTTTCTTTTTAAATAACTACTTTTCGGAAGCTTTTCGTTTAATAATGTTGAAATTATATGTTTTCTTTATTTACAAGAAGATAGTCTATACAACTCGTGTTTCACCAACAGGTATACCACGAGGTATTCACAGAGTTTGGGATGAGTAAGTCAAAATGCACAATAAACATAGCGGGGTGTTAAACATGGGAGGATGCTCCGGTGATAGTTCTTCAGAATTGCAGTATGCAGTATTGCAGTACTCTTGGAGGGAGCTGTAGATGTCTTGTAGTCTAGTTGTGTTCAAGTGGTGTTTAATTATTTCTGGCAGAGGTGCTGCGTTTAGGTATGCTGGTCGGGTGTTGGAGAACAAGGCACATTCGGTCATAAGATGAACCGCTGTTTGAGGTTTCCTTTCAGGGCAGGTGCATAGTGGGGAGACGGATTTGTTTATCTTGTATAGGTATGAACGGAATCGACCATGGTTTGTGAGGAACTGAGTGAGGATGAAGTTGGGCCAGAGGGAAAAAGAGGGTCTATGTGGTATGTTTGGAATAAATAGCTTGGTGCTTGAGGCGTTATTCGAGTTGATGTATGTTGAATTCCATAAATTATTATAGTATTTTGTCAGTAGCTGCTTGGCTCTTGACAAAGGGACAGCTTCGTAATCCGTGGTTGATCTATAATTAACAGCAATTTTAGCAAGATAATCTGCTCTTTCATTTCCGTGGAGATCGGCATGTCCTTTATAGTCCAATCAAATTGTCAAGAATGGATGACAAATTTTTTTTATATGATGTCTCGGATGGTTATGAGAGTAATTTCTGACATTTTGCCAACAAAATTTTTTGCCGCCGGAGCCGCCATCTTGAAAAAAACTTCAAAATGTTCGATTTTATTTATGTTTTTGCCCATTATCTGCCAAAACACGCACCTGACAAAAATGTTTTAGTATCTATCCTAAACGAAGACAAAAGTTGCTACAGTTTGAGATCAAATTGAGTTTTCTACCATGAATAGTTTCGGAAATACAGCTCTCCCAATTTCAGCAATATTTTGTAAAAAATAAAAAATCTGAACTTTCAACTAGTTTTTGCCTGCTATCTTCTAAATGACCAAACCTATAGTAAAACTCCATTTGGAAACTTAAACTAGAGGTAATTTGAAACTTGTCGAGTACTTTAAACTTATGCTACCTCTTACAGGTCACAAAATACAGAGGTTTAAAAATATATGTACAGCAACGATTGAATAATTACATGTGCGTATAAGTTAGGAGCAATAAGGGCACAGAACATTCATTTATATACAAAAAGATTTACTTGGCTCGAGTTCTAGTGAAACATTGCATTGAATAACTTGTTTTTTCATAGTCCTCGGCACTTCGAGGGACCTGGGCAGTTGACGTCTGCTATTTCGTCCGTGATGTTCACAATCTAGCCAGTGTTGATAAAGTTCTCGTCAGCGTCTTCATCCGAAAACGAATTAAGTGGCTCATCAGGAGTGTCGTCATCCTCACTGTCGGACAGAACTATTAGTATGATTTCACACGACTGCCCATTGCAATGTTTTGCATATGGTTGTGCACTTTAATCCAGCTTTACGACACCCCTTAAACAGCGTTTAAACACCCCTTCTTGCAGGTACAGGAAATACTTTTCAGAATTGATTCTGGAACTGGCTCCTTCTTGGCTTTAAGGGCTTGGTGTGTTCAACCAACCCCACTTCAAAGGGTCTTTGTATTCACCGAGCCATGCCTGAACTTAGTGGTATGTTCGCATGGCATGAAGTTGAGCCGCATCACTGATTGGGGGCAGCCTCCCTAAGTTAAATTTCATTCTTCCTACAGATTTTACAAATATTCCGTGCCGAAGTTCGTCGAATGTTTGTGTAGCAGAGTTTCCTCCATATAAGTGAACCAAAAAATGTTGGACCACTTCAGCCACTTCTCCTGATGTTGCTTGAGGGTTCAGAAATACATTAGCCTCCTCTTCTAGTTCAGGATGTTTCAAATCAACGAACTGAAGTGGGTTTTCCCGTGGCCAAAAACTGCAGATGATGTGTCATAACCACTGAAAGCATGGATGAACAGCAGCATGTTGGAGAAGCTGTGGCGAAATGACTGACTTGAATAGAAGACGTCTGCAGCTTTGCCTCTTCCGCACTTTTGGAGATATGTATTCTTTATACGAGGGGATGGTAATGCAGTGAGGAAATAAGAAGGTCTATGTCCTCCCCAACTACAAAGACAGTGTCGTATTGAGATGTTTTTGATAAGGCAGTGCTAACAGTCAAGACATATTTAACAGCCTATTTCACTTGTATTCCAGCTTTTGCCAATTCATTTTTTAGAAATTCTACGAAGCGCCTCTTGTTGTTTTCATTGGTGAGAAAAGTTTCTTGTGAGCTTTTCAAAACAGTAGTTCTATCAAAGACGACATCAGGAGATGGACGCGTAGCCCGTCGGAGTCTCACAATTCTTAGTGCTTGTTTGATTAACGCCTGAAGGATAACTATCGAAGATAATTGAAACCTTTGAGTCATAATGTGTCTGAAAATATTTTAAAATGCCTAAGGTTGCCTGGTACAAACACATTAAAACAGATGTATCCGGAGAGAACGGTATGCGGAGCAGTGACAAAGAGCCTCTTAGCGCCACTCCAACGATAACATGTTTCCATTTTCGGAGAACTGTATCTGCTATATGAAGTAATTTTTTTCAGAGGACACTGCAAAAGTGTTCTTCTAAAATAAAACGCCGTTCTTTCCAAATTAAAATGCTGTACCTACACCAACTTCCCTTATTATTTTCTTTTTACATTTTTTTTAGTCTTTAATCATTATAAATTGTTGGAAATACTGTTTTGGTTGTTAATTTTAATGTAAAGCTTAACTATAAGACAACCCAGGTTTTACTGTGAGAAACGCCATTTAGAATATCCTAGCAAAAGTAGACTTTCGTACCTTCGATACGTTTTCTGAAATGTGAGGAGTTGTAGATACCTCTGTATCTGGTGACCTATAATAGGTATCAAAACATATACTCAACTTGTTGCAAATTTACTCTAGTGTAAAAGTTATCCTTCGAAATTTTACTCAAGGTTTTGTCATTTAGAAGATAGCGAGCAAAAACTAGTTGAAAGTTCAGATTTTTTATTTTTTGCAAAATGTAGCTGAAATTCGGAGGGCTGTATTTCCGAAACTATTCATGGTAGAAAACTCAATTTGATCTCAAACTGTGGCAAATTTAGTCTACTTTTAGGATAAATAATACTACATTTTTCAAATGCGTATTTTAGCAGATAATGGGCACAATCGGAAATAAAATTGAAAGTTTTTTCAAGATGGCGGCTCTGGCGGCAAAAAATTTTGTTGGCAAAATGTCAGAAATTACTCAGAATACCATCCCAGACATCATATAAAAAAATTAGCTCTACCCTAAATTTTGCATCCACATGGCTTTCTTTGTAATAATTTTACTGGACTATTAACCCAGTGGAGTGTTATGTGCGTATTCTTCTTAAGTTGAATAAGTCTCTTTCTGCATTCGACAGCTAGGGGTTGTGTTGACTTTTGGTTGGCGGTGGCCAAGAGCACTGCTTTAGAGTCATCATGTAATGCATAGGTTGCGAGTACCTTATTCTGGTTGTTTATCAAGTTAAGAGCCATTCTGATGCCTAAGAGTTCTGCGTGGAAGACCGAGCATTCTGCGCTGGGTCTTCTTACTTCAATATGGATCTCCTTGGAGTTTTCTTCTATATACATACCTGCTCCGACATGATTGTCGGTTTTGAACCCGTCAGTGAATATGAGAATATCCGCTTTACCAACTTCTCCTGTTGTGTTTATGTCAATGTTGTTATCCTTAAGGTGTACGCCAGCGGATCTTACAATGGTTTCCGCTCTTGTTAGTGTGGGGATGATCGCGTTTGTAGAATCACCTCTGGAAATGGCTTTGTTATCGTTTTCAGAAGTAGGACTTGTTAAATAGGCATGGTCCGTGCAATTGCTTCTAGGGCTTCGTTGGAAACTGTTTTGTAGGCCTTTATCGCGAATATTAGGAATGATCTTTGTATTCGTTGTAGTTTGACCTTTGCTCTTTTCGATGTGGAACTACTCGAAGCTTCCGCCGCGTAGGAAATTACTGGTACGGTAGCGTGGTTATACCGTATATAGTCATGAGTAGGTGATAGGAAATTCCCCATGCTATTTTGGAGCAACGGACTAAGTTTTTGGGAAGATGGAGTACTTTGTTTTCCAGATACTGGGTGTGTGGGTACCAGTCCAGTTTGTTATCTATCATTAACCCTAGGCATTTCATTTTAGAAACCACTTTCAGATTCCATAAGGTAATGGTTGGGTCCTTGTTATAGTCATCCTTCTTCCTGATGATCACAGGCATGAGGGCGGATTTGTCCCTTGCAATTTGAATTTTGTGTACATTACACCAATGATCCGTTATTTGAAGTGCTTGTGTCAACGTTGAGAGGATATGTGTGTGGGATGTCCCTCTAATCATAACCATGATGTCATCCGCGTACACTATGACCTCTAGGTCCGTTATGTTGGAGATCAGTTCAATCAGATCGCTTATGATTAAATTCCATAGAGTTGGTCCTGCCAGCGATCCCTGAGGACACCCTTTGGTTACGAGTTTTGTGGCGTGTGAACTGCCTAAGTTGAACTGGGCTGAGCGGTCCTTCAGGAAGCCCTTGATTATATTGTATAAGTTGGGTGGGGCAGTTCAGTTTCCGTAGTCTGGAAAGGATGCTGGGGTGCCAGGCATTGTCGAATGCTCCAGCTATGTCTAATGTTAATAAACAACACTTCTGACCAAGGTGTTTACTTTGATGTACGAAGTTGGTGATTGCGAGAATAGTATCTGCCGTAGATTTACCAGCTGTGAATCCATATTGTTGGAGAGGGACCAGTTTTCTGGATGATAGTAAGTAATTAAGCCTTTCTATGATTAACTTTTTAAAGCATTTTCCCGGGATCGAAAGCAGACTGATGCCAAAGTAGCCTGCTGTTGATTGAAGTTTTGACTTGTCTGCTTTGGGGATTGCAGTGACCCTTTGGGAAAGCATCCCAGCTTTAGGCATTTGTTAAAGAAGGATATCCAGAAGGTTGGTAGTGACTTATGCAAATTTCTTAACAATGGCACCATCAACTCCGTCCAGGCCTGGACATTTCTTATCATTTATTTGATTTATTACTTCCTCATCTTCGTGAGCAACGAAGTACGACTCTTCTGGTCTTTCTGCAATTATTATTATTTAACTGAGGCACTTGTTCTGATGAAATGATGTTCCTCACTGTTGTGCTGGGAGGTCATCCGGGAAGACGTTGTCCAGGAGAGCTTTAGCTGTTTCTTCCTCAGTTGATGTAGCATATCCGTTTTTAATGGTTAACATTGATGGGGCTGACGTCTGTAATGTTGACTACAAGATTGCACTATTTTGTACTTCACAGTAGAAATCCAAAGGTAATTCAACATTACGTAGGATACCAAACGTGTCGCATAAGTTTACAACCCAGCAACGTGTGATCGTGTATAGGGGTTTCCTATGCACACTCGCTCGTCACCGCTGGTAAATAAACTCACGCGAGGCATTTAAGTATGAAGCGGGATCGCCTTGAAAGGCACGTGGAATGGTACTGAAAGTTCAGGCCCAATAGAGGGATTATAATCAAATAATTAATACCATAAGTTTGACAGATGAATAACAATTTTAATTATAAAATAAAGATTGATACACATGTTAGATTAGAATCAGTAGAATTAATTCCTTTTGTTTAATTTTTGTGCCAACTCAAATTATTCAAATTATCGTGCATTTAATATAATACGTGTGCCTTGATTCCGTTTTAGAAGAGAAAGATAGAAAGATACGTATTCTCACACATACACTCTGGGTATGTAACCTCGTGTGTATAATGTTAAAAGATCACAAGCCATAAGGGCATAAGCACTGTGATCAACAGCAAATATGCTAACAGGAATCTACATGCATATACGTATATAATATCCACTAAGTTCACATACTTACGGTCGATCAACAGGCTTAAACATAATACACACGTTTTTACATACCTCATCAGTCACTCAGAATCCTTTCCCCGCGGGTAGACATCCATACAGCAGAAATAGTAGAAGAAGAATGAACATGGTGATACAGAACATGTCACCACGTTGACTAGTTTAAGCCCCCTTTCCTTTCGTGGAGGGGAGACAGAGCAGTTTCAACCAGATAACCGATAAATAATCAGTGGTACCACTCGTACCAACCAAAATATTATGTTACATGCTATACCTTAAAACAAAATGTCCCAGTAAACTGTACCCATATATATGTGATGATCTCAATGAGTCAGCACAGACTCTGCCCACGAAACTTGCGCCACGTCCCCAGAATGAAAGTCCACACATAACATAGATATGGCACTAGATGTAGTGTCCTTGTATACAAATGTCAATTATTTTTTTTGAATGCCCGTAGATGTAGTGTTAATGTTAAATTCTTTATAGTGATAAGTGTTCATGAAATTATGTAGTGGCTACCAACATAAATAGCTGATTGAACAGTCTCAATAGCAGTCCACTCATAATTTCTGTTATTTACTAGTATGCATATATCACTTGTTAGATGCTGGCGAAGCAGGACAGGAGACCACAATGCCGGACCAAGTTGAGTTCAAGAAGAAAATGGGCCATCGACTTCCCCATGCAGAACAGTGTTCCTTTTTGCTTCATGTCTTGAATCTTGAAATCTTCGTGTGGCTTTCGAGGGTACTAGATGAGTAGCGGGTCCTCTTCATCATTTGATGAGGTACAGTTACTGAAACGTTGAAAAACTCAAAAAGCAAATTTTTTCAAGAAAGATACAAAAATGGAATTTGCTAGAGTTATCTGTTTGAAATTGAATAAATTCATTCTTAGAAAACAAATTTTCTTTACAAAATTAAATCATTAAGTGCGAGAAACATTTTTAATTACTAATATCAATAATTTCTTCCTATTAAATTAATTTTCTTTGTTTTATAGATAAACAGAATGGGTATATTTATTTATTTTACTGAAATATTAATGATGGCACATTTAAATTGAAGTAAACTTTTTGTTATGAGATTGGCACATTTCATAATATTGGCACATTTCTTAACCTATTTCTGAAGTTAGGAATCTAGTCACACACACATATTTATTTATACTTTACTTAATTAATTCATCGATGCTATTTCAACTTTATACATTTTAATTGGAGTTTTGTATGCTTCACTCCTTTCAAATAATAATAATCAACAATTCTGCTAAAGAAGGCATTAATTACCATACATTTTCAAATAATACTTTAAACATTTGGATTTTTTGTAAGTATAATATAATTTTATATATTTGAATACAAAAATTATTAAGCTTCTAAGTTTTCTTTCTAATTTTTTTTTGAAACAGTACATGGCAATGTGGAAGTCTTACAATATTAACATGAGCAAGATATGAGGCTTCCAATTTGTCACAAGAAAATGGTTAGTTTCTGAAGGAAACAATGCACGTTATTTCCAAATATGCATTCATAAATCATTAATTAAATTCTTAATTTCACCTTGTTCCATATTTATGTATAAATTATAAATCATGGATACAGTGAATAAGGACTAGAAAAGTATGGAATACAGGAAAGTAGGACGTCTCTACGATCCAATTTTCAGAATAGTCAACGAGAGTAAATTCCTGGTCATGGAATCTAATCTACAAATCCTGAAATGACTTTCTGAATTACATTCCATTTTATTCTTAATTTGAATCAATTTTCGAAAATCTCTAACTTTCATTTTCGAATTTTCTGTCTTTTCCTAGAACGTTCCTCACATTTCTTTCGTTTGGATAAATTCATGTAAATTTAATTTTTCTCTGAGAATTCCTACAATTTAGACCATGGCTCCCTAGAATTTGGGTACTTTACTTAGCAAAGATTTTAAATTAGTAGGAATACTTGTTTTGACTGCAGTCAGTTTTAATTTTCCTTAATACTAATTTCTTTTTTTATTTTTACAATTTTCTTTTTTTCTACAGTTTTGTACTAGTTTTGTACTACAGTTTTGTTTTAAATATTTATCTAATTTTTCCTATAGTTTTCTTACAGTTTACTGTAGGTACTTTCCTAATTAGCGGAAATAGGTATACAAACTAATTCTTCCTGAGAAGTTAACCAAAAATTTTGCCTCCCAATTTCCCTTACTATGAATTAGGGTGGATAACATAAAGGAAGGGAAACTGGTATAAAATCATACCTTTTTAATTATCGACATAATGTTTGAGCTGAGATGCGTGTGCTCGCTTAACAGAGCTAGGATCCTGTAAATCTTTAAGTAAACAGGTCACTGGAGAGCACATTTTAGTGATAATGAAGGGTCCGACGTATCGATGAGCCAATTTAGCAGTAATTTTATCCACTGCTCTACTCTGAGGATGGTTCAATAGAAAAACCTTTTGGTCCACTTTGAAATCGGGTGGTCTATGACCAGCATCATATTTCAACTTATCACTTCGGTGGGTCCTAAACAAATTGTTTCTAGCTCTACGCCATCTCTCTTTGATATCAATAGGAGATACAGAATCAGGTAACAGATCTTCTAACGCCCATAGGTTGGAAAGTGGACAGGAAGGAGTGTAACCCATAAGTAGACTGAAAGGTGTAACTGAATGAGAGGTATGCCGGGGAAGATTAAAGGCAAGCTGTAGCCAGTCTAGTTGAGAATCCCAATTAGAATGGCTATATGAGTGAAAAGCAATCAAGGCTGCCTTGAGGTTGCGATTTACTCTCTCACACAAGTTTGGGTTAGGTTAGTATGGAACTGTATAGAGGTGTTGGATACCAGTACTGAAACAAAAGTTCTTGAACAACTTGGAAGTGAATTGCGTGGCGTTATCCGAGACTAGAAACTTGGGATAAGTGAAGAATGCAAAGATACTGCGTAGAACACGAATAACATTCTGCGAATTTGCTTCTCGGACAGGTTGTAACCAGACAAATTTAGAGACAGCGTCCGTGATGACCAGAATGTAATTATTTCCAGAAGGAGTACGAGGCAATTTACCTACAATATCTATGAAAACTTTTTCCATGGGTCTTGAGGCAATACTCGATGACAGTTCTCTCCAGGTCTTAATAGCAGCTAGTTTACTTAAAGCGCAAACCTTACATGCTTTGATGCGTGCCTTGATATCGGCAAACATCCCATTCCAGATAAATTTTTCCCTTATACGACCAATAGTCTTGTAAATACCTAAATGGCCACCTATAGGTGATTATGGAAGTAATGGAAGACAGAATCAATTAACCTTGCAGGTAAGACAATTTAAGCAAATTTTGCCCTTTTTGGTTGACAACACAAGAGTTGATTCTTCAACAAATATGGGTAGACTGCCTCCCTTGTTTGATCCTCTGCTTAATTGCAGACAATGTAAGATCAGAATCTTGAGCTGCAGCTAGCCCTTCGTGTGCCCATGTCAAATGAGCTAAAATACCACTGGTTAATTTAACTACACTATCCCGGTCTTCAATACGTGATTCTTCACGCTGGGAGGGAACAGTGTCTCCATCATACATACGAGATATCGTATCTGAAATGACATTTTCAGAGCCTCTTATATGCGAAACAGTAAATTGGAATGCTGAAATACGGAGTGCCCAACGGGCAAATCGACCAGTTTTACGCGGTCGAGCCAAAACCCATGACAACACCTGGTTGTCCGTTTCCAGATGGAAAGGGACATGCTCTAGATTAAGTCTGAATTTTTCTACACCAAATAGCACTGCAAGTGCCTCTAGTTCATAGGCGGAATATTTGCATTCTTGGGAAGACAAAGTTCTGGACGCATACGTTATGGGTTTTCGTCCATCGGGAAATTCTTGTAGCAAAACCGCTGCTACAGCAGAGCTACAGGCATCAGTCTGCAATATGAACTTGTTACTGAAGTCCGCAGCTACCAATACTGGTGGGTTAGAAATGATGGACTTGAGTTTATCGAAAGCTTGTTGTTGCTCGAGATTCCATACAAATTTCTCATTCTTTCTCCTCAACTTATTCAGTGGGTAAGAAATCTGGGCAAATTGTGGGATGAATTTGGAAAAATAATTGACCGTACCCAAACATCGTGATATGCCTTTAGCATCACGAGGCGGAGGAAATTTTCGAATAGTGGCAGTTCTATCGGGGTCAATACGCAATTCTTGTGGAGACAAGATATGGCCCAAAAACTTTAGTTGCCTAGTGGCTACTCTAACCTTACTGAGTTTAAACGTTAAACCGGCCTTCCTAAGGCGGGACAGAACTTCTCTAATGTGGCACGGATGCTCCTGATACGAATTTGAGTAGATCACTAATTCATCTAGGAAGTTGAAAACAAATTTGAACTTAATATCTGAAAATACTTTATCTAGCAACCGTGTCAGAACCTGTGCACCGATAGAAATACCGAATGGAATTCTTTTATACTAAAAAAGATTCCAATCGGTCGCGAATGCTGTGTACTTGTAGGAATCAGGAGATAACAGTATCTGGTGATATGCGCTGTTGAGGTCCAGAGTAGTGAAGTACTGTGCATTCGAAAACCAGTGAAAACAAGAGTGTGGATATCAGGAAGGGGCACGGATTCCACATGAAGTTTGCTATTCAACACTCTATAATCTACAACTGGCCTGAACTGATTGTTGCCCTTCGGCACGAGAAAGATTGGACTAGAATAGTTGGAGGTAGAATGTTGTAAAATTCCTTGTTCAAGTAACGAAGCAATGTGTTCACGTAAAATAGACATTCTAGGTGGTGAGAGGCGATATGGAGGGAGTTTAACAGGAGTGGGGTCCTTTAACTCTATCTGGTATGTGAGCAAGTCAGTCAATCCTAAACGTTCAGTCAATACATCTGAGAATTGGCCAAATAAATTTTGAATATCCTTTTGCTGAATAGGCGTAAGATGCTTCAAATCAAGTTCGTCCTTAGAAGACGGGGTACTTTGTACTCCCTCTGATAATGAACACATATTTATATATGTAGGAAGAATAATCTTTTTTGATTGCAAAGGCAACTTGATATCAGGGTTGAACTTAAAATACATGTTAGCAGCTTGCATGTCAATCATAACTCCAGTTTTGGACAAAAAATCCTCACCAAGAATAACTGGCGCAGCTAAATTCTGCACTACTGAGAAATGTATCATCCATGAAAAATCTGCAATCTTGGTTCTAAGTTTGGTTTGCCCCACAACAGTCAAACTATGATTATCAACTGATTTCAACTGAACAGTCGTAGGTAACAAATCACAGGATAACTTCGTGAAAATGTCTTCATTAATTATAGGAATAGCACTACCAGAGTCCAATAGTGCGTAAGTATGAATCCTTTCAATAATAATTTCAACAAATGGCAGTTCAAAATTTGGTACAGCACACAACATTGGAGAAATATCAGGTTTAGTAGGTTCTAGGCATGCCTGTCTAGGAGTAAAATGTGTTTTCTGGGATTTTTACTTTCGCATAACATTGGTGTTCCCTATGACCTACTCTACCACAATAACCACAAATTGGTTTTTTAGAACTATGCTGTCTGGTATCAGTAGATGAACGAGAATTAATTACTTGTTTATCTGGGTTAGTTTTAGCCTTGGAATAACAATTACTTTCCATATGGGCTCACTTTCGGCAAAAAGTACATTTAGTAACAGGGCTAGAACAGTATACCGACTTAGATTCAATTGGTAATAGAGTGGGGTTTGAATTTTGTTGAGAATTAGTAGGCACTACCGAATGAGCAGTCAACACCACATTGAATCTGACACTAACCTGTTCCAATTGTTGGAAAGTCACCGGAGGATATATACCCAGGAATACAGACCTAACCTCTGCTTGATGAGAACTCAGACCAATCGTCCTAACTATATATTCCTCCGAGTGCGGTAATCTCAACAAATGGGCATGAAGGCGAATATCATGAATAAATTCCATTAATGATTCCTCTTTACGTTGTGGTCTATAAAAATATCTATGTTCTAGAATTCCTAATAGTCTCTGTGGGATGCAAGTTTTTAATACCACTTCATGAAGTTTGTCAACATTGAATTTTTGTTCAACTGCTTGAGAAATAATCTGATACAAAATTCCTGTAGTATACGGTAGTAACGCCTGGAATAGACTTTGGTCTGGCATATTCAAAAGTGAATTATTAGTTTCAATCTGGTGCAAAAACTTTAAAAATTCAATAACATTTTCTGGTGTATTCACATTTAAATTAATTCGACCTTGTAATGAAGTGAGAATGGGGTTTGGTAACTTCGCAAACGTTAATACGTTAGGTGCACTAACAGTAATTCCAGCATTAGAAATAATAGGTGTCCAAGTGAAATTATGAGCTGTAGGTAGGTCCATCTGTGATTGCACGCCAGTAACTAGAGAATCAACTTCTGACGGTCTAGTAATTTTATCTTCAGGCAAATCTAATGGTCTATTAATCTTAGAAGTAATTGGAGGAACGATATTCTCTTGCAGACTAGTTCGCTGAATATCCTGAATTGCTTTGAATTGGGTGCTATCAGTTACATTAGCCATTCTAGTTTTGGTCTCGGTTAAAGCAGCTTTAAGTTGTTTTAATTTACAAAAATGTTCTTTAGCTAATCCAATCAATTCTTGATTTGGAAAATTATTAATAATATCTGTGCAGCGATTTAAGTAATGATTAAGTTCAGTATAATTTCTCCTGTACCGATTTTCGTTGAATTCCTGCTGCAAATCCTGAATAGACTCCTCAAGTTGGAATACCACTGCAGATATCAATGGTTGAAATGTTGAAATATCGATGGCCGGTATTTGGTATACCGGTACAGCTGAAGCAGATGTATCGGGTGCGGTTGCTTCCCGAAGTTTCGTTAATAACGCATCCACTGGTAACTGATGAGTCCCTTCAATAACCCTTATAGTGGCCTCATACAAGAGCTCGTCTCGTGTGAGCAAATCAAACGAGCACTTCTCTCGACTCATTGTACATGAAAATGGAAATTTCAGATATAAGCAAAAATATATTAATGTCAAAAGTAGAGTACAACAATTCACCTTCCTTAAAGTGAATTTCTTGGAATAACTCGTCGTCATGAGAAGGCAGTACATTTATTTGGTATGAATGTAATTTACCTTAAAGGTTATAAGAAGGAAATAATTTAATATTCCTTTCGTATAAAATATTTATTTCATATGAGATATTCCTTTTATATATTCCTTTCATAAAAAGATAATGGAATACCTCCCCCGACAAAGCAAGGACGTAATCTGAAGTACAGAACTCGACAGATACAAGTAACAAGAAGCTATATTTAGAATGCACGCGGAGATATCAGTCTGAACGGAGCAAGGTCAATGTTGCTTGCGAAAAGGCTCCGAAACACGATCAGAAATCGCGTAAGAATAGTTTGGTATAATACGTGAAGGTGAAATAAGCAAAGATGAATTCAAATATTCCATACTGGAACCTACAAACGTCGTAAATGACAAATAAGCAAGGCACATTCGTGAAATAATGTAAGATGTAATGGCACATTAACATGAAAAATCAAGAAAGAATGTTATTAATGGGTAATATGCTGTAAGTAGTATAGAACATTCCAGTATCGCTTCTGCTACCATTTTGTAATGTTGACTACAAGATTCCACTATTTTGTACTTCACAGTAGAAATCCAAAGGTAATTCAACATTACGTAGGATACCAAACGTGTCGCATAAGTTTACAACCCAGCAACGTGTGATCGTGTATAGGGGGTTTCCTATGCACACTCGCTCGTCACCGCTGGTAAATACACTCACGAGAGGCATTTAAGTATGATGCGTAATCGCCTTGAAAGGCACGTGGAATGGTACTGAAAGTTCAGGCCCAATAGAGGGATTATAATCAAATAATTACTACCATAAGTTTGACAGATGAATAACAATTTTAATTATAAAATAAAGATTGATACACATGTTAGATTAGAATCAGTAGAATTAATTCCTTTTGTTTAATTTTTGTGCCAACTCAAATTATTCAAATTATCGGGCCTTTAATATAATACGTGTGCCTTGATTCCGTTTTAGAAGAGAAAGATAGAAAGATACATATTCTCACACATACACTCTGGGTATGTAACCCCTTGTGTATAATGTTAAAAGATCACAAGCCATAAGGGCATAAGCACTGTGATCAACAGCAAATATGCTAACAGGAATCTATATGCATATACGTATATAATATCCACTAAGTTCACATACTTACGGTCGATCAACTGGCTTAAACATAATACACACGTTTTTACATACCTCATCAGTCACTCAGAATTCTTTCCCCGCGGGTAGACATCCATACAGCAGAAATAGTAGAAGAAGAATGAACATGGTGATACAGAACATGTCACCACGTTGACTAGTTTAAGCCCCCTTCCCTTTCGTGGAGGGGAGACCGAGCAGTTTCAAACAGATAACCGATAAATAATCAGTGGTACCACTCGTACCAACCAAAATATTATGTTACATGCTATACCTTAAAACAAAATGTCCCAGTAAACTGTACCCATTTATATGTGATGATCTCAATGAGTCAGCACACGTCTTGTGAAGTTTGATTTACAGATCTTATAAATTTTCCAGGGTGTGGTATTAGCGTACTCAGAGCAGAATTTCTGCCATGATTTCTGCTTGGCTTTTAGTAGCTCAGTCTTGTATTGGTTTCTGATGGAGTGGTATCTGGCGCCGTATATTTATGAAAAAGTTGGGTTATAAGTTTTCTTGAATCTCCTTTTGGCTGCGTTTGTTTCCTGAGCGTGTTTAGTTTGCTTGTCCACCAGGGAAAGAATTGTTCAAATTATATGTTCTTCGAGTTCATCTGACTATGATTCTGAATTTTGTAATGATTCTATGTACATGGCAGTCATGGTGGACATTGCTCACTACCTCATAGTCACGCAGTTGTGATAGAACTGCCTCCAAACTTTCGGTCTCCCTGCGCGCAGTTCATTGAATCCTGCTTCCCTGCGTCATCTTGCTTGACCTCACCTCACCAAACTGCGTCTGTACTTGCGCCCATCCTAAGAAGGGGTTAACCCTCCACCCCCAACCTGCCAATTTATTGTGCGGCATGCAGCGTACCTATAGGGGACAAGGTTATATTCCACGGATAGCACCAATGAGGCGGTTTTCATGCCAACAGCGGTAAGTATACACTCCGCTTTCAGTCCATGTGCCAGACCCATCAGTCATTATAATTAGGGGGGACTGAATGAAACTTATACCACGTGTTCCTGAGGTCATGTGGAGCAAAAAAGTCCGGTGGCCATCATGAGGAGATAGTTTTCAAATATGGCGGCCATTCAAAATAGCGGACGACTGTGAATTCAATTATCTCGGGACCGGGTGGATCAATTTTTAATTTCGTTTTTTAAAAATGTATGTTATCTTTCTGGCTACATCTTTTTTCTACATGTGTATGGCCGAAAAACAAGTATTTATTTGTCAAATCTCTAAAAATAAGAAAATTAAGTGTTTTGATATTAACGTCTTGCGGTTTATTAGATTAACGGTTGAGTATATCGAAAAAGTGTCTGTTATAAAAGTTGTAGACAAACATTTCACCTTTAGAACGCAAAAATGAAATCGAAGATCGGATAAATACAATCCGAGATATCCAGATTCAATGCGTGCGGGGCGAGGTTGGGCGCGTTGACCGAGCGCTCGATGCCGCCTAGCGAGAGGCGAGACTTAGCGTAAAATCCTGCGCTTTATTTATTTACATCTTCAGTAAACTATTTATCACTAGATAATTTTACATTACCTATTAATTTTCACTATTTGTAACATGATTATTAATCACCTACTCATAAAAATTTGGGAAACTTGAATAACTATTGAAACACTTTTGTTTCTATCCCAATATAGAAGTTTCTGCTTCTAAAGGTTTTGCAAAAACCTACAGCCAAAACTAATACATCCGTATCGTAGAGATTCATATGATGTAGCGGCATTCCTTCCATGCACCATCATTCTGGAATTAGCTTCTTCTTGAGTGCAGAACAGCTCAGGAACGGTTTCGCTCCCAATGTAAGTGATCCTGAGGCAGATTTCATCAACTGTTACAAAGATTTCTTGGTTTCCAATTATGTTTTTAAATTTCTCCGCTTGCCAACTGTAACAAGGAATTTTATCATTATATTTTTGCCGTAACTGTTCTTTAACACCTTCCTGCAACAAACCACTCTGTGGCCACCCTTGATTTCACTAAATTTGATACTTTCAGCGGTTTCACTTTTTTCCCGCTCCAACGTTTAATTGAAACCTCTCGGTAACCATTTGTACTATGTTAACCCTACAGCAATTCTGACCATTATTCAAAACCTGCTTGAGGAAATTCGTTGACAATTCGCCAAACTTTTTCATTCTCTTTGATGGACTGAAGCACAGTCATTGAATGAATGATGCAGGCCGGATCGTTTTCCGGCAGGCTGGCAGTAGTGGTGTATATTACTTCTCTGCCATGGCCAATCATCCAATGGCCAAGCTAAATATTTCAAAGGAGAAGACAAGAACTGTCCTACTAAAGGGCAAACTTCATCCGAGAAGGCCCCGACGATTAGACTATTAGGGACAAACTTACGAAACGTACGAGGACTTAGATATTTAGGAGTAGAACCCCAGGCCGGAAACAGAATAGAAAATCAGATAAATAAGGTATACAACTCGCAGTACACCTATTCCACGCAGTAGGATCACTGTCCGGCCAAACATGGGGATATAAGTACACAAATTACAAAAGGCTATATCGGAAAGTATTCGAATCGGTAATAACATACGGGTAGGCACCGTATCTACTCGTCAGACATAAAAACAAGTTAATCTTTGCCCAGAGAAAAGCCCCACTTAGAGTAATTCGAGCGTACTCCACAACTTCAAATTAGTTACTACAAGTCATTTCAGGAGAAATCCCCTTGGACTTAGTAATGGAGGAAAAAGCAACATCATACCAAACTAGAAAACATATACCAACCAGAATAGGAGATACAGATATAACACTGGAAACATATAACACTCCCAGCTAAGAGAACACACGTAAACCAATGGGAAACAAGGTGGAGTAGATCAGCAAAGGGGCGTATCACCAGAGAGTACTTTCCCAGTGTCGAAAAAAGATTGTAACCGAAACACATACGCATAGACTATGCCACAGCACAATTTTACACAGGACACGGATACTTCACTGCGAATTTACACAGATTCAAGCTAGCCGACGATTACCTCTGTTATTGTGAAGATAGCGAATTCGATACAATTTACCATGACTTATATACGTGCCCTAGATATAGAGATATAAGAAGAGACGTTAGAAACGTAGCCACCCATGAGGGTGAACCTTGGCCGCCAGACCTTCAGTTTTGGACGACCAAAAGAGCTCACGAAGTATTCAGTGAATTCGGTAAGCAGGTTATAGGAATCAGAAAGTTAGAAGACGCAGACGATGTCTAGACTAAACGATTTTGAGACACACCGATTATGAGACGAAACTCGAGAGAAGCTCAGACTCTTGATACGCTGTGAGATTCCTCACAGCAACCGGTCTAAGTGGGGTTTTCTGGGGTTTCCCTCACTTTTAAGGCGAATGCCAGATCGGACAGCACCCCCCGTTTAAGACAGGATAGGACACAGTTCTATAATGGTGAAACAAACAGCAGCTCAGACACACTTTCCCCAGTGTTAGGTATTAACAGAACAAAATGAGCAATAGAACATATGCGCCGAACAGTTGTTGGGAGCGGAGTATGGCCTATGGTCGAGGTATGTCCGTAGGTGGTGGTGGACCAAAAAAAGTTCTTGCTAGCGATTAGCCCGCTTTCTAGGTCGAGACTGGTGGGAGATTGGTGGCTGCATAGGTAGCTATTCTTGATTTGAAGGCAGACTGCACTTCACAGAATTCGCCTGGAGCGCAATCATTCTATAACAGACAGATAACATTATGAATGGAAACGTTACACAAATGAGCGTAAACACATGTGGTTTGTAGTATTTCGTAGTACCCACCCGTGAAGATGTAGAGGCTCCACCCATATCGCGATGGCTGCCTGGAGTCTCGTGAGTGACAACATCTGGCGGTGTATCAGTCAGTAACAAACAGAAAAAATATGAATGAAAACGTTACACATGTGGCGGAACATTGTCACGCCACCACAACATTGTGCGTAGCATTGCTTGCTCCCAGCAGGCAATGCGAAATCCCACGCCATGCTAGGAGGAAGAACGCCATGCTCCTCTCGCCCCAGACAAAGCCGAGCTCCAGAGAAGGTTGGACGCGCTCCCGTTGTCTCGCGGCATCCTGCAGCCTCCGCAACCACATGCGGCATCACGCAATTCTTTTGTAACTAACATGGTTTAAATATATTGTAAATAGTATAATTCAATGTGTAGATTAAGAGTGATTTCATCAACAATGTAGCTACAACATAGCTACATTGGTGACCCCGAAACGAACAACGCATAGGCCCAAAACGCGTCGCGCCACGTGAACAAAGAAACATCGTCTACACGCGCGCTGCAATTTTCCGCATCAGCACCACAATGGAGGAACTCCAACAGGAACTACTGCAGCTACAAGAAAAATACCAACTTCTCCAGCAGCAGTTGGAGACGCGAAGCACCGAAACTCCGCCTACAACGTCTCACCACAATTAACAACAGCACCACAAGAAGCCATGTCTCAACAAGCAGCAACAGCAACCCAAGCAGCAACAGCAACAAGCAGCAGCAGCAACCCAAGCAGCGGTAACAAGCAGCAGCCACAGCAACAAGCAGCAACAAAGCAGCAGCAACAACAGACATAACTCTCATGCTGGATATGTGTAACAAGCACGTCGCAGTCAGCATCGACAGAGTGAAGCCTGCCTTTATTTTTGCTGAAGATCCCATGCCCCTACCACCACTGGCATCACAGCCCAATGACAGCAACAGTTCAGCAAGAGCACACACTACCACAGACAACATGAACACAGGTCCACCAACAGTTCCACCATGTGACACGAAAGTGACAACACGTTCAGGCCGGTGTGTGAGATTCCCAGCACACCTTCTGACGTAACCACTTAACTTCGTGGGGGGCTGGTGTGGCGGAACATTGTCACGCCACCACAACATTGTGCGTAGCATTGCTTGCTCCCAGCAGGCAATGCGAAATCCCACGCCATGCTAGGAGGAAGAACGCCATGCTCCTCTCGCCCCAGACAAAGCCGAGCTCCAGAGAAGGTTGGACGCGCTCCCGTTGTCTTGCGGCATCCTGCAGCCTCCGCAACCACATGCGGCATCACGCAATTCTTTTGTAACTAACATGGTTTAAATATATTGTAAATAGTATAATTCAATGTGTAGATTAAGAGTGATTTCATCAACAATGTAGCTACAACATAGCTACACACACAAACACGTGTGAGCGTAAAACACGTGCGAGTTGTGGTACTCACGCGTGACGATTAGAAGTCCCTCCCAGATCGCGATGGCTCCCGTTTGAGGTCTGCATGCGCACATCTGGTAAAGCACAAGGTATTAATTTATACAAACCGACTATTCTATAATTTGTCCACCTACAGCTGTTCTGTAATGGCTCCCGATGTCGGTGTCGCTACTGAGGTCCTGGGTTCGAGGGCCTCACGTTGTCTTTACATTTCGCCAGGGTTATATGGGTTGTGCGTTGATTCCAAATGGCGATTTAGATTCCGTAGAGAGGTGAAACTTTTTCCACATTTAGCGCAGACGAACTGGTTGTTGGAATGCGCCTCTAGCACTTGCCTACTCAACACATCGCGACGGATAAATGACACCCTGCACAGGTGTAATTGGCTTTGTACATGCCATTGTCTGACGTGGCGGTTCACGTCATGTTTATGCCTACTTTTTTCATAGCACAGCTCACGGTTGAAAAATGTAGGAGTTTCCATGATGACGGTTATGAGTTGAATGAACCAAATCGTATGCAGATTATGTATTTATATTGCTAGATTGTGGCATAAAAACCGTTGGCGAGGGTATATTTAAACACGAGCATGCATATGATGACCTTCGCCGGGGTAAGCTTGATCCCCCACCGAGTAAACCGCACGTATCTATCCTTGACCACAGCTGGTGGGCTATTTTTGGACCTGAGACACGCCCAGACTTGATATCGGACCTCCTGCTGAGGTGACGAGGCCGGCTCTGATCCAGCGAGACGGGTTCAAAAATGGCCTACGAGGGGGCGGAGCCAAAATGGCCGACAGCGAGGGGTGGGGCATAATGGCTTAATGGCGGGGACAAAATGGCCGACAAGGTGGGCGGGGTCAAACCACCTTCCCCTTCGTGTGACGTCATAACCGCGTTACGTCATCCAAGCCTCCCAAGCCACCCACTACTTCATGCAGAAAGTACCACCACTAAGATGGCCGCTCCACGCGGTTGAAAGCGCTCCAACAAGGTAATTACCATTGCCATACCACAGTAGTGAAATATGCTCTAAATTAATCATTCAAATAAGGTGTTATCCTAAGTTACATTTTTATTTTTTATTATTATTTCTGTTTTTAATACTTGTCTTTTATAACTTTATAAGCAAATAATGTCCACAGGAAAGAAAGCTGACTTGCAGTATAACTGGATTGTATGTACATTTTGAATTCTACTACATTTCCAAGAAAATATCCTATTACCAATACCTGCTTCTTCCACTTTTAAGGAATATCCATTTTGAACTGGATTATGTTTCAAAAAAAAACATGGCTCAGGGAGTACCTATTTCTTCATTTTAAAGGAATGTGCGTAATGAACTCATCGCAGCATGTCCATTGTTACTCATTTTCAGGTATATCAGAAGGACTTTCACTGTGTCATTTATGTGTATAAGAGTTGAGTAAGGTATTTGCTAGGGGCAATTTGATAGGCATACCAGCCCATGATTTTTTTTTTCGCAAAGGGGGTCCAAGTAGTATTAATTTATTTACTTCGTTAGAACCAAAATAAGAGTATTTTAGGCCTATGTTGTAGATTTAAATGTAACAGATCCATAAAATTTCTTTCTAGAATCAACTCATTACTTCTAGAAAACTAGTTATAAGTAATAATGGATAATTTAATGGTCAGTTATTAAATAATGTTTAATATTTTGCTATTTTTAGGAATAAATGCATTATTACTTTGCATTTTTTCACTACTTTGTAGTCATTAAATGCCTTGCCTTAATAATGAGAATATAATGTCGGTTTTCGGATGATTTCAAACTTTATAAATCTAATGGATGACAGTCTCTCGAGCTTTCTAGTTGGGTGAATGGATTTAGTAATTCCAAGCTTTTGACTGGTAGTAGCTCTGAAATCATCTTCCGAGGAGAAATGAGGAAGTGTAGCCGAAAGCTCAGAATTACTAAATACATTCACCCGACTGAAATCCTGAGAGACCATTATCAACGTCAGGAAACCCTCAAATCATATGTACAAACATAAGTTCGCGTGTTTTATACAGCCCAAAGACCAAAGATTTGGCTGTCGCAAATATTGGACTCCAAATATAAATTTCTTAAAACCAAATGCTTTTTTCGCAGTTTTCTCCCAATACTAAAATTAGAAGTTAAGCAATTTTGCCATTTCATTACCCCATATTATTATTATTATTATTATTATTATTATTATTATTATTATTAATATTATTATTGTTGTTATTATTATTATTATTACTATTCTGAAAATTTTTATATTAAATTGCTGTCTGGCTTCCCAGCTTGTTGAGTATTAACTTTTCTCGGCTTTACGATATTTCATAAATATTCATGATGTCCATATAGAAACCAGGTAACATTACATTAGCTTCAATCATAAAGTAAAGATGAAAAATGATCCATGAAGGCCCAGAAGGTTCCAGGAGGTTGAGGCTCCCAGATTTTGGACATTCGGAACGTGAAGGTGGTTAGTTCGTCAGCCTTACGTACCGGCCGCCTTTTCCTCCAGGATTGCTCCTGGTACTTATTTCTGTTAAAGGCTGTGTCGACCCCAGAGCCATAGTGCCTCCAGAAGGATTAGGCCAATTGAAAAACTCCAACGATCTCATCGGGAATCGAACCTGCGAGCTTCCGATTTATAGCGCAACACCTCAACCAATACGCTACGGCGTACCCCTAGCTTCAGTCATATTTTTATTTAATTTCATGTAGCATTGTATGAGTGCACGAATGGTACTATTAATTTAACTTTCTAAAAAGTAATGAAAACCTTTTTAATACATGTCAGACTAAAAATAGATGTTGACATTCTTCATCAAAATGTGAATTTTTATATTGTTTTAAGATTTACCCTTCTTGAGCTCTGATGTTCACGAAAAGCCCATTTTTCTCCAACTCATGCATTTCGACTTAGCTGACCTCGAAATATGCATTTCTTCCAAAAATCTTATTATAATTTTCGGGATAGAAAGTGATACTTCCTAGGCAGACAAAGTAAAAGCCGAGCGCCGTACAATGCGGCAACTTCTTCACCATGCTACAATTGCGGGTAGCATTATACAACAACTGGGGTGACAACGTAGCTGTTACAAGTCAGGTTTACCGGAACGAAATGGTTGGTTACCGATAAGAATTAGACATCCTCTTGTTATACTGTTTTTTGTTAACTCTATCTCAACACTATACGCCAAGAATATTGCCTGAGTCAATTGGTTAGGAAATTTTTTATAAATATCAGTAGAACTGCAAACTGCTCTACCTCTACATTCGCCCCAAGGTCCTTCATTCACCCCCTACCACGCGACTAGTCCCAGAATGAAACTGTTTAGTTGTCTCCACCCAAGATCAGTAAACGTACAAGCCTTGTCTCCACCTGCTACTGAAGAAGACTAGTGGGGACGAGAGAGAGGGTAATCAACACGTCCAGTGCCGTTCTTCGCGGGCCTACTAGAGGTACAGGAAGTATTGTGTTCGACAAAGTAATTCGATGTCGAGTTATCATCATTAGACACATTTTTAGGTCACCTGAGTTCAAATACTATTTTTCGAAACATGTATATGTTCTGTCTGTCCGACTGTCGAAAAATTATATTTAAAATGAAATTTCTGAGTTAAGTATCACGACGCACATCAATGACTATCTTAATTATGAAATTAACATAAAGATGTTTGTTTCGGAAGATGACTCAGACGATTTTGTTTAAATGGTGTAAATGGTCATATGAAAGGTTGTCAGGCTTTTAAGTCCTGCCTGACGAATGATACCGCTTTGCGTGAGGACGTTCTCCTCACTAGAGTCACTTACTGCTTTTGTCTGGGCGTAGTACGTGAACAGTAAAAATCATTTTCCTCCTGTTCGGATTTTGTTATTAGTTGTAAGTGTAAATTGCAACCAAAAAATTCTCTTTAAAATCTTATCCAGTAAAATAGTGTGTAATAAATTAATAATGGAGTAAGGTAGAACCTTCGCCACAAATGCGAGACTATAAAACCATAATATTTTTAATTCTATACTGCAGCAATCCCAAAACTTAGTCATGGTCACTTTAAAATATTTATTTTGTTCTGGGGGACCTTATACAATATTTGCAAACTTACATAGATTTGTCTGACACAACATGGTAACAATGTTTTGTTAACGTTTTATTTTTATAATGTATCTCTAAAACCCTTCCTCCCAAATAATCTACACATAAAATACGTACAAATTCAAGAAATCAAAGTGATCGTTATGTCTGTGTTGAGGTTGTCGATGTCGCAATATTTGGACCAATTTAATTTACTCTAAAATATCAACATTTGCTCAATGTCAAGTCTTTTTTTACTCTAAGTGTGAATTCGCAAAAGTACGGGGATGAAAATGGCGTTGGATGCTATAGTGTTTATACAGAGGTGCTAAAAAGTAACTTTACTTCAGAAATATGTAGACTACTTCTGTAATTCTAAAGTATAAAGAAATAACCTAAGTTGACCTTTCCGTGGCCCATGACTTGAAGGTTTAATAACCTGAAGTTTGAGTTCACTTATTTGCATGCAAAACGCTGATAAGAGCGGTTACCCCTACACTTGACTTGCCTTTACATATTGTTTTCACGCAAAGGAATCATTTCGATCTACTTATTACATCAAGGTCACTGATTCAGCACGTTGAACCTTCATGGATTCATGCGTGGGGTGGTTCGCGGCTCGATATTTTAGTTTTCTAAACACCGTTGTTTAGTTAAGAACTCTATGTTAGTGAACTGTAGTGATGTAGATATTTATTAGACAGATGACAGATCTGCGAGAATCTGAAATGGCTCATCGGTTTCCGCTTAGCAATAGATCGGTGTTATAAATCCCGCAATCCATGTAATTTTCTGGTAAGACTAAATTCTGTTACCTTCTATGATCCACTATTACCTACCTGAAGTATCCGTAGACAACACCTGTTTCGGTAATTTTAGCGTTGCCATAAAATTTCAGTGTAAAATGAAGTTGTACTTGAAAGATTGTGACCAATTCGAGTTATTATTGTTGTTATTGATATTATTTTCTTACTATCACTAACTAAGTTTGTATTAATACTGTACTAGTGAGAATTTAACTGTATAATCTAGTAAACTTATAATACATTTATTTAGTTATATCACGATAGAACATCGGAACAATTTTGACAGTTCCATTTATTCAGATCTTATAGAGCTAGGTTTTGATATTTAATAATTTTGAGCAACCGGGAGAGGTGGCCGAGATGGTAACGTCTTGGACTCGCATTCGGGAGGTCCCAGATTCAAATCCCGTTCTATACTGCATGCTATTACATCCGATGGAGGGGAAGGGCACACCATCTAACCTCTACATCATTTATCTGCATCTTTCGACTTCGTTAGTTGATGATAGGATCGAGAGCACCGGGTCGGCATGCCGACTTCCATGACCACTTTTAAATAAATAAATAAATAAATAATTTTGAAAATGAATTGAAGAATTTATTTAATTAGGGGTACACTGTCAAAGTCGTATCTATTTACATACATCTTTCTGGATTGGATTTTCAAAATTGTTTCATTAAGATGTACGTATTAATATGTTCGTTTATGTCATTTCCCTAGCAATAAAAAATAAATAAGTAATTGAGAATCGATGGAAATTAGTCTTAAGTGAAAATTTTTACATTTCGTGTTAGAAAAAATCAGAAGATCTTGAGAATTTGGCTCTTAAGTTGTTGACCAACTCTCCCGGAAAAACAGTGGGCCATCTCTCCTATTTGTAAAGGTGAGATGACCATAGTCAGTAGTTAAAAATGGAAATGTTTAGAACAGAACACGCAATGCAAGTGAAATATATAAGGTTCGCTCACCTCACACAGTAAGTATCGTTTAACTGTTAGTAATAATGTCGGACTTCTGCTTATTTCATTCAATATACAAAAAATAAATGGCCAGTTAGAAAACAATAATGTTATATAAATCGCGAATTTCTAAATATAAACAGCGCAGGTGTTCAACAATCGAATCTTAGTATCATAAGCTTGCCGCCCTCCAAGTTACGTTCAACTATGTTTATCGGCCTTGAAATCAGAGCGATTGGTCGTCTCCCCCGCGTGGCCGTCTCTCCCGGAATTACCCTATTGGGTCAGTCCGGGTGAGATGGCCACGCTTTTTTAAATGCTCAATAACTTGAAGGATTTTCAAGATAATTCGTGTCCAAAATGTTCAATCAGGTCCTTGGATGTCGCATTCTCATAACATTATGTTTTATGGAGTAAAAAAGTAATTAAGGGCGAGAAATCCCAACATTTAAAAAAATGGTACGTTGGCCATCTCACCCGAGGTGTCAAGGGAAGATTGCCATAGAACATAGGGACAGTTGGCCACACCATTTTCGGAGATAGAAAGTACAGGTAACAAAGTAGAAAGACTAGGTAGCTGTACATCTATAAATATATATGTTACCGGCAATGTGTGAAATCCGGCATTCTATAGAATGCCTAGGTAAGGTATAGAATGCCTAAAATCGTTTGTCAAAGTATGAAAAGATTGATATTTTATACATTGCCAAGGCATTGTATACTTTACAGGATTGTCTGCCGGCAAAGTCTATAATACGCCTAATACGACATTAAATACGAAAATTATGCATGTTAAAATCCAGTTTTATTAGCAAGGTTTTTATTTTCATGAAGCTGTTAGTCACATAAGTAGAATTATATTACTTCCGTATACTTAGATTTTTATAATATAATATAATATGTAACAATATTCTGTTCGCATTCTTCTTTAAGTCGTGAGTTGTATGTAGGCCTACAAGATCAAATTGCCAAAATGTAAAGTGTTTTTGTGTGAAGAAGGAAAGTGAGTACTTACTGTAACAAGTAGGCTACTTCAATCTCAGTTCTCCTTTCATTATCCTGTGCTTTATTTCGTAGTTTTGTTCTTTCAGTTTCAAATCCGCATTAATTAATAAAGGCTTCTCATCTTGTGCCCTTTTAACACTTTGCGTAAAGGTACTGGTCATTCTGTATAATGCCTAGGAATTGTATAGAATGCCTAGGAAAAGTATGTAACATTTTCACAAAAAACTTATATTTCATAGTTTGCCTAAAACCATCAGGCATTCTACCCACATTACCTAGGAATTCTCTGAGTAACTGAAAAGTTCTGATACATATGATAACTAAACTCTACTGCATGCCACTACATCCGATGGAGGGGAAGGACATACCATCTAACCTCTACATCTTTTATCTCCATCTTTCGACTTCGTTACTTGATGACAGGATCGGGAGCACCTGCTCGGTTTTGATGGTTTTCTTCACCAGATCCGTAATGTACTTCTTTATCACATAGGCTTAAATCCTCAGTTGTCCTAACGAGGCTGATTGCTTCCCGTTCCAGATTCCACTATCTCAGAAAAATCCGAGATGGTGCCGGGGGTGGACTCGGACCCCCAGAACCTAACTCAGCAATAGGTATTGGAAGAGGTCTCCAAAACACCAACATTGTTAATGTTTCTTATATCAGTCATTAATCTTCCACAAATAAACGTAAATAAGAAAAGTAGTACAATATTATGGAGCCACCTTTGCCATAGAAACATGAGTCCATTCCACTTTTTTAAGCACATAAATAATTTTGAAAATGAACTGAATAATTTATTTAATTAGAGGTACACTGTCAAAATCGTCTCTATTTACATACATCTTTCTGGATTGGATTTTCAAAATAGTTTCATTAAGGTATGCGTATTAATATGTTCGTTTGTGTCATTCCCCTAGCAATAAAAATACATAAGTAATTGAGAATCTATGGAAATTAGTCTTAAGTGAAAATTTTTACATTTCGTGTTAGAAAAAATCATAAGATCTTGAAAATATGGCTCTGTTAGCCAACTCTCCCGGAAAAAGTGGGCATTCTCTACTATTTGTAAAGGTGAGATGGCCATAGTCAGTAGTTAAAAATGGAAAAGTTTAGAACAGAACACATAATGCAAGTGAAATGTATAATGTTCACTCACCTCACATAGTAAGTATCGTTTAACTGTTAGAAATAATGTCGGACTTCTGCTCCTTTCATTTAACATACCGGTACACAAAATAAACGGCCAGTTAGGAAACAATAATATTAAATCAATCGCGGATTTTTAAATATAAACAGCGCAGGTGTTCAACAATCGGCTCTTATGCCCGAGTGAACCATTCTCCGGTTTTCTCAGCTGTTTCGAAACCAAGGTAAAAGGAAACCTGTGCACCATTGCTACATTACCGTGGTTTCCAAACGTCCGAATATATCGCAGTTACTCTGCTACGAATCCATTCCCATTGATCAATTCTGTTTTGGTGTGTATTGGTTTCTTCCATGGCCGCTAGTTTCGCTCTTTCTCTGCATGTCTCCCAGTCACGGTGGCTCGTCTATAGGCCCAATTTCATTTATTTGTTGCCTTATTGTTCAATAATAAATGTGCATAAGGATAAAATGGAATATTATATTGGGTATATATGTCTGACTTTGAATTC
This sequence comes from Ectobius pallidus, assembly GCA_964059195.1. NCBI lineage: Eukaryota > Metazoa > Arthropoda > Insecta > Blattodea > Ectobiidae > Ectobius > Ectobius pallidus. The sequence goes on from CAXKWD010000008.1 coordinate 48,856,630, forward strand.
AAACACCATAGCTACTGTAACAATCGTGAAAATGTGTTGATTACGCCTACTGGATATATTTTGTTACTATATTATACAGTTTTAAACATGTCAGATAGAACCTCTCTCCTATGTGGAAATCTTTTAAACATTTCATACAAGTCCTGTTAATATTAGTTCTTGCCTCCACAGTCGTTCAATTTGAAACTTTACAATATAATATTCATAATAGTGTATAGCATCTCGTAGATTTTGGGTTAAAGTTCTGCAATAGGATAACAGGGAATATTTAAATTTACACTCAAAGTTTACTGTTCTAGCTTATATCACCATGGACGTTTCGGCAAACAGCGTGACATCACATTACTGTTTACATGGTCAAAGCAACAAAAAGCAATTAGCTTTCGTTACGTTCTCAAGCAATAACACACATGTAATCGGTGTAACTTTAAATCATGTAAACGCCATCGTTCACAGTAAGATGCATAAAAGAAAACTGGCCCCTTGTTTGTGATGACACTGCTACGTTTCATTAGAATATTGTAATCTTACTACAAAATACCCTGCAAATACCACTCAAATCGTTCAGCTCTAGTTTTCCCAGATTATACAATTCCACTGTTAATTATGAACAATTAAAAGGAGAAAAGAAAATAATTAAGTTTATTACGTAAATATTTGTTTTTAAAATTTCTTCTTTTTAAAATTCCAATCGTATTATTACTGTAAATTGGTAATTCATTGTATTTTTATTTAATGGATTTGTATCAACTTCTGAACTGCCCCAACTACCAGCCTGTGCTCAATTCGGATGGCGCTTTAGTGAATGAAGAAAAGAAAAAGAAAGAAGAGAAATATATAATAATATGGAAAAATTGTAAATTGCAATTGAATAAAACTCGGAATCGATGAAATTAAAAAAAATAAAATTACCTCTAATGTTTCAAATCATCTATCATCGCTGCCATCCATCGAAATTACTAAATTTTCAGTTCTCCCATCGATACTCACCTCGCTGAAAAATATTCTTCTTCACGAGCTTTCATATTTCTTATGTACGACGGACAGTCTTGAGGAGTGATGGCTTCAGATTTCTGTCCGGCCAGTTTTATAGCATCATCCAACCATCTTTGTAACCATTTTTTGCCCCATCCAATATTATACAGTGTCCCATTTGAGTCTGGATGGTTGGAGGCTAGCGAAGCACAGAATTTCTAGCTGCAGAAAAAATCCTGTTCGTTTTATACTCTATATGACCAGATTTGTGTGTTTTGATGATATCGTACAAATCTGGTTTTAAAGAAGCTGGCGGGTATGTGATGTTCACCTCTGCGAGCCAGCTTTTTGTTGCTGCATACGATGACGCTGATGTTGGCGCCCTATTCACCTGCATGTTACTGTAAGATGCGTTATCCACAACGACAACCGATTACAGTTGAATGTATTAAGTATGTTAATTATTTGAGGGAATATGTAGGAACGTGACTGGGAACACCAGAGGCAGATCGATATTGCCAAATGAAAACAACCTCAATCGCAAAAGGGAGGAGGAAGGAAAATATCTTAAGCTTACCTAAGAGAAAATTCAAATTCCAAGAATGTTTATAACTTAATCCCCAAAATAATCAGATTAATATAACTCACTCGATAAAACATTATCAAGAGCAACAAATTATAACAATAAATTTATAAGATCACAATAGAAACAGTGATATAACTCTATATCTATATAAAAGATTTACCTATTTCTTTATACCCATAAGACATTCATATAATATCATTTAAATCACAGAAATATACAACAGAAGAGCCAGACTGCCTAACACTGAACTATTTCATATTAAGATTGAGTAGAAATCAATATGTAATTATTCTCTACGAGACTTCCACAACTCCAGAATAGACCGATCACAAATGGAAGACAACAATAGTAAGGTAAATTACCTGGGTATATGTTACTCCCAACAGTAAAGATTTAAATTAATTATCAGGATCAACATCATCCAGCCCAACTGAGATTTGGAGCTGAACAATAAATTTTACACTCGCACAGAGTTCAAATAATTAGTTCAATATTTTAACTTTATCAATAAAAATCTTCACACAGATTCAATAACGAGTAAGACATAGGCCTACTCCAATATCAATTGGTCGTCACAAGTGACCAAAAATATTTTCAAGGAATGTAACGCAGTTTACAACTGTGAATATTCAAGTAATGAGGTTATGTTAAAGTAGGTGAAACTAACTTCAATTAAATATTAAGATTCCCAAAAGGGACAAACCTCTTTTAAGGGGAGATTTTAGTTACCGCTAGCGTTTGTTCAAGAAGCCATAACTCAGGTGTTAACAGTCAGATTTAGTTGAATTTTTATGCTTTGCAAGTGCACTCTGCAGTTTTAAATAAGCAGAGAATGGTTGTTCTAGAACTCGCTGTTTGGTAGGAAAGAATTTTTTAACACATAGGTATTAATTTTCTTTTACAGTTCCTTCCCTTGACTTAGGTACGCTTTATTCAATTTCTGTAGCTTAGATTTTTGTGAAACTTTGGGAACTTACTAACAATAGGTGTTACTATTTATCCTAGCACAATCAGTCTAATATGTACAATATTACTGCATGAAAACTGCATGAAAACTTCACGACTAAATAAAAGGACTTTTTTTCAATTAAAAATAGTTGAAAATTCTGTATAGTCAAGACTTTTCCCATAATTCTGCTAAGGGAGATTTGTCATTAATCTATAATGAATTCCTGAAAGTTTCATTATTTTAGCATGAATAGCTTTTCAGAAAATGGTAGGCTACCTGAAGTACAAAAAATGTAATTTTACAGGAGAGCGAACAGAAAATGACGTGCCTTATGGTATTTTATCCATTTTAGAAAGCTCCAGGTCGCTCTGCTTGGCTTAATAATAACACAACATATAAGACCTATTTATCAAAATGTTCACAAAACTATAGGCCCTACTCTATTACATGAGCCCAAGAAAAAAAAAACAATTTTTTTGACACTGATAACTACCATCTCCCCTTAAGTTAATTACTAAATAGGACTATCTAAAATTTGCTTTGAAGTGCAGAAACAATATTTAAACTTGGAAACGAACTAATGAACTCAACCTATTTTAATAGACGGTCAAGATCCAATTTGAAATCTTAAAAAACTGAGGTTATGTCAAGTATGGAAAACAGCCTTTAGCTAGGCCAAAATGGAAATTATTATAAGTAGGAGACTATTTTTGAAAAATCTATAAAAAATGAAATAACAGCTTTGACTGCAAATATATTTAAATACTGAGGTTATGTCAAATATGGAAAACAGCCTTTAGCTAGGCCTAAATGGAAATTATTATAAGTCGGAGACTATATATTTTGAAAATTTATAGTTCATGAAATAACAGCTTTGACTACAAATATATTTAAATACTGAGGATATGTCAAATATGGAACACAGCCTTTAACTAGGCCTAAATGGAAATTATTATAAGTCGGAGACTACCGTATATTTGAAAATTTATAGGTCATAAAATAACAACTTTGACTACAAATATATTTAAATACCGTACTGAGGTTATGTCAAATATGGAAAACAGTCTTTAGATAGGCCCAAATGGAAATTATTATACGTCGGAGGCTATATTTGAAAATTTATAGTTATTGAAATAACAGCTTTGACTACAAATATATTTAAATACTGAGGGTATGTCGAATATGGAAAACAGCCTTTAGCTAGGCCTAAATGGAAATTATTATAAGTCGGAGACTATATTTGAAAATTTATAGTTAATGTAATAACAGCTTTGACTACAAATATATTTAAAAACTGAGGGTATGTCAAATATGGAAAACAGCCTTTAGCTAGGACTAAATGGAAATTATTATCTATAGGCCCTAACATGAAGGGGTATATATTTCCACCAGACTAACTGAATTATGAAGATATAATATAAAACCCTTTACTAAAGGTTAGAATAAGAGCCATAATAATTCATCTTATGAAATTTTAACAATAAGCTTAATTACTCTTTAGAACAACCACACACAAGAAGGTGGCAATGAACATTAACTTACATAAAAAAGTGGGAACCGCTTCACCAAAGTATCTCGATTATTTTGATAGAAAGACCACACGGCCTTCAGACTATGGCTACTTGTAGGAAACATGAATACCCTACCTTTCCATTGAAAATGGGAACAATTCTAGAATATGCAATTTGAAGTAGACCCAACACACTTTTTCAGTAGCTATAAATTTAACTGGCCATAAATATATTACCAGGTTAAGAAAAGATCAAACAGCGTAGAAACCCAACTTCCCTAGATGATGAAATTTACAAAGACTTTAAACCGTTGAGATCACTTGATTTGGCTACCCAAAATGGCGGAAAGAAAAACTGTATTAATATTTCACAATTTTAACCACCCACTGAACATATTTCAGGGGAGAGCAATCATTTAGCAAATGTGAAGAAAGGGTACAGAAAAATGCCATAATCCTGACTCATTTTAAGGTTTCACGTTGGAGAATTAAAGGTGGAAAAGCTTTTGATTTACCAATAAACTTAGCCATTGCGGCTACAAAAATTAATTAAGCATAAAGTTAGTGGACAGATCAGCACTTACCATCATCAGCAGGAGATCCGGCAAACCAACTACACAATAGTAAGGCTTCCAAGGCAATGGCATGCACGCCAACAACCTCGCGAGAACACGAAACTCAGAAAAGATGGCAGCACATTATGGAACAAGAGAGCCGCGCTGTCGGCGAGGAAGGGGAATTCGAGGTGGATTATTTAAATCCATCTCACGATGTCGAAGGCAAATTAGGGATTATTTTTTGTATTGGTAATTTTAAAAAATCCAAATTTTTGTCATGGTAAAAGTCACCAGTTTTCCTAACAGATTTTAAAATCTATAACGCATTGTCAATGAATCCTTGTTCACCACCAGCGTGTACAATAGGCCTAATCGAGGAGTGGACATTCAAAACGCTGTTTGTCCACAATTTTTCGGAAATGAGTTATTGGTGGCATATCATTGTATATGTATCTCTCTACATTATGAACGTGACTACAGCATCAAAATGCTATTTTTCTCGTAATTACAGAGGTCTGAAGTTAGTATGGACATTCAAAACGCTGTTAGTCCTTTGGCGCTTGATAATCAAAACGCTTTTTTGTCACTTCTATACACAATAACGGAGATATGTTAGGTGGCAGGGGTAATTTACCCAAGTTTTTATGCTTCCACAACTGAATGTTAGTCAGTGCTGTGTTGTTCGTAATAGAAGATGAAGGAGGATCATTTATGGTTAGTGACATTAATCGTGGCAATAGGAAAAAACAGAAAAGTACAGGCATGTATTGTATCAATGCCTAATTTGTTAAACCTACTATTTTAAATCATTTTAATTAAAGATAAATGCAATAATAATCATAATGTTCTAGTACTGTTAAAAATAATTCCCTTCGAAGTGCCTAAAAGACAGAAGGTCGTTGATTTATTATTAGACTTTCTGGTCAGGAGAGTCACTACAACCACTAAAAATCTCAGAGAATTCATTTGCCATCAGAACTGTTAGGCACACAGTGAAACTGGCATTGCTGAATGCAAAGTCAGTTACATTTGTTTGCAAGAATTTTCGGTAAACAGTTTAATATAGATTTCGGGTCACTTACTTGTGAAACTTGTATCGTAAGACAGAAGCTTATTACTCTCATTGTCGATAGATTACAGACATTTCGATCCTTACTTAAAAGAGGCTGCAAAATGTAGTCAGTTATACCTCCACAGAAAACCATTATGTCCAGAAAATATCAAAGATGTAAAGAATCTGTTGAACAAATTTGCCATGGAGCAGTGGCATAACAACCCTGAACTAGCCTGGTATTCTGATGTTTTAGCTAATACTGAAACTGCACGAGTTAGTGATGATGTTGACCAGCTTTATGATGTGAAGATGATGATCCAGGTTTAAAATTGTAACTTATGGAACTGGACTAAAGAATATTCTCTTGTTAATTGACTATGTTTTAAATGTTCAAATATATCACTCTAAAAAAAAAAAAAAAACCATAAAGAAGAGTCTTGTAGTTAAAATTTAATAAGAAGAACACTGAGAATTTAAAACAGTACTACAAAACTCTCAAATCCTTCTCATTTTGACATTGGAAATGCATTTTGTCCTATTTTCCCAAACAAAACGCAGTTTGTACATGACAAAACGATGGCAATGTTGACTACAAGAAGGACAAAACTCAAACCAATAAAACGACAAAACTATCACAATGGTCGACAAACTAAGATATTTGGGAGTTGTTCTAGACAAACGACTGACCTTTCGGCCTCATCTTGAACACATTGCTGAGAGAGCCAATAAATTACTACCGGCACTGACTGCCGTCACCAGACCTACTTGGGGTCTAAACTCTAAACTACTTAAGGTAATATACCGGGGTGCAGTTGAACCTATGATACTCTACTGTGCAGCAGTACTTGAAGATACATTACATAAGCGATGGACACAGGAGAAACTTTCACAAATTCAACGTGGATACCTGTTAAGGATTATACATGGATACCGTACTACATCTACTGCAGCTTCACAAATCATAGCTGGCATCGAACCACTATTTCTCACTGGTTTATACAAGGCAAGTTTAAGTAATATGAAGCAAGGACGGAAATCTCCCCAATATATCTCACATTTGCAATTAGAAGTTCCGATGCATCCTCTTAGTGCAGGACATCCATCTCTTCACATACCTAACTTTAATGAAATATGTACTGTAAAATTCCACTGCTATTCCATCTATACCGATGGGTCACGACTAGAGGAACAACCAGATAGAACAGCCAAAGTAGGGTGTGCCTTTGTGGTCTACAAGGAACATACAGAATTATCTTCAACCATATATAAACTTGCTCCAGAATGCTCAGTTTTCCAGGCAGAGCTGATCACACTAAAAGAAGCAGTGAAGTGGTGCGATAGCAACAATCACAGTGCGTGTATTCATAGTGACTCACAGTCAGCATTGTTTGTTATCAATAATAAATATAATTATAATCCCATAGCTTCAAAAATAAGAAATCTAATCCTAAACTGTACTGCTCATGTTTGTTTTTCATGAGTCACAACAAACACATTGGTATTGGTATTGAAGGAAACGAGAGAGCAGATGAATTGTCAAAGCTAGCTGCAAATTCAGACCTTCCACACTGTTATAATTTATGCCCTGTCTCACATGTTAAATTAATTATGAAAGATGATATCATTCAGAAATGGAATCAACAATGGCGGAACAATGATAAAGGTGTTCTGACAAAAGAACTGTATTTTCCTACGGTTTTTGATAGATTGAAGTGCAAATTGCTGACACCCAATTTTGTTTTGACTCACTCTTTGACTGGACATGGTGGTTTTACAGAATATCTACACAGATTCCATCTTAAACCTAGCCCGGAATGCATCTGTGGAGAAGATACCCAAAATGTCACACATATACTATTCGACTGTCCACTATTTCATAGAGATACAAACTTAGATTGGTGTTGGAATCTGTGGACTGCACACTTTCTAAGCCACTCACAGATGTTTTAGTAAACCGTATATCATATAAATACTTTATATCATTTTTAAATACGATATTTCCAAAGATAAAATTGTATCAGTAGTTAAGTTCTATAGTTAGAAATGTATATCAGATACTGTATCAGCAACTAAGTTAACTATTAGCGTATGTTGTTAGCCATTTCATACACTATTTCTAAATTTATATATTTGTTAAAACTAGACTTTAAAGGAAGGGTAAACTAAAAAAATACCATTTTCTTATTTTAATCTCATCGCACGGAGCTTTGAATTACGAAACGAATGGTGATCTCGTGAACTTCAGGTGCCCAATATTACGCCTTGTATGGGTGAAGTAAAAAGCTGCTGTGACGTCACGCCTGACTAACTCTCTGGCGCTGCTGTAATGCTCGCGCGTGTGTTTCTGTACACCACCAAGTCTCATTTGTGTTTGTTGTTGATGGAGATGCCTGCAATGTTACCTTCTAAGGACAAATCTCGGTATTCACAAATTAATATCACACGAAAAGAAAATGACAAGGAATTATTTAAAGAATTGCAAGGAAGAAAAGAAAATACGGAATGGTGTAAATGTGGGCTGTGTATACATATGAAAACGGGCCACGAAAGTGTGTGTTGTTGGGACTGTGAAGTAATTTGTGAACAGAAGGGGGTTGTAGACTGTATAACACGACATTGCTCATTCGATAGCGTTATTATAAATAAAGATACACTAGTTGCCAGGCGTTATCAGTTAATACTTAGAGCTAATACAGTTCAAAAACAAAATATTTTTCAAGATACGAACAGAGTCACTTTCAGATTCAGAATCATCTTTTGCGGTAGTAGAAATTTCTGAAATGCTAAAAGAGCTATCTAAATCACAATTTCTAGAAGAAACATTCAATGAATCTGTGCAAACATTGACATAAGTTTCATTTCCTAGTTCACACTGAACGCCTACGCTGTTAGAAACTGAATTTTCGTCATAAATACTAGATTCCACATTCATGATTTGTCCATTCCCGGATACTGAAGGATTACTGTTCAAATCTTGCAACAACTCTCTCATTTCCTTCTTCCTCGAGTACGACGATTTTCTTTACTTCATTGGCGGTGTTTCAGATTTCCCACGCAAAAGAAGTGATGGCACAGCACTTCTTTTTTAAACAGATTGCGGGGTTTCTCCAGATAACTGTTTTCGTAACTGTACCGAAAGCTCGGTATAATTTTCTTCAAAATGTTGTGAACAAACCGTACTGTATTTAGTAGGAACAAATTTTTCTCTTTTTATTTTTATCAGCCATTGCTTATTTACGTTCGGGTGACTTATCTCTGTTGGGAAATCGATGGAAAGATATTTTAAGTGTGTTATCACTCTTCGACGATGAGTTTGTACACCCCACAACACAACAATAAACCATTGTTTGAACAGATACTCACTAAAAAACTGTAACAGTAGACAGAATACTGTGAAATGTCTTTCACCGGGCGAGACTGAGCCAAGCCTTCGTCAAGCGTGACGTCACGCGCCCATCTATTTACAATAAATATATTCGTTTTGTGATTAAATGTGAAGGTGTAAAACATTTCTAACAGTGAATATCATTTTTTAAAAACATTTTCTTTCAATCCGTATGAAGAAAATGATACTGAATTTTTAGTTTACTTTTCCTTTAACCAAATAGTGTTAGTCATCTCATGATTCAATACTCTTGTACATATATTAATTTAATATTTAGATATGTTAAGCGATTGTTAATAACTATAACCTTAATATACCTTCGGATAAAATAAGGTTAAAACTTGGATAATAAATAATAATAATAATGACATTTCCCGCCATATCATCCAAAATATAAAAGCAAGATTTTTCAAATATTGACTATTAATATAATTATTTTTTCTCTAATTAACCATCAAAATACATTCATGTTCACATTTTTAGTTTTCGTACAGTAGTTTCTTGCATTTTCTGAAAAACAAAAAGTTGTGCAATTACTGCGTTTTGAAAGTCCACTCCTCAATCGTTCTTGGCCTTTCGTAGCAGGAGAATGTGGTGGAATGAAGTGAACAAAAGCGGTGGGATAAAATGCTCAAATCAGTAAAATAAAATGAAGGAATGGCAACTCAAGTGGATTAAGTATTGTTTTTCTATTGAAGTAATCATAATTACAATTATCTTATATATCAGAAAAAGAATAGATTAGACAGAAATGAATAAAATGAACACAATTAAAATTATCTTACGTACCAGAAAAAACAGATGTGAATGGCAAGTATAAGAACATTTAGCTGAAAGTGAGACCAAATTAGAGACACAAAATTTTTTGAAGCTGGAAACTGTACTGTCTTGAAGCAGCGGCTTGCGACTGAAGCATTTTACTCATATTTTAAAGTAGGTTTCACTCACATTTCACGATGTAAAGTAGGTTTCGTAAAACAAAAACATTTCGCGATATTTTGTAGCTTCAATTTGCAAAACTAAAGTCTATCTGATACAAATATGTGCTTTTGGTCATGTTAAATGTGTCAGTTGAAAATTTCACGGTTATTGTTAATACCAGAAATCCAGCCTCTAATTATCCCACTAGTGCGATGACGTATGTGTGCTGTGGATATAGGTCTCATCCACATATACGATGGGTCTACCTTCTTCTTGCTAGACTTTCCTCAAACACTTAAGCCTATTGGGCCTTACACCATGCCTTTTAATTAACATTTTTCTATTCTCCTTTGTTTTCCTCCATCGAAACCCAAGGCGATGTACAATTCTTCTACAATGCTAATTCTTCTATTTAATTTAAGTTCTCTTAACATTTTATCATGCAGCCTTCTCAATATCATTCTCTATTTTTCAGTAATATGAAAATTGTGGTTAATTCTTCTAATATTAGCTTCATCAAAACCATCATTATCTGTGAAAGGTTTGTTCCTCCTTCAATATCTTCTGTTCCTGTATTATATTGCCTAGAACAGTGGCTTCAAAAACTCTCTTCTGAATTTGTTTCAGGTTTGCTACAACGCCCATTTCTTCCTCTCTCTTGAATTAATTATAAATGTTTGATATCACTTGCTTGGTCTGAGCATGAAATCTCACACCCTGGTCGAGTTTCTTCATCTCAGCCATCACAAGAGTACACTATAATTATTATGCTACTTATATTAAAAACCTGAATTATGAAAACTTAATCTATCCTACGGTTAAGTGGCGGCCTCTGATCATGTTGCAGTGTTGCACAACCACCAGTTTTTAACGTAAAGACTATTTTGATATTGTCTTACTTTATACTATTAAACTACTTCAAATCGTATTTGTGATAGGTTCTTATAGACTAAAAACATGCCTCACATGATATGCAACAATTGTAAATCATTTAAACATGTATGTCTGTTGGTCGTCACAATCTAATTGCAATGACTTCTTTCTCATTCTACGGACTGATGCTTGACTTTGTGGTAACACTCCTGGGGTTTAAACGTTTTGGTCGTCGCGTGAGGATTCTTCTCTTCGTCGCTAGAGTGCACTGATGCAAGTGAGCTTCTCTACATCACATCTTCTGCTGTCTGCAAGCAAGATTTCCCTTCTCCTAGCACACGAGCTTTAAAGTGCCAATTGCCTATAGAGCAATATAGAGCTGCCAAATTGGCGAGATCAATATTGCTATTTTCAACATTCTATTAGTCATTAAACTAAGCCTTATCGCTCTACATCCCAGGAGAGACTAGGCCTACCATCCGACTGCTGCGTCACCTGCCATAGGCAGGTAGCAGAATTAGGGGCATGTGGTCAGCATGCCGACACCCATGGCCGTTAATAATGGTTTCCGTGACTGGAGCCGCTACTTCCCAATCAAATAGCTCAGTTTGTATCACGAGGCTAAGTGCACCCCATTCCAAACCACCCTACCTCAGAAAAATTCGAGTAGGTACCGTGGATTGTACCCGTGCCTGTGGATCCGTAGCCCACAATGCTAACTATGAGACCATGCAGGCATTCATATATTTATATATTCTCGCGCTGTCTGCCTGTCAGTCCTTTATGCCTATGTATTGAATTCCTGTAAAATAGTTTCCACACCCACGATCCGCCACTGCTACCATTAAATATCTAACCATAATGAATAGAATGAGAAAGTGTGATGACTCGGCCGCTAATACAATGGTGGGTATAGGGAGAGCGGCGGTCCACCGAAACACTGGCAGCACCTTCGTTTGCGTTTCAACTTCTCAATGCTGCATCATGATAATTTGGCATCTTATGATTAAACTCGCAATCTTTATTATTAACCCTTGGTCCTATTTCTGTGAAATTTGTGCAGAAATTATCTGCACAACACAGTCCTTCTGATGGTTAAAACAGAGACTTAAAAAATGCGGACATAAATGTTTTTATTTCATTATATAAACATCACTAATTACACAAAATTCATGGAGGGTGAAACGGAATTTGACAATGCGACAATTTTTTTCATTTTTGTGTCCCGTAAAAACTTCAAGCGAGAAAGTTTTAGTGAAATATTTCAACTTTATTTTAAATTCAGTACCACCTTTACATCTTGAATGGTTTACAAGTAATTGAGTGGTAATTATTCCGGGCGCTACAGCTGTCTGCAATGATGTGGGACGATCGTGAAATGTTGAGGGTGAAGCAAATTTGACTATGCGACATTGATTATTTTATTTTTGTGTCCAGAAAGAGATCAAGCATGTAAGGTGTAGTGAAATATTTGGATCTTATTATAAATCAAGTACCACCTATATATCTATAATGGTTAACGAGTAATAGTAATTACTCTAAAGCTAAAGCTATCAGAATGATATTGAGGTATTAGCAGGCATCTTTTCCATAAAATACCAGCAATAACGTAAAATCTTTTACATAATTTATTCGTGGACTCAATAATACTATATTAACTGACTACTGTACTTGTACCCATACTGCAAGATTGACCCGCTGGGGAAAAGGAGTGAATGAAGCTTTTTTCTAACTTAGTAAATCTGCACTACTTTTATTTATGCATTTATTGGATTATTTATCATATTTTCTGTTCACTTATGTTCTATTCTATTCTATTTTGTGCCCCTTAAGGTGGGGAGGTGGGGTGGGAACGCCCCTAAGCACCGCAGCCGTTATCGACTTATTGTACCTACTTCCGGGATGGGATGAGTTGCGTGCCCACAGGCCGCCCCGGACTCGCAAAGCCCCCCGTGGGCCCCCACGGAACTCCCCTACATCCAACAAGCCTAGTACTATGCCACGTGTGCGCCATCCCCTGCGGTACCTCCAACCGGGAGCCCCGACAGGTTCGTGACACACACCACCAACAACCTCTTGACCACAAGCAGCGGGGAGAACGGGAGAGGCCCCCAAAGGGCTCCGACTGCCGAAGCAGACCCGATGCCAGAAGTAGAAACGGGATGAGGATGAAAAGGGGGAAAGGTGAGATGAAGTGGAGAGTGTTGGTGGAATGAAAGGGGGAAACGGGAGAACCCCGAGAAAAACCCCCTAAAGCACGGCTTCGTCCACCACGGCCCCGGCCCCGAGATTTGAACTCAGAACCGCAAGCATGCCAGGCTCACGCGCTACAGCATGAGCCACCGGTTATGTTAGAAATTTTTATGTATAATTATCATAGCAAATGTCTTATTAGTTTAATATCTTGTTCCTTCTTTTAATAATATAATTTAACAACATAAGACGTACATCAGTTACAGCGAACGGCGAATGGTCGAGGGTTTGAGCAAATAGCGGGCTGGAGTTAAGGCAAAAGGATTTAATTTTCTTATGAAAAAATCAGGGAAAATGCTTTGAAATATTGTTTGATATATGTAGAATGCATTGCAAAACAATTTTTGCGTATGTGCGTCTTTATCGGATGTTGAGACGCCAATTTTAAAGATCACACGCCCTATTTTTGTTGTGCTGCTTATGAAATTTTCCGTGCCCTGCAATTCACAAACCATCCCTTAGTTTATATTATAACTGTTCACATAATTTGTACACAGATCTACACTTTTGACCGTGTTTCACCTACATAACTTACCCCATACAGCCAGGAGAAAATTAATATTGATATAAATAATATCACTATTAATACAAATTAATACTCAGTAATATTCTATACAGTGTAATATAAATATTAATTTATAAAATATCCCTTAGCTGTTTTCTACCCTAATTATACGTTGTTATTTCTATACAAATGTACATTCTTTAACAAATTCTCATCAAATTATACTAACATACCCTCTACCCTATTTTCTAGGCAACAAAATATTAGATCAAATCATCCCTTAGCTGTTTCATACCTATATTATATAATTGTTCATTGCTTGTGAACATCTTCGATTTTTGGAAAGATGTGGAACGAAATGTTACGGTTAAGCTTCTTGCAATCTAAGAAATTACTGTTACACACGATCATATTTATTTATGGAGATGAGATCTTCCAAGACGTGTAAAGCAGCCCGAAAATTTTCAAAAGTATCTAACAATTGAATTTAGATAAGGTGAGTCATTTTGAAATAGATTAATGTATTATTTTGTTTAAGAGTGTTTGCAATTTTTCCTTTACCGCCCGTAGTAGTCTTGCTCCCGTGAATCTCAAGCAGAGTAACTGCTACCTAACGGCGGAACCAGTGAACTACCTCAGTCATCACACTTTCTCCTCTATTCATTATAATCTAACTGAACTTTACACTTTATATTGATTAATATATCTTAATGTATTAGCACAGTGATGTACCTAAAAACCAATAACAAATTATAGACTACACGAACACAATGTTTTTATGAAGGTAGTATGTCGAGCGGACAGCTCCTGTTAAAGAGGGTGGCTTAGTTGCAACTGAAGAATTCTTACCCCATGGCCCACCTTCACCACACCATGTTTCTGCGCATCAAAAGTCAGTTCAAGAGCATGCTCGACGTTAACTGAATATCACTCTACCTATGTCGGTAAGAATAGATAGAGGATATCACTCAGCGACGTGAGTCTCTTGTCTTTTGTTGTAAACAAGACGCTAGAGCTAAGAGGTGATGAGGCAGAAAACGTGCATTACCGTCTCTCTCTCCCTTGACAACAAGTCAACAATGATGCAAGTTCCAAGTTACCAGAGTGTGCTAACACAACAAAGATACTCACGTCTTCTCTATATATAAAAGCCAAAACCCACTTACTCACTGACTGATCACAGTTTCTCAAAAACTATACAGCCTAGGAACGTGAAACTTGGTACACATATTGCTCCTAGGCCCTAGATGCGCACTAAGAAAGGATTTCAACATCTTTGGCCTCTAAGGGTCTCTAAGGGCCAAAATAGGGTTGTAAAGTTATGAAATTCACCAAAAGGAATTCATACTGCATGTATACAATCCCCATGACAACATAATTTTTTTTAACTACACAGGTGGTTTGGCATGACAGTGTGATTTCATGTAGACCTAATAGATATAAAGTTATGAGAAAGGCTATCAATAGAATTCCTATAAATTATTATTAACTATTTTGTGACACGAAGTAAATTTAGAAGGTCCTGGGTTCTGTTATTAAGAATTGAACTCTTTTCTTATAGTTACCCTAGGACTGTATTGCGAAAGATAGTTCATACAGTATTAATAGATATAATTTCCTGATTAATTTCCATTTACCATATTATCTCTCTATCTTTACCTTAGTGTTTACCTCTCCATTTTGGGTTTTTTAAGCGACCCACGTTGCCCGGGCCTTAGAGGGCCGCGACCTGTCGGGAGGGGGATTATCTATGGATCACATACATAATTTATTGACCAGACAAGGACATGGAGGGCCTCTCGGATGAGTGATCAGTCCAATGCCGGGGCCACCTCCGATACAACACAATCACATAGGACGAGATACACCATTCACACATTCACTCTGAACAAGGCGAGGATGGGATGATGATGATAATGGCTGCCAAATGATATACGGGGACCACTAGGGCCTAAAGTTACCAGAGCCTAAAGTTACCAGACATTTGTCTCACAGGTGAGGAAAAATCCCGGAAAAACCTTACCTAGGTAACTTGTCCCGACCAGTATTCATGGGAGGAGAGAACGCATCCCCTACGCCCAGCTATTTACTGTATGTTTGCCAAAATTGAAACAACGATTACATTTTTTAAGACATAATCAGAGTAGGCTAAACTACGGATGGAGGAGTAGGCCTACGTGGAATATAAATACGTCCACCGTGTTGGCTGGACGGCTGATGATTTATAGAAGTACATCGAATCGACTTATAACTGTGTTCACTTAACCTTATATACATAAATCTAACAATGCGAAGCATTGATGGGTCAGCTAGTAATGTATAAAGTTTCATCATTATTGAAACATAGAGAAGTCAGTTGGTTTATTTAAAAGTCTTGCAATTGTAATTTTCTTTACAAGTATCAAATAAATAATGGAAATGTTCTGCATTACAGGAACAGTTCATCATGAGTGAAAACAATGTCTCGGCTGCAGGAAGCGAGCAGGCACTTGTGGAAGTTTCATCAAGGAAAACAAGGTATCCCATCATTCTAGATGCATTTACTTAAACATTTTCTTATTTATTTACTTATGAACGAGAGGTTATTGCATCCACTGCATAAACTAGATTAATTGTAGCGTAGGCCTTTAAATTTTTTAATAAATGAAAGTAAAGAGGTCAGTGGTTTGTTACTGTGCAACGCTTCGGTGATATAGGAACTTTATTAGTACCGCGAAACTCACAATTAATGTAAATAACAGAGTCTGTATGAGATCGGCTCCACGAACAAGAGGTAGGGGAGGGTAGGAAAAGCGTGGCAAGAAGAATAATTTTTCACAACATATGTCCATTTATTAATTTCTTAATGGACAGGAAACAGTAGAAATAATGCAACAATGAAGAATAAATAAGATTAAAAGGATAATGAAAATACAAAAGCAAATCTGACATGAAGCACAAATTGAGAGACGATAAATAGCGTAAGTTACACTTGCAAATACACAATTAAGAATGTAACATGAATGCCTGGTTGAACTTCTATAGGCCTATAATGTCATACATCAATGTATATCCAGAATGATATGAAAACTCCAAAGAATGAAACCAGAATATAAATAACGAGTGAATATACAAATGTACTATAAATACCAAGAGTAAGTTAACATTGGAAAAAGTATGAATTTATATGACAATAGACTATGGCAGAATAAATTATAAGAACACATCAAGTTATTTCAGAATAAGTAAAGAAGAGACCAATTAAATATTAATTAACTGAGTTCAACACCGAGAAACGATTATTTATGTTCAAGCACTAGAAATTATAATATATGAAACGGGAGTATCTAGAGAAAATCTGATGAAATCCTAAATCACATTTATATACTGTATATATATTTATATATTTATTTATTTTTACCTGAATTCCACAGCAGTATCTCAATCATGAATAAGAATGTAAGGGCAAGATTTGCAATACTTTCAAGGAATGACATAAGAGAATATAATAGGAAAATATAAGAACAGGAAGGCGATTATATCATTCTGGATATCAATAGTAAATTATTAGGTAACAGGCATTTCCTAGCTTTAATAAGGGACCGTAGAACAATTTACAAATCAGTTGTGACTGGGGGAGTGTCCCAAATAATTCAAAATGGCGTCCTTCAGAATATACCAGAACTGCTATACCATCACGTCATATGAACTCTACGTTATGAATAAACCTTGCCCCATCCAATAGATTATAGTAACCACATTTGCATGACCAAAAGTATCGAGCTGTATATAAAGAAAATAAGGATAGAAACCATTTCGAATAGCCTAACGCACAGAGAGGTGAAGCCTCCAATCCGATAGCAAGCAGGTATGAAGCAACTGTTTATATTACATAATGAAACTAGAATTAGCCTCAAATTAACTTTCAAGTTAAATTACTACAAATTACGGGATTCTATGAATTTACTTGGAAAATGTAGCAGATTCTACGATACAACATAAAACACTAACTGGCCAGTATAACTGCTATATGAATGTAACTTAAAACATTCACGACTTACCCATACATCCTCTATCCCCAAACGACGCACTGCTTAATATACTTAAACTACATCTTGAAGGCTAGACTGTGTAGCTGCTCCGATCCAGCTTAAATGCTTTAATGTTAGCTCATTCTGAACTCCAGCTGGAATCTGAGCGGTGTTTGACTGGTGACTGCCATCTCCACCATCTGACCTATTTCAATCACGAGTCACGAGAAAAGCTAACTCACCCCACCGGACTGACAAAGGGAGGAGAGGGGGAAATAGAACACCAAAGATAATAGAAAGAAAAGCGATGGTGGCGCCTCAAGCCGTCACCGTCTCCTCCCTCTCTAACATGAAACATTTAAGAAAATGTACAGCTCGGTACTTATGGATAATGAAACCCTTAACACAATACCAATAGTGAAAACTTAAACAGCTAGTCATCTCTCACATATACAGGTTACCAGTGAACTTGAATAACACCTTCAAACCTACATATGAACCAATAATTTTTACATATAGAGAGAATACCTTCTTATCTTCTCGTATAGTCTTTCTGCATGCTGTCACGATCATACATTATTAATTTAATTCTTCTGAATAATGTCCATCTTGATGATATTAGCAAAAATATTTCAGATAGCCAAAAGAGTCAGAATATATCATAGTTGTGAAAATATATACCTACATATATGACAAGAGAAAGACATATGGTAAACAGTATTATTCATGATTTATGTATAGCGTAGAGCTTTATCACTGGTACTCACTACTAAATTGCGGTATTTTGTTACCTGTTGGAGCGCTTTATTATTCATACTAGCTGGGAAGATTACAATCAAGCACTTCTTTACTGAAATCCATTTCATAAGTTGATTCTAAATGGGCTGTATTAACGAAGTCCAGAACTTAAATGAATGAAGACGTACGAAGGCTATAACAGAATATCTTTATTCTGCAACAAGCCACAATAGGCTTAATACCAATATTTTCTGAATGTGAAGCATTATCTAAGAATCTCACCATAAGCAAAATGAAGAGGGACTCCACTACCAAAGCATGTCCTTATGCATGAAGGAGTACCCAAGAAAACACATTATTAACAATTTTCTCTAATTAAATATCACCAGGTTGGCTGAATATATATAGAATCAATCATCAATCCTGATGAATGCCAAGTCGATAAATTGTATAAATCACATCATATTACTGAAGTGCTGAATGAATATGAGAAAATAAAAAAAAATCCATATTGCCATAGATCTACAACCAGCCCAAGAGCATATTATTCAGTTAAAAATACCTCCTCTTATAGTTTATTGTAAAGGTGAAAATCTTCAATGATACTCGTATACTATTCTCTTTCTTGTGAATTATAAGCTTCAAATATATTTAACTGACTTAAGGAGGCTATCTGAAAACAACAAATGAAATCACTAATAATTACTAGGTTGCACTAATATTTTATCTCACTGATGACTGTAACAGAAGACAGGTAGCTACTGAAGAAGCAGATTCCAAACGATGAGTAGACTATAGAATGTGCAGTTCTGCTCTTGGAAAAACAAGAGCTCCGACCGGTAAATCATGTAGCGCTGCTCCGGCCACAGGAGTGTGACAAAATCAAAAGGGGCCGTCGCCCCATGGGACGGTCGCTGAAGTACAATACTGTCCGGACCCCGACAGCAACACCAGGGTAAAACAGGTCAGGAACACCGTCCCATATAGTAAAACACCTAGGCCTGTAACATACAATCCCAGGCAGCAGAAACTGGACACTGGATAAGTACAGGTGAAGTTACATGAAACCCTGTACTTTGCTGATTTCTTGAAATTAGTCTTTTTGTTTTTTATAAGATTGTTAATCTTCTTTCAAGTTCACAGTTGAAGCTTCCATGTATTAAATTTAACATCTTGAACAATCTTTGAAAAATACAAATTGTCCTTTTTAATAAATATTCTCCATGTTATTCTTCTTACTGGAGTAATCGTCAGATATATTCAAAATCTTTTTTTTTCCGTTAATATATTATTCTTGAGTACTCATTATTTTAAAACAGTGAAGCCAAATAAATGGTAATCTTGACCAGCAGCAACCAACAAGCAATCGCTGGGCGGAATGTAACTAGGCAAGTCGTGAAAAATAAAACGGTCCAACTAACTGACTGAATTAATTATATTGTACTATAGAATCTGAATCACAACGATTAAGTAGGGCCTATAGCTTGAACAATTATTCAAAATTTTAATCCAGATAAACCAGCAAATACTAAGGTCATCACATAACACGAATCAAAATAAGCTTTAACATAGGCTATGTAAATAGCCATTTCCATCAATGACATAGGCCTAACTATATATATATAAACAGTTGCTTATGCCGAGGTCATCAGAAATATAAGCATAAGAAGCTGAAAGAAAATATATCATTACTGTTACCCCAACAAAATCCTTATGCAGAAGGCATCAACCAGCAATATGACTTAAATATCCGGAAATGCATCTACAATAACAAGACCACTCACAGGTCCACACGACTGGTCTGGTCCTGAAGCAAGCAACTCAACAACAAAACATAATTATATGAAATGCCCACGGATTGAATGGATGGAAGCGCACTCCATCCAATAACTTACTGCAGTAAAGTCAGCACAACTCAGAGTGTCCCATACCACCCAAAAAAGAAGGCTACCAAAAAGATATAAACCAAGCCAAGGCGTCCCATTCCGCCTGAAGGTAGGCTGGTAAGAGAAAACTGAACTTGAGGATGCACAGCCTACAAGCGTCCCATACCGCTTAAACGTAGGCTGGCAAGAGAAAACTGACCAAGAAATCTCAGAGCAAAGAATATACTGAAGATTATATCGGCAAGACGGGCACACAATAAAAATATATAATGATTACCAGTCTAGCAGTGCGGTCACGGGCTACCGCAAACCCTGCTCTTAAAGTAACAATAGCACAGAAAACCATTTTAAACCAGAATTTTTTACTGAAAGGCCAAAAATTGGTGCTATCACCAAGTAGGGATCCACTACTGAGCAAATAGCACCAGAAATGTGAAAAATAATTCACAATATATTGGCAGCAAAGTGTATACCTACCGCTCTAACTGCCACCTAAAATACTTCAAAAACTTGAACGGGCTATCAGCGAAATAAATAACGCCAAACAGTCACAATGCCGTAACGGCCATGAAATATATAACGACCAGACCATCAGAAAAGAGACCAAAGTGACGGAGCAGAACTGCCACAAAATTACAGCCAAAAAGAAACAGACCAATTAAGGGCGTCCCATACCACCCCAAGAAGGCTAGAAGAGTAATCTGAAATTAGGTAAGAAACTTAGAATCTGACATGACCGAGTTAACAACAGACTAAGCTATGAAGAAATACAAATCACAAAACTTAGCTGTCACTAGATAACCAGAATTCTTTCAAAATATCTATCACTGAATACCGATCAAAGCAATGTGGTCCACTGCTATTATTACCAACACGAGGAAAACAGGTATTTAATCAGAAGACTGAAAAATACTTAACCATAACGACATACCCGGAAGATCAGACGGAATGACGAAAGCACTATTACATGACTGAAAATCAGATTTAACTGGAAAAATCACATACAGATAATAAACTTTTAACTAGGAAAAACTGAAATGAAGAATCACTGAAACCATCCACAAGATCTCTTTATTTAACATCTAATCAGAATAACCTTGACAACAACTAGCTACTATGAATAACTAGAAAAAACTTGGAAACAACAATAGAAACATAATAAAAAAACTAAGCTCACAATACTTCGTAACATAAACTAGCCTACGAGATGGGAACGAAGACAATAGCTGACTCCCCATAATCAGACCTTAATATCTGTAAGTTAAAACACGAAATACAAACATCCTTTTTTTATGTTATTTATAAACTTCATTATGAAGTAACTAAATTTTCCAACTAGTACAATTTTACGAATTATCTAAAATGTTTTTTCCACCTCTGCACTAGTGTTTTAAAGGACTTTGCTGAATGTAATGCTGATTACAAATATTTGTTTATTAGTTAAGATACATTGAGATAAAGTCCATGTTCAGTCAAAGTTAAAAATAGCCATTGACTCACTGTTAAAATAATTGATTCTGTCTATATGCTGAATGACTTATGATATGTTGTGGTAAAATTCTTCCAGACGTTAAAAACACTTTTATATAAGTTTATAGTGAATCGTTTTGTGATTGTCAATTAAAATTATTTTGGATTAAAATAATGTCTAAATTATAAAATGTCTTCTTCTTGGTAAAATTCTTCACTGTTAAAATCACTTATTAAAAATGTTCATTGTTAAAATGTTGTAATCAGCTTTAAAATCAGACTTGTCGTTTTACTTGAGATGCACTTGAATACAAGGATGTATCATCTTCAGTCATTCTCGGAGAATAAGATGATGAACCGACCTGCTTGTTGTGTAGTTAGTCTGCTACTGTGTAGTTCTTAATGACTTCACTAACAAGAGAAAAACAACAAATATAACTTTAACTTATTAAGAGTATTTTGAATTTAATGTGTATGTATTAATAATTCAGTGGTATGTCATTTTTATTCATGGTATAATTTATTACTCAACCATAAGGGAGTTTAAAATGAAGTATTATTATATATCCTTGTGATGAGATACTTCCCTTATTAATGGTTATTATTGAATTTTAGTGTATACAGAGGTATAAGGTTGATTATTCTATAGTTTGCAATTCCTTTTGGCTGAAGGGGGAGGATCTGTAGTGCCTAAAAATGTCCTATAGTGGATAGCTATGATTTGGCAACGCTGTTTTCTTACTCAAGCTTTTGTTTTCGCGCATGAGCGTAGCTTGTGCCTCCCGTGTTCAGCTGTAGGGAGACGCTGGCTCGCTGGAACCAGTGTGTCACAAAGTGTTCTAGTATCATGTAGCTGTCTTAAATTGAGTGTTTTGTGATTGACGTCAGCTGAATCGGATGGTGAGTGAAACCTTAGTACTCGCTTCACAAAATGTCCCAGAATCACCTTAAGGATATTCAGAATGTAGACTCTGTAATATTTAAATAGTAATTTCAATCCTTAGTACCATTATATGGTGCGCTTTTTTCTTATTTAAATATTTCTATATCGAGGCAATCTACCAAACTAGCGATCATACGAGACAAATAGAAATTATTGCTGTAAAATGCTGTTGCGTATTATAGGTAAATTTTTCATGCGCAATAAAATTACAGTATAGTTTGATATGAAGTTGCTATTAATGTGATATTTGATAAGGTTCTGTTCTTTGTGGATAGTTTTCCAGTTGGAATAATACTGTGAATTGATTTAGAGGTATTTACTCTATTATTAAACAGTTAAAGTTCCCGAGGTTGTTAGCTTCAGTGACCCCTGTAGGCCTAGTATACTGTATTGTTCCCTGGTTTGAAACATTCCATCGCTCTGTGCAATCTAGGTCAATTACCTTGACATTGAATGTGCTTGCCGTGTTTCAGTTTTAACAATTTAAAGGCATTGTAGTGTATAATTTCTGAATTCTACTAGAAGTTACTATCTCGTCAGTAAATTTTGCTATTGTAGTAATAAGCATTTATATTTCTCAATGAATTAACTATTAGTATATCAGTAATTTTATAGCTTATTTGGATTTGCTTTAAGATTTTTTCTTTTAGTATTCATGTGACTATATACATTCATTACGTAAAATATTCAAGGATAACAATATACATATTCATTAAGTTATATGAAATATATAAGGCTAAAGGTACCACATTTGTAAGCTTAGTTACGCTGCATTCTGGATTTACGTCTACCTACATCTTGTTCTTCATTCTTCTAGAATAGTCTGAGTTTTTTTTCTGGATTCCCTTCAAGTATATTTACCCTTGCTTTATTCAAACATAAACTATAGTCTGCAGCAACCTAATGTGATTAATTATATTCAGTTTCAGTTTCGTTCAGTACTTCTAATTCCGTAATGTTTTAGTTTTGTTATCAATAAGTTATGTGGAACAGTATTGAAGGCTGATATTCCTACAGTTAATATTCTCAATATACTTTTGATCTCATCCTCTTAGTCTGATTCTGCCATATTATATCTCTATTAAACGTAACCTTCCCTCAAGTGAATTAAGTTTGGCATAAGATATGAGGTAGTTGTTCTGTGGAATTATGTCATTTCCTGTTAGTTATTTATATTGTCTTGTCCCCATTCTTATCGAAAATTATTGAACAATGCATAAAAGACCAACTAACACAATACCTTTCAAAATATAATCTAATTAATGACTCTCAATTTGGCTTCAGACCAGGACTCTCCACCACCAAAGCTGTCGAATCAGCCATCACAGAAATTCTAAATTGTTTTGAGTCACATAATTATGTAAGTGCTACACTCTTAGATCTGAGCAAAGCCTTCAATACTGTTCCACATAACTTATTGATAACAAAACTAAAACATTACGGAATTAGAAGTACTGAACGAAACCTTCTTGAATCATACCTTTCCAACAGACACCAGATAGTACAGATCAACAATAAACGTTCCAACATGCTAGAAATCAACATAGGCGTCCCCCAGGGACTCAGTCTTAGGACCCCTTCTGTTCATTATTTTTATAAATGACTTAACCCCTAATCTATCCTGTAGATCGGTTATATATGCAGATGACACAACCCTAATTACAACTGACTCAGACATAATTAAACTAATAAACAAAAACGAGGAAGTCTTTAATGAGGCATCCCAGTGGCTTGCACATAACAGACTATTGTTGAACCAAGACAAAACTGAAATAATCACCTTTCATCTCAACAACTCATTGACTGACATAAATCCGAAGACATCTGTGAAACTGTTAGGCATATAGGCTACATAGATGAAAAGCTGACCTGGAATGCACAAGCAGAACAACTCTGTAAAAAACTCTCTAGAGTTCATTATCTCCTTTGTAAACTTAAATCTGTGCTCAGCGAGAAACATTTACTGACCGTATACCATGCTCTTTTTCACTCACATCTACAATATGGGATCCTTCTTTGGGGCAATTCTGCTGGAGCAAAAACCGTATTCAAATGGCAGAAAAAGGCCATTAGATGTATATATGACATAGATAACCAAAAAACATGTAGAACTGCTTTTAGGAACAGCAACATCATGACACAACCATCGCTCTATATATCTCATGCTCTGTCCTACACAAAGGAGAACCAACATCTTTTTAGTGAACGCAGTCAGATCCATACCCACAACACAAGGCAAAAAACAGACCTAGACACCCCATATTTAAGACTATCAAAAACACACTATAGCTATAAGCACATAGGTCCCAAACTATATAATAACCTCCCACACAAAATTAGAAACCTCAAAACAAAACACTTCATGACCTACATAAAAAAATTCTTAACAAAGAATGCCATATGCAGTGTAGAGGAATTTGAAGAAAAATGCCACAATGCTGAATTGTTTTCACTGTAAATAAATGTAAATAAGATTTAATGTTTTCTCTCTGTGTTCTATATGCAAACTGTAACACAACTCTGTCTGATCTTGTATAGTTAACATATCCCATAACATGTAAATGTTCAGAGGATGAATAAACTATTATTATTATTATTATTATTATTATTATTAAACAAAGGTTTTCTTGAAACAGTCATTAAGCGTGGTCTACAGTAAGCTGTGATTAATGCTAATCTGAAAAATATCTTGGAATTAATATAGAGGAGGCTTCGAATATAAGACATTATATGATATGATGCCAATATTTCTCAGACCTTGGTAATCTTTGATTATAAGTAAGCTAGGTTTTATTCCAATGCTATCTGAGATTTTGCTATATTGGATATTTCAATGAACAGAGTGCCGTGTATTTATGTATGGCTGAGGATACCTTCTGCCGATAAAATTTTCTAGTTGCCATTATACATATCTAGGTTTTCTCTTATTATACCTTTCTGAGAGATTATCATAAATGGTGGATATTGCTTTGACATTCTCTGGAATACTTATTAGATTGTGAGAGTTGAGCCCATAATTACTACGACTGACAAATATTCCAATATATATCTATAAATTTTCTCAGAATACCAAGCTTTGTATAATGTTATAGTGTTTTTTGAGTCTGAAAATATTTCACAATTAATTCTGTAAAATATATTCTCTTTATATTGTTACTGAAATATTGGAGATATTCTTATTGTAGATTTGTTGCTCATTTCCTTTTCCCTGGTTGGCGTGAGATCCTTTTGATTCTACGTGCCTTATGGTTATAGACCCAGTTCTGATTGCTTCCTATGAATTTTTGCAGCGTAAATATGAAATTTGAACTTGTTCTTTAATTGAAATTATATCGAAGAGTATTACTTGCATTATATCAATAAAATTTGTGGTAGATAATCAGGTCATTAAATGTCATTTTCTATTTGAATTATTTTCTGGAAGTTCTATTGGATGTTCAGAGAGAGATTTATAAAATATATTTTCCCCTTCTAATTTTATTTTCGTGGTGACAACGAAAGCAGTTGTTACAACTATTATTATTATTGAATATACAATTTAACGAAACCCTATTTGACCCGTAGGTATCAACTGAAATGTTGAATATAAACTTTCTAAATTTACAAAACAATTTACGGATTAAGTTCTGTTAATATTTACAATAATATAAAAAAATTAAATTTGGTAAAAAAATCCAAATAAGTAATTAGAATCTATTATGTCTGGTTATAGTCTATTAAAAATGCATTATTGCTAATATATTTAAAATAATTGTAAAATAATGAATTACGTAATTTGAACTATAGGCCTAAATTAATAAAAACTTAAGTAATAAATTATATTAAATGAATT
The DNA here is from genome assembly GCA_964059195.1 of Ectobius pallidus. Classification (NCBI taxonomy): domain Eukaryota; kingdom Metazoa; phylum Arthropoda; class Insecta; order Blattodea; family Ectobiidae; genus Ectobius; species Ectobius pallidus. Next base: position 48,883,077 of record CAXKWD010000008.1, read on the forward strand.
TTCTAGACGTTAAAACTCAATGAATGTTCTCTAGAACTGTGGAATGAAAATACAGTTAGATCATGGTTGTAGAAACAACAATTAGGCAAGCCAGTTAAAACAAGAAACACCAATATAAATCGGATGAAGACTGTGCAGCAACCTTCGCACAAACTCAAGAGAGCAATGTAAAGGGGTTGAAAAGCTGGCTACATGCTGTTAATGATAACTCCCCTCTTTCACTACGCTAAATGTATTTATTCATTTCTATGTTGCTACATAATAATCTATACCCTACATCCTCGTTCTTAGCTCCTTTACGACATCCCTGCATCCCAGGTAATATAAATATACGGTACGTCTATGACCATTCTGCTGCCCTCAGGACCCTAATACTTTTCCTTACTTTCTTCTTACATGCTTCTTACTACCTACCTTTCTTACTTCCATCTTGCAACTCCTCTACTGGTTTCATCACAGCTCCACACAGCTGCATCTGGCATTAAAGATGCTGAAATAGGACTTGACACACATATACAGCAAGCTTGTGAGACTGGACTTTGCTCAGCAGGGGTGCGCAATCCATTACATCTATCACAATTCCTCATCATCATCATCATCATTAACTACAAGGTTTGGGCCAAACGGCCCGTTCCGTCTCCAAACTACATATATAGATATTTTCCACCTTTATATTATTACTTAAATTGGTTTCTCCAGCGTTTTTCTGTGCGTCCCCTTTTCCCGCGTCCACCTCTTGGTCTATACCGTAACAGGATTCGTGGAATGCGATCTTCATCCATTCTTAAAACATGATTAAAATAGTCTTCCTGTTTTGTTTTGATTTTTTCATTTAAATTAAAAACATTAAGTTCAGATCTAATTACTTCATTTGGGACCTTATCTTTAAGCCTTTTTCCTGCTACTGCACGTAGGAATTTCATTTCTGCCGATTGAATTCTTTTCTGCTGTTGCATTGTTAAAACCCAACACTCAGATCCATAGAGCAACATCAGAACCGCCATTACCTTGTAAAACTTAATCATAGTTTCTGGCCTTGTTCTATGCAAGAGGGTATGCCTTATAGTGCCACATATCCCTTGAAATAGCGCTACTTTATCATCTAAGTCTCTATTTTTGTGAATACTCAAATTAAAACCTACCGGTAAGTATTTAAAATTTAATACTTGTTCCAAGGAAGAGCCATTCAGTGTTATTTTCGTTCTTATTGGCTCCTTGCCATAAAATGCCATCACTTTGGTTTTCTTTTCTCAGATCTGGAGGTTGTATTTATTCTTTATTTTAGCAAGACTGTATATAGCTATTTGAAGATCGTCTTCTTTGTAGGGTATAATAGCCTGGTCGTCAGCAAACAGTAAATTTATTACGCGTCTCTCCAAGTCAAGATGTAAACTATCCTGCCATTCTCTAATAGCATGGTCCAAGTATAAAATGAATAAAACGGGAGACAACGGGCAGTGTTGTCTTACCCCCTGATTCACAGTAATTTTATTCTCATTTTTATTTCCTTCAGTTGTAGGCTATAGCCTACTTTTAAAAATGGGATGTAAAATTAGGGGTCCGTAAAGTTTTTTAGACATTTTAGAGGTCCTCGGATTCAAAAAGGTTAAGAAACACTGAATACCGCATAATAGTAGGGTACCTTATGTCATCCCGTGGGCTCCTTCTTGAAGAAAGCAACACACCTATATTTTCAGTTTCTATGAAGTCTAAAGATACCCGAACCACTTGATGCTACTCTGGGGGTCGCGTCTGAGTCGCGTGATGACGTCATCAAAATGGCGGACGTCGCGTTTCACAGAAATGGCCATAAAGTGAAAACTATTCGAGATAGAGACTTGAAAAAAACGGTTTTGAAATCACAATAAAATTATCTAAATTATTATTTCTTAGACGTACGGAGCTAAGACGGCATATTGTACCGAAAAATTACACTTTTTGTTGGAAAATTGAAAAAAATGGTCATGTAGAATGTGTTCTCTTGAAATTTCAATAGAAGATGATGCCGTGCCATAAATTACATGCAAACAAAATTTTTGAAGAGTTTAATAATGATTCTATTCCCGTTTACCAGAAGTTTCCAATGTCAATAGTTTTAATTCTGTGGTAGTTTTTGTAAAACAAACAGCAATCTCCAAACGTCAATATGCTCTTTCCTGAAGAAGGCAACACACCTAGATTTTCAGTTTCTATTAAGTCTAAGGATACCCGAATCACTTGATGCTACTATGGGGGTCGCGTCAGAGTCACGTGATGACGTCATCAAAATGGCGAACTTCAATAACGTTTCACAGAAATGAATATAAACCGAAAATTATTTGTGATGGACTTGTGGAATTTTTATTTTTAATTGGAATAAACTGCTAATGAAATAATAACTTAATAAATTTTGCTGTTGTTCTGTTTCTGCATGCTACACATTAAAATCTTGAATTATGATTACACACATGAAACGGATAGAATACAATTAACCTGGTAACACTTAGCCTATCCGTAGACTGCTCGGAGTGTATTTCTGTTTTCTGTGTTTTTCTTAATATCGTAAATTTCCACAAACTTGTAAGAAATCAAATAGGAGAGTGCCTTGCAGTATTCAACAGAATAACGTTCTGCTCATTTTCCCCTATTAAAAAGGGGTTCATCCTCATCAGGGTCATTATTATCATCATCATCATTGATCTCCGCCTCTTTATACTTGTCCGATCCATTTTCACACTTGTGTGGACCGCCCTCACATGCACACATTTCAGAACTGGGCAGTTTTCTTCAAACACATTTGCAGTTATTACATCTCGATTTAACATATGCACATTTGATTAGTTCGAGCACATCAGAAGGAGCAGGTGGGTCGGTGCACTTGATTGGGACCCATCGATTGTTCTCTTGAGTCCAACCAAAATCTGGCAGGAAGGCGTACCAGAAGGATATTTTCCCTTTTCTAGAGAAGGAACCAGTAACATCTGCTCCTGATAATACATGGAAACCTAGAAGTGAGTCGGACCGCAGTCGTCCTAGTTCCTCATAAATTGGTGACAGGGAAACACTTCTCCCTTTACTAGCGTGGCCAGTTACGACACGTGTGTCTTTTGGTAGTATTGGATATTTATTTAGTGCCAAAATAAAGACATCAGTATCAGGAGAGTAGATTTTCAGCTCTGTAGCACCAGAATTTGCCGCATGGATAGCATGCAATGTTATTTTTCAGTCAGCTTCTTCGGGAGTAGCCTACTGCTAAGGAAACCGGCATCCATGTGTGTCCCTCATGCAACTTGTTGCCATGCAACCACTACATTGCATTTGGTGGCTGCAGCATTTTCTAGAATACACTCTCAAAGGAACATTGAAAGTTAATCTTTCGTTTTCTCGTGTGAGAGAAGCTTCTTTGTTGTCATAGTTAGTATTCCAGCTTTTGCTTCAATGTGATAATGGATTGGCACAGTATGACCCTGACGAAGTTCTCTTGTGGTCCTTTTTAGAGAGTCCTTTTGTATGTGTCAAATACCAAATGAAGTTCATCGTATGATCCGTATTTTTTGTTTAAACTACTTATGAAATGCTCGGCAAGTTCTGAAGGGTTCTTGATTGTTGGTGGCTTATTGAGTGCATGTAGCTCTGCCATTCCATCAACAACTGCAACACTAACGAAATCCGGTTGTTGGCTCCACTAATAAACTTGACACTGTGCTCTCCGGGTCTTGTAGTTCGCCGGTAACACTGCAACGCCCGGTTAGAGGCTGCACTGTACTTGTGGGTAGTGTGTAAATTGGAAACTTTGATGGTAAAGCCTCAAGTATCCCTAATAGTTTGCTCTTGTCGTTCCTGTGCAAGATAGACCCATCTGGGGAAAACAATGACCGAGGAAGAACTGACAGCTAGTAATAGCTCACTGCGTTTCGCAGAACAAACTACGGTCTTGATTTTGCAACAATCAACATTATTGAGAAAAGATTTCTGTCCTCCTTCAGTTCCATACTGGCAGCTCTCACAGGAATTCGTACCTTCTTCGAAGCTTGACGACAAGTTAACTATACACCCTTCCTAGTAACAATTTAGACAGTGTTTTGTTACCTTTTTACCAAACCCTTCCCTAATACATTAATAAATAGTCAATCACAGAGAAGAATTGACATGCCATACAGAAACCAACAATGATTACGCAATAATATGAAGCCCAGATCTCATATCAAATTCCTTTCTGAACAAAATTGAGCCTATTCTGAGCCTAAATGGTCTAAAATGAGCCTGAACTGGCTAACCATCACAAATAGTTTTCTGTTTAGATTCGTTTCTGTGAAACACAACACGTTATTGAAGTTCGCCATTTTGATGACGTCATCACGTGACTCGGACGCGACCCCCAGAGTAGCATCAAGTGATTCGGGTATCCTTAGACTTAATAGAAACTGAAAATCTAGGTGTGTTGCCTTCTTCAGGAAAGAGCATATTGACGTTTGGAGATTGCTGTTAGTTTTACAAAAACTACCACAGAATTAAAACTATTGACATTGGAAACTTCTGGTAAACGGGAATAGAATCATTATTAAACTCTTCAAAAATTTTGTTTGCATGTAATTTATGGCACGGCATCATCTTCCATTGAAATTTCAAGAGAACACATTCTACAGGACCATTTTTTTCAATTTTCCAACAAAAAGTGTAATTTTTCGGTAGAATATGCCGTCTTAGCTCCGTACGTCTAAGAAATAATAATTTAGAGAATTTTATTGTGATTTCAAAACCGTTTTTCGCAAGTCTCTATCTCAAATAGTTTTCACTTTATGGCCATTTCTGTGAAACGCGACGTCCGCCATTTTGATGACGTCATCACGCGACTCAGACGCGACCCCCAGAGTAGCATCAAGTGGTTCGGGTGTCCTTAGACTTCATAGAAACTGAAAATATAGGTGTGTTGCTTTCTTCAAGAAGGAGCCCACGGGATGTGATTTTCTTACATAAGGTACCCTACTATAAGAAGACATCACTAAACAATAGAAACAAATGACGCGAATGAGTTGTGGACCACTGGTGGTCTGCGAAGATGGTGCAGATTGTCCGCAGACATAATTAATTAAAACATATCATAAAGCAAGTGGGAAGTAAAGAAGTAGAAATTTTTCACATAAAATGGACACTAGATGTCAAAGTTTTTAAAATCTTCGAAAATACAGGTCATATTGTAAGTTTCCTTACTTTTGCAGTTACGAACCGCAGTTTCAAACCCCTGATGCACTGACGTCTGTGGTTCCCTCTTTCATTCAAAACCCTAAAAAATAAGACTTTGTCGGAATTTATTAGAGGCGCCATGTAGTTTCCAACAACCTATCTTTGTGAGAAGGGATTTTCATCGCTCGTTTAACTAAAAACAAAATACAGAAACCGACTTAATGTATCTGCTGAGCTTCGACTAATATTGAGCCAAATATGCAGGAACTCTGCAAGAGGCGACATGCTCAACCGTCTCATTAAAAGTGAATAATAACATAATTCCTCATTATATTATCAAATTGGTACTACATATGGTCTGTTCAAAATATAATTATGCGGTCAATAGTTTAATTCCAATTCAATAACTGTGTTTCCGTCGAATTAAAACAAAGGAATATCGTTATAACGACCTATAATCAACAATGAAAGTATTAAGAATATAGGCCTTCATAGCCTAACAACTATTTTTGTTTCTTTATATAAACTCTGGATGTATTTTATTAGATGTTGTGACAATCCTCTAGTACGTAAAATCTGCCATAAAAAGGATCTTTTAACCATGTCAAATGCTTTGACGTAATCAACAAAACAGATATACATTGGGAGGTTTGACTCTTTCCTATTCTCTATTAGCATCTGTTGTAAAGAGAATACACAATCTATGCAGAAGCGTCCTTTACGGAATCCATGCTGTGCTTTTAAAATGTAAGGTTCACTTATAGCTCTCACACGATGGGTTAATATTTTGGCATATAACTTGTATACCGTAGTTAAGAGACTCATTCCTCTATAATTCTCACATTTGTTACGTTCTCCTTTTTTATAAATGGATATAACTTTTGCTATGTTCCATTCTTCTGGTACCACTCCAACTTCCAACATGTAAAGACAGTAACTTGAGAAGAAATGGTTTTGATGCAAATTTAAAAAGTTCTGTATTTATGTCGTCTACACCTGGTGCTTTCCGACATTTTAGACTACTAATAGCTTCTAATATCTCTTTTAAATCAAGAGAGTCTACATTTTCTTCATTTGCAGCTTACTGGAAAACATCATCCGAGCCATTGAACCAAAGACTTTTATAATACTGTTCCCATGATTTCTGAGCTATAGGATTTGCTTTATCTCTTTCAAATTTATTTAACTTTTTGAATGCTTTATATGCCATTCTTTGTTGGCCATGCACATCGTGTTCCAAATTAGCCACATAAGTATCCCAATGTTGTCGTTTCAACTTTCTTACTTACTTTTTAGTTATGGCAGCTATTCTTTTGTATTCAATTTTATCTCTTATTTCCTTCGTATTTAAAAATTTTAGATAAGCCTTCTTTTTGTCTTTGATAAAAGCCTCTATTTCTTCATTCCAAATTTTTAACCCTCGTTTCGATTTTCTTTTCTTTCTTTTACCTAATACTTCATTTGCTGTTTTAAGAAAGACACATTTGAGGTTATCCCAATCTATTTCAACATTATTAGTTAAGATATCTTTTTCAGTATACATCGATAACCTTGTCTGAAACAAGTGTTTTATGCTTTCTTCTTTCAGTAAATGCACTTTGAAGACTTCTTCAGCTGGAGAATTATTTTATGACTTGAATTTAACAAATTTATTTGGCAGCCGTAATGTACAAATTACTAAATAATGGTCTGAGGATATATCTTTTCCTCTGTATACTCTGGTGTCCTGCACAACTGATATTATCCTTTTGTTTACTGCAACATAATCTATTAATGATCTGGACCCTCTTGCTGCCCACGTAAATTTATGTATGTCACGGTGTCTAAAGAAGGTATTCGTGAGTCGCAATTCATTTAATGAACAGAAATCAATTAATGTTCTGCCATTTCTATTTATTACACTTTCTCCGAAAGTACCTACTACACCATTGACTGGGTTATTGCCAACTATGGCGTTGTATTCTATTTATTACACTTTCTCCGAAAGTACCTACTACACCATTAACTGGGCTATTGCCTACTCTGGCGTTATAATCGCTTGCTATCACAATGTAGTCTGTCTTATTTACCTTATCTAGATGTTGTTGCAGACATTCATAAAAATCTTCAGTTAGCTCTGTTTTGCCGTTTTCTGGCGAGTATATGCTTATAAGTGTTAAATATCCTCTTTCAATATTTAACCTTACACTTATTATCCTTTCATTAACCCATGTATAGCTATGAATTCTATTTTTCCATTTACTTTTTACATACAAAGCAACGCCTGCTGAGGCTCTTTCCTCTCTGTTTACTCCGCTATATATCATATTGTAATCCCTTAATCCATAGTGCCTTTTCCTTTTTCTTTGTCGCAGATATTACTGCAGCATCTATATTCATTTCCTTTAATTCCTTCTCTAGTTCTTCCTCCTTGTGGCAAAGCCCTCTCACATTCCATGCACCAATTCTTAATGTTTCCCCTGTTCGAAAATCTATTTTCCTTTTACGTAGTCCAAGTCAATTTTCCATAGAATCTGTCTGGTGAATTTAAGTTAGGAGTTTTCGAGTAATGTACTTTTTGTATGAATAAGATTCTGGCCCATAGCAAAACCCCCTACCAGGAGGACCGAGCTTTTAATCAAGGTTTACTCCTCTAGATGGGATGCTTTCTCTACAGCTGAGGGAGCCCCATCTACCCTCCTTTGGACTGCTGCTTTGTCTGTGTTGTGTAGTAGCAGTAGTATGCGTACAAGCTGACTACCACTACCACTAAGTCATCTGTTGATACTTTCTTCATCTTTGAAGTCTTGTAGGCTGGTCTCAGACCTTAGCCTGAGAATATAAGTAGCGAAAAATAAAGTACTTTGGTAGCGTTGAAATAAAGCCAGATGATGCAGATTCAGTAGTTTAATAAGTTGTTAATTCACTTGATGTGTGTTGTCCAGAGCTGGGTACATTGGTATCTCTTAGACGTTGAGTGCCGAATACAATGGTTCCAAAGATTTCTAACCTTTATATACAGTGATGTGGCTGCTTCCAGGAATGACTTAGCTTGCATTTCCCATACACGTGTAGGAAACAAAATACATGAGTTAACAGTTCTCATACTGATTAACTACTAGTGTCATGTTTGGAATGCTGAATAATCACGAATTAAGTTCCATATTAAATGAACAAGAGACTCTCTCTGCCGTCAGAAGAGATGCAAAAGACATCTGGCGATCACGCTTCTATGCATGCAAAACAGCATTATATATAGAGACTAAGTCTTGTATGCAAAAATGAATTAAAACATCTAATAAAACGTATATTACACTACACCTCCCTCCCTAAGCTTGAAAGTATCGGGTCATTCTCGATGCTTTCAAACCTTCAGGTCTAACAATGAAATTAACCTTAAACAAAATTTACTTTTAATGGTTCTACAATTAGTTCAATAACTATAAATGATTCTACTTTTGTTTCCTCTGACTGTATGGAAGGAGCCACTTCCAGCTTAGTTTTCTCCACTTCCTCCATGAATTGAAGCTTCGAAAATGACCTTAAAACAGTAAATTCCTGTTTCTCTATATTTTTACCGTTACATCTGTGGCATATCTGACCACATTCTCTAAAACACTCAATTGGGTTTAATTGCCCAATGATCAAAAATGAACATCGTAAAAAGTGTCCATAGAATTGGCACTACAACAACATGCCATTATCCAAATGAACAAAATTACAAATATTTATTTATTATTTATTTAATATACAATTTCATTTAGCCCTATTTCACCATAAGGTACATTAGGGCTATAGTTTTATGTCAATTACAATTTATAATATACCTGTTATCTTGTATACTAGAGTAGCCTGTTTTGCTAAAGTTTAAATAAAATTATCGTAAACTCTTAAATATAAAACATATTGCAACCCCGCCCTAAGGGATGAAATGTGTGGAAGGAAGCTTGGGAAACCAACCCCAGGGAAGTTAGCCTATTCCCTGAAAACGGGCCCACCCATAGGTATAGTAGGACATCCCGGAGGGGGCACAAAACAGAATGTAAAAGTTCCTGATTAAAAAACAATAACAGATAATATATAATTTAGAACCAGATTTTTACAAGACAAAGGAAATTACAAAATTAGTATAGCCTGAAATAGAAAAACAATAGTAATTTACAGCACTGTTACATTTACACCTTTGAATAATAATCCAACAATTTGGACCTTCCGGTGAAATAATTATTCTGTTTACATCAGGTGAAAGAGCAACCTAACCATTATAACAAATTTAAATAAATATTAACACACAGAAGAAGGTGACTTTACAATAGAAAAAGGGGAGGGGTTTACTCAGTAAAATGACACAAGGGACGATGGCTTTATTTCATAAAGGCCAGAATCGAAACAAACCGGGGAAAATATAATGTAGGCCTTTAACAATCTTTAACAAGGGGCAAAATTTAGTAAAAGGCGGGAAACATTACTGCCATCGGGATGCCTTTTAAAATCCCGATGCACAGGAGAAACGGGCATGGCACAAAAACTAAATACAGACCCAAAATAATTGAAGAAACACGAAACTAAAAATGACTTACCAGACCGCGACACATCAGGTTTGCAAGCAGGCACAGGGGAGAAGAGAAAGATACAGACGCCATCATTATAGCTTGATGACGCCGACTACTTAGGCTATTACTAAGAAACCCCCCAGCAACTCAAATAAACAGAAAACCCTTTAAATATTACTACCCAAGCAAAAGGAGACAGAACGTAAGGTTTCTACGAAGATTTTACCAAAAATACACTACCAAATCAATCAGAGAAACTACCAGCTACCAAGCGCAGAAAGAGGGGAAGGGAATTCTACAGTTACATAATTACTAAGTTAAAACACAAGAAAGATAAACTAAAAACCTGTTGCAAACCTGAAGGATACACTGGGACTACATTATCCCACGAACGAAAGCACAAATACCGAAGAAATTACTTATAAACAAACTAACGAAATGCAACTACGAAAACACGTCAATGCCGAAATAAACCATGCCCGTAACTGAAGCCAGAAAAGATAAACACTCGCTAAGAGGCTGTACCAAAGGATGAGGGGAGAGGCCAGCGGACCTACGCCCGCGAAAGCATATACAACAGAGAAGATCGCGCCATCCAGCGACCAAACTTAAAAACATGTACCATTACGCGCGAAAAATAAATACAAATCAAAATAATGGTACAATCACCACCCCCTAAACTAAAAACCAAGCATTTTAAATTTGAAGAAACACTTAAATAGAATGAGGGAAGAAGAGACTTTAACCAAAATACACATTGATCCTGGTGAAATAAAACAAATTAATGCAGATTACAATTAAAAGAACTGTCTGGTAGGAAAATGGGATAGCACAAAGCACACGAGTTCAGAAATCGAAGACATTGTTCAATTAGATGCTCTGAAATATTTCTTGACACTTCTCCATTACTTGTTTCACATGACAGCTAATACCAGCTACAACTGGACAGGCAGGGCAATGCTGGGATTGGACTAATCCCTTAAAATCCAAAACCAGCCAACTTACTGTCTCTGGCCAGGAGGCTGAAAATTGACTGCGTAGTCACAATTACTTAGAAGAGGAGGGGAGGGTCACAGTAATAATAGGTGGTGTCATACCTTGATTTGGTAGGCATCGCGTCCGGTCCCGCCTACCATATTGGTTGCACACTCACATTCACTGGTGACCATCTTCACTAAACCAGTCTGCAGTGACTCATGGTGAAATTTGACTGTTGGCTGACATTGCAGACGAGGATCTTCAAGATGATATTTTTCAGCTGAAAGACTGCGTCAGCTCAACCAGCACAGGAGGTAGTTATTTGGGTAACCCATTTCTTGATGGTGTGTGACTTATAGTTGTTTGTGAGTAAGTCCCCATCTCCATTTCAGAGCCGAGACATTGAGAGAAGCATGTGCATCACCATTTCCACCAGAAGTACAGGAGTTTACACTGAAACATTCCAATATCAAGTGGCAGAAAAAATATTCAAACAGGAAGGTCCCCCGTAGGGTCATACATAGTTACAGGTTCAAAATTAGAGCATTTTACAAGGACAGTTACTTTAAAATTGAAATTTAACTTTAACTTTCTGCAGTACTAAATGTTTACTTAAAGGAGAAATTAAATTAAAGGTCTTCCCTCAATCTATAAAACTGAAGAAGACAAAAGTTTTTGACATAGTATTAATTACAAAATTACCTTTAGTTTTATACCAATTTTAGTTATGTAGAAATTAATAACTCAAGTTTTAAAGTCCAAGACCAACTCTTACTACATTTATCTTCATTGAAGTTAAAAAAAAAATTTCATTATCTTACACCAATACTAGAAAAGATTTCATGTGGGACCTCAGACTTCAAAGTGGCTGAAACACAGGTATAAAATTAAACACCAATACACATAAATTACAAAGGTTTACCCAGTTGGCCCAAATCTATTACCCCAAGCAGTTCAGTGGATCAAAAACTGACGAGCTACAACAAATTGCTGGACTTATTCTTTACTATATGAATTCTGTATACTACTGCTAGGTGAGCTAGCTAGAAACTTGAACAGAAAATCTGACAAGATTAATTAAACTTAAACATGCCTGAATTACTACCTCAATCACTTTGTCTACTTCTGTCAACATAACCTCTATTCACATACACAATGGAACGCAGTCATCTGGTGGCTATAGTACAATCTGCTCAAGTCGCTTCCACTGAAAAGAAATGAACCCTTCCCTTTGGCTACACCTACCCATAGTACATCCAACTTGGATGCACCAGCAAACGCCACACTTAGCCAGTACTTTGCAGAGGCCAGCAACAGCATACCCCGCTGAGCTCCTCACCTTTTCCCCAGGCAAACGGGACTGAAAACCCCACCAAGGAAAGAGAACACAATTCTATCATAGAGACAACAATGACAAACAATTACAGAGCCTAAATACACGACGCTGCACTCAAATTACATTACAATTCATAAATTCAGGACTAACTGCATCTATTTCATTATTTATTTTGACACTATCGGGACAGTAAACTAATCTGACCAATCGAGTGTGAAAAACCCAGCAGCGGCCGAACAACTAGGCTTCACAGGCGAACAGCAGATAATTAATTGACACTATTCTTGAAGTTAAAATTCAACAATTACAAGGTCTAGGCCTTCAAATTACTATCTAACCTACACATTTATTCAGTCACATAAATCTCACAACTAACCTACCCACTGTACAAAAATTTACATCCTAACCTCACTACTGTAGGCTACTATATACAAACTATATACAATAAACACATCACAGCTTCTAGACAACCAGCAGAAGCCTTGACCCACCAGCAACAAACAACATGTCCCCTCCTGGTACCTGGAGAGTCCATGAAGCTCTCAGCTTTAACAGACCGGTCAAAACTCCCACCAAATAGTCACTACTCCATGAGCCTGAACCTACTAACTTTCACACCTACACAAACACATCTTTTGTTTAAAAGTCAAATTCGGGAATAATGAATACAACTAGTCTATTCTTGGTCGTTACTAACCTCACTTCTACAAGCTTTTTCACTATCATCTGTTTAAACTAGTCGAAGGTAGCAAAATAAATAAGATGGAGAAAACTCACCAAGCCAGAGTTGATCCACTGAAGCATTTACAACAATTCAAAGAACTTCTTTTATGAGTCACCCACTATCAGCTGATGTAACAAAAGGCCAAAGTATCACTCCTCTAAACATCACAACACAGGTGTCAGAAAAGCTTGCAATCAGGACCCCAACCAGCACACCCGGTCACCACATGAAATCACAGTTACAACCAGTTATACCCAATTCATAAAATTTCTTTCAGTACATAGTTTCTCTTTTTTTATAAATACCATACAAATTAAAATGAATGCTGGAAAAAATGATTATATTATCAGCTTGAAATAAACGGTGTTTAAATACTTCTAGTGTCTGAAATACAATCTTTCATTAGTACAAAAATTAGGCCTAGGCTATCAGTAGATTGAACCAAGAACCTTTACAAACTGAAACATTAATTAAGTTAAACTGTTAATGGAAGGAACAAAACAACAGAGAATCGTGGACATAACCACGCTCGGGCGTTACCAATTGCAACCCCGCCCTAAGGGATGAAATGTGTTGAACCAAGAACCTTTACAAACTGAAACATTAATTAAGTTAAACTGTTAATGGAAGGAACAAAACAACAGAGAATCGTGGACATAACCACGCTCTGCTATTAATTGCAACCCCGCCCTAAGGGATGAAATGTGTGGAAGGAAGCTTGGGAAACCAACCCCAGGGAAGTTAGCCTATTCCCTGAAAACGGGCCCACCCATAGGTATAGTAGGACATCCCGGAGGGGGCACAAAACAGAATGTAAAAGTTCCTGATTAAAAAACAATAACAGATAATATATAATTTAGAACCAGATTTTTACAAGACAAAGGAAATTACAAAATTAGTATAGCCTGAAATAGAAAAACAATAGTAATTTACAGCACTGTTACATTTACACCTTTGAATAATAATCCAACAATTTGGACCTTCCGGTGAAATAATTATTCTGTTTACATCAGGTGAAAGAGCAACCTAACCATTATAACAAATTTAAATAAATATTAACACACAGAAGAAGGTGACTTTACAATAGAAAAAGGGGAGGGGTTTACTCAGTAAAATGACACAAGGGACGATGGCTTTATTTCATAAAGGCCAGAATCGAAACAAACCGGGGAAAATATAATGTAGGCCTTTAACAATCTTTAACAAGGGGCAAAATTTAGTAAAAGGCGGGAAACATTACTGCCATCGGGATGCCTTTTAAAATCCCGATGCACAGGAGAAACGGGCATGGCACAAAAACTAAATACAGACCCAAAATAATTGAAGAAACACGAAACTAAAAATGACTTACCAGACCGCGACACATCAGGTTTGCAAGCAGGCACAGGGGAGAAGAGAAAGATACAGACGCCATCATTATAGCTTGATGACGCCGACTACTTAGGCTATTACTAAGAAACCCCCCAGCAACTCAAATAAACAGAAAACCCTTTAAATATTACTACCCAAGCAAAAGGAGACAGAACGTAAGGTTTCTACGAAGATTTTACCAAAAATACACTACCAAATCAATCAGAGAAACTACCAGCTACCAAGCGCAGAAAGAGGGGAAGGGAATTCTACAGTTACATAATTACTAAGTTAAAACACAAGAAAGATAAACTAAAAACCTGTTGCAAACCTGAAGGATACACTGGGACTACATTATCCCACGAACGAAAGCACAAATACCGAAGAAATTACTTATAAACAAACTAACGAAATGCAACTACGAAAACACGTCAATGCCGAAATAAACCATGCCCGTAACTGAAGCCAGAAAAGATAAACACTCGCTAAGAGGCTGTACCAAAGGATGAGGGGAGAGGCCAGCGGACCTACGCCCGCGAAAGCATATACAACAGAGAAGATCGCGCCATCCAGCGACCAAACTTAAAAACATGTACCATTACGCGCGAAAAATAAATACAAATCAAAATAATGGTACAATCACCACCCCCTAAACTAAAAACCAAGCATTTTAAATTTGAAGAAACACTTAAATAGAATGAGGGAAGAAGAGACTTTAACCAAAATACACATTGATCCTGGTGAAATAAAACAAATTAATGCAGATTACAATTAAAAGAACTGTCTGGTAGGAAAATGGGATAGCACAAAGCACACGAGTTCAGAAATCGAAGACATTGTTCAATTAGATGCTCTGAAATATTTCTTGACACTTCTCCATTACTTGTTTCACATGACAGCTAATACCAGCTACAACTGGACAGGCAGGGCAATGCTGGGATTGGACTAATCCCTTAAAATCCAAAACCAGCCAACTTACTGTCTCTGGCCAGGAGGCTGAAAATTGACTGCGTAGTCACAATTACTTAGAAGAGGAGGGGAGGGTCACAGTAATAATAGGTGGTGTCATACCTTGATTTGGTAGGCATCGCGTCCGGTCCCGCCTACCATATTGGTTGCACACTCACATTCACTGGTGACCATCTTCACTAAACCAGTCTGCAGCGACTCATGGTGAAATTTGACTGTTGGCTGACATTGCAGACGAGGATCTTCAAGATGATATTTTTCAGCTGAAAGACTGCGTCAGCTCAACCAGCACAGGAGGTAGTTATTTGGGTAACCCATTTCTTGATGGTGTGTGACTTATAGTTGTTTGTGAGTAAGTCCCCATCTCCATTTCAGAGCCGAGACATTGAGAGAAGCATGTGCATCACCATTTCCACCAGAAGTACAGGAGTTTACACTGAAACATTCCAATATCAAGTGGCAGAAAAAATATTCAAACAGGAAGGTCCCCCGTAGGGTCATACATAGTTACAGGTTCAAAATTAGAGCATTTTACAAGGACAGTTACTTTAAAATTGAAATTTAACTTTAACTTTCTGCAGTACTAAATGTTTACTTAAAGGAGAAATTAAATTAAAGGTCTTCCCTCAATCTATAAAACTGAAGAAGACAAAAGTTTTTGACATAGTATTAATTACAAAATTACCTTTAGTTTTATACCAATTTTAGTTATGTAGAAATTAATAACTCAAGTTTTAAAGTCCAAGACCAACTCTTACTACATTTATCTTCATTGAAGTTAAAAAAAAAATTTCATTATCTTACACCAATACTAGAAAAGATTTCATGTGGGACCTCAGACTTCAAAGTGGCTGAAACACAGGTATAAAATTAAACACCAATACACATAAATTACAAAGGTTTACCCAGTTGGCCCAAATCTATTACCCCAAGCAGTTCAGTGGATCAAAAACTGACGAGCTACAACAAATTGCTGGACTTATTCTTTACTATATGAATTCTGTATACTACTGCTAGGTGAGCTAGCTAGAAACTTGAACAGAAAATCTGACAAGATTAATTAAACTTAAACATGCCTGAATTACTACCTCAATCACTTTGTCTACTTCTGTCAACATAACCTCTATTCACATACACAATGGAACGCAGTCATCTGGTGGCTATAGTACAATCTGCTCAAGTCGCTTCCACTGAAAAGAAATGAACCCTTCCCTTTGGCTACACCTACCCATAGTACATCCAACTTGGATGCACCAGCAAACGCCACACTTAGCCAGTACTTTGCAGAGGCCAGCAACAGCATACCCCGCTGAGCTCCTCACCTTTTCCCCAGGCAAACGGGACTGAAAACCCCACCAAGGAAAGAGAACACAATTCTATCATAGAGACAACAATGACAAACAATTACAGAGCCTAAATACACGACGCTGCACTCAAATTACATTACAATTCATAAATTCAGGACTAACTGCATCTATTTCATTATTTATTTTGACACTATCGGGACAGTAAACTAATCTGACCAATCGAGTGTGAAAAACCCAGCAGCGGCCGAACAACTAGGCTTCACAGGCGAACAGCAGATAATTAATTGACACTATTCTTGAAGTTAAAATTCAACAATTACAAGGTCTAGGCCTTCAAATTACTATCTAACCTACACATTTATTCAGTCACATAAATCTCACAACTAACCTACCCACTGTACAAAAATTTACATCCTAACCTCACTACTGTAGGCTACTATATACAAACTATATACAATAAACACATCACAGCTTCTAGACAACCAGCAGAAGCCTTGACCCACCAGCAACAAACAACATGTCCCCTCCTGGTACCTGGAGAGTCCATGAAGCTCTCAGCTTTAACAGACCGGTCAAAACTCCCACCAAATAGTCACTACTCCATGAGCCTGAACCTACTAACTTTCACACCTACACAAACACATCTTTTGTTTAAAAGTCAAATTCGGGAATAATGAATACAACTAGTCTATTCTTGGTCGTTACTAACCTCACTTCTACAAGCTTTTTCACTATCATCTGTTTAAACTAGTCGAAGGTAGCAAAATAAATAAGATGGAGAAAACTCACCAAGCCAGAGTTGATCCACTGAAGCATTTACAACAATTCAAAGAACTTCTTTTATGAGTCACCCACTATCAGCTGATGTAACAAAAGGCCAAAGTATCACTCCTCTAAACATCACAACACAGGTGTCAGAAAAGCTTGCAATCAGGACCCCAACCAGCACACCCGGTCACCACATGAAATCACAGTTACAACCAGTTATACCCAATTCATAAAATTTCTTTCAGTACATAGTTTCTCTTTTTTTATAAATACCATACAAATTAAAATGAATGCTGGAAAAAATGATTATATTATCAGCTTGAAATAAACGGTGTTTAAATACTTCTAGTGTCTGAAATACAATCTTTCATTAGTACAAAAATTAGGCCTAGGCTATCAGTAGATTGAACCAAGAACCTTTACAAACTGAAACATTAATTAAGTTAAACTGTTAATGGAAGGAACAAAACAACAGAGAATCGTGGACATAACCACGCTCGGGCGTTACCAATTGCAACCCCGCCCTAAGGGATGAAATGTGTTGAACCAAGAACCTTTACAAACTGAAACATTAATTAAGTTAAACTGTTAATGGAAGGAACAAAACAACAGAGAATCGTGGACATAACCACGCTCTGCTATTAATTGCAACCCCGCCCTAAGGGATGAAATGTGTGGAAGGAAGCTTGGGAAACCAACCCCAGGGAAGTTAGCCTATTCCCTGAAAACGGGCCCACCCATAGGTATAGTAGGACATCCCGGAGGGGGCACAAAACAGAATGTAAAAGTTCCTGATTAAAAAACAATAACAGATAATATATAATTTAGAACCAGATTTTTACAAGACAAAGGAAATTACAAAATTAGTATAGCCTGAAATAGAAAAACAATAGTAATTTACAGCACTGTTACATTTACACCTTTGAATAATAATCCAACAATTTGGACCTTCCGGTGAAATAATTATTCTGTTTACATCAGGTGAAAGAGCAACCTAACCATTATAACAAATTTAAATAAATATTAACACACAGAAGAAGGTGACTTTACAATAGAAAAAGGGGAGGGGTTTACTCAGTAAAATGACACAAGGGACGATGGCTTTATTTCATAAAGGCCAGAATCGAAACAAACCGGGGAAAATATAATGTAGGCCTTTAACAATCTTTAACAAGGGGCAAAATTTAGTAAAAGGCGGGAAACATTACTGCCATCGGGATGCCTTTTAAAATCCCGATGCACAGGAGAAACGGGCATGGCACAAAAACTAAATACAGACCCAAAATAATTGAAGAAACACGAAACTAAAAATGACTTACCAGACCGCGACACATCAGGTTTGCAAGCAGGCACAGGGGAGAAGAGAAAGATACAGACGCCATCATTATAGCTTGATGACGCCGACTACTTAGGCTATTACTAAGAAACCCCCCAGCAACTCAAATAAACAGAAAACCCTTTAAATATTACTACCCAAGCAAAAGGAGACAGAACGTAAGGTTTCTACGAAGATTTTACCAAAAATACACTACCAAATCAATCAGAGAAACTACCAGCTACCAAGCGCAGAAAGAGGGGAAGGGAATTCTACAGTTACATAATTACTAAGTTAAAACACAAGAAAGATAAACTAAAAACCTGTTGCAAACCTGAAGGATACACTGGGACTACATTATCCCACGAACGAAAGCACAAATACCGAAGAAATTACTTATAAACAAACTAACGAAATGCAACTACGAAAACACGTCAATGCCGAAATAAACCATGCCCGTAACTGAAGCCAGAAAAGATAAACACTCGCTAAGAGGCTGTACCAAAGGATGAGGGGAGAGGCCAGCGGACCTACGCCCGCGAAAGCATATACAACAGAGAAGATCGCGCCATCCAGCGACCAAACTTAAAAACATGTACCATTACGCGCGAAAAATAAATACAAATCAAAATAATGGTACAATCACCACCCCCTAAACAAAAAACCGAGCATTTTAAATTTGAAGAAACACTTAAATAGAATGAGGGAAGAAGAGACTTTAACCAAAATACACATTGATCCTGGTGAAATAAAACAAATTAATGCAGATTACAATTAAAAGAACTGTCTGGTAGGAAAATGGGATAGCACAAAGCACACGAGTTCAGAAATCGAAGACATTGTTCAATTAGATGCTCTGAAATATTTCTTGACACTTCTCCATTACTTGTTTCACATGACAGCTAATACCAGCTACAACTGGACAGGCAGGGCAATGCTGGGATTGGACTAATCCCTTAAAATCCAAAACCAGCCAACTTACTGTCTCTGGCCAGGAGGCTGAAAATTGACTGCGTAGTCACAATTACTTAGAAGAGGAGGGGAGGGTCACAGTAATAATAGGTGGTGTCATACCTTGATTTGGTAGGCATCGCGTCCGGTCCCGCCTACCATATTGGTTGCACACTCACATTCACTGGTGACCATCTTCACTAAACCAGTCTGCAGCGACTCATGGTGAAATTTGACTGTTGGCTGACATTGCAGACGAGGATCTTCAAGATGATATTTTTCAGCTGAAAGACTGCGTCAGCTCAACCAGCACAGGAGGTAGTTATTTGGGTAACCCATTTCTTGATGGTGTGTGACTTATAGTTGTTTGTGAGTAAGTCCCCATCTCCATTTCAGAGCCGAGACATTGAGAGAAGCATGTGCATCACCATTTCCACCAGAAGTACAGGAGTTTACACTGAAACATTCCAATATCAAGTGGCAGAAAAAATATTCAAACAGGAAGGTCCCCCGTAGGGTCATACATAGTTACAGGTTCAAAATTAGAGCATTTTACAAGGACAGTTACTTTAAAATTGAAATTTAACTTTAACTTTCTGCAGTACTAAATGTTTACTTAAAGGAGAAATTAAATTAAAGGTCTTCCCTCAATCTATAAAACTGAAGAAGACAAAAGTTTTTGACATAGTATTAATTACAAAATTACCTTTAGTTTTATACCAATTTTAGTTATGTAGAAATTAATAACTCAAGTTTTAAAGTCCAAGACCAACTCTTACTACATTTATCTTCATTGAAGTTAAAAAAAAATTTCATTATCTTACACCAATACTAGAAAAGATTTCATGTGGGACCTCAGACTTCAAAGTGGCTGAAACACAGGTATAAAATTAAACACCAATACACATAAATTACAAAGGTTTACCCAGTTGGCCCAAATCTATTACCCCAAGCAGTTCAGTGGATCAAAAACTGACGAGCTACAACAAATTGCTGGACTTATTCTTTACTATATGAATTCTGTATACTACTGCTAGGTGAGCTAGCTAGAAACTTGAACAGAAAATCTGACAAGATTAATTAAACTTAAACATGCCTGAATTACTACCTCAATCACTTTGTCTACTTCTGTCAACATAACCTCTATTCACATACACAATGGAACACAGTCATCTGGTGGCTATAGTACAATCTGCTCAAGTCGCTTCCACTGAAAAGAAATGAACCCTTCCCTTTGGCTACACCTACCCATAGTACATCCAACTTGGATGCACCAGCAAACGCCACACTTAGCCAGTACTTTGCAGAGGCCAGCAACAGCATACCCCGCTGAGCTCCTCACCTTTTCCCCAGGCAAACGGGACTGAAAACCCCACCAAGGAAAGAGAACACAATTCTATCATAGAGACAACAATGACAAACAATTACAGAGCCTAAATACACGACGCTGCACTCAAATTACATTACAATTCATAAATTCAGGACTAACTGCATCTATTTCATTATTTATTTTGACACTATCGGGACAGTAAACTAATCTGACCAATCGAGTGTGAAAAACCCAGCAGCGGCCGAACAACTAGGCTTCACAGGCGAACAGCAGATAATTAATTGACACTATTCTTGAAGTTAAAATTCAACAATTACAAGGTCTAGGCCTTCAAATTACTATCTAACCTACACATTTATTCAGTCACATAAATCTCACAACTAACCTACCCACTGTACAAAAATTTACATCCTAACCTCACTACTGTAGGCTACTATATACAAACTATATACAATAAACACATCACAGCTTCTAGACAACCAGCAGAAGCCTTGACCCACCAGCAACAAACAACATGTCCCCTCCTGGTACCTGGAGAGTCCATGAAGCTCTCAGCTTTAACAGACCGGTCAAAACTCCCACCAAATAGTCACTACTCCATGAGCCTGAACCTACTAACTTTCACACCTACACAAACACATCTTTTGTTTAAAAGTCAAATTCGGGAATAATGAATACAACTAGTCTATTCTTGGTCGTTACTAACCTCACTTCTACAAGCTTTTTCACTATCATCTGTTTAAACTAGTCGAAGGTAGCAAAATAAATAAGATGGAGAAAACTCACCAAGCCAGAGTTGATCCACTGAAGCATTTACAACAATTCAAAGAACTTCTTTTATGAGTCACCCACTATCAGCTGATGTAACAAAAGGCCAAAGTATCACTCCTCTAAACATCACAACACAGGTGTCAGAAAAGCTTGCAATCAGGACCCCAACCAGCACACCCGGTCACCACATGAAATCACAGTTACAACCAGTTATACCCAATTCATAAAATTTCTTTCAGTACATAGTTTCTCTTTTTTTATAAATACCATACAAATTAAAATGAATGCTGGAAAAAATGATTATATTATCAGCTTGAAATAAACGGTGTTTAAATACTTCTAGTGTCTGAAATACAATCTTTCATTAGTACAAAAATTAGGCCTAGGCTATCAGTAGATTGAACCAAGAACCTTTACAAACTGAAACATTAATTAAGTTAAACTGTTAATGGAAGGAACAAAACAACAGAGAATCGTGGACATAACCACGCTCGGGCGTTACCAATTGCAACCCCGCCCTAAGGGATGAAATGTGTTGAACCAAGAACCTTTACAAACTGAAACATTAATTAAGTTAAACTGTTAATGGAAGGAACAAAACAACAGAGAATCGTGGACATAACCACGCTCTGCTATTAATTGCAACCCCGCCCTAAGGGATGAAATGTGTGGAAGGAAGCTTGGGAAACCAACCCCAGGGAAGTTAGCCTATTCCCTGAAAACGGGCCCACCCATAGGTATAGTAGGACATCCCGGAGGGGGCACAAAACAGAATGTAAAAGTTCCTGATTAAAAAACAATAACAGATAATATATAATTTAGAACCAGATTTTTACAAGACAAAGGAAATTACAAAATTAGTATAGCCTGAAATAGAAAAACAATAGTAATTTACAGCACTGTTACATTTACACCTTTGAATAATAATCCAACAATTTGGACCTTCCGGTGAAATAATTATTCTGTTTACATCAGGTGAAAGAGCAACCTAACCATTATAACAAATTTAAATAAATATTAACACACAGAAGAAGGTGACTTTACAATAGAAAAAGGGGAGGGGTTTACTCAGTAAAATGACACAAGGGACGATGGCTTTATTTCATAAAGGCCAGAATCGAAACAAACCGGGGAAAATATAATGTAGGCCTTTAACAATCTTTAACAAGGGGCAAAATTTAGTAAAAGGCGGGAAACATTACTGCCATCGGGATGCCTTTTAAAATCCCGATGCACAGGAGAAACGGGCATGGCACAAAAACTAAATACAGACCCAAAATAATTGAAGAAACACGAAACTAAAAATGACTTACCAGACCGCGACACATCAGGTTTGCAAGCAGGCACAGGGGAGAAGAGAAAGATACAGACGCCATCATTATAGCTTGATGACGCCGACTACTTAGGCTATTACTAAGAAACCCCCCAGCAACTCAAATAAACAGAAAACCCTTTAAATATTACTACCCAAGCAAAAGGAGACAGAACGTAAGGTTTCTACGAAGATTTTACCAAAAATACACTACCAAATCAATCAGAGAAACTACCAGCTACCAAGCGCAGAAAGAGGGGAAGGGAATTCTACAGTTACATAATTACTAAGTTAAAACACAAGAAAGATAAACTAAAAACCTGTTGCAAACCTGAAGGATACACTGGGACTACATTATCCCACGAACGAAAGCACAAATACCGAAGAAATTACTTATAAACAAACTAACGAAATGCAACTACGAAAACACGTCAATGCCGAAATAAACCATGCCCGTAACTGAAGCCAGAAAAGATAAACACTCGCTAAGAGGCTGTACCAAAGGATGAGGGGAGAGGCCAGCGGACCTACGCCCGCGAAAGCATATACAACAGAGAAGATCGCGCCATCCAGCGACCAAACTTAAAAACATGTACCATTACGCGCGAAAAATAAATACAAATCAAAATAATGGTACAATCACCACCCCCTAAACTAAAAACCAAGCATTTTAAATTTGAAGAAACACTTAAATAGAATGAGGGAAGAAGAGACTTTAACCAAAATACACATTGATCCTGGTGAAATAAAACAAATTAATGCAGATTACAATTAAAAGAACTGTCTGGTAGGAAAATGGGATAGCACAAAGCACACGAGTTCAGAAATCGAAGACATTGTTCAATTAGATGCTCTGAAATATTTCTTGACACTTCTCCATTACTTGTTTCACATGACAGCTAATACCAGCTACAACTGGACAGGCAGGGCAATGCTGGGATTGGACTAATCCCTTAAAATCCAAAACCAGCCAACTTACTGTCTCTGGCCAGGAGGCTGAAAATTGACTGCGTAGTCACAATTACTTAGAAGAGGAGGGGAGGGTCACAGTAATAATAGGTGGTGTCATACCTTGATTTGGTAGGCATCGCGTCCGGTCCCGCCTACCATATTGGTTGCACACTCACATTCACTGGTGACCATCTTCACTAAACCAGTCTGCAGCGACTCATGGTGAAATTTGACTGTTGGCTGACATTGCAGACGAGGATCTTCAAGATGATATTTTTCAGCTGAAAGACTGCGTCAGCTCAACCAGCACAGGAGGTAGTTATTTGGGTAACCCATTTCTTGATGGTGTGTGACTTATAGTTGTTTGTGAGTAAGTCCCCATCTCCATTTCAGAGCCGAGACATTGAGAGAAGCATGTGCATCACCATTTCCACCAGAAGTACAGGAGTTTACACTGAAACATTCCAATATCAAGTGGCAGAAAAAATATTCAAACAGGAAGGTCCCCCGTAGGGTCATACATAGTTACAGGTTCAAAATTAGAGCATTTTACAAGGACAGTTACTTTAAAATTGAAATTTAACTTTAACTTTCTGCAGTACTAAATGTTTACTTAAAGGAGAAATTAAATTAAAGGTCTTCCCTCAATCTATAAAACTGAAGAAGACAAAAGTTTTTGACATAGTATTAATTACAAAATTACCTTTAGTTTTATACCAATTTTAGTTATGTAGAAATTAATAACTCAAGTTTTAAAGTCCAAGACCAACTCTTACTACATTTATCTTCATTGAAGTTAAAAAAAAAATTTCATTATCTTACACCAATACTAGAAAAGATTTCATGTGGGACCTCAGACTTCAAAGTGGCTGAAACACAGGTATAAAATTAAACACCAATACACATAAATTACAAAGGTTTACCCAGTTGGCCCAAATCTATTACCCCAAGCAGTTCAGTGGATCAAAAACTGACGAGCTACAACAAATTGCTGGACTTATTCTTTACTATATGAATTCTGTATACTACTGCTAGGTGAGCTAGCTAGAAACTTGAACAGAAAATCTGACAAGATTAATTAAACTTAAACATGCCTGAATTACTACCTCAATCACTTTGTCTACTTCTGTCAACATAACCTCTATTCACATACACAATGGAACGCAGTCATCTGGTGGCTATAGTACAATCTGCTCAAGTCGCTTCCACTGAAAAGAAATGAACCCTTCCCTTTGGCTACACCTACCCATAGTACATCCAACTTGGATGCACCAGCAAACGCCACACTTAGCCAGTACTTTGCAGAGGCCAGCAACAGCATACCCCGCTGAGCTCCTCACCTTTTCCCCAGGCAAACGGGACTGAAAACCCCACCAAGGAAAGAGAACACAATTCTATCATAGAGACAACAATGACAAACAATTACAGAGCCTAAATACATGACGCTGCACTCAAATTACATTACAATTCATAAATTCAGGACTAACTGCATCTATTTCATTATTTATTTTGACACTATCGGGACAGTAAACTAATCTGACCAATCGAGTGTGAAAAACCCAGCAGCGGCCGAACAACTAGGCTTCACAGGCGAACAGCAGATAATTAATTGACACTATTCTTGAAGTTAAAATTCAACAATTACAAGGTCTAGGCCTTCAAATTACTATCTAACCTACACATTTATTCAGTCACATAAATCTCACAACTAACCTACCCACTGTACAAAAATTTACATCCTAACCTCACTACTGTAGGCTACTATATACAAACTATATACAATAAACACATCACAGCTTCTAGACAACCAGCAGAAGCCTTGACCCACCAGCAACAAACAACATGTCCCCTCCTGGTACCTGGAGAGTCCATGAAGCTCTCAGCTTTAACAGACCGGTCAAAACTCCCACCAAATAGTCACTACTCCATGAGCCTGAACCTACTAACTTTCACACCTACACAAACACATCTTTTGTTTAAAAGTCAAATTCGGGAATAATGAATACAACTAGTCTATTCTTGGTCGTTACTAACCTCACTTCTACAAGCTTTTTCACTATCATCTGTTTAAACTAGTCGAAGGTAGCAAAATAAATAAGATGGAGAAAACTCACCAAGCCAGAGTTGATCCACTGAAGCATTTACAACAATTCAAAGAACTTCTTTTATGAGTCACCCACTATCAGCTGATGTAACAAAAGGCCAAAGTATCACTCCTCTAAACATCACAACACAGGTGTCAGAAAAGCTTGCAATCAGGACCCCAACCAGCACACCCGGTCACCACATGAAATCACAGTTACAACCAGTTATACCCAATTCATAAAATTTCTTTCAGTACATAGTTTCTCTTTTTTTATAAATACCATACAAATTAAAATGAATGCTGGAAAAAATGATTATATTATCAGCTTGAAATAAACGGTGTTTAAATACTTCTAGTGTCTGAAATACAATCTTTCATTAGTACAAAAATTAGGCCTAGGCTATCAGTAGATTGAACCAAGAACCTTTACAAACTGAAACATTAATTAAGTTAAACTGTTAATGGAAGGAACAAAACAACAGAGAATCGTGGACATAACCACGCTCGGGCGTTACCAATTGCAACCCCGCCCTAAGGGATGAAATGTGTTGAACCAAGAACCTTTACAAACTGAAACATTAATTAAGTTAAACTGTTAATGGAAGGAACAAAACAACAGAGAATCGTGGACATAACCACGCTCTGCTATTAATTGCAACCCCGCCCTAAGGGATGAAATGTGTGGAAGGAAGCTTGGGAAACCAACCCCAGGGAAGTTAGCCTATTCCCTGAAAACGGGCCCACCCATAGGTATAGTAGGACATCCCGGAGGGGGCACAAAACAGAATGTAAAAGTTCCTGATTAAAAAACAATAACAGATAATATATAATTTAGAACCAGATTTTTACAAGACAAAGGAAATTACAAAATTAGTATAGCCTGAAATAGAAAAACAATAGTAATTTACAGCACTGTTACATTTACACCTTTGAATAATAATCCAACAATTTGGACCTTCCGGTGAAATAATTATTCTGTTTACATCAGGTGAAAGAGCAACCTAACCATTATAACAAATTTAAATAAATATTAACACACAGAAGAAGGTGACTTTACAATAGAAAAAGGGGAGGGGTTTACTCAGTAAAATGACACAAGGGACGATGGCTTTATTTCATAAAGGCCAGAATCGAAACAAACCGGGGAAAATATAATGTAGGCCTTTAACAATCTTTAACAAGGGGCAAAATTTAGTAAAAGGCGGGAAACATTACTGCCATCGGGATGCCTTTTAAAATCCCGATGCACAGGAGAAACGGGCATGGCACAAAAACTAAATACAGACCCAAAATAATTGAAGAAACACGAAACTAAAAATGACTTACCAGACCGCGACACATCAGGTTTGCAAGCAGGCACAGGGGAGAAGAGAAAGATACAGACGCCATCATTATAGCTTGATGACGCCGACTACTTAGGCTATTACTAAGAAACCCCCCAGCAACTCAAATAAACAGAAAACCCTTTAAATATTACTACCCAAGCAAAAGGAGACAGAACGTAAGGTTTCTACGAAGATTTTACCAAAAATACACTACCAAATCAATCAGAGAAACTACCAGCTACCAAGCGCAGAAAGAGGGGAAGGGAATTCTACAGTTACATAATTACTAAGTTAAAACACAAGAAAGATAAACTAAAAACCTGTTGCAAACCTGAAGGATACACTGGGACTACATTATCCCACGAACGAAAGCACAAATACCGAAGAAATTACTTATAAACAAACTAACGAAATGCAACTACGAAAACACGTCAATGCCGAAATAAACC
Source organism: Ectobius pallidus (assembly GCA_964059195.1). Lineage (NCBI taxonomy): Eukaryota > Metazoa > Arthropoda > Insecta > Blattodea > Ectobiidae > Ectobius > Ectobius pallidus. The sequence continues at coordinate 48,910,694 of CAXKWD010000008.1, forward strand.
ATGCCCGTAACTGAAGCCAGAAAAGATAAACACTCGCTAAGAGGCTGTACCAAAGGATGAGGGGAGAGGCCAGCGGACCTACGCCCGCGAAAGCATATACAACAGAGAAGATCGCGCCATCCAGCGACCAAACTTAAAAACATGTACCATTACGCGCGAAAAATAAATACAAATCAAAATAATGGTACAATCACCACCCCCTAAACTAAAAACCGAGCATTTTAAATTTGAAGAAACACTTAAATAGAATGAGGGAAGAAGAGACTTTAACCAAAATACACATTGATCCTGGTGAAATAAAACAAATTAATGCAGATTACAATTAAAAGAACTGTCTGGTAGGAAAATGGGATAGCACAAAGCACACGAGTTCAGAAATCGAAGACATTGTTCAATTAGATGCTCTGAAATATTTCTTGACACTTCTCCATTACTTGTTTCACATGACAGCTAATACCAGCTACAACTGGACAGGCAGGGCAATGCTGGGATTGGACTAATCCCTTAAAATCCAAAACCAGCCAACTTACTGTCTCTGGCCAGGAGGCTGAAAATTGACTGCGTAGTCACAATTACTTAGAAGAGGAGGGGAGGGTCACAGTAATAATAGGTGGTGTCATACCTTGATTTGGTAGGCATCGCGTCCGGTCCCGCCTACCATATTGGTTGCACACTCACATTCACTGGTGACCATCTTCACTAAACCAGTCTGCAGCGACTCATGGTGAAATTTGACTGTTGGCTGACATTGCAGACGAGGATCTTCAAGATGATATTTTTCAGCTGAAAGACTGCGTCAGCTCAACCAGCACAGGAGGTAGTTATTTGGGTAACCCATTTCTTGATGGTGTGTGACTTATAGTTGTTTGTGAGTAAGTCCCCATCTCCATTTCAGAGCCGAGACATTGAGAGAAGCATGTGCATCACCATTTCCACCAGAAGTACAGGAGTTTACACTGAAACATTCCAATATCAAGTGGCAGAAAAAATATTCAAACAGGAAGGTCCCCCGTAGGGTCATACATAGTTACAGGTTCAAAATTAGAGCATTTTACAAGGACAGTTACTTTAAAATTGAAATTTAACTTTAACTTTCTGCAGTACTAAATGTTTACTTAAAGGAGAAATTAAATTAAAGGTCTTCCCTCAATCTATAAAACTGAAGAAGACAAAAGTTTTTGACATAGTATTAATTACAAAATTACCTTTAGTTTTATACCAATTTTAGTTATGTAGAAATTAATAACTCAAGTTTTAAAGTCCAAGACCAACTCTTACTACATTTATCTTCATTGAAGTTAAAAAAAAATTTCATTATCTTACACCAATACTAGAAAAGATTTCATGTGGGACCTCAGACTTCAAAGTGGCTGAAACACAGGTATAAAATTAAACACCAATACACATAAATTACAAAGGTTTACCCAGTTGGCCCAAATCTATTACCCCAAGCAGTTCAGTGGATCAAAAACTGACGAGCTACAACAAATTGCTGGACTTATTCTTTACTATATGAATTCTGTATACTACTGCTAGGTGAGCTAGCTAGAAACTTGAACAGAAAATCTGACAAGATTAATTAAACTTAAACATGCCTGAATTACTACCTCAATCACTTTGTCTACTTCTGTCAACATAACCTCTATTCACATACACAATGGAACGCAGTCATCTGGTGGCTATAGTACAATCTGCTCAAGTCGCTTCCACTGAAAAGAAATGAACCCTTCCCTTTGGCTACACCTACCCATAGTACATCCAACTTGGATGCACCAGCAAACGCCACACTTAGCCAGTACTTTGCAGAGGCCAGCAACAGCATACCCCGCTGAGCTCCTCACCTTTTCCCCAGGCAAACGGGACTGAAAACCCCACCAAGGAAAGAGAACACAATTCTATCATAGAGACAACAATGACAAACAATTACAGAGCCTAAATACACGACGCTGCACTCAAATTACATTACAATTCATAAATTCAGGACTAACTGCATCTATTTCATTATTTATTTTGACACTATCGGGACAGTAAACTAATCTGACCAATCGAGTGTGAAAAACCCAGCAGCGGCCGAACAACTAGGCTTCACAGGCGAACAGCAGATAATTAATTGACACTATTCTTGAAGTTAAAATTCAACAATTACAAGGTCTAGGCCTTCAAATTACTATCTAACCTACACATTTATTCAGTCACATAAATCTCACAACTAACCTACCCACTGTACAAAAATTTACATCCTAACCTCACTACTGTAGGCTACTATATACAAACTATATACAATAAACACATCACAGCTTCTAGACAACCAGCAGAAGCCTTGACCCACCAGCAACAAACAACATGTCCCCTCCTGGTACCTGGAGAGTCCATGAAGCTCTCAGCTTTAACAGACCGGTCAAAACTCCCACCAAATAGTCACTACTCCATGAGCCTGAACCTACTAACTTTCACACCTACACAAACACATCTTTTGTTTAAAAGTCAAATTCGGGAATAATGAATACAACTAGTCTATTCTTGGTCGTTACTAACCTCACTTCTACAAGCTTTTTCACTATCATCTGTTTAAACTAGTCGAAGGTAGCAAAATAAATAAGATGGAGAAAACTCACCAAGCCAGAGTTGATCCACTGAAGCATTTACAACAATTCAAAGAACTTCTTTTATGAGTCACCCACTATCAGCTGATGTAACAAAAGGCCAAAGTATCACTCCTCTAAACATCACAACACAGGTGTCAGAAAAGCTTGCAATCAGGACCCCAACCAGCACACCCGGTCACCACATGAAATCACAGTTACAACCAGTTATACCCAATTCATAAAATTTCTTTCAGTACATAGTTTCTCTTTTTTTATAAATACCATACAAATTAAAATGAATGCTGGAAAAAATGATTATATTATCAGCTTGAAATAAACGGTGTTTAAATACTTCTAGTGTCTGAAATACAATCTTTCATTAGTACAAAAATTAGGCCTAGGCTATCAGTAGATTGAACCAAGAACCTTTACAAACTGAAACATTAATTAAGTTAAACTGTTAATGGAAGGAACAAAACAACAGAGAATCGTGGACATAACCACGCTCGGGCGTTACCAACTGCAACCCCGCCCTAAGGGATGAAATGTGTTGAACCAAGAACCTTTACAAACTGAAACATTAATTAAGTTAAACTGTTAATGGAAGGAACAAAACAACAGAGAATCGTGGACATAACCACGCTCTGCTATTAATTGCAACCCCGCCCTAAGGGATGAAATGTGTGGAAGGAAGCTTGGGAAACCAACCCCAGGGAAGTTAGCCTATTCCCTGAAAACGGGCCCACCCATAGGTATAGTAGGACATCCCGGAGGGGGCACAAAACAGAATGTAAAAGTTCCTGATTAAAAAACAATAACAGATAATATATAATTTAGAACCAGATTTTTACAAGACAAAGGAAATTACAAAATTAGTATAGCCTGAAATAGAAAAACAATAGTAATTTACAGCACTGTTACATTTACACCTTTGAATAATAATCCAACAATTTGGACCTTCCGGTGAAATAATTATTCTGTTTACATCAGGTGAAAGAGCAACCTAACCATTATAACAAATTTAAATAAATATTAACACACAGAAGAAGGTGACTTTACAATAGAAAAAGGGGAGGGGTTTACTCAGTAAAATGACACAAGGGACGATGGCTTTATTTCATAAAGGCCAGAATCGAAACAAACCGGGGAAAATATAATGTAGGCCTTTAACAATCTTTAACAAGGGGCAAAATTTAGTAAAAGGCGGGAAACATTACTGCCATCGGGATGCCTTTTAAAATCCCGATGCACAGGAGAAACGGGCATGGCACAAAAACTAAATACAGACCCAAAATAATTGAAGAAACACGAAACTAAAAATGACTTACCAGACCGCGACACATCAGGTTTGCAAGCAGGCACAGGGGAGAAGAGAAAGATACAGACGCCATCATTATAGCTTGATGACGCCGACTACTTAGGCTATTACTAAGAAACCCCCCAGCAACTCAAATAAACAGAAAACCCTTTAAATATTACTACCCAAGCAAAAGGAGACAGAACGTAAGGTTTCTACGAAGATTTTACCAAAAATACACTACCAAATCAATCAGAGAAACTACCAGCTACCAAGCGCAGAAAGAGGGGAAGGGAATTCTACAGTTACATAATTACTAAGTTAAAACACAAGAAAGATAAACTAAAAACCTGTTGCAAACCTGAAGGATACACTGGGACTACATTATCCCACGAACGAAAGCACAAATACCGAAGAAATTACTTATAAACAAACTAACGAAATGCAACTACGAAAACACGTCAATGCCGAAATAAACCATGCCCGTAACTGAAGCCAGAAAAGATAAACACTCGCTAAGAGGCTGTACCAAAGGATGAGGGGAGAGGCCAGCGGACCTACGCCCGCGAAAGCATATACAACAGAGAAGATCGCGCCATCCAGCGACCAAACTTAAAAACATGTACCATTACGCGCGAAAAATAAATACAAATCAAAATAATGGTACAATATGAAATAGTGAAATTCTCTACAACAACAATCCTTGCTAAAAATTTTTAAGAGTGGTTTATCATAATTAACACCACAATAGTTTAAGTGTCCTGTTAAAGAAAATCTTTTCCTTTCAAAGAGTGGGCAATCAAAAAGTAGATGTTCTACGGTCTGGTTTTCTTTACAAATACATAAATAACCATTCTCCCTTATAATATTAAACCTTTCAAAGTAAGAGCCAAAAATTCCATGACCTGACAAGAATTGTGTTAATACAAATTCAGGTTCAATTTTGCTTTGAAGTCGGGATTCAATATTTGGAAAAAATAATTCTTTTGTAACTGTTCCTTTAACACTAGATAGCCACTGATTGTTCCACCTAGTCTTAATGAGATCTCACATCTTTCTTCGTGCATAAGAGTAAGGACAAAGAGAGTAGCTATAATTTAGACTCGAAACTGCGGCTGATTTGGCAGCAGCATCGGCTCTCTCGTTACCGGCAACTCCATGATGGCCTCTCACCCATGTTAAGCAAATATGTCGTGTGTATGATAGTAAAACATTCCTAATTTCCATTGCCATCGGATTTCGATTATTTCTATTGTTTATACACTTCAGTGCCGTCTGGGAATCACTATATAAACAGCAGCTAGAATCATAAAGTTTGGCCCAAATTATAGCCTCTTTAATTGCGAATAATTCGGCTTGTACTATTGAGCATTCTGGTGAAAGTAGATTCATCTGTGAGTGGATTTCCTGGCCATTTAGGAAGCATATGAAGGCACATCCAACTTGATCCGGTTTTCCTTCTTTAGATATTTTAGATCCGTCAGTGAAGATTTGGAGCTCATGATGTCTAAAACAACTGTCGAAATTTACAAAGTTGGGGACTGCAGATGGGTGTCCAGTTGTTGTAAAATTTGCTGGTTTCTCAATTTGTAGCTGCAGAGTTGGATCATCATAAGTATATCCCTTCCGGAGTAGTGTTAGTTCTGCCTTGGCTATACCAGTTAAATATAAAGGTTCAATGCCTGCGATAACCAAAGCTGCTTCAGTTGATGTGGTTCTGTATGCCTTGATGATTCGCAGAACAAAGCCTCGCTGTATTCGTGCCAAAATGTTTTCAACCCAACGTTTTGTAAAATAGTTTCTAAAGACAGAAGCACAATATAATACTGAAGGTTCAATTACTCCTCTGTAGATGATCTTCAAAACACTAGAACTTAATCCCCATGTAGGTCGAGAAGCAAAGGCTAGTCGATTCAGTAAGGTATTAGATTTTGCCATTATGAATTGAAAATGTTGTCTAAAAGTGAGTTTTTTATCAAGGATAACGCCTCGATATGTGATCTGGTCTTGTACTTGAATGTACTCTTGATTCATTTTTATGATAGGTGAAGCAAGTTGGCGCCTCTTCGTGATCATCATAGCTGTTGTCTTTTGTGGATTAAACTGGAGTTTATTTTTACATCCCCATTTGTATAGTAAATCTAATGCGGAATTAGTGATTGAGGTCAATATTTGTGTTGTTTTTGCTGTACACATTAGTAAAGCACCATCAGCATAAGCAAATAGCTGACATCCTTCAGGAAGTGTTTCTTCAAGCATATTGTCATACAGAATATTCCAGAAGGTTGGGCTGCAGACGGAACCTTGTGGACAACCCTTGGTGATATTCTTCGTGACAGTGGCATTGTTAATTTGTAGTTGAATCTTTCGTCCACTAAAATAGCTCTGTGTTAGAATGTATAAATTACGAGGACACTTCTTCCTTTTTAACTGATGCAAAATTTTTGGCCACCACGCATTATCAAAGGCCCCGGTGATGTCTAAAGAAACTATTATTCCTATTCCTTTACTATCAAAAACATTTTGTGCCCATTTTGTAACCGCTAGTACAGCATCTTCTGTTGATTTCCCTGGGGTAAAGCCAAATTGGTTATTGTGTATTAAGTTGTTTTTATACAGGTGGTATCTGAGTCTATCATTCAAGAGTTTTTCTAAGATCTTTCCCATAACAGGTAAAAGAGAGCTTTAATTACAAATAAAATTACTATGTATGAATAATAAATTTCTTAAGTAATTCATATTAATATTAATCTTGTAATACATTGTTCTTTTCTTGTATTACCGTATTTTACTCATTTAACTTAAAATCTGAATATTTAAATTCATCTTGTGATAACAAAATGTTTGGAAAAATTATTTAATTAAATCCTTTATCAACACTCTATACACTCATGATACTCTATACAACAAAAATCATTTAACATAACTGAAGGGATAATATCCAAATAAAAATTGTAATATACCTTTTCGGATTACATTTTAAATTTGTTTAACATGCTTTTACATTCACATTTCCCTTTTCGGATTACATCTTAAATTTGTTTAACTTGCTTTTACATTCACATATCCCTTTTCGGATGACATATTAAATTGTTTAACATGCTTTTTCAGCTAAACCAATAACAAACAAAAAAAAAACTTTATTACGCATTTTGGCACGAACCTGTTACACAAAGTTTCGTCCTTCCATTCTCATAATGGTCCTACCCTTATAAGATACATTTTTATTTCTTTGTTCCTTTTGAACAACAACCTGGTTACACCTTACTCTAGTGTACCTAATTCCTTTCTTTGTTTCTTTTGAACAACATCATGGTTACACTTTCACGCTAGTGTACCTAATTTCTTTCCTTGTTCCTCTTAAACAACAACATGGTTACACTTTTGCACTAGTGTACCTAATTTCTTTCTTTGTTCTTCTTGAACAACAGCATGGTTACACTTTTTCCCTAGTGTACCTAATTTTTCTTTTCTTTAATGAACAACATGGTTACACTTTCTTGCATCACTATGGGAAAAGGAATTATCTGATACATTTAATATCTGTCTTTTAATAACAATGACACTCGTACTACGTAAGCCAATAATTTATCTTGTGTGTATATTCTCGCTCTAAAATTTTCATTGATTGACTAACTGTAAAGGATAAATGGTATAAGTTTGTCTTTTTTATTTGCTCCAATAATGTATAAATTTTACCGTATGTCAAAATTTGCGGTCAAATTATTCTACTTTGTGCTGATAAATATGTATCTATCATTAACTTATAACATTTCAGACATTTGTTAATGTTTGTCTTATGTGGTTATTTACAATATTTAAAACTTCTATTTCATAAGTATTTTGCTTTATTTTACCTATTATATACGTTGAAATATTATTCAATTTTTCTCCTAACTTTTAATCATATTCAAATAATTGAAATACTGTGGTGTTTAATGTTCTTAAATATTCTTTACAACAGTAATTTGTCCTTGATTTATTTTTAAAATGTCTATTTCGTTATTTTGTATTTTATCAATTTGAACTTGGTAATTAGCTAATTCTGAGTCCGTAGCTGTTCCAAATAAAATTCTTGATATATCTCCTACGAATGAAAATGGCTGCAACTTTTATCCTTTGTTTGTTATAATTAATATTTCACATTTCTTGAAATATTGAACATCTTTATTTTATTTATTTTATTTATTTATTTATTTATTTGAAATGCCCATGGATACAATCCCTGAGCATCATGCTCACATTGGGACATGGCAATGGTACAAGTTTGATACAATGCAAGTAACTTATACATATGATACCTGTTTACAATATAATATGAAACAAAGATTCCAATACAATGATATCTAATTTACAAAACATTTACAAACATACATGGCTATTATAGAACATTCTAAATTTTTACTAACATTCTTTACCAATCTATAGCTTATCATAGTTGGCTGCTATTTACACTAAGAGATAAATTTTCTCTAGCAGTATAGAATATTACGATGTTAAATCACAGTTATAGTTACAGTCCATTAATTCCATCTTACATATCGGTATGGGGGATAGTATAATACCAAGTAACACTGACTCGTTTCATGTTAAAAATAATCTAAGAAATAACACAATCTGTTAAAATATACAAATTCTTTTCTTTCAGCTGAGCACAATATATACTTAATCCTTGTATATTTTCCCATAATTGATGTATTTGACTTGTGTCAATATATCTTACGATTTCCCATTGAAGTGGTGTGAACCATACTTCACCTACTTTGTCAAAGTGTATAGGCCCTACCTGCATTTCCTGGTAATGGTGATACCTATAGATCTCTCTCGTCTACTTTCATTTCCATGTAAACTTTTGTTACAATTATACAAAGCAATATTACCTTAATAATCAACATCCTGATTATTATACACAATTGACCCGAGGTCGTTAACCTTTCTTGTACCTTACAATATTCCTTGTGTAACACTTACACAACCTTCACTTTTAAGGTTATAGATACTTCACCTGTATCTTTACAATATACCTTGTTACCTTGTGTTTCACTTACACAACTAACCTTCACTTTAAGGTTTTAGATACTTCACCTGTATCTTTACAATAGGCCTATGCTTTGTTACCTTGTGTTTCATTTACACAACTAACTTCACTTTAAGGTTATAGATACTTCACCTGTATCTTTACAATATGCTTTGTTACCTTGTGTTTCATTTACACAACTAACCTTCACTTTAAGGTTATAGATACTTCACCTGTATCTTTATAACATACCTTGTTACCTTGTGTTTCACTTACACAACATTCACTAGATACTTCACTTGTATCTTTTCAATTTGCCTTGTGTTTCACTTACACAACATTCACTATATACTTCACTTGTATCTTTACAATTTACCTTGTTACCTTGTGTTTCACTCACACAACATTCATTAGATACTTCACTTGTATCTTTACAATTTACCTTGTGTATTACTCACACAACCGACTCGAAGTCGCTAACCTTCTGTTTAAGGTTATTTTGTATACCTCACTTGTATACCTTCTATAGATACCTCACTCGTATCACTCATGTGGTCACAGCTTTTCCTTTAGTCTAGCCCCAACGTCAACCTACACCATGAGGTTGAGTTCGTCAACCTAACACATAAGGTTGCGTTCTATTAACATGGTTTCGAACCATTTTTCTTCCGTTAGTGCCAACCTTGACCAATATCACATTGGTCCCTTTTTTATTTATTTATTTATTTATTTCGTAGGGCCCTACTCACAAGGATTTAACTTCTTTCGTTGATATTACGAACACCCACATAGTCACCTATTGTTTACACAGGGTTTACCTTACCCTTCTGTTGACTCACTTCAACAGTTTTCCTCTTAGAATCCTTTAGATTCTCCCTAGCTTCTTCCCATGTCCTTCTAAACTTCTGTTTGATATTGATTACATAATCCTCATAACAGTATGATACCTGAACTTGTATTTGAAGTGTACCTGGTAGGTTAGGTTTTCTACCATACAAAATTTCTTACAGTGTATATTTTAACTTTGGGTGAGGTGTAGGGTTATAATTAAATATCGCAAAAGCGACCCATCTTGCTTGTCTTTACAAAAACATCTTAAATGTTCCACTATCACTTTATGTGATCTTTCCAAACTACTGTTGGATTCTGAATAATATACACTTAATATTAATTTTTCTTATTTTCAGCAATTTACATAATCTATTCATTAAATCACTCATTAACTGTGTTCCGTAATATCATTTCATTTACTAATACTTTGGGTACCGTTTCAGCTGTCTGGTCTGCCATTAATATTTATACCATATATGTACTTAAATTATCTTGACACGTAAATAAATACTTGTTACTGTGTTCTGACATCGGAAAATGTCCAATGATGCCTAACGCTAATTTATCCCATGGTTCCACACTAATGTCTGTTTCTTCAAATGGTAACTTTACGTTATTTCTGACCTGTTTATTTAATTAAAACATTTGACATTTCCTCATATATTCTTCTATGTCTTTAAATGCATTAAACCAAATATAATTTAATCCTTTCATATGTTTTTTAAATTCACTGGTGCCCTCCTATTGGATACTCATGCATTTCTTTTAAAATGCATTGCCTACATTACAATGGTATTTCATTTACCTGCTTTGCTTGACAACGTGTTATCACGTTCATCACTGGATACCTGCTTTATGCTCTACATCATAGTCATACTCTTCTAACGCAATGCGCCATCGCATAATCCTTGAACCCGGATCTTTATCATTCAAATAATTTTAACCCTCGCAAATGCGCACTTCTTTTTGTGCACTCGAGCGGTGCATATATTGCCCAAGTTAAACAATTTCGTGTTTATAAGTGGTCACGATTTAGCGACGTGACATTCCACCCTTTCTCTCCCCGCAAAAAAAGTTTGCTTTTAACATGGAACATTTTTTTGTAATACAAAGTTTTTTTCTTTGTTTAGGCTGGGACGATTGTTTGACAGACTTGAAATCTTCTTTAACTTCTTCACTTGTCGATTTATGAATTCTTAGTTAATTACACAAAGTTTGAAAGTTTTCTAATATTTTGACAAACAGTTTCCAAGTTATGTCTGATTCAACAGACGTATCTGTGTTATTTAAAACTATCACCTTATGATCAAAAAGTTATCGTGTAAGGAATACATCCAGTGGAGCTGTATTCATATATACTAAGTAAAACAAACAATCATTATTGTTAATACACAATGAGTTTTCCTCTTCAATAATACCTAATTCACAAAACACTTCAAGAGTTGCTCTACTGGTTGCTTTCCTCAAAGCTTTACACACATATTTTGGTACAATAAGGCAATTACATAACATACAATTAAACATATACCATACACATCATTTAAACTATTATTCAACGCTCAATGTGGGGCTCGAACCCACGAAGGTTCTTTAGTTATTATTCCCTTCTACCTAACCGTCAACTTAGGAAACTGTACTATTCAAACTTTTCTTTTTCAATTTTTTTATTTCTTTCTCTAAAAACACATGGCGCACATGTTGACTCTTTTCAATTACAAATGACTCTTTTCGAGTACAAACCCACACATTATGGTCACCATTTAAATATATTTCTACAAAAGTTAAAGGATCACCTTTATAACTTCTCCTACAGTACGTGATTTATTTTTATGATAAGCTATTTCTTTTTTTAAAAACCAAGGCCCCATGTTATAGGCGCCACTTAAAAATATGTGAGGGACTTACTAACAATAAAAATATGTGACGTGATATTCCAATTCTTCGGAGAATAAACTTTAATTTACTTAACTTGTTCCTATCTTACGATCATACGGCAATGACCAAGTTCAGTGATTACGTAACTACACCTGTCTTTTCTACCACAAGATATAACAAGTGCACTTTGGCATTCCAATACAATTTAAATAACAACACCATACTTCACCATACTTCACCATACTTCACCAAACTTCTTCACCATAAATCGCTGACAGATTTCTCTTCTATTTGTGGAAATATTTATTTGTTAAGGGTGCCATCCACAAAACACAATCTAATCCATCCACTGATGTTTTATTATCATTAATTATTTCTTCTTCAGAAGTGCATTGAGGGGGTTACAACTTCTGTAATTATAACTTAAGTCCTTTCACATACTTTAGGCCTTTCGACTAGCTTTCAACAGTGGGGAATGAGATGGGTTCTAGTATTTTAAGTGGGTTACAATACACATACTATGAAGAGAATACGCCAAAGCTTTATGTCAACACAATTCAAAATATTTTTATTATAATTCAAAAATCAATCTTGTTGCTTCTTTACAGTTTCCACTTTTAGTTTACAATAGCATTTTATTTCTTCAGTAACCGCCTTAAACTGATAGAATTATTACATGTGTATGATATTTTTTTATTACCAATATCAACATTTACACAACTGAACAACTGAAATTTCCCTTTAATATTAATTATACTCTCTTTTAATCTACTGGTTAAAATAAGTTATTTTATTTATCTCATTTATTTCATTTATAATAACTTTTCATAAGAACTATTAGTTTCTTTCTTTTTCTTTCTTTTTCCTTTCCTTTCATAACCTTTTCTTCCCTAAAGCAAAATTTCACGTTTACCCCTTTCAATTCCCTTTTAACTTAGTTCGATCTATATTCAAACTCTACTGTCAGAATTTCATTTTACCTATTCCTCAAATTTTATCTTTTACTTCTTAAGCCACTATGCTTTTAGACTTTACTGTACTTTATTCAAGTACACTTCTCTTCCAAAATTATTCAACTAACTTTAACTCTTTTCTCTTTTAGGTTAAAATATTAACCACAATCATCTTACTATTATTATGTGCAATATCATACATCATACATCACTTCCTCGGTCTCCCTTATTCTTTTTACTTTGATGAGGTGCAAAGCATCGCATACATAAATTAACAAATAGCATCTGTAACCTAACATTTGGATATTACTACATTTTTGGGAGCATAACACTTACTCAATCTCCCAGTCCTTTGCTTACGATAGGGCGCCTAAGCTTGCCGACTATCGTAATTTATGCTACTCACTAACACATGTCTTTTCATTACATCTACTTCAATTTTGAAATTTAGTTCTTACAATATTTTTGGGAGTATGACACTTATTTGATCTCCCAGTCCTTTGCTTACGATAGGGCGTCTAAGCTCGCCGACTATCTTAATTTATTAATTCATTTTACTTAAGATTCTACTCTTTTTCCTCTTTTTGGTTTTGTGAAAATTTATGTTTCTGAATTCCCATATGAGTACCGTTACGAAACTATTCCTCACCCTAGACAACTTTTCTTATTTTTTTCTATTTAAACTTTCTCTCTAACCTAACTTCTTGTTAAGCTAACTCTTCCTTCTTTTGAACCTGGAATACTATAATCTGCAATTCTATCTAATCATCAAAGTGAATTTACTTATTTTTCTTTCGTTGTACATACTATAAATCAATCTTTATACAAATCTATTCTAACTTTACCTGTCCATTTATCATTCCTACATATTTCAAGATAATCCGTTACATCAGTCATAACTTCAAAATATATTGAAATACAGTTATAGTTCAAAAACTATCATTTCAAAATGTCTTAATATAACAACCGAGAATACTTAACAGAAAGTAATCCAGCAATGTTTTCCACCATTCTTCTTCAATCCTTCTTCTGTCAGTGTCCATCTCCTAATGGGTCATTCCACGAAAATAGGGACAAAAGTGTCAATTTTCAAATTCATTATTTGAAATAAAACTTCAACATTTTCTGAAAGTATATTAAATGAACTTTCACGAGAATGATAAATTTTTCCCATACATCGCGTCATTTCTTTAATTTTGCACGATTTAGTGGCATCATTGTTAGTGCTTGTGCAGCTGTGCTAAAAGTGATTATTTATTGCTTAAAATAATTTGGGATTAGAGATCTTTAATAATCAGAAACCATTGTAAACAGAAAGATCAAAACCTAAGGTAAGTTTTGAGAAAATTACAATTGAATATTACATGCACACTTACCCTATAATTTACAATAGTTACAACCATGCGAAATGTAACGTGAGTTACGAAAATATCACATTTCTTAATATATATGTGTTAATAATGAACCTTATCTTCCAATAAGTTTAGCCATCTTAATAATCATTAATGAAGCTGATGATACTGTGAGAAATTGCTTACAATCCATACTTAATCTGACTCTTGATGATAAAAGCTGGTTACTGGCAAGTTTACCTATTAAGTTTGGAGGAGTTGGTGTGCGCAAGATCAACGATATTTGTATTCCTGCTTTCTTGGCTTCGGCTCATAGCGTTTCTGATTTTGTCAAATCTGTTCTTTTAAATCATGGTGATGAAATTGAGATCTGCCATTTGTCGGAGGCTATTGCAAGTTGGAGACTTTTAAACTCTGAACAGGATTTTCCGACTCATCCTGAGGTACAGAAGGAGTGGGATCATATAAACATCATACGTATACACCAACTTCTTGTTTCTTCTTCTCCTTCTGACCTTGATCAAGCACGTTTTCTTGCCATTCGTGAATACGAAGCTGGCTCCTGGCTGAGAGCTTTACCTTCATCTAACTTAGGTACCGGTACCCTAATGGATGATGTGCCTTTCAGGATCGCTGTAGGCTTGCGGCTTGGTAGTAAAATCTGTCATCCACACCTATGCCAGTGCGGCGCCAGAGTTGACCCTTACGGCCATCATGGGTTAAGCTGTCCGAAGAACGCAGGAAGGTTTTCCAGGCATTCCATGATCAACGACCTCATTAAAAGAGCCTTAGTCTCTGCTGGTGTCCCGACTATCTTGGAGCCAGTTGGCCTTAGTCGATCTGATGGCAAGAGACCCGACGGATTGACCTTGATCCCTTGGGTCAGGGGTAAATCACTTTTATGGGATGCAACCTGTGTCGACACACTAGCTTCATCACATTTGCCGGTCACCTGCAAAAATCCTGGCTCGGCTGCGATTTCTGCTGTATCTTTGAAGTTAAAGAAGTACTCTCACATAATTGACCAGTATCATTTTGTTGTGTTTGCTGTCGAGACACTTGGTACTTGGTGTGCAGAAGCGAAGGAGTTAACTTCAGAGATAGGTAGAAGACTTGCTACTGCAACAGGGGATCCTAGGGCAGGCGAATATTTGAGGCAACGTATCAGCATTGCCATACAAAGTGGGAATGCCACCAGTATCATGGGAACCTTTCCTCCATCTTCAGCCCTTGAGGAAATGTATTTCTTTTAATTATTGTTATTGTTATTGTAGTTCATAATTTATTGTATTTTTTTCCTTTAAAATTGTAAAAAAAAATATTAATGTAAATTCTCATTAAAAAAATAATCATTATTACTGCCATTTACAACTAAAGAGAACAATTGTAGCTATTACTAAAGAACCTATTATGAAATCTGAAAACCTGTAACGTGAGTTACGGTAACATGAGTTACATATATGTAACGTGAGTTATGTTTATACTCTTGTTGAAATACTGGTTTTTAAAGAAAAATCTACCTATTTCAATAGATACCATGTCATGACTTTCGAAAAATTCTTTTAATCTTTACATTTCATGTCTCCCTAAGTACGAAACCACTGCCTGTTCAAAAAAAAAAAAAATTGATATTTATATATATATATATATATATATCTTTACACGCTAGCAGCCGTAATTTTGAAGATATTTTAACCAAATTTTATTATGTTATTTCTAGGCCCAATAGTTCGGACAAGTTCGTCAATGAGCAGAATTGGCCCAAGGGGGTGGTTCGGGGGAGGGGGTTGAAATTTTGAAAAATTTATATCTCGGCCCCTATGAAGTATAGAGAGAAACTTTGTTTGAATAAATTAGAGTACAGTACTCCCTATGGAGTTCACAGTGACACCAACGATTCGGGGGTTTTGGGGGTACGAGTGGGGTGGGGGGATGGAAATTCGAAATTTTTTAAACCATGTCTTGTGGGGTATCGTTGAAAAGCTCTTGATGAGTAGGCCTACTCTACAAATCAATCGCTAGTTTCTCAATAGCTCTCATATAAGGCAAGATTTGAATGTTTGAAAAACAATAACACTTAAAAATATACCTCAGCCTGAAGGCCTGCCGAAAGGAATATGTGAGGACCAACTAAGGATAAAATTACCAATGTAATAGAGTTTGAAATATTAAAAATAATAGTTACACACCTTTTGCATGGCAAAATAAAAAATAATATAAATTTAAAACATAATAAACAACTCTCTTTTTATAAAAAAGATTTCAGATTTATTTATATTTCATATGGTGCTTTGTACACTTTGATATTGCTTTCGAAATCTACCTCAGCCTGTAGGCCTACCTAAAGGGAGTTTTATTCTTTGGTACATGGCTCTAACATAGATGAATCAGATCCAGATGTTCCAAGTGAAATTTGTTTGATGGGGGGAAGTGAAGTAATGTCTTCAAACATTGCAGTACGGAACATTTGTGGTAGTGAGATTCGAAGATAACAAGCATAATAGAAATTACAGATATGTTGCAATTCGTCATGCAAAATACTAGCAGTAGTGGGTTGCTTTTTAAAGCAATGAACAAGACACTCCGTTTGTGAAGTTATATCATGTTATATGCCTACACCGGCTGTTGAGATGAAAAGGAAACAGAGTGTAACTAAGCCTTCAAGTTGAAAAAAGTTAATGTAAAAGAACTGAAAAAGTAAAATAAAGTGATCCCTATTACAGGCCGTGAAGGCCCTTAAGGTTTCAGGAGTTTGATGCACCCAGATTTTTAGACATTCAGAACATGAAGGTGTAAGATTGTCAGCTGTACCCGCCCTAAGGGATTAGTGGAAGGAAAAATAGGTAAATCACCCCTGGAAAACTAACCTACAACAAAATGAGCCCATCCCAAAGGTCATGGTGAAAACCCAAGGTGGAACACAGGAAAAATACCTTGGTTTCTTCTAATAACCAATAATATTTAAAGTTAAAAAGATACAGAAATTAGTTAATTAATAACTAATATTTTACAAATATAAAATCTCTTACCCTGAAAATAAAACCCTATTTACATAGCCTAATCTTTTAAACAATACATTTGGAATCTATCTGGTTTGATAAATTATTAAAAGATAAAAATACAGCTTGACTTGGTCAATTACATGTATTTATTTCATTAAGCCATTGAAAAGGTATGAGTAATTTGCGTTGATATTTACAAATAAAACTGTGGGCCCAGAAATTTAGTTAACTCATTAAGTGAAATGAGACGAAAATTAACTGTTGAGAGCCGTCTCTAAACTCCCTTCAGCAGGATATCTGCGATGGCCCGGTAGAGAATGAGCAGCTGTATTAAATACTAATACGTCAATAAATTTTACATAATATGAAAGACAAAATGTACCGGTAATTAAGGAACAAACAGTTTGGGTTTGTATAAGAGCAAGGAAATAAATCAAGCAAGATGGCAACCAAATGGGCGTACCCACGCTAACGCCGAAAATAGAGAAGCGAGGTCAAAATTTCTATATAACTACACTAAGATCCACACAGGAATAAATAAAAAGGAGAAATACTGCCGGGAATAAAAATAACCACCCAATATGAGCACCTACTAAAGCCTACGCAATACTACAGCGAAGAACAAGAAAGGCCCCGCTATTGGCGCGAAATCCAGCAAAGCCTAATACATTTTCGGGTTTAGTTTCCCACTCTACTGGATTTCGGCACGCGATGTTCGGCGTTGGTATGCGGTCTCTGGCTTGCAGACCAACACTCCCATTGGCTCCCAATGACCTGGCATGTCATTGGTCTGTTCCATATGGTCCTGCAACCTCTACATAAAGCTAAATAATGCAAAACACTATCCACATTAGTTAAGTGCGCGAGCGGAGGCGGTAGCCGAAGCGAAGCGCCCTTGCATTTTAGAATAATGTACGATACAATGTTTGTCGGTTTCGAAAATGTGGCATATTATATCTTCCGGAGGGTTGTCTGACCATTATCACGTTGGCAGCTGATTCCAGCACCACGTGACCCATCGGCTTCTTCCCAGCATGCACCTGCGCTGTTTCTAGCAGCTGATTCTGTATTATTGTGATTCCAATCTGAGCGCAATTTTAGGTTAGTTTTTTGTGAACTTCTTACCGATTTTACCCATATTTAAAATATTCTCAGAAACAAAATGTGCCCTTATATGGATTCTAAAACTTCTGGAGAATAATATTACATGAAATTTTGCCGTTTTTACGTGAGTAAAAAACAAAGTTAACGAATCCAGTAGAATGGGAAACTAACCCCACATTTTCAATCCAAAATAAAGTACTTACCCAAATAAGCTTAAAGCAATAATACCTACAATCTCAAAATACAAACCCAAAGAGTTAATATAACAACCAAATATCAGAAGAGCTGCTAAAACCAATTAAACGGGCTCCAAAAAGGAACACGGTGACACAGCACAACTCTCTTTGTTTGGTCGCCATTGCAGATATAAACAGAAAACAGATGATATTTACAAAATGTCGGTAACACAGAGCAGACGGTGAATAGAAACAGTAAGCAGGCGCGCTCTATTGAGTACAAGGAGAAACACCAGCAGCAGACTATAATAGTAAAATTTGCTTCATAATATTTTGAGAGCAAAACACACTTCAGATATAATGTCAGAGCTTAAATAAATTAATGAATACTATAATATGTCCTAAAGCTAATAATTATCCTAATTATGATTAATAATTTTGTTAAATAATGCCTGAAACAGCACTCTCTGTTGGTGGCCAGCGGAACTACAGCTGCCCCCAGGGGTGCCACAAGAGCAAGTTCTACATTTACCTTTGTGTTACAGCACAATTCACCTGCCCCCTGACTTAAAACATCTGTTTTAATACACATATTAACAGAACAAAAGGAGCAAGACAAATCAATTATATTTGATGAAGGAATTGAGAGGAAAAGAAAAAAATAGAGTTGGAACAGTCTGGTAGGAAGATGGGAGACGCACAAAATATTTCTTGAAGATTATCACATGAATGTACTAGTCACATCTACGTCGGTCCCAACACCACAATATTGTATGGCATCAAACAGGAAGAGGTCCGCCACCCTAGTTTACAGAACTCTTATGAGGCTAACTTCGGAGTAAAGGCACTTGGGTCCCTTCACTGAGTTTCACACGCCGCTGGTTCTGGCCTGCAGGCAAGAAAACTTCCAGATTGAGGTACTAACAACAAAATAAGGAGGGGTCACAGAGAAAGGAGGTGTCATACCTTGATTTGGTAGGTATCGCGTCCGGTCCCACCTACCATAGTAATGCACTGACACTCACTCAAGATCGTCCCCGACAATTCTGGCACAGTGGTAAAATTTGGCTGTTGGCTGACATTGCAGACGAGGATCCTCAAGATGTTAATTTTCAGCTGAAAGACTGCGTCAGCTCAACCAGCACAGGAGGTAGTTTTTTGGGTATCCCATTTCTTGATGGTGTGTGACTTGTAGTTGTTTGTGAGTAAGTCCCCATCTCTACCAGCCGTCCAAGGACTCAAACTGTAACATATTCAAACGAAGCGGCAGAGAAAGAACCAAAGACAATTTTCCCCATAGGGGTATATAATGGTGTTTAGTTTAAGACAGAATAAATGATCCAAAAGGGGAGGTAACAAAATTCACTTAATTTTAAATAATGTTTAGGCAAGCTTCTAATTACAAATTTCCCTAAAATAACTGTTAACTAACATCTACAAACAAAATACCCTTTTTACTAAAATATAATTTGAAACCCATTATTGACATATTAATTTGCTGAACTGGTGAACCCACAATTGCATGTGATCAGCACAGGAGATCCGGAAGCTGAAACATACTTAAAGAGACACATGCAATTCATTTCCCTTTTAAGTGGGTAACATGAGTTTTAAAGGTATGTCCAGTGGATCGGTCCCTAACCAATACTGTGACTGGAGTGAGAAACTCTACAATAACAAACGGTCCTCTGAATTTCTGAGCTAACTTTGCTGTATATCTGGCAGCAGCATTACTGCGTGGGAAATTCTTTACGAAGACTTCATCTCCTACAGAAAACTTAACTTCACGCCTACCCTTATTGTGCCTTTGCATCCTCTTATTATGGGAAAGTTTAAGGTTGGCTGAAGCTCTTTTCCACATATCCTTCACCTTATGAGATTCTCTATGGTCAGGTAGAAGGTCATTAATCGACCAAAGATTGCACAAGGGATTATTTGGCCTGAAACCCAACATTAAGGATATAGGAGGGAACAAGTGCGCCTCATGCTTCGCAGTATTAAAAGCAAACTGAAGCCAATATAAATTGTTATCCCACGAAGAATGATCTTCAGAGTGATAAGCAATTAAAGCTGCTTTCAGGTTGCGCTTAAAACGCTCCACATGTGAGGCTTGGGGAAAATAAGGAGACGTAGTAATATGCCTAATGCCCAGATCAAAACAGAAATTATTAAATTTTGTTGAAACAAAATAGCTCGCATTATTCAACACAAGAGACCGTGGAAATCCGACGACAGCAAAGATCTTTTTCAGACATTCTATAGTAATGTTAGTATTGGAATCCCTGACGGGGAACATCCAAACAAACTTAGTGAATGAATCTACCGCGGTCAAAATATAGGTATTACCCGACTTTGATCGAGGGAACCTTCCTACATAATCAATGAATATTCTATCCATTGGGGCTTTAGGAATTTCAGATGCAAGGAAACCTACTTTGGTCATCTGTGCAGGCTTAGAACAGACACAAATCTGACAAGCCTTCACTCTGGCCCTCACATCGGCATCCATGCCTTTCCATAAGAAATATTCTCTGATCTTATTACGAGTTTTGTCAAAACCTAAGTGACCTCCAACTGGTGATTCATGAAAATACGCGAATACTATATCAACTAATGCGGAAGGCAAAATAATTTTAGGCGGCATTCTTCTTGTGGGAGCACTATAAAGGACATTTGATTTCAGAATATACTGGGGCAACTGCTCACCAGCTTTAATTCTATCTATTATTGGACCTATGAGCTCATCACCAGCCTGAAACTCTTGAATCGATTTAAACGCCAGAGGAAAATCAGATAATATCCCCGCTACCAACTGCGTGGGAATTTCAGAACTTTGACTGACAACTGGTTTCGATTCTGACTGAGGTTCTAGTTGAAACATTCTGGATAGGGTGTCGGCTACCCGGTTGTCAACACCTCTTATATGCTTGGCATTAAACTTAAATGCAGAAAGACGAATCGCCCATCTGGCAATTCTACCAGTCGTACCAGGTTTAGCCAGAACCCAGCTGAGAGCTTGGCAGTCTGTTTCAAGATCAAATTCCACATGTTCAATGTACATGCGGAACTTCTCTACAGAGAACAGCACTGCCAAGGCCTCAAGCTCGTACATAGAATAAATTCTCTCCTGAGCAGTCAAGGTTCGGGACGCATAAGCTACTGGCCTACGCCCTTCAGGAGATTATTGTAACAAAACACATCCCAGAGCTACTGGAAATGCATCGCTTTGAATGACGAACCTTTTAGAGAAATCTGGCATCATAAGAACCGGAGGATTGGCAATATGAAGTTTCAACTCATCAAAAGCCTTTTGACACTCATCCGACCAAGAAAATTTACATCCTTTTCTTCTTAGGCATTCAATGGTGCAGCAATATGGGCAAGATTAGGAATAAATTTATGAAAGAAATTTACCATGCCAATAAACCTGGCAACACCTTTAACATCTTTGGGAGGGCAAAATTCTCTAATAGCACGAGTCCGTTCCGGGTCAATTGTCACTCCCTCAGCAGAGACAATATGGCCCAAAAACGACAGTTTGGTACACATACTCAAACTTCACGTCTGAGAAAATGCCGTCCAGTAGTCTGATCAGGACTTGAGCTCCCGTGGAAAGGCCAAATGGGACGCAATTAAATTCATAGACGTTCCAATCTGTACAGAATGCGGTCAACCTCTTAGACTTTTCTGTAAGTGGAATCTGATAATAAGCTTGATTTAAGTCAAGAGATGTAAAGAACTTAGCACCCGAAAAGAAACCAAAGGAAGAATGTAAATCAGGCATTGGGACAGAGGCTGTTTTGATTTTGGAGTTAAGATATCTATAGTCGACGACCGGACGAAATTTACCACCACCTTTCTCCACCAAGAAAATCGGACTACTGTAATTAGACTTCGATGGCCTAATCACACCTTGGTCCAACATAGTCTTGACATGTTCCTTTAAGAATTTGAGTTTTGGCGGGCAGAGTCTGTACGGCGGACGCCTTACTGGCTGAGAATCAAGAAGCTCGATCTCATACTCTAGCACATCGGTACGTCCCAATTCGGTTGTTAAGACATCCGGATACTCATGAAGCAATTGACTGACTCTATCACTTTCATATGGAGTAAAATGACTTAGGTCCACACTAATCATATTCACTGAATCGTCCGGATCCACATTCAAACATGGTCCATTAGGCTCAACCAACTTCGATGCCTTAATTGGTGTGCAGAAAAAAGGGGGCTTGATAAACTTAACTTTTGCGCTTGGGCAAAATTTGAAAAATGCTTCCTGCTCCTTAATATCTAACAACAAACCTGCACGCTTCATGAAATTCGCACCTAAATCATGGGCATAATCAAATTATCTGCCACAATAAAATCCATTGTCCAAGTGAAATTCAAAATCCGAATCTTCAACTTAACTTTACCACGGATGTCCAGAGACCTAGAGTCGGCCGTACTACAAGGCTCCACATCTTTATTCATTTTAGGCACTTTCTGCGTACAACACATCTTGTTGAATGCATCTAAGGAGAGCAAGCTTACCGCAGCTCCACTATCTAAAAGCGCTGAAAAAACATGGTTACATGATTCTACACTAATCAGTGGCAAGCTGTTATCAAGATTACCCCGAATTCCACATAAAAGTCCGTTCCGAGAGACACATTTGGGATTATTTACTTTGGGATACAACTTATAATTATATTTACAGTTAAAAGAGTCAAATCCAGTCTTAAAATTAAACTTATTTACACGGTGAGGCTTATCTCTCTGATTATTATTTACAATTTTATCAGACACTTCCTGATTATATACACAACCACTCCCTTTCACACTGTTCACATTCACACGCTCATGACGACAGTCATCAAGATGATGAACGTTCTGACCACTGCCGCGAGTGACAAAAAGTACACCCTGGTACCTAGGGTGTACACGATCTCATTGGCTTTGAGCAGGCTGGTCATTACTTCCATTATCAGGGCGTCGTCTGAGATCAGGACAATTACTTCTCACATGACCAAACCTTCCGCACTGAAAACATTTACGCCTATCTACAGCACTATTCTGTTGCCTCACCTGTCTTGGATTACTATCAGGGGAATATTTACAAGATTTCTCTGAGAAGTAGAGCGAAGCGAGTCTGAATAACTTATAGAATTGACCCTAGCACACAGTGTGTCCAATTGTCTGTACGTAGTAGGCCTACCTTCAAACACTACCTGTGAACGAGTCTCAGGGGCCATACCATCCACTATGTTGCTTACAATTTCATTTTCAGACAAATTTAAACGGAACACAGTGGCATACAATTTTATTGAGTGAACATATTTAGCAAAAGGTTCCTGAACCTCTTGGACTCGATTAAAATATTTATTAAGCAAAGAACTTCTTGCTCTAATCGGAAAATAAACTCCTAATAACTTTTCATGGAATCTATCTAGATCCAAACCACTAAGCACAGAATCCGTAGCTACATCACGCAGTCCACCGTTCAGTTGAGAAGAAATTATGGCCAGCAAGGACTGTTCACTGAAGTTAAAAATTTTTGCTTGTGTTTTGATCTCGCAAATAAACTTAATGAATTCCAGAATTCTTTCAAGTGAACTATCATTGAAACGGTACACTGTTTCTAATGCATGAGCCAAAGGATGTGGTAAGTTTGAAAAATTAGGAGCGATTTGGGGAGGAGGGACACTCAGATGAGTTTGAGACAAGCAATGTGACAAACTGTCCACATGGGACAGGGATGGAAATTGTTGGGCGGCCTCAGCTTTGATTACATTCACAGGAACTTCCTGAAACACTGGCGAGAAAATTCCAGTCGGGTCTAGGCCTACCGTTTCTGTATTACTCACAGTTTGGATAAGGTCAGCATCGGGTTTCATCTTTTTTACCAGAATGATGGTCTGTTCAATATCTGCCATCAGTAATGCCCATTTCCCCCTCACAACAGCATCATCAATATTATTTATAAGATCAACAACACGGTTGAATAAGTTATTCAACTTTCCTACAACTCGGGCCTTCTGCTTTGAATTCAGACCCCCTAATTCTATTTCTAATTTTAGATTATCTAATCTATCTTCGATGCTAAGAAATAGTTTCAATATCGAACTCACCGAGAAATCGAAGATCCACCGGACATCCTACAACCGAGTGCAGTTTCTGCCTTAACTCAACCACACTTTGTAACTCATTGGCAGGGATGCCTCGAACATTCAACTCGTAGATTAAGTCCTGCTTCAACAGGTATTCAAGCTGCACCGGTCTCCGGTCCATGGTGATCACATGCAAAAACAGGGGACAACTATTAGCTACTTAGCAGAGCCGGTTTGGCTTACACATTGTTATTAAAATAAAAAATTCCCTTTTAAAAATTTGAAATAAATAAGATTAAATCTCTGGAATTAAAATAAATTCATTGTTATTTAAAACTCTAAAATAAAAATAAGTTCATTAGTATTGTACCAGAAGAAACCAAGAACTGGTGGTCAAATCAGAAATATTAATAAAATAAAAGACAAGGGAGAAACAAAGAATCGTGGCGATTAACCGCGCTCAGAAGCTACCAATATGTACCCGCCCTAAGGGATTAGTGGAAGGAAAAATAGGTAAACCACCCCTGGAAAACTAACCTACAACTAAATGAGCCCATCCCAAAGGTCATGGTGAAAACCCAAGGCGGAACACAGGAAAAATACCTTGGTTTCTTCTAATAACCAATAATATTTAAAGTTAAAAAGATACAGAAATTAGTTAATTAATAACTAATATTACAAATATAAAATCTCTTACCCTGAAAATAAAACCCTATTTACATAGCCTAATCTTTTAAACAATACATTTGGAATTTATCTGGTTTGATAAATTATTAAAAGATAAAAATACAGCTTGGCTTGGTCAATTACATGTATTTATTTCATTAAGCCATTGAAAAGGTGTGAGTAATTTGAGTTGATATTTACAAATAAAACTGTGGGCCCAGAAATTTAGTTAACTCATTAAGTGAAATGAGACGAAAATTAACTGTTGAGAGCCGTCTCTAAACTCCCTTCAGCAGGATATCTGCGATGGCCCGGTAGAGAATGAGCAGCTGTATTAAATACTAATACGTCAATAAATTTTACATAATATGAAAGACAAAATGTAATTAAGGAACAAACAGTTTGGGTTTGTATAAGAGCAAGGAAATAAATGAAGCAAGATGGCAACCAAATGGGCGTACCCACGCTAACGCCGAAAATAGAGAAGCGAGGTCAAAATTTCTATATAACTACACTAAGATCCACACAGGAATAAATAAAAAGGAGAAATACCGCCGGGAATAAAAATAACCACCCAATATGAGCACCTACTAAAGCCTACGCAATACTACAGCGAAGAACAAGAAAGGCCCCGCTATTGGCGCGAAATCCAGCAAAGCCTAATACATTTTCAATCCAAAATAAAGTACTTACCCAAATAAGCTTAAAGCAATAATACCTACAATCTCAAAATACAAACCCAAAGAGTTAATATAACAACCAAATATCAGAAGAGCTTCTAAAACCAATTAAACGGGCTCCAAAAAGGAACACGGTGACACAGCACAACTCTCTTTGTTTGGTCGCCATTGCAGATATAAACAGAAAACAGATGATATTTACAAAATGTCGGTAACACAGAGCAGACGGTGAATAGAAACAGTAAGCAGGCGCGCTCTATTGAGTACAAGGAGAAACACCAGCAGCAGACTATAATAGTAAAATTTGCTTCATAATATTTTGAGAGCAAAACACACTTCAGATAGAATGTCAGAGCTTAAATAAATTAATGAATACTATAATACGTCCTAAAGCAATTGATTATCCTAATTATGATTAATAATTTTGTTAAATGATGCCTGAAACAGCACTCTCTGTTGGTGGCCAGCGGAACAGCTGCCCCCAGGGGTGCCACAAGAGCA
Organism: Ectobius pallidus; assembly: GCA_964059195.1. Classification (NCBI taxonomy): domain Eukaryota; kingdom Metazoa; phylum Arthropoda; class Insecta; order Blattodea; family Ectobiidae; genus Ectobius; species Ectobius pallidus. Next base: position 48,936,822 of record CAXKWD010000008.1, read on the forward strand.
AGTTCTACATTTACCTTTGTGTTACAGCACACAGCCTTACGTACCGGCCGCCTTTTACTGCAGGATTGGTCCTGGTACTCATTTCTGTTAGAGGCTGAGTCAACCCCAGAGCCATAGTGCCACCAGAAGGATTAGGTCAATTGAAAAATCTAAATGACCTCATTGGGAATCGAACTCGCAACCTTCTGGTTTGTAGTGCAGTGTCTCAACCACTACACCATATCATACCCTGTAAAAGAAGGTCAAGGGTTTAATAGGCCTAAATGTGGGAGTCTACGGGATGGGGGGCCACAATGTAAAAGAACTATAAATTTGTGTAATAGACCTAAGTGTAACTCCTGAATTTCATGTTTTTAGTGAACAACGATCATGAGTTCATATACCGGTAGTGTATATGTTATGCTGCGATTCTCTAAAATTAATAGGGCATTATGAACCAAATACAACCAGGTTACAGGTTTTTTTATGGGGTAAAAATAAGTTTCTCTATGTTTTTCATAAGATTTAAGCAATAAACATTTCATTATTTGTAATTAACAGCAAATTCATACTTGTGGACAAAATGTAACGTGAGTTACATGCGCATTGTAGCAAAATTATTTTTTTATTTTTTCTTTCCTTATGGATGACTGCAAAAATGGTTGTATGTTTTTGTAAAGGGAACAGTCATTATCACTGTGTAGGTGTTTTATTTTCACAGACATATCATTCAGTAGTAATAGTTCTGATTTGAGTGTCCCTTTTGTGTAACGTGAGTTACGAAATCTGTTTTGTTGATAAATCAGGATTAAGTCATTATTTTAAAAATTGCTTGTTACCATCATGAAGAATGCTCTAAATACAACAATTTGAGGTTAAACACTTTTGTGAGAATTTTTATTTGTAATTTTTATAAGCATATATGTGCTAAAAAATCTGTCTGAGTGTAACGTGAGTTACTGTGGAATGACCCTAATGGATCCCGTTCTAATCTAAGTATCACTTAGACTCTACCATATTCTTCTCTTCCAGCTGATGTCCCATACAGGCGGCCACAACATAAGTCAACCCACACTCATATTGTCCATGTTCAACTATTTTGCGTTTATAACTGGTCACGATTTTGCAACGTGACAATATTACCAATACACTTCCTGCGTTTCGGCCACTTTTTCCTATTTCTCAATATCAATATTTTGTAATTCCCCAATTACTGGATAATTACTTTTTAATTTCATTATGTCATAATTTCCCATTTAATGTCTAATTATCTTTTGACAGCTTTTATAACTCCTTTACCTACTTCGTACATCAATATGTCATACCTTAATATTTTACTCATTTACTAATTCAAAGATGATTACTTCCTTTTTACTGTTTAACGGCTCATTACACACTTTTCGAAGCAATTAAGACTTTACTTTATTTCTTCCATTTTAGTTTACTCCTTTAACCGATCCTGTTCGGCACTATTTATAATGAAACATTATTTTAACCAATAGAGATGACTGTGTATAAGATGCTAACACTTTCTAGTAATCTCACCCACACGGGCTAAGATAAGCGTTTCCTCCTTTCTCAAAGCCTAACTAACATATGGATACGGCGCCATACACGCACAATTAATTACAGAGCTCAAGGCTCTCAATAATAATAATAATAATAATAATAATAATAATAATAATTTTATTCGTCCATTGATCAATATACATGATATAAGACACGTCAAAACAAACAACACTGTAGAAACAGGTTAACACACAAATACATTCATACACATTACACACATTACTTATGAACAGGTTAAGACTAAAATTCTTTTACATATGCATAAAACATTGAATGGCTAATAACTATTAAAACTTTATAGATATATCAAAGAAGAAGAGTAGAGTAGAACATATTTTAAAGTATGAGTCGGCTCTAAGTAAAATGGGGAGTGAACAAGAAGTCATTAATTTCAAGAAACTTAAATTTCATGAGATGTGATTTTAATTTCTTTTTGAAAAGGTTACTGTCTAGATTTTGTAGTTGAGTTGGTAGCTTATTGTATAAACGGATGCCCAAATGTGAGATGCTTTGTAGGCTTTTGGTGATTCTGTGACAATTAATATGGAGATTAGAGGATGATCTAGTAAGATGATTGTGGAATTCGTTGTTTTTTTTAAAGCAAATTTTATTTCTATGGATGAAATTTAGTGTCTCAAAGATAAAGATGGAGGGTACTGGTAGAACCTGAATGTCTTCAAAAATACGTTTGCTGGGTGTTCTAATCGGAACATGTAATATAATTTTCAATATTCTTTTCTGGATTTTAAAAATCTTAGCTGCTTTTGGGGAGGATCCCCAGAATGGAATGCCATAGGAGATTAAGGACTCTATACAATTAAAGTAGATGATCCTAAGAGTCTGTATGGAGCATACATTGCTAAGTACACGAATAGTAAAACATAGTTTATTAAGTCTCCCGGTAAGATCAGAAATATGAGCTTCCCAAGACAGTTGAGAATCTATCCAGAGACCAAGAAATTTAGATTCATTTTTTTTTGAAAGAATAGTGTGGTTGAAACTTAAATTAAAATTAAATTGCTTTGCCTGATGGTGTAGAAAATGAATATAAACTGTTTTGTCGACATTAAGTAGTAGTTTGTTTGCAGTTAACCAGTTGTTTAGGTTCTCAATACAGGCTCGCCGGCCCCAAAATACCATACGGAGCTTTGTGCTCCAAACACACAACACCATGCTCTATGGCTCCAATTATACAACAGGCTCTACGGACTCCCAAATATACAACAGCCTCTACTACATTAATTGTACAACAAACTCTACGGCCCCAATTTCATGTTCATGATAACATGCTTCTCCTTACAGGCATCGCGGCCCAAACTTCTGACAGGAACTCCGGCCCAATTTAGCTCCCAGGCTTTTCTTACAGGCACTCAGGCCCAAGTTTACCCAACAGGCCTTACTTAATTTCTGAAAGGCACTCCAGCCCAAATTTAACTAACAGACTTTCCTTTAGTTTCTGGGTTCTTTAATTTCTCCTCTGAAAACTAATTTATTCTGGACCCGTAGTCATCTATTGGGTTCCTAATGGACACCTTTCTTACACACTGATTTACTTACACCTTAAGTACTACCAAGTTTCGCTTACTGTGTTTATTAGGCATGGTCTTGATAGTCACCAAACAATACTAATTAAACCTCAATTCTGCATGTAAATATTAAGTGTCACAAAGAACGATAACTTCCAATAGTATTTATCCACTGCTGGTGGTGCTTTTTCTCTGCTGGTCACTCAGTCCTCCTGACTTGCTTGGTGACCATTACGGTACATATCTTACAAATACGGTACACATCTTTTCTACGTTCGGTGGGTGACTCTGCGGTGTGCAAGGTCAATACAACCAGGTCATGCCACCAATGTTACTTATGGAGCCGCCATCATGGTTCTTAAAAGTGGGTGTTCCCAATGCAGAACTAGTATGATTTACCGAGTATTCAGGCAGCAAGGATTGAAATAGGGATTAAAAAACTGTAATATTGTTTTTAATATTTATTTGTGATATGTTTGACATGTTTAAAATAACCATACATGAGCAAAATAATGTAGAATATAATATTTTGTTAAGAAAGTCGGGGTGGTTTCCGTAATTTCGCACTATGTTTATTCACAGAAAAAACTCCCCAGTCGGTGATTTTTAGCCTATGGTGTTCTTCATAAACGATAGAAACCATAGAGTAATTTAGTTATTATGGAAAGTGTCCGAAGAAATGGGATAATGAGAATGAAGATGTTACTAAAGCTCTATCCACAATGCGCAGTCGGCAGTTGTTAGTCGGTAGACGGTAGTTTGTAGTCGAAGTATAACGTGTGGTGATCAATGGACGCCATTCACAATGTGCAGTTGCAGACGACAGAAGACAATCGGCAGTTGGAGACAGTAGTCGGCAGACGAGAAATTCATCTCTGACTACGAACTGAACGACTGCAAGTAACATATTACGCGAATGAAAATATTTACTAGTGCAAATACACAGATTAGCATACTACGAGAAAGCAAGATGTGTTTATAACATATATTATCCAATTATAAAGCGATTCCTCCACCTTTTTTATTTTGTAAAATGTTTCCCTAACCTCAATGTCGACAGCATATTGTAGACGACTCGAGTGCTGCTCCCAAGCGGCCGATTGCAACAGCAAACTGCCGACTACTGACTAACAACTGCCGACTGCGCATTGTGGATAGAGCTTTACTAACCTATAAATGGCAGTCTATAAACAAATATGGCAGTGGGTCACGTGATACAGAAACAAGGTGGGATTACAAACTTGATGCCCAATCAACTGATATCACTGTTCCTAACCTAACTGCCACTAACATGTCAATAACACTAATATCAATATTCCTAACCTTACTACAACAAACTAGCTCCGCATGTCACTAACACTTTCTTCACTATTCCTGTATTACTTGTAATACAAGAGAACACTCTTTCTTTTGGAGGTTTTTTGACACATTGAAAATTGTAGGAATGGAATTCCATTTCAGTAGTTTTCTTCCATCAAATTGAGATTCTTAAAAATGATGCTAAAAGAAAACAAATAAAAGTGAAAATATCATATACACAAATAAATTGTTCAGCAATAACGTGAATATTGTAATTTATTAACCTCGCATAGTACAGAACTGTCTGTAGGCTGCCACTTATCCCGTCTACAATTTTGTACCCTTTGCGCTCTTTTCTTCTTATTTCTTGGAAAACGAAACACTCTAATCCCGTCAGATGATTTATTCTTACAGTTTGGCGTGGCACAATACCCCATTTTACTTTATTTTTGCAAATACTAACGTACATTTATACAAACACACTCAATGTTTGCATCCACATCAGAATGCTCTTAAGAAACAAGATGGCCGCCGTCGCAAAGGATTGTGGGATCGTGACCTCTTTATACCAACCTTGGCGGTGTGTATTCATCCAGATACCATCTGCAACCGAGCTTGTAAGTTATTAGTAAGCTACATTATACAACTGGTATATAATCACATTTATTAATATACGAGTATGTTTATGAAACGATCAATGCGAGGCAAGTTGCATACGACAGTTTTTCGACTATAATTAGTATAAATGTTTAAATTTTGAGATGTTAGTTTGACTCAAACAAATTGCAACAATCCGTCCATGCTCTTCGAGTCAGCTGATTGTAGCAGTTCTCTTCTACGAGCGATGACAGGTAATGACGTTGGTCAAATCGAAGCTACCTTATGTTTGTTTTTTTTAAATCAACGGATTTTGACAACACGAATTTATTTTATTTTAGTATGCTATTAAAATTAACACGAACAGAATTGATTTTATTTTAAACACAGGCTATTTAGTACGTAGTTTTCAGCTCCTACTCTCAAGTTCTCAAGATCGTTCCGTGTTCGATAATAATCGATACACATCGATGTCGAAATGGAACACAGTGTCGAAATGAGTGTCATTATAAAGCTCTGCGCTTTTAAGATGGCCGCCGAGAATGAGGTATTATCCACTTCCGGTTATCTCAGAGGCCTGTGTTTACAATACAGTTCAGTGCTTGTGTCTTGTTTTGGAAGTAATTATGCCGATTAACTGCTATGTTTTCGGCTGTTCAGCCGTTGCAAACAAAAATTTAGGACTTAGTTTTCCAAAAGAAAGGGCTGTTTTTCAAGAATGGATGGTAAAATTACGCCATGGAAAAACACCTTCCCAGTATTCTCGTGTTTGCTGCTGTCACTTCACAGAAGATGATTTTAATGTTCCTTTGAGCAGTTTTGGCGAGTATTTCATGTTTTTTTTAGAGTGATTAAGATATTTTTGATATAGTAGATGTTGAGAAAAATATATAAGCCTATAAAATAATAAGTATACCTGACCAACTTAACCTCGTAGCCGTTCCATTTCCACCAGGATGCTTGGAATCGGGTTTAAATTAGTCGGAAACCTGAAATAATGCAAAGGGGAAAAATATGACATGTCATAGAAATCCGCCCCCTAGTTATTTGGACTAAGAAGGGCATCATTATTCTACACATAAAATTTAACAAAGCATTTTATGAGGGGCTACTTCATAATGTAAATGTTTATTATCAAACAGTATTTTTGCCTCTTCTGCAAAATACCAATAAAAACGATTAGTTGTACAGTTGCTTTGTCTTTTGATTTGTTTTAAATAAAAATATCTGAACCACCATGCTTTTTATGACTACGAAAAAAATAAGAGGCTACTTTAAAATTTTGAGTATTTGAGAAATTTATATTTTCTGGGCTCAGCCAGTGTTCCGCCATCCCAATTACCTCCAAACTATTGTCTGATGACATAATACATGACATATCTGATTTACCTAGAAAACTTTGAATGTTAAGAAACATGACATTTACAAAATTAGTGTTATAATTAACTATAGGCCTATTATGATTACATTTTTCTTTATCAGGTTTTGATCTACTTGTTACAAGAGTTTCTATTGCAAGGCATACAACAAATCTGGACATTTTCAGATACATTTAAGCTATCCTTAGGCCTAGGACCACATTCTACTCTAAAAAATCATCAAGCCCGGACCCATGTTTTTCTAAAAATTTGTATGTAGTTTGTTTTTTACTCAATTACAATACAAAATGAGAACATTATAGGAGAAAAATTCCTCCGGCACTGGGACTTGAACCCAGGACCTTTGGCTATTCGCGCCAATGCTCTACCAACTGAGCTAAGCCGGAGCTCAATTCACAGCGCCAGATGGAACTTCTCTCCTATGACTGATTGCCCTAATGGTCTACCTCACAGACAGACAAGTTATGTCATATGCAGTACTGTGAGGCACACTAAGTAGTGATTTTTGTGACCGGGCTCCCACTGTTATTGTACAGTTAACATTCAAGATAGATATATAAGCATTCATGAACCACAGACTATTGTCTCTGTTGGACACTATGTTCTCATGTAGTGTCCAACAGAGACAATAGTCTGTGGTTCATGAATACAATACAAAATGACCATTTTTTCGGTTACGGGAGAAATTTCGATTGACATTCTTAAATGACAAAATAAATGACCAAATAAATTGGCAACAAAAATTACACTGAAAAGATGAAATACTAATTTTACATGGAAATGAAACTTATGTTTTAATGAAATGAATTGTACGAAACTTAAAAAATATATACATAATGTGTAAGTGGTAAAGTCATATTTTATATTTTATTGGTCACATTTTAATGTTTTTTAGGTCATAAATGCATGCATATATCCTATTTTTTAGGTCATAGAAATCCGCCCCCTACAAATAACAAAGTCACACCTGTGAATATCAGTCAGTAACATCTGTACCTGTACTTGTGCAAAATATTTCTTATTTAATAACTTGAACTTGATGAATTTTCTAATTGCTAGAGTCCGGCCAGCTTTCATACTGCTGCCTGCCCTACACTTTTCGAACCAAGTGGTTATGGAGTCTTCTTCAAAAAGTTTAAACCGTTCTTTCTTTAATGAATTTATCTTGAAGAAATTTGTCGAAGGAAAGTCGTGGGTACTTTCTGATTCTATAACCTCAACTTCGAATAAGGCAAAGTTCCTATCCGGATTTTTCTCTCGCCTGAGCAAACTGCAACCAAAACAAACAGCGTCGTATATTAGACTGTGTGTTCAATAAGTTATGATACGAGAAAGTTCATGCATATTTGTAAAAAAACATGAAAATAAATCGTGCAACAGTATACAAAAATATTTGAGACCGCAGGCATATTGCACCATATTAGAACAGTTAGTGAACGTTTCAGAAGACAGGTAGCTTTGATTTCTCACCTTGCAATCAACTCTTGCTTTGTTAACTATGAAATATTTGTAGCACCATCTTCGAATAACATCCTTTTTAACTCATTCACTGTAAAATGGGCGAACCGTTCCGAACTCATATTGAAAACACACAATGATGAGGAAACCGGAAGTTGACAATACCTGAATGTGGAGAGCAGCGCGCTCACGTGGCAGGAGGAAAAACTACAAAAGCCCAGAGCTCTATGATACCGTTACGCCACACAAAATGATTCTTTTGAGTTTTTCATTGTGCTTTCTTTACATTATCATTCTACTATCAGAAACCGTGCATATTTTCTCGTTTAAGAAAAAACTGCTTCGAAGTCCTCTTCTATTTGTTCTTTGGGGAACAACGCCTGTAATTGAATGACATGAATTTTTATTGCGAATACTAACATCATACTTTCTTCGCGGGTTCTATAAAATTCCTAGCTGTCAGACTCTAGCTCTGAGTTCATCCTTTTGGATTAGAGCTAGTCTGAAAAGCTCGGAATTCTATAATACTTTGACTCGCCTGAAAAAACGCGAAGAAATTATTATCAACAGATGTATTTTTTAGTTACCTTTCTTACCTTTCCTTTGCTATTCACCCATGCAAAATTTATTTCCTTAACACTCTCCTCGTGTGTTCAAGATGAACTTCTTTTCGTTTCTTTCTGAAGCTCAGCTGAATTGTTGAAGTATTTAAGAAAGAAGTTTTTTTTTTAAATAAGTATTTAAGATGCAGATTCTGAAAGTGAAGAATTAGTGCGCTGGTTTGCCGACATTGATATCTATCTTCATTTTTAAATCTTCGATTAATATTCCACTCCAACCCTACAGTAAAATATGTATCACGTAACCTACTCGCTGCCATATTTGATGTATATTGTAGAAATTAATGATTATTTGAATAAAAACACTTTCTTAACGCACTTTTAGTGTTTTTATTCAAATATTTGTACACAACGCTAAAGTCGGACACAAGAATGAATTAATGATTCATTGTATTATTGTTTCTCGGGCTTCCCATCGGGTGAGTTGTAGGTTTGATCCAAGCGGAGATAGCTGCCGATAGCTTGGAACCAAACCTCCAACTCACCCGGTTGGAAACCCGAGAAACAATAATACATTCTCATTATTATTGGGTGAAGTTCTTTTTCAGTTGTGGTAATATTGTGCATACGACCTTTTCCAACAAGCTATGCAATTAAATCCTAATTCTGTACTCATATTTGTACAACAACCCGAAAGATTAGGCCTAATGAACTACAGTACTATTGTCCCAGCAATAACTCTCTCAAGAAACGTGCCCTTATACCGGTATTTTCGAACACGGTTAGAGCATATAAACGTGTCACGACCAAAGCGCAAGGACCTAGCCGAATTAATAAATCATCACAAAAAAATACAAGACATAATATGACAAACCATTACTCTCACAAAATGTCCAGTCGAAGACTTCAATTTTATTATCCTCTTGGTGCTTCGATAGCTCTGCAGTCACTTGATCTAGATAGATCATAATACCGGTAGGAAAGGAGTATGAGAAAAGTTTACAATCATTTGTTACTACTTTAAATTAACAGTCGCCGTGGGTGAGTTGGTAGCGTGACTGCCAGCCACTGGGCGGCCCGGGTTCGATTCCCGGCCGGGTCGGGGATTTTACAGAGATGTAAAGTTGCCTTCCTGGGTCAGGACTGGGTGTTGTGTCCTCATTCCCATCCCGCGAAAGGAACTGGCCACCCTACGCGGTATCATCCGGCCTAGTGTCCCTCGGTCGGGCATCCCTCCAAGGCTCTGTCCCAGGGTAAGACCGGCCTCCTCCTAATCCTGCTCATCATCATCATCATCATCATCATCATCAGTAAATTAGAAAATTCTTAATAACAGTAGCAATATTTCTGTTTAAACATGTTATATACGGCACCATATAAAGGTCACTTTCATAAAACTATTTTGGGAGAAAGCCGTGGTCCAGTTGGTTGAGGCACTGCGCTTTAAGTCAGGAGGTTGCAGGTTTTATCCAAGACGTCATTAAAATTCTTCTATTGGTCTAATTATTGACCCTAAGTTATTCTCAGCCTGGTATTCATTAAGCGAAAATTTGTTTACGATTAAAGGACTAAATAAATACCCACTTTCATGTATTCATGTGCAGCTGAAAATAACTTTTTCTGATTTCAGCTTTAAGAAGAGGACGCGACTAGAATGTGTTCTTATCATACTAGTAGCTGTATTGGCATGCTTGCTAATTATCTTTCTTCTCCTCACAATCATACTGGCTTGCATGAACAAGCAAATGAAATCAGGTAAGGTGTGCACTTAATAAAATATATCTTTATTATTCGTTACTAGTGATTTGGTTTATAGTTATATGGAGACGGGTGTATTATAGACAGCTGAAATAACTTTTTGCTTAAAATTGCTGATTATAATTATTTATTACAGTCTTTCTGAAACAAATGAGCTTCGTACAAAAACGTTAGTAGTAAGGGCGGGCGTATAGATAGTATCTCAACCTTTTGTGCAAGGGATTTAACCTAATGTTGTTGAAGTTATGCCCTTTGGTCAGGGCCGTCTGGATGTTTATGCGCTCTTATGCAAGCGTTTTATCCTAATGCGTTATCCTAATAATGGCCAGGGATGTCTGGATGTTTAAGCACTCTTGCTAATGGCCTAATGCTGTTGAAGTTGCGCCCTATGGCCAGGAACGTCAGGAACAGACGTCCTTATGACCACATTCTAACCCTCGGTTGTTTACATATGCTTGCTCAGATGAACAGCTATCCTTTTCGCTGCAGCTTGGCCTTTTTGTCCATCGGAGTATCCCAGAAATCTCTGATTGCGTACGTATGCTCTTGAGACCCTAGGCATTTTCGTACATGTGATGTCATGCCCCTTCCTTTTGTGTGTCGACGGTCATTGCATTCTTACGCATGTTTATTTTATATTTTATTATTATTTTAATAAAATAATGTGACAGAGGTGGATTAGAACCTGTACTAAACCGCGTGGGCACAGAGAGAGTTGCTACTGTCGATACAGAGCTGTCGATATAACTCATAGCTTTCTTAGTGGCATGTTGGTACTCGTTTTGACATACTGCTTCTAACCTCGGTTGCTCGTAAGTCCCAGATAAGATCTTACATCATCAGATCGTCCCTCTTGCATGTACTGCAGATAAATACCAATGGTCGGCCATCTTTAAAGATAGTTTCATCTTTTTACGCTAGTATATCACTGTACTCTTTCCGCAACCCGTGAATGGCTCACGACAAAACCCATTGAAGTGTTATACGAAGAGTCAGCCATCTTTAAGAATGGTTTCGTATTCTTGTGATATTACAATATTCATATAACTTTTCTTTACCGCGACCCACCCTTGGCCCGCGACATAACCTTATAAGGATGCATCTTAGTGATGGTTTTTGTTCGAGTTCGTGGGCCGTATATCAGTTACCAAAGAATATTGGCGAGAGCTGAATCCAATTTTGAAAGGGAAGAGTTACGAGTAGTGAACAATAGAAACATGCGTTATGTAGCTTACAGACAATTCGTCTACTGGATTCATTCTTGGAAGCCCTTCAGAAAAGGCAATAGAAAAGTCATACCTTCATGCATAGTTAAACAGATTCGGGACGAATACCCTGAGCCTAACGAAGAGTACAGACAATTTCAACCTGCTGACGGAAGAGATATTTCGTATTTTGAATCATTTAAATTTTAACGCTGAATTCACAACTACAGAGAGGTTCAAAAAAATGTTATACAGAGTTTTTAAAGTCAACTCAGTCTTCTTTTTACAGTACTAGGCTTATTCCTCTAAAATATTTAGTTCGGTCATTTATTTTCATGCGGGTGAGAGAACAATTAAATTCTAGAAAAACTATTGTAATTTAAAATTTTGCTGTAAATAAAATCAAAGTTGTAAGTTTTATGCTAAATTTAAACTAATAATTAAATACCGGTACTGTAAATACATATCGAAAGTTACTACTGGACAAAGCTTATTGCGGTACCTTGTTCTTGGAATCTCGAGAAAGAGAATCTCTTCCAAGCTTCCAGCGATTCAGGACGGTCTACTGGATTGATACATCTTTAGCCAGGAACATCTTCCTCAAATTCAATGTTTGAAGTATGCCCTGTTCACTATAACATTACGCCACTCGTTACTTTACTTTCATAAACTGAAACCACTACCCACTTTTTTGTTGGTTTTGAGTATTTTAGTTTTTTACTTGTAACGTTTCTGTTTACATTATAGTTATAAGCCATAATCGCCAACATTGATCGTAGTACCATTCCGTCGTAACTAAAGTGAATCCTTTTCGACTTGTATTTTAGTGCGACATTATGATAAGACTCTAAATGTCCTGTATGACAATAGTTCTTTGCGTGCTTCAAATCTTCAATGAAATTCCTGTTTTTTATGACAGATGACAGTAACATGTAATCGTTTGACTCCGGTCTGATCCATTCACTTGCTTCATCTTCAATAATGTCTTCATGTTCGCAGTGATTAATTCGTTATTCCCATTCCAGCTATGTAGATTGGAAATATGAAATAACACCGGTTGAAATTTTTAAACCAACACGGTTTCGTCCCCTACACAAGTCTGACATGACCAACATAGGTGGTTAATAATGCTGTCTTTCCAACTTTGTAATAATGGTGAATTTTTTCCGATCTCTTTGAGCTTTTTAGCATGACTTAGACAGGTGCCACACATCAAACTACAGTCACGACGGGCGGGCTGCGGGCAGCTAGGGCGCGCTGACGTCACTCCGCTGGAAGTCATCAGTTATTCTTTGAATTTGCGAGAACGAAGCATCGTAGAAACATGGAATTTTCACTCTTTATTCTGAGAGTTACTTGATTTTAAGTTAACAGGGCTGTGCCGCTTATTCTCGGCACGTTAATTATTTTGTATTTATTCAGCTTTTCCATCTATTTTCTATGTCTATTTATTCTTACCTTGTTAGTTTCAGTGTTTCTATATTTACGTAACTTGTTCTGTATACGTACACATCTTTTGATTGCGCTAGCTTCCTTCCGTTGTTTTGTGTGCTTTAATTATTTTTTCGCCCTTCAGGCATATATCGATATTTATTTTCTCTTGCTCGGGAATGCCCTCTTTATGTGGTAGTTGGTACTACGCTTGGGGGCGTTTCCCAGCAGGGTCTTAAGTTCCCGAGCGGGGGACAGAGAGTTGTTCTTGGATCGTCGAAGCGAGAACTTGTGCTCCGATTCCTGTATCTACCGCCGTGCTCCGTTCTACCGAGGAGCCTTGCTGTGGATTTCTGCTGGTGTACTTAGCGGTACAGTCCGTAATTTACATCATGTAATCTTTATCTACATCTTCCACTTTATTCAGCAGGTATGTTTTTTTAGTCTTGAATTTTGCTGGTGGGTTTTAAGTTCAGTTTAGTTCGGTTTGTTTAATTTCACCCACCAGTTTCTGTTTCGTTTTACCATTTTATTATTTTCGATTTTCTTATTTCTACGGTTGGATGCTAGCCAAACAATTACGTCTCTTTCGAGCCTTCAGCTCTTGGTATAGAACACATTTATGCTACAATATACCTTATTCTCTTGTACTTCTGCTTCACAGGGTACATTTATTCTGTTATTGTGATTTAGCCCAGCTTATGAAAAGTACAGGGTGACTACTAACCTTACTCTTAATGTGAAATAAACCTGGCATTAATGAAATTTTCATATAAAGGTTGTATTTGCATCCTTGTCTCCTACCACTACCTCATTGCTATTTGCAAATTGATACAGCCTGGGTGTTCAGCCCTTGAAGCACGTTCCAGGGCCTTTAAATTAAATAAAACAAAATATTCAAAATAGTAAAGTCTCATTAGAAAACACCTCAAAGTTACTTTCAAATTCAGTAGAATAAGTTTAAGTCACCAATATTATGAATTAACTTTTATTAGAAGTGTTCCGTTATGTATTATGTCTTAGAAGGTCATGCATTCAATTCAATTTTAGGCTTTGGTTGTTATTATGCGTTATTTATAAAACAATTGAATATCATTTAATTTGTTTATTCCTATTGTACTTTCTAACCATGCTAATTGTAATTTCGTCCAATCAGAGACTGAATAATTTTTTATCATTGTTTTAACAGCCATTAAGGCTTCTTCTTCATTACTCTTAAATTATCTTCGACATTCTACAATTCTGTTGGAATTGTCTATCATTAAATACTCATAAAGACATGAGTTCTAGGCTTGCAAATGCCTATCTTCATTCTTCTTAAAAATGTCTTCTACATTCTACAATTCTATTGGAATTGTTTATCATTAAATACTCATAAGGACGTGAGTTCTAGGCTTGCAAATGCCTATTTATCCATCGACCAAGTTAGATGGCTTCAACTATCAATTTATAAAGAAGGCAACTCTTCAAGACAAGTTTAAGCTTCAAATGCTTGATATTTTGATGACTGAAAATAGTCTCAATATTTCCAACGTACGTCTTGTGGTTCAATGAATCTTCTCACCTGGTTTTTGACGTCGCAAGGATCTCCAAGCCAGAAGCTTTAACATTCAGGATTGGTAATTATAATATCTCAAGACAAAGGTATGTCTATTTATTATTCAACACGATCTGAGAATCACTCAGACATAAACTCATCATTTATAAAGTTTTCGTGTGGTTACTAACTTTGAATTAGCCATCTCGAGGATAATACATTACCCTTAATAATTAAGGGAATTATTGTTTCAAGAACTGTGACGTTCATAATTTAATAGTGCTTCTAAATAGCATTCATCTCGACCAAGTGATCCGGTTCTGCATAATTTGATTATGAATTATGTATTGTCAATTGTGGTAATAAAATGTTATGTGCCATCTCTATCAAATTTTTAAAAATGTATTGGGCAACTGTAATTAATCTGTCTTCCAGGTTAAGTCTTCGTTTCGTAAGAAGTGTGTAATCACCCTACGGATATTTGCTACAGTCTGCCAGAGCTCTGTTGCCCGTACAAGAAGTGTGAAGTAATTTACAATTTTATTGAAAATTGCTTCATTTTATAAGTGAAATTTATTGAAAATTTGTTTAAACAATTGGAAAATGTGAACTAAAATTTTCTCAATCGCTTCATGACTTAAGCACTTAAGGCCTATATAAAAATATGTTCGGAAAACCCGATAATGTCGTAAGCCTATGCAGAAAAAGTACTTCTTGATCATGTCCACACAAAGAAATTAAGTCCGATGACTACTGGCTGGAGATGCCGTGTAATTCTCTCGATGTGCATCTCTGGATCGTCATGGAGGACAGCTGCGTATATTAATACAGTCACAATCGATTAAATCTGGTCACTGGTTTTGTACTTTCTTGCTGGTTATATTGGCTGTACGACAGGAGGCCATGGTTTTTCAGTTGGTTGCAATTGAGGAATGTGGTGTTATTATATAGCTTTTTACTGTACCTAAAGGTTTAAAATTTATATTTGTGATTGAAAAATGTTGCTTCTCTACTGATTTCAAGGTGTGAGTGTTAGCAAAAACTTTCTTGTTCATGAAGGATTGTTTTCATTAACTATATTGTTGATATATTTCAAAATATTTGACTTGTTTTGCGGAGTAAAGGCCTCCTACATAGACTGTTTAAATCGTTGCCTAATGTGTTTGTAGCAGTAGGTAATAAAAAGAAATACCATACACCATAAAGCAGTGATACCCCGCTACAATAACGATGAAAGCAAATACATCTGATAATACTCAAATGGAAGACACTCACGCTATGACCAATCATTACATTCGTGCTCCAAAAGTTACTTGCAATGCAAATACAACAAATTCCAACAGTTTGGAATTGCATACCGATGACTCAAGTGAATATGAAATGACTCAAGACATGGAGAGTAAGTTACATCATGAAAATACACATTCACCAAATTCAGCTCCAAAGCGCTTGTGCACTGCTCCCACAATGTATTCGAGCTCACTGCCAGATGAACAATGGCAACAGGATAAAGTCCAACACGTCAAGAACCACAGGAGAAATTTAGCTGATGGCTCAAATGTAAACTATAGCCTACAGGACCAGTTTCAAATAGATTTTCCTCACTGACTGATGACTTAGCACAAGATAATAATACAAACAGTACATTGGAAGTAGGCATACCAAAACCAGAACCTCTTTTTATAACATGTATTGTAAATAGTAATAGTAGTAATAATAATAATAATAATAATAATAATAATAATAATAATACAGGGTCTTTATTATAAGTTGAGACCGGGCGACCGGTGTTTTCACTCTCCGCTACGGAGTCCGCATTAGCCGCGGGCGGCACGCGCGCGGCTTCCCTGCTTAAAGTGTAGGCTATATAGGCTTACCTTATAACATATGTTGGAAGTGTCGTCCTTCCTGTGTTATACAGGCATTGTATCTGGAAACCACATTCTGGCTGACGCGAGTGAGTTCTTCCACTGTAATGGCCCTAATTTCATTCGTAATGTTTTCTTTCAGCTCCTCCAATGTGTGAGGATTTGTTCGATAAACCTTATCTTTAAGTTTACCCCACAAGTAAAAATCACACACTGTGAGGTCTGGGGAGCGAGGTGGAAAGAGACCAGCACTGATCACTCTGTCAGCAAACACTTCCGAAATTTTAAGAAGGGAGACTTCCGCTGTATGAGCGGTGGCCGAATCTTGTTGAAACCACCCGCGCGTTTTTTCTTCATCCGTCAACTGCTGAAAGAATGGCACCAAAATGTCATCTTGGTAAATCTCTGAATCTACTGTAGTCTTGTAAAATATAGGCCCAATTATTCGCCTTCCATTAATAGCACACCAAACCCCGATCTTCCTATCGTAATGAGGGATTTCATACACACCATTAGGATTTTCTGCACACCAATGGCGTGAGTTATGACTGTTCACACGACCATTAAGATGGAACCAGGCTTCATCAGAAAAGAACACAAGCTGGGGGTCGATTAAACCATTATCCACTGATGACAGAAACCACTCACAATATCGCAATCTTGCTGCTGGATCGGCAGGTTTTAAACAATGGGCCCGTGTAAATCTGTACGGTTTGAGGTGTAACAACTTTGTTGCTTTGTGTGCAGAAGAAACTGAAACCCCTACTTGTTGGGCTAATTTTGAGATTGATTTATTTGGTGAATGTTCAAGATTAGCGCCAATCTCGTCTAGCTTTTCTTCTATTAACACTGTTCGTGTGCGCACATGCTTTTTGTTTTGCACTGAATCAGTATTTACAAATTTATTAACAATTCTGTGAATTTGTGCTCTTGAAGGTGGCACATCAGCAGGAAATGTCTGAATAAATTCATCACGTACACGTCTAGCAGACTCGTACTTAAAATAATGTTTACACACAAAAATACGATGCTGCAGCGAAATGGGTCTCACCATGTTGACACTTTAACAATAACTGCACGTGCCGCTGTTGCATCAAGGTCAGACCGGCTGCGCGAGCCTTCCGTCGCCCGGTCTCAACTTATAATAAAGACCCTGTAGTTTATTTAAACTGGAGAAAGTTAAGACCGTAAGGTCTTTTCTTTCACTTCACCAGGGACTTGTAGTACATTAGTTGTTACAATAAAACATAGTAAATAAAACAAAATACATTAAATGACACAACACAACACATTAAATGACACACTAAATGATATGAAATAAATTTAAGATGCAGTAAATGATATGAAAGAAATTAAGTGTTATAAATTATAGGATATCAAATGAAAAGGTTATGTAGGTACAATAGGAAATACATTGGATGTATTAAACTAAATTCTGGTAACTCGGAGGACCACTCATTGAGAGCAAGAAGGACTTAAACGCAGGTCGTGGAACAGAGATCCACGGATTATAATTGGAAATACAATATTACATGTAATTAACTATGTATACTTTATTCTCACTAAGTGTATTAATAGAAATAATGGAAATAAACTGAAGTAATATCTAAATATGCAATATAGTTAGTTGGCGGGAAAAGATCACGTGGTAATAAATATATTGAATTTATACCAGCGATAATATATATAAAAAACTTGTAATTCTTGTAGAAAATGTTAAGTTTGCTATAAGATTATCAATCTTGATAATAATATCACTAATATAAGCACTTCACTGAGAACACTGATTTCACAACGCAAGCAACTTATAATACAAGCCTAACAGATGGATCTGGAAGGTTGTGAATATTGAAATAATACGATAATTAATGAAAAAAAATATACGTATACAATAAAACCGTAATACTAGGTTTTATGTGAATATTCGCGGTTTAAGAACAAGATGCTACTGTAGCCTTTGTTTAGAAACGCGCGACCAGAGCAGTGCATGAACACGTCTGGATCATGTAGCTGCTTCCCTTGTACTCGAGCTGAGAAGACGGATCTTACTAGCTGTAAAACTTGAACACTGTGTTAATTGTCAAATAATTAACCAAACAGGACAAAACTTGCAGCTTAAGGTTTTGTGGATAAATTCGCGGTTAAGAACAAATGCGACTGATGCATTGTCTTGAAAGCGCGCGAATTTTGACAAGGCGATCACACGACTCGACTTCGTGGATGCCGCTTTCTAACTGACTGAAGAGACGCCGTGAACCAGTCACGAGGCCTCAAAAACTGCACCTGCTGTTTTGCACACGGCACTAATGGGTGATGTAACATTGCGCTAAAAACTAGCTGATTCGACGCGGGAGTGATATAGCGGAACGTTTGAAATAAAATTGTCAGAGACATGTGGCTTGCTCTGACACAAATAAATAATACTTTTATACGTAAATGTTAACAGTAATGGATTTTTTGTTTTCTTGTGATTTATGTTACTTTTTAATTTTTGTGTTGTGATGTTTGCATGTGTACTTTTTAGAACTGAACTGAACCCAAGCCCGAGCATTCTGCTCTTTCGGGTGTTTATCACTTTTCTGAAATTTGTAATTACTTATTAGCCTAATTTGTATTGTATTTTGGTGTTGTAATTTGTATCATTATGTATTGTTATTAATGATAATAAAATGTAATATTATGTTAAAAAAATACAATTTAGTTTTACAAAAGCATTAAGTGATAGAAACTTAATTAACATAGGACATGAAAAAGATACACTATTAAGTACTACACATATGTGCTGTTAACTGTGATCTGAAGGTTGACAGTCACCGGCAGTCCTTGATGTGAGATGGCAAAGAATTCCACATTCGGATGACTGAAGAAATAAAGGATGATGAGTAAAGAGATGTATGATGTTTAGGTATTGCGAGAATATGATCTTTCCTAGACCGAGTGTTTATGTTATGATGAAATGAATGAGTTTGAAAGCGTGATGACAGATAGTGAGGATAGGAAGTGTGAAGAATTCGATAGCAGAGGCAGAGAGAGTGCAGTTTTTCTTCTGTCGTCCAATTGAAACCATGCCAATGTTTCAATGATCTCATTTACGAATACCACAAATGTGGCGAACCCAAGCATTATGGACACGTTGTAGTCTTTGTCCTAGTTTGGAGCTAAGGTCGCTTAATGGAATATCACAGTTTAACTGAGAAGAGATGGTGGGTAGATTCGCAAGTCGTGTGGGCTGGTCAAGGTCACTGTACTCAAGGAATGCCAGTGTTGCTTGTTCATAACTTAAAGTGTCAATATCGTCAACTTAAATATTCTATTTCTATTCATTTTTAGTTTAAAGCGAAACCTTAGTGCAAAATTTTATACGGAGACACTGCCGTCGCTGGTACTGCACCAATTCGTCAGTTTTTTTAATCAACTGGGACTCCAGCTGACTGATTTTCTTATCCTTTTCTTCAAGTGAGTTTTGAAGCTTAGCGATTACAGCAGTGTTATTCTCAATCACCGCTTGTAGCTCTGCTATAACAGAGTCCTTGATGAGGGCAGCGAGACGTTGTAACGTTGCACCCTCCTGCCAAACAGCTCTTGCCACCCGACAAGCCACTTCCTCCATTGTCTCTGCATTATTTGATCTTGCCTTTAGTGACATATTCACACACCAATACTTGTATATTTCAATTCACAGAACAACCAAGGTAGCTATAGATTAAGTTTACACTACTATTGATTTATCTGTGACCTTTAACACCTTCAAAATGCTATATATGGCACGAGCGTGTTTTTGTCAGGTAGTAGCCGTCCGCCATGCTAGAAGCCATTTTCTGCTAGGAAGAATTCAACAAAGTAATGAGAGGCATAGTTGCTAATGATAAATATACAATGACTACATTGAGAGCAGTGAATTTTGTCAAACTGATGCCAATAGATATGGAAAGTTATAAAATAATAAGAGAATGTTTCCTGAAGTTTCCTGAAGTCATTATACGTACCAGTTAAAACATGAGCGTCCTTACTAAGTAGTTCTCAGAGGTGTGCAACACAGTGAGCCGAAAATTCGTCTCACGGCTCCTTCTTGCTCCTGTCCACCTTAAAATTTAATAAATACCTTTTTCTAATTAGTAACGTAAAGATGGCGTTTGTGCTGGTTCCCTCGAAAGTAGCGCCACCATGGGCTAGCGGCCGATTTGGGGGTTTCGCAGGATTAAAGTCGTTAGTTGTGGTTCAACCTCCGAGTTGTTAAGTGGTTAAGTGGTGGGCGTTGATCTGCTACTATGGCTAAATTACAGGTAAGCAATTTGTGATTCAAGGGTTTCTGTAAGAAATTGTTAATATTGCTGCTTACCTGTCTTTCGACATCGAAATTTTCTGTCCGGGTTTTAAAAGAAAAGGTTTATTACATTGATAAATTCTTGTCTTGGCTGTTTGAAATTTCGCCCACTATCGCGTTTTTTTATAGTTTTATATATATTAACATGGGGAGGGTTTTTTTTAATTGCGTAGAATATGGTGGGGTTATATTTAAATTGGAGGTCATCTTGCTGAGGCCAAAACTCACCAGCCGGGACATGCTAGAATCCTTACGTCAGAAAAGATCACATGATTAAGGGAATGAAAATAGATTGTTTAACTGTTTACAGATTTTTTCAATTCTATATTTACAGTATATTGCATTACTATGTTTTTAAATTGTTATATTGGAAATAAAACTTGTTATTGTTGACCCAACCTTTCTTTGAAACACAGTAGTCATGTTCACTCTAAATTTTCAGCAGTTCGTACGCCATGATTTTGAATTAAAGATGAAAAAACCTACTTCTTTCGGCCTGAAGGGCCGGCGGCTCCAACATTGAAGATGTAAATATTGTAAAAGAGGAACTAAAATCACTAGGCCATGTAGTCAGGAACATTACTAACATACTGCCATAGACTAACGAAAAGGTCTCTGCCTCCCTTTTTCATTGACTTGGAACCTGCACCTAACAACAAGACAATATTTGATATAAAGCACTTATTTCATACTTTGGTAACATTTGAACTGCCTTACAAAAAACGAGATATTGTGCAATGCAAGAGATGTCAACGGTTTGGGCATACAAAAAATCGCTGCAATAGGCCGTTTAGGGGCGTCAAGTGCGGCGAAGACAACTCAACAACAACTTGCCGTAAAAAGCCCGAAACACCACCAATTTGTGTAAATTGTAGTGAGAACCATCCAACCAGTTATAGAGGATGTAAAACTTGTAGGGAATACAAATAACATTTGAACCACTGAGGAAAAAATCCGTGTCCAAAAAATCTCTAATAAAAACGGTAACACAAGTTCCAAGTAATGACCATCCAAGTACTAGTACTTCAGACAAGACTTATGTAGAAGCTGTAAAGGGAAGTTCTCAGTGGCAAGAGCCACAGCAATCAATTCACATCACCACCCCAAAGGAACAAAAAGATCTCTAGCCTTCAAAAAACCATAGAGAAAGTTATTGATAAAATGATGGATCTCTTGTTCGTTCTAATCAAAGTCATCGCCAATGGAAAATAAAATGGCTAATACTCTGAATGTTTCCTCTTGGAATGTCAACGGCTTGTCTGAACGTAGACAAGAATTAGATTTATTTATAAAAATAAAAAATCGTTATAATACTCATTTCAGAAACAAGACTTACAGATAAAACTGTGCCAGATTTCAAGGATATGACCAGTGAATGGGGCGAGGGAATGGCCAGTGGTATGGCAATCATAATTAAAAATCCGCAGGAATTTGGAAACTTCTTTAGAACTTTGGTTTCAAATTTGTAGTAGGTGCAGATTGTAATGCAAAACACACTCATTGGGGATTACGACTGATCACAACCCGTGGAAGACAGCTGTATTGAGAAATCACTAATATTAATTTAGAAACCTTATCTACCCACTTACTGGCCTTCTGATACAAATAAAATACCAGATCTATTGGACTTTTTCATAACAAAGGGCATTTCACATAATTTATTTATTTATTGAATATCCAAATTGAAATAAACCCTATTTCACCCGAAGGTATATTAGGGTTAGAGATATGATACACTTACAGGTTTACAATATACATATACAATCTTAATCTGAGCACTGTCTTCAAAGAAATTCAATAATAATGATTCACATAAATTATTAGTCTATACATTAAAACAGAAGTGATGTGAAAGAAAATGGGGTGGGAGATAACAAGTATAACAATAATATAAAAGTGAAAGCAGTGAATGCAAGTCATATTTTTGAATATATACTATTAACAAAAGATGTGAAAAATTTGTATCCTGCTTTACTAAAGAGTATGTTATGAAGGAGGATAGTGTACTGAATGTTCAGTTGGTTCAGATAAGAAATGAGTGCAAATCTTTCTAATGTGTGGATCGGACAGGAGAATAATATGTGGTTAACTGATTGTTCACTTTCTCCACATCTACAGACAGCCTTGTTTTTTATGCGGAAACGGTGAAGATACTGATGGAATTTCCCATGTCCAGTATAAAACTGTGTCATAACTAGGGACCGGATTCTTAGGTTTTTACCTATTTTTTTCCTTACTTCCAAAACAAAAAGCGCTCATACACTTTTTCGAATCATGTCCAGAGGATTGACCCACATTAATTCTGTGGCACCTAAAAATACCTAAATGGGGTATATAAACCTAAATATACCTAAACGGGATATAAAACCTAAAATATCTAATTTAGGCTCCTTTTTTGTCTTTTTTGTCTATTTTGCGAGGAGAGACTTTTTTTTGTTTGCATTTAGTACTGCTCTGTTATTCATGTTGAGTGGTCACACTGTGAGTTTTAAGAAGGCGTGTTAATTATGTCGAAACAAATGAAATCGAGTTTATTACGGCAGTGGTTTGGCGACTACAGATGGAAAAGTAATATTTTGTCAAGCCTGCCAGAAACACGTATTATTTACCTTTCTAGAAAAGGGGGAAGTTTTCGTTCCTAGTTGATCTGTTGTGTGGTTAGCATGCGTAACAAACGAAAAAAGGAAAATGATCAGTTTCACATTATCCACATCCAACCATAAAGTATTTTACAGATAGGCCCTACAGTCTAGATACAGTATTAACTATTAACTAAGAGATAACAGGAAGAACTTCACAGTTGAGAATCTTAAAAGATATTTAGTGGTATACTGTAACCAGGAAATGTGAGGCAACCTTATTTTCCCTGCTTCTTTTGATTGTTTATGCTTTCTTTCTTCAATTGTATAATATTGCCCTAAAGCAAGTTTACACAAATTTAAGTCAATTTTGTTAAGTTAAACTTTACAAGCATTATGTACTCAATCCTATGCAGCACATTCAAATTCATTAAACCAATGATTCTACCCGAAAACGATATTTTGGACAAAAAACCTAAAAAAAACTATTTCACCTAATGGAAAACCTAAAACAGTGTTTTTAAAAACCTAAAAATCCGGTCCCTAGTCATAACATAACTTGGTACCAGTTGTTTACATTTCAATCTGTCGTGCACAGATGGGAAAAATAAATTTCTAGTCACAGCTCCGTTCTCGCTGTTCTGCCACTGGGTGTTCCATTCTTCAATGATGTGGGCCTTTACTACATTTTTTATATGCGAGATAGGGCAGAGGGTGTAGCAAGGAATGAGGTTTGAATCTGCAGCCAGTTTGGCTAATTCATCCGCTCTCTCATTCCCTTCATCCCCAGAATGTCCACGAACCCAAGATAGGCATATGTGACCAGGAAACTCTCTTAATAATCTGCGGATTTCATGAGCGATCGGGTGTACATTGTGTTTGTCATCTATGGCAAATATTGCTGATTTAGAGTCACTGTGTATGCATATGTTATTACCTTTGTTGTTACACCACTTAATAGCTTCTCTTATAGCTATTAACTCTGCTTGAAAAATCGAACACTGGGACGATAACTTCAGTTGTTTCGTAAAGAATTCATCAGAGTTTGTATAAACTACAAACGCACTTCCTACTTTTGGACTCTTAGTTGAAGTGTCTATGGAACGGGAGCCGTCTGTATATATATATCATACTGATGAGGGCAAATTTCTTCTGTTCCTCGCAAATGTTTAGAATACAGGGCAGGATGGCCCGTCATTATTTTATTAATTGGTTTTTCTGGATGAAACTTTGAAAGGTATTCAGGAACTTCCCTATCTTTTTTTATGTTACTTATGCTAACCTTTCCTATTGCTGTTGAGAACAGGGGTTCAATTCCTGCTACAATTAATGCAGCTTCAGTTGAAATAGTTCTGTATCCCTTTATTATTCTAAGCATGTATCCTCGTTGAATTTGGAAAAGTTTCTTTTTGGCCCATGTCTTAGTGAGTGCTTCTACAAATGCTACAGCACCATAAAGAGCCAATGGCACCACTGCTCCGTGATATATTACTTTCATGATATCTTGATTTAGACCCCAAGTAGGTCTTGTAGCAAACGACAGCTTCGTAAGCAGAACACTTGCCTTCTTTGCCATGTACTCAAAATGGTGATGAAACGTAAATTTATTGTCCAATATAACTCCTAAATAGTTTAATTGATCCACGTTACCTATCCTTACCCCATTCATTTCTAAATTGACTGGTTCCACTTTCAACCGTCTCGTGACCATCAGTGATTTGGTTTTGTTTGGGTTGAAATTCAACTTGTTGGCTTCTCCCCACTTATGGATTATATAAAGTGCGGCATTAGCCTTGGTCTGTACGTTTAATGTATTATCCGCTCTGACCACTAAGATGGCACCGTCAGCATATGCTAATAGTGTACACCCATTCGGTAAACATTGCTGTAGCAGCTCATCATATAAAATAATCCAAAAACCAGGACTACACACCGAACCTTGTGGGCAGCCTTTGGTTATGTCCTTAGTTACAGTGCTGTTTCCTATTGTTAGTTCTATCCTGCGGTTTGTGAAATAATTCTGTATTAATTTGTACAGGTTACGTGGACATTCTTTTATTCGTAGCTGATAGAGTATTTTTGGCCACCAAGCATGGTTAAAGGCACTTGCAACATCAAGAGAGATGACCAGGCCTAATTGCTTTGTTCTAAATGTCTCATGAATCCAGTCTACTACCTTACAAATCGCATCTTCAGTAGATTTTTGTGGTAGGAAGCCGAACTGATTTTCATTCAGTAAGTTGTTGCTAAGTAAGTGATACATTACACGATCTATGATAAGTTTTTTCTAAACACTTACCCAAAACAGGTATTAAACTGATAGGTCTGAAGGACGATATGGTGTTTTGTCTGCAATTGGGCTTTGGTATTACTTTCACTACTGCAATTTTCCAACAATTTGGTAATACGCTTAATTCCAAACACTTGTTAAACATATCCACCATGAGCGAAGGAAAGCAATCGTGAACACTTTTTATTATATATTGGCAGTAATGTGATCTGCTCCTGGTGCTTTCCTATCGTTCTGCTTTGAAATAATATTTGCTACCTCTTCTAGGGTGAAGAGACAATCATCTGATGAGTTAACCTGCTCCTCAGTCAGTCTTCTAATTTGTCTTTGTTCATCATTGTCAGCTGTGCCATCCGGGAAGAATGCTGCAGTCAAAGCTTCCGCGGTTTCTAGAGTGTTGTTAGTGAAGCCGTCTTCTGTTTCTATAGTCGATATGGTTTCGTTAAGATTTTCCGGTTTCCTAGAGTATTATATTATATTCCATGGATTATTTGAGGTCTGAGCTGAGCACAAACTCCTCCAGCTTTCTCTTTTAGCTTTTAAAATACTAAGTCTGTATTCGGCTTTAATTTGATTATGTGCAGCTTCATATTGTTCTCGAAGTACTGCGCATCGCGATCTTTTAAACCTTCTGTAGCTAGCTAGAACACGTTTCCGAATAATTGTCAAATTAGGGTTCCACCAGTAATTTTTTGCTGGCTTCTGTGAAAGTTTTGGTAAGTTTGAATCACATGTGCTAACTATTATTTCAGTCAAGCTTTGCACTACCTGATTTAATGTTTCTTCATTTTTAACTTCTTGCAGTAACGTAAATTGTTTTAGATTTCGGGAGATCCCATGTTGGAAATGTGACCACATCACATTCTTTGTTTTGTATACACGAGTTAGATGCATTTTATGAGCATTATTAATTGTGCATAATTATCTGCACATAGAATCCCTTTTTGATTTGTCGTCAAATCATTCTCCAGTTATGATGTCATTAAACGCAGAAGTAATATTCAGATAGAGTCCTCTCGTTCTTTGTAATAGACTAACAGATTGGGAGTATTTCCGAGATAACTTACAAGAAAGAATTACTTTGAAAATCAGTCTCAAAATATCTGAAGAAATAGAAGACGCAGTAAGCTATTTAACAAAGTCGATTCCATCTACTGCATGGGAAGCCACTCCAAATTTAAATCTAAATGTAAATCAGTACCCATTATGTGTTAAAGAAAAAAATTGAAAAACATCGTAAATTAAGAAGAATATGACAGAACCACAAATATCCTGAAGATAAAAGACGTTTCAACAGAGCTTCCCAAGAACTAGAAAGGCTCATACAAACAATGAAAAACCAAGAATATTTGGAAAATCTAATACCTCTAGAAGCTAGCGATTATTCTTTATGGAGAGCTACAAATAAATTTAAAATACCTATAGACCCCATACCACCATTTAAGAAAGAAGATGGCACTTGGGCTGGAAGCTGTGATAAAAAGGCATTGTTATTTGTCAACCATTTATCACAAGTATTCCATGTCGACCAATTATCACAAGTATTTCAGCCATTTCCTTCAATGGTACACGACGGTGACACTGAGATAGACCAATACCTTCAAGCCCCTTTCCAAAATAATGTCTCCACCGATTCAGTCAGTATCTCCAAGAGAGGTCAGAAATACTATAGAAAATAACTTGAATCCTAATAAGGCCCCTGGTTATGATGTAATAACTGGTCGTATCTTGAAAGAACTGCCACATAAGGCTATGATTTTTATTGCATTCATACTTAATGGAATAATTAGGTCAGGATGCTATCCAGGAGATTGGAAAATATCACAAATTATCCTCATTAATAAAGCAGGAGATTCTCCAAATGAAGTTAAATCTTACATACATATTAGTATATTGCCTGTTATTCCTAAATTGTTTGAGAAAATACTCCTGGCCAGACTTAAACCACTCCTAGCTGACATAATTCCCGACTATCTATTTGGAATTCAAGCACAGCACTCAACCATAGAATAAGTTAGCCAAGATCTTTCCAGACGTCTGTCGTTTCTCGTAAATTCTAAGCAATCATGGCATCGTGACAATATCATTAATTTAATGACAGCGCTGCCAAGGTTAAACCAAGCCATATTCAAATTTGAGAAAACTTGTTTTAATAATAAATATTTATACATCCCTTACACTAGTAGAATCCCTCATGCTTCCCAGAATATTATGAAATAAATCACTCATACCAATAGGGGGAACATGAACATCTGAAAATATGCTCTGAAATATGTGTAGAAATCAGGGGGCGTATCCCACTGCAATATGTTTTAACAATTGGAAATTTCCATGAATTCACAGAGCTAACTTACACAACCAGTTTACCCTTACGCAAACGTCTACAATAACTGTTCCATTGGCAAGAAAACACTAAATTTCTGCAAGTAATTAAACAGATAGCTATACGAGCCTACGAACGACATTATGTATGTTTCATCTTACTCAGAGAGGAAGTTACACAATTGATTTGAATGTATGCTTAAGGCATATCTAGAACATAATTTTGGTCAGAAAGGTATGGTACTTACAGCACATTGGACAGGTTCCCAGACGATACATCTCACTCACAGAACCAACGGTAACTAACTCGGCCGCCACCTAACGTCAAGCCACCTGAACACACCACAGGAGCGCCATCTTCAGGGACACCAGAAAAAAAGAACCACGGTGGGCGGAACACAAAAAGGTAGGGAAAGCAGCGGCATTCTTAAATATCGCTGCACTATATTGCCGACTTCGATCTCGAGATTACGTTGTCATTCAATCTTATGGTGGGGCACCTCTTCAATTTTCCTTTCAAAACAACGTATGTGGTTTTATTTGCCGCAATACTTAGTTTTGCCTCACTGCACTACTCATCTACAGCCCTCAATGCAGAGTTTGCCTATTCTTCAAGTTCCCTCCTACTATTGCCCTGAACTAGGATGAGAAGATCGTCTGCGTAAGCTACGCAGCTGCGCCCTAAGACCGAGCCCTGAGGACAGCCTTTTGTAATCCTTTTACTCAATAGGAAAAGGAAGCTATGTGAGCGCAGTATTATAATTGCATAATGTGCCCCTTACAGGTCACTATTACATATGTCGGAAGCTTAGAACATATGATTTATGAAGTAGATCGGGTTTCGACCATTTATGCCAAATCTGTGACGCTACTGTTTGACCTTTATGACTGGGCACCCATTATTCCCATAATGGAACTCTGAACAGATTAATAGCAATTACTGGGAAGAGCTAGGAAATCATTAAACTACACAAAAGAACTGGTATTTCATAGAACAATTTTATTAATAAATTTAACATTGGAATATAGAATGTGAAAAGATATATTCTCTCTGTTAAAATGACAACCTTCAATCTATGTACAACTTTATTCATAAATTTAACATTTAGAATGTATGATGTGAAAAGATATATTCTTTCTGTTAAAACAGAGTGCAAAGTGCAATAAAGCCCAATAATTTAAGTAATGTAAGCTTTCTTAATAACCCTCTTAACTTAAAACTTGCCTTAAAGTTAATCACCCTGTATTTAATAATAAATAGTGCCTATTTTAAATCATCCTGTATCTAATAGTGAATTTTTCCAAGTGACTAGAAAAACCAGAAATATTTGAGGTCCAAATAGATATGAACCCATAAAATCATGTTAATCCCTCAATTGAACCTTAAGTCTTTTTTCTATATGCATTCGGCTCTTCTATTAAAATTTTGCATACAGATTTCACTCTCTATCATACTATTACGTGATAACTGCCAAAACTTTAATTATTGTCTGAACGCAGGAGAACATGAGAAAGCTAATGAAACGAACGGACGTGAAAATACTGACAGACAAGACATGACGACAAAAAATTTGAATATGAAAAGTTACATGGTGAATGGCGTAATTTCAAGATCCAAAAGTAGAAACCGGCATCATAACTTACTATTGAACTTTACAAATACCAAACGAAATTTAGATAGCCAAAAATTGGGTGAGCACAGAATGAAGAATAATTTGTTAAATGAATTTAAAGTAGAAAAGAAACGGTCTCACCCAAAAACGCCGTGGAGAACAGTCATCGTCTTCACGGCAGAAGCGCCCACCAGAATCACTTGAACTTAGTTTACATGTTATCCTCACAAACACATGATCCCAACTGTCGTCACGTACCACCGCTCTCACCTCCCTTGCGTTCCTAACGATGGCAGCGCGGTCGGGGACTACTTTAATGAATACGCTAAACCCCGCTGTTTTAGGTGGGCGCATTTACTGTTTTTACATTATTTAGAGTTAATTTGCAGCTGGCTAATTTACAAATGTTTTTTTAATCCGATTGAGCGGTATTCACGGCTCAATAAGAAGACGAAAACCATCACTTGTACCCGCCCTAAGGGATTAGTGGAAGGAACATAGGGAAACCACCTCAGGAAAACTAACCTACAATAAAAACGAGCCCTTCCCAGAGGTCATTGTGAAATTCCAGGCGGAACACAGGAAATTGACCCGTGGTTTCTTCTGATAACAAATAATATTTACAGCTAAAAGGTACATAAATCATGAACATCAAATAATTTGCACACAAGTAAACCCTGCCCTGAAAATAAAACAATTTTACAGGACAACTGGCACAGTATATTATTTTATTGTCATCAAGGACACGCATTATTTTATAATTGATAAAAACTGATATTCTTTAAAACACTAAAATAATAGGACGGTTCCCAGGCGAAAATGATAATCTGATTTCATTAAAAAGACAATATACAAGCACTGGGACCGAAATATAATTTTTAAAATAGTTTTGAATGGAGATAAACCTAAATCAAAACAGTTTGAACCTCTCCACGATCAAACTACGGAAACCACCAATGGCCAATAAGGGAGCAGTTGCCAGGCTGTGTATTTACCAAAATGAGAAAGGACTTCAAATAATATTAAAACATTCAAAGGAGAAAACACAGTTTGGGTTTGTACGGAAGCAAATGGGAAAGCGGGAAAATGGGATGGCGGGAAACAAGCTTTGCTTGGCGCGCTCACGCCAAAGCCAAAATAATGGGAAACGAAGATAAAGGAAACTGGGCCTAAGATAGACGCAGGGAGCAAATAATAATGATACTACAACAACCTACACCAAATCGCAACACTACTAGCAGGGTTACTGAATTACTATACTAAGCCTGTGGCGGGAATTGGAGGAATGCCATTACGGCGGGAAAGGAACAGACGCAGAACACATAATACCACAATTATAATTACTTACGTGCTACCCAGCTTGCAACAACTCACTACAGACATGCAGATACAAACCCAAAATCATGAGAATAATATACAAGAATAATACGTCAGTTAAACTCGCACAAAGTCATAACCAAACACAAGCCAGAACGGCAACGATTTCCCCGGGAGGCGGCCATTGTTGATTACCCAGAGAGTCTTCCTTCCAGTTTAGAAGTCGGTAAAAACCATTGAGCTCTATTACATACATTACATTATATATTGAGATCACTGGTAAAAACAGAGCAGGGAGAAGAGAAACTGTAAGCCGGCGCGCTCTATTGAGAATACGTAGAACCATCAGGGGCAGATTACAATAATAATATTTACTGCTTAATATTTTGAGACAAATAAATATATTTTAGAGACAAGGCCGGAACAAAATAAATTAAAGAATTCTTCAGAATAATTTAGAGCAACTATTTAGGCTTAATTATCAATATTAATCACATTACTTCTGTTAAAAACAGAGCGCTCTTTTGGCGGCCAGCTGAATTATGGTTGCTCCAGTAGCAGCCATCAGAACAACTTCGACATTACCTTTGTGTTACAGCACACACTCAAAACGGTCCTTACAGGTTTCGTCGCGGGCCAAGTGTGGGTCGCGGTAAGAAAAAGTTATATGAGCAGGCCCTACTGTAGTATCACAAGAAGCCGAAGCTGCCCTTAAAGAAGGCCTCAACGGAGTTTGTTGCGAGCAATCCACGGGTTGCGGAAAGAGTACAGTGCTATCATAGCGTGGCCTACCGTTGGTGTAACACTCCCCTGGTTTTTGTCGACAAATATATACGGGTTGCGAAAAGAGTACAGTAATATCATTGCGTAAGAAGTTTAAAGTATCCCTAAAGATGTCCGACCATGGGTATAACAATCCCCTGGGTTTTGTCGCGAGCCATACACGGGTTGCGGAAAAACGTACAGTAATATTATACGTAAGAAGATGAAACTACCCATAAGGCGGGCCATACACGCTACGGTATACCGGTGAGGTTTACCTGTACAGGTAAACCGGAGCGTGTGTGCCAGCCGCTGCAGGCCAAACTGCACAGGCGTAGCGACCTGCACAGACGACCGGAGAAGAATCGAAATTCAATTCTTTCTACCTGCGCAGGCGTGTAGACCTGAGCGTGTGTGTGAGTCACTCCGGCACGCCTGTACAGTAAACTCAGTCGAGAGATGGCTTTAGTCGGTTTGTTAGTGGCCATGAAGTGTAATGCTGCGTATAGATATGCGCTCTGCTCCGCACTCGTGCCGCTCGCGTGCTACACATTGAAATTATTTTCACAGCGCTCCTCCCGCGTTCCATAGGAAAGCGACAAACCTACTGCGAACCACTAGCTTTCATCATTAGGCCTAATATTTTGTGTGTTATCTTGCTAATATGTTCAACACTACCGTGCTAGGCAAAAAAGCCTTAATTCCAATTTTTGCCGAAAATGAGTTACATGCATATCCACCATGTACATGTTGTTCAAAATCTACTGAAATAATAAAATCACAGATTTTACATCCCTAAGCCCTTTTTGAGGGCTATCTAAAATGTATCAACTCCAAAAATCCCTTTAGGCAAGCCTACAGGCTGAGGTAGATTTCAAAGTGCTTTCGGTTTAATTTACTGTCGCTGCGTAGCACTCTTCTTCTTTAACCTTGGCATGACAAACCCGCAATAATAATTGCAAAAAAGAGGAAAGAGCACTTTTTCAAACATTCAAATCTCGCCTTAAATGAGAGCTATCGAGAAACTAGTTATTGATTTGTAGAGTACTCATCAAGACCTTTTCAATGATACCCCACAAGACGTGGTTTCAAAAATTTCGAATTTCCATCCCCCACCCCCACTCGTACCCCCAAAA
The DNA here is from genome assembly GCA_964059195.1 of Ectobius pallidus. Taxonomy (NCBI): domain Eukaryota; kingdom Metazoa; phylum Arthropoda; class Insecta; order Blattodea; family Ectobiidae; genus Ectobius; species Ectobius pallidus. Next base: position 48,969,331 of record CAXKWD010000008.1, read on the forward strand.
CCCCCGAATCGTTGGTGTCACTGTGAACTCCATAGGGAGTACTCTAATTTCTTTGAACAAAGTTTCCCTCTATACTGCATAGGGGCCAAGATCCCCCTCCCGCGACATCCCCCTTGGGCAAATTTTGCTCATTAACGAATATGTTTGAACTATTGGACCTAGAAATAACATAATACAATTTGGTTCAAATATCTGCAAAATTACGGCCGCTTGCGTGTAAAGATACACTGTATATATACTGTATATAAAAATTTGAGCGGGCGGTGGTTTCATACTGAGAGAAGCATGAAACGTAAAGATAGGAAAGAATTTTTCTAAAATCATGACATGGTATCGATTGCAATAGGTAGATTTTTCTTCGAAATCTACCTAAAAAACCATCCCATATCTGAAAGAAAAATATAAAGATCAGCAAAAACATAAAACATTTGTTGTCTAGTGTTTTATGCCCAGGGTATTATTTACAAGGATATTGTGCATTTCCTTTGTAGGTTTGTGAGAATATAGTTAACACTCCAATGTAAATTGTATTTAGAATTTTTAAATTTATAAAGAGATGATAGCATAAATGGGCTATTTTGATTGGATGTTAGCAGTTTATGATTTTTCAAGATCGGATGGATCCAATCAGTGATATTATCTTCATTGTTCGAATGTACTTTTAACCCTTCAAGTCTGACATTTAATTGTTGTTAAGGTGTTGTTGCAGGTGTTAAGCTTGAGGAGCGCAGGAGGAGCGCGAGCGGCACGCGAGCGGAGCGGAGCGCAACTACCAAAAACACGTCCCAATGTGAAATCAGTAATCCTTTGTGTTCGTCGAAAAAACCGACAGGGGACGGATCGCGGCGAGCGGCACGCGAGCGGTTCGCGTGCACCTCAAAATGCCGTATACCAATCTGCCTTCCGAGTGGCACGCGTGCGGAGCAGAGCGCAAGAGGAGCGCAGATGTACCCTATACGTACCCATAGACACAAATGTTATTTATTACATTTTCAAAAAACTAACAAGTATCTAGAACGGAAAGCATCAGGGTCGATCTTTATGTCCAATGCCTTACTGTGAAATAATAATAATAATAATAATAACTTGGGGTTTGTATTGTTTCCTCAATCTCAAAGGCAAAAATGCAGGATACATTGAGATAGAGCCGAACAATAGAAGCAAATGCTGCACGAATGAGTTATTATAAGAGTTTACTGGTAAATTTGGGTGGTAACGAGGTTTGATTTAAACCCAGGATCTCTTCCCTATTACCCTATACCACCTCGCTCTAATTGATTTTGGTGTGTTCATTACGACTGTGGTAAACTGACTACATTTCACAACAATATCTAGATTATAGTATTCTTGTCACTATGGGCAACAAAAGGACATTATTCATATTTTAATAAAAATGTATGTTCTGAAATTCACATTTCAGTCAAGTTATTTTGTTTTTATCTTGATACCTATTCATTTTATAAAGAAATGTATAAAACAAAAAAAAAGTTCTTTATAATCTTCTCTACAACTTGACTGTGGTAGGTTTTCATGTATCGCCTACTGTAATGGAGATAATCTAGAAAAATTGAAAATCGATACGAGTCAAGTCATTTTTGCAGAGAAATGGATCTAGCTATTTTATTAGCCACAGATATTAGAGTTTCCAATTTTACATTTTTATTAAAAACGTTAGAGCCAATTTTTATAAAATCAAAAGTTTAAAAAACGTTTTCATGAAAGTCCCCTTATAGACCATGGGCTACCAATATGAAACCCTCCCCCCCCCCCCGTGGGAATTTCCGACACATATATTTTTTTGTTGGTATTGTCATCTAGTTTAAGATTTTAGTTGTTTGCACCTTATCAATTACAGCATTTAGCCGGAAACCCCGGAAAACCCCGGAAATTCGCAGAAAATGAATTTGTTTTAATTTTTCATTGTTCTTTGCTCCTAATATTCCCAGGGAATTTCTTACTCACACATTTTTGTTGGTATTGGCATCTAGTTTAATGTTCCAGTTGTTTGCCCCTTACAAATTACAACATATCCCCGGAAAACCCGGAAAACCACGTATATACGGAGAAAATTACTATGTTTTATTTTTTAAATCTTTGTTCTTTGCACCTAATATTCAAAGGGAATTTCTGACTTACATGTTTTTTTGTTGGCATTACCATCTAGATTAAGGTTTCAGTTGTTTGCCCCTTATCAATTACAGTATATCCCCGGAAAACACCGAAAACCACGGAAATCCGGAGAAAGGGACTTCGTTTTATTTTTTAAATATCTTAGTTCTTTGCTCCTAGTATTCAAAGGGAATTGGTGAACCATATGTTTTTGTGTTGGTATTCCCATATAGATTAAGGTTCCAGTTGTTTGCCCCTTACCAATTACAGCATATCCCCGGAAACCCCGGAAAACCACGTATATACGGAGAAAATTACTATGTATTATTCTTTAAATCTTCGTTCTTTGCTCCTAATATTCAAAGGGAATTTCTGATTCGTATGTTTTTTTGTTGGTATTGCCATCTAGATTAAGGTTTCAGTTGTTTGCCCCTTATGAATTATAGCATATCTCCAGAAAACTCCGAAAACCACGGAAATCCGGAGGAATTGACTTTTTAAAAATTTCTTTAAAATCTTTGTTCTTTGCTCCTAATATTCCCAGGGAATTTCTGACTCATATGTTTTTTGTTGGTATTGCCATCTAGTTTAAGGTTTAAGTTGTTTTCCCCTTATCAATTACAGCATATCCACGTAAACCCTGAAAACCACGAAAATCCGCAGAAAATGAGATTGTTTTAATTTTTTAAAAATATTTGCTCTTTGATACTAATATTCCCAGGGAATTTCTGAATCACATAATTTTTGTTGCTATTGCCATATAGTTTAAGGTTTCAGTTGTTTTCCCCTTACCAATTACAGCATGACAAAGAATACTGGAAAAAATCCTGATGCTGAAGGAATGAAGGCGATTGGAAACCTGACAGAACACACTTCATATTCTAATTTGACATCTGTGAATGATAATTAATTTATCTTACCGAACCTTCCACAGTCACTACCAAACTTTCTTGACTGAAGTTAGAGAAGGGACATTCGGTAACACAGCAATGGAATGGTAATATGGACAAAGTGTCATTGATTTTAAGATTTCAGCGAGCAACTAAAGAAAACAACTTTGACTTACACTTGGCATGTTTAGAAGATATGGTTCCCCTTTTCTTTGCATGTGACCATCACAATTATGGCAGATATCTCGTAGTCCATATACTCACCCTTTTGAACCTGCAAGGGACACACTTGAAGCAAAAGAATTACTTCGCAATAACGGTTTCAGTGACCGTAGATCACAAGTTCCGAGTTCTAGAAATTCTGTGGATTTCCGTGGTTTTCCGGGTTTTACGGGGATATGTTGTAATTGATAATGGGCAAACAGCTGAAACCTTAATCTAGATTACAATGCCAACAAAAAAAAAATGTAAGTCAGAAGTTCCCTGGGAATATTAGGATCAAAGAACAAAGGATCTTAAAAAATTAAAACGAACTAATTTTCTTCGGATTTTTTAGGTTTCCGGAGTTTTCCGGGGATATGCTGTAATTGATAAGAGGCAAACAACTTAAACCTTAATCTACATGGCAATATCAACACTAAACCATATGAGTCACCAATTCCCTTTGAATACTAGGAGCAAAGAACTAAGATTAAACAAATTAAAACAAAGTCATTTTCTCCGGGCTTCCGTGGTTTTCGGAGTTTTCTGGGGATTTGCTGTAATTGATAAGGGGCAAACAACTGAAACCTTAATCTACATGGCAATACCAACACAAAACCATATGAGTCACCAATTCCCTTTGAATACTAGGAGCAAAGAACTAAGATTTAAAAAATTAAAACGAAGTCATTTTCTCCGAGCTTCCGTGGTTTTCGGAGTTTTCTGGGGATTTGCTGTAATTGATAAGGGGCAAACAACTGAAACCTTAATCTACATGGCAATACCAACACAAAGTCATATGAGTCACCAATTCCCTTTGAATACTAGAAGTAAAAAACTAAGATTTAAAAAATTAAAACAAAGTCATTTTTTCCGGGTGTCCGTGGTTTTCGGAGTTTTCTGGGGATTTGCTGTAATTGATAAGGGGCAAACAACTGAAACCTTAATCTGGATGGCAATACCAACAAAAGAACATATGATTCCGAAATTCCTTTTGAATATTAGAAGCAAAGAACAAAGATTTAAAACATAAAACATTGTCATTTTCTCCGTATAAAAGTGTTTTTTCGGGTTTTCCGGGGATATGTTGTAATTTGTAAGGGGCAAACAACTGAAAACTGAAACTAGATGACAGTACCAACAAAAATTATGTGAGTCAGAAATTCCCTGGGCATATTAGGAGCAAAGAACAAAGAAAAATTAAATCAAACTCATTTTCTCCAGATTTCCGTAGTTTTCCGGGGTTTCCGGGTAAATGCTGTAACTGATAAGGGGCAAACAACTGAAGACTTAAACTAGATGGTAATACCAACAAAAAATATGTGAGCCAGAAATTCCCTGGGCATATTAGGAGCAAAGAACAAAGAAAAATTAAAACAACTCATTTTCTCCGGATTTCCGGGGTTTCCGGGTAAATGCTGTAATTGATAAGGGGCAAACAACTGAAAACTGAAACTAGATGGGAATACCAACAAAAAAATATATGTGTCGGAAATTCCCACGGGGGGGGGGATGGGGGGTATACAGTAGCCTACGCTCTATTAGTATTTCAGTTATAAAACGGAAATTCTGGGCAGTTCGATAAAATTTCGAAAAATTCATTGATTCAAGAAATGAAGTAAATACAATAGACCGTTTATCCTCTGTGCTTGTCCACAGACGGACATACGTCATTCCAAAAACACTTTTTTCGGTTTCGAGGCATCGTGAAACACGCTTTCCCGGTGTTATCTCGATTTCGATTTTTTGTCACGATCACAATACTTTCTCTATACTACGTATATGCGAGAAAGTGAAACTGTACAGGCGTGCCGGAGTGACCCACACACACGCTCAGGTCTACACACCTGCGCAGGTAGAAAGAATGGAATTTCAATTCTTCTCCGGTCGCCTGCGCAGGTCGCTACGCCTGTGCAGTTTGGTTGGCACACACGCTCCGGTTTACCTGTACAGGTCACCTATGCAGGTAAACCTCACCGGTATATCGTAACGTGTGTGCCCGGCCTATACATACCTGAAGATACACTTTTTTCAGCACATTGTAGACAGGGCCGTCGCGTGATTTTTTGGCGTCGGGGCAAGATTTCGTCAGGCGCCCCCCCCCAAAAAAAAACTTAATCCCACGTGCACCCACCCGACATTCCACCTATCTGTAAGGATTCAAACACAAACACACAGCGAGCGACGTGACGCGACATTATCAAATACATATAAACATAATGGTGTTAAACACGCGTTATTATTAGGTTATTATTATTAACAGTATACAAGCAAATCCAGCTGTTCAATTTTGAGCAAATATTTATTTTGGGGTAACTTAGAAAATATAAAGTTATTGGTTTCAAATATTTATTTGTTCAATAAATACAAACGACGTAATATTCAAAATTCAGTTATACTTAACTTTAAAAAATACGTTATGTAATCCTACATCTAACATATTATTTCAAATTTTGTTGTTTTATTTTTGCCGTTGCCACGGCGCCCCCCTGGTCGCGGCGCCCGGGGCGATCGCCCCGGTCGCCCTGCCCACGCGACGGCCCTGATTGTAGATGGCTTCACATGTCTCCGGAATTATTTTGCTAAGAGCTTGAGGTGATACTGTATTATAGTAGAATACTTGAGACATTCGTATACCTTTCCGGTTTACCTGTGCAGGTAAACCTCACCGGTATACCGTAACGTGTATGGCCCGCCTAAAGATGGCTGACCTTTGGTACTTTTATGGTTTTTTTGTCGCGAGCCATCCACAGGTTCAGAAAGAGTACATTAGTATTATAACCTTAGAACAGGCCTTTCCAAATGAGGTGCTGCCACGGCGCAGGCCAGCACCGGTGTAGCACCAGAGGCAGCTCCAGCGCTCAGCTTATGAACAAACTTAAAAATGAATGTAAATTTTATTTTGAATGGTATATCAATACTGGTTCTGACAATATAAAGAAAATATATAAGGGATGTAAAAAGAATCTATATAGGTTAGTAAAGGAGACCAGAATCAAATTAAATGATAGTATCATAAAGAATGCTACAAATAAGCCAAAAACCATGTGGAATATTATAAAAAAAGAAAGTAAATTGTCATCTGATGACAAGAATTTTAATAGTCAAGTAAGTCCTTTTAAATTTAATGACTTTTTTATAGATAAAGTTGAAGAACTTTTAAATGTAGTTTTAACAATGCCTAAAGATAATGACTTTAGATTCTATTTAAATAGGTTACCTAAACCAAAAACTTCCTTTAATTTTCGGTTGGTTGAAGTAAATGATATTGAAAAGGCTATAACAAGAATGAAACCCAGCCGGTGTGAAGATATTTATAATTTAAGCTCAATGATTTTAAAATATGGTGTAGAATTTATAAAAGAAGCATTGACTCACATTATTAATTCTTGTATACTTGATTCTATTGTTCCTGACAATTTTAAATTAGTTAAAGTAGTACCAGTTTACAAAAAAGGAGACCATTCTCTTGTAGAGAGTTATAGACCAATATCATTGGTTCCTGTAGTATCAAAGGTAATGGAGATTGTCCTGAATAGCCAGATTGTAGATTATTTTGAACAGAATGAGTTATTTGATTCTTCACAATTTGGCTATAGATCTGGATTGGGCACCGTTAAAGCAGCAATTTCATTCCTATCTAAGTGTATTTCGGGGATTGACAACAAGGACATTGTCAGTGTAAAATTGTATGATTTATCCAAGGCATTCGACACTGTGTCCCATTCACTTTTACTTGAGAAGTTAAGGTATTATGGCTTTGAGGAAAGTGCTGTATCTCTCATGCAATCTTATTTAAGTGGGAGACATCAAAAGGTAGTGATAAATGGAACAGAATCTGGTCTTCTGCCAGTTGTGCATGGTGTTCCACAAGGATCCATCCTTGGTCCTATCTTGTTTATAATTTATATTAATGACTTACCAATTAACATCTCAGCACCTACAGTTAATAGCTATTTATTTGCAGATGATCTTAGTATTTGTTTTAATGGGAAGGATCGCAAGACGTTAGATTTACAAATAAAATCAACATCAAAAGTGGTACAAAACTGGTGCAATGCAAACTTACTGTGTATTAATACTGGTAAAATACAAGAATCAGTTCTTACATACAGCACTAACGCCACAGATGATATAAATAGTTCACTAAATTTTTTGGGTTTCCTCATTGATAAAAATATGAATTGGAAAGATCATATATCAAAAGTGTGCTCTAGAGTGTCGAAAGGGATATTTCTAATACGTAGATTAAGGCAAAGTCTGAGCTTAGAAGTTTTAAAGACAGTTTACTATGCACAAATTTATAGTCACTTGAGTTACGGTACTTTGCTTTGGGGCAATCAGACAACAGTTATAAAATTATTAAAATTACAAAAAACATGTATAAGGTTAATGTGTGGACTTCCTGCTAGAGGACATTGTAGATCAAACTTTGTTAGGTTAGGAATTATGACAGTCAGGGCACTTTTCATTTTTCAATGCTTATTATATATTAAGGAAAACATTCATCTGTATGAAGAAGTGGGATCTACACATAACTACCAGACAAGAAATAGGAATGATTTAAGGTCTCTTAGTTTTAGTTATAGTAAGACTCAGAAAACTTTTTATTACATGTCAACTAGATTTTATAATTTTCTTCCTTTGTCATTAAAACAGTTGCCCTTTAATAAGTTTAAAAAACAAATACATAATGTACTGACAGTGAATTGTATATATAATATTGATGAATTTTTTGATATAAGTTTCACCAGTTGAAATTGATTTGTACAATATGGACAGAGTGGAATCAAAGTGATTACTAGGAACGAGAATCAAAAATGGTAATGCTAATTAGTTATATATAATAATATATTTTTATTGCAGCCAAACTGGCAATTATAGTTTTTGACGATTGTAATACATTTGATGTTCTCATCTGTTCTTACAATAAAAAAATATTTCTATTTCTATTTCTATTTCTATTAATAATAATTTTGTGAACACATGAACACACCATATATTCTCTACATAATTATATTGTGTTTGCCTTTGTTTCCATCTAGAATTTAAGTCGTTTGTTAACATAGTTTTGCCGCAACTAATTTACCAACATTGCGTTCTATTGATTTGGCAATGGAAATTCTAAGTACGGCCTCTAAGGCAACATCAGTCAGAGAAGACCTGGTCATACTTTTATTTAAATTCATAATTGAAAACATCTGTTCGCATGCATAAGTTGTACCGAACACTGACGTAAATTTAAAGGCAAGTGCCTGAAGTTTGGGAAATTCCTGTGGATGAATACCTTTGTAAAATGAAAGTAAATCGCCGGTGTTGTGGTAGTACCTGTACTTCTATCTGCTCTGTTTGGAAACATGATGATGATTTTCAGGACAAGTATTTCCAGTTGAGGTGGCATATAATTAATTTCTTTGAATGGACATTGAATTCATCGTGCAAATTCTGTAACGACGCCTGATACTCTCCAAGGTTTTCGTAAATAGACAAATTTAATAATTTTAATGAAGGAAAATTTAAGCTGATCTTCAAATAATAAACTCTGCAGTTTGAAAGCCATTCTGTTACACTTTGTGCTAATTAACAAAAGTCTCCCTTGCAACTAAATAGTAAAATCATTTAAATAAGACATTATATCCGCTAAGAAAGCGAATTCAGCTACCCATAGTGCTGTCTCTGAAGCACACATGCAGTCGCACCGGCCGCTAAATAGGGAAGGAGAGCACCGGGCTGCCGTGTGGTGCTGGGCTGGTGTGCCCCAGCGCAAAGTGCTCGAGTTGGAAAGGCCTGCCTTAGAAGGTTAAACTATCCCTAAAGAGGGCCGAGCTTTGATAATGTTGCGAGCCATCCACGGGTTGCGGAAAGGGTAGCCTACAGTAATATTATAGCGTCCTAAAGAGGACCGAGCTTTGGTACAGTTGGTCGAGTTTTGATACAGTAGCGAACCATCCACGGAATGCGGAAAGTGGCAGTAATATTATTGCGGAAGAAGATGAAACTATTCCTAAAAACGGTCGGCCATTTCGGCCATTAGCACTCCCTAGGTTTTTGACGCGAACCATCCAAGGGTTGCAAAAAAAAAGTACAGAACGTGAGAAGATGAAACTATCTTTAAACATGGCCGACCATTGGTATTTGTCTGCAGCACAAGCAAGAGGGATGATCTGATTTTAGACCTCAGGGACTTCCAAGCATACGTACTCTACCGAGGTTAGAAGCAGTAATGTCAAAAAGAGTACCAAAATGCCAATAAGAAAGCTATGAGTTATATTAGACATCTTTTGCATCGACAGTAGCAGCTCTCTCTGTGGCCACGCGGTTTAGTACAGGTAATTGTTTGTGGCAACTTGACTGGTTCGAATCCATTTCTGTCATATTATTTTATTAAAATAATAAATAAATATAAAATAAACATGCATAAGAATGCACTGACCATCGACACACACCAGGCAGGGGCATGACGTCACATGGACGAAAATGCCTAGGGTCTCAAGAGTATAGGCCTACATACGCAATCAAAGATTTCTGGGATACTCCGATGGACAAAAGGGCCAAGCTGCAGCGAAAAGAATAGCTGTTCATCTGAGGAAGAGCCAACTACACGATCATATGTAAACAACCGAGGGTTAGAGTGCGGTCATAAGGACATAAGCATGACGTCTCTTCCAGACGTTCCTGGCCAAAGGGCGTAACTTCAACAGCATTAGGTTAAAGGCCATGCGCAAGAGTGCTTAAATATCCATACATCCCTGCCCATAGGGCGTAACTTCAACACATTAGGTTAAAACCCTTGCACAGGAGCGTAGGCCTATATCCAGACGTCCCTTGCAAAAGGGCATAAATGCGACACGAGGTATGTGATTGCAAACCACAAGTTGACACACTATCTATACGCCCGCTCTTACTACTAACGTTTAAAGCAGCATTAATTAGCATAGTTTATCTAGCTTTACTTCTATTAAAAGCAAAGTCTTAATACTTTGCATTATAATCTAATGTGATCGTTTTGATCAGGATATGGGAGGGATGTGACATAAGTCACGGCAGCTATTTTTCATTTTAAAATTTCAAAGAAAATGTGAAACTTCTTTAACATTTTAAAATATACGAATGGAAGGACTCAGTATGGAATGCATGCATAATTTAGAATGTAGGATATAAAAGGAAACAGACACCCATAAACATCCATACGCAGCTGCATCGAGCCACTCTATTATATTGCTGTAGTTAGAAGCGTGGAAGCACAGTATGATCCTTCTAAGGGCCATAGAAATAGTCCTGTTTCACCTGAGAAACTCACGTAAAATCAGACTTGAGACGCCGTGCAGAGAAATAAACGCATCTGCCGGAAGCCTCTCGCTTCAGAACGTATCACGTGAGAGCTGATCAGCTGAGACCAGTATCACGCAGAGTAATAGTCGAGTCTCAAGTCGAGATTCCCAGCGTGCATAGTAATAGTCGCTGAAACTAGACTTGAGAGCCGTTTGAAGTAGTGAAAATCTCGTTTCACGCAGGTGCAGTCTGGGGACGACTCAAGATCGCGTTCTATTGACAGCATATTTAGCTTATCACCCTTATTGTACACAATATACAATCCTAATCGACAGTGGGGGGCAGTCATTAGATGCATTGGTCGATAAGGATTCAGAAAATAATAAACACCAGAAACATACAACAAAGAAATCCTCTTAATTAAGGCAAATTCTGCGCTTCAGCCGTAGGCAGCGTCCTAACAGTAACCTTTGTGTCCAGGTAATACGTTCAAGCGCAGCGACTTGTTATGTAGAAAGTTTAGCTCTGTGTTAGCGTGCCGGCTTTATGTTCCAAAGGTCCTGAGTTCAAACACTCACCGGGAAGAATTTTTTTTTTCTTGGGTATCATTTTCGAAATCTGCATCCCTTAACAATTAAAAAAAAAAATTAAGCAAAACAGGTGTATATTATTTAAGTTATATGTGGGTTTACTCCTGTTTTGGCTAAATTTTTTAGTAAGATTACTTGGAATTATAGCTTCCTTGCTTAAAATACAATCCGTTTCACCAGCAGACATGAACCTAATTCTATCAAACTCTGACACAAGTTTAATACGACTAGTGCACATATTTTACATCAATAAAATAAAATTGTTTGTATAGAGTCAGTGGGTCAGTTTTTTGTTTGTTTCTGTTTTATTTGCATTACATACTGAAAAAATAGGATAATTTAGAGAGTAAAGCCATTCTAAAAAAAGGAATGATTCAATGTGAAAAGCTAATGTTTAAGGAAAAAATAAGTTAGAACTGTTAAATAAATATGTTAGGCCTATGTTTTTAAAGTTAGAAATGGCTAAGTTAAACCGCTTATTTACCAACTACTGCAGATGTAAATATCAGCAACTGTCGAACTGTTTATTTTTATTATTAATGTTTGTCATTCTCGTTTGTTGAATACACAAAAATAATTAGCTAAAATATAAACAACGCCACCTTATAACCCCGTTAAAACAGAATAATTTAAATACAACCTAAGAAGTCTAAGCCTAAGAAATAGTAATTAGATTAGTTATTAAAATTAATTGTATCTTTTATTAGGTTTTATATGTAAAAAATACATTATTGTTAACAAAGTGTAATTTAAAACAAATTCACTTAAAAGACGAAAATAAATCTGCAGCTCTCGTGACACTTATTGTTTATATTATTTGGTTTAAATAAACAAATATCTTATAATTATATTACAGTTCACAACCATGTTTATTTATGTTTCTTGTAATATTATTATTATACTCAAGTGCCTTAATTAATTATATTATTATATTTAAGTATATTTCCGTTCCTAAATTCCTTAATATTTCAGTCCCGACCATAGTATAGGCCTAAATATAATTGTCCAAATTCATAATAATTTAAAATTGGAATCACAATATATGGCGATATTTGCGAAAAATCTTAACATGTATTCCATTTAATTTCTTTTTATATCTTCCATTTTACTAGTTTCTATGTACAAAGATACAAAAGGAAAGACCTTATCACCTTATTGCCAACGAATGTTGTGAAATTGCAGACGACAGACCAACCAAACAAGCCTAGGGGGCGGCTATTGTAGCACCATCTGTTGGCGAAGGCTGTAACTTACCTCCACTGCCTTCTATTCTCAGCTTCTTAACACGCGTGCTCAAGGTTTATAGAAAAACAGCGCATCAGATCGTGTATCACCAGAGTGCGGGATCACGTATTACTTGAGTAAATTACCAGCTGAGAAGAGCTTGAAACGGGACTATTACTCTGTCCTCATCTCAAGATGAGAATGCGTACTTGAGAACTACTCAGGTGATACGCTCTTGAGATGAGATCTGAGTTCTGTCTATTACTGTGGCCCTAAATGTCCCCACTCCTAGGAAGTGAGCGGGCGGCAGGGGACCCATAGAAGGTTTTTCGCTTATATCTCGGAAACTATTGGTCCTAGCGATAAGACCCCTCTTCATACAATTAAAGCTGAGGAAATTATCCACAAGATTTATTCCATTCATGTTTTCGCAATCTCGCATAGTTTCCGAGATATCAGCACTCAAAGTTCGCTAATTTTGAAAAAATATGTTTTCCCTCCTTTTTTGCCATATTTGACCTTCTAGTTCTTTGGCCCTTCGTCCTACGAAAAAGTTCTAAGAAAGGAAGTTGTACAGCATGAAATTGTATTTTCTTAAAGAATGTATGTTATTTTACTATTTATCTTTAATCGTTCGAAAGTTAAAGCAATTTTAACTTTATGCGTAAATTTCGTTATTTTGCAGAAAAACTTAACTATTGTATTTTGCATTATTCCACTGCTCTAGCTTAACGTATTTATATACATATATAAATAGTGTGTACTGCAGATAAGTTTCACATAAAGAAATGTTGTATTATATAATATATTTTCAAGTTTATTTGTAGTTCTTCGAAAGTAATATTGTTTGGTATCTGTGAATACTATTTTCGACACCCCGAATCTAATGGAACCACTTTGAGAGTGCCATCTCTCACCTCTACAAAACTACAATTACTATGTATGATGGAAATTGACAACTTACCAAGGGTCGCTGAAACTTTATTGTTATTTATGAGCTATAATAACTTGTATTAACTGTATATTCGCTCCGCAAAAGGCATTGGGTTAAGGTGATTCCAGAGTCAACAATAATTTGTACATAACTTTTGTTATTGACACATTAACTCGTAAATGTACACTTGTACAATCCTTTCTACACCGACAAAGACTTTTTAATATTTCGTCTGCTGCAGCCTGTTGCTCATTGTGCCCAGGGTTATAAATTTGTTGGTGGTTAGTACCCACTAATACAACTAAGGAGGAAGCTTATGTTCCAACCACATCTGGATTTGGTGATACGTTCTCAGAGAATGTTGTTTCGCTGCCCCCCTCAGTTGGTGGGAGGCATGAGATGTCCTGTTTGATAATATTGGCTACAGATTAAACAGAGGATTAGTAACGGGAAGCGTTTCGAGATTACACTTTACAGCTTTCTCTATACCATCCTTGGTTGAAAAAGAATCTGAGGAAACTGCAGCAGCTCCCTGGACGTCTGCAGACTTCAAATACAGTTTAATAAATCCCAGCTTACTCTTTCGGAAGGCTGCTGAGGTGGTATCGCACACAATGAAGGCGTGTGTGCCACCACCAAATGCGGATGAAGTAAGGCATCTCTCAAGTGTTCCCCTGCCTCCCAAAACTGCCAGGGGAACTGTCTTAATGGGGGCCCCCTCTTATGTACTTATGTACTTGGGAACTTATGAACTCGACATCGATCCTCTGTCAGTCATCCTAGAAGATTTATCTCCTTTCTCATCGGTTGAAGATGGAAACGTAGCAGAACCCACCCCAGGACCAAGTTCCCATGACGACCCAGAAATCTCCCGCTCAAAGAGAACCAGGAGTTTACAACAATTAATACAGTTTAATTGTACTACAAGGTGTGAACGAATTATTCAATTAAAAGTGACATCGTTTAACAAAAACATTTACGAGTTAATGTGTTAATAAAAAGTTAAGTGAAAAGTTGTTGTTGACTCTGGAATTACCCTACCCCAATGCGAATGTACAGTTAATACATATAATATATATTTTGCGAATGTACAGTTAATTTATATAATATATATATATATATATATATATATATATATATATATATATATATATATATTCAAGTAATATGTTTCAACTAATATATATTAACTATACATTATATATTGCAAGCATTGAATCCAAGTATTATTGCCTATGTAGAGGGTTATTATGGTTCCTAGATGACAATAAAGTTTCAGCCATCCTCGATAAATTGTCAATTTCCATAATATATAGTCATTGTATTTCTGTAGAGGTGAGAGTGGTTCTATTAGATTAGGGGAATCGAAAATAGTATGTGCAACTTATATTAGTACATACTGTTTATATATAAACATACGTATATATTGGTTTTCATATAGAGTTAGAGCAGTGGGATAAGGGAAAATACGATGGTTAAGTTTTTCTGCAAAATATCAGAATTTACCCATAAAGTTAAAATTGCTCTATCTTATGAACGGTTGAAGATAAATTAGTGATAATATATATATTTAATGCTCTCTAATTTCCTTTCTTATGACTTTTTCGTAGGACGAAGAGCCAAAGACTTAGAAGGTCAAATATGAAAAAAAATCAGGCATTTTTGTTTCAAAATTAGCGAACGCGGATATCTCGGAAACTATTCGACATAACGAAAAAATGAATGGAGTCAATCTTTTGGATAATTTTCTCAGCTTTAATGTTGTACAGAGCGGTCTTATCGCTACGACCAATAGTTTCCGAGACATAAGCGAAAACCCGAAGGAAAGGGTCTTTCTAGGGGGGGCTCACCTCCTAGGAGTGGGGACTTTTAGTATGTTTACCTCCTAACTATCCAAACAAAGCCCCAAAGTAAAAAAATGTGTTAATTCCATTTCCCTCTACAACTTTTCCTTGAGTTGGGCTACTTTGAGCTAAGAATACTGTACACATCTTGTCATATCTATTCTGCATCTATTCAACTAATTTGCCATCGTCTCTAACCGTACATCACAATGCTACCAAATGATGTGTCTATATACTAGAAATACCACACTCTCCTGGACATACGACATCTCATGTGTAATCGCGAGTGGTGTAGTTGGGCCGGAACGGCGCTCCGGCAAAGTAAAAAAAAAAAAAATACTCTTCATCGCTCCTGCGTAAGCGCAGGGAGGAAAAAAGCACAAATGGAATCGGTTTATATTTTGGCAACAGTTTAAAAGAAAGAAAGAACCATTATTAGGGTGATGATCGCCTGTTCTTGTTGCGACAATTGCCTGTGGTTGCCTGTGTGTGACGAAATTGGTTGCATTGGTTGTTGCTATTCTAAGGTAATTTCTATGTGATTTATTTACATAGGTAATTTGACTACATTCTTTCGTATCATAACATGAAAAATAAATAAGTAAATACGTAAATAAATAAATAACTGCATACAAATTTATTGGTTCCCTCTAGAGAATATTTTCAACTTCAGAACAGCCTTACTTTGAGAAAAAAAATAGTTGCCATGATTTATGCTCCATTCTTCGTATGTCTAAGGGAGCCCATTTTCTTCCCGTCACCCCTTTCTTCTTTCTCTCCTCGACAACTCTACACACTATCTCTCTCCTTATCTCTCATCTCCTTCACGCCTCCTACCCAATCTCTCTGCTCTCCTTCCCTTTCTCTCTTTCTCTCCACCTTTCCTTCTCTGTACTCCAAGTTTACATCTGTCTCGTTCTTTCAGTCTCTCTCTCTCTCTCCCCTTGTTTTGATTGTCTCTCTCTCTCGCTCGCTCTGCCTCTCTTTCCGCCTCTATCCATCTCTCTCTGTCCTTCTGTTTATATTTGTGTCAGCTCTTGGTACTCCTCTCTCCCTCTTTCTTTCTTACCCCCCCTGTCTCTCTCTCTCTCTCTTTCTCTCTCTTCATAGAAAGAGATCGCGCAAAATCTGCTCTCATTTGTTGTATTCCAGCTTCTAATACGTATGTTTAGCTATTTCTTACAATTAAAATAGACAAGAAGGACATTAAGGAACACAAAAGAAGAATCTTTAAAAAGCATAATACAATCTTTCAACTAGTATAGTATGTTATTTTCATCAACTTTTTATTCTGGAAAGTATTTAATTGAAGGTAAATATTTCTACGTCGATTGTTGCACATACTTGAAGTAAGCTGACCAGTTCGACATATTTCTAACGCAACTGTGGTATCAACTCTCATTACTTCACAAATTTGTTTCATTTGCTAAAGTAATTATTTAGGCTCATTACACACTTTTTATTAATTTAAATAAAATATTGCTTTTGTCTTGAAAACAAAAATTTAAGGTTCACAAGTAAAGCTGAATTGCTATTTTGCATTTCTTAATAACGGCAGTTTTCACTTCATTTGGTACTGCTTCAACTTGCGCACAGTTTTTTAAACTTTTTTCATTGATTGCCAAAAGCGCATGTACCTTTTTTAAGATTTTGATATTAGGAAACTTAGCATAATGAACTTCAATAAAATAAAAAATATTGCGAACAGCATTGATTGATGCTTTGACTTCGCAAATAGACGCAACATCATCTTCTAAGAGTGCGGCAATCACGTCACATAATTGGCAAAGTGGTCGGTAATAGACCAAGAGGGCAGCAGAAATCCAAGTTCTCCAACTCTTCAAAAGACCTATAAAGGCAAAAAGAGCTTAGGTGTAATCTCTCATGCTTTGAAAAAAATATATCCTTGGTGTTAGGAATAAAAAACTGCAAAAACTTATTTAAATTCAGTTTGACTTCAGCTAGGAAGAGAATGTGAAGCGCTACTTGCACTCGGCGAAGATTTCATATTGAATCGATGTTACTAATGTTCAGTGTGCTCCGCGACGTCGTCGAGGAGAGATCGGTAGTGCAATAACTTACATTCGTTCGTAACCTTGTGGTTGCAATTTAATAGTGTGAAAGACAATAAATAAGTTTTTGTGATACGAATAACAGAAAATACATGAATATCTACTAAGTGTGGTGGTGATTCAGGAACAAAATGATTGAAAGGAAGAATTCAGTTATCGTAAGTTTCGTGGAAAGAGACATACCAAGACCATCAGCATATGAAATACATGAATGGAT
The DNA here is from genome assembly GCA_964059195.1 of Ectobius pallidus. NCBI lineage: Eukaryota > Metazoa > Arthropoda > Insecta > Blattodea > Ectobiidae > Ectobius > Ectobius pallidus. Next base: position 48,986,684 of record CAXKWD010000008.1, read on the forward strand.
TTATGATGTGCTAAAATTAGAGGAACACGAAATAGACATGATACAACTAAACAGTTTCAATAGACAAGTGTACATTAAATGTAATTCCGGAATAACAATGAATTAAGTTCTTACGAACACGGGCGGCATGGGAAAATTCCTGCATAGTACTGGCCAAATCAGTAAAGTAACAATCACAGCAGCTGGGTTAGGATCAAGATTCGTGAAAATTTATAACATTCCTTTAGAAATTACAATGGACCAAGTGAAAGTGACCTTAGAACAATATGACTCTGTGACAGCAGTTATGTCTGATAGTTGGGGAAACAATTATAGATACAAAGTGAATAATGGTGTACGTAGTGCGAAGATAGTATTGAAGAAGCATATACCTTCCTTTATAGAAATTGGAGGATATAAAGGATTTGTGAGTTACGAAGGTCAACCCATAACGTGTGCGATATGTAATCAGGAAAATCACATACGTAGCGAATGCCCCAAACGGATTGCGCAAGTCTCAAGAGAACAAGATAAGTTTACATGGTCACGGCTAGTGCAAGGTCATCTACCCCCGAGGAGAGAACCCTTAAAAATAAATAAAGAAGTAACGGTGACTACAGAAGACAACAATAAGGCTGAGTATCTGGTCACTAAACAGTCGCAGTTGGTAGAAAACATACAGGAATCCGACTCAAACATAACGAGCGTGGAAAGAGCTGTGGAGGGGACTGACCCAGAAAAAGGCATAGTGGAAATGGAAGAACAACAAACAGATGGAAATGATGTGGATTTAGAACCAGTGAATAATACAGCAGGTCCATCCCCGGCAGAAGTACACTCCATAGTACTGAAAGATAACGAAAAGAAAGACACGATACCTGAAAATAGACAGGGCGATAAAACTGATGACCAGGACATAGAACTCGTGGACGACAGTGGAAAGCATAATGCTTTGCAGACTTCGGAAAGTAAAATGGAAGAACAGATGGACATTGCAGGAGAAGTTGAACTAGAAGGAATATCAATTCGACCGTACACAAGTAAACACATCAATAGCCGAGATCTGCGGCTGGAAAAGAGAAAACTAGAAGATCCCACATTGAAAATAGAAAGAAAAGGTAATAAAACACCGAAGACAGCCAAAACAAAGCCAGACAACAATTCATAACCACACACAAAATAGAGGAGAAGAACTACCCCAATGATAATACAATTTCTACTAGTGTGTATGGCATACTACCAATCCATCGGAACCCTTAACATACCATATTTGCACAATCCAGTAAAACAGACGCTACTACGTGACTTTATAAATGTACATGATCCAGATATTATATTCTCACAAGAGGTGAACATTGATACAATAAATTTCATAAACCCTAAATACAACTCAATAGTCAATAGAGGAGAGAACGACAGAGGGACGGCAATAATTTACAGAACAGGACTTGCCGTTAAAACTTACTAGAAACATTTAAGTGGGAGAATCACATCAATACTAACAGAAGATAACACGCTATATCTAAACCTTTATTTACCTTCAGGCACGAACAGACGGAAAGAGAGAGAAGAATTCATTCTAACGCAACTGCCTTATTATGTTCGACACAAATATAACAGAATTTTCCTAGGTGGAGATTTTAATTGTGTACTCAGTGCGAAAGATTCACGAGGAGAGTTTCATCCATCCTTAGCTCTAGACCGATTGATACAAGACCTTAAATTGACGGATGCTTGGGAACATAAATATGGAAATAACACTCAATTCACTTTCCACAGAGGAAATTCCGCATCAAGAATTGATAGATTTTATGTGGATCAAAAAGACGACGTATGTGATATAACCATTATTCCCTCGCCAATAAGAGATCATCATAGTGTTATTTTAACCGTTCAAATAAATAAAGTAATTCCTCTGTATGGTAGAGGATACTGGAAGATAAATGAAACATTGATCCTAGATGAAGACATCACGGAGAGTTTTTTACAAAAGTGGAATAATCTAAAAAGAAGAGCACAATTATCTAAGAAAAGTCACCTGCAACAATGGCTCTTAATATATAAACCAGGTATCCAATCCTTCTAGGGGAAGGGAATAGACAAAGCCAAAGAAAGACGTCAGAAAATTGCAGTACTATTACACGCTTCTACATGATATTCATCAAAAAAAGAAGAAAGGACACAATTTAGAAACAAAAATGTACGATGTAAAAAAGAAAATATGTGAGATTCAAGAATCCATGCTGGACGGTGCAATGATTCGATCAAATAATAAAAGTAGCATCGAAGAGGAACAAGCCTCGCTATATCATATTGCCACAGAAAAACAAAAGGGGAAGGCAAAATATATAGCCAATGTGAAGACAGCAGAAGGCACAGTAACCACAAGTTATGAAGAATGCAAGAAAGAAATACACACCTATTTTACTAACATTACCTATTTTACTAAAGAAAATATGTGAGATTCAAGAATCCATGCTGGACGGTGCAATGATTCGATCAAATAATAAAAGTAGCATCGAAGAGGAACAAGCCTCGCTATATCATATTGCGACAGAAAAACAAGAGGGGAAGGCAAAATATATAGCCAATGTGAAGACAGCAGAAGGCACAGTAACCACAAGTTATGAAGAATGCAAGAAAGAAATACACACCTATTTTACTAACATGCACAAAGAAAGCGAAAATTCGAAAGAAGCATCTGAAACACTATTCCGGTTTATCACGGACCAAATAACGGAAGATGAGAAAACAGGCTTAGAAGACAATATTACTATTGAGGAACTCCGATATGCGATACATACGGCGAGTAAACAATCTGCACCGGGACCGAATGGTCTAACATACGGCTTTTATAAGAAAACATTGGCAGCTAATAAAAGATGCACTACTTCAAACTATGAACAGCATTTTGAAAAACGAAGATAGAATAACAGGATTTAGCGAGGGAATAATAGTACTTGTGCCTAAAATGACGTCACCAATAACAGTACAGGATTATAGCGTCGTTAAGATAGCAAAACCTCGTATCTAAAAAATTGACGAATTTGAGATTTTAGCTTCACGTATAAAATAAGGCATTCCGCACAAGATGCAAGAACCCGCATCTCAATGTTGTACATAATAGCGACACAGTGTAAAAGTATCAAAACCTCATAACTCGCGACGTGTAAAATTTAAGATGCTGAACCTCGTATCTCAAAATACGAGTTATCGTAGTACACCTATTTGGTGCTACCTCATTTAAATCATAGGTTGGTAATACTCGTATTTCACAAACACATTTACCACTTCGTACTTTTTCCGCTTCTTACTACTGTATTTCATTATTGAGTCACTAGATACAAGTTCATTCCCGTGCTGTGTAGTATTCAGTACAGATGTGAAGAACTTGCTGGTTACTCCTCAACATTGTAAGTAATAAAATAGTTGTAATTCTAAAGCAATATTATTTTGCAAAATAAAGTTAGAGTTTTTACGAAATGTTCTCTGCACGATCTCAATACGTTTATAGTAATTCTGTAATATCGGGATAGAAACCCAATACATCAATATCAAACAAAAGAAAATAATGCATTTTCGTAGTTCATAATGGAAAACTGTGTAACAATTCAGGGCTCTATTCGAATATTTCAGGATAATAAACTGCAATCTAATACACATTATGAATCAAGAGGGAGAAGGATGCTTGAAATGGCTATGCAAAGGTCTGGAAAATGATCCTCATCAGCTGCAACTCCAGTATTGTCACCGCAGTTACCATCACCAGAGGTATCACCACCACCACAAAACACAACAAAAGCATGTAACAAGTATTTAAGTTACAATCCTTCAATTATAAGCCAGATAGAGGAAGCGACTTCGAAGATTCGAGCACAGATTATGAACCTACAAGTGACTCCATATCTGAAGAATCAGATGATCCAGCACCCAGAAGAAAAAAAAAGAAAGACAGTAAGTAATACAACCCGGAAAAATGTTACAAGCAAAATAATTAAAGGCAAAAGGGAAAGTCAAGAGGGAACAATTAAACATGGTGAAGTTACAAATAAATGTAATGCTATCATAGAAAATGAGAGCTCTGCCGAGAGAGATAACTTACAATTATCTACACATACTGAAGTCCCAGAAATACCGGAAACAAGCATTGCAAAAGAATCAGTTACAATGAAGAAACGTGCTCAGAAAGGAAAAGCAGATCCAGCGTTGTGGAAAAGAAATAAAGCAAAGAATTGTAAAATGAAGGGCGAAAAATATAAGATCTGTGGTAGTAAAAAAATGGAAATAAAATTGAAATAACAAGAGAACCACGTGTAATTGAACCACGGTGTTCATCCCAACTCTGTACAAAGTCGGAAAACAAAAGGAAGTGTTCTACTATATCAGAGGATGACAGAGCTGAGGTATTTAAGCTTTTCTGGTCAAACATGAATTGGATCAAAGGAAAATTTACATTGCTACTTTGGTCAACAGGAAAGGAGTTAAACAAAAAACAAAAAACGGGAATATCAAGAAGAAAATTCAGTTTTCAATATAATTGAAAAGTAAAGGATGATGTACTACCTGTGTGTTAGGAAATGTTCCTTTCAACATTAATGGTCTGTTAGAAGCTGGGTGAAAGTGACCTTAGAGGAAGAAAAAAATCAAAGGAAGTATGCAAAGAAGGAAATTGCGTAATGAGAGATAATGTTGTTAAATTTCTCGACAAAATTCCGAAACTACCATCCCAATATTGCAGATCTTCTAGTTTGAAGCTTTATTTGTAGCCACACTTCTCATCTTACAGTGAGCTGTATAGGGTATTTAAAGAAGACTGCAACTATAATAACATTGAATCTGTTGCTGGCAGAGATTTATTTGTGAAGATCATTAAAGAAAGAGATATTGCCCTTTTCAAACCCAAGAAAGATGAATGTGATCTGTGCTTTTCCCACAAGATCGGCAATGTTTCAGATGTTGATTATAATGCTCATCAGTTAAAGAAAGAGAGAGCACGACAGGAAAAATCTTTCGACAAAAAGTTAGCAGAAGAAGGAAAAAGTTGTGTCTTTACTATGGATGTGCAAGCGGTGCAACTAGTGCCTGCTACTCAAGCAAGTTCTATCTACTTTAAGCAAAAATTAGCATGCCACAGTTTCACTATTTACAATTTAGAAGATGGCCAGTAGTTTGCTATGTTTGGCACGAAGGTGAAGGGCGATTGGATGCTAATGTTTTCGGCACGTGCATTGCAGATTTCTTGGATACATAAATAAAATATTGCGACAAAAGTAAGGATAAAATATTGTACTGTGATGGTTGTTGGGCTCAGAATAGAAATACTGTGCTATCAAATGTTTTACAGAATTTTAGCATTGTGATGGAACAGCGATTATGCAGAAATATTTAGTAAGAGGCCACACACAAATTGAATGTGACAGTGTTCATTCTACAATAGAGAGAAGAAAGAAAAATAGGGATTTGTACTCTCCAGCTAATTATGTTCAAGTTATAAAAGAAGCTAGGTGCGGTAAACAAGGACAGCACAAAGTAAAATATGTATGTCATGATTTTTTCAAGGATTTTTCTGAAATTCAATACTATAAGTCAATACGTCCAGGAAACAAAGTGGGTGAGCCATGTGTCAATGACATTTCAGCACTAAAGTACAATCTCCATGCTGGTATTGAGTACAAGTTGAACTTTGATGACTGGAAATTACTTCCGAGACGACCAAATACTGTAATTGGGAGTGAGAAACGGCTTTATCCTGGACCTACTCCTATTTCCTCTCAAAAGTATAATGACCTGATGTCATTGAAGCCAGTTATTCCAAACGACTATCATCCATTTTACGAGGGCCTACTGCACAACTAGTTCAGTGAAGAAAAGATGAAAAATACGCAAGAATTACTAGGATTTCGTCATTTGTTGTAGTTCTGTACTTGATTAGTTGCAAGTTCCTGTGTATTAAAAGTTAACATGATTTGGGAGTGTTGTTTATCTCCATCCATCATAAGAAATAATTTGAACTAAGTGCAATAACTCGTAAAATGAATAATACGCTCCAAAACAGTTTGTGTCAAAACCTCGTATCTCATAAAAATGTCCTAATTTCTATGTAATTAATTATTAAGATGCGTAACACACATTGAATGTTTTGTTAGCCACTAGAGATTAGTCCATAATGAGATCACTTCCACTTGTTTGAAATTGTGGAAATTAGGCAGTTTTTTCGTTTACTGAAAAATGTACATTTTTGAGATACGAGGTTTTGTTATCTTAACGACGATAGACCGATAACACTCCTCAATACGGACTATAAGATATTTATGAAAATAATGGCGAATAGAATACGATCTTTAATGGGGGGAATGATTGGACTTGGACAAACCTGTGGAATACCGGGTCGCAAAATTACACATGCACTGGCAGCAATAAGAGATACGGTACAACCATTGAGCTCTATTACATACTGGAGGTAGCACTGCAAGATGAAAAATCGTGACGGCAGGGTTCGCGGTCCGCCATGAAAGTGAACGTATAATTTAGCTCCTATCCCGTATCTCCTTCTAACAAACTCATGTGTATTAATGGAATTATGAAGATGTATTGGCGTTTTAAAACACTTTTATGAATGAAACGTTTCAATATAAACTACTTGATGCTTTTTAAGTACATAACAAAACTAATCTCATATCGTATGGTTTGGTAAAAATATTTCTTTAATCTCAATCAGGCGTGAATGTACATTGGTAAACAGTTGTAAACACTCGCATTTTAAATATTAAAATAACTTCACAATAGGCCTTCATTTTGCGATATTATGCTTGATTTCGATATATAAGAGAATAGACAAAATCTGTTCTAAGTGCTTTGGAAATGTATAAACCGTGACCTTCAACTTTACCGTTACTGTACTGGATACAAATCACACATATATATATATATATATATATATTAATAATTCCTGTAGACTAGCGCAAAGGGAAGCCACTGAAATAAAATTTCAAAATACTAAAAGTCAGTAGGCCTACTTAGAAGTTCCTTTTCTTAAAATCTGGAATTTAATTAGCCATGCTATTTATCTTCTTGTTCTTGCGACAGATAATCGTCTGTAGCCTTTTGTTCTTTCTCAATTCTGTTTTGATAGGAGTTGGTGGGAGATCATCTGTTTGTCTGTTTATCCATTTTCGTATAATTTTCAGCGAGGTCTTATACAAAAACATCTGCTTCCTCTTATTTCTGCAATTAAAAACTAGCATGAAAAAATTAGGCCTACATGCATAAGAATACAAGAATATGTTTACATGACTGACATATTGCATAATTTATATTCCTACATGGTACCTAAAGTAGGCCTACTACTAACCACATTACGAACCAGAGGCGAAACGATGGGGTTTTAACCCCCCCCCCCATTGATTAAAAAAAAGGGAAAATTGTACAATTTTTTTTAAGTCTGCTTATAAATTGCTTAATACGAGTATAAAGCGTGGGAAGCTTAAAACTCGTTATTGTGCATCTTAATTTTTTAAATTTTCCGGGGGAAGACCCCCGAACCCCCCTCTCCCTGGGGGAGTATTCCATACCCCCCCAGATGTTGTAACCCCCCCATACGGTCGGCCTGGTTACGCCTATGTTACGAACCAGTTGTCTTTTGGGAACAATAATTTTTTGAAGGTGTCCTGGAAAATTGAAGACTGATGGTACATCATCTTTTAGTAATTTTACAAGTGCACCAGACTTTGACTGATAGCAATCAGGTGTAAAGTGTCTGCTGCTTAATGTACTGTACGCTGTGGGTGACCAATATTCTCTGCGCAGTGCTTGAACCCACTTCTTCGGAATATCAGGCCAAGAAAATGGAAACCTGTACAAACAGGCAATAAAAAGACAAGTGTTCGTCGCTATGATACGCTTGAGGCTAAGTCAGATTTGGCCAGTATCCTCAAATGTTCCAAACAAAAATAACCTACTTGTGAAACTTAAGTCCACTTCCATTTCTGGAGCTCTTGTGCAGCCATATACCACGTAATATTTGACCATTTTGTCATGAAAAATAATAAAAACACATTCATAAATATATGTTTAACATAGGAAGCACACTTGACCAATACGTACGGTGTAGCCAGCACAGCACAGCTGTTGTGTATCCTGTTTATATATTGAGATCACTGGGTACAACACTATGAGTCACACCCGGAAGAGAGTGCCGCGCTTTTGACCCTGGACTTCCAAAAGGCTTTCTACTACATCAACCATGATTATCTCTATGCAGCATTAAGAAGATTTGGATTTCCACGATCAACTATCACCTGTATTAAGTCCCTGTATACTAGTGCACGATCAAGAATTTTAATCAATGGGTTTTTCACAATGCCAATTATTATAGGCCGATCAGTACGACAAGGATGTCCACTGTCCATGATACTCTTCTCAATATGTTTAGAACCATTGATTCGAATTTTACACAGTCAAATAAGTGTACACCCAAACCCAGACAAACTTTTCACAATAAGAGCCGATGATGTATCCATTCTCTTAACGAAGCCCGAACACACGAAAACTGTACCAGATATCATCAAAATCTACGAAGCAGCGACGAACGCAAGAGTGAATTATAACAAATCCACGATGTTAAAATTTGGCTCCTGGCAGAACATAATAAAGAACGTAGAAATACTAGGCCTCATAATAACGACCAAACTCAATTCAATAATAGAAATTAACGCGAAAAATGTGGCTCACAAAATTATATATAAGCTCAAACAACAGTTCAGCAGACAACTTAACTTACTGCAAAAAGTATGGTATGTAAATGTCTTTATTCTATCCAAATTATGGTATACAGCACAAGTGATACCGATAGAGGAACAATACACTGAACAAATTGAACGAGCTTTAGGATATTATATTTGGAGAGGGTACTTATATAAAGTAGCACGTGATCAATTACGACTACCCATAGAGGAAGGAGGACTGGGACTTATAGCAGTAAGTCCAAAATGTAAAGCCTTGATAATGAAAAATATCTTAGAAGCAAAAGCAGGTATTGGAGATGAACAAGATATACAATATTGGACCAACAATGATAAAACTCCAGACATTTTTACAAATACACTTAAACTAATAACAACTATACCGGAAGAATATAAAAACACAGAAGAACGGAAAATAACAAAAGGTTTATATAAGTACATATTAAAAGCAAAACACAAAACTCCACAGATACAGGTCAAATACCCAAACCAAAATTGGAAAGCAATTTGGAAATCATTTAAACAACCCTATATCAATTCAGACTGGAAAGTGAACGCCTACAAAATAATAAATGAAATCATCCCAACCGAGGAAAAAAAAATGTATCGCCATAACATGACAGCGACACCATTATGCAAAAAATGTGGAGTGATCGATACTCAAAGACATAGATTAACAAAATGTATAGACAGTGAGCCAATATGGAAATGGGCAATTGCACAATTAAAAAAAAACGTTTCCCATCATCACATGACAGTAACATACAGGGTTTGCTCAGTCTAGCTAGTGCCTTCTACCAGCGCGGTCGAGTTTTTTTTCTACTCTACTTCCCGGTTTAAGTGCCTCGAACAGTTTCAAGTTTTCGTGTGCAATCACTGTTTTGTTGGTATTATTGTGATTCTCAACTGTAAGTACATTTATTCCGTATCTTAGTGAAGTGAACTTTCCCGTGACTTTTTAGCCTCCCCGGGAGGGGCGGTTTTTCTTTTGTGCATCACATCCTACTAAGCTCATTTATTTGAAATGGATACTACTACTGTACTCCCAAACTCTCAGAATGACATTGTGAATAGTCCTTCCCCAATGGAGCAGGACATCTCCAGAGAGACGCTTACAAACACAGATCCCGATACTTCGAACCTAACTACTATTGCCCAACAAGATGCCCTACTAGAACCTTCGGACCATTTACATAGTCCACAGACCCCTACAAAGACAAGCCCTAAATATATTCTCACCGACGCTGGCCCTTACTTTGTATCAATAAAACAGACTGGAAATGACATTGGCCGTTTGCACCCGATGAAGATTGGGAAATGGCTCTTCAAAGCGAATTACGCAGTGCACTATCTCAATAAAGTGTCTAACACACTAATTGATGTACATTTTCAAACCATACATGCAGCAAATGCTTTCCTCGCATCTGATTTTGACCGCATACACCATACTGAATCTTTTATCCCATCGTATAACTTATTTACGGCCGGAGTGATTAGGGGCGTTGATATAAGCATCACACCCGAAGAAATTCAACAAGACGCCATGGTCCCGGAACGATATAAGATTACGAATGTATACCGCTTTAATAGGCGAATCCGGAATGAGCAGGGTGACGTATCATACGTCCCGACCCAGACGGTGAAATTAACATTCCGTAGTCAACGTCTTCCACACTCCATTACTATCTACCATCAGAAATGCCTCATCGAACCGTATCAAGAACGGACGCAAATATGCAGGAATTGTGGTAAGCTGAACCACCGTGCGAAATACTGTCGTTCCTCTGCCAAATGTTTGAGCTGTGGCTTAGACTCACATCAAGGCGACTGTGCAAACGGAGACTTGCGATGCATTAACTGTAAAGCCAAACATAAGACCACAGATACAGAACAATGTCCTGCTTACAAACTTCAAAAGCAAATACAAACCAAACTTACGTCACTCCCAGTATCCCGATACGAAGCAAAACAGATAGTTCTGGGGCGAACATCATACGCCCAGATGGTTCAACACCAAACCGCATCTGTTTTTTCTGCAGTGGCTCAATATCCACCACTTGAGAGTCGGGTCCCCACAAGGGCCGTTCAGCAGCCTTCGCAGGCCAAACCTAAGACGTCTCCAACTCCTTCCATGCATACTCCACCGACAAAGCGTAAAGAGCACGACGGACCCCCCAGATCTGACATACCAAACTATAAAAAACTCTTGGTATACCCATCTGGCAGACTACCACCGTCCACCTCCCTGATTGCTCCCCATAGTTTCAGTTTTCAGAAGACCGAACCACACGGGAAGCCCGAAGATGGATCGGCACCAACAACACAGCCACCTCTTTCCTTGAAGAAAACCCCATCCACGGGGAAGCACTCCCTTCCCCGCCACCAGGCAGAGCCGAAATTTACGGCTTTAACATCAATTAATAAAATCCTAAGTGAGGCGCCAGACCACCTCAGGGCAGATTTAGAGAGGCTTAAACATCAAATTAAAGTACTCATAGAATGAGACACATATGACCCCTCGCAAAGACCTCTGTCTATTATATTGGAACGCCCGAAGCATCAAGAATAAAAAGTCTGAACTTTTACAACTCCTCCGGATTACTATCTACCACATCATTGTAATCACGGAAACGCATCTGGATACAAACTTCACCTTCACTCTCCCAGGATACAAACAACTCCGGAAGGACAGAAACAAATATGGAGGCGGGGTGGCCGTCTTTATCCATCATACCATACTCCTTACTTCGTATGACATGGACATCAGCCCCCTCCCACATCTGGAAATAATACATATTCTCTTCCATACCATTTCTCTCTTCGCAGTTTATAACTCGACCCGTACCCCTTTACTACTCTCTCAATGGCAAGCGCTCCTTCCTGAATATCCCAACTATCAGACCTTGATATGCGGTGATTTTAATATCCCCAACTTCCATCATTTCACCCCTTGGCAAGACACCCCGCACCCCCTCATCACACTCTGCACGCACCGTCATTGGCATGTATTAAATCACAATATCTCTACCCGCTTAGGTTACGCCTATCAACAGGATACCACACCTGACCTGATTATAGCCTCCGAGCCTTTAGTTCCTTTCGTCCGAATACACCGTATAAATGACACTTGCAACAGTGACCACTTCCCGATACATATCCATCTAACTCCCTCCACCACTGTTTGGAATTCCATGTTTACAAAACATCGCACAGGCAAACTAGATACCACCCGTTTCACAGAGTACATTAACGATCGCCTCGCATCGTCTCCCACTGATGACTTTTCCTACCCAATTCTTGAAAATTTCATCACTTCGTACCTCAACACTCACCATCCCTACTCTATAAATACTCACTGCACGCCCAAACATCCTCCGTGGTGGGACCGGCACTGTGCTGCAGCCGTCACATTACGAGGTGCTGCCCTCCGTCAATACCGTCAACATTCCACACCTAATACATATAATGCTTACAAAATTCAAGAGGCTAAAACCAAACAGATCCTTAACAAGCGCAAACGAACAGCATGGAAACAATATTGCAATTCCATTAATCAAAACCATACTACGACTATGATCTGGAAAAAAATAGCATGGTTTAAACGTCAACAGAATCCGGTTACGCTCACTCCTCTCGCTGCTAACCTGAACTTGCAAACGGAATTTCTCACCATGATCGCCCCGCCTACTGTTCCTGCAAATACGTTACTTTTCCCTGTACATCCTACACCCGTCCCACTTCCATTAATTCAGGCAATTCATCCACAGGAAATCATACATTTCTGGGCGACAAAATCATCACATTCCAGCCCTGGACCCGATGATATCACGTACACCTTGCTACGAGCTCTCCCATATGCGTACATTCAAAGCTTAGCGCGTACTTTCACGCACATTCTTACCACTGGCGACATCCCAAGCTCATGGTTAATGTCCTCTATCTGCCCCATCCAAAAACCTAATACTACAGGACTCTCCGCACGCGACTACCGACCAATCACGTTACTTTCTACCCTTCGAAAAACGTTCGAAAAAATCATAGCAGACCGACTTTCATTTTACCTAGAACGTAACTCCCTTTGGCCAAAAACGCAATATGGTTTTCGTCGACACTACGACTCTGAATTTAATCTTTACCTACTTATGACGGACATTTCTCTTGCATTTCATCGTGGTCACTATCTAGCGGCTTTATATTTGGACGCCACCCAAGCTTACGACTCAGTTAATATTCCCCTTCTCATGCAACGACTTGATATATACAACCTACCCCCTGCTCTTCTTAAAACTATCTACCATTTGTTTCATATACGGCACATTTCTTATCACTCTAAATATAATAACTTGCAAACTCGACTCACAACCCAAGGCCTCCCACAAGGTTCATCACTCAGTCCCCTTCTTTATGCCGTTTATATACAAGACATAATTACACCTCCACACACCCCACTCCGTACTCTTCAGTATGCTGACGATATTATGTCTCTATAGGCCTATATCGAAGACCAATATCATACATGACCTTGACCAATTCCAACAGATCGCGGCCACATGCATCTCGGTGCTTCAAACACTAGGACTGTCCATCAATTTCCAAAAAACTAAATTTCAGATTTTTCGACCGGGGTCCCCACGGAGGGTGCACTCGCTCCGTCTGGGACAGATTGTGTTCCCGGCGGCTCGGGAGGTGCGTTTTTTGAGGTGTCTTCTGGACAGCCGACTATCTCTCAATAACCACTTCCTTCAGAAAATACGCATCTCACAAAAGTACATTAGACTCTTCAAGGCTATTTCAGGGAAATACTGGGGGGCCGACCCCCTCATTTTATTTCGCCTTATCACGCCTCTTATTCTTTCCCGATTTGAATATGGCTCTATTGCTTTCGCTACTCTTTCCCAGAAATCCATACACCAATACCATTCCCTCCTATATAATATATACAAAACAATATTTCGCATCAATGGCAAACCTGCCCTGGCCCTTCTTCAAAAGGAATTTCCTTTTTTTGACGTGAATCTCCGACGTCGTAGAAAAACTATAAAATATTTATCCCGACTATATGCCGCCACACGTAATCCTCTCCTTCCCAAATTGCAACTTCTATACCAACTTCGATCTTCACAATCCTCAGTCTCCCCGTCTCCACTGGAGGACTTAATACTAGTGATGGGAAAAATCGAATGATTTTAACAATCGAATGATCATTCGAATGCAGAACTAAACATTTCGAATGAATATCTCGAATGAAATCATTCGAAGTGTTTTGTTCATAGAGGGATAGTTACATGCAACCTACGAGATGTTCATTCGCTAGCGTGAATATTTTTCGAATGAAATCTTCCGTTCTCGCTCACTTCACTTCATTGGCATTCGAAAGCGGGTAGATTTCAATTTAGTGCGCAGAGAACAATGCGGCCAGCTTACAACAAACACGGCCTCCAGAGATGTTTATTATTTTAGTCATGTATTCTCGAACAGGTGCTGTAGTAAATACAGTAAATTAGGCCTAACATGAAATTTCTTGAAGTCCTACAAATATAAAATGCTTAATGCAGCAATAACCAGACAACTTCGTAGTTATTATTTGAATTTGCATATCTGTGGTGTTTAATAATAACAAGCATAATACGATCAAGCACAAAATAATCTAACTTTTCAATTTACGAAAAAGTAAAAATTATGTAATTTCAAGACACGTTCTTAAAGCTTTAAATCAATCATAAATAACAAAAAATCTGTTCATATTAGTTTTCTCTTTGGACTTACAATTTTAAATAAAATATCATTCAATCCTTTTGTCTTGCAATAAAAGCTCATATGACTTTCCTAATAACAAAAATAAGTTTGCATCATTATCTTTGACTATAAAAAAATAATTTGTCGTAGGTTAATTTTAGTATCCCATTCACAAAGGATTGAACATTTACTTATCACGACTTATCGTTACTATTCACCTAATAATACCGTATTATCATAATCATTATAACTGTATAGGCCTATCAATCCCAATGAATAGAGAACATAACGACAACAGAAACAGATTATTATTATATTATTATTATTATTATTATTATTATTATTATTATTATTATTATTATTATTATTATTATTATTACACGGCTTATTGGTATACCCTAAGCTCCTAATTAAGCGATGTAATATGTAATATGCAGTTAAATTATGGAAGGATAAATATAATACACGAAAAGACAATAGTAGGCCTAAAATAGACAAACATATTTTCACGACCAAATTTGAATACAACGAAATGAAATGTATCTAATTTTAGTATTAGGTCCATTCAAATTTTCAAGTTTAATAAATACTAATTAAGGTAAATAAGTTATTAAATTGATTATGTGCAGTGTATTCTTCAGTTTATTGTATTACGTTCGGAAATCCGAATAACTATATTGTCAGTTATATGCGATGCTGTAAAGTAATTATATCTATAATTCGATAAGATCTCCAAATCTATTTAAATCTGAAGATTTCAAATTATTATTTAATAGGGTAGACATCGTTCGTTTAACTAAGAAATTCAATAACACGTATGTGAGACCATATGTGAAACAAATTTAGTACTATTTATTTTATTACTGTGTTATAATAGCATACTGAAGGTAGTGTTACGTCATATTGCAGTATTTTTGCATAAATGCAGACATAACTGTTCAAAGACAACGAATCAAAACAAGACAAGAACGAACATTTCAGTTAATAAACAGTAGAATAACGTTTAGTACAATGCTATGTTCATGCACTATAGGTCGTGGCTCTTTAATCTGTATCTCAATAATTATTAATTTTATAAAGAAGTATGTTTGTTGTTTTATATATAATTTTCTTGTATAATTAGGAACCGACAAAAGCAATTCAAGGTCTCTGCAAAGCCTGAGTAAACTGAGCCGTGATTGAGCACATGTAGGTTGGCGATGGGGTGAGAGCAGTCTGGTTTTTTTCCTTCCTTTCTTCCTAATTTTTTTCCCTTTATTAGGATGTGGAAATTGAAAAGACTGCAAGTTCATTCACCTTCTGAACACAACCCTTCAGGGGCGGATGATTGTTTTGAAGATTTTAAAAGGGAAAAAAATGCAAGCATTCCCACTTTGATGGCAATACCATTAAAATAAATTAGATGTTGCCAGTTCTCTGACATGTTGGAACACTGCAGATCTTTAGACAAAAACAGTAGAAACAACAGAAGTGAAAAGGTTAAATTAGTATACTCATATTACAGTTTGTCGCGGAAAATATGCTCTTACTTAGATAATTTCTAAAATAGGGAGGTAATTGGAACATGTCTCAGTTAACTAATTCAACAGTTCAATGTGGTATAGAATTATTAATTATGATTGATATCTAAATTGACTCTAAACAACATGTTGCAATGTTCCCTCCTGCTTAAGTAATCTGATCTCGAGTCAATAATTAAAGAACCACTGAATCCTCCAAACGTGTACGTTATATAAACGGTTTATGGATTTCGTGTCAAATAAAATATTCCTTCCAATTCTACATTCCGCCAAGGACTTGAAAGTATATAGAGTTAAAGCTTTAAATATTGCTATCAAAAGTATATCAATATGGTTGTAAGTATTACATGTGTGATATGTAAGTATATTTTATTCATTTAGTGTCACTTAGGCTATGGCATTAGTACGTATAACTTAGAATATTAATTTTGACTGGTATAATTAACTTTGTAAGATTGTAAATACTCATAGCTTAGGTTGTTGAAGATATGTATTTATGTAAATAGCTAATGTGACCGATTGCAGTTGGTACTGCTTAAAAATCTTATAAATGTATCAAATATAAAAATTTGAATGGCTGTATTTAATACCATAATTCATAACATACGGTAATTAATCAAATAAATAATCCATTTGATAATGAATATGCTTCATGTAGAAGCTAATGATGGATGTAAAATAGGAACAATCTGTGAAAAATTGTACTTTTTAATATTCGTGAGAACGGCTATTTTATTATCAAAATATATTTTGTAGCCTGGGGTTGAAACTCATGAAAATAAACCTTCTAGCTCTGCGTCATGCCATCCCTGCTTGGAATGGGAAAGAAGGAAGTTACTAACTGGGACACGATGGAACACGAAAACAATCGAATGAACGAGAGAACGAGCCGAGAAGCCAGGTTCCGAGAGGTTGAAGAAGCATTCGAATGAATTCATTCGCTTTCACACTTCAGTTCAGTAAGCGAAGCGCTCTAACCCTAGTCTGGAGAGAGCAAAATCATTCGAATGATTTTTTTAACATCTCGAACATTTCGAATGATTTTAACAATCGAATATTTCGAATGAATTCATTCGAATGGTTCCCATCACTACTTAATACAATATGCTCACATATTCCGACAACATCCCCATTTATATCATACCCCAGTTCACCCTGAATATCTTACGGAATGGCACTCTCCTCCTGATACCGTACATATCAATACGACCTCTTTTCATCATCATAACATCTCTCCCGTCATTCTCTGGAATGAATTTATTGAATTCCTTCCTTCGACCAGAACACCCCACATTTATTTCACTGACGGTTCAAAAACAGATGAACATGTCGGAGCGGCATACTTAAACTGGACGGAGGGTTACGGTCGTAACTTTAAACTCTTTCCATACACCTCTATTTACACAGCCGAGAGCATCGCGT
Source organism: Ectobius pallidus (assembly GCA_964059195.1). Taxonomy (NCBI): domain Eukaryota; kingdom Metazoa; phylum Arthropoda; class Insecta; order Blattodea; family Ectobiidae; genus Ectobius; species Ectobius pallidus. The sequence continues at coordinate 49,004,082 of CAXKWD010000008.1, forward strand.
TATACACCGCGATAAAAGACGCCCGCCAACAACAATATGAGGATATTATCATCTTCACTGATAATCAATCCATTCTATTCTTCCAATCCTCCCCTCATCATTCTCCAAAAAATATTTACACCACTTTCATTCACTCCTTACTACACAGAATGTCTTTACAACATATAGTGATATCGTTAGTGTGGATCCCAGCCCACTCCAATATCCCAGGCAATGAAATAGCGGACCAACTGGCTAAGTTATCCCAACATAAACAGAACATTGATTCCAATTTCCTCACACCTCCCAGTGATTTGGCAACTCACCTCATTCGACGCCTCCAGTCACCGACACCCATATCTCCCACCCAGGAATCCAATGACACAGCCAAACATCACGACCTTATCCATTTTCTAAAACGTTCCCGAAAAGCACCCCAGCGCACAATTGTTTACTACTACAGGCTGAAATTCAAGACAGCACAAGTCCCTGCATACCTGCATAAAATACAATCGGACATCACGCCATATTGTAACTGTGGACAATATGGAACAATTGATCACATGTTTTTCGGCTGTGAGTTTACTACAAGACACACTACCCATTTAATACAATCCGTCTACAACCATTGCCCATCTGGACCCCTTACTATGGAGAACCTCTTACTACAGACATCCGTGAAAGTTAACAAAGCACTCTTTCGTTACATTACGAAAACTAAAATGAAAATTTAATATGTAAATATTCGTCAGGAACGTACCCTTACATAACGTATCGCTGGATGTCAAGACTTGGGTCTTGGACATCTCGGACATTGTCACGACCTACATGCAGAAGCCGATCCCTCTCCGGATGGCAGTAGCGTCTCTAAATAAAGACGAGCAACAACAACAACAACATACAGGGTTTGCTCCTTAAGATGGACCGCATACAGAATTCTAAGAACTTCCTGCAAATATGGTTTGCGATGGGATTTCAGCATCATGTGACATCTGCAACAAAGTCATCAATAGAGTGCTTTAGAAAAACACTACAGGACACTGTAGTAAAACTCCAGAAAAAGACAAGAAATATTTCAAACAAATAAGGTAGGTAAGCCAAAGGTGGCCCATGTTCCCAAGGTAGCCCGCTTTTCAGATTGGTTATTAGTTCAGCATTTACTCGGGAGATAGCACCAAATCCTAGTGTGGAGTCCTACTCTGGTGTCACATGCCGAAAATCAAGCCGTTGTGATGAATGCCAGCCATTTTATGCGAGTCATTGTGTTGAGTGATGCCGTGGACATTGTTCGTTGTTATTTTGATGTGACGAAGCTTATGATTTAAGGTACATTCAAGTCAAGGTAAGTAATCACTGTTTACTTCATCTGAAAGGTTATTTAATTCTGCTTCTGACAGAACCATATTCTATGAACTTTAAGCGTGGTTTAATGTAATTTAATAACGAATTCCTGATATTTAAGCATGCTCCTATGGTGGCCCACCACCCGGGCTACCTTGGGAACTAGTGGGCCACCTTAGGGACTAGTGGACCACTTTAGGAGCTCAAATAGAAATATGTATATATGCAACTTCAGAAAAAGTCGTCTGCCCTAGAAGAAGATTCCAGCACTTTATCTGATACATCTGACAGCAATTCTTCAATTGATAACACTAATGATTCTTCGAATCCAGATGTAGGCGTTTCTAAGAATTCATTAACAATTTCTGCATTGATGAAGACACCAGAAGCCCCAGGAAAAAATCTGTGACTCCCAGAAGAAAAGCGTTAAACTATCGTGGACAAAAGGTAGTTGTATCGCTTTTTCAGCCGAAATCAACTGTGTCGACGAGGGATAAAAAAGTGACGGACAAAATATTATCTCAGAAAAAAGACATTGCTGTGCCAGGAACAAGTGGTCAGCAGAAACCATCAAAGTCAATTGAAAGTTGGTATTGCCACTTGTGTAGGACTGACAGGATGATAGATATGAGACTCTGTACTCGATGTAGGCGATATATCCATGAAGAATGCGAGGGACTCACTGTACATGACAAAATTCCAGATTTTGTATGTTCTTTCTGTTTGGACTCTGATTAGAAGACCAAAAGTCATATTTGAATAGTTTTTTTTATTTATTAGTATTTAGTATGATACCAGTAAAGTGCTCTGTTAGCAATAATAAATAGATTTTCCATGCTTTAACTTTGTTTTTAATTTTCAGAACCCAGAATATAATTTTAAACTAATTTTCAGTCATGGGACACCTTTGGTACACCTGTGCTCAAGATGGCCCACGAGTTGCCATTTTAAAAAGTGTAAATATAATAATATATTTGATTAAAATATAAGCAATGCTCATTACATTCCTTTTGGCCATGATATCAAGGTTTATGCTGTTATCTTTCAGCACTCTATCACTATTTAGGAAATTATTAAAAAATGTCAAAGCTTAACCCTGGCCACCTTTGGCTTACCTACCTTAGAGCCTTTCCTTCGGTCCCTGTAATATGTGATGTGAGTTCAGTGTAAAAGCGTTGAGGTAACTGGGGTTCAGGTGTTGACCATGCCAGATAACTAAAACATTAGTTTGTTTGTTTGATCGTTTTTTTTCAAGAAAGACTGATACAGAAGGGATCTCAATTTCTGAATTTCAGATGTGTATTAGAACTAAATGGAGAAATTCAGCAACAACACGCAAGATTAGATATTTACGTTTTCAGTATAAGTTTCAAAGAGGACAGTATAATTTTTTACTGTATTATACGTTTTTCTGCTGTTATTACTTATTTTCTGCTGTTTTTGCGGATCTGTCATTATAAGTTTGTGTTTGTAAATAAATAAATACAAAATGAGTGTTTGCAAGACGTAGGCAACTGTAAGATGAATGTTATAACCTGAGGATCTATTCCTGTTCTAAATTCAAAAACATTTATCTCAGGGTATAGACAAATTCATTGTCAGCTATGAAAAAAAGAAATGCGAGAACCAGAAATGGTTAGCGATATTAACAATATTTTCAATAAGAATAAATCAACTATTCTAATACCAGAGTTGTAGAAAAAAACAATAGTGGTGACTGTATACAAAACCAACGCAATGTGCATAATCTTACAGACATAAGTCTGCTGATACTATTATGAAAACTGTACACGAGAATCTTTGCAAACAGGTTAATTGTAACTGAGTGGTTAGAAGTATACGATCTAATCCCCCCTGGCAAAGTAGATTCAGGAGTAAGAAAAGAACGACTGTTAACATATTTGTAATGAAAACCATTTTAGACAAATACCTTACTAGGAAAATGGGTTACATTTACTGGCGTTTTGTTGATTTATAAAAGCTTTCAATTACGGTATAAATTTAGATAAATAGGTCTAAGTAACATTTTACAAATAATATAGCGGCGACAACATAAATTCTGTATAAGAATTAACCAACATGTTTGGACCACAATGACGACCTCCCAAATAGGAGTAAGTCAAGAATGAAAACTTAGCCCCATGTATTTAATATACTATAAAGGATATAATAATAGAAGTAATAACTTGACACCAGCCGACAGTAAAGAATATATCAATGCCGGGCCTAAAATTTGCAGACGACCAAATGCTAACTCCCACTACCCCAACAGGGTTACAAAGAAGTGTTGAGGTGGTTAGTAGTCCAATCACCTGGAAATGGTCCGAAGTTAATGATTTTTTAATATGTTGTATGTGGGTATTCTGTGGTGTAGAATCCAAGTTTTCCAATTCCAGAACCCTGTGCGAACTTCAGGTAGCCGAAAAACCTCGACATTTTTGGACTTTTTTTCAGTGTTTTCCTTATATCTCCTAAACAACGCGTTTTATCCTAAAAATCTCCCTTACAAAAGTTAAAGGCCATTAAATTTCCTACTATTTGCACTTTTTTAAAACCATTTACATACAGAGAATTCTATGAAATCTGAAGATGCAATAAGTTCCTCTAGATTTGAATATTGAATGGCTTATTTCTAATCACTATTGTATTTAGCCAATTTTAATGTAAAATTACTAAAGATAAGCTGGAACATTTTTTAGCCGTACTCATTTGTAGTCAAACTCTTAATGTATCTATTTTAAAAATTACATAATATAGTTAAGACTTCTAATAAGAAAATTTGGAAACACAAGAAACAAAGTAATAATTTCAATTAAGATTAAACAGAAATACTTTTAACCTAACTTTATAGTAATCTAAGTTGTCAAATAATTGATAGATAAGAAGTTATATTATAATTAAACGTATTATTTTTATAACAAAAGAATAAATAAAACTTTAATATCAAGTTTTAGTGACAAACAAAAAATTAATGATTTTACAGTGTTAGAAAATATTCATTGTACAATAAGTAAAAATAAATTATATGACAATTGTATATTGATATGTTATAATAAAATTCAATGTACATGGATGTATATAATCCCAAATTTTATTCACATTCGGAATTGAATGCATTATATGGTGTATATAACGATTACTAGGTGGAAATACTTACAAGATTTGAATTATTATCTTATACTAGTTGATACCACAAATTAAGCTTCATAATGAAGTTTATTAACAAAAATAATGATGACTATATCGGAAATATCTCACAATATTTGTTAGTTAATACTTCCTTTTTGTATTATTTAGAGCCTATCTGCTGTAATTTTTCATTCGTCTTATTGACACATAAACATTCTAGAAGAGCCCAGTAAACAAGGAAGTATGTATAGTAGCCTCGTGTCCTCTTTAAAAATGGAAAATTACAAACATATTTTTTGGTCTGGGAAGATGGAACGCCATTTAAAAGCATGGTACGTGCAGACGACAACTGGAAAAACAAGTGACGAACGGCTAGCGCGTACCGGCTAGTGCACCCACGCTATCTGTCGGAGAAGTTTGGCAAGTTACGTCCCTATTATGGATGTATAAAAATGTATTTTGTAAAAATTTATACTACATGTGATAATATGTGGATATATTAACTAAGTAGAAAATATGTAAATTATTACAAACAATCCATTAAAATTGATTCATAAAATCCTACGGCGGTTCGGGGGTGGCGATAGAAAGAATGTTCGTACTGGGCGCCAAGTATAATGCATATACTAAATTTCTGGTTGTTTGTGAACCCGCCTCCGGTAAGTCAGTCGGTCTACAAACACTCCACTCTAGCCTCAAGGTAGGAAGCGAAGGACAATTTAATTTTATTATTATTAAAATAATAATACTGTTTTTCAGAACACGATAAATTAGTTATTTATTCAAAACTAGCAATGTTAAGATCTGACGGTAATAAATACAGCACTGTTACAAAAAGATAGTTGTTGATAATAAAGTTTCTTATGTAGATCGATGGTGATGGTACAATAGCTTTGCGGTATAATATCTTCATTGCTCGCGGATATGTCCAAAATATTATAATCCCGAAATTGTTATGGTAGGAAATTTTCTAAGTTCAGATAGTATTTTATGATGAAAAGTTAAAGTTCAATTAATTGTTACAACTCGGAGCGGAGCTCCAGATGAGAAGTAGTTAAAACTTGCAGCGGGTCTCCCGACGAAAGGTTTTATAAAAGTAACACTCAGAGCAGAGCTCCCAGAGCTCCCGATAAGAAGTGATTTTAGTCTGAATGCCGAGATCTTAGAAAACCTCGGATACTCAATTATTACCACCACCCTTCTTGATTACTATTGGTGCATAAAGTCACATGGCACCATAAACATATTTTCATTGGTAATTCTTTTAACCAATAATATTACTTCTCTAACGACACAGAGCTACTCCGGTTATCCATGCTTGCTGTTACCAGCATCTTAATGTTCGAGCATTCTAAAAACGACTTTCCTGGAGAAACCGCACGGCTATTGTCTCATCACGACAAGTAAGAAGTTTCACCCTCAACACAAAAGGCGGCTTCTTAAAATAACTCAGTGTATAAGTACCTTTTCACATCAATCTGGAAAAGTATGGTCACAGCTACCTGGTTACAATGTTCGGCGCTCGGCCTGATACCGAAAGGGATTTCCTGGCTTCTCCCGTCTCTCCAAAGCTTATAACTACAATTATTTCATTTTATTAAACGTTTAAAATGAAATTGTTTAACTTTTAAACCTTGCTTTATTGATAAAATTGAATATTAATACAAATAAAATCAGGTAAACTGATGTAACAAAGTGCCAGTATGTTTTTGTTTAATCAGTTATGATAGCAATTATGATATGCAGAATACAAAAAAAAAAGTGAAATTGGCCGGTTTCGCGATTTAAACCATGGAACTCCAGAATGTGAGGCCAAGACTTTACCATCACAGCAACCTGGGTCAGTTTAACGGTCTAGTTGGATAAGCGCATGTAAAGTAATAGTGTTATTTGTCATAGCTAACTGTATTTTAATTGTCAAAGCCTTATAAGATCACAGTAGATCAATTGACTATGTTGTCATGATAACTGATTTGCATTTCATAAATACTTTCGAATACGTATATTACCATAAAATAGGCAATAAATTGAGCATTACTCCAAAACAGGTCAACCGATTTTATCCAAAATGAATAGACGTCTTCCCATGGACATTATAAATGTGTATACCAAGTTTCATAAAAATCCGGTAAAGCATGTTTGAGTTACCGCGTCTTTAAAATAGACACTAAATTGGGTATTACTCCGGTACCGCTCTAGCGATTTGGTCCAATATCAGTAGACGTCTTCCCATTTACATTGTCAATGGGTATACAAAGTTTCACGAAAATGCAATAAAGCATATTTGAGTTATCGCGACTTCTAGTATATTAACATATAATGCACTAAATTGGGCATTATTCCGGTACGGGCCAACCGATTTAGTCGAATATCAATAGACGTCTTCCCATGGACATTATAAATGCGTATACGAAGTTTCATAAAAATCCGATAAAGCGTATTTGAGTTATTGCGCCTTTAAAATAGACACTAAATTGGGTTTTACTCCGGTACCGGTCAGATTAGGTTAAAATTCAATAGGATACTTCTCATGGACGTCATAAATACGTATACCAAGTTTCATGGAAATCCGATACAGCGTATTTGAGTTATCGCGCCTTTCTCTTAGAGAGGCGCTATAATCTATTCAAATAGGCACTAAATTGGGCATTACGCCGGTACCGGTAAACCGATTTGGTTCAATATGAATAGGGTTCTTCCTATGGACATTATAAATATGTTTTCCATTTTCATGAAAATCCGAAAAAGCGTATTTGAGTTATGGCGCGTACAGGCACACGGACGGACGGACGGACAGAAGGACAGACATTTTTCGTTCCCATACACAATCTCATAAAGTACCATACTGGCACTTAATAATGAATGTTTCATTTGCTCCTGGTCATTTTGATAATTAAATGAATATACTTTGTACTAATTAGAGTAATTAATTATTTATCTATTTTAATTTAACTTATTAATTTCTTGCTAGGATACTTGTACTGCTATAAGGCTTAACCTCTTTGCTCCCGATTGCTAGACGGCATCATCTTTTAGTAATTCCTCTCCCTTGTGAGCAATGATCTCATCGATGGCGTCCTCCTTTGCTGCCATTGCAGTCAGCGTTGTACGAAGCATTCACTCCTAACAGGAAGAAGGCCCTGGTAGCAGAAAATGCGCAGTAAATGACTGCATAAGGTTGTCACCCACGTTCGAATCAGTGTGCAATACCTACGTGGTTTACGTACAGAGACACTTTGGGTGTAATGCGATAGCAGTATTCGATGGATACCCTAGTGACGTCGCTTATCAGAACACCAAAGCAGCTGAACGATGTCCCCGGGATTCGCTGCAATAGTCCATAAAATTTTTATTTTCGTTAACAACGGCCGTTACGCTGTCACAAGAAAAATTTCTGTCCAACGACACCAACAAGAGAAACTTTATTTCAATGGTGATGACTGAAATGGCAGCAAAGGGTATCGTGGTAAAGCTGGCAATAAAAGGCACCTATGTCATGATAGTGAGAACTGAAATATCTAAGGCTGCTGACTTCGATGGTGTTACTTTCACAGGTGAATACGTAGATCTCTTAATACTGCTGATTACTTCTGGCTCTTCTCCAAAGAACGTTTATTTCCAAATGAGTGGGAGAGTTAATGCCCCCAGTGTTTTGTATTCGTCAGCTGCGTGCGATTACAGTACTCAGGAAATTATTTTCCTTCATGCAGCAAGCGGGTGTGATTTTACATAAAACCCATTTGGACAAGGAAAGAAGAAAGTTTTCACTATTTATGGGAAAATCCGTTCTCTGTCTGACATCGATAGTGTTCTCAAAGATGACGAAGCAACACCACGCCAAATTTCGGAAACAGGGCAAAAGTTTCTTGTGATACTGTACGGTGGAAACTCTGGACGATCTTCGCTACCAAATATTTTCCAACTCCGTGACAAATCCAAATCCAACCTTGACAGATTTCCCCCCTGCACAAGACGCTGCCCGGTACCATTCTTTTCGTACCAAGACGTGACTCGACAACGAAAAGTTACTGTCAGTTTAACGAAACCTGGGCTGATCACCATAACAATTACCATGGGTGCAACTCCAGAAAAGTGGCTGCACATGATACAATGCAAGTGCAAGACAGGGTGTAGCATCGGGTCTTGCAGCTGCAAAAAAGCAGAACTCCGGTGCTCAGCCATCTGCCAAAAGTATGCAGGAAAAGCTTGCGAGAATTCGCCTGAGACCGACATCAACGAGGAAGACACGGACATTGACTGCGACGACGAGGAATACATTATCGATGAGATCATTACTCAGGAGGAAGAGGAATTTCTGAGAGTTGATGACGAATTGCCAGGAAGAATGGGGAAGAACGACTTATCACACTCCAACTATTCTCTCAGAAAACGCTAGATATAGCTTTTTATGGCTCATAGAGGATGTCGATTGTTGCATTCTGTTGCTTCTACACATCATGCCTGGGAGGGGTTGAAATTAGAAGAAACATAAATTCTGGTTATGTAAGATTGTATTGTCTTTATGGAAAATTTTATTTCTCACTCTCATGTTATCATACAACCGGTTCGCGGCTGAAATAAAAAAAAAGATAACACTTTCATACTTTCCTCCCGAAAAACCTGGGACATAATATACACCGGCATAGGACTGAAAATGTTCCATCCCATTTTGTCTTCTTTCAGATGCTTAGGGTCTATGATAAACATCCCTATTTCTCAACTAATACAAAGCCTACAGCTATGAATAACGTATCAGTGGATCGGATTTTTTACAGACTGCTGATATAGCATACTCATTGGCAAACACTTAAGCTGTCCCTGCAATACGACCGCTTATTCTACATCAAATGTGAATTGAGAAAACTATATTTTCAATGTCGAGGGTAGAGAAAGTTATGTGACTGCATTACAATGTGCTTTATTTTCGTGGATTTTATTCTTCAAGAATTATTTTTACCCATGTATTACATCGCTAGCATCAGAATTCGTTAAAGTCCAATATTATGTAGTGTCCAAAGCCCTATGTAAACTGTGTAAACAATACACTGTTGTCTTGACAACTGAATTGGATTTAATTTTTCAGTATAATATTCTCACAAATTATATAAATTTTCAAGGGAAGGAGTGATTTGTTTGAATTTTAATGTTGACCGCGTTACTTCCCGGGCTTAACTAGGTATGTGTGCAATATTTCATGTAAATTGGTAAAGAAATGTAGTTTGTTAAAAAATTATTTCAATCCACCTTATACCCTCATTAATTGTAAGTTAGGATAGAACGTAGGAAATGCCAAGAACATTCATAAAGGTTTATAATATTTATTTGTATTGTATGTTCAAAAAGTTATTGTTGTAATTGATGGTACATTATGATACACAAACATCACATAAGATCTGCCATATATATGTATAGGCTTGTTAGATATAAGATATAACTTAAAAATTAAAAGGATAACATTTAAAAATTACATGGAGTAATATTGTCCGTTGATATTATACAACTTGCGTTAACATAGATCTTTGTATATTACAATATTAGAAAAAATCGAAAGCATATGGGTTTGTTTTGGATGGATAAATAAATTAATGTGAAACCATGTTAGTCATAACTTATCTAACTTATTATTAGGGCCCGGGGGTTTAGCCACAAAAACATTACATCAGGTTAGTGGTGACTGGGATATAGCCGTATGTAAACACGAGGGAAGAGGTGACTCGCTCTCAGTGGCGCACTTTAATACGAACATTCAAGTTCAAGGGCAGTGCAACTAGTCTAGTGAAATGATAGACACAGCGTCATAGAATATTTTGCACATTTAATCGTAAATCACAGAAACAAAATATATTTCCTAGTAAAACGAACATAAATATACACAACCAATGCTTTAATATTTGTTAACAATATTCACAGTGAAAATTAAAAGGCAATTTATACATTATGTCTGTGCATACGCTTTGTTGCAGTGAATGGCAATATACATTTTGAAGTTTTCAAAAGAAAAATATCTTCTATTTTCCTCCAAAGAAGATCTTCAATGGTAAAAACTTCTCTCTACGTCTCATGACGTGACGGGGGGATGAGATATTAGTGTTTCCCTTGTGTGGGTACACATCATGGTCTTCTGTAGAACTTTCCAGTGCACCAGGTTAAAACAGTAGAAAAATCCTGCATTTTTCTGGATAATTTTTCTTTTTATTTCTGCTGCACCTGTAGAAGTATTCCATCTTCAGGTTGACTCTTACCTATGAATAATTCCTCCACGAGTCTAGAGCTTGTGCCATTTACATATTTTGTCTCTCTAGAAGAGTGATACATCTACACAGTTGCCAAAATTATTTGCAATGAACTTGATATTACTTAGTAGGCCTAGCTTTTCTAAACAAAAGGCAAAACATTTTCTGGAGCAGCACCCCACTCATTTTAGCTATGATCCGCCACTGGTTGTCAAGAACGCACAACACACAACGTCGTCAACAGAACACTAAACTGCCACATGCAGTGTAAGTTGTTTACTAACTCAGAAAGCTTTCTATGTCTTGTGCACCACTAACTTGACGAATTATTGGCTAAACCCCCGGGCCCTACTTATTATAAGTAACGTCCATGTAAGTAAATGTTAATTCGAGGATTATTCTTTGTGTATTTATGTACTGTGTCAAAACAGTTATGTTAATCAATATTTGTACAACTTGATGTTAAAAAGTTTTTCTTAAATGTTCGTATGTACTTGTAGTATATTCAGTGTATTTGTATGCACTTGTAAAATCAATGTACTTACAGATTTAGTATAATATTAAAAATGTCCATTTGTTGAGTTTTCTTCAATTCTTATTCTTCTTTTTTCTTTTTCTTTTTCTTTTTCTTTTTTCTTTCTTCTTTCTGGTGATGTTTCGTATTGTTGTATCTAGTTTAGTTGAATATCTTCTTTCTTCTTTTTTGTAAACTGTTGGTATTATGATGTTGTTGGCAACTTCCAAAACGCTATCCTATAGTAATTATTATGTGGAATGCATTTCGACTTTAAGAAAAGTCATCTTCAGCAGATTTAGTATAATATTAAAAATGTCCATTTGTTGAGTTTTCTTCTATTCTTACTCTTCTTTTTTCTTTTTTCTTTCTTCTTTCTGGTGATGTTTCGTATTGTTGTATCTAGTTTAGTTGAATATCTTCTTTCTTCTTTATTGTAAACTGTTGTTATTATGATGTTGTTGGCAACTTCCAAAACGCTATCCTATAGTAATTGAATCGGCACATTCTAAAAGGGCCTCAGTCACAAAAAATGGCAAACTGAGTTATGCATGAAAATGGCATTTTATACGCTAATGTATAATGTATAAATGTTAATATAGTAAAAAAGGGTAGCGTTGAGGTAAGTAATACCTTCCAGTAAAGTTAATTAGTTTTTAACAAAATTTAGGGTTGCTTAGAAACAGTTTTTTTCGTCTTTCTCGAAACTGGGTTGCTTGGACTGAGGCCCTTTTAGCATGTGCCGATTCAATTATTATGTGGAATGCATTTCGACTTTAAGAAAAGTCATCTTCAGCCTGTTTAACAAGTATACGAAAGAAGAGGATACAATACAAATAAATATTATAAACCTTTATGAATGTTCTTGGCATTTCCTACGTTCTACCCTAATTTACAATTAATGAGGGTATAAGGTCGATTGAAATAATTTTTTAACAAATATATTCCCTCATTGGAAAAATGAAGTTCATCAATTCAAAGAAATGTATAGAGAACAAACATACATACATACATACATACACACTTTCGATTTTATATATTAGATTATAAACGTACAGGGCAAACATTGGAATGAAAATAACACTGTTTAGCAACCAATAGATGGCGAGGAATGTAGCAGAGTAGTTTGTATCGAAGGAATGCAAATTCAAGTACTGTATACACAACAGGCGCGAACCCTTGTTTTTATCCATTTCCCGAACATAAATTTAATTATGCCGAGCTCAATGATATACCTCAGAATGTAGGTTTTGATAAAATGAATGCTAGATAAAACAAGAATGAAAATTAGTAGAACTGAAAACTATGGAAGGATCAGGATTCCTACCTCAGAAAGGCCATAAAAAAACTAATGGTTCTGCATTTTGCAGGGTCGCCGTTAGCGCTAAGCGGGAAGACGAGGGGGGTTGTTCCTCAAATATTTGCAGTAATTGAAAATTATTTTTCTAGTAACAAACGTATGATGACAATGACGACGACGACGATGATGATGATGATAATAATAACAAAAAACTTCTATATATATCACTATAATATCTTGAAATAACTTATACATTTAAGAAACAGAGTAACTTTATTAATGAAATGGTGAGAGCATTCAACATAATTTCTCCAGGAGTTAAATTCATGTTCTCCAATGTTGAACATCGGCTTCGGCTGCTGTTTGTTCTGCCCAGTTCATCATGTGTGGCCGGGAAGAGCTTTAGTTCTTTACGTCGCGACGACTGAAGACTACGTTCTTGAATGTGGCAAAAGATAATCGTGTGGCTCTGTGCCACATACACAAAGATCTTATATTCAATAGAGCCTCTAAAAGTTGCAGGAATACTGATATAAAGGCCTGGATGAGTTTAAAGTAAAATGAAAATTATTGTTTGGTTTAACTTACTGATCGCGTTAAACTTTCCTGTGAATTGTTTTTCGTGATAAATACAGATAGATCTACATATTAAGATGAATGCAGACATTGTAACGGGTTTACAATACATTCAAATGTCATTAAACTCTAGTATCCCCCCAATATATAGCTAGTGGCGCCCTTGCATTCTGTACCTGAAATAAGTGTTTCGTAAGCAAATGTTAACTTACTATTAAAGCATTTTAACAATATTTTAAACAAATTGAAATCTTGTAGGTAGTAATTATATTTTCAGGTGACAGGATTGTAATATCATTGTCATGAATCTTGGAAGTGCTTTCATACATGGTAACAATAAGTACTTTATTCACGAACACGTTGCATGTGGAACGCTAAAAGTGTTTTGAAATGTCCCCTTGTTACCATGACGATATTTGTGTCTGTACTCATGATGAGTGACTTCTCATAGGGGAAATTTCATTGATTATTTTATTATTCCATCTGAATGACGTGCTTCGTGAGGTTAGTGACCTTGGGGATAAACACGTAAAGATAACGAGCAGTAGTTGCCACATATAACAAGGTATTGGAGTGAGGGATCGTTGTGAGCATTATTTTTTTTCTTTATCTATAAAATTGCGGGGCGTATTTTTAAAGTAAGCGCCGATAGTTTTTTTTAAATAACAGAACATTACTTTCCAAATACTTTGTTATCATTCATTACCTTACACCTTAAACTACTTCTCCCTATAGACACCGCCGTTATTCACGAACTTGCAGTAAAGGGAAACTAGTTTTTGTTTGCCTTCTTCAAAGAATTGTGCCGCCTGTGATGAAAGCCAAGAAAGTTTAACATCATCACCGTTTAAATGTATTCCACCAAGGAAATTCTTCAGATTGAGAAACACATGAAAATCGCTTGGTGGCAAGTTCGGACTGTAGAAAGAGTGGTCGAATTGTTCCCAACCGAATGATTGTGATCAGGACCAGGTATGATCAGGGATGTGATGCCCTGTGTTAATTAAATATTCATGTGAAAAATATTAACACATGTTCGAGACAGTACATTTCATTTATCATGCGGTGATTCAATTGTGTGCCTTAAAACCCCCTTACAATGATGGAGTAAAAGGAGTGTTTTGTTTAATTAAACATTTAGAAGTCAGTTTGCTTGAATAAAAATTAAAATTCATATTTCGTAAGCTTTTTCATTGTTTAAAGCCCTTTAGCTTTGATAGGTCATTTTGACCTCACGTCCATGTAAATGTAATAGAACCATCACGTCCATGGTTAAGGGTTAAAGTTATTCAATGTGCCAGACCCATCAGTCATTATAATTTGGGGGGACTCAATGAAACTTTTACCACGTGTTTATAGGGTCATATAGAGCAAAAAAGTTCGGGGGGGGGCATAATGAGGAGGTAGCTTTCAAATATAGCAGAAGGCTGTGAATCTTTTAATTCAATTATCTCGGGAGTGTATGGATCAATATTTATTAATCAAAACTAAAAAAAAAGGAATATTAGTTTTTTGAAATTTACGTTTTGCGGTTTATTATACTAACGGTTGGGTATATCGAAAAAGTGTTTGAAACAAAGTTGTAGAAAAACATCTCACCTTTAAAGTTCAGAAAAGAAATCGAAGATAGGATCAATAAAACCCGAGATATACAGATTCAAAGCTGGCGGGACGGGGTTGAGCGCGTTGAACGTGCGTTCGGTGCCGCCCAGCGAGAGGCGAGACTTAGCGTAAAATCCTGCGCTTTATTTATTTCCATCCTCGATAATCGATTTGTCACTAGATAATTTTACTATATAATTTTACATGACCTAATAATGTGCACTATTTGTAACATGATTATTAATTACCTACTAATAAATATCATTAACAGTTATATAATTTGTGTGACTTGAGGCTTTACCGGTGTTCAGAATATATTATTGTTTCTCGGGCTTCCAACCGGGTGAGTTGGAGGTTTGGTTCGAAGCTTCCGGCAGCAATCTCTGCTGCCATATTCTGGGAGAAGTGAGCTGGATGGGCCCGACCACCGACCAAACCGACCAAATAAGCTTACTGAGATCAGAGCATTGCGGGCGAAGCCCGCAATGCGATGATCTCGACTCCGAGTCCATACCTGCATACGAAATGCATTGCTGGAAATGAAAACGGGTTCCTATCCTATAACTTATATTTGCTTACGCTAACTGTGTTTCGCATAGGACTTGAACCTATGCAGGGCATCTGTATTTTATTTTGGGGTTCGGGCCGTGTCCCTTTTTTAACTTAAAGTTCCGGTATTCACCTTACGACCAGGGAAAACCACGGAAAACCCTGGTCGGAACTGGCAAAGGGGATTTGGTCATGGTCCTCCATTCTGCAATGCCTGGTTGGAGTTGAACCAACCAGTTGGGATACGTTTCGGCTGAAGGCTTCTACGTATTTGGAAGGGGCATTTTTAGGCTGAAGGCCTCAATTTTTGACGATTTTACTCGTCCCTTGGGAAGCGCAAGCACTTTCCAAGTTGCCTTTCTAAAGGGATCTCAGCATCGAGAAGCTTTGAGTCGGAACTCTGTGCAATACTTCTGATGTCGTTGGCAGTTGGAGAAACCTTTAGGTCCTCCAGAATCTGCCTGTTATGGACGTAGTTATACGCCTATATCAGGCGAGGACAGTGCTGTGAACTCCATTGGCGTTCCAGTGAGCGAGCCTCATGAAGGGCCATGCGTTCCTTGCTTAGTTTGCATTGCCATATCCAGCCAGGAAAAGGGCTATGACTTTAAGAACTGCCTTGGGACGGGCATTCCCAGTGGGAAGGAATGGAGCTTGTTTTAGCAGACACTTGGTCACCTCAAAACAATCTTCCAAAGGAAGATCATCGATAAGTTGCTTTAACTTTTCGGAATAACTGTCCGGTGTGGTTGGTTCGGGTCCCGGAACAGTTGGATTGCTATCAGACGACATCTGCGATGCGCCTGAGTCGCTAGGGATCTGGGGTGGTAGAGTGGGTGGCTGGTTATGGACCACACACCCCCGCTCGGTAACATGGCTCCAACCGGGTCCAAGCTTCTCCTGCTCAGAGGAGAAACTGGGTGCAATGCCATTCTTCACAGCAGAAACGGAGCGTGAGCTCCCAGAACCTCTGGGTCCCACTTTAGTGCGCTTCGCCGCTGCCCCTTTAACTTGCTTCCACTTACTGCAACCCTTATAGTTGGCAGTGTGGGAGGAGTTGCAGTTACAGCACCTCAGTGCATCCTTGGGCGTACTACAACCCCCTGAGGGGTGGTCTCCGCCACAAGCGACACACCTTGGAGTGTGACCAAAGCGTTGGCAGTTGCGGCATTGTAGAGGGCCGCTCGGAGCGTGGTAAGATTCCACAGAGATGTGCAGACCACACAAAGTGGTGAGAGCTCTCACCTTCGCTGCCGAGGGTCCACGCGACACTGACACAATAAAGTGCGGCGTTAAAGGCCTATCCTTCGCAGGATCGGCGTCGCGCCGCTGCGACCGAAGTTGCAGTACAGAGAGTACGGGAACTCCAAGTGCAATGAGCTCCTCGCGTACATCTTCTGTTGGCATTCGACGCCCTAGGTTCTTCAGGAGCAGTCTGACAGACCGCTCCTCCGGCTGAGAGTAGGTGTGGAACCTGACTCCCTTCTCCGGTTCGATGGCGCGGAGAGCGGAGATGGTGGCCCGGAAACAATCGGCAGTATCCGGAACTAGCAAAAGAGCATCGCCCCGCATAGCCGCCGTGCCGTTACCACCAGTCTTTTCTCGCAACCATCTCAAAAAATTCCTAGTGTTTGTCACACCAGTGACATACACAGGGACCTTGTTGCGGAGCTTCCCTGCGGGAATGGCAGCAACATCCGCTTGGGCGTGTAGTGTGGTGCCAATAGGCGTGCCTAAGTGACTGTCAGACTCGCTGTGCGAGCACCCTAGTGCAGAGTCCATCGACTCTGCGGTAACTGGTAAACCAGTGACCTTGGCTTTGACAGTGTTAGGCCCACATGCCGTGTTAGGAGCAGTAGGCTGGGCTTGTAAGGCCGCAGCATACAGTGCTCTTTCCTGGGTTTGACCCAGTTGGCTTCCACTGGAAGTGGATTGTTCGCCCGCGGAGAGAGAGACTACGGGGGCCTCTAGGCCTTGAGCGGCTTTTTCAGCCACAGTCAGGGACGCATTCCCGGCTAAGGACAGTGGCCCAAGAGCCGGGCGCCGAGTGGCTGGTTCCAACGAACCAGCAGAGGTAGGTGAAACTGCCTCAGTGGCCTTGCGTTTGGCTGTGGCCTTCGCAAAATCCCCGGACGAGCCAGGTTGCTGCCCGGCTGGCGCAGCGCCAGCGGGTCGTTCGCTCGGCCTGTTTGCCGGTCTGGCGGCTGCCTTACCGGACTTCTTCGACGCTGTAGCTCGTTTCTTCTCCTTTCTCTTCTGCTGCTTCTGGTAGAGGGCGCTCATCTCTTTCTCCAGCCGCTCACGTATAGACGGATCAATCCTGGAGTAGTTCTGCTCGAAGAATTCCATGGTGTCTGCCATGGCTGCCACATGTAGAGGAGACCTATAAAAAATAGAGAAAGGTTGGGTGGAATGGGAAAGGTAGAACAAGCAAGCTCTTTCTGAAGTGCCCTGAGAAGGGCCGTTCGTAGTGTTCTAAAAAGAACAGCTACGAGAGGTGGGTTGGATAGAAGGGGAAGGGTAGAACAAGCTAGCTCTTTCAGAAGTGTCCTGAAAAGGGCCGTTCGTAGTGTTCTAAAAAGAACAACTACGAAAGGTGGGTTAAGGAAGGAGAGTAAAGGATGCTCTTTCGGAAAGCCCTTTGAAGGGCGGAAGTTTAAGTTCTAAAAAGAACTTTTGGTTCAGGCGGTATGCGCTGAACAAATGGAGATCGAAGGACGATCACCAACAGTAGTCAGTAATAGAGGCTTCCCTCTCAGCCAACTGAAGAGATCAGTAGTCCGGAGAACTCAGATGCTCTCTGCTCTGCTGCCTGCTGCTGACTCTCCCTGCTCATCGAGCTGGATGGGGAAAAAAAGCTGTTCTTATATAGGAAAAGACTGGATGTATTATAATCGGTGGTCGGCCAATAGGAAAATTAGAGAGTGGATTCGTTGAATGGAGAGTTCTGATTGGTCAGGAAGGAAAAATAGAATTTAATAATGTTGAATGTGGAATTGGTCCTTATGAGGACCAATAATTTATTGGGGAGATAGAGTTACCAATATTGGCTTCCAGGCTTGTAGTTGTAGACCGCCATCCCTATTGAGGTTTCGGCTTTGGATTTGGATTTCCAAGGCCTCTGCAACAATGCGGCCCCCGTAGAATCTATGCCTCTCGAGGATTCTGGTCTGGTCGAATTTGACTTTGTGGCCAGTGTCGACACAGTGCTGGGCTACTGCGGACTTGCCAGGGTAATACAGCCTGATGCATCTGCGATGTTCCTTGCGTCTTTCCTGTACGGTGGGGCGCGTCTGTCCAATGTAGACATCTCCGCATTCGCAGGGAATTTGGTAGTCTCCTGGAGTGCGAAGGCCTAAGGAATCCTTTACGGAGCGTACCATCTGCTGTACCCCCTCCAAAAATACAGCAGATGGTTAAAATTGTTTCTTTAAAATGTATTATAAACCTAGATTACAAAAAGCAGTACACAGCATGATTACACTTTGTTGCAAATTTTTTGGCACCAAACAATCTTCCCATCTGTTTTAAAACAATTAAATTCAGTCACGAATTCCAGCTTTAGGCACAAACACACTAGATCACCACGGATCACAAAATAAAAATTGAATACCGGTCACAATTTCACAACACTATCTGATGCTGTGTCCGATCTGGCCTTCTGATAGGGCACAGATAGGGGATGTTTACAGTTAAAGTGATGCCAGATTGCTTAGCTGTTGGAATGTGTGGAGTCTGTGACTTGGATCCACAGAATTTGTTGAAAACTTGTTTATTTATTTATTTATTAACCTTTGGGCAATTTTTGGTTGCAATCGGTCATTCACAATACAACAAAGTGCAGTATTATATACAACTAATTTTACAAATTATTGTAGGCTAAGTCTTATACTTACATTTTTCATATTAACAAAAATAACCAGCTCTACACTAGATGATAAACAAAACTAAACTCTTCAGTAAGAAAATTAAAATTTAATTTTAAAAAATCATCTATCTTATAAATACAATTTTTTTAAACCTAATATACAGTAGTTGTTTTAAAGACAGAGGAAGAGCATTGTAAAACTTATAGAGCGTAGGCTACTGTATACCCCCCATCCCCCCCCCCCGTGGGAATTTCCGACACATATATTTTTTGTTGGTATTCCCATCTAGTTTCAGTTTTCAGTTGTTTGCCCCTTCTCAATTACAGCATTTACCCGGAAACCCCGGAAATCCGGAGAAAATGAGTTTGTTTTAATTTTTCTTTGTTCTTTGCTCCTAATATGCCCAGGGAATTTCTGGCTCACATATTTTTTGTTGGTATTACCATCTAGTTTAAGTCTTCAGTTGTTTGCCCCTTATCAATTACAGCATTTACCCGGAAACCCCGGAAAACTACGGAAATCTGGAGAAAATGAGTTTGATTTAATTTTTCTTTGTTCTTTGCTCCTAATATGCCCAGGGAATTTCTGACTCACATATTTTTTGTTGGTATTGTCATCTAGTTTAAGTTTTCAGTTGTTTGCCCCTTACAAATTACAACATATCCCCGGAAACCCGAAAAACAACTTTTATACGGAGAAAATGACAATGTTTTATGTTTTAAATCTTTGTTCTTTGCTTCTAATATTCAAAGGGAATTTCTGAATCATATGTTCTTTTGTTGGTATTGCCATCCAGATTAAGGTTTCAGTGGTTTGCCCCTTATCAATCACAGCAAATCCCCAGAAAACTCCGAAAACCACGGAAACCCGGAGAAAATGACTTTGTTTTAATTTTTAAATCTTAGTTTTTTACTTCTAGTATTCAAAGGGAATTGGTGACTCATATGGTTTTGTGTTGGTATTGCCATGTAGATTAAGGTTTCAGTTGTTTGCCCCTTATCAATTACAGCAAATCCCCAGAAAACTCCGAAAACCACGGAAGCCCGGAGAAAATGACTTTGTTTTAATTTTTTAAATCTTATTTCTTTGCTTCTAGTATTCAAAGGGAATTGGTGACCCATATGGTTTTGTGTTAGTATTGCCATGTAGATTAAGGTTTCAGTTGTTTGCCCCTTATCAATTACAGCATATCCCCGGAAAACTCCGGAAACCTAAAAAATCCGAAGAAAATGAGTTCGTTTTAATTTTTTAAAAACCTTTGTTCTTTGATCCTAATATTCCCAGGGAACTTCTGACTTACATATTTTTTGTTTGTTGGCATTGTAATCTAGATTAAGGTTTCAGCTGTTTTCCCATTATCAATTACAACATATCCCCGTAAAACCCGGAAAACCACGGAAATCCACAGAATTTCTAGAACTCGGGTCTTGTGATCTACAGTCACTGAAACCGTTATTGCGAAGTAATTCTTCTGCTTCAAGTGTGTCCCTTGCAGGTTCAAAAGGGTGAGTATATGGACTACGAGATATCTGCCATAATTGTGATGGTCACATGCAAAGAAAAGGGTAATCATATCTTCTAAACATGCCAAGTGTAAGTCAAAGTTGTTTTCTTTAGTTCCTCGCTGAAATCTCAAAATCAATGACACTTTGTCCATATTACCATTCCAAAATTGTGCTGTTTTACCGAATGTCCCTTCTCTAACTTCAGTCAAGAAAGTTTGGTAGTGACTGTGGAAGGTTTGCTAAGATAAATTAATTATCATTCACAGATGTCAAATTAGAATATGAAGTGTGTTCTGTCAGGTTTCCAATCGCCTTCATTCCTTCAGCATCAGGATTTTTTCCAGTATTCTTTGTCATGCTGTAATTGGTAAGGGGAAAACAACTGAAACCTTAAACTATATGGCAATAGCAACAAAAATTATGTGATTCAGAAATTCCCTGGGAATATTAGTATCAAAGAGCAAATATTAAAAAAAAATTAAAACAATCTCATTTTCTGCGGATTTTCTTGGTTTTCAGGGTTTACGTGGATATGCTGTAATTGATAAGGGGAAAACAACTTAAACCTTAAAGTAGATGGCAATACCAACAAAAAACATATGAGTCAGAAATTCCCTGGGAATATTAGGAACAAAGAACAAAGA
The DNA here is from genome assembly GCA_964059195.1 of Ectobius pallidus. Lineage (NCBI taxonomy): Eukaryota > Metazoa > Arthropoda > Insecta > Blattodea > Ectobiidae > Ectobius > Ectobius pallidus. Next base: position 49,025,323 of record CAXKWD010000008.1, read on the forward strand.
TTTTAAAGAAATTTTTTAAAAGTCAATTCCTCCGGATTTCCGTGGTTTTCGGAGTTTTCTGGAGATATGCTATAATTCATAAGGGGCAAACAACTGAAACCGTAATCTAGATGGAAATACCAACAAAAAAATCATACGAATCAGAAATTCCCTTTGAATATTAGGAGCAAAGAACAAAGATTTAAAAAATAATACATAGTAATTTTCTCCGTATATACGTGGTTTTCCGGGGTTTCCGGGGATATGCTGTAATTGGTAAGGGGCAAACAACTGGAACCTTAATCTATATGGGAATACCAACACAAAAACATATGGTTCACCAATTCCCTTTGAATACTAGGAGCAAAGAACTAAGATTTAAAAAAAAAATAAAACGAAGTCCCTTTCTCCGGATTTCCGTGGTTTTCAGTGTTTTCCGGGGATATACTGTAATTGAAACCTTAATGTAGATGGTAATGCCAACAAAAAAACATGTAAGTCAGAAATTCCCTTTGAATATTAGGTGCAAAGAACAAAGATTTAAAAAATAAAACATAGTAATTTTCTCCGTATATACGTGGTTTTCCGGGTTTTCCGGGAATATGTTGTAATTTTTAAGTGGGCAAACAACTGGAACATTAAAATAGATGCCAATACCAACAAAAATGTGTGAGTCAGAAATTCCCTGGGAATATTAGGAGCAAAGAACAATGAAAAATTAAAACAAATTCATTTTCTGCGAATTTCCGGGGTTTTCCGGGGTTTCCGGCTAAATGCTGTAATTGATAAGGGGCAAACAACTAAAATCTTAAACTAGATGACAATACCAACAAAAAAATATATGTGTCGGAAATTCCCACGGGGGGGGGGGGAGGGTTTCATATTGGTAGCCCATGGTCTATTAATCGACATATAGTAAAAATGTTTGGTGTTTCACTACAGTTACACCTAAACAATCCTATAGGAAGTACTAATGAAGAGAAAATTTGTAAATATTATGTTCAAAAGTGTTGTCAGATTGTTTAGCTTTAGGAATGAGTGGAATTTGTGGCTTGGGGATTTCAGACGTGATTCCTGGAAAACTTTATCCATAGAATATATATTGCTACTAGAAATGTTAAAGAAGGAAACATCTGTACATCTTATAAAATATGAAGCAATATTAAGATTTTCATGAAATATGAAAATTTAACGAAGATATTATGAAATATGAACATTTTTCTTGCATGCATTACCATCTAAACTTCATGATTCATATTTTTCCTGTCTCTAGTCCTGTCTATCTATAATAACACATCTAAAGATTTCCTAAATTCGTATCTCTATGCATCTGATCTGGCTCTGACTGCTGTCTCTGACTGTGACCTCATCACCTTAAATCTCTTAAAAGCTAGTGATGATATTGTTCTAGATTGAACTGCAGCTAATTCTTTATATGTTAATGTCTCTAAAGTTACTGACTTTAAATTCACGTTAGATAGGAAACATCAGACTTCCATTAGGATGCTAAGCTTATTGGCATCGTCCTCCAAGGAGGTTTAAATTGGTCATCTCATGTTTAAGATTGCCAGAGGTATATTTGTGCTTCGCAGACTGAAAAAAATTGTGACTAGAGACTGTGACTGCATACTGTGCCCCCTTTGGTAGAGGTCACTATTTGCGTACGCTGGAAGCTGAACATACTACTTAGAATGTAGACTGGTTTCGACCATTCTTAGCTAAATTAAGTAAACGCCCTGCTACATGTTTCTGCTGGTACCCACTAAGCCCTAATATGATCCTGAAATCCTTTAGATATATTATGAAAAAGAAATAGGCACTATTAATACCATAAAATACAAGGTTTGGTAACAGATTTATTATTTAAAGATTAGTAACTCTCGTTTTAATAACTCACATCTTGAGAAATATTAACACAAAGGGTACAATAAATATCCATAAATTAATTAAAATCTAATATATGTGTAATTTAGCATTCATGAAATTTAACCTCCCGCCAAGAATATTCAATTAAAATTGATCAACTCTATGTACATCCTATTTACAGAATGACATACAGGCAATTTAATTATTTCAAGCTAATAGCCCAGTCAAATTAGATTTTTTGCTGCATTAAATCATGTAGTTCCAAATGTTTCAGGAATGTGTAGTGGGAGGTCCCCTGAAGAACGCCTAATGTTTTCCCGCCAATTTCAGGTGCCGCGGGGGGTGGGGGGGAGGCTCAAAGGTCCCTTTTTTCAGTTTTTGGCGCAAATCTCGAAAACAGTGCATCGTACAGAAAATGCTATGGTATTCAAAATTAAAGCTTATTAAATTCCCGACAAAACGGTATATTCATATTTATCTTTATATGTTACCGTCTCCGAGAATGAGCCGGCGAAAATGGAAAAACTGCAGAAAAATTTGTAGCGCCTCACGTTTTTCGTCGAACTCGCCCTTCCAATTCTTTAGTTTTCCATTTTACAAGAAACTTGTAAGAAAAGAAGTTGTAGAGAATTACATGTTCTTCAATAATATATATACATTTGATAATTTATCTTCACGTAGTCAAACGTTAGACTATTTTTAAATTTCGGGGTCGATTTCGAGATTCCGCTAGTAAACGGCACATCATTTTATTTCCGTTTTCAAGTGCTTTAATTCTCTGTATCACGTTATTTATTGTTTATGTGAACATAAATGTTATTTATTATCCATATAACTAACATATATATATAATAGCTAATAATGCAAAAGTAATAAAAGAGGCTTACACAACCTAATTTCCGCTCACCCTTCCATCCTGTCACACATTTAAAGCTGTTCATACTCATATTCCTCATCATACAACTCTTCCAAGTCCTCTTGAACGGGAGCATTGTTAGTGCAAGCACCGTGGCAATTGCCACAGACAGGTAGCAGTGGATGCTGGCTTTCCGGCATCCACATCTCATACCGCAGCCTGTGGCACAATGACAAAATATGGAGTTGAGCACGCTGTCAGGTGCAATAGGGGCCTTGGTCTTAATAGGAGTCAGATATCTCCATCTTCTCTTGTCCAACCCCAACGTTCAGGTTCGAGAGATTCATTTCCAAACCACTGCTGGACCTGTAGAAACACTCTGCACGAGTGATGTAGAGCAGCATCTTTTGTAGGTGGCAATGAAGACAAGTTCACTTTCATCTTGGCTGAAGATTTGATGAAGCACATGAACCTGTGGATAAAACACAATAAAATAGAATAGAATATTTTTTATCAAACAGCATGATTCAATGAAGTTAGTACATGCAATACAAAATGAAATGTACCTGTGATGATTGAGGTCATGCTCGTTGGGTGGGGCCTGATACATCAGTAGGAACATTTGTTCCCCAGCTTCAGCAATATCTCCTGGCGTGGATGTGGAGTCGTAAAACACTTCAGCGATGTTTTTGGTTTCGTTAGGAAACCGGTGGAAACATTTAAGTATGGCTGCTTTACTTTCTCCATAAATCGCAGAAGTGGTATCGCATCCAGTGAAGCAATGGATAAACAGAATGTATGGGCTGAATGGCTGTCTTCTGTGTTGCCTCGTCCAGGCTTCATAAAAAACACATTCGTGTCTCGTGGTGTGAGTGCCACGAGTAAGACGAGCTGGTCTATGTCTTCGCCAACTACCACCACAGTTGAATGAGAGGTATTTTCCAGTCCACACCTAACAATGCTGCAGTCAGCGTCTCGTTTGTCTATGATGACTTGTACACCTTTTGCGCCCAAGGCCTGCGCTAACATACATATCAGCTTGGTTTTGTTCCTTTCGTTGGAAAGGAAGTTTTCCTGCTGAACAGTAGCCACCATGTTCTCATCAAAGTCTATATCCACTGATGTTTTACTTGATGCCCTTCGATGTTGTTCGGCTCTTTTCGTGGAATTCGTGTCTTCGTAACCGTCAAAAACCACAGCAGAGTTGTAGCCGTAACGGTTGATCATGTAAGACACATATTGATCGCAGATGGAGGCGAACTTGGTGTTGTTGTTCCACTTTACTCTATGAAGGAGGAAGCCGCCATAGATTACCGTGAAACTGTTCTTCAAGTTGACCATTTTATTGCTTAAAGGAAAGGCATCGTTTTCCTCATGATCCATTCGTCGAAAAGAGTCATGGGGTAGCTATGGGGCTAACTCACACTTCAACAGCTCCTCTACATCCTCTTTAGTTTTCTGGGTAATTATGGTCCTCTGGAAAATCATTAAAGGCTTGATCACCAGCACTCCGTTGTCCAGTTTGACAGTGTTGCTCATAGCAGCCAATGGGACTACTGCGTTCTTCTTACACTGCTTCATTTCTGCGAAGTTCATTCCAACAAAAGTTTCCATTGTACGGGTTCCGATTTCCATTGCTTGGTAACAGTTGATGTTATTGGTTCCTATTACTCCGGTTGAAAGGGACATCAAAGAATCGCGAACAGAAAATGGCGGGTGATCAGCCAACCACTGAGCAAGTTTCCTTCTGTCTTGGTCATTTCTGCTAACTCGTGATGCTCGAAAGTCGACATGCTGTTCTCCACTCACAGAATGGACTAACTAACTATCGTCGATTATGTAAACAATAAATAACGTACATAAAAGTTCACATTTTATACATACTGGTATAAAGGCTCACATGCATATATATATATATATATATTAGTTATATGGGTAATAAATACCATTTATCTTTACATAAACAATACATAACGTGATACAGAGAATTAAAGCACTTGAAAACGGAAATAAAATGATGTGCAGTTTACTAGCGGAATCTCGAAATCGACCCCGAAATTTAAAAATTGTCTAACGTTTGACTACGTGAAGATAAATTATCAAATGTATGTATATTCTTAAAGAACATGTAATTCTCTACAACTTCTTTTCTTACAAGTTTCTTGTAAAATGGAAAACTAAAGAATTGGAAGGGCGAGTTCGACGAAAAACGTGAGGCGCTACAAATTTTTCTGCAGTTTTTCCATTTTCGCCGGCTCATTCTCGGAGACAGTAACATATAAAGATAAATATGAATATACCGTTTTGTCGGGAATTTAATAAGCTTTAATATTGAATACCATAAAATTTTCTGTACGATGCACTGTTTTCGAGATTTGCGCCAAAAACTGAAAAAAGGGACCTTTGAGCCTCCCCCCCACCCCCCGCGGCACCTGAAATTGGCGGGAAAACATTAGGCGTTGTTCAGGGGACCTCCCACCACACATTCCTGAAACATTTGGAACTACATGATTTTTTGCAGCAAAACCATCGTTTTTTATCTAATTTGACTGGGCTATAAGTGATTATCATCAAACTGATGATCACTCTGTATCTAGTCAGTCCAACAACATTCTTTCTTTTAGGAGATATTGTTGCGTAGATAGAAGACAACACTTATAGTTATGTATCTGAGTTTTTATTAACTGAAGCATACAGTTCACTCTCTGGTACAATACTGAACTCCCAGTTGTACAGGGGTATTTATACTAACATGTCAAACTGAGGAATAATCTAGAACTTAACAGAACTTAAACAGAAATAGGAAATGAACAGAATAGACTGGAAATTACTAGAAATAATAACTAAATGATTTAAATATTTCTATAAGGAGAAGGCGGGATTCGAACTCGCGAAGTTCAGTTCCGAGGCCTAGTGCCTTAGCACGCGCGGCCACCGTTACATACACTGTGCTGCAGTTCAATTACGCTGCATTACCCCCTCTCCTGGAAGAACAGCGACCCGCTGTTCACAATTAGTTCGACTCCTGGAGCGTGTTACAGGCCCTTCATACATCCGGTTAGGAGACGGCTCGTCCAATAAGATGTTTGACTTTCTTTCTGGAAGGGATGGGTCTTCACTTACATCTTGCAGCTGCACATCTGGGTTGAAATATGGTTTCATCCTCAACACATGTACCACCTCGATGGACTTACGGCGTCTCGGCAGTACGTCACAGCCCTCTACTTCGTAGGTCACATCAGAAAGACGACGACGAAATCTGTAGGGGCCGAAGTATCGTCTTAGCAGTTTCTCGGAGAGGCCCACCTTTCGTACAGGAATAAAAACCCAAATCAAGTCTCCGGGTTGATAGAATACTGGTCGGTGACTGGCGTCATATCGTTCTCGTTGCCGATCTTGAGAGTGCAACGTCCGAATACGTGCAAGCTGCCAATTACAATCGCTGGGATGACATGATGTGTCTTGCAAATGTGTTCTTCTTTCTGGCGGGTACTGCGAAGCAGTGGTTTGAAAACAATGAGGGTCTATTCACATCTTGGGGAGATTTGACCACTGCCCTGCGAAACTACTTTGGGGACCCGCTGCAGTCACGTCTTCGTGCCGAAGAAGAATTGAAATGCAGAACCCAAAACCCCGGCGAATCAACACAAGTAGCCCAGTCAAATGTTACATAGGAACTTACATTAAATGGAGTATTAATGATTTTTGGAGGGGAGTTTAGGACCATTACTGGGATCACAAATCCAGATTTGCAACCCTCAGAAACCTGTGCTCGCTGAATGGCGGTCGAAATAAACCGGTTTTTTCGGACTTTTTTCGGTTTTTCGACAATATCTCCTAAACTATGCTTTTGTTGGAAATAACCTTCCTTAGCGTTTTAAAAGTAAATTAAATTTCCTAAAATATGAGGTCAAAATCGTTTTTGTAAGTTATATAGTTACCGAGATACGGCTTTTCAAAAATTGGCCTTTTTTCCAAAAAAGTTAAAATTTTAAGTTTTCTTCGTGTTTCGAACTGAATAACGGCAAAATGACAAGGCCTACAGAAAACTCAAGACAACAAAAGTTGTGGGAAATTTAAGAAGCTTTATTTTGAGCTATAGCTGGTCCTTGTAGCTCAGATAGTCTCGTTATAAATGACAAAAACCGAAAAGATGAAAAAATGCTTTTTGGGTGAAAGTTGAGTAACATCGTTTCCTCCACCAACTCCTTAATTTTTGTTGTAACATGTTGGCGGATAATGTCTTATAACTGTGTATAGAAACTATTTGTGTGTATATGTGTCTATGGGAGATGGATTTTGCCAGAAAAAAATATTTAAGCAGAATATTTCATAAAAATGTATTTATAGGCGTATTTAAACCATGTGTGAGGTTCCTCGTATGGGATGGTATGGGACCAGGGAAGTCGAGGGCGGGGTGATGTTTTCATCCTCACTTGAAGAACTGTCATTCTGGGGTGTGGGCACATTGCATTTCAGCCCAGTTTTGCAGCAGCTGCAGCCCCCAGCGCAGCCCATCTTGCACTTGCACGAGATCAGTTCCCCGTCACTGACAAAATAGTTTCTATTAGCAGTGGGATTTTTGGAGGCTATGAAGTCAATTGTTATATTGCCAAGGAACTGGGAACAGAAGGAGTGGTTAACATAGAAAACCAGACATTCGGGAAAGTTGGATTAAAACGTAAAGACAAATTTGTTACCTTGGTTGCAAGTTGTTACCTTGGCAGGCGTCAGTAATTCCATACAAGTCACTAATAATAAGATTGAAGTTGACCCTCTCACAATATTTCAGTGAGTTATCATCACCATAAAAATCCCACACAGAGTTGAAAGCCCACTTCAAGTATGAATTGCCCCCTTACACAATGTCTCTTTTCCACGAAGCTGGAGTGAGGAAGGGAACTAAGGCAGCTCTATATTCGTGTTTCACATCCCCCACTACCAACATATCCCTAGATGCCAATACCCACATCGTGCTCGATGGTGACTATTTGCTCCACAAATGTGTGAGGCATCAAAACGCATCAGTCAAGACCATCATTGACGGCTACATTCATTTAGTGGAAAACCATTTTGGGACAGATATAACCCATTGTCTTCGATGGATACCCGGAGGACGCCTCTCAAAAAAGTACCAAAAGCGCCGAACGTGTCAGACGATACTCCGCCCTCAACTGCAGTAACATTGTCCTATCAGCTTCAACTACCAACATCACGCAAGAGAAGTTCTTATCGAACGACACTAATAAGCATAGGCTGATAGAGCTACTGAAAACTGGATTTGAGCAGCACGGTGTTGAGTGACAGAAGAGGACGCTGATGCTGACATTGCTAGAGATGCCATCACCAAAGCTGACTTCTGAGAAAGTTGTAATCACCGTGGAAGATGTGGACCTGCTTGTGTTATTAGTTGGTTTGAGTTCCAAAAAATACACCTACTTTCAGAAGAGGGGAGCCAGACGTCCAATACTCATCTACATCGTTCACCACCGGAACCTGTGATTATTCTCCCGGGCCCCTTTCAGGCAGGGGAAAACCAAATTTGTCAAACCTTCCTCAAGAACCCAGCACTATTCAAGCAAGCAGAAGTCTTCCTCCACCCAGATGTGAGTCACGATGAAATAGCTGCAGCTGGGGTGAAGTACCTCATCACAGTTTATGAAGGAGCGACTGACACCACCCTCAACGACCTGACAGCCAAAGTCAACCTCGCCCGTTTGTCACCAACCACAGATGCTGCAAAATATCATGCTTATTGTTTGTATCACCAGGTATGTCTATGTACATTTCCTATCCTTATGTTCTTAAATTTCGTTGTTCACTTATACACTCTCATTGTACACCATGTGTATGCTTTGAAATGTTATAGAATAACTAATTTTCATTCTACCGTTTCGCAGGTACAAAATTGGTTTGGGTGGAAAAAATTCACGGATTGGGGTGGACGTTGGACGAGTTGGGCTTACTCCAATTGCAATGGAAATTGAACCAGCCCCTCAATCCATTCCGCAACTGATCTCGTGCAAGTGCAAGATGGGCTGCGCTGGGGGCTGCAGCTGCCACAAAACTGGGCTGAAATGCAATATGCCCACACCCCAGAATGACAGTTCTTCAAGTGAGGATGAAGACATCACCCCACCCTCGACTTCCCAGGTCCCATACCATCCCATACGAGGAACCTCACACATGGTTTAAATACGCCTATTGGTTTAAAAGTAAATACATTTTTTATGAAATATTCTGCTTAAATATTTTTTTCTGGCAAAATCCATCTCCCATAGACACATGTACACACAAATAGTTTCTATACACAGTTATAAGACATTATCTGCCAACATGTTACAACAAAAATTAAGGTGTTGGTGGAGGAAACGATGTTACTCAACTTTCGCCCAAAAAAGCATTTTCTCATCTTTTCGGTTTCTGTCATTTATGACGAGCCTATCTGAGCTACAAGGACCGGCTATAGCTCAACATAAAGCTTATTAAATTTCCCACAACTTTTGTTCTCTTGACGTTTCTGTAGGACGTGTCATTTTGCCGGTATTCAGTTCGAAACACGAAGAAAACTTAAAATTTTAACTTTTTTGGAAAAAAGGCCAATTTTTTAAAAACCGTATCTCGGTAACTATATAACGTACAAAAACGATTTTGATCTCATATTTTAGGAAATTTAATTGACTTTTAAAAAGCTAAGGGAGATTCTTTTAAACAAAAGCATAGTTTAGGAGATATTGTCGAAAAACCGAAAAAAGTCGGGAAAAACCGGTTTATTTCGACCGCCATTCAGCGAGCACAGGTTTCTGAGGGTTGCAAATCTGGATTTGTGATCCCAGTGTTGGTCCTACACTCCCCTCCAAAAATCATTAATACTCCATTTAATGTAAGTTCACGCATTTTTTTGTAACATTTGACTGGGCTAAAGCATATATTCAGGATGTTCTCGCTCTTTTCCACAGAGTTAACGCCAAGATGCCAGAAGCAGAAGTTGTCGCCCATCTTATGAAGGATGTAGCAGAGGACATGTATAAAGCGCTACTGACCCAGGATATATCTTCTGCAGCAGACTTTATGGAATGGTGTCGCCGCATCGAAATGATGCATCAGAAGAGGATCAGGGGAGTGAAATTTGAACGCTTGCCGAATGTTACTGCTGTCGCTTCAATAGATACCGAGTCGAACTTGACAGCCCTCATACGTCAAGTTGTGCAAGAGGAAATAAGAAAATATTTGTCGCCCCAGCCGGAAGAGAGAGATCGTCAAACATTGATCAATATTGTACGACAAGAGGTGCAGAGGTCACTGTCACCAGTGTCTAGAGGGGCTCCAGTGTCAACTCCTGACGTTCCCGCCTATGACATTCCACTGGCCAATGCCAGTGTTGCTACCCTGCAAGCAAGCCGCCGAATGAAACCACCTCTCGTTTATGCCCCGAGACGGAAGAATGACGTCTGGAGGACGAAGATAATAGACCTGTGTGTTTCCGCTGTGGCCGTCCGGGACACGTAGTCCGCTACTGCCGAGAACGACAGCAAGTGTTCAATGATTACCGTGACGCAAGAGAACAACCTCGGGATAGAACCTCCGAGGATTACAGCCGCTCTGCTGGAAGGAGTGTCGCAAGAGAGCAACAACGTGATAGATTCCAGGAAATCTCTGAGAATCATAGCCGCTCTGCTAGACGGAGTTACTCTCCGGCAAGTAGTCAAAGTCGCTCACCACCACGGCGTGGCCGATCACCATCACCATACCCGGCGCCTCCACCACTAATGTTGCGTAGATAGAAGACAACACTTATACTTATGTATCTGAGTTTTTATTAACTGAAGTATACAATTCACTCTCTGGTACAATACAGAACTCCCAGTTGTACATACAGGGGTATTTATACTAACATGTCAAACTGAGGAATAATCTAGAACTTAACAGAAATAGGAAATGAACAGAATAGACTTGAAATTACTAGAAATAATAACTAAATTATTTAAATATTTCTATAAGGAGAAGGCGGGATTCGAACTCGCGAAGTTCAGTTCCGTGGCCTAGTGCCTTAGCACGCGCGGCCACCGGTACATACACTGTGCTGCAGTTCAATGGGAACCTTTCTGTCAGCGACTCCCGATAGGTGGCAGCAGGGTCAAAAGAGGTCCAAGCATGTCGTCTGCTGTCCATTGAACATAATGGAATAGACTATTTAAACATCAGTCAGAATGCCAGAAAACATGTTGTGGCGATCCTCTGTGTAAAACAGAGGGGTACACATATGCTTTACGAAATATATGGTTATAAAATATAAAGAAGATTAAGCGGATGCTAATAGTTAATGGTCAGAGTTCCTTCAAATCTCCTCGCTCAACACTTTCAGATCCTCAGAATTGACTCATTATCTTAATCATTTTTACAAAGAATAAAACTTAACAAGAAGTAGTATTCTCATTATCTACAACAGAAGGTCATGTTTCCAATATCTTCATCAAATGGACAAGATTCACTTATGTTCTGTTGCTTTAAACAGAAAGTTCGCCCAGCAGGAAATTCAACCACTTATTCTCTTTCAATCTATGATACAAAATTACTCTTTAAGAAGGTATGGACAGTATTTGATAAATACAACTTACTTAATTTATTAACTTCATAACAAAAATTCACATATTTCTGTTTCACATTTATTATAATTTGTATAATAAAATTATGAATATTTTGTTTAAACGGAATTTGTAAGTTTTTTCATTGCAAACATTAAAACAAACCGTAAAATTGAAACACTTGCAAAACTAAATTATTCTTACAGGTGGTTCTTGTAAATTGAAGATTTAAAAAATTATTATAAAGAAGACGTCAAAGCATATTTTTCCTTTCTATACTGGCAATTGGCACTGGCTATTTTCCCCCTCTAAATACAAAAAAATAAAATAAATAAATAAATCAACTACACTGTTATTATATACAACTCACTTTTATAATGCACATTAATGATATTAAAACACTATATTAGAACTGGAATTACCGATGCATGTAGATATTTTAACTCGAATCGAAGAGAACATAGTATTTTGAATTATTAGCATAGTACCGTACTATGAATAACAATTCCCTGCGAGCCATAATTCTGAAACTTATGTAATATAATTCTAAAACAAAAAGTATGAGCCTATATTATGGATGGGCGTTGACGTTAAAAATATTACGCATTTAGGCCTATAGTAATAATCACAAGAAAACCATTCCCTTATTACCTTATTTTGACATTCCAGCTTCTTTCTAATTGCGTTTACTTCATGAAAAGAACATTCTATTACTAATATGATACACTATTCAAATACTATTATTCGTATTTGTTTCCCACACAAAAACTTAATGACAGCTATAATTCTGGAGCATGTATTATTCGTAAGCCTCTAAAGGATATTATTTAGAAGCAAATAAACGTAACCTAAATTTATTTATAAAATATTAATGATAATAGGAACAAAATATTTACACATTTATATCCAATTCTTTACTTTTTATAACTACTGTGTTATATTAATCAAATACTAGCATCTGTCTACCACACAGTAAATTCATAACCGAAAGCTGAAATACATACAGAATATTGTGAAAGCAAACAACCATGAACCTAAATTACTTTTTACAAATGATTTTTACATATTTACGCCTATGGTTATAAATCTAAAGAAGATGGGATGTTTTCTTTGTGATGTACTCTACTACAAGCTTTAAATACGTTTCATAAAATTTGAATTATTTCTTCACCATTTAACAAATAAAAATGCCACCGCGATATACAGGAATAACTTAAATATTTTGAATTATTTGTCACTAAGCTACACATGTCTCTGCCACTGCAAAATAATTATTGTTCCTGTTTTTGCTGACAAACCCCACGGGTTCTTTTCAACATAATAATTACAACCAATTATTACTTCAGACAGACATTAATTCTTTAATTCTTTTAACAAATCAATACTTTTTCTGGCGATCTCACATTCTCCTAGGCAGAATATAAGTATCTGATTTCTGGAATATAACTTAAACTTATTAATCGCCAGTTTTTATAGGACAGCCAACATTATTCACATCTATTGATACGCATAAGCATATGGCAAAACGAGATGGCAGGACCTCCTCAGACCCTGCTGCGCTCTGGTGGACAAATTTTTAACTGCACACGAAAGGTTCCCATTACGCTGCAATATTTTCTACCAATCAAATATCCTAATTGTGAAAGTACCATTTGGAGGTTATAATTGTAATTTGTACCCCAAATTATTTACGCCTTCTAAAGCTCTTCAAATCGTGTGACTGGAAAATTGGTAAATTATAATTATAGTAAAGTCCTGGCCATAACCTATATATCTGAATTTTGACTATTAATTACCAAAAGAGTGAAGTGTTTTAACATCAGGAGAACTGAAGAGAAAAGAACGCACGAACGGAATTAAGAAAAAAATAAAAACATGTTAAATGACAGAATTCCAAAGAGCGGGCGAAATTTCAACTAGCCAAAATACACGTGGAATAATGAATAATATAAATGACAAAAACCGAAATTATTATAAGCAACGATAATTTAGAATTGCCAAAACGGTGAGATCTCTGATTTGAAAGAGAATTTGGAATTATATTACTATTGAAATAAGAGTCATCTCACGAAACAGCAGGTACAGAACACCGCAGACTGATGGAAACGCCCCTGACAAATACAGAATTTTTAGCTACATTCTCATGCGGGCCGAGCAAACTCCCAACTGCCGTAACAGCACGCGACTCTCCAGAGCCTCCGTCCGCGAAGCACGCTCACAAATTACCAACGGTAACCACAGATAAACAGGGACGCAAGAAGTAACTACTAATGAAGTTGTTAATGCATCAGTAACCCACTAGGGGCGCATTATATCTTAACTTGATCCGAATTCACGGATCAATACTATGCTTAATTCATAGCCATTTAACTTATGGTACTCTACTTTGGGGTAACTGTAGTTTAGCACTGAACACCTTCATATTACACAAGAAGGCTTTAAGGATATATAAATATACATATATATAATATATTTTACAGTGTTTGTTATATGTGAACCGTAATTCTGCAAACTTTAAAACTTATTCTGATGTACATACATTTGGCACCAGAAATTGCAATAACATTTTACAGAAACAGTGCTTGTTTGCAACAACCAAACATAATTTTAGGTACATGTCAGTGAAAATGTTTTTCTTTTCCAGTTGCTACTAGAAATTTAACTTTCAAACACTTTAAAGGTTTAGTACTGAAGAAATTAAAACAAACCTGCTTTTACAATAATGATGAATTTTTCGAGGCAGCCAAAAACTTTAAGCAATCTTTCAGAACCTACTATTTGGCCTACTTGACATATTGCACTTTATAATTATTGCTTTTGTAGTGTTGTAGTAATGTTGTTTGATCTTGAATTTCTTCGTATTCTTTGTATTGTATTTCTGGTATTATTCTTGCACCATTGTACCTTAATAGTTTAAGGTATATGTATATATGTATATTTTTTTACCCAAAAATGATGTATCCTATACCACATAACTGTGGTCAACTGGATAAATAAATATGAAATATGAAATATGAATTTTTCTTATGAATTTTTTCTTAGCGATAATGAAAATGCACAATATCATTATTCAAGTTTAAGTTACAATATATATTGGGTTCGATCCCCAATGAGGTCGTTGGAGTTTTTCAATTGGCCTAATCCTTCTGGTGGCTCTATGGCCCTGGGGTCTACTCAGCCCCTAGCATAAATGAGTATCAGGAGCAATCCTGAGGGTAAAGGTGGCCGATGCGTAAGGCTAACAACCTTACCACCTTCATGTGCCGAATGTCCAAAATCTGGGAGCCTCCTGGAACCTCTGGGCCCGCATGGCCTGAATAGGGAACACTTTCCTTAACTTTACTTTGAAGTCTGAAGAAACTAAATGTTTTGAAATCTATATTTGATAATGGAAAGTAAACCCCCACTTTTAAACATACAAGTAAAAATTCAAATTTTTATTCGTGACTTATAGGATAATTATAATGTAATATATGAATGAAAAGTAAGAGCCATGTCCAACCTCCTGGAACCTCTGGGCCTCCATGGCCTGTATAAGGAACACTTTACTTAACTTTACTTTGAAGTCTGAAGGAATTAAATGTTTTGAAATCTGTATTTGATAATGGAAGATAAACCCCCACTTTTAAACTCATGCAAGTAAAAATTCAAATTGTTATTCGTGACTTATAGGACAATTATAATGTAATATATGAATGGAAAATAAGAGCCTCTGGTAAGGTTTGATCTCACGATCCTTCGTTTACAAGACTAGTAGGTGTACTCTGCCACTACTTAACAACTTGCTGTACAGCTTCCCTTTTGAGCGAAATCTCCTAGATCAATATCTGCTCATTTATAGCAAATAGTCTATTCGACAGTTTGTGTGTTTTTTTTTCACTATGTTGGTGTTGTCAAAATTTGTAAACTCCGTTTGATGGAAAACCGCCTTAATGTTTACATGAGATAAATTACAATTAATAGATGTATGAGATGAGATACAATTCCTGGAAGTAATACAATGCTGATTCCAAGACCAGGTGTAAGCTTAATATTCGCTTTATTTCCAAAATAAATCTTAACGTACCGTACTGTGACAATTGTGACATATGCATATAGGGTGGGCCGAAAAAAATCATTATTTTTTTTGAAAGTTGTAATAGCGCGGAAAAGTTGCGTATTAGGAAGACAAACAAGTGAAAAAAAAATTATCAAAATCGGTTGACATCTTCCGGTCGCGCACAGGCGATACGTTTACAAAATATGGAAAATCGTCATTATTGCGATCATTTTTAAATTATTTTATTTTAGCTGTTTTTGTAATGCAATAGTTTAAAACGTCTTCGATTAGAGCCTAAAAACATTGTGGTTTAATTAGGTTTAGATCAGTTGATATTTTTCGGTCGCGCGTAAGGCCTAAAATTTGCCAAAATATTGAAAATTTCACATTTTTATGTACTTTTTTAAAGTCTTTAATTTACATTTATTTTAACGTAATGGCTAAAGTATTTTTATTTTAGAACATAAGAACATAGTATTTTATTATGGAGTGATTAAATCAACAACTTCTGGTTGCGCAATGACCCCAATGCCACAGACAAACTGTGCCTAAAAGGATGGGTAGGCCTATGACATGATGGATGATAACAGTATCATTGAGCATGGTTCTTTTTTACTTGTTTTATATTTAGAAAGCTTAATTATTAAAGTTACTGTAGGCCTATAGTTTTAACAATAAATATAGGCTACTTTAACAAAAAACAGAGTTCTGAAAAAATAGTACATGTTAGTTGAATCTGTCCATTAGCACTCTTTTCTATTTTGTAGCCGAATGGACTTTGAAGTCTGATTTGCTGGTGAAGTTAGGCATAGATGATCTGGACAGCAGAGTGGTTCTTATAAATCCGTCTCGAGATTCAGCTCCACATACCTTTCTTGAGGCTTCC
Source organism: Ectobius pallidus (assembly GCA_964059195.1). Lineage (NCBI taxonomy): Eukaryota > Metazoa > Arthropoda > Insecta > Blattodea > Ectobiidae > Ectobius > Ectobius pallidus. Next base: position 49,041,534 of record CAXKWD010000008.1, read on the forward strand.
GTGACGAGTTTTACACAGCGTTCAACACCTTGCGTGTGAACTGGGAATTTCTTGAAAGTAATGTTCCAGTCAGGGATTGAGTCACTTCCGATGTGTGATTTAATCTCCTCGTCACTAATTTCTGCCAACAATGGGGGAGAAGATAACTCACAGTCGATCCAGTTGATCATTCCTGAGTATTCTTGTGCATTGAAGTTGATTTTTGGCGACATGAATTTTCGTATGGTTTTCCTTCTTGCATCTACCTGCCTTGCCTTTAGAATTCTTCGAAGTCCGAGCTCAGTTACGTATTTCTTGTCAACTTGCGTCATGGCTAACAGTAAGTGTTCAGGGTGGGCAAAAAACCATTACGTTCGATCACAGGGTCGACAACATCAAGCAAAGGTTTTGGCAAATACCTGGTAGATTGTATTACTTGGTAAACAAGTTTCGGGCCGTCTGTAAAGAGTTGACTTCTTTTGATAGTAAACCACTTGGCATGTATGCTTTTAATATAAACAAAACTAGTTCTTGAAGTTCAGGTGTGGGGCTTTCTTCACTTATGTACAACCTGAGTGTTCGATTTGCTTTTGCCAACCACATCGAATGTGATAAGTGCCCAGGATCTCGAACAGCCAAATCTTCTTTACAGGATCCTGATTTTATTGCAACGGAAATATCAAATAGATATTGCTGATCTTTACTAAGCACGTTTCTGTCTACTTTTGGGATCTGACAATCAATACTCTGGAAGTTAACCACCGGCAGTTTTTCACAGTCAACTAACTATTCACCGATTGCCCCTTTAGAAGTACTAGGCCCCGTTGTCTTGCCATCTAGGTGCAAGAACATACGTCGGAACGGAAGCTCATTGAAATGCAAGAGGCAAATTGTCCATTGTAAAGGTTTATTATATATAGTTCAACTCTGCGAATCAGACCGGCTATAACAATGAAATATTAATTACACTAGTCTACAGTGATTTTGCTACTGAAACAAAACAAGTGAACCAACCCTAATATGAATGTGCTGATTACAGATCTGAAGTCTTTTTGCTCTACCACGTCACAATTTTTAAATAATTACGATTTACAGTTTTACTCTTAAGTCAATTGTGATAATGTCATTGCATATTCAAATTAATATAATTGTCTTGGCCTCCTTGATTTCATTGGTCAGTTGTTTTAACATTTCAGCTGCTTCTCACCAGGTGTATTCATTTTCCCACCAAAACTTGCTGATTTCCATTAAAGTGGCTTTATTTGTGAAGGCATACAGAAAGATGAAGTAAAATAAAATATAGTTGATTTAAGTTCATGTAATATTGTTATGTAAGTAAATACATAAGTAAATAAATTGTATGGCTTTTCTATTAATGTTTTATGCACTTAAATACCAAGATTCAATATATATTTACATAACCTATATGAGCTTCTCCCATGAACGTTAATGTTTACTTTTATTGACGATAGTGTCCATTTCATTTCAGAAGTTCAGAAATTAATATAATGAATAGAAGAAGCTGTGTTAACCATCCCACAGACTAGGTTTCTAGGAAATTATCAAGCTGAAAATTATGCTGAGCTAGTACATAAAATGCTTAGAGTTTATCAAAATCTAGGTTGCCGTATGTCATTAAAGTTACATTTCCTGCATTCTCACCTAGACTTTTTCCCACCAAATCTCGGGGCTGTAAGTGATGAACATGGTGAGAGGTTCCACCAAGAAATATCACCCATGGAATCCAGGTACCAGGGTCAGTATGAACCGCGCATATTGGGTGATTACTGCTGGTTCCTACAGCGATCATCCACAAGCCAATATAAAAGGAAAAGTCAAGGTCTCAAGCCCTTTTAAATGGGGTTTTTGGTGCTCACTTCACGTTGTATGTCTGCATTTACGTATTAAAGTATTTAAAATAACTTTACTTAATAAATATAAATTTATTTCACTTGCTTAATGGGACAGGATATTTATATGAAAAATGTCATATTAGACTTAATAGTTACATTATCATAACTCAAAAACCTGATGTGCTAGGAGAAATCTGACTTCAGATCTGGAATCAGTACATCAATTACTATATAAAGCACATAAAGTTTCCTCAGTAGCAGACAAAAAATATTTGTTGTAGACTAGTGTTATTTATCAGATACCAAAAAATGCGTAAATATGTTAATTTGTCAATATTTTGGCAGATTTTGGGGCTTATGCGCGACCGAAAGATATCAGTTGATCGAAACCAAATTAAAACACAATGTTTTAGGCTCTAGTTGAAAACGTTTAAAACTATTACATTACAAAAACAACTAGAATAACAAATTTAAAAAAATTTCGCAATAATGACGTTTTTCCATATTTTGTAAAACTTTAGGGCCAGTGCGCGACCGGAAGATGTGAACCGATTTTGATATTGTTTTTTTTTTAATTTGTTTGTCTTCCTAATTCGCAACTTTTCCGCGCTATTACAACTTTGAAAAAAAATAATGATTTTTTTCGGCCCACCTTAATGCATAAGTTACTTCCTACAGAATCTTCGAACTGATTAGGATATGAAGAAAAGATGACGTATCTTTATCACTTTTGTAGAATATGATAAAGCAAATTCGATAAATATTGAGTGAATCAGGTCGTGACTGACTGATTTCAGACCCATTCTTATTTGTTATTGGTCGAAAGAAATACATATGAGCGGAATAGTCATTGAAATATTGGATGAGCAAGGGTATCAAAACTTAATTTAAAAAATGAGGTTTAGGCCTATTTACAAAGTCGGGAAAGCAATGGCCCAACCATAGAAATCTATTAAGAATGCTAGTGTAAAGTTCTTAGCAAAGTTATTACAACTGCTAGAAATTGCATTGTTGAAAAATTATCAGTAGTTCAGAAAATAAAATCAAAACAATTTGAGGTTTTATTATAAATGAGACAAATAGGAATCTCAAAACACTTTCCACTGAATATTATACATAAACAACGAAGAGAAAAATGGCCCTACTAAAATCGCAATTGAATTTAATAACTACTCCCTTAACCCATTAAATCCTAGCTTTCTATTTTGACGACTCCACATTATTTTTATTTCTGCGAAAAAGTTAATAGTTAAAGAAAATTAGTGTTTGTAATACTAAGCTTTCTGTTACTTTTCATATTATTAGAAATTTTAAGTACCGGTTTCTCAAAGTTTCTACAATTTTTTTAATTTTCTTTCAACCTAGCAATGCTTGACTTTGCAACCGTTTCTTTGAATAACATCTTGCTCATATTCAATGATATAAGTATTGTTATTTTATATTTTCAGTCCATAATAATATCACTTTATTGTTAGCATAATCTTCTTTATAAGATTTAAACCAGAACAATCCTATTGGCGCTTAAATTTTGCTGCCTCAAAATAGGACGCTGGGATTTCGATATATAATTTCCATCTTTATGATGAAAACTACAGTGATTAATGTTTGCAAAATTATGCCTCTAATAGAAATGGTCAATAGTTATTTTAATTAATTAATTGTTTTTGAAGAGTTTTACTCTGTATATGAGATAATTTATAGGTATTACGATCAAGGAAACTTAGATAGATTTATTTTTGCCAGGACACTAAAACAAAATGAAATATAGCAACGTCAAAGGAAAGAATAAAATCCTGGACGCGGTATAGTGGATTATTAATTCTTAAGTAAGATTGCAAAGTTCTTTTGAAAGCACAGTAAAACATTTGTCTTATATTGACAGGCAGGCTGTTACACAGTTTCAAAGAAAAGTTTTCATAACTATTAAAGTTCTAGCATATTTACATTTTTGAATATATAAAGCAATGGCATTAGTATGAGTATGCCATGTAAGATCAGAGTTAAGATGAATGCCAAGGAACTTAACCGGTGGAATCTGAGAATAACTCTATTGTAGCTAAAAGTTCTATCAACTGTATTTTCAACATTAAGGCTTAATTTATTGACTTCAGACCAACCTTGAACTTTGGTAGATAAAGTATAAATTTTATTTATGGGACAGTCATTACTATCATGACTGTATCATGACCTAGTTTAAATTTAAAATTGCACTGCTTCACCACTACAATAATAAATAAATAAAAATTAAATATTAAATGCCAGGTCATCAGCGAAAAGATGAATATTTGAAAATTCCTCCTTAATAAGATGTGGTAGATTTTTAATGTGTATGAAAAAAATAACAGGCCACAAAATTGAACTTGGGAGACACCATATTTTATTACAGAAAATTGAGAAGTCTTGTTGAAATAACTGACAGATTTTAATCTATTGCTTAAATAAGGACATCAAGTCAGCACTTGAATTAATAAAACCATTAAATATAAGCTTGTTTACAAGAATATTGTGTGAGATTGTGTCGAAGGCCATACAGGGCAGGCAACATAGGGTTTGTAGGCTAATTAATTCTCGGAAAGCTGGAAATGGTTGTAATATCTTCATTTGCATGTAAAAAGAGTTTATTGAAGTTTGAACAAATTTTCAGCTTATGATGTACGGGAGTGATCAAAGAACTTAGAATTTTTCGGATCTCTTTTAGTTTTTCACTAATAAATCCTAAACGATGCATTTATAGGGAAAGTTTACTCTTTTATAAATGAAAGTACATAAAATTCTGCGTCGAATGAGCACCTTATGTTTGAAATTACGTCAAGTCGTTTGGTAGGTATGCGAGTTCAAAGAACAACCATTTTCCCCATTTAAAAAAAATCGTGTTTTAAATTTTTAAACCATATTTTCGCATTGTAAAATGTATTATATAAAATAAATAATATATTTCTATATCCTATAGTATCAAATCTTATACTAGACCATATATGTGAACACTGGTACAACAATTTTCAACCAATGTCGGCTACTATTTCATTCCTGCGGGTGAACCAAGAACCAATTCTGGTGATTCAAGGGTTTTGAAATTAAAAAACGCAAATTGCCTCGTAAATATATACTTTAAACGCAAAAAAATGACTTGTAGTACAAGAAGCTGTGATGTAAGGTTTCATGTGTGTAATTGACAAAAAATTAAAATTAATACAAATACAAGGTTGATTGAATTTGCTGCGTTTGGAAGTAGGAGCAGACTGGTCTGATTGAAGTTCCTCGTCATCCAGGTCTTCTAATTCTTCATAATTGTTAGATAGCATATCTTCGCCGTCGTTCAAGTTAGGTTTTCCATCAATTTCATCTAGTGTATTGGTGCAGGACGCTCAATAGTAGTATACACGATTGAGATAGTCCAGGCTTTGCTTTGTGCTGCTCCCATTCCAACGCCTCCTCAACCCATTTAAGCTGTCTTGACTATCATATGGCATCATCCCCACCCCTCTATCATCCCCATATACAAAGTTAAGTCCAAAAATAAGATTAGATCGATAAAACAGGGACCTGCAATACCAACCTTGAAACAATAAATCTAAAACCAATATATAATACTAAAAAAATAAGGAAATATTATAAAAAAATAGTTCGGACCTTATGTATAAACATTCAACCCCACAAGAGGGGTAGTTTTTAATAAATCAAAATAAAGATGTTTTTTAAAGTCTAGTATTATAATGGATAGGTGATGGGATTAAGACCGTATGACCAACCGTAACAAGAGTGTAGGCTCATAAGGTCCTAACTCTTTTGTATAACATTTCCTTATTTTTTGTTAATATTATTTATTGGTTTTGATGAATTGTTTCAAGGTTTGTATTGCAGGTCTCTGTTTTACCTACCTAATCTTATTTTTGGGCTTAACTTTGGATAGGGGTTTAATAGAGGGGTGGGGTGGTGTCATATGATAGCCAAGATGGTCAAGACGACTTAAATGGGTTGAGCAGGCTTTGTAATGTGAGCAGCACAAAGCAAAGCCGGGACTACATCAAGCATATATACTACTACTACACTCTTCTGCAATTGTAGCATATTGGGGAACATTTCATCCCATGCTTCCTGCAACGCAAGCATTTCGGCACCTTATGGAACATTTTCAGGCAGTATTAATAATCAGTTCATGCAAGGCTTGTTCGGTTGTTGATGGTAATGGGAGGAGGCCATGCTTAGTAACCTTCCAATCCCATTGAACTGTGTCCGTCAAAAGACAATTCCACAAATTAATTTGTTAGTGCGGTGCAGTCGAGCAGGTTCTTCAATTGGAGGAAGAGTAGTCAAGCCGAAAGTATTCTGCACTAACGATTCGGTAAACAATTTAAAAAGTGTTTCATTCAAAGAGGAAGATAAGAAACGATCAGCATACAAAACAGCAATTATTTTTGCGCCGACAGCACCAAGTTCATCTGTAGTCGCATCATGGTTTTTAAATATCTCGACAGTCCTTTGTACCTCCGGATCTTTATCAAAAACGTTTGCTAATTTAATCTTCCCCTGTCTGAAAGTGGTAGAGGTTGAATCGCATCTGCTGAAAGCATAAAGAAATAATATATTTTCTTTAACTTTGACATTTTGAAGCGCATCGGGGAATAGAAGACGGTCTCTGACTTTCCTTTTCCAGGCTTCATAAAAGCAATCGATCGCTAATGCAGTAATCATTACTAGAAAATCTATGACTACTGCTACCGCAATCACACATTCAGCCCATCTGACAAGGGTAGTGTCGGCATCCTCAGCAGATTGTTGGACAGGGATGTTTTCACATGCAAATTTCTTAATTAGCATTGGTGCTGCACCAAATGCAAGATAGAGGAATCCACTCCTCGTGGCCAAACCGTGAGATGTAGGAAACCCACCAAATGCGAGATGGTGTTGAACAGTCTTTATTACCAACTTAATTAGTAACATACTGCTCTGATAATGATTTACGTAGGTCCTCGTCGGTAGGTTGTATAACCATACAAACCAAATGTTCAATGATGAAGATGCTTTTAGTCAGTGATATTTACTTACTTTATTCAGCTAGGCTTCATCGAGGGTGCTGTCAAACTCTTAAAATCATACTTATCGAATAGATCTCAAGCAGTATATTATAACGGCAATCTTTCTGGCTTCAGATTAACTCAATTTGGGGTCCCACAAGGGTCTATTCTGGAGCCTCTACTTTTTATCATATATGTGAAGGATCCCCTAGAATGTTAGCGGAGACGGAATTTCTTGCTAAATGTATGCTGATGACATCTGTATGAAGTTCAAAACTAGTGGGTTAAATGGGTTAATTGGTGAAAAAGTGGATGTCCTAAGTCATTGGTGTAAAGCCAATAACCTAGCACTAAATTTAGATAAAACTCAGGATTTAGTTATTGCCTATGCCAATACAGAAAGGGTAAAACCACCTGTCAAATTCTTAGGTATGTGGATACAAGATAATTTAAAATGGAACTCGCACATTGATCGTATAACACCTAAAATTGCACAAGGCGTCTTTATCATAAGAAGACTTAAGAAGATGGTGTCTCTTGAAGTTTTACTGAAAGTGTATTACAGTTACGTTCACAGTCACTTACTATATTATGGAACCCTACTATGGGCTGACTGTGCAAATGCTAATGCAGTGTTTGTGCTTCAGAAGAGGGCTGTGCGCGTCATGGTTGGGGTAGCTCCTCACACCCACTGCAAACCCTATTTTATTAAAATGGCGATCCTGCCCTTGATATGTATATATATTTATCAGTGTCTTATTTATACCAAAGGTAACAATAATATCGTTTTAACAAATAGACACACCCATAATTATGAAACTAAAATTGTCACAAGTTGAAACCATATTTTTGCTCCTATAGTACGTCACAAGCGGGATGTAAATATGCTGCAATTAAATTATTTAATAATTTACCCTCTGAGGTGCAAGAGATGGAGGAAGTCAAATTCAGAAGAACTATAAAGAGATGTTTATTGCAACATTGTTTTTATAGTATAGAGGAATATCTGCAGACTCCTTGGAACAGATGACTGTAAAGTCACCTAACTTTTCCAACACAATTGTAAAATTGTCCACGGAATAAAAATATTATTATTATTATCATTATTATTAACACAATTATATGTATACACATAAATACTCTTCTTTGAGATAGAATAATACAACATAAATGTTCTTTCTGTTAACAAAGTAATTCTTCTATAAATGTCTTTATATAAATGTCCACTAAGGCAAAATTAACTTGAAATATGTAACTTGTGATTTTAATGTCTGTAACATATACATGAATATGTAACTTGATAATGTATTTAATAATATTATAAATCACATTCACTTATTACGTGAATTTATATTTCAACATTGTTCGTGTACTTTAAGTACTATACTTGATATCTTGTATATTCTGATTGATAAATGTTTGAATAGATAGAACTCACGTAACTTATAGCGCGATGAGTAGAATGTTGTCTGAGTCAGGTCAATGACTGCCCGTGCGTCAGCTGATGTAGGCCTTACTGTAATGTTTGATGCACTGGTATGACGATACTATATACTGCTGATGCAGTGAACAAACGTTGTGATGTCCGTACCGTTGCAATATATTCTCATGAGGATGACGGTTGTCGCTGCGCTGTATGCTGAAGCGATGAATATTGATGAGGGATGGCTGCTGAGAGGCGGCTGGTTGCCGCTGACGACTGATATTTTGAACACACTGATGATATGTAGCCGTTGCTGCTGGCTGAACACTGATGAATGGCGACTGTTGCTGCTGATGAGCCCGTAAATGCAACTGATGATTCCATAAATGTAACTGATGATTCTGAAGTTTCGTCCTCTCCTGGAAACCTAGCATGGCCGCTAGGGGTGCTGAAACCACTGCCGCATTGCGACAGTGACGTCATTAGACGTATTCAGGAATTCCAATGGATAGCCGAGGTTCTAGCAGAACCAAGCATTGAAATGAAACGTTTTTGACCTTTCATTCGAGAGAAATGTATCTTTTGACATTGTCAGTAACACTGTTTCTTCAAATCCAACGTTCGCTACACTAAATTTGTCCCTTCTAAGGCGTTCTGCAGATTTTATGCTCTTCTCTGTAGGGTCTTGTGGATAGCCATTAAATACTATGGCTGATCGTGCCCCGAAGTACTTTTGACATATTCTACGTATTTGTTCAGGAATGAAGATAACATTTCTCTCAACACCCACGGTACTCTGTGAAGTAGGAACCCGCTGTCAATCACATAGAGAGCACTTCCGATGTTTGAAGGGGTGTCCATTGGTTCAAACAAATAATAGAAAATAGATTTACGTGATTTTCTCAGCATTCCTTGTTCATCAAATAAAGATGGTGGGCAAGAAGTCAGTTCATACGTAAAGTAATTTCTGAGTTCGGATGTCTTTTTGTGAAATGAAATTCTCCTGAAAATGGTGTATGGGTCTGTTAGAACTACTTCGTCATGTAACTTCACACTGCTGGTGAAGCCTCGCCCTGGTAACCTTTTCTTTCTGGAGAACTTCACTTGACTTAAATTGCTTCCGATAATGCTTTCGAGACATAGGCGCATTTTTCTAGTAATTGAATTGGAATTCTAAACTGAAGTTTTCTTGTAGAAAAATATATCCCTCGTAAGGAAAGAATTTTTATTCGACAAGCCAACTCTTTGCTCTTTTTTTAAAAATCCCTGTTTATGTTAGGTATATCTGATACAGCATTCGGTGCACTATAATGTAAAAATTTATTATTGCATATAATACTTTTTACAATGCGAAAATAAGGTTTAAAAATTCAAAAAATTCGAAATTAAAAATTTAAAAAAATGGTTGCTCTTTGAACATGCATATCTTCCTAACCTCTTGACATAATTTCAAACATAAAGTGCTTATTCGACGCAGAATTTTATGTACTTTCATTTATAGAAGAATAAAATCTTCCTTTAAATGCATCGTTTAAGAGATATTAGTGAAAAACTTTAAAAAATCCGAAAATTTCTAGATTTTTTGAACACCCCTCATACAGCACAAGCCTAAAATTCCAGATTTCCAAGAAATATTGAGCCTACACACCCTTTTTTGGCATATGTTGCCTGGGCATACAAAATCGCCTCTATCAAGAGCATGTAGACTTTTTTATGAGAGCTAAAACTGTGTCAACTGTGAAACGACCAGCTCTAAAACCAAATTGTTCTGGAGAAAAGAGTGAATTTACTTCAAAATAACTAGTTATCTGTTGACTCAATAATATTTCAAAAGCCTTCAACACTGTGGGCTCTATACTAATAGGCTTATAATTTGTGTTATCACTTAAATTTTAACTACATTGAAAGCTTCTAGAAACTGAAACAGGAGCTAGAATTAAGTTTTAAAATAGCGGAATATACATCTTCAACAGTTAAATGGTTTAACGAAAAGGTGCCAACAAAGTTGAGTAACTAATTTATAAGAGCAATAGGATCCATCTTACTATTTATTCCGTTAAAAGTGTTTTCAACTTTGTTAATAAAAAATAAGTTGAATTCTTCAGCATCCAAGCTAATGTGAAATTTACTATGGTTATAATTCTTATTTAGCAGGGTAGATGTTACCGACCACGTAGACTTCGACTTATTAGAAGAACTGTTGACTGTATGGGAAAAGCAAATAATTTTAATATGTTGAAGAGTGTTTCTATAAATATTTCTTAATTCCAGTGGCGACCGGTGCTCCCAAAAGCAAGGTGGGCCAGTGAACAATGTTTTCAACCCTCCGCCGCCAAAATCTGTAAATTGTGCTATTTAAGAATATGCTGTAAAAAATTAGTAATGAAGAATTATGAGTATCGAATTACCGGTACTTCATAATAATTCTTTATTGCAACCAAATGGTCATACTATGATGAATGGAGCAACGGTTGAATAATATGCGGCACGGGAAAAAGGAGCATCCGGAGAAAACCTGTCCCGACCCCACTTTGTCCACCACAAATTCTAATGGACCCACCAAGATTCGATCCCAGGTCCCAGTGGTGAAAGGCGGGCGGTCTAACCATTCAGCCTTGGGAGCTGCCATCGAGTTATTTAATGCTTATTTAATTTACAGAGTGAGTTCTAACTGAATGTGCAAAATCTCTTAAAGAGTACCAAGTGTGAATCATATTCTACTTCGTGTAAATTTTGATTGATAACAATAGGCCTACTCACTCAGTTGTGATCAGCCAGCTAGCGAATTTTTCAATTACAATCTGGTGGAAATCCTCCATGTTGCTTATATATTTTTATGCACTGATATAACAGCCAAAACGTTTCGTGTGGCTAGGCCCATTAATTTCACAGATAACGTTTTAAACTTTTTAATGTACTAAAACAGCGTTACGACTTTGCAGTTGGCAGGGGAGTTGTAAGAACAATTTTCACTCATTTATGCATCTCAGAAAATGTATCTGTCAAATTATTGTCACCTATGAATGACTAAAATTCACTCATTGCAGTAGTTTCACATACAGTTTAATTTCCATAGGCTGCAGCAGGTAACTCACATTTAAGTTTATCTTTATTTAGCATCGGGTACTTTGTTGTGGCAATTTTGAAAAAGGAAGGAGGACTATGTATCGTAATTTTTTGGGGGATGTATAATTGGAAACGCTGATATCACCACAATGTTTATTCACTACCGGTACTTACAAATAATTGAAAAAAATCCTGTACTTCCCCCCTGAACACACCAGGGAACTGTATGAAACTGATGGCCGAGTGCACCAACCTCGGTATTCAGAATACCGCGGTAAAGTTGCTTAGTTTACCCCGGTAATGTCATACTTTCGTTGCACCGTGCTCGGTTTCGACTTTTATCGCGGTAAGATGCAAACCGGCCGTGAAGGAGCTGTAAAGTGAGAAAACCGCTGTTTTCTTTCCAAGATGGAGATCAGCGTAATGTATCATATTTACGATATCTAGGCCAAAAGCTAATTGAACATAAAGAATAATGAGAGACAGGTGGGGTCTATTTGAAGAATGAACGATGGTGCATATCTTTGCAAATACTGTGCTGTAACATCGATTGAAATGACTTTTCTTTCTAACCTCAACCAAACCAGGTCCATCGAGTAGGCTAGTGGGCGTAACCACGATTATTACGATTAGTACAGTATTTATGGTGTTTGAAATCAGTTTGAATTCAGACGACATATATATGCAATATAATATTCCATTTTATCCTTATAAACTTTTATTACTGAACAAAAAGGCAACAAATAAATGAAATATGGAAAACCAGTGGTCCTAGGCCAAATTTAAGTGAATGGCTGCATGCATCACGATATAGCCTGTGTATCGGTATATAGGGTATGTAAATCAATTTATCATACCTGCCCGTACACGAACATAATTATAGCAGCCCTTTCATGGCTATGCACATGATTTTGCACCTAAAATTTCTACTAGTCGTACGGGAATAAAAGCGAGGCTATGTCGAACTCAGAGGAGAGATTTCGTGGTGTTGCTTTGCCTTGGATTGCAAACGTGTAAGAATTATTCTTTAAAACATCAATGTTATTTTATTTAAATGTACAGACAGGTGGGATCTATTTGAAGAATGAACGATGGTAACTTACATATCTTTGCAAATACTGTGCTGTAACATCGATTGAAATGAGCTTCCTTTCTCACCTCAACCAGAGCGAAAGCTACTCATTTCACGTTTGGTACAGTATCTATGGTGCTTGGATTCGAAGTATGAATTCAGACGACATATATACGCAATATAATATTCCCTTTTATCCTTATGAACATCTTTTAATGGAATAATAAGGCATCAAATACATTGAATTTGGAAAAAATTTGGCCTACTAGCGAGCCACCGTGACTGGCAGACGTGCAGAGAGAGATAGAGAGAGAGAGAACCTAACGGCCATGGAAGAAACCATCAAGGAAAAATGGATTCGTAGCAGAGTAACAGTAATATTTCCAAGCATTAGCAAACCGCGGTATTTTCGCAATGGTGCACAGAGATTTTGAGAATACCCCGGTATTACGTTTACCGCTGTAACGAAACGGCTGAGAAAACCGGAGAATGGTGCACTCGGCCATGAATCTGACTCACTGCGAAAACAACCCAAGGGTAAGGCCCCATTTACACCAGTGCGACGATATTCTGTATCGACAAAACATACAAAAAGATCCTTAGAATATTAATACAAAAACATATATATCGCTTTCTTACAGGTGTGCTGCTATTTAAGCAAACCAAATGAAACAAACAGGATCAATCCTACAACATAATTTTTGCACGTTTTACACGTTTTTGTCTTTGTATTGCATCGTTCTAGTGTGAAGTCGGGCATGCGGTGCCGGAGGAACGTTTAACCAGAAGAAAGATCCAACTGAAAGAGAGAGAAGGAGCTACAGGACCGACTCGAGTGAGAGACAGAGAAAGAGATACGAGGGCCGGCCCACGGAACGAGAAAAATTACCACAGAAAGGCAACCCCATCTTAAGGGAAGACAGCTATAAGTTCTTGAAAAACAGAACCTGGCCCATGAATCCACACGTTTACAATGGGTCTTGGTGCTGGATGTTCTGAACTGGCCCATGGCTGCTTTCTAGAAGGGAAGTTTATGTTCTCAGCGCCCGCGCAATACAGATCTAAGAAACTGACAACTTATATAAGTTGTGTTCATTCAAGTTCGGATTTATATGAAGCCTATTGTTAGTTAAAGGACAATCATGATAAACAATGTTCTTTTTTTATAGGGAGGGCCTGGCTCTTCTGGCCCCTGCTTAATTCAATATATTTATCTCTCATTGCAGGTAAACCATGATATGAATATAACTGTAATGAGATAAACAATTTTCCTTCAGTATGTGGGGGTTGTGAAATGCCACCAATTATCATTTTTATTTTTTCTAGTACCTGTACTATTTAAGCCAATAGGAAATACTTTATCTGCAATGTCTGATAATACATTAATAAAATAGTTACTCCTCATATAGATTTGTTAAGCTACATAGCATAAGCCAAGTTATTTGACTTAGCAAGAAATTAAAATAGTACAGACTGAGCCCATTAATGTGTCTTCTGTAATTGAGATTGTTCACATTTGAAACTTTAGCTTTGTTGCTTGCTTCTGTATTAACTGCCAGGATTATTGCGTCACGATCAGAAAATACAGTTGGAACCACTTTGGCTGAGCATATACTCCTGTCGATATTAGTAACAATGTTTTCTAAACTACTTCCAGCAATACCATTACAACCAAGACAAGTAGGTTCAAAAGTCAAGGGACAGAACCCATAGGTATCAAATAAATTTAGAAGTTCATCAAGTTTACTATTTCCACAAAAATCATAGTTAAAATCTGTTTTTTTTTTTCAAAATGGCATCAGTTTATTTCAACATGATTGACCACAGGGGTCCTCAACATTGGTACCGGATGCCTCAGTATTTGCAATATTTACATTACACAATATATACAATATAAGCACACAATTAGGATACTGATTTAAACTGCTTACTTCATCTGGAGGAGTATTAATACAATTCTATTTAAGTGGAATAAAGGTGCCTGTGTAGGATATAAAGCGAGTCCTTGATTATCCCCACAAGTAGGTCTATGGTACGCACATGTTCCATGGATATTCCTAAGGAGAGAAGATAATTCCATGTGAATTTTGGTAAAGTGCCTATTTTCTAAGTCCGTAAGAGAACTTGTTTAGCTTTGATATATAAAATAAAATTATAAAATAATATTTTATTTTCAATGTTTAAATCAACTGTAATCCACTATAGTTTACAAAAAGAGTATTGAAGTAAAATGGGTAACTATCAATAGAATAAAGAATACTATCAATACAGAATTTGTTACTCCAGGATCCCAGTGTTCTATTTTGAAAAGGGGTCTTGTGGGAGCACATAGGAAAGTTAGGTTACAATATAAAGAAAGGATTATAACCCCTGGGACTAGGGTGGAGGACCATTCTACAAGGGTAGAAACAAATAGAGCGAGTGGATTTATCGTAGGCACTGTGATCAGGGATCCACGGATATAATTGTAATACAACCTTTAACATGTAATAAACGATGCAACTTTATTCACACTAATGCACTAATAAATGAATGAAATATATGATTGGATAGTAACTGAAATATTCCATATGCAAATTGGCGGTGCTGCCTGCTGCCCCGCACTGTAGATGACTGTGGGATTTCCCACTCGAAGATAGCTGAAGTTCCGTTCCATATAAGGTATGACATATAGGATTTTGGAAAACAGTGCATGTGAATAGGGGATCGAAGAAGGCATTCCACAGGGAACGGAAGTAACTGGGTGCATACTAACATAAATATTAATCTACCTTTGATACAAAAAAGATGTAAATTTCAGATTGACAAATTTATTTACAATATGATCACAAATAATATGGCAAAGAGCCTGAACATAAAACTTCTTGAATATTTAACATATTATGAAATGCTTTATGTAAAGAGATATGTATAATACAAATGCTTTTACAAAATATGACTGCTTAAGGAACCATAATGTCTGCCTATATAAATATATGAAAAAGATCTAGATCTTTACTGAAAAACTAAAGAATTCTTCTGTGAAATATAAAGAAAATGCCTGAAGGGCAGAAAGAAGAAAAGAATGGAACAAAGGAAGGGAGTTGGATAGACACACACATCAATCATACGGTACAGTCATACAGATATCTCCGGAATATAGTCTGGCGAAAGCCAGGCAAGCGAGGGAAGAAATTTACATATTAGAAAATGAACAATGAACAACAACAAAAATAAAAAGAAATGAACTAATGTGATAAATATGCTACATGAATAAATATGCCTCGCTCACCTGTATTTCAGACCATTCCGAAGATATCCCAGACGAACAAGATTCGCACCCAAGATCACAATCAATCCAACTCAGGAAGTAACAACAAGAAGACAGATGGATAATTAGAACGAGCGGCTAGTCCGCTGCCATAAGGTAGAAGCGAGATAGAAGAAGAAAGGGGGAGGGCATGCGCGTAACACATCTGCTCAGCGCCCCACGGAGAGTAGGCGTTACAGAGAGAATAACAAAACAAATTCAGACTAGAACTTACAGAGAGAATATAAACAACAAAAATTGCATACCAGCGCCTAGCATATTTAAGTGAGCAACTGCATAAGCTTTTACCAAAACAAATACATCTATGTGAATAACAGTTCGTGTGCGTAAAATGGAGTGCAGAATAATAACTATAGAGTTCTAAATAGCGCAGAAACTATGCACCGAACAGCCTCACCCCTTTAAAGAAATGTCCCCGCTGAGAGTAGAATATGAACAGTCACTGTTACAGAAGCACAGGTGTGAATCACAAATGTTGGAGTGTAGATGTAATAAACAGTAAATAGTACATGGATGGAAAGTGTAGAATAAGGTGTAGCCTTAGCTACTTCAATTAGTATAAACCATACTTGGCTGCAGCTGAACGGCAGGAAACCCAGTGTCCAATCCTGGGAGTCACTCACTGACCACTTTCAGTCCAATGCAGCCACGGAGAATTCAATTCTTGAAATGTTGGATGTTTGATGTAGATGTATACTGTACAGGAGACTGATGCAACACCAGACGCATGCCGGACCATATTCTGGTCAAAACACATGGGAACGCGCGTCTCCCACTGCAAGGTTGGAGCGATCAGTAGAATCTTCCAACAGGCTATTCTTCTTAGAATCCCACGGTGAGGGGTACTGAAAGTGCAAAGAATCTAGCAGTATGCAGCTCCAATGAAGTACACACACACACAGTTTAAGAAAAATCCTCCTTTATGAAGAAATGTCCTATAATTTCGAGGATTAATTCTTTTACATATTTTAGTCCAACAACTATTTTAGTTCAAATATATTTCGTTAATAGTCCCTTTTTCCAGTTAAGGGAACATTTTAGATTAAGCGTACATTTTGAGTTTTTAGGTACCTAAAAAAATATTTTATGACATATTTTAATTTTTTAATATAGATGCATCTATTTAATAAGTCTCAAAATGTACATATTGCTCAAATTACAAATTTTGTTTTATAATAAAGCTTTTCTTTATATATATACTCTTTATTTCTTTTCACAAAGTGCTAACAATTTTTGTTAATAAAGCACTATACCTTTAGATAAGTAATTCTGAATTAATCTTAATTTTAGTTTGCTGGTATGCTATATATATATATATCTAAATTTCTTATGAAATACTTTGGTTCCCTTTTTTTTTTTAATTCTATAGGCTCATACATAAATTGAAAATTTTATTCATAGCAAAATTTTTGTTAAGAAGGTAATTATGACACTTACTCCTCTGGCAAGGAATGAAAGGTTTTAATTGGGAAGCGTGTGCTCTGTGAGTCACAGAAGGATCATCAAGGTCGGATAACAAATAGGAAACAGGAGAAAACTGTTTAGTAATAAAGAATGAACCAGAATAACGGTTACAGAGTTTAGCGGAATGTTTGTTAATGGCACTGCTCTTGGGATCGTTTAATAGGAAAACTTGTTGACCACAGGCAAAGCTTGGAGGACGGTGAGTGCGGTGATACCTCTTCTTTTCTCTGAGATGAGTGTTGAACAGATTATTCCTGGCTCTCCGCCAGCGATCCTTAATATCAGAGACGTCAGAATCATCAGGTATTAATTCATCCAATGACCACAAATTAGATAACGGACAATTGGAAGAATAGCCAAAAAGCAATTTGAATGGCACAAAACCATGAGCGGAATGACGTGACAGATTAAATGCAAGTTGCAACCAATCGAGCTGGGTGTCCCATTGGGTATGGCTTGAAGAATGAAAGGCAATCAAAGCAGACTTGAGGTTTCTGTTTACCCGTTCCGATTGATTGGCTTTCGGGTAATATGGGACAGTAGTAATATGTTGAATGCCAGAATCTAAGCAAAAATTCTTGAAACTATGGGAAGTGAATTGGGTAGCATTGTCCGATACCAGAATTTTAGGATAGGCAAAGGAACTAAAAATGGAACGTAGGACAACTATGGTAGTCTTAGAGGTAGCCTCTTTTACAGCACGCAACCAAACAAACTTGGTAAAAGCATCTATGAGGACCAATATATATGTATTACCAGAAGAAGAACGTGGAAGTTTGCCCACATAATCAACAAAAACCTTTTCCATAGGCCTTGAAGCTATGTTTGAGGAAAGTTGCCCCATAACCTAGTTTGAGCAGGTTTGCTGAGACCACACACCTTACAGGCACGAATTCTGGCTTTAATGTCAGCAAACATGCCCAACCAAACAAACTTTTCTCTAATCTTTGAAATGGTTTTATGAATGCCAAGAAGAGCACCAACAGGGGAACAATGAAAATACTGGAATACAACATCTATAAGACTGTTTGGCAATACAATTTTAGGAGAAGTAGCTCGCCTAGTTTGACAAAAAAGCATCTTATTGCGGAGCACATAAGGGTAAATTGCTTCACCAGACTCGATCCGTTGCTTGAGTGCAATAATATTAGGATCTCGGTCCTGTGCAGACAACAAACCTTCATGAGCCCATGGCAAATCAGATAGAATGGCTGTCAAAATAGGAGAGTGAACATCAGGAGAAGGATTTTCCTGAACATCAGAATAACCATCATACATCCTAGATAATGTGTCAGCAATAACATTCTGAGAACTGCGAATATGAGTAACAGTAAAAGAAAAAGCAGAAATGCGAAGAGCCCAACGAGCCAAACGACCAGATTTCCTCGGCCGAGCAAGAACCCAGGAAAGTGCCTGATTATCCGTCTCTAGTTGAAAAGGCACATGCTCTAGATACATGCGAAACTTTTCAATCCCGAAGAGGACGGCAAGCGCCTCAAGCTCATAGATGGAATATTTACTTTCCTGTTTGCTCAAAGTGCGGGACGCATAAGCAATAGGCTTTCTGCCCGCATCAGACTCTTGAAGAAGAACGGCAGCTACCGCAGAGCCACAAGCATCTGTTTGCAAAATGAAGGAGCGAGTGAAGTCCGCAGCAGCTAAAACAGGTGGATTGGAAATGGCAACTTTAAGATGTTCAAAAGCCGACTGCTGCTCAGAGCCCCAAACAAAAGGTTCATCTTTCCTACGGAGTTTGTTGAGAGGAAAAGCAACCTCCGCCAACTTAGGATCGAATTTACCAAAAAAATTTATCATCCCCATGAACCTGGCGATCCCTTTTACATCTTTGGTAGGTGAAAAATCTCTGATCGACTTAGTACGATCGGGATCGATTTGAAGACCATTTGGAGTCAAAATATGCCCAAGAAATTTCAATTGAGAGGTGGCGACTCGCATCTTCGAAGGCTTGACAGTCAGGCCAGCAAGTCGCAAACGAGTTAACACTTCCTGAATATGCCTGACTTGTTCTTCGAAGGAATTTGAATAGATGACTAATTCGTCCAAAAAATTGAAAACATAGTGAAACTTGATGTCAGAAAATACAGTATCGAGCAATCTAGTTAACACCTGAGCACCAATGGCGATCCCGAATGGAATTCGAGTGGACTCAAATAAATTCCAGTCAGTCGAGAAAGCAGTGTACTGGCAAGAATCCTCAGAAAGTGGAATCTGGTGATAGGCACTGTTCAGATCAAAAGTGGTGAAAAATTTTGCATTCGCAAACCAATGAAAACAGGAATGTATATCGGGTAATGGTACTGACTCAACAAGAAGCTTGCTGTTCAGCACCCGATAATCAACCACAGGCCTAAATTCATCAGAACCCTTAGGGACAAGAAAAATATGGCTAGAATAAGTGGAGATGGAATGACGAATAATTCCCTGCTCAAGCATAGAGTCAATATGTTTGCGGAGAACGGCCATACGAGGGGGAGCAAGACGATATGGTGGGAGTTTAACTGGAGAGTGATCTTTCAACTCAATACGGTATGACAAAAATTAGTCAATCCCAATTTGTCAGTTAAAACTCCAGGAAACTGATCAAAAACCTCACATAAAGCATGACGTTGTTCAATAGAAAGGTGAGACAGATCTAAGGTCTCAGAGGACTGTTCCTGATCTTCCTCAACCAAAAAAATCTTGAAGGTTATGAGCTTTAGCAGACAGAGGCTCAATAGGCCTATAACCAGGGACAAAAATCTGTTTAGAGACAAAAGATAGCTTAGAGTAGGGAGAAAATTTGAATAATGCGCAAGAATTCTGTAGATCGAGGATCATACCAGATTTGGACAAGAAGTCAACTCCAAGAATGACAGCAATGACAAGTTTTTTTACAACCAAGAATTCAAAATACCAGGAAAAATCTAGAATGCGAATTTTCATTTTAGCACGTCCCAGAACTTGGAGTGGGTCGTTAGTAGCAGAAGAAATAGAAAGCTGACATGGAGTTAAAGTAAGATTAAGTTTCAAAAATAATTGAGCACTAATTAATGAAAAACTATTGCCAGAATCTAATAAAGCAGATATATGCTGGTTATGTAATACCAAAGAAATATATGGAAGTGAAGCTGTAGCAGTAGCACACATAATCGGAGAATCAGGGACGTGAAGCGACTCTAGTAATAAATTATTACGAGTAGGCCTATACGAAGTAGATTGAGCACGGGCTTTCTGAAAACATTGGCTTTCAATATGTCCTTGTTTATGACAATAATTACAAGAAGGCCTCTGTCTAATCACAGAATCAGTAGAAAAATTCTGAACTGGTTGAGAGCGAGAATTATTACGCTGTCTAGAATAACAAAATTGTACAAGATGGCCCAATTTGCCACAATAGCTACATTGCGTGGTAGGACGAACAGGCTGTACATGAAGAGGGGGTGGTAAAGTAGGCAAATTCATTGAAATAGGAGCTGGCTCCAGACAAGCTAAATTCATCTCATTGAGACTAGAAATGATTTGTTCCAAATGTAAAAAAGTAGTGGGTGGCGTTATACTAAGAAAAAGGGAACGAATCTCAACATGTCTAGAACTCAAACCAATCGTTCTCACAATATAACTTTCTGGATAAGTCAACTTCAACAAATTGGCATAAAGTCTAATATCCTGGGAAAATTCAGCAAAACCCTCATTGGGACGTTGAGTTCTATAGAAAAATTTCTGCTCCAAAACACCAAGTAAGCGCCTCGGAACACAATCATTCAAAAGCAAAGTATGAAATTGTTCAATAGTAATAGCTTCATTAATAGCTTTCAAAACATATTGAGTAAGCTGACCACTTACATAGGGAAAAATAATCTGCAATAACTGAACATCCGATATCAATAATGCCCTACCATGCTGTGACAAATAGAACAGAAATTTTAAAAATTCCAAAATTTTATCTGAAGTATCAATAGAAAATTGGGGATTATGATGAAGTAACATCGTCACTGGATGCGGTAGTTTTGAAAAAAATAGAAGACTGCCCACTAGCACTGACACTCTGAACAGGATTAGAAATAGGCCTAGCAACATCCTGATTCAATTCACTAGACTGGTGTGCATTCGTAGAATTAATAATAGGTTGCACAATAGTGGACACATTAGGCAATAACAAGCCAGACTGATTCACAGCAGGCGAATAGTCCGGTGTAATAATATTTGAAACAATAGGCAATGAAATACCGGATTGAATCACTGAGGGTGAAACATCCGAAATAGGTTGCATATCCATGAGATTAGAATTGAGAGCTTTAATCTGCAAAATGTTGCATTTACTTTTATTAACTAAGTCAAGAAGTTGTTTATAAGCAGCTACTTTAGATGAATCTTTCTCAAGATTTAAATAATCAGAAGTTTTATTCAAAAAATGGAGGAGACGATAATAAATTCGCTTGTACCTTTCTACTGAGAAGTCGTCCTGCAGTTCGGTTATAGCTTCGTCCAGTTGAGTGAGAGCAGAATGGAGCTGATGATACAGAGGCTCATAATCCGCTTCCGGTATGGAATAAGTGGTGATAGCTGTTTCAGCCTGAACAGCCTCCCGAATAGCAGTTAAGAGTGCCTCAACACCCATGGACTGGACTCCTTGAACATGACGTATAGTGGCTTCATACTGCAGCTCTTCCTTGCGCAAGAGATCGAAAGAAATTTTCTCTCGAGCCATGGTTACATGAAAAGCAAAGGTAAAAAATATTAGCAAAAGCTGATAAAGACCTCCTCCCCATAAAGCACAACGTGCCGAAGCAAGTTGCGAACAAGCACACACACAAAGCATTCAAAGAGAAAATATGGAATGGAAAAATATGGTGAGAAGTTTGCTCAAAAAAGGATACACAGGGGAAATGCTAGTTTGGATTTGGCTACCAGACGAAGATAGACTGGTCCAGAACATCCAAGAAAAGTCCAGGCAGATGGATCCACAGAAAAAAAATGTACCAGTCAACATAGGACCGGGCGGCACCGGGCGGATGGGTCCATTGTTAGATGACACGGAGCGCTGCTACCACTGCTGCCTGCTGCCCCGCACTGTAGATGACTGTGGGATTTCCCACTCGAAGATAGCTGAAGTTCCGTTCCATATAAGGTATGACATATAGGATTTTGGAAAACAGTGCATGTGAATAGGGGATCGAAGAAGGCATTCCACAGGGAACGGAAGTAACTGGGAGCATACTAATATAAATATTAATCTAGCTTTGATACAAAAAAAGATGTAAATTTCAGATTGACAAATTTATTTACAATATGATCACAAATATTGAACAAATATTCAGGCAAAGAGCCTGAACATAAAACTTCTTGAATATTTAACATATTATGAAATTCTTTATGTAAAGAGATGTGTATAATACAAATGCTTTTACAAAATATGACTGCTTAAGGAACCATAATGTCTGCCTATATAAATATATGAAAAAGATCTAGATCTTTACTGAAAAACTAAAGAATTCTTCTGTGAAATATAAAGAAAATGCCTGAAGGGCAGAAAGAAGAAAAGAATGGAAGAAAGGAAGGGAGCTGGATAGACACACACATCAATCATACGGTACAGTCATACAGATATCTCCGGAATATAGTCTGGCGAAAGCCAGGCAAGCGAGGGAAGAAATTTACATATTAGAAAATGAACAATGAACAACAAAAATAAAAAGAAATGAACTAATGTGACAAATATGCTACATGAATAAATATGCCTCGCTCACCTGTATTTCAGACCATTCCGAAGATATCCCAGACGAACAAGATTCGCACCGAAGGTCACAAACAATCCAACTCAGGAAGTAACAACAAGAAGACAGATGGATAATTAGAACGAGCGCCTAGTCCGCTGCCATAAGGTAGAAGCGAGATAGAAGAAGAAAGGGGGGAGGGCATGCGCGTAACACATCTGCTCAGCGCCCCACGGAGAGTAGACGTTACAGAGAGAATAACAAAACAAATTCAGACTAGAACTTACAGAGAGAATATAAACAACAAAAATTGCATACCAGCGCCTAGCATATTTAAGTGAGCAACTGCATAAGCTTTTACCAAAACAAATACATCTATGTGAATAACAGTTCGTGTGCGTAAAATGGAGTGCAGAATAATAACTATAGAGTTCTAAATAGCGCAGAAACTATGCACCGAACAGCGGGAAACTTAGCACGTGGGCGAAAATATGTGTACTTACTTTAGATAATAAATTATTTATTGAAACACTGTAAATCGTTAATTTAGTCAGTTGAATTCTGATAATGAACTGAAATATTAAGAATAAGCTTAAATTTCACTAGGATAGGTTTCTTCACTGTGAACACGGTTGCACAATGCAAGCAAGCCTATAACGAGCTTAACACACAGGATATGTTAGCTGTAAAGATTTTAACACTGTGGTAATTACTGAAGAATAAATACGAGCGAAAAACAAAACTTAATACTTGTAGTTTTGTACTAAAATTCGTGGGTTTTAAGAGCACTTCAACTTGTCCTTGCAATGTCCAGGAAAACGCGCGAGTTGGAGAGAAAACTGGCATGCTTCCTACCGCGATGCCGTCTGATGATGAACTGAACTCAAAGTTGACGCCTTGCACACGGCGAGACGATAGCTTGCACCTGCCTCAAACTTACATCATGTTATGAAATTGGTTGTAATTTCTGACTCAGGCGCGGGACAAAATAAGGGCGCTCATTTGAACAGAATAATTAAATAGACACGTTGCTTGCACGAACAGGTCTTATCTACGAAATATTGCATCATAGTTCTAAAATTGTTGCTATTGTGGTTTCTGACATCATCTTACCATGTTTATAGCAAAATTTATGTAAATCAGAAACAGAAATAATTTGGGCTTCACGGGTTAATGTTACTGATAGGCTTAAAATATCCTCAAGATCATATCTCCTGGCCAAGATTGGAATATACCCGTTTTTGAGATACTTGGTGTGTTTGCGTAAGTGGCATCCGACCGGGAGCTTAATACAATTTGTTAGATCTATATAAAATTAGTTTGTATCCTATATGAATTATCTAATATGTTTTTTCCACCTCTGTACTAGTGTTTTAAAAGACTTTGCTGAATGTAATGCTGATTACAAATATTTATTTATTACATATAAAAGACTTTCAATACAATAGAAATAAATCGGCATACGCTAATCATTTACTAAAAAATAATCATAGTATTGACACCATAGATAATAGTCTCGAAATTCTGCACATACAAAATAAAAGTACAAAATTAAATACCCTTGAAGAATTAGAAATATACAACCATAAACACAACATTATAAACGAAAACACTATCGATAAGAACGCACTCTTTGACCTTTACGAAAACTTTAGAACAAAAAAAAATCCATATACTAAGACTTAGTAGCAGACTAACTACACAACAAGCAGATCGATTCATCATCATATCTCCGAGAACGTATGTATTTAGATCCTTACAATATACAAATCTATTCACATATATAAATAAAATATTAATTGTCATTTATTAATTTTCCTTAGGACTGTAGATGATGATACATCCTTGTATTGAAATGCATCTCAAATAATACAAGTCCGATTTTAAAGCTGATTACAACGTTTTACCAATCAACATTTACAAATAAGTGATTTTAACAGTGAAGACTTTTACCAAGAAGAAGACATTTTATAATTTGGACATTATTTTAATCCAAAATAATTTTAATTGACAATTACAGAACGATTCACTATCAACTTATATAAAAGTGTTTTTAACGTCTGGAAGAATTTTACCACAACATAATAGCCTATAACATGAACATTATTTTAAACCTGAAATAATTTTAATATATTTCTTTACCACGACCATAAATGATTTTTCATGATTAATGTATCATCTTCTACTTACGTTGGTGCTATTCCAAATAAGAAAAACAAGTCATTCATCATATAGACAATATTAATAATTTTAACAGTGAATCAGTGGCTATTTTTAACTGTGGACTTTACATCAGTGTATCTTAGCTAATAAATAAATATTTGTAATCAGCATTACATTCAGCAAAGTCTTTTAAAACACTAGTACAGAGGTGGAAAAAACATTTTAGATAATTCGTAAAATTGTACTAGTTGGAAAATTTGGTTACTTCATAATGAAGTTTATAAATAAATTGTATCCTATATGTTTTTTGTGTCTGTAAAATTGTTGCAATATTATAAACCATTTCGCTAGCCTCAACTCTCAGTGATTTACCAGATCATTAACTAGAATTTAACTTCTAAGCCATTTAAAAAAGGAGAAAATTGATGAATGACACAAATTTACAGTCTCTCAGAAACATGTAGCCCTCTTCCTTCCGTTGTCGGATATTAGCCCAGTCAAATGTTACAAAAAAAATGCGTGAACTTACATTAAATGGGGTATTAATGATTTTTGGAGGGGAGTTTCGGACCATTACTGGGATCATAATTCCAAATTTGCAACCCTCAGAAACCTGTGCTCGCTGAATGGCGGTCGAATTAAACCGGTTTTTTCGGGCTTTTTTTCGGTTTTTCGACAATATCTCCTAAACTATGCGTTTGTTAAAAATACTATTTCTTATCTTTTTAAAAGCAAAGTAAATTTCCTAAAATATGAGATCAAACTCGTTTTTGTAAATTATATAGTTACCGAGATATGGCTTTTCAAAGATTAGCCTTTTTTCCAGAAAGTTAAAATTTTAAGTTTTCTTCGTGTTTCGGACTGAATACCGACAAAATAACACGTCCAACAGAAAAGTCTAGAGAACAAACGTTGTAGGAAATTTAATAGGCTTTAATGAGAGCTGTAGTTCGTTCTTGTGGCTCGGATAGTCTCGTCATAAATGAGAAAAACAAAAAATATGAAAAATGCTTTTTTGGGTGAAAGTTGAATAACATCCTTTCCTCCACCAACAACTTAATTTTTTTGTAACATGTTTGCGGATAATGTCTTATAACTGTGTATAGAAACTATTTGTGTGTATATGTGCCTATGGGAAATGGATTTTGCCAGAAAAAATATTTAAGCAGAATATTTAATAAAAAATGCATTTACTTTAAACCAACAGGCATATTTAAACAATGTGTGAGGTTCCTGGTATGGGATGGTATGGGAAGTCGAGGGTGGGGTGATGTCTTCATCTTCACTTGAAGAACTGTCATTCTGGGGAGTGGGCACATTGCGTTTCAGCTCAGTTTTGCGGCAGCTGCAGCCCACATCGCAGCCCATCTTGCACTTGCACGAGATCATTTGCAGAAGGGTTTGAGGGACTGGTTTAACTTCCATTGCAATTGGAGTAAGCCCAACTCGTCCAACTTCCACCACAATCCGTGAGTTTTTTCCACCCGAACCACTTTTGTACCTGCGAAAAAGTAGAATGAAAATTAGTTATTCTATAATATTTCAAAGCCACACACATTTGTGGAGCAAGTAGCCACCATCGAGCACGAAGTGATTATTGGCGTCTTGGGAGATGTTGGTAGTGAGGGATGTGAAACACGAATATAGAGCTGTCTTAGTTCCCTTCTTCACTCCAGCTTCGTTGAAAAGAGATATTGGGTAAGGGGGCAATTCATACTTGCGGTGGGCTTTCAATTCTGCGTCGGATATTTATGGCAATGCTAATTCACTGAAATATTGTGAGCAGGTCAACTTCAATCTTCTTATTAGTCAATTGTATGGAATTATTGATGCTTGCCAAGGTAACAACTTGCAACGAAGTTAACAACTTTATATTTACGTTTGAATCCAACTTTCCCAAATGTCTGGTTTTCTATGTTAACCATGCCTTCTGTTCCCAGTTCCTTGACAATTTAACAATTGACTCCATAGCCTCCAACAATCCCACTGCTAATAGAAACTATTTTGTCAGTAACGGGGAACTGATCTCGTGTAAGTGCAAGATGGGCTGCGCTGGGAGCTGCAGCTGCCGCAAAACTGGGCTGAAATGCTCAGTTTTGTGCACTTTCTGCAAGGGAAAAAGTCTGCCGTAATGTTCCCACGCCTCAGAATGACAGTTCTTCAAGCGAGGATGAAGACGTTACCCCACCCTCGACTTCCCAGGTCCCATACCATCCCCTACTAGGAACCTCACACATGGTTTAAATATGCCTGTTGGTTTAAAAGTAAATACATTTTTAAGAAATATTCTGTTTAAATATTTTTTGTGACAAAATCCATCTCCCATAGACACATATACACACAAATAGTTTCTATACACAGTTATAAGAGATTATCCGCCAACATGTTACCAAAAAAAATAAGGTGTTGGTGGAGGAAACGATGTTATTCAACTTTCACTCAAGAAAGCATTCTTTCATATTTTCGGTTTTTGTCATTTATGACGAGACTATCTGAGCAACAAGAACCAGTTACAACTCAAATTAAAGCTTATTAAATTGCCTACAAGTTTTGTTGTCTTGACTTTTCTGTAGGATGTGTCATTCTGCCGATATTCAGTTCGAAACACGAAGAAAACTTAAAATCGTAACTTTTTGGAAAAAAAGGCCAATCTTTGAAAAGCCGTATCTCCGTAACTATATAACATACAGAAACGATTGTGATCTCATGTTTTATAAAATGTAATGTACTTTAAAAAAGCTAAGGAAAATTCTTTCTAAAATGGCATAGTTTAGGAGATATTGTCGAAAAACCGAAAAAAGTCCGAAAAGCCCGGTTTATTTCGACCGCCATTCAGCGAGCACAGGTTTCTGAGGGTAGCAAAACTGGATTTGTGATCCCAGCAATGGTCCAAACTTCCCTCCAAAAATCATTAATACCCCATTTAATGTAAGTTCCGATGTAACATTTGACAGGGCTATATCACTAGAAAATGGGGTTGATTCGGCGCATCTGGACTGTTGTCTCGATGTAGCGCTTGCGGTTTCTGAATACAGTGCCATCGTCGGAGGTTGGGAAAAAACTTGTTGGGGTCATACAGACCTACTGTTTACGCTTCAGCGACCACAACCTCTGACACCTATTATTCCATTTCATTTCTCTTCGTAGTTGAAGTCAATGTCATTGCGTACCTACAATGGTGGAGAGAACAGATTCTAATATTCTCAACCGATATCTATTATAATTTCCACTGACAGAAGAAATCTAGAACCGCAGAAGTAAATAAAAAAGGAAAAATGCAAGCTTTTGGAAATTAAGAAAGAACAAAAAGAGAGCAATAGGCCTAATATATAATCATTTTATGTAAGTAAGTAAACGTTCTGACATATACAAAGTTGAAATAAAATTAGAAAACTTTAGTATAATTGTGATAACCTGAATTTGCTTTCATCAAATGAACCTTAACAGAATAACAAATGTGAGAATAAGTGAGATAAACTTAATAGAAGAGGTGAGAGGGGGTGCGGGTCGCTTCATTTGGAAACTAGTACCGGTAGGCCAATACTACATCCAATTCTGTCATTAATTCTCAAATTCCACTTCATTCATTGACCATTCCTTTCGGTGTGCACGTTTGGCCGTGGCACATTCTCAGGCATAAGAAAATATGCGTGTTGCGGGGTCTTTTAGCATGGAGATTGCAGATTTATTTATTACTTACAAATAACTACAAGCTATGAATTCATAATTGAGGAATCTGAAAAGTTGAATGGTGCAATGTCATAAAATTTACTATATGTTTCCACTATAGTCGATCATTCATAACATGTAAGATATTTTCTTCTTCCCCTACATCCTTCTATAATGCTAGACCTTTATTTCGCCAACTTATAATCACCTTTTATGAGCCTATTTCATGATTGGTTCCGAGGAGTTGGTTAGTGATCCACTAGATGAAAAAGAGAATACACCACTTACGTGGGATGACAATTACTTCAATAGGTAATTTCTGTGTCTGGGATAATATTAAAAAGTTGATTGATATGCACGATACCTTAAAACGTACCGGAGAATTATCAAGCACACATATTCGTTACCTGAATTATCCATTAAGCTTACGAGGCAGAATAATATTCCGTTTTAGGTTACTTCACACTTACAGTGAGAAAGGTTTATTTAAAAAATCGCATATTCTTTATTATAACGGTATAAATTTTCGTTAAATTTATTGTACAACTAAATTCACCAAACATATTGTCAAATATCTCTCGCTAATGGTCAAATGTTTCTTCAAGAGGTTATCCCTCTGTAGTGTAAAATTCACAATATCGTAGTATTACCCTGCTACCTAGTGATATATTCTTGTATTCCATGTATTCAGCCACTCATGCTGTGCTGCTAATGGTAGATTGTTGTATTGTTCGTATTAAAGACATTATCTTTGATATATTGTTTACCATGACTCTTAAAAAATCATAGATTTATCTTTGTGGTATCATTTTTTCAATAATACGAGAAAAAAGGGGAGGGGAGGATAGAAATGGATCTGAGGGAAGTTTAGCATTTTGCTAGTTTATTTCGGAAAATACAATTATTATGCAGTAATGTAATTTAAGTTGATATGAATCTTAATGAAGTTAAACAGTTTGGTAGTTTACGGTGTACGAAACAGTAACTGCAATTTACTTTTACGTAGAAACATAATGTTCAAATTACATCGTAGTTACAATATGTTAAAGTATTCGATATAGGTGTGATTTATATTAAATATAGGTCTAAAAGTATGCATATTGTAATTTGGTTGCTATACAGTGCCCTACTTTGATTCTCCTTTACGCAGCAAACCACACGCAGAATGCACTTTTTTTTTTTTTTTTTTTTTTTACTTTTTTTTTCAATTATGTGATTTTATTTTAACTCTACTAAACTAAAAAAAATTACATAGACTATTGACAGTAAAAATAAAAAACGTTAAGAACAACAAAAGAACACTAAAACAATTAATGAAAACAACACACACTTAATCTTCCAAACACTCGTAACAGTGAAAGTCTTAATCTTCCAAACACTTTGTTGATTAGATTAAAGGTTTCCAACGTGTGCGTCGAAGATAGTCCAGGTACATTTCTTTATCAGTGGAGCCAAAATTGTGAATAATGTACGTTACAGTATGTCCTATGAGTTGCATAATGTTCTGGTGCGTGTTTTTCGGGGTGCATAAAAAATCAGGAAACAGAAACATTCTAGGAGTGAAGGACAATTTTTGCGCTGTTAATATGTTATGGGTGTATGCCAAGAGAATACGCCATACAGGTAAGACGGTTGGGCACTCTGTAAGACGATGAAGTAAGTTGTCAATTTGGTTGCAAAAAGTACACTGATTAGAAAGCGTCATTTTAATTGTAAATAATCTGTTTCGTGTTGCAATAATATCATGAATCACTGCAAACCATGTTGAACGTGTTTCTGCCGGTAGACGAGTTGAGCTAAGATTTTGCCACAAACGTTCAAGTTTAATATCTGTTGGCGCTATGCGATGCACTCTCATTTCACTATGTGTCCACTGTGTCTGTAAATGCGCATAAATTGTAGAAGTTAATTTCGTTGTAGGCAAGTTGTCGTCTAACTGAAAGAAACTCCAATCCTGCAGGAAATCACTCAGGTATTGCAAGTCATTAGGTATTTGTTTTTTGTAAAATGGATAACTTAGGTCCAAAGTATTAAGCCAATATTTGTACCACAGACCTGAGAAGGATGTCCGTTCCAAGTTTTTACTGCATCCGCTTCTACTTAGAAACAAGGCCTTGCATTTTTCTTCAACGTTCACAAGTCCAATACCACCTTTGTTCGGTGGACGGTACATAGTAGATAGCGGTACCCTGAATATAAATCCTCGCCATAAGTACCAAGAAATGGCACAAGTGATTTGTCGTACACAATCTTTTGGAATGGGCAGAATTTGTGCAACATACCAACATTGTGATAATATATATGTATGCACAACCCAGCTTCTTTTGTATAAACAAAGATTGCGAAGACATAAGTCTTTAGCTAGGATTTTGATTTTGTTAAGTATCTGATCCCAATTCAGTTTTTGCATTTCTGCGATTGAGGTATTATACTGAACACCTAGTATTTTGTGTGTATCCGTCATGGTTATATCAAGGTCTCGTAGTGGAGTTTGCCACCCGACTGGTATAGCTTTACATTTGTTGACATTAACTGTTAGACCAGATAATTTTTTAAAGCTGTGGAGCACTTCAGAGAGTTTTCTGCTATCAGTGTCCTGACTTAAAATAACAGTGACGTCATCCGCATAAGCTATGACTGAAAGATTGTGCTCTTGAAAGGAAATACCCTTAAGCTGACTGTCTAAGTTGTATATTAAGGGATTGAGGGCTAAGGTAAATAACAACATTGAGGCAGGACACCCTTGTCGAATGGATTTTGTAATGGAAAAGGGTTGAGTAAGGAAAC
This sequence comes from Ectobius pallidus, assembly GCA_964059195.1. NCBI lineage: Eukaryota > Metazoa > Arthropoda > Insecta > Blattodea > Ectobiidae > Ectobius > Ectobius pallidus. The sequence continues at coordinate 49,073,049 of CAXKWD010000008.1, forward strand.
CATTGACTTGGATAACAGCTGAGATATCAAAATATAAGCATTTAAGATAAGAGACAAAAGTATTACTAAAACCATACTGTTTGAGGCATTCAAATAAATAATCATGACGGATACTGTCAAATGCGCGTTGGAAATCCAGGGATACTAGTAGACCCTTCACTTTATAGATATTTAGATAAGCAAGACAATCACGTAAAGTACACGTTGCATCAAAAATGGTGCGTCCGGCGACTCCACAGCACTGGGCTGGGTGAAGTAGTTTATCCATTAGTGGCTTAAGACGATTGGTTAAGATTCTAGCTAATATTTTGTAATCGTAATTGAGAAGACTGATTGGTCTAAAATTCTCAACCCCACCATGGCCTTGAGACTTTTTTAATAAAATTATCACACCTCGTTTCTGGGAAGCACATAGTTCTTTTCGGTGTAGGATAGCATTAAGCACCTCCGTCAGGTCATCTCCAATTAATTTCCAAAATCGAACATAAAATTCTTGTGGAATTCCATCACATCCAGGAGTTTTGGAGCTTTTGCCTTGAACGATAGAATTGTAGACTTCCATTTTAGTAACAGGTTGTTCAAGTAATATATTGTCGTCTGCATTAACGTGAGTCTGGTTTTTATGTACGATAGGTTGTATATGTAGATCATCACCATTGTGTTGAAACAATGTGTTATAGTATTCGTAAATCATTTTACTGATAGCTGGTTGAGATGTGTGCCACTGTCCATTTGTGTCGAGTAGTTTTGTAATGCTAGACTTATTTCTGTGTTTCTGACTTTTGATGAGGTGGTACAAGGATATTCTTTCATTGGATACAGCATACTTATGTCTACTTCTAATTGCTAGGCTTCCCATTCTTAATTTGTATATCTGTAATACCTTAGCTTTGAACAGACTTAATTGTTGTCGACGTCGTGGAGAGGGTAAATAATCAGTTTGGAGTTCTCGTAAACATCTAAAATAAAAATTTAATTTATTTTCTGTCTCTTGATATTTTAGATAAGAGTATTTCTTAAACAGACGTTTAATGTTTGGTTTCACCATGAGATCCCACCAATCAGCAACATCCTTATAATAAGCTTTTTTACGTTTCCATACTGCCCATAAAAGCTGAAGTTCACGGTGTAGGGATTCTTCATCTAATAAACTGACATTCATTTTCCAATAACTCTTGCCTATTGGTGTATAATGTAGATTATTTAATTTAGTGTAAAGAAGAACGGCGGCATGGTCTGAAAATACTACAGGGTGTACCTCTATTCCACTAACATTACTTTGTGAATCTTTGGGAATGTAGAATCGATCTAATCTGGAAGCAGTTGTACTACTGAAGTAAGTATATTGTACGTTTCGGTGGCGGGCTGACCAAACGTCCGTCATTTTCAGATGCGTGACAAGGTCCTGCAGAGTATTACTTGGCTGAAAGGTTCCTGTAGTATCCTCTTTACGGAGAAGACAGTTGAAATCCCCTCCAAAAACATACTGCCTGGGCAAGGAGCGAAATAAATAAGCAACTTCATTCTGAAAGAATTCATTGCGCTCTTTTCGTTTGTTGGTACCAGACGGTGCATATATATTGATAAAAGTAGTGTTGTGAAACTCACCAGATATGCCTCTTCCATTTGGTAACATTTCCACATTCTCCAAGGATATGGTTTGTTTTGTTAGGATGGCAGTACCTAAATTTTCTGTACCGACATTCACGTATTCATTATAGTTGTATATGGAAGAGAAATTGTGCACGGAAACCTCCTGTAAATAAACTATGTCAACGCTATAGGCATTCAGGAAATCTTGAAATGCTTTAAGTTTAGTAGGTGAGGAGTTGTTATTAAAATTGACAGTCGCTACCGTAAGAGTAAGTAGCACGATCCTGTACACGCAGTGAAAATGTGGATGGTGTCCGTAGTGATTTGTTTACTTTAGCGCAGGGAACCCTAACTTGCTTCCTGTAGTACGGTACGGGTGTAGCCGTACATCCTTCTTTTCTACTTTCTCCTTCACCGAGCTCTGGTCGTCGGGTGTCAACTCAGGTAGCAACTTACAGTCCATATCCATAATGTCATTCCAGTTAGAATCGGATTCTTTAGTGGTGAGTGTGTCATGATGTAATTGTTGTTGTTGCGCACTTTCAGTGTCTACTTCATTTGTAAGACAGTGATGTGACATAGGAGGCTTATCCATCTCAACGTCCTGTGTATTCCTCATGGTGTTTATTGTTCGATTTAAGAGTGGGTCCGTTTGTATAGATTCCCCCGTATCGTATGTATTGAATTCTGTTCCATTTTCTTCCACCGAATCAGTTTCTGAGTCTGAGTGTACATTTGTTTGTGTTGTGTCAGAAGGTCCTGTTTGCACTATGTTTGCTTCGTGGGCAGCCATCTTAGGAGTAGGGCCAGCATGTTGTTTATTTTTTTTCTTTCGTTTAGATTTAGTTCCTTTCTGCAAGGGAACATCGGCATTTTCGACTGACTCTAATGGTTCGTTTCCCACGACATTTTCAATGTCCATGGGATTTACTTCATTAACTAAGGCTTGATGATCCGAATTTACTTTCTGAATTGGGACGGCCTTTATCTGTTCCTCGCTAGTAGAGAGTTGTTGTTGGTTTTCATGTACTGGTACAGTATGGCTAGCACCTGGAATGGGCTCTTTATTTACTGGCAGCGTACTAGGTGAATGAAATAAGTCACTCATCAATAGTTTTTGTCGTGGAGCAACTAACCTCTCCATAGGGCGACGTGGACAATGTTGTTTAACATGTTCGGAACTACCACATGTATAACAGGTTTGTTCCTGCCCAATGTACGTAATATATGCCTCATACTGTGATATAAGTAGAGTGGAAGGAATGTGCTTGTCAATTGTCATTTTCACTACACGAATTCCAGAATCAACCTTGAAATTGTAACGGTTTGCCCATGTATCATTTTCTACCTGTTGAACTTTTCCATAGTTTTGCAATACATTTCTTATTCTGTCGTTAGGAATTTCAGGGGGAATATTTAAGACCCGCACAGTAGCATAATCTAGTTCAGCTGGTCCTACTTTTACCTTAATCATGCTACCATTCATTAGTACGAAGTCCAAATCACCACTGTGTTTACGCAGATATTGTTCATATATTTCTTGTGTTTTGAATTTAACATAAACTGCATGTTGTTTTGCCACAAGTTGTAACGTTTGAATATCTTGTTCACGTACCTGTAGTTTGTTCTCCAGCCACATGTGAATTTCCAAAGCAGTCTGACGTTGGTCTTGTTGGTTAAATACTATTTGCAAAGTATTGACACGCACTATTTTAGTTGCCATTGTTATCCTGTATGTTGTGACAGAAAAAAAAGCACTAGAGTCACGAGACGTACGCTAAGAGACACTGCACAAGCAAGCGTCTCCCAGATTTGTAAGAGCACTTACATAGCGTGTTGCTCACTCGGCAGTTGCCGACTGACTGCACTGAAGTCTGATACCATAACTTTATAATTATTACAATAATAATAGAAATGATAGTAATAATACATAATATGTATACATATTATGTCTACTCTAGATCGTATGTAACAGGTAGACCTAAATGGAACCATAGGTCTTGGTGCTACACCAAATGCAAGCTAGTACGAAGATATCCAATCTTCGTTGCCAAACTTTCGAGATGGTGTATTTGATTAATATATTTGCGTAGGTCCTCGTAGCCAGGTTGTAACTATACAAACCAAATGTTTAATGAAGAACATGTATTCAGTCAGTGATATATTTATTCACTTCTAACACAATAATACACATAAGTTAACATAATTTGTACTTCTTTGTAGTGAAATTATCAAATGATTTCTTCTTAAATGTCTGTAACTAATGTTCACAAGAATAATAAATATCTTTAAATATGAAAGCTGATAATGTCTATAATTCCACATTTAATGCAGAGACTTGAATAGAAAATTGTGTCGGTAGAGCATTCATTGAACATGCTCATTTATTACATGATTTTGTACTTAAGAACTGTCTGTGTTTGTTCATGTACATTACTCGTGTAATATGATTGTGTACTAAATACTGTCTGTATTTATTCATATGGTTGAAGTTTATATTGATATTCATTGACATGTATGTTAATTCAGAAATAATTCACGTAACTTTGCACTGTTTCGTAACAAGGTCAATGACTGCTGTTGCTGTATGCTGTGCTGTATGCACATGACGTGCGCTGACGTGATGATACAATATTATAGTTACTGACTATAATACCCACTGCTGATGTCGTAAGAACAAACGTTCCTTGTAGAAATAACTTCTGCTGAAGTCTGTTGAATTGTGATGATTTGTCTTTCATAGACAAAATGTTGATACAGAAGGGCAGCTGATGCCGCTTGTCTCGATGCTTCGAGAATACTCTGTTGAGGGGCGGTTGCATCCGTGTGTAGAGAGAGAGAGAGAGGCGGCTGTTGCCGCTGATGCAACTGCTTGTTGAACGTTGCTGAAGTTCAACTGATGAGAGTGAATGTGCAACTGAAGTTCCACTGGTGGATCCAGCAATGCCACTGATGTGGCTGACGAGTGTAACTGAAGAAAGGCGGCTGCTGCCGCTGTAGTCAAACACACACTCTGCCACTCTCTCTGTCACTGTAACACTGAAGATTCCGAAGTTTCGGCCTCTCCAAGAAACCTAGCGTGTCCGCTAGGGGCGCTGAACCGCTGCCGCATTCGACGGTGACGTCATTAAGTAGCATTTACAATAGGGCGACACCCGCGACACGGGGCGTGAATTGCAGTATCTCGTCGCGTCGCGGACTGTGTTCACAATACGTCGCGACGTGAAATAATCAAGCCTATTAAATAATACTGACTTGATATTCATGCAATTCAAGAATACTTTTAGCCCTATATATGAAGGAAAAAGTTAAATCATGTCAGGGAGCGTCAATTATTTATTGCTCGGGAATTATGGTTCCCTGATTCCGAAATGTTTACGGCTACCGAGATACAGAATCCTATTAGCAAAATAATATATGAATGACACCTTGTTGCAAATCACAGGTCCTCATATAGTATAAATACATTATTTTCAACGCGAGAAGCAGTATTTCCAGCAGAGCCTGTATTGCAGTAACTTTGAATTTGAGGTTAGTTTGAGCTTAGTTTTATGCCGTGGAACACATAACATCCTTTTCAAAGAAAGGGCAGTAAATAAATTTTATAGGCTGATAAAATTAATTTAATTTCTCGAACCCGTCTTGAAATGATTAGAAACCATATAGAAATCTAAATAAATGTAGTATCGTTCCCCATGTAAATTGCTGTGACTGTCATCGCCATTGGAAAAACAAAATACATTCGACTTCCGCTCATCTCAGCTGATGTCGCGCGGTAAAAGTTAACTCCAACTCAACTTTCGTCGCGCCGCCATCGTGACGTTTTGCCGCAGAAATGCTTGCTTGCCATTGGTCAGTAAATGTCGAATGCCGCGTCGCTGTTGTCGCGTCGCGGGTGTCGCTCCATTGTAAATTAAGCATTAGACGTATTCAAGAACTCCACTGAACTGCTGTGGTTCGAGCAGAACCATACTCCTCTCTCTAGGAAAGAAAAATTGATGTAATTAATTTTTCTGGTCTGGAAATGGACAAACTTTACTGATAGGCCTCCTAAATATGCCCTTTGAAGTTTGAACATCGACAACTCTAATTAAATTGTCTTGCCCTGGATGAACCTTGGTTATTCTTCCAGTATCCCAAACCAAAGGAGGATTGGCTGATTTCAATAGTACCAAATCTCCTATTTTGATATTTTGTGATTGTATTTGCAATTTTTTGCGACACTGAAGTTGATTTAAGTATTCCTTGCTCCACCTTTGCCAAAAATGTTGCATTAACATTTGAATGTGCTGCCATTTTGATAATTTGGCTTCCGGAATGGAAATAAGATCTGCAGAAGGCACTGCTATCAATTCTTGACCAATCAGAAAATGACCTGGAGTTAATGGTGTCAAATCATTTGGATCATTACTGAGTGGTGTGAGCGGGTGAGAGTTCAATATGGCTTCAATTTGAACAAGTAATGTAGACAACTGTTCAAAATTAAGTTTTACATTACCCATAACTCGATGAAGATGATATTTCATACTTTTCAGGTTAGATTCCTACAATCCCCCGAAGTGGCTTCCATAGGGAGGAGCAAAATGCCACTGGATGCCCTTTGCGGCTGCATTCCTCGTAACTTCTTCCTGAAATGCTGATGACATGGATAATTGTTTCCACTCTTTCAGCTCCCTGTTGGCTCCTATAAAGCATCTGCCATTATCTGAAAATACATGAGCACACAGACCTCTTCTTGAAACAAATCTCTGAAAAGCAGCTAGAAATGCTGCGGTGAACAGGTCACTCACAAGTTCTAGATGAACAGCCTTCGTAACACAACATATAAATATGGCGATATATGGTTTAATTATTTTAGCATTACGAAGTGATGACGATTTTAACAATACAAGCCCAGTATCATCTGTTCCTACATATAGAAATGGCCTATTTGGAGTAACTCTTGAAGCTGGCAACTGTCCCATTAGTTGTGTCATACATTGAGGTTTGTTTTTAAAGCAAACAATGCAATTTTTAATCACAGAATTAACAATTTTCTTGCCATTAATGGGCCAAAATCTTCTGCGTATTATATAAAGAAGTGTTTGTGCACCTGCATGTAAATGTTTTAAATGTTCTGAACGAACAATTAACCTTGTAATGATGTGTTTTTCAGGTAGAATATAAGGATGTTTCTCATCAAAGGATAGAGATGCATTTTGCAAACGTCCTCCAACTCGTAATAAACCATTTTGATCAATGAATGGATTGAATGATCTGATTGAACTTCGTTTTTCAACTTCTAGTTCTCTGGAAAGCCTTGTGATTTCATGATTGAATGTTTCATGTTGACTTTTCTTTATTATGTGAATATAAGCTTCGTTTAATTCCATAGCAGATAACTCGCCTTGCCTTTTATTGTAAGAATATTTGCAATTATGAATGAATTTTTGCACCATGCTAAAACTCTTGTAAGTTTATGCAAGCTAGAAAATCTTTGCCACCAATCTGTAGCAGAGACTGTTGATACAAGTGTGATGCCTCCCCTTTGCTCTGAAATTTCTTGTACTGAATCCAGATGAGAATCTGAAGGCCAACAATTACTGTCCTGACATAACCACTCAGGTCCATTCCACCAAAGCAATGATGTTTGCAATGTCCGTGGCAATGTTCCCCTTGAAACTAAATCTGCTGGATTATGTTCTGTCGGTACATACCGCCATGTTTTGAAATATTTGAATGATTGTATCATTGATACACGATTGGCTACAAATGTTTGCCAATAATGTAGAGAGCGTGAAATCCAAGAGAGTACTATTTTGGAATCACACCAGAATGTAACATTACATTCTTCAATTTGCATTGCTGCTAAAACCTTTGTAGTTAATTTAACAGCTAACACTGCAGCACATAATTCTAGTCGTGGTAAAGTTAACTGTTTAATAGGAGCAATCTTGCCCTTAGAAGTGAATAATCTCACAACACACTGACTGTCAGTTTTGGATCGTAAATAAATGCAAGTACCATAGGCTTGAGTAGAGGCATCAGAAAATACATGCATTTCTATGTTAGTATTGTTATTGGTGAATAATACTCTACGTGGGATTTGTATTTGTGATAAATATAATAATTCTGCTTTAAATTTTTCCCACTTGCTAGCTATAGAGCCAGTAATTTCCTCATCCCAACCTAATTTATCAAGCCACAATTGCTGCATAATAATTTTAGCATATGTGATGACAGGAGAAATCAGTCCTAATAGATCATAAATCTGAGAAATCTGTGAAAGGATGTTTCTCTTTGTTGGTTTCTTGTCTTGAAAATTTAAACAGAACTGTAACTGGTCTGATTCTGGATGCCAACCTATTCCTAAAGTATGAACTACGTCATTCTTGCCAGGTTGAAATATGTTTTGAGAAGCTTGTTCTTCTACAGGGATTTGTTCCATTGTCTTTTGTGAATTTGAACACCATTTGCGCATATGAAATCCCCCAGAATGAAGTAACTGTTGAACTTGACCTTGCAAACTAATAAGTTCATCTTCAGTGTTTCCTGTTAAGATGGCATCGTCTACGTATGTATTGCTGCGAATAGCCTTTGCAGCTAAAGGAAATTCATCTTTCCCATCTTCGCATAACTGAACCAATGTTCTGGTAGCAAGAAATGGAGAGTTAACTAAACCGTAAGTAACAGTTTTGAGGTTATATGTTTGTATAGGTTCTTCAGGAGAAAATCTCCACAAGATTTTCTGTAAATGTTGCTGATCTGAAGTTACATATACACATCTGTGCATTTTTTCCACATCACCTGTTAAACAATACTTGGGAAGTCTAAATCTTATCATAATATCAAATAACTCTGCTTGAACTGTAGGTCCATTAATTAATGTTTGATTAAGAGAAATTCCTGATGATGATTCCGCACTCCCATCAAATACAACTCTGAGCTTGGTAGAAGTACTAGATGGCTTTAGAACACAATGATGTGGTAAATAGAATTTCTGAAATTCCTTTAGATGTTCATTCGAAGGTGATAATTCCATATGACCTAACCTCAAATACTCTTCCATAAATTGACAATATGCATGTTTCAATTCTGGATTGTTGTTTAACTTCTTCTCTAAAGAATGGAATTTTTTAACAGCTTGAGGCTTGGAATCAAATAATCGTTCTGCAAATTTATTTTGTGGCAAGTGTACTATATATTGTCCCTTCTCATTTCGAGAAATTGTGTCTTTATAGTGTGATTCTGCATATTTCTGTTCTTGTGTAAGAAATATTTTGTCAGGCAATTCTTCAACATTCCAAAACTGTTGTATTTGTTGTGAAAGTATTTCTGTCTTGGTAAAATGACACTGTTGTGTTTGCTGCATGGTTTCTACTGGAAACACTCCAGTAATGATATATCCTAACTTAGTAACTCGTAGAGTGATGTTAGGAGAAAGTTGAATTGAATGGTTTAGAAGCAATTTCCAAAATAATTCTGCTCCTATGAGAATGTCTATCTGTGATGACTCATAATAAGTTTCATCAGCTAGTTTGACATTTGAAGGAATGTCAACTGCTGACATTAATTCCATTGGAGGAATATTTTCTGCAATTGATTGCACTATGAAGCAATCTATACTCCATTTAGTGTAAGTCTGATGACAGCTAGTAAATTGGATATTCACTGTGTGAAATGATTGAGTAACATTTTGATTTATGCTTCTTACTTGTATATTTGTTGCTTGCTTAGGCAACTTCAACTTATCAGCACCTGCTTTGCTGATAAAATGAGAATGGCTAGCAGAATCTAACAAAGCTCTGCATTGCACCAAATGACCATTGTTATCCTTAACCAGTATATTTGCTGTGGGTAACAATGTTTGTTTATGTTGCACATTTGTCAAGAAAGTGGCAGCACTTGTTTGCACTGGCACTATGTCCTTATTGATGTCAGGTTTGACTTCAACATCAGACTGGCTTGAATTTGAATGTTTAATTACATCGCTGTTGGAATTTTTATTGAAGTAATGTCTTCTGTGTATGTCCTTATTCTTATTAATATTTGTGTATTTCTTTGATTTATTAGCAGAGGGAAGATGAAGTAAAGTGTTATGTCGCTTTTGACATATTTTACAAGATGATGCCTTGCAATCACTTAATTTATGTTTCCCTAAGCAATTTGTACATAATCCTGTCTTTTGAATGTGAGATAACCTTTCTGCAGGTTGAAGACCTCTGAATTGTGAACAAGCATGAATGTAATGATGTTGCTTAGACAATGAACAATTTGTGTTATAAGTCAAAAAACAAGATTTGTTTGATTTTTTCTGGCCCTCAACACTAGAATCAGTTGACTTTATTTTAACTTGAATGGCATCAAGCATGTCACATCTGTGCTTAATGAATTCAGTTAACTGCTGAAAAGTGGGAAGCGTATTTGCTTTGTTTTCTAACTCCCAGCTTCGTAATGTAGCATTGTCAAATTTATTTGTTAATATATGAATTAACAATGGATCCCAAGAATCTGTATTAATCGACAGAGCTTGCAATGCCCTAATGTGTTTATTCGCAGAGTCGATAAGTGTCTTGAGTCCTATAGAAGTTTCACGTTTTAGAGGTTGTGTTTGTTCAAATAACAGTTTTACATGTCTTTGAACAATCGCACTAGTGTTTTTATATCTTTGTTTGATTAGATCAAGAGCTTTGGCATAATTATCACTCACTAATTCCAATGATTGTATAAGATCAAGAGCTTCTCCTTTGAGTGAAGATTTTGAATAATAAAATTTTTCTATTGTTTGAATGGAATCATTTCTGTGTATTAATGATTCAAATAAATTCCAAAATGGAAGAAAATATTCTAATTTCCCAGAAAAATAAGGTATTTCTAACTGTGGTAACCTTGGTGATCTTGCTACTGATGTAGAGGGTGTATTGGATAAATCTAGTGCTGGTTGAGACTTTATTTCAGGTTGCTTTGGTAATAAGCTAAGTGCCCTAGCTTTCAAACTGAAATACGTGTTTTCAAACTTTCACGTTCTGCTGCATATGATTGGTTGCTAAGATCAAGTAATTCTATTTGAAACTGTATTTCTTCAAATTCTTCACATATGTTATTTAAGTTCTCTAATCTGTTTTCAACTTGCACTATGTCTACATGAACTCCCCAATTATCAAGGAATTTATTAAACCTAGTTAGCTTTCCTTTCAAGATGCCTCTTTTATGTATAAGAGAGGTTAATTCTTCAGATAATTCATCAGAATTTGCGTTAGGTTGTCGCTGAGTGTTCGTTATTACGACTAATAATAATATAAGCACTGACCTCCTTATCAGATTCGAAAACCTGATATAATTTTGTTGAATCCTTCGCTGCTTGAAGCACAGACGAGATTCTGAAGCAATACCGCTGACACGGATGCTATACTGAAACTTCATTTGCTGACTGCTGTGTTGAGTTGATACTGCTTCATCCAGATCCTCTTGATACCATATACTCAGAAGTACCAGGCTGTGTACCATAAGCTGGATTGGAAAGCACTGTATGATTATGATCTGCAATCACATTTAACAAATATGAATAAAAGTACAAATATGCTGTAACATTTGCAGTACATAAATAATATGTCTTTAAAGTATCATTGTGCAGACATTGATAAATTGGCTGAATTGCTGATAAGTGTGTAAAGTCTGTAAATTGTTCTTGAAGTATTGTGTAGTATATTGAAGTAATATAATGTCCGCCACTGACACTATTCCGCCACTGATTCAATGTACAAGCACTGTTTCGAAGTAGGCGTATCACTGCTGCGACACAAGTCCATAAGTCCATCACTATTACGAAACGTATCCTCATTAATACGAGATGCATCCCATCCTCGTCGCCAAAATTCGAAATGGTGCTACACCAAATGCAAGCTAGTACGAAGATATCCAATCTTCACAATAATAACACAATAATACACATAAGTTAACATAATTTGTACTTCTTTGTAGTGAAATTATCAAATGATTTCTTCTCTAATGTCTGTAACTAATGTTCACAAGAATAATAAATATCTTTAAATATGAAAGCTGATAATGTCTATAATTCCACATTTAATGCAGAGACTTGAATAGAAAATTGTGTCTGTAGAGCATTCATTGAACATGCTCATTTATTACATGATTTTGTACTTAAGAACTGTCTGTGTTTGTTCATGTACAGAGTGGGCCAAAAGTCGCGATCGGATAATGTTTATATTGAAATAACTCATTTTCCGAAACCGAAAACTAATTAAAAACTAGTCATAGGCTGAGAGGAATATTTACCCCCTTCATATACGTTTTGTAGCATTAGTTTGTCAATTTTCCGATAGAGCAAGGACATTGTTGTGTTCTAGTGACAAGCCAGATTTTTCTTGCGCGCGAGTTTATTCGGCGATTGTTGTCGATGTGAAACGCTGTGTTATGTTTGTGTTGTAAGCAATGGCGGATACAAGCAAATATACGATTGAGGAACGTCTCATTGTTAGTGTGTGGGTTCATGAAAAAGAACAAACTGGCGAAACGTACGAAGAAATCAGAGAGAACTTCTTTCGTCGTTTCAGTAAAGCAGCTCCCACTGAAGCCAAACTACGGACACTGGAAAAGAAGACTTTCTCAAAAGGCTCTGTATTGGATGCAAAACGCAGCGGAAGACCTAAAAAATATTGCGGCGATGATGTCAGTAATCGTCTGAGTGAATCATTGGAGCGTTCACCGATGAAATCAACAAGGACCAAGCGATCGGTAGAAATGCAGATCCCAAGAACTTCGTCTTGCGACAACTGGCTCTGGTCCTACTTAAAAGAAAATCTTGGAATGATTCGGAAGGATTCTGTTGAACAACTGAAGAGAGAGATCATCCGTATCTTCAGAACGATCACTCCCGAAATGCTGAGGCGAGCAAGCAGAAGGACATGGCGGCGCATTCAACTGTGCGCGGAAAACGATGGTGCACATACCGAAACTTTTGACGTTTAACAATGACGCTGACAGGCCCAGGGAACTTTATTTTACCATATTTCCATCCCTTAATACCTGCTACTTCAATAAATAAAGATTTTACGTCAATTGTGGCATTTTATTATTGCATAAACTAACATACAAAATAACCGATCGCGACTTTTGGCCCACTCTGTACATTACTCGTGTAATATGATTGTGTACTAAATACTGTCTGTATTTATTCATATGGTTGAAGTTTATATTGATATTCATTTACATGTATGTTAATTCAGAAATAACTCACGTAACTTTGCACTGTTTCGTAACAAGGTCAATGACTGCTGTTGCTGTATGCTGTGCTGTATGCACATGACGTGCGCTGACGTGATGATACAATATTATAGTTACTGACTATAATACCCACTGCTGATGTCGTAAGAACAAACGTTCCTTGTAGAAATAACTTCTGCTGAAGTCTGTTGAATTGTGATGATTTGTCTTTCATAGACAAAATGTTGATACAGAAGGGCAGCTGATGCCGCTTGTCTCGATGCTTCGAGAATACTCTGTTGAGGGGCGGTTGCATCCGTGTGTAGAGAGAGAGAGAGGCGGCTGTTGCCGCTGATGCAACTGCTTGTTGAACGTTGCTGAAGTTCAACTGATGAGAGTGAATGTGCAACTGAAGTTCCACTGGTGGATCCAGCAATGCCACTGATGTGGCTGACGAGTGTAACTGAAGAAAGGCGGCTGCTGCCGCTGTAGTCAAACACACACTCTGTCACTCTCTCTGTCACTGCAACACTGAAGATTCCGAAGTTTCGGCCTCTCCAAGAAACCTAGCGTGTCCGCTAGGGGCGCTGAACCGCTGCCGCATTCGACGGTGACGTCATTAGACGTTTTCAAGAACTCCACTGAACTTCTGTGGTTCGAGCAGAACCAGGTCTAATAGATTTTACAAAACCGGTTCCACGATATGAGGGACTTCAGAGGTATACTTAGATGAGTTACGAAACTATTAAATAATTTATTTCAGTGTTATGATGGCAGCCATTAGTAGGATGGTTTTAGGGTTGACGACACAGGTGGCGCGCAGGTGGCGCTGGAGGGGAGGGAGGTGCGGCTATGACGTCACGGCTATGACATCAGGAGGGGAGGGAGGCGCGGCTATGACATCACGGAGTGGAAGGTCGCGAGGGTATGACGTCACGACCTACCACATGATTCAAAATGGCGGACCAAACGCGCGATTCCGATTTGGAAATTAAAAATGGTGGTAAATTTGAAAATTAGATAATGGTAGAAGGCAGAGGATTTGAAAATTCAAGATGGTGCTCAACTTAAAGTTGTAATTGTTAGAAGGCGGGGGATTTGAACATTTCAAATGGTAGAAGGTGTGGGAGATATGAAATTTGTTAAATATATATTTGTGGAAGGGGAAATTTGAAAATTTAAGATGGCGACACTGCGCACGTCTGTATGACGTAAGAGACGGAATGAAACAGGAAGGTGCAATGCTTACGTCATGGAGGGGAAGGCGGTATGCTTACGTCATCGGGAGGATTGCTTACGTAAGATGTATAATGAGAGGGGAAGGTGGGTTGCTTTTATGACGTTACGACCTACCTCAACGGTGGATGGAGTGACGTCACGACGTACGTCATGGTTCAATATGGCGGATTTCAACAAATATATTTTATGATGTTTTTGCATGACAGCATCACAGACGCGACCGGAAGTGTATCAACATACATTGTAGTTTCTTACGGAACATAAATGCAACGACAGCAATAATTTTATGCCTACAAGCATTTTTATAATTGTGTTGGGGGACGACTTAAAATTATATTTTATCATACAATTTAAATTTTGATGTCGATTAAGATGTCTATTTCTCTAAAACATTAATTTTTCACTATGGTCCTGGAATCGACTCAGCCTCGGTTTGGTTACTAGCACACAAGTTAAACATTCATTTTCACTATGTTCCTTTAAAGGTGGCCATTGCATAAGGTTGATAACCTTCACCTCAGTGCCTACAGAACTTCATGGACTATACTTCGTAATAATATGTTATATGATATTCAATTTGCGTATAGGTTTTGAAAAGCCGATATTGTATTTTATATGTGAGTCTTCAACCAATGCAGTACAGATTTCCGCTGAGTTAAGCTAACCATGGTGGATAAAATTTCATAGTATGTAGTAGTAGTCTTATCATTGAGACTTATCCTTTTCTTTTAAACATTAAATATCCATTCAATATACCTTGTGTTTGCTCTATGTGTAAATTAATATTACATTGAAACACATTGCATGCTCCTATTTTCATTATAATAAACCAATGTTTCTTCCCCGACAGATCTTACGTTCAATGCTTTACTATGAAATATTATTAAAAACCAGGTAGCATCCGATACTGATTGATCTTGTATATTAGAAAATCATACAACATGCCTGGTTCATATTTCAATTGTCAGCATTTAATGTGAGAAATTGTATATTTTATTCTCACAAGACCAGAAATATAATTTTTTTACAAGTAAGCAAAAAATCAGTCGCGACCGGAAAAGGTTCAGACATGCGTATCTGAATTCTACACTTTCATCAATGTCAAATGTGATATCCTATATAATATTATACTTAGAAGTACATTTTCATAATTTTTGCATACATCTTTGTTCACACAATTTATTGTTGATATCACGGATACCACATAGGTCTACATCAGTATAAGTGTTTACATTCTAGTGCTGAGATAAACGTTTATACTCCACCTTTAGCATGCAGTAATCTAGCTTCAGTATGTAAACACGTTTCCTTGCGATATGAGCAGATTTATCGCTATTAGTTCAACAATGCAGTCAGCAACCTCATCACCATCATCTTCGTTCATCAACATATATACGATGTATATGGACATCGAGTGAAGAGTGTTCACTTCCCAATCGAATATATCACTGCATATGGGCATAACCAGCTCCATGAGGAGTTGGTGGAAATTTTCCCTTGCGGTAAAGAGGCAACAAAATTCCTTTGTGGAGAGAGACATGATAAGGTTAGAATCCTACAATCCTGCGATGGTGTCGAACACATCATAGCATGTCAGGACCCGTCACCATAATCTACAGCACAAGTGTGGGGGAAGGAAGTGCTAATATGAGTGCTACGTATTCATCGCACAATGTCGAAAGGTATGTACTTAATTTTATCATAATCATTTTCCATATTTTATTTTGTACTAAATCTAAGTTTTCTGCGATTTGTTAAATATCTATATATTGTTTTTTCTGAATTTTATTTTAGTGGTCTGGCATAGTATATTTCTTTGAGGTACAACTTTTTAGAATTTTATTTTGTGCTAAATCTAAGTTTCCTGCGATTTGTAAAATTTCTATAAATTGTTTTTTCTGAATTTTATTTTAGTGATCTGCCAAAATTTATTTCTTTGAGGTACAACTTTTTAGAATTTCATCCTGTGATCATTTTTAAGGTTTATTCTCTGATTTATGTAAATTTTTCGAAGTTGCTACCCCCGATATCAAACACCCTCACACAGCAACATTTCTCATACGATTTTGTTTTACTATGTTTCAGATGACAAACGACATACTGAGAACTCTGCGAATTAAAATGAACTTACCTACTTTTGACGATGATGCGTTGCAAGAGTTGTAATTCTACAACGATAATGTATTTAGATTATGAGTAAAATATTTATTATAAAGAAATCATTTCCGGTATATCTTCATCAGAATTTTTTCAATTTGAATTGTCTGATAAAGTTAAGTTTTAACCTAAAAATACATGCCTCTTCCTTATCCTCATCACATATCATTGGATTCTGCCATCAAGATGATTATTTATTTATCACGTCACAAAATATGATACTTATTTCAAAAGAGTCTTAATTATTCAAGGTTTAGTGAACTAGTGTTAAAAAATACTAATATAGTAACAAAAACTTACAAATTTCAAGCATTTTATTATGGAAAGACTCTTATGTCATGTATAATTTTTTTAGCTATTGTTTAACTTATATTTTTTGTATCAATTGTTTATGATAGTAATAGAAGTAGGAAAAAAACATACATCTTGAAGCGTATACAGAATGAGATTCATGTCACAAGACGTTCATACGAGAAGGCCTGGATTAGTCAGTAGAGAATATCGCTTTCACAGTCACTTTACGGGTTTAAAATACCGTGAGTATTTCTGTGCATCTACAATAAGGAAAAAAATAAGTCGTTCTTAAATTGCATGATAAAATTTGTATTTCATCTTCTTTTTTCATTACGTTTGTTTTGTAATATATCGTACAGGGTATTGGATGTGATTTTGAAATTATTTTTACTACAACAATTGTTGGTTATTTTATGTGTTCATTATTTTCAACAGGTTGATCTTATAAACTTGAACCGTGGTCTTATTCCAGTATTAGTAATGTTTTTTGACCACTTATTAAAGTATTACATAGTCATGCAACAGTACAGTCGGTCAAATAAAAAACGTCGGGACTCGTATGCTGTTAAAATTAAAGTTTTGACGCATTAGTTCACAAGTTTCCTATAAAAAACACAAAATACAGGTCATTTTCGGAACATATGAGGCCATGCGGCAGGAGGGAAAATATGAACAAGGAGGGAAAAAATGAAAATCGCGGAAAGCGCAACACACGATATTCAACTTAATGCATTGTCATAATTCATTTTGCTTTGTGTCATCGCCACATACAAATGCTAACGTGAGAGAAAGTGTAGTTAGGGCTGTAATTGACCTGCATTTTTCGGTCTCTGAAGCAGCGCGAAGGTTCCATATTTATGAAAGAGCAGCTCAGAGGAGGGAACTTCACTATAATGCGACCGGAAGTTTTCATAGCAAACGTTGATCTGGTCGGACGCGTATTTCGATGCTAAGATTGGTTGCAGAAGTTGAGCGTAAGTAATTGATTTTACACTAGAAGTACCGGTATTATAAAATAAAATCTTTAAAAAATGCTCCTTGAATAAACATATTCCTCGCGAATCTATTAATTATTAATATTATAAAAATTTGCAACCAAGAATATGGCGGATTTGAGGCATATAGCCACAGCCTTCTATACATGTTTGTTTTGGAACAAAACTGACTAAATAATCAAGAAAATACATGGATAGACAAGAGGCGTGTGTGAACCTAACCTTAAGTCTTCCTGTACATGCGCATATGCTCGTTCGTGATACTTAATCAAATACCGCCCGACGTTTTTTATTTGACCGACTGTACTTTGTCAAATTGTAATAACGGGATCTTTATCATAATTTGCAGAGCACCCGTGCGTTTATACGTGTTAATATTGTTTTAAATTCAAAGACGTAGCATCCGTTCATCTTCTTGACTGTAATATCATTTCATTTTACTTCGGTTATGTTCGCCCCGCATATTCCATTCCATTTCTACAGTTCTACTTTTGAGGCTTCTTTGAACAAGGCAATCATTCACTTCGTCTCATTATGACACCTACTAGGAAACCTTAGGAAAAGTATTCTTTAAATCTAGTTCTGCTATCTAAATTTCCTTCTTTGCCAATGGCTGGGTCATCTTCAAGCTGGATAAGAAAATTAAAAAAAAACTCACCGATCACAATTCTAGCAACTAAGCTGACGGATGAAACAAATATAATTATTATTACTATTATTATTACACTCTAACTTTATAGCCTTAGAGGGACAACACATGCTCCCTTTCACACAATTGATTTCGGTATTAGGTGGTAATATTATGGTTGAAGCTGTAAGCACAGCAGTTTTCCAATTACGAGTTAACATTTCTTTATACTATTGATTCTTCTGAAGTCCTCACAAATATCAGTACACACCCTTTGAGGGTTTTCTTCAGAAAAATCAGTACACGATTGGTATAGAACAGTGGTCTCCAACTCGCTGTATTTTGTGCGCGTGCAAACAGGTTTGCACCGTGCGACCCCTGTGCACCACGTTACGTCAGTCTGAGACAGGGTTCCGTTGAAAGGATGGGTCGTCTCTTTCGCCAACTTCCAAGTATTATGTCGGGTGTAGAACGTAATCCAATATGTAGGCAATCGACCCCAACATTTATGATAATATATACCAATATAGAAGTTTGAGTGACGTTTTCCCAAACTATATTTCCCCGACTGCTAGTATTTTGTCCATGTGCGGATCTACGTACATATGCGAACATTTTTTTTTTACTCATGAAAATAAACAGAACCCGCAGCAGAAGTCAACTGTCAGATGAAAACGTACAATGTGAACTTAGACTGACCGCTGCTAAAACATTGATTCCAGATGTTGAAAAACTAGTGCGTCAAAAGAGACAACAAAAATCAAGAAAACTAGCTTCCACTCGTGAGTGATTTTGTAGTGTGAAATGCTTTATTTGAGCTGTTCTTTAATACTGCAGTATTACATGGAGATTATAGTTTCTATGAATTTTGTTTGAAATATAACTTTAGTATTAATATTTGTGTTCAATAATATAAATATGGAAGTGTGTCATTTAAAGGAATAAGTCTAGGTTTTGTTTTCATTTCACAGAACTTGTGGCATTACAATTTAATTATTATAAAATTGAATAGAATCAGGGACTTTTCAACTATGTTCAAAACGACAGATTTAATTTGTGTGTATTATTTTGCTAGGAATATATTGTACATTATTTCCATTGTTACAAACATCAAGATTTCACGAATGTTCTTTGTAGAAAACATAAGTAAATGATAATGAAATAATAATGTAATAAAACATTTATACAACAGTCATCTGTTGATATTCCAATATAATTTGTGAATTTCAAAAGCCTAATGAGCATGCCGCCACTGAACTCAAGAGAGGCAGTAGGCCTATACCACGCGGTGTGTGCACACTAAATGATTCTAGCGTGCAATGGGTAAGCTTGCACTGACTGTTGTACTCATTGTGCAACGAGTTGGTGGCCGCTGGTATAGAACCACTGTACATCTGCAGCGATGATAATAGTCCTAACGTCAATTCACATTCTTTTTCGGTCATCCATATTTTTATGTCCTTTCCCACTTGTAAGAATTACTTCATTATAGAATTTATTATAAATAACAAGTATCAGAACTCATTAAAGATTAGTGTTGTAAATAAGTTACTACTAAGGATTTTAAATTTTACTCTATCTATATAAATCACTGCTCTAGCTGTAAAAATGATAATTTCTTGAAAATGCGTTTAAGAATTCATTTCGAAACCTCATATTTCTAAGCGTTTAGTCACACTTTAAAACAAGATTTTCCACAGAAATCCACTTAAATATCGAAGTTTTTACATAAACTAACTATAAATATCGAGTTTTCTTCACGGATCAACGAAAAATCATACACACACACCCGATGTTTAGGAGAGTATACCTACATACGATTAGGTACATTTCGCACTCATAAATGAAACTTTCTTTTATACGAGGCTGTTGTCAATATTCTGGAGGATATGACACGAAGCGTACTGTACAGCATTCATCAGTCTTTTTTATATAAATTTAATATCTTTACATCGATTGCCTTAAAAGAATCGGACCAGCCATAGCTTCAAAAAACTTATTTGTACGATTGCATAAATGAACATTACAATATAATGTTATAAAAATACGTACTTTTTAAAAAAGACATACAAAAATAGAGAATATTATGAGAATATTATAGGAGGAAAATTCCTCCGACACTGGGAGTTGAACCCAGGACCTTTGGCTACTCGCGCCAATGCAATACAAAAATAGTCTTCAAAACGAAAAAATTATGTCATTTATCGCGTCTATGATTATAACGGTGTAAACCTATCTCACATAAAATTTGAACAAAACCAACTCTGTATTGCATGTAGTAATAATTCCTTAAAGCATATGCAAGAACAACATGAAGTACAAACACCATCACCATTATCTGCTTCAGGATTTGAAAGGAAGTGATGCATTTTGTAACGAGAAACTTCAGAAAAATTTCCAGACTGTTATTTGATTGAAAAAGTGTTAAAACGACGTGGGAAACAGATTTATGTGCGGTGGCTCGGGTTTACAGACTGTGAAATTTCATGGGTCGACACTAAGGATATTCTATCTGACTAGGACTTCTACGTATGGAAAATAAAAAACATACATTTGCGTAACTTTCTTTTTATTGTATCCCTCTAACATTATTCATGACCCAACTTATAGTGTAGGACATATTATATCAAAACCTTATATACAGAATTAAAATACAATACACAAAGTTATTTACATTTTTTAACACTTTTTAATTTGGTTAACTTACGTTAGGTTAGTTTAGTTGGAAATGAAAATTTTAACATTATTTCTACGGTGGTAATTCAAGATGTCGAAAGGTGGGAGGAAATTCCAGAGGGCGGAACGCGGGAGGTTATAAAATTGTGGAGGGAATTCAAGATGGTGGCTTGCTCGTAATGTTTGCGGTACTTTAAGATTTATTATAATCTATTTCCCAAAAACAACGTTTTTAATAATAATCATAATAATAATAATAATAATAATTTTCAATTGACCAGCCACTATGGCCCTGGGTCGTCTCAGCCTCTAGGTAAAGACGGTCGGAACGTAATTCTCAACCTCTTGGAATCCTCAGTTATCCATGGTCTATAGAGGGAAAACTTTACTTAATAATTTGTCATATCCCGTTTTTATAGGGTTACCCTTTACTTAATAATTGCAGCATTAATCATTTGCGTATTGGTTTTTTGTTTACGAAGTCGGATTGTGAAGAAAGTTTCACTGACATGTGAAACCAGACGATAGCGTCAGCATATTTCGCTTGTTACACGTGGAGCTACATCCGATGTGTGTTAGACCCGACACTTCCTTTTGCATTTCTCACTGATGTATAGTCTCTCTCCCTCTCTTTCTTTCTTTGGCTTCCGACACGAGATTTAAAAATTTGTTTATTATGAATTGGCTCGTAAGAACAAAAGATTTCCAAAAGGAGATTTGAAATTGTATATTTTAGAATGGAGGAAATTGAAAATGGTGGAAGGCGAGAAATTTAAAATGGCGATGGTGAAGGTGCGAGATTTTAAATTCTATATTTTGAATTTACCATTTTTAACACCTGTGCAAGACTTAAATTGGTTTTTATCCCATATTTCAACTTTGGATATAATTCGGCTTTATATTTTACTCAACATTGGATATTTTTAAAGTGAGTCAAGTGTTCAAGGTCATCCTCACAATTCGTGTGGCATTCGAGACCGCATTCGAGATTAAATACCATTCACATGTCAATTCTACACTTTCATTAATGTCAAAGACAAGATTCGAGATGATATTACGCTTAGATGTGAAATTTTCACTCTTTATGCTTACACCTTTGTTCACACGTTTTATTGTTGATAACAAGGTTATCAACAAGATACCATGTAAATAAGGAAGTTAATATTCATAAGATTCAATTCGTCAGTATAGGTATCAAATAATTGCATTTTATTGCTGAGATAATCTTTCATACTTCTCCTATCATACGTTCTTGTTATATGTGGTAAGCTGGCTTCCGTATATAATAGGAAATTCTTGTGGTATGGTCCAATTTCTTGCTAATACTTCAACAATGCAGTCATATCTATCATCATCGGCAACATCTTCCTCATCAATCATAACCATACACGATGTATACGGTCATCAAGTGGACACTGTTCACTTTCCAATCAAATATATTACCGTCTATGGTAATAACCAACTTCCCGAGGAGTTCTGTATCTTTATCTGGTACCCTATGATCCCCACGTGGGGCGAAGGGGCCTCCAATGGAAGTTTCATTACCTATACTAATTTTGATATGCTTATTTTCTGAGAGAGGGTAGAGGGACAGGTGCTAAGCCCATCGCCTCGCAACCCCCCTCTGGAAACTAAGTATTTCTTGGACGTGAAAGGGCCGAGAAATTGTGTCCAGAGGCTCTAATTTAGGCTTGGAGTTCTTTTACGTGCCGTAAATCTACGACACGGGACCCCCAGCTTTAAAGTCCCTCCCGGAGGACTCCGCGCCCAGGATTTTTACGTCCTGAAGAATCATCCATCGACCGCGGCCGGGTTTGATCCCGCGCCCTGCGGATCCAGAGGCGGGCACGCTACCCCTAGACCACCGCGGCCGACTTCACGAGGAGTTAGTGGAAATATTTCCAAGTAGAAGAGCATTAGTTGACTTCTTGGGGATGAGAGGCATGATGATCAGCATCATTTGGAAACATGTAATGGTGTCGATCACATCACCGTCTGCACGAATGCAGCACCCTCATCTACCGCACAAATGTGGGGGTGGAAGTGCGACGTAAGGTGTGAATTTTTCATCGCACAATACCGAAAGGTAGGTAAATAATTTTATTATAGTCGCTGATTTGCAACTTTTATTATGTGTTATCTCACAATCCCCGATCAAAGTTTTACTCATACATTGATTTATAAAATTTAATATGAGTTCTTTCACATTCAGAGTTTGAATTCATTACAACATTTTCATCACAGAGTTATATTCTTTGATTTATAAAATTTCTATATTGTTTTTCGAATTTCATTTTGTGCTCAATCAAAGTTTTATTCTTTGATGTACTACTTTTTTCGGATTTTATTTTGTGCTCAAACAATGTTTTAATCTCTGATTTGTAAAATGTTTTCGAATTCAATACCCCGATCCCCCACACACTCCCACAGCATAGCGCTCATATGTTTTCCTATGTTTCAGATGGCAAAGAATTTGTTGCGAGCAGTAAGAATAAAGATGAACTTACCTACCTACCATGAAGCAGTTTTTAAAAAATGATGTAAACAGTGATTGTAAATAAATTATTAACATTATTCCAACAACTAAATTTTTTCAACTTTTATTGTTTGAAAAAGTTCAGTTTTATCCTATTTTGTCCTTGAAATCTATACCACATCCTTTATCCTTGTCACAAGCCACATTATCTATGGTCATTCAATAAGTTGAATGCTTATTTTTTATTTTAATTTAAATATTGAATTGAATATTGATTTATCATATAAAATTAAAAATTTATCACATCCTAAAATGATTTTTTTCTTCAAAAAGTTCTTGATTTTGACATTGGGTGTGTATAAGCTGCGTATGAAACAATTATGCATTGAATATTAGGAGCTACCTACTTAAATGTTGGAAATGCTTAAAATTAATAAGATAGCCTATCGACTTTATGATTCCTCTATCATAAACCGCTAACTGTATGTGCAGAGATCAAAAGAACCAAGGTTGTAAACTATAAAAATTAATTTCTCTAGAGAGAAATATTTGTTCTGAGGTTAGTGATCTGATATAAAAAATATTAATATAGTAAAGTATTAACTATTGCTACTGAAGAAGCAAAACATATAAATTCTGCACAAAATAAAGTCATCAACTATATTGGCTTACCGCTAACTTTTAACACGCTAGTTTTAAATGCAGAAGAAGCAGGAAATGACATACGAGTACAATACTATTGTATCTTGCTGATATGGTAAGTGTGATGAGGTGCAGAGATCACAATTCATGTTACGAGTCAGCTATACGAGTAGACCTACTGCAGGTGATGGAATGAGATGCTAAGTCGGCATCTATTATTGAGAGATTAGTGGTGACATATGTGAAACACACTCACTTCAAGGTTCAGATATTCTATTCACACAACATTGTATACCGTAAAACGTTTCTCAATCCCATTGACCTCCTTAACATTACACTGTAGTTTTATTACCAAGTGGAGGTACCCTGTACAGACAATTTTTCCTATAATACACACAAGCTTGCTGGATAAAATAATATGCTTATTGTTTTTCATGTTCTATAACAGGATACTGCTCCATTCATACATGTTGACTTTACTGTTCTCCGATCCTATACAGCTGACTGATCTCTCGTAATACTACATCTGAGATTCTAGTTGATACTGTGGTAACATAATATTATCCTCATATATGCTACATATTAGTGGTGTAAAAAGTTATTACTAAGTCACTACTATCTCTCTTTATTTAGGTGCTGTTATCGGATATTGTTTAGGATATCAGTAACATGTGTCAGTCTGAGTCATCAGAAGAAAATTGCGTAATCACTTGGTTATCACACTATCTATATAATCCACTCCTCTTGATGTAAAAATGATAATTTCTTGAAAATGTAATTCAGAATTCATTTCGAAACCTCATATTTCGGTATGTTTAATCAAACTTTAAAACATGATTTCCTACATAAAATAGACAAAAATAACTAATTTTCTACATAAATTAGCGAGAAATAGCGAAGTTTTTACATAAAATAATTATAAATATCGAATTTTGTAATAGAATAGCGAAAAAACATATAGACACACACACCTCATTTTTAGGAGAGTAGACATAATACACGCGTTTAGGTCCAATTCAAACTCCTAAACGATACTTTTTCTATACGAAGAACTTGTGGAAATTAGCAAATGTGTAACAGATCTTCAGGAAGATGTCAATATTCTGGGGATGTAACACGAAGCATACTATGCATCAACAATCAGTCTTTTTTATATAAATGTCTCTAAAATCGGTTATTGGAAGTCTAAAACGATATGTAACGGAAATGTTTCAGCAGTGTTATTCCATTCTTGACAATGAATAGAGGGTTTTGACTAAAACATGTATTAGAAAAAACTGATGGAATTCGTCTCTCTTCACATCGAACGCTTTATTAGGATCGGATCAGTCAATCTTATTTGTTTCATAAATAACCATTACAATATAATATCACAGAAATACGTACTTAAAAAAAAAACACACAAACTAGATTCCAAAAGGAAAAAATTATATCATTTATCACGCCTATGATTAAAACGGTGTAAAACTCTCTCACGTAAAATTTTAACAAATCCACCTCTGTATTGCAAGTACTAATAATTCATTAATGCATCCGCAAGGAAAAGACCGAACCCAGAAGAACTAACCTGTAAGACTAAAATTTTGAGATCTGATCATCCTGACACACTGTCTAAAAGCGGAGGCTCTAAAATTTTGTGATCTGATCATGCTAGTAGTTTGGTTTTGTCAGTGACGTCATGGAAGGGATGGAAGGGATGGGGGAGGGGGCTTAGTGGAAGGGATGGCTTAGGCGGTTATGACCGTTAAAAAATTTTGGCACCTTTTTTTGTCATAAGCCCCTAAAACCGTTAGGAGGCCACACATTGTGATCACCCTAACATCCGGTTACACGCTTTTCCTTTTAAGATAAGCCTTTGATAAGATCCTTTACGCCCTAATGCCCATCCGGTTAAGATAAGGTCATCCGGTCAACCGTATCCGACATGGATGGATGGTAGAGGTTAATTCCTTTTACCGCGGAGTTGGCCACGCACTGTGGTCACCCCACATCCGGTAAAGATAAGTCCAGTTATGCGTGATTATAAGGGGTTACCTGTGATAATCCTTTAACCCCGCCTCGCATGAGGAGGTCCTGCACTGTGTTCAAATCTCGACAAGTCGAAACAAGTTATATTCCTACGTTTCGGCGGTAAGTTTAAAAAATAACATTCATTATGCACGCCATTACTAAGCCACACCCTTGGCAACCATTATGTCTCAAACCTACAACGCATGCGCACCATCATTTTTTACGGTTCGTTTAAAAATAGAGTACCTTAGCGCCAAGTGTTCTGGTGGGTACATCTCCAACTACCACTTTTTGGTTATCAATTAAAATCAGGTTTTATTTATTTTAACATTGGGTATATTTTTTAATGTATTTCGCTATTACCATTTTTAAATATGATTCCGCATCGAGTATATTTACGAGAAATCGATACCATGATTAATTTTATCGATTGATCGATATTTTATTCCATACGAGTCAGATTGGTCGAGTGCTCTAAGGCGCTAGACTCAAGTTCTGGTCCCCCAAAGGGGTCGTGGGTTCGAATCCCACATCTGACATTTTTAAAATTTAATATTTATCATCACCAAATCTAAAAATATCATATCTCATCGTAGTTTATTTAATTACCATCAGATGGTGATATTATACAGTGAACATTTAATCAGTAAAAACTAAGAGAAAATCATATGTAATCTTTAGAAAAAACACATGTGAATGTTATTCACTACCTTTTAATCTTGATCTCATTTAGCACATGTCATGTATGGATTAATCTTATTTGAAACTAGCTGCAAGTGTTCGACATTACACGGTCTTTGTATTTTATTTAATTTGAAATCTACTTATGAAGGACTTCCGATTTTGAATCTCTAGGTCCTTATATAATATGTGTGTAGAACTTGAAATGAAGAAAAAGATTTAACACACTCAAACTATTCCATCAGAAAACTCTAGATATAGCTTTTTATGGATCATAGAGGACGTCGAATGCTGCATTCCGTTGCTTCTACACATCATGTCTAGGAGAGGTTGAAATAAGAAGAAACATAAATTACATAAGATTGTACCGACTTGGCGGAAAATTTTATTTCTTATTCTCATGTTACCATACAACCGTTTCGGGATTGAGAAATGCAATATCACTCTCATACTTTCCTCCCCTAAAACCCGGACATAATATACTGCGAGCATAGGACTCAAAATGTTACATCCCATGCTTAGGGACTATGAAAAACATCCCTATTTCTCAACTAATACAAAGCCTACAGCTATGGATAACATATAAGCGGAAAGGATTATTTACAGACTTCTGATATAGCATACTCACACACTTAAGTTGTCAATGCAATACGGCCTCTTATTCTACATCAAAATGTGAAGTGAGAAAATATTTCTTATGGGGAGGGTAGAGAAAGTTATGTGACTGCAGCACATTGTGTTGTATTTTCATGGATTTTATACTTCACAAATTATTTTTACAAATGTATTACATCGATAGCATCAAAATTCGTTAAAGTCCAATATTACGTAGTGTCCAAACCCCCATATGAACTGTATAAACAATAAACTGTTGTCCTGACAACTGAATGGGATTTCATTCTTTAGTATAATATTCTCACAAATAATATAATTTTCAAGGGAAGGAGTGATTTTCTTCAATTTTAATGTTGACCGCGTTACTTCCCGGGCTTAACCGGGTACGTGTGCAAAATTTCGTGTAAATTGGTAATGAAATGAAGATTTGTAAAACATTCGAGTTTATATATTTGAAATTAATATCGGAGTATGGTGATCAATTAGCTAATTACCGCAAGTCATTCTATTTCTGAAGTTACTTTTATAACAGATGTCACACACAGTGAATTGTACATCGTCGAACACCTGGGTGTAATTGTTTCCTACCCGCATGTATTCAAACACACACTTGTATAACATGAGTGTTTAAAGTGATATGAATTTTTCTTTCCATTCAATCAACAACCTTGCTCTGGTTAGTCATTCTATAAATAAATAAAATGTTCCCTATTACAGGCCATGGAGGCCCAGAGGGATCCAGGAGGTTGAGGCTCCAAGATTTTAGACATACGACACGTGAAGGTGGAAAGGTTAAGCACCGGTCGCCTTTACCCTTAGGACTGCTCCTGGTACTCATTTCTGTTAGAGGCTGAGTTAACCCCAGAGACATAGTACCACCAGAAAAATCCCATCGACCCCTCGGGAATCGAGCCCGTGATATTCCGGTTTAAAATGCAAGTCATTCTATAAATGTTATCATGAATATTTTTGATTCCATCACAAATTATAGCATTATATAGGTTATCATTTACGGAAAAATTTAAGCCTAGAAATAACGTAAATTTCGTAAATAAAGCTACAGTGTCACCATTTTGAAAAAAATATCTAGGAACCTTGGTTCCAGTAATTGTAACCAACAGTCTTTTTAACTAACTGTAGTTATATTACCCTAATTTATACTTCTCACCGTATGTATTATAATAGTGCAATGGTTGGTAACATTTTTGTGATCAACCAGAAAACCGAAACAAACACGAAACATAAACTCATAAAACGATGATATTTTGGGGCTCGTCTTATAGGACAGATAGAACACCATGGCGCTACATTCCTGAATGGACGAGGCCTAACACCCGACCGCTGTGTCATCTACCATAACCAGATAGCAGGATTGGGGACATGTGGTCAACATGCCGACACCCACGGTCGTTAATGGTGGTTTCTATAACCATAGGACAGATAGACTGTATGGTGAAGCTATAAATCTTTAACGAAAATTTATATCTCGTCTTAGTTGAAAATCGTATTATAGAAATATACGGTATTCATCAAAATTAAGAATTTTACAAAGTAATTTTTATTGTTATAATGTTTAAACTATAACTGTAACCGTGACTTATATAGTTCAGATTAATGGATAATATTGCTTCTTCTAAATTATACTTTGTTGTTATTTATTTTATTTATTTTAAATTATTATTATTATTATTATTATTATTATTTCACGGTAAAAGCATTGAACATAAAGATCGGATCTGATGTTTTGCGGTCTAGACACTTGTTAGTTTTATGAAAATGTAATAATAAAATTTAATTGTCTCTTTTTTCAGTGCTAACCATTATCAAGTATACGCGAGAAAGTTTATATAAAATAGTTTTACAACATTTATTAAATTTCGTAGGTCGAGCTTATAAGGTGGATGCCACATCCTTTGCATTATTTAAAAAAAAACCGAGAGTGAGCAAACAATACGTCACTGTTTTATTATATAAGTTACAAATATGTAATAAATCACATCTGGACTCATAGAACAAAAACATTAAGTTCATACTACACGTTACTCATACCACACGTACCCATACTGCTTAGAAATATCGATGTTTTTCTTCTTCATGATATACATTTCATCAACCCTAAATAGCGAGATATCAGGTATACTCGACGATCTACGTATCTCACTTTCACGAAGAGTGCATAGTTTCTTTATAATATTAAATGAATACAATGAACAAATTTATTTTATTTTCTTAGCTCTGAACCACAAACTCCCAGTGTAAATTTCTTAGAGTCAATTAAAATGGCGGACGAAACCGCGGGATGTATCGCGGACAAACCACCTCTGAAGTTGGTAAATAAAATTAATCCACCCACAAACAGTTGAGAATCGATACTTATTATCCACAGTATTACACACGAGTAATACAGTCAATATTGTAAATTGTAAATATCATCCGCATTTTATTAAAGATACAACTTTGTCAAAGTACGACTGTGCTATAATTTCACATAAAATAGACTTCACAACGCATTTATCACGACTATGACTATATCGGTGTAAAATTCCCAGATAAAAATATAGTTCAAAACGTATTTTTCAAACCTATGACTAAAACGGTGTAAAATTCTCACATAAAAATTTATCAAAAACACCTATGTATTGGTTGTAGATCGCATACTTATATCAAGATGCATCACCAAGACACTGTAACGACGCAAATAGCGACGTGCATAATCAACGATAGGAGACCATTCCTAAACAAAGGAAGGGTTGGGGGACCGCAACTAATCGATATTGAACATTTTTATGAT
The DNA here is from genome assembly GCA_964059195.1 of Ectobius pallidus. Lineage (NCBI taxonomy): Eukaryota > Metazoa > Arthropoda > Insecta > Blattodea > Ectobiidae > Ectobius > Ectobius pallidus. Next base: position 49,103,048 of record CAXKWD010000008.1, read on the forward strand.
TATCGATACTGCCCTGAATTTTATTTGAATTACAGAAAAGGAGAGGTGCGCATGCGTCGACGGTGAATCGACGAGGGAGACGTGCGGAACCTGAAAGACGGTTAGTAGTACGTGCCTGACCACGAGAGAGAGAAGTTGAAAAGGCAGAAGGGAGAAGACGAGATTGGGATGTGTGACAGCGGTAGAGGCGTTCTGGCATAATGGTGTGTCAGACTTCCATCTAAAGGAAATTCTGGTTGTGAACTTCCTTGACACGGCTATATGGAGATAGTCATTAATCAGAAGAATACACCAAGTCGGCCAGTACGAGACACCGCTACAGCGAACATCAGCTGTGAGAGTGAGTCGTGACTGCTCGCTCTGAATAAGAGCAGATATGGACATCAGGAAGTAATGGAAGACAACTCAGGATCGGAGGATAAGTTGGACATCACTGGTTGAGTATAGTCGTCTAGACTTTTTTTTTCTTATTGTTTGGGGAGTGAGAAAATTGAGATATCCTTTTTTTTTAGGATGGTTTCTAAGTCATGTATGGCGATTAGACACCGTATGGAATAATAGAATAGAATAGAAACATAGAAGTGAGAATTCTAGAAGTAAAGTGATGAGATCCAGTAATCCAACTATTTTCTATTTCTGGTCTAAATTAATTATAAAAGAGCAGTCTAGAGCCTAACAACTGAATGCCAAAGATATATCTCTTCACTTTAAGTTTTTTTGGGTAATTGTCCCACGAATGAATACATAGCTAGGGGCAATTGGTGATGCTCATATAAACTTTGTTATTTTTGAGACAGGACGCGAGGGGAGTAAGGAAGAAAGGTAATTAAGGGGCATGCTTAGTACTTCTTACGAGGGCCCCTCCCTCTTGGGTTTCGTTCAGGTGACGGGTGACTATCTATAAATAGATTTCATGCTGGCCTGTAATGTTAAGTTATGTTTTTTTATAGAGATTTATCTACAAGCGAAGGTGTATGGAATATGGTAGAGGGGGATAAGAAGTGGAAAGATTGAAGGGCAAAAGAAGGCCTACGAGTGGTAGTGCATTAGGTGTGTACCATTGGAAAATTTACATGTTAGGGTAGAAGTAGAAGTCACTAAAGGGGTTATAGAGAAGCTTACTAATCTGGGCGTGAATTAGTTTCAGTTAGAATTCTAGGGAATTTAGAGACAAAAGAAGATTGGGTGCCCATGCTAAAGAGTAGTAACGTAAGAAGTAGGAAAACTAGAATAACCACCGAGTGAATTAAATCAATGGTATAAGCTGAAGGAAATTCTACTTAAAGAAAGAAAGGGGTTAAAAGATAATAGCTGATGACTGGTCAGGTTAGAAAGAGGTGAGTGAGTTGAAAGATAATAACAAATAATTGGTTAGGTCAGAAAGAGGAGAAAAGGTAATTACGAGTAGTGTACTGATAAGTAGTTTATGAACAGTACTAGAGATTGTAAGGGTGAGGTGAGGGAACGCCGGAAGTATCCCGAATCAAACAAATAAAATCTGGTAGTAGGCAAGGCCTATACCAGTAACATATAAAGAAAAGAAATTTATGAGAGATTGTGAAAGCCATCGATGTTGGAGGCGAACAACGGCCCCACGTGCCTCTAGGAGAGAGTGTCAGGGACCTCTGACGTCGATTTACAAAATTGTATTTTTGTTTGCGGCCCATTAATATTTTCCCGGTTGCAGGAGAGGAGTCAGATTGTTTGTAACTCAAGATCTAGACGTCGCTCCTGTATCGGTGGTCTATCGCCACAGTCACTCTGTAGGTATAGGCCTAAACTTCTATTTCTTTCTTCGTGAGACTGTCTTTTCTATCTATCTTTAAATACAATTCTTCATGGACTAAGCTGACAAATAGACTAATATAGGAGACATAGGTGGGATTATTGAGTGTAATCTGTAGAGTAAGGACTGGATTATGAATTGAAAACCATTATTTATTCAAGAGAAAAAAACACCCAGTATAATATATATATTGAGCTATCCTGAAGTTACAAATGTAAATGACTGCACAAGTCAGTAGTAAATTAGAAGAATAGTACAAAACGTTCTAGTAGATACCTGAAAAACAAAGAAAGAAAATTAAAGTAATTAATTAAGGATTTGTTATTGTTGAACAGAGAACGTACTTATATAGTTAAAATTGGGTATACTAACCTTGAATAATCAAATATTATCCTACCGATAAAAGTGTTGAATGGTTAATGTAGTGTAAATGTAATTTATTGTATATAAGATTGTTATTGTTGAAAAAAGAAAAAAAAAATAATATATTAAATAAATTATGGTTATTGTTATGCAAAGTAAATTAACGTGAAGTTCAGATTTTTGACCCTTATCCTTGTAATGGTTTGAGAGTAGCTGGTTTTTGTGCTAAGTTACATACTTTGGTAGTGAGTATTGAAAAAAGGAGAAAAAGAAGAAGCAAAATAATAAAAGAAAGATAAATCCGAACCCAACTCCCGTCTCCACTGTTATTTAAAAGCTAGTCGAGGGGCATGTAGGTACATAGCCTGTGTATCTATAATTTAATTTGTGTCTGGGCTGATACATAACAAAAAGAAAAGAGGAAGTGTATTGATGATGGCGCCCGTTAATATAAATTTTCATCAATATTATCAAGACTGGGTAAATTGTTAAAAGAGAGAGAAAGTAGACTGAGAGTAGGAAGTTTGCAATCACCCGGTGTCAAAGGTAGTTGTACTGAACGTTGGAATGTGGACTATGCAGGCAGTGTTATGATGACACGACAGGTGCATGAGTGACCTTGTTTTGTAGGAGTTCAGTAAACTTATATACTACGATTAAGAATAATCACATATTAGTCGTCACAGAATTTTGGCGAAGATTTAATCCAAGAAGTTAAGGAACTTTATAGCATAAAGTAAGAAAAGCCCGTCACAAAGTTTGGCGCCCATACCGTGGGGCGATAGTTTGTTAATTTGTAACGTGTGGGGCGATAGTTTGTTAATTTGTAACCAAAATATCGTGAAGTTCAGTCTTCACAAATTTTGGTCGCCCATAACGTGGGGGTGAGTAGTGTTAAAACAAAACAGTATTGCTAATTGTTGCAACTTAATTTAGTTAAAATTGTTAAAAAAAAAAAAAAAAAAAAAAAAGAAACCTTTATTCAGTTGAAGTTCCATATTATGATAGCCCATAGCGTGAGGCAGTGATAGTTTGATATCCTAACGTGAGGCGAGATAGGGTTAAAAGAATTTTGGGAGTTAGGTTAGTATAACTGAAATTTATTCTCAAAAAAATAAATAATAATAATAACATATTTTTGGGAAAAGAATAATGACTATTGACAAGTAAGGACTTCTATAGATGACTAAGACAGACGACTGAACTATTGTGTGTTCTAATCTTTTTTTTCCAGTGGTATTGTTAATATATAAATATGGCTACTTATGTTGATCCGTATGCACAAATAAGAGCAGCTGAGCTAACCCAAGCTATTAGGAAGTTGAGGAAGGCGGATTTAGAGGCAGAATGTGATAGAGTAAAGTTACCGACCACAGGTACAAGAGATGAGTTAAGACAACGCTTGTTAGATTATGCCCGCAAGAACCCTCAGTCATTTCAAGTGTTAATTACGGCTTTTGCTCTGAGTCAGGAAGTTTTGGAAGAAGATTTGGTTGAACATAATATAACGATTCCACAAGATTCATATGGAGATGTAGTGTATACATGGGTTAAGTTAATGCGTAGGAAGGCCATGGCGGTAGCTGATTCAGAAGAAGTTGTACCAGTAGTACCCTCGTTTACAATTCAGTTAGAGCCACATAAACCAAATACTTTGGATCTGGTTCGTAAATGGAACATTAAATTCAAACCTGGGGATAGTATTTACTTATTTTTGGAGAGATTGGAAGATTTAAAACAAAGTTCTAAGTTACAGGGTGTAGAGTTATTGTCAGTATTACCCGAAATTTTACAAGATTCAGCTTTACTTTGGTACAGGAACAGATTAACAGATTGGCCTACATGGGAAGCTTTTTTGAAAGAATTTAGAGAATATTATTTGCCTATTGATGAGGAAGACTCGCTTTTGGATGAGATTAGACAGAGAACGCAAGGTCCTAAAGAATCGATTTTTGATTATGTTAATGCTATTCAAACGTTAATGAGGAGGCTGAGTACTCCAATGAGTCCTCAACAAATGATGAAGAATGTTATCAAAAATTTGCGTCCTGACGTAAAATTATACATTAGACCTGCAGAGATTCAAACTATAACAGATTTAATACGTGTAGGTAGACAGTATGAACAAATATTGTTAGATTCTGAGAGATATATTCCTCCTCCAACGCAGGTTAGAGCTACAATTAAAGAAACGGCTTATAAACCTCAGAGACAAGTTGTTATACCTTCAGTTCATACAGCGCTAGGAATTCAGGGAAAACAGGAACTTCCATCGTCCGAGTTACAAAAGAAACCCAATGTTAGTTTTTCTGCAAAGACGTGGGATAAGGAACGGAATTCAAGTCCTGTAAATGATTCTAGAATGGTTAAAGTAATAGAAAATAAAGAGAGACAGGATGAGTCGAGGGATAATGGTAAAAACACCACTTTGCGTTTTTCAAATAATCAGCGATGTTGGAATTGTGATAAAACAGGACATAGGCAGTTCGAGTGTAAAGCACCTCGTAGAGTTACTCCACGCACTACGATTAAATGTTATAATTGTAATAAGCTTGGACATAGGTCTATTGATTGTAGGATGCCCCAAGAAAGAAAAGTTAGGCCTACAAATTCTTTAAGGCAATTAACTAAAAATCAGGCTTGTGTGATGTTAAATATAAATCCTACAGATTTAGTTAATGGAGATAGATGTTTTGTTGAAATTTTGCTGGAGGATATTACATTTATTGCTTTAATAGATTCCGGTTCAGATAAAACTTATGTGGGAGAGAAGGGTGATTTTTTGTGTAAAATGTTAGATTTAGCAGTAGAAGAATCTGAAGTTAGGGTGGTGCAATTAGCAGATAAAACTTATAGTTCTATAACAGGAGAGAGAACTTTTGAGATGAAATTGCAGGACAGGATCTTTCAGATAAAATGTAAAATTATGCCAAATTTAGCAGTAGATATGATTCTGGGCATGGATGTTTTGAAACAAATTGGGTTAGTAGTAGATTTGCAAGATGGGACTTGGTATTTCAAAGATGAACCAGCAAAAATTTTTCAATTTGTTAAGGCTATAGATTTAAAAGAAGAAGATCAACTACATAATATTCTTACCTTACCTACACCTCAGGAAAGGGACAGATTGAATGTGTTTTTGGAAAATCAGTTACAGAAATTTGATCAGTGTACTGGACTTACCGATCTGATTTCTCATGTTATTGATACAGGCGATGCAAAACCTATAAAACAAAGATATTATCCAGTATCACCCATTTTGGAAAAAGTTATACACGCGGAAATAGATAAAATGTTATTGGAAAAAGTTATAGAGCCTTCAAATTCACCTTGGTCGTCTCCGGTAGTTATGGTAAAGAAACCAGATAGAACATGGAGGTTCTGCGTAGATTTCAGAAAAGTAAACAATTGTACTAAAAGAGATAGTTATCCTTTGCCATACATTGAACATGTTTTGAGTAAATTACGACATGCTAGGTATATCAGTACAATAGATTTGAAAAATGGGTATTGGCAAGTTCCATTAGATGAAGCAAGTAAAGAAAAAACAGCATTTACCGTACCTGGTAGAGGATTGTATCAGTTTCGAGTTATGCCTTTTGGAATCCATAACGCACCAGCCTCGTTTCAAAGATTAGTTGATACTATATTAAGAGAAGAGATAGGAGAGAAATGCTTTTGTTACTTGGATGATATAGTACTTATTAGCGAGACATTTGAAGAACATTTGTCCTTGTTAGAAAAAGTCTTAGAGAAATTAAGAAAAGCTAACCTGAAAATTAATAGGGAAAAATCAAAATTTTGTAGAAGTGAATTAAAATATTTGGGTCATATCATTACTCCATTAGGAATTGCTGTAGATTCAGATAAAATCTCGTGTATCCTTGAGTATCCAGCCCCTACAAAAGTCAAGGAAGTACGAGCATTTTTAGGATTGGCATCTTGGTACCGACGATTCATTCCATTTTTTTCTGAAGTTGTAAAGCCCCTCACTGCACTTCTGAAAAAGAATCAGAAATGGCGTTGGACTAAGGAATGTCAGGAATCTTTTGATGAATTAAAATCGAAATTATCTAGTAGTCCTATATTAACTTGTCCAGATTATACTAAACCCCTAGTGTTACAGACCGACGCTAGTTTTTCAGGACTAGGAGCAGCATTAATTCAGACAGGAGAGGAAGGAGAGGAAAAAGTAATAGCTTATGCTAGTAGAACTTTAACGGTAGGTGAGCAAAAGTGGGCAATAGTTGAGAAGGAATTGTTAGCTATATTGTGGGCAGTTCAAAAGTTTCGTCCTTATCTGGAAGGTTATCATTTTAAAGTATATACTGATCACTTTGCTCTGAAATGGTTAAATACATTACAGAATCCGACTGGACGATTAGCTAGGTGGAGTTTATTGCTCCAGGAGTATGATTTTGAAGTAATACATAGGCCTGGTAGATTACAAAAAGTTCCGGATGCTTTATCTAGAATACACGAAGGGAAAGTTCAAGAGAAAACGGTAGAGGAAGAATTTTGCCTCTTGTTGACTGATAACTCTGAAGTAGTGGAATGGGAAAATATACAAGATGCTTGGTATATTAAGCGGAAAGAGCAAGTACAAAGTAAACCTAAATTTTGGCCAGATTGGAAGGTCGTAGATGAGAAGTTGTACCATTTAAGATTAGATCAGTTAGAACAAACTTTAGAGGGAACAGTAAATAGGTGGAAATTAGTTATTCCGCAAGATTATAGGATTAAAGTATTGCAGGAATGTCATGATGCACCTACTGCAGGACATATGGGAATAGCTAAAACTTTCTTTAGGATAGCAAACAAGTATTATTGGCCGGGAATGTTTAGAGATGTTGCTAAGTATGTTACTGCTTGTGAAATATGTCAGAGACAGAAAGTGTTACAGACGGCTCAAGCAGGACCAATGCATTTTTACCAGAAAGAGAAACCTTGGATGACTGTAGCTACTGATTTGTTGGGACCTTACCCACGTTCCAAAAAAGGGAACCGATACATTGTAGTATTTCAGGACACCTTTACCAAATATGTAGAATGTAAAGCGTTAAGGAAAGCAACCAGTAGAGCAGTTACGGAAGCATTTTATGAATTGATTATCCTTAAATGGGGAATTCCGGGATATTTGCTGATGGATAATGGACCGCAATACACTAGTAAATTAATGCGAGAGATAGCTAAAGCTTTTAATATAACTCCTTGTTATTTACCTGTATATTCGCCACAAGGAAATCCAGTAGAAAGAGTCAATAGAGTATTGAAAACAATGATTTCTAGTTATATTCAAAAGGATCAGACAGTTTGGGATGTGTATTTGAGAGAATTTAATTTTGCTATAAATACGGCTAAGCATAGTTCCACTGGATGCACTCCTTATATGCTAAATTATGGGAAGGAGCCTGAAATTATCAGTAGGATTGAAAGGGTGGAAAACCAACCGATTCATAAAGAAATTCCAAAAATTTGGGTGGAGAGACTCAATAAATTGAAAACGGTACGTTTAATGGTTAGACATAACTTAGAAACCGCCTATAAGAATTCGAGTCATTATTATAATCTTCGGAGGAGAGAGGTGAAATTTCGTCCAGGAGATCTAGTGTTAAGAAGAAACTTTAAATTAAGTGATGCCTCACAAGCTTATACAGCAGGTTTAAGTGCAAAGTTTGTCGGGCCCTATATTATAAAGAAAAAGTTCAGTGAAAATAGCTACGAACTGACAAACCGTTTTGGTAAAAAGTTGGGGAAGTGGCACGTCAAAGACTTGAAACCCTTTGTTCCTGGATAAACATTCTTTAAGGCTGGTAAAAGAGACACGCACAAAAAAAAAAAAAAAAAAAATGAATGTGACCTGTGTCAACATTATTTTTTTTTATGGTGAGTGAGGGAAGAATGTAACGACGCAAATAGCGACGTGCATAATCAACGATAGGAGACCATTCCTAAACAAAGGAAGGGTTGGGGGACCGCAACTAATCGATATTGAACATTTTTATGATTATCGATACTGCCCTGAATTTTATTTGAATTACAGAAAAGGAGAGGTGCGCATGCGTCGACGGTGAATCGACGAGGGAGACGTGCGGAACCTGAAAGACGGTTAGTAGTACGTGCCTGACCACGAGAGAGAGAAGTTGAAAAGGCAGAAGGGAGAAGACGAGATTGGGATGTGTGACAGCGGTAGAGGCGTTCTGGCATAATGGTGTGTCAGACTTCCATCTAAAGGAAATTCTGGTTGTGAACTTCCTTGACACGGCTATATGGAGATAGTCATTAATCAGAAGAATACACCAAGTCGGCCAGTACGAGACACCGCTACAGCGAACATCAGCTGTGAGAGTGAGTCGTGACTGCTCGCTCTGAATAAGAGCAGATATGGACATCAGGAAGTAATGGAAGACAACTCAGGATCGGAGGATAAGTTGGACATCACTGGTTGAGTATAGTCGTCTAGACTTTTTTTTTCTTATTGTTTGGGGAGTGAGAAAATTGAGATATCCTTTTTTTTTAGGATGGTTTCTAAGTCATGTATGGCGATTAGACACCGTATGGAATAATAGAATAGAATAGAAACATAGAAGTGAGAATTCTAGAAGTAAAGTGATGAGATCCAGTAATCCAACTATTTTCTATTTCTGGTCTAAATTAATTATAAAAGAGCAGTCTAGAGCCTAACAACTGAATGCCAAAGATATATCTCTTCACTTTAAGTTTTTTTGGGTAATTGTCCCACGAATGAATACATAGCTAGGGGCAATTGGTGATGCTCATATAAACTTTGTTATTTTTGAGACAGGACGCGAGGGGAGTAAGGAAGAAAGGTAATTAAGGGGCATGCTTAGTACTTCTTACGAGGGCCCCTCCCTCTTGGGTTTCGTTCAGGTGACGGGTGACTATCTATAAATAGATTTCATGCTGGCCTGTAATGTTAAGTTATGTTTTTTTATAGAGATTTATCTACAAGCGAAGGTGTATGGAATATGGTAGAGGGGGATAAGAAGTGGAAAGATTGAAGGGCAAAAGAAGGCCTACGAGTGGTAGTGCATTAGGTGTGTACCATTGGAAAATTTACATGTTAGGGTAGAAGTAGAAGTCACTAAAGGGGTTATAGAGAAGCTTACTAATCTGGGCGTGAATTAGTTTCAGTTAGAATTCTAGGGAATTTAGAGACAAAAGAAGATTGGGTACCCATGCTAAAGAGTAGTAACGTAAGAAGTAGGAAAACTAGAATAACCACCGAGTGAATTAAATCAATGGTATAAGCTGAAGGAAATTCTACTTAAAGAAAGAAAGGGGTTAAAAGATAATAGCTGATGACTGGTCAGGTTAGAAAGAGGTGAGTGAGTTGAAAGATAATAACAAATAATTGGTTAGGTCAGAAAGAGGAGAAAAGGTAATTACGAGTAGTGTACTGATAAGTAGTTTATGAACAGTACTAGAGATTGTAAGGGTGAGGTGAGGGAACGCCGGAAGTATCCCGAATCAAACAAATAAAATCTGGTAGTAGGCAAGGCCTATACCAGTAACATATAAAGAAAAGAAATTTATGAGAGATTGTGAAAGCCATCGATGTTGGAGGCGAACAACGGCCCCACGTGCCTCTAGGAGAGAGTGTCAGGGACCTCTGACGTCGATTTACAAAATTGTATTTTTGTTTGCGGCCCATTAATATTTTCCCGGTTGCAGGAGAGGAGTCAGATTGTTTGTAACTCAAGATCTAGACGTCGCTCCTGTATCGGTGGTCTATCGCCACAGTCACTCTGTAGGTATAGGCCTAAACTTCTATTTCTTTCTTCGTGAGACTGTCTTTTCTATCTATCTTTAAATACAATTCTTCATGGACTAAGCTGACAAATAGACTAATATAGGAGACATAGGTGGGATTATTGAGTGTAATCTGTAGAGTAAGGACTGGATTATGAATTGAAAACCATTATTTATTCAAGAGAAAAAAACACCCAGTATAATATATATATTGAGCTATCCTGAAGTTACAAATGTAAATGACTGCACAAGTCAGTAGTAAATTAGAAGAATAGTACAAAACGTTCTAGTAGATACCTGAAAAACAAAGAAAGAAAATTAAAGTAATTAATTAAGGATTTGTTATTGTTGAACAGAGAACGTACTTATATAGTTAAAATTGGGTATACTAACCTTGAATAATCAAATATTATCCTACCGATAAAAGTGTTGAATGGTTAATGTAGTGTAAATGTAATTTATTGTATATAAGATTGTTATTGTTGAAAAAAGAAAAAAAAATAATATATTAAATAAATTATGGTTATTGTTATGCAAAGTAAATTAACGTGAAGTTCAGATTTTTGACCCTTATCCTTGTAATGGTTTGAGAGTAGCTGGTTTTTGTGCTAAGTTACATACTTTGGTAGTGAGTATTGAAAAAAGGAGAAAAAGAAGAAGCAAAATAATAAAAGAAAGATAAATCCGAACCCAACTCCCGTCTCCACTGTTATTTAAAAGCTAGTCGAGGGGCATGTAGGTACATAGCCTGTGTATCTATAATTTAATTTGTGTCTGGGCTGATACATAACAAAAAGAAAAGAGGAAGTGTATTGATGATGGCGCCCGTTAATATAAATTTTCATCAATATTATCAAGACTGGGTAAATTGTTAAAAGAGAGAGAAAGTAGACTGAGAGTAGGAAGTTTGCAATCACCCGGTGTCAAAGGTAGTTGTACTGAACGTTGGAATGTGGACTATGCAGGCAGTGTTATGATGACACGACAGGTGCATGAGTGACCTTGTTTTGTAGGAGTTCAGTAAACTTATATACTACGATTAAGAATAATCACATATTAGTCGTCACAGAATTTTGGCGAAGATTTAATCCAAGAAGTTAAGGAACTTTATAGCATAAAGTAAGAAAAGCCCGTCACAACACAAACCTAAAATATCTATATCTAAAACATGACTAATCCTATATGGCCAAGACCACACCTACACGAAACCTAAAATAACTGGGTGAGAAGGATCAACCAACTAAAATATGTAAAAAGTAATATACCAATGTAATTTATATATATATATATATTTGTATTTCATGAATATACGGCTTTTAATACAATGTTGTGTTACAATAAAAAATTAATCAATTATTTTTAATGTTAACGCAAGAATTCTTAAGAGTTTGCAATCCCGAGACACGTCACATATTCCTGTCTCCCTAACCAATTATGGAATTTTAACACATTGTTTTCTGAAATGTCTTTGTTCCTCATTCTATATATTCTCGCTCCCTCAATTCGGATATGATTTCTTGTATCTCGTTGTTAAGCGAATGATTCCCTGCTTCAGACAAAACCAGCAGCAAACGCAATCTATCAATGTGTACGTTGGGATCATAATCTATTTTATGATTCGCATGTATGTCCTTCCACATGCCTGTACGATGCGGCGAATCCTCATCGGATGAGTCCGAATATTGCTCTTTCTCCTCTTCTAGAAATGAATCTGAACATTGGTCCCCCTCTTCTTCTTCTTCTTCTTCTTCTTTACCCTCCTCTTCCGGATATAATTTTTTAATGATGTGAGGATATTTTTGAGTATTGAGTCTATGTATGTTTTCACTTGCATCGTAATCAACTTTATGCGCGCTAGTCTCATCCAAAATTTCCTTATACATGGTCATAATTATCATTGCGGTTGTATAAATCTTTATTAGGTTAACTTTTCGTTAGTTGTTCAAGTAGCCCAGAACGACTGTCATATTTCTTCTTACCAATAGTAATGTTATCGTTTTTAATAGCGACAGGTGATTTACCAATGGGGAATACCTGCCTATTGGGGTTCCATTTTATTCCGTAAACGTCATCATCATTTCTCGGTTTAAGCTGATCGAGTTTCTGGATGTAAGGTGCCGACACTCGTCCGTAGATTTTTTCTAGCATATGGTTATAATGCTTCTGCGGAATTTGCTCAGAGGGGTGATATGCTCCATATTCCATTTCTGGATGTTGTGATTCATGTTGTCTTTTGACTTTATTCAAGTTCACGATTTTTTCCAAGGGGTCGGTTATCAGATTTACAATATCGCTAATCTCTTGTTTCGACTGAAGCTCAGGATTAGTTAATGTTGAAAATTTCTTTCTTATAGAATTTTCATGTTTCACATTGTCTGACGATATATGGTTAACTTGTACTCGTGGGAAGAGTTTCTGTGATTCATCCTTATGCGTCAATAGCAGATGTTTCTTCAGACCGGAAGTATTATGATTTGTCATTTTTATTTCAACTTTCGGTCTATCGCACAGTTTGCATAGACCGTAAATTTGATCACTCCCATGAACTATCTCGAAAATTCATTGTATTTACTGTTTGACTTATTTCCCATCAGTTCCGATTGGAAGGATACTACACTACTTTGACCTGTGTTCTCGTCACTCATTTTGCTACCCACATTCACAGATTCAAGGACGAAAAACAACTAACTCTATTTACCATACATCAAGCCATTATTAAGTTAAAAAATCTCATAGCATCCAAAGAAGGTCAATCCTCTGGGTTTTTAGACAAAGTCTCATATTATTTTAGTCACTCGTTATGTCTCTCGCTGGGACTCTCGGTCTCTCGGTGTAGGTGTTGATGTGGGTCTCGTATAGACCACGTATTACCACACATCATCTCTTTATTGCTAAGACTCTTGTCATCTAACAAAAAAAGATCATTTTAATCATATCTTACTAATAACACTTGCTTCATCAGCTACCAGATCTTGGTGTCTTGGTCCTGGTTTTGGTGTCTTGGTGTCTTGTTCTTGGTGCCTTGGTCAAAAATAGTTTTTACTAGTTAAAACTAGTTTTGACCAAGACACCAAGACCAAGAAGCCAAGACACCACGACCAAGACACCAAGACCAAGACCAACTAGTTTTAACTAGTTAAAACTAGTTTTGACCAAGACACCAAGACCAAGACACCAAGACACCAAGACACCAAGACACCAAGACCAGGACCAAGACACCAAGATCTGGTAGCTGATGAAGCAAGTGTTATTAGTAAGATATGATTAAAATGATCTTTTTTTGTTAGATGACACGAGTTTTAGCAATAAAGAGATGATGTGTGGTAATACGTGGTCTATACCAGACCCACATCAACACCTACACCGAGAGACCGAGAGTCCCAGCGAGAGACATAACGAGTGATTCTAAAATAATATGAGACTTTGTCGAAAAACCCAGAGGATTGACCTTCTTTGGATGCTATGAGATTTTTTAACTTAATAAAGGCTTGATGTATGGTAAATAGAGTTAGTTTTTTTTCGTCCTTGAATCTGTGAATGTGGGTAGCAAAATGATTGACGAGAACACAGGTCAAAGTAGTGTAGTATCCTTCCAATCGGAACTGATGGGAAATAAGTCAAACAGTAAATATAATGAATTTTCGAGATAGTTCATGGGAGTGATCAAATTTACGGTCTATGCAAACTGTGCGATAGACCGAAAGTTGAAATAAAAATGACAAATCATAATACTTCCGGTCTGAAGAAACATCTGCTATCGACGCATAAGGATGAATCACAGAAACTCTTCCCACGAGTACAAGTTAACCATATATCGTCAGACAATGTGAAACATGAAAATTCTATAAGAAAGAAATTTTCAACATTAACTAACCTGAGCTTCAGTCGAAACAAGAGATTAGCGATATTGTAAATCTGATAACCGACCCCTTGGAAGAAATCGTGAACTTGAATAAAGTCAAAAGACAACATGAATCACAACATCCAGAAATGGAATATGGAACATATCAGCCCTCTGAGCAAATTCCGCAGAAGCATTATAACCATATGCTAGAAAAAATCTACGGACGAGTGTCGGCACCTTACATCCAGAAACTCGATCAGCTTAAACCGAGAAATGATGATGACGTTTACGGAATAAAATGGAACCCCAATAGGCAGGTATTCCCCATTGGTAAATCACCTGTCGCCATTAAAAACGATAACATTACTATTGGTAAGAAGAAATATGACAGACGTTCTGGGCTACTTGAACAACTAACGAAAAGTAAACCTAATAAAGATTTATACAACCGCAATGATATGACCATGTATAAGGAAATTTTGGATGAGACTAGCGCGCATAAAGTTGATTACGATGCAAGTGAAAACATACATAGACTCAATACTCAAACATATCCTCACATCATAAAAAAATTATATCCGGAAGAGGAGGGTAAAGAAGAAGAAGAAGAAGAAGAAGAAGAAGAAGAAGAGGGGGACCAATGTTCAGATTCATTTCCAGAAGAGGAGGAAGAGCAATATTCGGACTCATCCGATGAGGATTCGTCGCATCGTACAGGCATGTGGAAGGACATACATGCGAATCATAAAATAGATTATGATCCCAACGTACACATTGATAGATTGCGTTTGCTGCTGGTTTTGTCTGAAGCAGGGAATCATTCGCATAACAACGAGATACAAGAAATAATATCCGAATTGAGGGAGCGAGAATATATAGAATGAGGAACAAAGACATTTCAGAAAACAATGTGTTAAAATGCGATAAATGGTTAGGGAGACAGGAATATGTGACGTGTCTCGGGATTGCAAACTCTTAAGAATTCTTGCGTTAACATTAAAAATAATTGATTAATTTTTTATTGTAACACAATATTGTATTAAAAGCCGTATATTCATGAAATACAAATATATATATATATGTATATAAATTACATATGTATATTACTTTTTACATATTTTAGTTGGTTGATCCTTGTCACCCAGTTATTTTAGGTTTCGTGTAGGTGTGGTCTTGGTCCTATAGGATTAGTCATGTTTTAGATATTGATATTTTAGTTTTGTGTCTTGGTGATGCATCTTGATATAAGTATGCGTTCTACAACCAATACATAGGTGTTTTTGATAAATTTTTATGTGAGAATTTTACACCGTTTTAGTCATAGGTTTGAAAAAAACGTTTTGATCTTTATTTTTATGTGGGAATTTTACACCGATATAGTCATAGTAGTGATAAATGCGTTTTGACGTCTATTTTATGTGAAATTATAGCACAGTCGTAATTTGACAAAGTTGTATTTTCAATAAAATGCGGATGATATTTACAATTATCGTTTTGGAGTCTTTTCCGTCGATGAATGCGTGATGAAATGAATATTTACTAACACGTCAACAATAAAGTATTCGATATGGTGTCAAAGTATAAGTGGAACATGGAGAATCTGTCATGTATATAAGTAGCAGGTGTCCGCGGTTTTGGTTCGATAATTAATTGAAAAGTTAAGAGTATAATAATATTTAAAACGATAATAATTAATGAAACAGCTAAAATTCTGACTTTAGAGTACATTCCACGGTCTCAGATTCGATTATGTAGTTCCAAAGTTAACTGAGAACATTGATAAATACCACTGCCTTCTTGAGTGTATTACTCGTGTGTAATACTGTGGATAATAAGTATCGATTCTCAACTGTTTGTGGGTGGATTAATTTTATTTACCAACTTCAGAGGTGGTTTGTCCGCGATACATCCTGCGGTTTCGTCCGCCATTTTAATTGACTCTAAGAAATTTACACTGGGAGTTTGTGGTTCAGAGCTAAGAAAATAAAATAAATTTGTTCATTGTATTCATTTAATATTATAAACAAAACTATGCACTCTTCGTGAAAGTGAGATACGTAGATCGTCGAGTATACCTGATGTCTCGCTATTTAGGGTTGATGAAATGTATATCATGAAGAAGAAAAATATCGATATTTCTAAGCAGTATGGGTACGTGTGGTATGAGTTACGTGTAGTATGAACTTAAAGTTTATGTTCTATGAATCCAGATGTGATTTATTACATATTTGTAACTTATATAATAAAACAGTGACGTATTGTTTGCTCAGTCTCGGTTTTTTTTTAAATAATGCAAAGGATGTGGCATCCACCTTATAAGCTCGACCTACGAAATTTAATAAATGTTGTAAAACTATTTTATATAAACTTTCTCGCATATACTTGATAAAGGTTAGCACTGAAAAAAGAAACAATTACATTTTATTATTACATTTTCATAAAACTATCAAGTGTCTAGACCGCAAAACATCAGATCCGATCTTTATGTTCAATGCTTTTACCGTAAAATAATAATAATAATAATTAAAAATAAATAAACTAAATAACAACTAAGTATAATTTAGAAGAAGCAATATTATCCATTAATCTGAACTATATAAGTCACGGTTACAGTTATAGATTAAACATTATAACAAAAAATTACTTTGTAAAATTCTTAATTTTGATGAATACCGTATATTTCTATAATACGACTTTCACCTAAGACGAGATATAAATTTTCGTTAAAGATTTATAGCTTTACCATACAGTCTATCTGTCCTATGGTTATGTAAACCCCCATTAACGACCGTGGGTGTCGGCATGTTGACCACATGTCCCCAATCCTGCTATCTGGTTATTGTAGATGACACAGCGGTCGGGTGTTAGGCCTCGTCCATTCAGGAATGTAGCGCCATGGAGTTCTATCTGTCCTATAAGACGAGCCCCAAAATATCATCGTTTTATGAGTTTATGTTTCGTGTTTGTTTCGGTTTTCCAGTTGATCACAAAAATGTTACCAACCATTGCACTATTATAATACATTCGGTGAGAAGTACAAATTAGGGTAAAATAACTACAGTTAGTTAAAAAGACTGTTGGTTACCCTTACTGGAACCAAGGTTCCTCGATATTTTTTTTCAAAATGGTGACACTGTAGCTTTATTTACGAAATTTACGTTATTTCTCGACTTAAATTTTTCCGTAAATGATAACCTATATAATGGTATAATTTGTGATGGAATCAAAAATATTTGTGATAACATTTATAGAATGACTTGCATTTTAAACCGGAATATCACGGGCTCGATTCCCGAGGGGTCGATGAGATTTTTCTGGTGGTACTATGTCTCTGGGGTTAACTCAGCCTCTAACAGAAATGAGTACAAGGATCAGTCCTAGGGGTAAAGGCGACCGGTGCTTAACCTTTCCACCTTCACGTGTCGTATGTCTAAAATCTTGGAGCCTCAACCTCCTGGATCCCTCTGGGCCTCCATGGCCTGTAATAGGGAACATTTTATTTATTTATAGAATGACTAACCAGAGCAAGGTTGTTGATTGAATGGAAAAAAAATTCATATCACTTTAAACACTCATGTTATACAAGTGTGTGTGTGAATACATGCGGGAAGGAAACAATTACACCCAGGTGTTCGACGATGTACAATTCACTGTGTGTGACATCTGTTATAAAAGTAACTTCAGAAATAGAATGGCTTGCGGTAATTAGCTAATTGATCACCATACTCCGATATTAATTTCAAATATATAAACTCGAATGTTTGACAAATCTTCATTTCATTACCAATTTACAGGAAATTTTGCACACATACCCGGTTAAGCCCGGGAAGTAACGCGGTCAACATTAAAATCGAAGAAAACCACTCCTTCCCTTGAAAATTATATAATTTGTGAGAATATTATACTAAAAAATGAAATCCCATTCAGGTGTAAGGACAACAGTTTATTGTTTATACAGTTCATATGGGGGTTTGGACACTACGTAATATTGGACTTTAACGAATTTTGATGCTATCGATGTAATACATTTGTAAAAATAATTTTTGAAGTATAAAATCCATGAAAATACAACACAATGTGCTGCAGTCACATAACTTTCTCTACCCTCGACATAAGAAATATTTTCTCACTTCACATTTTGATGTAGAATAAGAGGCCGTATTGCATTGACAACTTAAGTGTGTGAGTATGCTATATCAGAAGTCTGTAAATAATCCTTTCCGCTTATATGTTATCCATAGCTGTAGGCTTTGTATTAGTTGAGAAATAGGGATGTTTTTCATAGTCCCCAAGCATGGGATATAACATTTTGAGTCCTATGCTCGCAGTATATTATGTCCCGGGTATAGGGGAGGAAAGTATGAACGTGATATTGCATTTCTCAACCCCGAAACGGTTGTATGGTAACATGAGAATAAGAAATAAAATTTTCCGCCAAGTCGGTACAATCTTATGTAATTTATGTTTCTTCTTATTTCAACCTCTCCTAGACATGATGTGTAGAAGCAACGGAATGCAGCATTCGACGTCCTCTATGATCCATAAAAAGCTATATCTAGAGTTTTCTGATGGAATAGTTTGAGTGTGTTAATTCTGTTTCTTCATTTCAAGTACTACATACATATTATATAAGGACCTAGAGATTCAAAATCGGAAGTCCTTCATAAGTAGATTTCAAATTAAATAAAATACAAAGACCGTGTGTTGTCGAACATTTCCAGCTAGTTTCAAATAAGATAAATCCATACATGACATGTGCTATATGAGATAAAGATTAAATGGTAGTGAATAACATTCACATGTGTTTTTTCTAAAGATTACATATGATTTTCTCTTAGTTTTTACTGATTAAATGTTCACTGTATAATATCACCATCTGATGGTAATTAAATAAACTACGATGAGATATGATATTTTTAGATTTGGTGAGGATAAATATTGAATTTTAAAAATATGTCAGATGTGGGATTCGAACCCACGACCCCATTGGGGGACCAGAACATGAGTCTAGCGCCTTAGACCACTCGACCAATCTGACTCGT
Organism: Ectobius pallidus; assembly: GCA_964059195.1. NCBI lineage: Eukaryota > Metazoa > Arthropoda > Insecta > Blattodea > Ectobiidae > Ectobius > Ectobius pallidus. The sequence goes on from CAXKWD010000008.1 coordinate 49,121,856, forward strand.
ATGGAATAAAATATAGATCAATCTATAAAATTAATCATGGTATCGATTTCTCGTAAATATACTCGATGCGGAATCATATTTAAAAATGGTAATTGCGAAATACATTATAAAATATACTCAATGTTAAAATAAAAAAACCTAATTTTAATTGATAACCAAAAAGTGGTAGTTGGAGATGTACCCACCAGAACACTTGGCGCTAAGGTACTCTATTTTCAAACGAACCGTTAAAAATGATGGTGCGCATGCGTTGTAGGTTTGAGACATAATGGTTGCCAAGGGTGTGGCTTAGTAATGGCGTGCATAATAACCGTTATTTTTTTAAACTTACCGCCGAAACGTAGGAATATAACTTGTTTCGATTTGTCGAGATTTGAACACAGTGCAGGACCTCCTCATGCGAGGCGGGGTTAAAGGATTATCACAGGTAACCCCTTATAATCACGCATAACTGGACTTATCGTGACCGGATGTGGGGTGACCACAGTGCGTGGCCACCTCCGCGGTAAAAGGTCTTAACCTCTACCATCCATCCATGTCGGATACGGTTGACCGGATGACCTTATCTTAACCGGATGGGCATTAGGGCGTAAAGGATCTTATCAAAGGCTTATCTTAAAAGGTTTAGCGTGTAACCGGATGTTCGGGTGATCACAATGTGTGGCCTCCTAACGGTTTTAGGGGCTTATCACAACAAAAAAGGAGCCAAATTTTTTTAACGGTCATAACCGCCTAAGCCATCCCTTCCACTAAGCCCCCTCCCCCATCCCTTCCATCCCTTCCATCCCTTCCATGACGTCACTGACAAAAGCAAACTACTCATGCTGACACCCTGTCTAAAAGCGGAGGCTCTAAAATGTTGCGATGTGATCATCTTGACACACTGTCTAAAAGCGGAGGCTATAAAATTTTGCGATCTGATCATCCTGAAACACTGTCTAAAAGCGGAGGCTTATAGATTAGTTCTTGTAGGAATGGACTTTGACTTTTATGAATGGTCTTGTTTTTGCAGATGCATACGAATGAATTATTACTACATGCAATACAAAGGTGGTTTTGTTGAAATTTTTCAATGTTACTGTTCATGAATTCTGATGTAAACAAGTGTGTGTATTTTAGGGTATGGTATCGTTTTCTACTTTTTTATGCATGTCGAATCGGATTTTTACTAACATAAAGCACATCATTAATAGAAAATTAAGTTCACGTTAGATTCCAAACTCTCTTTGTTGTCTCGAAGTATCCAAGTTATATTTGTATTATAACTCAAATTAACATTTTAGCGTTGTTAAACGAAATGTTGTGGAACAATTTTATTAACTGTAAATGCGCCATCAATCATTGTAAGATGAAGAAAACAAAACCTCAAGACTCTTGCAACGAGCCTAATCAAAACCGCAAGAATCTTCCAACGTGCCCAAAAAAAAACCTCAAGACTTTTGCAACGATCCCATCGATTACAGTATTGCACGAACGTTTCTCACAATTTTGTGATTTTTTTTAAAGAAAAGTTAACAAAACCGTATTCTAAATACAACATGCGTCGTAATCCTTTGTCAGTGAGGTCTTGCTGGCATCACCCTGTTGCCCTGTACCTATGTCACATATTCATGATTCAGCAAGTATTATGTATAAGATATGATTAAAATGGCCTTTTTGTCCGACGCCAAGAGACAACCCGAGAGACGCACCAAGAGACTTTCCCGAGACTCAATCAACACTATCCAACTTAAAACAATGTTCCAGACCTGCAATATGACCATTTTACCCCTTGCACCCACCCACCATACTGCCTACTCAGAGACTTTACTGGACTTAATTGTTACGAATAACCCAGACAGAGCTTTACACCACGGACAACTGCCAGTGCCAGGTATATCTGCTCACGATCTTATATATATATATATAGTATATGACCTACAGTGTCCTAAAAGGAACCATAGGATTATAACATACAGAGACCTAAAACGCATAAATGATGTTTCCCTGACAGAAGACGCTATGACTACTCCCTGGGAACAGATCTGGACGTTACGAACAGTAGACGAAAAAGTTGACATGCTTAATGATTATATTATAAAACTGTACGACAAACATGCCCCAATACACACAAATCGGGTATACAGACCGCCCGCTCCTTGGCTAAGTGATGACATACGCAGTATGATGGCGCACAGAGACCAAGCTTACAGGACCTACAGACGAAATAAAAATGACGATAACTTACATAATTATAAACATCACCGTAACAGGACAAACCAAGCTATCAGAAACGCTAAACTCAGACAGGCATACAGTCTCATTGAACCTGGTGCAAATCCCGCAGCGATGTGGCGAAACTTTAAAGCTATGGGACTGTCTAAACCCACGACACAGATGACGACCGCACCGTATCACTCGAACTCCTTAAAGACCACTTCACAAAAACTCCCTCAGAAATAGACGATGTTGACCAAGAGCAAACAATTCAACAACTGCTACACAATACAACAACAAACAGAGACAGATTTCACTTCACATACGTTAGTGAAAATGACGTAATTAAAGCATTGAACCTTATAAAGACGAAAGCAGAGGGCCCGGACCGAATAAACATAATTTTACTAAACAAATAATACTATTTATTCTATACTACCTACAGTTACTCATATTTTCAACGCCTTCCTTATGACTTCAACTTACCCCAAACAGTGGAAGCAAGCTTACGTAAAACCCCTTCCTAAAACAAAATCCCCTGAAACTCCTAAAGACTATATGGTCCAGTCATTTGGTGCTCATAAAGGGGGTTACCTGGAAAGTTTTCCGGGAGTTTTGAAAATTGGTGATTTTATAGATTTCGACGTGCTCTTTTCGAATTTTCACTTTGCTACCTCGTATCTTTGCCGCTTGCGCCGCCATATTGAAAAAATGGCGCCCAAAAGCAGTTTTTTGACAATATCTCCTTTCCGACTCATTTTACGATGAAAATAGGTATGTAATAAATTAAACTAGAGAAAATTTCCTATAATTTATGTAGTAACGATTTGTTTGTAAAAATGAATAGTTTCAGCGTACGAGCGCCGCAAAGTCTACTCCGACACGCGTTTTGGCCAAAGCCACGGAAGATGCGGATACGCTAATAATAAACAATACGGCAATCAACACTTCACCTACATTTGAGTCCGTAATAGTTGTCGGCGAAGATGTAGATCTTCTTATTCATTTGACGGCTCTTTCAACGCTTTCAAACATATATATTATCACACCAGGAAAAGGGAAAATTTCGCAACGAATATATATTCAACAAAAAGTATCATAGATAAAACAGCCTCAGATAACAAAATATTATTTCTGCACGCCTTCAGTGGCTGTGATACAACATCAGCACTCTTTAAACAAAAAAAAAAAAGTGCTAATGTATTTAAAAACAGAATTAAACGAGCTTGTCCAGGTATTCCAAATCCAAAATGCTGATCCAGAGATAATTGTTGAAGCTTCCTCCTTGCATTGTACGGTTACAGTGGCGTGAAAAGTATGTTGTTAAACAACTATAGATATACATGCTTCACAAAATCAGCATATGAAAATAAATTTAATAACTCGCTGCCACCAACAGAAGCAGTAGCACCACAGTATAGTATAACAGTAGCGAAGCTCTAATGAAAGGAAAATGCATCCTTTTGACAGATCGGTGCGACACTAGCACCCCAAGCGGCCGGCAAGATTGAACTAGCAAACAGCCATTTTTAGCATTGGAAAGATACGAATATATGGCTGTATTTCTTCTTATTTTTAAAATTACTAGAACGAGATTATTACCGGAAAGGCATACTGGTGAACTCACCAAATCATAGACTTTATGGTAATATAAAGAAGTTGTAGTTTCAAGATCGATGACATTGTATATCTTATAAAGTATCAGACCGGTTTCCCGATGTGGTCTAGTATGGATGCAAGCGTGATAATCACAAATTGGCAATTTAATTTAACAAATAACTGTTTTTGCTTACCTCTCAGGATCTTTAGGGAACCTGAAGAAAGATAAATCGAGAGATTCCTTTGGTTCCTTTGGCTGTTGGTGCAGTTTATAGCACTACAAGCATTTCCATAAAATATTGTTGACATTTTTCCACTGCCTTCTAGATTGTGCATTTTTCATAAGAAACAATGTAACAGATTGTGTTATCTCTCGCTCACCGCTACGAGAGCTGCAGTCGCGCCGGTTGAAAAAAACTGTATGGAGCTTCGCTACTGTTATACTATACTGTGGTAGCACGACAACATTCGTTCCGAACTTATCACCAGGTTCAGCAGTGGTATGGAGTTAAATATATTCGTTGCGAAATTTTTCCTATTCCTGGTTTGAGATTATATATGTTTGGACGCGTAGATAGAGCCGTCAAAAGAATAAGAAGATCTACATCTTCGCCGACAACTATTACGGAATCGAATGTAGATGAAATGCTGATTGCCGTATACTAATGATTATATCATCTTTCTTTCTCGTAGTTTAACCTCTCCCTTTTAGGATTTAAGCGACCCAAGCCACCCGGGCCTTACAGGGCCGCGACCTGAATGATTATATCAGCCTGGAAAAATGACGAAAATTTCTGCGGTAAAAACGAAAATAGGTGTGTTTGATTAACTTCGCTGTGCTGAATTCGAAAATGCATTTCGTTTTTCTCTATCACATCTGGTTAATTGAAAATCATGAAAAATGTTATTTTGACATTTTGTATAATAAAATAACTGTATGCAGCTTTGATGCTGCATTTTGAAACTTTTTTCTTTGCGGTAAGTGGTGTGATAGGTGATCTTAACTAATCTTGGGTCACTGAACATGAATCCGTTGACCGTTTCTACGTAACACGTCATGTTTTCTTGCAATAGGTACTTCAAAATGAGAGATGTAAGTTTTTGCTTAGACTAGCCTACAGGATAAAAAATACTTACAAATTAGGATAATTTTGATAATATTTACGGAGAAAAATCAAATAATATTTTCAAACAGTCCAAGACGTATGTATTCCAGTATTTTTTGTGAGTGCAGGCCAAATAAATGTATTTTTGACAAATCATCTGAAGCCGTACAAAAATGTAAAAAATACAGTTATCAGTGAAAAAAAAATCGAAGTTTGTTTGGAGGGGGAAAAAAAGATGTGAACTTTTGGGAATTTTTCCATTGGTTATAAGCTAAAATCTATAAAATATATTTTAGTTGAGCAAATGGTATCTTATTTATTTTATTACATTGATCGAGCTCAACGGTTTTGAACATGTATTTTAATACATCTAAAATCTATAAGTTTGCCAAATTTCAAGTTTCTAGCTCATCTGGAAGTGAATAAACATCAATGTTAATAAGTGGAAGATTAGACAGCCGTAGATGTGAATGATGTTACGGCTATCCAGCAAGTTTTTCTATACTTATGGGGCAGCTAGAAACACCAAATTTAGCACGCTTATGACTGTTGTATGTGCCCACATTCCTACCAAATTGTATGATTCTATCTTTCATATCTTGTGTGTCAAATATTACATAATGTGAGAAAAAATATACAAAATTTATTTAAAATTAAAAAATCTAACTCAATCTAATGCATAACCGTTGGAGATACGTCAAAAGTAATAAGACCAAACTTGTAGACCTCTCAAAATCCGTTACTGCTTCTTCAGCAGGTTTTTTTGATACGACTTACCGTTTAGCTACTATAAGCCCCCAAAAAAGTCTACACAGGCCTTAAAATTGCGTTCGCCATAACAGTTAACACGAAAACTAGATGTTAAACAACATAAATAGTGACTTTTTAAAATCAGGAGACCTTATTTAGTTAAAATTGCTATAAAATGCTTTACCGCAAAATGATGCAGGTAGTGGCGTATCCGCATCTTCCGTGGCTTTGGCCAAAACGCATGTCGGAGTAGACTTTGCGGCGCTCGTACGCTGAAACTATTCATTTTACAAAAAAAAATCGTTACTACATAAATTATAGGAAATTTTCTTTTGTTTAATTTATTACATAACTATTTTCATCGTAAAATGAGTCGGAAAGGAGGTATTGTCAAAAAACTGTTTTTGGGCGCCATTTTTTCAATATGGCGGCGCGAACGGCAAAGATACGAGGTAGCAAAGTGAAAATTCGAAAAGAGCACGTCGAAATCTCTAAAATCACCAATTTTCAACACTCCCGGAAAACGTTCCAGGTAAAACTACCAAATGACTGGACTAATAGCCCTATCAGCATTCTTCTTACCCTCTCCAAAGCACTAGAACGAATTGTACACAACCAACTGACTGACTGACTACCTCAATAAAAATTACCTACTAGATCACTATCAGTCTGGTTTCAGGGTAGGGCATAGAACGACCACAGCGTTACTGAACATTTGTGAAGACATACGCCAAGCCGGTGACGAACGGAAAATGACAATACTAGTCTTGTCTTACTTGATATGACTAAAGTTTTCGAATTAGTAGACACAGGCATTCTTATTGCTAAACTCAAGATGTTAAACCTGTCAGTTATTGCTGTTCTGTGGTTTAACTCATACCTGCGTGAACGCCGACAATGTGTCGTTTCCAATAATCGCTCTTCTACATGGCGCTAGTAGTAAAGGCGTAGGCATAACCGGTGACGTCATCACACCAACCACCTCAACAACAGAAATAAAAAAAAAAAAAAAAAAAAAATGAGAGGTGCTATGACCGTTAAATATAAAAAAATAAAGTGTATTCCATATAGGCCTATCGAATATAGGCGTAGGCCAAAATCTGGCTAGCCTATCCTCATTAAATAAACTCAAAACCCTCCAAAAAATGAATAATAGTAATATTTTGTTTTAAAAAACAAAGCGTAAGTGTATTCCATATAGGCCTATTGATTATAGGCGTAGGCCAAAACCTGGTAGCCTATCCTCATTAAATAAAAACTCAAAACCCAAAAAAACAAAAAACAAAAATAATAATAATAATAATATTTTGGTTTAAAAACAAAGCGTAAGTGTATTCCAAATAGGCCTATCGTTTATTCCATATTTATAATAGGCGAGGGCCTAGTCTAGCATAAGCCTATCATAATTCTTTGAATCTGAAATGAAGTTATATATTGCAAACAATAATGTTGCTCGCTGATAAGTTACATCAGCACTCCAGATAACCTCGCCGTCACCTCCTTTAACACAGGAAGATCCTATTTGCGTGCATCTGCAAGGTAACCTTTGACATATGCAACTGAAACTTGTAATAATAAATGCATACTCACCATAACACGATGACCTAGAATCCATTTGCTTAATCTAATTTATGAAAACGATATGTAGGATACGAGGATTATGGTTCTAGGCTAAACGTAAAAAAGAAAGAAGCAATCAAGGTTGCCCCGTTCCTTTTTTTGAAATAAACATAACTAAAACATGTTAGTAACAATGGTTTATTTGAAGATCGTCCTTCAACAGCTCGTACATTGTCAAATTGTACATACTTTCGTGTGGTTCAACATTGTCTGCAATGGATTTCACTTCCTGCTGAATCATGGAATATTTCGAAACAATATTCAACAGAGATGTACTGTGGAGCGTGAGAAAGTTTATTTCATCCACAGATAAAATAATAAAATTACCCTCACAATGAATCAAACAACCCTTTAGATTTTTTCTAGTCTTGAGTTGTACTTTCTCTTCAACACATCTGTAGGGTAGTTTGGAGCAGAGATGTTCGCATAGTTTGGGGAGATGCATAAGGATAGAGCTAAAATAGTATGGAGTCAGTATTACACTATTTCCACATAACAACTGTTTTAGACCAATTTACACTCCAAGGTCACAAAAGGTTTTTTTAGCAAAATGGACAATTTAAGCTATTTTTTAAATGGTATTCGCTCTTAACAAGCTTGTTATGTTACATTAAATGTTTGACATGAGTAACACTATAGTCAAAGATAAACTGGGCAAATCCTAAAAATAAAATAATTTATGACAGCTAAGAATTCGTCACAGTTCCAAAGATCTGATTGGTACCCCATATGATTGGAGAGTTATATTTAATTTTGTGAATATCTGTTCCCTCATGATAGGATAGGATGAGAGGACAACTTAATAATTCATACAAAATGTCTGCAAACAAAACAAGCTGTAAGAAAACGTATACAGGAACCATTACAAAATAATATGAAAACTCTATCAACAAACAAACAAACCTTTTGTAAAATAACAGAGATAAGGGAAAATACAAACGAAAACAAAGCAGGAGATAAAAAGATTGTCAAGGTTGTATTAAAATTTAAAACAATTACATAATAAATCCATAAATTATGATTGAACATATACATAGACAGAGGAAATGAAGGTATTTATACATTAAACTTACGAGACGATCATCCCTAACAAACTCAAAATTTATTGGTTTGTTATAGCAAATGTAGGACATGCCCACTATATCCAATGTTAAACAGAGCAAAAATAAGCCCCATCCCAACTAAATCTAAACTCTCAAAATAATAAAATGTTATACCCTCCATAAAAGGGTGAAGGCTCAACAACACCTAATTTATAACAATGACGTACAGGATGAGAGGAGAGGAGTTCGAGGTTAAACGTAAAAGGAAAGACATACCGAATGGTACACCGTTCCTTTTTAAAATAAAGACAAAGAAGAATGTTAGTAAAGATTGTTTATTTCAAGACCATCCTTCACCAATTAACAGATTGTCAAGTTGTGAAACATACAAACATATTTTTTCTATTTGCACATATCTGTAGATCAGCTTGAAGCACAGAACAACGATCAAAGTTTAGATACAAGTGATTTAATTTCATTAATCAATCCCTTTTTAGGTGGACAATCTATTCCAAATAGTTCAAGACTATTCTTAAAGGTATTAACAACGGTGTTGTTAAATTCACTATATTGTATTACTTTATTATCCTGGAAGAAGTATAAAAACCCATCTGTATACCTAAACACGTTATCTATTTTTGGGGGAATCCCGGGGAAAATATTCTGAACGTAATAATAGTTAGCTGGATTTACAGCACAATTGTCAATCTCTAAAACTAAACCATCATCATAAAACAGATATGTTATTCCTCGATACGTGTTGACACCAGCTGTCAAAGAGTTGTTTCTATTATCAAAAGTAGGTACAGGTTTAGGATAGCCGGGTTGAAGCCTAAATGTTTGATGTTCAACGAGATACTGTTTAGTACCGACTATCATAACGATGTAGGAATTTGGTTTTTGATAAACAGCTGTCACATCAAACTCCTTAGGTAAGTGCTCTACCCAAGTGGGTATGAAAAAGGGAGAGTTTATTTCCCTATCTACTAAATCTATAATCCATACCCATTCTCTATAAAACACATATAATGCATTATTAACTACCATAAATGTGTTAACGTTTTTCAGTTTACAGAGGTCAGGAACAATACTCGGCACAGGTCTACCGGATTCATACTGAGGAGTTGTTGATGGCGTAGGTCGAGGTGATGATGGCGTAGGTCGAGGTGATGATGGCGTAGGTCGAGGTGATGATGGCGTAGGTCGAGTCGATGATGGCGTAGGTCTAGGTGTTGAAGGCTTAGGCCGAGGTGTCGAAGAAGGAAGCAGCGGTGGTGACGGCTGAGGTTTTGGTCGTGACGATGGAGGACCATATCGTTTCTTGGCTTCAGCAATATCATTATCGTTCAAATCGAGTGGTGGATGATAGGGATTGTAAAGTGCATACATTACAGCGTTTTTATCGTTTATGTGATATATTCCCAACGTGTGTCCAATTTCGTGAATGAGTACGTAATACAGACTGTTGACCGTTTCATCACCAATGAAATTCGTTTTCGTAGACCATTGTAAGTCGTCGTTAATGTGAATTTCAGGACGAAGATCCTTACTAGGATGGAAGGCATGTGCTAAAACACGGTCATTTGTCACGAAATCGTCATTACAATCCATATCGAGAAGTTGAAATTTATGGTATCCTCTCTGATTAGTTATTAAGATATCTGGTTGTTTTATATCTCTTGAGAAAGTGAGGCCAGATATAGATGCCCATTTTTCAAAAGCCCTATATGCAATTTCTATAGCCTTTAGGTCCATGGTGTTATAATTCCATGTTAAATGTGTTTTGTTCCACTTGTTCAACTCTTCAGAGTACGTTATATCTGCAACTCCGCATCGAGGTGTCCTCATTAAAATCAAAGTGTCATTGTCTAACTTTGAAGATACATTAAGTCCATAATTAGCTTGAAACATGGCAAGAGCTTCTTCGAAAACTCGTTTGTCTTGTAGTGTGTTGCTCTTACACGATAGATATCCATACTGCTTTAGATAATTAATTGCCATTTCTTGATCGTCGTCGTCGTTCACCATCATAACCTCTGCCCAGCCACAGAGGGCAATGGTTAAAATAATTACAAGCCGTAACATGTTGAAGTTTCAACAACATGGTCTCGGCAGTGATGCAGCCGCTTATATACCCCGTCGATGACGTAAGCTGTTGCAATCGACACCTCCCCTCTCCTCCATTTTCGTCTGATGCGTAGCAATTAACATATTTACAGCCTGAAACCAAAGAAGTGTTGAGAGAAAAGAAAGGAAATTCTATTTGGTTATCATACGAAAACTTAAATGTGTTATACCTTTTGTGATGCCCTCTTAAATGTTTCACACTTGGTGTCACATTTTCTGCTCCATATTCCCATCAGAGGATTGGCAAGTATGCCAACGTTCACAAGATTGTAAACGTAAACAAAAACACGAATATGAACGCAAACGTGAATGTGAACGTAAACGTAAACGTGATCGTCAACGTCAACGTAAACGTAAACGTGATCGTAAACGTAGAAGTGATCGTAATCGTAAACGTGAATGTGAACGAAAATGCAAACGTGAACGTGAACGTAAACGTAAACGTGATCGTCAACGTAGAAGTGATCGTAATCGTAAACGTGAATGTGAACGAAAATGCAAACGTGAACGTGAACGGATACACTTAATTTGTGAAATTGTTACCTATTAATAAACAGTACGACAGAGGCAAATCTAATAGTCTTAACAATTTATACAATGTGGATGTAAATTAACAAAGACACAGGAAAAAATGATATGTAAACAAAAAGAATATATAGAATGTTTAAGTGGAGAGGAAAATAATGTCAGTTGTGCATAAAAAATTTAAATTACGTAAAAAATCCACAAATCATGACGGAACATGACCAATTGACAGACGAAATGAAGTTAATTATACAAAAAGGACACCCATCACTAATCATAATGACAAAAGAAATTCAAAAAAAAACCTTGTCAATTCGAACAAACTGATTGTAAAATAGGAGAAAACATCTGTAAACAAAGATTATGTTGGAACGTGAAAGCCTCAGGATAGGTGACGTAAGCAAAAAAAAACTACAATCAACAGTGGAAATCAAGTCATTAAAGCATAAAAATGTACCCCCATATGTAAAGGACACCTTAACAAGAAATACAAACTGTAAAAAATTGGTAAAAAGAAGGCCTAAAAAATTAAAATCATGTAAAAACTACACAAATTATTATTAAAATGTCTAATTGAACACGATAGGTGATAGGTTGCTCCTCGCTCTCCAACATTTGCCAACGTTCCATCGTAGCTGATCGTTGTCCAAAAGCAACAACAAGAATAAAACTACGCCACAAAACCTTTATGTACAGTCATGGCCATCATCCTCATGACGCATGATCATTATCATACTCGTTCAAGGCTAGTTATACTTTAGTGCATTAAAGCCTTAACTTCACTAACTAGAATCCGAATAAAAAGTCTGTCATTTCACTAAACTGACAGATAACTTTAACATTTCCCTCAGGTTCACCAACAGTATTATAAAATAATATGATAAAGACTGTAAATTATCAAATTTTGGTATGTATTAATCATATCTTACATGTCATACATGTTGAGTCATGAATATGTGTCATTGGTACCAGATAAAAAGGTGACGTCAGCAAGTCATGTTTGAACAGGCCTCACCGAGGAAGAATTGCAACACAAGTTGAAATATTTAGAATACAGTTTTATTTAACTTTTCTTTCAAAAATGTACAAAATTGTGAGAAACGTTCGTGGTCCCTCCGAGGATCATCTCCCTCATTCCACTGTCCAAGTTCGACCTTGCAATAAGCACAACGAACAATATCATCGTATCCCGTGTAATAAAATCCCTCGGAGGCCAAAAGCGTTGGATTCATGAAAGACACAGTCCATCTTCCATATGTTTTCAAACGATCACTTTCCTTTTTCATATTGAGAACACGCCACTTTGTACGAGGACAAGCGTTCGAAGACATGATAACGTTTCTTCTTCTTCACCTTCTGATCTTCAACTGTTCCAAGATGACTACCAATACTATATCCCTCAGGTCTAAACGTTTCAGAATTCAAACAAAAAAGGTTTTAAACTAGCAAAGAAATTATGAAAATAATTATTTGTGCACAAAAATTACGTAACAATATGACAATACTGAGTAGAGAGGCTCAGGATAGGTATCACCCTCAAAACACGATCCATCGTGAACAGTAGACAAGGGATTCGAAACCGTTTATGCGTTTAAAATGTACACCTGTATGATAATGACAGTCTTAATAGTACATACAAAATAAAAAAAAAATGGGCGAAAATAATGTCAGTTATGCATTAAAAATGAAAATTACGTAAACAAAATTCACAAATCATAATTGAACATGTCCAATTGGCAGAGAAAATGATGCCAGTTATACATTTAAAATGCGAAATGTTTACGTATTACTAAACAACAGGACAAATACAACTCTAAGAGCCTTAACAATTTTAACAATATGGCTGTAAACTAACAAAGGAATAGGAAAACACAACTCTAAACAAAGGGATTATATAGAACATGTCTAGCAAAAACTACTAAATTAATCCACAAATCATGTCCATCGACACAGGAAATGAAGTCGTTTCTACATTTAAAATTGGTTGGTTGGTTGGTTGACGGTAGGAATGAAAGAAAGACAAATAAGTGATGAAACAATATTTATTTTGTCACATGATATAGCGAACAAAACTGGAAAAATTAAAATGGGTCTTCATCCAAATTCTTAACACCATCACATTCTGTAGTGCACATGCCATATGTGAAGCAGTATGAAAAAAACATTTGACGTCACATTGTCTTAATTTACTTAGGGCAGCTGACATCATCAAGGTTAGTAACACTTCTTTGCAGTAGTTTTTCAAAAAATTTTGCTTTTTCTAGTCCCTTGCAATAAAGTCTGTCTTCACACTGTAAAGCACTCTCTAGTATAGATTTCAATGCCACATATGGTATGTATCCAAGCTGCCAAGGGATTCCGTGAAGATACGATTCTGCATACTCCTGGCACCGACCGTCCGGAAAAACACCAGCTGGCGGTTCAAGCATAAAGTGTCCAATTCTCCCATCGTGTGAGATCAGTGCCACCTCCTTCGCCACGAACTGCTTGGATTCAGACTGAAATCCCTGGACATCTATGATGACAAAATTATCATAAGACATTGGTAAAGATGTTAGTGAGAGTGGTATTATTCAATACTTCTATCGTGGAGAAGTAAACAGTAGGCTTCTGATTTTAACTCCTCGTTCTGCTACGAGCAGTCAATGACAAAAGACTGGCGTGTGATTGATAAAGTCACTCCTTTTAAGTAGCGGACAGCTGGCACGCTTTTGATAACAAAGAGCTATGCAATAATTATCATCCTCGTTTTCCAGAGTCCATTGCTAGTTTGCCGCGCCATTAACATTGCCACCGTCTCTCCTAAAACATAGCGCTGCACCCTTAAACAAGCAATGGACTCTGGAAAACGAGGATGATAATTATTGCATAGCTCTTTGTTATCAAAAGCGTGCCAGCTGTCCGCTACTTAAAAGGAGTGACTTTATCAATCACACGCCAGTCTTTTGTCATTGACTGCTCGTAGCAGAACGAGGAGTTAAAATCAGAAGCCTACTGTTTACTTCTCCACGATAGAAGTATTGAATAATACCACTCTCACTAACATCTTTACCAATGTCTTATGATAATTTTGTCATCATAGATGTCCAGGGATTTCAGTCTGAATCCAAGCAGTTCGTGGCGAAGGAGGTGGCACTGATCTCACACGATGGGAGAATTGGACACTTTATGCTTGAACCGCCAGCTGGTGTTTTTCCGGACGGTCGGTGCCAGGAGTATGCAGAATCGTATCTTCACGGAATCCCTTGGCAGCTTGGATACATACCATATGTGGCATTGAAATCTATACTAGAGAGTGCTTTACAGTGTGAAGACAGACTTTATTGCAAGGGACTAGAAAAAGCAAAATTTTTTGAAAAACTACTGCAAAGAAGTGTTACTAACCTTGATGATGTCAGCTGCCCTAAGCTGAGTAAATTAAGACAATGTGACGTCAAATGTTTTTTTCATACTGCTTCACATATGGCATGTGCACTACAGAATGTGATGGTGTTAAGAATTTGGATGAAGACCCATTTTAATTTTTCCAGTTTTGTTCGCTATATCATGTGACAAAATAAATATTGTTTCATCACTTATTTGTCTTTCTTTCATTCCTACCGTCAACCAACCAGAAGACTTTCGTAATTTTAAATGTAGAAACGACTTCATTTCCTGTGTCGATGGACATGATTTGTGGATTAATTTAGTAGTTTTTGCTAGACATGTTCTATATAATCCCTTTGTTTAGAGTTGTGTTTTCCTATTCCTTTGTTAGTTTACAGCCATATTGTTAAAATTGTTAAGGCTCTTAGAGTTGTATTTGTCCTGTTGTTTAGTAATACGTAAACATTTCGCATTTTAAATGTATAACTGGCATCATTTTCTCTGCCAATTGGACATGTTCAATTATGATTTGTGAATTTTGTTTACGTAATTTTCATTTTTAATGCATAACTGACATTATTTTCGCCCATTTTTTTTTATTTTGTATGTACTATTAAGACTGTCATTATCATACAGGTGTACATTTTAAACGCATAAACGGTTTCGAATCCCTTGTCTACTGTTCACAATGGATCGTGTTTTGAGGGTGATACCTATCCTGAGCCTCTCTACTCAGTATTGTCATATTGTTACGTAATTTTTGTGCACAAATAATTATTTTCATAATTTCTTTGCTAGTTTAAAACCTTTTTTGTTTGAATTCTGAAACGTTTAGACCTGAGGGATATAGTATTGGTAGTCATCTTGGAACAGTTGAAGATCAGAAGGTGAAGAAGAAGAAACGTTATCATGTCTTCGAACGCTTGTCCTCGTACAAAGTGGCGTGTTCTCAATATGAAAAAGGAAAGTGATCGTTTGAAAACATATGGAAGATGGACTGTGTCTTTCATGAATCCAACGCTTTTGGCCTCCGAGGGATTTTATTACACGGGATACGATGATATTGTTCGTTGTGCTTATTGCAAGGTCGAACTTGGACAGTGGAATGAGGGAGATGATCCTCGGAGGGACCACGAACGTTTCTCACAATTTTGTACATTTTTGAAAGAAAAGTTAAATAAAACTGTATTCTAAATATTTCAACTTGTGTTGCAATTCTTCCTCGGTGAGGCCTGTTCAAACATGACTTGCTGACGTCACCTTTTTATCTGGTACCAATGACACATATTCATGACTCAACATGTATGACATGTAAGATATGATTAATACATACCAAAATTTGATAATTTACAGTCTTTATCATATTATTTTATAATACTGTTGGTGAACCTGAGGGAAATGTTAAAGTTATCTGTCAGTTTAGTGAAATGACAGACTTTTTATTCGGATTCTAGTTAGTGAAGTTAAGGCTTTAATGCACTAAAGTATAACTAGCCTTGAACGAGTATGATAATGATCATGCGTCATGAGGATGATGGCCATGACTGTACATAAAGGTTTTGTGGCGTAGTTTTATTCTTGTTGTTGCTTTTGGACAACGATCAGCTACGATGGAACGTTGGCAAATGTTGGAGAGCGAGGAGCAACCTATCACCTATCGTGTTCAATTAGACATTTTAATAATAATTTGTGTAGTTTTTACATGATTTTAATTTTTTAGGCCTTCTTTTTACCAATTTTTTACAGTTTGTATTTCTTGTTAAGGTGTCCTTTACATATGGGGGTACATTTTTATGCTTTAATGACTTGATTTCCACTGTTGATTGTAGTTTTTTTTTGCTTACGTCACCTATCCTGAGGCTTTCACGTTCCAACATAATCTTTGTTTACAGATGTTTTCTCCTATTTTACAATCAGTTTGTTCGAATTGACAAGGTTTTTTTTTGAATTTCTTTTGTCATTATGATTAGTGATGGGTGTCCTTTTTGTATAATTAACTTCATTTCGTCTGTCAATTGGTCATGTTCCGTCATGATTTGTGGATTTTTTACGTAATTTAAATTTTTTATGCACAACTGACATTATTTTCCTCTCCACTTAAACATTCTATATATTCTTTTTGTTTACATATCATTTTTTCCTGTGTCTTTGTTAATTTACATCCACATTGTATAAATTGTTAAGACTATTAGATTTGCCTCTGTCGTACTGTTTATTAATAGGTAACAATTTCACAAATTAAGTGTATCCGTTCACGTTCACGTTTGCATTTTCGTTCACATTCACGTTTACGATTACGATCACTTCTACGTTGACGATCACGTTTACGTTTACGTTCACGTTCACGTTTGCATTTTCGTTCACATTCACGTTTACGATTACGATCACTTCTACGTTTACGATCACGTTTACGTTTACGTTGACGTTGACGATCACGTTTACGTTTACGTTCACATTCACGTTTGCGTTCATATTCGTGTTTTTGTTTACGTTTACAATCTTGTGAACGTTGGCATACTTGCCAATCCTCTGATGGGAATATGGAGCAGAAAATGTGACACCAAGTGTGAAACATTTAAGAGGGCATCACAAAAGGTATAACACATTTAAGTTTTCGTATGATAACCAAATAGAATTTCCTTTCTTTTCTCTCAACACTTCTTTGGTTTCAGGCTGTAAATATGTTAATTGCTACGCATCAGACGAAAATGGAGGAGAGGGGAGGTGTCGATTGCAACAGCTTACGTCATCGACGGGGTATATAAGCGGCTGCATCACTGCCGAGACCATGTTGTTGAAACTTCAACATGTTACGGCTTGTAATTATTTTAACCATTGCCCTCTGTGGCTGGGCAGAGGTTATGATGGTGAACGACGACGACGATCAAGAAATGGCAATTAATTATCTAAAGCAGTATGGATATCTATCGTGTAAGAGCAACACACTACAAGACAAACGAGTTTTCGAAGAAGCTCTTGCCATGTTTCAAGCTAATTATGGACTTAATGTATCTTCAAAGTTAGACAATGACACTTTGATTTTAATGAGGACACCTCGATGCGGAGTTGCAGATATAACGTACTCTGAAGAGTTGAACAAGTGGAACAAAACACATTTAACATGGAATTATAACACCATGGACCTAAAGGCTATAGAAATTGCATATAGGGCTTTTGAAAAATGGGCATCTATATCTGGCCTCACTTTCTCAAGAGATATAAAACAACCAGATATCTTAATAACTAATCAGAGAGGATACCATAAATTTCAACTTCTCGATATGGATTGTAATGACGATTTCGTGACAAATGACCGTGTTTTAGCACATGCCTTCCATCCTAGTAAGGATCTTCGTCCTGAAATTCACATTAACGACGACTTACAATGGTCTACGAAAACGAATTTCATTGGTGATGAAACGGTCAACAGTCTGTATTACGTACTCATTCACGAAATTGGACACACGTTGGGAATATATCACATAAACGATAAAAACGC
Source organism: Ectobius pallidus (assembly GCA_964059195.1). NCBI lineage: Eukaryota > Metazoa > Arthropoda > Insecta > Blattodea > Ectobiidae > Ectobius > Ectobius pallidus. The sequence continues at coordinate 49,139,687 of CAXKWD010000008.1, forward strand.
TGTAATGTATGCACTTTACAATCCCTATCATCCACCACTCGATTTGAACGATAATGATATTGCTGAAGCCAAGAAACGATATGGTCCTCCATCGTCACGACCAAAACCTCAGCCGTCACCACCGCTGCTTCCTTCTTCGACACCTCGGCCTAAGCCTTCAACACCTAGACCTACGCCATCATCGACTCGACCTACGCCATCATCACCTCGACCTACGCCATCATCACCTCGACCTACGCCATCATCACCTCGACCTACGCCATCAACAACTCCTCAGTATGAATCCGGTAGACCTGTGCCGAGTATTGTTCCTGACCTCTGTAAACTGAAAAACGTTAACACATTTATGGTAGTTAATAATGCATTATATGTGTTTTATAGAGAATGGGTATGGATTATAGATTTAGTAGATAGGGAAATAAACTCTCCCTTTTTCATACCCACTTGGGTAGAGCACTTACCTAAGGAGTTTGATGTGACAGCTGTTTATCAAAAACCAAATTCCTACATCGTTATGATAGTCGGTACTAAACAGTATCTCGTTGAACATCAAACATTTAGGCTTCAACCCGGCTATCCTAAACCTGTACCTACTTTTGATAATAGAAACAACTCTTTGACAGCTGGTGTCAACACGTATCGAGGAATAACATATCTGTTTTATGATGATGGTTTAGTTTTAGAGATTGACAATTGTGCTGTAAATCCAGCTAACTATTATTACGTTCAGAATATTTTCCCCGGGATTCCCCCAAAAATAGATAACGTGTTTAGGTATACAGATGGGTTTTTATACTTCTTCCAGGATAATAAAGTAATACAATATAGTGAATTTAACAACACCGTTGTTAATACCTTTAAGAATAGTCTTGAACTATTTGGAATAGATTGTCCACCTAAAAAGGGATTGATTAATGAAATTAAATCACTTGTATCTAAACTTTGATCGTTGTTCTGTGCTTCAAGCTGATCTACAGATATGTGCAAATAGAAAAAATATGTTTGTATGTTTCACAACTTGACAATCTGTTAATTGGTGAAGGATGGTCTTGAAATAAACAATCTTTACTAACATTCTTCTTTGTCTTTATTTTAAAAAGGAACGGTGTACCATTCGGTATGTCTTTCCTTTTACGTTTAACCTCGAACTCCTCTCCTCTCATCCTGTACGTCATTGTTATAAATTAGGTGTTGTTGAGCCTTCACCCTTTTATGGAGGGTATAACATTTTATTATTTTGAGAGTTTAGATTTAGTTGGGATGGGGCTTATTTTTGCTCTGTTTAACATTGGATATAGTGGGCATGTCCTACATTTGCTATAACAAACCAATAAATTTTGAGTTTGTTAGGGATGATCGTCTCGTAAGTTTAATGTATAAATACCTTCATTTCCTCTGTCTATGTATATGTTCAATCATAATTTATGGATTTATTATGTAATTGTTTTAAATTTTAATACAACCTTGACAATCTTTTTATCTCCTGCTTTGTTTTCGTTTGTATTTTCCCTTATCTCTGTTATTTTACAAAAGGTTTGTTTGTTTGTTGATAGAGTTTTCATATTATTTTGTAATGGTTCCTGTATACGTTTTCTTACAGCTTGTTTTGTTTGCAGACATTTTGTATGAATTATTAAGTTGTCCTCTCATCCTATCCTATCATGAGGGAACAGATATTCACAAAATTAAATATAACTCTCCAATCATATGGGGTACCAATCAGATCTTTGGAACTGTGACGAATTCTTAGCTGTCATAAATTATTTTATTTTTAGGATTTGCCCAGTTTATCTTTGACTATAGTGTTACTCATGTCAAACATTTAATGTAACATAACAAGCTTGTTAAGAGCGAATACCATTTAAAAAATAGCTTAAATTGTCCATTTTGCTAAAAAAACCTTTTGTGACCTTGGAGTGTAAATTGGTCTAAAACAGTTGTTATGTGGAAATAGTGTAATACTGACTCCATACTATTTTAGCTCTATCCTTATGCATCTCCCCAAACTATGCGAACATCTCTGCTCCAAACTACCCTACAGATGTGTTGAAGAGAAAGTACAACTCAAGACTAGAAAAAATCTAAAGGGTTGTTTGATTCATTGTGAGGGTAATTTTATTATTTTATCTGTGGATGAAATAAACTTTCTCACGCTCCACAGTACATCTCTGTTGAATATTGTTTCGAAATATTCCATGATTCAGCAGGAAGTGAAATCCATTGCAGACAATGTTGAACCACACGAAAGTATGTACAATTTGACAATGTACGAGCTGTTGAAGGACGATCTTCAAATAAACCATTGTTACTAACATGTTTTAGTTATGTTTATTTCAAAAAAAGGAACGGGGCAACCTTGATTGCTTCTTTCTTTTTTACGTTTAGCCTAGAACCATAATCCTCGTATCCTACATATCGTTTTCATAAATTAGATTAAGCAAATGGATTCTAGGTCATCGTGTTATGGTGAGTATGCATTTATTATTACAAGTTTCAGTTGCATATGTCAAAGGTTACCTTGCAGATGCACGCAAATAGGATCTTCCTGTGTTCAAGGAGGTGACGGCGAGGTTATCTGGAGTGCTGATGTAACTTATCAGCGAGCAACATTATTGTTTGCAATATATAACTTCATTTCAGATTCAAAGAATTATGATAGGCTTATGCTAGACTAGGCCCTCGCCTATTATAAATATGGAATAAACGATAGGCCTATTTGGAATACACTTACGCTTTGTTTTTAAACCAAAATATTATTATTATTATTATTTTTGTTTTTTGTTTTTTTGGGTTTTGAGTTTTTATTTAATGAGGATAGGCTACCAGGTTTTGGCCTACGCCTATAATCAATAGGCCTATATGGAATACACTTACGCTTTGTTTTTTAAAACAAAATATTACTATTATTCATTTTTTGGAGGGTTTTGAGTTTATTTAATGAGGATAGGCTAGCCAGATTTTGGCCTACGCCTATATTCGATAGGCCTATATGGAATACACTTTATTTTTTTATATTTAACGGTCATAGCACCTCTCATTTTTTTTTTTTTTTTATTTTTATTTCTGTTGTTGAGGTGGTTGGTGTGATGACGTCACCGGTTATGCCTACGCCTTTACTACTGGCGCTTCGTAAAGGCAGGAGTCCCACAGGGAAGCATTCTTGGACCCTTACTATTTTCTCTATACAGCAAATACCATACAGTAAATACCATCTCTACGCGGATGACTTACAACTGTACATACATTCAAATACTAACAACATCAACGACGCAATAGCTAGCATAAACGAAGATCTTAACTCAATAGATGAATGGACACACAGCTTGGGACTCAATCTGAATCCAGCGAAATCACAGTCAATAGTTGTGGGACATCAGCGACTGAGAAATAAGCTGAATGAAATCAACCTTACGCCCATTAAAATAATTATTCGGTAATTGCATTTGGCGATTAGGTAAAAAAATCTCGATGTTCTGATAGACAAAAGTTTAACTTGGGAAAGCCACATTAACGAAACGTGTAAAGAAGTAAACTCGATAATTCATATGTTTAAAAGATTAAATATGCCCTTCCCTACTGCTGTAAAAAGACTCTAACACAAACCCTGGTCATGCCCCACTTCGATTACTGTAATGTCCTGTTTACGGACTTGAGTCTAACTTATCCCAAATGTTGCAACGTGTTCATAATATGTGCGTACAATTCATCTGTAATGTATGTCTGTTCGATCATGTATCGCCTTTCTTCGAAATGTTGTCAAAGCTCCGTCTGAATAACCGAAGAAGATTTCACTGTCTTTGTCTCCTCTTCAAAGTTCTTCATACTTCATCACCATCATATTTATCTATCCGCTTCTCTAACCTGTCATCTCATCACACCCTAAATACGCGATCAGAACATAGTCATGTACACTGTCCCTCTACACTGCTCTTCATTCTATTCATCCTCATTCTCTGTATCAGTAGCTCGCCAATGGAATTCCAACCCCCGCACGGTCAGAGGCTGTCGAACTCTTGGTAAATTTCAGAGAGAAGTCAGCATATTAATTCTAAACATTGAAATTTTGTTTTGTTTTTCATCATAGTAACTAGAAATCTTAACTGGAGCTCTTTTTGATACTTGTAACTCGTAGCTTAACTTCTTGTAACTCCATAACTTCTTGTATTCCATAGTATAATTTTAAATATTATATGCTATAATCCTAATTATTAAGTGCCAGTATGGTACTTTATGAGATTGTGTGGTGGACGAAAAAATGTCTGTCCGTCTGTCTGTCCGTCTGTCTGTCTGTCCGTTTGTCTGTCTGTCTGTCCGTCTGTCCGTGTGTCTGTACGCACCATAACTCAAATACGCTTTTTCGGATTTCCATGAAACTTGGAAAACACATTTATAATGTCCATGGGAAGAACCCTATTGATATTGAACCAAATCGGTTCACCGGTACCGGAGTAATGCCCAATTTAGTGTCTATTTTAATAGATTATATTAGATTACACTGTATCGGATTTCCATGAAACTTAATATACGCATTTATGACGTCCATGAAAAGTATCCTATTGAATATGAACCTAATCTGTTGACCGGTACCGGAGTAAAACCCAATTTAGAGTATATTTTAAAGGCGCAATAACTCAAATACGCTTTATCGGATTTTTATGAAACTTCGTATACGCATTTATAATATCCATGGAAAGACGTCTATTGATATTCGACCAAATCGGTTTGCCAGTACCGGAGTAAAACCCAATTTAGTGTCTATTTTAAAGACGCGGTAACTCAAATACGCTTTACCGGATTTTTATGAAACTTCGTATACACATTTATAATGTCCATGGGAAGACGTCTATTGATATTGGATAAAATCAGTTGAGATCTGTTTCGGAGTAATGCTCAATTTAGTGCCTATTTTATGGTAATATACGTATTCGAAAGAATTTATTAAATGCACATCAGTTATCATGACAACATAGTCAATTGTTTTATTGTGATCTTATAAGGCTTTGGCAATTAAAATACAGTAAGCTATGACAACACTATTGCTTTAAATGCGCTTATCCAACTAGACCGTTAAACTGACCCAGGTGGCTGGGTTGGTAACGTTTTGGCCTCACATTCTGGAGTTCCATGGTTCACATCCCGAAACCGGCCAATTTGACTTTTTATTTTTATTCTGCATATCATAACTGCAATCGTAACTGATTAACCAGAAACATACTGGCACCTTGTTACATCAGTTTACCTGATTTTATTTTCTGTAGTATTTTTTTTTTTTTGTAATTTAATGTTTTATAGTACTCTAAAAAATTGTAATAATTTATCAATTAATCTTAAATTTACATTAGGCATATAACAAACTTGTAAAGTGTTTAGGCTTACATGTTTTTAATAGCAATTGTATTTAAGTATTAAGTATTAATTAATTATCTATAATATGTATATGTATTACGTAATTGTAATGTAGTTTTTGACTGGTGGAGCGGAAGAGAAGGCGAAATGGCCTTAGCTCTGCCAGAATAAATAAAAAGAAAAATGAGACGCATCGAGAGACATACCGAGAGACATACCAAGAGTAGGGGAGACCGGGAGAAGGAGAGAACGAGAGACACATCGAGAGACCGACAGACTCACCGAGAGACAAACCGAGAGAAAACGTATGTATTTCTATGAAATTACATTGTAATGGTTATTTATGAAACAAATAAGATTGATTTCACCGATCCTAATAAAGCGTTCGATGTGTAGAGACCAATTCCATCAGTTTCCTTTTAATACATGTTGTAGTCGAGACCTTCTCTATTCAGTGTCAAGAATGGAATAACCCTGCTGAAACATTTCCGTTGCATGCTGTTTTAGCCCTCCAATAACCGATTTTAGAGACATTTATATAAAAAATACTGGTGATTGATGCATAGTTAGCTTCGTGTTACATCCCCAGAATATTGACAACATTCTGAAGATCAAGTACACATTTGCTAATTTCCACCCTATTGTTTCAAATCATACACGTATTGAAATAATTTGACAACTGAGGTAAGAAAAAATAACTTTTTGTGTAATTTAAAAGGATTTTCATTATTAAATTATAAGTTCTTTTCATTTTTTTACAGAACGTTTTATTCGAAGGCGGATCTGCGATAGCAAAGAATGCATTGCATCAGGTAAGTAGATCAGTTACAATGTCATATTTAGAACCGGTAGGCGGTGTTAGAATTTCAATTAATGCAATAATCCAGTCATTAGATGTTGAAAAGAGATGTTTTAAAACAAAGTGTGGGGGAGATATGTTTTTTGGATGCTGATTATGAATCTGAGGTTTGTCATAAACATTTTTTTGGAATTTTAGTTATAGTAAAAAAACATGAAAAAAATGTTCCACGGTTTTTGCTTAAAATTCAAGAATATCGACTTTGGGTAGAAAAGAACTGTATACTAAAATAATTAGCATAACATTTCCTAAAAGATAGATCCAAAGATCGAAATTGATATATTTCCAAACGTGTTGCGTAGGCGCAGGGCAACGGAATTTCCTGCAAATAAATGCCACACGACAACAAACTTCCTGACGAAGACCAATTTATTCGTCGTATTTTCTCTTTCAAATTCTACAACTTTACAAAGTTGGTAATAATAATGCTTGTGATGAATTTATTGGGAGAAGTCCTCTCAAGAGAACATCATTTTATTTTAGTAAAAAAGTTTATATAATATTTTATACTTTTAAGAATTCCCAATAACTAGTTTACACAATATTTCCCTAGCGATTTAATTACAAAAGGTTATTATTACTATTATTATTATTATTATTATTATTATTATTATATATTACAAACAACAACATCGTTTCTTGTACAGTTCTATATTTATCAATATCGTATCAATATTATTTAAGTACATTTTAAAACCAAATAAGGGGTAGGAGTATGAAAATCTTAAAATCTTTGAGCTCACCCAATGTCGTTTAAAAAATTGGCGCCACTGTTTTAATAATATTAAAAAGGCTAGTCGGAAAATAAGTTTGCATATTATCACCCCTGAGATCTCATAAAGACTGTGAGTTGGCACAGACAGAGTGACTAGTGTCATAGGTGCGTAATCCCTAACTTGCGAAAAGCTGTTCTTGTAGATCGATTATTATTTTTTCAATATAAGACCCTGCATCAAGTAAAATAATAGGGTACTTTGCAACACGATGAAGTGAAAGCATTCAGATATAGAATTGTTTTTTGTCATTTTTCAATTTTAAACATGAATCTGTAAAACGAATAAATATGTGCTAAAGGCCTATGGCATGGAGCCACCCTTTTTGTGTTTTCATGTATAGGCAACGAAGGCGCAAAGCTGTGTTAAAGGAACGGGTATTAAATAGTGGAGCCCGACAAGCTTGGAGGAACACCTTGGACCTAATTAAAGTAAACCTTCTTAAACATTGACTACAACAAGAGACGGCAGCATCAGCAGTCGATCATATTGTCTAATTAGGTCGGAAGCACCTCGCTTCCTACAGCCAAAACTTGGCGTACACCGACTTATAGTTCTTTCCAACTTTGAAGAAGGCACTGCAAGGACAACATTACATTACCGATGAAGTTGAAGCAGCAATTATGGCCGTACACAGAAGACGAACAGGAGCTCTTCAACTATGTGAAGTTGTGCGACAAACATATATTAATGTGGTGGAGAGTAGCCAACCTAAAATAGATAATAATACCATCTCTTTTTGTAATAAAATGTCTTGCAGATTACAGATAAAGAAAATTATTACCCTTCGTACTTCCTGTAACTCACGTAAAATTGTACGTAATGAAATCACTGCTTCTATTTTCCAGCTTTCTCTTTGCTCGAGTCGATAGACCAAGATGTTGATCCATGTGAAGATTTTTACCAGTTTGCTTGCGGAAAGTGGGGAAAAAACCACCCTGTGAAGGAATCTGAAATTTCCAACACTTGGTTTGCAGAAAGGTCTCAATATATGCTAAAAGAACTAAAAGGTAAGCCTTTAAATTAGTTACATAATGTTTACTCTTAACTAACATTTCTTATTTTAAAAGATGGATGAGCAAGGTCATTTCATTAAACTAACTTCTGGGCGTTGGAGAAACGTATTCAAATATCATAATTACAAGGAAGTGTTTAAATCTGGGTCAGTATTTTCCTAATCTTTATCATTGTTATGTCATTTATCCCTGCTTTTCAGCTGCTACCACTACCACCATCACACAGTAGTCAAACACGCAAATCTGTTTGAACAAAAATAAATTCTCACCCGATTCATCCAGCCACCTATCACTTGGTTGTACATTGCATTCATCTAAGTCCTTGTGTTCCAGATCTCTTAAAGAAAACTGATGATAATGAATCAAATCCAAATGCAGTAATTCAGGCCAAAAACCTTTATAACATCTGCATTGATGAAGGTAAGTAACGTGACAAAAAATTAAATTGGATCTGTAAAATATGTTTCCACGTGTGGTAATGATGTAAAACACTAAGTTTATGACAAGTATATAAAGGATGTATGAATAAATGATTTAATAATTTCACAGAAGCATAATACAGGAAAGAAATGTCTAAATTAAATTATTTTTCGTACTGCAGACGTGTCATCTTAAGTTAAATTTACCTAAAGTTAAATGCACCTAATATGAACACGTACAATGAGAAACAGGGGTACGTCGTAGTGGTTGAGGCGCTTCGCTACAAACCGGAAGGTCGCGGTTTCGATTCCCGATGAGGTCGTTGAGAATTTTCAATTGGCCTAATCCTTCTGGTGACACTATGGCCCTGGGGTCGACTCAGCCTCTAACAGAAATGAGTACCAGGAACAATCCTGGGGGTAAAGGCGGCCGGTGCGTAAGGCTGACAACCTTACCACTTTCATGTGCCGAATGTCCAAAATCTGGGAGCCTCAACCTCCTGGAAACCTCTGGGCCTCCATGGCCTGTATAGGGATCACTTTACTTTTTTTACAATGAGAAACAATGAATGATAGTTTGCAATATTGATCGCAGCAACAAATACTTCTTTGACAATAACATTTGAAATATATAGGCATTTTTCATGAAATTATACTCAGTATAGTCAGATCAAAACATTCTTCACCATTACTGTTACAAGAACAGTGGTTTGTAGGCTCTATTTTTAATTTATAAAATGCGAACTAACTATAAAGTGCAGTTGTTATAAGTAATAACTCACCCCATAGTTAAAATGTAACTGAGGGACTTAACTTGATAAATGAGAGTCAGGCTATCACAGAATACCGTAAGAATACTTGTGAAGCAGTCTTGTGTCAGATACTGAGGAAGAAATACGTTCTGTGCGGACATAGCGGGAGCGATGGGTTACTGGCCTCGGAACAAATCGTACGTGAATAGGATTATACGGGAAAATGAAGGCAGGAATAAATAAAATTAATGAACAGTTACACAGCTCGACAATGAATAACTTATGGATCTATGGTGCAATTGTGGCAGTACTGTTGGTTATCGGAGGGGTTGAAGCTAATCCGGGACCAGCTTCCGGGAATAAAATATATAACAGTTCAGGAAGTGACAATCGTACCACAATCGCGGACATTTTAATTAAACTAGAAAAAAATTAAACAAACAACTTGACGAAGTAAACAGCAAGTTGGAGGATGCACGGGTACGGGGATGGTACACCAATTTAAGCAAAACATACGCAGGTCTAAAAAATGAAATCGACTCGATGAAGGAAACCGAGTGGACAACCCAGAAATTACAAAATGAATCTAGAATGAGGAACATCATTATATTTGCAATATAAGAATTCAACTACGAATGAAGATTGGACACAATATGTGACCGTGTGTTCGAGCTACTGGCTTCGAAATTACACGTGAATATCTCCGAGTTTCATATCGAGAATATTTACCGCCTGGGGTATGGTAGGATCTCATAATTCACAAGTAGGAAATTGATAGGATATATGGTAAATAGTGAAATTCACAAGTATAATAACCAAAGACACAGTGATGAGTAAAACCCATATGCTAACTGGAATTATAATAAGACTGAAACACGACTATAGCTATCAGAAAAGAGCAAAGGAGAGAACTATTACAGTTTTTGAAAGAGTCTAGAAACGTGGAGAAGTTTGCAACGTTAGTGGGAGTCAAGTTATGTATTGAGCACAGTGGCGGCTCGTGGCCGGAAAATTAGGTGAAGAGAAAAAAAATGCCACATGCTTATGTTAATAATGGAATTCACCCAATAGCGGCTCGTGGCTCAAAACGAGGGTGTGCTGCAAATACCATTTCATACAGCAAACTTAAAATACTTTTAAAAATTATTAGTAGGCCTATCTAAACTGCACGTCTCTTAATCCATCTCTGGGAATTCTCACGCGATTTTCTCTACCCTAATTATTTTTTTGCTAATTTCTCTCGTCTCGTCGAACGTTGTGTGAGTTGTGTGACGAGAGAAAATAGCACAAAAAAATCTGATGTGAAAGTCACATAACTTCCTCTGCCCAAATAATTCACATATCCTTGTACAGAATCGCAAGACACAATTTTACGCTAATTATCCTATAAATACCTCTTCTTTCAACGATGCGACTAAAAGCACAGGCTATATAACAAACTTAAAAAAAAGAACAAGTGACTGCAGACGTTTATTGAACTTTCCGCCGTAAAGAATAATTTCCGAAATTTATCGAATATTTCCTTCAGATACTTCTTTACTCTATGCATGGCCAACAATACATTTTTATCACTTCACATTCTTATAGAATAAGAGGCCATGAAAGAGCGCATATTCAGTTGTTCATCACGCAAGACAAACTTTCTACAAATAGTGGGTGAACAGTGGGTGGCTTGTAACTACCCTTCAGAGAATTTTTTCGAAAAAAAGTTTCAAATATAAGTTTTAGCTCTCAGTAAAAGGAACACATGTGCAAATTTTAAAGAAAATCGTTAGAGCCGTTTTTGAGAAAATCGCGAAAAACGAAAATTTCTTAATGTAAAGTCCCCTTAAAAATAAGGGAAACTTATCGCCAATCTTCGGCTCACATCTTCAGAAGGTACCTTACCCAAATACGAAATTTTGATTTCATACGATTTTCCGTTTTGGAGCTAGCTTGTTTACAGACTTTTCACACACACAGACAGACACACTGACACACAGACATGTTTCCAAAAATAGCATTTTTGGATTCAGGGGGCCTCAAAACGTGCATTTATATAAAAAACTCAACTTCGAATTTGGGGGTCGAAAACAATACTTCCTCTATGGTACGGGCAGAGGCAGTAAAATAATAATAATAACAATAATAATGATAATAATAATGATGATGATAATGATAATAATAATAATAATAGTAATAATAATAGTAATAATAATAATAATTAGGGCAGGGAAAACCGCGTGAGAGTTCCCCGGAAATGGAATAAGAGACGAGAAAATAGTATTTTTAATTATCTAGGTAGAGGAAGTCGCTTAGTGTTCCCAGTGCGACAGAATTCTTAATCGGGGTTGTGGAATCCGCGTTTTTCTGAATTAACACATTCTAATTTGGCGGCGTCAGACCATCAGACGGTGGAAGATCTAACGTGCCCACCTCTTTCTACGAGCTAACAGTGTGAGCTGCTGAACAAGAGGGACGGCTTCGTGGGTAGTCTGTTCTCGTCACCTAGCGGGCGTGGGATAAGCGAGAAAACTGCTGCTTGCCATCCTTAGTGGATCCTTAGCTAATTTTAGTGGAACAGACTACCCAAGCATCTGGGAATATTCAGCTTCAATGCTAGGAGGACTTGGGAGCTCACTGCCTCCTAGCGTTGACACCAGTAGTGGAGGGAAATTCAAAATTGTAGAAATACATTATAGTAAGAACAAACATTCGTGATATGGAAAATAAACTTAAAAAATACGTATTGTAAAGGAAAAATACTGGTGAAGTGCTACTTCACCTACTTCCCCTGAATAGCCGCCACTGATTGAGCAAAAGCTTTTTGACGTGAAGTTTTGCAGAAAAAACCTTGAATTGAAAAATAGAACTCAATCACAAGTGTCAACCAATAACAATCAGATTACAATAGTCTCTAATCTACTAGCATTAGACACAGATAAAGCTAATAATAATACACGGGGGAGAAGAAATAGTGAACTACAGGTGATGAGTCAGCGCGGCAGAGCTCAGACAAGAGCAGGATTGACGCGAGTAAGCAATCAAACGACAGAACCGATTGGTTATATTATGCAAGATCAGTGGCCCAGCACATCAGCTGTGGACGAAGGTTCATTTACCGTGGAGAAAAACGCCTACGTGGTTGAATATTAGAGGTGTACAAATCTCGATTTTAGCTTGCCCATACCCGCTTGAACGCCAGGCAAGCAAGTTGCCAGCGTCATAGCTAGCAAGCAGGCAGGTTTCTTTAAGCTTGCATGGGTCAGGTAAAAACCCAACTTACCCAAGCCAGAATAAGCTTGCGACATTCCTATCAGCTAAACAACTGTAGTTGCTAAGTGTAGGTAATACTTTCTTGCTTTTCTACATGCTGGTAGAAGCAATTCATCATGCAGATAAATAAAAGGTGGCTAAAGTATTAAAAATCGTTTTAGCGTCTTAACACAATTATTGTTTCTATTATTAGGTAGATTTCGAAGAAAAATCTACCTAATGACTTTCAAAAAATTTGTTCATATCTTTACGTTTCATGCCTCCCTAGTACGAAACCACCGCCTGTTAAAAAAAATTGTGATATTTATATATATATATACATATATATATCTTTACACACTAGTGGCCGTAATTTTGAAGATATTTGAATCAAATTTTATTTTGTTATTTCTAGGTCCAATATTTATTTTATTTTATTTATTTAATACATTAATACTTATTGGCCTCTGTCCTGGATTCCTATCAGAGGCCTCTTTATGCACAATACAATTTGTACTTATTAATTTATAATTACATAGGTTATCTACATTATTTATAATTTAATCTAAAGAATATAAGTATATAACGAAACAGAGAGAAGGGTTAACTATTTAAGAAGAAATAAAAAATAACAAAAACATTAATAACTTAATACTAAAACTAACTACATTAACTAAAGTAAGTGTCGAGTCCGGGATTTTTGTGGATTTGTGATGATGAATGGGAGGTCGCGCCTAAGCATACCAATCTTCACAGATGCAGTACACTCCTGCATCCTCACTACCATCTCATCATCAACCAGGTGAATACTAGTCGTCACCGGAATCCTTAGTCTGGAAGCCAGACTTCAGGCATCGGCGTCAACCGGTAGGTCATCCTGGCACCACGAAGTCATGTCCGGGTGTTTGTTATCCTTTTTTGTAATTTGTCTTATGGCCTGTGTCCTTATGTGTCTTATGGCATAGTCTTCTTATTGCCTTTGTCCGTGTCTGCTATTTATATAGTCTTCTTTTGCTTTCTGGGAAACTCTATTTGCTGCTTCATCCAACAACTTCCACGAGTAGGGGTCTCTTATTATGTTCCCTATTTGCCTACCTTGTAGTAGTCTCTGAAAGGGCTCCCTCAACTGAGCAGTGTTTTGGCATTCCCAAACCACATGCTCAGGAGTACCTATTCCCCCACACGAGCAAGCGTTGGAATCCGAAATGCCCTTTTCATTTAAGTAGACCATGTAGGGTCCATGGCCCGTCAGATAGTGGATTAAACCTTGGGATGGCTGCAGATGTCGCAGTTCTAGTCTTTCGTGTACGTCCATAAAAATATCGTAGGTCCTACGTCCTGTGTTGCTTTCTTCCCATCTGGTTTGCCACATATCCAGTATCATATTCTTGATATCCCTTATTGTTTCAACTCGAGTGTCAAGTATTAATTCTGCACGAGCCTGTAATCCCTTTTTAACCCAGAATGTAGCTCCTTTTTGCCTTATAAGAAGATCCAGTGGTATGACCCCGAGGACTGTGGTTAAGGCATCAGTCGCCGTTGTTCTGTAAGCTCCTGTTAGTCGTAGCAGGATTCCCCTTTGAAGACTACGGAGCTTCGCAGCTGGCTTGATGTTCTTTAATCGGTGGGCCCAAATTCCTGCACCATACCCCACTATTGATACCAGTATTGTCTCATGATACAATTTCATCACCCTTGGGGGAAGACGAAACTTGGTCATTCCAAGATTGATGAATTTGTTCATTAGTCTATTGACTTTTGCGCTTACTCGTTCAATATGGGGCATGAAGTTAAGCTTTTCGTCCAGGTCAATCCCTAGATATCTCACCGTTCTGCTTCTCCTTATGCTTTGTCCATTTATCTTGAGTGTTGGGTTACGTAGAAGCTTCCCTTTAAGCAAAAGATAAGTTGTCTTTGCTGGTGCCAGTTTTAGTTTTACTTCTGCACACCAGTTACCTAATATTTCTAGAGTCCTATTTGTTCTACATTCCAATTCTCGTCTTGTGTCTGCCTCAAACACCAAGAGTAAGTCGTCAGCGAAAGCTACCAGTCCAAGTAAGTCGTTTGATTCTTCCAATCTTAAGAGTCCAGGTTCCATTCCCACATCCCAGAAAATAGGGCCACAAACAGATCCTTGTGGGCACCCTTTGCTGAGTTGTTTCATGGTTCTGTTGCCGTGGCACTCAATCATGGCGAATCTTTCTTGGCAGTAGTCCTTGAAAGTGTTGTATAATTCTGCCGGGCATTTAAGTTCCCTCAGGCGTCCAAACAAAGCCGGCCACCAAAGGTTGTCAAATGCCCCTGAGATATCTACAAAAACTCCCACAACATATTTCCCCCTTGCCGATTCTATCAACCTAATTGCCCGATCAATAGCGTCTACAGTAGATTTCCCTGTTCTGAAGCCATACTGATGAGGATGCATTCCAATTTGCTGTCTATGTCTTTGTAACCTATGGCAAAGTATTTTTTCAAACACCTTACCCAGGACATTAAGCAAACAAATAGGTCTGTAAGATTTTGGTAATAGTGGATCTTTATCCTCCCCTTTATGTAGAATAATTACCTCACTTTGTTTCCATATGTTCGGAAATTTTCCTTGTCGTAAGCATTCACTCATCAGTTCAGCCGCAAAAGGTGAAACCTGTTGACAATTATTGTGAAGAATTTCTGATTTTATTCCATCAGGACCTGGTGCTTTTTGTCTTTTTAGTGATTTTATGGTCGTCTCTACTTCCTCTGGTGTTATAGGCTCAAAAGTATTGTCAGTGTGGTAAGGTTTATTCAGTTCACTCCTTAGAAAAGTGTGTCCAGGATCATCACTCTGAGTGCAGTCATCCGGAAGCAAGACATTGAAAAGGAGTTCGGTAGATTCCTTCCAACTTTTAGTGAGGGAGCCATCACCCTTGCATAGTGTTGAAAATGTGGTAGGAGGTCTAATTTTACCAGCAGCAATTTTGAAAGGAATTCCCCACGGATTTAAAGAAAGCTGTTCGTGCACAAACCTCTCCCAGCTCCTTAATTTCAGTTGTTGGAGTTCATCTTGAAATTTCTGTTTTTTCCCCTTATAAATCTGTAGGAGTAATATTTTTGCTTCTGGATAACGGCACTCCTGGTAAATTCTCCTGGCTTTCCTTGCTTCCCTTCTTAATCTCTGCAAGTGATCATTCCATGGTGTGTCACTGATTTTAACTATTGAGCTTTTCAGCCTGATGGATTGTTTTTGTAAGCTCTTTAGCTAGAGTCTCAACACAACCATTCAATGCGGTCATCTGCGGAGGTTTGAAGGTATTACGAAACAATTCCCAATCTGCATTTCTAATGTCATATCTACACTTTTGTTTAGATACCGTACTCGATAATGCCTCCGTCTTTTTGCCGACTTCAAAACTGATGATATTATGATCACTTTCCGTTAACCCTTGCCCTACTTTCCACCCACTTATTAATTTGGCTCCTGGAAGATTAGCTAATGTCACATCTATGTTGGTTCCAATTTGGCCAGAACATCCTAAGTAAGTGGGTGGATTGTTAGGCTCGTTAATAATAAATAAATTCAGTTCACTTACCAATTCTTCTAGTGCTAGACCTCTATCATCAGTTTTTTCGTCAAACCAAAGTTCAGAATGAGCATTTGCATCAGTTGAAAGGATGACTGGAATTTGTGTGTACGTCGAATAGATGTTATGCACTTTGTCCAGATAAGGATCAATTTCATCCGAAAATTGAAAGTATACACTTGCCAATACCAATCTTCCTTGCGTCGTATGCAATTCCACACATGCAGTGTGTTGATCATTGAACTGCGTTAGTTTTGTCACAGTAATGTCCCTATTGAAGACTATTATTGCCGACATAGGGGCATTTCCTGTAGACACGATTCTTGCAGTCACTGGCATGTATGGAATTTTACCCACTATCGAGTACGGTTCCTGTAGACAAAGAATATCCACATTCATTTCCTCAGCTAGCTTCCTCACCTGCTGAAGGACGGATTTGCTTCTCATAACATTTAGGGATGCTATTCGGAGCACGTTTTTGGCATTATGGAAGGTAGGTGTGAAAATGACTGTTGGGCCATTCCATTCGTGGATTGAATGCTGCACGTCCATGGGTTTTTACAAGTTGTCTGTACAACTCGTCGATGCACAACACTTCCCCTCTTCTTCCAAACGCCATTTCAGTAAGGATCAGAAGCTCCTGAGGATCTGAAGGCAGATTTACAGCCTTGAGTTGCATTCTATCGAAAGCTTCAGGCTGTGGGAAAGTTATTTCGTCTCCTTTGGAGTGGAGTTTTCGCGTCAAATGTCTTAGGGCTATAGTCAGATTTGTATGTTCTTCAAGTCTAGACAGTCTCAACATTGTCTCAAAGTCATTATAGATTTGTTCTGGATGATTTGTAGGTTGTTTTTTTATATATCTCGGAGTTTTGGAAAGTGTCCTGAATTTGTGACTTATTATTAGTTTTTCATTGTCATCGTCTTCCGTCGAAGTCCTTGTGTCGGATGATTTAGTCTGATTCCCTGAAGAACGGTTTAATCTGATTGGCTTACTGGTGGTGACGTCAATATGATCAGCTCTTGATTTCCACAATTTCCACCATGCTGCCTTTTTTGTCATTGTTTCAGTTCCGTCTTCATAACCTTCAGTCAGTTCTGTCTGTGTCATTTGGTCGAGTTTAGCTGGTGTCTTCATTCTGGATCCTCTGTATGCCTCAGCTCTCAGTCGATTTCTTCTTTTCCTTGAAGGTGAAGATCTTTTCCTTCTTTTCGTGATATCCTGCAGAAGGTCATACATTACATCCAGAATGATCCTTTTAAGCTCTTCAACATGACGAGTCTTATGTTTCGAATTATCCATAGTCTATCCTCTGAATATGCCGGTTGAGCAGCATTCGGTATGTTGAGCAATCCTTCGAATTTTGCTGGTTACAGCATTTCCCTCGTAGCTTGCACGGTATGCATACTGCAGCCTGGTTTATTTTAGCGCAGTTTGCTTTCATATGGTCTTCTTCTCCACAGTGTCCACATGTTGATTTCTCTTGTCTGCAAAATTTTGCTACATGGCCAAGGTCCTGACATCGAGCACAACGTGCAATTGTCAAGAAATCCTTTGGTGTTGTGGCAGTGTAGGAGAGATACAAGTACCTTTTTTGTAGTATCTGTCTCCTCAGAGTCGGATCTACCTCAACTACATGGTTGACTGTTGCCTTCTCCTTTGGTCCGGTTTTGAATCTTGGTAGGAATTTTGTTTTAAATTGCTCTAGGTTCATTTCCTCATAAAAGTTTTGATGATATGCCAAATTTGTTATCTCTTCACTGGTTAGAGTAGTTGGAATGTCGTACAGTATTAACAGGGGTCTCTTCTTCTTTGGCAGTTCCACTTTTATTTCAGCATTGTTTTCCGTTTTTTTCTGGATCTTTTTTATGTCTTCCTCAGTGTCTGTTTCTATGATTACTGACCTAGGTGTTGTTTTAATATTTTTTATTTTAATTCTGTCCTGAATTGGGTTGATTATTTTTCTAATTTTTTCCTGCAGACTTCTTGGCTGTTCATTGGTTTTTGAGGTGATGAACACTACATGATTTTTGTTGGCTGCCACTTGTTCGATATGCTTTTCATGTGAGGGTTTTGATGCCGCCACAGCTGCCATGCTTGCGTACGTTGGCTTTAACAAACTGGAGTGTTCTTTGCTTAAGTCCAGAACTTGTTGTTGAAGCCTTGAATTCTCTTTTCGCAGTTCGTTTATTTGACCATCCTGTTTCGCTATTATTAAGGCACATTCCAGAAATTTATCTTTCACTTGCTGGAGACGTGAAGCTGATATTTTTGCTTCTTTGGGCAAGACTTCGTTGAGAAATGTATTAATTTCCGTTATGCGGGAATTAGCGTCTATGTTCGGAAGGTTGGATCCTCTTTTAGGGGTCTCATTGACTGATTGTCTCACTTCAGGAGTTTTTGTCACTTCCCGCAACTCCCTTCGTTCGGGAGGGGGCGATCGTTCTACCGGCATGTTCACCGGTTCACAGTCACTACCTACTAAAAACACTACATTATAAACATAAAGAAAACATCACTAGCCACCACTGAATTACTGCATGTTATCTGGCACACGCGCGCGTTCAATGACACAGTAATCTTACGCTAGACGCGAATTCAGCAGATTCCCTCGCACCGGCAGAGCACAAGAAAACACGTCCGATCGCTTTGATTGCTAAAACAATCAAAGGTCCAATAGTTCAGACAAGTTCGTTAATGAGCAAAATTGGCGCAAGAGGATGGTCGGGGGAGGGGGTTGAAATTTTTAAACATTTATATCTCGGCCCATATGAAGTATAGAGGGAAACTTTGAGTGAATAAATTAGAGTACTCCTTATGGAGTTCACAGTGACACCAACGATTCGGGGGTTTTGGGGGTACGAGTTGGGGTCGGGGTATGGGGATGGAAATTCGAAATTTTGGAAACTGCGTCTTGTGGGGTATCGTTGAAAAGCTCTTGCAGTTATTATTGCGGGTTTGTCATGCCAAGGCTAAAGAAGAAGAGTGTTACGCAGCGACAGTAAATTAAACCAAAAGCACTTCGAAATCTACCTCAGGCTGTAGGCTTGCCTAAAGGGATTTTTGTTATTGTTATTAATGATTTTATGAAGTTTTCTCGAAAATGTTTGAAAATTTTTCCCATGCCGGACTAGTAAATTTGTTCATTGGTAACTTAAACTCTCCACATTTTAGTTTCTCCTCGGCTTCCTTCAGGGTAAAATTTTCTAAACACATCTGAAGTTCCTCAACTACGTAACTGCACGACTTACCAGTGCACTGCTATACCCAGTTTCATATTCTTTCCACCAGGCCTTGCAGTTTCCTTAGGCCCTGTGAAACCCACCAAGTTATGAAGAGCTTGTGACTCATAGCGACAGTATTTCTTATCATCGTCGTAATCTGACTTGCTTTCTTGTCAAGCAAGTTAAAAGCTGCGGCTGGTTGCAGAATTTCAAAGGGGCAAGCAAGCTAAAATCAGAATATGTACACCTCTATTGAATATGTCATTATGAGTGAAATCGCGTAAGGTCATCACCTAACGGAGTTCGTCTCAATTAAACAGAGAAAGAAATAGAAGGTTAAATCAACATTGCAGTCTTAGATATTGGATAACCTTACCTGACAAAATGCAAAGCTAGGAAAAGGGTCTGAGGATAGGTTTCCTTAACACTGAAAGATTGTGGTGTAGTCTTAAACATAGGGAAATTCACATTATTGTAAGGAGCTTTGAAATACTAGCTTTGGCTGAGACCATGGCCGTCCGGAAGGGGGGGCAGGGTAGGGCCGTTGCCCTCCCCTGGAAATTTTATTTACACATAAATCTCTAAACTAAATAACTATAAGCAACAAATGTGAAATGAGGCTTAAGTTTCCACATACTGCAGTTTGGACAAAAATGAGTTGTAACTTAGATTTGAGCATATAGGAGTAATCACTTCCATTACATTTGAAATCATTCCTAGTTAAACTTTTTTTGTAATGAAGGTAAGGCAATGGAAGTATCGCATTTTATATGAAAAGTACCTGTGAAATTGTAGAATTTTTCTTTGTATCCGTAGTAGTTAGTACAGCTACAGTCAAACAATTATGTGGACTGTAATATTATTATTAATAATACTAATAGTAGTAATAATAACAATAATAATAATAAGCAAGTGGCTGTAATAGTAGCATAGTGATGGTGGTGCCGGCGGTAATTTGTTCATTCGCCCCCCCTTGACAAAATTTCTGCGGACGTCCATGGCTGAGACGTGGCTTAAAGGTGACGAAGTAATCAATATTCCCAAAACTGCATTTCCAAAAATAAAGTAAAAATGAATAAGTTTGGAAGATGTCCTGAAGGCATCTTCTTATTACAATAGCGAACCAAGGGACACTATAGTGGAAGTAGACAGAAAGAACGAACATAGGATATGGATAGGCGTGAAGAGTAATAAAAAAGATATAATATTAGTAATAGGGGTAACTTACCATCACCCCAAGATATCTCAATTGAACTGTAATTTCTATTAATGCCTGGGTGATGAAGTAGATGATATTAGGTCTAAGTACAAAGTAAATTACTTAATCTTGGCGGATTATTTTAACAGTAGAATTGGAAAGAGGAATGTACGAGTATGTCCACTTGGTACAGAAGTTTTGAATAATCATATTAATATCGGCATAAACCGCGATTTTCCAACCAGGAACAGTCGCTATCCAGTGCCCAACGCCGAAGGCTTCAAGCTGCTAAATTTCTGTAATCAGAACGGGTTTTAAATATTCAATGGCTGTTACGGAGATGATACTGAGGGCAATTTCACTTTTGATAATGAGCAGGGAGCAACTGTAGTAGATTATATGTTAGTATCTCTTAACTTGGGTGCGTTTATCTCAAGTTTTGAACTATCGGAAGTGGTTCACAGCTCCCACATGTTTTCATCCATAGAGAATGAAATTAAGATTAACGGTAACCATCCTCCAACCTTCTACAAGTCTGTCAAGGAAAATAGCTCAGGAACTACTATTTCTGTGACAACTTTTACAATATGATAGGCCTAAACAATCAATGTGCAGTGTTGTTAGAATTAGGAGTTCAGTGTTCCATAAATGAAGCAATATTAATAGGGCCTTTGAATTATTTCACAGAGTTTTCGAAAAAGTGGGGGAAAGGAAAGTAACAAAATATACACACCTCATGCATATCAATTCATGGTTTTATATGCAATGCACTAACACGAGAAAGCAATAATTGCTTAATAATTAAGAATAACCTACAAAAAATTGCGAAAGGTAAGTGATGATAGCAATGACAACTATGTAAAGAATAATTATATCAAATTAAAAAATCAATATAAGAAACTAACAACAGACTAGAAAGAAAACTTTTACAAAAGTAAAAGTGAGAAAATAAACTATTGGTTAGAAAACAACAACACTACCAACATTTGGAAATACCTGAAAATATTAAAACGTAACACTAACAGGAACTTATGGCCGGATGAAGGAACGTGGATCAATCATTTTTATGAATTATTTAAACAAAATCATTCAAGTAGATACCTTACAATTGATGAATTTCCTTGCGTGAATTACATAAATAGGCTAGATAACGTGATTTCTAAAGATGAAATTATTAAGGTAACTTAAAAATTCAGGAATAACAAAGCGCCCAGGTTGGACGGAATCTAGGTACAAATTATAGAAGATGATGTGCGAGAATCAGAAATGGCTCGAGATAATAACTAGATTGTTCAATAAGATCAAATTAACCAACCAAATTCCGAGATGTGGAAAAAAGCTATAGTTGTTCCTATATATAATAACAGGAGTTAAATAAAAAATCCGAACAACTTTAGGGGCATACGTCTATTAAAAACCTTATCTAAAGTCTATACAGGAATCTTAGCAAACAGGTTAACAGACTGGTTGGAAGTATACAATCCAATTTCTCCATGGGAAGAAGGATTTAGAAGGGGCAAGCGCACAACAGGCAATATTTTCATTTTGAATACTGTAATAGACAAATACTTTAGCAGGAAAATATAAAAAAAATTACTGGTGTTTTATTGATCTGGAAAAAGCTTTCGACACTGTGAACAGGAACCAATTATTTTTTACGTTAAGAAAAATAGTGTTAAGCAATTAATATAAAAGGGATTTACGACAACATAGAATTTTGTATAAGAACTAATATAAATTATGGTACCATTAGAGTGATCAAACAAGAGACAGGAGTAAGGCAAGGTTGCAACCTCAGCCCACAATTATTCAGCATATTTATTAAATATATTTTTTATGAAGTTGTATTAGTTAACCAGCACTAACCGGCTATTATGAATACACAAATTCCGGGCCTAATGATTGCCGGACCTGGCACTTTTAGCAATCACCTCGATAGAGCTACAGAAAAGTATTGACTCAGTTAGCAATTTTTGTGGGCCATGGAGTCTAAAAATTAATATCCAGAAAAATATTCAGGTATGCAAGAACGGTAATAAACTCAGCAAAAAGGAAATATGGAGGTTAGATGACGAAGTTATAAAATGTGAATAATACTAAATACCTGAGGCTAACCTTCAATAATAAAGAATCTTGGGATTCACACACAAAAGGAGCATGGAATGGTGGAGAGAAGCCTTGGGAGCGACAAATAATTTCCTAAACAAAATACCTGAATTAACATTTAAAATGCTAAATAGGATTTACAAAGTTTTAGTGGATTCCAACTGTTTTCTCTGCAATATATCATTCCACCAGAGCTCCATTCATCATACATTACCATTGGCTGCAATAAATGAATTTTAAAAATCCTCTATGGAATTGAGGCAATCCTGGAAATATCTAGACATGGTAAGGTCCAGGTTCTGCAAACAGGTGCTGGGCATTCCCGGATTCACATTAAATGAGGCGACGATATATGAACTAGGTTACGACAGAAGCATGGGTACTATCTTAGGTAAAATCTTAAAGTCTTCTTAGATACATTTATGAGAAAGGTAACAATGATATAGTCAAAATATGTTCCAGTTTCTGTTAAAGGAGAATAGTAATAGGAACACAGTGCACGATATTACGAAAATACTGGATCAGATAGGACTAAAATGGATTTGAAACTCAGTACTGAACCAGGGAAAAAAAACATAATAACGCTCACCAAGATCGTTCGCAGAAGATGCAACGATATTCAGAGGCAAAACCTCGTAGCTATAATGAGGGGAAGAAAGATCCCTAGTTTTAGATATTAAACTGAAAGAAATGTGGGGAAAAATTTACGTTTCAGGTTGCTCCAAGGGACAAAGAACGGGGTTGGCATGGTGGCGTGTTTGGGGTTTGTGAACTCAGGGACATAAGAAGGAATTTTGAGAAAGGACGATATCTTTTATGTCTAAATAGACAAGACGCTGAACACGTAATTTTAAATTGTCAGAAAACTAAAACGATCAGACAACAGATATTTAATTTAAAAATTCCTAGAAAGCATTGTAAAAATAGCATATAAGAAATTATCGACGGCAAAGAATATGAAAACTTTGAAGGAAATGGGAAACTTTTTATACATTGTTAAAAGAAAATGGGGAAAAACTAATAAAAGAATTAGCTGAATAAGTGTGTTTTTCGATATGCTTACACAAGTAAGGCACATACAGCAAGACACTGGAGCCATAATTTGTAAGTTCCTAGATATCAAGACCTATACATTAATATCAGTGTGTAATATTCAGAAAACCATATGGTGGAAACCTTTGTAACACAAAGGGTGTAAAAATGTGTGACACAAGAATATATTACACATTAAACATTACTTATGAAGCTCTGCATTCCCTATCTGTTGTGTAAAAACCCGAAGACTGCTCCCCGGGGCAACTCATCACACATACGACTCTGTTTCTTGTTTTTTTGCACAGTTGGTAGGCATGTAATTAAAGCTTCATTCATCCTTCTATACTTTCAATAGTGACTTCTCTTTACATCAGTCAAAGAATGAGTGAATTTCGTTAAGTGTGTGATCTGCTACGAGACTATTGGGGTGACCATAAATCCCGGTGAGCAATAGTGTATGTTAAATGTCTGCCATTAATTCTGTCAGTGATGAACGCCTTGAAGCTTTCATTCTTGATGTGTTAGACGAAGATGTGCCTAATTAATATGGCAATGACAATAGTGAACGTATTAAAGGTCTTCTCCGTCACTGAAGGCAGGAATAAAATATTTCAAGATTTTGGAAGCTTCTTGCTTAAGAACATGATACCATAACTGTCAAAATATTAATTGAAGCAAAGTGAAATCATGCACTATGTATTGCACACTAAGTTTACAATTTCAGATCATATTATAACCGCTCAGTATTATAAACACATGAAGTATCCAAATATCATAGGACATTAAACTTCCCTGATGAGAGGAGGCAAGTACTCGTATTTAAAAGTATAATGGGTGAGCAGGTGAGCAGTAATGATATCCGGAAAAGGGTGAGCAGTCTAGGGCTAAAGATAGAGATCATGAAAATTTTACATTTCTCGACGTACGCACTTTGAAGGATGGGACTGTTTTATAATATTTCCTCAATGCTGTTGTCATGGATCTTAAGTGAACAATCCCATATCTAATGAAATTGCAGTACTCTTATGGATCCAAAAGGTAACATGAGCGGTAAGTAATACAACTGAAAATACGAGTGGTATATATATATACGGTATATTTATATACAAGATAGCCTCCAATATTATTGCCCAGGACCAAGCTGATCATAATTGTTAAATAGAAACGTCTGGACTACAACACTCTTCACGTTTTCACACCTTCTGACAAGTAAGCCAGGAACGTCTTCTCATTCAGATCAATTTTCTGGTCTTCAACTCGCTTCATCTTACCTTGACTTCAATTTTCCCGGTATTAGTGTAGCACAACCTACTTTCCATGCCTCCTCTATGTCATCAGGACAATTGTTTCTATCATAAATAATTAGTCTAGATTAATATCAAAACTAGCAGAAAATTAAAACTTTATACAGAAAGGGAAAACACAATGATGAAATTGTTTTCAAGACCTACAAAGTTTTTTTCCAAATTGAATATCACCCAATAGCCTACTTATATACTTACTCAATGGCAATAGATAATTCCTAAGCAAGCTAAAGGAATATTATCTATATTTGGAACCTGTAGGTTCATTGCCGCACTTACCTGAGCCGCCTATATTCTGTGCTAACTCCATCCAACCATGCATCTAAAATCCTACTTCTCTTAAATCTATCCTAATATTGTCCTTCCACTACGTCTGAGTCTTCCAAGTGGTCTTTTCTTTCGAGTCTCCCAGTCAATATATTTTAGACATGTCTTTCCTCCCCAATGTCCAGTCCATTTCATCCTCCATGATATAATTACCCTTACTATATCCGGTGACGAGTACGGGTTATGAAGCTCGTCGTTATAAACTTTTTCCAGTCCTCATTTTTATCTCTCTAATGCCCAAATATTTTCCTAAGCACCCTGTTCTCGAATACTCTCAGAATATGTTCTTTCCGAAGAGTAAGCGACCATGTCTCACATCCACATAATGCAACCGGCAGGATAATTGTCTTATAAATTTTTATTTTTAGATTTCTTGACAGAAGACGAGAAGATAAGAATTTCTGAACTGCACTTCCTGATTTGAGTCTACATTTAACTTCTGCTTTAAAATTATTTGTGTCTGTTGTTATTGCTCACAGATATTTAAATTTCTCCACTTGTTCGAACGATTTACCGGCTATTCTAATATTTTGTAGCGCATTATTTTGACGTTTCATGATCATATACCTAGTTTTTTCCTGTATTAATTTCAAATCCAACTTTCCTGCAGGCATCGCAAAGATTTTCTGCATTTCTCTCGATTGTGTTTATGACATCGCCCAACAAGTAAATGCCATCTGCAAGAACTAAAATTGCTATTTAATTCTAGGCCTGCATTATTAAAAACATAAAAACATTTAAAGTTAGACATATTAAGTTGAATTGATATGAGAAATAACGAAAACTCTTAAACACACTTGATAAATAGCAGAACTCCTCTGGCGAAGTACGAAGTACGTAAGTTACTATATAAAACATAAAAAATTCTGACAGTACAGGTTGTGAAGAAAGTTTCATTTACAATTAAACAGTGCCCTGCAAATATAATTACCATACTCATGTCACTTATCGATAAATCCTTTTCAACTGCCGTTTTTCCCTCTATTTTCAAAACCACAATGGTGAAGCCTCTTTTCCAATCCGGAGATCTCACTAACCCTGAAAACTAACGCCCCAAAGCTTTACCTTCTATCTTCTCCAAATTCCTTGAGAAGTTGATGCATGATACAATCTTTTGATTCTTTCTGTGCCAAGTTTTTATATCAGCACAGCAGAGGTGTACACATACACGCAATTATACAAACATCCATACGTCCTTACAAACATCCCGGGATATCCGCAGAAGATTCCCGAACATGTAGAGGCGTTTAATGTTGAAGGCATAGTATGTAGAAAAATTAACAATTGAAATTTACTATTGAAGCTGATTAACTGATTAACTGAGAAAATTACTCTAAATCAAACCAAGGCAATTTCAAGATAAGGTAAAGCTTAAACAGTCAAACCTTCGGTCGGCTCCCAGCCATGGAAATTTCTACACATGTCCGAAAACAAGCGACAATTGAAATATATTCAAAGCTTACCTTACCCGCACGTGCTAAAGAAACAATACCAAAGCCATTAAACCACCAGATCGCCACTACAAGTCGGAGATCTTCCCCGGACGCTGTCCATTCACGCAATCATATACCGAGAATTCGTAAGACAAGACGAAAGCTCGGGATAATCTCCACCAAGTCGTATCAGTCTTCCAATTAGCTGTGACGCGAATGCTCGTTCAAAGCCTCGCTCCGAGGTTCAAGAAAAATCTATTCCTTCCCCTCGAGACAGCTGAGTGAATGGAATATTCCAAATTACGTTCCTATACGTACCTATACGCATAATTACCTAGTAGCAACCCCTTATAATCGCTCCCTTCAGAACCATACCAGACACGTATTTTAACTAATATTGGGATCGCCTAGTACTAAGTTCATTAATGATTCCAACAACAGGTATGTTTTGTGCCGCTTGTTGCCGGCACTGTGTTTTCTTAATTATATTATCTTTCATTCACATTTGTTCATTCAGAGTTCAGACACGGAAGGAGACGGACGGGTGGCAGTGCTGAGTGAGGCAAACAGTGTAAACAGTGCAAGCAGTGAATAGTGTTAATAAGCTGAGCAAGAAGGTTAAAGCAGAATGGGAATTGAAATACAAGTATACAGAGCAAGAATAGGCCTATTTTCGGGCAGCGGGAGCAAAACAGGGGGTCAGAAGAAGTCAACGGGGGAAAATGGAAAGATGACATGGCACATCGTCCTGATCCTGGCCTTCCTGCTCGTAATAGGGGGGGTGGAAACTAATCCAGGACCTAACACGACGGAATCAGACACCGCACAAGGAAATATGGAGGAGATGAATATACTACTGGAAATGGTACAGAACATGTCAACAAAACTAGATAAATCACAGAAAGACTGGAGCGGACTAAGAACTGAGGTCAACCAGGTCAAAAAAGAAGTGGAAAAACAAAAAAAGGAATACAAAATCAGAGCAGTAGAGATGACGAAACCAGGAGAAAGAACATTATTATTTTCGGAATGGAAGAAATTCCATATGAGAAGAAATGGGACACATGCCACAGGGTGCTAGAGCTCTTCACAGCGGTACTCCACGTGAATCTATCGGATCTGCACATAGACACAGTTCAGTGGATTGGTGACCACAGAAGAGGGAGACCGCTCATGGTGAGATTTGCAAGCCAGATGACTAAGGAGATAGTTATGGAACGAACAAAGCTCCTCAGAGGGTACAACATAAGAATAACCCATGATTACGATTTTGATACACGTATGAAGAGAAGAGAATAAATGGTACATCTGGCAGAAGCAAGGAGCAGAGGGCAATTCGCAGTACTTAAACATGACAAGATCAAAATCAATGGTAAAACATACGGGGTGGAGCATTTTAAAAAGAAAGACAGAAGAGACGATAACAACGAAGGTACAACAAGAGAAGAGACATATGGCTCCAAAAAAATCCAAGAGGTGATAACATGATTGAGCACCAGCCGATAGGGAGCCAGAGGGTAGCGTCAGCAAGTGCACAGGGAGGAGATAAACGACCTGACAGTCAACAGACAGGTACAACGGAGCGGAGATATGACACGGCAGCAAGTTACGTCAGCCCCAAGCGCGTGTGGAGGACGGCTTCCAAAGCGCTGACGCAACTTGAGGCTACAACCGACTCAGCAGGTGAAAAAACTCAACAGGTGGAGTCAAGGATAGAAGATTTGCCGAACATCGCCCCCGCACATGAAGGTAATAGTATACCAGTTTTGGTGGATGACCTAGAAACCTATTCTTCCCCCCATGGTAGTGTGTTACAAGTGAATAGGAGTGTGGACCAAAGCCTGTATAATTTAAGGAACTGGGTGACGAAAAAGGCATGGGATAGAATATGTAAACATAACATAAATTTATATATAGGATTTTTCAACATAGAGGGTCTGATAAAAGCTATTGCTGACAAGGAAATATATAACTTGCTAAAGGGGATACACATTTTAGGAATCGCGGAAACATGGTTAAAGAAAGAGGATAAAATTAGTTTAAAGGGGTATACATGCATAAGCAAAAGTAGAGTTAAAAAGAGCAAATGCGGAAGAACACCAGGGGGGCTGGCGTTTTTAATAGATAACGAGATAATTATGAAGGTGAAAATGGTAGAGACAAAAAACGAAGAAAGTTTATGGATTCAATGGTCAGAGGAAGAGTGTAATACAAATTTACTTATGGGAGTAGTATATCATCATCCACGTGATTCTAAATTTTATAATCCGAAATTTTTCGAAGAGTTGGAAGAAGACATAGAAATGCTATCAAATAAATTTGTGTAACATGAAATATGTATCCTCGGGGATTTTAATGCTAGAATTGGAAATAGAGACGCACAAGAATTAAATATAGGTGAACCTGGGTTTTTTTAAGGGAACTTAGGAGAAGTAAGAGTGAGAAACAGTAAAGATATGAAAATCAATAAAGAAGGGGAGAAGCTGATTGAATTGTGTGAAGGGAACAGTTTAACAATATTGAATGGGAACTTCGCAGGAGACATTGAAGGAAATTTTACATATGTGAGCAAATTAGGCGCGAGTGTAATCGATTATGCTTTAATGTCACAGCATGTAGTCGAGTATACCGTAGATTTCTCCATAGAGGAAACAGGGACAAGTAATCACTTAATGTTAAAGGTATATATCTCCTTCCCCAGAGAAAACACTAGGCGGAAGGTAAAAGCAAATTGGGATGGAAGGAACAAAGATAACCAGCACCAATACAAGATAATATGGTTAGAAGAAGAAATGGAAGCCTTTCACAACAAATTAAGGGGAAAAGAATCAGAGATTTTAGAAGTAGGAATAAATAAGTGCATAGAAGAAGGTAAGAACGAAGAGGCAGTTAAGCTGATTTACCAGGTATTGAATAGGGTGGGGCACAAGGTGAAAAGTAAAAGCTATAAGGGGAAAAACGTTAACAACTTTTATGATAATGAATGTTTAAGGAAAAGAAATAGTCTAAGGAAGGAATATAAAAGGTGGATAAATAATGATAAGGAAGAAAACAGGGCCAAGTTCGTAGAGATAAGAAGGGAATACAATGAGTTAATTAAGCAGAAAAAATTAAATTTCAACAGGGCTGAGAGCGAAAAAATAAACAAATGGCTAAGAAACAACAATACACAGAAGATTTTGAATTATGTAAGTAATATACACAAAGTAGAATCAGTCAGAAACATGCCTACCGAACAGGATTGGAAAAAAACATTTCGACCAAATGTTTAACAGGGAGAGTGGGGTTATACATAGGAATTGGGTTACCACAGAGCTAATAATAAAAGATGAAATATTAGATAAAGATATCAGTGAGGGGGAACTCAGGACAGTTATTTTAAAACTGAAACCCAATAAGGCTCCGGGATTGGATGGGATACAGCCGAAAATCTGGAAGGAAGTGACAAAGAATGCAAGGTGGATGAATATACTGGTTAAACTGTTCAACAGGATAAAGACTTCCAACGAAATACCGAACATTTGGAAAAAGGCTTTGGTCGTACCGATATACAAGAAAAAGGGGAACAGCGCGAATCCGAATTCCTACCGAGGAATTAGCTTACATCCGGCAATTTACAAATTGTACGTGAGCATACTAACCAATAGACTAGTAGCAGGGGAGGGAGAGCATAACACTTTATCAAAATGGCAAAATGGTTTTAGAAAGGGGAGAAGGACATACGATAATATATTTATATTTTCCACACTGAAGGAAAAATACCTACAAAATAAAAGGGCTAAGCTATACTGGTGCTTTATAGACTTAGAAAAGGCCTTCGACACAGTAAATAGAAATATGCTATGGAAAAAATTAAAGATGAAGGGGGTCAGCAAAGCTTTTATCAGTAATCTAAGATGCTTATACGATAATATAGAATTCTGTATAAAGTTGGACAATTTAAATAACATATCGGAAACTATTAGTCAAGGGAGAGGTCTTAGGCAAGGTTGCGCCATGAGCCCTCAACTATTTTTGGTATACATAGATGATATATTACAAAGTTGCTCGAGTTCAGATCAACATTCACCAACAGTTAAAAATGAGGAGATTCCTGGCCTAATCTTCGTGGATGACCTCTGCCTAATATCATTAACACAGATAGGGTTGCAAAGGAAATTGGATAAGGTGCATCAATTCTGCAAGGATTGGGATCTTAAAATAAATACTAAGAAAACCCAAGTAATGGTAGGAAATAAAGGTCTAATTAGAAGCAGAAAAGAGAGATGGATGCTAGATGGGGCACAGCTGGAACCGGTAAGCAAGGTAAAATACCTAGGCCTAGAAATTAACCACAAAGGAACATGGGAACCCCAGAGGAAGGCAAGTTGGATTGCAGGAAAACTAGCTATAAATAAAATAAGGACAATTAAAACGGAACTGCCGAACATTGAATACAAATTATTATTCAACATATATAGATCAATAGTAGAAGCTAAGGTCTTATACGGAATTGAAATATGGGGAGACAAAGATGCATGGTTAACATTTGACAAAATAAGGGCGCGATTTGCCAAAGTAGTGCTCAACCTACCGCAATCGGCCTCTAATGAGGCAGCTAGATGCGAATTAGGTTTGGACAGCATGAAAGGAGTGGTTATGAGTAGGATTATGAAATATTACGATTATATATGGAACAAAGAAGAGGGTAACTTACTCAAACTATGCCTTATGGAACAAATTGAAATGGGGAACAAATACCTAAATTCAGGGAAAGCAAGAAAGGGCAGAATTGAGGACATAAAGTCCCAGCTTGAGAAATTAGGAATTGGCATGTTTTGGGGAAAAATGCTAAGCCGGGAGCTAGATATTAAAACAATTAACAACATTATACTGCAGCAAGCTAGGGACAGCAGAAGACAAGAATGCTTAGGGATAATGAAAGAGAAAATTTCGTTAGTTTTTTACGTGCAAGTGAAAACGGAATGGGTACAAGAAAATTATGTAAGTAGTTGCTCTCAAAACGAGATTACGGGCTGGGCATGGTTCAGGTTAGGCATATGGAAATTACGGTATAGTAGGAGGAACTTTGAGAAGGGTAAGTGCCCACTGTGTAAAGGGAATGAAAATCCCCAACATATAATGCTAGAATGTATAGCAATTGAGAGATGGAGACAAAAGTACTTAGAGAAAGAGTTGAGGGAACTGCATCCAAATGTACTTTACAACAGAGTAATAAACAATAATAAGAATATAGATGTAAGAAAGTTGGGGAAACTATTATACAATATCAAAAATAACTGGGAACGGGCGATTGAAAGAGAGACGGTAGAAGAAGAACCAGGCCAAGAGTAACACCTTGTAAGCTTCCGGGAGGGTAGGTGCATAATGCTAGAAGTATGCTAAATTTAAAAAAAAAAAGTGGAATACATATGAAAGGAAAATTACTTAAGAACAAGTATATAGAAAAAAGGTATTACACATGAGCGATGCCAGAAGATAAACATAAACGTTGTACAGATTGCAGCCTGACTCAGCACGTCCCTCAAGAATGCACTGAATCAGCAGAGGTGGAGAAACGTGACGACAGCACGCAACAGAGTTCAAGCAGCGATTCGGAGGAATCAAATGACCTAAGTTCACAGAACACCGATGTCAGCAACAGATTTACTGAAAACAGGATTCCAGAACGGATAGCGAAAATTCGGAAAGGGAGAAAAGAAATATTAAAAGAATCTAGAATTGTTGAATTAACTAAAAAATTTCAATGTGAAAGATACGCGTTTTTTAGATTAACCGATAATAAGATACTTGAATTTATTAGAAAATATTTAGCCGCGTTTTATGTTGGAAATTTTATACATATTCATGGGATGTCAAAGGCGTTCTGTGAACTTTGGCTAAAGAATGAAGGTCTGCCAACACGAGATAGCCTATTTGAATTATACGTGTGGTTTGGTAAAGAAAGAGGGATGGATAGGGATATAATATTAGATGACTTAAGAACATTGGGGTATTATTTCCAAAATATTAGAGAAGAAAGACTCCACAAGGAAAGAGTAAGAAGAAACTACAAG
The DNA here is from genome assembly GCA_964059195.1 of Ectobius pallidus. NCBI lineage: Eukaryota > Metazoa > Arthropoda > Insecta > Blattodea > Ectobiidae > Ectobius > Ectobius pallidus. The sequence continues at coordinate 49,172,327 of CAXKWD010000008.1, forward strand.
TTATGAAATGTTAATGTTAATTGTAGTGGGACACTGGAGCAATACTTTGTAAGCAAAGGTGGCCCATTTATTGATATATATGTTGTTTGTGAACTGCTGAATATTTAAATAAATGATATGCATATAATGACATTCACATTTGTTCTACTTACGTAATATTGCGTTTCTTCTAAATTATGTTGCTGTTTATATCTTGTTACTTCTTGTTGTGTTACGTACACATTTTGCCATCTTTTGTTTGCGCAAGTCTCCTTCCGTTTGTTTCCGGGTGTGTTCTTTATTTAGCCCTTCTGGCTTCCTGCTTTGTTTTTCTTTTCTCTTTGCCCGCAAAACGCTCTCTTTATGCAGTAGCTGGAACTAACTGAGGGGGCGTTTCCCGGGAGGAGTGTTCTGGTTCCGATCGCGGAATATTAGGGAGTTGACTACCGATCTCCGTGCGAGCAAGTGCTCTCCTCTCTTCATGCAAGTGACTTGGTTGGGATCGCCGTCTTGCATCGTGGAGGCTTCTGTCTACCTTGGAGCTGGAGGGCTTGCCTATGAGGTTTCGTGGATGCCTTTGCGATCAGTAACTTTCATCATGTAACTTGGTTTCACCTTCTATACAATTAATTTTGCAGGTATGTTTTTTCAATTGTTTTTGTCGCTGGTGGGCTTTTGTTTATTTAACTTAGCTTTCGTTTTGTTCTACCCACCAGCTTTTCTTAATTTCGGTTGCCTTTTCTTGCGTTATGTTCTATTCACGGAGGGATGCTTGCCAAACCTAACTGACTTAGTTATTCAGCTTAGTTATTTTTGTTGAGCCATTATATTGCTGGTTTTCTTTGCATTCCTGCTTCACAGGATGTTTTCAAGATTTACTTGCTGTACACATTGTTTGTAGAGTCACCCCTTTCATTGGGACCTTATTGAGATTGGAATAAATTGGCATTATTGAACTTCTAATTTTTATATTTGCTGTGGAAACCCCTAATTCCTGTAAACTTGATGTTACCAGTGGGGAATATTAGTTGGATATTGTACGGCCTTGGGTGTATAGCCCTTGTAGCACGTTACATACTGGCAGCAGAGCGCACTCGGTCGCTTTTTCGCTCCTTTTATGGGGTGTTTCTTTTGAAATTTGCGTGGGGTTTTCACATAGTTTTCTGGAGTTTTTCACATAGTTTATTCTTGGGAAAGTTTCAATATTCTGGCATCATGGACGACCGTGCTATATCTCAAGACGCTCTGCGTAAGCATGAACTGAGGTTTGCTGCGGTTTCGTGGAAGATGTGGATTCGGATCTGTCAGCATTACTGGCCAAATGTAAAGAGATTAAACTCTTAGACAAACCTGTTGTTGCTGCGTATTTCAGTGATGATGTTAATAATGAGAATGGTAGGATAGAAGCTGCCCTTCAGGAATTTAAGGAGACCGTGATTGAATTTCAAGCTACTGGACTAATCGACAAACAGTTTCGTAGGTTACGTCACAGAATCGTTCTTTGGAAAAATCGTAATGCAGTTATTGCTCAGCTCACCGAATGTAATGATATTCTTCTAGCCCAACAGAGTAGGGATAAGAAATTTTCCGAATTAATTGAAAATCTGAAATTTCTGAAAACTAGCTTAGCTGATACTAATTCTAGTAGAGATAAATCTGTTAGCTTGCCTGGGCCGTCTGGGGATTTTTCCCAAACGAGTATTTTGGATATGCCTAATAGCGTGACAGCAGAAGGGCTTGGTACACAGCCCGTTCAACCGACTGTAGTATTGCAGCCTGCATCCTCTAATGGCATTCAACAACCATTGGGTGGTCTTGGAAGTTTCAAGTTTCGCATGCTTGAGCTTTCGAACCCGGTTGAACTTCTGTTGCAGGAGTTTCCATATTTTGAAATCTGTGATTCTCAGCAAGCCTTTCACTTTCTTAAATGTCTTGTGACCTTTTGTAATCAAGTGAGGAATTTCCAAATTAGTGACTTTCAGGTTTTGCAAATATAGTTCTCTCACACTAAAGGAAAATTAGCCAGGTTAATTACGGAAGCCATTAGTTCCAGATCAAACATTATTTCTTTTGAAGAAACTGTCGTTAAAAAATTTATCCCCACTAGATTGTTTCATTCTCTATTATCTGAGCTTTACTATAGAACTCAGACTCTTTCTGAGAGATTTTTGCAATTTGCTGAGACCAATGAGCTGGTTAAGGGGGCCTTGTTAGTTCCCCAGTCTGAAGCCGAGGCTGTGCGTATGGTTGGAATAGGTGCTCGGTTGCCAGAAGTTCGTAGTCTATTTTTGGGATTATTTCCGCCCACTACGTGGCGTCAGCTGCGTGACTTGGGTCCTAACCTAAATGATGCGGCGGCAGCCCACCAACAAGAGACTAGTGGCTCAGTGCTAAATTCTGGCGGCAGTGCTAGGGGTGTCCCTAATGGTTCTGGATTTAGCCGACCTTCTCCTAACCTGCCAAATCGTGGGGTTAGGCCACCTTTACAATGCTCTTGGTATGGTAAAGTGGGGCATTCCATCGATAGATGTTGGGCTAAATTAGGACGTAGACCCTTCAATAATCGAAATGGATCTTCCAGTCAGCAAGGGGGACCGAATCGGAACCCATGACTAGCTGTGAAATCTGCTAATAACCATTCAGAGACGGAAAATTTCCCTATAGTAGCAAAACTAGAGAGTAAGCTTCCCTTACTCCAAATCTCTTTAAATTCTCATTACTGCCAGGCTTTACTGGACTCTGGAAGTAGCTTTTGTCTGGTTAACTATGATTTTGCTTATGCCAACGGATTTCATATTGACTCTGGCACTCAGGTTTGTTGTAGTGTGGATCAAAGTCCAGTGGTCACTTATGGGAGGACCACCCTCAGAGTCAAAATAGTTAAATTTACCTGGAATTTCCAATTTTTTAGGTGAAAAATTTGCCGGTCATTGCTGTCCTAGGGGAAGATTTTTTGGCCAAAACCCAGAGTATTCTTGATTTGGGCCAGAGGAATTAACGCTACAGGTTTAGCCCGGAAACAGTAGCGCCTTTCCTTCTTGGCTTTCGCAATGTCGACTACAAGGTCATTGGGGCCAAGATTGACCCTCTATTTCAAGAAGGACTTCCTGAGGGTCTGCAATTGTCTCATCTTTCTTCGGAAAGTGCTGACGATATTTGTCGTCTGATCAGGAGTTTCCCGGACGTCCTGACTAACGAACTTGGTCTCACTAACCTCATAGAATATGATATAGTGCTTAACGACGATAAACCGGTCAGGTTACCGCCGTACCGTTTATCTCCTCCGAGGATGCAAGCCTTAAAGACCAAAATACAATCCTTATTGGATAAAGGTATAATAAGACATTCTAAATCTGCTTATTCCAGCCCAATCTTTCTAGTCCCTAAAGGAAGTGACGATTTTCGCCCGGTGGTTGATTACAGGGTTTTGAATAGCAAAATCGCTATAGAATCGGTTCCATTGCCCGATGTGCATAACAACTTTCACTGGTTTCACAAAGCTAAGTACTTTACCAGTCTAGATCTCAATAGCGCTTACCATCAAATCCCGCTTACTGAGCGCTCTATGCAATTAACCGCCTTCGCTACTGACTGGAATTTATTTGAATATACCCGTTTGCCTTTCGGGATTTCTGTTGGCGCACAGGTGCTCACACGTCTGTGGGATAGTATTTTTCCCGACGTCAAATTTGTCTACGTATTTAACTATTTAGATGACTTATTGTTTATTCTGAGTCTTACGAGGAGCACCTGGCTCATCTTCGTGAGGTTTTTTTGAGACTCCGGAACGCTCACCTTACTGTCAACCCATCCAAAGTGAATTTTTTGGCGAAACGACTTTCGTTTCTGAGCCATTTGATCAGTCCTTCCGGCGTTACTATAGATCCAGACCGGACCCAGAAGATCAGGGATTTTCCTGTTCCCCGTAACACTAAAGCCGTTGCTCGGTTTGTGGGTATGATAAACTATTTCGCCAAGTTCATTCCCGGCTGTGCCGACTTGTGTGCGCCTTTAAATGCTCTCAGGAAAAAGAATGTTAAATTTCTCTGGCAGGACCAGCATCAGCGAGCTTTTGAAGAACTCAAAATAAGGATCGCTAATCCGCTGGTTTTGGCGATGCACAGTGGTCCAGAATTCAAATCTAGAGGGAAAAATTATTTCTCGCATATAAGTAACTTTTTTTATTTGTTTCATTGTTTTTGTTCTGTAAAGTTGATATATAAATGATATTAAACCATGAAACAAAATTATAATATAAATTTCGAAATTAAAAATATTTTATTTTTATTTTAAATGCACAAAATAGCGAAGAGTTTTCATTACATTTTACAAGAGGTAAATGCTCGTACCTATAAATTTGTATCTTCGTACTCTACGTCACCTGCATCATCACTTTCTTCTGCGTCTGCTTCATCATCATCATCACCATCATCACTATTACCGCCTTTTTCTTCTTCATCTTCTTCTTCATCAACTTTCTGCTGCTTTTCTTCTTGCTGCTCCTTACTCGACTTGCTTACTGGCACTTTTGGTTCTTGAAGTAACTCGCATACTTCTTGTGATAAGGGTCCACTATTGTTCTGTCTAAACTAGGAATAATGAGAGATTATGGGATCGGAACCGACAAGAAGCAGATTCAAGGTATCTTCCATATTATCCTTTCGTGAAAATTCAGTGGGATGTCCTTCGCAAAGTTTTCTTAAGAGCTTATGCCTTGCTTCTTGCGCTTCTTCAGAAAGCATACCAATTGGCAAGATGTTTGATTCAATATCAGTATGTTGTATAAAAAATAAAAATTATGAAAATTATTTTAAAAATGTAACCCGTGCACCATGAATTACGACTTTATGAACACGGCACGCATATAATACCACGGGTACAGACTCAGCTAGAGTTTTGTTGTGTCTGTAGCATATTTATCACATTTGTCAATACTGACTTGAAAACCACTGGAAATTACACGCAAAATTACTGAGAATCGATGAATTAGTTCTTCCTCGATCCCGGTAAAGGTAGCAGACAATTGTGGATTTCTGAAAAAGCGTCGAGCCGCATTTCGATCGCTAGAATTTCCACTTTGGCTTGTCGACTATCATACCCATTTTCTTGCGAGATTGTTTTACAATTACTTCCTTCCTTTTATTTACTTTAACATGCCATTTCTTTACATCTAATCGGTATGAATTTTGAAGCAGACATTCAAAGAATTCTTTTTAATTTTTTTCCAGCGCTTTTCAAAATTTGACCTAAAAGTAGCCATAGTTGCTCCTAATAATTTAGATAAATCGTTGGGATGCTCTTTTAATCCTAACTTATCAAATACATAATTGCATAATGAGTTTGTAGAACTTTTCTTCTGACACGGTAATTCATAAAGTTCCATACGTGTCACCACTGGCTGTGTTTGCCGGTTACCTCTCGAAATACAAACGCGATTTAAAAAAAACGGATCATTTGCGACAAATTATTCTTTTTGTATTTAAACCCAACCCTTTTCTTCACATGTTGACATATATTTAATAGTGCCATCTCTAACGTATTTTTTTAAAACCCTTCTACAATACTAAAAAATAAAAAAATTCCCTACCTAGACACATCCATATAAATATGACATCAGTAATTTCTTATGTAGTACTATTTCAATAAATATTATATAAATCGCAAGTGCATACCTTTAGATGTGGATTCCATTTGGCAGAACAACAAAATAACATTTCACAACTCACACACTGACTTCACACTTCTGACGTCGCGCAACTTGTTATAAGAATGATGCCTCTACTCCTTAGCAACCCATAACTTTGAAGAGCTGCAGTTGCATATCCTTTTACAGCAGAGTTGATAAAGGCTGAGTTTAGTGAAGAGGGGTTGTCTGGGATGAAGATCCAGCAAAAATAAAAAGTTTTACAACAAGTAAGAATTTTTAGTTTTTTCCCTCTAGATTTTAATTCTGGACCACTGTGCGATGGCTGATTTTTGTCGTCCATTCATTTTCCAGACGGACGCTTGTGGCAAGGCCCTGGCGGCTGTGCTGCTCCAGGAATTTCATGAAGGTAGACGCCCCTTTGCTTTCGCGTCTAGGGCTCTCACTGTCCATGAAAAGAACTTATCCATGTACGAATTGGAAGCCCTTGCCGTCCTGTTTGGCGTAGAGAAATATCGCATTTACCTGGAACATGTCGAATTTACCCTAGAAACTGACAATCACGCCTTGAGTTGGGTGCTTGGCAGGCCCAGGAAAACGGGTAAAACAGCTCGTTGGGCTTTGCGCATCTCTGTTTTCAAGTTCAAAGTGCATCACATACGTAGTGCCGAGAATGTTGTTGCGGATACTTTGTTCAGCATAGTAATCAGCCAGGTCATTACCCCTGATATTACTATGTCCCGGAATCCATATAAATTTTAAAGCATTCTCACGTAAAATTTCCCGAGCCGTAGCTTTAATGTACATAGCTAGTCCAGGTAGTCGGGGCGTAAACTCCGTTGAGATGATGGTGGTTAGTGCATTCATGGAGTCAGAGAAGATATAAATATATTGACCTCTACTGGCTCGCACACTTTCCATTGCTTGAGAGATGGCGAATAATTCCGCCGTATAAATACTGCTGCGTCCCGTGAGGGAGAAGCTGCGATGTTGTGCCGTTGTCTCGTAATACGCCGCACCTGTTCCAAGTCCCATCTTTATACCCGTCAGTAAACAACATGATGGAACTATTGTGTGGGAAAGAAGCAATATAATCTAAGTAGGTCTGGTGGGAATGGAGGTCCTGTTTGGAGAATGTGTTGAAGTCCAAGTCAAATGGAAGGTTAACGGTAGCGTAGTCATACTTATAAGTGGGAATGGTCCTATTCCCTGGAGCGAGCATATCCTCATAAATTGCTTGAAATTCAGCATATATCGGAGGTAGTTGTATACTATATCGATATGCAGTCCTTCCTGTTCGAAGTTCCAGCAAGTATCGTATTTTTGTGTAGAGTGGGTGGCCTTAAAAATTTTAAAAGAAATGACATCATTTTAATGGAAGTAATTCTCCCCCTGTCGTGCCAAGGTTGGATATCCAGTTCCTGAAGTACGCGCTGAGTTGAGGGCTTACCTCCCGTACCCAAGATTCTTTTCCCGATATTATATAATAGGGATCGGAGTTGTTGTCGACAACGGTAATTTGGCGGTGCGAGAATAGTAATTCCATAATCTAAAGTCGCTCGTATATAGTTGTTGTATATCATGTATAACGCCCATGGATGGTTACCCCAGTATCTCTCAGTGATGTAACAAAAAAGCGACGCCTAATTTCGGATATGTTGCAATAAACGGAAGTAGTGGATTTTCCAGATAGCTTATAGTGTAAATATAATCGTAAATATTTAATATGGCCAGAGTATTCGATCGTCTTGTGAAAAATAGTGATATTTGGGCGTCGCGCCCGCACTGTGAGTGAGCGTGCGAAAATAGTATAGGTACATTTATCGGGGTTAATGTCCAGTCCACTGTCGTGAAGGGCGTTCGCTAAAGTGTTAATGTCTTCCTGAAGAAGTGTCCGATGAATCCCCAGAATACCCTCTTTTTTGGAAATCGACAATATAATATGAAGTCATCCGCAAAACATAGGAGATTGCATATGTGAAAATGAAGTTTATGAATCGGGGCCGTATAAATGTTAAACAGCGTCGGACTGAGGGATGATTCCTGCGGGATCCCCTTACACGACGTACGTGGAGAAAAGTTGCCATACTTTTGGGGTAATGTGGTATGTCTCTCTGTCATTAATTTAAGGATGGAGTTTATATATTTGGTCGGTAGATTACATTCTGCCAATCTTCTGCAAAGTAGCGCTAGATCCACATTATCGTAAGCAGCAGTAATATCCAACGTAATTGCCAGGGCGTCCTCCCCTTTGTGCCATCCCCTGTAAACGTCAGTAATCAAATATCCTTTGCGAAAACCAAATTGTTTTGCGGGGAGAAGAGCATGCTTCTCGAAATAGAAATTCAAAAGTTGATTTAGAATTTGTTCATATAATTTCCGCAAAGTGGAACTGAGTAAAATAGGTCGATAGTCCGTCGGATTTAATCCTGTATTATTCGGCTTTAGAATAGGCACAACAGTCATACAATTCCACTCCAGCGGATAAGTAAGGCCCCGTAGGATAGCATTGTATCCTCTTTCTAAATGGGGAAGAATCGTTCGCGCAACCTGCCACACCATTTCCTAAGTGTTGTTATCTGGGCCCGGCGCTGATCGCGATGTGCTATGCTTACGTAAGGTATTCATAATTTCATTTCGGGTGATAGGGATATTTAGCGATTCATGACCTGGGTTATGCGATAATGAAATCTGCGGGGATACAAAATCTGGAGCTATATATTGTAAAAATGCGTCCTGTAGTGTGATATCACACAGAATCGGCATAAAAGAATACTGCATTTTCTGCGTGAACCATTTCACGTGTCTCCAAATGTGATGCGACCGTGTGGAGAAATCGATGGTAGAACAGTAATTGATAATATCGATTATTTAACTCTCGCTTGTTGTATCCGTAAATAGAGGGAAAGGGTCATGTGCTGCCAAGCTTTATGAAGAAGTAGTCTTCGTTTGGCTATAGCAAGGCTAATGGTTGCTGACCACCGTGGAGGTTTGGTCCGCGCTCTATGATTTCGCGGCGTACTCACCACACTATGTTGTAAATATTCATCCATTGTGGTCGTAATCCAGGTTATGGAGTGGTCCGACGGGTTGTGATTTAACGATCTTAACCGAATCTGATGTTGAAACTGCTCCCAATTAATTTGTCTTTTACGAAACATGATTATCTTCTCCCGGAACAACGGTAAGGGGGAACCGATTTGCATCTGTAATCAAAGAGAACATTTAGAATTTTACATAAAAATTTAAATAATACGAAATAAATCCACAAATTATGATTGAACTTGTCCAATTGACAGATGAAATAAAGTAATTTACAGAGTTAAGATGTGAAATTTTTATCTACTACTAAACAATAGAACAAAGGCAATTATAATAGTCTTAAAAGTTCGAACAATGTGGAGGTAAATTAACAAAGTAATAGGAAAATGCATATTGAACAAAGGGATTATTTAGAACATGTGTAGAAGGAGAGGAAAATAATGTCAAAAGTGCATAAATGAATTGAAAAACTTACATAATAAAACCACAAATCATGATTGAACTTGTTCTGTCGACTGAGGAAATCAGAAAGGCAATTACAAAAGCCTTGTCAATCCAAACAAACTGGTATTAAAATATTAATGAAATAGGACAAAGTATATGCAAACAAAAGGAATGTTGGAACGCGAGAACCTCAGGATTCATTACGTCAGCAAAATTTGATTAAGAAACTACAGCCGACAGAGGAAACAAAGTCATTTATGCATAAAAATTACGGAAGAATCTCACAAATTCCTCATCAGACCTTGTAGATAGATTCAGGATACGTGTCATCCACAAACTATGATTCAACACGTACACCCATATGATAAGGAAACCTTAACAAGACACACATACCTTCAAAATTTATACAATCGATGATTTAATACAAATAATGTGGAACGTGAGAGCCTCAGAATAGGTTTTATCAAGAAATCATAATTGAACATAGTCTTTTAACAGAGGAAATGAAGTCATTTATGCTTTAAAAATCTGAAATGTATACATACTACTAAACAGTATGACAGTGGGAACTCTATAAGCCTTAAAAATTCAAAGAAACTGCTTGTAATCAAGGAGAATTTTTAAAAAACGTCTATCTATGAGGGAAAGGATGGTCATTTATGCATGAAGCAAATTTGAAAAGTGTTCACATCCGATAAAGACACCTCTACAAAGCCTTGTAGATAGTATTATGATAGGTCACGTCAGCATAATGATGAATCAATAAGTATAGCCCACAGAGGAAACGATATCATTTATGCATTTAAAATGCGCACTTATATGATAATGACATTCTTAATAGTACATACAAACTGGTTGTAAACTATCAAAATTTTCAAAAAATGATCTAATTCAAACACGTGAGAGCTTCAGAATAAATAACGTCAACAAAACATTATTCATAAAGTACAGACGACAGAGGAAGCGAAGTCGTTTATGAGTTAAAATAAAAACAATATGACAATTTACACCTCAAAAAAGTCATATAAATTTACTGTAAAAATCAAACAGGCAGATAAAAATTGGTAATGGATATTTATCCCTTAGTGACACATGTAGATATTTGAGAGGCCAGAAAACCGTAATGAGTGTGTTGAGCGGGTTTGCTGATCTTACAGATTCTCTTTTTTAATTCCACTATGTCTTATTAGATTTTAAATTAACGTAATCTAAACGAAAACTCAAAATTTAATTCCATCTCGTATTTATTTCAATTTAACACCAGACAACTGAAAACGTTATCTTTACACTCCACTACACCTTCACAACAAAATACATTTTCTTGTATCTCTTGTTTTTCACAACTTCTAATACCTATTTCCTCTGTGGTAAACTGTACTAACATTTATTTCACAAATATTTCACCAGTTACTGTTTGTAACTTCCTGCTTTTCTTTTATTTACTTTAGGACAGGTTAAGCTAGTTTTCCGTACTAATGATTCGCCTCAGCCATTATCATAAATACCAATCCAATTCTCTTATGTATCTCCTCGGAGGTTAGCCTACATAAAAAGCGAATGGATTATGGTGACCTATGTGCTTATACTCTCATCATTACAGACTGAGTAGTCACTATGACTCTCATCATTACAGACTGAGCAGTCCTGGATAACCATCTGTTCACACCCCGACTGCATAGGTGGAACCTCTACTGGTTTCCCTTTCCTGGATGTATTCAGGGGTTGCGACCCGCCTGACATACAGTCCCTTGGTACTATGGCCTATTCTCTGCCACTTTAGACATTTGCAGTCCTTTCTTATTGTCCTAGGTTCCCACACCGAAGAATTTGACATTTACTGAGTTCACTGACTCACACTGGGGCTGACTTAAGCTGTGGTTTATAGGGTCTTTTCGGTCACTTTCCTAGGCTACAGCCCTATCAATAGCCTCTTTCATAGAGACATTATCTGAATCTCTCTTAACCGCTTCTTTAGTGGCATTATCTGCTATGCCATTAATAGAGTCTACCTAGAGTCCTACCTAGAGTACCTAGAGTAGGACTAGAGTCCTACCTAGTCTAGCAATAATTTTCCTGGCTCCTTTTTTATCTATGTTCCCCGCATAAATGAATTGATCTGTGCTTTGCACTGCGTATGATATTAAATGTTTTACTCTTCTACCGTATGCTGTCATAAACTCATTATAATTTTGTTTAACTTAACATAACTCTGTAATATAATAAACAAAATTACGATGTACTGCATAATGAATCTCTAATTTTTCTTTAACACTAACCCATGTAATTCCTGTTGGAACTCAAATATTTAATGTGTGTTTTATGTCACTGGTAATTTTTACTACAACATATTTCCACAAAATAACATGTGTGTTTTCCGAACCTAAAAAAACTGCTTCTACATTGCCAATAAATTCTGTTATTCACTAAATTCTCAGGAAAAACCTTTCTCAAAAATTTAGCTGCTGAAGTTATACTCATAATTTGTTGCTGTCGCTGTGCTTGCATTAAAATAATTAATTGTTCCTCTAACACAGCTATCCTGTCGTTAAAAATAAAAATATCTTTAATCTACCGTAAACATGCTGAAATGTTTCTTTACTAAATGTTTGGCATAATTATTCCTGATATTGCATACATGCTGACCTTCTAGTTTATAAAAATCCGTCACAAACGTACAATTTGGTGTGCAAAGATGAAGATGGACAAAAGGAGCGTCCTCAACTTCACCGTCCTGCCCTTTACCAATAAAAATGTTACAAATATGCCAAGGCATATTAAGAGCTTTTGACATATCTTCTTTGGATAAAATGTAATAATCTATTACATCTTTATCAAAACGAACACCAAAATATTTTGGTTTCCAAATTATTAATCCTTGAACAGGCGATTCGCAAGGTAAAGCATTTACTGAAACTCTGTCATGTACCAATGGGTCTTCCCGCGAAGCCATCTCGTCTTGCTCTGTTTGAGCTACATCTGCTGTTGCTTTTTCCACCATATTGCTAGCTATGCACTGTTTATTTTAAACTTATATATAACACTATATATATATATATATGTTTTACGGAAAGTGACTGAAAACTAACGGGTATTCGTGCACTTACTATTACTACTAACCTGAAAAATTTAAGGGTCGTTGCTGCGCCTCGACACTGGTAGTGGTTGTTCCTCCACAAGTCTGGATAGTGACCTGCTGCTAGGTTGACGTCTCCAATCCGGTTGTAGCCCTCGAGCCCCAGATCGGCCCCTAATGAGAGAAGTTCCTAAGGTAAACAGGAGATACCGGATGCGAGCAGGTACCCCGAAGAGGAAGACGAAGGGATCTGCTTCACACCTCGGCGCGAAGAAGATGCTGAAGAGTTCTGCGATGTCCTCTGGTTGAAGAATATGCAGAAACGAGGTTGGTTAGCAGTATTGTTCACAGGAACACGAGGAAGTATATGTCGGTACCATTTTCAAAAGTGGTCGTAATTCTAGATAAGACTGCCACTCGGATCTGTTCAGTGGTTTGGACCCAGATCAGCAGCGTCGCCAGGAATTTTATTAAGGGGGGCAAAATCAATTTCGGACCTCAATTTCAAATGATTAGGCTACACACATTAATATTCACTTAGTTAACCGGATCATTATTTTGAACCGAAAATGAATTCGACGAGGTTACAAAGTTTTTTAAGTTGACAGAATACGCTCTTTTGAGCAATGGCCTTGGTGAGATATTATTATAAACACATATTATAGTTATAATTAGTTAATACTTGCTAAACTCATTATAAAGTAATTAAATTTTTCTTTTATTCACCATGCTACAACTGTAGGTTGACAAAGAGTACCACAAATAAATTAATTCATAAGGCAATCCAGAGGGGGGCAGTTGCCCCCCCTTGCCCCCCATGCCGACGCCCATGACCCAGATGTATTGTGTTAACTTCGGGATCCAAAGGCGACAAATGGTATGGAGCTTCTTCTTTTTCCTCGTTGCAACCGTCCCGTGGTAAATTCTGACATCTGCCACCTGCTTCTTCTATTACTTCTGGTAGTATGCTGCTACTTATATTATCTGTTCGCTGCCACCATGATTATGTTGTGTAGTAGCAGTAATATGTGTACAAGCTGACTACCACTACGACCAAGTCGTCTGTTGATACTTTCTTCATCTTCGAAGTCTTGTAGGTTGGTCTCAGACCTTGGCCTGAGAATATTAGTAGTGAAAATAAAGTACTATGGTAGCGTTGAAATAAAACCAGATGATGCAGATTCAGTAGTTTAATAAGTTGTTAATACACATGAAGTGTACATTGGGTACATTGGTATCTCTTAGACGTTGAGTGCCGAATACAATGGGTAAAGAGATTTCTCTTCTTTATATACACTGAGATGTGCTGTGGCAAGATAACCTTTTTCTTGTCACGTAGTCATAAGGAAACAAATGTCATGATTTAGCAATTCACATGGACATGTATGAAACAAAAGACATGAGTTACCGTAGCTGTTCTCATACTAATTAACAACCATGGTGTAATATTTGATATGCTGACTAAATGTGAACTGGTTTCGTATTAAAATGAACATGAGATTATCTCTCGTAAGCAAAAATGCAAAAAGACCTGGCTGTCGCGTTTCTATGCATACAAAATAATGCATACAGCATTATATACAAAGACTAAGTCTTGTATGCAAAAATGAATTAAAACAACTAATAAAATGTATATTATACTACAGTGGGAAACAGCTCAACAATGAAAGCGTCTGGTCATGGCAAGATATGTGTAAAAATGCTGGTTCATTGTAGCTGGAAAGACAGTATAATGGAAAATGTATTGTATGCACCAGGTGCTTCAAGAAACTTATTCTCTGTAATTCAAGATCTAGACCAGCGGTTCCCAAACGTTTTTGTTCTGGGACCCAATTTCACCAAGAATTTTTTTTCCGGACCCACTACTACATAACGATAACCAATATAGGTTATATAAAAAAAATTTCGCGACCCACTAGTACATAACGATAACCAATATAGGCTATATAAAATAAAGCACATGTTTTTTCATATGCCTTTTAATAGTTTTATTGTGTTCAAATGCCTTATATTCCTTATATTGAAAACAAGTTTAATTTTTCCCGCCCTTTTCGCAACCCACCGAAATTGCTCCCGCGACCCATAGTTTGGGAACCACTGCTCTAGACCATGGATCAAGATTCAACATGTCCAATGACAAATGTGAATTTGTAAAGTCAAAAGGTGTTGTTGCTGTGGGAATACGACAAGGTAACTTGTTCAGATTATTATGCAAGGTAATATTGCCTGAGGTAAACAATGCAACAAACATTGTTACAGTGTCCTCTTCTGAAGCTGAACTGAATGAAGTAAACTCTCTTCAACTCTGGCATGAAAGACTTGGTCATTTAAACAAGCAACATGTGAAAAAGTTTCTTCACTCTCAAGGTATAGAAGTGAATAATGATAACGAGTTTTGTGAAGCATGTGTGCTTGGTAAGCAGCATAGATTACCATTTAAAAGTCGTCAACACATAACGTGCAAAGGCTGTTGGTGATCTTATACACACTGATCTCTGTGGGCCTATGGAAGAACAATCAATGGGTGGTTCTAATTATTTTGTATGTTATACTGATGATTATTCTAAGTATATGAAAGTGTACTTTATTAAGCATAAATTGGAAGCTGTAACTAAATTTCAAGAATTTTGTGTCTTTTTCCAAAATCAAACGCAGAAGCCAATCAAGGCGGTTCTCAGTGATGGTGGATTAGAATATGATAACAAAGTTTTCAAAGGTTTGTTGCAGAAAATGGGAGCAGAATTTCGATACAGTACACCCTATACACCCCAACAAAATGGATCTGCTGAACGAAATAATAGGACTCTTGCTGATTTAGCTCGATCAACTATGATTGCAAAAGATTTACCAAAATCATTGTGGGCTGAAATAGTCAATGCTGTAGTACACATTCTGAATCGTACTGGAACATCAGCAGTTGAAGGGAAATCACCTTATGAAGTTTTTGTGGGAAAACCACAGTATAAGTATTAATACAGTAAAGAAACTGTGTGTTAAAAGTGCTATGACAACATGTTGGCTGGACGACACTAGCGCTCCATGCGGAGATTGAGTAAAGCTACATTCCCATCATATGAAATGGCTTGGGAAAATACATAAACACATCGCAAAATATGCTATGTTAAAAGAGAAAAGGAGAAAAATACAGAATATTTTTATTTAATGCAAATATAATTTTAAATTTAAGAAATAAGAAAACAGATAATGTTTTATATTCTAGTTAAGAAGAGGTAAATAATATCTAAATAGGCTACTGTTAAGGACTGTACCTAGGCCTAGTATTTTTCCTTTAAAATCATTGCTCTTTAATATAATTTATAATTCAAATTATGATAATAAATAGCCTACATATTAAGTACGTAAATTATATTATAGGTCTGTCACGTTGTTCATCCTGCACGTCATTGTTGACAGTGTATTTTGATTCTTTTCCTTATATGGCAATATACGACTTCAATTTACTACAGGTCTATGTAGCGTCAATTACTGCAGGATGGACTTCATTAATGGCCGGTTTCTATAAACTCGCGAATTACCTATGGGTGAATTATCCAATGAACAGAATTTACACAAAAATAACACCACACAAACACAAATAATTTAAAGATAGCAATCACTTACACTTGTGGCGAGTTTCTAGATAAATGTCCTGTGGGTAAATATGAAAATGACAGAAAAAATGTTCCTACAAACTCGGGCTAGATCTTTCCAAGGGTAAATCTTCGGGTTAATTTATCCTTTCATGGATGGCTGGATAAAATTTAACCTTTCATAGGATCAATAGTAATATTTACACAATGAGAATCAAAGCCTTCTGAATTAAATTAACTGTACAACTCCAAGGCCTTGCTCAATATATCATTGTAGGTTAAATGGAACTAATTTGTCCATGGGTAATTTACCCATAGGTAATTCACTAGTTTGTAGAAACCGGGCATAAACAAAACAAAAAATTCAGGAGCATTTGGAATTGAAGACACCGTCGGTACAGCAGTTTTAATTAACGAGTTTTATAGGAATTTATAAACTGTCTGTTTTCGGCGTGTGTCAAGCATAGACGGTAATTTTCACTCAAATATTTTACATATTTTGTTACTAGGTTTTCTTGTCGACCATTAATGACCTATTTTATACACTGGAAATCATTACACCAGAATAAAATATAAAAATATTACATTTAAATAACTTGAAACAAAACCACACCAGAATCACGAGTAAGCCAGTAGACCTACAATAAATATTACTTATTTTCATTTTTACCTTTCTGGATGTTTCAAGAAAGTGAAGATATGCAATTCAGGATTTTGTCTTTTATTATTACTTAAATTTACAGCAGAATAATACGGTCCTTTCGAATATAGCGTGTTCTAATAAATACAACACTCCTATTTATTTACATACTTCCCGGAGTAGTTTCTGTAGTCTTACTTTATGGCCACTACGATCGCTAGTAAATGCGCGCGCATGCTCGGCTGGCAGAAAAACGGGCTGAGTTTCTGTACTGTATTAATACTTATACTGTGATAAAACTCCAAGATTTGACCACCTTCAAATCATTGGCACAGACTGTTTTGTTCATACTCCTAAACAGAAGCAGAAAAAGTGGGATCCGAAAGGTCGGAAAGGAATCCTAGTTGGATATTTAGATGATGTTGATGGCTATCGGGTATGGTTCAAGGGTAATAGAAAGATAGAACGTACCAGAGAGGTAGTATTCTCTCCTGAATCTGCATCAACAAAAGCCATTGTTGCAATTAAGCCAGAACAGCCTAACATTCATGATACTCGTCCTGACTGTACTGGAACTGAGTTTGATCCAGATGAAATTCCTGAAGAAATGCAAAATGATTCACAGTTGAGGAATATAAAAGAATTAAAAGCACCTTAACGTCTCATTGAATGCTGTATTGCAGAACAGCTAGAACCAGAACATTACTATGAAACACTAAGTCAGAAAATGCAAGTGAATGACAAGCTGCAATGGACGAAGAGATAAAATCCTTATCAGAAAATGATACTTGGTATTTAACAGACCTGCCAGAAGGCAGACGAGCTATTGCAAACAGGTGGGTATACGAAGTAAAGTATCATGAAACTGGTGACATTGATCGTTTCAAAGCTAGGCTGGTGGTTAAAGGCTTTTCTCAAAGAAAAGGAGTGGATTATTCTGAAACATTCAGTCCAGTGGCACGATTTGAAACCCTTAGTGCTTTAATAAGTGTTGCAGCAAATTAAAATTTAGATCTGACACAGTTTGATGTCAAAACTGCGTTTCTTTATGGGACCTTACAGGAAGAAATATATATGAAACAGCCTGCAGGCTACTGTAATGTATGTAGTTGAGTGCCTGTGTGGTACGACTGTGCGTGTTAATATGTAATATGGCAACATTGAATAAATTCGGCTGTCAGGTGTTTCCCATTGACCAATGACAGCCTACTTTCCTTCCCGGCAGAGGACGCTCACAGAGAGATTCTGTCATGGAACCTGAAGCTGAGAACCTCTATCCATTTACTACCTATAACACCGACGGCCTAGTTACTTATTTATTGTGAGTATCTATTCAACACCTACCTTACTAAATAGATAGAACCACGATAAAGCACAAACACTGCATTTTGGCGACGAGGCAATAAGGACGGGACTGCATTGTGGCAGTACTAAAATTGGAATCCACATCGTGAGTTGGCGGCGATCAGCGAAAGGGCTATCGCGTGAGGCCTTGAAAGTGAAATAAGTGGTAGCTGTACAGAAAGGTGTACCAGCAAGCAGCAGTGACTTTATGGTGTTCAGGAATGTTCCTTCGGGTTCAACGTATCGTGCAGTAAGGTGTACGGACAAATTGTATGTCAGAAAAGACGCCGACTCCATTATTCTTGGACAGGCTGTAGCGGTAAAATAATTCCAAAATGGCGGTTCTCATTGGTTCGATGAATGCATTTGACACAGCAGAGGAATGTTGGTCATCGTACATTGCAAGGTTAGAAATATTCATAGACGCTAATGACATTAAATCGGGAAAAAAGGTGTCTACATTGTTAACAGTGATGGGTCTCAAAACTTACAATTTAGTTAAGAACTTGTGTGCTCCTTCCAAACCAACGGAAAAAACTTTTGAGGAAATTGTGGCCTTGGTGGAAAGGCATCTTAGCCCAAAACCTTCATCTATAACGGAACGTTATAAATTTACTTTGAGAAACCAGCAAGAACATGAAACAATTGCAGAGTACGTCGTACAGTTAAAGCAACTTTCCATGTTTTGTGACTTTAAAAGTAATCTGGCTGAGTATTTGCGGGATAGACTAGTTAGTGAAATACGAAATGATGCAATCAAAAAAAGATTACTTGGTGAAACGTACTTGACATTGGAGAAGGCAGTGACCATCGCAACAAATATGGAGATGGCGGATAGAGAAGCGGCTACGCTTACAGCTGGTCTACCAGCGGCATGGGGCAATTCACAAGTGGGTCAACTTCACTGCAGCACAGGACGGAAGAGTTCAGCAGCAGAGCGCCATAGCCCTAGTAGCGGTGGAACTTCAAGCAGGTCTACGCAGCAGCGTCACCAGCGATCGTTTGACTATAAGAGGGAGGAGAGAGTTACTAGTGAAGTGAAGTGTTATTGTTGTGGCAAGCATGGCCATAAGGCAAATCAGTGTAAATTTCGTGCATATAAATGCAATAAGTGTGGTAAAACTGGCCATTTGGCGCAGGTTTGTCACAGTAGGGACATGTAGATGTAGATCGATGACTAATCAGTGATGGATCTATAAGTAGTGGTATTAAGCCTACTAATGAATGCAGAGCTAACCTTGTTTCTAATGATCAAAATGAGGGAATTTATGACCTAACCAACCTTTTCGTTTTAAATGAAATTGAGGAGCCTAGAATGGAAAATGAGAGAGCTATGCCTATTATACTAAAATTGCAAATAGAAAACAAGTTAATGGATTTTTAGGTAGACAGTGGTGCATGTGTATCGGCAATTAATGAGCAATGCTATAGGGATAACTTCAGTTCTGTAAAGTTACAACATACAAATTTGGTGTTAAATTCTTACACTAATCAACCGATAAAGCCATTGGGCAAATTGTGTGTAAATGTTAAGTATGGTTGTAAAACTAAGCAGTTAACCCTGTATGTAATTGCTAGGGGAGCAAACCCACTCATGGGTAGAGATTGGATCAGAGATTTAGGTGTTGTGATACAAATTGGTCAACCCAGTGAAGTTAGAGCGGTCAGTCTTAACTATGATCGAAACCAATCATTTTGTAACAAAATGGGCATTGAATCCAAAGTTGTAAATGATCTATACCTAAAGTTTCCAGATGTGTTTACAGACAAACTAGGTTGCTACATGGGTGAACCAGCTAGGTTAGAAAGTAAAAGTAAAGTAAAGTAAGAAAGCATTCCATAGATCCCATAAAAGTCTGATGACTATAGGATGTGGAATTTGTTAAAGCATTAAACAGAATTACATTTATAAACTATTTAACCTATTAACATATTATTTGTCATGAAATCATCAACAGAGTAGAAGGTGTGTGCATTTGAATATTTCTTTATTGAATTGAAAGAAAATGTAGTACCCAAATTTCTTAAGCCTAGACCGATTCCTTTTGCCTTAAAAGACAAAGTGGAAGCCGAGATCGATCGGTTAGTGAACATAGGTATTCTATCACCTATAGCTAATAGTGAATGGGGAAGTCCAGTGGTCCCAATAATTAAAAAATCCGGAGAGTTGAGGCTGTGTGCGGATTTTCATGCGTCTTCACTGAATGATGCTTTAATTGTGAATAGACATCCAATACCCCGTATTGGGGATCTTTTCAACGCTCTACAAAAGGGTGAAACCTTTTCAAAAATTGATCTTTCTCAGGCATATCAGCAAGTATGTTTAGATGAACAATCTAAAAAGTATTGTACGATTAGTACTACGAAAGGGTTATTCATGTACAATCGTGTCCCTTATGGTGTTGCATCAGCGCCAGGCATTTTTCAGAAAATAATAGAATCAATCCTTGTTGGTATACCCGGGGTGGTTAATTTTCTAGACGATATACTAATTACCGGGGAAAACATGAATGTACACAAACAAAGGTTGTATGAAGTCTGCAGAAGGTTGAGTGAAAATGGTCTGTCAGTGAGTAAAAAGAAATGTGAGTTCTTTCAACAATCGATAGAGTACTTAGGTTATGTAGTAAGTAAAGAAGGCCTAAGTACGTCTCAATCTAAGGTAAGTGCTATTGTAGATGCACCTACTCCAACGAATGTCACTCAGTTAAAAGCTTTTCTGCGCATGATAAATTACTATGGCAACCATTGCAGCGCCTTTATATAAATTATTGAGGCAAGATTGTGTTTTTTAGTGGTCCCTTGCTTGTAAGGAAGCATTTCAGCTAATTAAGAGTAAATTGGTGTCAGCACCAATCTTAGCACACTACGATCCTAACTTACCTGTAAGTTTAGCGACAGATAGTTCTAACTATGGTTTAGGTTGTGTGTTAAGCCAAATTCAGAAAGACGGTTCAGTGAAACCAATTTGTTATGCTTCACGGACATTATCCAAAGCTGAAATGGGCTATAGTGTCATAGATAAAGAGGCATTAGGTATAGTGTACGGAGTCAGGAAATTCAATCAATATTTGTATGGCAGGAAATTCACTTTAATCACGGATCATAAACCCTTGTTATCAATTTTTGGACCTAAAAAGGGAATGCCTGCTTATGCAGCACGTCGACTTCAACGCTATGCACTATTTTTAACCAACTATGATTTTGACATTAAATATGTTAAGTCTCAGGACAATGCAAATGCCGATTGTTTATCTAGATTGCCCCTAAACATAAAAGACCTTCTGGGGGAATCAGAAGGTATCAATTATGTCGGAACGTATTTGCAGTATATTCAAGAGAATGACATACCTGTAGATTTTAACAATGTAAGAGAGGAAACTAAGAAGGATAGTTTACTTAAGAGAGTGTTCAATTTTTTATTGTATGGTTGGTCAAACAACAGAACAGTTGTCGATAACGACTTAAAACCTTATTTTCAGCGACAAAGTGAACTAGCTATTGAAAATGGTATTCTTGTTTGGGGTCATAGAATAGTTGTACCTAGCAGTTTACGTACGTTACTCTTAGCGGAGTTGCATAGTGGACATCTTGGTGTAGTCAAAATGAAAGCTATGGCTCGGTCTTACTTTTGGTGGCCTGGCCTAGACTCGGATATAGAGAATCTTGCCAACAGTTGTTCACTCGGTCTGTCAGTACGGCAGAATCCAGCTAAGTGTAATTTACATGTATGGGAGTACCCAAGAAATGTGTGGGAACGTTTACATGTAGATTTTTAGGTCCTATAAATAATAAGTTGTAACCATAGCAAATGGTTAGAGGTGGAAGAGGTAGACTCGACATCAGCAAAACATAGTATTTCCGAATTAAGACCGTTATTTGCACAGTTTGGTTTCCCATATCAGTTGGTTTCGGACAATGGCCCACCATTTACATCACATGAATTCAAAGAGTTTCTGAAGGCAATGGCATTAAGCATACGCTAACCCCACCCTTTCATCCAGCTAGTAATGGTCTAGCAGAAAATTCTGTGAAAACTGTAAAGAAAATAATCAAATTGGCTATTATAAATAAGGAGGAGGACAATTTAGCTTTATGTAAGTTTTTGTTGGCTTATAGAAATGCTATACACTCCACTACCAATGAAACACCAGCTAAGTTGATGTTCAACCGACCCTTAAGGTCAAGATTAGATTTACTTAGGCCAAATTTGCAAAGTTTCGTTTATGGTAAACAAGGTAAACAAATTGCTAATTATGGTGGAAGTAAGACAAGAGTATTGTGTGAAGGACAACCAGTAATTGTAAGAGACTATAGAGGTAAAAATAAGTGGATCGAAGGTGTTGTTGTAAAAATGATAAGTGCAGTGTCATATCTGGCTAAACTTAAAAGTGATGTTATTTGGAAACGTCACATTGATCAGATAATAGACTTGAATAGCGAGATAGAGGTGCCGGCACCTAGAGTATGTAGTGACACCCCACATGACCACTTATTGTTACCCAGTGTGTCTTTCGATCAGTGGTTGAAATGTGGAAGGAACGCAGCAGTTGTGGAAACACCACACTCCGTATCCTCTCCACACCGTTCTACCAATCGTAGATCTTTGGTAACGACTAGTGACGTTACCGCACCTGTTGTAAGCTCGGATTGTCCAAAACAAACATTTGTTAACTCAGAAAGGCGTTACCCAGTTTGGGAACGCAAACCAATAGAAAGGCTAAATCTGTAACTATTGTCATGTTTACTGTGTATTTTTTTTGTTATAAATGTTACTTTAGTAAGTTACTACTAAATTAGTGAAATATGTAAAAAGTTAAGGGGGAGGAGTGTAATGTATGTAGTTGAGTGCCTGTGTGGTACGACTGTGCGTGTTAATATGTAATATGCAACATTGAATAAAGCCGGCTGTCAGGTGTTTCCCATTGACCAATGACAGCCTACTTTCCTTCCCGGCAGAGGACGCTCACAGAGAGAGTCTGTCATGGAACCTGAAGCTGAGAACATCTATTCTTTTACTACCTATAACACTGACGGCCTAGTTACTTATTTATTGTGAGTATCTATTCAACACCTACCATACTAAATAGATAGAACCACGATAAAGCACAAACAATGCAGCTACAATGACAACTCAGGTCGAGTGTGTCGACTAGTCAAAAGTCTATATGGACTGAAACAGTCCTCTAGATGTTGGAACAAGCGATTTAAAGAATTTCTGGAAAAGTTTGGCCTAAAAGAAAGCAATGCTGATCCGTGTTTGTTTTGCAGTAATGACAAACAACAGAAGTTGTTGCTAGCATTAAATCTTGATGATGGACTTGTTGCCACAACACCCCAGATTAAGAATCAATTCCTTGAAGAATTGCAGCATGAGTTCAAGGTAACATACAAACATGCTGAATATTATATTGGCGTAGAAATAAAAAGCTGAGAAGTAGTGATATTGCTATCTGTTAACAAAGTTATGCTGATAGAGTTTTGGAAAGATTCAACATGAGTGATGTTAATCCTGTTTCTACTCCCATATAAAAAGGAAGTCTTTCAGGGGAAGATACTGTAGGAATTGTCTCTGAAAAGATCCCTTACAGACAAGCTGTAGGCAGTTTGATGTACATGGCAATTGCTACATGACCAATTGCAATTGCTTTGTCATATTCCTCTAAATTCTTAGATAAAGCTGAACACAAACACTGGTCAATTGTGCAAAGAATACTGAAGTATATCAAAGGAACGACTAATTTTGCAGTAGTGTTCAAGTCTGGTTTTCAACATGGTGTCTTGGAGGCATATAGTGATGCTGATTATGCCAGTGATACAATAACCAGAAAGTCAGTTTCTGGTATTGCATTTAAATACAGTGGAGGAGCCATTGGCTGGGCAAGTCGTCAACAGCAGTGTGTGTCATTAAGTACTACAGAAGCAGAGTATGTAGCTGCAAGTGAGGCATCCAAGGAACTTGTGTGGTTGAAACGCCTCTTTGATGACTTTGCCCCGCTGACATCATTTCCTATTCTACAAGTTAATAATGGAAGTGCTGTTCATTTGGCTAAAAACCCATAGTTCCACCAACATACCAAACGTATTGACATCAGGTATCATTTTGTACGATAAAAGTGCTTGGTTGGTGACATCAGATTCGACTATATTGATGGTGAATATCAGCTTGCAGACATTCTCACCTAAGCTTTGCCTAAAAAATGCTTTGAACTGTTGAGAACCTTCCTTGGCATGGAGAGAATGACCCAATTGCCAGTTCAAGGGGAAGTGTTAATATTATGAACTTCAATTAGCTTTCCTCCATGTTTTGTGCTTTCTCTATGTATGTATTTTGCTTTTGTAATGGCAACACTATTTTTAAGTATTATGTGTGGTGTCATCTCAAGTTGTTGTGTGGCGACAGATAACAGTCTGCTGTTCATTAGTGAAGTCGTAACATTTTTAATAAATATTAAAGTTGTAACACAGTTATTCTTCCCCTGCATTTATGTGGACTATATTCAGCTGGTATAAATGATATTAAAAAGAATCGTACAAGTAATTTTCTGCACTTCAATTTTGATTGTGAACATATTGTGCCGTTTTTGGCTGCTGGTCATCCTGCCATACAATATGACAGTATTTACAACCAAGTCTGTGGAAGTTCATACTTATAGTATTTATACCGACGGATCACGATTTACCAAAAAAATGAAGTACAAGTTGGATGTTCTTATGTTGTATATTGTGAAGACAGCGAAGTTTTCTTTAAACTTTTTAAACTATCTCCTGCCTGTTGTGTTCCAGGCTGAATTATTTGCTATAAAAGAAGCAGTGCAGTGGTGCACTGAACATAAATGTTGTGCGCAATTATTCAGTGACTCTCAAGCTGCTCTTCAGTCTTTAATTTGAATCCTAACTCCTTTTCAGTTAAAAACAATATTATAAACTACAAAAAACATCTGTGTTTGTGTTGGATATGGGGACACCAAGGAAGTGTTGGTAACGAACGTGCGGATAAACTAGCTAAATCAGCAGCATCTTCCGGTCTATGTTATTTACATTCAAAGAGCCCCATATCTTACTTTAAAAACAAAATGTTGCCTTACATCTTTAATTGTTGAAATGACATTTGGATGCTGCCTTGACTAAAGAACTTTTCTTCCCTACAGTGCACTTTCGGCTAGATGTTAAAATATTTATACCAAATCTTATTTTAACACAATTTCTGACAGGCCATGGAAAATTTGGGAGTTATTTTTTACAATTTCATATTATTTCAGACAGTGGTTACAATTGTGTCAGGAATCCCTACTAGCTGTAAAACATGTTTTGTTTGATTGTCCTATGTTCGAAACAAAGACTCCAGCTAAATTTGCTTTTTGAAGATTGTGACGAAATTTCCATGTGTCAAGAAATTTTCACGAAGCAATGTGCAGTATCTAACATATTATATTCACAACCATATGTAATTAATATTCTATCTTTTACTGTATATATTGCTGTGTAAGCTATAACCCTAACATGCTTTTTCTGGGAAAACAGGGTTCATAAAGATGTGGAGATACAATAATAATAGTAATAGTAATCAAATTGAACAAATTCTAAAACTTCAAAAGAGAGCTGTTAGAGTCATAGCCAATGCTGATTTATATGCACCGTGCAAACCAATATTTAAAGAGTTAAAGATCATGACAGTTGTTAATCTCTACATTTTTGAGTTACTTTTACATATAAAAAATAAATACAATAAGGAAATATCTAAATCTAATATACATTCTCATATGACTCGTAATACACACCAAATAGATCTCCCTCAACATAGATTAAGTAAGACGGCTGCCTATTTTGAATATGTGGGCATCAAACTGTTTAATGCATTGCCTGAAAATACCATCAACATACCTTTCAAATGTTTTAAATACAAATTATAAAAACGGGCTTACATCTAATCCAGTGCATAAAATAGAAGAATTTTTAAATCTTAACTTAAATTCAATTTAGTTTTGGTCGAAAACTTGTATTGAATTAATCAGTGCTACTAATGTAATTCACTTGAATGTACATTGAACTCATACTATGTATGAAATACAGGAGGCCATGCCTGTGCAGAATGGGAAGATTTTCACTGCTATAATAAGTCCAGCATATTAAATAAATAATATTCTCTTCGAGTGGGTAAACTCTGCAAGACATAGGAGACATTTAAATGTTTGTGTGGAAGTGTTATCTTCACAAAATATATTATTTGTGAACCTTAATACCAAAATAACCAACTTGGTGGAAGATTGTAAGTTGTTTATTTGCATAGTTACATGTGAATTTTATAGAATAGCATAACTTTTCACAGGCTTCATAAAAGGATAAATGCACCCTTAAAATGTTGTGGCTCAATATTTGTAGCTATCAATTTCTTTGATAAAGATCTTGTCCCAATGAATTTGGATAATGATATACCATGTGCCTCCACATCATGTAATAATGTCAACAATCTTGTGAAATGTAAACTATGTCAGAATACATTCACTTCTCGTGGAATAAACATTCATATAGCCAGAAGTCACGGGCCATCTCAAGATTCCATACTCAGTGAGAATGAGTTATCACATTCTATGCTCAGTGAAAATGAATTATCTAGTTCAGTGCTGAATGGGAATAATAATAATAATAATAATGATGGAAGAAATTCAGACAGTCATGAAAGGCAATACGATTCACAAAATATAGATAGTGACGATTGCCCACACTGCGGAAAGATTTTTAAAGGAAGACATGGAGTCAGAATTCACATCAGCCGGGCTCACCCCAAAGTAAGCAGGCAATTAATAACTAATAAAGATAATGAAAATTCTCAGTCAACTCATAATTTTAACGTTAAACAAAAGGCTATGTCTGATTTTTCCCCTAAACCAGCTATTGAACTTTATTATAGCCAAGCTGGAATCATGGATTAGAACTTTTAAAAGTGAATTAAATGAAATAGAATTTTTTAATGCTGTCAAAGATTTCACTTTGTTCTTAGCTGATTCAATAGATCTTCTACCTGGCCCTAAACACCCTGCTAAGAGATATATAGAAGCAAGGAAAAACAAGAAAAATTCTGGAATTCAGAAAAGCTATTCCAATTCATCTAATCCTCAAAGAGCAACGAAACGAGAAAGGGAAAGAAGACGTAGTAAATTTCAATATAAATTAATACAATTTCAGTACTACAACCAACGAAGAAAAGAATCAGATCAGTCTTGAACGACAAAAGTGAATCATGTAACATCGATATTGATACTATTTCTGATCATTTCACTAACCTCTTTTCCAGTCCTAATGATTGTGTTTTACCTGAGTATCCAAACAATACTAATGAGGTCGAAAGGCAAATGAACAATGATACATTTGATCCTATAGTGACAAGGCAAGAGGTCGCTTCCGCAGTTAACGGCATTGCAGTGGACACTTCACCAGGTCCTGACCATGTCTTAGTTAGAGCTATAAAGGATGATCTCGCATACGAAGTGATTAGCTTAATAACCACAAGAATGCTGAAATCCGGAATAATTCCACCCTGTCTACAAGAGGCGAGAACAGTTCTAGTACCTAAATCTGGTGATGGTATAGACATTTCAAGTTGGCGTCCAATAACAATCTGTTCTGTTGTTCGTCGAGTGATTGATCACATACTTGATAGCAGATTGCGCCAATATATTTCTTTTAATGACTTCCAGACTGGTTTTTCTAAATATCCTGGAACACTAATAAATACAAACATCCTTCAATCTATTCTTCACTCAGCAAAAACTAAAAAGACTAAAGTAACAATCGTTTTCCTTGATATAGCTAAAGCCTTTG
Organism: Ectobius pallidus; assembly: GCA_964059195.1. Classification (NCBI taxonomy): domain Eukaryota; kingdom Metazoa; phylum Arthropoda; class Insecta; order Blattodea; family Ectobiidae; genus Ectobius; species Ectobius pallidus. The sequence continues at coordinate 49,199,905 of CAXKWD010000008.1, forward strand.
ACAACATTGGCCATAATCACCTCAGGGCTACGTTATTGAATTCCGCAGCTCCTTCGCAACTGGTTAATCTCATTGGAGCTTTACAAGAAGCAAACACTACACAAATTCAATCAAATAATAAAAGAACTAAAATTATTCAACTGCAAAAAGGTGTTATCCAAGGTTCTCCATTATCACCTGCCTTGTACAACCTGGCTACCGATCACATTTTGAATGAGTTGTGTGAACCAACTATTGCATCAAAATTTGGTTTTGAACTTGTTGCTGGATTAACTCCCATGACTGTACTAGGATTTGCGGATGATACTGTGCTTATTGGTAACGATGAAGCTTCTGCAACTGAACTCGCTAAGTTGGCTATCAAGAGATTCTCAGAAATTCGATTGAAGCTAAATCCAACAAAGTCTGTTGTCATTAATATTGACAAAGGCCGTCTCATTGAAAGAAACCTTTCTATATATCCTGATTTTTAGATACACTCCATCCGTAAAAATGAATCTATCCGATACTTCGGAGTTAATTTTTCGGATTCCATTGTATTCAATTGTAGTTCTACGTTAAATGACCTAAATAGTAAACTGGACAATCTAGCATCTTCACCATTCCTGCATGCAGATCAAAAATATCACATCCTGAATTCTTCTGTCTGTCCTTCCCTAATTTATAAGTTTCAGACTACTCCTCCTGAGCTGATCCCAAAAAAAATTCCTGGACGATGCAGACAGACTAATCAGAAGTGCGCTGAAGGAAATGCTAAGCCTTCCCATGGATATCCCAGATGCAATGATCTACAGCCCTAGGAAATATAAAGGATTAGGGATATTCAGAACAAAATGGGAAGTAATATTGCAGCAAATCAATGCACTGAGATGCCTATATAAGACTCAGAATTCTTAAATTCTGCAAACTCGTAATCTCCAACATGAAAGATTACAGTGCCTTAAGCAGATTAATGTAGAGTCAGAAGACAGTCTATTTTATAAAGACGGCAGTTTCCTTAATGCTAAAAAGTTCGAGACCATCTCAGAACTAAAGAATTTGATATATGGTGTAATCACCCACAAAATGGGAAGGGTGTCATCTTATTTAAACAGCACACGCCTACAAACAGGTGGATATGGAATCATGTTGGTCTGTCTTCTAGTGAATGGGGTGACTGTTTGAAAATAGTGGGAAATGTTGCTGTACTGCGCGCTGTGCCGGGTAGAGCTCAGGACAACCGTTGTCGGCGTTGCCACAACGAGGTAGAAACTCTTGCACATGTTCTGGGTTCCTGTCCGCATGGCAAGATCCTTCGAAACATCAGACACCATACAGTACGGTCAATTGTTGCAAATGCCCTTAAAGATGCTGATTATACTACTTTTGAAGAGGTGCATGGTCTCTCTACCACCGGGACTACGAGGCAAATTGATATAATTGCTTTTCAAAGAACCACACGATCCGGATTTATAATTGATCCTACTGTGCATTTTGAAGTGAATGAGGCACAGCCGCAAGATGTTAACAAGGAAAAGCAAGACATTTATAATCCTACCATCCCTTACTATCGTGATAAATACAATCTCAAAGAACTTGAAGTCATTGGACTCATGGTAGGAGCAAGAGGAACTGTTACAACTTTCATGTTGAACACTTTCAAGAGATTGGGACTTCCTCCATCAGTTATAACTGAAGTTGCTTTAGCAACCCTCAGATGATCTGTTTCAATACTGAGGAATCACATATATAAATCCTAATCGTAACTGTTAATGATTTTCCATTTTGTATTAATTTTTCCTTAATTTTATTCTCTTTTTCTTTTCAATGTTCTATGTTCAATTACCTTTTTGTTTTTCTTTTCTGGTACTCTTTGTCTGTGTAGGCAACCCATAACTATGGGAAGATTAAAGAAATAAAAACAAACTGGTAATTTGTTTGGAATATGTTGTGCTTTTGTTATTTATGATGTGCTTTTGTTATCCAGCATGTATTATATATAGCCCCATATCATTTTAATGATCAAGAGGACGTAAATAAATAAATATCACACAAGAATAGCAGAGCACATCCACATATCTACCCATAGAATTTCATGCAGCCTTAAAAGTACTTCTCACAGAGCAGAATTATATATAACAAAATTCCAGATCAACTAAAAACATATCAGACAAGACTGTTAAAAAAATCAGTTTAAAAAATATTCTTAAATCATATGCCATTGATGAACTCTTGACCTTAAAACTCTTTAGTTAAGGTTATTTATATTTTCTTGTGACTTCCTATATTTCTAAGTGATGTTTAATTTCTTACCTTAGTTACCAAGTTGTATGATATAACCCTAACACTGTAATGTTAATCTCTTGTATTAGATTTTAATTAGCCATTAAGTTTAGGTTTAGATCCTTGGCGAAGCCAATATTTCTGTATAGAAATTTATTATGAATACATTATTATTATTCAAGGGCGCCATATGATATTATATAGGGGGGCAATTTTTTAAATTAAATTATCTTTTTGAGCCACTTTGTAAACCTTTTATTTATAATATAAGTGGAACAATGACATAGCCAGAAAATAATTTCCGGGAGAGTCGAAAGTGCCGGGGGTTTGGGGGTATGGAATAACCCCAAGAAAGGGTGGTCGGAGCTAGACCCCTGGAAAATTCTTAAATACTGAACTAATTAAAATCACATTTTACACTATTTTAGCACTGAGAAAGTAATTAGCAAAATTGTTTACCATACTCTAAGACATCCCAAATTATACAAGAAATCATTACAAGTCGGGAGTTGACCGCTGAAAATGTTTAATTATTGAACTAATGATAATCACATTTTACGCTATTTTAGCACTAAAAATCTAGTTAGAAAATTTGTTTACCATACTCTAAGACATGCCCACATAAACAAGAAATTGTTACCTAAGTTGGGTGTCCAACCCCGGAAAATTTTTAAGTATTGAACTAATGAAAATCACATATTATGCTATTTTAGTACTGAAAAACTAGTTAGCAAATTTGTTTACCATACTCTTAAAACATGCCAAACGTAAACAAGAAATCTTTACCTAAGTCGGGGGTCAACCCCCGATAATTTTTAAATATTGAACCACTGAAACTCACATATTACGCTATTTTAGCACTGAAAAACTAGTTAGTAAATTTGTTTACCATACTCTTAAAAAATGTCAAAGTAAACAAGAAATCATTACCTAAGTCGGGGGTCGACCCCTGAAAATTTTTAAATATTGAACTACTGAAACTCACAAATTATGCTACTTTAGCACTGAAAAACTAGTTAGCGAGTTTGTTTACCGTACTCTTAATAAACATGCAAAACATAAACAAGAAATTGATACCTAAGTCGGAGATCAACCCCCGAAAATGTTTAAATATTGAACTACTGAAATTCACATATTATGCAATTTTAGCACTGAAAAACTAGTTAGCAAATTTGTTTACCATGATCTTAAAACATGTCAAACGTAAACTAGAAATCATTACCTAAGTCGGGGGTCAACCCCCAATAATATTTAAATATTGAACCACTGAAACTCACATATTACGCTATTTTAGCACTGAAAAACTGGTTAGTAAATTTGTTTACCATACTCTTAAAACATGTCAAACGTAAACAAGAAATCATTACCTAAGTCGGGGATCGACCCCTGAAAATTTTTAAATACTGAACTACTGAAACTCACATATTTATGCTACTTTAGCACTGAAAAACTAGTTAGCGAATTTTTTTACCATACTCTTAAAACATTCCACACTTAAGATTGATACCTAAGTCGGTGGTCAACCCCCAAAAATTTTTAAATATTGAACTACTGAAACTCACATATTATGCTATTTTAGCACTGAAAAACTAGTTAGCAAATTTGTTTACCATACTCTTAAAACATGCCAAACATAAACAAGTTATTAATACTTACTACTATTTATAAGGAAAGTTAAATAACACATGGAACAACGGAAATAACAGCCTACTCATTATGTTATGAATACAAAATAACTGCTATATCATATTTGACACACCAATGAAAATTGTTTAATGTAATAAATTTCTTTTTTAAATACAAAAATACAATTTTAGGTTTTGAGTTTTATGGGTCTGGACCCCTGGACCCCTCTTTCTTAATCCACTGTCGATTCTGCTTCCATGTTGTCGATTTGGTAACACTTTTGCAAACTTCTTATGTTTCTCCTGACTTTTAAATAATTGTCCTAAAAGAAAAACACCTGACTATAATATACAATTTTTCCTTTCCCTGACATACCCCCTGGGTATGGGAGCCCATGGTGTTGTTGTTGTTGTTATTATTATTATTATTTTTAATATTATTATTATTTAACATTATGAAAGGTCATGTTTTTAACATTCATTGCACAGCACCAGGTAATCCATTTATGAAGTTACTAAAAATTTACAATAATAATAAAATGTGTAACTCACCTTCTGAATGTTCAGTAACAAAATTAACAATAAATCATACCGAGCAGCTAACAACCTTGAATCGCTAAAAAATATTAGGCCTAAGTTTACATATCTACGTGATTAATTATGCATGGGCAAGGGCAAAAAATCATGTTTTCCACCAGTTTTTAGCTGATAACTCACAAACAAATGTGAAAATTAAAAATCCGGCCTCTTCCATCTACATACATTAAAAATGTAAGATACCTGGCTGCCATAGATTTGGCTGAGCATCACACACAGACAGACAAAACTTCCTTTTCTTAATATAGAAAAAGATGTTAATATTGACTACAAACTATTGACACCGTCTTTTTTTTTATTGCCGCTACTGATACTAAAGACATAATCCAAAATCTTCTTGTGAAAACAAAATAGATGTTGTTTTAAAAGTTTTTATTGTACTTTACAGATAAGTTAGAGGAAATAGGATTAGATCCCATTATGCAGATCCTGGAGAAAGTTGGTCTTCCTAAACAGATTCCTAGTAATGAAACTACAGCTGACTGGGATATAGCCTCAACGCTTGCAAAAGTACAGAGGTTCATTAGCTTAGATTCCTTGGTGCAACTTGGTCCTGATATTGATTCATCAGAAAAAGGAAGATTAATAATTAATGTAAGTAGTATAACAATATAATTGTTATTCATAAGCTATAGCTTTTATAATATTGTTTTTCTTTCTCATAATACACCACTACTAAATTATTCCTTTAGAACTTGGAGTCAATAAATCTGTATTTACTATCCATTAAAGGCATCATAATAGGCTGTTGTCTGATTCATCTTATTTGTAATTTCAAGAACTTCACAGAAATTCATCAATACAATATTTTTTTAAAACCTCCAAGAAACTCCAGGTATGGATTATTTTTACATGACCTCTAGAGAAGGCTATATAATGAAGTACTGACAAAATTGGATTAATGGGACTAAACTATTTTTATAGTTTAGTTTATTCATATGGGAAACAAAAAGACATACTTATTAAAACTTGTTAGTGGTATTATAATTATTTAGTGTTAAATAATAGTACTGTAAATGGGCACTGTATTATTATTATTAGTATTATTAATATTACTATTATTATTATTTATTGATCTATAAACACGATGTAGGCCTGTCAAATGTCACAAAGTTTTCTTCGATGAAAAGTAACAAAACTCCTTTATTTACATTCAAAAATTAACTTGAAAAGGGAACATAAAATAATGTAATAAGGAATACATGAACATTTCACAATCTTCCCCAGCAAAAACACGTTAAGTTTGTCAGATAAACTATCTTCACATGAAAAAAGTTATCAGCCGATTTCTTTAACTTACTGTTGAAGCTATTCATTGTGCATATCCTTCAGTCAAATAACTTTATTCCATTATAATGTAGAATATTTTAATCCTTAAATATTACACTTTCAGCAGGTCCAAAATAATTTCTACTAAGGTTGTAACTTGCCAAAATTTGTAAGGAGTTTCACTTTAAAAAACTGTTTTGTATATCTCTTAAATAAGGAAATTTATTTTATAATAATTTGACAAGTCTGAGATCCTCAGAGATATACCTGTATTTCCACTGTTCTCCATGTACTCTGTGCCAGAATACTTCAATTGTAGGTACGGTACTGGAGTAGAAGACCCGATTTTTATTTACAAACAGAATTCAGTTATAATTATCAACATATTAAGACATGCGTTATATACTATTATTTCAGACCTGAATTAAAGAGATTTATTGTATATTTCATTAATTAAAAATATTAATATATTGGATTATTTTCTCCTGCTCATTCATCCGACAGTGAATGAATTTTACTTCTCGATAATTGATTAATCTAACAGGTATTGGGTGACTAGTCTGTTCAGTAAAGGCGGGCATATTGAACATTAGAAATTATGAAAAAATTGTGACGTTCTTTTTGGGCCAAAGACATAGAGATTAGTTAAGGCGGTCCAGGCAGCCCAGCATCATATTCAGGAGTATAGTTAGCATAATTGGTAATTAATATAATTTCAGTTGATTTCTTTTACATGTAATACTAAGGACTGAGAATATATATCTGGTGTTTGGTATCAAAAGATTCGTCTTAGCATAAAAGTCACAGTAAAGGTATTCATTTTATTGATAATAATTTTATTAAAGAATAAATTAACTTTGATTAATTTATAGCACTTTAAGAAAAGCAAGCAGTGAAAGTATGAAGCTGCAGTGAGTTGGGAATTCCAAGCCACAGGTATCATGAGCCAATGTACAAGCAGGCAGGTAGAGACTCTTGTGTCCGTGTCTATACAAAACTGGTACACTGTTCTATTCTAGTAGTAAGCCTTTTGTTCTTAAGGTTCACTTCTAATAGCTTTACAGTTATAATGGCCAGCAGACAATAAGAACTAGGGGCGGAATTCTGGAATCCTCCTTTCAAGCTCCTTCACTTCAAATGGGCCTTCAATCCTCCTTACATAGCCATTCGTACTCTGGAACCTTCCTTGTTTCGCTTTAGGTGAAAGAGGGCCTGTGATGTCCCTTAAGAAGCACCTTTTCTTATTCTCGAACCTCCCTGTTAGTTTAAAGGAGGAAGTAAGAGAGTTTCCTTATCTTAAATACTGAAGGAAGCCGAGTGGTCGCCTTTTTCCATCCTCTATAGTTTTCAGACGTCAGTTTTCTCACTTCTGTGATATTAGATGGTGAATTTATTGAGTTTATGCAACTTATATCAAATTTCAGATTGTACTACAGCAACGTAGGTTAACGATAATGCTACGAAATAATTATTATATTATCTAGAAGTATTAAATAAAAATATGACTACATAGATACGACACAAAAAAATTAAACTCATTATTATGAGCAAAAAAACCGTGAATTTCAAAATAACAGTCCATTGTGAGCAGAATATCTATGAAATAAGCTCCATAAATAACTATTTTTGGAAAAGAATAGCGTACTGTATGTACGGTAGTTCATTATTGTCTATTTATTAAAAAAATTAAGATTGGATATAGTATAAAGTGATCAATGTCATGATAAATGACATTGAAGTGTGGATTTAAATACGTAAATTAGGCCCATGAACATAACCCTTAAGTTACATATCCATATAACAAAGGAAAGGAGTACTGTCTAATTAACCTTAAAGAATACAAATATATATTTTGAAAGCCACTATTAGGCCTATTAGGCCTACAACTGTTTAATTGTTTGATCTCAATACTTATGACAAAACAAAGAGGAACATAATAATAATAATATAATAATAATGATAATAAATACAGAAATAATAGCAATAGACCTAACAATGACAATACCATTAAGAATAATTATAGTAGTAGTAGTCTAATAATAATGCAATATAAATATCATAATATAATAAAAATAATAATATAATAAAAATATAATATAATACAAATATAATAATGGGCCTTTAATATAAATATAATAATATAATACAACTATAATAATAGGCCTATAATAAAAATATAATAATAGTACTAGAAATAGTAGTTAGAAATCTAACAAAAAATAGTGAAATTCATAATTATAGCACAAGAAGTAGCTTAGATTGTCATAGATATACATGCAAAAAGCAAATTATATTTAAGGACGTAAGTGTAATTGGAACTATACTATACAACAAGCTACCTGTAGAAATTAAGAATGCTGACAAGAAAAATTTCAAAACACTTCTGAAGAAATACTTAATAGAAAAATGTTTATATTCTTTAGACGAATTTTAATAACCGATTAGCACATATACATTATTATATTTTGATCAATCACACACTTTTATCCTTAGATCAAGGTTGTAGCAATATTAGGTTGTATAATATTAGCTCAGTCTGTAAGCTTGACAATGTCAGAAACTTGTATCAAGTCAATTGACAGCAAATAAATTATTATTATTATTATTATTATTATTATTATTATTACTAATAATAATATCAATATTAATGAAGATAACCGGTAATAGAAGCAGCTGCAATATTATAAAAATGCTAGACACAATTTTTATATCATAGACTACATAGTCTTTATGTTCTCAATAAAATAGTACAGTATGACAATAAAAAGAGGATAGTTCCACCAAGCGGTACGCATTTTTGTTCTGAGTAGTCCTATAGGCCTATGCACTTTTAACTTTAAAGCAAGTTTCTGTTCATGAAATAACATTTATATGCTTATGTTACCATTCTTTAGGCCTGATGTTACAGGTTAATGTAAGAAAATGCACAAGTCAATGAAAGACGATGAATTCCCAGTTTTTTTATTTATTTTTTATTTTTATAAGAAGAATAAGTTATAATACTTATTCAAGCACATTGATAAAATAGAACACAAGAATGAAATGTGCACAATTTCACATAAATAAAAAAAAAGTCGCTTTGGGGTGGATTTGAACGTGAGACCTCTCCATTACTAGACACGCACGTTACCCCGAGACCACGAACACACTGTGAAGTTGAATCGTCCATGCGGGGAGGAAAGAAGGCTATCGCATCAGTGGCTCATAGAATAGAAAAAACACTTACCGTATTTGGACGTTGGACTTTACTTCGGAGCCCTGCTAGTTTTCTTATGTCACATTATTGTATTATTTCATTCATTGGTACCATAATACGCTGAATATTCGAGTGATAAATTCAGATGTGTGCCTCGCTGCAGTCCCGTACAACGGAATAAAGACGCTAGTTACTACCAACCTATGCATATCCTCAGAGCTTCATGTTGTTATTTATTAAGAGGTCAGGAATTACTAATCTGACATAAAATGAAGTAAACTTCAATCCTGTAATTTAATTGTCATCAATTTTCATAAAATAAATAGTCATTATACAACAGCACTTAATGTATAATCGAACATATGGGAACATTTGTCTTCCATGCAGATGCCAACTGTCCATGGCAACTGAAGGAGGCTTTATAAGCTGTCCATCATTAAGGACGCTATAAGAAAGAACCGAGAATTTGATTTTGCATTTGAAGAAGGTGCCTTCTTTTTACCCTCCTTTACTAAGGAAGGTGCAGGAGGAGTTGAAGGCTTGTTCCAGAATTCCGCCCTTAGTCTGTAAGCTTGACAATGTCAGAAACTTGTATCAAGTCAATTGACAGCAAATAAATTATTATTATTATTATTATTATTATTATTATTACTAATAATAATATCAACATTAATGAAGATAACCGGTAATAGAAGCAGCTGCAATATTATAAAAATGCTAGACACAATTTTTATATCATAGACTACATAGTCTTTATGTTCTCAATAAAATAGTACAGTATGACAATAAAAAGAGGATAGTTCCACCAAGCGGTACGCAGTTTTGTTCTGAGTAGTCCTATAGGCCTATGCACTTTTAACTTTAAAGCAAGTTTCTGTTCATGAAATAACATTTATATGCTTATGTTACCATTCTTTAGGCCTGATGTTACAGGTTAATGTAAGAAAATGCACAAGTCAATGAAAGACGATGAATTCCCAGTTTTTTTATTTATTTTTTATTTTTATAAGAAGAATAAGTTATAATACTTATTCAAGCACATTGATAAAATAGAACACAAGAATGGAATGTGCACAATTTCACATAAATAAAAAAAAAGTCGCTTTGGGGTGGATTTGAACGTGAGACCTCTCCATTACTAGACACGCACGTTACCCCGAGACCACGAACACACTGTGAAGTTGAATCGTCCATGCGGGGAGGAAAGAAGGCTATCGCATCAGTGGCTCATAGAATAGAAAAAACACTTACCGTATTTGGACGTTGGACTTTACTTCGGAGCCCTGCTAGTTTTCTTATGTCACATTATTGTATTATTTCATTCATTGGTACCATAATACGCTGAATATTCGAGTGATAAATTCAGATGTGTGCCTCGCTGCAGTCCCGTACAACGGAATAAAGACGCTAGTTACTACCAACCTATGCATATCCTCAGAGCTTCATGTTGTTATTTATTAAGAGGTCAGGAATTACTAATCTGACATAAAATGAAGTAAACTTCAATCCTGTAATTTAATTGTCATCAATTTTCATAAAATAAATAGTCATTATACAACAGCACTTAATGTATAATCGAACATATGGGAACATTTGTCTTCCATGCAGATGCCAACTGTCCATGGCAACTGAAGGAGGCTTTATAAGCTGTCCATCATTAAGGACGCTATAAGAAAGAACCGAGAATTTGATTTTGCATTTGAAGAAGGTGCCTTCTTTTTACCCTCCTTTACTAAGGGAGGTTTCAGGAGGAGTTGAAGGCTTGTTCCAGAATTCCGGCCCTAGATCTTATCAGTAGAATGTAACAAAGGACTATCATTTTGGGTAAATCCAGTAAAGTAAAGGATTTTTATGGTTAATATATTTCGCGGTTTCGAAAGAAAAATCGCGAACTTAAAGCTAGTTAAATAAGGTCAGGTGACCATCAATCAGCCAATGACAATTAGTCGTGGGGATGATCATAACTTCTCTCCAAGGCTAGATTTATTTTATGAAGAATATTGCAAGCGAGAGAGTGTCGTAGCACCGAGTTGTGCACACATCTACTTAGTGCCGCGGTGCAGAGCCGGCATCGTCTCAACTACTCATCACCACAGCTCTTAGGCTGGGCAGAATTTATTACACTTAGAAAATTTCTGCGACATCAATTCACTGACTTAGAAATTTTCAGCGACGTCAATTAATTACACTTAGAAATTTTTCAGCAACGATAATTTCTCATACTTATAAAATTCTTGAGCAGAATTTTATTGACTTAAATATTTTTCGTAACAGCCAAAGTATTTACATCCATTTATACAATTTTTGTTTAGATACCAATTATTTTACTCAAGTTTAATCATCTGGAAATTGATTTCCATATTATATCCAGTGAGCCATTATAACCATTTAGCGGATCTATCTGATTTTATCCGTCAATAAGAAATATTGTACAGATCTCTGTATTTTGAACATTACTTCAGACATTTCAAGTATTTGTAATAAATAGCTCCTACAACTGATTCTGCTGATATTATTTTAATAAGTAATATCTAAGCTATCTTCACTCTCAGCCCCTGAGAATTAGGCAACTGTTCGGACCCGATAGGCCTAGCCGGAGCGGACTCCAACTTCTTCACACAAATATAAATTTAGCATAATCCATCCGGTTTATGCAAGGCGCCCAACAACCGAGGAAGGACGAACCGCCACATATGAATTACAAAATTCTCGTTCATTTAAAAGTAATATGACTTGCATTATATACTCTTATTTCAGGCCTGGATTAAACAGATCTATTGTATATTTCATTAATTAAAAATATAAATATATCGGATTATTTTCTTCTGATCATTCATACTAGCAGCCATTCGTACTAGCCTGAACTGCAGCAAGAGGATTATGATCAGTCCATACGTGTTCGTTGTGGAAATATGTAATTCCCTCTCTCCCAAACGTTGCTTCATCTGTAAACAGAACTGATGAGACGAACAATGGTTTGGCTGTTTGTGCTAGAAACCCTCAGAAAAAGTTCCCCCGTGGTGGATAATCGGCAGGCGAAGGCTCTGCACAAGTTGAATATGATACAGATGCAGGAGCTGCTCATGAAGTACCCTCCATGCTGTACTGTGAGATGTACCAAATGTCACAGCCAATTGTCTTGTATGATACTTCGATCATCTTCGACATGCCGTAAAATTGTTCTTCGTGGTCCGGCGTATGAACAACTCTTGGTCTTCCTCGATCGATAGTCTGTGGTGCAACAGTTCTGTCTAAGCAACGTGAGGATAAACAGCAACAAACGTTGGATGACTCGGTTGCCTTCGGTCTGGAAACGCCATCTGACACAAACATGAAACCTCGCGTCCATTACCATTCATGCGATCATACATAAAAATCATGTCTGCCTCCTCACGAAATGACTATCCTGCCATGGTTGAACAAAACACATGCTGTTAACTCAGTACATGTACAGAATTAAAGTGCTGAAGACAGAATAATTACAAATGTAAACAAGTCTCCGTGGCTACACTTTGCCATCTACTGTACAGTACATAAAGCTGCGTCTCCATTGATGTACATTTAACACGAACATGTCAGTATTAACAAGTTGATATTGGCATGTATATTACAATTTCGCGTTCCAATTGACTTGTCATGCAAACCCAGCGTGTTGCTCTTAACATTTTCAGATGTTAATTTATTTTCCGGAGAAAATGGACAACATATCAAGTCAATTGACTATTCGGTCAATATCACCTTTGTTTCGGGAATTTCCGGGAAACGAAAAGCGATCGCCAGCTTAATCGACTTTGGTTCGGGAATTTCCGGGTGAACAAAAAGCAGTTGACAGCTTCCTCAATATTCCCGGCATCCATTTTGTATTATGTGAGTATTTGGTATATCAGTGTTCTCAATAGTATTGCATCTACTTTTAAAATTATTTTTTATGACACACTCCATTGTTGAAAAATGTGATAGTTATTTTGAAAAGATCAAGACATCTGTACAAAATTAGTATTTAAGAAAGTCATAGACAGTTAACAAGAAAATAATAACGAGTATATAAAACTACTCTCATTTTGTAATGCCTCTTCAGAGGCATTTTCTTTTTTAATGTTATTCATTTCTGTTCGTAACCGCGCCAACACATGTTAACCTATAACATTGTAGTGGAGAGAGTTGTTAATTGGCAAACCACTTGACTTGTATACATCAACAAGTTGATGATAAAGCAAACAAGTTAAAGATCTTAATAGACTCTGAGGGCTGTTCCCTCCAAAGTATTTGTTGGAAGTGTTGTTGGTCAGGATGTATTAGAACTTGTCTATACATTTTAGCAATGTCAGCTGTGAAAGCTATGGGATTTAGCCTAAATCGAAGTAGTATGGAAAACAAGTTAGGTTGGATCGTAGAACCTACATGAAGTATATCATTTAGAGACCTTCTGTTGGTAGATTTGGCAGAAGCGTTAAATACTATACGTAACTTGGTGGTTGTGCTAGATGGTTTCATCACAGGGTGATGAGGGATGATATAATCAGATGTTTCAGTTTGATCAGAGTCCGCAGGTTTCATATGGCCTAAGGTCTGATATTCAGTCATAAAGTCATTGTATTGTTGACGTAAGTCTGCATTGTTTGCTAGACGTTTTTCAAGAGAATTAAATCTTTGGTAGGCTTGATGCTTAATGCTGCCAAGTGATTCTGGAGGAGCATTAAACGGAAGCTTGACAACATTCTTCCGTCAAGATCTCTAGCTGTGGTTTCTGTGAAATGCTGTTCACAATGAGTGTCTTGGGGAAAGGGTGCGCTGTTGGCAACACTTTCAAATTCCAAAAACCTAGATAATTGTTCATTTATTGTTTGGTCAGTATTCAGGAAAGCAGAATAATGAGCTTCATTATTTCCAGCAGCATTGACGTTCTGAAGTTTGCGATTTCCCTTGAATCGCTTCGGAGAAGAAAGGTTGGTAACTTGTGTGACAGTGGAGTTTCTAGTCTGAGAGAAACATTCACCTTGGTGCCTTGGGGCTGATTGCACTTGCATAGGAGCGTTAGGTGATGATATTCGTCCAGCGAAAAACCATCTTAACTGAGAGTTTTGAATAGTTGGGTACTGAGGAGAAGTAATTCTACCATCTTGGAGTATTTGTGAAAAGACTTCAACACCTAGGAGAAGATCGACACATTGGGGTGTGTTGAAATGTGGGTTGGCTAATGGGAGATTGGCTGGAATATGCCAATTTCTAACATCAATGTAGCTTTGGGGCATCTGACTGGCAGAAATTTCTGAAATTACAATAGCGTGTGTATTGCAACTCCACGATGTGGTTCTAGATTTGACATTAATCAATGCAGCCTTGTGCATATGAGTTTCTAGAATGCCTTGAAGCGGTACCCTTTGAGGTAGAGCTTTCAGTTTCAGTTTGTTAAACAAACGATCAGTTATGAGATTGCAACTAGATCCGGTGTCTAGTAAAGCTGTCGCTTCTATAGGCTGACCGTATATGTCCTCAACAATGACTAAAGCAGTAGGATGTAGACATTTGGGGGGTGATGCTGCAGGTTGCAGCATACGTACAGTACAACATTATCTGCTCTTGAGTTTGATCGCAGATTGGGGTTGTGTAACATAGTGCTGTGTTTGTCACCACACTTGTGACACCTTGTAACACCACATGAACTGTGATACTGTTTGACTCGTAGACATACCTTGCATGCCTTGTGAGTATTTATGAATTGCATTCGTTGCTCATAAGACATTACTTTAAAACTGTCACATCGAAATAATTCATGAGCAATATTTTGCTTGCAGCAAATACAATAAACACGTGAAGTAAATGTCCTGGAGCTATTATGTTGGTTGTTAGTGTTGTTTGAACTAACATTGTTATTGTTGAGAGTGGGTTTTTGATTGGCACGATTGGAAGTTGGGTTGGAATTGGCTTGGGAGCATATCGCTAAGCTTGTCATCTGAAGGACTCTTACCTTTGCTTACAAGAAGCCAAATAGTTCCTTTAAGGTGGGAAGTTGGTTTGGCTTTATAGAGCTTCCCCATTCCTTAACGAGTGATGGAGGTACCTCGTCTAGAATGATTTTGGAGACAATTAAGTAAGTCAAATTAACGTCAGACTTTAAGGATTGAAGTGATCTAGGAAGTGTTGGAGTGAGTTAGCTGAATCCCTTTCTATGGTGGGAGGCGTGAAAAGATATTCTAACTGAGTGTTCATGATCAAACGATCATTGTCGAATCTTTCTGTAAGTGTTTTCCAAGGACCGTCGAAGGTAGCTTCAGAAACTGGTATATTATGTATTATACGCAAAGTCTCTGGGCTAAGACATGATTTCAAGTACTAAAACTTATCAATGTTAGTGATGTGATTGTTGCTCAAAATGAGAGAAGCAAATGTGTCCCTAAATTCAATCTACGTGGTGGGGTCACCACTAAACTGTGGCAATTTGATCTCAGGTAATTTTGGCAGAACCGTTTGAGATACTGGGTGATGGGAACATCAATCAGAGGATCGCCTAGAGATAAGTGCTCTTTCTGGCTTATATTTAGATTTGTTTTGAGAAATTAGGGCATCAAAGAAACCTAGAGCTTGGTGGTAGGCTATTTCTACTTCGCGTCTTGGAAATCATCAGGATTTATTTGTAAGGCACAATCTTCATACGACTCAAACAAATGGAGAAACATTGTTCTCATACTAATAGCCTCATGAAAATGAGCCTGTGTTTCAATTTCGAATTCATGAATGGATTGCGCATAGGACATGAATTGACGGTGAAGTCTATTAATAATAGTGATTTTTTGTTGGATTGCCCCTTGGGCAGCAGCTTCTGCAACTTCAGCTTCAATACGAGCTTGTCTTTCTTTGGCATCTGCATCCGCATCAGCTTTAGTTTTGAGATAGGTAGCTTCTAGCTTATTAATGTGAGTAGTGGTTTGGAAAAGATCGTCTTCCACCTCTTCCCTATAGGTTTGTTCTAACTCTGAATTGTCTAATTCCTCTATGGTGGACTGAACTTCTTCAAATTTAGAAATTAGTTGTTGCAGTTTATCCTTTCGATCCAAAAGGTCGTTATAAGTTGCTTCATCATTAACAAGAAGTTTGGGGATTAGATTGCACTGGCGAGTTATTTGAGCTCTGGTGGGCGTACGTTTAGCCCTGAAGGCTGCAAGAGTTTGCTCCTGAGTGGCCATAATGAAGGTGTTTAACATAAAATTTAACAAATTTGCACTTTGCCCGCAATAGGGGAGAATTTAACTTTAAGTCGCCACATGGGGTAATTTAAAAGCTTCAAAGAACGTAGACACAGTATAAATGTGTTAAGTGTTGGATACAATAATCACTGTGCTGTTTGTTCGTTTGCAAGGAACATAGAAATGAGTTGTGTGTTGTCAACCCTTATCATTGTGTTGGCGTATTTGCTCAAAGTGGCCTTGCCAGGAGAATATGGACTTTCCTTAAGGCAGATTTCTTGTCTCAGGTTCCAGGAAAAATTGGAACGATTTCGTTTAGAGATTAGTTCACTGAAAGGATCCGAGGTCTGGAGGAATCAAATGTGGAACAACCCTAGGCTCGCCAGGACCAAAATGTAAGGGGCAAGTGACAGTAGGAAGCTGTATTTGGTTGGAACCTGCTTGCACCTCTTACACTGAAATTAGACAAGAAATCTGCTGGCGATGAAATACTGAGATTTATTTATAATGCACTAAGAAACAAACACTAACTAGCTGAAGGCTAAATTAACAATAAAGAAATACACAGTTTGTATATTAAGTTGAAATCTTGAAGTCTGGATGTAATCTTGCAGTTAATTTACTTAATAATATTCTTGAAGATAACGAAGTAATAGTAGTTGTATAATAATTCCACAGGAGTAGTAGTCATTATATAATGAATTAACTTAAATGTTTGAAGAAACTGAATTACGATTTTGAAGCTACATATTCAAGTTATGAGTTTACGTCACTATAGAGTCTTGAATACCACACTCAGATGCATAAAGTGTTCATTGACTATCTGATATGATCCAATAATAAGACTTTATAATGGGTTATAAATTCAGCAATTTTGCTGCACGGCGATTCTAATATACACTACTTACCTGAAGTATGTAGATTGAAGCACAGCACCCTCGCTATGCACAAAGTAATTCTTCAGGATATGGCCTTCGTTATGAAATACCTTGAAAGATAGTTGTAACCTTCAGAGATTTCTCCCGAATGTTGAGAATTGTGAATTTAGATATTTCTCCAGCAAGCTGTAAGTCGGTTGTGAATTTCTGGATACTTCTCCAGCAAGTTGTAAGTCGGTTGTACGTCATGAGTCCGGAGAATTTCTTCCAAAGGTTGTGAGTTGTAAGTTTCTAGAGATTTCACTAGAAATTTGGAGAGCTATGGACGAACGCGTCCAGCCACAAGCGGCGACTATTGCAGAAGTGTTGAATGGTTAATCTAAGGCCGCCAAAGAACAGTCATGCTGACAACATAACTGCCCTAAAAATACCATGTTTGAAATTTCATGAATTTAAATTAATTAGACTTGATATACTACAATAAAGCTTAATGAATGATTATAGAACAAATCTGAAGCACAAGTCAACTATAATTAAGGTAGTAGATTATAAGAATTAGTATTACAATAAATATTTAGTAGTGTGACATATAATAATTTTTTGCTACACAGTGGCATTCTTGGAGAGCGTATCGATAAGTATCGAGAGGTCTCGCAAAGAAGGTAAAATCTTGGATGTCCAAGGCGAACGCAAAGAAGACTTACACAATAACATGTCTGAATAATTAAATTAATATTACAATATTATTCAATTTATAAGTCAAATTAAAGCATTAGCTCTTAAAAACATTATAAATTTATATTAATATATTTATACAGCAAATTTATATGATTAAGTGTGTTTCTTTGCATTGTATGTGTATACAGTATTACATGTAAGGGTATAGTTTCAAAACATAATATAATTTTGTCCCGCTAGAATCGCGTTTTGGACCACTGTGCGGTGATTTAATTAATTTTTTACAACAGTGTTCTACCTCAGGGCTGTTAGTTTTCCTTTTTTCTTTTTTTGTATTTATATTTTTCTACAGTGGTCAGTGTTTTTAAAATTCTACAGTCTTTTTCTTTTTTAAATATATTTTCTAAACAGGCTACGAGCTATGCTGCGTTATTATTTTATTCATTGTCTCCTTATGTTCCAGGCATTGTTTATTTTATTTCATTCCATTTTTCATTATTTTATTTCTTTCTTTTCGAATGCGATCGCAGCCCTTTCCCATGGCATTCATACAGTCCTTCCTAACTGCTATCCTATTCACACTCGTAATCATTTCAATACATGGTAGGAACGATTTTCGTTAACACACCTAAATAACTGCGTTTCACAGTTTGTCATATTTTTTTTACGAATATTTCATAAAGTTCCCAATAAAATATTACAATTTATATTTCATGCTATTACATTAAGGACGGCCTACCGTATATTCTATCACTTAAGCTTAATATAGTCTCCTGTTGAATTTTAAAATAATTATTTTGTCTTTCTCCTGTTTAATTTTAGTGTAATTAAATTGCCCCTTCTGAATAAATATTAGATTAATTTCCTATTGGACATTGGTTACATCACCGTAAGTTTTTTACCAATAACCATACAGATGATGTAATTTACTTAATGTGTACTTTTATTCTTTGTATGCAATTTCAGGCGTCCAAAAGATTAGGCACATAGTGATGTGAATTTCCAAGTGACTCATATAATATATGTTTACTATATATTTTAAAATCTCACTACAGCTTTTCCTAATGATTGTTTTATCTTTATCTTCCATAACATACATTGCAATTTCAAGATACGCAACACGATCTTCTAAATTATGCTAGGTTTTCAGCCCATTGTTGTATTTCTTCTTTGGTGAGGTCTTGAGAGGATAGTTTAATTGCTGTTGGGAATACTTGGTGAGATGTTTTTGTTTCCAGATGCTGTAGTCAGTATCTAGGAGGCCTTGGTGACTGTTGAGAATTCAAGAACAAATATGGCATGAGTTTTTTGATAAGGGAAATAAAGCTGTGTTCTTTTTTAAGTATATTTAATCTTTTTCCATTCGGTGGAGGGCCAAACACTCGACATTTGGCGCCCAAAGTGACAGCACGATAGTGTTTTTGTCAGTGTTTTGTGATTACTTCCACAATGGAGAAAATTAAAATTAGAAGAAAAGTTGAGAGGTCTGTTTACCAGACATTCCGTTGCACTACAGAAGTTTCTAGAAGAGAAGAAATATGAAGAAGCTCGTGCAGCATTTGCTTCGTTAGAAAGAAATTTTGAAAAGATGAATATGCTAAATGAACAAGTTATGGATTGGATGTTGGACAATGGTGCAACTGAAGAGGCATTAGAAGAAGAGGCATTAGCTGCTAATGAGTATAGTGATAAGTATGAACTGTTAAAGGTACAGTGCTCAAAAATTGATTCTCAAGATCAACTGTCTGTTGCAAGTGAAGAACCGTCATCTAATGTTCAAACTAATCGGAAAATCAAGTTACCCACTATTGAATTTTGCAAGTTCGGCGGTGAACTCAGGGAATGGCTGCCATTTTGGAACCAATTCCAACGTATACACAATAATGAAGAGATTGCCCCGGTAGATAAATTTTATTACGTGATGCAAGCTATTCTACCAAACTCTAGAGCTAGGTCTGTTGTAGACAGTTTCCCAGCTACAGATGATAACTACACATTAGTGATTGAGGCACTTCAAGAACGGTTTGGTAGGGAGGACCTTCTTATTGAAGTATATATCAGGGATCTTCTCAGTTTGACCCTTCCTGCAAATAAATTATACCGTTCCCTTACGGATATGTACGATAAACTGGAGTGTCATTTGAGGGCACTTGAATCTCTTGGTGTTACAACTGGAAAGTGTGCAGCAATCCTTTGCCCTTTGTTAGAATCATGCATGACTGAAGATTTCTTAAGAGTATGGCAGCGAAGTTCATTATACAGTGATATATCTAATGCAGAACAAAGGCTTAATAAGTTCATGTCATTCATGAAAGCTGAAGTTCAAAATGAAGAACGCATCCATGTTGCCATGTCAGGTTTTAAGCAGCCAACTGATAGACCAAAGAAAGTGCAGAAAGACAGCAGTCCAAAATCATATTCAAGACAAGCCGAAGTTCCTACAGCCATGGGTTTACTCTCATTACAAGCAGATAAACGTTCAGTTTGTATATTTTGCAATGATGTACAGCATAGTAGTGCTGACTGCTACAAAGCTCGAGATATGCCGCTCTCAGTGAAGCTTGATATCATTAAAGCTAAGAAACATTGTTTCATTTGCGTTAAGCCAAACCATATGGCGAAAAGGTGTACCTTCAAGTGAAAGTGTTTGATTTGTGACAAACGCCATGTTATCTTATTGTGTCCTGACTTAAAGAGAAACAAGAATGTGGTTACCAGTACGGACGTTACCAAGCCCGAAGAAATGACTGTGCATAAGGATGAAGCTCTTACCAATTTGACATGTGATAACAGTGTGTTGCTTCCTACGCTACAAGTGAACGTACGAGGAAATGGTTCAGAACGTATTGTGAAGGCAGTTCTTGATACAGGGTCACAACGTTCTTACATTTTGAAGAGGACAGCACAAAAGATGAACTATTCACCTGTTGGCAAGGAAACAATTGTCCATTCACTATTTGGAGGTCAAAAGACTGGAAGTTGTGAGCATGATAAGTATAGAATTTATCTGGCCAGTCTCAGTTATTGACTTTCTGTGCAATTTCGAGGTATTGGACCAAGACAATATTTGTGATAATGTACCTCTTGTTCAGGACAAAGCATTGGTTAATGAAATAGTTGTGCACTGCTTGGATTTGTTCTGTATATGTGTATGTTAGGTTATATAAGAGTATACTAATAGTCATTAATTAATTCCTTAACTTCTTTCAAAAACTACGGGGAGGAATTCTCTGAACATAGATACCATAAAATTCAGTGCACAAGAAAATAATATTAAATAATTATAAACAGCAAGAATCTTGCTAAAAATCTGATCTAATTGTATAATATTTCAAATCTGCTACCTATAAAGCTCTGGAAGCGCACAATACTGAGTTAGGAACCCGGAGGAGTAGATCGAACCAACAATGCCAGGTGAGGAATGATACCAAAATAAGAAAAGATCTAGGCACAATTGTAATAAGTGTAACAATTATATATTTTCACCAAAGAATGAATGTAAAAATGTATATACAAATCTCTCGATAGTTTACTTGTAATTAATAATTTAATAAGATAATGTCCTACAAGACAAATAATTGTTTTAAGAATGATATTAAGAATTTTGGTACTGTAATTAATAATTGCTATGCAGCCAGCACCTAACCAAGATCAAATATAATAATGTCTAAATCTGGCAAAAGCAAAATGGTAATCAAAATAGAGATGAATCAGAATTAGCTAGTGCCCTGAACCTAACGCAGGATACAGCCTAAATACCCAACCTACTACACAATAATGTGAATAGGAAATGAAAGGCAGAACTACGATAATAAGAAAAATTCCCATATATAACTACCGCAAAATGCAGAGGAAAACTAGTAATAAATTCCCCCAAGGAAAAGATATTATGGCCAAAATTGTATTTAGAATTAATTTATGTAATATGAACAATATAGCCCAAATAATCTTTTAGGGAGAAAGCAGAAAATATCAAATAGCAAACGATCATAAGCACGCACTAGGTTACTGTACTCAGCAGATGGCAAACAGATTATAAATAGCACCGCGGAACAGCAATTAAGAATGCAAGGTAAGGTACATAACTCACCCACATAGTTAAAGAACAACATTAATAGGGCCGCAGAATACCATAAATCTGATATTTAAACCTTTAAGGTAGTTATTATCTCAGAAAACTGTAATAAATTTTAATTTCAAGGGCAAGGAATTTACCCCCAGAAAATTGAAACATTAAGAAAAGGAGCATAACTAACCACAATAATTTCTATCCCACGACTTTAACCAGAAATTTAACTACATCGGAAAAGAATGATGGCATATAATGCAGACAGAAATTTGAATATTAACGCATAGTATAGACTCACTTAAACATCGCGATACTGAATAAATTACAGAGGCAACGCATAACATAATAATAGAAATCCAGTAATGTGGAATATTGACCTAGCTACCTCGCGTGATGACAGACCTTGGCACGCGCCCAAACTGGAATATTAACTTTAACATAGCCACGCTAATAGGGAAGACCTAAGCGAATAACTATTATAAGAAGGCACACCATATTCTGTAAACTTTTATTCTTAAAGGCAATATCCTTCCGACATATACGGTGATATTTAATTAAGTTTCTATGACAATCTGACTGGGTGGACTCTCACAATTACAACGCACAAGCATCTCTGGATTCTGGAAGTACAGTCTAATATGGCTAGCTCAGTGCTGAAGGCACTTATACCCAGACGGGGCTTAAGAAGTTTTATCAAGTTATTTCATATTTCTCACTCACCAACCAAACGAAGAAAATCTGCGCTACTAGGACAACCTTTCAACCATTCTCAAGAGCAGCTGCGTGACACACTGAGGTCGGAAAGCAGCGGAACCGCCCAGCTAAACAAAGCCACGACCCTACGCGCATGCGCGAACAAATGAGCATCGGCTCACGAGAAATTCATAAAGAAGCCAACAAATGGTCTGTTTACTTTTTAAAAAAGCTTCAGTTGGTCATACTAATAATTTTCAACAATTTATCAGTATTCCAGAACCAATAGAAATCCTGATTGGTGCTGATGTTTCTGCTAGACTATTCAGGGTAATATCAGAAATTTATCTGGTGGATTGGTAGCTATGGAGACTAGGTTGGGATGGACAATTTTTTGTAAATACCCCATTAAACAACCCAGGGTTACAACTGCTATGATTGTAACTTCAATGCTAATTAATGATTTAAATATCTCAGATCTATGGAAATTGGAGCTGTTAGGCATTACTGATCCTGCAGATAGGAAAACTAAACTTGAATTGCAGGCAGAAGTTGACATGCATTTTGAAGAGACTGTGAAGGTAAATTCTGAAGGTCGATATGAAGTCCAGCTTCCCTGGAAGGACAGACACCCTCATCTCCCATCGAATTACATTCTTGCTGAAAAACGACTGGATTCTACAGTCAAGAAGTTAAAGGCTAATTCACTGTACTCAGAATAAGAACATGTTTTTGAAGAATGGATTGAAGAAGGTGTAATTGAAAGAGTTCCTGACTCAGAGATTGTTAGTGACAGATGTCATTATCTTCCTCACAGACATGTTGTCAAAGAAAATAGTACTACAAAAATTAGGCCTGTGTTCGATGCATCAGCTCGTGAGAAGAACAGTCC
Source organism: Ectobius pallidus (assembly GCA_964059195.1). NCBI lineage: Eukaryota > Metazoa > Arthropoda > Insecta > Blattodea > Ectobiidae > Ectobius > Ectobius pallidus. Next base: position 49,223,248 of record CAXKWD010000008.1, read on the forward strand.
CTCATTGAATATGTGCTTGGAGAAGGGGAGAGCATTGAAAGAAGAGATACCCTCACTTCTTTTAAGATTTCGTCTGAAGAAAGTAGGAGTTGTTGCTGACATCCGGAGAGCTTTCTCGCAGATTAGTATATGTACCAATGATAGGAATTTCCTACGTTTATTATGGAAGGATGAAACGGGGAATATAATTGTTTATCGACACAGGAGAGTTGTGTTTGGTGTTGTTTGTAGTCCTTATTTGCTGAATGCTGTTATAAGACTTCATCTAACAAGAGTTCTTCGTGAGTGCCAACTTGAAGTTTCCCCATATTCCGAGGCCACTATTAGGAGTCTTTCAGATAGCTTCTATGTTGATAATGTGATCACTAGTCTTGACAATGACAGGCAGCTTAAAGCATTCATTCAAGAAGCTACATCAGTTATGGCTGATGGCTAGTTCGAATTACGAGGGTGGGAGTTCACAGATCCAGGTGCTCCTCCAGAGACTTGCCTCACTAATGTACTTGGTTTAGTCTGGGACAGAAGAGATGACACATTGGCAATAAGCCCAGAATGTTTCCAAAATGTTCCAGAGAAAATTACCAAAAGGACTATTCTTTCTGCAGCCCATAAAGTGTTCGATCCAATTGGTTTTTCATCTCCTGTGACTCTAGAACCAAAACTTATCTTAAGAGAATTGTGGAGTTTGAAGATTGGATGGGATGAAGAGGTGGATCAAGGCATTGCAAACGTATTTGCAAGATGGGCAGGTGATGTAGCATGTTTGAAAGATGTGAAGATCCCAAGATGGCTACCTTCTAACAGTGAACCTGGTGAATGGAGTGTTCACACCTTTTCTGATGCCAGGAAGGATGCCTACGCTGCAGCTGTATTTTTGAGGGTAGAGACGAGTCAGCAAGTAAATGTACAGCTGATCCAAGCAAAGACAAGGGTTGCCCCTACTAAAAATACAGTCACTCTAACTCGCCTAGAATTGCTAGCAGCTATGATTGGTGCTAGACTTCATGCATCAATAATTGCAGACCTTCCTACTGGGTGTGCATCATACTTTTGGAGCGATTCATCCACTGTCTTAGCATGGATTAAACGGGAAGATCAGTGGGCTATATTTGTGGGAAACCGTGTGGATGAGATTAAAAGGCTGACTCAAATAGAACAGTGGCATCATGTTCCAGGTATCTGTAACCCTGCTGACCTGCCATCTAGAGGTTGTTCTGGAAAAAAGCTGCTTCAGTCTTCATGGTGGGAGGGACCTGAATGGTTGTACCAACCCCTAAGTAATTGGCTTTTGTGTGACGTTGAATTTGATGAGGATGTTATAACTCAAGAAAGAAAGAGTACGGTTGTTTCATCTATGCTTTGTAAAGAAGCTGATCCCCTTCCAAATGATTGGTACTACAAATACTTTTCAAAGAGTGAAAAAATTGTTAGAATGATTGCTTGGATGTGTCAGTCCATGAACAATTGTAGAGCTGTGGGCTCTGAAAATTTTATGAAGAAAACGGGACCTCTTTCTACTGAAGAAGTTAACTCTGATGAAATAAAGGTCCTGAAATTAGTACAGAAAGATGCATTTTCTAGCACTACAGACCCCAGAATCTCCAGTCTTCAACCCTTTGAAGATCATGATGGTCTTTTCCGCATACGTACTAAAATCTCCAACAGACCTGATAGCCATGACTTTCGGTATCCTGTACTTCTACCAAGGAATCATCCCTTTGTGTCACGACTGATTATGGATGCTCATGTTCGAAAGTGTCATATTGGAGTTCAGAGTATGCTTTCAATTATGAGAGAAAGATTCTGGGTGATAGGTGGAAGAAGAACCCTGAGATCAGTCTTAACTAAATGTATTATCTGCAAGCGCCAGGAAGGTAAACCATTAGGAGTTCCCACTCCACCACTTCCAGCAGAACGTGTAAGAGATGCTGCTGCTTTTGAAGTTTCAGGCGTGGATCTGGCTGGACCCCTTTTCCTGAAAAACTTTGAAAAGGCATGGATTTGTTTATTCATGTGTGGAGTTACTCGAGCTGTCCACTTAGAGCTACTCTTGTCATTATCAACAGATGCCTTTCTGCAAGCATTCCGGCGATTTATAGCAAGGAGAGGAAGACCAGCTGTAATTTTTAGTGATAATGGGACTAATTTTTCTGGTGCTGAGACTGCTTTCAGGCGTATTGATTGGTCAAAGGTGCTCGAGTACTGTTCGGTGGAGAGAATAAAATGGAAATTCAACCCTCCAACTGCTTCCTGGTGGGGAGGTTGGTGAGAGTGTTTAATAGGCATTGTTAAAGGTTACTTCGGAGAACACTAGGACGTTCATCTCTCACATATTCGGAGATGGAAACAATATTATGTGACTGTGAGAGTGTGATAAATTCGAGACCTCTGACATATATAGCTGATAATTCAAATGAGCTAGAAGCCATAACACCTGCAATGTTTATTCAGGACGTTCACGAAGTGTCTGTGCCTGAGATTGATATCGTTGAGTCCTCTAGCTTAAACAAGAGATTGAAGTACAGATTAAAGCTCAGAGAGAATCTGAGAAAAAGATTCCGCAGTGAATATTTGGGTCAACTTCAACAGCAGATGCATGCCAAACAATTTGGAAGTATTCAAGTTGGTGATGTCGTCTTAATTGGCAATGACAATTCAAAGAGACTGGACTGGCCTTTAGGAAAGGTGATAGAAACTGTCAACGCAAGCTAAGGGTTTTTTTTCCAGCATCTTTATTATGTGCAGTGAATAGTTTTAATTCAAATCATCCGCTATACCTTCTTGCGCCAAGTCATCTTTGAGTAGGCGTAATATTACATCATATCCTGATCACGAGTTCTTTGTGACGGGTATTCCCCCTGTAAGGACGCTTCGTAGAGCGTCAGTAAGCCAAGTTAGTATTAAGTCTGCAGTTACACGAACAAGTCGCGTTCTGACACTGCTCTGATTTACTAGTAACAAAGGCCTCTTCGCGCCCTTTGTAATTATACTAGAAATCGTTGGAATAAAACTTCATTACAAGTTTTATTCAATCCAAGTAAATTATTCAACATAATTTACGCATTTTAAATATTCAAAGTGCATTAGATTCACTTACAAGCTCCACGTAAGTACATAGCGTGTGACGTCATCAGTCAGCCAAGAAGCTATATTACGTGAACAGTCAAGTGCTAATAACTTTAAATATATCCAATTTACAGTAAATTTTATTACCTTTAATTTGAGATATAATTCATTGGTAAATTACAAAGTTTACTAAATTATTTCCAGTGGTGCAACACTATTCGCGCCATTTTCCAGTTCATTGTTTCAACGTGTTTCTTTAATATAACATCAGTGTTCATATATTATTTCTTCAGTTTTACAAGTGTTAATAAAGTGAAAGGTTTTCATTACATGCTAGATTGTTAAACCAATATAATTCCTGGGATCTCTGTATCCAGTGTCCTCGTGATATAGTCCACTCTTGCTCTAATTGGTCCTCCGTTTCCCAGAGAAAATTTCCTATGTATTGCACATACATTGTTTCACTACGTTCCTAAGTTATTCCCTTCAACTACTCCCGAACATTTGCTCCTCACGGACCGGATATATTTCGATCCAGTCCCTATCAGAAACTATGCCAGGAAAGGATGGAGTCATCCGCCTTGTTCGCTTGAAGACTGCATCTGGAGAAGCTCTGCGTCCAGTTCAAAGACTTTACCCCCTTCTAGAAGCGAAAGTTAGTGGACCATCATCAGAGATTAAATCTTTTATTCCAGACTGTGAACGGAGAGAGCAGACTGTGAAAGAGGATAGTGATGTGTCTTGTGGTAGTGTAAATGATGAAGAAGAAGTAAAAAGAACTCTATGTGGAAGAATTATTAATGTTCCAAAAAGATATTTGGACTAAGTTGAATATGTTTTATGTTAATTAAGTTCCAATGAGCAGAATTTGTGTTCCCATAACTAGGTTAAGTTAACTCCTATTTATCCGTTAACTTGGTGGAAGAATGTTGGGAATACTGGGTGAGATGTTTTTGTTTCCAGATGCTGTAGTCAGTATCTAGGAGGCCTTGGTGACTGTTGAGAATTCAAGAACAAATATGGCATGAGTTTTTTGATAAGGGAAATAAAGCTGTGTTCTTTTTGAAGTATATTTAATCTTTTTCCATTCGGTGGAGGGCCAAACACTCGACAATTGCGTTACCTTGAATGAGATTTTGTTTTTCCTGTACTTTGGTTTCAAACCTCAAACATCAAATATTACTGTAGCATCCATAAACAGATTCTTCTTCAAAATTTACTAAAATCTGTGAATGTAGAGGATCTTGACAACAGGAAAAGATCTGGCATCTCCCAATTTAAGCATAATCATTGTGAGAAAGTGTTGGCCTACGTACGATAGCCGAAAGACATTGGAAGTTTGAACTAAGGAGGACCAAGGGAATTTAATAGGATCCGGTCCGTGAGGAGCATGTGACTGGAAATGCACTACGGAGGAAATCCAATTAAATTAAACGAAGGGAGAGTGGACTGTAGGTAGCTGGAACAGTGATTTAGATTTGAGGATTTTGCAATAATATATTTCAGGAAGCCTGAACTCTGAATACTAAATCATAATACAACACTAGACAAAATAAGATATATACGAATTAATACAGTTACTATTCTAGGAGCCTAGCAATGCTCCCGCCAGATAATATATGCAAACGCTAGACAAAGCACCGTTCACTGCACGTGTCGTCTAGGTTACGAGACAATGGAATACTTGTAAATTACACTAAAAATACAATGTGATTCCTGAAACTTCACACGCAGGCTGCTTAAACAATACAAGAGCCGATTGGTGTGGAATTGCAGATGAGCACTAATAATATAGAGCGAAAACTGTCCCGACAACTAGGAGCAATTGTGACGCTGACTATATACGACAGAGGCTCGATCCCAACTAACTCGCACTGGCGTGGTATGGTACGCTACACGCCACCACCTGCACAGGATGTGACTAACTCAGCACGGCAAATAATTGGCGGTAGCGCCAATTACCACTGAGGCTAATTTGAAACACTATAACTTATAGACTCTTGATCTAACATAACTCCCGCCTAAAATCGACAGATTTTACATAACACTTTGCGGATAGATCAAGATTTACTAATAGATTTGCACTTATTGAATAGGCAAGGGACACACTTTTACAATTGGTCGCTTGTATTCACCACTGGACGTACGCACTGTCACAACACGCACTAAACCGTCGTCACCAGGATGCACTGATGAGATGATTCCCAGCTTCCACTGGAGCGGTGGAGAATTATCTTCTTTCAGGAGGACAAGAGTACCAATCTGAATGTTTTCGCTGGACGCAGACCACTTCTGCCTCTGCTGCAGTGAATATAGGTAGTCAGCTGACCAACGCTGCCATATGTGATGTATGTATGTTTGTAGCTGATGCCATTTAGCAACATGAGAGACATTCTCTGCCATAGGAGGAGAAGGTAGGGCTGTGAGTTTTTCTCCAATGAGAAAGTGTCCAGGAGATAGATAGGATGAGTCGCTAGGATCATCACTTAGGCGTAGGAGAGTCGAGAGTTTAGACAGGCCTCAATCTGGGTGAGAACTGTAGAAAGCTGCTCATAGGTAAACACTTGGCTACCCATCACTCGTCGTAAATGAAATTTCATGGATTTGACAGCTGCCTCGTGGAGTCCTCCAAAATGAGGGGAGCACGCAGGGATGAAATGCCATGTAAGTTCATTAGATGATGCGTAGTCTTGGAGAACTTGTTGATGGGTGCTGGACTGAAGCAAGAGACGCAGTTCACGCAGCTTGTTGTTAGCACCAACAAAGTTCGTCCCATTATCACTAAATATTTCCTTGCAAAGTCCTCTACGAGATGTGAATCTGCGCAGGGCGGCGATGAAGGCATCAGAAGTAAGGTCGGAAACCAGCTCGATGTGAACTGCTTTCGTAGCCAAGCATACGAAGATAGCAATGTATGCTTTGACCTGAGATTTGCTGCGGGGGGATCCGTATCTTATGAAGAATGGTCCGGCGTAGTCAACCGCAGAACGTAGAAATGCTCTAGCAGGGGTCACCCTGTAGCTAGGTAGGCTGCCCATCAGCTGGTGAGCACCTTTGGCTTTTAACTTGAAACAAGTTAAACATCTGTGTAGCGTAGACTTCACAATTCTACGTACACTAGGAATCCAATATCGTTCTCGAAGAGTAGATATAAGCAGTTGATGTCATGCATGAAGCAGTCGCAGATGCTCGGATTCAATTATCAATCTAGTGAGGTGGTGACCTGGAGGGAGGATAAGCTGATGTCGTGCATCATGTGGTAACTCAGCTTTCTCCAGACGTCCACCCACTCGGAGTAGGCCATCCTTGTCCACAAAAGGCACCAAGGCTTGGAGAGAACTCTTGGTATTCACTTGCATCTTACTCTGAAGATCGGACAGTTCATGAGAATAGGCTGCTTGCTGAGCTATTCTTATGCAAAGCAACAAAGCTTGTTGTACTTCTTCAACTGTGAGAGGGCCGTGACGTTTAACTCGGCTTCTGCAGTTGTGTATGAAGCGTAGCATATACGAAGTAACTCTCTGTAAACGTGTTAGATTGGAAAAGCGTAGCATAAAGTCTACTGCAGCATGTGTGACTAGGCAAACTGTGTCACGCTGCTCACTACTGTCCTGCAGCTCAAGTTGCTGAGGCTGTTTGGGCCATGATTCAATAGGCTTAACTGTTTGTTGTCTGGACTCACCCAATGAAGTTATATCCTGTTTCATTGGCAGACGTACTGTAGAACTACCATCGTCATTGTGAGTGGTATTCTCTGCATAATGCTGTTCGCACAGTTTCTCTTCTGGAGTTAATATGTGTTGTGGAAAGTCTTCGAGGTCCCAAAACCGTCGCAGCTGCTTGTCCACATTGTCCGTAGAGATGAAGAAGTTGTGCTGGGAACCCGCATCTAGATTACCTTTCACAGAGGATTTAGGAATGGTTCCAGACAATATCCATCCGAGTTCTGCACTAATCAGTGTAGGAAACCCAGGATTTGTCAAGATCTTTCCATGGAAAAGCTCGAAGAATAATGCTCCTCCAATAAGCAAATCAATTTCAGAAGGGATATTAAATTTGGGATCGGCTAATGGAATGTCAGAGGGAATGTTCCATGAGGATGGATCAATTCGGACTGCAGGTAGCTTCCCTTTTATGCGAGGAAGGATTAGGCAATCTAGATTCCTTCGATAGTTGTAAACCATGGATCTCACATTAATGTTTACACTATGACTAGCATTTGATGAAGTACCGTTTATACCCTTGACAGGCGTATCAGCTGTCATTGTAGGAAATTGGAGACGCCTCGCTAGATCCGCAGACACGAAACTGGCCTGACTGGCAGAGTCTAGAAGGGCCTTACACTGTACATAGTTACCATGCTTGTCTTTCACTTCGACTCTTGCAGTCGCAAGTAAGACGTGAAGCACTGGCTTTATTTTCACTGAACAATAACTCGCAGGAGCCTCAGTCCTGTTGCTATTTACTGTATCACTGCTTTCACTGGAGTGCGAAACCGTTCTCATGTGATCACTGCTGTGCAACATCTTGCTATGCAGTTTACCACAGTTACAAAATGAAGATAAATTGCATTGCTTCACTCGATGAGTATTAGAAAAACAATTGAAACACAGATTTTTACTTTTTACAACCTTCCATCGCTGTTCAACACTCAGCTGACGGAATTGTTTACATTTAGACAGGTTATGGCCGCTTTGACACTGAGGGCATAACTGTTCAGTTGTCGACACATATGACTGACGACTGTCACTATGCTGTTTCCTAGGTTCACGATGTTCACTTCTAGGTTTTGATGGGCTGGACCTGTTGCAGGAATTATTCGACAGCGCCTCTAGAGAATGAGACTTCGCTTCTAGAAATAACACCAGTTCACTTAATGGAGTAAATGTTTGAGAATTGATTCTGGATTCCCATTCACGCTGCACACTGTCTGGCAAATGCTCCAATAACAATTGCATTAGAATGACTTCATGAAGTGGCACTTCTAATTCTAACGCTTCAATAGCATGCAAGTCGTTTTGGAATTGATTCAACAAATTTCGCAAGTCTGCAACTGTTTCTTGTCGCGCTACAAGTAGGGACAACAGATGCTTGATGTGGGATATAGCAATTAACCGTTTATTGTTGTATCTTGCACACAATATATCCCAGGCAACTTGGAAGTTATCACTCGTCACTGGCAAATTTTCCAATAATGTTTTAGCTTCACCCTTTAGTGAACCAATTAAGTAATGGAATTTCTGAATGGGTGATAAACTGCTATTATTTACAATTAAACTCGAAAAAGTATCAAATAATGTTTGATAACTTTCAAACACTGGAATCTGAATCGTAGGTAACTTTATCATATTGCTTGACTGCGAAGCACTAGAGTTCACTGATTGTCGTGTACCACTATTGTTTGAATTGACACTAACTGAAGTAGGCTCATGAGCATGCATTAACTCACTTAACCTTGCTTTTAGATTAATGTACAACGTTGATACCTCGTCTGCATACTGTATGTGAGTATCAAGTTCCGCATCAATTTCCACCATAGATTCAATCTGCGTTTGCACAGCTTCAAACTTTTCAATTTCAATCAACAGTTTTTCATTATGCGCTTTAATCACAAATATACTAACATCTTCAGGTACGTCGTTGAGAAAGTTCAGTGTCAATGTAAACTTTCTTTTACATACGCCTCGACGTCTGACTAAAGCCGAAATTTCTGCTTCCATGTTGAGATGAAACAATTAACATTGACAGAGGAGAAGTGATTAGTCAGTCAACTGTAAACTCACTGCGGGCGGCAGTAGGGAGGCGGTAGTCTTCTTCTCGCGTGGCTGAAGGCGGTGACCATGAAACACGCGCGTACGGAGAGAAGCAGCTACAGATGTCCAGAGCTCGCTGGAAGCGGCATGAAGGTCATCACTCGAGCGCGCCACGAAGCGACCCGAACAACCACGAATTTCACGAACGTCCACACGAAAATCAAATACGTGTCGCACACTGTTCAATATTCAGAAAATTATTGCAAATATATCAAACCCTGCCCGTGAGGACCAAAATGAAGGGAATTTAATAGGATCCGGTCCGTGAGGAGCATGTGACTGGAAATGCACTACGGAGGAAAACCAATTAAATTAAACGAAGGGAGAGTGGACTGTAGGTAGCTGGAACAGTGATTTAGATTTGAGGATTTTGCAATAATATATTTCAGGAAGCCTGAACTCTGAATACTAAATCATAATACAACACTTGACAAAATAAGATATATACGAATTAATACAGTTACTATTCTAGGAGCCTAGCAATGCTCCCGCCAGATAATATATGCAAACGCTAGACAAAGCACCGTTCACTGCACGTGTCGTCTAGGTTACGAGACAATGGAATACTTGTAAATTACACTAAAAATACAATGTGATTCCTGAAACTTCACACGCAGGCTGCTTAAACAATACAAGAGCCGATTGGTGTGGAATTGCAGATGAGCACTAATAATATAGAGCGAAAACTGTCCCGACAACTAGGAGCAATTGTGACGCTGACTATATACGACAGAGGCTCGATCCCAACTAACTCGCACTGGCGTGGTATGGTACGCTACACGCCACCACCTGCACAGGATGTGACTAACTCAGCGCGGCAAATAATTGGCGGTAGCGCCAATTACCACAGAGGCTAATTTGAAACACTATAACTTATAGACTCTTGATCTAACAATGGGTAAACAAATATCAGCAGTAGCAACCCACTTTTGTGATGCAGGTCAGAGATCCAGAGATCCAAAATTGATCAAATGTGTCCATGGACATAAAGTCTGGGAGAATATTTTCATCAATAAGAGGAAGCAACTTATGAACTTTGCCATATCAACCGATGATGACCATATTTCGAAATTCATTTAGCGTCCACATGAGGTATCACTGCAGTTCAGTATAGCTGTTGAAACTTGTATGGGTAAACTATACCACAAGCGTCTAAACTCTCTATATAATGATGTTCATGATAATAATATAGGGTGATCAGCCATCCCGATTTTAATGGGATTGATCCTTTTTTAGATTGAGTGGTCCCGTTTTCCTGACAAAACCTTAAACAGATGCAAAATGCCCCCTTTTTTAACTTACATCTTAATGTCATGTGTTCATGTAAAATTTCCTCTGTGGTCAATTGTGAAGGCTATGGTTATGTTCAAAATAAAGTTTCCATAAATTTCTGTTAGAAGACTCAAAACTTTTTCAGGAAATAGAACACTAATAATAATCAAAGAAAAACTGGTTCAGATCCTGGATGCAGAGAAGTGTAAATAAGATTTCGTGTAACAATCTTCAATTAAGATATGGACTTAATAAAAGTAGAAGTATTTTTTTAATATATTTGTAAAGTTACCACAAAATTATACTTTTAAAATAAATTTGAAAAAGACTGTAGTCATGATGTAGTTTAAAGTTAAGAACTGTTCATTTTATTGGTCTAGAATAAAATCAAATTAATGAATAGAATATTTCTAACATTTACCTATAAGGAGCGTTCAAAAAGAAATGAGCAGGAGTCTGGAATGTGTAAACCGGTGACAGAATTGTAATATCGTTTAGTGTGTTTAACAAAGCATGGTTCCGACAAGAGCTCAGAAGTTGATAGCCCACCACTAGAGGGTCATGGATGCATTCCACGTGACTACAAAGCTAGCAGAATCACGCGGCAGTCATCCAATGTGGTCATTCGTGTTGTGAGCAGTGAAACAGTGAAATGGAGGGGCCAAAAGAAGAGCAAAGAGGTGTTGTTCGTTTTCTGATAGCGGAAGGAGTTGGGGCACTGACATTCATCAAAGAATGTCACGAGCGTACGGTGAACACTGCATGTCCCTTGCAAGGGCCAAGGCATGGCACAAGCGCTTCAGGGAAGGACGGTTGTCTCTAGCCGATGATGCACGGTCTGTAACACCAAACCGCATTACCGATGACATTTTCCAGCTGGTTGATGCCCTCGGTAGCCAGAACCACCAAGTTACGGTACAAGCCGTAGCCGCCGAGGTTGGATTGAGATTCGGAAGTGTTCACACCATCATGACAGAAAGAATGAACTGGCGCAAAGTGTGCGCCCAATGGGTGCCCCACAGTCTTCAACCACAATAGGAAGCATGTCAAATGGTCCACTGTCTGGATTATCTGCACCGCTATGCCAGGGAAGGGAATGAGTTCCTGGCACGAGTGGTGACTGGGGATGAGTCTTGGTGTCATCACTTTGAACCAGAATCGAAATGACAAAGTCTCCAATGGAAGCATCCAAGGTCACCACCACCAAAAATATCCAAGGCCATCCACACAAGTTCAGGAAAGGTTATGCTGACCTTCTTTGATCAACACAGCCCCTTCTGATAGACTTCCTGCAGAATGGGACAACAGTGATTGCCCAGCGTTACTCACAAACCTTGACCACCCTTCATTAAGCGATCAAATCGAAACGACCAGGCCAGCTCACCCGTGAGGTCATTCTGCTCCACAACAATGCAAGGCCTCATACGCCCAACCAAATCATGGCACTCATGCAGAAATTCAAGTGAGAGGTGCTCGGTCACCCTCCATAAAGTCCAGACCTCTCTCCCTGCGATTACACCATTTTCGGTCCCCTAAAAAAGGCTCTGAGGGGCAAACGATTCACCTCAGATGACGACATAAAGCAGTACGTTCGGAACTGGTTCAAAATGCAGCCCTGGGAATGTTACTAGACAGCCATTCACCGCCTTTGTGTCGCAGTGGGACAACTGCCTTAACAGCCAGGGCCAATACTTCTGACATACAGGTAATGGTTTCTGTTCCTTGACCTCTGGCTTGTTTCTTTTTGAATGCTCCTTATAATTATAGTTCTGTTTTTTCAATAAACCACACGACCAACCTGAATGTCCTTTTTTTAATTTTTTTGTTTTTATATGGTCACCCTATAATTATATTATGTTAATGAAGTACCAGTAATGAAGCTAATAAAGATTTCATGACTAAGTCATTTGTTTGTTGTGTATGGTGAATAAAATCCATTTTTCTTTCTAATGATGGTAATGTTGTCATTGATATTTTTATTTTCAGTTTAGTCCACCAACAGAGCCTCCTCAGCTGATTCGAACTCTAGTGTCTGATCCAGAAGAACTCCCCAAGGCTACTCGAATATCTGGAAAAGATATAGTGAAAGCAAGGCTTTTATACATGGCAGGAATATTAGAACAGATTGATTCGTGGGGAAAAAATAAAGAGGATGATAAAATGAATGCATCATCTATTGCTTCCTCTGCCATCAAAATTATGGTCTTCTCTGCCCAACTTACTGAGGTATTACAAATAGTAACTATAGAAATTGTGTATTGTGTATTTAGTAACTTATATGTTGAACATGGTAAGTCTTACCTATTAATATGAAATAGCAATATAAGTACCGGTACCAATATCCTAATACTATCAGTACTTAAAAACTGGTATTATGAAAAATCTGTCATAATGGTCCAGATTTCCACTGATTAATATATTTACATAAAATGAAATAAAAATTGTTTACAGTGGATTTGTCATTCCAACAAAAAACACACGTTTCGGTCACACCATAAGACCTTCTTCAGGTGACTGTTAACAAGAAGAGAATAAAACTCTCAATTGTCCGTGTCATAACAAACACTTCCGTTGTAAGTGGAATGCGCACTTACAACAAACAACGGAAGTGTTTGTTGTAAGTGTGCATTCCACTTACAACGGAAGTGTTTGTTATGACACGGACAATTGAGAGTTTTATTCTCTTCTTGTAAACAGTCACCTGAAGAAGGTCTTATGGTTTGACCGAAACGTTGTGTGTTTTTTGTTGGAATGACAAATAAATATCCACTGTAAACAATTTTTATTTAATTTTATGTAAATGGTATTATGAATTTTGCTTACACAATAAATTCTTCCATTTTATTAATTAATTAATGAGAATATAACATAATAAAACTGAATTCATACTATAGCTCTGAGGATATCCTCACATTGAGAATATTTCATTTAGTTTCTTTATGCATATGTTCAGGGGCACCAAGTTTTGAAAAACATTGGGTGGGCTCAAAGATTTTAAAAATATCATACTCCCGCCCCTTATTTGGTTCTTCCCTCAGTTTTGTTGTCCCTTGCTGATTTGTCCAATCTTTCTTAATTCATTCTTTCTCCTTGTTCGTTTCGCTTCTTCCCATCCCCAATGTCTTGTACTCTACATTCTTGTCTTACGTCACAATACCTTCCGCTGTTATTAATGTTCTTCCTGTGATTCATCTTAATTACAAGCATCTTCTAAATTCTAAATCTAACTTTCCGGCGCTCTCCTTGTGTAAATTTAGAACAGCAATGTGATTAACTGATTAAGTATTTCTGAATGCAAAAATGTCTTTAGCATTTTCAAAGCGTAGGCCTAAAAATATATTTTGGCGGTGTTTGTGGAAACTTGAGAAAGACAAAAAATAATTATGAACGTATGAACGATTTCAAAGGATTGCGGGTGAATTGTAATAAACTATGTAGGCCTATGTCAACATATGTCCGATTTTCGCTTTATATTTATTTATTTACGTCCTACGTGAAAAATATACATTGATATGGGACAGTGTAGATCGAGATACTCGACCCAATACAAATTAGAATAATACAATAATCTACAAATAATACAGAAATCTACAACTAGTACATCAAATAATACAATAATCTACAAATAGTGGTACACCTAATAATACATATTACAAAACGCAAAACTTTAGATATTTAACTGATGAGTCTCTGATGGAGTTGTGAGTATGACTTAGGCCCGGTTGCATAAAAGCTCCAGATATCTTCTAGACAGCTAATCGTTCTATACATTTATAGACTCGATAAACACCTTCCCATTTCCGAAAGCAAATTTGCTCAAGAAATAGCTAATGGCAGATAAATGAGTTGAGCACTTTGTCAATAGATGGAGACACGGTGCTTACTCTAATATCAAGTTGGCCGTGATTGAATAGCAACCAATCGGAGCGCTTCTTGCTATTCTATAAAAATGGCTAAATTATCTTTCTGCCTTTTCTTGTCTGCTGTTTCTCTGCTAAAATGAATGTAAAACGTGAGATAAGCTACGGTAATTTCGATTTCGAGACTTGTGCATTAGAGAAAATGTCACCCATCACAATCTGACAACATAATGCGTAAAACGTAACACATTAATTAAGTTATAGCTGATTTACCACAGAAAGGAATGCTTCGATGGTTGTTCCCAATTCTAATGATGGGCAATTTAACGCTGAAAAAGGCATGCTTGCAGTTGTTCCTTATTTAATATGATGGCCTATTTATCCATAGGTCATTGCTTTGACAGCCTGATTCTTTCCGAAACTCAATATCGTCAAAGATCTAATTCTTTCGGGGAATACTTTTTGCTTTACACATCTCTAGGCCTAATTATTGCCTCAGGATGAAGATGACTAGAAAGATGATGATTATGTATTAATATTCGTGCTGTAAAATGGCAATATTTTCTTCATAAAGTGTTGCATCAGAAAATAAAATTAATATACTTAAGCTACATTTTTTCCGAATCTGAATATCATCGTAGGCTACTTCTTGAAAGGATTGCCGTATTTCTTTCAGGGAATATTTACTTCTGTATAGACCTAGGCCTTATACGATCTGGCATTGAAGATGACCAGCAAGAAAATATGATGTGAATTAATATTCGCGATATTTTCTTGAAGTATTAACTTACAACAGATAATGAAATTAATACAAATAAACGATGGATACATTAATAGCCTAGGCTATAACAAAGTTCATCTAACCGATAATATACAATTTTTCTAGTACAGTATTATGAATTATTTCACACACAAATTAATAACCAATGCCAGCTTCATTACTACTTTTAATTTTAATACCATAACAAGCTAGTAACATAATGTAAGATTAAATGCTAACATAATAACGAAACATACATCAACATAAATATTTCGCATTTCCGCCATGTTGCGTGTTTATCTACCGTTTCGCCAGATATCTAGTGATTTATGGTGCGATAGTTTGTAGGGCGTTTTATCGAACGATTAGCCGCCATCGAACGTTTCAGAAACGCTTACGGATTGAATAATGCCATCTAGTAGATATCTTACATTTCGGAAACCCGGCGTTAGTGAGGACATGATTGCAGTATTCCTCAATACTATAAAAACATGCATTATTAAAAAATGTTTTTAGTGAACTCTCGAATTTATTTGCGCAATGTATGTTTTTCAAATGGTGAGGTAGTTTGTTGAATAGATTGATTCCAGTGTAAATTACTCCTTTCTGGAATAAGGATGTACTATGGGAAGGTATAGATAGGTTGGTTTTGTGTCTAGTATTGTGATTATGGATTGCTTGGTTTTTTTTTTAAATCCTCCATGTGTTTTTTGACATGTAGCAGAAGTTCATACATGTACAGAGATGGCAGAGGCATGATATGTAAATCCTTAAATATTGGTCTGCACGTATCATTTCTGTTTGCTCTGATTATTATTCTAACAATTCTCTTTTGTAGTCTAAAGACTGATGTACTGTATGTGCTGTTTCCCCAAAAGATGATTCCGTATCTTAAGATGCTCTGAGCATGCGAAAAGTAGAGGGTCTTGACTGTGGGTAAGTTTGTGAATTTTTTAATGTGGAACATTGCGTACCGGTAAGTAAATTTTCCAAACTTTCTATTAATTTCTTCGATGTGGGGTTTCCATGTCAGATGTTCATCTATGTTAATGCCTAAAAATTTTGCGGATGATGTGTAATTGATGGGATTTTCAAATGTAATGATAGGCTTGAGTGGATTATTATTTTGTTTGTGGTGGAAGGAAATAGCTGCTGATTTACTTTCATTTAAAATGAGGCCATTTGTTCTAAACCAATCTATCAATTGTTGTGCCACCATATCTATTTTGCATTTAAGCTGATGTTCATTTTTTCCTCCAACCAAAATGTTAGTATCATCTGCAAAGAGTGTGGTGAGTTCTGAATCGATGTTTAAGGGTAGATCATTAATAAATAATATAAAGAGAAGAGGGGCGAGATTTGAGCCTTGTAGGACTCCATATTGAATTTGTTTCTTTTCCGAAGTGTATTTTTCTAGTGTTAGATTTGTTTTGTTGAAATGGGTGATCTCGACGACTTGAAAGCGATTAGATAGGTAATAATTGAACCAGCTTAATGCTGTTCCTCTTACCCCATAGTTTTCTAATTTATTTAGTGATTTATTTAGTGATTCAACAAAACAAAACAATTTCTTGTAATAGCAATAAATAATAATAATAATGATATAAGACATTACTGGGTGGGCTTAAACCCCACGGGCCCATATAAGTTGGCGCCACTGCATATGTTTATGAATCAATGCCCTGGAGCTATACTGTTCACTGCATGCTTAGTGATAAGCAAGCCATAGTAATAAGCAAAACACTAAGTAACACTGTATGCATCGCATAAAATTTCAGACTTATTATAACTCCTCCCAAAACAAAATGTTGGATAGGTTCTGCCTCATTAGGAACACATGTTATTGCCTTGCAAAAATACATTCTCTTTAATGGTCTCAAGTCCACGAAGATCCTTCAATTCTTTACCTTGAACCTGTATTATTTATTACAATTTACTGTCCCTCAGTAAAAATTTTGGGAATGATTTTGTTGATGCTAGACTATATTTATTCGCATAAAAAAGAAAAGTTCAAATTTGGTGATCTGTAGCTTGCTGTGTTCTTTATGAAGGCACCAAAAACATCATATATGAATTTACTTTTGTGTCAAGCGTCCGAAAGAGTGGTTAAAATGAGAAAAACATTGTTACTTCTCTAACTTAGAAATGGCAGTCTGTGAACCGGAAATGTATGCTGAAAGGTAAGAATTACGACTCACAGTGAGATGACCTAAGATTATCTTATTACCTCAGAAAATAAATTTAACTAATCTAGTATAAATCACAGGATATGTAACCTAACTAACCTAACCTAACCTAACTTTGGGTTAACATAGTAAACAAGTGTCACTAATTTTTATAACAATGAAATAATACCCCTACACACTTCTCGGAGATTGTTCTCCTAGATACATCATCTTCACTGTCATCAGCGTACATGTCTCCCAATCAAATTTCTGTATATAGGCCTAGTATATCGTTGCACACTGAACAAAACCTGAAGTGTGTGAAGTGTGGCATAACTAGATCCAAAATTATTTTCTGGAAAATTTGGTTTTCACTGTTGTAGCACTGTGAAATGTCTGGTTTAAGAACTCAGTGTTAACATACAACAAGCATAGCATTTGGCTGAGTAACAGTACTTTGTCTATCTTAAAACAACGTGCAATATGCTATGCAATAGTGAGCTCTATTTGGACACAGTCTGACAGAGAGAAGCCACCATGGTGTGAGGATGTTTTGCATCATGTTCTCTCTTATGAATGCTGAAGACTTTGGGGTCTGGCTACTGAATAATAAAAAGCAATCAGCTTGCTTGTGCACATATTTGGGTGGTTGATACAGGCTTGCTTATTTTAGAATGTAGATCTGTATGCAAAAGAGTACTAATTGGAATCAGTATTAATTCAATTATACCAAACCCTACCATATTTTTATCTAATCTAAACAGCTTCTATGCAAATATTCCATTGTGGTGGATTGTTGCATAGGTCAGTGATTCAAAATGAACTTTTCATTATTGTTAAGTTACACAGTATTCATAGGTTTGCAATAAAATTACAGAACAGATACTCCTTCTTATTTTTCTTTCTTTCTTTACCTTTCAATTTACCAATGTGTTTGTAAGCAAACACCATGGAAAGATAGACAAAAACCACCTTCGAAAAAATTTAATAACTTGTTGGTTTGAAGATTTAAAAAGTATTTTGGTAAACTTAAACACAAGTTTTTAACAATAATCATGTCTTTAGCCTGTGCTTTTTACTGTATGTTCTCTTTGAAAAGGTAAAAGTTTTAAGTACCAGTATAAAAACAAAAATAGTTAACTCTCTTAAAAAAAAGCACATCTGCTGGAAACGACAAAATTTCTAATTCTTTACTTAAGAAATCTTTGCTTCATTGATCACTCTACTCACAGATATCTTTATTTAGTACGTCATTTCTTTTGTGGACAGTTTCCTGACAGCTTCAAGGTAGCAAGGGTAATTCCAGTTCACAAGAAACAAGATGAAAGTGATTTAAACAGCTATAGACCTAATTAAAATATTTCATTTCCATCAGATAATCATTAGATATGTAACAAAGTTCCGCCTTAACCCTTAACACAAAACTTATCTTGATCCACTCAAAAACAGCATATAAAGATGTAGATGAAAGCTGGATTCTTCTGTGTGGAACCAATATACGTCATTATTTAAATAGAAAATGCATTTCGGCGTATTTGATGCACTATCTTTAGTTCTGATGAGTTGTATTGAACACCACAATTCATCTGAAATAATGTTGTTTATATGTTTGTTATTTGGTAACCTAGGTCACAGTTGTAGTTAGGTCAAATAAATGATTTTGGTCAATTATGTTTTCATTAAGGATGTTATTCTTATTCTTATAAATTTGAAAGCTTTCCAATATATTAAGTCTAATACCCTTATCACAGATATGTAGGACTTCCAGGGTGTTATCTAAGTTATCTAATCTATGAACACTATCAAGCAGGTGTTTAGCATATGCTGAGCGTAATCTGCCATATTTAAAATCAGTAATTTGTTCATTAAATCTTTGCTTGAATTTTCTACCAGTTTGTCCCACATATACCTTTTTTCAATCAGTACACATCAATTTTAAACTCCACTTTCTTCCATTTTATCCACAGAGTTGGTGTTATTGCTGTATAATTTATTCTTTAAGTTGCAGAACCAACTGCAACTTAAGGTGGAACTTTGTTACATACCGGTATCTAATAGCTATAGACCTATTTCCTTGTTACCAGTACCATTTTTTAAAAATATAGTAGAATGCTTAATGTATAATAGAGTTACGTCATTGCTGAATACATACAACTTCTTGACAAATAATCAGTTTGGACTTCGAAAGAGAATGTCACTTGCAATGCATTCCACTCACCTACTTATAAAGTTCTCAAAGTCATAAATAAAAAGGAAATTGCATTAATACTTTTTTATCTAATTAAAGCATTTGATATGATGAACCATGAGCTCCTGATTAATAAACTTGAAAATTTTGGTATCAGAGGCACATTAGTAAGGATTGGTTCACCTCATATCTAATTAACTGAAAGCAGTATGTTGAGATTGTCTGAAATAATCAGAAATTGAAACTATTTCCTGTGGTGTCCCACAAGGGTCAGTTTTAGGGCCTCCCTTATTCTTATTACTTATTAATAATCTCCTTGCTTACCTATCCCCATATCATACAATATTATTTGTCATTGACACAGTTGCAATAAGGCCTACCGGTAATCAAACTTACAATAGATCAACTTGAAACATGGCTGGAAAACGACAGTTTTTACCTAAATCTAAACAAAACTCAGTTATAAATTTCAGTAACTTAGTCATTCCTTACACATTAAACATATTTAAAAATGTGAGTAGGCTAACAATTGATTCAAAATTAAACTGGAATGAACATGTGAATAACCTTCAAATGAGACTTTCTACACTATGTTTTGCCTTTAGAAGTTTAAGCAACATAATTGCTACTAGCGCATTAAAATTACCGTATTTGCCGGCGTATAAGACGCACTTTTTTCCTTTGAAAATAGGTCTGAAAAAAAGGGTGCATCTTATATGTCGATACTCAGTTTTTGATTACATTCATTTCTGGAAATTTCCTCTATTTAGAGTTACCCTGTATTTACTCGAATACTTAAAAAAAAATCGCGGAAAAAAAACTGGGTTGCGGGTATTATTTGAATACTGGACTCCTCTCATCTGAATTTCGACATTTTATACCATATTGGCTTAGTATAACACAATGCTTTGTTGTTGCCCCACAGTATAGTGTAACAGTAGCGAAGCTGGAACAAAAGGATAATGATACAAAGAAGACACTTTCTTATCCACATGGTCCGCCAGTCTGAAAGTTAGCTTTACGCATACAGACACCAAGCAAACAGTGCACGTCATCATGTGTGGATTCCCGCTGAACAGCTGAATTGAGAGTGTTGTTGTTGTTGAAAATCTTATGCTCCACGTCTAAGACGGCAAGATTTTGGCTGGCTGTTACCGTGCACGTTATTTTAGCCTGCCATATGATTTTATGATATGTAATGTAATGTAATGTTGATATGTATTGTTAATTATAATTGTTTAATTAAGAATAAAACTGGCAAAATAATTTTATATTTGGCCCTTTTTCAAAATTTCCTTTCGAAAAATGTGGGTGTGGGTATTATTCGGGGGCGGGTAGTATTCGGGTATATACGGGTGTGCGATTTTTTCTTGTTTCCTTGCGGAGTGTGGGAATATTACAGTTACGTAGAGTTCAGTATTACTTTATACGAAAAATACTGTAAATTCATTATAAATCAGTAATCAAATTTTATCCTTAAAAAATGTGTATAAAAAGGGGGTGATTCTTATAGGCCGGTGCGTCTTATACAGCCGGCAAATACGGTAGTATACTTCAGATACATTCAATCTATTCTAGGTTATGATATTCCATTTTTGGGTGCTTCTATTTACACATTATTCATTTCTCAGAAAAAGATAGTAAGAATCACGCTCAAAGTTCCCAGGCAGACAATTGTTCAAAAAACTAAATATACTAACAATCCCTAGTCTATAGGTCTGCATTTTAGAAACAGTTTGCTTTATACATATAAACCTGAATGAATAAGACTTTCATATATATAACACGAGATCACGTAATTGCATAGGCCTACTTGTAGTCCCATAAAGAATATCCAAAAATCTGAAAAGTGTAAGTTAATGAATCAAGGTGAAAAATTATACAACAGCTTGTGGAAACACACTATGAACTATAAATATCCTCAATTCAGAAGAAAAATATCACATATAGTTTTGTAAAAGCAATATTAGGCCTACTCTGTTGAGGAAGTGCTTTGTTGAAGCCAACTACAGATTTATTTTGAACATAACATTGTTTTGATTAATCAAGTAATAGTCTACAGATTAAAATCTATGTAGGCTACTCTCTTCTAATGTGATCTTTTCTATTTTATTTTCATTTTTACATATTTTTAGGCTTACTTTAATTCATTTAATTTAAAGTTGGGATTGAGATTAGTTTTTATATCCAGTGCTTTCTTCCTGGGGGTATGCAGGTGTACACATACCCTTTAAAGATTTCTTCAGTTTTATATAGGAAAAATCATTATTTTCTACAATTTTGAAATCTGGAGAAATTTGTGCCAAACAAAATAATGAAAAAAAATATACACATTGTTTGCGTTAAGGGGGCTCATACACCATCCAGTGTAAATTTTTTTTTTAACTCTCATATTAAAGAACACACCTTTCTGAACATACCCTACAATTTTTATATTTAAATTCGGTCATTTACTGGAGATAGGCTTTACAAGTTTAAATGTTGGATGTGCGTCAAGTGGGTGTGCATGTTGAATTTTTAAAGCCATTTTCCCGTAACTTAATATTTTCAACACAAAAAAACACAATACCGGTATCTCTTAAAGTAATGGTCCAAATTGCATGCAATTTTGCACACACATAGTTTTTTGTATGTTCTAGAGGATGAATCTAAACAATCTGATGTATTTGCAACGCAAGAACATTATGTGAACATTATGTGAAAAAATTAGTAATAATTATTATATGGAAATTTTAAAATCCCAGAAAATTATATCAGGCTTACCATTGATGATTTATCCTCTACATTATAGTGTCAGCTGTGAATAAAAAAATGATTACACCAATCAGATTGGCGCATTGCAAGAAATCATGTTTCTTAGTCCTTATCGCATTAGTCCTTAATTTTCCAATATCAACCTTCATATTTGTGACATTATAATAATTTTTGTACGCATTTTAAGCCCTAAATGTATACTTCTAATGTCCAAAATTTCATTTTGTTATTGCAAATAGTATTGAAGATATTAAACTTTTACTGCAATGCCTGCTCGGGCATGGTCTCTTGGTGTATCAGCCCCCTTAAAGTAGCTATATTTAGTGTTACATTAGTTAACTATCCCATGAATTCTGAGAGGTGGGCCTGACATTAGCACTGTAATCAGGAAAACAAGCAAGTGCTATAGCACCGCTGCAATGATAACAAAGACTACATTGCCAATGTTACCGTACTGATTCAACAATAGAACATGCTCAAGAGTTTGTTGTACCCCTCTCCTCTTGTCTTCATATTACATTTATTTGCATTAATACTGCTACAAATGTCATTCTGTCTTTGGCTATTCTGCAGTTATTTTTCATGTGTTAAATTATATGTGCCCTTATATACATGTCAGATGATCAGCAATATCCAGCAGTCCTTCCAAGGTTGGTTGCAAACCTGTTAGGCTCCAACTCTAAAAAATACCAGGTATAGCTAGTTTTCAATTTAAATTTAGAGTCTTCTGGTGAAAGGTGTAGAAACCCATACAAGTAAGAATCAGCTTGAAAAATTTTATGTCATAACCGGGATTTGAACACGGATCTTCGGCTTAACGCGCCGTTGCTCTACCATTGAGCTACCATGACAACATGCCAGTATGACATCAAATTCCTCAACTGATTCAGAAGACAATTAATATCCCAGACATGGATTTAATGTCTATTTCCTTTCCCTCCACTTAATTAATGGTGTAGAAACCCTTTGAGCATATCATATACAAAATTGCAGCTTATGGGTAGAATTGATGTCTACAAACTGAATCCACCTCAAAGGATTTAAATTCATATAATCTTATGTATATTGTGTGATTCCACAATGTGCGCTGCAGTGTGATTTATTGTCTTACATTCCAACTTACAGTTACATCCGTAGGAAATATATCTTACAGTGCAATCATAGTATAATCACAACATTTTATAAAACTGAACTACAGTTTTATTGTCATAATATAGGCCATTTTAATAAATCAGGGTAAAATCAGAACTATGGTAGTACTTTTTTAATAAAAAAGGATATATTACATCCTGACAAAGGTACATAAAATTCAGGGACAGCTTTTTTTAAAAAAAGGACTGTCCCAACTAAATCGGGACAAATGGTCACCTTACCTTAAGGTTAATAAATTATTGAAATTGAAATTAAAATTATTGATTCTTATTTCATCAGAGCTTATCCTATTTTACGTTAAGTTTATAGTTTAATACTTGATACCTAATTCAGATTGCTACAGTGTTTGTTGCCGGCAAGGTGGCTCATGCTGTAGCGTGTGAGCCTGGCATGCTAGCAGTCCTGAGTTCAAATCTCGGAGCCGGCGGGTGAGCTATCACCGTAAAGGTTTGAATGAATGAATGAATGAATGAATGAGCCCACTGTGTCCCTACAAGAGGGAAAGCTCATACTAACTACTCACGTGGTGAGCTATTCCACGTGACAGAGGCGGTACTTTGAGTCAAGTCACTGTGGGTATAGTTATTTTCACAGTTCATTGTTCTTCTTTAGTCGTTGTCCCAGTTCACTCCATGTGATTCTGTTTCGGGCGACGCTGGACCAATGCACCCCAATTTTCTTTTTGAAGTAGTCTGTCCATCTTTTCCTTGGTCTGCCTGGTGTCCTTTTTCCAGCGTAGGTGTCCCACATGGTGGTTACCTGCACCCATCTGTTGTCCTTGAATCTCGCAACATGTCCGCACCAATTCCATTTTGTTTCTGCAGCCCATTTTCCGATGTTTTCTGAGGCTGTGATAGCTTGTAGCTTTCTGTTGGAGATCCTGTCATTCAGTGATATGTTCGGTATTTTTTGCTCCATTCTTTGGCATTCTTAAATGGTTTTTCGATGTCTGTCTGTAAGAGACCATGTTTGGCATCCATATAGCAGTCCAGGGAGGACACAGGTGTTGAGTGCATCTAGTCTCACTTTCCTGTTTAGAGATTTATCTAGAACCAAGAATTTGATGGACCAGAAGGCCTTCCACTCTTGAGCTATTCGTCTCTTTATCTCATTGTCCATTTTGTGATTAAATGAGACTAGTTGTCCCAGATAGATGTACTCGTCGGCGTACTGTATCTCGGTCCCTTGCATTTCCACGCGTCTAGGCTGTCCGTTAGTCATTAGTTTAGTCTTGTTGTGGTACATGGAGAGGCCCTGAACATACCCTACAATTTTTATATTTAAATTCGGTCATTTACTGGAGATAGGCTTTACAAGTTAAAATGTTGGATGTGCGTCAAGTGGGTGTGCATGTTGAATTTTTAAAGCCATTTTCCCGTAACTTAATATTTTCAACACAAAAAAACACAATATCTCTTAGAGTAATGGTTCAAATTGCATGAAATTTTGCACACACATAGTTTTTTGTATGTTCTAGAGGATGAATCTAAAAAATCTGATGTATTTGCAACGCAAGAACATTATGTGAACATTATGTGAAAAAATTAGTAATAATTATTATATGGAAATTTTAAAATCCCAGAAAATTATATCAGGCTTACCATTGATGATTTATCCTCTACATTATAGTGTCAGCTGTGAATAAAAAAATGATTACACCAATCAGATTGGCGCATTGCAAGAATTATTGCACTTGCCGACAAAATTGCCGATCTTGTTCAGCTCGTGAAGCATTTGTTGCAGCTCTTCTGGAGACCTGGAGAATAACACTACATCATCGGCAAATCTTAAGTTGGTTAGTTTCTTGCCATGTATCATTATGCCGATTTGTTGTTGTTAGAACTTGAATATTTATTAGAAAAAATGTTACGACTGAACTGATGAACGGCAGACTGTTAACTAAAAGACACATACATAGCTACTAACGGTCCGCTACTAACTACCGCCATTAGAAGAGCTTGGCATGAGACTACACCTAGTCCTTAAAAACAGTGTTGCCAATAGCAACAACAAAAATACATATGTAGAGAAAGCAAATTGAAGTTCATAATATTAACACTTCCCCTTGAACTTGCGATTGGGTCACTCTCTCCATGCCAAGAAAGGTACTCAACAGTTCAAAGCGTTTTTTTAGGTAAAGCTTTGGTGAGAATGTCTGCTAGCTGATATTCACCATCAATATGGTCGATTCTGATGTCACCAACCAACCACTTTTCTCGTACAAAATGATACCTTATGTCAATATGTTTGGTACGTTGGTAGAAATCTGGGCTTTTAGCCAAACGAACAGAACTTGCATTATCAACTTGCAGAATAGGAACTGATGTCAGCGGAGCAATGTCATCAAAGAGGCGTTTCAACCACACAAGTTCCTTGGATGCCTCACTTACAGTTACATACTCTGCTTCTGTAGTACTTAAAGACACACACTGCTGTCGACGACTTGCCCAGCCAATGGCTCCTCCACTGTATTTAAATGCAATTCCAGAAACTGACTTTCTTGTTATTGTATCACTGGCATAATCAGCATCACTATATGCTTCCAAGACACCAGGTTGAAAACCAGACTTGAACACTAATGCAAAATTAGTTGTTCCTTTGATATAGCCTACTTTAGTATTCTTTTCACAATTGACCAATGTTTGTGTTCAGCTTTATCTAAGAATTGAGAGCAATATGACACAGCAAAGGCAATATCTGGTCGTGTAGCAATTGCCATGTACATCAAACTGCCTACAGCTTGTCTGTAAGGTATGTTTTCAGAGATAATTTTTACAGTATCTTCCCCTGAAAGACTTCCTTTTTCTATGGGAGTAGAAACAGGATTACCATCACTCATGTTGAATCTTTCCAAAACTTTATCAGCATAACTTTTTTGACTGATAGCAATATCACCACTTCTCAGCTTTTTTATCTCTACAGCTGTTCTTTGAAGAATTTCTTTTCATGGTGATTGTAGAAGAACACCTCAGCATATGGATTCTGTAACAAAGGAAAAAATAATATTGAGTTTTTATGATAAAAAATTAAGTTTTGTCTTGTACAATCATTGAAATATAAGAAATTATATTAATTTCACTACATACCTGTATAGATGTAGGTTCATTATATTTTTCTTCACCATCTAACGCCTTTGCTATTACCTCGTCGGGGACCCCGTCCCAATATTGTTCCATATTATGATCTGCAGAATGAAGATAATATTGCATCACCTTATAGCTATTACAAGATTAACATTAAGTATATTTATAATTATTATGTTTTCAGACACTCTCGCATACAATAATAATATGAAACAATGTATTTTTTATCACACTTCTACACGCTGTGTATTAAGACATGTGTATGCTCTTATGGAATGGTTATATCGAGAAAATAAAAGTCCGAAATGAGATTTTAAATTTGTATTATTAAGATGTTCAACACGAATTTTCTAAGACGTTAACAAATAAAATGGAATTTGAATAATAGTTGTGCTATATTAAACTATACTGTTGTACTACACACATTGAGGAATAAAAACATATGCTAGCACTATAAACATTGTAAAAAATATTTTATGTACTTACCCATGAAGCTAATGATTATTCTTGATCGATGAAATATACTTTCACACACTCAATCTTCACTGACAGCTGATAACGGATGAATAACAAGTGAGCCTGAAGCATGACGTCATCGTCTTATATAGTTTTGCTTTGAAATAGCCTCGCGATGAGACAAATATATTTTACACCAATGGAATGATTGGAGTTTAAAAAAATGCTGACGATACAAAAAGTTCTAGCCTCGCGACATGGCAAATATATGTTAATCTTAATTCAGCAGTAATTAGATATTTCGCTTTTCATCCTGGTGAGAATACATGTTCGCGAATTAACACATTAAATCGATGAAGTATGCGAAATATAATCATTTCCGGTGAAATCAGCAGATATTTGATATTTATTTCTTATCAGCGCTTTTCTGAAACAATATATTCATTTTCCTGCAATGTGCCTATAAGCTGAATATGTCATTACTGACCGGGAATCGAACTAAGACCCATTCAGCGTTGGAATATTACAATATAAGTTTTTAATATACTCCAATAGAATGGTGATGAATATCAAAATTGTTATACTTCATTTTAAAAATTAAAGGTTCAGTCATACATCATTTTTTAAAATTTAAAGGTACTGGAGTGTTACGCTAGAGATTTAAAGAGATAATTCGCAATGAATGAAGTGACACGCGGGCGACAGTTTATCTATCGTCAGCAGTATAGTGTTGCATTGAGAGCTGAGTGAGACTTTTGCTAACTACTGTGCCGCTCATTTTCGGCACGTGTCTTATTTAACTATTTAATCTAATTTATTTATTTATTCTATGGTATATAATATTTGTTTCTAACCTTACTTAATTTTGATGTTTCTTTCTCTTCGCCTTGTTTACGTACACATTTTCCGTCGTATTTCGCAAGCCATCCTTCATTTGTTTTGTGTGTTTTCATAAACTGCCCTTCTGGCCATCAACGCTCTCTATTTTCTTGTTCTGCCAGCGCCACCTATTTGCTTGTTCGGTATTATCTTGGTGGGCGTTGCCGTGAGATAGGGTCATGTTCCGATCGTCGTGAGAGAGAGTTATCTTCCGACCGCCGTGGAGAGAAGTTCTGCGAGACTTCTACTGAAGGTTGAGTGTGGTGATCTATATATAGTGTGGTTTTTCGGCATGTAGTTTGGTATCTCTCTACATATTTCAGTTATCCAGCAGGTATGTTTTAGTTAAATCATTGTATAGTTTGCTGGTGGGTTTTCTTTAGTTTCTTTAGGTTTCGCTTTTGTTTCACCCACCAGTTTTCAGTTCTGCTCGGTTTGTTCTTTAATATTTTTCATTTATGCCGTTTTGTTACGTTTCGTTTTGTGTTTCGGAGGATTGCTTGCTAAATACCACGGTCCCTTTTCAACATGGCCTTCAGCCTTCTCTTAGATTATTGCTAATATCATTTCTTCACACATGTTTTATGCCTACCTGCTTCACAGGTTATCTAAGAATGTTTTATATGTAAATATTAATGTTTATGGTGCCATTCCATGTTATTAACTTTTGTTACACTGAGATTTACAATAAATTGACATATTTTGAATTTCTGCACTTTAATATTACGTGTACGTGGGCCCCTTGTCCTCTGCTACAGGTTTTGGGGTCACGGCTTATTGTAATATGACGGCCCTGGGTACAATCCCGCAAAGCAACCGTAGCAAGTGGTAGCATTGCTCGTCGATCGTTTATATTAAATTATTTCGGTCGTTTGCGAAATTTTGCCTTCTGCAATCTTTCAAAGTTTTCTGAATTTTGAAGAATCCTAAATTCTAGTAAATTTCACTATGGAAGACCGGACTATCTCTCCTGACTCGTTACGCAAAGATGAGATTAGGGCGGAATTTTTGTGCCGGGGTTTTACGGAAGATGTAAATTTAGATTTACCTGCTTTACTCACTAAGTGTAAAGACATCAAGCTTTTTGACAAACCGTTGGTCGCGGCTTACAGTCAAGGTGATGTTGAGAGTGAGAATAGTAGAATAGAAGATGCCCTTCAGGAATTTAATGAGGCTATCATTGAATTTCAGGCCACTGGTTTGACGGATAAACAATTCCGGAGGCTTCTCCACCGGATCACGCATTGGAAAAACCGTAATACGGCCATTTCACAATTTACCGAGTTGAATGAAATCTTGTTAGCACAGCAGGCTAGAACTACAAAATTTTCAGAGTTAATAGAGAATTTGAAATTCCTAAAAGCGAGCCTTACAGATTGTTCTTCCAGTAAAGATAAAACTTCTGTTATAGTTACTGAGACACAGCAGTCAGTGAATATGCCCCAACCGAGTATTCTTGACCTACCTAATAACCTAACGCAAGAAGTATTTAGTGCTTTTCAGGATCAATCCCCGAGAACTTTGCGCCCTGTCAATGATGTTGAGCAACGACCTGGAGGAGTTGGAAGCTTTAAGTTTAAAATGCTTGAGCTTTCCAACCCGGTCGAAAATTTGATCCATGATTTTCCTTACTTTGATATTAATGATTCTGAACAGGCGTTTGATTTTCTTAAACATTTGGTCATGTTTTGTGAACAAGTTCGGGTTTTTCATATTACTGATGTCCAAGTTTTCCAAATTTTGCTCTCGCACACTAGGGGTAAATTAGCTAGTTTGGTCACTGAAGCTATATGTGGTCAAATGTCCATTCGTGTTTTTCAAGATGCTGTTATTAAAGAATTTATACCCAATAGACTACTCCATTCATTGTTATCTAAATATTATTATAGAACGCAGAAGTTTTCCGAGAGGTTTCTTGAATTCGCGAGGGACATCGAAATTGTGAAGGAGGCTCTCTTGGTTCCCCAATCAGAGGCAGAAGCCGTGCGTATGGTGGGCATAGGCGCTCGGCTACCCGAGGTTCGTAGTCTATTTTTGGGGCTATTCCCACCCACTTCTTGGCGCCAATTGCGTGAAATAGGGCCCAATCTGAATGATGCCGCAGCTGCCCATCGACAAGTATCTAATGGCCCGTTCTCTACTAATTCAACTAGGGGCTCCGGGGGCGCTTCCAATAACTTGGTACCGGTGCAGACTCCATCTAACCTGCCAAATCGTGGAGCTAGGCCACCTTTACAATGCTCTTGGTGTGGTAAAGTGGGGCATTCCATCGATAGATGTTGGACTAAACTAGGACGTAGATCCTTTAATAACCGTAACGGATCTGCCAGTCAGCAAGGGGGGCCGAATCGGAACCCTTGACTAACGATGGAATCTGTTAATAATTCAGGGTCAGTAGATTTTCCTATAGTAGCAAAACTAGGGAGTAAGCTTCCCTTACTCCAAATCTCTTTGAATTCTCATTGCTGTCAGGCTTTATTAGACTCTGGAAGTAGCTTTTGTCTGGTTAACTACGATTTTGCTTACGCCCACCGCTTTCATATTCACTCTAGCTCTCAGGTTTGTTGTAGTGTGGACCAAAGTCCAGTTGTTACCCATGGGAGGACCACCCTCAGAGTTAAGATAGCTAAATTTACCTGGAACTTCCATTTTTTTTTGGTAAGGAATTTGCCCGTCAGTGCTGTCCTAGGGGCAGATTTCTTGACCAAAACCCAGAGTATACTTGATTTGGGCCAAAGGAATTTACGCTTCAGGTTTAGCCCGGAAACCGTAGCGCCTTTTCTGCTTGGCTCTCGCAATAGCGAATACGAGGTTATTGGGACCACGACTGACCCTCTGTTTGAAGAAGGACTTCCTGAGGGTCTGCAATTGTCTCACCTTCCTTCGGAAAGTGTTGACGATATATGTCGTCTGATCAGGAGTTTCCCGGACGTCCTGACTGACGAACTTGGTCTCACGAACCTCATAGAATATGAAATAGTGCTCAACGACGATAAACCAGTCAGGTTACCGCCGTACCGTTTATCTCCTCCAAGAATGCAAGCCTTGAAGGTCAAAATACAGTCCTTACTGGATAAGGGTGTAATAAGATATTCTAAATCTGCTTATTCCAGCCCTATCTTTTTAGTCCCTAAAGGAAGTGACGATTTTCGCCCAGTCGTTGACTATAGGGTTTTGAACAGTAAGATAGCTATAGAATCGGTTCCATTACCCGATGTACATAACAACTTTCATTGGTTTCACAAAGCTAAGTACTTTACCAGTCTAGACCTCAATAGCGCTTACCACCAAATCCCGCTGACTGAGCGCTCTATGCAGTTAACCGCTTTTACAACGGACTGGAATTTATTCGAGTACACCCGCCTGCCTTTCGGGATCGCTGTGGGCGCGCAGGTGCTCACACGGCTGTTGGATAGTATTTTTTCCGATGTCAAATTTGTCTATGTATTCAATTATTTAGACGATCTTATTGTCTATTCCGAGTCTTACGAGGAGCACCTGGTTCATCTTCAGGAGGTCTTTTTGAGACTCCGCAAAGCCCACCTTACTGTCAACCCGTCAAAGGTGAATTTCTTGGCGAAACGCCTTTCGTTTCTGGGTCATCTGATCAGTCCTTCCGGTGTTACTATAGACCCGGACAGGACCCAGAAGATCAGAGACTTTCCGGTTCCCCGTAACGCTAAAGCCGTTGCGCGGTTTGTGGGCATGGTAAACTATTTCGCCAAATTTATTCCTGGCTGTGCCGACATGTGTGCGCCGTTAAACGCTCTCAGGAAAAAGAATGCCAAATTTCTCTGGCAAGAGCAGCATCAGCGTGCTTTCGAAGAACTCAAAGTGAGCATCGCTAATCCTCCTGTGCTGGCTATGGCGGATTTTGGGCGCCCCTTTATTTTGCAGACTGACGCTTGTGGCAAGGCTCTGGCGGCGGTGCTCCTCCAGGAATTTCCTGAAGGTAGACGCCCCATTGCTTTTGCGTCTAGGGCCCTCACAGCCCATGAAAAGAATTGCTCTATGTATGAATTGGAAGCCCTGGCCGTTCTTTTTGGCGTAGAGAAATATCGTATGTACCTGGAGCATATCGAGTTTACATTGGAAACCGACAACCAGGCGTTGAGTTGGGTGCTTGGCAGGCCCAGGAAAACGGGTAAAATTGCTCGCTGGGCTTTGCGCATCTCGGCTTTTAAGTTTAAAGTGCACCATATACGTAGTGCTGATAATGTTATCGCGGACACCTTGTCCAGGATGTTTGATGGGCATGACGTGGAGCAGGAATCCCCGATTGATCTAGGTGAACCTCCTGGAGATATTAATTTATTATCCGCTTTGTTATCTGATCTCCCTGCTTCTTTTGTCACTATCAAGACTGCTCAAGAACAAGACACTGAATTGCAGCCCATTTTGGCGGATCTTAACTCAGGAAATCCTCGCCCGCCTTATCTTTTAAAGGACGGGGTATTGATGTGTAGGGCCCATAAGGACCGTAAAATTAAGATTGTTGTTCCTGACGCTCTTGTGCCGTTGATCTTCCAATATTTTCACGATTCTCCTTTAGGAGGCCATCTTGGACTATACAAAACAATAAACAAGATTCGTGAACGTTTTATTTGGAAAGGTCTGGAGAAGGATGTTCGTGCGAGGGTTAAGGCCTGTAGGATCTGTAAGATCAGCAAACCTGCTCAACATACTCATTACGGCTTTCTGGCCTCTCAAATATCTACCCGTCCAATGGAGAAATTGTTTATCGACTATGTGGGTCGTTTGCCGAGATCAAAAAAGGGAAACGGTTACATTCTGGTATGTGTTGACGCGTTCACGAAGTTCGTATGGTTATTCCCGTTGCGGGAGGCTACTACTAGCTCCACCATAACTTGCTTGTCGCGTGTTTTTGCCAGTTTTGGGCCTTCTACTTATTTGGTTAGTGACAATGCTACACAATTTTCTTCACACGCTTTTCGTAAATTTTGCTTTGAGTATGGTATCTCCCATATCACGACCACCCCATTCTACCCAAACCCTTCCTTAGCTGAAAGGGTGAACAGGAATTTGCGCTCGGCGCTTATTGCGTTTCATTCTACCGATCACACTATGTGGGATGTTAACTTAGACTCTTTGGCCTATGCTTTCAATACGGCGGTTCACGAAGGACATGGTACTACTCCCTCCAGCCTAATGTTAGCTTACAAGCCAAATTGCCCCCTATCTAATTTGTGGCGCATTAATGAATTGTTGCCAGATCAACCTACGCCTACTGAAATAAAAGCTAGGTGGGGTAGTGCCCTCCGTAATTTGCGGCATAGTCATGGTCAATCTCAAGCAAAATATAATCGCCAAAGGGTGCCAATCCCTTTTAAACCAGGAGATAAGGTCTACTTGAAAAATCACCCCATTAGTAGCGCCGCCAACAGATTTTCCGCTAAACTAGCTCCCCGTTTTTCTGGCCCCCTCACCTTGTCAAAATTCACTACTCCAGTTTCCGTACTTTTGGTTGATGATCAGGGTAAAACTTTTAGAGCTCATGTGTCCCAACTTAAGATGGGGCCTTGAGCTTTGTAAAAAACCCTCAGGGGTCTTCATGTGTGGGCATGAAGATATGGGAGCCAACGTTCCCAAGTGGCCCGAGTTAAGTTAGGCGGGGATTTTTCTCTTCTTTCTTGGGGTTTTCCTTCTTTGGGGTTTTTTTCCTCTGTCGTCTTTTTTCTCCTTCTCTATCGTCTGTGTACTTATTTTCTATCTGCAATTTTGGTTAACTTCAAAATTTATAATGGTCTATGTAAAAAAAAAAATTGACTATTTATCATATTCGAAATTTAAGGGTTATAATATTTTGAAAAAGC
Organism: Ectobius pallidus; assembly: GCA_964059195.1. Classification (NCBI taxonomy): domain Eukaryota; kingdom Metazoa; phylum Arthropoda; class Insecta; order Blattodea; family Ectobiidae; genus Ectobius; species Ectobius pallidus. Next base: position 49,256,530 of record CAXKWD010000008.1, read on the forward strand.
TAGAGTTTTCTTTCTTCTTTCTTCTTATCTTTCTTTCTTCTTTCCCTTACTTTTCTCCGTTTCCTCTTTCTAGTCCCACTATATCCACTAAAACATGAATGGGCGAAATTTTTCTAAATTTTTTTATCTCCCGTTTTGAGGGTTGTTTACTATATAGTATTTTGCTGTTATTGTATTGTTAATATTTGGTCTCGCGTATTCATGTTTTAAGTGGTTGAGAGTTGCCACTTATTATCATTTGTTTTCTTTTTGTCTGCGTTGCAATCTGGTATAGGGGTTAGGAAGGATAATAATTCACCTTGCTTATTACGTTCTGGTATTTATTATATATTCTACTTTATTTCTGTCTTACCATTCCTTTTACAACAAATATTCTCGTTTTGGTATTTACTTTATTGCACCGGTTATTCTCGTAATGCTGATTTGCGCTGTTGTTCTTTTGCTTCCGTTTGTTTTGTTTGGCTGCAATCCTCCTTCGTTCTTTGTTTATTTGGTTTTGTTGTTTTTTTTAGTTTATTTTTGCATACCTGCTACTTTTGTTGTTCTTTTCTGCAAACATAAAGTTATAAGATTAATGTTTTGTTAATTTTTTTTTTCTCTTCTTTTTAAATATTTCTATGTGATGCTACAAAAAAACTAAAAACTTCATGCCGTATATATTAAAGGAAACCTTGGTTACTTTCTTTTGTGTTAATGACAAGAAATTAATATGACTCAACCAAAACCTCTACGGAATGAAAAGCATTGTCCAACAATTGATTGAAAAAATAAATAAAAAGAGAATGAATTTACCACAAGTAATTAACCATTTTGACTATGGTGCCTTTGATATTTTCACAGACAAATTTTGCTGTGTTTGGCTAATTGTGAAAGAATATAAATGAGACATTCCTAATTATTCATACAAACTTCCCGATGCTGCCATATTCTTAAAATGGAATATCTTTGATGTATTCTCACTGGTTTTAAATAAATTAAAATAATTTTAGCTCAGAGTAAGCTATGGCCAGTGGTTGAATCGTAGTACTTAAATGCTTTCTAATCGATGGTCTAATCATAAACTATTATTCCTATGGATTTGTAATTTCTCTTTGCCTATAATTATGGCTTTGTGTTTGTGGGCGGTGCCGTATTGCCGTCGTTTTGCCGGGTGTTCTCAGACTGCTCCATGGGAGGACGTGCCTGGTTTCGGTTCGCGGCTTCCAGGCACGTCTGCTATTCCATGGAGGAGGTTGCATTTTCCCTTCTTTGTCCTCGGGCGGCTGAGGAGTCACCGGGAATTTTTCCTTAGCGGGGCGTGGACAATGGTTTCCGTTTCCGGGGTATATCCCCGAGGTTTTGGTTTTCCTTATTTTTCAGACCCCCGTACGGCTACTGGATTGTTAATGGTTGAGAGCTCGTCTTCTATGAGGCCCGACCTAAGAGCGGTCTCCTGCTCCGTCGGAATGGGTCCGGCGTGGAAGCGGTCATGAAGAATCCTGCCTCCCTTTCCTTTCCCATAATTTTCCATTTCGACACCCGTCCCGCAAAACACCTCATTATCACCCTTCTTTCATTTCATCTACATCATTATCACCGTCTAGATCTAGCACATTCATCTTTCATCTTTCATCTTCTTAATCAATTTTGCTTTTGAATTTGAAAAAAAAAATCAAATAAACTAAAAACTTAGGTCTCAAATAATTCTAATAAAAAGGGCATTTAGGTAATTTTAATGCAGTATTGTATATATTAATTAACTTAATCTATTGAATTTTTTCTTCCATTTTAGGAAGTTTTGCATTTAACCAAATAATTGCCCTAATCTGGTTTTCTTAACATTTATACTGATGTATGTTATTTTAATTAATTCTGTAAATAAATATATATTAATTTTTATAGTTAGTGTCATGTTTTCAAATTTTCTATTTAAACAAAAATCTAAACTTAATGTTTTCATGGTCTTTCTAACCAAAATCATAATGTAATTATATTTATTATTTCCCCTTCAGGGTTTTGTTTTTTTAATAGGGACCTTGTGAGTGTGTACGTACCTGGTTCTCATATAATTCTGTATTTCAGATAGTGTTGTGCATCGGTGTGCTGCCCTCCTCTGCGGCCCACTTATTATTTTTCACTGCCGAGCTAATCTTTGTCACCTCTGTTTTGGCCACCTACTTCGCTGCTGTTGTGTTGGCACGCTGGGGACGCCTAGCTGTGACCTTCCTATAGCAGAAACAAGAGCCATCTATTCACATAATGCAACTTCTGCTCTCCGCATATCCAGCAACTGATCTACTCTACGGTGCTGTACTTCTACTCACCAGCAGCTTCTTCTACAACCACAACTTAATAATCTCCGACACCAATAGACTTGGTTAATTCTATTATTATACAAATCTACAGGTTACCATTATAAGGTTATGTACTTCTGGTTCTACAATGTTAATGGACTACATTGTGTTCCGGTGCTGGTGAAGTGATGTTACACGATTTGGACTCTGTTCATCTACACTACAGGATTATTTAATTATTTATATTGGTGGACCTTTAAAATTTGGTGATAGAACTTTATATGCTCATTATGACAGTCTTAAATCTCAAATGGTCTATTTTTTCAGGAAAAAAAAAATTTTCCTCTAAATTTTTTTTTTCTCCGGGGCCGGAGAGGATGTGCCGCTCATTTTCGGCACGTGTCTTATTTAACTATTTAATCTAATTTATTTATTTATTCTATGGTATATAATATTTGTTTCTAACCTTACTTAATTTTGATGTTTCTTTCTCTTCGCCTTGTTTACGTACACATTTTCCGTCGTATTTCGCAAGCCATCCTTCATTTGTTTTGTGTGTTTTCATAAACTGCCCTTCTGGCCATCAACGCTCTCTATTTTCTTGTTCTGCCAGCGCCACCTATTTGCTTGTTCGGTATTATCTTGGTGGGCGTTGCCGTGAGATAGGGTCATGTTCCGATCGTCGTGAGAGAGAGTTATCTTCCGACCGCCGTGGAGAGAAGTTCTGCGAGACTTCTACTGAAGGTTGAGTGTGGTGATCTATATATAGTGTGGTTTTTCGGCATGTAGTTTGGTATCTCTCTACATATTTCAGTTATCCAGCAGGTATGTTTTAGTTAAATCATTGTATAGTTTGCTGGTGGGTTTTCTTTAGTTTCTTTAGGTTTCGCTTTTGTTTCACCCACCAGTTTTCAGTTCTGCTCGGTTTGTTCTTTAATATTTTTCATTTATGCCGTTTTGTTACGTTTCGTTTTGTGTTTCGGAGGATTGCTTGCTAAATACCACGGTCCCTTTTCAACATGGCCTTCAGCCTTCTCTTAGATTATTGCTAATATCATTTCTTCACACATGTTTTATGCCTACCTGCTTCACAGGTTATCTAAGAATGTTTTATATGTAAATATTAATGTTTATGGTGCCATTCCATGTTATTAACTTTTGTTACACTGAGATTTACAATAAATTGACATATTTTGAATTTCTGCACTTTAATATTACGTGTACGTGGGCCCCTTGTCCTCTGCTACAGGTTTTGGGGTCACGGCTTATTGTAATATGACGGCCCTGGGTACAATCCCGCAAAGCAACCGTAGCACTACGCAATTCTCTGCACGTACAATGAAGCAATCCAAGCATAGTTCTGTGTTGAGAAACACATACTGTATCGGTCTTATAAAAACCTGTAATTATTAGCATAATATTATTCCATCATTATACTGGAGGTCTGAAGCTCATTACTGACCGGGAATCGAACTCAGAACCATCCAGCGTTGGAATATTACAATATAAGTTTTTAATATACCGCAATAAAAATAACGTTGACTAATAATAATAATTGAATATGTAATGCACAAGACATGGGCTATGTTTTTTACACTGACCCGCTAAGCCAGAGGCTGAGTAGACCTCAGGGTTATTTTTTACTGAAATAGTCATCTTACAGAAAACCTATGTGGAGGAACAAAACTGATGACGTTGCATTTATACGTTGTGATCTATATGCTTCCATGTAAAAAAGACATAAAGTTGAAATCTGCTGTGACGTCATAAATCATTCCACCTGTCACATGATCTAATCCGCTCAACCCGCCTGTGACGTAAGCCATGACGTCATAAAACACTCCACTGTTGAGATAGGTCATAGCATTCCTCCCAATCCGCATAATCCGCCTGTGACGTATGAAGTGACGTCATAAAACAATCCACCTGTCATATGATCTAATCCGCTCAATCCGCCTGTGACGTAAGCCATGACGTCATAAAACACTCCACTGTTGAGATAGGTCATAGCATTCCTCCCAATCAGCATAATCCGCCTGTGACGTAAGAAGTGACGTCATAAAACAATCCACCTGTCATATGATCTAATCCGCTCAATCCGCCTGTGACGAAAGCCATGAAGTCATAAAACACTCCACTGTTGAGATAGGTCATAGCATTCCTCCCAATCCGCATAATCCGCCTGTGACGTAAGAAGTGACGTCATAAAGCAATCCACCTGTCATATGATCTAATCCGCTCAATCCGCCAGTGACGTAAGAAGTGACGTCATAAAACAATCCACTGTTGAGATAGGTTACAGCAATCCGCTTGTGACGTACACAATGCCGCCATGTTGTAAAACAATCCACCTGTCATCTACCAATATATAAACTTTAAATTTCCCACCATCCGCCATTTGCAATTGTAATATCCAATTTCTACCTTTTGCAATTTTCAAATCAACCGCCATCTAACAATATACAAATTTTAAATTTCCCACCTCACGCCATTTGAAATAGGAACCGGAAACGTAGCCATTTTCATTATAAATTTCCAAATTTTGAATTTCGCGCTTGATCCGCCCCGGAAACGTGACCTTTTTAATTATGAATTTCTAAATTTTGAATTTCGCGCTTTGTCCGCCATTTGAAATAGGAACCGGAACGGACGCCATTTATATTATTAATTTCCAAATTTTGAATTTCGCGCTTCGTCCGCCATTTGAAATAGGAACCGGAACCGCCGCCATTTGCAATAGGAACCGGAACCGACGCCATTTTGAATCACGTGGTTATAGCCACGCCCACTTGTGAGTCATACAATCCGCCACTGACGTCATAGCCACGCCCACTTGTGACGTCATAGGCCACGCCCACTTGTGACGTCAGGATCAGCTGACCGGAAGTGACGTCATCAATCCGCACAATCCGCCTCTGACGTAAGCCCCAAAACCATACTACTTACCGCCATTACAAGATCTTGGCATGAGACTACACCTAGTCCTTAAAAACAGTGTTGCCAATAGCAACAACAAAAATACATCCATAGAGAAAGCAAATTGAAGTTCATAATATTAACAGTTGTCCCATTTAAGCTTTCTGAATATGTCTTCAAGCATACAAGTGAAGAGTTTTGGTGAGATTGGGTTGCCCTGTCTATCTCCTCTCTTGAGATCGAAGATTTGTCCTTCTCTTTCTGTTTTCACTTTGGCCTTGCTTTGACTGTATATTTCACTCAAAATCCTGATGTATTTTGGTTCGACTCCCTGGTTGGCCAATGCATGCTGTACGCTTGTGTGCTCCAGTGGCGGCTCGTGGCCGGAAAATTAGGTGAAGAGAAAAAATGCCACATGCTTATGTTAATAACTGAATTCACCTATGTCTTACCAAAACAATCCTTTGGTAGCCCTTTAAGGCTGCAAACTTTTCGGTGATATCATCATAGAATGGCTGCTTTTCTTCTAGCTGCAGTAGAAGTTCCTTCTGAATTTAAATATTCGCTAAACAAGATACTTGTCAGATTAGTATCTGGCAACATTTTTTTATTCTTCATTTAGTAGGCCTATGTCGTGATCTGACAGCTGGCACATTGATGATATGATTTTAAACAATGTGGATAATAATGTAGTTATTATTTATAAAATCTGATACATTTTATTCATGGAATACTCTTAATACCTGAATCCCACTCAGAATTATGAGTTTCATTACATAAATTCGATCCTGCTTCTCCGCCGCGAATTTATCGATGTTTATCGTAATTATTATTCTCCTAATTGGATTATTTAGAATATTCCATTCATGCGATGCGGACTTGGTATTGACTAATAATCTTTAGCAATCGACCAATGACTGTTGTTTTTCTTATAAGTTAATATGCTTGCGAGGGTCGGAAAGATGCAATTTTATCTGATAAACTTCAGCTCGTTACTGGATACTTCAAGGCATTAATATGCAGTGATTAATATGTCCCATGTCGTATGATTACCTATGAAAAAATATGCATTGTAGGCATGAAACGTCCTGATCCACGTTCTCTTCGGAGTATAAACTGGCAAATGGATTGGGATTATAAGAACAATTACAGTGTAATTGTATTTGTAGTGTTCTACGCATTAACATCAAGGCTGTGATGGATAATATATGTGCTTTATGAACCCTGTATTCAATTAAGTGCAAACGTGACCACCTCTCTCCGAGCTCACAGTGTGAGGCTACTGGCGAAGAATACGCCTGAACAAGGAGCTAGACAGCTTCATGGGTAGTCTGTTCTTGTCACGAAGTGGATGTGGGATAAGCGAGAAAACTGCTACTTGCCTTCTCATTTGAGTGGAACAGACTACCCGTGCAACGGAGTGCTTCAAGTCGGCCGTGGCTTCACGCTTGCAGGATCTCAGTGTCTCCTAGCTTTGACACCAGGTGTTGGGGTGGCGGGCAATTCAAAAATACAGAACTACATTTATAGTAAAAACCAGCATTCGTGATATGGAAAATAAACTTTAAAAATACGTATTGTAAAGGAAAAATACTGGTGAAGTGCTACTTCACCTACTTCCCCTGAATAGCCGCCACTGGTGTGCTCTACTGAATAAAATGCTTTTTTTGAAATCGATGAATCTATGTACAGTGTCAGATTGTACTCGTCTGTTTTTCCATGATCTGGTTTACTGTTTGGAGATAGTCGGCTGGGCTGAAACTGGATCGGAAGCCAGCCTGCTCATTTGACTGGTTTTCATTGAGTGTCTTTGTCAGTCTTCTGGTTATTATTTTTGAAAAGAGTTTATACAGGTTTGACATTAGGCTTATAGGCCTGTAGTTGTTTAAATCGTCTTTGGGGCCTTTCTTGTGTAAGAGTATGATTGTGTTTAGTTTCCATTGTTCGGGAATTAATTCAGTCTCTAGTATTTTGTTAAATATTGTTGTGATTGGGTGAGTTAGAAGCTCAGACTCGTATTTTATGTATTCATTCCATATCCCATCTTCTCCGGGCATCTTTCCATTTTTTAGTTCTTCTATTGCGCTTCTCACTTCGCTCTGTAGAATTGGATGGATTTTGTCATTGAGATGTTCAGTATCTTCCCGCATCTTTCGAGCTGGTGTGATGCTTGTGTACAAGGATTCGTAGTAGCTTGTTTCCTCTGTAATGATGTCGCTTCTTGATATCGTGGGCTCACCGGATTGTTTCCTCGTTCCTAAAATCAATTGTTTTAGATATATAAGCATTCATGAACCACAGATTATTGTCTCTGTTGGACATTACATGAGAATATTATAGGAGAAAAATTCCTCCGACACTGGGACTTGAACCCAGGACCTTTGGCTATTCGCGCCAATGCTCTACCAACTGAGCTAAGCCGGAGTTCAATTCACAGTGCCAGATGGAATCTCTCTCCTATGATTGATTGCCTTAATAGTCTACCTCACAGACAGACAAGTTATGTCATATGCAGTACTGTGAGGAACACTAATCAGTGATTTTTGTGACCGGGCTCCCACTGTTATTGTACAGTTAACATTCAAGATAGATATATAAGCATTCATGAACCACAGGTTATTGTCTCTGTTGGACATTCATTGTTCTAGCATATTCTCATCCATTGTTTTCCTTTATTTAGAGTAGGCCTACTTCTTGCTTTCTTTAATGATTTAGTGTTTTCAAGTATCTGTGCCCTACTTGCGGATGTCCATGCACAGCGCTCTCTTCGTTGCTTTGTCCATTTCCCTATAGTCTGCCTGTTTCTCTGCGCTATCAAATCTTGAGTATTGATGACTCTCTCTTTGTATTAAGAGTGCCTGCATATGTTCTTTTAGTATGCATTTGTGTTTCTTTTTGTTTATCGTAGTAGCTGCGTTTTGGCCAGCATGAATAATAGCTTGTTCCAGTGGTACATTTCCAGGGTTTCACACTCTGGATCAATGGTTTCTTGCAATAGTATGTTCTGTAGTTGTGTGTGGAATGTGATTTTGTCAAACATCTCTATATGTCGTCTTGCAGGTTTGATGTGGTGTGGTCTTTGTTTTTTGAGGTTTATTATTGCACGGACCATTCTGTGGTCGGTACTAAATTTCATCTTTTGTACAACACGAATATCTCTTACGTCTCCCAGTATGTGATCTATTTCATTGAAAGTTTTTCCATCTGGAGAGCGCCATGTCCATCTTGTGTGTGGCTTCTTTCTGAAGAAGGTGCTCAATACCTTCATGTGCAAATTGAACCAATCTCTTTCCCCTGTCATTTCTTTCTCCGTATCAGTGTGCGCCAACTGTCCGTTTGTCTCCAGTTTCTCTCCAGTCTACTTTACTGTTAAAGTCTCCCATGATGATATTATGGGGTGATTTATATTTGTCCAAGCAGTAAAGGTAAGCCACCCAAATATATTTTTACAACTAAAGTACTGCCCTGACAAACTTAACATCATTTTACTCATTATACTAGTACATTTTACAAACAGACAGTGGCTTCATATATGTCTCTTTGAGTTGTGTAGGTAAAAAAAAAGAGAGAAAATTAAACAGTTTCGTTAATTTCCCTCTCCCAATAAAGAGAGATAGCTCTATGGAGAACCAGCCCTCCTAAAAAGCAATGGGTCACGTAATTTAGGTTAAGTTGCCAGTCCATCATATTCTTGTAAACTACTGTCACAACTTTATTATAATAATTTTAAAGCATATCATCCTTTTGTAATACGCATACTGTCCCTTAATGTGAGCTATTGACTCATTAAGATCTTTGTTAAATAAATAAGATAAATATAGATAAATTAAATTATACTGCAAGTTCAAAAGAATTCACTATGTGGTTCCTTAATCCTTATTAGCTTACATGTTTGAAAATGAAAGTAATATAATAAGTTAAGATCTGGTATGCTGCAAAACTAAAGGGGGGAAGCCCCCACAGCCCTTCCCCTGGGCCTGCAAATGAAGGGAAGAGACCACTTGGAAGACCTAGACATAGGTGGGAGAACAATATTAGGACAGATTTAAGGGAAGTACAAGTTGCAAGAGATGCTTGGATGGAGTTAGCACAGGATAAGCACAGGATAGGGTTGAATGGCAGACTCAGGTAAATGCAGAAATGAACCTTCGCTTTCCATAAAATAGATCATATTTCTTTAGCTTGTTTAGAAATGGTCTACTGCCATTGAGTAAGAAAGTTGTTAGTTACAAAACCATTTGTGTGGTTCCCATACCTTTCTAAAGTTATCTTATTAATAGGGCTGGGAAGATCAGGCATTTATTTTGGTAAAATAGGCAGACAGAAAGGCACTTAAAATAACGAAAACAGACAGTAATATGATTTTAAAAAGGCATTTTTTAAAAGTCAAAACAGAGAGTAATCCCAATCTTTATTAATGAAAGTAGCTGAGTTATCTAAGATACTATTTATTTATTATGTACAATACTTATCTTACTTTTCTTGATTACAAGCAAGAAGATGTTTTTTCAAGGTGTCATCTGTCATAGTCAGTCACCTGACAGAGAGAACGTTTTTCATGATTTATTAGGAACAAGGACCCCAATAAATATTTCTGTGACGTGAAAGTGTCATTTCATTATTTGTGTAACATTCTTTTCACTTTCATACATTGAAATTCTTTAAGTGCCTTTTAAAATGTTTAAATAATCACAGAAATAGCCACAGCAATCCAAAACTGGCAAAAAAGAAGGCTTTAAACTTTCAAATAGGAAACAGAAGCCAAAATAATAAAAAAAAAGCAAAATAAAAACTGACCTTACCATCCTTAAATGTATGGAAACATGTTTACCGGTATCTCTATTGAACTGTTTACCATACTTACTTACTTTTGCATGCATTTCCACTTTCAGCAGTTGCCTGTTCTAATAATAATAATAATAATAATAATAATAATAATAATATTAATAATAATAATAATAATAATAATAATAATAATAATAATAATAATAATAATAATTTATTGCCAATAGAACTTGAAAATACAAGTTTTCTGACATTGTCAAAATTATATCTAATTACATAGACATCAGTCTTTAGACTACAAAAGAGAATCGTTAGAATAATAATCGGAGCAAACAGAAATGATACGTGTAGACCAATATGTCAGGATTTACATATCATGCCTCTGCCATCTCTTTACATGTATGAACTTCTGCTACATGTCAAAAAACACATGGAGGATTTTAAAAAAATCGAAGCAATCCATAATCACAATACTAGACACAAAACCAACCTATCTATATCTTCTCATAGTAGCCTACATCCTTATTCCAGAAAGGAGTAATTTACACTGGAATCAATCTATTCAACAAACTACCTCACCATTTGAAAAACATACATTGTGCAAATAAATTCAAGATATCACTGAAAACGTTTTTTAATAATGCATGTTTTTATAGTATTGAGGAATACTGCAATCATGTCCATATTACTCACTAAGTCATACTCACAACTCCATCAGAGACTCAGCAATTAAATATCTAAAGTTTTGCATTTTGTAATATGTATTATTAGGTGTACTATTTGTAGATAATTGTATTATTATGTGTACTAGTTCTAGATCTCTGTATTATTTATAGATTATTGTATTATTCTCTTCTGTATTGGGTCGAGTATCTCGATCTACACTGTCCCATATCAATGTATATTGATCACGTAGGACGTAAATAAATAGAAATAAAAATGAAATTCCTTAAGCTTATACAGAGGCATGCTTAACAAGTAGCCTACTGCTTTAACACGGATTTAAATCTTGTTCCTTGGAGTGTTTTTATGTCTCCAGGCAGCTTGTTATATAGTCCTATTCCAGTTGTGTACGGATCTTTTTCATTGATTCTTTATTATACCGTAAACGGTGTAGATCTAATTTTCTTCTTGTGTTGTAAGTATGAATGTCTTGATTGCTCTTGTTCCTTCCACTATACCTGATTAGCAAAATCACTCTATATACATACAATGAATAAACAGTAAATATTTTAATATATTACGTGGGATTTTTTACAGTGAAGTAGTAAACAACCGACCATATATTACATTAGTAAATATCTTCTCAGTTTTGAAAACATCCCTACATGAGTCCCTGTTTTTTAGTTTATACATTTGTCTTAAACACTTTTTTTGCAATATTAGGATTCTACTTAGTTCCCCACTATTTCAGCCTCCCAAACTTCTATGCCATACAGTATATGTGGAAAGATAAGTCCATAGTACACCAGTCTTAGTTCAGGAATGTCTGCAATTTTTGACATTTGTCTTATCACATAGGCCTAGAACCCTTTAGGCCTACTTATATTTTTGCACACATTTTGTACATCTTCCCTCCATGTCAGATATTTATCTATGTAGATCCCTAGAAATTTATGGCTGTAGTCTTCTTGGGCTGTGACACTCATGGAGTTTAATTGAAATGAGGTATTCCTATTTAATTTACTTAATTCGAATTTAATGATACTTGTCTTGTTAGGGTTACTTGCAAGCTGTATTGAATTAAAATATTCATGAATACTATCAGACTGAGCAGTAGTGATTGCCTGTAGTATGTTGTCATCCTCTACACTGCAGATTATTGAAGTATCATCAGCATAGCTAATAATCTTACACATATCCAATGGTTTAATGTCGTTAATGTATAGTATAAAGAGAAGAGCTCCCAGAACAGACCCTTGTGGAACCCCGTTTTTTACAATTCCCTTTTCTGATTTTATTTTTGTGACTCTTCCTTCATTCTTGAATTTTATTTCTGTGTACTGAATCCTATTTTCTAAGTAGGAAGCAAGTAGGTTTCTAACCTTTCCCCTCATACCATAGTTTTCCACCTTATCCAGCAATTTATTGTGATTTACACAATCAAATGCTTTGGACAAATCCACAAATAGTCCAACCACTTTTTCCCCTTTGTCTAACTTGTCCAGTACTATATGTATGAATTCTGTTATTGCAGTAATAGTTGATCTGTTAGATCTGAATCCATGTTGGCTATCATTTAGACAGTTATTGGCAACTAAGAATTTTATCGTTCTATTTAGCAAGACTTTTTCAAACAATTTTGCTATGATGGAGGTCAATGTTATTGGCCTGTAGTTATTTCAATCTTCCTTGCATCCTTTCTTGTACACAGGAATGACAGTGCTTAATTTGAGGCAGTTTGGAAATATACCTTTGTTCATTGATTCGTTTATTAAATATGTAAGCAGTTTACTTAATTCTACCTGACATTGCTTTAATAGTGCAGCTGTTATACCATCCCACCCACTAGATTTCTTATTTTTCATCCCCTTTATTATATTGGTTAGTTCTTCTGGGGTTGTCTCGTACAAGTACATAGAGTTGGAAGTGCCATTATTTGTACATATGACATTATGGGTAGTTCTATTTGTGTTTATTGAATCAGCTACATTTAAGAAATGATTGTTAAGTATATTTGCCACGTTTGTAGGTTGCCTTTCTACTTTGCCATTAACCCTTAAGCTAATGTTTTCAATATTGGTACTACCTTCTTCTCTTCTTGTACCTGTACTGCTTATAATACTCCATACTGTCTTTGCTATGTTATCTGATTGAGTTAGGTTTTCCTTGCAGGATTGATATTTCAGATTTATTAAGGCTCTATTGTATTCATCTTTGAGTATTCTGTATTTGTTTTTATAGTAGTTAGCTTTACTTGATTTATGTAACTCATACATATCCTTCATTTTTCCCTCAGAGCTATGATTTTTTTGGAAGTTTTATCTTCTTTGCATGTATGCCTAATTTTGAAGTTTTTTGTACTACCGGGCAGCAAGAATCAAAGTATCCCATAAATGCCTTATAAAAGGTTTCCCACTTATCATTTACTGTATCCGCTTCTCTGACCCCATCCCATGTTTCCTGTTCAAGATGTTCTTTTAATGTTCTTATAATAGTTTTTTGGCTATTTCGTCTTCACTCATTCTCATAAGATGACCAAGCCATCTTATTCTTCCTGCTTTCATTATGGCGACTATATCTGGTTCTTTGAATAGCTGATGTAGTTCATGACTGAACCTTCTACGCCATACTCCTCCCTCTTTTACCGCCCCATATATTCATCTCAGGATCTTCCTTTCGAACAATCCTAGAGAATATTCTTCTCTTTTTGTCAGGGTCCAGGTTTCTGCACCATACATCAACACTGGTTTTATTATTTAATTTGATCCTGCAAGGGACGTTCCTTGCTTTTAACAGGTTTGCTAGTCCGAAATAGCTCTTGTTAGCTGCTATCAATCTGGCACTTATTTCACTATTTATGCTATTATTGTCTATTAATACTGACCCCAAGTATTTAAATGGTTTGACCCTATCAAACGTAAATTCCTGTATGTTAAGCTCACTTGGTATTGAAATTCTGGAGTACCCACTAAACATATATTTGGTTTTCTCTTGATTGACCACTAATCCAATTTGTCCTGCATCTCACTCAGTCTCTCGAATTCATTTCTCGGACTCGTAATATTTCTACTAATGATGACAACATCATCATGTTATACTCATTGACTTTTCTAGTATCTGCCTAATTGCAAAAATCTGGTTGACTGTTGATTTCCCTGGCTTGAATCCACTCTGATACGTCCCGATGTTTTTCACAACATAGGGCTTCAGTCTTTATTTAATATTTTTGCAAAGATCTTATAAGCAATATTTAGTAGTGTAATGCCTCTATAGTTTGCGCATATAAGCCTATCTCCCTTCTTGTGTATTGGACATATTACCCCTTCCCTCCATGCCATTGGTACAGTGAGTCCCATGCAAGAGTTGGCCAATGATGCAGTTCCTGCAGCTCCAACTCCCGAGCGATTGGGTGAAATATCTACACTAATAAAGCCACGATCAGTGTAATGATTCAGGTTCTCACATTTACAGTTAAAATTAGAATGAAAATAAACACGTATCTCATCACAAGAGATGTTGGGAATGTTCTCCTCTTGCATCCACACAATACTGGCACCTTTTTAGGAAATTTTCATTCACACGCATAAGTTCAGCTTCCGAGAGAGAGTTCATTTCTCTTGTGATAGGCCTATGTGATATTGTCTTGAAGTTCTTCTAACAGTATGTGAATATTATTTATGGGGAAACTTGAAAAATTATTTTTTCTCATTTTAAATGCCCATGGATACAATCCCTGAGCATCATGCTCACATTGGGACATGGCAATGGTACAAGATATGTATGATACAATGCAAGAATACATATGATATCTGTTTACAATACAATATGATACAAAATTTACAATGATTTACACAATTAACAAACATATTCTATTCTAGAACATTCTACATCTTAACTAACATATCTATAGCTTATCATAGCAGGCTGCTATTTACACTAAGAGATAAATTTTCTCTAGCAGTATAGAATATTACTGTGTCAAACCACAGTTATAGTTACAGTCCTTCACTTCCAACTTACATATCGGTATGGGGAATAGTGTAATACCAAGTTTTAATCTGAGCAGTCTAATTTCTTAAGTTGTTTCAGTTTTATAGCTTTTCCACAGATATTTTTTTTTACTTCTTTCTTGTAGTTATTTGTGCTTTTACATAGTTTAGTTTCGTTGGGCAGTAGATTATATAGCTGGACACATCTTCGAATTATATTTTTGGTCCCAAATCGTGTCGTTGAGATTGAGAGTGTATGGATATTATGTGGACATTTTAAGTTGTGATTATGGATCTCCGGACAATTAAGTAGTGAGATGTTGCTATGTGTTTTATGATTTATGATTTTATAAATTAGTATTAGACAAGCGTTGTCTATTTCTAAGTGTAGAGGTAAAATGTTTAGTGACAAATACATTGAGTGACAGTTATACTGGAATGGAAGGTTAAAAATAAGGTTCGTAGTGATCTGTTTTGTAATATTTCAAGTCGTCTTAAAAATGTGTTATTACATGAGGACCAGATGACATTCATATACGATAGCCTAGAGTGTATGAAGGCATAATATAAGTTTTTGCATATGTTGTCAGGTAGATTTAGATATTTCTCTCTATGGAAAATTGATATTATAGGTAATAGCTTATTACTGATGTTGGTAACATGCATGTTCCAGCTAAGACATGAGTCCAGTACTAGTCCTACATATTTATAGGAAGTAACGATTTCGACTTTATTTGATCCTAATGTTAGATGTAGGGTAATTTAGAAGTGTGTAGGTGAGAATGAAAGAGCATGCCTTTTGTTTTCTCTGCATTAATTGAAAGCCTGTTGAGATACATCCAGAGTATTATTTTGTTAATATCCTGTTGCATTGCTATTATTACATCACTTTCCGTTTTTTCTTTATACAATATAGCAGTGTCATCGGCATAAAGCTTAATGGTACAGACATCGTATTATATCTCTGCCGGTCTGTCAAGTGACTTATTTCCTGGTAGGAGAAGAGATTCTACTAGTGTGCACAAAAACATATCTTAAATTTACAACGGGCAGCAGATTTGAGCTCGGACAAACAATGACTAGAAAGGGAACTGGATGTCTTTTGTATTGGAATACACGGACTACCTGATCCTTGTAACAAAATTCCAACGGTCGGTGAGAGGCACAGATATAAAATGACAGCTGTACCTTTCAAGTTTATGTATGGTAACTGATATCATTAATATATATTATGAACAATAACGGACCTAAAATGGACCCTTGTGGGACACCTATGGTTACACTTGCTATAGTACTGTTGGTATTATTTATTCTGGTGTATTATTGTCTATTAGTAAGGTAGCTTTTGAACAATTCTAGACATAAGCCTCTAACACCGATTATCTCCAGTTTATATAGTAAAATTGAGTGATCAACTGTGTCGAATGCTTTCTTTAAATCAATGAAGAAGGCTCCTCCTAATTGACCAGAGTCCATAGCATCTTCTAGGTAGGAAACAGTGTCAGTAGCTATTGAGAGGGTAGAAGAGTTTTAAAAAATCCATACTGAGCCTTAGAGAAGAATTTTATGTTGCATAAATATTGTGTTAGTCTACTTTTGACAATATTTTCCAAGATTTTAAAGAAGACTGGATGAATCGAGATGAGACGGTAGTTTGTGGGTTGAGTTTTACTGCCTTGTTTGTAAATTGGTATCACTTTGGCAATCTTAGCTCCATCCGGGACTACTCCATTTTCCAAAGATAGGTTTACTAGATCAGTTAAGTTCTGGATTACATTGGTTGCGATTCGTTTTAATAACCTATTGGTTAAGCCATCCACATCTAGAGAACCGGAGTTCTTCAATTTGTTCAGTGTATTACTAATTTCTTCATTATTAGTTGGTGTAAAGAAAAAGGAATTCGGTATGTTTAAATGCATATGAGTGTAAGCAGAAGATACTGGGATTCTGTCTGCTACGTGTATAGGTCAATTTCTCATACATTAGAAGAACTTAAAGACAATATCACAAGAGAAATTAACTTTATCTCAGAAGCTGAACTTATGCGCGTGAAAGAACATTTCCTAAAAAGGTGCCAGTATTGTGTGGATGCAAGAGGAGAACACTTCCAACATCTCCTGTGATGAGGTATGTGTTTATTTTTAT
Organism: Ectobius pallidus; assembly: GCA_964059195.1. NCBI lineage: Eukaryota > Metazoa > Arthropoda > Insecta > Blattodea > Ectobiidae > Ectobius > Ectobius pallidus. Next base: position 49,273,301 of record CAXKWD010000008.1, read on the forward strand.
TGTAATGTTAACTGTAAATGTGAGAACCTGAATCATTACACCGATCGCGGCTTTATTAGCGTAGATATTATACCCGATCGCTCGGGAGTTGGAGCTGTGCCTGCCGTGAAACAGGAATCTGCATCGTTGGCAAACTCATGCATGGGGCTCACTGTAGTTTCTCGGTACTCCATATTATGCTCATCATTTCCTTCATCCTTTGTACAAATATCCTATCTTTACCTTTAAACAGTTCTGCTTGCAGACCGTCCGTTCCTGCTGCTCTATTGTTTTTTGTATCTTCAATTGTCATTTCTAGTTCTATGATCTCTGGGGGTTCCTCTTCTCCCTCGTATCCCCTCTCTAGTTCAAATCTTTCTTCTTCTTCCTGATCTTCCACTAAGATACTCTTAAAATACCTTGTCCAGCAAGACAGTATTTCTTGTGTATCAGAGAATATATAACCAGTCTCATCTCTACAACTCGCTGATTTTGGGTTAAAAACGTTTTTCTGGTCCTTTACATTTTTATAAAACTGCCTTGCCTTATGTTGCTCTGCATTCTCAATTAATTCATTCATTTTTCCAATCGTCCACGCCCTCTTTTTCTTCTTGTGTATTTGCTTTTCAATTCTTCTTTTTTCTTTACACAAGTTTTCTTCTGCTCTTGTTCTTGGTCCTTGGATCATAATTTTGTAAGCTTCATTTTTGGCGTCTGTGGCATGTTTGCACTCTTCATCAAACCAATCCGATTTTTGTTTGTGGTTTCTAAACTTCCCTAGTATATTCTCTTCTGTCTCTCTCACATTTTTTTCCATTTGCTCCCAGAATTCATGACTACTTTCTCTCTCTTCATTTCCATTTAGTTCAGGTCCTTGCATTCTGTTCTCTAGTTCTTTAAGAAAATCCTCCTTTTTTGTTCTTGTGCTAGTTGGTCTATATTATATCTTTGTATTCGCTGGACTGGTTGCTTGTTATATTTAGGTCTATTAAATCGCGCCCTTATCATAGCAATTACAAGATAGTTGTCTGAGTCTACCTTTGTCCCTCGGTATGTTCTTGTATCGATCAGTTTTGTTTTATGCCATGCCTCTATTATTATTTGATCAATTTGGTTGCATGTTCCTCTATCGGGGGATACCCATGTTCCTTTATAAATGTTTTTCTTTGGGAAAAGTGTTGTGCCCACCACCATGTTTAATAATACTGCTAATTGAATTAGTCTAGATCCATTATTGTTTGTTTCCTCATGTAGACTATATGCTCCAATTGTTGGCTTATGCGTGCTTTCCCTGCCAACTTTTGCGTTCATATCCCCCAGAAACATTTTAACATCATGCCTTGGGCACCTCATACAAACTTGTTCTAGTTGATCATAGAATTCTTCTTTCTCTTCCTCACTAGCGGCCTCAATTGGGGTTATGTGCACATATCATACTTATGTTAATAAGCCTGCCTCTTACTCTCAGATACGCCAAACGATTGATTATGGCTTTGAAATCCATTATCAAGTGTTTCAATCTTTTGTTCACTACGAACCCAGTGCCAAAAATATGGTCTTTAGGGTGGCAACTATAGTATATAACAAAGTTCTTTCTTTCTACAATACCTATCCCTACCCATTTGATCTCTTGCACTGCCACTATGTCTGTTTTGTAATTTGTTAATTGGTCTTCCAACTTTGATAACGCCAGGTCTATACAAACTAAGTAGGTACATTCCATGTGCCAACTCGTATGTCCTTGTTCTGTTTGCCAGTCCTTCTTCCAAAAATCCGTCCAGCTTCTAATTGTTGAGGATTTGCAACTTAATGTTTTTACAAGGAAGGGTTGTCAGCCCTAATTGTTGAGGATTTGCAACTTAATGTTTTTACAAGGAAGGGTTGTCAGCCCTTCGCAAACCCCCAACCTGGAGGACCAGGTAATTTGTACTCAAGGCTTTCTTCCCCTAGCCTTTGGAGATCCAACTCCCATCCTGCAAGGCAACAGCTCCCTATTTTGAGGTCGTCTCCTCTGCCTTCTTCGCCTATGAAGCCATTGGACTTCCTCTCCTGGAGTGCTCTTTCGTCTGACCTCTTGCCTTTGGCCTGTCCGGCAAGGGAGGCCCTGCCAGTAGCATTGCTACTGCTGGCTTAGCTCAAAGGATCGTCAAGGTATGCAAACTTCACCACCGACGGTAAGGTCTCGCACTCCCCAGGTGGGGATCTCCTTTAAGCACTTTATTAAAAATAGTTGTTAATGCTGTTACAACTTTAGGTCCTCCATATTTTAATAATTCCATTACTACTTCTCCAGGACCAGCTGCCTTGCCATTTTTTGATCTCCGAAGGGCCTGGTATACTTCATTTTCATTTACCTCTTCCATATTACAGTTTGCTACTTCAATCTGTTCTTCCCTATATTCCTTTCTGTCCTCCTTGAGAAGAGTTTCAAAATGCCTCTTCCATTCACAAATCGCAATCATTCCAGGTCATCCTCTCATTGTGGTAGGCGCTTTCACCTGCTGTATAAATCTTCATGCTTCTGATGTCCTATTATACCCTACTAAATGCTTTACCTCGGCACATTTCTTCTCCCATGATTTCTCTTTGGCTCGAGCAACCATCCTTTTTACTTCCCTCTTAATTGTGATGTACTGGTCCCTATCTTCTTGCCTTTTAGAACTTAACCATTTCTGGTAAACACTCTTCTTTTCCTAAACTTTGTCTCTAAGGGTCTGAGTCATCCGTTCAGCACACTTCTTCCTTCCTCTCTCCATTCCATGAGCCTCCTCCCAAGCTTCTAATAGGCATGACTTTAAATCCTCATAAATCAAAGCTGCAGATCCCTCCCTATCCAATCTGAGCTTTTGCTCCAGTCATCTCCTGAGTAGATCTCGTATACTCCAGTCTTGTAGCAGACGCACATTTAAATGTGGCACTTCAATAACTCCGCCTTCTTCTTCTTCCCTTACCTGAACCTTAGGTCTTGCAGGAATTATAATTTTTCCTACCATCATGTGATGATCTGTTCCGCATTCAGGCCCATGGAACTCTTACATCCTGAACTACAGCTTTCCTATCTTGCCTTGCAATTACTAGATCAATAACTGACTTTAAATTCCTGGTTGGTTGAGTCCATGTATACTTATGGATATCCTTATGCTGGAAGAACCCACTCCTAATCTGACATTGTGTCTGATCACATACCTCAACAAGCCAATATCCGTTGTTATTCAAAGTTTCTTCACCAAATTTCCCAACCACATCGTTATTCAATCGAGTCTCAACTCTACTATTAAAGTCTTCCAGCACAAACAATTCTTGTCAAGCAGAAGTTGCCTCAATAAGATCCCTAAGTGAGGCAAAATACCCCTCTTTATCAAGCATGGCAGCATCCTCACACCGAGCATACGTTGCTATTATAACCACTTCACTTCCAAATATTTCAATCACCAATTTCAAAAATTTCTCATTAATCTCCTCCCAGTTCTTTACTTTTCCATTCCACCTATTCCTGATCAAAATGGATACACCAGCTTTTGCCCATGCACTCTTATCAACTCCACTCCATATATGTTGATACTTGCCAAGATTTTCACTCCCTTTACCTTTCTTCTTAGTCTCTGTCAAAACTAGAATATCTGCTCGCTGTTTCTCAATCTCAGAAATTACTTCCTGCACTTTATTACTCAAACCCCGTATGTTCCATGTTCCAATTTGGATAGTCATTTTTCGAAGCTATTGTCTTTTTCCAAAAGGTATTTTTCCTTCTGAGGTTCGTAGCAGTTTCCCTTTTACCCTACAGGGAGCTGGCCTGTAGCGGAACCCCCAACCTGGGGGACCAGGGGACTTTTTCTCGGGCATCCCTTGCCCTAGAGAGACTGCTTTCGCTATGGCTATGAGATCCCTCTTCCCCATTTGAGTTGCTTCTTTGTCTGGCTCCTCCCCACCAACCTGTCCGGCAAGGGAGACCCTACCAGCAGCTATGCTACTGCCGGCATAGCTTGGTGGATCTTTAGAACACGCAAGCCCCACCACCTCATCAAGGTCATGCAACTCCTAGGTGGAGACTGTTTAACTTGTCCATCCAAATAGAAAAGGCATTTTGCCAAACTTATTAGTATTTCATGTTCATTTGTAGGAGTAACATATAAACTTCCAATTGGGGTGATTCTGTATGAAGGACTATAATATTCTTTATCTTTGCATATATTTTTAGTAAAGTTTTAAGTAATCTGCACTATATCAGTATTTAGATTTTGCAAGGTTTCTACTGGGTTCTTCATGGTCTTATAAACTACTACTAGTTTATTTCCATAATTTATTATTCTGCACATAAGTTACAGTAAAAGTGTTATAGAATTTAGTCAAGATTTAGGCTAATACTAAATATTTACTTTGACTGCTCGAATATCAAACATTTCACCAAGCATAACCAAAAAAATTAAATCTTATACACTTTCAGTTGTGCAGCTGTTTAATAAATCAAAATGCAAAATACAGTGAACTCTTGATAATTCAGACCTCAATACGCCCGACTTCGGATAACTCGGACAGATTCTTGACGACCCAGACCCAGATCTACAGCCATTTTACGGCCACTTGAAGACTGCAAGAGAAGTAATTATTCAAAAGGAACAGAAAAAGTGAACACAGAAGAACATTTACAGTTTCTCCCGGCCTAAATCCCCTCAGGAAAATATGCTCAAAGTGCCCACATCTATCATCATCGTGTCCTAATAATGTAACAGTGTGTATTTCAGACCCTCACTAGAAATTTTAATACAGTACTGAAGTGTTATTTGTTTTTGTTCCAACTGTAAGTTGCCTATATTGTGCCTCATAGATTTTCTTGTAGCTTAAACACGAAATTCCATTACTTAGATTACCATTTCCTTATTTCCCCTCCATAAGCCGGACATTTCATAACTCGGACAGACCCCTTCTCACTTTAGTCCAGTTTATCGAGAGTTTACTGTAGTTTAACATTAATGTACTGGTACAAGAAAAATGCTAACTAACCTTTTAGTACATACCTTATGAATGCAATATTTGATTTAACAATCCTTTTAAAAAAATCTTAATTTTTTGTTTAGTGTCACCTTTTTCATCCTTAAATACCTTCTATGGATGGTATCAAGGCACCCATTTTAGTTCAGCCACGTTCTTTCAATTTCACATTAAACTTTAGCTATAATATGCCTACTGGCACTTAAAATGCAGAATGTTTAATAAGAAATGTTAATGACTAATCACACGAGTTGTTGTGTTGTCTTAAGGTGCATTTGTACTCTGGGGAGAGATTGTTGACTCATCATAAATATGATGTGCTGTAATGTTGACTACAAGATTCCACTATTTTGTAATTAACAGAGTAGTAGAAATCCAAAAGGTAATTCAAGATTACTTAAGATACCAAAAGTGTCGCACAAGTTTAAAACCCAGCAACGTATGATTGTGTATAGGGGGCTTCCTATCCAGACTCGCTCGTCACCGCGATAAATAAACTCACGCGAGGCATTTAAGTATTCAGCGAAATCGCCTTAAAAAGGCACGTGGAATGGTACTGAAAGTTCAGGCCCAATAGATGGATTAATATTCTATAGTCAAAGAAATAATACAATAGGTTCAACAAATGAATAACATTTTAATTATTTAAGAAAAGATTGATACACATATTAGATTGAATAGTTCATTCAAAATCAGTACAATTAAATTAGTGATAATACAATTTCTTTTGTTTCATTTTGTGCCAACTGAAATGATTCTAACTATCGTGCCTTCAATACATGTGTGCCTTAATTCCATTTTAGAAGAAAAGATAGAAAAGACGCATATTCTCACACATACACTCTGGGTATGTAACCCCGTGTGTATAACGTTAAAAGATCACAAACCATAAGGGCAAAAGCACTGTGGTCAACAGCAAATATGCTTACAAGAATCTATATGCATGTCCGTATATAATATTCACTAAGTCCACATACTTACGGTTGAGCAACAGACTTAAACAGAATACACACGCTTTTACATACCATGTCAGTCACTCAGAATCCTTTCCCCGCGGGTAGACATCCATACAGCAGAAATACGTGTAGAAATAGTCTCGTAGTAGAAGAAGAATGATAGTGGTGATATTGAACATGTCACCAAGTTAACTAGTTTAAGCCCCCTTCCCTTTCGTGGAGGGGATAGAGACCAGTTTCAAACAGATAGCCGATAAACAATCAGTGGTACCACTCGTACCAACCAAAATATTACGTTACATTCTATACCTTAGAACAAAATGTCCCAGTAAACTGTACCCAGATATATGTGATTATCTCAATGAGTCAGCACAGACTCTGCCCACGAAACTTGTGCCACGTCCCAAGAATGAAAGTCCACACATAACATAAATATGGCACTAGATGTAGTGTCCTTGTGTACAAATGTAAATGTATTTCTTTCCAGAATGCACGCAGATGTAGTATCTACAAATGTTAATGTTTACTTTTTTCCAGAATGCACGCAGTTGCAGTGTTAATGCTAAATTCTTTATAGTGATAAGTGTTCATGAAGTGATGCAGTGGCTACCAACATAAATAGCTGATTGTAAAGTCTCAATAGCATTTACTCCTAATTTCTGTTATTTACTAGCATGCATATATCACTTGTTAGATGCTGGTGAAGCAGGACAGGAGACCACAATGACGGACCAAGTTGAGGTCATGAAGAAAACGGGGCATCGACTTCCCCATGCAGAGCAGTGTTCCTTTTTGCTTCATGTCTTGAATCTAGTAGTTTAAATCTTCGTGCGGCTTTCCCAGGTACTAGATGAGTAGGGGGACCTCTTCATCATTTGATGAGGTACAGTTCGATACCTCAGAATTAGACTGTTACAACTCAAAATCAGTAAGTGTTCAGGAGAGAGAAAAAACAAAATCCTTGTTTCTTTAACATCTCCTCCTTGGTCACAAGGAGGTGCTATGAACTTGTTATCTTGGGATTTATTGCATCTCATAGGCCTCTTTCAATAACGCTAAGACATAAAATCCAGAACTTGATTGGTTAGAAAAAATTAACAAATTTCTGAGTTGTAACAGTGTTCCACTGAATCAAAGGTAAAAAACTTCTAGTTGTGACGGTTTTTTCAGAGTTGTAACACTTTAATGTCAAATAGAAGCTTTCCTATTCTGACTTATAACTATTTAACTAATCATATTTTTAGTCTTTCTCCATTTATTCTATGGGAAGTGATAGGAATTGCGAGAAATAAATAAGAATGTATAACGTGTGAAGTTCTCTGTTTTACTTAATGCTCGAGTATTCTACAATGCTTGTAAGTTATTAATAATATATTCTTAAATACGTGAAACTTATATAAATAATAAAATGTCTAAAAAGACACTGTATTTGCTAAATTTAAACTTCAATAGATACTCTCTTGACTTAATATCATTCAGACATCGCCATTCATCGCCAGAGGAAGAACTGTCGTGCTGACTTGAATCAGAAGAGCACTTCATATTATTGTAGAAGTCTCAGTATACACTAGGAATGACGTAGTCATGGCAAAGCCACAATAAATCTACTTTCTTTTTTGGCGTCGATTTGTGGAAATTCAAAATATGCTGGTACAAGAGAGAGAATTGGCTATCTAATTCTTATATGAAGTGCCTTGAATTCTTCCTATGCAGTATAACTGTTTTTGTACTAAAATGTGAATGGTTGATTATTAGAAAATGGAGAACTTTTAAGTTCGTCCAAACTACAGTCTGCACTTCCTCATCTTTTTTGTAGTTTCGCCCCATACATTCTGACAGTGCTTTGAAGTTGTGTGTGTCTTTGGTGTCCTTCTCAATGACAGAATATGGCTTTCCATTTTTCTTTGCCATTCTGATAAGCATAATCCAATGGTGAGGATGTGCAATTGGTGTATCTGTTTCTCTGTTTGCTTTCAATACTCTCTTTTTCTATGGAAATTGTAGCATGCACGGAGTCATTTTCGTTGTGTGAATGCCCAATGACAAAATATTTCACAGTGATAGTGTTGATGCCTTCTATCAATCTGACTGCATATAGAAAAGAGGGATGTTAGATGTCTGTTTTTATTCTGACTGATACAATTATTGGCAACTCCAGCATCTCTCACTTCTTCTAAAACTTTTAGAAGGAAACAGGCAATTTCAATGGCTCCCCGTTTAGCTATCCCTTCGTGCCAGAAGAAACATGTGACTTCAGTGCTCACTAAGTCGATGACTGTGAAATTATAACAGGAGAGCTTCCGTTTATAATACAAAGCAGACACTTTACTGCTTATAAGTCAAATGAAAAACACCACTTTTTCCATAACTTCTTTTACATGCCTCAATATCTGAAGTTTTTTCTTCTCTACATTTTTATTTTTCTAATATGTGTCTTTTGTACTTGTCTTGAATTTCGCTTCTTTCTTCAGAAGTTCTTTGTTTGTAATTTGAACAAAAATTGCATTGATCTTTTTTTGAAAATAAAAAATTAAAGTTAAAATTGAAATTGAAAATATGTGAATAAAAAGATGGGTGTAAAGAATTGGAAAAGACAGGCTCAGGAAAGAGATGCATGGAAGAAGATTGTGAAGGAGGCCAAAGCACATCAAGGGCTGTAGAGCTGGGGAAAAAAGAAGTGAAGCTTTGCAGCAGACTTTCTTTCAGCTATGCATTTCTCTTTGTACATTTGGTACAGTTTAGTTATATTTAGATCACTTGCTAAGCACTCTTTTTTAAACCTAGATCTACAGTAATGTGATTCTACCATGGGGAAAGAATCTATGAGAGCTATAATGTCATATGTCATATTATGCTGAGGTATTTTATAGTTCTTCTTGTGTTTCCCTCGTCTGTCTTCAACTATTGTCCCTTCATTAGTAATTTTGTCCCATGTTGTGCTCACATAACGACTACTAACACTAAGTGTGGCTAAGAACATTGTTTTGTAAACTCGTACCATTATTTCATTAAAATAGAAATAATAGATTAAATTACTTAAACGGGTAGTTCCTTTTCCTCATCAAATGGAATCATAGATAGCATGGTTGTGTATTGCTTGTGTTGTCTATGTCCATTATCATCATCATTATCATCAGATGGGGAAGAATAATCCCAATTGGGATTTTTGATTGAGGCATCAGAATTTTCCAGTATATTTTCATTTTCTTTAGAGGTACTTGAAGCAGACTACAACGCAAAGAGAACACCTTACAGTTTTATAAAAGTATCAGCAAAATATTATTAAATTAAATATTGCAATTATAAAATACAAAACAATGTACTTACCAATCTGTCTTTCATAAGACATAACTCTACAATACGTTTAGACCTTTTGGACATTACTGTATTATGATTCACAATAGATTGCTTATACAATCGCCATAACACTCACATAATACTGTATATACAAGAACTCTGAATATGCAGAAAAAAAGGCATATTGAAATAAAATATTACAAATTTACTAACACCTCACAACCGAGATTCTCATTGAATAATGTTGCAAAACTGTTGCAACTCAAAATATAACAGTTCTATTTAACATCATACAGAGCGTAAGTGTCACAACTTAAAATGATACAGTGTTGCATGGAGCAGCTACTCAAGATGTTGTCAGTGTCAAACTGAATCATCCCAAATAAAAAATTAAGGGTTCAATTTTAAGGTGTAACACTCTAACAGTGCATAGAACAAATAGTTCCTCATTTAGTAGTGGTCATAACTCAAAATCGAAGTTTTTTGAGTTGTAACACTTTTGTACTGAGGTATCGAGTTACTGAAACGTTGAAAAACTCAAAAAGCAAATTGTTTTCAAGAAAGACACAAAAATGGTATTTGCTAGAGTTATCTGTTTGAAATTGAATAAATTCATTCTTAGAAACCAAATTTTCTTTACAAATTAAATCATTAAGTGTGATAAAACATTTTAAATTACTAACGTCAATAATTTCTTCATTTAATTAAATTAATTTTCTTTGTTTTTTATATAGAATCAGAATGGGTATAATTATTTATTTTACTGAAATATTAATTATGGCACATTTAAATTAAAGTAAACTTTTTATGATACTGGAACATTTCATAATATTGGCACATTTATTAACTTAATTCTGCAGTTAGGAATCTAGTCACACACATATATTTATTTATTTATTCTTTACTGAATTAATTCATCAATGCTATTTCAACTTTATACATTTTAATTAGAGTTTTCTATGCTTCACTCCTTTCAAATAATAATAATCAACAATTCTGTTAAACATGGCATTAATTACCATATAATTTCAAATAATACTTTGAACTTTTGGATTTTTTTACCTTGTAAATATAATATAATTTTATATACTTGAATACAACAAATTATTAAGCTTATATATTTTTTTTTACTTAGAGAAAGTACAATGACAATATGGAAGCCTTACAATATTAACATAAGTAAGATATGAGACTTCCAATTTGTCACAGGAAAATGATTAGTTTCTGAAGGAAACAATGCACTTGATTTCCAAATATGCATCCATAAATTGTTAATTAAATTCTTAATTTAACCTTGTTCCATATTTATGTTTAATTAGGAATCATGGATCCAGTGACCAAGGACAATAAAAGTATAGAATACAGGAAATTAGGGTACCTGTACGATCCAATTTCCAGAATAGTCATTGAGAGAAAATTACTGGCTAGGGAATCGAATCTACAAATCCTGAAAAACAGTTAAGCAATAATGACTTTATGGATTACATTCCATTTTACCCTTAATTTGAATCAATTTTTGAACATTTCTATCATTCATTTTCGAATTGTCTGTCTTTTTCTGGAACGTTCCTCATATTTCATTCGTTCAAATAAATTCATAAAAATTTAATTTTTCTCTGAGAATTCATACAATTAAGACCATGACTTCCTAGAATGAGGGTATTTTACCTTTATACTAATTTTGTTTTTATTTTTTCAGTCCTTTCTTTTCTCTCTACAGCTTTTTTCTCTCTACAGCTTTTTCTCTCTACAGTTTTTCTTTTTTCTACAGTTTTTTACTACAGTTATGTTTTAAATATTTCTCTAGTTTTTCCTAAAGTTTTTTCTACAGTTTACTACAGTTTACTGTAAGAATTTTCTAAATAGTGGAAATAATTATTCAAACGAATTCTTGCTGAGAAGTTAACCAAAAATTTACCTCCCAATTCCCCCTACTATAGATTAGGGTAGATAACATGAAGGGGTTAACTGGTATAAAATCATACCTATTTAACTATCGGCATAATGTTTGAGCTGAGATGCATGTGCTCGCTTAACAGAGCTTGGGTCTTGTAAATCTTTAAGTAAAAGGTCACTGGAGAGCACATTATTGATAATGAAGGGTCCGACATATCTACGAGCCAATTTTATCCACAGCTCTACTCTGAGGATGATTCAATAGAAAACATTCTGGCCCACTTTGAAATCAGGTGGTCTATGACCAGCATCATACTTTAACTTATCTCTTCGGTGACTCCTAAACAAATTGTTTCTATCTCTACGCCATCTCTCTTTGATATCAATAGGAGATACAGTATCAGATAACAGATCTTCTAACGCCCACAGACTGGAAAGTGGACAGGAAGGAGAATAACCCATAAAGAGTTTGAAAGGTGTAACTGAATGAGAGGTATGCCGGGAAAGATTGAAGGCAAGCTGTAGCCAGTCTTGTTGAGAATCCCAATTAGAATGACTAGATGAGTGAAAGGCAATCAAGGCTCCCTCGAGGTTGCCATTTACTCTATCACACAAGTTTGGGTTAGGATAGTTCGGAACTGTATAGAGGTGTTGGATACCAGTAAGCTTACTGAAGCAAAAGTTCTTAAATAACTTGCAAGTAAATTGCGTGGCGTTATCCGAGACTAGATACTTGGGATAAGTGAAGGATGCAAAAATATTACGTAGAACACGAATAACATTTTGCAAATTTTCTTCTCTGACAGGTTGTAACCAGACAAATTTAGAGAAAGCGTCTGTGATGACAAGAATGTAATTATTCCCAGAAGGAGTACGAGGCAATTTACCTACAAAATCTATGAAAACTTTTTCCATGGGTCTTGAGGCAATACTCGATGACAGTTCTCATCAGGTCTTAATCGCAGCAGGTTTACTTAGAGCGCAAACTTTACATGATAATAATAATAATAATAATAATAATAATTTTATTCTTGTCATTAAACCATTTAGGTAATAGACAAAGTCAGGAGTACAAAGATTACATACATAAATTACAACACGAAATATACATAATTCACAACTAATTTTACAATATAAGTGAAAATACTATATTAAGTTTCTTGTACATTTACTAACTATTACTAACTATAAATTCTTAAAGTCATATTCGAAATATTTATTAAATATTTATTTATTAACAGTCAACAAGAATTTTTAAGAAAAACTTAAATTTAGATAAATTAAAAAAATAAATAAATAAGAATTTTATTGTCGTTAAACCCCTTTGTTACTAGATAAAGTCAGGACCACAATCTAGACTTAACCCACTATGTACATTTTAAAACCTGTATTCATATTACCATTAAACTATATTACACTCAAAAAATTCAGACACAGAGTAGAAAGGGTTGTTAACCAGGTAGGTATACACCTTGCATTTGAATAGATTTATAGGCAATTCAGCAAGATGTGATGGTAGTGTATTAAACATTCTTTGACCTAACATTTCATAACTATTTGATGACTTATGTAATCTATGAAATGGTATATTTATTTTCTTACTTTGTCTGGTATTATAATTATGTATATCTTTTTTTAAGTTATGGCACGACAGATTGTTTTTTGTATAAAGCAGTACATTATAAATATAAAGGTTAACTATGGTAAGACAACGTAATTTAGTAAACAAAGGTCTACAATGTTCTAGTTTGTGTGAGTTTGTTATTACCCTAACTACCTTCTTTTGCGGTGTCAGAATGCGTTGAATATGGACACTATTTCCCCAAAGTAATATGCCATATGAGATTATACTTTGGAAGAACGCAAAGTATGCAGATCTTATATAGTTATCTAGCACAAACATTTTCAGTTTTCTTATAAGATATATAACCCTAGACAATTTAGTAGTAATATAATTGACATGTGGTTCCCAGTTCAGCTTCATATCTATATATATACCTAAAAACTTAACGCTTTCTGTACTATTTTCTATTGGTAAATCTCTAAGACTAAAAAATATTTGTTGAGTTTTACTGTTATTTAATAAAAATCCATTGGCCCTAAACCAAATTGAAGCTTGTGCTATAGTATTTTGAGTTAAGTTCTGAAGCTCATTAAAATCAGAACTAAAATTTAAAAAAGTTGTGTCGTCTGCATATAATATTGTTTGAGTGTTCATGAAATGTGGCAAGTCATTAATCATTAAAGTAAACAACAGGAGTCCGAGCACTGAGCCCTGTGGTACACCAAACTTGAGTTCAATCCTGTCAGACCTATCGTTACCTATACACACTATCTGCTGTCGACTCACTAGAAATGATCTCAGTAGTGATAGACCTTTATCTGAGACTCCATAGTAAACTAGCTTATCTAAGAGGACTTCGTGGTCTACACAAACGAAGGCTTTGCTCAAGTCGCAGAATGTAGCATTAATAAAACCCTTGTTTTCAAAAGTGAGCAAAACTTTTTTAACAAGTTGATCCATGGCATCAATAGTAGATTTCCCCTTAATAAAACCAAATTGTTCCTTACAAATTATGTCACTCTGGCTTAAGTAACTGCAAAACTGTGTGTAGATTATGATTTCAATTATCTTTGAGAAAACTGGAGTAAGAAAAATTGGTCTATAACTAGAAGGGCATGATTTATCTCCTTTTTTATATATCGGAACCACTCTCGACAGTTTTAATAGGCTACATTTGGGAATATACCAGTATTAAGACATCTATTTATCAAATAAACCAGGCATTTCTCATGCTTTGATACGTGCCTTGATATCGGCAAACATGCCATTCCAGATAAATTTTTCCCTTATACAACCAATAGTCTTGTAAATACCTAAATGTCCACCAATAGGAGAATTATGGAAATAATGGAAGACAGAATAAATTAACTTTGCAGGTAAGACAATTTTAGCAAACTGAGCCCTTTTTTGGCTGACAATACAAGAGTTGATTCTTCAACAAATATGGATAGACTGCCTCTCCATGGTTGATCCTCTGCTTAATTGCAGACAATGTAAGATCAGAATCTTGAGCTGCAGCTAGCCCTTCGTGTGCCCATGGAAAATCAGCTAAAATTCCACTGATTAATTTCACTACACATCCCGATCTTCAATATATGATTCTACATGCTAGGAGGGAGCAGTGTCTCCATCATACATACGAGATATCGTATCTAAAATGATATTTTCTAAGCCTCTTATATAAGAAACAGTAAATTGGAATGCCGAAATACGGAGTACCCAACGGGCAATTCGACCAGTTTTACGCGGTCGAGCGAACACCCATGACAACGCCTGGTTGTCCGTTTCCAGATGAAAGGGAACATGGTGTAGATAAAATCTGAATGTTTCTACACCAAATATCACTGCAAGTGCCTCTAGTTCATAGGCGGAATATTTGCATTCTTGGGAAGAGAGAATTCTGGACGCATACGCCATGGGTTTACGTCCATCGGGAAATTCTTATAGCAAAATTGCTACTACAGCCGAGCTACAGGCATCTGTCACCAATATAAATTTGTTATTGAAGTCTGAAGCTACCAATACTGGTGGATTAGAAATGATGGACTTACGTTTATCATAAGCTTGTTGTTGCTCGAGATTCCATACAAATTTCTCCTTCTTTCTCCTCAACTTATTCAGTGGATAAGAAATCTGGGCAAATTGTGGGATGAACTTGAAAAAATAATTAACCATACCCAAAAATCGTGATATGCCTTTAGCATCACGAGGCAGAGGAAATTCTCGAATAGTAGCAGTCCTATCAGGTTCAGTACGCAATCCCTGTGGAGACAAGATATGGCCCAAAAACTTTAGCTGCCTAGTGGCTACTCTAACCTTACTGTGTTTGACAGTTAAACCGGCCTTCCTAAGGCGAGACAGAACTTCTCTAATGTGGCACAGATGTTCCTCATACGAATTTGAGTAGATCACCAATCATCTAGGAAATTGAAATCAAATTTGAACTTAATAACTTAAAATAATTTATCTAGCAACCGTGTCAATACCTGTGCACCGATTGAAATAACGAATGGAATTCTTTTATAATCAAAAAGATTCCAATCGGTAGCGAATGCTTATAGGAAGCAGGAGATAGTGGTATCTGGTGACATGTGCTGTTTAGGTCCAGAGTAGTGAAGTACTGTGCATTCGAAAACCAGTGAAAACAAGAGTGGATTCAGGAAGAGGCAAAGATTCCAGGTGAAGTTTGCTATTCAACACTCTATAATCTACAACTGGGCGGAACTGATTGTTGTCCGTAGGCACGAGAAATATTGGTCTAGAATAGTTGGAGGTAGAATGCTGTATAATTGCTTGTTCAAGTAACGAAGCAATGTGTTCACGTAAAATAGATATTCGAGGTGGTGAGAGGCGATATGGAGGGAGTTTAACAGGAGTGGAGTCCTTTAACTCTATCTGGTATGTGAGCAAGTCAGTCAAACCTAAACGTTCAGTCAATACATCTGAGAAATGGCTAAATAAGTTTTGAATATCATTTTGCTGATTAGGATAAGATGCCTCAAATCAAATTCGTTCTTAGAAAACAGCGTATTTTGTACTCCTTCTGATAATGAACACATATTTATATATTAAGGAAGAATTATCTTTTTAGATTGCAAAGGCAACTTGATATCAGGGTTGAACTTAAAATACATGTTAGCAGCTTGCATGTCAATCATGACTCCAGTTTTGGACAAAAAATCCGCACCTAGAATAACTGGTGCAGCTAAGTTCTTCACTACTGAGAAATTTATCATCTATGAAAAATCTGCAATCTTGGTTTCCCCACAACAGTCAAACTTTGTGAAAATGTCTTCATTAATTATAGAAATAGCACTGCCAGAGTCCAATAGTGCATAAGTATGGATCCTTTCAATAACAATTTCAACAAACGGCAGTTCGAAATTGGGCACAGCACACAACATTGGCAAAATATCAGGTTTAATAGGTTCTAGTCATGCCTTTCTATGAGTAAAATGTTTTCCTGGTATTTATCTTTCGCATAACATTGGTGTTCCCTATGTCCTACTCTACCACAGTAACCACAAATTGGTTTCTTAGAACTATGCTGTCTGGTATCAGTTGATGAACGAGAATTAATTACTTGGTTATCTGGGTTAGCTTCAGCCTTTGAATAACAATTACTTTCAACATGGCCTAACTTTCGGCAAAAGGTACATTTAGTAACAGGCCTAGAACAATATGCAGATTTAGATTCAATTAGTAATAGATTTGGGTTAGAATTTTGTTGAGAATTAGTAGGTACTACCTAATGAGCAGTCAACACCTCATTCAATCTAACGCTAACCTGTTCCAATTGTTGGAGAGTCACCGGAGGATATATACCCAGTAATACAGACCTAACCTCTTCTTGATGAGAACTCAGACCAATCGTCCTAACTATATATTCCTCCGAGTGCGGTAATCTCAACAAATGGGCATGAAGGCGAATATCATGAATAAATTCCATTAATGATTCCTCTATACGTTGTGGTCTATAAAAATATCTATGTTCTAGAATTCCTAATAGTCTCTGTGGGATGAAAGTTTTTAATACCACTTCATGAAGTTTGTCAACATTGAATTTTTGTTCAACTGCTTGAGAAATAATCTGAGACAAAATTCCAGTAGTATATGGTAGTAACGCCTGGAATAGACTTGGGTCTGGCATATTCAAAAGTGAATTATTAGTTTGGAACTGGTGCAAAAACTTTAGAGATTCAATCACATTTTCTGGTGTATTCACATTTAAATTAATTCGACCTTGTAATAAAGTGAGAATGGTTGTTGGTAACTTGGCAAACGTTAATAAATTAGGTGCAGTAACTGTAATTACAGCATTAGAATTAATAGGTATCAAAGTGAAATTATTGGGTGCAGGTAGGTCCATCTGTGACTGCACGCCAGTAACTAGAGAATCCACTTCTCACGCTCTAATAATTTTATTTTCAGGTAAATCCAATGGTCTATTAATATTAGAAGTAGGTGGAGGAACTGTATTCTATTGCACACTAGTTCGCTGAATATCCTGAATTGCTTTGAATTGGGTGCTATCAGTTACATTAGCCATTCTAGTTTTGGTCTCAGTTAAAGCAGCTTTAAGTTGTTTTAATTTACGAAAATGGTCTTTAGCTAATTCAATTAATTCCTGATTTTGAAAATTATTGATAATATTTGTGCAGCGATTTAAGTAATGATTAAGTTTAGTGTAATTTCTCCTGTACATTTTTTCGTTGAAGTCCTGCTGCAAGTCTTGAATAGACTCCTCCAGTTGGAATACCACTGCAGATATCAATGGTTGAAATGTTGAAATATCAATGGCCGGTACTTGGTATACCGGTACAGATGAAGCAGATGTATCGGGTGTGGTTGCCTCCCGAAGTTTCGTTAATAATGCATCCACTAGTAACTGTTGAGTACCTTGAATACCCCGAATCGTGGTCTCATACAAGTGCTCCTCTCGTTTTAGCAAATCAAACGAGCACTTCTCTCGAATCATTGTACATAAAAAAGGAAATTTCTGATATAAGCAAAAATATACTAATGTCAAAAGTAGAGTACCTTCCTTAAAGTGAATTTCTTGGGATAACTCGTCGTCATGTGAATGCAGTACATTTATTTGGTATGAATGTAATTTACCTTAAAGGTTATCAAAAGCAAATAATTTAATATTTCTTTCATATAATATATTGCTTTTATATATTTATTTCATATATAAATAATGGAATACCTCCCCCCGAAAAAGCAAGAATGGAATCTGAAGTACATAACTCGACTGACACAAATAACAAGAAGTTATATCTAGAATGTACGCGGAGCAATCAGTCGAAAGAGAGCAAGGTCAATGTTACTTGGTAGAAGGCTACGAAACACGATCAGAAATCGCGTAAAAATATTTTGGTAGTATACGTGAGAGTTATAAGATGTAAAGTTGAAATTAGCAAAGATGAATTGAAATATTGCATATAGAAACTTACAAACGTCGTAAGCGACAAACAAGTAAGGCACATTCGTGAAATGAGGTAAATTATAATGGCACATTAACATGAAAAATCAAGGAAGACTGTTATCATTTGATAATATGCTGCTAGTATCATGGAAAATTCCAGTATCGCTTCTGCTACCATTTTGTAACGTTCCTAAAGCGTCTCTGCTACCATTTTGTAATGTTCCTCGAACGCTTCTGCTACCATTTTGTAATGGTCTTAGAGCGTCTCTGCTACAATTTTGTAATGTTCCTACAGCGTCTTTGCTATCATTTTGTAATATTCCTCGAACGCTTCTGCTACCATTTTGAAATGTTGACTACAAGATTCCACTATCTTGTACTTAACAAAGTAGAAGAAATCCAAAAGGTAATTCAACATTACGTAAGATACCAAACGTGGCGCACAAGTTTAAAACCCAGCAACGTATGATTGTGTATAGGGGGTTTCCGTATCCACACTCGCTCGTCACCGCCGGTAAATAAACTCACGCGAGGAATTTAAGTACGTGGAATGGAACTGAAAGTTCAGGACCAATAGATGGATTAATATTCTATAGTCAAAGAAATAATACAATAGGTTCAACAAATGAATAACAATTTTAATTATTTAAGAAAGGATTGATACACATATTAGATTGAATAGTTCATTCAAAATCATTAGAATTAAATTAGTGATAATACAATTTCTTTTGTTTAATTTTGTGCCAACTCAAATGATTCTAACTATCGTGCCTTTAATATATGTGTGCCTTAATTCCATTTTACAAGAAAAAGATAGAAAAGACGCCTATTCTTACACATTCACTCTGGGTATGTAACCCCGTGTGTATAACGTTAAAAGTTCACAAATCATAAGGGCAAAAGCACTGTGGTCAACAGCAAATATGAGAATATTGCTCATATATCTATGTATCTAACAGCAAATATGCTAACAGGAATCTATATGCATGTCCGTATATAATATTCACTAAGTCCACATACTTATGGTCGATCAACAGACTTAAACAGAATACACACGCTTTTACATACCATGTCAGTCACTCAGAATCCTTTCCCCGCGGGTAGACATCCTTACAGCCGAAATAGTAGAAGAAGAATGATAGTGGTGATATTGAACATGTCACCAAGTTAACTAGTTTAAGCCCCCTTTCGTGGAGGGGATAGAGACCAGTTTCAAACAGATAACCGATAAACAATCAGTGGTACCACTCGTACCAACCAAAATATTGTTACATTCTATATCTTAGAACAAAATGTCCCAGTAAACTGTACCCAGATATATGTGCTGATCTCAATGAGTCAGCACACTACTGAGCAAATAAAAACTGAACAACTTATATATAATTTTAACTTTTTATACCAGTAGGCCTACTGTTTAAGAATTCCTTATTAACAATATGTGCATTTTGTTTCTAGGGTGTTAGTAATGATGAGAAAAATACAACTAGCAGCTCAGTAAAACTTACAATACCAGGTCTGCAAGGTCTCATGGACTTGAGCACTCAAGGAGCAAAAAATAACCACAAGGTGATTACAAGTTCTTGCTTTTATATTTTATATTTAACTGCTAAGCATCAATACAATCAGCTTGCCTTTACTGACCGCTTGCTGCCAGCCTTTGAACTGGTTCTACGTGTCTAGTGCCACTGCTTTTTGCACAAAATTCACAGTTGGTGAAAATATTCATAAAGTGTTATGCCCCCGAGGGATAATTTTCTACTTATAAGTTAGTAATAAAAATACGCATAATTTAGCTATGGTAATAACATTGAAACTTTGAAGGTTATCCTGACGAATACAATGTAGAAACTGTTCTCGGGTTTCCAGTTGGATAGTAAGAGAATTAAATTCTAAGCTTTCGGCAACTGTATGCGTTGTCATGTTCGAAGAAGTGAGATCCAAAGGTTATAGCGTTGCATATGTACCCATGGTAGGACTAGTCAGGTGGAGTCGTGGATCTTTATTGGTTGGTGGAAGTAAACGGTCTCTGCCTACATGATCGGAGCAGAGAAATAGCAGATTGCCAGGAAGCAGCCAATTGGAACCCTCCGTCCCTATTGATGTTATTGGGGTTCAGTCTGATGTGAACGGCTTCTTTGATGAGACGGTCCCAAAAGCCTGTGGTAAAAGCCAGTACTACTGTATGAGGTAGTCCATCTCGTGGCCCGTGTTGGGACAATGTTTGGCGATGGCGGACTTTTCCGGTTTCCCTCGACAGTAGTGTCGTTTGTGCTCCTCAATCCTGGTGAAAATGTGGCGTCCTGTCTGACCAATAAAAATCTTGCCACAACTACAAGGGAGAACCCTCCGGGAAGATCTATAGACTGCTCGGCCACCATGGGATTAAGAGAATACACCTCTCTCCAACCAAAACCTGGCACCTACTTAGACCTGTTAAAGATGACCTTGGATTACAGAGATCCGGGATTTATGGGATCTTTTGTAGTTGTGGCAAGATTTATATTGGTCAGCTTCCATTATCCAGCACAGAAACAGTCTTCCTCAACACCCTAGTGCACCGAGCCAGAGTCATCTCCGATGCAGCAAGCCTTCCTGTGGAATTTCAACACCTGTGACGTAGCTTCAGTGCTAATGGCTATTCAGACTTCAATATAACCAAGGCCCTTAAAAGGATAATTTCTTCAGTGCCGAGGGACAAAGACGAGAAAGTTAAGCAGGCATTCATCACATACACCGGCCTTCTCTCCGGGAAGATCTCTCGACTGCTCGGCCACCACTAGATTAAGAACATACACCTCCCTCCAACCAAAACCTGGCAACTACTAAGACCTTTTAAAGATGACCTTAGATTATAGGGATCAGGGGTTTATGTGGCAAGATTTATATATTGATCAGACAGGATGCCACATTTTCACCAGGATTGAGGAGCACAAACGACACTGCTGTCGAGGGCAACCGGAAAAGTCCGCCATCGCCAAACATTGTCCCAACACAGGCCACGAGATGGACTACCTCAACACAGTAGTACTGGCATTTACCACAGGCTTTTGGGACCGTCTCATCAAAGAAGCCGTTCACATCAGACTGAACCCCAATAACATATATAGGGACAGAAGGTTCCAATTGACCGCTTCCTGGCAACCTGCTATTTCTCTGCTCTGATCATGTAGGCAGAGACCATTTACCTAGGTACTTCCACTGACCAATCAGGATCCACGACTGCATCTGACTAGGCATACCATGGGTATATATACAATGCCATAACCTCTGGATCTCACTTCTCTGAAGATGATGACGCAGACAGTCACTGAAACTTAGAATTTAATTATCTTACTGCCCGGCTGGAAACCCGAGAACAGTTTTTACATGGTAACAAGACGTTTCTGTTATATTTATGTATTAGTATGACCATTGGGGATCTGATTCTTAGGTAAATATATATTTTGTTTGTGTCGTAATACTGGAAACTAAGTTTATTGTTCGGGATATTCACACTGCAGCATGCATTTTAGATTTAATTTAACATAAAAGTACATATTTTATGATTTGCTTATCTAAATAAATATTTTCGGATATTTACATAAATCACATAAAAGCAGTTTTTTAAGTATTTTTTAAGAAGTCACCAAGAAACCTATTGAATATTCAATTACATAGGTTAAATCTTGCAATTTGTTATTTAGAAGTACAAGTATTGATATGTCAGTTTTAGTATCCCTCCAGATGGAAGAAAATATAAACATCCTGCTTGCTTAAGCAGGAAGGCAATCAATGCAATAACCCATGTGAATC
Source organism: Ectobius pallidus (assembly GCA_964059195.1). Taxonomy (NCBI): domain Eukaryota; kingdom Metazoa; phylum Arthropoda; class Insecta; order Blattodea; family Ectobiidae; genus Ectobius; species Ectobius pallidus. The sequence continues at coordinate 49,295,202 of CAXKWD010000008.1, forward strand.
ATGACCTAATAGATAGAAGGGGGAATTCCCATACCCTCAGTGTATTGTGAGGATTTGTGCAGAGCATTAGTTTCAGCAGACAAAGACCTTTTGAAAATGAATCGATCTCAATTTTAAAAATTCCTGAGAAAATATTCAGATATTGGCTCACTTTGTGAATCAACTCTGTGAAAAAATTATCTTCCCAAGTGTTACAAAGAAACGGTGATGTATATACCAGACTGACTTCTTTTGACATGGAGGATCATTTTCCCAATTCAAGTCACTTCTTCTTCGCAATCGTCAATCATTCGAGATGGACAATTTGAGGAAGTTTATTGTTATACACTGTAACGCTTCAATACTTAATGACCCCTTTCAGGAATGATGTCTGGTGAGTACCAAGTATTAACTTAGCCATTCAAATGTTACCAAATATTTTAATTTTTAGCATATATTTTTGACATTTTAGAAAATATTTGGACATTTCCAGCACATAAAAAATAAATATTTCTCAAGTTAAAAATCAGAACCCATAACAATAAACCAGGGAGTAAGGCATGGTTGCAGCCTGTCACCTACACTGTTCTGTATTTATATTGATGATATAATGGACAAATGGAAGAATAAAGTACCTCCAGGCATACCAATTACTAGAAAAAAAAATATTTAAACACACTTTTATACGCAGATGACATAGTAATAATACAGAATAGAGAAGAGAATCTGCAACGGTCAGTATGTAAGTTGAGTAAAATTGGGAAAGAATATAATCTAAAAATACCCAAAAGGAAATCAAAAGTCATAGCCCATCGAGGAAAATATCCAGTACGCTCAAAGATAGTAATAGAAAATAAAATTCTAGAACAGATATCTAATTTCGATTATCTGGAATGCAATTTAAGTTATGATAGAGATAGAGACATTGAAAACAAACTGAACAAATTCCAATTAGTATGTGGGACAATAAATAGAACTTTACAAAATAAAACCCGAAAAGATAAAAGTTAAAATACTATAAGATTATGACTGTACCAGTATTAATGTTCGGAAGCATCCTGGATAGTACATGAAAGAGATAATCGTAAGATTCAATCAGCGGAAATGGGATTTCTCCATAGAGTGAAAGGTTGAACTAGGTTAGATAAGATCCGGAATGAGGATATAAGGGAAGAATTAAATATATACAGCGTAAATGAGAAAATAGAAGAATATAAAGATAACTGGAGAGCCCACTTAGGCCGTATGAATAACGGAAGAATCCCAGTCCTAGTAAATACGTATCAACCTCAAGGAAGGAGAGATGTTGGACGTCCGAGAAAAAGATGGGCATAATACTGCGAAGACGGAACAGGCATTAATGCCTAATCCCTGCAAGGATGATGATGTTGATGATGTTTTTAAAACTTAAAAATCCGAGCCCTAATGATCACGAGTCTTTGTCACTACTGCTATCAAATAAATCACTATCACTGGCACAGGCTAAAACATCTGTTTTGAAATCACACTACTCTAAATACCCTAATAATAATATTTGAAAATTTTTAGGCAACAAATATGTTCTTCCAAATACACTGACATAGTTACCATGAAACATAAAACGTGAATTGAAATGAGATTGTCTGTTAATCTGTTTGAATTGCACAAAATATCACCTTGTGAAGGCCAAAACCCTCATAAATTACAGCATTGGAAAGAAGCCCATTTCTGTTGTCCTATATTTGAAGGTACAAACAGCTTCAAAAATTGTTTGGGTAGGACACTATTAAAGGACGATAACATCTGGGATAGGGTGGAGGACCAATTACGTAAGTAATGAAAGATGTGAGAGCATAATGGACTTATCGTAGGTACTTGGAACAGAGATCCACGGATCTAAATGGGAGTACAACCATTCACATGTAATAAAGTACGTAAACTTTATACACACGTGAACTAATAGAACTAACTGAAATAAATAGTGAAATAGGCACTTAAAACAAATGAATACAATGTATTGAATTGGCGGGAAACTTCGCACGTAGTCGAAAATATGTATAATTACTTCATATAATAAATCATTTATTGAAACACTGTAAATCTTTAATATAGTCAGTTGAATTCCGATAATTAACTGAAATAATAAGAATAAGCTTAAATTGCAATAGGACAGATTACTTCACTGTGAACACGGTTGACCAATGCGACGTAATCTTATACGAACTTAACATACGGATGTGATAGTTGAAATAACGGTAACACTGTTGTAATTACTGTAGAATAATTATGAGCGAACAACAAAACTTAATACTTGTAGTTTTGTAATGAAATACGTGAGTTTGAACTTGGCGTTGCAATTTACTTCAGAACCGCGCGAATACGAGAAGAAAACTTGCATGCTTCCATACGCGATGCAGTCTAAGGCTGAACTGAACAGGAACGGTGTGGCTTCCTTCTGGCGTTGACCAGCATTACATCAGCCAAACGCGCGAAAACCGGTTGCACCACTGTGACATTACGTCACATTATGACGTATATTGTGGTGTGTTTAGTTCGCTCTTGCGCTCCCTCTTGCGTTTCTGTGTTCTGCGCATGCTCCGGACCGTAAGCTTGGTTATGAGCTTCGACGTCGTGAGCCATGCGGAGAGAACCGTTTGGAGCTTTGTAGTTGTGTGTGCTCGGTGTCCTGGATTCCTGGGTTCATCCTTCGAGGTATGTGCAATTGGGGTGTGAGAGGTATAACCATGTATTGTAGCTTCACCTACCCTATTCTAGTCGAGACACAAGTAATCAATTTCGATTCGTAACCAACCTTTCATGTCGTGCCTGTTAGTAGTTGTAGCCTAATTAGAATTACAATCTACGTAAGCCAGGTAGAGGAGTAGATTATACTCCATTTAGGACCAACTAATACAAGATTGCTTTCTTGGTAAATATTATGGGGCGTACTCAATGACTTCCTGGTTCTGCAAAAAAGAAAAATTACTACGTGTTTGTGCCGTTGTAAAGGTAGCGATAGGCCGCCATATTGTTGAAGGTCAATTAGTGGCACAAATAACCTTATTGTACTGACTTATATTACACCGATAAAACTCAGAAATTACTTGCTCCTTAATTCACATATATGCTGAAGATTTTGCTAATTGTTCATGTTTTTCAAGCATAATTTAATCTATAGCCCCCGGCTAGTTTTGGGTTGGAGATTTCCTTGTCATTCAGAACGCGAGTCACGTGATATCAGATGAAAGTAAAGGTAGCCATTTTCATGCATCTGCCATGACAAAATTCCTGAACCGTCCGTAGGCTAACTAAAATGTGTGTTGTGCTATAGGTTTCATTTCCTACTCACATTTAGCATATTCCCCTTGTCGTATTTATTATCACATTTATATCTCACATTCTACTTTTTCCTTTTTCAAGGTGCTCTGTTAAAGTAATTTCCATATTATAGTTGAAACTAGCTGATCTACACAGCAGTTTCTAGTTGCCATTTTATTAAAAGCAAGTCTGCCTTGAAAGTACATAAATATTTATATTGTGCTTTGTTAAAAAATTTCCATATTAAAGTTGAAACTAGCTGATCTACACAGCAGTTTCTAGTTGCTATTATATTAAAAGCAAGTCTGCCTTGAAAGTACATAAATATTCATATTGTGCTTTGTTAAAATAATTTCCATATTAAAGTTGAAACTAGCTGATCTACACAGCAGTTTCTAGTTGCCATTATATTAAAAGCAAGTCTGCCTTGAAGGCACATAAATATTCATATTGTGTTTTCTCAAAATAATTGCTAATTAAAGTTGAAACCAAAGCTAATTTACATAATAGTTACCAGTTGTTATAATATTAAAAGGAAGTCTAGTTATGAAGGTAAACAAGCTTTCATGTTATGCCCTTGTTAAGATTATTTGCTTATTGGAATTGAAACCAAAGCTAATTTACATAATAGCTACCAGTAGTCATTATATAGAAAGGAAGTCTAGTTCTGAAGGTAAACAAAACTTATGTAACTCTCTCGTAAAGATAATTGCCACATTGAAGTCGCAACTGTGACTGATTTATGTAGTCGTCCCTATTTTCTCCTTGCAAGTAATGTAACAGTGATTTTGAAATGAGTGAGCTGTTTTATTGGGTTAATGTTAACTTAAATTGCATTTTGAGGTTAAAGATTCAATATACAATCGACTTACACATCTGTTCTTGGTTGCCCTACATATATAAAAGGGAGTTGTTTGTGATAAAAAAAAGGCCTTTCATATTATTACTCGTTAACATTTTCCTGTTTAGGAACTTAAGCTTAGAGTTATTCAGTACTTGTTGGCTTATGTAGTTACTCTTAGTCTTCGTATGAGTCATTTCTATCGGTTTCCTACTAATGTTATTGCCATATATTCTTGTATTTCATTCAATTTCCCTTGGTAAGGTTCAAAACTTACCTTATCAACATGATTTATCATTTGGAAACTAAGTTTAATTTTTTGGTGAAAATATTCCTTGTACTAGTCTTTACTCGCGTCCTCATTTCATCCTAGATTATAGTATTCCATGTTGTTTGCTATAGACCTAGACTCCTTATGGTGCGATAAATATACTTCCCTTAATGAAGGTGTAGAATATTTCTTCGATTAAGCTTCATTCAGCTAATTCCTGAATTAGCTGTTATCTCTTTATGGTGTAATTCTAACATAAGAGTTCTGTATAAGTTTTTCATATTACCTGATAGTACTCTGATAGATACTTGTTAAGAAGAACGTTGAGGCCGTTCTTAATTGAAGTCTGAGTGCTCGTCATTTGTATCTTGTGGTTTCTTAATAACCGAAGTTGGGTATATTTACTTAAACACTCTTGTCAGTATATACTGGTGGATCTTGTTGTCATGTTTGATATTTTATGAGATATATTGTGATATTCTTATTGTAATTGTAAATCCAAGTTCTATTGTTATAAATCCTTTGCTCTCAAAGTTGTGTTTTCCCTATACTGTTTACTGCGCTATAGTTCCCAGCATGTTAGGTTATTCTGTTGAAATTTTCCCTTAATATAAACAAAATAAATGTCCTCACTGTGGTAGCCAATTCTATGCCAACTACCAATTCTATGTCAATTATATGCCAATTCTATGTCAGTGGTAGCATTGTTCTTCGATCTTCTTGCTCTGGTTTATTGTCTTTTCTTCGCTGACGGGAGGGTTGACGTATTTTATATGTCCACTCACGACATTGTTATTTTGGACTATTTTTCTTCATTTGTCTGGTACGCCTTTTGCTTCAAAATGGTTTTCCATCCAAGTTTGTCCTGGGATTTGTTGCGAAAGGATGAATTAGTCTTTGAATTGAAATGTCGAGGCACGGAAGCAGCGGATGCTATCGACGTGTTTCAATTAGTCAGTCTTCTTAAACAGGTCGGGTCTAAAGGATTTGTTTCAGATGCATTTATTTCCCAAGATGAAATGATTGCTGAATTTCATACTTTAAAAAGGAAAACTTTTGAGATTGTGGAAACAGTTAAGGAGTGCTTTCCGAATCTGAATTGATCTGTAAGCAAAGGCGTAGGCTATTGAATAGGGCGTGGCATCTGGATAATAGAATATATGTATTGTCTAGCGCTCCTTCTTCGTTCATTGATTTGGGAGATTTGGGCAACTTGAAGGATATGTTGCTATCTTTGTTTGCTATGTTAGGGGCGGATGAACCTGAGGTTGTTGCTACTCCTGGGCAGGCACTGTTAGATCTCCCTCCTTTGTCTGGTAAGGTCCAAACAGTTGATGGTGTTGAATTGTTGAATCAACAAGCTTCTAATGTTTTGAGTTCTTCTGAGATGCTTTAGTCGGGTAGTAGTGGGACAACCCCAACCTTGAATGCTCCTCCTATTACGGATTGGTCGCGTATTTGTTCTGTAACTGCACCTGAGATGGCCTGTGTATCGGAATCTGTGCAGTTACCTAAATCTACGTCTCAAGCTGTTCCATTGCCGAACCTACCTTTGTGCCATTTTAGATCACTCATCCGTTACAACGTTTGGTGGAAAGTGTTCAACCCTTTGCTGTGTCTCAAGTCTCGGAGGCAATCCTTTTCTTGACCTTCTTAGTGCAGTTTGCTCTTCAAGTCCCTTTAAGGTTTCCGATCATTTAGCATTGCAGTTGTTATTAGGAGTGGTCAGTGGTAGACTGTTAGATATTCATAACTCTTATCTGGCCGGTCAGGTGACCTTGCACTCCTTTCACTCGCAGGTACTCTCTCAGTTTGTACCGTCCAGATTGAGGCAAGCCTTACTTTTGCAATATTATTATCGTCCTCAGCGGGTCACAGAGCATTTTTCAGAATATGTTCAGGATATCCGCCTATATGCCGATGTCTTTCAGGTTTCGGAGTCGGAAGCACAGATAGTCCAGGTTATTCTTTCTGGATTATCGCCTTCGACTCGTTCGTGTTTGACCATTGCATCCAGGCCTACCTCTTTCATCCAACTGGGAGACATGGTTAGTCAGATCTCCGAGTTTGAATGTGCTGATGCCCGTAGGCCAGCTCTCTCTGTTCAGTCTTCTTCTCCGTCATTGTTGTCAAACCAAACTCCTGTTCCTGTCTCGGTGAAAGACCCGAAATCATGTCATTATTGTCATAAGCCTGGACATTTTCGTAGAGACTGACGGAAAAGAATGCGGGATTCTCAGCTCAGTAATCGCTCTGGATCATCGCCCTTTAAGAGCTTGACCTTCTCTAGACCTAATTATCCATCTTGACTAGGACTTAGCCCTTGTAGTTCGGGTATTCCTGTAAAAATTGACGATTTAGATTTGAAACTGTTTCAATCCATGGGTTGTAGTGGGAGAGTTCCTCGTCATTTACCTGTCTTGCAGGTCTCTTTGAACCACCAAGTGTTTTCGGCGTTATTGGATTCCGGTGCTTCTCATTCATATATCTCCGTGCATACTTTAGCTCAGCTAGGATAGTCGGTTCACAATTTAATTTCATGTTCCCCTTATGCTTTTGCTGTTGATGGGTCTTCTATTCAACTATTGGGCTCGGTGTATCTTTCGCTCCGTATTTCTAAGTTCTCTTGGAAGTTCCGATTTTGGGTGTTATCGACTACGGTCGCTCCTGTCATACTTGGTTCTGACTTTGCGAGTTATTCTGGGATGGTTCTTGACATTAGTATACGTTCCTTACATTTCAATTTTGCTCCTGGTGTACGTTTGCCGTTTCTCATTCCCTTTCCGGGTCTTGAGCATTCTTCTCATTTAGCTGCGTTGTCGGATGTTCCACCTTATCTCAGTGAGCCTAATCATCCCACCCTGCAGGTTGAGTTAGATCATCTTCCTGGGCAACATCGGTCCCAGATTATGCAGATTATACAATCTTACCCGAAGGTGCTTAGTAATGAATTGGGTTCAAGAAACGTTTTGGAATATGAAATACAGTAAATTGATCATTCCCCTGTTACTCTTCCACCGTATAGATTAGCTCCTCCCAAGTTGTTGGTTATGCGCAAAAAAATTCAGGAAATGTTAAACCAGGGCATTATTCGACCTTCGGTTCTACCATATTCCAGTCCCATTTTTCTGGTACCGAAGGGAGAAAATGATTTTCGTCCTGTGGTGGCCTACCGCGTCCTCAACCAGAGGATTTGTATTGAATCTATGCCGTTACCAGGCATCCACTCTGCGGCCCATTGGTTCTCAGGCGCTACTGTATTTTCATCTCTACATTTGAACAGTGCGTATTACCAAATTCCCTTGGCGGAGTCGTCACGCCGTTTAAGGGCGTTTTCGACTGATTGGTCCCATTATGAATTTTGCCGTTTGCCTTTCGGGTTGGCCACTGGCGCCCAAGTTCTTTCTAGATTACTCGATAAGATCTTCTCGGATATTAAATTTGACTTCGTGTATCACTATTTAGACAAATTAGTGGTTTACAGTAGAGACTTTGCTTCCCATGTACTTCATCTTGGCGAGGTTTTTCGTAGGCTTCAGGAAGCTGGCCTAACTGTCAAGCCTACAAAGGTCAGGTTTGCCAGGCCTCAGTTAACCTTTATTGGCCACATTATTTCACCTGAAGTTATCGCCATAGATCCTGAAAGGACGGTTGCCATCAAGAATTTTCCTCTCCTGTAAATGTGAAGGGAGTTGCACGCTTTGTAGGATTAATTTCTTTGCAAAGTTTATACCCCGATTTGCCGCGAGAGCTACTCCATTAAATCGGTTGCGTGGCAAGGATGTACACTTTTTTCGGGTTATGAACAACAGGCGGCCTTCGAAGATTTGAAAACTGCCATTTCCAATCCTCCTATTCTTGCTATGGCTGATTTTTCCAAAAAGTTTATAGTTCAGACCGATGCCTGTGCCTTAGGATTGGGGCGGTTTTTTTTACATGACTTTACGGATGGACGCAAACCCATAGCCTTTGCTTCTCGTTCTCTTAATCCGCAAGAAAAGCTATATTCTATATATGAGATGGAAGCCCTTGCAGTTCTGTTTGCGTTCGAGAAGTTTCGCATTTACGTCGAGCATGTTCCATTCGTGTTAGAATGTGATAATCAAGCTCTGTTCATATCAAGGGCTTCGAGAATATCCTGGCAGACTCGTTATCTCGCATGTTTGAGGGTGATGTGTTGGCTGAAGATATTTCCCTTCACCCAAATCTGGTCGCTGAAAGTATGCAGCACACACCGCTTGTCTCTGATTCTATATCTCATGTAGCCTTGACCCCTGTAGTTTCTTCTCTCTTCCTTGATTACCCCTTGGCATTTACTGATATTGTGGAGCACCAACGTCTTGATCCTGCCCTTAGAGTTATTATGGACCGCTTCCTGGCTGGTGAGCAAGTTGCTAATTTTGCTCTGGTCAAACATAGTTTACAGGTTTCCTTGGGAAAACAGGAACATAGCCGTCTTCGTTTGGTGTTACCGAGTAGTTTAATTCCAATTATCTTTGAGTATTACCATGTTTCTCCCTTGGGGCTCATTTGGGAATCAGAGAGACAGTAGATAAGATCCACAAGAGTGTTTGGCGTTATGGTCACAGGACCATAAATTCTTCTTAAGGCTTTTCGTTCAAAAATAAGTAAAGCATTCTCATCTGCTGTTGTCATAGTCCACGTCTCTGATCCATAAGTCACAACTGGTCTAATGAGAGTCTTATAATAGATTTACTTTCAACTGCCTGGATAAGAGGGTTGATTTCAAAAGTTTGACATTAGCAAAATAAGCTCTGTTTCCAGCCATTATTCTCTTATTTATCTCCGATGTCACGGAGTTTTCACAATTTAATTCAGCACCAAGATAACTGAAACTTTCCACACCTTCAAAATTATACTGTCCCAGGGTTATATTTTGGGGTTGTCTTCTATATTCTGATGCTGACATGTTCATATATTTGGTTTTTCTTTCATTGATTTTTAGCCCCATAACTTGGCTTTTCTCTTCCAATGTCATAACCATTTCTTTGAGAGAGTCCAGATTCCGTGCTACCAGTGCAATGTCATCCGCATAAGCATAAGCTTGTTTGGACTTATTAATTATTGTTCCTCCTAAATTCAATTCATAAATAGCTACATGCAGAGCTAGATTGAATAATACTGCTGAGAGGAAGTCTCCCTGTCTCACTCCAGTCTTTACCTCGAAAGCTCTACTACTTTTACCACCAATAAAGGCCTTGGCCAGAGATCCCTCCATAGTCAGCTCTACCAGTTTGATTAGTTTCTTTGGCACTCCAAACCTCTCTAAAGCATTCAATATCTGTCTTCTTTTTCTGATATCAAAAGCTTGCTGGAAATCAATGAACAATATATGTTGATCAACATTATACTCATAGCACTTCTCCATGGATTGTCTCATTACAAAAATCTGATCTGTCGTATTTCTTCCAGAACTAAAGCCACATTGATATTCCCCGATAATTTCCTCAGCATATATTTTCAACCTCCTTTGCAAAATACTAGAAAAGATCTTACAGGCAATATTAAGCAATGTGATCCCTCTATAATTGCTACACTGTAATTTGTCTCCCTTTTTAAAAATGGGACAAATAAGACCAATCCTCCAGTCCTCAGGCAATATCTCTCTTTCCCAGATTTCACAAATCATCGCATGTAGAGCTCTTATTAGATCGTGTCCTCCATTCTTTATTAACTCCGCTGTAATAAGCTGATCCTCTCCTGGAGCTCTTCCATTCCTCTGCTGCTTTACCGCCTCTTCTACTTTTGTAAGAGATGGCTTAGGCACTTCTGGGTCAACATTCATATACACTTTTGTTTCATTTTCATGAGATCCTTCTTTCACATTTAGCAATTCTGTAGCCATTTGGTACATTAACTTATATAAATAAGCAATTTTGATATTTACAGGTTAAGTTAGGGCTAAGTTAGTTCAAGTGATTTTCCACAGTAATAAATAAAGAAATAAACCAATACAATTAACAAAACCCTATCTTTATGTAGCCTAAAAAAATAAACTGGTCAACCGTCGGTTTTTGACTTCTTTCTGTACACAGGATTATTCAAGCATCCACAGACCATCCACGCATGCGCGAGAAATAGCAGTCAACATCCGTGCAGCGCAGGCATTGTGCACGCATGCGCGGGGAGTGAGTTATCTAGCAGACAATCAGTGATGTGCACGTGTGTTCTGTTTGCGCGCGAAAGAGGAACGTGTATGTTAAAATGTTGGTTTGCCAGGAGTGTGGGAGTGAGTTTACGGCAAAAGACAATTTTCGTAAACATGTAATAAAGAAACATCCTGACAAGCTAGATGAACTGGTGCCAAGAAAGCGTCAGGCAAGTGGCAGTGGCTGTCATTTGTGTGATCAATGTGTGCTGAATCTTCAGCGACATCAACGTGATCAACACAGCATTGACGGGAGACAGTCTGTGTTAAAGTGTTCCATGTGTAATTTCACATTATTGGAACGAAAACACATTTTTGAACATTTTCAATCGTCTCATGATATTGAAATCCAACATGAATCTAAAGAATTTGAAAAATTTTCAGATTTCATATCTTGGAAAACGGAAATTGAAAACTGTACAAATTCTTCCTGTATCAGGAACTGGGGCAAAAAAAGGCACCACGATGGAACAAAATACTTTAATTTCTGTTGCAACCAATCTGGTCATTATGTTTCTGAAGGATCTGGTCAGAGACATTTGAAAACACAAGGAAGTTCAAAAATTAATGGTTTTTTCCCGTCACAGATGAAGGTACAGTTGTTTACAGACGGAAAATGCAGTGTTTCTTATCTGTCTACGCATGTGGGCCATAAGTGTGGATTAGGTCATTTGCGCATCCAGCAGAAAGACAAGGAACTTCTTGCATCTAAACTTGCTGCTAAAATGCCACCACACTCCATCCTAGACGAAGTGAGATGTTCCATTAATGGAGAAAAATTAGACAGGCTGCATCTCTCACCCAAAATGATTTGCATAATATTAGCCACTCTTATAATTTAAGTTCAGATGTAAAGAAACACTCGGATGATGGAACGAGTGTGAGTGCATGGGTCAGTGAAATGCAGGAAAGTGACAATCCTTGTGTGCTTCTATATAAAGAACAGGGGAAGGAGCACCCGGAAACCGGAAGACTTTGCACTGGTGATAATGACTAATGCTCAATGTGAAATGTTATGTAGGTACGGTTCAGACTGTATATGCATTGATGGTACCCATGGGCTCAATGGTTATGGATTTGAGGTGGTCACTGTACTTGTCTTGGATGACATGAGGCAAGGATTTCCGTGTATCTTTTTCATATCGAACAGAACAGATGAATTGGCTCTATCTCTGTTTCTAAACACCATTAAAGAGCAAATGGGTGAAATATCTGTGAGTGTTTTCATGTCAGATTTGGCAGAGGGATTTTATAATGCATGGGTAAATGTGATGCCTGAACCACAGAAAAGATTATATTGTGCATGGCACGTTCTCAAGGCATGGAGTAAAAATCTGAGCAAAATTAAATAAAAAACAAAACAGACAGAAGTAAAAAAATATCGTGAAAAGTATATTACAGGAGAGAGACCCTGCGGCATTTCACCTTCTACTAGAATCAGAGGTTAAAATGATGTGCCAAGATATTGAGACCTCTGATTTCAGTGCATATTTCCTCCAGCATTATGTACCATACAAGGAATGGTGGGCTTATTGTTATAGGCTTCACTGCGGATTAAATATGAATATGCACATAGAAAGGATGCACGGGACAATCAAGCACATCTACTTGGAGGGGAAGAGAGTACAACGCTTGGACAAATCAATCCATGCAATTATGACTCACTTGAGGGACAAACTCATTGACCGATTAACAATCATTCACAAGGGAAAGGTAACTTCAAAAATATCTGAGTCGAGGAAACGCCATAAGAAAAGTATAGAGTTGCAAACTGACAGCATTATGCAGCAAGACGGATACTGGCAAGTTGTTTCGTCATTAAAAAGTAAAGAATTGTACGAAATTAGACAATTAGTGTCCCACTGTGATTGTCAGATTGTCTGTCAGGAATGTAGTGCTTGCATTCATATGTATGCCTGCAGTTGCCATGATTCGTCCATCAGATATAATACGTACAAGCATATTCATTTAATTTGCCGGACAATTAAACCTTGTACATTGCCTGCTTCTTCAGATGCTGAGAATTCATTGGTTATAGCTTGCAATGAAGCCGAAACTGAAACTGAAATAATTACCAATGAATTGAGGGCAAGAAAAGAAGATGTGAGTGTGGCTCTTAGTACAATGAAATGTTCCTTAATTGCGAAGGTAACAGAAATAATAAATTCTGCGAGCTCGAAAGAAGGAATAAACAACCTGGCCAAACAGATAGCCCCCATGCCAGCACTGTTGAAGGCAGTGGATCAAAATGTTTCAAAATGAGTCACTATGATCATGTAGATAATAAAGGCATAAATTCTTAAGGGTATTGAAACAAGCAGGACAGAGGTAGGAGATTGGAATGTGTCCTGTTCACGCCGTGCTCTGTATGGTACTTGTACGCTGTCTACTGTAAGGTATTTCCAAGAAGGCGAAAGGGAAAACAGCCCAAAGCATTGTTCAACCACATTCACATTTCTGTCCATCACTCTTGTAAAAGTACTGTATTGAAAATTGAAGAGACGTCTTTGCAGTGCCCACATCAGTATTTCTGTTCAAATGCTGATTAATGTCTACCAATTGAGTAAATATTTTTTACGATTTTGGTCGATATAGAGGAGTTTAACGAAAATGAAACTCTGGTCGTTGGTCAGGGAGAGGGGTGGTCGTTTAATAGGGGTACAAATAACATTGGCCTTATGGGTTTTACTGTCGGTTCCTAGAAAAATTGGTCTTTAAAGGAGGTGGTCGCTAAAGAGGGGTGGTCTTTAAGACAGGTTTTACTGTATTTCAAAATGACCGCTATAAAATCCAAGGTGGAATTTGACCGTAAAGGACCCCACTAGTAGGCCTAATACTGTACAAATATATAGATTCAGTGTTGTCATTATTTCAAGTTCAATAAACAGAGGTTTACAGTGCATAGTTGTATAAGAACTAGTTATTGTTCTGAACACCTTTTTTTTTTTTTTGCAATAATAGGATTTTTTTCAATATGCTTACAATTTCCCCACAGTAAGATACCATATGAAATAATACTATGGAAGAACGCAAAATAGGCTGACCTCACGTAATCTTCCGAGACATAATTTTTTAGTTTTTGAGCAAATAGATTACTCTAGAAAGTTTGCCAGAGATATAATTAATGTGGGCTTCCCAGGATAAATTTCTATCCATGTATATACTTAAAAATTTGACACTTGAGGTATCAAGATCAGTAAGGCCATCCCTATGGCTAAAATACATAGTTTGAGTTTTATTTTCATTTACTAGGGAACCATTTGCCTTAAACCATAGAGATGCTTGGAGTAGTGTGGCATCAGATAAGGTTTTGAGAGTTTGTACATCAGAACAATTATGAAAAATAGGTGTGTCATCAGCATACAGTATTGCTGACCAGTTCTTTTCACTTTTTTAAATATAGGCACAACTCTAGAGATTTTTAATACATCTGGGAAATTACTTTCTGGCAGACATTTGTTTATACAATAAGTAAGAGGACCTATTACACAGTCAATAACTCCTTTCAACAAGTTAAAGGACAGATCATAGTAATCAACACTATCAGAAGCTTTAAAATTTTCCACAATTTTAAGAATTACCTCAGGACATACTTCTGTAAGATTAAAATTGCACCGAGGGTTTTTTTTAATTGTTTTTATAACAGCTTTCTAATAAACCAAGTGCACTTTCTAAGGGCTTATTCTTGTACAACATATTGAATGCAGAAATTATTGAACTGATCCGGAGAATATGTTGATGTTAACTTATCTTTCTTTTTGTTTGTGCTATCCAATTAATAAAACTCCATAATTTTGTACAAATATTGACTTTTCAATATTTGTTATATTATAGGCAATACTTTCATACTTTCATTAATGTCTTGTCTGTAGTCACGTTTAGCTCTAGAATACAATTGCGTATAAATGTCTGATTTGTTTCTTTTGTACAAAGCCGAATAAAGCATCATGTTATTTTTTATCTGGCCTTTCTTACAACTCCCATTATTAATGTTCAGTGCACATATCTTTAAAGGAACATTAATAGGTCTTCAAGTTTCCCAAGGAATAGAGAGACCTATCAGAGACCTTTAGACCACTATTATTATTAATTTATGGCGGTCAAATACTAAACCTGTTGTTTCAAAATGCAATCATCACAAAATATATTGAAATCCAATCTGCTACAACTTTTGGCAAGAGGGGTTTTAACATAAATTGACACTCCACCATGTAGGTGATTTTCCCTACTGAAACTATTCATTAAAGTGAAGTCTTCTAATATCTTGTAACGAAGTTCTTCCTTTTTGCACCAATGCTCATCTAAACAAAGAACGTCGAACATTTCATTGGTAATTAAATGTTTTTCTCCAGTACCTTGAATATTGAGATAGCCTATTCTAAACTCATCTTTTGAAAGTTCCCTAGATTCATAATTTATTTTACTGGTTGAATTACATTGTACAAAGTGTCAAGTTGCTCAAAGTTATTATTAATTTTTCTTTATTTATTAATATAATTTTTTAAAACGTGATCTCATGCCTCCTAAATATTAAAAAAGAAGAAACTGTCCATGTTATGAACTAAGAACAACTGAACCAAAATGTCGACTGCTGGATTTATCGCGCATGCATGGACAATAACAGAACAAATGTCGACAGCTGGAATGTCGTGCATGCGTGGAAGGTCTGTGGATGCTTGAATAATCCTGTGTACAGAAAGGAGTCGGTTTTTGTGGTGAAAACTATCCCTAAAACTGTTTTTGCCACTTATTAATGTGCTGCCAACGATGTTTTTTTTTTCTGAATGAAGGTAAAGTTAACTACTCAGAATTCTAGGTTAAAGTTTTAGGTTAGGAACCAAAATGGAAGTTAATTACTCAGAATTCTAGGTTAAAGTTTTAGGTTAGGAACCAAAATTGATAGAACATTTTAAGGCAAAAGATAAATGTAAGTCGCAATATCTACACAAATATTAAAAAGCACTTACCTCCTTTCCAAATTATATTTATTCTTCTGCATTGGGCATCAAATAACAAACAAAACGTATAATAACAAACAAAATGTATAATTATTCTTCTGCACTGGTGATTAAACAACAGCATAACCTGCATCACCGGTTGTTTTCTTCCAACGCAGCACAAGCTTACCAATAAGTCAGAAAAATATTCCTACTGAATGTACGGATGTAATCATTTTAAACAATTTTTTTTATTAATTTCTGATTAGCGTGAGTAAATTGTATTGCGTTCCCTTAATTTAACCAAATCGATTTACTAGAGTAAAACACAATACACCGGTGTTTACAATGTCCAATTCTAGAAATAAAATTTACGTATAGTTGCCAATTTTTTGTAGCCTATGTTATTTTGATATTAGCAAATGAACAATTAATTCGATTTTGTTTTATATTTAGTCCTACTTATGTAACAGTAACTTTAATTTTGATATATTATGAATATAAAGTAGGATTAAATTACAACAGTTTTTATACATGTATATATTGGACATAAAATATACGTATAATTTACGTTTTGACTTTGACCAAACGTAAGATATATATGTAGCTCTAAAATATATGTATATTATACATATCGTGCTGCGTGAGTTTGATGGAAATTTTACTCTTACAAAAGAAGGCTATTCGTATTTAAAGTAACAGCCCAGGCAGAACTCATTGCAAACCACTTTCCATACAGGAAGGAATTTTAATAGTGTACAACTATTACATATTTGAACTTTTACTGTATGTTCACAAAAACAAAAATGAATTAATTTTAAATAACCATGTTCACCCGTACAATGTTAGAAATATTGGAAAGATTCAAGTGCCATTTTCAAGATTAGAAAAAGTGAAATCCAGTCACCTTGTCAATAGTATAAGACTGTACAACAAACTGCCTGTTCAACTAACAGAACTGAATGTGACTAGTTTTAAAAGAAGGATCAAAATTTGGTTATGCAATAAGGTGCTCCGGGGTAACTATGAAAAGCAAGATGTTTATTATAGCCTACATATTGTGCACTATATTTCTATTCTGAACATGTTACCACCTTTGTAAAAGATTTTACTTTATCAGACCATAAGTCAATTTTCTTAAGCTTCAGCATGCATTCAATGAGCAAATTGAATATCAATAGTAAAAATGACTCAAAGATAGTGATTACTAGACCATTGAACAAAGTTAAAATATCCAATCTGAAAGAATCCTTAGCCTCCTTTGAATGGCATATTCATCTCTATAGACCTGCTCACTTAGGTAGCCTGAGCTCTGCAACTACATTTAATAGATTTTTCAATACTTTTATGCATCTCTTTGATTATTGCGTTCCAATAAGAAAATGTAAAGTTAATTGTACTAAGTTTAAAAGAATGGGCAAAAAATCAAATAATCAATGGTACACTCCACAGCTAGCAATTATGAGAAAGAATGTCTTGTCATTGTTGAGTGTACACAAGAGTCTTTGGACTGATACTTCTAAACTGGCCTTTGTTAATATTAGGAATAAGTATAAAGCGGCAATCCAGGAAGTCAAAAAGTTTTATAATTAAAAAATCATCAAAACATCAAGCAATAGTTGTAAAGCAGCTTGGGATATTATAAACAAACTTTCCAAACCCAGGGTAACAGGTAATTTGGCAGTTAGTCCTAATGATTTTAATGACTATTTCTTAAACTCTGTTATTGGAATCAGTAACTCTATTGTTAGACCATCAATCAATGCTACTGATTTACTTAATGAATTCCAAGCGATGCCTGTCATCCACCCACAACAGAGTTTTAGATAACCCCAGACTTAATTATAAACATTGTAAAAAAATTTAAGCCATCTAACTGTGTTGATATATATGACATATCCTGTAACTTGGTTAAAGAGCTAATTCATAGAATTGTCCACCCTTTGACCTATTGTATAAATAAATGTATAATTGCAGGATTCTTTCCCCAGGAGCTTAAAATATCTAGGGTTGCTCCGGTTTACAAAAAAGGCAATAAAGATTCCCCTTCGAGTTATAGACCGATTTCTATTATCCCAGTTTTTGCCAAGATCTTTGAATATGTCATTTACTATCAGTTATCAAGGTATTTTGATAACAACAACGTGTTAAGTAAATATCAATATGGCTTCAGGAAAAGCAGATCGACCATTGATGCCATTGATGATCTAGTGAAATGTATTTATAAAGTCTCTGAAGACAAAGGTATTGCTCAGGCCACATTCTGTGACCTAAGCAAGGCCTTTGACTGTGTGGATCATGATGTATTATTAAGTAAATTGGATTACTATGGCATAAGAAATAATAGTTTAAATTTATTGAGGTCATACCTATTGAATCGTCAGCAAATTGTTACAGTAAATAAAATTAAATCTAAAGTTGCTATAGTTAAAAAAGGAGTTCCCCAAGGTTCTGTCCTGGGACCGTTCTTATTTCTTATTATGATTAATGACCTTCCAGCAGCTGTCGATACTCATTTTGTGTTATATGCTGATGGCACAACTTTTATAAATGTTAGTAATGATCTTAGCACTCTCAAAACTCTCACTGACAATACAATGACAGAAACTACCAACTGGTTCAGGGCAAATGGTTTCCTACTTAATGAAGATAAAACTCAAGATCTATATTTTAATCTTAGTGACATGAACACACTGGCCTCAAATAACTCTTCTAGTGTTAAATTTCTTGGTATCTATGTCGACAATAAGTTAACATGGGAACAGCATATAACATATATTAGAGGTAAACTTTCAAGAGTTATTTATTTGTTAGGACACCTTATATACTACGTTCCAGATAATCACATTAGATCTTCATACTTCACATTTTTTCATAGTGTTAATAATACTCTGGGGAAACTCCTGTCATGTAAATAGAGTTCTGTTACTACAGAAAAAAGCTATTAGAATCATCACTAATAGCTCACACAGGGAACACTGCAAACCTTTATTTCTACAACACAAAATATTAACAGTGATCAATCTATATATATTTACGGTTTTAATTTACATAAAAAATAGACAGTCAGAGTTGCAGTATAGAAATAATATTCACTCCCACAATACTAGATCCAGTAGTCATATATACATTCCGTTCCAACGATTATCCAAATCTCTGAATAGTCATGAAATCATAGGACATAAACTGTTTAATAAACTATCTGTACCTACTCAACATACTCATATTATTGTATTTAGAAAAAAATTACATAATTGGTTAGTTTGTAACCCTTTTTATACCTTGGATGAATACTTCAATTGTAATAGTGTAATTTAGCTTAAAATATGTGTTATTTGTAACTTAGTAATTTAGCTGTAGTTTTATATTAATTCTATTTTTTTTTGTATTAGACTTTGTCTATTGCTGTAATAGCCTAACGACAATTAAATTTATTATTATAAATCGATTCCTTCCCATTATTTGTACTGTAAAATGTTTCCCTAACCTCAATGTTAACTGCATATTGTGGGCAGCTCTCAAGAGGCCAACTGCACATTGTGGATAGGCTTAATAATGATGGCATAACTGGTCACAAGACAACTGGATATCAAATTAATTAATCAAAGTACCGGCAATTAAAGGCTAAGAGTGCACATTATAACTTATATGAGAATATAAAGATTAACATCATATTTAAATGTTACTGGCAACATTCCCTGGATTTCTTAGAATATATAATGAGGGCATAACGTAGAAAGACTTACATAAATTTACATAACATGCGTTTACATTAAATACTAATAGGCCTAAGGTAACATGCACTTATACCCATACAAATAGGCCTATAGGAAATTGGTTCTACATTTTAATAATAAATAAAAATACTTGATTCTGACACATAACTGCATGCTCCAGCAGGTTTGAAATCTTGAAACTCCCTATTGATCTTGAACTGCGTTCCAATTCAGTTGGAATTTCGTTGCTTATGCTCCTTCTCTGCTTTCATTTCCTTCTGCCTTGCTTTCCGTAAATCATCTGAAACAAATAAATTTGCAATAGGAAATTAGTTGAACCTCTTCAATTATAATGTAGTAGTAGTAGTAGTAGTAGTAGTAGTAGTAGTAGTAGTAGTATTAGTAGTTTTATTCATCCTTTTGATCATGTGCATGTGTAGAACACAAATGATATAGGATACGTCAAATTTAGAATAGCCTATAAATGATAGGCCTACTTATTTTTTAGAGGCTGCATTTCATTAAACACTCATAATACAGTATTGTGTAAAAATGATAACGTTATATTCAGAGAACAACCAAAGGGCTTACCTAATATTATGTAAATGAATGAGAGTTCAAACAGCATTCAGGATCCTTCTTACCATATCAAGATGGCGAATAACCGTTAATCCGTTATTATGCGTGGTTTCCAACCTTCACCGCAGGCACCGATAACCTACGACCACGCAGGAAATTGCCGAAGACTGGTAAGAAGAGAACTATTAGCAAATAGCTCAAATAATAAATGAATTAACATATATATATGTAATTTTTTGTCCTATTGGCCAAGTTACCCCGTGAATTTGGGGTAACTGGACCACCCCAGGCTATAATCTATAAAGCACTGCAGTAAATGTCTGGGGTAAGCGGACCTATTGTTGTACATTTAATTGATTTATAAAAAATATTGGTATGATCAATTGTTCAATTCAAGTACATATTCCGGCCATTGTATCAGGACCCAAGTAAGGTCATAGGGAAAAAAAGCAAAGGAAACATCAGAATATTAAGAAAAAGTAATATATTTATACATTTATTTAAAGAAACTTTTTCTTACCAAGAAATTACACAAAATTTGAAGAATTACAATCATTTATCAATCAATCATGAAATGACAAAAAAGGAAATTAATTACAAATTTATTCATTCAAAAACAATTGGAGTTTAAACAATGACCACTTGAGTCTTTATACATTAAGAAATTCTTAGTGGATGTTAGATCACTCAGGTATGCTGCAAAAGCAATCATATTATTAAATAGAGCAGAACTACTTGTTACAGGTTGTGGAAGTTTCCGTATGATGTCAAGCTCTCTAAAGTACGATTCTTCATTGGTTTCTTTAAATTTCATTGTATGAGAATGTCTTTTGTAAAAAAGAACCATGTAACCTTCATCCTCTTTTTGTACTACCTTGGCTATGTATAATCTGAAACTATTCTCTGTTTTGCCAAAAAACTTTAGCGATACAAAACTCATCAGATTCAAGTGTAATTTTGTCTTCATCCTCATACTAAGAAAACCTTTCATGATAGTCTTCTTCACTTTTCTTGAATAGAATAAGCATCATAATCATTTTCATCACTAAAGGAGTCGTAATGAACTTCTTGTGATTTTGATTTTCCTTTTTCTTTATTTGTTTTTCTCATAACTTTTCTCTTTTCTTGCTTTAGCCTTTTCCTCTCATTTTTTACGTTTCCCTTCTTTTACAATCAAAGCTTTTTCTTTCATTTCAAGGTATTTTGCAGTAGTTATTATTTTACAGTTGTTAACAATTTTTGTCCTTTTCCTTTGCACCATATTCTGCAACAGAACAAAACAATCAGGTTAACTTAGTAAAAATTTGAGGGAGTGTGTTGTGTGACTTCACAGGTAACTTAAGTTAATTGTAATATTAAAAAAAATTATTCAACATTATTAGACAAGCAGTCTTGAGTATATGTCAAGACTCCATGTAGGCCTAAGTTAACTAGGAGTAGTATGATATGATATGATTTATTTGTTCTAAGACACTTTACACTGGCCCTTAAGTTACACACTTTCGAAAAGGAGCCGTACCTACCTTCTGGTTTCTGGCCGGTCCTTTTCCAGATAATACATGCATACATAATTAACACACGGCAGATAGTTCAACGACATCAATCACATTAGCTTTAGTACTTAAACACTACCTTTATTGAACTGCCGATCATATGTCTTCATAGGGCACACGCTATCATGGACGCTGGAGACGTGTGATGGATGTGATACTAAACACTAAATTAATATTTGATCCTCAACTCCCTAATCTTACAATAATGATTTGAACTATTCTACTTTTCCCCTATATTCCTTGGCAATTCACTCTTAATGAACCTTAATCTATTTAAATTAACACTTCATCAAAAGTTACTATTTGAAAACTCCCGGCTAAGTTCTATTGTTTGAAACTTAATAATCTGGTACTGCTTCTTGTGGTTATCGTACTAGGAGTAGTACAGGAATAGGGTGATGGTCGGGAAATGAAGATCCAGCTCGACCATCCCTCATTTCTTTTAACATGGGCTAGTATAGGGAAAACTGAATGGTCGAAATGGCCGGGAAGATGAGATCATGAAGATCGCCTTTGATCTTCATGACATCATGAGGTTCGCTTGACACGTGATATCGCGCCGCGGGCGATGGAAGGCGGTCATGCTAATGATATGCGCAGGTGTTCAGCAAAACCGGATTCCTTTGATCGGAGAAGCCGCCCGTAACAAATAATCTATATAATTGGCATGTTTTCAAGGTTATACTGTCTAGACATAGGAATGCGGTCTGATCGTGGGAGGGGGAAACCAGTACATCTGAATGTGACCTTTGAGTCGACAGGTGCATTATAAAGGAGAGCGTGGCTGCTCGCTTGACACGTGATATTGTGCCGCGGGCAATGGAATGCGGTTATGTTAATGATATATGCATGTGTTCAGTAAAACCGGTTTACTTTGATTGGAGAACTAATTATATGTGCAAGTGTTCTGTAAACTGGTTTTCTTTGTAATAAATCTTTTCCTATTTATTTTCTCCTATTTTACAGCCAGTTTGTTTGAATTAAGAAGGCTTTTGGAATTGTCTCTGTCATATTGATTAGTGATAGGTGTCCTTTTTGTAGTTTTTGTGTATAAATAACTTCATTTCCTCTGTCGATGGTCATGTTCAATCATGATTTGTGGATTTACTATGTAATATTTTCATCTCCTGCAAGACATGATGCCTTTATTTTCCTCTCCATCTTGACCCCTCCCCTCTTATAGGTGAGCATGATAGGATTGCTAGGGATAATAACAATTGCACAAATACATATGTTTCTCTTTTTTCTTCTCACTACACATCCACAATACACAATGGTTCAAATTAATACATGGATAATATTTACCCAATATGACTTGTAATACCATAATCTGTCTATAACTTGGAATACTATAATCCATGTCCGAATACTATATATGTGATCTATTGTATATATCTGCAATTTACTGGTCGATGTATACCAATTCTACTTGAATGAAGTGCGGATTTCCAACATATTGCATGCCACGGCTCACAACAGCAAAACGACCCCTATTTAACTTTAAAATGGTGTCGTCATTGAAAGTTGAAAAACGTGCAGGCAAAAACACACTGGTGCTATCTATCTAGTCCAACACCACACGTCGTCCATACCTTCTATTCACGGCTCTTGCCCGCTTGATGGGATACTTGACGTCGACAGTGAAGTCTTCCAATTTCCGCATAGTGTCGTCATATGCACCGCCGCGACCGAGTTGGTTAAATTCCTGAAGAACACTCGATCCATCAGAAACACCTTCACTTGCGTTGTGGTCAGGTACACTTTCTGCAGAGTTCTTTTCATTTTAGATACTTTCGAGGCTTTTTGTTTTGGCGGCAGTTCTTCTTCCACGTTTCGAGACCACGACTTCAATTGGTCCATATGCTCCTGCGTTCGTGTTATAAGATGCCATAGTAAGATCGGTGTAAGATTGTTTCAAGATGATGTAGTCTTCATCACGTTGTTGCTAATACAGGTTCTACTGAGCTTTGCTCCTGCCTTATATCTCTCCTGTTTATAGTAGTGGGGGATAATTTATGATGCCAGGTGTTTTCTCCAATGTCGGCCAAGGTTAACATGTATAGAAGCAGGTTGGAAACAGGTGTGGATATTCTTCAAGGTTAACAAGTGTTTGGGCGTTGGCCATATATTTGTAATGTTTATGAACCAAGTGTTTTCTTCAATGTTAACAAAGGGTAGCATGTATGGAATTGGTGGGGGGATAGTTTATGGAAGCAGATGTAGATATTCCTCAAGGTAAACAGGCGTTAGGGAGCAAATTTTTTCCTTCATGGGTAACGTACCTTTCAAGGTCTGAACATTTGTCACATTTGTAAGCGTTTGATTGGATTTCTCTATCGCTCCAAAATGGGCATCAATGATATGTTATGATGCTTTTTTTCTTACATGTCTTCTTAGGGTTGTGTTATATTTATGTACAATGATTGCAGCTAAATCTTTTTTTGATGACGCCAATTTAAATAATACCTATACATGTAAATCTCCCGCCAGATGCCATATTTTCTGACATCTATAATAATAATCATGCATTAATTCGTAATATACAATTTCAAATACCCGCGTTTTTCTGACATGTATAATCATAATTACGCATTATTTCTAATTATAATAATTACGCATTAATTCGTATTATACAATTTCAAAAACTCTCGACATACGCCATTTTTTGTTTTCTGCCATCCCCATCAAAGAAAACCAGTTTACATAACACCTGCGCATATAATTAGCATAACAGCATTCCAAGACATATCGCCTACGGCGCGAAATCACGTGTAAAGCGAACCTCATCACGTGTTAAATGAACCTCATGAGATTCTCGTGCTGGTTTTTCCCACGGTCAAACCGTATTCCTATGTCTAGACATTAAACCTTGAAGAACCTCGCTCGTGCACCTTGAAAACATGCCAATCTTCATAACACCTGCATATGTATTTATCATAACCACATTCCTAACCCGAGACATTAGCAAATTTATTACAGTCGGTACCTGTATCTCCAACAGTGAGCATCTTGATATATATGTTGCATCACACAGTTTGCAGTGAGAGTTCTGACGTTCATGGCATTCGACAATATGTCGTCGCAAATTACTATGTGTCGTGTAAGTACGATTACATATATTACATATGAATGATATGCTACTATGATTTTCTCTCACGTGTCTTCTTAGGTGTGTGCTACATGCCATTTTGTTTTTCTGACATCTATAATAAGAATATTGCATTAATTCGTAATATACAATTTCAAATCTCCCGCCAGACGTCATTTTTTTTCTGACAATTATTATAATAATTACGCATTAATTCGTATTATACAATTTCAAATCTCCCGCCAGACGCAATTTTTGTGTTTTTCTGTCATCCGCATCAAAAAATACTAGTTTACATAACACAATTGTAACAGTTTTATTATAATAACTATGAAGTTTTTCATCCTTCGTAATACTGTCCCTTAATGTGAGCAATTGGCTCGTTGGGACCTTTTGTTAAATAAATAAAAAATTTAAAAAAATAAAAAAACACCTGCGCATATAATTAGCATAACAGCATTCCAAGACATATCGCCTACGGCGCGACATCACGCGTTAAGCGAACCTCATCACGTATTAGGAGATCTGACATCTATAATAAGAATTACGTATTAATTCGAAATATATATCATTTTCAAATCTCCCGCCATATGTCATTTTGTTTTTCTGACATCTATAAGAAGAATCACTCAGTAATTCGTATTATACAATTTCAAATCTCCCGCCAGACGTCAAAAACGGTACTATTAAAGATGTATCGCAGAAAACAATTAAATACTTCTGCAACCCTGGCACAACTTGAAAAGTGCAGCAGCGACACTTCTACCATCTGTTGGTAGAATATTGTACTGTAATATATGCCACTGTTAATGCTGGAAAGTAAACCAATCTGCCATTCTGGAGATCTGACATCTATAATAATAATTACGTATTAATTTGAAATATATCATTTTTCATATCTCCCGCCATATATCATTTTGTTTTTCTAACATCTATAATAAGAATCACTCATTAATTCGTAATATACCATTTCAAATCTTCCGCCCATCGCATAGCATGCAACAGCGACACTTCTACAATCTGTTGGTAGAATATTGTACTATAAGATATGCCGCTGTTGATGCTGAAAAGTAGGCCAATC
Organism: Ectobius pallidus; assembly: GCA_964059195.1. Lineage (NCBI taxonomy): Eukaryota > Metazoa > Arthropoda > Insecta > Blattodea > Ectobiidae > Ectobius > Ectobius pallidus. Next base: position 49,320,713 of record CAXKWD010000008.1, read on the forward strand.
TGCAATTCTGGAAAATAAGAATAAGAATTACGTATTAATTCGAATTATATAATTTCCACATCTCTCGCCAGATGCCTTTTTTGTTTGTTTTTCTGATATCTATAATAGGAATCACGCATTAATTCGTATAATACACAATTTCAAATTTCCCGCCAGATGTCATTTGTTTTCTGTTTTTCTAACATCTAGTATAATAACTACGCATTAATTCGTAATATACAATTTCAAATCTCCCGCCAGACGCTATTTGGTTTTTCCGCCATCTTGAATCATGTAATCATTGTAACATGATCGCACGAGGACCGTGGCGTTACTAATAAGGAATTCATGATTCAGCTGTCATGTGATACTGGTTTTTTTAGATTATTTATTACAAAGAAAACCTGTTTACAGAACACTTGCACATATAATTAGTTCTCCGATCAAAGTAAACCGGTTTTACTGAACACCTGCATATATCATTAACATAACCGAATTCCATCGCCCGCGGCACAATATCACATGTCAAGCGAGCCGTCACGCCCTCCTTTATAATGCACCTGTCGACTCAAAGGTCACATTCAGATGTACTGGTTTCCCCTCCCACGGTCAGAATGCATTCCTATGTCTAGACAGTATAACCTTGAAAACATGCCAATTATATATATTATTTATTACGGGCGGCTTCTCCGATCAAAGGAAACCGGTTTTGCTGAACACCTGCACATATCATTAGCATAACCGCATTCCATCGCCCGCGGCGCGATATCACGTGTCAAGCGAACCTCATGACGTCATGAAGATCAAAGGCGATCTTCACGATAGCATCTTTCCGGCCATTTCGACCGTTAATTTTTTCCCTTTAGAATTAGAATTAGAATTGCTTTATTTTACCTGGTGGAATTAAGGCCATTAGGCCTTCTCTTCCATTCAACCAGGATTAATACAACTGAGCTTTACAATCTTACAATAAAATAAGTATGATACAAGTACAAAGTTACAAATACACAGGAACATGATTATATTATTATCATTTAAGACTTAGAACTAGTTCACTAGAGATAATACAATACATAAAAAAATATGTTAAAATAGTTTGCTACTTACTAAGATTTAAACTATTACTAGAGTCTGTTTGGTCTAAGTTGGCACAGTTTAGAAAATTGAGACAGAAGATGTTTGGCAGAAGTCAGGTATTGAACAGAAAGAGATAGAAACATACTATTGTGGAAGGTTACTCACTCCATATTTTGAAGCTGTCACTTTGACGAGGGTGGCAGAGGAGATATACCCATCAATGTAACTGCAAGAAGCAGTGGTGGTCAGTGAGGTTTATGCCACTTTAATCAGGATCTGAATCGCCTAAATTCTTAATAAATTTGCCCAACACCAAAACTATACTGTATTTAACCCAACGAAATCCTTTAATTTTTTAACCATGAACACAAGCATTTTTCCAATGCACAGAATTCACTTTTTTACTTCATTGCTATTTCCGACAGTGATATCGTATTTTACCAGTGCCCATATTAGTTCAATCCGGTCAAGAAAACCACCATTAACTGCCGTGGGTGTCGGCATGCTGACCACATGCCCAATCCTGCCATCTGCCTGTGGTGGATGACGCAGCGGTCGGGTGGTAGGCAAAGTCCTCCAGGGATGTAGCGCCACGGAGTTTAGTTTAGTTCATATTAATTCAATAGGGTTTAAGTCACAATGGTATGGCAGTAAACGTATAACTGTGTGGTCATGTTGTTTCGTACTGTGCCTATCTCGTAATGGCTGTGGTTGTCTTGACTGATTTAATTCAGTCATATAGCACTGATTTTCTGGGGATAGCACGGGATCAGAATTAATATAGCCTCCACTTAAACAAGTTTGCGTGTCTGATTTTCACACGGAGAAGGTATTACGACGAGCTTCATAATCTGTAAGGGTAACTAAATCATAGATGAAATGGGCTGGACATGTTGCACGCATGGGGAGGAAAGACATATCTCAAAAGTATTGAATGGGAGACCCGAAGAGAAAAGACCTCTTGGAAGATCTAGACGTAGGTGGGAGGACAATATAAGGATAGATTTAAGGGAAGTAGAATTTGCGAGGGATGGTTGGATGGAGTTAGCGCAGAATAGGGTTGAAGGGCGGGCTTAGGTAAACGTGGCAATGAACCTTCGGGTTCCATAAAATGGATAATATTTCTTTAGCTTCCTGAGGAATTGTCTATTGCCATTGAGTAAGTAAGTGTAGGTAGGCACGAGGTTTATTTTGAATTGTAGCTGGCGTTATCCATTAGTGTTATTGAATTTGGAGGAATATTTGGAATAGAATTTTGATCAAATCATTTTTGAAGTGTTTGCATATAACTGTTCCTTGATATAAATTTGCAATACAACATGGAATTAGGGATAAAGCCAGATTCAGAGTACCAACTATTTATTTACTGTACTCCTAATATAAGTTATTACCCCACGTTTCGCTCAAATAAATATTATGGCGGTTAGAATTATGTAAGTCTTTGAGTTTCCGTAACTATATGTAAATCGTCTTACTCCCACATAAGGTCTTTCTATAAAAATGTATCTCTCCTGGTTATTTTTTTTGTACCGGAATTTTCATTGCTTTAATACCTTACACATGTGTTTCAATTTTCGTATTGTCGTTTAGAAAAGCGTGATTACGGTATCATTATAAATGTCACTGGAATAAAATAATGCAGTAAATCCCAAAGTCAAATAAATGTGAATATTACAATTTACTTTCAAAAATATAAAATAAATATTTTACACCAACACCATTCACAGTAACAAGCCGCCACGTCTGCTTTTCTACACGACAATATGAGAGCTGAAGCACGTCTGTCAATTACTTAACGGCGAATTTCTTGTTTTTCTACATTTTTTCTATACGACCCTACCCTATCCTGAGGTCAGTGGAATAGTGGAGTGAGTAAATTTTGGCTACCTGCTGAATTTTGTGTCAGGATAAAGCAGACGTACTATAAAATATTAACTATTACTAAGAAATATGATGTGAAAAGATTTAAACTATTACTAAAATATTAACTATTACTAAGAAATATGATGTGAAAAGATTTAAACTTTTACTAAAATATTAACTATTACTAAGAAATATAATGTGAAATAAAAATGAAAAGTTGTGAACAATTGGAAACGTTTTCAGTATTTAGATATGTGACGATTTATTATTATTAATGTAAAACCAAGTCCCTAACTATGGCATCATTGGTCAGCTTACGTAAGAATTGCATTTGTGTTTGACAGTTCCTACAGTTCTCAGGTAAAGCATTCCAAGATCGCGACATGGAGACAACAAAGGAGCAAGAGTAATGGGTTGTTTTATGACGAGGGATACTTAGAATAGAGTTTCTTTGTGAGCGAGTACCGAGATCATGATGAGAAGATAACCTTTACTAGCCCATGTTAAAAAAATGAGGGATGGACGAGCTGGATCTTCATTTCCAGGCCATCACCCCATTCCTGTACTACTACTAGGTTTTACCAAAGCAAAAAAAACACATATTGGGCTACATGATAGTTTATTTGTTATACCGGTATACGTTTTACATTATTGGGGCAACAAAGTCTTCTCGGGGTAACTGGGTGCCTCTGGGTGCCTCTCGGGGTAACTGGGTGCCTCTCGCCCAGTTACCCCTTTTCTGTAATTTTTTTCGGGGTAACCGGACCACCACTGCCAGGAGTGGTAAAGAGCACTATTTATGGACAAAATCATTCATTACGTTTATGCCTAACTAGTGAAAAAGAAAAAGGTACTTACCAAGAAATGGTGGAATCCCGTTAAACATTAAAAACACGATGTTGTTTGAGAAAATTTCTTCTTGAAAATTACTGAACCTATCACCATCACAAAATTGTTCAAAACAAAGTTGTTGTTGTTGTTGTTGATCTAGAGATTAACAAAGAAGTTGAAGGTGCCCCAACCAAATTACATTCTAAATTTTCACAGATGTGGATATGAATAACCCCTGGCCCAGTTACCCCCTTGGCCCAGAAACCCCGGAGTACCTTAATCCATTTTATAGTCTGACGGAATATATGGACTCCAGTTTTAATGTGTAAACTGTTGAGTACTGTACATTGTAGCAAAATTAACAATGCCTATTGCGTAATGCACACTTAACGGCTTGCATAATAATAATAATAATAATAATAATAATACCTTTCGAAACAAACAAAATTCCTACTGATATGGATAATTAATAAAATCAAGTAAACTGATATAACAAAGTGCCAGAATGTTTTTGTTGAATCGATTATAATTGCAATTATGATATACAGAAAATAAGTTTTTTTTATCAGATTAAAATCGACCAGCGACAGCAGAATTACAGATTTGTGATATCTTGACAATCACGCACTCACATAAAAATAAAAAATTAAATTAAAAAATCGATGTCAAATCGGCCGGCTCCGGGATTTGATCCAGGGACCTCCAGAATACAAGTCGAAGACGTTACCATTTGGCCAACTCAGTTAGTTTGACGGTCTAGTTTGATAAGCATATGTGAAAGAATAGTGTTATTTGTCAAATCTAAAATGTATTCCAACTTGAAATTCTTAAAATAGGCCTATGTCAACATTTCACAAAATTCAGTGGAAAACAACTCCACTAATTATTTCACAGTAATGTACCTTCTGTATATAACAGTATGCATGTAGTACTAAATTTCAACTAGATCAATGAAGTAAACAAATATCTGACTGCATTGTATCAAAGCCCTCAATGATAAAAAATGCGGCATTATTTCTCAACTTTTTGTTGACAGATAAATATGATATGATAAATTCAAGTAATTTTTCAAGGGAAGGAATGGTTTGTTTGGATTTTTATTGTTCGCGATATTTCCAGGGTTAAATTATTAATATTTTACAGCTCGTGCCTGCGCCCTCGCCCACCATTATTAATTGACTCCAGGATTTTTAAGAAATTTACACTGGCAGTTTATTAAAATGTTTGTGGTTCAGAGGTATGAAAATTCTAAGTAAAAATAAAATTAGAATTTTTGTTCATAGTGTTCATTTCACTTAGGCCTTAAATAGTAAAGAAACTATTTTCCTAATTTTGTACTATTCGTGAAAGTTTTGCTGATTGGTTGGCCTCGAGCCAATCAAAATGCTTCGAATTGTCGGAGAACGAAGATTACATTATAATAGATGTGACTGTTAATTACTTGTTATTTCAGTACCGTTCAACCGATTTGGTCCAAATTCAGTAGGCTTCTTTCCATGTAAATCATAAATGCGTATACCAAGTTTCATGTAACTCCGATAAAGCGTATTTGAGTTATCACACCTTTTTGATATATTTCCATTAAAATAGGAACTAAATTGGGCATTATTCCGATACTGGTCAACTGATTTGGTCCAATAGGGTTCTTCCCATGGACGTTATAAATGCGTATATCAAGTTTCATAAAAATCCAATAAAGGTTATTTGATTTATGGCATTTACAGACACAGGGAGAGACGGACACACAGACAAATTGACAGACATTTTCCTTCCCACACACAATCTCATAAAGTACCATTCTAGCACTTAATAATCTTGAGAGGGACACACATGTTGAATCTCAAGCAAAATAACTTTCCCTAACATTCTTAGCAATTTTCATCCTCAAATCATCAGTCAATCCAGAAGTCCTCAGAATCGTATACTTTGCTTACTTTCACTCCCTTTTGTTGTATGAAATAATGTATTGAGGCACTGCCTTCTATATTTCTTACAAGCCATGCTGCTTGAAATCTGGCAACACAGGATGTAGTCCTATCTGTGGCGGTCTGTGGGAAGCATTTGAATACGTTTTTATTGCAGATAATTTTTTTCATCACAAATACTGACTTTATTTAGGCCAAATCAATAGGCCTATATTACATAGCCTATACTTGTGATGTGCATAATAACGTAACGCGCGGTGACTCCCACATATATGAAGGAATTCGTAGTTTTCAATGTTTCCTTATTGTACGTTATGATGTCGCGTTTTTTCTTATTTTATTGGTAATAACCTCACTTATCCTGTTAGGCCTACGAGCTCTGTCATTTGACTTACAACAGAGCCATCGTTTATTAAGCTGCTACACTTCTCTGGGTCATTTTTTCCCACCATTGAGCTAGTTGTCCCAGATTTAATATAACCTAGAACACTGATATCTCTCTTCTTATCTCTTGCACTTTGTGGAAGACTACGCCCATGACTGTCACTGAAAAGAATAAAGTTGCCTGATTCCTTGGGAACACTCAGCTTTTCGTTATTTACTGTCTAAAAGTCATTCATTCGTTCATCCTTGGCTCCGGTGGTGAACTGTGTTGATTCGCCAGCACTTCTGGGGTTAAGGTTTGAATCCCGTTCATTACCTTCACCAAACTGTAGAAAAACGCTGAATCGATTTTCAAGTAGTAATATTGGGAGGATAGGAGATTGCATATACTAAGATTTGGCGTTTGCCACATTGAGATGAATTAGACCTACTGTGAGCACCTTTATAAAAGTTCATACCAGTAAAAGTGACTATATTTCTCTTCAATTATTCTTTAATACCAGCCAATTCTTCCTGAAGGACACTAATATCATACCGTACCTCTCACTTGTATTCGTTTGTAGATGGTAATAATAATAATAATAATAATAATAGTAATAATAATTTATTCATCCATTGATCAGCTGATGAACCCGAAATTCTTCTACGAAAAACTGTTTTCTCGTGCTCAATTAGAGGTGACGGTGTATATAAATCTCTCATTATGCACACGGCTTTTACCTTGTCTGTGCTCTCCAGTTGCTCTTCAGGTGTGTCCAGGTGTTCTCTAATTCATAGGCGATGACTGGGATTATTTTTAGCTGAAATATGCTTAATTTACGATGATTCTGATGGAGTCCATTGCTTTATTACGGCGTGTTGATAGCCGACGATTGGACTACCGATGCGATGTAGCCAAATTTAACAGCATGGCTTGTAAGAAATATAGAAGGCAGTGATTGAGGGAAATTGAGTTGTAGTACCACAATATTAAAATTGCAGAAAAGTTATCAGGATAATGCTATATAAATGTGCCGGTACCCAGAAACAATAGATCCAGACCATATTTCAAGCAATTGAGGATAAGTTAATGACACTGCCAGGTGTTTACACATATGAGGTGCTTATATAAATCAATAATGATCTCACCTCCTTCCAACCAAAGGAACCCTTTTACCTGAATGAAGTTTTGTCCTTAAGACGCTCTCTAGAATCTGGAGAAGCTGAATGACTTCCTCCTACTCGAGCAGAGTCGACACAATGTGTTGCAGAGACTCCTTGGCTCCAATGGAAGATGCAGGCTGCCCCACCCTGGGTGATACTTAATATTTAAAGAGCCCACCCCAGAGGAAGACAAAGAAAAGGACAAAAGGATGGGAGGAACGGTCGATCTGAAGCTTGCTGGTCCATGTTAGTGTGAATCTGCATGCTTCGATAAATGCCAAGACAGTGGAAGATAAAATTGTAACTCACTTAATTTATAAAACAGGCCTTGAAAATCATCAATTGATAAAACTCTAAATAATAATAATAATGATTCGGTTTTTAAAATAAAAAAGTTTACACTATATATTTATTCTATTAATTAAGTGGAGGGAAAGGAAATAGACATTAAATCCATGTCTGGGATATTAATACAAGTAAGAATCAGCTTGAAAAATTTTATGTCATAACCGGGATTTCAACACGGATCTTCGGCTTAACGCGCCGATGCTCTACCATTGAGCTACCATGACAACATGCCAGTACATCAAATTCCTCAACTGATTCAGAAGACAAGGCAGACCGTACCTACAAATGTAGGACGCCATTGGATGTGTGTTCTCAATTGCAATGCACTTGCAATTGAGGACGTTGTAAAATTGACATCTGAATTCACTGGTATATGTACCAGAAGTATCTGGAAAGTGCGTAGTGAATACAGAGACTCTGGTGTAGGGAAAACTCCCCCAAGAAAGGCTGAAAAGCTGCATAGTGTTTTAGATAACATTGATGACTTTGTGAAAAGTCCTATTCGAGCTAAAGTTCATCAATTCTTTTTTGATAACATACCTCCAACTGTGGATTAACTTCTTTGTGCTGTCAATGAGGACTCCGACCTACCTAATTTTAAAAGAACAACAACTTATAAGTTATTGTTGGACATTGGAATGAAATATGTGAAAAGAAGTGAGGTTAATGTTATAGTAGATCGTAATGATATTGTACTTTGGAGAAGACAATATCTTAGAGCTGTACGGCAATACCGAGCAGAGGGTCGAAAGTTTTATTACTTAGGCGAGACATGGGTAAATGCAGGACACACCACCCCTAAAAATTGGCATGACACTACTGTTGAATCAAAGGAAAAAGGTTTTAGGGCAGGATTAAGTCAAGGTTTAAAAAATCCTATGGGTAAGGGGAAACGCCTAATAGTTACGCATATAGGTAGTGAAACAGGCTTCGTAGATGGGGGCTTGCTCATTTTTGAGTCAAAGAAAACAGGTGAGTACCACGAAGACATGAATGGAGACGTATTCCGTAACTGGTTTGCTAATGTTTTGCCGAAACTTGAACCCAACAGTTTAATAGTTATCGACAATGTATCATACCACAGTGTGAAACTCTATCGGCGTCCAAATACTTCTTGGCGTAAACAAGATATTGTGGAATGCCTACAAGAAAAGAATGTAACATTTAATGATAAAAGTGTTAAGGCAGAGTTAGTGATCTTAGCACAGGAATTCGCGGACAAAGATGAAAATAAATATGTGGTTGATGATATGGCAAATAAAGCGGGCCATCAAGTACTGAGGTTGCCCCCTTATCATAGCAATTTGAATCCAATTGAACTGGACGACAGCGCTGCAGAAAAGATTCTCGCACCCTATGAAAGATTACAGGTGTATTACGATTAAATTCACACCTTGTGATTATGCGGGCGACTAATTCCATACACTAAAGTGTTTCATACACTACAGCCTTCAGATGCCCCCATAAAAAGAAATCTAGAGGATTGAGTTCTGGAGAACGTGCTGGCCATTCAGTGGTCTGACTTCCTCTTCCAATCCAACGGTGAGGGAAAACATGGTCCAAATGGTTCAGGCTGAAATGGGGTGGAGCTCCATCGTGTTGAAACCACATTTATCGCCGAATATGAAGCGGAACTTTTTCCATGAGGTCAGGCAGCATGTCTTGTAGGAATACCTTATACACATGGCCACTCAATCGTTGCGGAAGGAGGTATGGACCAATTATGTGATTAGATATTATGCCAGCCCATACAATGATGGAAAACCTCTCTTGATGACTTGCCTCCATGGTGGCATGAGGATTTTCGTAATCCCAGACATGACTGTTCCTTGAATTTAAAACCAGTCCATCTCTACTAAAATTAGCCTCGTCAGTGAACAACACAAGAAAATAAATCTGTTTGTTGTTGCACTGCCCAATTACAGAATTGTATACGAGGACCAAAATCATTAGGACCTAAACCATGTACCTTTTGAAGGTGAAAGGGATGGAGCTGACCTTCATGTAGTACTTCCCATACACTGATGTGGTTCACACCCATTGCACTTGCGATAGCACGGGTGCTACTAGAAGGTTCCTCTTCAATTTGATTTAGGACACGGTCTTCAAATTGTGGTGTACGGCGAGTTTGTCTTCTGCCGCAGTCTGCCTTGTTTACTTTAAAAGTTCCAGAATCCCGCAAACGCAAATCAACAGACAGAAAAGTTGAATGGTGTGGATGTTGTCTATTCGGAAATCTCTCTCTGTAGAGCTCAGCTGCTATTAAAGAATTACCTCTTGCTTCTCCATAACCTCTTCTCCAAGTTCAGCAAAAGTGTAACCATTCTCCATTTTCTTTTCTTTAGGCCTAAATTAAATTCGAGATTTTGTACGTAGTACAAGTAAAACCTTACTATTTACTTATTCTGTACACAGAATTATCAACTATGAAAAAATGATGATCGATATCTTGCAACACTGAGGGAAAAAAAGACAAACGAAACATTTTTGTTAGGTCTGGAATTAGGAATAAAAACATAATGCAGTGGCGGGCAATCATGTGATTAGTCAGTAAATTTTGCAGATTATGAAAATTCTAAATTATGATATAGCTGTTGATTAATTATTAAGAATCAGGTTTTTATCGATCACTAAGAAGGCATGAAGTCAATTTAATGAAAATTTTAACCCTATTTCGCTCCATTATTGACTTATGAGCACCCAATTTTAAGTAACTTTAATGCCCTGTAGCATACACATTTTACGTCATAGAGCAAAAATGCCCTAATAAAAGTTGCTTGTCTATGTCCCCTCTATACACAGGTAAAATATTTCGGTGTTATTCATTAACTCCCTGTATATATATATATATATATATATATATATATATATATATATATATATATATATATATATATTATTATTATTATTATTATATTAATAAACTTATTATTATTATTATTATTATTATTATTATTATTATTATTATTATTATTACATTATAATATAATTATAATAATAATTATTATTTGTAGGCTAGTGTGCCTAACAGAATTTGCAATAGAATTTTCGGAGGACCACTGGGAAAACCCAGAAAATATATATGCTTAGAAGTGCAGGAATATTGAAGGAAGCAGGAATAATGGAGAGAGAGTATTGTTGCTTTATTCTTCTTTTCTTGTAGATTACTGCTTCTCTTCTTACCTGGAGTTGTATTTGTTATAGATCAGTATTGAATAGCACTTTGCTATTTGCACAAAGTAGATTTCAGGAACAACTGGAGTTCGCTAGAAAATACTAAATACTAAATGTAAAGTTCTTTATTTTGATCCCAAATGGTTACAAAGTCTTTGGAATAATTGAGCTGTACTGGCTCAAAATACTACTGCAGTATGCTCTATCTGTCAGTAGGGAAAAGAGAAGCTGCAATTGCTTGCCAAAACTTCTTAACTTTATAAAAGCTGAATTACCTTTGCAAAAACCACTAGTTTGCTAGACCAGTCTTTGGTCTTTGTGAAATATTATAGTTTATTCAAAACTACTACGGCAGCATATTTGGCTAGCACGTAGAGGAAAAGAGGAGCTGCAAGGATGCCAAAACTCCTTACATTTATATGAGCAGATTTACTTTATAGTAATGTAAAGATGCTAAGCCTTACTTGGCTTTGAGAGTTAATACATGGTTTAGATTGATTTACTTAACTTGTATTGCGATTACATCTGATGAGAATGTGACTGCATTTAGCCGGACTGTAGTTAAGGGGTGTACAGTTATTGAAGCTGAAGTTCTATGGTGCTGTAGTCCATCCCAAATGGTGGCCAGTAGCGAGTCCTTCCCTGGCTACAAGCTACGCTCCACGAAGTTCTAGTGATGTCCTAGAATCCACCTCCTGGTAGATTAAGTAGTGGCTGCTAATGCTGGTTCCATGCGTAGTTGTATGTAGAAACTGTACAATAATATATTCAGACTTGTGGTCTGTTGCTAAATTGGGGCTGTGCCCTTACGAAGCGACAATCGGTGAGAGAGTGAGTAAAGTCTAACGGCCAAAATGCGTTCACATAATCATCTTACAAAGAGTCAGGTTCTAGAATCCTATGGAAGGCTCTTCTTGAAGTTTCCAGTAGCTTCCATCCAGAATAAGAGTACATTTAAAGATAATAGCATGCTGTAATTATTCTGTAACATAAAGAATCTGCATATAAACATTTGCATTATAATTGTAATGTATAATTACAGAGAAATTTAATAATTTTAATGTGGTAAATAATCGATCTATTCATAAAGCTGCTTCTACAACCAAGTGCAATAATCGATATGACGCTTCTAAGTGAGCTAATGTATTCTGGCTGTAGCGCCAAGTAAATGTTAATGAGCTGTCACTCGAGTTATCGATATTAGTTCGATGTCGGCAATGTAGCTTTCTGTTGCTAATTAACATTAATTATTTAATCTAATGATAATAGCTAATAGTGACAGGAATGAATATGTAAAACTATTCCTTATTTTATTACAATACAGAGTATAATGGATATTTTCTTTGTCTAAGTGTAGATAAATAGATACAAGCGTGCCAAGAATTCTGTTTGCTGATAATTGGCATCAGTGCCATCTAGTGACTTGTATGAATACTTCATTACTAGTATTTGCTATAAAAGTATAATAAATGGGCTCTAAGCTCCACGAGCTTACATACTGGGGGGGGCCCAAGAAAAGAGAAAAAATTTACTGAGCAGGCAGTGGACACAGCTTAGATATAGGCCTTTTTAGAATTGAATTAGCAGTTTTGACTGTTGCTACTCTAACTTTACCATCTGGCCCAGGATGAAATTCTAGAATCCTAGCCAGTGTCCAATTCATAGGAGGAACATTGTCTACCATTAATATAACTAATTGATTATTTTTCAGATTTTGGGTTTCTGTGTTCCACTTCTGTCTTTGCTGTAAATGTTCAAGTATTCTTTGACCCATCTGGTCCAAATGCATTGAAACTGTTGCTCTAACAACTGATATCGTGACAGCCTGGATAGGTTTATAGACTGTAAATCTGGGTGAGGGATAGAATTCAAAGGAGCACCAATGAGGAAGTGACCTGGGGTCAATGCCATGTAGTCTTGCGAGTCGCTGCTCATCGGCGTCAGTGGTCTGCTGTTGATGATGGCTTCTATTCTGCATAGAAGGGTGCTGGCTTCTTCATAGCTGTAGATAGCATCTTTCATCACCTTGTATAGAATAGTTTTCATGCTGCGGTTAGATCTTTCTACCAGTCCTGCCATATGGCTTGCCTTTGGTGGCAGAAAATGGAATTGTATATTTAAATTTGCTGTAAAGTTCATGATATCTGTGTTAGCTTGCTCTGTCTGGAATTGCTCCTAGAGTTCACTCAGCTCTCGTGAGGCTCCTACAAAATTCCTACCGTTATCTAGGTATAAGTGAGAAGGTAGTCCCTTTCTAGATACAAATCTTTGTAAAGATGCAATGAATGCTGCTGAAGTGGCTGCTGTTACCAATTCAATATGCACTGCTTTGGTACATAGACATATGTGCATAGATATATAAGCTTTGTATACTGTTTTGCCTCTACCATGATCCTTTAAAGAGATAGGACCTACAAAATCTATGACTGTGGTGTCGAAAGCTCGGTTGGGAGTAACTCTGGCTTGGGGCAAAGTTCCCATGATTTGCTGTGCTTTAACAGGGCTGTGTCTAAAGCAAGTAAGACATCCTTTTAATGCTGATTTTACAGTTTGAACTACATGAATGGGCCAATACTGCTGCCTTAGTGTGTACAGTATGCCTTGAGGGCCTTCATGTAAGTTTTTTAGATGTGTGTCTCTGACAATGTTATATGGTGCTTGGCTGGAAATATGATTGGATGTTTAGCATTGTAGTCTAGATCAGTATGGTGCAGTCTTCCAACAACTCTAAGTATGCTATCTTTATCTAGATAAGGATGCAATTGCAGTAGTGAACTGCTTCTAGAAACACAATTATTCTTTCTAATATGAGCTATGTCTTCTGAGAAGGCTTCTTTCTGAGTAGCATGTATGATAACATCATGAGCTTTCTTCAGCTCTTGCAAGCTGATAGGGCCAACAAATCTTTCAGACTTGTGTAGACAGTTGTGTTTGAATCTGAGAATGTAAGCTGTATTCCTGATTAGCTTTCTAAAGGAGGAATATCTATGCAAGTATTTATTGTGTGTACTTATAGTTATAAAGGCTTTTGCTGTCTTCTTGGTTTCTGGTATTTCTTCTGTCTGAAATACATTGTCAGTGGTAGGCCAAAAACATTCATCTTGTGTTAGGAATTTTGGACCATTCCACCATAGAGTTTGGTTATGTAGCTTGTTAGGTGAGACAGGTTTAGTGATGAGATCTGCAGGATTCTGCTGTGTTGGCACATGTCTCCATTGACAGTTTTCTGTAGCAGCTTGAATTTTGGTTACTCTGTGTGCTACAAAAGTGTTCCATTTGTGTAAAGGCTGTGTGATCCATTGTAGAGTTATAAGACTGTCCGTCCAGAAATATACTGCTGATATTGTGATCTGCAGGTGTATAAGAGGCTGTGAGCAATGTAGATTGGAAATGGAATTAGGTAAGAATGGACTGTAAAGTTCTGAAACCTTTGCCTTGCCTATACATGAAAGAACAAGAATTTGTAACCTTCTGGTGAATAAATGATATTTATTTTAACACTAAAAACTGAGATTATGATATACACTGAAAGATTGTTGAAATTGATGCTTGAAGAATGGAAGATCTTGAAGAGATGAAATTTCTTGATGCTGATGATGATAATTAAAACTGTAGCAGTTTGTACTGAAGTTGAAGTTAAAGTTCCAAATAATGTTTATAAATTAATTATGATGAAGTATTTCTTAAAGTAATAAATTACACTTAATAATGTGTAACGTGTAAGGTATTGATTGTCTATAAATCCTGAAGTTAGATGGATAAATTAAACAATTTGAAATGTGTTGGAAATGTTCACAAAGGAAAACGGATATGTTGAAATTGCAGGCGTCTATATGACGTCACCTTGGCGTGCCTATGCTGAGCGTCACCAAGCGAACAATGAAAGTTTATGGTGAAGTTCTTTCTTCACTGTAGAAATTAGTTTTTTAATTAATTGAAATTAGTTTCAATTAAAAGTAGATGTGAAATTGAAGATTTTCTTCAATTAGTAGATATAAGAAGTAACAAGATATGCTAAGCGCGACCACGCGAAGCTATTGTTTGAGATGATATTAGTAATCAAATTTCTTATCTGAAATTGATGAGTTGAAGTTGAAATCAAATCCTTGCTGGATTGAAGATTGTAGTAGTAGTTCAAGCTTCCAGTTCCTTGGATACTGAAGGCTGATGATGATTGATGTTATTGAGAAATACTTTCCCAAAAACAGGAGTGAATGAGAACCAACGTCTGCTTTCTTGAGATTCGACGTGTGAACTGAACTAACTGAAAGCTTGAACGCTTTACCGGCTTTCAAAGGGAAATCCCCAATAAACTTAGCAAAATTATATTTGTAAGAAAATGCGCCACAAGTAAATTTGACGTGAAAAAATACTAACAAATGCAATGGACAATAACACCATGTATTTAAAGTATAAATCAAATATAAACACTATATAAAAAATCGATATAATAATAAAAACTTGCATATTTGTATGAGAAAACTATATGAGTTTTTTGTTGGAAATTGGCAGCATTGAAAATCGAAGCGAGTCAGTATCGATATATTGTCAGATCGAAATACACTCGCGAAGTGATTTCACAATAACAGATGAGGATTGCCATGCGAACACACATATAATAACTTATTAATTCTTTTAATAAACAAATAATGGTTTTAAAGGAACAATATTAAATATGTAAGGCTGTGAGTATGATGCCAGACACTTTAACATTATTCTAAAGTCCGTGGAACATATGTGAATATTGCACGTTTGAAAGTGGGGTTATGTTTGCTTAAAACTATCTTATTTAGATCGAGTAATATTAAATTATGATAGATTATACAAAACTAAGTTTAGAATCGCAATCTACGTGTCAAATATTAAATCTGAACATAAATGTGGAAATATCTACAATAAAATGACTTTAATGTGATGTCGTAATTTAGGCCTATGTTTCGGTTACGAAAAATCATAGTTTTACTTCAAAGTTTTGTGTAATTATACATATTGCCCGCAATAATTATTCAAATAATTATTCAAACAAAGAGAATGTATAATGGAACAAAACTACAATTATTTAAAGTTTCTACAAAAACATTTTAGGTTATATACAATTTATTAAGTATAATTAATCTTCTCCATTTATGGGAAGAGGGGCGAGTTTCACTATTGGTCTTTTATATTGACCTGAAGAAGTTCTGACAGTAGCTACTCTTACGAGACCGTCAGATCCAGGGTGAATTTGATCAACTATGCCTAAAATCCATTTAAAGGGTGGCACATTATCTTCAATGAGAAGTACTGGTGTACCAATGGATACATTGTGAGATTTAGAGCTCCATTTGGAACGCCTTTGGAGTGTGTGAAGATAGTCAGAAGACCATTTCTTCCACAAATCAACAGTAAAGTTATGCAGTGTTTTCCACTGAGAGCGTAATGTGTAACTTCCAGACAAGTCTGGAGATGGCAATGAAATAAGTGGTTTGCCCACAAGAAAATGTCCTGGAGACAAATATTGGAAGTCATCAATCTCTTCATGAAGTGAGAGCAATGGTCGTGAATTAAGGATAGCTTCGATTTGGATCAACAAAGTCGATAGCTCTTCGTAGGTGAGAGTAAGATCTGAAGCCATTCGCTTCAGGTGATGTTTGACTGAGCGTACTGCAGCTTCATGCAGTCCACCCATATGAGGAGAATAAGGCGGTAAAAAATGCCAATTAAGGCTGAGATGTGAGGTAGCATCTTTAACAGTATTTTGAAATTCAGAAGATGACAATAAGTCACTCAACTGTCTCAAATCATTACCAGCTCCAACGAAAGTTGTTCCGTTGTCGGATGTAATCGAATGGGGAATGCTTCTGCGGCTAGTAAACCTAGACAGAGCAGCTAGAAATGCTTTAGAAGTAAGTGTGGTTACTAACTCTAAGGGTATTGCCTTTGTGGACATGCACACAAAGAGAGCAATATATGACTTGGTAGTGATTTTAGATCTTGGACCACCATACTTTATTGTAAATGGGCCTGCATAATCTAAACTAACATTCGTAAATGGTGGTATTGGAGTTATTCTGGCGGCAGGCAAGTCAGCCATTTTTTGTTGAAAAGGCTGTGCTTTAAAGCGGAAACATGTGTTACATTTTCCTATTACAGATCTTATTACTCTTCTGATTGAAGGAATCCAGAATCTTTCTCTGAGATGAGCAATAATAAGTTGTGGTCCTGCATGATGCAGTTGAAAATGTGTATAGTGAATTAAATGCTTTGTGAAATCATGATCACATGGCAATAGCATTTGATGTTTTGATTCAAGTGGAAGATTAGATCTTTCTAATCGTCCGCCAACACGTAGGATGTTGTCAGAATCTAAGAATGGGCATAAATTAAGAATTTTACTGGAGGTTGGAATTTCCTTTCCAGCTGACAATAGTCCTATTTCTTCAGCGTATGCCTGACGCTGGACATTTTTTACACAGCAGTGCATTGAACTTGTTATCTCATCAGGAGATAAAGATCCACTAAGGCGTTGGTTATTAGGTTTTGCATTATGTATGAATCTTAATACATAACCCATAATGCGGAGAGATTTTAAGTAAGAAAACTTGGAAAACCAAGATTGAAAGGTACTATCAACAGTAGTAATGTGAGCTACTACCCTGACTTCTGGCAGTGGTTCTGAGATAGCTTGTGTGTTATTGGTTGGCCAGTATGAGGTGTCCTTGGACAGCCATTCTGGGCCAATCCACCACAAATCGTTATGAATTAAATCCTCGGGTGTCGAACCTCGAGATATCAAATCAGCGGGATTATCACTTGATGATACATGTCGCCAAATAAAGTCTGCAGTATACTCTTGTATATCCGCAACTCTATTTGCAACGAATGTCTTGAGTGTGGTTGGAGAGCGACTCAACCAACTCAAAACTATATTTGAATCACTCCACAAATTTACTGAATTAATGTCGAGCTGTAGTGTAGGCAAAACATTGTGTATGAGTTTAGATAATAAATGGGCAGCTAACAATTCTAATCTGGGAATTGTAACCGCTTTGATAGGTGCAATTTTAGACTTTGCACATAGTAAAGATACTTGAGTTTCGCCCTCTTGATTGGTAGAGCATAAATAGATGCAAGCGCCATAAGCTTGCTCGCTAGCGTCGCAAAATCCATGCAAATCTATTGAAATTGCGTTTGGAGTTAATGCAAACCGAGGAATAGCAATTTGAGAAATTGAATGTAGTTGGTTGTGAACCGTCAGCCATTTTTTGGCGATCGTTTCAGGTATAGGTTGATCCCAGGAGGTAGTTTCCTTCCATAAGGATTGAAATATGATTTTGCAATGTGCAACTATGGGAGATATGAGGCCTAAGGGGTCAAATATTGACGCAATACAAGAAAGTAGTGTTCTTCTTGTACACTTAACAAAAGGTTTAGAAGAATCTATGGATGTTTCTACTCGCAATAAATCATTAGATGGTTGCCATATTAAGCCTAATGCTTTAATAGAGCTGGCATCTGAGTCACCAAATGTGCGATTATCAAGAGTTTCTCTTGACTCGATTGGTATGTTTTCTAGAAGTTGTGGCAGATTTGAACTCCACTTTCTAGGTTGGAATCCACCCATGGGAAGCAAAGTGTTTAATTCAGAAATCATTTGCTGGGCTTCTTCAATATTAGCGGCGGTTGCCACTATGTCGTCGACATACGTAGAATTATTTATTAGATGTGAAGCTAGTGGAAAATCTTTACCCTCGTCAATTGTAAGTTGTTTAAGGGCTCGAGTTGCTAGAAATGCGGCTGGTGCTGTGCCATAAGTCACAGTCTTAAGATTGAAAATCTTGATGGGTTCTGAAGGTTGTTCCCTCCAGAGTATTTGTTGGAAATGCTGTTGTTCAGGAGATATGAGTACTTGTCTGTACATCTTAGCGATGTCAGAAGTAAAAGCAATAGGATTCAGTCTGAATCGCAATAGTATTGAAAATAGATCTGGTTGGACTGTGGGGCCTACATAAAGTATGTCATTTAATGACTTTTTGTTTGTTGATTTAGCAGAGGCATCAAATACTACTCTTAGTTTAGTAGTACTGCTTGACGGTTTCATCACCGGGTGATGAGGGATTATGTAATCAAAGGTTTCAGGCTGTTCAGATTCCGCAGGTTCCATGTGGCCTAGGGTCTGATACTCAGTCATGAAATCACCATATTGCTGGCAAAGTTCAGCATCATTTGCCAAACGTTTTTCGAGTGAGTTGAATCGTTGATAGGCTTGCTGCTTGGTGCTACCTATTGATTCTGGTGGGGCATTGAAGGGAAGCTTGACGACATATCTTCCGTCAAGATCTCTTGTGGTAGTTTCTGTGAAGTATGTTTCACAGTGTGTGTCTTGAGGGAAAGGTGCACTATTGGCTACACTTTCGAGTTCCCAAAACTTAGATAGTTGATTGTTTATTGATTGATCAACATTTAAGAATGCAGAATATTGTTTATCATTATTGGCATTAGCATTAACAGTTTGATTTGTGCGATTTCCTTTGACTCGCCTTGGAGAAGAAGAATTGACAAGTCGTCTGACATTGTCATTGCTAGATTGATAGAAATTGTCATCTTGATGACTTGAGGTTAAATGCATTTGCCTAGAAGCGTTAAGTGATGGTAACCTTCCAGAAAAGGTCCATCCTAACTGAGAATTCTGAATTGTGGGATGATCAGGAGCACTGATTATGCCATCCTGCATTATTTGTGAATAAACTTCTACTCCTAAGAGTAAGTCAACACACTGTGGTGTGTTGAAATTTGGGTTAGCTAGGGGGAGATTGGCTGGAATTTGCCAATTTCTAATATCAATGTAATTATCTGGCAGTTGGCTGGCAGAAATTTCTGGAATTACAATAGCCTGTGTATCATAATTCCATAACGTAGTTCTTGACTTGATTTTGATGTTTGTAGTCTTGTGCATATGAGCTTGAGACTCTAAGATGCCTTGAAGTGGCACTCTTTTGGGTAAAGCTTTCAACTTTAATTTGTTGAATAAGCGATTAGTTATTAAGTTGCAACTAGAACCAGTATCTAACAGGGCTGTTGCTTCTACAGGTTTACCATTTATGTCTTCCACAATGATTAATGCAGTGGGATGCAGACATTTTGGGGGGTCTGGTATTGAAGGAAGGTGCAGCATGCGTGTTACATTATTTGGTTGTGCGTTTGACCGCTGATTAGAATTGTGAAGCATTGTACTATGTCTTTCACCACAAATGTGGCATTTGAATACGCCGCATACACTACTATGACCTTTAGTTTGAAGGCATACTTGACATGCTTTATGAGTATTGACGAATCGCATTCTTTGCTCATGGGACATCGTTTTGAAATTGTCACATTGATACAATTCATGGATAACATTTTGCCTGCAGCAAATACAAAGAGGACGTGAATTATACGTTCTGGAGTTGTTGTGATTGTTTTGATTGCTGTTGTTTGAAACAACATTATTATTAGTAGCAGGTTTTTGAGGGGGGCGATTGTGTGTAGCATTAGTGTTGTTTGTAGAATTAGCTTTAGCTTGAGATCCTATCGCTAAATTTGTCATCTGAAGGACTCTCACCTTCGACTCTAGGAAACCAAATAGTTCACTTAATGTGGGTAATTGATTGGGTTTAATAGAACTTTCCCATTCTTTAATGAAGGCTGGAGGTAATCTATCTAAGATTAGCTTGGAGACAATTAAGTCTGTTAGGTTGACATCAGTCTTTAAGGACTGGAGAGCGTGCATCGTACTTACAAAATGGTCAAGAAATTTTTGGAGAGAATTTGCTGAGTCTCGTTCAATAGTAGGCGCAGTAAACAAATGATCCAAATGCGTGTTCATGATTAATCGATCGTTGTCAAAACGTTCCGTAAGTGTTTTCCATGCAACTTCAAATGTGGCATCTGACACTGGAATATTTTGAATTATACAGAGTGTTTCTGTGGTGAGGCATGATTTCAAATATTGAAATTTATCAATATTAGTAATATGTTTATTACTTAAAATGAGTGATGTGAAAGTATCCCTAAATTCTACCCAAGCTATTGGATTGCCATCAAATTGGGGCAGTTTTATTTCTGGGAGTTTCGGAAGAATTGTTTGAGGCTCTGCATGATGAGAACCTTTGCTTGAAGAGTGCCTTGAAAGTGATTTTTCTGGCTGATAGTTTGGCTTATTTTGTGAGATTAAAGAATCAAGGAAACCTAATGCTCGATGATAAGCTATTTCAATCTCTCGCCTTTGAATGTCTATGTCTTGAAAATCATCAGGGGTGACTTGCAAAGCTGAATCTTCATAAGCATCAAATAAATGGAGAAACATGGTTCTCATACTGATTGCTTCATGAAAATTTGCTTCATTTTGAATTTCAAACTCATGAATAGATTGAGCATAGGACATGAACTGGCGATTTAGCCTGTTGATGTGATTGATTTTTTGCTGTGTGACTTTTTGTGCTGCAACTTCTGCTGCTTCTGCCTCGATACGAGCTTGTCTTTCTTTAAACTCGGCTTCCGCATCAGCCTTAGATTTAAGATAACTAGCTTCTAGTTTATTTAAGTATGAAGTGGCTTTAAGAATAGAATTTTCTACTTCCTCTCTATATGCCTGTTCTACATCTGAAAAGTCTAACTCTTCTATGTTAGTCTGAACATCTTCAAATTTAGCAATGAGTTGTGTTAGGTTAGCTTTCCTATCTAAGAGATCATTATAGGTCGCTTCATCATTTACAAGTAGTTGAGGTATGAGATTGCAAAGACGTGTGATTCTTGCCTTTACTGGAGCACGCTTCGCTCTGAAAGCTGCAAGGGTTTGCTCTAAAGTAGTCATTTTGATAATTCAAGTTGAACTTGCTTGATAAGATTGAAATTAAATTAATTGTGCAATTTTGCCCGAGTTTTAGGATTGAATTGAGAAAAGAAACTTCAAGATTTTTAGTACAAAATAATGTGTGGTATGTTGTGTTACACTTTTCACTGTTTTTGTGTTTGTGCTCATGCAACATAAAATGAGTAGGTGTTGTGAAACCCTTTTTCACTGTGTCTACTGTATTTCTCAAATACTGGTCGTGCCAGGAGAATGGTTTTGACTTACCTTACGTTACAAATTCTTGCCCGCAGGTTTCAGAAAAAATTAGGAAATATTTATCGGAGGACCACTTATAAGAAGATAGATAGATTTTTAAGTTCCATAGGTCACTATGGGACAGATCCCGGTTCGGAAAGGACCAAATGTATAGGAGGCTGTGAGCAATGTAGATTGGAAATGGAATTAGGTAAGAATGGACTGTAAAGTTCTGAAACCTTTGCCTTGCCTATACATGAAAGAACAAGAATTTGTAACCTTCTGGTGAATAAATGATATTTATTTTAACACTAAAAACTGAGATTATGATATACACTGAAAGATTGTTGAAATTGATGCTTGAAGAATGGAAGATCTTGAAGAGATGAAATTTCTTGATGCTGATGATGATAATTAAAACTGTAGCAGTTTGTACTGAAGTTGAAGTTAAAGTTCCAAATAATGTTTATAAATTAATTATGATGAAGTATTTCTTAAAGTAATAAATTACACTTAATAATGTGTAACGTGTAAGGTATTGATTGTCTATAAATCCTGAAGTTAGATGGATAAATTAAACAATTTGAAATGTGTTGGAAATGTTCACAAAGGAAAACGGATATGTTGAAATTGCAGGCGTCTATATGACGTCACCTTGGCGTGCCTATGCTGAGCGTCACCAAGCGAACAATGAAAGTTTATGGTGAAGTTCTTTCTTCACTGTAGAAATTAGTTTTTTAATTAATTGAAATTAGTTTCAATTAAAAGTAGATGTGAAATTGAAGATTTTCTTCAATTAGTAGATATAAGAAGTAACAAGATATGCTAAGCGCGACCACGCGAAGCTATTGTTTGAGATGATATTAGTAATCAAATTTCTTATCTGAAATTGATGAGTTGAAGTTGAAATCAAATCCTTGCTGGATTGAAGATTGTAGTAGTAGTTCAAGCTTCCAGTTCCTTGGATACTGAAGGCTGATGATGATTGATGTTATTGAGAAATACTTTCCCAAAAACAGGAGTGAATGAGAACCAACGTCTGCTTTCTTGAGATTCGACGTGTGAACTGAACTAACTGAAAGCTTGAACGCTTTACCGGCTTTCAAAGGGAAATCCCCAATAAACTTAGCAAAATTATATTTGTAAGAAAATGCGCCACAAGTAAATTTGACGTGAAAAAATACTAACAAATGCAATGGACAATAACACCATGTATTTAAAGTATAAATCAAATATAAACACTATATAAAAAATCGATATAATAATAAAAACTTGCATATTTGTATGAGAAAACTATATGAGTTTTTTGTTGGAAATTGGCAGCATTGAAAATCGAAGCGAGTCAGTATCGATATATTGTCAGATCGAAATACACTCGCGAAGTGATTTCACAATAACAGATGAGGATTGCCATGCGAACACACATATAATAACTTATTAATTCTTTTAATAAACAAATAATGGTTTTAAAGGAACAATATTAAATATGTAAGGCTGTGAGTATGATGCCAGACACTTTAACATTATTCTAAAGTCCGTGGAACATATGTGAATATTGCACGTTTGAAAGTGGGGTTATGTTTGCTTAAAACTATCTTATTTAGATCGAGTAATATTAAATTATGATAGATTATACAAAACTAAGTTTAGAATCGCAATCTACGTGTCAAATATTAAATCTGAACATAAATGTGGAAATATCTACAATAAAATGACTTTAATGTGATGTCGTAATTTAGGCCTATGTTTCGGTTACGAAAAATCATAGTTTTACTTCAAAGTTTTGTGTAATTATACAGCAGGGATAAGCTTACTTTTTGGTATAAGCAAGCTGCCAACTGAGCTGCACATAGCTCCAGTCTGGGCAAAGTAATCTGCTTGAGTGGGGCTACTCTAGATTTGCTTGTTAGTAGCTGAATTTGAGTGTTATGGCTCTTGTCCTTGGATTTTATGTTGCAGGCTGTTCCATATGCCTGTGGGCTTGCATCACTGAAAAAGTGTAGTTCTACATAACTGTAGTTGTGTATAAGGACATTCCTTGGGATTCTGTATAATTCTATGTGATTCAATTGTAGGTACAATTCATTCCAGGCCTTCTGTATGTCGACAGGAGCTTGCTGGTCCCAGCCTATGTCATTCAGCCAAATCTGTTGCATAATAATAATAATAATAATAATATTTATTCACCATTAGGGATTACAAGAATCCAAAGGCTTCGTCATACTTAAGAACTAAAAAAAAAATAATACATTTAGCTGCAGATATAGTAGGTGCAATTAGTCCCTGAGGGTCATATAGAGTACAGATGGCAGATAGAATCTGTCTCTTAGTAGTGGCTTCTGGCAAAAACTTACTGTGTACTGTAGCAAGTCTTGCAATGGATTCCAGTGTAATCCTAGTGTTTTGACTGTATTCTGCTCTTCTAACTGAGTAAGTGTAGCTTTAGAGAGCTTTTCTTGTGGCAGTGTTCTCAAAACTTCTTGTGAGTTAGAGCAAAATTGTGTTAAGTTAAATCCACCTGCCTGTAACAGTTGTGATACTTCTGTGGCTGCTAGTATAGCTTCTTGCTCTGTAGAAAATTATGCAAGGAGATTGTCAACATAAAAGCAAGTAGATAGCAATTTGGATGCTGTGGGAAATCTGTTTCTCTCATCCTCGGCTAACTGGTTGAGTACTCTGGTTGCTTCAAAAGCTGAACAGGCTTGTCCATATGTGATAGTGTTAAGTTGGTATATCTTCACTAAAGTAGATTTAGAATGTCTCCAGAAAATTCTTTGGAAGTCTCTTTGCTGTGGCTGTACCATTACCATCCTGTACATTTTTTCTATGTCAGCACTCACAACATATGGGTGGCATCTGAACTTCAAAAGTATGGTGTAGAGATCAGGTTGCACACAGGGTCCAGTGTAAAGAATATCATTGAGTGATGTACCTGTAGAAGTTTTGAATGAAGCATTGAAGACTACTCTGAGTTTTGTGGTCTCTGAGTCTTCCTTTAGGACAAATTGGTGTGGAATATAATATGCTTCTGGGCCATCCGGGTAGAAACTTTCTTCTACTTGGGCCATGTGACCTAGGGCTTCGTATTGTTGCATGAAGTCTGAATACTGTTGGAGTATAGTAGGCTGTTTATGGAGTCTGGTTTCATTAGAGAAGAAACGTTTCAGAGCTCCACTTCTGGAGGCACCAAGATTGTCTGTGGGCTTCTTAAATGGTAAGGTTACTGTGTAACGTCCATCTCTTTCCCTCTGCACTGTTTCTTGAAAATGTTGCTCGCATATGGAGTCTTCTTCAGATCTTACTGGTTGGATAATTTCTTCAATTTCCCAGAATTTCTGCATGTTCTTGTGTATTTGTTCTGTTATGCTTAAGTGGCAACGTGGTTCTTGTCTTCTACCCTGTGCATAATGTATTTGTCCTGAGAGGATCCATCCCAGTCTGGTCTCTCTTATGAATGCTTTGTGTTTGTTGGTTTTGTTGATGGGTATAGTGTGTCCCATTAACAAGTTCCAGAATACATCTGCCCCTAGCAATATGTCAATGCTACCGGGTAAGTGAAATCTGTTGTCTGCTAGCACAATGTCATTAGGAATTCTCAAGCTGGTGACATCTATAGGTGCACTGGGAATGTCTTTGGCAATCTGGTTAATGATGAGGCACTGTAACTGTCTTCTATAGCCATTGCCATGGGCGTCCCTTATCTGTATATGTCCAATTTCCAAGATATTGGAGGTGTGTAGGTTTACACCGGTCACAGCTATGGTGGTAGGCTTGGTTTGTAATTGTAGCCTATCGGCCAAATCTTGGGTTATGAATGTATGAGTGGCACCTGAATCCAATAATGCTCTGGCTTTTATGAGTCTGCCATTCTGAGCTTTGACTAGTATTTCTGCTGTGGCAAGAAATGTATGAGTTTTAGGAGTGATCTGTGCAATATTAGCAAATGCTGAGCCTGTAGCATTGCTGCTGGTAGTAGTTGGAGATTGTCTAGTACCATTGTGGCTTTGGTTTCCGTTCTGTCTGTTGTTAGGCAATCTACTAGTGTATTGTGTAGTTGCATGTTGCCTATATTCATTGCTGCGAACCTTGTCTTGGTGTAGCAGAGTGTGGTGGCGTTGTTGGCATTTATAACAAGATGTAGATGTGCAGTTTCTGACATTATGTCCTGCTCTGAGACAATTACTGCATAGTCTATTATTGTTTACAAAGTTCCATCTCTGTGTGTTGTTAAGGTTATGGAAGTCTTCGCATTTGTTTAGTAATAATAATAATAATAATAATAATAATATTTATTCACCATTAGGGATTACAAGAATCCAAAGGCTTCGTCATACTTAAGAACTAAAAAAAAATTAAACAAAACATACCTATACATACAGTACACACTCATACAAATGCAGACATTAGAACAAAATAATACAGAGTACAATAAGACACGGACATTTAGAATTTTACTTGTGATTCAATTTTGTCTTATAGAAATGGAGAGGAAAAGAGAAAGAGGAGAGATCAGGAGAAATCACGTAGCTCCAATTACTCCACAAATTATTATCCAGTAAAAATAAATTTATAGAGTCAGTAAATTGGCGGAGATGAAATCTTGAGTACTATAGAAAACATGCTCCATAAGAAGATTTCTCACTTTGGTTTTGAAAAGTTTTGGAGTGGTGTGCTTAAAAGAGTGGGGAAGTTTATTGTACAGAATTAGACCCGTGTGATTGATGAATTTTAAACTTCTGGAGGTTCGGTGGGATGTGAGGTGAAAATCATTAATTCCTCGCGTGTCGTGGTTATGGTGATGGGAGTTCTTTGGAAATTTCGGTTTGTTTGAATGTATGAAGCAGACAGTCTCTAGAATGAAGATGCAAGGGACAGGAAGAATATTTAATTTTTTGAAAAGAGGCTTGGTATGAGTGCGGTTGGAAACATGCATCATAATTTTGATAATCCTCTTCTGGAGTTTGAATATCCGAGTTAGATTGGGAGAGGTTCCCCAGAAAGAGATGCCATAGGAAATTACAGAGTTGATATTGCCGAAATAAAGAGTACGGAGCAGTTCAATATTACAGAATCTACTTAAAATTCTCAAAGCATAAGTGATTTTACATACTTTTTCAGCGAGGTGGGAGATATGTGTATTCCAAGATGACTTGGAGTCAACCCAAATACCCAGGAATTTAGAGGAAACAACTTCTTTTAAGCAAACATTATTAAACATAATTTGTATGTTTGCTAGGGAGAAAGGGCAAAAATTTATGTAATTAGTTTTGGAAATATTGAGGTGCAGTCTATTGTAATTTAGCCAAACCTGGAGATTTTCCAAACTTTTGTTGCTTTAGCTTGAAGCTGAGCGCTGTCTATATCAGAAATTAGGATGTTGGTGTCGTCAGCATAAAGAATGTTCTTGGAGAGCGGTAGATAAGCCGGGAGGTCGTTGATGTAAATAAGGAAAAGTAGTGGGCCCAACAAGGATCCTTGAGGGACACCGCAATTCACCTGCAGAAGGTCTGAATTCTGGGAGTCGATTTGGACCATTTGCCGTCTATTACTCAAATAAGAGGAAAACCAGGCATTTGCGGTTCCTCTAATACCATAATTATTCAATTTTTCAAGGAGGATGCTGTGGTTTACTACATCAAAAGCTTTAGTTTGGTCGAGGAAGATACCAATTGTGGGATTTTTATTATCAAGGGCCGAGAGGAGGTGTTCAGAAAAGGAGTAAAGGGCATCATTGATAGACTTATTTTTTCTAAAGCCAAATTGTGAATGGGATAATACTTCATGTTTATTTAGGAAGGTCATTACTCTATTGAACATGGCTTTTTCAAGAATTTTTGATATAGCTGATAGGAGAGAGATAGGTCTATAATTTTCTACATTGTCTTTCTTTCCCTTCTTGAATACAGGGACTACTCTCGCTTTCTTAAACGCATCAGGGAAATAACCGGTTGATAAAGAAGCGTTGACAAGGTCAGTTATTGGGTCGAGTAAATAGGGACATTGCTTTATTAAAGACATTGGAATGCCGTCAGGTCCTGAAGAGATTTTGTTCTTGAAACCACAAATGATTATACTTATTTCTTCCGAGCTAACAGGACTCAGAAAGATAGTATTGTTGACTGATTTGTCCTTAGTAACTACGGTAGGAGGACTTTTATTTGAATTAAGGTTTGAGGCGATATTCACAAAATATGAGTTAAAAGTGTAAGCGATGTCAAGGGGGTTTTCAATAATATCATTATTCATACTCAATTTGATATGTTCACGATTGTTATCCTTGTGTTGGATTTCTTTTTTAATGATGTCCCAAATGGCTTTACCCTTGTTCGAAGCCGCATTAATTTTATTTGAAATGGCAGTTTTCTTTGCTTGTAGAATTACCTTTTTTAGAATCTTAGAGTATTCATTGACATAGTTTCGGAAAGATGGATCGGAAATGGTCTTACTGAGTCGCCAGAGCAATCTCTTCCTCCGGCAGAACGTGATTATACCCTTTGAGAGCCACTTTTTATCGTGGTAACATCTATTAGAAGTTGTATGGATTTTAAGTAAGGGAAAGGCAATGTTGAGGTAATGGGTGATAGAATTAGTCAAATTAATAGCTTTTTCCTCAGCACTTGAATTATTGAGTATGTCCAACAAAGATTCATTGGACAGTAAGAAGTTAAAATAATTTGTATTTTCAGGAGAGAAAAACCTTTTCCATGAGATTATTTTGTCATTGGTACTGCTAGCATCCTGGATCATTGCAGAATTTAAAGAGAATTTCAGGAATACTGCATTATGGTCAGATAGGCCAAGATCAGTAGTAAAGCACGAAGAGGAGAATACATCTTTGTCTAATATTATTTGATAAATGCAAGTTTGAGAGTGATAGGTAATGCAAGTGGGTGCATCAATCAGGGCTGAAAGGTTGAAAGTTTGAAGAAGTTGGATTAGGTCGGTTTTAGAGGGGGAGCAATCCAGCAGATTTATGTTTAGGTCACCACAGATTATTATGGGGATGTCATCCTTTTTTAGATAATCTATCAGTGATTCAAGCTTATTTAGAAATAAGATTGGAGAAAATTTAGGTGACCTATATATACAGATAATATATAATCTAACAGAAAGCCAAGTTAGTTCAATAACAGCATGCTCAAGTATTCTATCCTCGTTAAAGCAAGTAGTGTGGGTTTTTTGATTGAATTGAAGGCCCAGGTTATTTCTTATAAAAATGGCTACACCTCCATTTTTATGAGAGGTACGGCAGTAGAAATCAGCTAGAGAGAAGTTAATTACATTTACAAGGGAGATCTCATTCTTATGGAGCCAGAGTTCAGTTAAACATAAGATGTTGATGTAAGAAAGCTCAGATTGTAGTAGGATATTTAGCTCATCGATTTTTGAACTTAAACCCTGGATGTTTAGATGCATTAATGTTAAGTTAGGCGGTCCAGAATGTTTGTTGGGCACAAAAAATCTTTTAGATGAGATGGCGGCCTGCTGACTCGAACAGTTCTGGAGATGCCGGGTTCAACAGCAACAATTCCTGGAGGCTGATTTTCAGACTTTGTGGATGAGGGTGATGATTCCAAACTAGGAGATGAATTTGGGAGGCTAAGATGTTTCGTTAGTTCATTTGCCTGAGAGCATATTCCAGGCTTTGTGGGTTGAGGTGTTGAATCCGTTTGTTGAATTGAGGTTGAATTTACAGGTGAATCCTCACAGATTGAGTCAATACTCCCATTTGGTGATAACATACAGTTGTCTTGGTGGTCTAAGGGCTGCTTCGTCTCAGACTCCTTAATGAGTGGGGTAGTCTTAATTTGTTGGATATGAATAGGTTTTGAGGACAAGTTAGCCTTAGTGATGGATACTGGAAGACTGTAGCTAGTGTTCTGCATTGGAATACTTTTTTCAACGCGTTGACAATCTGCTCTGGTAAACAATACTTGTTTGGCAAATTGTTCTGTTAGTAGATCTTTCCCAATAGAGTTGAGATGCTGGCCGTGTTGTGTAAAGTGATGTCTCCTGAGTGCAGATCCATGGAGGACATCTATATTAGGGAAGCGGAGAGAAATTTTGTTGATCCCTCTATTTATAGTTTGTATTTTTGCATGAGCAGGAGAGTTGAGAGGCAGGTCATGTCTGGGAGGTAATTCAGCTACAGTGATATTTCCTTTAATGGTATGTGCAAATGACAGGATTTCGCTGACTGTATTGATAG
Source organism: Ectobius pallidus (assembly GCA_964059195.1). Lineage (NCBI taxonomy): Eukaryota > Metazoa > Arthropoda > Insecta > Blattodea > Ectobiidae > Ectobius > Ectobius pallidus. Next base: position 49,350,711 of record CAXKWD010000008.1, read on the forward strand.
CGGTGTCATCAATGTCATTTGATCCAGTCATGATTATAAGGTGATCCTCGCTCTGCAAGTTGACTTGGGTATTCAGAACATCCCGTGTCATGGCTCTGGGTTTAATAACACTGCAAACTTCAAAATCAGAGGTTAATTTGTTTGATAGTCTCTCGGCAATGCCACGTCCATGACTGTCCGCTAGCAATATAACTTTCAATATAACAATATAACTAGTGGGTGCTCTAGCCTGCACAGTATACAATTGTTGGCTGCATGGGCAACAAAGGTACGAGGGCTCACTTGTCTGTGGTAGATAGGCTTATTCTGTGTATTGTGTACAGTTTTAGGCCTGCTGGAGCAGTCTGGTGTCTCCAGAGCTTGTCCCCTTTTCTGTAGGAAGTTACAGAGTTCTTTGAATGTGTTTAATTGATCTACTGTGCCCTTTAGGCTCCATGCTTTGAGCGTAGCAGGGTCAAGTTTAGACGTGAGAAGATGAGTGAGCATGTAGTCCCATCTAAGGTTCTCTGGTGTGATAGATTCTATTGACCTAACCTGTCTGGTAAAGTGGTCAAGCAAGTCCATTAATTGACTGGGTGATTCCTTAGGGATCTTGCTATAGTCAATCAAAGATTGTAATAACTGTTGCAGTATAATTTTGTTGTTCTGAAACCTTTCATTTAGCAAGTTCCAGGCGGTTTCATAACCATTAGCAGTTAAGGGTAGTGTGTCAATAAGTTTATTGGCTGAGCCTTGCAATGCTATTCTCAAATAGTGAAACTTTTGAACTGGATCAAGCGAATTGTTGCTGTGAACAAGCGAGATGAACAATTCTCTAAATGGTAGCCAATCTGAATGCTTGCCATTGAAGTGTGGCAAATTTATCTTTGGTAGCTGAACCCTAGGAGTGCAATTAGCTTGAGTGTTAGGTTGAGTTGTGTCTTGAGGCTGAACTTGTGTCATGTTAGCCTGTGAGTACTGTGTTTCATAGTCCCTAATTTTTCTGCGAGCCATGCCTACAGTTGTGTAGTATGTCTCTTCGAAAGCATGTCTTTCTCCTTCCCAATCAGGGTCTGTGTCACATGTTTCTATTTTGCCCTGTATTTCCTCAAAGTCCCTTAATAAGGTACCGGTATTATCCTTGGATAGTCTGTATGCAGTTTCTTCAATATTGTCTTGGTCAACTTGAACTGACAAAACATATTGGTAGAATCTAGTTAACTTTCCTTTGATGACTGCCCTCTTCTGCTTGTAGTTCTTAAGTCTGGAGGCATCTGTGGCAAGTTCTTGTGAGTCTGGCATTGTGAGGGGTGGTGTATGACAGTGTGTTATAAGGAAGGCTGTCACTTACCTGATTATCCAGTAAGACTGTTGTCCCTTGCACTGCTCTACCAGAATTCTTGCACCTTTTCTTACCACTAGGCCTGCTATGACTGCTCTTAGTGTGTAATCCAGTCAACATAGGCTGAAAATACAATAGAGTATTAGAATTGTACAAGTACAAGTTATGTTTTACAAACAATGTACACTGCTGGTATGAGGAGTAAACAAAGTGATTATCCAAGGTGTGGATAGAATCCAGGCTCGTTGAGGATCAGAAAAGTAGTTTTTTGGTCTGAAGAGTAGACGAAGTATATTTCCACGGCGTGGGTAAAATCAGGCCCGGCAAGGACCAGAAAATGTAGGGATCCAGGCCCGTTGAGGACCAGAAAATGTAGGCTAGGTTGCCTAACAGAATTTGCAATAGGATTTTCGGAGGACCACTGGGAAAACCCAGAAAATATATATGCTTAGAAGTGCAGGAATATTGAAGGAAGCAGGAATAATGGAGAGAGAGTATTGTTGCTTTATTCTTCTTTTCTTGTAGATTACTGCTTCTCTTCTTACCTGGAGTTGTATTTGTTATAGATCAGTATTGAATAGCACTTTGCTATTTGCACAAAGTAGATTTCAGGAACAACTGGAGTTCGCTAGAAAATACTAAATACTAAATGTAAAGTTCTTTATTTTGATCCCAAATGGTTACAAAGTCTTTGGAATAATTGAGCTGTACTGGCTCAAAATACTACTGCAGTATGCTCTATCTGTCAGTAGGGAAAAGAGAAGCTGCAATTGCTTGCCAAAACTTCTTAACTTTATAAAAGCTGAATTACCTTTGCAAAAACCACTAGTTTGCTAGACCAGTCTTTGGTCTTTGTGAAATATTATAGTTTATTCAAAACTACTACGGCAGCATATTTGGCTAGCACGTAGAGGAAAAGAGGAGCTGCAAGGATGCCAAAACTCCTTACATTTATATGAGCAGATTTACTTTATAGTAATGTAAAGATGCTAAGCCTTACTTGGCTTTGAGAGTTAATACATGGTTTAGCTTGATTTACTTAACTTGTATTGCGACTACATCTCATGAGAATGTGACTGCATTTAGCCGGACTGTAGTTAAGGGGTGTACAGTTATTGAAGCTGAAGTTCTATGGTGCTGTAGTCCATCCCAAATGGTGGCCAGTAGCGAGTCCTTCCCTGGCTACAAGCTACGCTCCACGAAGTTCTAGTGATGTCCTAGAATCCACCTCCTGGTAGATTAAGTAGTGGCTGCTAATGCTGGTTCCATGCGTAGTTGTATGTAGAAACTCTACAATAATATATTCAGACTTGTGGTCTGTTGCTAAATTGGGGCTGTGCCCTTACGAAGCGACGATCGGTGAGAGAGTGAGTAAAGTCTAACGGCCAAAATGCGTTCACATAATCATCCTACAAAGAGTCAGGTTCTAGAATCCTATGGAAGGCTCTTCTTGAAGTTTCCAGTAGCTTCCATCCAGAATAAGAGTACATTTAAAGATAATAGCATGCTGTAATTATTCTGTAACATAAAGAATCTGCATATAAACATTTGCATTATAATTGTAATGTATAATTACAGAGAAATTTAATAATTTTAATGTGGTAAATAATCGATCTATTCATAAAGCTGCTTCTACAACCAAGTGCAATAATCGATATGACGCTTCTAAGTGAGCTAATGTATTCTGGCTGTAGCGCCAAGTAAATATTAATGAGCTGTCACTCGAGTTATCGATATTAGTTCGATGTCGGCAATGTAGCTTTCTGTTGCTAATTAACATTAATTATTTAATCTAATGATAATAGCTAATAGTGACAGGAATGAATATGTAAAACTAATCCTTATTTTATTACAATACAGAGTATAATGGATATTTTCTTTGTCTAAGTGTAAATAAATAGATACAAGCGTGCCAAGAATTCTGTTTGCTGATAATTGGCATCAGTGCCATCTAGTGACTTGTATGAATACTTCATTACTAGTATTTGCTATAAAAGTATAATAAATGGGCTCTAAGCTCCACGAGCTTACATTATTATTATTATTACATTATAATATAATAATAATAATAATAATAATAATTATTATTATTATTATTATTTTTTTTTATTGTTTTTATTTTTTTTTTATTTAAGTGACTATATTCAGCATGCTCCATTACACACTGTAATAGGTTACTACATTCTATTTTGTTGCTACATCTATAAATAGTTATCTACATCCTTAATCCTATAAATTTACATAATATTTACATAAGTGTGCATTAGCTATCTACAACTGTTTGAAATCTATAGATTGGACAGATTTTCTAGATTATTTCAGATAAAGATTAAATAATTGTTCTTGTGTCACTGCCCATTGTCTTTTTCTCACTTGTATAGCATTTCTAAGAGTGACCCTTTCACATTTTAACTTTTCACAAGAATATATTAGGTGTTCCACTGCTTGTGCCTCTTGGTTGCATGAACAAAGAGGATTGTCTATTATTCCAACTCTATTTAGGTAAAGTTTTGTCTTGCCGTGTCCAGTCAGAATTGCAGTCATTTCAGGTGTGATTTGCTGATTTTGTTTCATCCTTTGTCGCACCGATGGAATGAAGGTCCTGCATGTAGCTCTTTTAGTACTGTTTGTTCACTCCTCCTGCCACTTTTGAATTCCTTTGTCCTGTATTTCATTAATGATCAAACTCTTAGACTTCTAATCAAATATAATATCTAAGTCACTGTCGGCTGCTGCTTCCTTGGCCAATTTATCTGCTATTTCATTTCCAGGTACTCCAACATGAGCTTTGACCCATCCAAAATGTATGCTCCACTGCTGTGTTGTTCAAGGTTTCTAATGTTACCTGACTATCAGTATAGATTGCTACTGTTCTCTCTTCAATTTTGATATTAAGTTTGTCTACAACTTCCAAAGCTTTCAAGATGGCAATCTGTTCAGGTTGGTTGTTGGAGCATATGCTGTGTAGTTTACTTTTTAATCTATGAAGCTCTATGTCTTCTATGAATATTAGGGCTGCAGCACGTACATTTCCTTCAATTTTGCTTCCATCTGTGAATATTTCTATTTTGTATGAAACATTGTTACTTACTTCCTTTATAGTGACTTGATCAGCTGGGTGTGGCCAGGATCTTATATTTAAGGGTGCATCAAAGTTTTTTGTATCTTCTGTTGTTCCATGTGTTGTTTTATAGATTTTTATCATTTCATCTATTGTTATGTCAGTGGGTTTGACCCCGGCTACCACACATGAAGCTTCAAATGACACTGTTCTGTGGGCTTTTGCAATTCGAATATTGATTAGTCTCTGTGTTCTCCAAAGTTTCTGCATATTTTTGTGCTTTTCTAGGGCATCTCCCCAAATTGGAGCTCCATATGAAAGCATGGGTACAATAACCCCATTGTATATAATTCTGAATGCTTGGTGACCCAATCCCCATTGAAGTTTTCCTGTTTTGCTTATCATGTTTATTAGCTGGGTGGATTTCTCTGTTATGTTCTCTTTGTGTGTCCCAAAGTTGAATTTATTATCAAAATATATGCCCAAGTATTTTAGTTCACTGACTTGTTCTAGTGTTTTGTGATTTAGATAAATCTTTATTGGTATGTTGTTACATTTACTCTTTCTTGATATTAATAGTACCTTTGATTTGCTTTCATTCGATTTAACTTTGTTATTATTTGCCCAATTTTCTATTTTCTTTATGTCTGCATTTGCATAATTTTTTGCTTCGATATGACTTGCACCTTTTGTCAGGACCAGTAGGTCATCTGCAAATACAACAATGCGAGTCTGATGTGAGAATTTCAACAGGAACTTACCTCTTTTGTCATTTTGCAGGTGTTAGTTTGTAATGATGCAACTATTATTATTATTATTATTATTATTATTATTATTATTATTATTATTATTATTATTATTATTATTATTATTATTATTATTATTATTATTATTATTATTATTATTATTATTATCATTATCATTATTATTATTATCATTATTATTATTATTATCATCATCATCATTATTATTATCATTATTATTATTATTATTATTATTACTATTATTATTATTATTATTATTATTAGGCATGCCATCCTAAGCAATTCATTTAACCCCTCCCCAAAAATATATAATATTTTACTATTCATTTTTATATTTATTTATAATATTATTATTATTATTATTATTTATTAAGGAAGTAACACATTTTAAGAACAAGAGATATAAGCTTATAGAATGTATCTTCTTCTTCTTCTTCATGTTTCTGCCCTCACCTGATCCAGGCTTCACGTTGAAGTTGAGGACTAACACTGACTGATTTTCAGATACAGAGAGTGCTTCACATCAAGATAATGCAACATCTTATAAATACACTTGTACATGACATTTGTATGATATTATGTCTCATATTATGTATGATTGGTTAAGAAAGTTATTGTAGCTGTTGATTGTACGTTTATACAAAAGTCTGCTGTTGCGTCGCGGGTTTACCGATAAATAACAATACACTGACTGGATTAAAGTACTGTTTATTTATAGCACTTTAACAATACATTAGCAGTGTGAGGACGTTGACTACTGACTGGCTGAATGATTGGCTGGTTGGCTGATTGACTGGAACTGGAACTGACTATGTTGCTGTTGAGCGTGTTTATATAGTCTCCGAGCTGGACGTTCTAGAAATGGAAGTCTTGCGAAGTTGAAGGCACTGGAGGTCAGCGAGTGCTTCCAGAACTACGAGGAATATGCAGTTATTGTCTGGTGAAATATATTGCAGCTTCTAGTAAAATCTCGCTGCTGGGATCCAATACACAATATCTGCAATATATACAATATAAATTCATGTTTTTGGAAGACTGACAGGATGGCCAGGACACACCTAAAAAACGGGGCTCTCCCAGCCAAATGAGATGTATGGTCGCCTTATGTAAATTATCTTCTTCTTCTAATTACAACACATGTGCAAGAACTCCTTCATCCAAATTCATTGTTCAGGCTGGGAAATCAGCAGTGCTGCCTAGTGCAACCTAGAAGCATTGCTAAAAACTGCAAGTAGTAAGAAGTGTGTGGAGAAGCTTCCTTATATACTTTTATATTTCATAAACAACGCTAATTATGAGCTCACATAAGTTCTTGACATGTGAGCACTGTAAGCTCTTCTCTACGATTCTCTTTCTATTTCATTATGAAGGATAACTGAAACTTTCTCTAGTCATTATGTAGAGAGATTTCTTTCTGTTTCCAAAATACACATAAGCTAGCTTCTCTCCTCCTTTCTAAACCCAACTTGAACCCACAAATAATCATGGAGTAATTTCAAAGCATTACATCCTGAAGACAATCAGAGTGTAAAATCTTGTGATTTTAGACTATTATTTGTTTGACTTTAATTTCTGAACATACCCTGCCATGGTATATTTAACCTCGGTTTGTATTCAGATACTGTGATATTTTGATAAGTATCGATATATTATATTACATTTACCAGGGTGAAATAAATACACTGACCGGCAAAAAACAACTGATCACTATAAAATTTGTTGTACTTTTAAGATTAAACATAATTTTGATTGGATGTTTATACATTGTTGTTGGTGAGGATGAATTATTATTTTTAATGGATCATTAGCTATAGATACAGCATATCTGCTTTCTTCATATCTTCACTTTATCACCAAACAAAACAAAACAAAAACATCGCAATAGGGTGATTCCAATATGATTATAAGCACTAGCTTGTTGTACATATTGCTAGGTGTTTCATTGTTGTATTGCGTCATTTCCTTCCAAACTGAACGGAAACTGTCTCCCTTCACATCACAGTGATTCTGTCAGTAAATTTAGTTGAAATTATGCCTCTCAGTCCTGAAGACTTTGCGAAAGCAGTTGCTCTAATTGATGATGGATGCAGCCTCCTTTATGCCACTGCAACCTTAGGCTCACCATTCACCACAGTGCAAGAGGAAAAATGGGGAATTAAGTGTGAAATGTGTCATTAAATTTCAATCTTAAAAACGTATACAATTGCAGTAATTTTATTTCAAGCACTAGACCTACAACATAATTTTCATTTAAACTTAATTTTTTTAAATTTCTTTAAGTGATCGGTTTTTTAAGCTGGTCAATGTATTTTACCACGCTTTACCAATGTTTGATACTTCGAAACAATATTAAACATTATGTAAAACTCATTATTTGTTAAAGAATACTTATTCACATTGTGTATTCTAGTAGGGGAGCGTGGGGAACTGTGAACCATGGGGAAGAGTGAACCAACCAATATATGTTTGTAACTACTAGGGGGAATTTAGGTTTTGTGCATGACAAAAGTTGGCAATACAGCTCTCTTCAATTGTCTATGAATGTGTGAAGATCCAGGCAGCTGTTTGGTTTGAGGAGCATTTTTTGATATTTCAAGGTAAAAAACTTTTTTTTCCTTCTTTAGCTTTATTCTTTGTTGATTTACTTGATTTTTATTAATCCAATTGATTTAATATAGTTTGTAAACACGTGGATTCTGGCTATACATAGCCATAGTGTGAACCTCCTAGCTCTCTCACACAACCTGAAAATGAGTTTCTGGTCCAGAATGGCATCATGGGGAACAGTGAACCGACTGAAGTGGGGAACTGTGAACCAGCGGTTCACTGTACCCTGTAGTTATTTTTCAACTTCAGAAAATGATGCAACTTGTTCAGCTGCAAAGTCAATTATAGATACAGCAAAGACAGATGCAGATAGATCAGTATTTCCTCAATTTTCATTGGTTGATGTAAGACCGCAGCCTAAAGCTAAAGAAAGGAAAAGGAAAGGAGGGAGATTAAGACAAGGTAAAAGCATCATAGCAACAGATACACCTGTAAAAAAAGAACTGGAAGAAAGGAAGAAAATTGCAGGTGAGAAGAAAAGGAAAGCAAATAAAGTCACAAATCAAGCAAGGAAGAAAATAAAATTTGATTCAGATTCAGACTCTGAAGCTAGCAACACGCTGAAAGATTTTGATGCTGGGGTGTCATCAACCGATGACATTAGTCTACATGAGGAAGATGTGGGATTAGATGAATTTCCTGACTTAGACTTGAGAAGCAATAAGAAACATGATTATGTAGTTGTTGGGTTGAAAGAAGAAAAAATTCCAAAGAAAGAAATTCTGTATGTGGCATAAATAATGAAAGAAAAGAACAAAGATGGTGAATTTTAAGTAAAATATTTTAAGAAAGCATGAAAGTTGAAGGCCAGTTTTATTTGCCAACTACTGAAGAAGAAAATAAAATATATTCTCTACCAGATGATTGCATAAAGATGCATTTGCAAAACCCAAAACAGTATGGCATCACCAAAAGACAGAACTTGTACATTAGTTTTGGTATTAATTTCAACAACTTGGATATTCCCTAAAATACTTTGTCACCGAAATAAATTTAAATTGATTTATCATATTATTGTGTTTTCCTTACTTTAACTTCCAGTAACAATGATTGTAAACTCCACTTGATCATATCTTTGAATTGTTTGATGTAGTAACTAAATATTAAAAGTTGGTTCATAGTACCCCAGTATCTGGTTCACTCTACCCCATGACTGGGGAACAGTGAACCACAGTGTACTCTTTCAGAAATTTTAAATTTCAGTTGAAAATAGAAGATATTTCAAATTTGTTATAAGTGGAAACTAAAGCTCAATTAATTTCAAAATCAATAAAAATATTCAAAATTGTAAATTTAAAAAACATTTTAACCCAACCATGAGTTTTCAAAAAAATGGTTCACTGTTCCCCACCCTCCCCAGTAACTTAGAAGTTTCCAAAAAATTCTTATTACTACAACTCAAGAATTTCTGAATATGTCCTCTTGTAATTTGTAATGGGGATGTGTTCACATTTGGTACGACTGGTTAAGTTCTACCCAGTCAGTTCTTCTCAGTCAGTTCTACACAGTCAGTCTCCGCCGCAAGAACATTACTCAGTCACTCTCCACAGCGAGAACATTGCTCACACCGTCTCTGTAGCGAGAACATCACTCAACGAGCCTACATCTACATGCCGCCGCAACGACAGTAAGGGCTGCCTACTCGAAGCCTACCAGCCATGCACGATTGGAGGTAGCATTCAGCTGCTACAGAGTCAGTAGCTAATCCAGGATTTCACCGGAGTTATGCAAGCAAGAGCATAACCAGCATTCACCGAGGCCTACTGCAGCATCTCAGATGCATATCTACACTATAGTCTATCGCATGAGCCGATATCTGAGACAACATTTCAGACTCACTCCAAAATGAGAACGCAACCACCACTTACAAGTTAAGTACTGTTTTCAATCAGGCTGAGGCCAGGACTCTAGCTCAAAGAATGAGCTCTCATATTAGATATTTACCTTTGTAATTTCTGTGCTAGTCACTTTTGAGGATTTTGGGCAATCTGCCGATCCTCCTTGTTTTAATTACTAAAGCATGTGAAGCTTAGTAGGCCTAATTGGTAAAGATTTATTAAGTTCCAAAGGGAACAGCATTATTTGTATTTTGCTATTAAGTCATTCTGCATGATTTCATTTATTTGAGAAATTTGGGCTACTTGCCATTTCTCCTTGATTTGAATTTTGGTAATACAAGAATAAGAAATACCAATTCTCTTAAAGAATAAGCTTTATAATTTATTTCTCAATACAACACAAAATCTTCAATAACATTAATGTATTGGCAGTTTGATACTAAGAATAAATTTGTTATTCATTTTTTGTTAAACATTTGTATGTATCTTGATAACTTTGGAAAGTACAAACCCCTTAATTACAGTATCCACTCAATCCAGAATCCCCTTGGTCCTCCGTATTATATGGCTCAAAATATTCATATGTAACCGGATCCAATTTTTCAAGGTCCACCGGGCCTGGAATCCTACACAGAGCCATCATGTAAAACACAGATTTTGTCCATGGATACCACCTGATAAATATACCTATATCATTACAGAAATTATACACACTAATCTCAAAGGATATTCCTAAACACAATATGAAATATACACACACCATAGCAAAAACATTAAGATCTTATTTATTTTGAAGAAATCCTTCAGCTTTCCCCATTGGGAGGGTTGCCATAAAGGACAAAGCATTATACACAATTAGTACTTAAAAACAACAATAACAGACAAAACATAATTAAATATCTTAATTGAATCATTGATTATTCAGTATCAAAATTGAATAAATTATACATCAAATGTAATATAGCCTACATGAATTTTGGGCCTACTGATGGCAATAAGCACAAATTCAGGTATCAAATCTTCTCCAAGATGGAATCTCTTCCAGAAATTTACAAAGAGGTGAGGTATTGTGCCCTTGGCACCAATCATCAAACAACTTCAATGAAAATAAGATGGCATTTTTCCAAGTAGAAGGGACTGGCCAGCTGGTAAATTCTGGAGGTGAGGTATTGTGCCTTAGCACAAATCATCATACAAATGACTTTAATGAAAATAAGATGGTATTTTTCCAAGTAGAAGGGACTGGCCAGATGGAAAATTCTAGATTTCTCTTCATGAACCTGAGCAGGCTGATGTTCAATCGATTCATTGTTATTTACTCACAACATACCGTATCTGCACAGACAGACATAATTCCATAATATATATACAAATTCATATCATGCACATACTAAAACCCAATTATACAAAGGGTTGTTGCTAACCACAATGTTGGTAACAAGGGACTCATTTGCTGATTATGCCAATTAATGGGGTTAAAAAGCAATGCAAACAGAATTTCATATACCAAGAAGGTAGTGATGATCTGTACAGTGAAGTAGTTCAAGACGGGCTGAACCATTTTAAAATCCCTGAAGTTAATTCATACTTATCATTTTCTTTTTCAGATAAACTGGGAAAAATATATGAATGTTTTATTGGATGGACTGGAGACCCCATTTGACATTGCATCGTCCATAGTATCTGTCACAGACATCCATTACTTCCAGAAGTTGGCATTTTTGTTGGCCAGTGTTCAACTTGAAACAATTCGTAAGTTCTTCTACAATCAGTACTGAAAAATTATTAATAATTACCTTTTTGGTATTTGAATTTCAATAAGTAAAGAGAAAGATTAACACATTTCAGGAGTACTTCTGCCAGCTCCCCAATGAATCCTGATTCTGAACTGAAGAATTACCTTCAAACTTCAAAGAAAAGTTCACTTTTTTCTCTGTTATTGTGAATAGTTTGCAGTCATTATCCATTGATGATCCAGGATTCACCCTCCACCTATTGTTGATTATATAAATCTATCGTCAGATACATTTCCATAGTCATCAATTAATTATAAAAACAACAGGGTATCCATGGTAGATGCATTGGTCATTTTCATAACATAAATAAAGTAAACCATTCTTATGTAGGCCTATCTTCTAACATAGGTGAAAACTGAAAATGGACACAAATATAGGCCTACTATTCCAGAAGTAACTTTTACAGAAAAACTGAATATAGACATTTTACTAGTCAAAGGTGAAAATTCTAAAGCCTATGATTCTATCAAAATTGTATTTTTCCAAAGTTTATTTCAGTTATAGAAAACAAATTCTAGGGGAGGCAATAAGAGTCCAACAAATTCCATAATCCAAAAATAGAAGTAAATACAATGTCATTTACTCGCAACAAACCTGCACAGATGGACAGACCTAATTTCAAAAATACTTTTTTCGGTTTTTAAGCATCATGAACCATATTTTTCGGGTGTATCTCGATTCTGATTTTTGTTACTATCACTATAGGTCTATTTTCTCTGTACTACATATATGTGAGAAAGTAAAAACATTTTTGTTCTCAAAGATAACTGTAAGGTTAAAGTTTGTAGCTACAGTTTTATGTTCTCTATGATTCTGGTTCTCCTTATTCCTTTTCTGATCCACCAATTACATGGTAATATGGCAATAGTAGTATGGTTTTCTGTGTGACGTCACAGGTGGCGCGTCGGTGGCGCGCTGACCACTGTCCACTGACCACTGACCACTGTCCACTGACCACTGACCACTGACCACTGACCAATGACCACTGACCACTGACCAATGACCACTGACCACTGTCCACTGCCCTTTGGCCACTTGGGTGCTTGCATCCTTAATGATCATAGCTCTTAAGACCATCTGGGTGCAAGCGCCCTTTGCGCCACCTGTGTAGAACAACGGCCTAAGTGTTTTGTGGAAACTATCGGTTCGTTATTGGGAATATATTTCGCTATTGGGATATATTTTTGCTATTGGTAAATGTGTGTGAGTTTGTAATATTGCGGCTTGCGTGTCTCGCTGTCTTAGCGGGGGTCCAGATGCACACGTGCAGCCTCGCGTCTCGGCTCAACTCCTCATACGAAAATAACCTAGCTTACCGCGCGTGGGGTCATGCACTGCACACGTGCAGCCTCGCGTGGCAGAGTTGCGGAGCCTCATCTCTGCGTACGAAAATAACCCAGCTTACCGCGGCATGGGTCCTGCATGCACGCCATCGTCTTACATATGCATGTGTCGATATAAATTCACAACCAGCGGACGACTAGGGTCATTCAGCTGAAAAGCTACTGTTATTTTTACATTGGCTATATTTTAGAATTTATTTTGCTGTTACCATTTCTAATTCCGATTTCTCATTGTATATATTTACGAGAGATCATCACCATGAATAAATTTATCGATTTTATCCCCCCGCCAGATTGGCCGAGCGGTCGAAGGCGCTAGACTTAAGTTCTGGTCCCCACAGGGGTCGCAGGTTCGAATCCTGCATCTGGCATACATTTTAGAAAGTAATTTTTATTGTTATAATGTTTAATCTATAACTGTACCGTACTGTACTGTATATAGTTCAGAGTATGGGGTACTATTGCTTCTTCTAAATGGTACTTAGTTTTTGTTTTTTATATTATTATTATTGTAAAGTTATTATTAATTACAACATTATTAGTGAATAACAGAGTTTAATGACAGCTGCATACGTAATTTAAGACTTTTGAATACTATATTTAGCACTGTTTTCAAACTAAAATTAAGAAAAGTGAAATAGGCATACATATGGACCTATGCAAAGCGTAGTGTAACAGGTGGACCTATGCAATGTGAAAGTGTACGTGGGAGGCATGCTGTGGCACGAGCCACGCGTGTGGCCTCATCAATTCATATATAAGGAATGATACGTGCGAAGCTCAACAACAGTATGTCTTCTCAAGAACTAGTACGTCAACTATGGGAGGAGATCCCGGACTCCGCGTTTGCAGAGATTATAATCCCAAACATGGAACCTGCGGTCATGGAAAGCTCATATACCATCAACGTGTACGATATTGGCGGTACTAAACTACGTACACAACAACATACAGTAACATTTATCACAGTCTATAGTGTTAATCAACAACACGAAGCAATGGTTCAACTGTATCCATGTGGAAGACCAGAGGTGCGATGTCTTGAAGATGTAAGACGTGACACTCAATCCCATTATGAAACATGTAGCGGCGAAGAACATATAACAGCATGTATAGATCCAGAGTTCCTATCGCCTGTAGAAATCTGGGGGAGGAACTGCTCACACGACTGCAAAGTCTTTATCAAGCAATGTCAGAAGGTACGTACATATTTTTTATTGAAGTCACAGATTTTTATTATAGTGGTCTATCGTAATTTTATTTGTATTATTATTTATTTATTTTATTTTATTCTTTTCCTTAAAGTGTTTTTTTTCAGAATTTTTATTTTATGATAAATCAGAGCTTTATTCAGTGATGTATGCAAATTCTTCGAAGTCGATACCAAGCATCCTTTCACATCAACATTTATCATATGATTTTGGTTTTACTATGTTTCAGTCTTTGAGGTTCTCCTCAGTTTTCAGAGTTTTATTCAGATTATTTTCCATATGAACTATGGAAAATCACTTAGAGTATGACGATAATGAATGTTAGTGAAAAATCAGTCTGGGGTTGGTCAATATCGGTCTTGGGCTGGTCAATATCAGTCTGGGGCTGGTCAATATCAGTCTGGGGCTGGTCAATATCAGTCTGGACTGGGTAAAACTAGATTGGAGTAGGTTGGGTTGGTTTGATTGATAAAACTCAGCGTGATAAGTTCTTTCAAAAGGATGATGCAACCCCGCAATAAAGAGGCAGACGTCTGCCTCTGTATTGCGGGGTTGCATCAGTATCCCACCTTAGGAGTCAATGATGAAATGTGCCAAGGAACTTAAACTTTTCATCAATGTAGAAATAATTTTAAAATATCCTGCTAACCTAACCTAACCTAACATAACCTAAACTAACCTATCCTAACCAAACCAAAGCTGTGATATAATATGTCTTCCACTATAAGTTGGGTTATGAATAATGGGTGATGGATACAATAAAAAGAAAAGATATATACCAATGTACAGGTTTTCCATGTTCCATATGTACATGTCCTAGTCAGATAGAATAATCATAGTGATGACTTATGAAATTTTTTTTAGAGTCTGCAAACCTGAGCCGTCTGTTTTATATAGTTTCTCGTTATAATATGTATCACATCATTCCAAATCCTTAAGCAGACATGTCTATAATGGCTATGTTGTTGTTCTTGTTCTGGTACTTGTGGTAAATACATAAGACCAGTTCTTTAAGATTGATGCCGAGAAGTGGACCAAGAACGAGAGTTATAAAGAGAAGTAGACCGAGAAGTAGACCGAGACGAGACGAGAACGAGACCGAGACCGAGACCGAGACCGAGACCGAGACGAGATCGAAAACAAGGACTAACCACCAAATAAAAAGCGCAAAACATGTAAATTAAATTGTGTAATGAACTTTAATTCTGCATGTGAAGTTGTGATATAATACGATCTACCCTATAAGTTGGGTCATGAGTAATAGTGAGAGTTGCAGTAGAATTCTTGTTCTTGTACTTGTTCTTGTTCTTGTCTTGTCCTTGTTCTTGTTCTTGTTCTTGTCCTAGTTCTTGTTCTTCTTCTTCTTCTTGTCCTATTTCTTGTTCTTGTCCTATTTCTTGTTCTTGTTCTTGTTCTTGCCCTATTTCTTGTTCTTGTACTTGTCCTATTTCTTGATCTTGTTCTTGTCCTATTTCTTGTTCTTGTCCTATTTCTTGTTCTTGTCCTATTTCTTGTTCTTGTCCTATTTCTTGTTCTTGTCCTATTTCTTGTTCTTGTTCTTGTTCTTGCCCTATTTCTTGTTCTTGTACTTGTCCTATTTCTTGATCTTGTTCTTGTCCTATTTCTTGTTCTTGTCCTATTTCTTGTTCTTGTCCTATTTCTTGTTCTTGTCCTATTTCTTGTTCTTGTCCTATTTCTTGTTTTTGTTCTTGTCCTATTTCTTGTTCTTGTTCTTGTCCTATTTCTTGTTCTTGTTCTTGTAGGATCTGGACTGACTTTTTTCTAGGCAGAAACCAACGTCAACACCTACACCGAGATAACGAGATTGAGATTGAGATCGAGATAACGATATTCAGATCGAGATAAAGACCATTCATGTGAGATATAACCTGTAAGACTCCAAAATGATGTGATGTCTTGTCTAAAACCTGAGGTTTGACCTTTTTGGACGCTACGAGATTTTTAACTTAATAAAGACTTGATGTGTTGTAAATACAGTTAGTTGCTGATCAACATTGGAACTGTGGAGGTAAGGTTACAAAATGAGTGACGAGAACATAGGTCAAAGTAGTGAGAGTGCAGTATCCTCCCAATAGCAACTGTTGTGGGAGAAGACAAACAGTAAATATAATGAACTTTTCGATCTAGTTCATGGTAGTGAGCAACCTTACGGTCTATGCAAACTATGCGAAAGATCAAAAGTCAAAATAAAAATGAAAAATCATAATACTTCCGGTCTGAAGAGGCATCTGATAATGGTTCATAAGGATGAATCACAGAAACTTTTTCCACGAGTACAAGATAAATATATATCGTCAGACAATGTGATATATGGCAATCCTATACGAAAAAAATATTTAACATTAAGAAAACCCGAGCTTCAGTCGAAACAAGAGATTAGCGATATTGTAAATCCGATAACCTACCCCTTTGAAGAAATCGTGAACTTGAATAAAGACAAAAATCAGCATGAATCACAGGATCCAGAAATGTAATATGGATCATATCAGCCCTCTGATCAAATTCTGCAGAAGCATTAAAACTATATGCTGGAAAATTTCTACGGCGAGTGTCGGCACCTTACATCCAGAAACTCGATCAGCTTAAACCGAGAAATGATGATGACATTTACGGAATAAAATGGAATCCTCATAGGCAGGTATTCACCATTGGTAAATCGCCCGTCACCATTAAAAACGATAACATTTATATTGGTAACGAGAGGTATATCGGTCGTCCTGGACTACTTGAACTACTAACGAAAAGTAAACCAAATAAAGATTTATACAACCGTTATGACTTAACCACGTATAAGGAGATTTTGGAGAAGACTAGTGCTCACAAAGAAAATGACGACGAGAACGAAAACATACGTAGAGTCAATGGTCAAAAATATCATTACATCATTAAAAAATTATTTCCGGAAGAGGAGGGTAAAGAAGAAGAAGTGGAGGAGGAGGAGGAGGAGGAGGAAGAGGAGGATGAACAATGTTCAGACTCATTTCCGGAAGAGGAGGAGGAACGAAATTCAGACGCATCCGATGAGGCTTCGTCGCACCGTACAGGTATGTGGAAAGACTTACATGCGAATCACAAAATAGACTATAAGAATTGGGACGACCCGAAGGAATTGGTTCATAGACTTCGTTTGTTGGTGGCATCATCTGAGGTGGGGGATCACTCGCATAACAACGAAATATTGGAGATTATAACAGAGTTATGAGAAAGCGGCGTGATACAATGAGCAAACGCGAAATTGCTTACGAGTTTCATAACCTGTACTCGTCACCGGATATAATAAGGGTAAATAAAATCACGGAGGTTGAAATGGATATTTACTAACACAACAACAATAAAGTATCACGATATGGTCTCAAAGTATAAGTGGATCTGTGAATCTGTAATATCCTAGAAATGGCTATGATATATGATGAAGAAGAAAAACGTTACCATTACTAAGTAGTATGCTTACATGTGCGGTAAGAGATAAATTAAATTTGTACAATATGAAAGTTTTTTTGTGCTAAGGAAACAGATGTGCTGTCGGAGTGATCCTCTTTCCATCTCGCTCACTCTCCAGTCTCGCGGTTCAGATATTATTTCTTAAAAATAATGCAAAGGTTGTGCCATCCACCGTATAAAGTGCAATGCTCAACTAAACCTCGAACCCAATCCCACAAGACGTGTAGTGTCTTGTTTCACAGATAGAGTTCGTCTGGATAATATCAACTATACCTATAAAGATAAGGGTGGGTTTCATCACTCCATTAGTCATGGAGCATATGATGTGGAGGTCGATCATAAAGTTCTTTCATAATATGCACTTGATCAGTCACACAGATGAAGAATTGGCATTGTTGCATCCTGAGTTTCTATCCGAATGCGCGGCTGGGACTATTTATAGGGTTTATGATAGACTTCCAGAAAATGTAAAAGAGCTTGAAGTTATAAAGCTGTGTTTGAGGTGTGAGAATCATTACGTCGATTGTTATTTCGATGGACCAAACCCAATGATAAAAAACTGTTATTCCTGTAAACTTTTAAAAATACATTCGCGCCGATACTGACCTCCTGCATGGTGAAATATAACATCTGCAAATATTGTCCATTGCTTAAAAGGAGCGATTTCATAAAACACACGCCAGTCTTTGTGATCGATTGCAGCAAGAAGAACGAAGACCTTAAATCGGGAGCCTGTACTACCAGAGTTGAAATATCAACAGCAAGCAACATTCCTGCAAACACAAAGGCCTACTGTTTAATCCTGCACGATCATTGTGTAGAGTATACTGCTCTGACCAACATCATCACCAATGTCGTGTGAGAAATTCACCATATTGGATGTCCAGGGCTATCAGTCAACTTGCAAGGAATTCGTAGCTAAAGAGGTTGCTGTATTATCGCATGATGGTAGAATGGGGCATTTCGTGCTGCGGCCGCCTAAAGACGTATACCCAGATGTAAAATGCCAGTGGTATACGGAATCGTATCTGCATGGGATACCATGGCAGAGTGGATACTTACCTTTCGACGAGTTGAAACCTGTTCTTGATAGTGTATTACAGTGTGAAGACGGACTTTATTCTAAGGGACTAGAAAAGGCTAGATTTTTTGAAAAACTACTGCAGAGGTCTCTTATAAACATGGACGATCTTGGTGTACCGAAGCTGGACAAATTAAGAGACTGTGAAACCAAATGTCTTTTTCATAATGACTCTAATATGAACTGTGCCCTGCAGAATGTAATGGTGCTTAGACTCTGGATGCAAGCACGGCATGATTTTAAAAAGTTTTGTAATCATCAGTTGAAATAAATTCATTCATAACATTGTCTGTTTGTTATTTACACAATACTTCCAAAGGCTAACGGCTTCCTGTAAAAAATAGATAGAACATGCTTGTGGTCTATGACATGTGTTGGAATTATGGGAGTATGGGTTTTGGTTAAGGTTATGACCCGAACTTTTTCATTCATAAAATGTAAGAGCTCGGTTTGAAATGATTTTTACGCCGGTTTCCTTTATATCACACATTTATTTCTTACTTTGTATACATAGTACCTTTTTTTAAAATCTTGCGATTAATATTCATCGTCAGCGTCTAAACATAACACCTGTTGTTTAAATTTCCGTAACCTCTTCTCAGTGATCTGAATCAAAGGAAAACAAGAATCGTATGATAATTGTAGATGTGTTAGGGTGTTTAGTACCGACTTCGAAAAATTTACATATATCGGTGAATACAACTCTGAAAACTGAGGAGAACCTCAAAGACTGAAACATAGTAAAACCAAAATCATATGATAAATGTTGATGTGAAAGGATGCTTGGTATCGACTTCGAAGAATTTGCATACATCACTGAATAAAGCTCTATTTATCATAAAATAAAAATTCTGAAAAAAAACACTTTAAGGAAAAGAATAAAATAAAATAAATAAATAATAATACAAATAAAATTACGATAGACCACTATAATAAAAATCTGTGACTTCAATAAAAAATATGTACGTACCTTCTGACATTGCTTGATAAAGACTTTGCAGTCGCGTGAGCAGTTCCTCCCCCAGATTTCTACAGGCGATAGGAACTCTGGATCTATACATGCTGTTATATGTTCTTCGCCGCTACATGTTTCATAATGGGATTGAGTGTCATGTCTTACATCTTCAAGACATCGCACCTCTGGTCTTCCACATGGATACAGTTGAACCTTTGCTTCGTGTTGTTGATTAACACTATAGACTGTGATAAATGTTACTGTATGTTGTTGTGTACGTAGTTTAGTACCGCCAATATCGTACACGTTGATGGTATATGAGCTTTCCATGACCGCAGGTTCCATGTCTGGGATTATAATCTCTGCAAACGCGGAGTCCGGGATCTCCTCCCATAGTTGACGTACTAGTTCTTGAGAAGACATACTGTTGTTGAGCTTCGCACGTATCATTCCTTATATATGAATTGATGAGGCCACACGCGTGGCTCGTGGCACAGCATGCCTCCCACGTACACTTTCACATTGCATAGGTCCACCTGTTACACTACGCTTTGCATAGGTCCATATGTATGCCTATTTCACTTTTCTTAATTTTAGTTTGAAAACAGTGCTAAATATAATATTCAAAAATCTTAAATTACGTATGCAGCTGTCATTAAACTCTGTTATTCACTAATAATGTTGTGATTAATAATAACGTTACAATAATAATAATAATATAAAAATAAAAACTAAGTATCATTTAGAAGAAGCAATAGTATCCCATACTCTGAACTATATAAGTCACGGTACAGCTATAGATTAAACATTATAACAACAAAAATTACTTTCTAAAATGTATGCCAGATGCAGGATTCGAACCTGCGACCCCTGTGGGGACCAGAACTTAAATCTAGCGCCTTCGACCGCTCGGCCAATCTGGCGGGGGGATAAAATCGATAAATTTATTCATGGTGATGATCTCTCGTAAATATATACAATGAGAAATCGGAATTAGAAATGGTAACAGCAAAATAAATTCTAAAATATAGCCAATGTAAAAATAACAGTAGGTTTTCAGCTGAATGACCCTAGTCGTCCGCTGGTTGTGAATTTATATCGACACATGCATATGTAAGACGATGGCATGCATGCAGGACCCATGCCGCGGTAAGCTGGGTTATTTTCGTACGCAGAGATGAGGCTCCGCAACTCTGCCACGCGAGACTGCACGTGTGCAGTGCATGACCCCACGCGCGGTAAGCTAGGTTATTTTCGTATGAGGAGTTGAGCCGAGACGCGAGGCTGCACGTGTGCATCTGGACCCCCGCTAAGACAGTGAGACACGCAAGCCGCAATATTACAAACTCACAAATATTTACCAATAGCAAAAATATATCCCAATAGCGAAATATATTCCCAATAACGAACCGATAGTTTCCACAAAACACTTAGGCCGTTGTTCTACACAGGTGGCGCAAAGGGCGCTTGCACCCAGATGGTCTTAAGAGCTATGATCATTAAGGATGCAAGCACCCAGGTGGCCAAAGGGCAGTGGACAGTGGTCAGTGGTCATTGGTCAGTGGTCAGTGGTCATTGGTCAGTGGTCAGTGGACAGTGGTCAGCGCGCCACCGACGCGCCACCTGTGACGTCACACAGAAAACCATACTACTGGCAATCAATGTACAGTAGAAAAAGGAAGCAGAGTTTCGGTGGACTGCTAGTAGAATCAATAGGAAGAATCTGACAAAATCTCTTTAGTAAATACATCTATACTACATTAAAAGCACCCTAAAATGTGTGTAGGTATAACTACTCCTCTGACAGTGAGACCATTTGACTTAGAAGTTTGAAATTTTCTCCATACATTTTCCATGACCCAGGAAGTGAATATGTCAAAATTTTATCCAGATAGCTCAGTCAGTTTGGCCAAAATGTAATTTTTATTTTTTTGTGTTTTTCGTATTGACAGTGTTTTGTTGTATTTTTGTGCTGCAGTCATACATTCATGGTTATGGATAGTGTTTTGTCATTATTTTTATATATTCTTTCTGTAGCCTTTACACAGCCTCCTGTCACCTTCAAGGCCATCTGGATCATGCTTGACAGAGCTTACCTCTGATTCAACCTATCAAAAGGCACTGTTACAAAGTTATGTTGAATGTCTGAAGCAAACAGCCAATCAGTTAAATGTTAACTCCATGGAGACGCAGCTAGTTCGCATGAGCAAGACGGTAGCCAATCGCATGGATTGAATTGAGTGAAGTTTATCTAGGCATCAACACATCTTGTTGTACCAACACATCAAGGCCTATGAATTGCCGTGCGGTAACATACTAGTTTACACTCGTATGACGTATGAATTGCGCCGCCCCTTGTAAGACGCACAGCACCTCAGGTCAATCGATTGTTAGGATTCACCAAATTTTGAAAATTTAGTGTTTCACGACTAAGCTTGTTAATATTATAAGACATTAAAAATAGAAAAATGCCTATGCAGGCCTGGTATCACACATGACGAAGGAGAGAAAGGACTGCACGATAAATGTAATTTCAGCTTTCAAACAATTTATTGTATAAATAGAATGTGTGTATAAATAGATCTTTCATTTTAAAAAATTACTAATATAAACTGCATATACCTTAAAGAGGTTCAAACATTATATTATTGACTAGGGCTCCAAAAATCGTAGGCCTAATGTGCAGATCTTTGCATTGCGAAAATAAGACGGAAATTCCCAAGATTATCTGCTAACAGAATAGTTGCAAGCATGTGCTGTAACACAAAGGTAAATGTTGCACTTTTTCTTGTGGCAGCATTGGAAGCAGCTGTAGTTCCGCTGGCCACCAACAGAGTGCTGTTTCAGGCATTATTTTACAAAATTATTAATTATAATTAGGATAATTAATTGCTTTTAGGACATATTATAGTATTCATTAATTTATTTAAGCTCTGACATTATATCTGAAAGTGTGTCTTGCTCTCAAAACATTATGAAGCAAATTTTACTATTATGGTCTGCTGTTGGTGTTTCTCCTTGTACTCAATAGAGCGCGCCTGCTTACTGTTTCTATTGGCCGTCTGCTCTGGGTTACCGACATTTCCGGATAGCATCTGTTTTTCCTGTTTATATCTGCAATGGCGACCAAACAAAGAGAGTTGTGCTGGGTCATCGTGTTCCTTTTTGGAGCCCGTTTAATTGGTTTTAGAAGCTCTTCTCATAGTTGGTTGTTATATTAACTCTTTGGGTTTGTATTTTTGAGCATGTAGGTATAATTGCTTTAAGCTTATTTGGGTAAGTACTTTATTTTGATTGAAAATGTTTTAGGCTTTGCTGGATTTCGCGCCAATAGTGGGGTCCTTCTTTTTCTTCGCTGTAGTAGATGCGTAGGCTTTAGTAGGCACTCATATTAGGTGGGTTTTGATCCCCGGCGGTATTTCTCCTCTTTTTTTATTCCTGTGTGAATCTTAGTGTAGTTATATAGAAATTGTGTCCTCGCTTCTCTGTTTTTGCCGTTAGTCTGGGTACGCCCACTTGGTTGCCATCTTGCTTGTTTTATTTCTTGGCTCTTATACAAACCCAAGCTGTTTGTTCCCTAATTACTTTTCGTCTTTCATATTATGTAAAATTTTATTGGCATATTAGTTTTTAATTCAGCTGCTCATTCTCTTCCGGGCCATCGCAGATATCCTGCTGAAGAGAGTTTCAGAGACGGCTCTCAACAGTTAATCTTCGTCTCTTTTCACTCAATGAGATAACTAAATTTCTGGGGCGCCCATTTTTATTTATAAATATCAACGCAAATAACTCAAACCTTTTAAATGGCTTAATGAAATAAATACATGTAATTGACCAAGCCAAGCTGTATTTTTATCTTTTAATAATTTATCCAAATGTATTGTTTAAAAGATTAGGCTATGTAAATAGGGTTTTATTTTCAGGGTAAGAGATTTTATGTTTGTGAAACATTAGAAATTAATTAACTAATTTCTGTATTATTTTAACTTTAAATATTATTGGTTATTAGAAGAAACCAAGCATTTTTTCTGTGTTCCGCCTGGGTTTTCACCATAACCTTTGGGTTGGGCCCGTTTTTGTTGTAGGTTAGTTTTCCTGGGGTGGTTTACCTATTTTTCCTTCCACTAATCCCTTAGGGCGGGTACAAGCACCAGCAAAAATTAAACCAACCCTGAACTGCTTTTGACTGAACTTTAAACCCACCCAAGAAAATATATTGATAAACCCCAAACAGCGGACAGAATTTCAAAAGCCAAAACCAGAATTCTAAATCCCCCGAAAGAATATTTGAAAACATAACACGAAACCAGAACACAATTTTGATGTCCGAAAAGAGGTGAGCACATAATTTAAATTTACAAAGCAAAAACCATGAAATAGAACAATATAGTATATAGTTGCAGTTGAGAGCTCGAGGGATACGGACGTGATTTAGCAAGCAGCATAAGCAGGTAGAAAGAGGAAAATGGGATGCGAGCTGGAGGCGTAATGAGCGAGGATAGGGGGCTGGAACGCGGTAAGGTGGCGGATGTCGCGGAGGAAGATAAGGTCAGCAGAGACGGGACTCTCTTTCTTCTTTTATTTAGTGGTACGATACTACTTATTGTCGGGGGAATTGAGATGAACCCAGGTCCTCCCACTAGCAACGAGACGAACAATATTAAATGTGGTCACTGCAAGAAAAATCTTCGAGTCGGAGTTCAGTGTAATCTCTGCGAGAATTTGTTTCATCTTGGCTGCCAAAAAATAAAGAGGGAACAAATAGTCGAAGAAACCTGGACCTGTAAGGACTGCAGTGTAAAGGTCAACGAGGACTTGGAAGTGAATAGTTGCCAGGACGAAATGGAAAGTCTACGAGAGAGCTAGCCAGGGCAGAACAACGTATAAGAGAGCTAGAAGAAGAGAATATTCGTCTGAAGTCATCAGATGCAGAAAAGAAGGAGCAGAGCGAAGCATCGTGCGTCGTCATCGGTGACTCAATGGTTCGGGGATTAGGGGATCTACAACTGAAGATGGATGTGGAGTGCTATCCGGGAATAAAGCTGGAAGAAGCCAAGACTATGATCGAGCGACAGGAGAGAAGAGACCCTGGAGATATCATCATTCATGTCGGGACAAACGACTTGCGGCGAAAAAGCGTAGACTATATAATGGCAGACTTATATGACTTAGTGATGGCCACAAGCTCACCGGAAAACCAAAACTCTTCGGCAACTGCCCATTGAGAAATAACTTAACTACACAACATGCTGGTATTTCGCAACAAGACGACCCGTCGGTCGTTCAACCTTCGCAATCATGGCGGACGATCAGGATCTCTTCTCTGAGCTGAAGGCAGGAACAGAATGCTCTAAGCTTAAGGGAAACAACCCCTAAGCTAGACAAAATTAGTGGCGCTAGTCTCGCCGGAAAATAACTCTGCGCGACATCTATACCAAGAAAGAAACTTGCGCGCGGAAGAATATGCAAATCTCTGCACACCAGGCTTATGAACCTATCACGGTTAATTTCTCCCCCCAAATTAAAGGTCGCAGACCTTTAGTGGCACTCCTATAAAACAGAATCATTAATTATAATAATTACAATCAAATCGTGATCGCAGAACTGACGAAAACTTTCTCAATAGAAGCTGTCCAATCTTGAGTGTTTTTGCTTGATCCATATTTTTTTTAACATGACCTTCGCCTCCCGGGCAGGGTGAGCAAGAATGATTGAGAACCAACACTTTTATAACATTATTTGAAACATCTCTTGAGAGCAAGATAATTTTCTTTTCACTACACTGGAACACATAACTTGATCGAGGGCGGAGCGGAGACTGAAGTGGTCAGAAAACGGGCGGTTCTTGCACGCCGGGAACCGCAGACAACCATACTCAAGACGAAACCAGACACTTGAAGACAAAGCACAGGAACAATGCAGCTAACAGATGATGCACCGTAGCCAGGCATGGCCAGTACCAGACGACAGGCGACCAATACAGCCAGGAAGGATAATTAGTCCCACGAGCAAGCTATCGTTGCAGACTGCGATGATTGGAGAATTGTTGGTTATGAAGGTTGGTGGCTGGACAGAAACCACAGACTCAACTTGATGTGACATTTCAGACAGCAGCTCCAGATAATAACAGCTGATAAGGACGATGAAGTAACTGATAGTTACATACGGGAACAAATTAGACGGATAACACAATGGACTGAACATTGTTGACTGAAGGAAGACAGCAACACGGGATTTAACAACAAGGTAAAGGTTTCAGTTGATGGCTAGTGTAACTGCGAAGATCCAACTTCCAGCTAGCCCAACATGCTCTTCTATTTTCCAGCATGTGGCACAGAGCCAACCAAGCTATGGCACTTCTGCTCCCAGCATATGCAGGTTTCTGTCTAGTTTTAGAAGTCAGCCATCTAGTCCATATGCAGAATATAATTGCAAAACAGCAACAATCTCAGCATGCTTCCATAAGCCAAATCAGTTTGCAGGCTACTACAGACTTAGCATAGTCCACCAGCAACTCTATTTTCAGGCTGCTACATGTTTAGCATAGTCCAACAGCAAATCAAATTTCAGGCTGCTACAGGCTTAACATAGTGCAACAGCAACTCAGTTTGCAAGATGTTATAAGTTTAGCATAGTCTGCGGACATCCAAGGATGCTCCACCGTCCCTCACATGGCATGCTCCCACTGAAGGCGTAGCTGCTCTCAACTAGGTTCTCAATAATCCAGGAATACCACATCCGGACGTCTCAGAGGGATCCCCAGGCTTGCTCCAGGACAACAATGGTCAGATTTTAGGTCACTAGAATGGCGGCGAAAGAGGCGACAGCTCTGCGAGTACACCCAGCTATGTGAGGCCAACATGACTGACCTCGGCAGCACCATAAATCACTACATCATAGGAGCCTCTGTAATCATAAAATCTACGCACAGTAAATGAGCCCAATTAAATAGAATATACATTTTAAAGAGCTGAGATCCTTTTTTCTTTTTATTTAATTTTGGGAAGTTCCATTAAATAAGAATAGAACACTTAAAAGAGAATAAATTATTTTTAAAAGAAGCCTCATTAGCTTGTACATACAAAAATCTTTGATATCAAAATCTTTATATTTGAAAAAAGTCTGTACTGAACTTATATGACAATCTATAAGAGGATAACTTTCTCATCTTATTTTTTCTTTACTCCCCGACCTCTTTCTCCTTCGTTTTCTTTGATTATAGCCCAAAAACAGTAAGATCCATATTTATTAAGAATCTATTAATTAAGATTCCAAAATAAGCAAAAAATTTTACAAACTCAGTCTTGGGATTTAACCTATACACTACATGAGATCCGGCTCGAAGCCTTCAGGACCCAAAGAGTTGAGCCACAAGAAAAAATACAATGACACAGACTCTAATCTAGAGTACAATTAGTTAAGTCAAATCGATTTACATCTTTTTTATACAATATGTAATCATACCAAACGATAAATAGGTAAATATATTCTCTCTAAAATTCAAAAAGCATTAACTACACTTGAATCAAACGATTCGCTTGGGAATCTTACTACCTTTGAGATGAGAAACATGAGCCCTTCTCTCACGACCTGTACCAGTCTTCTTTATCAAGACAGTGACAGGAGATCTCCAACTCGGAACGGAACTGGTCTCCTCTTCCTGTTATACCGAATTTCGGTCCTGTTATGGGCTATCTGTAAGTTTCTCGAAGCGCGTTTCCAAAGATCTTTAACACAGTTAGCTTTGTCTGGCTCGGGCAAAAGGTCATGAATAGACCACAAATTAGCCAGAGGGTTATTAGGCCTAAAAGCAAACATCAAAGAAATGGGAGTACATTGGTGGGCTTCGTGTCTCGCAGAATTAAAGGCAAACTGAAACCAGTAGAGATTTTGATCCCATGAAGTATGATGTTGAGAATGGAAAGCTATTAAGGCACTACGGAGATTTCTATTAAAGCGTTCTCAATGGCTGGGCTGCGGGTAATAAGGGGAAGTTCTGAAGTGACGGATACCCAAATCAAAACAGAAACGGCGAAACCCAAAGATGTGAAATAACTGGCATTGTCTGAGACAATGCAGCGCGGAAAGCCAACCATGGAAAAAACTTTCTTCAGACAGTGGTCGCGTCACGTACAGGAAAGAGCCAGGCAAACTTAGTAAATGAGTCAATGACGACCAGAATGTAGAGATTACCACATCTTGAACTAGGAAACTTTCCGACATAATCAATAAACAGACGATCAAGAGGGGCTTTGGGCACAATAGAACTCAGATAGCCAACATTACTGGCTTTGCTAGGTTTAGAAGTAATGCAAATTTGACATGCCCGAATCCTGGCTCGAATATCAGATTCCATGCCGGTCCATATGAAATACTGTCGAATATTGGCTCTGGTATTGAAGAGGCCCAAGTGGCCACTAATAGGGGACTCATGGAAATATTGAAAAACTAAATCAAGAAGAGCAGATGGCAAAATTCCCTGCCTAAATATCTGTAATAATGGGATCCAAAACCGGATCGTCTTTCTGGTGCTGGGAAATTGATTGAGAAAGCCACCGAAAAATCAGAAAGTATACCAGTAACCAACTCACGATTGTCAGAATAGTTCCCGACCGAAGCCGGAGCCAATTGAATGTCACCTTCGGGGCTCTGAGCTACATTTTCAGCATCTACATCAGACTCTTTAGATAGGTCACCAAGAATATACATTCTAGAAAGAGCATCAGCTATCTGATTTTCAGTAGAGCGGATGTGTCTTGCTGAAAACTTGAAGGCGGAGAGCCTTACTGCCCCTCTGCCTATACGTCCTGTAGATCTGAGTTTTGCCAAATCCCAGCTTAACGCCTGGAAGTCGGTCTCTTGATCGAACTCAACATACTCGAGATAGCTCCTGAACGTCTCCACTCCAAAGAGAACGGCCAGAGCCTCAAGCTGGTTTGTGGAATAGAACCGTTCTTGCTCGGTCACAGGTCTTGAAGCATAAGCCACCACTTTGCGACCTTCGGTTGATTTCTGTAACAGAAAACAACCAAGCGCCATCGAACAAGCATCAGTTTGGAGGACAAAACTTCCTGGAAACGTCGGGCACGGCAAGGACTGGCGGGTTCATAATCAGCTTCTTAAGTTCTTCAAAAGCATGTTGTTGTTCGCTAGCCCAAAAAACTTGGCTCCATTCTTACGCAAGGCGTTCAATGGAGAAGCACGATGAGCAAAGTTGGGGATAAAACGGTGAAAGAAATTCACTATCCCTAGAAACCTAGCGACGCGTTTGGCGTCCTTAGGGGGCTGAAATTCTCTTATAGATTTAGTTCTTTCAGGATCAATCGTAACACCTAGACCTGACACAACGTGGCCCAAAAAGGATAATCTGGTCGCAGCAAGAGTGACATTTTCTGGGTTGACGGTCAAACCAGCTTCCCTTAACCTACCCAAACCTCACCAAGGTGCTTAACATGCTCCTCAAAGAATTAGAATAGACTACGAGTCGTCTAAGTAATTAAATACATATTCAAACTTTACATCTAAAAAAATCTGTTCAAGCAACTCACGATTGTCAGAATAGTTCCCGACCGAAGCCGGAGCCAATTGAATGTCACCTTCGGGGCTCTGAGCTACATTTTCAGCATCTACATCAGACTCTTTAGATAGGTCACCAAGAATATACATTCTAGAAAGAGCATCAGCTATCTGATTTTCAGTAGAGCGGATGTGTCTTGCTGAAAACTTGAAGGCGGAGAGCCTTACTGCCCCTCTGCCTATACGTCCTGTAGATCTGAGTTTTGCCAAATCCCAGCTTAACGCCTGGAAGTCGGTCTCTTGATCGAACTCAACATACTCGAGATAGCTCCTGAACGTCTCCACTCCAAAGAGAACGGCCAGAGCCTCAAGCTGGTTTGTGGAATAGAACCGTTCTTGCTCGGTCACAGGTCTTGAAGCATAAGCCACCACTTTGCGACCTTCGGCTGATTTCTGTAACAGAAAACAACCAAGCGCCATCGAACAAGCATCAGTTTGGAGGACAAAAATTCCTGGAAACGTCGGGCATGGCAAGGACTGGCGGGTTCATAATCAGCTTCTTAAGTTCTTCAAAAGCATGTTGTTGTTCGCTAGCCCAAAAAACTTGGCTCCATTCTTACGCAAGGCGTTCAATGGAGAAGCACGATGAGCAAAGTTGGGGATAAAACGGTGAAAGAAATTCACTATCCCTAGAAACCTAGCGACGCGTTTGGCGTCCTTAGGGGGCTGAAATTCTCTTATAGATTTAGTTCTTTCAGGATCAATCGTAACACCTAGACCTGACACAACGTGGCCCAAAAAGGATAATCTGGTCGCAGCAAGAGTGACATTTTCTGGGTTGACGGTCAAACCAGGTTCCCTTAACCTACCCAAACCTCACCAAGGTGCTTAACATGCTCCTCAAAGAATTAGAATAGACTACGAGTCGTCTAAGTAATTAAATACATATTCAAACTTTACATCTAAAAAAATCTGTTCAAGCAACCAGGTGAGCACGTGCGCACCAGTGGCTAATCCAAAAGGGACGCGAGTGAACTCATACAAGTTCCAAAGAGTGAAGAAAGCAGTTAATTTTCTTGAATTAGAATAAAACGTAATTTGATAATAAGCTTGGTTTAAATCTAGTGATGTAAAAGACTTGGCATTAGCAAACCAGGCAAATGAGTTGTGCATATCTGGGAGAGGCACAGAATCTATTTTAATTTTGGCATTCAAAAACCGGTAATCTATCACTGGACGGAATTTAGTTTCTCCATTTTCCACCAAAAATATAGGGCTGCTATAATTAGATTTTGAAATGCTGATTACCCCTTTCTCCAACATATCCTTAATATGTTCCGTCATTATCTTTAATTTCGGAGTTGACAAGCGATATGGAGGCCTGCGCACAGGAGTATGGTCCAGTAACTCTATATCATATTCCATGAGATGAGCAAGCCCCAAGCCCCAAATTATCTCTTGTTCGTCGGACAGGTGATTAATTGAGTCTATCTTCAAACTCTGAGCTCGGGGAATACAGTTTTCAGTTTCCTCAGTAAACAACACCTCCTTATCTTCACGCTTTTCCAATGGTTGAGCCATAGCATGAGTCAAAAAAGGAATTTTAACATGAGGAGCAAAAGCAAAATATAACTGTTCTTCCAGAAAATCCAATTGCAATCCGGTTTCTTTAGTAAACCTAACTCCCAATATCACTGGCACAGAAAGTTGGGGCGCAACCCAGAACTTGAACTTCCAAGAAAATCTATGAATTTTGATTTTAAGCAGTAACCATCCCAAAAATTCCAATGGTTGCGTATTAGCCACTAAACACTGAATACTATCTGATTCGATGGCAGGTACTTTACCAAATTTACCCATAGTCAAATAAGCAGAATGAGAAATAATGTTTAGCGATGAGCCCGAGTCTAATAAAGCAATTGCATCCAGGGGACCACATTGAATCTTAACAAATGGTAACACCTTTCCAGAAAATCCCATTACCTTCGTTGAATTAATTCCATCATTATTTACAAAATGGCAACCCAAAGTATTTTGTAAACAAGCCCAGTTATTAGAAAATTTATTTTGTTGCTGCATAAAATTATTTCCATGTTGCCTAAATCTCGAATAATTATTTAAGTCAACGGGCAGATACTCTCTGAACAAAATTTCTACGTTCAGGACGAGTAGGACAGTTACGCAACATATGGCCATGCTTGCGGCAATAGTAACATATTATAACGAAGGTTTTCTCTATCTCTAAAAGTTACATCAGTCGAAGATTTACCCTGAACAGGAAAATTACTTGGTTTTCAACTGTGAGGGATTCGGCATATTTAACAGAGTTAATACGCGCACACAATTGGTCCAACTCAGCAAAATTTGTAGGCTTATTCTCAAACACAACACTTCTTCTAGTAGCAGGCGAGAGACCATCTAGAATAGTTGCCACTACTTCTGATTCTGAAGGTTCTAAAAAGAAAATGCCAGCATATTGTTTGATTTGATTAAAAAATTCAGCTAAACTCTCGTGTCAGCTAGAATTCTGTAATAATGCTTATTTAATAAGGCGGTTTTAGCACGGGGTGAAAAATATAAATTTAACAAGGAGTTCTGAAATTGGTCTAAATCATATTTTTCTTGAATTGCTCTTTGAGCCAGAAATCTTAAATTCCCCTCTAAACGCGCACCCAATATAGCCAATATCTGAACATGGTTAAAGCTAAATATCTTAACTTGGTTGCGAAGTTCAAGCAAATAGAGTAAAAATTTTACAACAGCCTCCAGAGAATAATCATTATGTTTATCTAGATCCTCTAAAACTTTGCACAAGGGATGAGGAAGTCTAGAAAACTCACGAGTCCAGTCACCATGAAAATGATTATGTAGCGCGGACGGCTGAGGGTGCACACCGCTAATTGGATGCGACACATTTTCAATAAAGGGGTTCGAAGAATCTAGTTTCATTTTATTTAAATTATCTGAATTAATAGCCAAAGGGACAAAATCAGATAAACACTCAGTATCAGGTTTCAAGTTCTCTTTATATTTGACAATTTCTTCCTTAAGGGCGGCAAGGGAATGCACACACTCCTCAGACATAGCTAACCCTGACAAATCAAAGATTCTATTCGAAATTTGGTCCAGTTTTGCCAGTAATCTTCGTATTTGTTTGGAAGATAAGGTGGACTGTGATTGCAACTCACTAAATTGCTCCAATATTTCTTCCAATTTATTTGACAGAGAGGGTATCTCATACTCCGGTGTAATATCAGAAAATTTCCGAATATCAACCGGAGATGAAAAATTTTCTCTCAACAACTTGGTTAGGTTCTGAACTGACTCATTAGGATCAATATCAACTCCACGTAGTTTAAGTTCTTAAACAATATCAGCTTTCAGCATAAATTCAATTGGTACGTTAAGTCTAGTTTCCATGTTAGATTAGAAATATTTCAAACTGGAAAAAAATTATAAGAAGTAATATCCAATAATTTATGATAATGTATTTCGAAGTTTCAATTAAATAAATATCAATTCACAAATATACATCAATTTGGAAAAGTGAAATCTAAAACTTGCGTATAGTTTAACAATTATTCCGATGAGTAGATAAAATATGGAGCGTTAGGTTAAAAACCCCAAAAATACGACGCTTACCAAAAATCGTCAAGACTATATCATGAAATCTTTACAAAAGAGTGAAAGCCTATACCAAAAGTGGGTCGAAATCCTAACAGCACAATAATTAAGCAAGTGCCAAAAGTTATATACCTCAAAACCGTAATCCAGCATATATATTTCCCTAACTCACATCCAGGTCAGGTTAATATTTTCCCACAATCACATTATTCATGAATTAACAATAAGTCTAGAAAAGTCGCATAAACTTACTAGTTTAATTTAAACTGTTAAATGCAGTTAATATCAGGAAAGCGAATTTCAAATGCTGATCTTCACAAAAGTCACAAAAATTGATATAAATAAATAGCCCCTATGCTATTGATATCGCATTTAGCATAATAGCCATGAATGCAAAATATCATAAATTCCGTTCAAATGATTCAAATGTAATTCATAATTACATTACAGATCAAGTTTCTCTTTTCGGGGATAGTAATTATTTGCACCATAGAAATGCCAATACTTCGCTTAATCTCAAAAAATTCCACATGAAATCTAAGCAAGACTGGTTTGGCCGAAGAAAGATTAAACTTTAGCTCTAACGTCAAGTGATAAACACTAGTAATGACGAAGCGCTTTAAAAATAGGAAATGCTGAACTTCGAAACATATCCGAAAAAAATGCATGTTCCACTAAACTTCATAGCAGGACGTAATATAGTGAAAAGCAATGCATACGAAAGATATAGTGTGGATAATACTGAAACTGTTAATTTGATGAAAAAGAAATTTAATGAATGAAATATGAACAAGCGGAGCGTAAAAAATTTTGAAAAATGGGAAGCAAAAATCCTAAACAACTACGCTCTGCTACCACGCATGCGCCGCCCCTTGTAAGACGCACAGCACCCCAGGTCCATCGATCGTTAGGATTCTCCAAATTTTGAAAATTTTGTGTTTCACGACTAAGCTTGTTAATATTATAAGATATTAAAAATAGAAAAATGCCTATGCAGGCCTGGTTTCACACATGACGAAGGAGAGAAACGACTGCACGATAAATGTAATTTCAGCTTTCAAACAATTTATTGTATAAATAGAATGTGTGTATAAATAGATCTTTCATTTAAAAAATTACTAATATAAACTGCATATATTTTAAAGAGGTTCAAACATTATATTATTGACTAGGGCTCCAAAAATCGTAGGCCTAAAGTGCAGATCTTTGCATTGCGAAAATAAGACGGAAATTCCCAAGATTTTCTGCTAACAGAATAGTTGCAAGCACCAGCAAAAATTAAACCAACCCTGAACTGCTTTTGACTGAACTTTAAACCCACCCAAGAAAATATATTGATAAACCCCAAACAGCGGACAGAATTTCAGAAGCCAAAACCAGAATTCTAAATCCCCCGAAAGAATATTTGAAAACAAAACACGAAATCAGAACACAATTTCGATGTCCGAAAACAGCTGAGCACTGAATTTAAATTTACAAAGCAAAAACCATGAAATAGAACAATATAGTATACATATAGCTCACCTGAAAACCAAATCTCTTCGCAACTGCCCACTGAGAAATAACTTAACTACACAACATGCTGGTATCTCGCAGCAAGACGACCCGTCGGTCGTTCAACCTTCGCAATCATGGCGGACGATCAGGATCTCATCTCTGAGCTGAAGGCAGGAACAGAATGCTCTAAGCTTACGGGAAACACCCCATAAGCTAGACAAAATTAGTGGCGCTAGTCTCGCCGGAAAATAACTCTGCGCGACATCTATACTAAGAAAGAAACTTGCGCGCGGAACAATATGCAAATCTCTACACACCAGGTTTATGAACCTAACATGGTTCAGAATTGAATTGTAAAACGTTCTCGAATAATGTCTACTAACGAATGAAAATTTCGGAGTGCGTGAAGCTAACTGTTAACTCCACGAAGACGCAGCTAGTCCGCATGCGCGAGACGGTAGCCAACCGCATGGATTGCATCGAGTGAACGGCAGAAGTTCGAACCAACACGTCGACGTCTATGAAGAGCCGTAGTGTGTCATTCTAGTTTACACTCTATGGCGTCGTGAAAATTTAGGCTCAAGTGAAGCAAATGTTAACTCCACAGAGACGCAGCTAGGTCCTAAGCAAGGCCGCAGCCAATCGTTTGGAACTGAATGGAATGAAAAGCAGAAGTTTACATTCCATCGCGTCTAATTGAATTGTGTAAGGATTTGAATTAATTGTGTGGTAGAAACCAGTATTGGTGTTCATATGTAAAAATAATGTGTGTGTTCACATTTAAAAATAATGTAGTTATGTTGGCGTTCACATGTGAGCGTGTTTGCTTGTGAGACGTCATGTAGATGTTTGCATGTAGAGAATAACGTAGTATTTTGTGTACTCACATATGAGAATGTTCACATGTGGCAAATAATGTGGTGAACAATGATTGTTGGATCGCCATTTGATTACAATATAAAGTGTGGACAAACAAATTTTCATGCTGCCCAGTGTTTGAAATATTATTTGAGTAATGTAAGATTGACAATAATGTGTCGTGTTGCTCGCGTTCCCCGCATAAGGCATAAATCGCGTGTAGTGAATGATAATGTATCAAGTTGCCCTCATTCCTA
Source organism: Ectobius pallidus (assembly GCA_964059195.1). Classification (NCBI taxonomy): domain Eukaryota; kingdom Metazoa; phylum Arthropoda; class Insecta; order Blattodea; family Ectobiidae; genus Ectobius; species Ectobius pallidus. The sequence continues at coordinate 49,385,902 of CAXKWD010000008.1, forward strand.
GCGTAAGGCATAAATCATGTGAGATTGATAATTTCTGCCCAGCGTTTGGGACTACAAAGGTATAATTCATGTGAGAGTAATAATAATGTATCAAGTTTCCCAGCGTTTGGGAACTGAACAATGAGAATAATAATAATGTAATTGAGATGCATGCCTTTCGAATAAAGTAGACTGGAGTCTAGCAAATTATTTCACACGTCGTGAAATTATGTGAGAATAAAAATGTGTGTCGTGTTATTTTGCCCACCCGGGGGAGTAAGAAAGGCTGCTAAAGTGTGATGTCACAAGTATTAGTGCTACTTGTGTGTAGGTGTGTTGGTGACAAAGATTAGGCATTCTTAACCTTACAAATTATATCACCAAAAAGCTCAAACTGGCTAAGTGACTGCCAGGAGTTAAGTAGCACAAAATAAAAATAAAAATCACTGCTGACACCCATTCACTGCGAAGCACTTACAGGCTAACGAGTTACACTTCCAAGCTAGAAAAATATTTAAATGAACACTGCACTAATAATTAAGGCACTAGGCAATAGGACACTTGTAGAACGGAGGACCAGGCTCGCAGGCCAAAAATGAAAAATTAACTGTGCTGATAAAATACTGATAATATGCTGATGTGCTGATAATACGATGCTAACTTGCTGATAAATCCGGCCCGGAGGACCAATGAATAAGATCGCAGTTAAGGAGAGGACTGTATGAATGCCACAGGGAATGGCTGCGACCCCATTCGAAAGGAAACAAGAAAAAATGAAGTGAAATAAATAAAACTCCTGGAACATAAGGAGAATAAAATAATAAAGCAGCATAGCTCGAAGCCTGTTTAGAAAATTTATTGTAAACATAAAATGAACTGAATTAAAAAACACCACTAATTGCACTGAAGTAAAGGCACTGGTAATTTCGCTTGATACTGTAAATACTGACACTGATGTGAATTATATGTATATATAAGAAAATCGGAAACACGGTTGCTGAATTGTTAAATGAGAAACACTGTTGTGAAGACAAATATATAAATAGAAAATAACACAAAGAAAATGGATATTTGAAATATGAGCACTATTCACATTTCTAATCTTCGTTGACGTTTCTATTCTTGGCTTAATGGAGGTGGAGTTCGCAGCGAAGAATAAAGGTGATGAAAAGGTCGCCATATGGAATGCAGTTATGTGTATTAGCAATGATGATGACAATGTGGTATGTGTTCGTCTTCCGGATGACAATGTTGTATATGTTCATCTTCCTGACGATAATGTAGTAATATGCTGAGAATACTGAAGAATGTGGGCGTCCTGTTGACGATTAATGTAAAATGGGGTCGTCCTGTTGACGATTAATGTAAAATGTGTTCATACTGCTGACGAAAATGTAGTAGTATGGTCGTACTGCTGACAATACTGTAGTGTGTGGTCGTCCTGTTGACGAATAATATAATAATATGGTCGTACTGCTGACAATACTGTAGGATATGGTCGTCCTGTTGACGATTAATGTAAGATGAAAGTATAATTTGAGTTTGGCGGTCAAATATTCCAGTCACCAGGTACTGAAAATTGGGTTCGCCTGGAAAAAGATACGAAGTTAATGATTTTTAGTATGTTGTATATAGGTATTCTGAGGTATTGAATCCAAGTTTTCCAATTCGAGAACCTTGTGCTAACTTCAGGGCAGCCGAAAAACCCCGAAATGTTAGGGTTTTTTCAATGTTTTCCTTATAACAACGCGTTTTATCTGAAAATACTCTATTATAAAAATTAAAGGGCAATAAATTTTATACAATTTGCTCTGTTTAAACGTTTTTTAAGTCGAATACGTACCGAGATATGGAGCTTCGAATTTTCGAGTTATTTTTCAAAATTTTTATAATAGAGTATTTTCATATAAAACGGGTTGTTTAGGTGTTGTAAGAAAACATTGAAAAAAGCCCAAAAATTTCGGGGTTTTTTGGCTGCCCTGAAGTTAGCACAAGGTTCTCGAATTGGAAAACTTGGATTCTAAACCTCAGAATACCCATATACAACATACTAAAAAATCATTAACTTCGGGCCTTTTTCCAGGCAAAAGTACCTGGTGACTGGACTAAAAGGTTGTTGAGTTGATTGTAGACACTGCACAGTGTGTTGATGAAGAACCACGTGGTCAGAGAAGAAATGAAGGCAGTCCCACTAGCCAGAGCTGCTGGCTGGCGGAGCCCAACCGCTTGACTTGATGGACTTAGAAGACTGGGGGCTCTAGGAGGCGGGACTCAGCTTATATAGTGATTGGCAGGTGGGCATGGTCTAAAACTCTGATTGGTTAATGAACAGGCTTTCTGGCCAATGACAGCTCGTTATGACGTCACGACAGAATGACCATCACAGTAGATTATTCAAATAGCCCTATAGGAGAAAAAGAGATTGTTTTCTTGGAACAATCAAAATTCTTTAAGAATTGGGACTCCATGGAGATATACTAGCCCTATTACATAGGTCATTTTGGTATATAAATTTCTGATTTCTAAAGAGAAGTTTACAGAATATTTGAGAATTTTATTCTTTGGCTTCTGTAAGTCGTGTTTATAAAAAACTAATAAACGCATGAATAAAAGTTTCTACATTCATGTATTAGATATTTATAGTATACAGCTATTTAATGCTATATTCAAAATGTAGAATAAATTAGAGCAAATAGACTAATTGACGATTATTTACGCATGGCCGCGTGTAAAAGGTTTTGGTAATATTTAAGAAATGTTGGCAGCAATGTAGTCGCACTGCCTCCAAGTGATGATCTGCGTAACTACAAATGCAACATGGATGTTTTTAAGAAACGTAAATGTGCGAAGATATTTATGGTCTTAAATCTCGTTAAAATATATATAAATTGACAAAATGCGACAAACTAGAAACAGGTAGGAATATAGAAAAATAACTCAAAGTGATTAAAGGTGTAACTTAATATAATATAGTTATTTGACCACATGTTTGCGGTTGAGGTTATAGCGTAACGAAACAATAATGCTTACTGGCTCAATGGCAATAGACAATTCCTAAGCAAGCTAAAGGAATATTACCTATTTTATGGAACCCGGAGGTTGATTACTGCGCTTAGAAAATCCAAATAATTAAGAAATCAAAGATCCAAAATTTAAATAATCTAAAATTAAAAAATTCAAAGATCCAAAACTAAATAGTCCAAAATTCAAGATTTAAAAAATAAAAAATCCAAATATCCGAAATTTAAAAAATAAAACTAAATAAAAATTAAAAAATCCAAAATAAAATAAAAAAATCCAAAATTATAAAATCCAAAATCAAACATTTAAAAATCAAAAAATTCAAAATTCAAAATCCAAAAATCCAAAATTATAAAATCGAAAATACAAAATTAGAAAATTCAAAAAATTAAAAAATCAAAGAATCAAAATTTAAAAAATTTAAAATTAAAAAATCCAAAATAAAAAAGTGCAAATATCTAAAATTTAAAAAATAAAATCCAAATATCCAAAAATAAAAAAGTTCAATTTTCAAAAATCCAAAATTTAAAAAATTAAAATTAAAAAATCCTTAATCTAGAATTTAAAAATAAAAAATTCGAAAATCGATAATCGAAAACTGAAAAAATATAAAATTCTAAAATTAAAATATCTAAAATTAAAAAATAAAAAATCCTATAAATAACAAACTCAAAGAATCAAAATTTAAAAAATCAAAAATAAAACAATTCAAAGATCCAAAATTAAATAATCCAAAAAACCAATATTTAAAAAGTAACAAATAAAAAATCCAATGTTGAATAAATATAAAAATCCAAAATTAAAAAATTGATAACCCAAAATTAAAAAATCCAAATATAAAAAAGTTAAAGATCCAAAATTTAAATAATCTAAATCTTAAAAATCCAAAATTAAAAAAAAATTCAAAGATAGAAAATTTAAAGAATCCAAAATTAAAAATCAAAATATCCAAAATTTCTTCTTCTTCTTATTCCTTATGCCTTTAGGCGTCGGGGTTTCCTCGTTCTGTCCATCTCCTCCACTCTGCTCTACTCTCACACATTCTCTTTATTTCCACCACTGTTTTCCCACGTTTCTGTCCAATCCTTTCCATCCTGTTTTCCCATGTGATGCGCGGTCTACTTCTTCCTGCCCTTCCTTCCACTTTCATTTCAAAGACTTGCTTCTCTTTTCTTTCCTGCCCTATTCTCCTAACATGTCCAAACCATTTTAGTTGGCTTTCCTCAATCACCTCACTTATTCCTATCTTTTGTCCAGCCTCTTCTATTATTCTCTCATTTCGTATTCTTTCTCTTCTTGTCCTTCCCACTGCTTGCCTTATATACTTCATTTCGGTGGCAGTAAGCTTGCTTATATGTTTATCTTGCAGTGCTAAACTTTCTATGCCATATAGTGTGATGGGGCCATAATTGTACTATAAATCTGCATCTTGGTGTTCGTGCTTATCTCAGTCATTCCTACTAACATATCATTCATTTGGTATTAGGCTGAGCCTGCTTTCTTCATTCTATTTAGCACCTCCTGTTCAATTTTACCGTTTCTGCTTATTATGGTGCCTAGATATTCATAAGATTCTACTTTCTCAAGAGGTCTTTCATCACAAACTATATTAAGTTCTTCTTCCTGTCTGTCCAATTTAGATCCCACATTACTTTGCTTTTATTTATGATCACTTCCATACCTTTTCTTTTTAATTCTTCATACCATTCTACCACAGCCTGCTGGAGTCTTTCTGGTTTATCTGCTATTAGCATTATGTCGTCTGCAAAAAGAAGAACTTGGAGGTATACTGGTCTTAGTCTCCACATACCAAGCTTGGTTCTCTGAGTTCTCCTCTTGCATATTTTGGTTATTTCATCCAAAAATATGATGAATAATAAAGGGTTAAGGCTATCTCCTTGCTTTATTCCATTCTTCATTTGGAATTCTCCGGAAAATTCACCATCCATGCGAACTATTCCCACTGGTTGCTCATAAATGCTCTTCACTGCATTCAGCAGTCTCACAGGTACCTTCTTTGCTACCAGTGCTTCCCATACCCGTTGCCATGGTATGGAGTCAAAAGCTGCCTTCAAATCCAGGAATGCAAAATATAAGTCTTGGTTTTTGACTATACTCTTCTCTATAATTGTTCTGATTTATAGATGTGGTCTTGTGTCTGCCGTCCTGGCCTGTAAGCCGCCTGCTCCTCCTCTATCTCATTTTCCACCACCTTCCTAAGCCTCCTCTCCAGTACACGAGTATATACTTTATACACTGTGGATGATAATCAGATGGTCCTGTAATTATTGCATTCAAAGCTATTTCCCTGCTTATGTAGTGGGATAATAAATATTCTTCTTCCATTCCTCTGGTATTCTGTTCTCTTCCCATACTCTTCTAAACAACTTAGTAAGTAGCTTCACCATCTCTGGACCTCCATACTTGATTAACTCTGGGGTTATTCCATCAGGACCTGCTGCTTTCCCAATCCTGACTCCTTCACTTGCCATTTCAACTTCTGATTCTTGTATTTCGACCTCAATTCCTGAGGTTTGCACCTCCTCAAGTCATCCAAAGATTATCCCTTCTTGTTGTTGTTGTTGTTCTGCCTCAGTTTTCCGGACTTTTTCCTCGTGGTGCCTTCTCCAGACTTGAAGCACTTCTGCCTTCTCTGATACAAGTTTGTTCCCGTCTTTGATTTTCTTTGTCTGCTTCCCATATTTCCCTCTTATAGCCTTCACAGTTTTCCAGAAACTTCTTGTGTTCTTCTCTTATGCTTTGCATTCAACCATGTTCCCAAACTCTTCCCAAGCTTTATTCTTAGCTTCCTTCACTACTTGTTTTGCTTCATTCCTTCTTCTCATGTATTCCTCTCTATTTTCTTCTGTCTGGGATTGTAGATATCTTTTCCAGGCTTCTTTCTTGTTTTTAATTATCTGCTTTTCCACACACTTCTTCTGCAGTCTCTAGTATCAATGATTTAAAACCAATCCAAGTATCACTAATTTCTTCACTATCATTCATTCTTATTTGCATCCTCTCCTACACCAATTCCGCATACTGGATCATTTTCTCTTCTTTCTGTAGTTCCTTCACCTTGATCACCTCAATCTTTTTGGTTCTAGGCCGGGTTGGTCTTTTGAACCTAGTATCCATTGCCAATAATCTGTGCTCCTCTTATAACCTTCACATCCATGATGTTGTTCCTTTCACCATGAATAAATATCTATAACATTTCTGGCATTTCTTCCTTCTGCCTCAAACATTATTTTGTGCATTTCTTTATGAGGGAAAAAGGAATTTCCCAGTATCAGTTGGTTCTCAACACAAAATTCAATTAAGCATTTACTACTTTCATTCAAGGTCTCCTCCCCTCCATATCTGCCCATACTTCCATGTGCTATCCTTCTGTCCTGACCAGTTCTGCTATTAAAGTCTCCTCCTATCACTATGTGAAGCCCACACGTAACCTCCTTATCCACTGTCCTTTGTAGTTGTACATAGAATTCCTCTTTCTCGAGTTAATTGGAGTCTTCTGTTGGGGCGTATACTTGAATAAAAGAAACCTTTGTTTCAATGTCCAGATTGATAACCATTATTCTTGAGTTAACTGGTCCCCATCCACTCACTTTAGTTTCAATTCGCTCACTGGTTACTAAACCTAGGCCTTCCTTAGCTCAACTGTCCATTCCAACTCCAGAGTATCTCAGGACACACCCCTCTTGCAATCTTCTCATCCCACTACCTTTCTTCTTCACTTCACTAAGCCCCAATACTTCCAGCTTATATTTCTTCATTTCCTGTGTAATTCTACTTCTTTGCCAGTGATAGTCTTGATATTCCATGTTCCAAATCTCATGTTCCTTTCCATTGCGGTCGTCTTCGTGTGGATCCATCCAGTCTGAGGCTACTATTATTCCTCTGAATCGCTTTTACCTCCACATGGGTGTTTAGCCCATGGAGTGGTTTGATGGGTCACTTTCCCCAGGCACCGGGTGTCCATTTTAGTCGCCTTTTACGACACGCATGAACTACGTTGGGACTATTCTTACCCTCCGGTCTCCACACAGAGGAATATCCAAAATTTAAAAGCCAAAAAATTATAAATTATAAAATCCAAAATTTACAAAATAATAAAATCCAAAAATCCAAAATTTTAAAATCTAAAAAATAAAAAATTCAAAGATCGAAAATTTAAAAAATCCAAAATTCAAAGTTCAAAGATGCAAAATTAAAACATCTAAAATTAAAAATTAAAAAAGTCCAAAAACCCGATATTAAAAAGTCAACCCAACCCGGCCGGGAATCGAACCTGGGCCACTGGAGTGATAATAATAATAATAATAATAATAATAATAATAATAATAATAATAATTTTATTTTCTTGTCATTAAACCATTTAGGTAATAGACAAAGTCAGGAGTACAAAGATTACATACATAAATTACAACACGAAATATACATAATTCACAACTAATTTTACAATATAAGTGAAATTACTACATTAAGTTTCTTGTACATTTACTAACTATAAATTCTTAAAGTCATATTCGAAATATTTATTATTTAATATTTATTAAATATTTATTTATTAACAGTCAACAAGAATTTTTAAGAATAACTTATATTTAGATAAATTAAAAAATAAATAAGAATTTTATTGTTGTTAAACCCCTTTGTGGAAGGCAGGCATGCTACCGACTCACCCATGGGGTATGTTACTGCTAACTGAGGGACTATTATAACTTCTGCTCACTACATCATATTTGTGCATACTGTTAGATAAAGAGCTTTATACTGGAGGACTAGATCTACATTAATTACACTAAGATATCATTGCTGAGATTTGCTAGTAACTTCCTCTGATGATTAGATGATCTGGGAACCAGGTTGTCTTTGTCTCCTTTTGAGATTACTTGAACTGCAGGAGTTTCACTGGCAGTGGGTTCTTCTGACAGAGAAGTCTACTCACTCATAAGCATTTATAGTCGAATTAACACAATGTGATCGCTGTGACAGTTGAAAGCATGTGAGAGCTGGCTGCACTCTGCCCCTTCAAACTGCTCTGGTTTCCATGGTAACCGTCGTCCGACTTCGCGTAAACCAATAGCAGGAAACCACCCTCTTTTCCCCGCACCCAGCAACAGCATTACAGAAAGCAGTATTGCCGCGTTTCTTCTTGTGCCATGGTTCCCTTGTATTAAGTTTATAGTGGAGTGTGGTTTTACAGCTGAAATACTGGTTACAGAATAATTTATATTATCAATTGCATTGTTTTCTCGTTTATATCGATAATGTGGCGACCAGCAAAGGATAGTGAAAAACATAAAAGAGGACGGCCAAGTACACGCTTGCCACGAAAAAAAGCAAATGTTAGGCTCACATGGTTTTGTACTTTGGGGGAAGCTCGCGATTTGGTGTGTGCACTAAGAGAATATTTTGAACTGGAAAGGGAGAATAGAGGGCCTTTAATTTGAACAAAGTAGTAGAAAGAATAGCTGCTGCTTTAAAAATATCCACAGCGACTGTTATGAGAATTCAGAGGGAGAAATAAAAGAAAGAAAAGGAGGCAAGTGAAGAAGAACAGTTAGAAAGTACCATCGAACACTGTATTAGATACTCCAGGAAAGATTCATTGTTATAAAAAACAGGTCACTAACTTAGATAGCTTCCAGCAAGATGCTATTCGTCTTCTTGCATATGGGTACTATGGAAGAAAGGAATCCCTACACTTCACAAGCTTGTTATAAGTCTTCGAGATGCAGATCTATTTAGAGGCAGTGAAAACATCTCTTCCAACCATTATACATGATATTGGGTTCCATTTTCAGAAATATTCAAATAGGTCCATTTTGATGGAGAGACCAGACATTGTGGCTTGGCAATGCCGTTATTTAAGGGCCATTAGACAAGTGGACTATGGAAATGTTGTTTGGCTAGATGAGACATGTGTTAATGCTGGTCACACTTTAGAAAAAGGATGGTCTGACAGTTCGGCAGAACCAACAATGAAGGCTCCCTTAGGCAAAGGAGGTAGGGTTATTATCTTGCATGCCAGCACCTCGCATGGTTTTGTTTCAAATTGCTTCTTGAGGTTTCGTTCACGAAAAACAGCGGATTATCATGAGGAACTAAATGCGACAACTTTCACAGAATGGTTTAAAAATTCTCTCTTGGAGAATGCATGTCCGAATTCTGTAATAGTTATGGATAATTCCCCATGCCACTCACAGATCAATGAAAAGCCTCCTACTATGTAATGGAAAAAAGCAGACATGCTCGCATGGGTGGAAAGGAATGTTTTACAGAAAAACAAAGACATAATCCTTGCACAGAATATGACCAAGTCTGAATTTATGGAGCTGGTTAGTGCATATAAGCCAAAGTCAGTTCATGCAATAAATGACCTGGCAAGGAGGAATAATCACTAGGTAATAAGATTACCCCCTTACCACACCCACTTAAATCCAATAGAGTCTATTTTGGCACAAGTAAATTGCTATGTCACTAGAAACAACAAAAAATTTATCATCACAGAAGTTGAGCGACTAACCAAGGAGGGTATCCACAATGTTACTTTAGAAAATTGGGCGTCTGTAGTAAGACACACCAAAGACATTAGGCCTACAGAGAAAGAGTGGAAGAATGAAGGACTCTTCGACCATAATATGGAAGAAATGATCATCTCCCTTGGGTCGGAGTCCAGTTCAGAAGAGGAAGAAAGTGACTCATCATTAGGAGTAGCTCTCCTGCCATTATAATCATGAGTGGTTTTATATTATACTTTTATGACTTTATTCCTATTTAGCCTATTATTCATGAAGAATTAGGCCTATTTTCTGTAATTAATAGACATTACTAGTATTGTATAATTTATCCTATTTATCTCAAGCAAAAACATTATATTGCCATAGAGAGTCAGCTCCTGCTTTCTGAACCGCATGGTGGCAGTACGCAAGTTGTGGCAACATAGCTTCTTCTTGGTGCTAGCTATAGGTTGGGAAGTGCTGAGACCTAGCACGTGCTCCCCAACTGTCACAGCAATCACGTTGTGTCAATTCGACTTATAGAGCTGGAGCACCATCTGTTCTTGACATTCCTTCCAATATAAAATGATGGGGTATTCCGTCTTCGTTATATTTTTGATCAGGCCTACTAGTTCTTTAAATCCTTTGTTAATTTTTAATAAATTGGCTTCCTTCCCCTTGAAAAATATCATTTTAACCTTGGCAGAAGTGAATTGTTTAAATACCGGAAAAAATGCTCTTAAAACGGGACAGTACTTCAGACCTTCAAATATGGGAAATCCTGTATAATACGAGGCACCTGGCAACCCTACATATAAAGTGACCAGACGTCCCGTTTTGACCGGGACAGTCCCGTTTTTGAACCTGGTGTCCCGGTGTCCCGAAAGTTTTTGTTGGGACGCCCATTTGTCCCGTTTTCGTAGAATAGGAAATTTATTTTGTATTTCGGTTGATTAAGATATTTAAATCTGTTCAGGTCAGGATAATTACTTTATGTTCATCCTTTTTAACCTAAGAAAGATTGTTTCTGGTGCGCATCGTCATCGTTCGTTACGAGCAACAGCCATTGAAACAGTCAATGTGGCAACGCCGCGCCACTAACTGCATTTCTTTCCAATGCTTGGCTTCAGGTTTAATTCTTTGTTCATTTTCTTTCTTGCTACAGTTGTAGTGTGTTGTTTCAGTTGTTATGATAGGATATTCAAGATGCCGAAACGCAAATGCATATTTACTCCTGCCTTGCAAGAAAGGTAAGTGTGTTAGGGATTGTAATTTACAGCGAATTTAATAAAGTTTAAATCCCTAGAAGTATGTCTAGATAAAATAATAATTTTAAACTTAATTTATTTCGTAGGTACACTTTCATACACAAAACGCGGACCGATTGGGATGTTCGTTGCAGCGTTTGTAACACAGAGTTTTGTGTGTCCCATGGAGGGAGGAGCGACATCGAACACCATATCAAATCTGCCAGGCATAAAAAAGCAGAAATTACATCTGCATCATCAAAAAATATAACTTCGTTTTTCGGCCCAACTTCAGCCACGAATTGTGATCTGCACAACTGCCATTGAAGGGGCTTGGGCATACCATGTGGTTGAAGAGAATCACAGCTTCCGTTCTAATGATTGTGCGTCCAAACTATTAGTAGTACGAAATTGGTTTGAAAATAAGTTCTCTTGCTGTTGCACTAAGTGTGGAGCAATTGTTGTGAATGTTCTTGCACCACACTGCAGTGAATTATTGAGAAAAGAATTGGAGGAAGTAAGCTATGTAACAGTTTTTAAAGATGAATCTAATCATGGAGAGACCAAGATTTTTCCTGTTATGCTCAGGTACTTTTTACCATTGCAGGGTGTCCATGTTCGTATTCTAGAACTTGATGAACGTCCCGGCGAAACAGCTGATATTGTTACCGCGCATTTGACTGATGTGTTTGAAAAAACAACATAAGTAGCAAGATAATTGCATTCTGCGGTGATAATACCAATAGCAATTTTGGTGGTGCAGCACGTAAGGGAACCGTAAATATTTTTTTACAAATTGAAAATGGCACTGCACCGTGAAATCCTTGGAGTTGGTTGTCACACATGAATAAAATATGGACATCAGAAAAAACACAAATGAAAGTTGACACTGAAAGCATTGTTGCTTACCAAAATTAATCTCAAATATAGTTGTCTTGATTTTTTCAATTATCTGAAGCAGATTGAGAATCTTCTGAAGAAAATTCATTCTTCAGACAAGTATGTCTAAAATTACAAGTTTCAATTATGTGGGCATAAATGCACTTCCTGATAGAATTGTACTCTTCTTTTAATAATTTCAGGACAAAAGTGAAAAATCGGCTTACTTTCAATCCTTTGTAAATTCTTGGTGTTTTTTAATTTAGGCTTTAGCACTATTTGAGTTTTATGTATTGTAAATTAATTATATTAATCTATGACCTGGCAAATTGTAATATACTTAACGCTCAATAAATATGAATTATAAATTATCCTACAGTACTAAGAGCTGTATAACATAGTTTTATCTATGATAATTACCTATATTGAATCTGCTAATAAATGAACAGGGTTATATTGTGTTGTGTAATTCAACAAAATTATGTCTTAAATAGGTAAATAAATGGTTATCTCTTTTTTCCCGTATTTTAAAATTAAAAAATATGCTATTTCCCTGAATATAAAGTACAGATGAACGATTAAGCCTTACAGTAAGAATGTTTTTAGTCTTAAACATTGTAAAACTCAGTGTTGATAAGTGTCCCGGTTTCACCTTCAGAAAATATGGTCACTTTACTACATACAATGTACTATGTTGGTAGTGTTGCTGAGTTATAGTGTTGTGAGCGGCTCAATCAACCCCATTTCAGAACTTTAGTGTTGTGTCATTATTTACACTTCGGTTTTTAATATTCTACTGCTATATAGGTAAAATTCACTTAATGGTAAAATTGTTATTTTCCCAGTCTGTTCAACAGACTAAATTATCTAGTCTAGAATAATGTGTTTATTTTCCAGAGAGGTATGTCTGGTGGCAAGTAGTTGAAGTTTTAGCACCACACACTAACCGAGCCATGAGAAACCTTCGAAATCAACTACTAGAGAAGTACTTTGGTAGTTTGCCATCATCTCCCAGGTAAGGTCAATGACCAAAAACGCATGCAGACATCCATTGCTTCACTGATTCTCTTCTTCTCCATAATTTGTCTTCACGCTACCTTTCTTTCTATTTCCTCATTATGCCTCCTATATTCTTCTCTTTCCTTGCCTACTTATTTTGCATTGTTTTAATATATATTTCCTTTATTTTTGACCAAGCATAGTGTCTGAAGCTTGCATGCCCAGGTTTGATTCCCTAGTTGCTAGTGTTTTAGACCTGCACTTAGGAGGTCCAGGGTTTGATTCCCAAGGTCAGCCTGAAATTTCCATGGTTACCTGTTTCCTTCAGGCAATAGTACCTCTAACTAAGACTGTCCACATCCTCTCTCTGGTTCAGGCGTCATCAACTGGCTGTGGCTCTAGTTATGTGCTAGATGAAGATTTCTGTATAGTGCCGTGTGTGCACAAGCACTTAACCAGTTCGTTTGCAGCAGTACACAGTGGCAGACCAAACAAAAGATGGGACGTTCATGAGGTCATCAACACCATTGAATTTATTATGGCAAGTCATTTCTGTTTAATGAAAATGGGGGAAGGCCTACATGTTTGGTTTGTTGTAAAGATCTAAACAACAGAAGGAATTTCAACCTACAAATGCATTATTATTCCCATCATTCAAATGATTATGACAAATATAAAGGAGAATGAACTACTTTCATCCTATGCAATACTACTCTATACTAAGCCATTTCAGACTCATTTTAGGCCATTTTAGGCTCTTAGGCCTAAAGAAGCCATTTAAGTCATCATGTTTGGCCTATGCGAATTTTGGCTAGGTTTATTGAAAATAATATTTTGTTAGCAAAGGAATTTTATGAAGATGAGACCTGGTCTAGGCCTACATATTATTATGTCATCATTGTTGGTTTCTACATAGCATGTTATTATTTTCTTCTCGGTGATTGAGTAGCCTATTTATTAGTGTATTAGGGATGGGTTTGATAATAAGGTAACAAAACATGGTCTAGATTGTTACTAGGAAGGGTGTGTAATTAATCGTGATAGGCTGTATGCATTTGGGTGCTGAGGGGTGAGGTGTGTTTTGCTTCTTCTATATTATCAGATTGCCCGCTAGGCTCGCAGTCATTTGCTGGTTAGTAGTGGCAGTGTCCACGTTGTTTGTATCTTCATTTTGTGTTGTGTTTGTGGCTTTTGACGATGGATCCGCCTTCGTAAGTTATTTATGTCGGGGGTGGGTAGGCCTACTCTTCTCTCAGGTATGTGTTTAGTATAATTTCTTTATCATTATATGTGATTTTATTTTATACTATTTTGGAGTTTAATCTGTGATGGCATCTCATGACATGTGTCTGCCATCTTGTTTCCCACATGTCTAACTTTTAATTCTTTGGTAGTGTATTTATTTTATACAAGTAAGAATCAGCTTGAAAAATTTTATGTCATAACCGGGATTTGAACACGGATCTTCGGCTTAACGCGCCGATGCTCTACCACTGAGCTACCATGACAACATGCCAGTCTGACATCAAATTCCTCAACTGATTCAGAAGACATAAAATTTTTCAAGCTGATTCTTACTTGTATTAATATCCCAGACACGGATTTAATGTCTATTTCCTTTCCTTCCACTTAATTAATAGTATATAAATAATAACTAGGCTTCAAAGTACCTACAAGGGTAGGACGCCATTTGGATGTGTGTTCTCGACGGAGAGAAACCTCCCGTGGTTTGCCTTGTCTTCTGAATCAGTTGAGGAATTTGATGTCAGACTGGCATGTTGTCATGGTAGCTCAGTGGTAGAGCATCGGCGCGTTAAGCCGAAGATCCGTGTTCAAATCCCGGTTATGACAAAAAAAAATGTCAAGCTGATTCTTACTTGTATTAATATCCCAGACATGGATTTAATGTCTATTTCCTTTCCTTCCACTTAATTAATTGTATTTATTTTGTTTTATTTATTGCAGTGTCCCTCTGTTATGTAGTTGAGTCCCTTTCCATGTCATTTTTAAATTCTATTTTGGTTTTGTTTTCTGCCCCTTGTGCTTACCTGAGAGAATTTCCCATTACCCTTTGCACTTTGTTTTGATTTCCGATGTTAATTATTCTTTACGGACTAGCCAGCAATGACCCATCTTCAGGTCGATGGGCGGGATTGTCTTCGGATTTTGTTTTTAAGTTTTAAATTATGTGTGTGCCGTCTAGAGGAGGAGCGAGATTTTTATAATGTATGTAAGTGTTTTGAGATGTGGAATTGATGTAAGATTTCCATTTGAAAATTGATATATGTTCAATGTAGGTTACGTTCTAGCATAAAAGTTAGGTTATGTGTGTGTAGTTAGGGTCACCTGTGTTTAATTGTGGATATTACTTTAAATTCTTGAACGTTGATCCTTCAGATCAAATTCTTTTACTCTCAGGTATATTCAGTTTGCAGTTTAAACTTTCAGTGCTTTCTGTGCTTGGGTTATGTAGTATGTTTTTAGAAGTAGGCTATTATAATAATGCAAATTGTTTTCGTAAGGAAAGAATATTAACTTCAAGAATTTCGATGTTAGTCAAGAAGTTTCAAGATCATAAATTTGTATTTTCGATTCCGTCATTTTATGTTAATTTATTGTTTGGCACACATACCCAAAATTTAGTCTGACATTATTTTTGAATATACAGCACGCTTCCCATAGTTAAGCCTGTGTTTTTTCCCTTGGCGTAAAGGCTGCTTAAATGGCCTTTGGGTCAGATGCGCCTAGTCCCGTAGTGAAAAGTTTGTTTTCAGAGCCCCTACTTTTCAAGATTTCCTCCCCCGGCGCAATACTACACAATAGTTATTAGTTTTGGTTGCTTTGTAATTCGTTATCTGAAAGCACATATTACCACCTACTTGGTCTCATGGTTAGTGTCACTGGCTACAGATAATAAAATGAGTTGGTGAATTCAGTGAATTATGTGACTGCTTTCAACATATTTAATGGGCTCAGTTTGGTTACTGATTTACCAGAGGAAATTAATGATTGTGTGTCTTAAATTACGTAAGTTTTAAGGTTAAATATGTATATTGTAAACAAAGCAGAATGCATAAGCACACAGGATAAAGAAGCCAAGGAACTGGGGAGGTTTGTGCAGTGTGCAGCATTCAGTTGATGATGACTGCTCTAATTCATTGTGAGCTGGTACAAAGTGTTCCTCTGCTATCTTCCTAACTTTGGACTGAGTTCTTCTGTCGGTCTGTCTGTCTCTCTCTCCCTCCCTCTCTCTCTCCCTCCCTCTCTCCCTCTCCCTCCCTCTCTCTCTCTCTCTCTTTTTTGCTATGACATCAGAACATGTGCAGTGTCCCTTCCCCCCCCCCACATGATTCTCAAGGTATAACAAAGCTTTGTCATCAAAAGAGCACTCAGTATTGTAGCTCTAAGTGGGCAGGATGGGTGCATTTCAAAGCAGTTCCCTGCTGGAACTCTCTGTTATAGCCTACAAGAGTAGCCTAAATGTCAAGATACTTTTTTGGTTTTTCTATACTCAACAGTTAGGTATGCATTCCGTCTTTTCAGATGGGTACTAATGAGATAACTATCAAAGAGTTAGTGAAAGGTGTGGGGTGGTGTATGACAAGTGCTAGTTAGCGATCAGTGCCTCAAGGAATTTTGCCATTACTTTCTACATTCAATAAGATTTTCACAATTCATATTTGACCATGGCTTCAAAGAAGATACTGTTCTCGATTTGTACCATAAAGTGATTTAGGCAAGTAGGAATAACAATTGCCCATTAACGAAATTGTGAAAAGGTTTAATGTGCAAAAGAAACAAGTTTGTGATATTATCAAAGACAAATGTTCCATAAGCAGTGTGAACTAGGCCCATAATTTAAGCGTTTGTGAAAGCTGTCCATATAAGTAAAACTGTACATATAGAGTATTAACAATACGTGTTCCTGTTTTACAGTGTGTTTCACGAACAAGTTGGCCAATCATGTGAGTTTCTGTGTCATGGCGGCCACAGCTCTAACTCCCGAGTAATCGAGTGAAATAAAGCCACTATGGTGTAATGATCCAGGTACTCGCAATTACGTTAAAATTACAATGAAAATAACCAAGTACCACATCACAAGAAAGTTGGAAATGTCCTCCACCCAACACTGGCACCTTTTTAGGAAATTTCTTTCACTCGCATAAGTTCAGTTTCCGAGATAGAGTCAATTTCTCTTGTGATATTGTCTTCAAGTTCTTCTGATGAATGGGGGTTTGACCTAAACACTTTATTTTTCAAATACCCCAAAAATAATATCACAAGAAAAATTAACTCTATCTCGGAAGCTGAAGTTATTTGCATGAAAGAAAATTTCCTAGAAAGGTGCCAATGTTATGTAGATGCAAGAGGAGGACATTTCCAACATATCTTGTGATTAGGTATGTGGTTATTTTCATTGTAATTTTAACAATAATTGTGAGAACCTGAATCATAACATTGTTAACGGCTTTATTTGCGTAGATATTTCACTCGATCGCTTGGAGTTAGAGCTGTGACCACTGCAATGCAGAAAACCACATGATTCGCCAACTCAAACGTGAAGCACATGGTATAAAAAGATTAAAGCCATCAGTATTTTATGTGCACTTTCTGTGGAGCAGGAATAAGTTTAGTCAGCAAATATACTATAGGCCTACTCAAGCACATTTACATAACATAACATAACATATACAAGTATTACAAGACATTAGCTTAAGTCAATAGAGTATGCCTACTGTATTTTTCCAAACTTCCCTGCAATGTTACGGAAACTGTCTTTATGAGATTTTTTTGGTCCTGTGAAATTCCATGAATGGCAGGTTTTACTGTAGTGTGTGGATTTTAATTCCTTCATCCATACAACAAACCCATAATAGTATGCTTGTAGTATTTTTAATTGTGGTAGATGCTATGTTGTAAGTTGGCTTTATTGTTATGATACAGTACCCATAATGGTTTTGGAATTAGACAAGTAGGCTATCACTGTTGAATAGTGAGCAATTCATTAGAAACATTGCTTCTGGTTCCATTTTAAAACAACTACAACAAAATAAACACTGACAGAATGAAATATAATTTAAATGCACCTCAGTACTTAATCACAAATTATTGCTCTAAATATTTGTCACTGATCCACTATAAACCACAGATGATTTTCTTCATCCACAGCATCTGCATTTCTCAGCCTCAGATTATTTGAATGTCAGTGTTCGGATCTGTGGACTGGATGAATGTGGCATTATAAATCATTTTACTTTTGAACATAACAATGAACTGTTTTTATGTAAATTGTTATATTCTGAATCTGCTAACTCGTAGTGACATTTTATTAAATAAAACAATTTAGATACCAGTACTCATTTTACTATACAGACTACAAAAAATAATGCAATCTACATCAAAGTTCTTGATACCTGAAGTACACAGATCAGTGATGGCTTGCAGCTAAAATTAGTGGGGGTGCTGCTCCAGAATTTGTTTAACCTTTGTTTTAAAATTACGTAAAAGGAAACATACATATATACATACATACATATATTAAAAAATAAATAATAATAAAAAAATAAATTATTCAGAAACTTGTTAAAACCTTAAAAGAACAAAATAAAAATTTTTTACTTACCGGTATTTTAATCTAAATTGTTACAGTTCATATTTGATCTATCCGTTTAAAAATGAAATCCATTCTTCTTGTTTTAATTTCCAAGAAAAGATCAATAATGGTTAAAGCTGTCTGTTAAATAAAAGAACCAAAAAAAAATGAATCAAATCGAATAGGTGGAAACTAGACAATAATCAAATTCTACACTTTATTACATTCAAGAATATGGGACATGGTTGTTAAGCAAACAAAGAAAAGAAAGAAAAAAAAATTAAACACTACCTTCCACCAATATGATAGTGCTCTCTCTCTCTTCCTCACAGCCAGCACGCTGGCTGTGGAATGCACCTTTCCTATGTCTGCATACACACAACAGTGAAGAGCACAGTTCCATACAAAGATTTTCTTTTCTCTTTTTAATAAACTGGGGGATGGCGACTGGCATCAAGCTTAAGGATTATATATTGTACAAGTATAAAGAAAAAAATTAAAGAAGCAAGGACTTCTTATATTAAATATTATCGATAATATCAAGCGGAAATAGGGGGTGCTGCAGTTCCACAGTGTCCATTCACACAAGCCACCACTGACACAAATGCAGGAAATGATAGATCAGACATGGGCAAACTTTTTAAGGGGAGGGCCAGATAAAATAAAAAATTATCTAAGCGGGATGAAATAAAAAATTCAACAAAACATATTTTTATAAGTGATAATCTTTATTATTGATTTTTACATCACACACAACTTGTATTACATGCTACAATGGTCAAAAAACTTAGAAAAAAGTTACAAAAGTTGATTATTCTTTAGAAGAGTATGAAGGCACTTGTGACAGATGAAACTGTGACTGAGCTTCTAACAGTTGTTTATAATCTGGTAGAAACTGGGATGAGCTGATTCAAGCTAAATGGTGGTCAGTCAATCAGTTTCTAATGCTGTTTTTGTGAAGCTTCATAGTAGAAAACACCGGTTCACAGATGTAGGAAGATGCAAACATTGTAATTATCTTCTGGGCATGAGATTTCAGGTTTGGGAAACTTGATTTTGATAGGCCTTGTAGAACTGAATGTTAGAAACACTGACTTCAATTCAGTATTACAGTGCAACTCAATCAGTTCGAGCTGCAATTCTGGTTTGAATGATTCACAATCCGCATTAAATGGCATACTAAAAATGTCCAGGTCCTGTTCAATAACTCTGAAGTTTTGGAATCTTCGTTCAAATTCTTCATGAAGAAGCTCTTTAGTTTGTCTTCCCTGATTGCAATAGATTTTAGTCTTGGAAAATGAATAAAGGCTTTCTTGACTAGGGTTTGGAAAATGAATTCAACTGCATTTTGAAACCCCTGATATGACCCCAAGCATGGATTAATTGATTTCTTCCCTGGAGTTTAAGGTTCAATTTATTGATGTACCGATAACTGAGAAGATCTGTAAAAAATGCAAAGTTCGAAAGCCATACAATAGGCATCTTTCAAATGTTCACACTTGTCCATTCCTTTTTCTTCCATAAAAGAGATTATTTCATCTTTTAGATCTCAAACTCATTCAAAAACCCATCCTGCACTATGCCACCTGATGTGATTCGTTAAATATGCCTACAAAGCCATATTTCGTCCCTGTCATATTCGGTGCTCCATCAGTAGTAATGTTACAAATATTGGTCAAAGGTACTTTCAAAGACATGATAGTTTGTTGAAAATCTTGAAAAATGTCTGATCCTTTTGTCATTCCCTTTAATGGACGCATGCTAGCTAATTCTTCAGTAACACAAAAATTGTCATCAATACCTCTTATAAATATCAGTAATTGAGCTGTGTCAGTTATGTCTGTACTTTCATCCAATGCAAAAGAACATAATTTAAACTCACTTATCTTTGACTCTAGTTGTGAGACAAACTGCTTATCAATTACTTCAATTCTAGAAGTAATTGTTTTTTGAGACCCTTTGTTTTGTCAGGACAAAAAAGTCACATACTTAAAGCACAACAAGTTTTTGCAAATTCACCATCAGAGAATGCTTTGTTACTTTTTGCAATATTGTATGTTACAACGTAATTGGCATGTGTAGCTAGCTACATTCAAAATACATTTTGAGAACAGCATTGTTTTTCAAAAAATATTTTGCTGACCTGATAGTTTTTTACGTAGAGCTGCTGCTTTTTGCTTCCGTTCTTCTTTGGTCATAGTTTCATAAGTGGTGTTATGTTTTGTCATGAAGTGTCATGAGAGGTTGAATTCCTTGAATACGGCTACAGCTTCATTGCAAATGAGGCACACAGGCGTGAAAAAGTATTTCCAAGTCCACTCATCTTTAAAAACACGACATTCTGAATAAAATTTACATTTTTTACTTGCCATTGTAATGATCAAAAATGTTAAAAAAAACACTACCAACAAAGCAAAACTATAGAAACACAATCCAGACACACAGCCGCAAAGGTGACTTGACACTATGTGACTGTCCGAACTACACTGACCTTCAGAACAAACGAAATGAAAATGGTAGTGGCAGATTCGTTCCAAACTTAGCCGAGCAACACAGTACTACGCCTATGTGAGGTTGCATGCAAACTCAGTTAACATTAGATGCGATAATACTGTACTTAAAACGCAATTAGGAGGAAACCGTTATTCTATTCTAGCTACGCAGAAAATACATTTTGTCCTATGTGTAATTCTAGGGCTTATTCAAAACCATGTCATGGGCTGGATTGACTAGCCTGCAAGCCGTACTTTGTCCATGACTGTGATAAATTGTGTGAGTAAAATGATAGTTTCAGTATGACAGTTCAGATCAACTCTTTGCATAAAATCTCAGTCATTAGCCAATCTCTGCCTCCCTGCAAGTTCTGGATTTTCTCTAAAAAATTTAATTACTTCTGTCGGATAGGAAATTTTGTTATCATTGACAAGATAAAGCAGAATGTGGTGAAGCAGTTCGATGATAACCTTAGTATGGTTTTTGCAAATTGCTGTGAAGTTGGATCATAGAACCATATTGGGATAAATATGTGAGGCCCCAAGAGGAGTATAATGTAGGGGCAGAGGCATTATGTCAGAAATAGTTCCTACTGCTCTATATCACCGTTAACTGATTTGTAGTAATATCACGTAAGGTATTAATATTGCTCATTATCTTTTCATAGGTCAACATTATGTTTGAAAAGAGTGAAGAAACTACTCCCCATGGCTGTTAGTTATACCATGGCTATGAAAGATGATGTCGAGAAAACTGTATCTAAGGTAAGGAAACGTAATAATTTGTACCTATCCATAGATTCCCTACAGGGATCTTGACACATTTTTTTTATCACAACTAGAAATATTCTGAATGGTTTATATAATACACCAGTCATATTTATTCTATGTGGTGATTTTAACATAGACTATATAAAGGTCAGCTATAAAAAATATTCTTTTCAGTACACGCTCTGCAAAACAGCTGCCTCTCGGACAAATAACACACCAAAAAATAGCACTTTATCAACCTAGGCCAGTAAAGTAATTTTTACCATACTAGGCTGGTAAAGTTGTAATGGTAACAGAAAAATCCAGATGACAGTGACCAGTCATATCAACTGTAATCAGTCATATCAATTGAAACAAAATACTTGACCATAAAACAACAAACAAAAGGCAACATTGTTCCTTTGTGTTAATCAGCAACTTGACCAGGTTATATGTTTACAAAACACATAATAATATAACAACAATTATAGGACTAAGATAAAATAGCTATATTATTCATAAGAAACCCACACTGCCATCTTGCCTACATCTGCATTTTTAATTGACTCATAGCATAGGATTCAGGCGGCTGTGAGAATATGGCATCAACAAATGACTGACTATGCCTTTTATAATTAATTATAGGATATTTTTATTTTATTTCATATAATTTACAGAATTTTTACTAAAAAATATTGTATGCAC
Organism: Ectobius pallidus; assembly: GCA_964059195.1. Taxonomy (NCBI): domain Eukaryota; kingdom Metazoa; phylum Arthropoda; class Insecta; order Blattodea; family Ectobiidae; genus Ectobius; species Ectobius pallidus. Next base: position 49,408,076 of record CAXKWD010000008.1, read on the forward strand.
CACGTAAGCAAAAGCTTTAGCAGATTCATCCACTATTTCTGCCTCGGCTGCAATACTAGTTTCATCCGCTAAAGCATTATTTGAATACTTGTTACATAAATAGCTATTAAAGTCCCCTTTAGCATCCTTTAATCTTTATAGTACAGTTTCATTTCCTACCAGAATCTCTGAACACCCTAGTAAACTAATTGATAACATAAACACATTGGAATTTGATTTTTCTGTATATCCTGTGGTTAATGGCCTTTCAGATCATCAGGGGTGGCCACGGTGGGGGGGGGGGGTTAAAACGTGGCCTGCGTCATTGAAATTTCTGGGGGGGGGGTGGGCAAAATATTAGCATTTTATGAATTTTCAGGGGGGGTTGAAAATTGTTGCAAAATTAGCGTTTTATATGAAATAAAAACGGTCAAGTTTTATAACTTCAAAAGGTCTCTTCTAATTCTTTAGAAGTGAATAGTCAATAAATTCGTGAAACGCATTTGCTTCTAAACAATTGCCATGCCAACAAAATTGATCACTCTGTGCCGATAGTGGCAACTGCGAACTAACAATTGTTGGCCCATCACAGCCCCCACCTCCCTCTCATGTAGGTAGAATGCCGCCTGCAAGAATAATAATTATTCTCGGAAGTGATTTTACTGCAGTCAAAAGCACGTGCCACCTTATAAGAAGGGGAGGGAAGGTGTGGAAAAATCTGTCTATAACCAATGCTGCTACTGGTTTCAGTCCATCTTGAAAATGCCAAAATACAACAGCAATTTAAATATAAGTGTTTAGTATTATTGTGCAACGCCATTATTAGGCAGGACAAATAGCAGGATCACTGCAGAAAGGAACATCCGTATAAACTGAAACATAATTTAGATATAAAATACAAGATTACTGAAAGTAAAAGCAGTGGCGAAGATAAATGGAAACCATATATTGATGTAAATCCCAAGCAGAATCTTCAAGATAAAGATGAAGAATTTCGACAGCCCATACCCGGTGGCAGGGAGAGGCCGCGGCCCCCCCAGTTCTCAGGGAAAGGACAAAAATGTATATTAATAATTATAGACAGGTGTTTTTCTTTTAAGACAATATAATTTAAAAGTCAGTTGAGACATAAAAAGTTTGCAGAAGTTCTACCAAATCGACAACATGGAAGCAGAATCCACCGTGGATTAGGAAAGGGGGGTTCAGGGGGTTTGGACCCCCAAAAGTCAAAAACTAAAATTCTATATTTGTATTTTTTTTAATATTTATTTCACCAAACAAGATTTGTTGGTGTGTCAAATATGATAATATAGCAGTTGTTTTGTTTTCATAACATAATAAGTAGGCCTATTATTCCACTGTTCCATGTGTTATTTAACTTTTCTTATAAATAGTAATGCACTGCGTTATTTAAGTTTAATGGTAAATCAGGTTGTAATTAATATATATAAGTTAAATGTGTATTAAGTATGCCTTCTTGATCACAGTGCACAAAGATATAATATCAAATAAGTTTAATAGTGTAAATCAACTCGACCAAAGTATAAGATCAATATCCTTTACATGTAGGGTTGCCACCTTTCTTTAAGGCTAAGGAGGGACACTTATCGAATATATGCAGGTCGCCGATCTTCATACCTAAATTCGTACTTGGAACAATGTATTAATAATAGAAAGATGGAATATATTCATTACAAAGACAAAAAGCTGTGTAACAGTAACACTAACATTAGAAAAGAAAGGATTAGCATGATGATAAAAAACTGGGCAAATTCACGACTTGAAGCTGTATTTCTTTTTTGATTTGGCAGTTCTAATAGTTCTTTGATCTGTGTCACTCTCACTACATAGTGTTTACAGGTATCTATAACATTTGTAGAAATTATTATCTCACTCTTTATGAGGTCAGCTGAGTACTTGTCTCTGGATTCTGTCCATTTTAGATTCATGAGAGAACAATCTATCCACAAATGCATTGCTATCAGGAACTAAAGCAGAATTCCTCATATAACTCATCCAAATTAACATCAGATTCTACATTAAGTGTCTTCACAGAGTCTTTGACGGTGATTTTACTGCTGCCAACACGATACATTTTAGCAATGGAACAATAGCCTATCGATATCTTGATCATGAGTCGAAATTCACAAAATATGCCACTAAGAATAATTTACTGTCTCATATTTTGTTTTGGAATAATTTGGCGTCCCGCAATATAATGCGTCCCTCTTAGGCATAATTCGGGACGCTGAAAATGTTCTTAAAATGCGGGATGTCCCGCCTAATTCGGGACAGATGGCAACGCTATTTACATGACATATATGAGCCAGCTGAAATCATCATTGGAAGCGAACAATACTGGGTTTAGACCAAGAGGGCGCAGAAAGAACGTATCAATGCAAGGTAAGGACAGGATACAAAAATATTAAATGAGAAAGCCACATCTCAAATTGGAGCAACAATTATATTTTAGAAATTGTAAAAAGCTTGTATAACTCTTGTATAAGTAGGCCTATATATAAATAAACTGGTAATTAATAAATCAGCCAAATGTGATTATTGTAGAACTGTGCAATATGGTTTAAGATAATAATAATAATACCACTGCAAAATTGTAGAACCTACTACCAGTATTTCCCATAAAAACACCAAGTGACTCAGGTAGCTATATGACTATTATTTATATCTGGCAAATGGTAGGATAAGTAGCTACAAATAGACAATGACAGAAATAAGCTAAGTTATGTACCAAAACATATCACCCGGCATAAGCTGCAGACAGAATGCACTATAATCAGTTATTAATAATTTCGATGGAACAGCAGTTATTACTTAGTAAGAAAAATGCCAAAATAGAACAATCCAAAGAATGAAAATGTAAAACTAATAATTAACTTACTGAATGAAATTACATGACTGCCTAGAACTATATTTAGTTATATTACGTGGGTACATTAACCATAATAATGAAAAACAGGAAATCAAACCCTTAACCATTTAGAAATTAAATTTTGGCATAACCTTATCAACTGTGAAGAGTATTCCCCAAATATTCTAGAAAATATCTCAAAGCAACTGGTGGAAGAAAAACATCACCGTAAGATAATAGCGTGAACGAACAGCTTTGAAGGGAACTCAGGTAATTATTATTAGGTTTTACGGAGGACCAGGTGATTATACCACTTAAGATTAAACAAGGAGACAATGGACTGTAGGTAGCTGGAACAGAGATTTAAACCTGGGCAATTTGCAATGATATTTATTCAGGAAGCCTGAACTCTGAATACTGAAACAATTATACAACACTTGATACAATAAGATATATATGAGAATTAATACAGTTACTATTCTCGGAGAATATCTATTCTCCCGCCCGATAGTGTATGTAACGCTAGACAAAGCCTGTTCATTGCACGTGGCTTCTAGGTTAAGAGACAATGGAAATACTTGTAAATGACACTAAAATGCAATATTATTTCCTGAATTTCACACGCAGGCTGCTAAACAATACAAGAGCAGATTGGTGTGGAATTGCAGATGAGCAAAACTATATAGAGCGAAAACTGTCCCGACAACTAGGAGCAATTGTAACGCTGACTATATACGACAGAGGCTCGATCTCAACTGACTTGCACTGCAGTGGCGTGGAAACGCTACCACGCTCACACCTGCAGGAAATGAGTAATTCGCGCGCCAATTAATTGGCGGTAGCGCCAATTAATTGGCGGTAGCGCCAATTAACACAGAGGCAAATATAAACCATATAAACTTACAGACTCTTGATCTAACATACTCTCGCCTAAAATCGACAGATTTTACATAACACTTTGCGGATAGATCAAGATTTACTAATAGATTTACACTTATTGAATAGGCAAGGGACACACTTTTACAATTGGTCGCTTGTATTCACCATTAGACGTACGCACTGTCCCAACACGCACTAGACCGTCGTCACCAGGATGCACTGATGAGATGATTCCCAGCTTCCACTGGAGCGGTGGAGAGTTATCTTCTTTCAGGAGCACAAGAGTACCAATCTGAATGTTTTCGCTGGACGCAGACCACTTCTGCCTCTGCTGCAGTGAATGTAGGTAGTCAGCTGACCAACGCTGCCATATGTGATGTATGTAGGTTTGTAGCTGATGCCATTTAGCAACATGAGAGACATTCTCTGCCATAGGAGGAGAAGGTAGGGCTGTGAGTTTTTCTCCAATGAGAAAGTGTCCAGGAGATAGATAGGATGAGTCGCTAGGATCATCACTTAGGCGTAGGAGAGGTGGAGAGTTTAGACAGGCCTCAATCTGGGTGAGAACTGTAGAAAGTTGCTCATAGGTAAACACTTGGCTACCCATCACTCGTCGTAAATGAAATTTCATGGATTTGACAGCAGCCTCATGTAGTCCTCCAAAATGTGGGGAGGAAGCAGGGATAAAATGCCATGTGAATTCATTAGAGGATGCGTAGTCTTGGAGAACTTGTTGATGGGTGCTGGACTGAAGCAAGAGACGCAGTTCACGCAGCTTGTTGTTAGCACCAACAAAGTTCGTCCCATTATCACTAAATATTTCCTTGCAAAGTCCTCTACGAGATGTGAATCTGCGCAGGGCGGCGATGAAGGCATCAGAAGTAAGGTCGGAAACCAGCTCGATGTGAACTGCTTTCGTAGCCAAGCATACGAAGATAGCAATGTATGCTTTGACCTGAGTTTTGCTGCGGGGGGAGCCGTATCTTATGAAGAATGGTCCAGCGTAGTCAACCGCAGAACGTAGAAATGCTCTAGCAGGGGTCACCCTGTAGCTAGGTAGGCTGCCCATCAGCTGGTGAGCACCTTTGGCTTTCAACTTGAAACAAGTTAAACATCTGTGTATCGTAGACTTCACAATTCTACGTACACTAGGAATCCAATATCGTTCTCGCAGAGAAGATATAAGCAGTTGATGTGATGCATGAAGCAGTCATAGATGCTCGGATTCAATTATCAATCTAGTGCGGTGGTGACCTGGAGGGAGGATAAGCTGATGTCGTGCATCATGTGGTAACTCAGCTTTCTCCAGACGTCCACCCACTCGGAGTAGGCCATCCTTGTCCACAAAAGGTACCAAGGAATGGAGAGAACTCTTAGTATTTACTTGCATCTTACTCTGAAGATCGGACAGTTCATGAGAATAGGCTGCTTGCTGAGCTATTCTTATACAAAGCAACAAAGCTTGTTGTAACTCTTCAACTGTGAGAGGGCCGTGACGTTTAACTCGGCTTCTGCAGTTGTGTATGAAGCGTAGCATATACGAAGTTACTCTTTGTAAACGTGCTAGCTTGGAAAACCGTAGCATAAAGTCTTCTGCAGCATGTCTGACTAGGCAAACTGTGTCACGCTGCTCACTACTGTCCTGCAGCTCAAGTTGCTGAGGCTGTTTGGGCCATGATTCAATAGGCTGTGAAATCCACACAGGCCCGTTCCACCATAAATCAATGTCTAAGATTTGTTCTGTTACCACACCTCTCGAAATCATGTCAGCCGGGTTGTGTTGGGTGGCCACATGCCGCCAAGCTGCCGTCTCTGACATCTCCTGGATTTGAGATACGCGATTAGACACAAATGTTTTCCATTTATGGGGATTAGATTTGATCCATGAGAGCACAATCATGGAGTCAGACCACAGATAATTTTGTGATGTAGGCAATTTCAAGTCAGTGACAACTTTCTGATACAGTTTCGCAAGTAACAAGGCACCACACAACTCGAGTCTTGGAATTGTTTGCTTCTTCAATGGGGAGACCTTGGACTTGGAGCAAAGCAGTTTAGTTGTAACAAGACCACTGCTCTCAGTAGACCGTACATACACACAGGCACCATAGGCTTTCTCCGAGGCATCACAGAATCCATGTATCTGTATGTCGGTAACCGTAGTTGCTGTTAACACATGGCGTGGAATGCAAACATTATGAATTGTAGAAAGAATGTCACAGATGTCCATCCATTTTTCCTTTAGGTGAGATGGCAACTCTTCATCCCAACTAAGCTTAGCTAGCCACAGAGATTGCAAGAACATCTTGGCATGGATTACGATAGGACTTATGAGGCCTAAAGGATCAAAAATAGAGGATGTAACAGCAAGGATATTTCTCTTTGTAAACTTGTAGGAAGGAGGTTCTTGGAGAGAGGAATGTGATTGTATTTGTAGCAAATCAGTACTGGGATGCCACAGAAGTCCAAGCGCATGAGCATTTTCGCTGTTGTCGAGGGACAAAGGAAGTTGCGTTTCTCTGTGCTCCACAGGTACTGCTTCCAAGATGGCCTCGTTGTTTGAACACCATTTGCGTAGTGGAAATCCTCCACTGTTTAACATGAGTATGAGTTCACTTTGCAGTTGTAGAGCTTCCTGCAGATCGTCATGACCTGACAGGCAATCGTCCACATAGAAAGAGGTTCGTACTGCGTCTGCAGCACGAGGATATTTAGACTCTTCTTCCTGAGCGAGCTGATTCAAAGACCGTATGGCTAAGAAAGATGCTGACTTAGTGCCATAGGTTACAGTAGTCAAGGCATAATCTTGTAGTGACTCACTTTTGTCTGGACGCCATACAATACGTTGGAGATTCTGGTCTTCAGGATGCATCTGTACCCTCCTATACATTTTAGATATATCAGCTGAAAATGCATAGCGGTATGTTCTGAAGCGAAGAATAATTGATGACAAATCATCTTGAATTGTAGGACCACATTCTAGGATGTCATTCAAAGAGCACCTTGTGTCCGTCTTTGCAGAAGCATCAAACACTACTCGTGTGCGAGTTGTAGATGAAGAAGGCTTTATTACTGCATGATGAGGCAGGTAATAACATACTTCATTATCTTGAGGAGGCGAAACCCTTTTCATGTGACCCATCTGCTCGTACTCTACAAGAAATTTAGTATAGTCTTCCTTTAGAGTAGAGTCGTTCTGAAGTTTACGCTCCAGGTAACTAAAACGCTTAACTGCTTGTTGTCTGGACTCACCCAATGAAGTTTTATCCTGTTTCATTGGCAGACGTACTGTGAAACTACCATCATCATTGCGAGTGGTATTTTCTACATAGTGCTGTTCACATCGTTTCTCTTCTGGTGTTAATATTTGTTGTGGAAAGTCTTCGAGGTCCCAAAACCGTCGTAGCTGCTTGTCCACATTGTCCGTAGAGATGAAGAAGTTGTGCTGGGAGCCCGCATCCAGATTGCCTTTCACAGAGGATTTAGGAATGGTTCCAGACAATATCCATCCGAGTTCTGTACTAATCAGTGTAGGAAACCCAGGATTGGTCAGGATCTTACCATGGAAAAGTTCAAAGAATAATGCTCCTCCAATCAGCAAATCAATTTCAGAAGGAATATTAAATTTAGGATCGGCTAATGGAATGTCAGAGGGAATGTTCCATGAGGATGGATCAATTCGGACTGCAGGTAGCTTCCCTGTTATGCGAGGAAGGATTAGGCAATCTAGATTCCTTTGATAGTTGTAAACCATGGATCTCACATTAATGTTTACACTATGACTAGCATTAGATGAAGTACCATTTATACCCTTGACAGGCGTGTCAGCTGTCATTGTAGGAATTTGGAGACGCCTCGCTAGATCCGCAGACACGAAACTGGCCTGACTGGCAGAGTCTAGCAGGGCCTTACACTGTACATAATTACCATGCTTGTCTTGCACTTCGACTCTTGCAGTCGCAAGTAAGACGTGAAGCACTGGCTTTATTTTCACTGAGCAATAACTCGCAGGAGCCTCAGTCCTGTTGCTATTTACTGTATTACTGTCTTCACTGGAGTGCGAAACCGTTCTCCTGTGATCACTGCTGTGCAACATCTTGCTGTGCAGTTTACCACAGTTACAAAACGAAGAAACGTTGCACTGCTTCACTCGATGTAAATTAGAAAAACAATTGAAACACAAGTTCTTGCTTTTCACAACTTTCCATCGCTGTTCAACACTCAGCTGACGGAATTGTTTACATTTAGACAGGTTATGGCCGCTTTGACACTGAGGGCATAACTGTTCAGTTGTCGACACATATGACTGACGACTGTCACTATGCTGTTTCCTAGGTTCACGACGTTCACTTCTAGGTTTTGATGGGCTGGACCTGTTGCAGGAATTATTCGACAGCACCTCTAGAGAATGAGACTTTGCTTCTAGAAATAACACAAGTTCACCTAATGAAGTAAAAGTTTGAGAGTCGATTCTAGATTCCCATTCACGTTGCACACTGTCTGGCAAATGCTCTAATAACAATTGCATTAGAATGACTTCATGAAGTGGCACTTCTAATTCTAATGCTTCAATAGCATGCAAGTTGTTTTGGAATTGATTCAACAGATTTCGCAAGTCTGCAACTGTTTCTTGTCGCGCTACAGGTAGGGACAACAGATGCTTGATGTGGGATATAGCAATTAACCGTTTATTGTTGTATCTTGCACACAATATATCCCAGGCGACTTGGAAGTTATCACTCGTCACTGGCAAATTTTCCAATAATGTTTTAGCTTCACCCTTTAGCGAACCAATCAAATAATGGAATTTTTGAATGGGTGATAAACTGCTGTTATTTACAATTAAACTTGAGAAGGTATCAAAATAATACTTAAATTTAGTTACATCGCTTTCAAACACTGGAATCTGAATCGTAGGAAGTTTTATCGCATTACTTGCCTGCGAAGCACTAGAGTTCACTGATTGTCGTGTGTCACTGTTGTGTGAATTGACACTAACTGAGGTAGGTTCATGAGCATGTATTAATTCACTTAACCTTGCTTTTAGCTCTTCGTAACAACTTCTTGTTGTTTCCTTATGCTCTGCGTGTTCATCTAAATCTTCTTCGGCTTCTATAATCGATTCGATTTGAGACTGAACTGTTTCGTATCTCTGCCAAATAACGTTTAAACTGTCATATTTCACTTTCAATCGAAATACGTTTGTTTCTTCATTTATAGTAGCAAGAGTCTTTTGCATGTGAGTTAGTTCACGCTTAATTATACCTCGACGCTTAATCAAAGCACGTAATTCACTTTCCATGTTGAAATGAAACAATTAACATTAACAGAGGAGAAGTGATTAGACAGTCAACTGCAAACACTGGAGGCGGTCGGAGGCCGTTGTCTTCTCGCGTGGCTGAAGGCGGTGACCATGAAACACGCGCGCACGGAGAGAAGTAAGTAGTACAGCTGTCCGCCGCTCGCTGGAGCCGCGAGGTCAACGTAGCCGAGCCGAGCCGAATCTGACACGAAGTCGCACGAACGCGTCACACATGTAAATCAACTGTGAGTCGCACTTTGCTCAAACATTCAGAAAACCATTGCAAATATATCTCAGATCATGCCCGGCAGGACCAAAATGAAGGGAACTCAGGTAATTATTATTAGGTTTTACGGAGGACCAGGTGATTATACCACTTAAGATTAAACAAGGAGACAATGGACTGTAGGTAGCTGGAACAGAGATTTAAACCTGGGCAATTTGCAATGATATTTATTCAGGAAGCCTGAACTCTGAATACTGAAACAATTATACAACACTTGATACAATAAGATATATATGAGAATTAATACAGTTACTATTCTCGGAGAATATCTATTCTCCCGCCCGATAGTGTATGTAACGCTAGACAAAGCCTGTTCACTGCACGTGGCTTCTAGGTTAAGAGACAATGGAAATACTTGTAAATGACACTAAAATGCAATATTATTTCCTGAATTTCACACGCAGGCTGCTAAACAATACAAGAGCAGATTGGTGTGGAATTGCAGATGAGCAAAACTATATAGAGCGAAAACTGTCCCGACAACTAGGAGCAATTGTAACGCTGACTATATACGACAGAGGCTCGATCTCAACTGACTTGCACTGCAATGGCGTGGTAACGCTACCACGCTCACACCTGCAGGAAATGAGTAATTCGCGCGCCAATTAATTGGCGGTAGCGCCAATTAACACAGAGGCAAATATAAACCATATAAACTTACAGACTCTTGATCTAACAGCTTACTTTAATTTTAACAGTACTAATTCAATATTACCACGCTGGCAAATTTTGCTAATAAAATCCCTAAATATCAGAATAATAATTGCACCTAAAATAATCTGTTAAAGAAGAAAACCAGAAATATTTCAGCTCTCAGATACCACGGTAAAAATATCTTAGATTTCTACCCACGGTAGATGCATAACAGATGACTGAGTTAGATAAGATTGCTACGCGACTTTAAGGAATGCAGAAGTGAATAACTCAGCAACACATATTTAAAGTATCAACATTAATAGTTCAGTACATTATAATGAATTTTAGTATTAAATTTGAAAGAATCTATTCTCTAAAGAACTCCAGAATTATCAAACTGAACCTTACAAACAGGATTACTTTCTATGCCATGTAATCTTTATTCAAATAGAAATGTAAGTCAAGCAATAAAGACAATTATTGTAGAATATAATTTAGCATGTTATACAGAAACTTGAGTTATATATAATGATTTAGACTAAAGAAAGAATCGCGATACTCAATAGATTAATATACGCGATAGAAAACATGCTAACAGTAAGCCCTGCAATACGATAGTTGACCTACATACGTCGCGAAACGAAGTACACTGGTACACTGCCATACTACTTTTAGCATAATTTCTTTTGTAATAACCTCACTGAATATACTAGCATAAGTAGGTACACCATACTATTTAAGCATTTAGCAATTCTTCCGAAAGCACAACCATTTTGGTAACTGAGTTAGTTAAAGAAAACTGAGTGGGTGGATTCCCACAAGTGCAAAAGATCAACTACGAACATATATAGTTTGCGGCGAAAGGATTCTATGTTCTTCAATTGTGCATGTTTACTTACGATTTCCAGCGGAGTTCTTGTAGCGAGTTTCTGGGCGCCAGGATCACAATCATGTCCACATTTATAAATCCTCATCTTCCCTGGCTGTCGGTCGGTCATCAAGCACTCAACTCCATTTCAGGGCGACTATGGGATTGCATTTGTGAAGTTACTAACTGTCTAATAAAAGTCCCATCGATTTTGTTCAAACTCTCCAAACGATATTTTATTATAATTTGAATATTTAAACAACACAGTCAGAGTTTCATACCAATACAATCTATGTGTTCTCCACTAATTTATGTTTGTTCGAGATTTCTAAGTGGTAAAACGCTTATGCAATTTATAGAACAATCTAACCAAAACTTCACACGCCGGTTATACATCTAAGGAACGGTGATCACTTTTACACCACCCTCGTCGGGGTTTGAAGATACAGTATATTACTTTTAACCGCCCTCGTCAGGGGTTGGTGTTACACAAATATAACTTTAAACCACCCTCGTCAGGGTTTGAAGATACACAGATTACTTTAAACTGCCCTCTTTAGGGGTTGAAGATACACAGATTACTTTAAACCGCCCTCTTTGGAGTTGAAGATACACAGATGACTTGAATCACTCAAAAACTAAAACTTAGTGAAATTTCTACACAGGACGATACGCCCACTAGGCGTTTATTTAATAATAACACTTTTGTCCATAGCCTATTGCCATCATTTTATTGGTTGATGAAATATTACCATCCAACCAATATTACCACTACATAATTATCACACAGATTTAATTCTGTAGTGTGACTTCCCAAATACCCAAAACATGTCTTTTCATAAATGTGCGGAATTTGCAGGTTTTACCACTTATTTTCTTGCAATTTTATTTACAATGTGTTTCCCTAAACTTTCATGCTAATCTTTAAATTTAAGTACTACTGATTACCATCTCCTTTTCCTTAGATCATAATATACCTTTTACATTGATTGCGCTTCTTTTCTGTAACATAATTAGTTCCTTCTACTACCAAACCCTCTGTCTATTATTTAAAGCCACGTTCAGTCTACCTGGAAAATACACCCTCGCTTTGAAATCCTCTTTAAGAAATTTGGTTTTCCAAGAACGTGCTTTTTCATAATACCTGCATATTTACCATGACTTATTTATACCCATCACCATTTTATAATAAAGCAATTACCTTTACTTTTTAATATTCAACTAATTCATTTAATCTACTGTACTTAATCATTATTACCATCAAAAATCACTTTCTATCCAATAAATTCCGTATCAAGTTTTTTTTTTTTTTTTTATTTATTTTTTTTATTTATTTTTTTTTGTTTTTTTTTACAATTTACTTCTATCTTGCCCGAATATAAAAATGAAAAACTAAGACCCAGAAGCGGCCTTCAAAATCATTCAGGGAAATTTATATTTCTCACTCACCTTAGCTTAGCGAATGTCAGAGCTCCAAGGACACCTTTTAACTTTCACATGCTGACTATACGTTCCATGAAACACTGAAGTCAACATCGCGGCAGAACAAGCGAGCCTACGCACATGCGTAAAAACAAAAGCACATCAACCGAGCAGGACAGTTCGAAAAGATGCCGTAATATGATCTATTCATTTTAAAATCACTTCAGTCATAAGATTAAGTTGTAAGTTGGGAAGTCTTCGAGTATAGTAAAAAATTTGCTAACTAGTTTTTCAGTGCTAAAGTAGCATAAAATGTGATTTTCATTACTCCAATATTTAAAAATTTCCCAGGGGTGGACACCTGCCTTAGGCAACAATTTCTTGTTTACATTGGCATGTCTTAGCCTTCATAGAGTATGGTAAACAAATTTTCTAACTAGTTTTTTAGTGCTAAAATAGTGTAAAATGTGATTTTCATTAGTTCAATATTTAAACATTTCCCGGAGGAACACCTCACTGACGTAACAATTTCTTGTTTACATTAGCATGTCTTAGAGTATGGTAAACAAATTTCCTAACTAGTTTTTGAGTGCTAAACTAGTGTAAAATGTATTTAAAAATTTTCCGGGGGTGGCCCCTCCACTTAGGTAATGATTTCTTATTTACATTGGCATGCCTTAGAGTATGGTAGCCTAAACAAATTTCCTAACTACTTTTTCTGTGCTAAAATAGCGTAAAATGTGATTTTCATTAGTTCAATATTTAAAAATTTAATGGGGATGGAGCCCCGATCCCCGGCACTTTCGACCCTCCCCGCAATTATTTTCTAGCTACATCATTGTTGCACTTATTATATTATTAATATAATGTTACAAAGTGGCCCAAGAAGTTAAAGCGACAAAAAATAAATGAATTTTTAAAAAATTTTCCCCCCTAGAAATATCATATGGGCACCTTGTCGACAGCCAATCAGGTTGGTGGGGGGAGCAATGAAGTTTTGGGGGGGTGAGTCAAGAAGTTTAGATGTTTGGGCACCCCTGGGATCATGACACACAAGTAATTGCCTTAACAGATTTTTTTAGACCTAGTACATCACAAAAATCCTTTTCTATTGTTAGAAAAGTAGACCATAACACAATTCCAATAATGTTACATATCTTCTAAGTTATGAAAATTGGGAAGATGTATTTTTAGAAATAGAAGTTTACCAAATTTAAAATCATTTTTTTAAATACATATCTTTGAATATTTTATGAAAGCTTTCTTCTACTAAAAGTAAAAACTTCTCAAAATCACAAAACCATGGATAACAAAGGGCATAAAAATCTCTTGCCTATCGAATTCACTACAAAACATACTGCCAAATACTATCTAAAGTAATTTTAGGAGCAAAATACTTATACCACAGTATAAGTATTAATACAGAAAGGAATTAAAAGTCCTATGACAACATGTTAGCTGGGCAACACTAGTGCTCCATGCAGTGAGTAACTAAAATTACATTCTCAATATATCAAATGGCTCAGGAAATTACATAAACACATCACAAAATATGTTACATTAAGAAAGAATAATGCACAATATTCTTCTTTATTACAAATCTGAATTTTAAATTTAAGAAATAATAAAACAGGTATTATATTTTAGTTGAGAAGAGGTAAGCAATTCCTAAAAGTGTTTCTCAAATAGCAAGCTTACAATGAACGATGGGCGCAGACTTGATAAACATTGCCACAGTGTCACAGCCTTTTGAGATACGTACCTAAAATGAAATATGATAAATACCTATTACTTTGGGTGTCCAGTATGTTTCCTTGGTAGCAAGAAAACTTGAGTCAGCAAATGCATAAAACATTAGTCCTGTTTACGCCACATGCTATGGAAGAGATAATGAGAATTTTAAAAATAAATACTTGTTTTATTGCCGTGACTTGCAGTTGATTTCCTTAATGACATAGTACAGGCCTATTGAAACAGTCACTAGAACATCTCCTATGCTAACTGAAAACCGAAATAACACTTACAGTCATAGAGAACCTCTCTTCTTTCAGTTCCCTCCTAGAGAACCACAGTTTTAAGCTGTGTTTGTTTTTTCTATGAGAGCATGTTACTGAGAGAAAGAAAATATGAATGTGTTTATTGCTGTTTTTTAACCAGTGAAAGACAGGCTACAATAAGAGCTTTGTGATAATATATAGGACATATAAAATATATTTGTGTACCCAGCTCTTGCTGTAATTCTAATGTATGCAAATATTCATGTGAAAATAGGTTAGGAACTACTCAAGCTAAAAATATGAGCATGTACAGTTGGGAGCTGACGAGATGATCCCTGGCATGACTAAGGAGCTCTTATCTGCAGCCAATAGCAGCGCTCCCCTACACGTGCAGGTATAGTACAACACCATCTTTCCCCTGCATGCCACCACGAAATCACGGATCATGGATGCATGTATGAGTGTAGAAACGTGCCCTCTTTCCCCCAACTAAGTCCCTGAAATGAAATTACAATATTTCCATGTAGCCTAAGTCCAGTGGTGGCTCGTAGCTAAAATGAGTGGGGGTCTGCTCCAGAAAATTTTTAGCTTTTGTATTAAAATTGTGTAGAAAGAAAATTTCTTCAGAAACGTGATAAAACACTAAAAGAACAAAATTAAAAGTTTTTACTTACCATACTTTAATATAAATTGTTACAGTTCAAGCTTGATCTATCGATTAAAAATGAAATCCATGATCTGCCATGGTTAAAGATTTCTGTTAAATCAAAGAACCAAAAAAAATGAATCAAATAGAATAGCTGTGACAATAAAATAATCTAATTCTACACTTTATCACATTCAAGAATATTACCATGGTTTTTAAGCACAAAACACGCAGAGAAAAAAAAAATTAAAAACACAACCTTCCACCAATAGGCCTATGCCATTGTCAGTACAGTGGAAGCGACAGTGAAAGATAAGTCCAGTCCCAGCTTCCTAAGTACGTCAGCAACCGATTGGTATGCAGTACCTCTTGCTCCAAATAAAAGTCCAAGGACAGTAGAATGCCGATCACCAAAACTCTTCCTATATTTCTCTTTAAAGAAAGGAAGACAGCTTTCATTTATAAACATTTTTCACTACTCAATAAAAACATCTCTAGTAATGTACCCCTATTCAAATCGAAACTAAGGGAGTTATTACTGCGATATGTTTTAGTAGCATTGATGAATGTTTCCAGCAAAGTTGTGATCATTATGTTTGTAAGCAATTAGTTCTATGCTCACAAGGACCATTACTCAATCTGTATTTAAATATTGTCAATAGTTGCTTGTATTTATATTTAATGATAACCTATATTTGAATATTGTGAATATTATTAATAGTTGCTTGCATTTATATCTGATGACAAATTCCACATCTGTATGAGCTATGGAATGTGAATGAATGAAATAGTTTAATTTTAAGAAATATCATTGTTTTATTTCTTCCAGGAATCTTTACAATGCTTCTTGCCTAGAAATTCTGGACAGAGTTCTTGGATAAATATAGTATAACTGAAACTGAAACTGAAACATTTTAATTTTCTATATAATATTTCCAAAATTTTTATTTGGAATGTATTTCATGCTATAACATGTATTTCATGTTATAGAGTGATACGGCAACTTTTGTATACAGTATATTTACAAGTTTAAGTTTCATTTTAAAAAGGTTTACTTTCTTAATGTACTAATTCATTACATATCTGACAACTTGCTCCCAAGTTGAATTGCTTTTATGGGTAGGGTTTTGTAAGAAAAGAGGAGAAAGCATTCAGCCTAAAAGCACTAGAGTAAAACCTAACAGAATCTTTGGAGAAAATCTAGTTGCTGGAGATGTAGAAATTACAGGTTTCATTGAAATGTATTGATAGAGATTGGAATTTTTCGGTGAGTTGAAAGCATGGAAATCGGTATGTTCAAATGTAAAAATCGGTAGGCCTACCTTCAAATGTGAAAATCGGCGACTTGAAAAAGGTGAAATATGAGGAGCAACAGAACAAAATTTAATCAACACATATAAACAGGGCTAGGATGCGTAACAAACACGGTGTACATCTACAAATGAACATCTTAGCCTTCAAAATAAATTGTGAGAGCAGAGAGACATTTTCTAGCCGCAGGCAGTGATGCTTGTCTGTTACTACATCATTATAACTTGGAAAAAAAAGTTCACAATCAGCATTGGCACATGGCATCCAAATTGCCTGCAACACTCACTTGGCAAAATTTGGGTTTGTTAAGGTCATCCCTACTAACACTTGCACCAACTCCACTTTGCTTCCACCCTGGATTTTATTTCTTACCAAGCACTGGAGTTCTGCGTAGGCCTAACCTTTTGCAATTTCACATTCTTGCAAATTAGGCTACAGCAGAAATTTATCTTCTTTACACATTTAACCAAATCCTGAGTAACAACCATAGACACAATGTTTGCAGGATCAAACACACTCATGCCTTGTAATATTTCATATTTATTTAATCCATTTTGACCACAGTTATGCGGTATAGGATACAATATAACTTAAACTATTATAGTACAAGGGTGCAAGAATAATATTAGAAATACATACAACACAAACAGTACAAAGAAATTCAGGATCAAAAACATTACAACACTACAAAAACAATAAATAAATAAAAAGTGCAATGTGTCAAGTAGGCCAAATAGTAGGTTCTGAAAGATTATTTAAAGTTTTTGGCTGCCTCAAAAAGTTCATCATTTTTGTAGAAGCAGATTTGTTTTAATTTCATCAGTACTAAGCCTTTAAAATGTTTAAAAGTTAAATTTCTAGTAGCAACTGGAAGAGAATTAAACATTTTCACTGACATGTACCTAAAATTATGTTTGGTTGTTGCAAACAAGCATTGATCCTGTAAAATGTTATTGCAATTTCTGGTGCCAAAGGTATATACATCAGAATAAGTTTTAAAGTTATCAGAATTACATTTAACATATAACAAATACCATAAAATATATATAGATGGTAGGCTGAGAATACCAGATGAGATGAAAAGAGGTTTACAATGGGCTTTCCAATCAGCAACCAAAGATTATCCTTAAAGCTTTCTTCTGTAATTTGAAGACGTTAAGTGCAAAACTACAATTACCCCAGAGTAGAGTACCATAAGTTAAATGGCTATGAACATAAGCATAGTATGCAGAAATTAATACCTTTCTAGTCACATATTTTTTAGTCTGCGAAGCACAAACATATCTCTGGCAATCTTATTAGAGATTAATACAACATGAGATGACCAATTTAAACCTCCTTGGAGGACGATGCCAAGAAATTTGGCATCCTGATAGAAGTAGTGATGTTAATACAAGTAAGAATCAGTTTGAAAAATTTTATGTCATAACCAGGATTTGAACACGGATCTTCGGCTTAACGCGCCGATGCTCTACCATTGAGCTACCATGACAACATGCCAGTATGACATCAAATTCCTCAACTGATTCAGAAGACAAGGCAGACCACGGGAGGTTTCTCCGTTGAGAACACGCATCCAATGGTGTCCTACATTTGTAGGTACTTTGAAGCCAAGTTATTATTTATATACTATTAATTAAGTGGAGGGAAAGGAAATAGACATTAAATCCATGTCTGGGATATTAATACAAGTAAGAATCATTGCTTACTCGCTACATCACGGTCCCCTACCGTCAGATGGTGGAAGATCTTCTCACAGCACGCCCGCCGGTGAGACGGTGAGAATCCCACTCTGGCTGCCGCTGCCGCAGCGCATTATGCAGGTTAAAACTCCCATATACTCCCTGCAGTCAAGGTCGAGCATGACGTCACACCCTACGAACGCTGCGCTGTTCGCAAAGTGCATTCACGAGGCGGAAAAGATAATATTCACATTACCGACTCTTGACTCCCAAGCTACCAGCTAAGAAATTCTCGCGTGGACGCGCCAAGTTCAAAATCTACGCAAAAGAAAATATAATATTGCGTTTGAAAATAACATTATATGACAAGCAGAAAACAAGCTGTGTGCTGCAGCCCTCAGCACATAGGAGAAACCGCCACTGCCAGATCATCTGCATAGAGATACGAATTTAGGAAATCTTTAGATGTGTTATTATAGATAGACAGGACACTAGGTAAATCATTTATATAAATAATAAATAAGATAGGGCCCAATATAGAATCTTGTGGTACACCATGTTTGATAGACTTAAGCTGTGATTGCATACCATTGAGGTGAACACATTGCAGTCTTCCAGATAGATATGACTGAATTAAGTTAAGAGCTTCATCACTAAAACCATAAAATCTCAATTTATCAGCTAGAGTCACATGTGAGATAGTGTCAAAGGCTCTTGAGAAATCATACATTTTACACCATGTAGATTCTTTCTTGTTAAGTCCTGATAGGCAGTCATACATCAGGTTAATAACAGCATCACTAGTACATCGTCCCTTGCGGAATCCAAACTGACAATTTGAGAAAAGATTTTCACTTTCAAAATATTTGATAATTTGATCATTAAGAATACACTCAAATACTTTAGAGACAATTGGTAAGACAGAAACAGGTCTATAATTTTTAACATCAGACTTGTTACCTTTCCTTGAAGACAGGTGTGATTTTACCAACTTTCAACAGTTCAGGAAAATAGCCTAGGTTGATACATTTGTTGATTAAAAATGATATAGGTTCAGCCACACATGGTGCTGATATCTTCACTAAAATGGAGTTGATATATGTCTAGAGCTTTACTGTTCTTAAGTGATAAAATCTTACTATATACAGTATCTATTGTAACTTCACTAAAATTGAATGACCTACAGAGATCACCATTGTTCTCCCTCATATTATGAGTGGGCCTATTATTAGTATTATTTTTTTCAACCAACTCCATGTAATAGGATGAGTTATGTTCACATACTTTAATATCTCTTAAGATTTCATCAACAATATTCAAAAAGTAATCATTAAACTCATCAGCAGAAATTTCAAGATTCTCAGAGACAGGCTTACTGTTAATACCAGAGGTGTCCTTAATTACCGACCATATAGCTTTGGATTTATTAGAAGAGGAATTAATAAGATTGGAATTATAGCTTATCTTGGATAGTTTGACTTCCTGAATGTATAATTTTTTGTGAAACAAGTAAGCCCTTTTCGAGCTTTCTGAACCACTGTTTTTATAAGTGACATACAGTTTCAAGCAATTCTTTTTCAGGTTAAGGATATCTTCTGTAAACAATTTATTTTTAGTATTAGATTTCCTAGATAGAGTTTTAAGGGGTAAGGCCATGTTTACAGTATTCAGAAATATACTCATAAAGAATTCAAACATGTTGTCAATGTCATGTATCTTATAAAGTGATAACCAATTTTTTTTAGATAGTAAGAAACAAAAATAAGCACTACCTTGGTCATTGAGAGGTCTAAAGATGATTTTGGCACCCTGAGAGTTGTTAGAACAATTAGTATTAACAACTCCATCTTTAACACTGATGGCATCATGATCCGACCCAACTATTGGTAAAACGTTAGCTTCAATTCTGTCAGAATGTAATGATGTCACAACGTTATCAATACATGTCCCAGACCTAGGTCTGGTTGCTTCTAGCACACTTAACTGTAGGCCAAAAGACTGAAAGAGATTATCTAATATTATCCTAAAATTACTATCACCTCCGTCAATGAAGTTAACATTAAAATCCCCACAAAGTATGACAGAATATTTTCCCAAACTAAAAACAGCAGCAAGAAGAACTTGTAACGTGTC
Source organism: Ectobius pallidus (assembly GCA_964059195.1). Taxonomy (NCBI): domain Eukaryota; kingdom Metazoa; phylum Arthropoda; class Insecta; order Blattodea; family Ectobiidae; genus Ectobius; species Ectobius pallidus. Next base: position 49,428,086 of record CAXKWD010000008.1, read on the forward strand.
AATGAAATGATAGAAATTATTAGGATTAGGTGTTCTGTATAGAACCACGACAATAACACTGATTTCAACAATAGTTACTGATGAAAGTTCACAAACCCTTTCAACAGAGAGCTTATTCAGGTTGCTATTAGGCTTAAAGGTTAAGCCCTGTCTCACGCATATTGCCACACCACCATGACGAAAATTCTCTCTGCAGAAGAAGTCAGCACACACATAACCAGGTAGATACAGATTAGTTATTTCATGTTGATTAAGCCAGGGCTCAGAAGTACAGATTACATTAATGTTAAGTGTAGAAGACATCAACTCCAGTTCAGTAGACCTACATTTATTGGGTAGACTTTGGACATTCCAGTAGAGAATTGTTAGCTCACTATATTTGCACCTCAACTTCTCCTTAAAAAATCATTCGAGAGCTTAGATGGTAATTTACTTGCTCGATTAGATTTTCTAACTTGCCTTTGCAAGGTATTGTCACCCATATCAACTGATTCTATGACCTCTTCTTGAGATGTGATTTCCCCTTCGATGTTGTTATTTATCTGTGTAGGAGGAGTAATTACTACCTTTGAAATGTTAATTTCCCTCGCCTCATTTTGGAGAATACCAGGGTTATCACTTAATATTTTTGTGGCTTTCACATTTCCCTGGCAAGTTGAGTCATTTATATTTCCAGTGTATTGAAGAGGTATTGGACTACACTCGCTTTGTTTCTTTGCCATTTCAGCAACCACTTTATAAGTAAAATCTGTAATTTTCACGGTAACGTATTGCTTACCTAAGTTATTCAAGTGAAATCCATGTCTTGTATGGAACCTACCTCCCAATTGACTAATGTCTGTAAAAGTTACATTTTTATTACGTTTACACATGTGATGTATAGCTTCATTAACTCTATTTACTTCACCCTTTATACAGGACCAGCTTGGGAGGTCATGTCTATGTGGCACTGAGAAGACCAATATATTAGTATTATGGAGATAATATAGTTTATTTCTTAGGGAGTTTAGTAACTTTCTAGATTCCTTTTTAGCCACATTGTTAGTACCAGCAAGGAATACAACTACATCATTAGGTCCAAGTTCATCCAGTTCCTCGGTTTTATCTACTACGTCTTCAAAATCAGCATTCGGTTTGACAATAGATAAAATATCAAAATTATGATTTTCTTTTAATTTACACGAAATGTTTCTACCTTGACTGTCTGCGAACATACGTATTTTGGCTTTCTTCGAAGTATCAAGACTGGACCGTTTCCTAGATCTTAGGTTAACTAAAGGACAATCCGTGATCAAAACATTTTTATCCTGTAGATCTATTAGGGGTTCAGCAGTACTATCATCCTCTGTAGTTTGCAGAGGATCAAACCTATTTTTGAGTGGAGGGAAATCCAGTTGATTTATAAGGCTTTCATGTGGTTTATTTCTCTTACGACTAGGTACTGACTCCCATCTCTTAGGTTGTTGTCTCACATACGGTTTGATCCCATGAATATTAGTGCACTGTCTTAGTTTTTCATTCTCCTCCTTGAGAGCTTTCAAGTCCTCTTGAAGCATTCTAATCACCTCTAATAAAGAGGTAACATTGTCCTCTACTAACTCCTCAGTAGATTCTGCTTCAGTAGCACCATAGCACTTCTGACAGATCCACTCACTATCCTCGTCTGGTAATTGGTCCTCCCTTATTTGCCCACATCTGAAATGATGCCAACTATAACAATTGTCACACAGTATGCCAATTTTCACTATTTTTTTACATTTAACGCATTTATAGTCACTGCATTTACGCCTATTTGTTCAGGAACAATCAGATCCACCAATACTGCCAGGCGCCATTATTTCAACCTGCAGGGTCAGAAGATCGCATGGAGATTAGCTTTGTTACTGCATGCGAAGCTGCATTGCTGAGAGTAGACATGCATTTTCTCTGAGTTGCAACATTAGCACACTTATCTATTTGCCTTTTTGTTTTAATGTCAGTAAGCTGTAGGCCCTGCTCAATGTGTCGTAAGTGGCCATCTAGTACATGCACAGTAGGGTACAAGTGGCCCTCCAGAAGTTTGATGAGGTCTGCAATCCCTTGACCGACATCCTCCACAAATGAAGCTGCTGCCTGAGCAGAAAGACGCTCATCCTGTCATGGTGTGCAGAAAGTCTACTCTAGCATTGATCACCCCCAAAACATCTTCACTTTTCATGAAGGACACAACATCAGTCAGGAGATCTGATAGGTAGGCATACACAACTGACTCAAACCTATTATATAAAACATAGACGATAAAACTTGCTTACAGTGGATAACCTTCTGCACAAATCTCACAACTTTTCAACCAAAGCCGTCTGGTCTTCCTCAGGTGAATGTGCCTCAGCATGAACTGCCAAGGGTTGACGTGGATGTGGAAAACCCATGCTGCCCTCTGACTGCGTCATCACAAACAAAGTATTTCTACCATGTTCCCGGATCCACTCCTCTGGAATCTTGTAATCAACCTCTTCTTTGTCACATGTCGGTGGCGCGGGAAATTTTAACTCAAAATTTTTATTTTTCCTTTTCTTTAACCTCCTTAATAAGTTCATCCACTCATCACCTAGGTCTCCTCCATACCTGTTTAAACTAGGCCCTTGATTATTGATAATATTCCAAGCCTCACATATTTTTCTCTTCTCCAAATCGTATTCTACCCTCACAATCTCCATATCACCAATACCGTGCTTTACATCGGCCATGTGTTGACTGAGTCCCGTATTTGACCTCCCATAACTAACATCCCTTTTATGCTCCCTAAGTCTTGTATTAAATGTCCTTCTCGTCTCCCCGATGTATACCCCTTCACAATCCTTACAAGAAATCAAGTACACCCCCGCAGACTCCATTTTATCTTTCTTTTCCTTCCCAATTCTTTTATAGTCTGAAAAACTCCTTTCAATCGTTCTATCTACACTGTACGCAAGGTACAAGGTCATATTTTCGAAAAACTTTTCCAAACCGCTCCCCCACGGTTGGGTTATATTGGTATATAACCCAACCGTGGGGGACACATATTTAGTGTCATTGTTCCTACTCTTATTCTTCTTTCGCCTCTTTCGACTTTCCACCTCGTTCCAGATATTCTCAATCCTTCTTTCACAATAACCGTTCCTTTTAGCCAGTCAGAAAATTTCTTCTATCTCACTCCTCAAATCTACTAAATTATTACACAAAGCAAGGGCTCTACCCACAAAGTTACGCCACACGTTGTCCTTGACCCTATGGTGATGCGATGAACTGTTATGTATATATAAATCTCCCTTTCCCCCTTTACATTTCTGAAAAGGCTAAGTTCCTTGGCACATTTTGTCAATGTTTCTTGAAATAATCTTAAAATTAGATCCTGCTAACCTAACCTAACAAAACCTAAACTAACCTAACATAGCCTAACCTATCCTAACCAGAGTTGTGATATAATGCGTCTTAAACTATAAGTTGGGTCGTGAATATAAGATGTGGGCTAGAATAAAAAGAAAAGATATACAAATGTAAATGTTTTCCATTTCCCATATGTATAAGTCCTAGTCAGATAGAACATTCTTAGTGATGACCTATGAATTTTTAGAGTCTGCAAACCTGAGCCATCTGTTTTCTGTAGTTTCTTGTTATAAAATGTATCACTTCCTTCCAAATCCTGTAGCAGATATGACTATAATGGTCTTGTTCTTGTTCTTGTCCTATTTCTTGTTCTTGTCCTATTTCTTGTTCTTGTTCTATTTCTTGTTCTTGTTTTATTTCTTGTTCTTGTTATATTTCATTTTCTTGTTATATTTCTTGTTCTTGTCCTATTTCTTGTTCTAGTTCTTGTTCTATTTCTTGATCTTGTTTTATTTCTTGTTCTTATTCTATTTCTTGTTCTTGTTCTATTTCTTGTTCTTGTTCTATTTCTTGTTCTTGTTTTTGTTCTTGTTCTTGCCCTATTTCTTGTTCTTGTTCTTCATTAAAAAGGATATTTACCGTCGTGGACTACGTCCAGACTAGTTCTGACTAGAAAATACTAATCCAGACTAGATCTACCTAGAAAAAACTAGTCCATACAAGTTCAGTCTAGAGAAATCCAACCCATAATAGTTCTGTCTAGAAAAAACCAGTCTAGACCAGTTCTGCCTAGAAAGAAAGAGGAGGAGGGGATATATGTGTAGGGAATAGGATTTTTAAGCTTGGGGTTAACATTAAAGATAATGCGTCTGTTTTAATATTTTATTTTAACACAGATTATACAAGGTATAATATTTTTCATGTCATATGTATTACAATTCTCACATCATAAGTATTACAAATATTGTATCATACATCATATAATAAACATTCATGGGATGACAGAGTAACATTTTAATGCTTCATACATCATTTAATGTATCATACATCATATAGAATACTAGCTTAAAAGACCCGGCGTCGCCCGGGTTTTGTATTTTGTAATTGGAAATTAGCTTATGAAGGATTTTCAATTTTAAATTCTAGGTCCTTATATAGGCATTTATAATTTGAAATAGGAAGAACGACTTATTACACTCAAACTATTCCCTCAGAAAACGCTTGATATAGTTTTTTATGGCTCATAGGATCTAGAATTTTGCATTCCATCGCTTGTACAGTGCACAGCAAGCATGGTAGAGGTTTAAATAAGAAGAAACAGAAATTCCTGTAACATAAAATTGTAATATCGAGGCGGGAAATTTCCCACTCTTATGTTACCATAAAACCGTTTTGGAGATGAAATTAAACAGGACGCATTATCACTTTCATACTTTTCTCTCCAAAGACCTGCGATATAATATAATAATATACACATTACCATACATCGTTTTGTTTTCTCTATGTCCAGGGTAGAGGAAGTTATGTGATTCCATTATTTTAGTGGATTTCATTCTGTAATATTTATTTATAACATGAATTATTTTGATAACTTCTCTTATTTGTCAAAAGTGCATTTCATCTGTTTTTTCCAAGCCCACCTGATACAATTTGGCAACAATATATTCTGTGATTTGGAATTGATAATTCTATGTAAAAAGGGATTAAGTATTTTCAAAAACATTTAATTTTTGGCATTTAGAATCAGAATTTTTCAAAATGCTTTCTTAGTGAGCACCTACATTATGAAACGAAGGTACTGTCAAAATTCCAAGTCTCTACCTGTTATAGTTTAGGCTGTACGTTGATTCCTGTCATTCAGTCAATCAGTCAGTCATTCAGTCAGTCAGGACAAAGCCTTTTATATATATAGAGATAAATATTGATTCTTACATCATATAAATTACAGATAATTTTTCATAAAGCAAAGTCTATATTCGAATATACATTTTTACAATTTACATTTTTTAGTAGGAAGTTCCTCCTCACACGCCTCCTCCTCCCTGATTTGGTAGTGTCCGTGAGTGAGAGTGTCCACACAATTTTCCAAAATATGACGCTTATCGTCGTTGCCAGATAAAGTTAATTTATTCAGAGAAATCGAAAATACATTATGCTTATATGATCTGATGGATGTGTTTAAAGAAAATGTTGACTGTCCGCTCTGTAGACAACCAACATAATCCTCAAAGTTGACTTGTCCTATCCATAAAGTTACTTTTGGCTACCAGTTTTCGAATTTCCTTCTCATTTGATACAAGCCTAAAATTTATGCGTTTACTCACATTTTCCATAGTCTTGCCAAAAACGGCGTTATTCATTAATTTTAAAAAGTCTTTCTCAAAGTTGTTGGCTGCAGCCCTACGCTTGGCCGTGTTATAGTCAATGTAGGGTTTCAACCAGTAACTTTGTTGAAATTCGATAACTCTATGGATCTTGGATAACCTCAGTCCGTGTTGCACGGCTTGCTTAAGTACCGTGTGATGAACAACATATTTTTCTTTTGAATCTAAAGTGGTCAATAATTTTTTGTTTTTACCACCTGGAGGAATTTTCATCTCAGCACAGAACGGTAGATCAGAATGAGCATCGTGAAGATGGCCTGGGTACTCAATGTCAACCTCAAGTACATATCCTAATTTAGAATTGACCGATATGGACATGATGTCAAAGGATGCTATCTCATCTTTATCGAGCCAGCGGAACTCGCCTGATGGCAATGCCTGAGACATCGCAAACCCATAGAGATTATTGGCATCAACATAATAGAGGTAAGATTTTTTGCTGACTCGACATAATCCTCAGACAATTCGTTGTTTGCAACAGCGTGCCTTGTGACACACTGACAAATTCCTCCTCGTATCTCTCGTTCAAACATCTGAATCATATCCATATCGTTCAAAAGCGGTAATTTTACCTTTGTGAACTTTAGCATCGCAGAAAATTCGAAGCCTGGAACAGTACTATAGTACAAACAATCCATCCCGTACGTCTCAAAACACTTCTGTCTAAAGTTTTCAAAGACTCTGTTAGAATCAAAACATCGGATTTCAAATAAAAGTCTGAATATTCACCTACTGAGTTGATCGAAAAAGAATTCCAGACGTTCCTCGTGTGAGAGTAGTCTTGGTCAGAGACGTTCTCATTCGCGAGTCTATTGTAAAATGCATTTTTCGGAGGTAATTTCTTCTCCTTGAAAATTTCAACAGAGGTGACGTAGTCGTAGGGAAACACTCCCTTTCGACACACCAAATCGGCGTTTCACCAAACACTTTTACTGTTTCCATAAATTCATCCTTGGGCAGATTGTTTGCCAACTTTTCCAGGCTGCTTGCCATGAACCGAAACGAATCTACAAACCTCAACTCCATAGCTCCTCTTTTCAAATAAGAGGAGGGAATAAATTTTGAAAATGTAACATACTTTTCTTGTGTATTGCATATGACGTTGATTCGGTTTTCATCGAATCCTAGTTCTTTCACAATAAAATGTGCGTCATAATTATATAGGTTATGCAATACAATAGGGACAAATGACTGATTTCTATAATTCAAATTACAATTTCGGTGGGCGGCTCCTCTGAACCGTCCACTGACATGGCAATGGTCCCTTACTTTATAGTTCACATAGGTAAAGTTACCCTCGCCACATATATGGCAAATAGTAGCGCTATTGTATGTCCTAATTTCATCTTCTGTCAGAGGGGTCATGGGCTTATTTACACTATTCAAGATCTTATCAATTTCTTTAACATCATCGACGAGCGAGCGCATAAACTCACCGCTGGCCTCCTCCCATCTAAACAGTCTCAATTGAGAATATGCGCCCTCAGCATGTTTTGATTCTAACAGAGTCTTTGAAATCTTTAGACAGAAGTGTTTTGAGACGTACGGGATGGATTGTTTGTACTATAGTACTGTTCCAGGCTTCGAATTTTCTGCGATGCTAAAGTTCACAAAGATAAAATTACCGCTTTTGAACGATATGGATATGATTCAGATGTTTGAACGAGAGATACGAGGAGGAATTTGTCAGTGTGTCACAAGGCACGCTGTTGCAAACAACGAATTGTCTGAGGATTATGTCGAGTCAGCAAAAAATCTTACCTCTATTATGTTGATGCCAATAATCTCTATGGGTTTGCGATGTCTCAGGCATTGCCATCAGGCGAGTTCCGCTGGCTCGATAAAGATGAGATAGCATCCTTTGACATCATGTCCATATCGGTCAATTCTAAATTAGGATATGTACTTGAGGTTGACATTGAGTACCCAGGCCATCTTCACGATGCTCATTCTGATCTACCGTTCTGTGCTGAGATGAAAATTCCTCCAGGTGGTAAAAACAATAAATTAATAAAATAGCAAAAACTAAAAGGTTCATGCTTCTGATATGGCGTGGTCCAGCTTTTCTGCGCATCTCCCAAACATCCCGAAATCGGTTCCAATAAACACTCGAAATCTGCATAGATAACAAACCTGAACTTATGCGAATATTCGGGCTTCTTGAATACGACTTCAGGATTTTTAGGAATTTCGCATCTGACTGGGCTGAACGAGTTGCATCAGGCCAAATGCTCTTTCAACCTTACGTCAGCAGACTTGTCAGCGTATGCATGGAAATGTGCAAAACACCGTTTGCACACTCTGACTTGAGTTTTGTGAGATGTTACAAAAGCATCAAAATCTGAAATGACTACGTAATGAGAATTTTCCTCGTTACATACATACAAAAGATCTCTATGATCATCTAGCTCCTTTTCAACAATTTTGATAGGAAACACGAAATGAGAAACGTGATTCCCATCCCGTTTTTCCTCTAGACCGAAAACATTGATCGAAATAATATTTGTTTTTTAAAACTTTTCGATATCATGAAACGAAACGGGAAATTTCACACAGTTCCATTCGTACTTGGGTCTATGAAGGTAGCTGGCTCATAAATCCTTACCGGAATCCAGAAATTTCGATAAAACGCAGTACTTGAAAAAAAATTCATCATCATTATCAATATTAGTTAAAGACTTGAGATGTTGGAATTTATCAGGGAGGATCATATGCCCACGCCCTGCAAATGGCTTGTATTCATTGACACGAATTTCAATCTTGTGGATTTTATTGTAAAACCACCAAGACCCTCGTAATTCACTGTTCTGCATCTCAGACTGAATTTTGGAAATGTGGCTAGATACTACTTCATGAATGTTGGATTTTTGTACAGCGATTCGTTTTTAGTTTTAAAATTCCTCAAACAAGAATTTAACTCTAGATGTTTTAATTCACACTCTACAAAAAGATTAAATTTAATAGCTGTAAATTCTGACAGCGACTCTGTCAATTTTATACTGGCACGACGACAGGAGAGATTCCACTTCGCTGGCTGGGAAACTTTTTGCTGCGTATGTTGCCAGTCGGGACCTGAACGCTGTTTCGATTGGTAAAAACTCACATGTTTCTGCCGATGGCGTGTTGGTCTCAGCGGTGCGATCCATTCCATCTTGATTCTGTAATAACGAAAAACAACGACATTAGCAATCGAGACTTTCGTAAGCGTATGGAATAATAAAATACTAAGATATTTCAATAATAATAACTGAAATGCACACGAATGTGTAAAGATTGTTATTACGTTACTTCTTTGTGCTTATTTTTGAGTACTCTTTGATTGATTTTGTTCTTCTTCTACACCATTCAATATGATACCGATCACATAATTTGTCGCATAATTGACACGCACACGCGTTGTCTGGCTCATGGTAGTTTTTGTTTTTGCATAGTAGATGATGGTAGCCATGCACTGCTAGTCTAGTGACTACATTTCTCATTTCACAATTTGCTGCTGTCCAGCTTCGGTTTATCATCGCTCCTGTTCCATAAAATTCATTCCAGATGTTTTCTCTCTTTTCTTGGAGCTCTTGCAGGACTCTTTTTGATGCCATTGTTGCTTGTAGCAGTGTAGTCATACTTATGTCCTCGATGAAAAAGGTTTCCCTCGCCAATAGGTATACCAGTCTGGATCTTGTGTTTTTTGTTACCCCTATAGCTCTCTTGATGTATAGCGCTTTGACCTTTTCGATCGTCTTGAGGTTTGCTTGTGTTAAGTACGGCCATATTATTTATATACCATACAGTTGCAACGCTATCTTTAGCTTCGTATAATAAATAAATAAATTCAGGACTAGAATAGATACTTGAATTTATATCTTATGAAGATAGTTGTATTTAAAATCTTGATTATATAATTAATTGTTACAATCTTATACTCTGTAATAAACTTGAATAAGTTATAATAAAATTAATGTTGCTAGAAATATTTATAATTCTTGATTATATTTAGTTATACGTATTTCTTTTCAGGGATGCATGAACTATCAACAAATTTGAAAGAACGTACGGACATGCCCAACAGAGGGAGATCGAATTCTCTAAGAACAGGGCAAATAGGAGGCAGGAAAACAAATGCATAGACTATACAAAATCAGAAAATTTGGTAACAAAGTTTAATGAGAAATCTAAATGTTGAACAAGTTGATCATATAATTAGCAATATAAATATTTGATATACTGAAAGTTTTAATATGAACCACGCAAGTTTTATTAAAAGGGAAGGAACAATTAATTTACAAATTGGCTAAACAGGAACTGCTAAGGCTCCTAAAAATTCTCATTAACTGTAAGTGCTCAAAGCACACAATAAATATATAAAATATTATTTATAACTCTTACCATAAATATTAATAAATAGAAATTCCTTCATTATAAATATTGTTAATAAGAATCAAACCTTAACCTTATTCCCAAAATGTACTTAAGTACCAATCGCAATTTGCAGATTACTAACCTAACAGCGAGGCAAATTCCCTAATGCAATGCGCACTTTACTGAATCAGAAAATAACCTAACTGGTCAGAATACAATAAATCAAAAAGAATAGACTACCTAAATAATAATTTTGAATGAAAGATTAAATGCAAAGAAAGAAAGCCAACATAAGAAAGGCAGAAAATAGGTAAGGTGAAACTATATAATTAAATGTGCCAAAATATTTAGAATATAAGAACTACCAAGATAATGGAACCGTAATTCAAAATGACAGAGAAAAACGCTTAAGCAATATGAAAATATGAAATGTGAATGTAACCAACTTTTACTTGAAATAGATAGAAAAACTAGAATGGGTGGGGGGGGGGGGTAACCAGAACAAGTAATATAGAATAAGAAGGGAGAAAATGCAGAAGAAATAATATTCTTGAATATATAAGACCGAAAGTAGCTTGGTGAAGTCTTACAGACAAAAACCTTAAATGTCAAGAGAATAATAAATAAGCTGACTATAATTTTGCAGAATATAAGGCTCAAAGAACACAATAAGTTGAAATTTAAATGGATCTCAAATGGATTAGAAATATAAATATATATATATATATATACACTTGAAAAATATGTATCTTAGTTAGAAGCTTGAAGGAAAAAACCAAGAATAAATGGTCAGAACATAACTTGTTTGAAAGCTAGGAGGTGAATAAGACTAAAACGAGGAAATTATAATATGCAGAAGTAACTTGGAATCTAACAGAGAATATTTGGTCAAGAACGAATTTAACTTAAATTAATTTGTAATAAGATTTTAAGCTTAATAATCCATATATTAAATTGGGCATGACTTGAATTTAGAATTCATTAAATAAATTTAACTCGGCAATATGATATGAGAATGTTTCTAACGAAATTTAGAATATAATTAGAAAAACCACATAACCAGAAAGAGAATTATAATTTTATAGAACAATTTGGCTTCGTAAAACAAATATCACATAAGCTACAAACAATATGTAAATGGAAACGGGAAACTATTTATAGCAGAGAAACTATCAAGATGGCTACGCCGAAACTTAAGGGAAACGCCCACTGACGGTGAATAGAAAATCTGAGTGCACAATAATTAACATAAGTCCACAGACTAAGCAAAATACATCAAATCGAAACATGACTTTAAATTCACTAAGTTGGATTAACCAAATACCAGTAGGAATAATATGCAATAGGATTTACACGATCTGGGGGGCGTTGCCATACAAATTTACAACACGTAAAACAACATGAAATCCTGCATGGTGAGTTTTACAAATTCTGGCAGGAAGTTACATAGCTATCTAGCAAGGATAAGTTGAATCTAGATACTGAAATACTTAATTGATGCATGATATTTGACCTAGAAAATATGACAAAACCTATTCTCAAAACATGATATGCTATCTATGGTATATATATATATATATCCAGCTACATCGTATTATATAATAGGTTGCCCTTTCTCTAATGGCATTAACAATAACTCTACATATTAAATGTAGCTATGTGCGTAATGCACAGAATTGAATTTAGTTATAGTTTCATAGTAATGATAGTCGCAACTCACACGTAAAACCAAGGAAGACCTCCGGCTCGATCCCGTAACCACACACTGTAAACTCCTCAGCTGATCTGCTCATATCGAGGCAAGGACGGAACTACCTCGACTTCACGCGTGAGGGCGACACATGCACTAGAAACGTCATGCATAGAGATCAGAGGAAGATAACCGCTGTATTTTTTAATCCAGCGTCACACAGTATCACGGGCATAATCTTTGCTCTGAACAGTTTCATTTCCGTGTCTAGGCTTATGCCTTGTACAGGGTGCGGCATTTAAAGTTTCCCATTTTCAAAACCGTGTAACACATTTATTTAAAACTTAAATAAGCTACATTGAACATTTTTAAATGGCTTACAGTCTTGGATTTGCAATTCTGGTCTTACTTTTTGAATATGATGTCCTTGAGATGCCCTCCATTAACTTCAAGACATTGCTGCAATCTCCCTCGTACACTGGCCATTACGCATTGTGTGGTGTCTTGTGTAACATGTGCAATTTCCTGCAAATCCACGCATAATCCACATACGCCACTTCACAGTCCTAAGGTCGTGGTGTGGTGCGCCATTGCAGCACAGGGTATTATTGGCCCTTACTTCTTTGAGAGCGATAATGGTGCTTCGGTTTCTGTCAACTCTGAACGTTACAATCACATGCTGCAAACTTTCTTCCTACCAGAATCGACACATCGTAACTTGGATATTGAGAGATTGTGGTTTCAACAGGATGGTGTTGTAGCACATAGGCCCTACTGCACATCTTTCAATGGACACCCTTCATGCTGGTTTCCCCGGCCGAATTCTTTCCAAATTCTTTCCCTCCAAATCTCCCGATCTTACTGCAGCAGATTTTTTTTCTGTGGGACTATCTGAAGTCTAAAGTTTTCACTCATGCCCTCTCTGACATTAACAGTCTTAACAATGTGTTGGGTATCAGGTTCGAGAGGAACAAATTGTAAGTAGTAAAAAAGGAATAAATTAGGATAGAAGTGAAACGATGTATGTGTAATACATGGAAGAAATTATCTGGGAGGAGGACCAATTAGAGCAAGAGTGGACTATATCACGAGGACACTGGATTCAGAGATCCTAGGAATTATATTGGTTTAACAATCGAACATGTTATGAAAACTTTGAACTTTATTAATACTTGTAAACACTTGAAGAAATAATATATGAACACTGAATAATAATTAAAGAAACACGTTGAAACAATGAACTGGAAAATGGCGCGAATAGTGTTACACCACTGGAAGTAATTTAGTAAACTTTGTATTTTACCAATGAGTTATATCTCAAATTAAAGGTAATAAAATTTACTGTAAATTGAATATATTTAAAGTTATTAGCACTTGACTGTTCACGTAATATAGCTTCTTGGCTAACTGATGACGTCACACGCTATGTACTTACGTGTAGCTTGTAAGTGAATCTAATGCACTTTGAATATTTAAAATGCGTAAATTATGTTGAATAATTTACTTGGATTGAATAAAACTTGTAATGAAGTTTTATTCCAACGATTTCTAGTATAATTACAAAGGGCGCGAAGAGGCCTTTGTTCACTAGGAAATCAGAGCAGTGTCAGAACGCGACTTGTTCTTGTAACTGCAGACTTAATACTAACTTGGCTTCCTGACGCTCTTCGAAGCGTCCCTTCAGGGGCATACCCGGCACAAAGAACTCGTGATCAGGATATTATGTAATATACGCCTACTCAAAGATGACTTGGCGCAAGAAGACATAGCGGATGATTTGAATTAAAACTATTCACTGCACATAATAAATATGCTGGAAAAGAAACCCTTAGCTTGCGTTGACATACAGCCCGCGTTAAAGCAGTTGCTTTAATAAAGAGAAATCAGGAAAGGCAAGCTAAAAGAAGCACTAGATAAACACAAAACCATCACTGATTCTAACTGGAGGTATACATGTGATATGTGTTAGAAAATATGACTTCTTACACATCTTACAGGAATATGATATCGAATAGAAAAGCAATGACATGTTACACATATTGCAAGAACACGATTTGTCGTAGCAATAAATTAGAAAAGGAGTGGAATTCACTGGGAGAAATTGAATATAAGATCATAGTAAGTGCTATCACTACTCGTCTTGGGGGAGAGGACACACTTTCACTATGGGGCGCTTATATTCACCACTGGAAGTGCGCACAGTAATCACTCGAACTAAGCCGTCTTCTCCCGGATGAGTAGCGGTGATCACGCCTACCCTCCATTGAAGAGGAGGAATATTGTCTTCCTTCAAGATGACGACAGTACCAACTTGAATGTTGTCACTGGAGCAGGTCCATTTCTGCCTCTGTTGTAGGGAGTGAAGATATTCGGATGACCAGCGTTTCCATATGTGTTGCAAATGATTTTGTAACAGCTGCCATTTTTCTACATACTTCTTATCTTCCGTCGGAGGATGGGACGGTAGAGATGTGAGAGGTTCTCCAATTAAGAAGTGACCAGGAGAAAGGTATGATAAATCAGCTGGATCATCATTTAGACGAATGAGTGGTCTAGAATTTAAGCAAGCTTCAATTTGAGATAGAAGGGTAGAAAGCTGTTCATATGTGAGAATTTGAGCTCCCATAACTCTTCTGAGATGAAACTTCATAGATTTCACTGCTGCTTCATGTAAACCACCAAAATGGGGCGAATTTGGAGGAATGAAAGACCAGCTGTAATCGTTATTTGCAGTGAAATTTTGAATTGTAGTTTGAAATTCTCTCGACTGCAACAACAATCTGAGATCTCTTAACTTGTTGTTTGCACCCACAAAGTTAGTGCCATTATCACTGAAGATTTCTTTACAGATTCCACGACGTGATGTAAATCTTCTTAGGGCTGCTATGAAGGCATCTGATGTTAGATCAGAAACTAATTCAATGTGGATGGCCTTTGTTACCAAGCAAACAAAAATGGCGATGTAAGATTTTACAGTAGTTTTACTGCGTGGAGACCCATATCTTATGTTGAAGGGTCCAGCATAATCTACTGCTGTGCGGAGAAAAGGTCTAGCAGGAGTTATTCTGTAGCTAGGAAGATTTCCCATTAACTGTTGAGAAGACTCTGCCTTTAACTTGAAGCATGTGAGACATCTATGCAAAATAGATTTTTCTATTCTACGAATACTAGGTATCCAGTAGGCTTGTCTTAAGGAAGCTATAAGCAGCTGGTGCGAAGCATGTAATAGCTTGCGATGCTCATATTCTACAATCAGAACTGTCAAGTGATGTCGTGATGGCAAGATAACCTGATGTCTTGCATCATGTGTAAGAACTGATTTCTCCAACCGTCCACCCACTCTTATAATGTTATTCTGATCTAGGAATGGAACTAATGAATGGATGGAGCTTTTCACTGATGTTTGCTGGTTATTGCTAAGATCTTTCAGCTCTTGGGCGAAAGCTTCTTTCTGAGCAATTTTTACACAAACTTGTAAAGCACGTTGAAGTTCTGCTGCTGCAATAGGTCCATGATATTTGTTTTCATGACGGCAGGCAGAAATAAATCTATACATATAACAAGTTACTCTCTGCAGGCGCCTAAGATCAAAAATCTTGTGATGAAACTATCTTCTACTGTGGTAGCTGCCATACAGATAGAAACAAGTTGCTCGGAGGAATCCTGAACGTTTAACTGTTTTGGTTGTTCAGGCCATGATGCTGAGTTTTGCGATAGCCAATTAGGACCGTGCCACCACAAATCAATATCAGACAATTGTTCAGACGATACACCTCTTGAAACGAGATCAGCTGGGTTGTTTTCTGTAGAAACATGTCGCCAGGCTGCTGTTTCAGAAAGCTCTTGTATTTGTGACACACGGTTGGACACAAATGTTTTCCACTTTCGTGAATCCGATTTTATCCATGACAGAACAATAACTGAGTCTGACCATAGATAATTTTGTGATGTTTGAATATTAAGGTCATTCAACACCTTGTTGTACAGTTTAGATAACAACAATGCTCCACAAAGTTCAAGACGTGGAATGGTTTGCCTTTTAAGAGGGGCAACCTTAGATTTGGAACACAGCAAGTTAATTGTAACTTCACCTTCACTGTTCACAGAACGGAGATATATGCATGCACCATAAGCCTTTTCTGAAGAGTCACAGAAGCCATGGATCTGTATATCTTGAAGGGTAATCGTGGAATACGCTGTGTGTGTATTGTACCTAAAATGTCGCAGATCTCAATCCATTTCTCTGCTATGTATGACGGTACTTCTTCGTCCCAGCCAAGCTTTTCAATCCACAACGATTGCATAAAGATTTTGGCATTGATAACAATAGGACTGACAAGGCCTAGAGGATCAAAGATGGAGGAGATGACTGATAGGATTGTACGCTTGGTAAGTTTAACTTGTGTATGAGTTTGGAGAGAAGGATGGGATTGTATCTGGAAATTATCAGTTGCAGGATGCCATAGTAAACCCAGGGCATGTGCATTTTCACTGTTATCAAGAGACAGAGGCAATTGGGTCTCTCGATGAGATGACGGAACAGATTCCAACAAAGCTTCATGATTGGAGCACCATTTTCGCAATGGAAATCCGCCACTGTCAAGCATGAGGATTAATTCTTCTTGAAGGCGTAGCGCTTCTTGAAGATTATCATGTCCTGTCAGGCAGTCGTCTACATAGAAGGAAGTTCTAACTGCTTGGGAAGCGAGAGGGTATTTAGCTTCTTCTATCGACAGCTGATGCAGGGATCTTATGGCTAAAAATGAAGCTGATTTAGTACCATAAGTCACGGTAGTTAATGCATAGTCTTGTATGGGCTCATTTGCATTAGAACGCCACACAATCCTTTGAAGATTCTGGTCGTTTTCGTGCATTTTTATGCGTCGGTACATTTTAGAAATGTCAGCTGAGAATGCATATTTATAGGTTCGAAAACGAGTTATAATTGATGATAAATCATCTTGCACTGTAGGGCCTAATTTCAGGATGTCATTTAGGGACTTGCCTGAAGATGTTTTTGCAGAAGCGTCGAACACAACTCTAGTCTTGGTTGTGGTAGATGAGGGCTTGATTACTGCATGATGTGGTAAATAGAAGCATTTTTCACCTGGCCGTGGGAGTGAAACCTTCTTCATGTGTCCCAATTCTTCATATTCTTGCATGAATTTTTTGTAATCTTCCTGCAAGACAGAATTAGTTTGAAATTTTCTTTCCAGATGTTCTAAGCGTTTCACTGCTTGTTGTCTGGATTCGCCCAATGAATCCTCAGATCGATTCTTGGGTAATTTCACTACAAAAGCACCGTCATCTGCACGAATAGTGTTTTGTATGAAATGCTCTTCACACTCTCTCTCTCTTCTTTAGTAAACACTGGTTTAGGAAAGTCTTCTAGTTCCCAGAAGCGTCTTAACTGTGTGTCAACATTGTCAACGGTCACAAATAAATTGTGTTGAGCAAATGTGACTTTCTTAGATTTGATTGAAGTTTTGGGAACAGATCCACTGAGCACCCAGCCCAGTTCAGTATTACTAAGAATAGGGTTATTAGGAGTGATTATTCTTTCATTGGTAAATAACTGATAGAATAGACTAGCACCAATGAGGAGTTGGACATCACCAGGGATGTAGAATTTAGGATCTGCCAATGCAATTTCACTAGGAATATTGAATTTGGTAGGATCGATACGGACAGAAGGAAGTTTGTTTGCAATGTGAGGGATTACTAGACAGTTCATTTCAGCCTGGAAATTCTGGACTCTGGATCGCAGATTAACTTTAACACTGTGATTGCAAGAAGAGGTGCCATTTATGCCTCTTATATGAGTATCGACATTCGTTGTTGACAGCTGCAACTTCTTTGCTAGATCTTCAGTTATGAAGTTTAATTGGCTCCCTGAGTCTAGTAACGCTCTGCACAACACTAGATTTCCTTGCCTATCTTCAAGATGCACTGCTGCAGTTGCTAACAAAATCTCCTGGAACAATAACTAGCAGGCAAATTGTCAGTGCCTTCCACAGTATTTGACTGGTGAGAGGTCTTTTTCTTGTCACGTGTGTTGTTATGTAATAATCTGCTGTGTGAAGCCATCCCACAATTGCAGAAGGATTTGAGTTTGCAATGGTCTCTTTTGTGATTGTTGGAAAAACAGTTTGCGCACAAGCCTTTGCCTTTTACAAACTCCCATCGTTGGTCTACACTCAACTGTGAAAACTTGTCGCACCTATAAAACTTGTGACCTTCCTTGCAGCAAGGACATGAATCACCTTTGATGGCAACATACGATTGACGAGTTGTTTTTACAGATTTCTTTTGGGTATGTTTTTCACTCTTTTCCTTTGATGGGCTTGGCACGTTGTTAGAATTGGATAGCACTTCTAACGAGTGAGCCTTGGCTTCTAGGAAGTTCATCAACTCTTGAAGCGATGTGAACCTTTGTGAGTCAATTTTACTTTCCCATTCCTTGCGTGTCGTCTCACCAAGATGATCCAATATTAATTGAATGAACATAACTTCATGTAATGGGATTTCAAGATTGAGAGCTTCGATGGCGTTAAGATTGCTTTGAAACTGATTTAGCAAGTTTCGCAAGTCTGTAACGTTTTCATCTTTCATTATTGGTAACGAAAGTAGATTTTTGATATGAGCTGTGGCAATGACTCGAGTGTTATTATATCTACAGCACACTAAGTTCCATGCTATAGGAAAATTCTCATTAGTCACTGGAAGATTCTGAATGAGCGCGTGAGCTTGCCCTTTCAAAGAACTTAATAAATAATGATATTTTGGATGGGATCCAACGATTCATTGTTTACCACTAAACTACTGAAAGTGTCGTGATAATGCTTGAAGTTAGTCACATCTCCGCCGAAGACAGGAATTTGAATTCTTGGGAGTTGTATATTTCTATTGTTGCACTGTGAAGTAGAAGACTGACAAGTGTGATGAGAATTACCACTGTGATTAGATTGATGACTGTGATGAGAGCCTACACTACGCACTGGTTGGTCGTGTAGAAATAACAATTCACTAAGCTTAGCCTTTAGTATCTTGTATTTGTTATTCATCTCTTCGTCATACTGTGTGTGAATGTCTATTTCTTCTTCAGCTTCGATGAGAGCTTCTATCTGAATTTGTATAGCTTCGTAATTTTGCCACACTTCGTTGAGAGTGTCATATTCAACCTTCAGTCGAAATATATCAACTTCTTCAGTAATATTATCACTGTACTTCTGAATGTACGTAAGTTTTCGTTTAAGAAAAGCACGTTTTTTCGTTAATTCCTTCAGGTCACTTTCCATGATGAGATGCGAAGTTACTTGAAGTTTAAAGATGAGATGCTACCACCGCTGCACGATGATGAATGAATCAGCTGTTCACTGCTTTCTTGATGTTCGTTGTGGACCGGAATCCCTCGATGTCTCGTATCACTGCTGCAAGATGCTGCCCTGTGTTGCGAAGTTCAGTGTTGCTGAAAATCACGAACCCGACCGACACGGAAGCACAGTTATGAGACGAATTCGAGAAACGGCATTTGCGAATACAAGTATGCAATAAGTATGATTGTACCAATATAATCCTGCCCGTAGAGGAACCAAATGTTGCGTATCAGGTTCGAGAGGAACAAATTGTAAGTAGTAAAAAAGGAATAAATTAGGAAAGAAGTGAAACGATGTATGTGTAATACATGGAAGAAATTATCTGGGAGGAGGACCAATTAGAGCAAGAGTGGACTATATCACGAGGACACTGGATTCAGAGATCCTAGGAATTATATTGGTTTAACAATCGAACATGTTATGAAAACTTTGAACTTTATTAATACTTGTAAACACTTGAAGAAATAATATATGAACACTGAATAATAATTAAAGAAACACGTTGAAACAATGAACTGGAAAATGGCGCGAATAGTGTTGCACCACTGGAAGTAATTTAGTAAACTTTGTATTTTACCAATGAGTTATATCTCAAATTAAAGGTAATAAAATTTACTGTAAATTGAATATATTTAAAGTTATTAGCACTTGACTGTTCACGTAATATAGCTTCTTGGCTAACTGATGACGTCACACGCTATGTACTTACGTGTAGCTTGTAAGTGAATCTAATGCACTTTGAATATTTAAAATGCGTAAATTATGTTGAATAATTTACTTGGATTGAATAAAACTTGTAATGAAGTTTTATTCCAACGATTTCTAGTATAATTACAAAGGGCGCGAAGAGGCCTTTGTTCACTAGGAAATCAGAGCAGTGTCAGAACGCGACATGTTCTTGTAACTGCAGACTTAATACTAACTTGGCTTCCTGACGCTCTTCGAAGCGTCCCTTCAGGGGCATACCCGGCACAAAGAACTCGTGATCAGGATATTATGTAATATACGCCTACTCAAAGATGACTTGGCGCAAGAAGACATAGCGGATGATTTGAATTAAAACTATTCACTGCACATAATAAATATGCTGGAAAAGAAACCCTTAGCTTGCGTTGACACAATGCAATTCAGCAGGAAAGTGCAAATGTTACGTAAGACATCACACACCACGTAAAGGCCAGTGTACGAGGGAGATTGCATTGAAGTTAATGGACGGCATCTCAAGGAAATCATATTCAAAAAGTAAGACCATAATTGTAAATTCAAGACTGTAAGCCATTTGAAAATGTTCAATATAGCTTATTTCTTTGTTAAATAAATGTGTTACACGGTTTTGAAAATAGGAAACTTTAAATGCCGCAACCTGTATATTCATTATTCCATTTATTGCTCTTATGGCTTGGATTGCTCTCTCTGCTACGTGCTTCGAGAAGCACTTTCCAATCGGCTGCAGGGTTACTCCTAGGTACTTGAAGTGGTTTGTAATTTTTACCTCTCTTAGTAGTACTATTTCGGTGTTTCGTACAGTGTTCACTTCTACACCAGAGCTTTAACGAGTTGCACGTACACAGCTTTCTCCAAACCGTACCGAACAGTATATTGCTACTACTGATATTGCAGCACTGGCTCACGGCTAACACACGCAGTCTTTTACGTGCTTAAGAGTCCGAAACACAACAACCAGGAGACTTATCACGGTCATGATGTCCATATTGTGGTACTTAAAGATGAATAGTGAATCATACCTGGCTGGGTGAGCACCTATGTTGACTCAGTGTCACCTGACAGCTGATGATCACAGCATCTCCATTGACCATTCCAGACATTGTGGGTGATGTATAGTCTTTTTTGAGTCAGCTGGGTCAGGCCTGAACCCCTGCCAAACTCTCTCCAAAGATAGCTGTGTGCACTCTGGTCTATCTCTATCTCCGCATGCAGTCTCAGCAGCATCGTGGGTTTCCACCTTTCCTCGCTCCTCCAACAACTGAAAAACGAAGACGAGCGGCAGAAAAAGTCCTAACACCAGGGACTACAGATACATAATATAAAAGGGACTCAGTTTCATTCCTTTTAACAAAATTCTTTGGCTAAACATTGTTTAAAATATCATATATTCTCTTTCTCTTAATTACAGACTTTTGGCCTTTCTTCAGACAACTAACATTAGATAATGAATTACATTCTCTTAATTCATACTTTTCACTCCAAAAAAAAAAAGATACATATAATCATTTCTTACACTTAACCTCCTAAAATTCATTTTAACATACTTCTAAACCCTTGAGAAATGCAGTGGATCTAAAATCTGTGGAATATTATCATCTTCTATTTCACATGCTATTCAAACTTCCCTTTAATAATCATTTTCGCTTAATCTTCCATAAAATCCGTCTTCATCAGATTCCCTGAGAAGAACTTCTCATTTTTCTATTCTCATCACTATCTCAAATCTTAAAATCTCCTGTTTACCTCATTTCTACTTTTCATTCACGATCTTAAATATCTTTAAATCACTCAATTATCTCTTTAAACTACTCAAGAAAGGCAAAATATTATTTCCGTACTAACTTAACCTCTGTGAACTAGCCTATAACTGATTTAGTCTCTCAACTAGCAAAAACGTTGCTCTGTGATGGACACAACGACAGCTTTCTAATCAAATGTCTCGCAGCAATACCTCTTAGTCACTTTACACATCCCTGGCTATTGACCCCACTTCACTGCAACGTCTGCAAGAAGTCCGTCTTACCACCAGATTAATACACAACCATACACACACACTGCAAAACAAAGGGAGAACGCCTTCTCCCCTATGAATCCGAGGCTGGCCTATCTCCAGTACTAATTCAGTAAGGATTTGCCTACACGAAGATACCTCTATCATACTACGCTGCCCCATAATTCGGACAAAATAACATTTTTATTAGTCCTACTTCTCTAATTCCTCAATTTTTTTCCTTCACCTCACAGTTTCTTAATATTCAGGCAAAATAATCTGTTTATTAGCCCTACTCCCATTTTTACCAATCCACAGCTATTTCACTTTAAAGTATTATCTAACTTTTCCTCACGTAACTCCCCTCTGGTTAAACTTTCTCTGTCATACCCGGGAAAAATCAAAATTTTAAAGCATACAAGATGATCTAACGTATATCAGAATACAGTGTAATTAAATAGTCTGCCAGTCGCTTCAGCTGAAAAAGAAAAACTTCCCTTAAGTGAACTAACCAAGAGTACACCCATCTGGATGTACCAACAAGCTCCACGCTCGGCCAGAACAATTCTGAGGACAACAACAGTACCCTTAGCTGAGCGCCTCCACCTTTTCCCCCAGGCCAACGGGACGGCTCACCACACCAAAGAAAGAAATCCACTCACACAGCAAGAACTATCACAAAACTACTACTAACATCCTATTCACTGACAACAAACAATAACTAACCATAATCTAAACTATTTACACATTACTTTATTCGTTTTCAACATTTACCTTTTAAGAGTCTGTGTGGCCAACACCACGACCACCACCTCGAGTACCACCACGCCCACGAGTCAGCCTGAAACAATCCCTCCTAATATGTCCTATCCTACCACATTCAAAACATTTTCTAGGCTCTACAGATTTCTTAACCTTATTGACTTGACATACAGAAAATGCTTCATCGGCCAGTTGTACTATAATAAAATATTCATTCAGAAGTTAACTCCTAGCTCTTATAGGGAGATATCTAGACAAAATCGTTTCGAGAAATACGTCAAGGCTCTCGCCATTCATGAGCACATTACTAGCAAGATCCTTTAAGCTGCCATTTAATTTTGAAAACACTAGGCCTACTGCTAGAATAGCCTTCTCGCTTAGACTGAAAACAGCGACTTGCTCTTTCAGCAGGCACAGGAACTCGAGAATCATATAATGAGCAAGAATTATATTATACCCTAAGTTATATTCATTTTCGGGTCTGCTCACTCCATCAGTCATATGGGTCTCATTTATATTAATCATTTTATTTCTCAACATATTCTTTGTTTCGTCGATCTTTACACACAAGATCCTACACTTATTAATCAATTCAATATTCGTTGCTACTTTTAAGGGGAGGTTGTAAGCTGTATCTCTGCCATGTTAAATTATTGATGTTCATGTTCCTTTTTCTCAAAAACCATTTGATCAATTGAAACAAAATTTGGTAGACTTTTAGATCTGTATCTTGTCTTTAAACGTTGGGTTTTTAAAAGGAATATGTTTGTAAACAAATATGTTATAACTTTTTTTGGAAAATTGAATTTTTCCATTCGGTTTTATTAATTAAAAATGATATAAATTTCTTACCATTGAAGATAAATGCATTAAAAAACCACCGTTTCTGTATTAATGTAGTTTTAGTAACTGGAACAAAAATCAGATCTCTACTCTTAATAACTCCCGAGAAAAAGGAACAAATGTGCACAAAAAACAAAACGAGAGAAAAATTACGTTAAAGATAAAATGTACCATAATGTGCTCGAAGTGCATATTCAGGACAAAACTTGTATGTAGGATGAAACCCTATGGAAGAATGTAGCCCACACTGCTCTCTTCATATTTTCCAAGCTATCTGTATTAGTACCTACATCTGTATTAGTGCTAAAACCTTGTCCATAGTACAATTGCAGCTCCTTCTCAGTGGGCCTTCGTTGCCGTGTGAGTGGCTTCAAGACGGTTCCCACTGAATCTTTTTCTCGATTTTCTAAGGCGTGAGGCCATACGTTTCTGTACATGCTAAAATTTAATGGATACGTTTTTTTTAACTATAGAAAAGAGCAAAATACCTTATTATTCGAGAGGCTCCTTCATGCCCCGTCATCTTCCAGGCTTGCCAACCACCGATTATTTTACCTGGGCCCCCCCACCTCAGTTCCACAGGCATCCAGAGCCTCTCGAACCCCGGATACTCCGGGAACATTGCGTCATCTGGCCAGGATGCCACAATGCTAAGGTTGAGATAAGTTCTCTCCGAACTGCATTATATAGTTAGATCACTGTTGCGCACAGTACAAGCGAGGGATATGCAAAAAAAGAAATATCTAATTTTTATGAATATATATTTGGGAAATTATTGTTTTTTGTGTAAGATAACAATTTTTTGCAACATTCAGTCGGTAGATATGAAAGCATATGCTAAGCTGACTTCCGTGAAAAACATTTTAAAAAATACAGTATATTCAGCTGTAAATTTGTACATAGCATATTGCGCCATCTACTCAGGGAAACCTACAACTAAAAGGAAAAGGAATTGGTCCCGTCTGACAGCCGGCAACGTATGAATGGACTTTCATTATTGTGCCCGGCACTCAGCCGGTAACGTATGCCAGATTTACTACGCCATTATGGCCCTTATAGCACAAAACGACTATGTAACATGTAAATTATACTTAATTCAATTGAAATATACAATAAACCGAAAATCCACATTTTTGATCAAATGTGCTTACAACCTCCCCTTAACAGATCTAAACATTGTTTATAAGCCTGATCTAAACGACTATTTATTTTATTTACCTGTAATGGCAACAATTTCTCTTCATTATTCACAATTTCCGCCAAATCATTGTATTTATCTTCAATATTTGCAATAATAAAACTACAATCAAACTCACCAAGATTTTGTAGATCCACCACAGCCTCTCGGTTCTCTGATAACAGTTTCCTCAACACGGCCACATTCTGCTTTTCACGAACCTGTATCCCTCTAGTCAGCAATTCATACTTAACATCCTCCTTGAATAACCATTCAGGATTCACAGATCTCCTCAATGCAACAGGACTTTCTGGATGTCTCACACTCATTTTCACAATATTTAATAACTTACATGCAACACATAATACAAGAGATATTAGTTACACAGATTTAAACTCGGTAACATAATATACACAGAAAATCTCCTGTAAAATAATATAGATAAATGAAATTCATAAGGAATTCCCTGAAACATAAAATCGTTGCATTTGTAGCTATGTTGTAGCTTACTTTATTAAATACAATCGCTATCAATCTACACACTGAATTATACTATTTACAATACATTAAATCATGTTAGTTACAAACAGTTTGCTTGACGCCGCATGTGGTTGCGGAGGTTGCAGGATGCCGCGAGACAACGGGAGCGCGTCCAACCTTCTCTGGAGCTCGGCTTTGTCTGGGGCGAGAGGAGCATGGCGTTCTTCCTCCTAGCATGGCGTGGGATTTCGCATTGCCTGCTGGGAGCAAGCAGTTCTACGCACAATGTTGTGGTGGCGTGACAATGTTCCGCCACACCAGCTCCCCACGAAGTTAAGTGGTTACGTCAGAAGGTGTCCTGGGAATCTCACACACCGGCCTGAACGTGTTGTCACTTTCGTGTCACATGGTGGAACTGTTGGTGGACCTGTGTTCATGTTGTCTGTGGTAGTGTGTGCTCTTGCTGAACTGTTGCTGTCGTTGGGTTGTGATGCCAGTGGTGGTAGGGGCATGGGATCTTCAGCAAAAATAAAGGCAGGCTTCACTCTGTCAATGCTGTCTTCGACATGCTTGTTGCACATATCCAGCGTGAGAGTTTTGTCTGTACGTTTGACCACACGGTAAGGACCAACATACGGTGGTTGGAGAGCGCCGCGAACTGAATCGTCTCTCAGGAACACGTGGGTGCACGTGGCAAGGTCCTTAAACACAAAGGTGCTGCGGGGGCTGTGTCGGGAATCTGGTGGTGCACGTAGCGTGTCCATTTGTTGTCGAAGTTTTACAACATAGGTGGATGCATCCTCGGCCTGTAGGCTTCCCCTTGCACACAGCATTTCCCCAGGAAGACGAAGGGGTTCCCCGTAGATCATCTCTGCTGGAGAGGCTCCAAGGTCTTCCTTGTGCATACTGCGGATACCAAGTAAGACAAGTGGTAGGGCCTGGATCCAAGACATGCCGGGGTGGCACATTATAGCTGCTGTGAGCTGCCTATGGAAACGTTCCACCATGCCATTGGCGCAAGGGTGGTAGCTGGTAGTGCGGTACCTAGAAGTGCCAGTCAGAGTGCCCAGGTTCTTCAGCAACTGCGACTCAAACTGGCGACCTTGGTCGGTCGTGATGCGGGCTGGAGATCCGAAGCGAGAGATCCAACACGTGAAGAAAGCTTCAGCCACATCCTCCGCCGTGATGCGTTCTAGAGGCCATACTTCTGGCCACCGAGAGAAACGGTCCACGGCTGTCAGGGAGTACCGGAAGGCTCCAACCAGTGGTAGAGGGCCAATGAGGTCGAGATGTACATGTTGGAAGCGTCCAGAAGGTGGTGTGAAAGTGCCTAATGGTGAAGATACGTGGCGACTGACCTTTGCTCTTTGACACTGCTGGCATGATCTAGCCCAGTTGCGGCAATCTTTCTGTATGTGTGGCCATACAAAACGTTCTGAAACCAACCGTGCTGTAGCTCTAGTTCCAGGGTGGCTGAGGGAGTGGAGAGATTCAAAGACTTGCCTTCTGTATGGTGTGGTGACAAAGGGTCTAGGTTGTGATGTGGAGGTGTCACAGTATAGTGTGATGTCAGTTCCTGGGACCTGGATCCGCTGGAGTTGGAGAGCTGAGTCACCGCGTAACAGTGCACTGAGTTCTTCATCACCGTCTTGCGACTGGGCCAGGGCAGAAAGGTCAAGGTTATGGCTCGATACTGCGTTCACTCTCGAAAATGCATCAGCGACGACATCGGAGGCACCTGTGACGTACTGAATGTCTGTCGTGAATTGGGCAATGAATGATAACTGGTTCAACTGCACAGGGGGTAGCTTGTCACGGCGTTGCTGGAATGCATATGTTAAGGGTTTGTGATCTGTGAAGATGGTGCATTGATGGGCCTCAAGGATGTGTCTCAAGTGCTGAACGGCTTCATATACAGCGAGGAGCTGGCGGTAGTATGCAGGCCATGTGAGTTGCCGGGGCGCTAATTTCTTGGAGAAGAAGGCTAGCGGTTCCCAACTGTCGCCGATTTTCTGTTGAAGGCTGGCTCCTACGGCAGTGCCAGATGCGTCTGTGAAAAGAGCCAAAGGTGCTTCTGGGACGGGATGGGCTAGCAGAGTTGCCTTACCAAGAGCTTCTTTGCAGGCGATGAATGTGTGCTCCAACTCTGGTGTCCATGGTACAGGCTGTGATCCCCGTAAACTGGATACGGCAGTGTGTAAAGGAGCCTGGTGCTCTGATGCAGATGGAAGAAAGCGACGGTAGAAGTTGATCATCCCTAAGAATTTCCGAAGTTCACGCGCAGTCTTAGGGAGGGGAAAGGCCTGCAGGGCAGCAATCTGGTCAGGCAGTGGACGTGTACCAGAAGCAGATACCTCGTATCCAAGGAAGTTGACACTTGCAGAGCCTAGGACACTTTTGTTGGCATTCACCAGGATACCGTGCTCTGTGAGGCGTGTGAAGAGAGCTCGCAGATGGACCTTGTGTTCCTCTGGGTCTCGGGAGAAGACGAGGATGTCGTCGACATAGGCGAATGTAAAATCAAGACCAGCGAGCGCCTCATCAATAAAACGCTGGAAGGTCTGACCTGCATTGCGTAGGCCGAACGTCATGAATGGGAACTCGAACAGTCCAAAGGGTGTGGTGATCGCGGTTTTTGTTATGTCATTAGGGTTCACGGGTATCTGGGTGTAAGCCTTCACTAGGTCTATCACCGAGAAAGTCGTGCATCCACGGAGTTGGTGGCTGAAGTCATGGATGTGACGAGCCGGGTATCTGTCTGGAACAGTCCTAGCGTTGAGGCCACGGTAATCTCCACATGGTCGCCAACCTTCGTTCTTCTTGGGCACGAGGTGTAGAGGCGATGCCCAAGGTCCTTCTGAACGGCATGCGGTTCCTTCCTGCAGCATGACGTCAAACTCTTGTTTGGCGATTTGGAGACGGTCAGGAGCAAGGCGACGAGGGCGGCAGGATATAGGGGGTCCTGGAGTGGTGCGGATCTGGTGGAGAGTAGAGTGACGCACAGTTCTGTGGGTTCCTGGTGGGCGGGTCATGTCAGGGAATTCGTGTAGGATGTCATGGTACAAGGATGTGCTAGACAAGGCTTTGATGCTTGGTTGTGAGTTTCCAGCGGGTTGACAGAGCGTGGACATACTGGTGATGTCATCGACGAGGCGCTGGTTGTGGCAATCCTGAAGAAGGTGCCAGAAAGTCTGATCCTATTATTGGGACCTCAACATCAGCAATGACGAACCTCCATGTAAAATTTCGTCGCCAGCCAAGGTTCATTTGTAGTGTGACGATCCCGTATGTTTTGATGGTGGAGCCATTTGCTGCGCTGAGTTCGTAGTCAGCATGTGGTCGTTTCCCTTTCAGGAAATGGCGTGGGAAGCAGCAGAGGTCGGACCCAGTGTCTATGAGGAATCGATACCTGTTGTTTCGATCCATTGCAAAGAGGCGGCTCCCTCCTGTTGGGCAACCATTTACCGCCATTACTTGTTGCCGTTGGAGTTTGTTGAGAAGTTGCAAGGGGGGTGCACTTCTGGGCTTTATCACCGAAGCGATGGTGGTACCAGCAAGTTCCATCGTTCCTGGGGGTGGAATTTCTGCTGGAACGTCCTGACCTGTCACGTGACTGTGAGCGTGCTCGGAAGGAGGTCTGCAGTGCTGCCAACTGTTGCGCGAGCTCGTCAAGTCGTTTGGTTAGCACACACACTTCACCACTAGGGGGGGTGGTTACCGCATGAACAGAAGCGGAGTTGATGGTTGGGGGAGTCGCTTCGAATATTTTGTCTGCGAGCTGCGCCACCTTGTCCAAGGGGATTTCCGCTTGAGTTTGGAGGATGGCCTGCACTTGGGTGGGGAGGCGCTGAATCCACAATTGGCGGAGGACGTGGTCTTGCACTTGAGTGGAGCCCGCGAACGACCTTAAGTGCCGCAGGAACTGAGAGGGTTTGCGGTCCCCAAGTTCCTTCTCCATAAGCAGTTGCCGCACGCGTTGTTCTTCCGAAAGCGACAGACGCCGTATTAGTTATTTGCGGAGATGCGTGTATGCGTTTGCTGAGGGAGGGTTAGTAATAATGTCCTCCACTTCCGCAGCGTAACGGCTGTCCAGCTGCGACACTACATACGCGTACTTCGTGGATTCTTGCGTGACGCCTGCAACACTGAACTGTGCCTCGGCCTGGGCGAACCACAACGCGGCTTTGTCCGGCCAGAATTGCGGGAGTTTCACGGTGATTCGGTTCACTGTGTGAGACGTTGTAGGCGGAGTTTCAGTGCTTCGGGTCTGCAACTGTTGCTGGAGAAGCTGGTATTTTTCTTGTAGCTGCAGTAGTTCCTGTTGGAGTTCCTCCATTGTGGTGCTGATGCGGGAAATTGCAGCGCGCGTGTAGACGATGTTTCTTTGTTCGCGTGCACGTGGCGCGACGCGTTTTGGGCCTATGCGTTGTTCGTTTCGGGGTCATCAATGTAGCTATGTTGTAGCTTACTTTATTAAATACAATCGCTATCAATCTACACACTGAATTATACTATTTACAATACATTAAATCATGTTAGTTACAAACAGTTTGCTTAACGCCGCATCTGGTTGCGGAGGTTGCAGGATGCCGCGAGACAACGGGAGCGCGTCCAACCTTCTCTGGAGCTCGGCTTTGTCTGGGGCGAGAGGAGCATGGCGTTCTTCCTCCTAGCATGGCGTGGGATTTCGCATTGCCTGCTGGGAGCAAGCAGTGCTACGCAAAATGTTGTGGTGGCGTGACGATGTTCCGCCACACATTAATTCATACAGTCTACAACAATCAATCTCCCTTTCACTTTATGACATCACACATTGTGACATCATAAAGACATTATTAAAACCAAAGCCCTCTGCAACATGAAATAAAAACGTTCTATTTCTACAATAATTAACCTGAAAAATAATAAATTATATTAGCATACATACAGATTGAAAGGCAGAGAACAGAGCGTACACAAATTAATTAAAATTTCGGCAAAATATTATTCGGGGAAAAATCGGCTGTTCAAAATCAAGGCAGAGAGCAGTGGCATCAACCAATGTGGCCGACAACCACGCTATCTAGTACCAATATTGTACCCCCAATTTTGAACCATCATCTTTATCATCACCTTTCCTTCTTCTCTTCTCTTTCTTCTCTGGACACTCGTGGAAGCTGAAAACCCAGAGGGAACCTGTGTCCTAAAGGAGGGAACAATCACGAAATACGCAAACTACAATAATTAAAACTCCGCTACCCAATAGTTTGCTATAAAAATATATTTTACTTCAAACACGAATAATATGCTGGGCCAAACTAAGCATTAAAGAAACACACCAGCTCTCTGCCTTACACAAAAAATACTCTAGACATTCTAATATAATAATAAATATGCACTCACCCCAATTTCGTCTTCCATCCATCCATCAGCACACGGTGATCACCTAAATTATTGAAGGCCTAACACACAATACTCACGCTTGGGAAGCCTTCGTTACTAAATTCCCAAGCCATGAGGAGAATCCGGTTGAGACGCGAAATTACTACTACATTAAAATATAACCTGTGGCTGCTCCAAATATGATCTAAACTGAAAGTGCTCTCATTGTAACACAATAAAATTACATAACAAAGACGGGGAAGCTAAAATTAATTTCAATTACCTATTCCAATATTAGATTCCAAATTATCAATATGGCGGCAATGACAAGACCTAGGCTATTTCTTATACATGCATTATCTCAAAAATATCTTACCATCCGCCCAGACAAATTACTTAATGTGCTTCCATACACCCGTGAGAACACACATTCACTAATATAACATTAAATCCTTCTTAAATTCAATTAAAAGCCTAAATGGAACGGAGCACCAAAACGAACATCTTTACGAAACGCCATCCCAACCGGTTCTGAAGAAACCGGAAGGATAACCTCGCATGCGCAAGACTTCATTTGTCTGCAGAAATGCGAATTCAATAATACAATTTTTCATACTGGCTCAGTTGGTAGATATCTTTCCACCGTTTCATATTTCAATGTACACACCTGTGGAATATCAGGCGTAAGCATGGTGACGCTAAGTCGCGATTGGCGGTTGGTCTCTGTATTCTGAAACAAAGGAAAAATAATATGGAGTTTTATGATAAAAATAAACAAAATTAAGGTTTCTGTCTTGTTTAATCACTGAAATATGAATTCTCGCATTCAGTAAGATGGAAAGAGTAATATTGAGTTTTATAAAAATAAAAAAATAATAATAAGTTTGATGTCTTGCTTTAATAATAATTTCATTACATACCTGTGGCTGTACACCGGAAGGCCCAGGTTGGTTCAGCCCCACACTTGGATGGATGGCTGAAGGCTGTATAGCGCCATCGTCGAATGGTCTTGCATTCTGTAACAAAGGAAAAATAATACGTTTTGTCTTGTTTTAATAATAATTTCACTACATACCTGTGGTTGTACACCGGAAGGCACGGCCTCCTCTCCAAGCATCGATGGACGGTATGCGTCTGCTACTCCGTCCCCGCTAGCCGCTGGTAGATGGAAGCGACCGGTGTTGTTTTGTCTGGCATCGTCCGCATCGTAGCTCCTTCCATTCCTCGCTCCGACCTATAAAAATAAAATGAAAACCTGTGTTACACCACTATTATAATGTATGTATTTACATTTTGAAAACATATATGAAAATGTAATGAAACGTACCTGTATTCTGGCGGGCTCTTGGCTTTGACCACCACCGTGCACGGGAATCCTCGAGGTCTCGCCTCCGATGCATGATGTCCCTACTTCAGCAGGAAAGTACAAGTGGGCTGCCTGGTGACACAGTCCCACACGATTGGCAGCGTCCCTTGTTGCTGGATGATGGTACTTTTCCTTATGCTCATTCATTCGTCGTGAAGATTTGAAGATGGAGTGACAAATGTTACATGTGAAGACAGTAACGGAATGATTTTCACGGATGTGTCTTTTTAATATGTCACTACGAGTAAATAACACACCGCAGATGCCACACTTTTACTCCGTTTTCTTATGATGTTGGCTGACGTGTCTTTGTAAATTCCTTTTATGTTTAAATGTGGTGGTACAGTCCTCACACTGGAAGACGGCGGCGGACGAGCTCTCCATGATGTGTAGTCGGCGACGGTCTGCTAAGAAGTGAATGTGATGCGGTGACGTCATCGCCTTATATAGTGACGCCATGAGTTAGCCGAGCTTGTTCTGTAATATGATACGAACTTCCTGTTAGAACGTGTAAATTCTTGTTCTCGATGCATATCGTGTGTGACCTTGAAGCATGAATGAGCCTGTCTGTAATGATGACGTCATAAATAAAGAATTTGTTGATTCAGCATTATCCGCAGATACATCATTTCTTGTATATGAATAAAGAAATTAACCTTTTGTTTGGAGGTATGTCTGATATACATTTGGAAAAAAAATGCTGTCATAGCATTATGTTTTAGTTCGTATAACACATATGAACAAAGAATTAATATGATCCGCGGGGTTTGCGTGCTACGTGACAACACGTGGAAAATAAAATGCTGACTTTACTAATAATATGATACCTATTGTGAAATGAAACGCATACGAGAACTCTCTCGTAAGAATATATTACAAATCCACCACAATGTCATTTGTTCATAATTTTAAATTGAGCGCCATTTTGTTTTTCTTACATCTATAATAAGAATTACGCATTAATTCAAAATATACAATTTCAAATCTCTCGCTATAAGTCATTCGGTCGGAGATAAAATATCGGTTTATTATAAAATACACAAGACATATGAATGGAGATTTAAAGAGACTGTTTTAACACGCGAGTTAGCGATAAGAGTTATGCATACGGTAGCATATTGCTGTACAACATCAATACAAGGCCGAGCGAATATGATTATACCCATAGAGGCTTATAATATATCGCAACTGAATAACATTGATTAATAAATTAGTCACATAAGACATAATGAGATAGAAGAGGTACTGGATTGTGGTTTTATAACATACAAAGCATTACGATTTTAGTGTTATAGAGAAAACTCACTGAATAGAGATGTATCACCTGAGCGCAGGATAAGAAATACTCGCTACTACATCCTCATATGACCGTTGTATAGTAAGAGATAGCAAGCAGAAATCTTATACGTCAAGGCTAGCTTAATTGTTGGTAATATTGTATCAATGTATAATCTAGTGTGCAGTGAGTTATGTATATATGTTTGTATCCTTCACGTCGTGTTCAGTGTTCTATAATAAATTTCCTTGCTACCACCAAGTCGTGTGTCTGCTACCACCAAGTCGTGTTTCTGCTTCCGCATCCATCTCGAGTTCCGTAACCATAATCGCTAACAGGTTATGGGCCATGGGGAGACCCAGGTGAGCCCAGAGAGACCCAGGGAAAGCCTAGAGAATCCCTGTTATATCCTACAGAAGATTTTTTCATCTGAAATTCGTTTTTGTCCAGTGACGTGATTTTGTGTGAATAATGGCGGACTTAGGTGCACTCGCACCGATATCGAAGCTAGAAGGTCGTACAAATTACTCTGATTGGAAATTCGGAATGGAACTTTACTTGAAAGACCTTGATGTGTGGAATAGCGTAGTTGGTTATCCTGAAGGTGATACTACCAGTAGTGCTGATAAAATCAAGAAGGATACCAAAGCTTTGACTAAAATTGGCCTCATGGTCAAGCCATGTTGTTACTCGCACATCCGAAACGCGGTGAACGCGAAGGCGGCGTGGGATGCTTTGAGAAAAGCATATGAGGACCAAGGACTTGGACGGAGATGTGCTCTACTCCGCACACTAGGAAATTTACGGCTCGAAAACTTCAAGAGCATGGAAGAATACATCAATGCTTTCATGGAAATATCCGTTGAGTTAGCAAACATGAATAAGCCGTTGGACGACGATTTTTTCGCCGCCATGATGCTTTCAGGGTTGACGAAGGACTTTGAACCCATGAGAATGGCGTTAGAAAATTCTGGAGCTGAGCGGACGAGCGACTTCATTAAGGGAAAGTTGCTGCAAGAAAAGAAGTATGCGACAATTCGGAAGCTGGTTTGGAGTCGGCGTTCATCTTGAAAGGCGGAAACTACAAGAAGAAGGTTATAAAGTGCTGGAAGTGTGGTAAATCCGGACACACCAGACCTCAGTGCCCTCTAAAAGCTAGTGAGCCGCATTCAGAAAAGAAGAGCTACAACCCCAAGAAGTGTTCCGATAAGGCTCTGTACTGTGCTCTCACTGCACAATCATCTAACCAAGACAAAAACATTGGCTGGCTGATTGATTCCGGAGCAACCGCTCATATGACACGTAGTGAATTATTGCTGAGTAGTGTCAAAGCTGATAATGATTGTAATGTGCATATTGCAAATAATCAAACATTGTCCGGTAAAGCTGTTGGTAATGTATCTGTGCAGTTGAAAGGTGATGAGTTTCCTCGTGAAATAAGATATGTACTTCATGTACCTGAGATAACGACTAACCTCTTATCTGTTAGCAAAATAGTTGAAAAAGGCAACGTTGTTTTGTTTGATAATGAAGGTTGTACGGTGTTTGAAGAGTCTGAGGGGTTAGTTTCCCATTCTACTGGATTCGTTAACTTTGTTTTTTACTCACGTAAAACGGCAAAATTTCATGTAATATTATTCTCCAGAAGTTTTAGAATCCATATAAGGGCACATTTTGTTTCTAAGAATATTTTAAATATGGGTAAAATCGGTAAGAAGTTCACAAAAAACTAACCTAAAATGGCGCTAAGATTGGAATCACAATAATACAGAATCAGCTGATAGAAACAGCGCAGGTGCATGCTGGGAAGAAGCCGATGGGTCACGTGGTGCTGGAATCAGCTGCCAACGTGATAATGGTCAGACAACCCTCTGGAAGATATAATATGCCACATTTTCGAAACCGACAAACAGTGTATCGTACATTATTCTAAAATGCAAGGGCGCTTCGCTTCGGCTGCCGCCTCCGCTCGCGCACTTAACTAATGTGGTTAGTGTTTTGCATTATTTAGCTTTATGTAGAGGTTGCAGGACCGTATGGAACAGACCAGTGACATGCAAGGTCGTTGGGAGCCAATGGGAGTGTTTATCTGCAAGCCAGAGACCGCATACCAACGCCGAACATCGCGTGCCGAAATCCAGTAGAGTGGGAAAATAAACCCGAGTCTGATTTCTGTGCTAAGGGAACTGTGACGGCCACAGGTTCTTTACTGAATGGTCTGTATCATCTAGATTTCGCAGAGGAGCACGCTCATGTGAGTAAAGTGAAGGACAGTAGCTTTGACCTATGGCATAAGCGTTTGGGTCATGTCAATGCCAAGAGTGTTGAGCTGATGAGAACAGGCATGGTAGATGGAGTGAACTTTACAGGTGAAGTGCATGACAAGTGTATTCCTTGTTTGAAAGGAAAGTTCATCAGAAAACCATTTAAGGGGCCTCACAAGAGAGCAAGACAGTTACTCGAATTGGTTCATTCAGACCTATGTGGCCCTATTCCTATAGCCTCATGGGGTGGTGCTAGGTATGTTCTCACTCTGATAGATGATTATTCTAGAAAGATATTTGTATACTTTCTAAAATCCAAAGACGAAGTGCTTGTTTACTTTAAAGAATTCAAAGCTGAAGTTGAGAAGCAGACTGGTTTTTCAATCAAGAAGCTGCGTTCAGATAATGGAACGGAATATGTAAATTCTGCTTTCAAAAGTTTCCTGAAGGAGAATGGCATACTGCATCTGTTGACTGTACCGTACAATCCTGAACAGAATGGGGTTGCTGAACGTGTCAACAGAACTGTTGTTGAGATGGCAAGGTGTCTCTTGTTGGATGAGGGTTGCCATGAGCGTTTGTGGGCTGAGGCCATAAGTGTAAGTGTTTACTTAAAGAACAGATCTCACATAAGGCTGTGCCTAATGTGACTCCTGAAGAAAAGTGGTCAGGTGAAAAGGTAGATCTGAGCCATCTGAAGGTGTTTGGCTGTCCTGCATATGCTCATGTACCGAAAGAGAAGAGAAGGAAACTAGATGTAACCAGTAAGCGTATGACATTTGTTGGATATTGTGAATACACAGGTGATTTCAGGCTGTGGGATATTGACAAGCCCACAGAAATCGTGCGTGCGCGCAGTGTTGTGTTCTTAGAATCTGAACTAACTGTGAAAGGAAAAACTAAGAATGCTGTAGAAGTTGGTAAGACTGTTACAGGTAGGGAAACCATTCCTCTCATGATTTATTATGATGAGCTACCAGTTTTTTCTGTACCAGAGGAACCAATGATAGCTGCTGAAGAAATAATTACTTCGGGTAGTGAAGGGGAACAGTCCTCAGCAGTCCCTGATTCAGATAACAGTCATGTGTCTTCTGAGTCGAGTGCAACTGGAGATGATGGTAATGAAGAAGCATTGCCTGTGCCTGATCAGGAACCCAGGTATCCACAAAGGGAACGTCATCCTGTTGTTAATCCTGATTATTTATATTACAATGAGGGAGCATTGCATATACCTGAGGAAGAACCTAGACACTTTGTAGGTTATGTTGCATGTGATCCGGTTGAACCATTGACAGTAAAACAGGCCTTGTCCGGGTCAGAGAGTCATTCATGGTGGGCAGCTATGAATGAGGAGTATAGAGCTATGTTGGAAAATAGCACTTGGGAACTTGTTGACTTATCATATGGCAAGAAACCTGTGAGCTGCAAGTGGGTATTCAAACGTAAGATAAATGCTGATGGTAGTGTGAAATATCGAGCAAGATTAGTGGCTAGAGGTTTCACACAAGTCCATGGTGTAGATTACACATATACTTTTTCTCCTGTGGTTAGAAAGGCTAACATCAGATTGCTTTTTGCATTAGCTGCTGAGTATGATTTGAAAATATTTCACTTTGATGTGTTAAGGAAATGTACTTAACTGTGGCACCCTAGATTAAGGGAAAGTGTTGGTAATACTGTATCAATGTATAATCTAGTGTGCAGTGAGTTATGTATATATGTTTGTATCCTTCACGTCATGTTCAGTGTTCTATAATAAATTTCCTTGCTACCACCAAGTTGTGTGTCTGCTTCCGCATCCATCTCGAGTTCCGTAACCATAATCGCTAACATTAATCAGCGAACTCTCTGTGCATTGACATAAAGTTAGTTCCATATGTTTAAATCATTCTGCGATGATAAAACTCAATACAAGCTTTTAATATAATTTACAAAACGCCTATGAATAATAATGTAGGCTACTTATTACGCTGTATAACAAAGTTTTGTAACAAAGTTTTGTATGGTTTGTGACAATAGTACGAGGAGATTAACATTTTACACAACGACTTAGGCCGAGTCCATCTCGGGGCCAGAAAAAAAAGATAATATACATCTTAGGTTAAAATCAAAATTTAAATTGTATGGTAAAATATAATTATAAAAAAATATTTGAAGGTTTAAAATGTTGCTATCGTAGAATCTTTTAGAATTCCTTGTGTGAACAAAGAAGTAGTAATAATAATAATAATAAGGTATGTTAAGTTTAACAGCCTTAGGCATCGACCGCATTTACCCCAGGATTCTGTTAGAGGCTGAGTCAACCCCAGGGCTAGGTTTTAGGGAAATAAACATCTTACGGGGAAATAATCTATAACGAAATATAATTATAAAAATACTTGAAGTCTTAAAATATTCATGACATTGCATTTATGCTTCGTGGGAACCGCAATGAAATGTGAAACCTACTTCTGGTCACGCGCCGCCATATTGGATGACGTCAGCAGAAGACTTTGAACCATATGGACTTTGAACCTACTCCACCCATTGCTCCACCCACTCAAACGGGTGGAGCTATCCCCAAAACCACACTAATGATGCTGTCCTTCAATTCTTGTAACTTGTGCGGATTTGATGTATACACTTTATTCTTTAATGTTCCCCATAAATAAAAATCGCATGGCGACAGGTCAGGGGAACGATGTGGCCACAATCCTCGACTAATTATTCTGTCACCATACACACTTCACAATTCATGCATAGAATTTTCAGCAGTGTGCGCTGTACCTGAATCCTGCTGAAACCAGCCACACAATCTTTCAATTCTTGTTAGTAACGAAAAAAAATTATTTAAAATAGAATTTACATAAACGTGTGAATCAACTGTTGTGTCGTAAATATGGGACCGAT
The DNA here is from genome assembly GCA_964059195.1 of Ectobius pallidus. Taxonomy (NCBI): domain Eukaryota; kingdom Metazoa; phylum Arthropoda; class Insecta; order Blattodea; family Ectobiidae; genus Ectobius; species Ectobius pallidus. The sequence continues at coordinate 49,466,368 of CAXKWD010000008.1, forward strand.
AATTCTAAGCGCACTCATTGCGCACCAAACCCCAACTTTTGCAGCATGGTGAGGAACTTCATGAATCATATGGGGATTTTCGGTAGCCCAGTATCTATTGTTCTGAGTAGAAACGTGACCTTGAAGATAAAACCACGCTTCATCAGTGAAGAATGTTAAAAGTGGGTCCACTTCTCCATTATGAACAGACTGCAAAAACCTATTAGAATAATTAACCCTACTTACAGGATCTTTTGGTTGTAAAGCACGAACTACAGTTACCTCGTACGGCTTAAGTTTCAGAAGTTTTGTTGCCACCATAGCTGCCGACTTGAAAATGTTAACCTCTTGTGCTAAACGTCTGAGTGATTTTTGGGGTGTGTGCTCTAACCGGGCCCCTACTTTATCGAGCTTCTTTTCTGTCAGTACACGGCGTTGTTGAACATGTTTCTTGTTAAAAAAAGATCCTGTATGCCTGACTTTATTAACAAGGTCATGAATAGTTGACCGGCTAGGAATTCGAACACCTGCAAATCGTTGTTGAAATTCTCTATGACACCTTCTTGCAGAAGAGTATTTCACATACGTATCATAAAGAAAAATACGTTGCTCTAAAGTGTACTCAGCCATTATTAATGGATAAATTACACCAAGAGACAACACAATATTTCACTAAACACACGATCAGAGACGAGACAATTTTACTGTAATCACACAAACAGAGACAATGCAATTTTACACTAAACACTCCCATAGAGTTTCTCACTCGACAGATCTAAGCTGAGTGATGCGTGAAGCCAGCGGTAGCTATAGCTACTTTCTGGCTGCGAGCGTCCCACTCATCACCGAGTCCAAGGTCGCCGCGGAATGGACTGGCCGCTCGAAAGACGCACTGTAGAACTGAAGACCTAATAAGCCCTACAATCACTAATTTGGCCATCTTATGTCACGTACTTTACAAATACTGGTCTTAATTTTAAATGTAAATAATATTACTAAATGTAATAATTAATTTTTATGGTTCATGATTAGTTGATATTCAACTTTATGTGAATTGTTTTAATAATTGTGATTATTATTATTTATAGGCCTATGACTACAGTGAAATCTCGATACGATTTTGCAGGGATCAGAAAAAATTATTGTTGTAGAGAGAGATATTGTTATATCGAGAATTTTCAAAAAATGTTCAATTTTTGGTAGTATATAGGAAACAACTTTAATAATTGAAATTCTTTACGTATTTAGGGAAATAAAGAATTTTAACACAAGAACTGGTATACTGTACTATATTCACTCCACCCTTAAATTATTACACTATGAGCAAACACATTTTACATTGCATTATAGCACAGCACCATGGACAGGATGACTCATCATTTTTGCCCCTGTTTGTAAAAGTCAGAAATGATGGTCTGTTTAGCTTTTTTTATGGACAGGGATGCACACAATGCCCTTATTGATTCAAGGTTCACTAAATGACATTCTGGTACCATTGGAACACTTGTCAGAAAATTCTGTAGAGCCTCGCAAGAGGCAATGGCTGCAAGTGCGGTGATGCACACTTTGTTCTACCTCCTCTTCTTCCCTTCTTCATCTTCCGCCTGCTTGTTTTGGATTTCCTCAACACTGTTTTCTTCCATTAGCTCCGGAAAAACAATCACCTCGTCATCTACTGTCACGTATTTTACAGCAGGTGGAACATTTTCATCACACAGTTCACCATACTTTGTAACAGCAGTAGCCAGCATTTAAATTCCCTCTTCACCATCAGAATTGTTCAAATCATTTTCATCATCAGCACTAGAAAATCCTGCTTTCCTCCAACAGTTTCTCACAGGGAGTTCATGATTTGCACTTTCACGATCTATTTTTATTGTTGTACCGAGGAAAAGGTATTTTATGGGGATTCTAAATGTAATCGTAATGGAGAGGTTTATCATTATTAAGAGTATCATAAAACCGAGGGGAATTTTACATTATTTTAATGGAAAGAATGCCAGGACCAAAATATTTTAACGTTATATACGAAGATTTCACTGTAGTTGATATTCAAGTCTACTTCAATTAATTTTACTAATATTGCTATTGATTCTTAATGACCAGTTGATATTCAACTGTAATTTAATTTATTTTGCTAATATAATAATATTTATTTATTTTTAATGACTATGTGACAAATGGTAAAAGATAGCTTCATTAAATATTAATATTTATGTATAATGACACTGATATAATATAGGCCTACCTACACTTGTATATGTAAAGCAAGAATTGCTAAACGTTATTGGTCATTATCAAACACGCGGCGTATGAGTGGAATAGTCAAGTATGAAGTACGTAAGTGCATACAAGAATTTCAATTTTGTCTGAATGCAATTTAACATTTTAATGTGCTGAAACAGGTTGATTCATTGTTAATATAAAACAATGGGTGTTGTAATAATTATTATTGTAAGTGACTGTACGGGTGAAATAATGCATTCTGACGGCAAGAAACTCCGATCTCATGCAAATAATTATTTAACCTTAATACCAAAATAACCAACTTGGTGGAAGATTGTAAGTTGTTTATTTGCATAGTTGCATGTGAAATTTATAAAATAGCATAACTTTTCACAGGCTTCATAAAAAGATAAATGCACCCTTAAAATGTTGTAACTCAATATTTGTAGCTATCAATTTCTTTGATAAAGATCTTGTCCCAATGAATTCGGATAATGATATACCATGTGCCTCCACATCATGTAATAATGTCAACAATCTTGTGAAATGTAAACCATGTCAGAATACATTCACTTCTCGTGGAATAAACATTCATATAGCCAGAAGTCATGGGCCATTTCAAGATTCCATACTCAGTGAGAATGAGTTATCACATTCTATCATCATCATCATCAATGGTGCTACAGCCTGGTGCAGGCCTTGACCGCTCCAACAATACGCCGCCACTCATTCCTCTCCAATGCCTTCGTCCTCCATCCCCGAACTCCCATTACTTGCAAATCCCGCTCCACACATTTCATCCATCTTGTATTGGGTCTTCCTACTCTTCTTTTACCATCCAATGTATTAAATGTAACTCTGTGTCCTATGTCCGACTCTTGTTCCCTGTAGAGGTGTCCCAACCATCTAATTCTTGAAGCTTTAATCACCTTTATTATATCAGAATCACCATACGCCTTATAGAGTTCTGCTACGCCAGTTGCCATTCTCACATACCGGGCCAAAGATTTTCCTCAGGACTCTTCTCTCAAATACGGCCAGTTTACTTTCTTGAGTTTTTGTCAGAGCCCAAGATTCACATCCATATATGGCAACGGGTCTTAATAGGGTTTTATATAATTTTATTTTCGTTTTAAGACTAAGGAGTCTGGAGCTCAGCTGCTTTTTTAACCCAAAGAAGCCTCTGTTTGCTAGCATCAATCTATGGTGAATTTCTTTCCCCAGATTGTTTTCCTCCGTAATGACTGTTCCTAAATATTTAAATTCTTTAACCTTTTCAAACCTATAGTTATTTATAATAAAATGACCATCATTTCGTGGTGTATCTGTTATTTCCAAATATTTTGTTTTCTTTTCATTGACTTTGAGACCCATTTTATGTGCTGCATTTTCTAGTCTAACAAAGGTTTCCTTTATTGCATTTGGTGTTCCGCCTATAATATCTATGTCGTCCGCATAGGCTAGGATTTCGACAGACTTGTGGAAAAGTGTTCCCCTATAATCTATTTCAGAATCCCTTAACACCTTTTCCAGAGCCAGATTGAATAGGGTGCATGCTAATTCATCTCCCTGTCTTAGGCCTTTCTTTGTGTTGAATGCTGTTGACCTCCCATTGCGTAGTTTAACCTGGCATTTTACTCTACTAAAGGTAGCTTTTATAAGTCCAATTAATTTAGGTGGTATCTCAAACTCTTCCAAAGCTTTTATCAGTTCCTCTCTGTTGATGCTATCATATGCAGCTTCAAAATCAACGAACAGATGAAAGGTATTTACACTGAATTCTTTCGTTTTTTCCAATATCTGTCTTATGGTATGAATCTGATTTACTGTAGATTTTCCTGGTCTGAAGCCACATTGGTATTGTCCGAGCACTTTCTCAGCATAGGGTCTTAGTCTTTCATGCAATATACTTGAGAAAACTTTATACCCAGAGTTTAATAGGGTAACTCCGCGGTAATTCTGACAGTTTAGGGGGTCTCCTTTCTTTCGTATTGGACAGATCAGGCCCTCCTCCCATTCCTCTGGTAGTTGTTCTGTTTTCCAGACCTCAGCCATAATACCATGTATGTTTTTAAGGACTTCCGGTTCGTCCACTAAAAGTTCACCATTTATACCATCAGGTCCTGGAGCCCTGTTCTTATTTAGCTTCTTAATAGCCACTCTCACCTCTTCTAAATTAGAATTCCTACTGTTTCATCTCCCATCTCGAATTCACTACTACCATTATCCCTTCCTACCATAGTTTCCACAGCGACATCTTCTTGATTTATCACATCCGCGTCTGGTGCAATGTTATCTGCATCTAACAATTCAATAAAATATTCCTTCCATCTGTCTAAAATTTTGTTAAAATCAGTAATAATTTCTCCATTTTTATCCCTGCAAGCCAAATTATTGGGATTATAATCTTTCCTCATATTATTAACCAAGTTGTAAAACTCCCTGGATTTGTTTTGAGACCCGGATTCTTCAATGGAGCTTAGCTGTTCTTCAAAGTAGAGTTTTTTCTTTCTTCTATGAACTTTCTTCTCTTCACGTCGTTTTTCTTTATAGTTTTCTTCTGAGGATCGTGTATGATGTTTCTGAATCATTTCTTTGTAAGCCTTATTTTTTTCCCCAGTTGCTTCTTCACACTCCTTGTCATACCAATGACTTCTGATTCTCTTACCCTCTATCCCTAGTATCTCCTCAGCAGTAGTAGCAATAGTCTGTCTTAGTGATGTCCAGCATCCTATATCTTGCTTGTCTGTTGGCTGGAGGAGTCTAGTTTGAAGTGTGTTTCTGTAATTTATTCGTGTTTCCGGATTCTTTAGTTTGGAAACATCATATTTCTTACTTGATGTATTTCCCCTCTTCTTATGCAGTGTACTAATTCTACTTTGTAGTTTAGCACATATCAAATAGTGATCCGAGTCGATATTGGCTCCTCTGTAACTTCTTGCATCTAGTATGTCACTACGGTGTTTCTTATCTATGAGAACATGATCTATCTGGTTTAACGTCTCCCCGTCTGGTGATTTCCAAGTGACTTGATGAATTCTTTTGTGTGGGAATAGTGTAGTACCTATGACCATATTTGTTATTGTTGCAAAGCTTGTTAGTCTATCCCCGTTATCATTGCTTTCACTATGTATTGTATGTTTCCCCATTATATCCTGCTTACTATTTTCCCATCCAAGTTTTGCATTAAAATCACCTAATACCATTTTAATGTCATTAGCAGGGAATTCTTCATATGTCTTTTCAAGGAGGTCATAGAAAGAATCTTTTTCATGTTCACTTTTTCCTTCCGTAGGTGCATGGACATTTATAATGCTATAGTTGTGAAATTTCCCTCGTATTCTCAATTTGCCTAATCTCATATCTATTGGCTGGAAATCTATTACTAGGTGTCTGATTCTTTTATGTATGATAAAGCCTGTGCCAAAATGATGCAGGGATTTGTGACAACTGTAGTAAACTGTGCAATCTCGTTTCTCTATTAGACCATTCCCAGTCCATCGCATCTCTTGGAGTGCCAAAATATCCAGATTATAATCTTTCGTTACATTGATTAGCTGTCTTAAATAACTAGCTCTGTACAGAGAAAAAACATTCCAGGATCCAACTCGTAATACCATATTCTTGCTAGGTCATTTTAAAGAGGTCCGCCCGGCTTGCATATTTTGGAGATTCTCAACATAACTTTTTTTACGCGGGTAGGGTAGTCAACCCTACGCCCAACCCCCAACCTGGAGGACCGGGTAATTTGTGATCGGAGTTTTCTTCCCCTAGCCTTTGGAGACCCAACTCCCTATCTGCAAGGCAGCAGCTCCCTAACTTGAGGTCGACTCCTCTGTCTTCTTTACCGTTGAGAGATAAGCTCTTCATTCGCCTGGGAAGCCATTGGACGTCCTCTTCTGGAGTGCTCCTTCGTCTGACCTCTCGCCTTTGACCTGTCCAGCAAGGGAGGCCCTACCAGTAGCAATGCTACCGCCGGCATAGCTCAAAGGGTCAACAAGGTACACAAACCCCACCACCAACGATAAGGTCTCGCACTCCCTAGGTGGGGATATCACACTCTATGCTCAGTGAAAATGAATTGTCTAGTTCAGTGCTGAATGGGAATAATAATAATAATAATGCAGGAAGAAATTCAGACAGTCATGAAAGGCAATACGATTCACAAAATATAGATAGTGACGATTGCCCACACTGTGGAAAGATTTTTAAAGGAAGACATGGAGTCAGAATTCACATCAGCCGGGCTCACCCCAAAGTAAGCAGGCAATTAATACCTAATAAAGATAATGAAAATTCTCAATCAACTCATAATTTTAACATTAAACAAAAGGCTATGTCTGATTTTTCCCCTAAACCAGCTATTGAACTTTATAAAGCCAAGCTGGAATCTTGGATTAGAACTTTTAAAAGTGAATTAAATGAAAAAGAATTTTTTAATGATGTCAAAGAGTTCACTTTGTTCTTAGCTGATTCAATAGATCTTCTACCTGGCCCTAAACACCCTGCTAAGAGATATATAGAAGCATGGAAAAACAAGAAAAATTCTGGAATTCAGAAAAACTATTCCAATTCATGTAATCCTCAAAGAGCAATAAAACGAGAAAGGGAAAGAAGACGTAGTAAATTTCAATATAAATTAATACAATTTCAGTGCTACAACCAACAAAGAAAAGCAATCAGATCAGTCTTGAACGACAAAAGTGAATCATGTAAAATCGATATTGATACTATTTCTGATCATTTCACTAACCTCTTTTCCAGTCCTAATGATTGTTTTACCTGAGTATCCAAACAATACTAATGAAGTCGAAAGGCAAATGAACAATGATACATTTGATCCTATAGTGACAAGACAAGAGGTCGCTTCCGCAGTTAACAGCATGGCAGTGGACACTTCACCAGGTCCAGACCATGTCTTAGTTAAAGCTATAAAGGATGATCTCGCATACGAAATGTTTAGCTTATTAACCACAAGAATGCTGAAATCAGGAATTATTCCACCCTGTCTACAAGAAGCGAGAACAGTTCTAGTACCTAAATCTGGTGATGGTATGGACATTTCAAGTTGGCGTCCAATAACAATCCCTTCTGTTGTTCGTCGAGTGATTGATCGCATACTTGATAGCAGATTGCGCCAATATATTTATTTTAATGACTTCCAAACTGGTTTTTCTAAATATCCTGGAACACTAATAAATACAAACATCCTTCAATCTATTCTTCATGCTGCAAAAACTAAAAAGACTAAAGTAACAATCGTTTTCCTTGATATAGCTAAAGTCTTTGACAACATTGGCCATAATCACCTCAGGGCTACGTTATTGAATTCCCCAGCTCCTTCGCAACTGGTTAATCTCATTGGAGCTTTACAAGAAGCAAACACTACACAAATTCAATCAAATAATAAAAGAACTAAAATTATTCAACTGCGAAAAGGTGTTATGCAAGGTTCTGCATTATCACCTGCCTTGTACAACCTGGCTACCTATCACGTTTTGAATGAGTTGTGTGAACCAACTATTGCATCAAAATTTGGTTTTGAACTTGTTGCTGGATTAACTCCCATGACTGTACTACGATTTGCGGATGATACTGTGCTTATTGGTAATGATGAAGCTTCTGCAACTGAACTCGCAAAGTTGGCTATCAAGAGATTCTCAGAAATTGGATTGAAGCTAAATCCAACAAAGTCTGTTGTCATTAATATTGACAAAGGTCATCTCATTGAAAGAAACCTTTCTATATATCCTGATTTTGAGATACACTCCATCAGTAAAAATGAATCTATCTGATACCTCGGAGTTAATTTTTCGGATTCCATTGTATTCAATTGTAGTTCTACATTAAATGACCTAAATAATAAACTGGACAATCTAGCCTCTTCACCATTCCTGCATGCAGATAAAAAATATCACATCCTGAATTCTTCTGTCTGTCCTTCCCTAATTTATAAGTTTCAGACTACTCCTCCTGAGCTGATCCCCAAAAAATTCCTGGACGATGCAGACAGACTAATAAGAAGTGTGCTGAAGGAAATGCTAAGCCTTCCCATGGATATCCCATATGCAATGATCTACAGCCCTAGGAAATATAAAGGATTAGGGATATTCAGAACAAAATTCGAAGTAATATTGCAGCAAATCAATGCACTGCGATGCCTATATAAGACTCAGAATTCTTATATTCAGCAAACTCGTAATCTCCAACATGAAAGTTTACAGTGCCTTAAGCAGATTAATGTAGAGTCAGAAGACGGTTTATTTTATAAAGACGGCAGTTTCCTTAATGCTAAAAAGGTTCGAGACCATCTCAGAACTAAAGAATTTTATATATGGTGTAATCACCCACGAAAAGGGAAGGGTGTCATCTTATTTAAACAGCACACTCCTACAAACAGGTGGATATGGAATCATGTTGGTCTGTCTTGCAGTGAATGGCGTGACTGTTTGAAAATGGTGGGAAATGTTGCTGCAGTGCGTGCTGTGCCGGGTAGAGCTCAGGACAACCATTGTCGGTGTTGCCACAACGAGGTAGAAACTCTTGCACATGTTCTGGGTTCCTGTCCGCATGGCGAGATCCTTCGAAACATCAGACACCATACAGTACGGTCAATTGTTGCAAATGCCCTTAAAGATGCTGGTTATACTACTTTTGAAGAGGTGCATGGTCTCTCTACCACCGGGACTACGAGGCGAATTGATATCATTGCTTTTCAAGGAACCACAAGATCCGGATTTATAATTGATCCTACTGTGCGTTTTGAAGTAAATGAGGCACAGCCGCAAGATGTAAACAAGGAAAAGCAAGACATCTATAATCCTACCATCCCTTACTATCGTGATAAATACAATCTAAAAGAACTTGAAGTCATTGGACTCATGGTAGAAGCAAGAGGAACTGTTACAACTTTCATGTTGAACACCTTCAAGAGATTGGGACTTCCTCCATCAATTATAACTGAAGTTGCTTTAGCAACCCTCAGAGGATCCGTTTCAATACTGAGGAATCACATATATAAATCCTAATCGTAACTGTTAAAGATTTTCTATTTTGTATTAATTTTTTCCTTAACTTTATTCTCTTTTCCTTTTCAATGTTCAATGTTCAATTACCTTTTTGTTTTTCTTTTCTGGTACTCTTTGTCTGTGTAGGCAACCCATAACTATGGGAAGATTAAATAAATAAAAATTTATGATTAACAGAATTGTAACATATACTATGTTCAATCTATAGATTTCAATGAAACCTGTAATTTCTACGTCTCCAGCACCTAGATTTTTTCCAAAGATTCTGTTAGGTTTTACTCTAGTGCTTTCAGGCTGAATGCTTTCTCCTCTTTGCTTATAAGCAGCACTAGTGGAATGAAATTCATTAATAGGGTATTGTAAATTACTTAGTCGATTATGACCATTTGTTTTTTTTTTTTATCACTTACACTCAATGACACCTATAGCACAAGATCACAACAAAGAAAAACAATCCACATAGGCAAGAACAAAGACAAACACACACTTATTTAACACACAAACTTATAATCTTGCCCAGCACTTCAGAAAACAAGAATACCAGTACAGAGTAGAGTAGCATTTAGAACATAAAACAGAATACAGAATAGATCCTACAAATTAAGCACAAATATCATACCCTCAACACAATCAAACAAAATTAAGTACACAAACACACTATACAAACAAGACAAACAAACAAATAACATCAGTTCAAATCACATGTAGTCCTAAAACTTTCAAGATGGTTTAGTAAATTAATAAATACAGTCAACCCTCAATATAATGCCACCATCCGTTCTCTAACATTTAATGGCACAAAGCAAGGGTGGCACTAAAATGAAATTAATTTTTTAAAATAGAAATGGCATAACTGGAATTGCACGGCTGGCAATTGGACTGAGTTCCAAGCAGGCAACCAATCATGAGGAGAGCTGGATTTTGACAATTAGATAAGACAGTGACTCTGTGGATGTAGCGTTGAAATGCTGTGATAAAAAAAGTATGCATGGAACGCCACGCGACAGAAGTGAAACTTGTTTTTATTTTTACTTTTTCAATTTTTGATTACTGGATTTTTTCAATTTTGCATTATTGGACTTTTAATATTGAGTTTTTGGACTTTTTTAATTTTGAATTTTGGATCTTTGAATTTTAAATTTGGATTTTTTTAAATTTTCGTTCTTTGAATTTTTTTTTTAATTTTAGATTTTTGGATTTTTAAATTTTGGATTTTATTATTTTTCAAATTTTTATTTTTTTATTTTGTTTTTTTCTCAATTTTGGAAATTTGGATTTTTTAATTTTGGATTCTTTATTTTTTAAATTTTGGATTTTTGGACTTTTTAATTTTACATCTTTGATTTTTAAATTTTGGAATTTTGGATTTTTTAAATTTTGAATCTTTGATTTTTTTCATTGTTTGGATTTTTTAAGCGTGGTAATGAACCTCCGGGTTCCATAAAATAGGTAATATACCTTTAGATTGCTTAGGAATTGTCTATTGCCATTGAGCAAGTAAGTATTAATAATAATATTATTATTATTATTATTATTATTACTACTACTTCTAATATTCCCATTTGCAGGTCCTCGTACTAGGACTGAAAAATTTCCTTTGATTACTCCTAATCATTGAGTTGATTGTTTTCTGTGCAGTCCACTCCGAAACACACTACTAATTTTGTGACGGTTTTCAGCGTTACATTAATTTTGTGATGATTTTTGAGCATTACACAAGTTCCCGATTTACCCCCGTACCACCGCTTCAAAAATGAGGATAAACCCATTCGGTCATGACATCCTCCCTAGTAGCACAGATCGTTGGGGCAATGTTGGGAAATAATCGCCATGTTTCGTTGGTCAATGGTTAGGAATGTCCGTCGGGGTTCCGTTGGCAAAGTGCATTTTACCCAACCAATTGCCAACTGTAGCCAACCAATATCCAACAAAATCCCAACAGTTGGGAATGTTCGTTGACGATCTGTTGGGCCATCATTGTAATGCCAACAGAATGCCAACTGTTGCCATCCGAATTCCAACATAATTCCATCCATAAGCCAACCAAAATCCAACGATTTCCCTACATTCCTCCATTGGGTTCTGCTTTTTGCCTTGGTTTCATGTTTATTTTGTCACAATTAGGTAGTTGATAAAATATTTACCCCAGCAACTGCAATTTAAGAATGACTTATAAATCCATGCAAATCTTTCGCACTTCACCCATTTTTATAATAGTCCAAGAAAACCAAGTATTTAGCTAACTAATAAATTCACTCATACAGATTCACAAAACACAGTACCGGTATACAGTTCATATGTTGCTCTTAATTCAACCGTATACTGTATTTTGTGAATGTATAAGAATGAATTTATTAGTTAGCTAAATGCCTAGTTTTCCTGGGCACCTATCAAAAGGGGCGAAGTGCGAAAGATTTGCATGGACTTGCTAATCATTCTTAAATTGCAGTTGCTGAGGAAAATATTTTATCAACTACCTAATTATGATAAAAGAAACAGGAAACCAAGACAAAAAGCAGAACCTAATGGAGGAATATAGGGAAATCATTGGATTTGGATGCCTTATTGATGGTTATAGAGTGCTTTCACTGTACGACTAGGCCGGCAATCGCACGGGCTGCTCCACCGTCACAGATAAACCGCATGTGGGGCCAGGAACGTGACATATCACGGTACTCCCGGCGAATCGTATATATTTCCGTAATTGTAATCACAATAAAATATGAAAATATAAAATAAAAATACAAACTTACCTTATCACAGGAGTTGTTGGAAATGCCATCCTTCTGCATCATTACATCTACGGCAACTTTTGAGGAAATTGCTATTCACACGCAGTAGTTCTAATGTATAATTATGTCATGGCATTTTTAAAACACTTCAAGCAAAACTAAAAACTACTTTAACCATAAAAAAAACACAAACACTGCTGTAATAATTATTCACGTGTGAACGCAATCAGATCACATGCTAGACTTCAGCGGTGAGACAACGAGGCATCACTTGGGCGCTTGATGCATGAGTCACGGATAGTCGGCCCGTGCGATTGCCGGCCAAGTCGTACAGTGGAAGCACTGTAATACTAATGGTCGAGAACTTCATCCCATGAGGGGACAAGGCCTACTACCCATGTTGCATCTTCTTCCTCCATTCTTCTACATTGGCAGATGGTGGTCTTTATGACTGAAGCCGTTATTTCTTTATCAAGTGGCTCCTCGTCTTCATGAGGCTATGTGCACCCTGGTCCAGAATTCTATATCTCAGAAAAATGGTGATACATAGTATAACATAAGGAAAGAATCTTGGCTATAGGCTAAATAAAATTCAAAGAAATGAATAATGAATAGTTTATTGTTATTGCTGCTTTACAAGTTATGGATAAGTCAGATATATATATATAGCGTGGCAGGTGGCATGCGGGAAGCAGCCAGGCGAGTGGAAAGGCGAACGCGTGGGGCACAAAGTTCCATTATTCCCATTTTATTCTATAATCTAGTAATATTTTACTTTTACAAAGACTGATGTTAAGATCATTAGCGAAATTGATTAGGCCTACACACAACATTTTAGAGTTCATTTTAAATTGAATTCTACAAACTGTAGCCTATTGGGGTTATAACCAAAATTGTGACTGAATGTAAGCCTAAATTAAGAATAGAACAGATAGAATTCTTTAGAAATCTGTGAAGAGATTTTACATGATTTCGTAAAGATGTTTTAAATAACCTAATCTATTAAGTGCACATATAGGCCTATAGGGATAGATGAAACAATTTGATGGAAAAGCATTCTAGCAATCAAGTTAAGCTAATCAGATTTAGACGGTTATTCAAACATAATGTAAATGCATTTTTTAACCCTGTCATGAACTATGTTTTAAAATTATACAGGCAAATAGAATGCAAGTTACTTGGTAGAGTTGATTATATAACTAACATATTAGGCGTAAAGCTCTATCCACAATGTGCAGTTGGCAGTCTGTAGTCGGTAGTCAAAGTAAAACATGTGGTGAGTAATGTACGCCATTCACAAAGTACAGTTGCTGTCAGCAGTCGAGAAATTCATCTTCGACTACCTACCCCAACTGCAAGTTACATATTACGAGATTGAAAATTATTTAGGCCTACTAGTGCAAAGAAATAGATTAGGTTACTATGAAAAGCAAGATGTATTTATTATAGCCTACATATTATGCACTATAAATCGATTCCTTCCCATTATTTGTACTGTAAAGTGTTTCCCTAACCTCAATGTTCACTTCATATTGTGGGCAGCTTCTACAATTTGGAGGAATATTTCTAGCTTGGATAAATTTGGCAGCTTACAGTTTCTGTAGGCCTATATTATTGTTATAACATGCATGTATTTTTTGATCTAACGTGTTCTATAGCCTTGAGCCCCGCTCAACACATGATCTACAGGACGAGATATCTACATCTACATCTACAGCTCTCAAGCGGCCAACTGCACATTGTGGATAGAGCTTAATAATGAAGTACCGGCAATTAAAGGCTAGGAGTGCACATTATAACTTATATGAGAATATAAAGAGTAACATCATATTTAAATGTTACTGGCAACATTCCCTGGATTTTTTAGACTATATAATGAGGGCATCTACATTTTAATAATAAATCAAATATTTATACCGGTACCTTAACATTTTTACTGGGTAGGCCCTAATTCTCGAAAAACTTGATTCTGACAAATAATCATGCATGCTCCATGTAGGCTACTTGCAAGTTTTAAATCTTGAAAATCCCGCAATTGATGTAGATTTTGAACTGTAGAACTGCTGATCTTGAACTGCGTTTCAATTCAGTTGGAATTTTGTTGCTTATATGATGCTCCTTCTCTGCTTCCTTCTGCCTTTCTTTATGTAAATCATCTGAAACAAATTTGCAATAGGAAATTACAGTACTGTAACGTTCAACGAACCTTCAATTATAATATGAATGCAACACTCATAATACAGTATTGTGTAAAAATGATAACGTTATCTTAAGAGAACAACCAAATGGCTTACCTAATATTATGTATGAAATATCAATGAGAATCAAAACTGCGTTAACTTTTTTACATATCAAGATGGGGAATGCACAGAACAGTGGCGAATGACCGTTACCTTCAAGGGCGCTGTGCCGGTGACCTACGAACACGCCGGAAATTGCCGAAGACTGGTGAGAAGATAAATGCGATCATATTCCAACGTTGGGCCAACAATCATAACCCCAACGGTAGGGCGGGCGCGAACGCCAACTAACAAATGAATTGGCCCATACGAGGAAATTACAACGGACCTTTTCCCAACATATCCCTAAAATGCCAACCAAATCCCGCCGTTGGGCCAACGAAGTGTGCTACTAGGGCATATCACAGGAGATGTTGGAAATGCCGTCCTTCTGCATCATTACATCTACGGCACCTTTTGTAGAAATTGCTATTCACACGCAGTAGTTCTAATGTATAATTATGTCGTGGCATTTTTAAAACACTTCAAGCAAAACTAAAAACTACTTTAACCATAAAAAAACACAAACACTGCTGTAATAATTATTCACGTGTGAACGCAATCAGATCACATGCTAGACTTCAGCGGTGAGACAACGAGGCATCACTTGGGCGCTTGATGCATGAGTCACGGATAGTCGGCCCGTGCGATTGCCGGCCAAGTCGTAATACTAATGGTCGAGAACTTCATCCCATGAGGGGACAAGGCCTACTACCCATGTTGCATCTTCTTCCTCCATTCTTCTACATTGACAGATGGTGGTCTTCATGACTGAAGCCGCTATTTCTTTATCAAGTGGCTCCTCGTCTTCATGAGGCTATGTGCACCCTGGTCCAGAATTCTATATCTCAGAAAAATGGTGATACATGGTATAACATAAGGAAAGAATCTTGGCTAAAGGCTAAATAAAATTCAGAGAAATGAATAATGAATAGTTTATTGTTATTGCTGCTTTACAAGTTATGGATAAGTCAGATATATATATATATATATATATATATATATATGGGTGATTCTTCAAATACGGGAAAATTTGGAGTGTGTAAAATCCAAATTTTTTTCTTTGTTTAGAAAATCTCAAAAAAATCACAAAAATACTTCAGGGGTTACTTGATTATAATATGATACCAGCAGAGCTTAAATGTTTATATTTTTATTTATTTTAATTTCTTTATTTTTTAAAGTCATGTGGATGACATCCGTTATTGCAGTTCAGATACTTCGGTAAAAAGAAATAAACAAGATAACCAAATTAAGTATAATAAATGACAGATTAATTGCCCAAATTTATTCAAACTAAAATCATAAAATCTCATAGCCCGTGTTTGGTCTTAAAATGACCGTGAAAAGACGGAACATTCATTATAAATATTATTAACTAGAAAGAAGGCAAAGGTAAAAAGTTTAACAACATCATTTTAAATAACTATTAAAATGAGATTGCAGTGAATAGACGGAGAAGCTGGGAATTTCCCTAGCAGACCTAGCGGGTGCGAGATAAGGCAATGCAGTACTCAGGTACAATGTATCGGGAATCTCCCAAGATCTTATCACAGAGGGTACTGATCCACTTAAGTAATTCTAAGAAGTCGGCTATTGTGTTTAAGCATAGCTTCTGATGTTGCTACTGATACAACACGCTGTCCGAACATTCTTAGAAATCCGAGACGCTAAGTTGTGGGTTTTGAGAATAAGGGAAAATCCAATTGATTTCCGTGGGAAACTAACATATTATTATTGGTCGGGAGATTTGCCAATAAGAACTGGTCTATAGTACCACGTGCCGGGATTCACGAATAATAATTAAGAAGAGTAGGGATAAATGTTTGTCCAAGAAAGTTTTCTTTAGGCCTAACGTGGCACTGTAAAATCACTCTACTTCAAGGCCCCGCGCCTATAACAGTCATATTCAACTATACTTCAAGGCCCCGTGCCTAGAGCAGTCAACAGCAATCTACGTCGAGGCCGCGTGCCTACATCAATCACTCTACTTATCTTTGAGGCCGCGTGCCCACAGAATTAATTGGACTTATAAAATTTTCGCTGTGGAATTAATCGACTTAGAAGGATTCTTACTTTCAATCGCGATTAGTCAAAATCATATACGGCAGCAATTGTATCACTAGTAACGATCTACCGAGAACTTGTAACAATATTAATTATTCACAAACAAATTTTGTAATTATTGTCAATGACTGGACTTGTATTTCCAACGCTTTGAATAAACAGAATATTCCTTCAGTGTTCAAAGAAACTGCATTATTATTCAAGCAATAATATTAAGGTGTTCTTCGCTTCCTACCCTGAAGCTAGAGGGAAGTGCTCAACGATCGACTGGCAGACCGGAGGCGGGTTCAACAAATCAGAAATATTCAGTATATGCATTATACTGTGGCGCCCAGGTAACCATCATTTCCACCGAACCGCTGTACATGGCTATTTCCCAACGTGAGGCACGAGTGAAGCTGGACATCAAGGATCACCAACTTCAAAAATCATCCCAAAACGGAAGGAAGACACCGCAGAATTTCTAGAACGTCACCCGTAAAGGCACCGCTGGAATTCAAGATCGTGGTACATCAGTTCCGGAGACCGTCGCAGAAAACATCAAAAATCACCAACAGATAAGAACTTAAATATACATAGAGTTTCAGTACAGTAAACAATTTTATTATCAATAATTTATGAAACAGTAAATATTAATTAAATAAATTAGTAAGCCTGACATCAAATAATATTTATTTTAAAGTTTGCAACTTAAGATCAAAGTAAAATTAAACTGAAACTCACTAAGAAAATTAAAGAATAAATTCAAGTAAAATAAAATCTTTTTCAAATTAAAAGAACTCAGGCATATCGAATATTTATTGTGCAAGGGTATAATTATACATGTTATGCATTATATGTTGAACTTCTTAACCAAAGGTAAGGTAGATCGTAAGAGTGTATCAGTACCCTTATAATTTATGTATGTGGCTTAGAAACGGAAAAAAAATTACTAGGAATAAAATTAATATGGAAGGTGGAGAGGGGCACGACTTGCTTAATGGTGAGGAAATAAATAATTGTAGAATGGAAATTAACAATGAGAACAGTGTCGCGACAGGTGACGGGGTTTTGGAGCAGGGAGTTGATAATAGGCAGGAAAATAATGCAACGAATATCCAGCTAACTGAGAATGATAGTGTAACTGAACATAGGCCTAGGGAATTGAATCAAACTATAGACCCGAATTCTATTGCATATTTGATAGCTATGATGAGGGAATCTAAGGAAGCTATGATAAAGGGGTTAGAAAAATCGAGTAATGAAGCTGGGGAAAAGATAGAGAAACTGGGAGATAGGATAGAACAATCGAGCCAAGAAAATAGACAGAATATAAATAGGCTTGAGAAGGAACTAAATAATATAAAAGAGGTCCAATCTAACTTATGCAACGAAATCAGGGGAGAATTCTGTAGGGAACTTCAAGAAAGTGAAAAAGCAATGAGGCAAGAAATTAGTGAAAGTCAAGGGGAAATTAGGTCTGAATTAGAGGCTAATATGGCATCGGTAGATCGGAAAATAGAGATTCAGGGCAAGAAATATGAAGAAAAATTATTCAATGAAAGGAAAATTTTGGAGAAGGAAATACAGAAATCGGAGTCTAGCTTGAAAAAGAATATGGAGACTCAGGTGGGAAAAGTAAAAGTAGGGTTAGGAGATAAAATCTCGGAAGTAAATGACAAGGTAGTGCATTTAGAAAATATATTAGCGGTTAAAATAGGGGAAATCTCTAAAGAAGTAAGCACGGTAGCTAAAGAGGTCGAAAATCGTAGGCCTGTAGCAAATAACTATGCTGTAAATTGTAGTGAGAGTATATGTAATGGAATAGGAAATACATATAGGCCTCCTAGTGTTGCAAATGAGTCCTGTAATACAGTACACGAGACGGTAGCCACCAGCGTGCCGGTAGTTAGCGATAATAGGATTAATATATGTAATTTAATAGGAAATGAGGTATCACTTCCCAGCTTCAATGAGAGCAACACGAGCCCTCAGAGCTTCTTGAAATCTGTTGAAGAATATTTTACTTTACGGTCTATTCCATCTCAGTACAAAATGTTGATCCTCGGTAGAGCCTTAAAAGGAAAAACAAAAGAGTGGTTTGAACTTACAGTACACCCGGAGTGCAACTATGAGGATTTTAAGCAGTTATTCTTAGCAAGATATTGGGGTGAGGCGAAGAGAGCTTTAGCTAGAAATGAGGTCTATAATGGGAGATATTCTCCTAGGGGCAACGTCTCTCTATCGGACCATTTCCTAAGAGTTATAGGCCTAATCAAGTTACTAGACCCCGGAATGCCAGAACGCGAGGCCATTCAGCTTGTGACGAGACATTTTCAGCCGGAAATATGTAACCTGCTTATAGTATCATGTCCCCAAACTTATAGCAAGGCTTTGGAGTTATTATCTAGTTTCGAAGTAGGAACTAACAGAGAAGAGCGTAGCGATAATAGGAGACAAAATGGACCGGATAATATGCAAATGAATCAAGATACGAGAGGAGGTCCAAATAATGACAGAGGTAGATGGAACCAAGGACATGCCAACAGAAATGCGGAATCGAACAGAGGACCCCCTAATAATAACTCATATAGAAATAATGGGAACCAAAACTGGAGGGGAAATAATCAAGAGAATAGGCCTCAAGACAGACAAGTAAATAATGTTCGATTTCATGGCAGGATGCAGAACGAAGTAGGAGAACGAATTCCAGAAAACCAGGGGGGCATTAACATAGAAGGTGAAAGGAATCAGGCGCATAGCACGGGAAATCACAATGATACTCAGGGAGACATTCGTCACAGAAATGACGAAAGGCATGTAGCGCAAGACAGGCCTTTAAACTACTAGGAGACGCATTTGGAGGTCGAAATGACGTCACACAGACCTAGGGATTACAAGGATTAAAAAGACCTAATAATGAAAATAAAACACGAGAGAAGGGGTGCGTAGTAGGATGTGCAAATAGAGAGGGTATAACACCCACATATCCGCCATTAATAAGGGTAAAAATAGACCAATTTGAAGTCGATATGTTGGTGGACACTGGCTGTACTTTTTCTCTAATAAACGAAAAATTCTATGAAACGCTGAAAGCAGCAAGAGTGCGCGTTCAGGAATTGAAAGTACATGGCCTATACGCACAAACTGCCATTGGTGCCAAATCCCATAAAATTGAGCATCAGTGTATGTTGCCGTTGGAAATTGAGGGAAAGAAGTTAGAAGTCTACTTTTTGACAATAAAACATTTAGCACATAAATTAATTCTGGGTTGTGATTCTATGACAGATCAACTAATGAGAATAAATTTTGAAGAAAATTGGGTAGAAATGGAATTAGATGAGAAAGAAAAGTTACGTGTACCGTTTTTATCTAATGAGAATATAATTACTAAGGAGTTGGAGTGCCAAAATGAAGATGTATTATTACGCGAGCCTTTCGTGGTGGAATCAGTTGTAGTACAAGAGGGAAATAGTATCGACGAATATAGGCCTATGGGAATTAAACCGGCCGTATTTATATATGAAGGTGATAATGAGGCTGATTGTGACGAAAGTGTCGCAGAGTTACAGGGAATGGAATCTGATATTGTTTGGGAGGACGAAGAATATGATCATTTGTGCATTAAGGGTTCTAAGAATTATGTAGATGAAAATGAATGTGAAACGGTACACGCGAATTTTACTAACATTAGTCAGAATGGAAGAAATGAAGAGGAAAATGTTGATATCGAATTAATTCTCAGGGAGAAAGTAGAAGAAATTGATGTGCTGTCAGATGGTCAAAAGTCGACTTTATATAACATGCTATATAAGAACAAATCAGTGTTCAGTTCAACTCCAGGCCTATTTCGGGGTTACCAACACAAATTTAAATTAAAACAAGAAATTCCTGAGCGTCGCTATAAGAGTAGGCCTGTACCAATTTCAATGAGGGATGAAGCCGGTAAGCAAATAAATCCGATTTGTGGTGTAGTGAAAGCACATGGAAAACTACGCTTAACCTTTGACTCTAGTTATCTTAAATTATTCATAGAAGCAGAAAATTTTTGGGCAGAACCAATAAAGGATATAAATCCGTAAAATGTATTCAGATGATCAGTGATTTTGTGTGACGTCATTTATCGACAATGTATTGTAAATATGAACAAGTTAGAGGAAAGCAAGGAATAACCGAAAGGCATTGTACTGAGCTGGAATAATGTAGGCCTATAACCTGTAATGTATATTTTACGCGGTAAAATAGCTACTGGCATGATAGGTTATCAGTTCCACATAGGTTTAGGATTAGAGGAATGGGTATGAATGAGAGTAAAATATGCGTGTGTATTTTGCATTGCAATATATTGTATTGAAATTGCGGTGAGGGCTGAATGAGCGCCCTTGTCATAAAAAAAAAAAAGTGTTTTTATACATTCTTTATAACATAGTGTAATAGTAGTGAGAACTGATTGATCGACCTTGTCATAGCCTCATGAAAAAGTGTTTTTATGCCTTCTTTATAATATAGTGTAGGTGTAGTGAGAACTGCTTGATCGACCTTGTCAAAGTCTCAATATAAAAAAAAAAAAAAAAAAAGTGTTTTTGTTTTTCTTTATGCATTCAATATATTTTATAAAATTTCAGTGAGAACTGCTTGAGCTTAATTTTCATGGTCTCACGAGGGTATATCGGTAAATTTATGGTGTTTACGTAAAATTTTGTTGTAATGTCTTGGTCATGCAATAAATCAAGTAATACGTACAAACAACGTAACACTACAGAAAACCGCAAGATGTATGAAGGCATGAATGTGATAGGTTCAGAAAACGTGTACATGTGGGACAGGATTTAAGGTGAAGTCTCGTGTCAAGATAGGAATTAAATTAGTTATGTATTTGTTTAAGATAGTTGCAACACTGGAGGAAAATAAGGTATAATATTTTGTGGAGAGATGCAGTATATTCAGCCAGTAAGTCAATCATAGGCTATGATGATTCCTGTCTTAATAGACTGGGGCATATATTGCAGTTCAGATACTTCGGTAAAAAGAAATAAACAAGATAACCAAATTAAGTATAATAAATGACAGATTAATTGCCCAAATTTATTCAAACTAAAATCATAAAATCTCATAGCCCGTGTTTGGTCTTAAAATGACCGTGAAAAGACGGAACATTCATTATAAATATTATTAACTAGAAAGAAGGCAAAGGTAAAAAGTTTAACAACATCATTTTAAATAACTATTAAAATGAGATTGCAGTGAATAGACGGAGAAGCTGGGAATTTCCCTAGCAGACCTAGCGGGTGCGAGATAAGGCAATGCAGTACTCAGGTACAATGTATCGGGAATCTCCCAAGATCTTATCACAGAGGGTACTGATCCACTTAAGTAATTCTAAGAAGTCGGCTATTGTGTTTAAGCATAGCTTCTGATGTTGCTACTGATACAACACGCTGTCCGAACATTCTTAGAAATCCGAGACGCTAAGTTGTGGGTTTTGAGAATAAGGGAAAATCCAATTGATTTCCGTGGGAAACTAACATATTATTATTGGTCGGGAGATTTGCCAATAAGAACTGGTCTATAGTACCACGTGCCGGGATTCACGAATAATAATTAAGAAGAGTAGGGATAAATGTTTGTCCAAGAAAGTTTTCTTTAGGCCTAACGTGGCACTGTAAAATCACTCTACTTCAAGGCCCCGCGCCTATAACAGTCATATTCAACTATACTTCAAGGCCCCGTGCCTAGAGCAGTCAACAGCAATCTACGTCGAGGCCGCGTGCCTACATCAATCACTCTACTTATCTTTGAGGCCGCGTGCCCACAGAATTAATTGGACTTATAAAATTTTCGCTGTGGAATTAATCGACTTAGAAGGATTCTTACTTTCAATCGCGATTAGTCAAAATCATATACGGCAGCAATTGTATCACTAGTAACGATCTACCGAGAACTTGTAACAATATTAATTATTCACAAACAAATTTTGTAATTATTGTCAATGACTGGACTTGTATTTCCAACGCTTTGAATAAACAGAATATTCCTTCAGTGTTCAAAGAAACTGCATTATTATTCAAGCAATAATATTAAGGTGTTCTTCGCTTCCTACCCTGAAGCTAGAGGGAAGTGCTCAACGATCGACTGGCAGACCGGAGGCGGGTTCAACAAATCAGAAATATTCAGTATATGCATTATACTGTGGCGCCCAGGTAACCATCATTTCCACCGAACCGCTGTACCGTGTACATGTGGATGGTAGAAGGCCACATTAATGACTAACTTTGGCAACAATCTGCTTTTCTTTATGTGATTTCATATTTTTCTCAGCATACGGTAGGTACTTCAGTTGATTTTGCATCAAATTTGAAAATTTGTGTGCATACTCCGGAATTAATGTAATTTTAACGAGACTGTGTTTTTATGGTTTTGGGGGAGGGGAGAATCAAGCAGAAATTCATTTAATCAGTTTTAAGATCTTAAGTACAGGTCACAGACACCGCAAACACAATAGTATCCTACATTTATCATCTACATGACTTGAGAGTCATCCACATACCCCTTCATGAGACATGTGGATGACACAAAAATCAGGCATGTGGATGACAAAAAAGGAGTTTAAGTGGTCTCAGCAAGCTCTGTAGGCTCAACTTCAGTCAGGTACTTTGAATTGGAAGGTTTATCATAGTGCATAATCAAAATTAATTAATATTCACTTTCTGCCTACTTTCTAGAAGCCATGTTAATGACTGGGAATAAAAACGTTTTCCTTGAAAATGATACAAAGTCTTTTGTTAATCCCAAACTGTTTGTAAGCAAGCAAAATTCAACCTTACAGTTCAACCACAAGCTGCCCTGTTGGCTTTCTAACACTGTTACCAGTTTTACAAATTTCTCATTTCTGCAGAAAAAATTCCATTCTTTTCAGCCATGTCATCATCATCAGGATCTAAAGGCAATGCCTTGTTGTAGTAGCCATGTCTTCCTCTTCATCGCTGTTCTCTTTAGATTTTCGTATGACAGCACGTCCATATCCTTTATCATGTTTTTAATAAATGAATTTCTTGGACGTCCTCTTGATTTCTTTCCCAGTATTTTCCCTTCAAAAATGTTAATGAGTAGACCATTGTGCCGAAATGTATGACCCACTAACTTTGCTCTTCTACTCTTAATTGAATTCAGAAGGGATCTCTCTTCCATCACTTCATTAAGCACTTCTTCATTTGTTTTCCTATCCACCCAACTCGTCTTTGTTAGCCTTCTCCATATCCACATTTCTGCTGCTTCTAGTTTCTTGGCTTCTGCTTTTCCTATTGTCCATGTTTCACATCCATAAGTTAATACACAACTTACAAATGTTTTGGCAAATTTTTTCCTTACTTCCATGCTTAAATGGTTATTTGTGAGAAGATTCCTTTTGTTCTGAAATGCTTGTTTAGCCAGGTTTATTCTTCTCTTAATTTCTGTGTCACACTTGTTAAACTTATTGATAATGCTACCCAAGTAACAAAAACTTTCGACCTGGTCTAGGGCTGTACCGTCAAGCTGTATGTTGATTTTAAAATTTTCATTTGTTCTTCCGATCACCATGGTTTTTGTTTTCTTTTTATTGATCTTCATTTTAAAATTTGTCAATGCATCTGATAGAACTTTAAGCATTTTATTCATTTCCTTTTCTGAATCAGCCAAAATAACTATGTCATCTGCAAATCGAATGCTATGAATACTGACTCCATTTATTTTAATACCCTTTGTTTTTCTTTTCATTTCTCTGATTGCTTCCTCAATGAACATATTAAACAGATGTGGCGATAATGGGCAGCCTTGTCTCACTCCTCTTCTTATTCTGGCTTCTTGTCTGCTCCCATTAACATTTATTTCAGTTGTTTGTGTTTTGTATAAGTTTAGAATAAGTCTTCTATCCCTCCAGTCTACTCCAAATTTTTTCAATGTTTGGAATAGTAATTCCCAGTCTACGTTATCAAAAGCTTTTTCGAGGTCTATGAAGGTGGCAAAGGTTCTTCTGTTTACTTCAATTCTTCTATCTAGAATTAGTCTAAGGGCTAAAATTGCTTCTCTAGTTCCTCTCCCTGTTCTAAACCCAAATTGATCTTCATCTAAATTCTGTTCAATTTTTCCCTTTAGCCTCTCTTTTATTATGTTTAGTAAAATCTTTGACGCATGCGAAAGAATTGATATAGTTCTGTAATTACTGCAGTCTGATGCATTACCTTTCTTGGGAATGGTTATAGTTCTACTTTTAATAAAGTCTGGAGGTAGCATTCCATTTTCATAGTAGTCAGAAACAATTTTGAATAATTTTATTTTCGTTGACTCACATGTTTTCTTCAGCAATTCAGCTGGTATTTGGTCTATACCTGTTGCCTTCTTATCTTTTAGGCTTCAAGATGGGGAATGCACAGAACAGTAGCGAATGACCGTTACCTTCAAGGGCGCTGTGCCGGTGACCTACGAACACGCCGGAAATTGCCGAAGACTGGTGAGAAGATAAATGCGATCATATTCCAACGTTGGGCCAACAATCATAACCCCAACGGTAGGGCGGGCGCGAACGCCAACTAACAAATGAATTGGCCCATACGAGGAAATTACAACGGACCTTTTCCCAACATATCCCTAAAATGCCAACCAAATCCCGCCGTTGGGCCAACGAAGTGTGCTACTAGGGCATATCACAGGAGATGTTGGAAATGCCGTCCTTCTGCATCATTACATCTACGGCACCTTTTGTAGAAATTGCTATTCACACGCAGTAGTTCTAATGTATAATTATGTCGTGGCATTTTTAAAACACTTCAAGCAAAACTAAAAACTACTTTAACCATAAAAAAACACAAACACTGCTGTAATAATTATTCACGTGTGAACGCAATCAGATCACATGCTAGACTTCAGCGGTGAGACAACGAGGCATCACTTGGGCGCTTGATGCATGAGTCACGGATAGTCGGCCCGTGCGATTGCCGGCCAAGTCGTAATACTAATGGTCGAGAACTTCATCCCATGAGGGGACAAGGCCTACTACCCATGTTGCATCTTCTTCCTCCATTCTTCTACATTGACAGATGGTGGTCTTCATGACTGAAGCCGCTATTTCTTTATCAAGTGGCTCCTCGTCTTCATGAGGCTATGTGCACCCTGGTCCAGAATTCTATATCTCAGAAAAATGGTGATACATGGTATAACATAAGGAAAGAATCTTGGCTAAAGGCTAAATAAAATTCAGAGAAATGAATAATGAATAGTTTATTGTTATTGCTGCTTTACAAGTTATGGATAAGTCAGATATATATATATATATATATATATATATATATATATGGGTGATTCTTCAAATACGGGAAAATTTGGAGTGTGTAAAATCCAAATTTTTTTCTTTGTTTAGAAAATCTCAAAAAAATCACAAAAATACTTCAGGGGTTACTTGATTATAATATGATACCAGCAGAGCTTAAATGTTTATATTTTTATTTATTTTAATTTCTTTATTTTTTAAAGTCATGTGGATGACATCCGTGTACATGTGGATGGTAGAAGGCCACATTAATGACTAACTTTGGCAACAATCTGCTTTTCTTTATGTGATTTCATATTTTTCTCAGCATACGGTAGGTACTTCAGTTGATTTTGCATCAAATTTGAAAATTTGTGTGCATACTCCGGAATTAATGTAATTTTAACGAGACTGTGTTTTTATGGTTTTGGGGGAGGGGAGAATCAAGCAGAAATTCATTTAATCAGTTTTAAGATCTTAAGTACAGGTCACAGACACCGCAAACACAATAGTATCCTACATTTATCATCTACATGACTTGAGAGTCATCCACATACCCCTTCATGAGACATGTGGATGACACAAAAATCAGGCATGTGGATGACAAAAAAGGAGTTTAAGTGGTCTCAGCAAGCTCTGTAGGCTCAACTTCAGTCAGGTACTTTGAATTGGAAGGTTTATCATAGTGCATAATCAAAATTAATTAATATTCACTTTCTGCCTACTTTCTAGAAGCCATGTTAATGACTGGGAATAAAAACGTTTTCCTTGAAAATGATACAAAGTCTTTTGTTAATCCCAAACTGTTTGTAAGCAAGCAAAATTCAACCTTACAGTTCAACCACAAGCTGCCCTGTTGGCTTTCTAACACTGTTACCAGTTTTACAAATTTCTCATTTCTGCAGAAAAAATTCCATTCTTTTCAGCCATGTCATCATCATCAGGATCTAAAGGCAATGCCTTGTTGTAGTAGCCATGTCTTCCTCTTCATCGCTGTTCTCTTTAGATTTTCGTATGACAGCACGTCCATATCCTTTATCATGTTTTTAATAAATGAATTTCTTGGACGTCCTCTTGATTTCTTTCCCAGTATTTTCCCTTCAAAAATGTTAATGAGTAGACCATTGTGCCGAAATGTATGACCCACTAACTTTGCTCTTCTACTCTTAATTGAATTCAGAAGGGATCTCTCTTCCATCACTTCATTAAGCACTTCTTCATTTGTTTTCCTATCCACCCAACTCGTCTTTGTTAGCCTTCTCCATATCCACATTTCTGCTGCTTCTAGTTTCTTGGCTTCTGCTTTTCCTATTGTCCATGTTTCACATCCATAAGTTAATACACAACTTACAAATGTTTTGGCAAATTTTTTCCTTACTTCCATGCTTAAATGGTTATTTGTGAGAAGATTCCTTTTGTTCTGAAATGCTTGTTTAGCCAGGTTTATTCTTCTCTTAATTTCTGTGTCACACTTGTTAAACTTATTGATAATGCTACCCAAGTAACAAAAACTTTCGACCTGGTCTAGGGCTGTACCGTCAAGCTGTATGTTGATTTTAAAATTTTCATTTGTTCTTCCGATCACCATGGTTTTTGTTTTCTTTTTATTGATCTTCATTTTAAAATTTGTCAATGCATCTGATAGAACTTTAAGCATTTTATTCATTTCCTTTTCTGAATCAGCCAAAATAACTATGTCATCTGCAAATCGAATGCTATGAATACTGACTCCATTTATTTTAATACCCTTTGTTTTTCTTTTCATTTCTCTGATTGCTTCCTCAATGAACATATTAAACAGATGTGGCGATAATGGGCAGCCTTGTCTCACTCCTCTTCTTATTCTGGCTTCTTGTCTGCTCCCATTAACATTTATTTCAGTTGTTTGTGTTTTGTATAAGTTTAGAATAAGTCTTCTATCCCTCCAGTCTACTCCAAATTTTTTCAATGTTTGGAATAGTAATTCCCAGTCTACGTTATCAAAAGCTTTTTCGAGGTCTATGAAGGTGGCAAAGGTTCTTCTGTTTACTTCAATTCTTCTATCTAGAATTAGTCTAAGGGCTAAAATTGCTTCTCTAGTTCCTCTCCCTGTTCTAAACCCAAATTGATCTTCATCTAAATTCTGTTCAATTTTTCCCTTTAGCCTCTCTTTTATTATGTTTAGTAAAATCTTTGACGCATGCGAAAGAATTGATATAGTTCTGTAATTACTGCAGTCTGATGCATTACCTTTCTTGGGAATGGTTATAGTTCTACTTTTAATAAAGTCTGGAGGTAGCATTCCATTTTCATAGTAGTCAGAAACAATTTTGAATAATTTTATTTTCGTTGACTCACATGTTTTCTTCAGCAATTCAGCTGGTATTTGGTCTATACCTGTTGCCTTCTTATCTTTTAGGCTTCCTAGGGCCTTTTCAAATTCACCCATAGTTATGGAGGGACCGATCATTTCCTCATCCACACCATCCTCCGTTTCTATGTAATCATTGACGTTTTGTATATCTTTGCCATTGTACAAATCTTCCAAGTATTCCTTCCACCTTCTACTCACCTCAGTATTATCAAAAAGCAGTTTACCATTTGTGTCTTTTACAATGGTTGATTTTGTTCTTTGATTAGGTATCAATGATTTAATTGTATTATAAGCTTTATCTGATCTTCCCTTTAATAAATCTTCTTCAATTCCCTCGCTTACTTCATGCATCCATTTTTCTTTTTCTTCCCTACATTTTTGTGTGATTTTATTCTTAATTCTTTTGTATTCTCCAAAGTCTTTATTCCTTAGGGTATTCCTTTCTTCAATCAGATCTAATATTTCCTTGGTCATCCATGGTTTCCTTGGTACAAGTTTGTTCTTGCCAAGAATGTCATCTGCTACTTTTATTATCGTTTCTTTTACATCTTCCCACTTTTCTCTTCCTTCCAGCTTATTGTCCATTTCTTCTTTCAGTCTGTCCACTGTTTCAGTATCCTTAAGTTTTTCTAAACACCATTTTTCAGCCATGTGGATGACCAAAAACCCTTGGGACATTCTTTATGTTCATTAGGTGGGGTGAAAATTTTATTTCATTTTATTTTTTATGGGTTAATATTCTTCACCCATTCATACTCATTGACAGGAAAAAAGTTGAGAAGGAAATAACATTTTGTTTTGTGGAAAAATGCATTAGAATATACAAAACCGAGGTTTGGGACAGGGCATGTAGATGACATTTCATTGAATTAAATTCGATTTTGGAATATCAGAATTTAAAGTTAGTGACATTTCAAACTGATAGTTGTAGTATGGAAGTAGTAGAAACAAACTTTTATTTCAATTTTTTTTTAAAGTTGAATTTGAAGGGAAATATCACTCCGGAACGCAATTTTTCCCGTATTTGAAGAATCACCTATATATTATGAACTACATAACATGTATTAATAAACTTCATTTTTATGCAATGTGACAATAGTTGATTTATGTAAGTTGATCTTTCCACCTTATGCCCTCAATATAGTCTAGGAAATCCAAGAATGTTACCATTAACGTTTACAATATTATATGGTGTTAATCTTTATATTCTCATATAAGTAACAATGTGCAATCTTTTAGCCTACTGTGATTAGTTAATTTGTTCTCCAGCTGTCTTGTGACCAGTTATAGCATCACCATTATTAGGCCGGTACGTTAGAAATATAATCAACTCTATCAAGTAACTTCCATTCTACTTGCCTGTATAATTTAAAAACATAGGCTACTTCATAACAGGGTTAAAAGGCGTATTTACATTATGTTTGAATTACAGTCTAATCTGATTAGCTTAACCTGTAAGAGCTTTATTTCTAAAATGCTGTTCCATCTATTCCTATAGACCTATGCACTTAGATTAGCTTATTCATTATCAAATAATATTTAAAAGACTTCAATATAGGCTTAAAAAAGCTTTAAAAATCTGTGTAAAATCTCTTCAAAATTCATAATAATTTTATTTATTATATTCTTAATTTACATTCAATTACAATTTTGATTGTAAGATGCAGTTTGTAACATAATCTGAGTGTGTTCGAAAACAGGCTGCTTAGGAAAATATTTGGGCCTATGGGAGAGATGAAAATGGGGACTGGAGGAAACTGCATAACGACGAGCTTCATAATCTGTACTCGCCACCAGATATAATAAGGGAAATTAAATCACAGGGAATGAAATGGGCTAAACATGTTGTGCGTAAGGGGGAAAAGACATCTAAAAAATGCTGAGTGGGAGACCCAAAGGGAAATGACGACTTGGAAGACTTAGACGTAGGTGGAAAGAAAATATTAAGATGTAGATTTAAGGGAAATAGGATTTGTGGGGGATAGTAGGATGGAATTAGTACAGAATTGGGTTGAATGCCAGGTGCAAGGGTATTTTAATTTTATTGTGAAATATTAGGTGACATGCCAATCGCAATTACGCATTACCGGCGTTGACCAGCGGCTACAGGGATGACGGCATGACCTGCGGGGAACTGTGGCCGGTGGCATGCGGGAAGCAGCCAGGCGAGTGGAAAGGGGAACGCGCGGGGCACAAAGTTCCATTATTCCCATTTTATTCCATAATCTAGTAATATTTTACTTTTACAAAGACTGATGTTAAGATCATTAGCAAAATTGATTAGGCCTACACACAACATTTTAGAGTTCATTTTAAATTGAATTCTACAAACTGTAGCCTATTGGGGTTATAACCAAAATTGTGACTGAATGTAAGCCTAAATTAAGAATAGAACAGATAGAATTCTTTAGAAATTTGTGAAGAGATTTTACATGATTTCGTAAAGATGTTTTAAATAACCTAATCTATTAAGTGCACATATAGGTCTATAGGGATAGATGAAACAATTTGATGGAAAAGCATTCTAGCAATCAAGTTAAGCTAATCAGATTTAGACGGTTATTCAAATATAATGTAAATGCATTTTTTAACCTTGTCATGAACTATGTTTTAAAATTATACAGGAAAATAGAATGCAAGTTACTTGGTAGAGTTGATTATATAACTAACGTATTAGGCCTAAAGCTCTATCCACAATGTGCAGATGGCAGTCTGTAGTCGGTAGTCAAAGTAAAACATGTGGTGAGTAATGTATGCCATTCACAAAGTACAGTTGCTGTCAGCAGTCGAGAAATTCATCTTCGACTACCTACCCCAACTGCAAGTTACATATTACGAGATTGAAAATTATTTAGGCCTACTAGTGCAAAGAAATAGATTAGGTTACTATGAAAAGCAAGATGTATTTATTATAGCCTACATATTATGCACTATAAATTGATTCCTTCCCATTATTTGTACTGTAAAATGTTTCCCTAACCTCAATGTTCACTTCATATTATGGGCAGCTCTCAAGCGCCCAACTGCACATTGTGGATAGAGCTTAATAATGAAGTACCGGCAATTAAAGGCTAGGAGTGCACATTATAACTTATATGAGAATATAAAGATTAACATCATATTTAAATGTTACTGGCAACATTCCCTGGATTTTTTAGACTATATAATGAGGGCATCTACATTTTAATAATAAATCAAATATTTATACCTTAACATTTTTACTGGGTAGGCCCTACTTCTCGAAAAACTTGATTCTGACAAATAATCATGCATGCTCCATGTAGGCTACTTGCAAGTTTTAAATCTTGAAAATCCCGCAATTGATGTAGATTTTGAACTGTAGAACTGCTGATCTTGAACTGCGTTTCAATTCAGTTGGAATTTTGTTGCTTATATGATGCTCCTTCTCTGCTTCCTTCTGCCTTTCTTTATGTAAATCATCTGAAACAAATTTGCAATAGGAAATTACAGTTCTGTAACGTTGAACGAACCTTCAATTATAATATGAATGCAACACTCATAATACAGTATTGTGTAAAAATGATAACGTTATTTTAAGAGAACAACCAATGGGCTTACCTAATATTATGTATGAAATATGAATGAGAATCAAAACTGCGTTAACTTCTTTACATATCAAGATGGCGAATGAGGAATGACCGTTACCTTCAAGGGCGCTGTGCCGATGACCTACGAACACGCCGGAAATTGCCGAAGACTGGTGAGAAGATAAATGCGATCATATTCCAACGTTGGGCCAACAATCATAACCCCAATGGTAGGGCGGGCGCGAATGCCAACCAACAGATGAATTGGCCCAAAGGAGGAAATTACAACGAACCTTTTCCCAACATATTTATTTATTTATTTATTTATTTGATACCCATTAAACATTTACATGTGTTAGGCTTAGTAAGATTACATAAATATTAAGTCCAATTAGTGGTGAGGTGTTCTCTTACAGTGTAGAAGTTGTTTCTTAACAGCAGCGATTTTACTTTCTTCTTGAACAGTTGTAAGGAGTTTAGCGACTTTGAGCTTTCAGGTAGTTTGTTGTAGAGTTTAGTACCAGTGACAATGTGACTGTCAAGTGTCTTTTGAAGTCTGTATCTATTGGGTACTAGATTATTTCTCCCACGAGTGTTGTGATTGTGAACATCATGTTGTACAGTTGCTGCAGGAAGATTCATATGCATAAAGACAAGGTTAAAGTATACGAATAAGGAGGATAATGTCAAAATTTGATATTCAGCAAAGAGTGGTACACAGCTATCAAAGGGACCACAGCCTTTTATAGCGCGCAATGCCTTTTTTTGCAGCGTGAACACATCACTGGCAGCATGGCTGTTGCCCCAGAGCATAATGCCGTAGGACAAGTGCGTATTGAAGAAACAGTGGTAAGCCATAAGTACAGCATGAGGAGGCAGAGCATTTTTTAATTTCCTCAGCAGGAAGATAGCACTAGACACTTTTTTACATAGCTCTTGAGTATGTGCTTTCCAGTTGAGTTTGCTGTCCAAAAAGATACCCAACACTTTGACAGAGTCAATGTCCTCAGACATATGATCAAATGTAAGAGACTGAGTTTTGCTGGGGTTCATACAGAGACAATGAGCAGAGAACCATTTACTAAGCTGGGCCAGTATGTAGTCAGTGTTGCTGTCGTCATTAGTTGAGTTCAGTACGGTGGTGTCGTCAGCATACAGAACAAGTCTTGCTGGAATAGCAGAGTGAAGGTCATTAATAGCTACTATAAATAGGAAGGTGCCAAGGATGGATCCTTGGGGAACACCTGTTGAGATTCTTTTATAAGATGATAGTTCATTTTTGGTAAAAACCGCCTGATATCGTTCACTTAAGTAGGACTTGACAGTGGCAAGCTCCTTCCCTGTTACGCCATAGTGTTCAAGTTTCAAGCAGATAATCTCATGGGGTAAGCAATCAAAGGCTTTAGTGAGGTCACAAAGGTGCATTATGGCTCTACTCTTATCTTCAAAGGATTCCAGGATGAATCTGACAATCTCTTCCACTGCTAGAGTTGTGGATTTGTCAGCACGGAAGCCATATTGGCTTTTGTAGAAGTAGCCATTGGTTTCAAAGTAGAATTCTAGCTGTTTATACATAATAGATTCGACAATTTTAGACAGAATTGGTACCAATGATATTGGCCTATAGTTCGCAGGCTGGTCTTTAGCTCCTTTCTTGAAGACAGGAATAACTTTAGAGTATTTGAGGGAGTCAGTGAATACACCCTACTCGAGACACTGATTTATCACAAGCGATAACGGATGCACTATCACATAGATTATCTGCTTCATGAAGAAGTTTGAGAATCCATAAATGTCTTGGCTTTTGGAGTTAGAGAGTCCAGAAATTGCCTTATGTACGTCTTCAGGGGTAACAGGATTCCGTTTGAAAACAGTTTCAGTTGTAGGGATAGTCCTAAGATGTATAGGATCTTTATCAAGACAGACATTATTCTGTAATTGATTCACTGACTCAATGAAGTACTTATTGAAGACTTCAGCAGATAGGTTATTGTCGGGCTGTTTATGTTTAGATTTACCAGATTCAGTATTAATTACACTCCAAGCAGTTTTGCATTTGTTTACAGAGTTGAATATGAGTTGTTCGTTGAAAGATATTTTGGATGTTCTTAATTTCTTTCTATACTCACTTCTGCTGTTTTGGAATTCGGACACATTGAAATCGGAACCATCAGCTTGTTTTAGCTTGTATAATCGGAACATTTTATCTCTAATGGCTTTGAGGTCTTTTGAGAACCAGGGCTCGGGTGAGTTGTTACTTTGACTCTTTTGCACCACATTGAAGGAGCAGAAGTGATCAAGTAGAGTCTTTAATGTTCCGAACAATGAGGAGAAATTTTCCAATCCACAAGTCGAGGATAGCAGAGTACACCAATCTACATAGGATAGCTCAGTGATGAGATCACTTAGATATTTAAAGCTAATGATGCGTTGTTTAGGTGTGTTGCAAATTTCATTGCTGGTTGTTGGTGTTAGATTCTGGAGTTGGAGCCAAAGTGCACTATGATCAGAGAGCAATGGGTTTTCGACTCCACAAGTGTACTGCCATGGGTCATAGTTTGTTAGGATGTTGTCTAGGCAGGATTTATTTCTGGTAGGTTCATTATTAGTATAGAAGACTCCATATTGGCGCAGAGTATTAAGAAGGAGACGCACGGGCTTGCTCAAATGATTGACATCTAAGTTAAGGTCAGCACTAATGACAAGTTTAAGCTTGGTGGATTTACTCAGGGTGTCCAAAATCTGTTCCAGTTTACTTATGAAGAGGTTAACGTCGCCATTCGGGGACCTGTAAGCTGAGATGATGACCAAATTGAGTTTAGTGATCTTAACTGCGGCAAATTCGGCATGTAGTTCAACCGAAGACTTGTTGATCCATTCAAGGGAATGCCAGTCCAGTGTGTCTACCATGCCAACCAAATCCCTCCGTTGGGCCAACGAAGTGTGCTACTAGGGCTAGCTGATACATGCAATTAATGTAGTATTTTATTCCTCTTGACAGGTAAATGAAATGCTGGACGATATTAAGGAGAGTTTCAATTCACTGGTGCATGAAGGAGAATGGATTAACCTACAAACTAAACAATCTGCTTTAGAGAAAGCAAAAGCTATTACTAGTTTTATTGGATACCAAGAATGGTTGCTGAAGCCAGGAAAATTAGATGAATATTATGGTGAGGTAGGTTTCTCAATGTTATTATTTATTTATTTGTAGGCCTCTATACATAAGCTGTGTCTGTGGGCAATCCTGGAAAAAACAACAAAAAATACAACAAAATATTGGCATTTCATTATTAAAGTACATCTGCCAAATTCATATGTAATAATAATAATAATAATGAGAAAAATATTTTATTTTGTCTAATTTATTAGCATTATATGCTACTGTAATTGAGTTTGAACATGTCAGAATTTACAAACTAATTACAAAGGTCACAAAAAAAATTGTAACATCAACAGTAAGCAGTAGTGTAAGTAAGTAAACTTTCCAAATTCCCTATGTTTATTGAATATAATGTCTTCAATATTACACTGTGTTAATTACAAAATCCCTTAAACTAGACGTAAGCCTAATACATTTCTTGTAGAGGATACGGTAAATAATTTTATATTTGTTCTGGACATAAGTTACTACTCTAGATTTATATCCCGTATAAACTAAATTCCATGGCACTACAATCCTTTGAGATATTGGGTCTGCCACCTGACAGCTGCTTCATCTACCATAAGCAGATGGCAGGATTGGGGTAGGGGGCATGTGGTCAGCATGCCAACTCCCACGGCCGTTATTCATGGCTTACTGAAACAGAGCTGCTATTTTGTGTGTCACAAGGCTGAATGTTCCCTCAGAAAAATCAGAGGAAATACCAGGGATCGAACCCGAACCTGCAGATCCAGTCAGGTACCATGCAGGTGACCAGAATACTATCCTATATACAGTATTAAATATGGGCAGACACATCCATAATAAACAAAAATTTAAATATTTTCATCCTGATGTTTTCCAAGAATCAGAACAAATATACAGATCCACCAACACTTTTACATATGCTTTTTCTTCTAATTTTATGGAACATAAATGACCTCAAGTGAAAAACTCTTATGATGATTCAATATTAGAGTTACAACTTTTTCTGTTTCAACATCAAACTTCTTTTCCATCAGTCACAGTGCATTCATTATGAAATGTTTTTATGAAAACATGCATGCTGGTTCCTGGCTTATCAGCAAAAACTTATCAGCATTCAAAAGTCTCAACATTTTATGTCTTACTTTCTGAAATGCAAGAACATTTTACTCCATTTTTCAATGATACTTTACATGATTTTACAGATACAACCTTACAACATTAATCAAATAACAGCACACAGTAGGCCTACACATAGTTTTTTTTCAGGAAGAATGTTAAAAAAGGGATATTTAGAATAATTGGGAAATTATATATTGCAAAAAATGAAAGTCATAAAAAAATTTCATAATAAAAAATAAATTAATAATGAGATCCAAACATACAGTCACCCTTTTATAATGTTCTTATGAGAGCCTTTAATCTGCCGCTGTGAGTGAGTCGGTAGCACGCCTGCCTTCCACTCCGGCAGCCCGGGTTCGATTCCTGGCCGGGTCGGGGATTTTTCAGTAGTGAAAGATTCCCTCCCCGGGTTCAGGACTGGGTGTTTGTCAGTAGGTTAAGTCTTAGGTTAAGATAATGCACATTGTGCGCGATTCCTTAATTATTATTATTAGAGCCCTTATAGGTAATTTTTTCATAAAAATCAGCATAAAGTTGTAATTTAATTCCTCCTTTTACATATGTTTAAAGGAATTGAATCATTATTTTTTAAAACTATTAATCAATAGGGGGGAGAGCGTGGAGGGATGGGACGTTTTTACTTTATTAATTTATTTAAATTTTTTGGTTTAATGTAGGCAAAAACTGATTGCATTTCTGAAAACTGCTTGGCTTCAGAATATAAATATGTTATACTGAAGATTAAAATTTTTATTTACCTTGCAGATAAATAACATTTTTTATATCATTATGAAGTGTCCCATCCCTCCTACCTGGGTAGGTGGCATGGGACACTGTTCAAGGAGGTATGGGACAGAGCTTTTGACCCTCAATGTCCATATAAATAACGTTGGAAATCCTTATAAAGTTTAAAAAAGCCCCTTTTCAATGCATTTAAGTAGAACATAACAACAAGAGAGTTATAATAGGTGACTCGGAACAATAAGTCTCTCAAAAAAAAATTAAGTAAGCAAGTTCGACTTCCAAATACAGCATGTCTTTAAATCTATCTCTCATATACAAAAATCAACCCATATCACTACAAAATAGAAGAAAAACACTTTAAAATACATTTTCAATTTTGCAGGAAATATGGGAGGCTATGTTTCTCATTAAAATGGTGTCCCTTCCCTCCTGCGTAAAAATGTCCCATCCTTCCTGCATTGTAGTTATCACATGATTTAGCTTCTAACACCCAAACTATAAGACATAGGCCTTACTTTCAATTGCCCTACACTACTGAAAAGTCAGATCTTTTCATTAGTTACAAAATATATATGGTAATTTTCCAATTTTAAAAATTACAAGGCTCTTTAGAAAGCCGGAAAATTTATAATTTATTGACAGAAATGAAGTAAGTTCGTTTTCTCTTAAAGTTACAGCATAAGATCCACCATACTTTCTAATATAGCAGACTATTGCTGTTGCAAACTTCTGAGGCCAATTTGTTAAGAATTTCAATTGTAGTTTTTGTATTATATTGAACGCCCCATCCCTCCTGTGTCCCATCCCTCCACATTCGCTAATAAATTATAAACTTGTGAGAAAATAAAAATTTAGCTATAGGCCTAACTAGGCTATAAAGTATTAAAAAATTGCTTCCTAGGAAGTCTCATAAGCAAAAACATACACCTTTACTACTTTATTTGCACAAAATGAAAGTTGCTACACAATTGAAAAGCAAGCTTTACATTCATCCGCTGAAAAGATGAGGGGTCCAAAGGGTCAGAGGTCAGCTTGTGGCATACTTTCAAACCGACATTCTCAGGAGAATTGTCAACTACATACACTCTTCGATAAAAATTATAACATATTAATTCATTGTTATAAAGCACCTCAACTTCATCATGAACAACATCTGAAAATGCGCATATTTTCCTTGCTTCGCCAAAAGGGTTTGGTATACAACATACAAGTAGGCCCTATTTCTTTTTTTGCCACTGATTCCAAGGCATTTCCAGACCTTTCTGTTGGATTGACTTCCATCAGAAGTAAAGGATACAATTCTAGTCCCAGCTTGTTCCAATGGTATAATTATTTTAATTAATATTTCAGAGATAATATCACCAGGCATAGCATTGTACTTTCCATAACGTGATTTTATTTGCAAATTTTAACGTTTTTTTTATTTTAAAAAAAGCAAATTTTTATGTTTTTAAAATTAAAACCGAAATTTTTACATTTTGATGCATTCCTTAAGTATACAGTCAGTTCACGATTATCCATTGATGGCTTATCCATGCGTGAAAATTTGAATTTCCACTCACTTATTTCAAGTTTCCCGCACTTCATTTTGAATTTCCTGGACTTCATTTCAGATTTCCAGCACTTTATCTCCAATCTCCCGCACTTTATTTCGTCAGATTTCTCCTTTCACGCATTTAATTTTGGCATATGCACAATGGGAACCTTTTTGTCAGCGACTCCCGATAGGTGGCAGCAGGGCCACACAAGGTCCAAGCGTGTCGTCAGCTGTGCATTGAACATAATGGAACAGACTATTTAAACATCAGTCAGAATGCCAGAAAACATACTGTGCCGATCCTCTGTGTACACATATACTTTACGAAAACTATGGTTATAAAATATAAAGAAGATTAAACGGATGCTAATAGTTAATAATCTATGAGTTCCTTCAAATCTCCTCGCTCAACACTTTCACATCCTTAGAATTGACTCATTATCTTAATCATTTTTACAAAGAATCTTCATCAATTGGACAAGATTCACTTATGTACAGTTGCTAGAAACAGAAAGTTCGCCCAGCAGGAAGCTCAACCATTTATTCTCTTTCAAACAGAATTACTTCTTAAAAAGGAATGGACAGTATGTGATAAATACAACTTACTTAATTTATTAACTTTATAACAAAAATTCACATATTTCTGTTTCACATTTATTATAATTTGTATAATAAAATAATGAATATTTTGTTTAAACGGAATTTGTAAGTTTTCATTACAAACATTAAAACAAATCAAAAAATTGAAGCACTTGCAAAACTAAATTATTCTTACAGGCATTGGTGGTTCTTGTAAATTGAAGACTTTTAAAAATATTTATTATAAAGAAGACGTCAAAGCATATGTTTCCTTTCTATACTGGCAATTGCCGATGGCTATTTTTCCCCTCTAAATAAAAAAAAATCAACTACACTGTTATTAAATACAACTCACTTTTATAATGCACACTGATGATATTAAAACACTATATTAGAACTGAAATTACCGATGCACGTGGATATTTTAACTCGAATCGAAGAGGACAAAGTATTTTGAATTATTAGCATATGTGTACCCAGTAGATGAATAACAATTCCCTGCGAGCCATAATTCTGAAACATATGTAATATAATTCTAAAACAAAAAGTATGAACCTTTGACATTAAAAATATTACGCATATAGGCCTATAGTAATAATCACAAGAAAATCATTCATACTTTATTTCCTTATTTTGGCATTTCAGCTTCTTTCAAATTATGTTGACTTCATGAAAAGAATGTTACTAATATGATACACTACTCAAATACTATTATTTGCATTTGTTTTCCACACAAAAAAATAATGACAGCTATAATTCTGGAGCATCTATTATTCGTAAGCCTCTACAGGATATTTAGAAGCAAGCAAACATAACCTAAAATTATTTCTAAAATATCAATGATAATAGAAACAAAATATTTACACATTTATATCCAAGTCCTTTACTTTCTATAACTATTGTGTTATATTAATCACATACTAGCATCTGTTTACCACACAGTAAATTCATAACGGAAAGCTGAAATATATAAAGAATATTATGAAAGCAAACAACCATGAACCTAAATTACTTTTTAAAAATGATTTACAGTATAAATAACTTTTTTACATATGGTTATAATAATGGGACGTTTTCTTTGTGAAGTACTGTACAATAATTTTAAATACGTTTCAAAAAATTTGAATTATTTCTTCACCATTTAAGGAATAAAAAATTCATCGCGATATACAGGAATAACTTAAATATTTTGAATTATTTGTCACTAAGCTATACATGTCTCTGCCACAGCAAAATAATTATTGTTCCCGTTTTTGATGACAACCCCCAAGGGTTATTTTCAACATAATATAACCAATTATTACTTTAGACAGACATTAATTCGTTAATTCTTTTAAAAAATCAATACTTTTTTCTGGCGATCTCACACCCTCCTAGGCAGAATATTGGTACCTGATTTCTGGAATATAAGTGACGACAAAGTGCGGGAATTTCAAAATCTCACACCCAGTTAATTCCAACATTTGGATTGTCCCTTTTTTCTATTCCGGGGTGTGCGAGCAAAGAGAGTTAAGTCCACTTTCTTGTTACTGAGAATTAGAGTGACTTAACACACTATACCAGCCCAACATAGCTTTAGAGATGGATAAACCCATGAGGCACACATCCATAATTACCGTACAATTTTGAATATGACTTACTGGACTTAACACAAATGTAGAGAACATTTTTATGGTCATATCTCAATTTTTTAGGATGGTGGACTTAACTCTCTTTGCCCGTGCACCCCAGAATTATTCGTGCATGTCATGGTCTCAATTAACACTGATAATTAATCGGAAGATCACTGTAGTTTTAAATAATCCTCCTAGAACAGACACAAGAACATACTTAAGAGAAAGAAATTTGGCTACAATGGTTACTTTTTCATTTGAAAGTTAAATAGCCTAAGGTACCGGTATTAAAATAATACTTGCTTGAGTGCTTGATTTCTAGCATTTTACTTTTGATTTTTGTACATGTAGCCTGGTGTATCGATATTGTACCCAGGTTTGTACTTTTTTTTTTAATGTATTATATTGTGAATATGACTGATATAAACATGTGTTCATATGGGTAAACATTAAAGTGCTGTATGGTTAATTGACTCCTTTGCATTTTAATGTATGTATATTAATAAGAATATATGCTAAAATAAAATAAGTGGCTTATCTTTGAAAATTATTCTTTAACTAAACAATTAGTAAAATTTCATTATTAAAGATAACACCGATTTCGAAAAAAAGTAACACTATGCTTGGGAAAAAACTCTATTTTCAGGGAAAAATAACACCGCTTTTGGGAAAAAACAACACCACTTTTGGGAAAAATAACACTGCTTTTGACCAAATAGTAAACACACCTTTTGCATTTCCTTACTTATAGGGAGTAAAAAGAACTGATACATTTATAGAAAATACCATACATTTTTATCACACATATCAGATGTTTCTGTACTGAGCAAATGACATTGTGTCAGATTGACAATACGTTGCCTCAGAACGAGAAGGTGATTAATGATTATGGAAGCTTATTATTCCAACAGTTTTCAATATGCACAAACTTGCTTTTCCCTCCCTACCATGCTCGCAAATGCCAGACTACTGGTGGGGAACACACAGGGGTATACTGTAGGCCTATAAGATTTGTACATTCTTGTCATTCTTAAAATTTGTGTGATGCTGCATTATATATTTTGCAAATAGAAATTCAAAAGAACATCCACAAAAAAAAATTAAAATTGGGTGCGTGGAATGCCACATGACAGAAGTGAAACTTCTTTGGCAACGTTGAGAGTGAAATAGTGAAATTATATCGAACGGAAGAAGGAAATCATCTGAATAAAATAAAAAATTCACATTTTCGGCATTTTAAATCGAATACGTATGAAACAATAACACAGTTTTGATGAACTAATGCCCAAACTGTCCCTGATCGTAGCCATTGTGTTTGTTTACATGAACGGGACACTTTGGTTAAGTTTCTGAGAATGTTAGTGACGTGCAAACGATCCTCACGCAACGAGTAGAGTGATCTATAATAGTGAAGGGCTCACCATGCCACTAGCTCGAAGCAGTAATAGCCCCCCAAACAATGCATGATACCTTTCCCCTGTGCGCTCCCTTGGCCCCACTCTTTTGATAACAACTCTATGCTTGCTACTTACCCCCACTACTTTCGTGATGATTTTGTTCCTAACGCTAGAGCGTAGTTCAACTTTTGGTTAGCTCTCGATTTACTCCTAGCACGCCTAAAGAAGTTTCATTTCAAAAATATTTTACAAATTAGCCTACCTTTTAGTTGTGGGTAGACAAAATAACGTATAAGTGCACAGATTACTGAATGAAATGTAGGTATGCAGCCATTGCTCTGTTCGTTTTCTGCACGGTTCGCCGTTCTTTAATAACATTACTTTCATGATGATTTTGTTCGTAACACTAGAGCATAACGCAACTTTGGGTTAGCTCTCGATTTACTCTTAGTGCCCGTAAAGAAGTTTCACTTCAAAAACTGTTTCTATCATAGAATATTTAACCAACCCCATCCAATACAAAAATCATGTTTTAGCATAAGAATGCAATCAATTACAAAAAGAATCTTAGATTTTATTTTCATTTCATTGATTTATTAAGGTACCAATTTTCTAATAAATAAATGCAGAAGAATGCAATTTAGTATATAAGTTTTCTGGTAAATTCTAACAGTACAAAATTATTTTAATGGTGGGAAATTAAGACTACATATTTTTTTTCTTTTGCATGTAATAAATAATGAAGCTGAACTTGGATAAAGACAACTATCTCCTAAGCATCCAAAAATTAAAAGAGAGAGAAGTTTCTGAGGTCCTTCACCAGATTCTAGACAAGCAATCTTTGGATGTGAAAAATGAAAGGTATTTGAAAATATGTTCAATTTGTATTCTAATATAAAAAATGAATGTTTTTAAATAGGATTAAGCATTAATTGTATATGATAGAAGTATTCATAACTTTACTTTCGTCACATGCAGCCTTTTGCTGCAGAGATAACCATTAATATCATACCCCTTCTTATATGTTATCCCAGTCACTTTCCAGCATAATGAATAGCATAATGAATGGAAGAGAAAGTGTGATGACTGAGGTAGTTCATTGGTTCCGCTGCTAGGTAGCAGTTACTCCATTAGAGATTTGCGGAAGCAAGGTTACTTTGGACAGTATAGGAAAAATTGCAAACACTCTTAAACAAAATAATACTGAAAGGGTTTGCCCCTCTGGCGTTAAGTGGAATAATCCAAATGAAACGTTGCAGTCCCCATCATTGGTACTCCAGGCCTCGGATAGTTCAGTCCAGTGTTAAATTCTGTTTTCCTGGCCTGGAAGTGTAGCTTGTTAGCCTGTTTAAATTCCTCTCTGTGTCTCACATTTAAGTGCATCACAATGAATAAGTGTGCCGGCAGTGATTTTTTAATTTTATTCTGTTCTGCTTTACTTATGGCATTCAGTCATTTAGCCAGTTTGAGTTCTTCAGTGATACAAGTTTTAGGTTAAGTTAGCCTAAAGTTATCGTCACCAACACTTAACACAAATACCCAACACATGAATTCACTGCAGGACTAGTTTTGGAATAATGTCACTCACGTGTTCCCTGCAACAGCTGAATTCACAATAACGAACACTAATGCTGTCAATGCTGTCCAGACGTTCATAAAATAAGTCATCCTATAAGCTTTTTCACATGAAAGTTTCTTTACAATGATACTTTCCAACTAAACTAAACTCCGTGGCGCTACATCCCTGGAGGAACTTGGCCAACCACCCGACCGTTGCGTCATCTCCCGTAAGCAGATGGCAGGATTGGGGGGCATGTGGTCAGCATGCAAACACCCACGGCCGTTAATGGTGGTTTTCTTGACCGGAGCCGCTACTTCTCTATCAAGTAGCTCCTCAATTTTGAATCACGAGGCTGAGTGCACCCCTACCAGATCTCCCTACCTCAGAAAAATCCGAGGAGGTACCGGGAATCGAACCTGGGCCGACGGATCTGTAGTCAGCGACGCTAACCACAAGACCATGCCGGCGGCCATGATACTTTCCATCTGCATGAAAACACTCAAGATGTCTTTCAATGGATGAGTTAGCGCTACTATAATCCCTAATCTGTGTACATAATGCAACTGATATATTATTATCTTCAGGATTTTCATGGATGAGTGCGATACATTGTTTGCATTTTGTTACTTTTTTTAGCTTTCTA
Source organism: Ectobius pallidus (assembly GCA_964059195.1). Classification (NCBI taxonomy): domain Eukaryota; kingdom Metazoa; phylum Arthropoda; class Insecta; order Blattodea; family Ectobiidae; genus Ectobius; species Ectobius pallidus. Next base: position 49,510,165 of record CAXKWD010000008.1, read on the forward strand.
ACTACATAACCAGCCAGGTGGTAAACTAAGCACACCTTAAGAGCATTATTTTTAGCGAGTTCTGATAGTTTTGTTTCCCACGTGAAACATAATGCCATTATCTTTAAGATCCAATTAACTTTTATTAGCACTTTCTACTTTTATCTCCTTTTCTTTATTCTTCTGTTCTAAATCTTTAGCTAAAATCCTCAGCTGATTAATTACGATGTTAAAGAATATTCCTTGAGGAATTCACAATCACCCCCTGAAGACATAGAGAGCTTTACTGGAATGTAAATACACCATAACATAATTGTTGATGGGTGGTCATCACAACTTAGGGACCTTAAAATCCCAAAATGGCATCCCAGCAGGTCCTGATTAAACTTTGCTGTGAGAACATAACAAAATCCTTGTTCCCACAAATATTCTGAGACTTGTTCTTTCAGTTGTAACTCTTAGTGATGGCAGAGTTCTTTCTGAGGCAAAATTGTGTTTAATAAATGCTCATGTACCGGTACTTTCGATAATGTGCATCTGATAGATGCACTTAACTCAAAGGTCTCTGGTGAATCGCTCTGTTGACTTGCTACCTTACAATCAAGGTGACTTTATATCCCTATAAAATTGTATTCCATTGTCCTTGGAATTGCTACACAATTGAAAAGCAAGCTTTTAATTCATCTGCTGATAAGATGAGGGGTCCAAATGGCCAGAGATTAGCTTGTGGCATATTTTCAAACCAACATTCTCAGGAGAATGGTCAACTACATACACTCTTCGATAAAAATTATAACTTATTAATTCATTGTTATAAAACACCACAACTTCATCATGAACAGCATCCGAAAATGCTCATATTTTCCTTGCTTCATCAAAAGGGTTTGGTACACAAGTATTTCTTTTTTGCCACTGATTCCAAGGCATTTCCAGACATTTTTGTTGGATTGACTTCCATCAGAAGTAAAAGGTACAATTCTAGCCCCAGCTTCTTCCAATTGTATAATTATCTGCATTAATGATTCAGATGTACTGTATTGGCCCGAATATAAGACGATGATTTTTCCCTGAAAATGTGCTTTTAAAAACTATATTCGTCTTATACGCGGAGCCTAAGACTCAGCAACTCTCCATTCCCGTATGCAGCTCTGCACGTGGGCAACGGGTATCCCCAAGCAAGAAGTGACGTGCGTCTGACCCAAGGTCAACACCGCGCGGAAATTACCAAACTTTACCGAACTTCGTGCTTCTGTTTGTACTTCACCAGGACCTTCTGATCACTCCTGACTGCACTGTTACTTGCCTGCGCGTCTCTATTATCTACATGTAAATCTTTTGTTTGACCACCAGTCATGGCAGACAATGTGGAAAAGAAAGCATCTTCATTGTGTCAATGCGTAAATAAAGGCGAGAGAAGTTACGACATGAACTTCAAAATTCTGTTTTATGTGAAGCAAAATGTATTAATAAGCTATTTTACTTATTTTTTCGTAACTACCCTTCAAAAATTCAGGGTCGTCTTATTTTCGGGCCAATACGGTAATATCATCAAGCATAGCAATGCAACTTGCATAAACTGCTACTGGTTGAACCCAATTATGCAACAATGGTACAAACATGAACACCGATGCATGATTTACTATTTGTTTCTTGCAATTGTCTGGAGTACGTTCCCCTAAATCAATGAAACCATAAATTGTGTACCTTACCTTACAAAGGGGCTAAGTGGCAAAACTAAGTTTCTGAGATAATCAACAATCCTCTAAAGCAACTTTGCAACCACACTATTTTTAATTTCACTTAGTGTTTTTGTAGGGCAATGCAGGATACCATGTACCACCATTGTATAGTAAAATATCATTTTTTAAAATTTGGCCGTTAGCCTCATTGTAAGGTCAGGTACCGGTACATAATTTTCAGAGTACCGTTGTTGAATTTTATTTCCTCTTTAAGTTTGACTCCTGGATTCTAGGTTGATGTGGAAAGGGCACATTGAAAACAAGGTGATTAAGGCCAGCAACATTCTGTGGGCCTGTCGGAGGGGCTTTGGTGTGAGGTGGGGACTCAAACCATGTGTGGTTTATTGGCTCTATGTCTCCATCACTAGGTCCTCCATCACCTATGCTTCAGTCATATGGTAGCCATGTGTTAAGACACAGGCTACCAAGACTAAATTAAATAAAATCCAATGCCTAGCATGTTTGGGGATTATTGGAGCCTTTACACCACCCCGCTCAGTGCCCTGGAGGTGCTGCTTGGCTTACCTCCTTTGGACCTGGTTATTCAAGGAGAGGCTGGAGTGACTGCTCATCGTCTCTGGAGTTTAAGTTGTTGGTGACTTCAGAAGTCACAGCATATCCTTGCGATCAGCTGTGACAATATGAAGCCAAATTATAACTTTGACTCTGTATATAGGGTCAGTATTCTGCCCATAGAGGAATGGTCTTGTGGCCCATGAGCTCCTGAGTGTGTCAAGGGGCTTGTCTGGTATACGGACGGCTCCAAGACAGACAAAAGAACTGGGGCTGGCATTTATGGGCCTAAGACAAGGCTATCGTACTCTTTGGGAGGTTATACTACAGTATTCCAGGTTGAAATATTTGCTATTTTGGTCTGTGCTTATATTTTAGGGATGTCTTGGTTGCATGGTCGGATTAGTATCTGTTCTGACAGCCAAGCTGTCCTGAAGGCACTATGTGCCAGTACATCAAGGTATGAGAGTGCCAAAAAACTTTGGATATTCTCTGCTCCCACCGACCAATATAACTCTGCTGGGTCCCTGGGCATGTGGGAATCAGAGGAAATGAACCAGCTGACAAACTAGCAAGGGAGGGCTCGGCCAATGCTTTTATTGGACCAGAACCTTCCTTGATATCACTCCAAGAAGAGCCAGATGTGAGGTTCTAGACTGGATAACACTTCAACGTGGCACTTCATGGAGTAATCTTACTACTGCTAGGCACTCTTGGTCCATGATCAAGGAACCTAGCAAGAAGAACAGCAGGATTCTGCTAACCTTTAACCGGGTTCAACTTAGAAGTGTAGTTGGCCTGTTAAGAGGACACAACACCCTAAAGAGACACCTACATGTGATGAAGCATAGGAAGTGTGGTAGAGAGTGCAAAGAACTTGCTACAATCAGACACTTTCTCCTGGGCTCGGATAAACTGAGACCAGATCTTCAGCAAAAAATATTTGCAATGCCATGAAAGTATTTGGACCATATGGGCATTTAAGACCATTTACTAAATTTCTTAGATGGGACTCTGAGGGGAGAGGCAGCAGTTTGCATCTCATACAATATCTGTATGCTTTGGGCAACTTGAATTTCAACAGTAAAAGGAATTCAGTGTTATATTACATCCCTTTATTATTTTTTAATTGGTGTTTCTTAATCATTGTGCCTGTAATTAATTTCTGCTTTTTGCTCAATTTAGGATAAGCAAATAACTGTCCCTGAGCTGCTTTTATATTCTTATCTCTCAGTTGTTTCTCCAGCACATTAATTCTTGCATTTGCTACTTTCAGTTTGTTCCTCAGTTGAGCAGCTTTGTGATCTTGCCTCTTTACTTTTCTTTTTAACAATGCTATTGTTTAGTCAGCTGTTGCCTGGTACAAAATTCTGAACAGTTTTCACTTTCTGTCAAACACATTTCCACTCTGTAATGATCTTTTGGCAGGTGCTTTCTGATTTGAGAAATATTTTGGCAAGTCTGGGAATATGTAAGGAACTGATCCAGCTTTTAGCCCCACCTAACTACAAGAAGCAGTAAAAGAGATTTTCAGTAAAGTAGAATCAGAAGTACCTCAAACAGCAGCCAAGTATATAGGAAAGGATTGGAAAGGAAGGGGACTTGTGAGACTCACAATGGAGAAGTTCGAGGACAAAGTCAAAGTAATGAGGAACAAAAGGAAACTAGCAGGAGAAGAATGCTTTATAGAGGACAACATGACGAAACGGGAGAGAGAAGTACAGGCACAGATACGCAAACGAGCAAGAGAAGAACGTGAAAAAGGCAATGAGGTGAAAATTGGATTTCAAAAAATCAACATCAATGGACAATGGGAATTCTGGCAAGATAACCCTCCAAAAAACGACCAACTTCCACGCTCCAACTAGAAAGCACCCCAGTCAACGCCCGCAGACCTCTTGGACAGCAAAAACCGGCAAAACACACAGGCCAATGGATTAAGCTAGCAACGTTGAATGTTCAGACCCTTATAGGGGAGCATAGACTTTTAGAACTGGAAGAAGCAGTAAGGGACATGCAATTTGACGTGATTGGTTTAAGCGAAGTATGCAGAGAAGGAAACGAACTACTTGAACTACCGAACGGGCAACTCCTGAGTTACACAGGCACAGGAGGTGGTCAACGAGGAGTAGGCTTCTTAATATCCAAGAAGTTGAAGCAACATTTAACGGAAGCAATAGGGATATCGGAAAGGATCACCGTGGCGAAATTTAACATCAACAACACGACAGTAACAGCCATACAGGTCTATGCTCCAACACAAAACAGCTCAGATGAGGAAGTGGAAGAATTTTACGAAGAGCTAGATGATACCATAAACACTCATAGAGCAAATATTAATTTTGTATTAGGCAACTTCAACAGCAAGAAAGGACACACTAGGGGCGCTAGAGAAACCCCAGTAGGCCCATATGGAATAGGCGAACGAAACACAAGAGGACAACGGCTCATCCAATTTGCCGAAGGACAGAACCTTAAGATCACCAACAGCTTCTTCAGGAAAAATCCAAGAGACAGGTGGACCTGGAGAGGACCAGGCGGGGAGGTTAAAAACGAAATTGACTATATTCTAAGCGACAACCTAGACCTCATAAAAGACGTAGGAACAGTCAAAGGCCTAAAGTTCGACACGGATCACAGGATGGTACACGCGACAGTCAATATGCAAAGAAAAATTCACAGTAGTTTAGTTTAGTTTATTTCATCCTCTGGATCATTACAAAATGATATGGGACACAATTTGATGGAGTTATACAATAAAGTGGACAACAAAATACAATACAATACAATGCAAATTAATAAAATATAGATGATTACAATACAATACAAATGAATAAAACATAGATGATTACAATAAAAAACAAATGAATAGAACATAGATGATTACAATGAAAATTATTAATTACTACAGGATTTAGCTTGCTTACATTGACTAGTCAAGACTATGAATGGAGTTGTTTTAGTTAAAACGTTGAGTCTAAGTAATCTTTAATACTAAGGAACTTGCCATTCAGGAGTATATCTTTTAGTTTTCCCTTGAAAGTTTTGATGTTGGATTTTGTTATTTCTGGTGGCAGTTTATTGTACATGAGAATTCCTGTGTGAGATATGCTAAGTAAGCTTTTGGTAAGTCTATGGCTGTCCAAATGTAAGTTATTAAATGTTCTTGTGTGATGATTATGTATCTCAGAGTTTAGACGAAATTCGGTTTTATTCTTGTGGATGAAGAGTAACGTTTCAAGTATATATAAGCACGGTACAGGTAAGATTCCTATTTTTCCAAGGAGCTCTTTGGTTGGTGTTCTAATGGGTAAGTGGAAAATTGTTTTTAGTATCCGCTTTTGCAATTTGAAGATGCAATCAGCTTTTGGAGATGAGCCCCAAAAGGGGATCCCGTATCTAATTAGGGATTCAACACAAGAGTAGTAGACTACTTTCAAGACTTGTGTGGAGCAGGTTTTAGATAGGACACAAAGAGCAAAGGAAAGTTTGCAGAGGCGTTTGCTGAGCTCAGAAATGTGCTTTTCCCAAGATAGATCAGAGTCGATCCAAACTCCTAGAAATTTTGTCTCACTTTTGTTAGCTAAAGGATTATTGTTTATTTGCACAAGTAAGTTATTGTTTTGGGCCTGAGAATTAAAGTGAAGGTTTAGTTAGATACAAAAATAGGCCAATTGATTGGTCCCCTTTGTTTTTGGCTTCGAGTATACTCCTTAAGAAGCCAAATATGGCGTTGCTGATGGATTTGCCTTTCCTGAAGCCATATTGAGATTTAGAAAAAAAATTGTTTTTTTCAAGGAAGGAAATGAGTCTGTTGTACATGACCTTTTCTAGGACTTTTGAAAATGCTGTGAGAATTGAAATGGGACGATAATTTTCGATTTTGTTCTTGTCACCCTTTTTGAAGATAGGGATAATTTTGGCGGTTTTAAATTGTTCAGGGAAAATTCCAGAAGAGATAGAGAGGTTACATATATACGTAAGTGGTTTGATGAGAAATTGGATACTCTTCTTAACAATAATGTTGGGGATTCCATCTATGCCAGAGGAGGAGGCGTTCTTGAGGGTGCTGACAATCTTGAAGATTTCTTCTTCAGCTGTTGGAGATAGAAAAATGGTTTTTTCGACTGGAGGATAGTTATTAGAATTAGATGATGAGAGAGTGTTTAAGATATTTTTAGAAATATTTGTGAAGTAGCTGTTGAATGCTTGAGCAATTTCATGGGGGTTAGAAATTTGTTTACTATTGATTGTCAGTTTGATTTCTTCTTTTGATTTTGCAGCTAGGATACCAGTTTCTGACTTAACAATATTCCATAGTGCTTTAGATTTATTTTCTGCTTTTAAAATATACAAGTTGTTTTCCATTCTTTTAGCCTCTAGAATTACTTTTTTTAGTATTGCGTTGTATCTTTTGAAATAGTCTAAGAAAGCTGAGTTGTTGGTAGTCTTGCATAAATCGCTAAGTAGCCTTCTTTTTCTACAAGAGATTCTGATGCCTTTAGTAATCCACTTGTTATTTTTATTATTGGAAGTCATTTTACGATTAACTTTTTTTACCTTTAGTGGGAAGGCAATATTAAAGTAGTGGGAAGTTATACCTAAAAAATTTTGAACAGCAGTGTTAACGTTTGTTTCGATTAGTACATCGTTCCAAGTTTCATCATTTAGCAAATTGTTGAGATATTAAAAATTTTCTTGATTGTACGACCTATACAGTTTCCTGGAGCTTGAATTAAGAGCATTATTCATGCTAGACGAGGTAGTGAATCTTATTAGTACTAAATTGTGGTCTGATATCCCTAGGTTGATGTTTTCAGTTTCAAATTGAGATAGAGTTTTGCTAATAATAATTTGATCCAGGCAACTACTAGTTTTCCTGGTTACTCGGGTAGCGTCGCTAATTATTGTCTTCAAATTATAAGATAATAGTAATGACTGGAGTTCAGAGACTGTTGTATTATTTGAGAGTAAATTTATGTTAAGGTCTCCACAGACTAAAATTGGGATCCCTTTCCGAGTTAGTGCATTTAGTAAAATTTCAAGGTTTTGTAGAAAGGTTTGTCGACAACCGTCAGGTGCTCTGTAGATACAAATGACTAGCATTTTGTAGTTTTGTACACTGACTTCTGTTACGACATGTTCGAAATGCTTCTCAACGTTTAGATAATTAGTGTGAAAATGAGGAGTGAATTTTAGACCTGTTTTGATGAAAATAGCAGCCCCCCCATTCTTTAGTACAGATCTACAGAAGATATTAGACAGTGAGTAGTTTTGTAATTTAAAGCAGGTGGTTTCGTCTTCCTGTAACCAGTGCTCGGTGACACATAAAACATCAACGTTTTTAAGGTTAGGCCTATCAGTGAGAAGAATTTCTAGGTCTTCTATTTTGTTTCGAATACTCTGAACATTCTGATGGGCGATACATAATTTTTTACCTGCTGACTTACCAAAAGCTGACTTAGCATTAGAATTAGGTCTATCTTCGTTAGTGTTTACTTTGTTTACATTTGTAATAAAAAATCACTGCTAAGTTTAGATGGAACTTTCCTGTCACGGGATGGGTATCTGCTGTCTGAAACAAAGGGAGATGCTTTGTTGGTTTCACTTGGTGGAGTTGGTTCTGTTCCGTTGCCTTGGTCCATAGGCCTATTTACATTTTTGGTCTCCAATCCTCCTACTCTTCTTGCAGTCCAGGCTAGGGGTATTGGATTAGTTGGATTTGCGTGAGCACTTTCCTGACTTCCATTTAGAATTTGAATTATTTCTTTTGCAATTTCCCTCTTTCCTTGTTTGTTTAAATGTAGGCCATGCCTGGTGTAACACTTTCTGTCTAGTTTCTTTGTATTTATTAGTTGGACATGGTTGAATCTATCACAGATCTTTTCTAATCTTCTGTTGCAAGAGTCTACACTAAAGTTTACCCTGGAATTTTCTGGTAGGTCATACCTTGTGGGCACATTCACTATTACTACATTTGTCTGTTGTAATTTGATCATTTTGCTGTGTAGGTTCGACACGACCTTGTTTTCTTCCCCCATCCCTACACTGTTTGAACCTGCCATCAGCACTACATAGTCTTTCTTAGTGAAGTTATTGCATTCTTCTTCACATTTGAAAGTTACTTCTTCGATCCCTGCTCCGGGTTTCACCATGCCACTTACACTGATGTTTTTTTTTTTGCGTAGGTTAGGTTCGTGCTGATTCCTCGTCCTTGACTGTCTGCATAGATGTGTATTCTGTTCCTAGTCTGTTTAGTTTGATTTTTTGCGGAGTTTTTGGGCTTTGAAAGGACCAGAGCTTCACTGTTGTCTTGAAGTACTGAGAATCTATTGCTGCTTTCGTAGCAGCAAAATAATAAGACGCAAACTCCTCCACAAACGGAAACCAAAAGAAGGGGCCCTAAACCCTATAAAGTTTGAACAAGAGCTACAGGCAAACCTAGAAAGCAGAGCACGAATGGATCCTAACCTCACCCAGGAAAACTACAATAGCATCGAGCAGAGCATTCAAAAAGCAGCCACAGAAGCAGCAACACAAGGCAAGTCCAGGCAGCAGTCGAAACTCAGCGAAACCACACTCCAACTAATAAATAGACAAACAGAGGCATACACGGCGAGGGAAGACAACGATGAATCTAGGAAGCATTACACAGAACTAAACAGAACCACAAAAAGAGCCATTAGACAAGACTTACGCAAATATAAAACAGAAATAGTAGAGCAGGAGATGAAGAAGTCGAAGTCATTAAAGAAAATAAAGAAAGAGCTAACACAAGGCAAAAAACTCATCAAGCAAGTCCAAACAACCAATGGAACGAAAGTCACTACGAGAATGAACATAGTGGAGACAGCCACAGCCTTTTACGAACAACTGGAGTCTATGGACACAGAAGAAGAACGGAAGGGGAAAGTTCCCAAGACATATGACAACACAAATGGAATAAGAGGGATGTTCCAAGACATCATGAGGGAACTGAAAGAACTAAAACAAAAAAACGAGGAACTCCGTCAGGAAACAAAAGCAGAAATAAAATCATTGAAAGAGGATATGGGCAAAAGAGACGAAGAATGGAAAAACCGGCATGCCTCACTAGAAGAAAAGGTCAACAACATAGATAATTCGACACAAGAAAAAATAGGAGCATTGGAAAATAAAGTGAAACTCTTGGCTGACCAAGAAGAGTACAGACTGCGCAAAGACAGAAAAAATAACATTGTAATAAAAGACAAGATACTGAGAGCAGAAGGTACAGACAGAAATGAAATCATAGAAAAAACAAAAGAAATCCTGAAGAAAGTAGATGCCACAGCAGAATTAACAGACATTTCATATAGAGGAAATGATGGGAACCAGAGAGGAATAGTAAGAGTCATCTGTAAGAGCTTTGAGGACAAAATGAAAATTCTTAAGAACAAAGCATCTCTGAAAGGGCAAGACACATACATCGAGAGCGACCTGACGAAGAGCGAACGAGAAATACAGTCAAAGCTGCGGCAAATAGCAAGAGAGGAGAGAGAAAAAGGCGACACTGAAGTGAGAGTAGGATACCAGAAGATTCTACTAAAAGGTCAGTGGATACACTGGAAGGACATTACTGCAAAGAACGGAGATACAAAAAACTAACTGCAACATACCATGTCCCCACATGCACTCATACACACACCACCAGAACTCAAACCCCTAAACAGCAACAAAAATTAGTATTGGCAACGCTAAATGTCAGAACACTAGGTACAGAGGACAGAGAAGTGGAGCTGCAGCATGCACTCGAAAATATCGAATTTGATGTCTTGGGATTAAGTGAAGTCAGACGATCAGGTGAAGCAATAATTGAAAAACAGAATGGAGACATTTTTAGCTACATTGGTGAGACGAAAGGTCAAAAAGGGGTGGGGTTCTTAATCAAGAAGCATATGAAAAATAATGTAGCCAACATCAACGGGATATCAGAAAGAATTACAGTATTGTCTCTTCTCATTAACAATAGATCAATGACCATAATACAACTCTATGCCCCCACAGAAAATAGCACAGAAGAGGAGAGTGACGAATTCTATAGCTTGCTTGAAGACACACTCAATAACCATGCAGCAGACAGCACAATTGTAATGGGGGACATGAATAGTAAAATAGGACATAAAGAATCAGAGGAGGAAGAGCCGTTGGGCCCATATGGATATGGATCAAGAAATGGAAGAGGCGTAAAATTAATCCAGTTTGCACAAGCACACAGACTGAAAATTGTAAATACCTTCTTCAAAAAACCAGCAGACAGCAGATGGACATGGCAAGCACCCAACAGGAGAATCAAGAACGAAATTGACTTTATACTTACAGATCAGATAGGAGATGTAAGTAACATACAAGTGCTAAATGGTGTAAGATTTGCTACAGATCATAGAATGGTCCGCACTCAAATAAACAATAAAGGAAGGAAAAGACACTACTACTCACAAAGGTTGGTGATTTAGTAAAGCTAAACCAGTCACAGTACTTAACTGAACTAAAGGTAAACATACAAGAAATGTACAAACAGAAGGGGGAAGAAACACAAATAGTATACTCAAACATTGAAAAATGCATAACTCAAGCAGCCAAAGACTCTAGGAGCACAGGATCTGGGCAGACGAGAAAGAACAAGCTCAAAGAATCAACCATCAATATGATAGAAGAAAGGGAGCACCTAAAGGTACAGCTAGAAACCAATCCACAACTACAAGAAACCTACAGTGAACTAAACAGAGACACCAAGCGTGCAATAAGAAGAGATATCAGGGAACACAACCACAAACAAATAACGATGGTAATTGAAAACTCCAAATCAGTCAGAAAAATACGAAAACAGATGGCAGAAGGGAAGCATTGGATATTAGGTGTGCAAGACAACGCGGGGAAACGACAGACTTCAAGAGACGAGATCCTAACACAAGCCACAGGGTTCTACAGCAAACTATATACAAGCAACATAACAACAAAAGGTCCAACCTATGACCCTAGTGTAGAAATTGGAAACACAGAGGACATCCCACACATCCTTCCAAGCGAAGTAAGAACAGCAATAAACGAACTGAAAAATAACAAATGTCCCGGTGAAGATGGCATATACAATAAGTTTCTAAAAATAGGGCAAGAAGATCTAATACCAGCAATCATTACCAGAAGACTAACGAAAACGCTTGACGCAAACCAACCAGTGGAACAAGCAGGATTTAGGACAGGATTTAGCACGACTGATCACCTCCAAACTGTTAATTAATTGATAGAAAAGACGAATGAGTTCAACAAACAAATCTACATCTCCTTTATAGATTATAACAAGGCATTTGACTCTGTGGAACATGAATACGTATTAGGAGCATTACTTCAACAGGGAGTTCCAACCAAATATATCCGAATCCTGAGAAAAATGTACAACAACAGCAAGGCCAAAATAAGAACAGAAAGGGAGGGAAAGGAGTTCAAGATAGAAAGGGGAGTAAAGCAAGGTGACCCTCTGTCACCTAAACTATTCACCAGCCTGTTAGAGCATCAGCTCAGGAAAATAGAATGGAAACCAGAGTATGGAATCAACATAGATGGCCAACAACTCACACATCTTAGGTTTGCCGACGACATCATAGTGGTAGCCGAATCCGCACAGGTATTAGAAGAAATGATCAAGGTCATAGATACAGTCAGCAGAATGGCTGGTCTAACTATGAACACAACAAAAACGAAAGTAATGACAAATGCTGCAGAAGAGCCAATCCATTTAAACCAGGTACCCCTAGAATATGTACAAGACTATGTTTATTTAGGACAAAACATAACTCCCCATACAAGCACAGAGAAAGAAATTAAAAGGAGGATAGGTCTGGCATGGAAGAAATTCTGGTCGTTAAAATTTATTCTGATGGATAGGAAGCAGAAAATAAGTACAAAATCTGAGGTAATGGAGAAATGTGTCTTACCAACTCTGACATACGGCTGCCAAACATGGTCTCTGAATGGAAAGCAAAAACAGGTACTCCAGACCTGCCAACGATGGATGGAGAGAAAAATCCTTCAAGTATCTTTGAGAGATAAGATCAGAAATGAAGAGATACGTAGAAGAACAGGCATGTGTGATGTGGTTACAAAAGCATTAACCCAGAAATGGAAATGGGGGGACATGTGGCACGGATGGATCAACATAGATGGACACATCGAATGACCATGTGGGATCCACGATCAGGATGGAGACATGTAGGACGACAACAAACCAGGTGGGCTGACCAGTTCAAAATGGTAGCAGGAGGTCAGTGGTCACGAGTGGCAAAAGACAGGGAAAGTTGGAAACTACTGGGTCACCCATGACTACACATCAGAGACTAGTGAAAGTGTGACAGTGTCAAAAATCACTCCTTAGGACTTGCTCACTTAAGGAGTTAAGTTTACTGAGCTATTCCCTGCATAGGCAGGAGGCCATGGCCCTTATGGGATGTACTCACGGCTAATTTCATTCATTCATTCATTCATACCAGAGCACACTTGCTACTTCAACCGAAGGACTGTCTCAATTCATCTCAACTCCTCTAGAAGAAGTGCAGGACGTCCCTACAATATTGAAGATCGAGGTTAGAGCAGCAATGAAGGAAGTGAAGGTAGGCAAAACGCCAGGACAAGACAACATCACCAATGAACAGCTAAAAGCGGGAGGTGAAGAGCTAGTAATACATCTAACAAATATTTTCAATGAAGTCCTCAAGACGGAGAATATCCCCAAGCAATGGCAATCCAATAACATAATACTGCTGCATAAAAAAGGGAATAAAGAAGACATCAACAACTACCGCCCGATAAGCTTAATGTCTAACATATATAAAATATTCTCTAAGATCATCACTAAACGGATCAACCGCAATCTGGACGAAAACCAGGCAGAGGAACAGGCAGGATTCCGTGCAGGTTACTCCACTACAGACCATTTACACACAGTCAGACAGCTTTTAGAGAAAACCCAGGAATTCAATCAGGATCTTTATCTGGCTTTTATAGATTTTAAGAAAGCATTTGACACAGTTGAACATGTACCACTAATAACAGCCCTAAAGAACCAAGGAACAGACGATAAGTACATAAGAGTACTAGCCAAACTATACTCCAACATCACGGCAAGGATTCAACTTGATAAACAAGGCAGAGAATTTAAGCTACAACGGGGAGTGCGTCAAGGGGACCCAATGTCATCTAAACTCTTTATAAGCTTACTGGAGAGTATATTCAGAGGAATAGAAGGTGATTACGGGGTCAACATAGATGGCACAAAGCTATCCCACTTAAGATTTGCAGACGACATCGTGCTTTTTGCCCCCACACCAATCGAACTACAATCACACATTAACGCTCTGGAAAACCTAAGTGCAGCAGCAGGTCTAACCATGAATTCAGCAAAAACCAAACTAATGATGAACAGAAACGAAGTTGCCATCACACTAGCTACTAAGGAACCGCTTGAGTATGTCCAAGAAACCACCTACTTGGGGCAGATTTTCTCATTCCAGAATAACTCAGACAAAGAAATAGCACGTCGCATCACAGCAGCATGGGCAAAATTCTGGTCCCTTAAATTCATCCTCCTAGATCATTCATACAAGGTTCACCTAAAGGCCGAAGTCATGAACATGTACATACTCCCGGTTTTAATATATGGATCACAAACATGGAGCTTAACGAAGAAGCACAGACAAGTCATAGAAATCTGTCAGAGGAAAATGGAGAGGAAAATTTTAGGGATCACACTAAAAGATAGGATACCCAATCATGTAATACGCAGGAGGACAGGTATGAGGGACGCAGCAACCACAGCAAGCCGCCTAAAATGGAGATGGGCAGGGCACACCATGCGACTACAACCCACCAGATGGACATACAGAATAACTTCATGGGACCCTAGGATAGGTCAAAGGCACATAGGAAGACAGAAAACACGCTGGTCAGACGACATCAGGCACACCTTTGGTAACCGATGGACGACGCAAGCCAAGGATCGTCAAACCTGGAGACACCTTATAAAACTTAACTTGGACACTATCAAAGACTGATCTCTCCCGGACTAGCTACCCGGGTCTGCAAGAACCCAGCTACCTTTCATAGAAAGAGGCCCTTGCCCGATAGGGATGTTACAGGCTAATACTAATACTAATACTAATCTCTTGGTAATTCCACTCATTTACCCACTGCCAGGAAACAATAATATTTTATTATAAATTCTTCTGAAAAGTGCAAGTCACAAATAAAACACTTAAACAAAAGTTCCTTTTCTTTAGGGGGCACTGCTTTCACTCATTTAGAAAATTCTAATTTGTATTTAGGAGGTCTAAAAACGTGTTTATCTTTACAATCTCAGTAGCTTGACCTGCACCCTGGGACGAAAAAAAAACAAACAAACAAAAAAAAAACAAAAAAAACAAAAACAAAACAAAAAAAAAAAACAAACAAAAAACAAAAAAACAAAAAAAAAAAAACCAAATGCACTAGTAATGTTCACACTACTTCATAAACTAAGCCTTCCTGATATGCTTATACATACACTTAATGATATATGAATAGTGCACATGTTTAATGCAAATATTTGGTACACTACGAAATTTATGCTACCAAACTATGGTGCCGCATGCAGAAGCTGAATCACAAACGAAGGTGCTGCCAGTGTGTCAGTGGACTGCCATGCTCCCTATACCTATCATTGTCTGAGTGACCGAGTCATCACACTTTCTCCTCTATTCATTATGCTGTAAGCATGCATTTTCTTCTTAGTTACATTTTCTTAAAAATACTTATAAATGATCCTTTTAAAACAATTTACAATTTCAGTGTATGATTGGCAACACACCTGCCTTCTACCCGATTCTCGATATGGGTAGGTTTTAAATCTTATCCCAAGGACTGGATTTAGGAGAGGTGGTTGTGTATAACTTCTAATCACTAGTCTGTGCACCAAATATACCTGAGTTCAACCCTAAACCTCTCCTCAGTGCATATGACATGGAAGCACATGTTACTATTGAAAGTAATTCTTCCATTCTTCTTCTATTCCCCGTTGGGGAAGTTAAGCCTTGTAGTCCCCTTGGTGTCTTTTGACAAGAGTAGGCAGCACTGGGTTTCTCCTCCCCCTTCCCTCAACTCACACACATTACTCATACCCCATACTACATTACACAAACACCTCTACACACACTCATCTCATCACATCTTCCACTTCTGCCAGTAACACAACACTATGTAAAGTGGCTTGCTGATCCATAGTAGCTAGGCTTGAACTTGCAACCTCTGGATGCAGAGCCAATGGAACATTGCTTAAATTATTTAAAGTTTTTTTCTTACTTGTATTAAAGATTGTGTTTATTGCATAGAAGAGTTCTATATCAGCTAACCTACCAGGAAGTCACAAGACTAATGGCACTATATTCAGAATAATTTGAAATTGGATGAGACATAATTGGAAACATAAGTGACAAGGAAAATAAACTTAAAAATTAGTGTGGTAAGGTAAAAACACTGGCGAAGTGCCACTTCACCTACTACCCTGAACAGCTGCCCCTGCAACATGATGATATTTTGTGGAGCAGGCTTATGCACATTAGATAAGAGGATTTAGATGATAGGGAAGGAAAATAAATTATATAGGCTTATATTAAACTTCGATTAATGTGGGTCATGCAACATTAGAAGTAGGGAGTGACAATACCATAAAATCAAGGAAGCAGACTTTCCTATTGAGGTTAAGCAAAGATGTGAAGCCCCCCATTGGTATCCTCACCTTGTCATGGTGGTGGGGCTTGTGTGGTCAATTGATCCTGAAAGCTATGCCGGCAGTAGCTTAGCTACTGGTAGGGCCTCCCTTGCTGGACAGGTCAAAGGTGATGATCCAGACAAAGCAGGATACCCTGGTCCACCAGGTTGGGGGTTAGGTGTTGGAGTGATAAACCAACCCTGTAAAAAGCTCAACAATCGAAGAGCTGAACATCTAAGCTACCTGCTGCATGGAGCAGATAGGAGGCAGACCTCCACCATGATAGAGTGCTGTTGGCCAATCCCCAGCACACTCGAAACCTAGATGATTAAATGCGAAAATAGAGACCAAACCGAACTGATCAAAAGGACGACGAACTGGTGAGGACACGGTAAAGAAATATTACGTGGGAGAAAGCCAAACAGTTGGCACTGAATAGAAAAGAATGGTGCGCTCTCTGCAATTCCTCGACACCGAAAGGTACAAGAGGACAGGATTAAGTAAGTAAGTAAGTAAAGATGTGAAGTTATTAAGAGAAGAGTGACCAGACTTTCAGTGAAACATAAACTTTGAAGCTGAATTATTCCACCCCTTTCGATTTATTATAAACAATAGTTAATTCATATTTATTCGAATCATTCAAATTATTATTATTATTATTTCGGTATCAAAATTCTCGTTTAGATTATTATTATTATTTCCTAATTCCAAATTTGAAATCTTAACTGTAAAAGAAACGTATATTTCGAAAATACAACGTACTAAATTCATAGTTTTGGCCCGCGAATTGTTTTAACCAATAGAACTGTTTTACGTAATGAAAAATACAGCCAATAAGAGAGAAGCATCCTTTAGCCGCGAACCTAGCGTGGTCAGGAGCTCACTTCCACCATATTCGCCGAGGAGAGCAGACCTCCGTACGTTGCTCTTGTGGAAAGTCGCGGGAAATATTACCTAGCATAATTGCGATTCTCACTAAAGCCACTTGTAAAATACGTATGTATATTATAAAAGATAGCGTGTGAGTTTTCATTTACTTTGTGAGAAATAAGAAAACAGAAATACACGTAAGTACTTGATAAATGCAATTGAAGTGGTGAATTTACACAAACATCTACGCAGAACACAGTTAATTTGAATAAATGCCGATATAAAATGTTTATAGTGAAGTTATCATTTATAGAGACATAACTAGCTATAAACCAATCCCTCAGATGATTCGTGTGATACCCTGAGCTACAAAAGCCGTGGAAAAGATATAGGTGCAGAACTGACGGAGCCCAACAGAGCATCGAAGTAAGTACATTTCCACAACGAATCCAGCTCCCAACAAAACACTCAACCAAACACCCATCTCAATTTGTCTCCCCAACCCAGCACCCATATCAATTTGGCGCCCAATCGTGTGGCAATTACAATATCAATTTTGTGCACCAACGTGTGGCTTTTTAAGAACAATCTAACTGTGTAAAGACTCTGTGAACAAATATTCTAATTGGGACATTAGCAAGCAGATTGCGATACACAGAATTAAGTGAGAATCGTTAGCTAGGTACGGTTACGCGCAACAATCACCACGCCATCACGAGGTCAGCCCAGGTGTTCGACATCATGCAGTAGGCAGCAGCTGTGACCATCCAACATCAACCGCCAACAATCAAGTTCCAGAATGAAAGTAATTGTAAGAAGCCTGTGAAGCCTGCGAAGCCTACAAATAAAGTAAGGTGTTATTTTTATGATTATAAATGAAACTCAGAGGCCGCGAAATAATGTCGCCACAGAAGGAAAGTTCAGATGTGTTAGAAAATGGACAGGACTTGCTAACTAGTACCGAGATGGAAGGTATTGTAGACAACATAAGTGCTGATAGTAGTTTACAGTTAGTAGATGAGATTGTTACTGATATGGAAGTTCAGGTCGAAACAGATGTTTCCGTTTCAAATGTAAACGTGACTAGGCGCGAAGATAGTGAATCTTCAGATGACCAATTAGAGAACTCAATTAAAAGTTTTATGCAGCAAATGTTCAATAAGCTTAGTAGTAAAATTGAGGATGTTAAGACAGATATTAATGATGTTAAGGCAGACATAAATGATGTTAAGAATGATGTAAAAAGTGACATTAATAAGGTTAGTACTGATGTAAATAATGTAAAAGCAGATGTAAATGAAAACATTAGTCTGAAGTTAGTACAATTGGATGAAAACTTGACAAAGTTGAAAGATGATCTAAAACAAGAAGTGGTAAAGGAAGTACAGGAAAGCCTAGGTGATTTCAAAGAGCAGGTTAATAATGACGTCACCGTTGCTCTAGAGAATATTCAAACTATTGTAAATAATGATATATCAGAAGTAAAAGAGGTTATTTCAAATGTTAGCACTAACTTGCAAACAATGCAAACAGATGTTTCTAATACTAGTGAGGAAATGAAAGTTATTGTAGCTAATGTGTCGGAACTAGACAATAGTGTGACTCTTATGAAAATGCAGATGAATGCTTTCGACGAAACATTGTTAGGTTTTGCTAAGATAAATGATGAGGCTAGAAATGACTTAGAGAAGAAGAATCAGCTGTTAAAAGTCAAACAGAAAGACATTGAAATACAGATTGTAGAAGCGCAAGAAGAGTTGACAGTGTTGAGTAGGAGAGTACACAAAGATGAAGAGTTACTGACAAGTAGAATTTGTGTATTGGAAAATAGATTAAATGTTCCTGTAACTTCACCTGTAATTAATGATGTGAATGTACCTCAACTGGGAAACAATATGAATAGGAATGTCGTTGAAGAAACTTACTCACAGTTACCATGTAGATCTCCTAGATGTCAGGAAAGGATAAACAGTCATAATGGTTCCCAGGTGCAGGATATTAATGTACCTTTGTCCACAGGAGTTAGTCAGTTAGGCACAAATTTTCCTAGCTACCTGATGAACGAAATTAAGTTACCTGTTTTTGATGAGAATAATAATACCAATCCACAAAATTTCTTAACTGAACTTCACGATTATTTTAGGTTAAGAGCCATTCCGCCTAACATGTACATGATCATAGTAAGAAAGGCATTGCAAGGTAGATCTTTGAATTGGTTCAATTTGACTACAAATGAGACTACGACATTTGAAGAATTCAAAAGAAATTTTATCAGTAGATATTGGAGTTTATCCAAGAGAAACAACATTAGGATGCAGTTAGCTAATGGTGTGTATGAGCCAGAGTCAGGTCAGACGATGATTGACTATTTTTTGGAAATGGCCGAATTAGGACGACAAGTAGATCCTCCACTAAATGAGTTTGAGTTACTGGAGACTGTTGTAAATCACTTTCCAGAGAATGTGAGACTAAATCTGATAGTAGCAAAACCCAGAACTTTTTCTGATATGTTAGAATTGCTTGCTGCTTTTGAGCAAAGGAATATTTTCAGGAGTAGGCAGAGCTATATGAATTCAAATGATAGAATGTACCCTCCCACTAACAGGCTTACAAATTCTGGGGTAGGGGCAGAAGGCAATGCAAATTGTGACAGAAGTTATGATGCTAGGAATACCTACAGAGACCCTATGCCTAATCAAAACAGGAATAATCCTAGGTATTTCCAGAATAGATCAGAGAATAGGCCATATAACAGAAACAATAATGGAAGAAATCAGATAAACCATGTCACTTTCAATAGGCAAAACGTTGGAAATGGTAATCATCCAAATTCTTGGCGAAAAATGCCATGGATGAAGAATCAAGGCTATCGTAGGAGGTACCAGAACCGTACTTATAATAATAATAATAGAGGTAATAACAATAGCAATGATAGTCAAGTTAGGCCAGGACAAGTAATTAACAATGGTAAGTGGCGAGTCAAAAGTGTTGAGACTCAGCAAAACAGGCTAAATCCTAGAGCCAGGCCATTCAACAGTAATACACGTAGCGAAGATGTACCTGATGACGTTGTAGAAGTCCATGATCAGGAAGATAATGGTAATGCACAACAGTTAAACTAACAAGCCAATATCTCGAGGGTTCGGATGGTGTTGGCGCAAGTTTAGTCAATTCAGGCAAACGTATAGAACCCATAAATAGCATTCAGACACAAAGAAGCTTTTCAGATAATAGGCCTAGTGAAGAAAAGAATAATGCAAGTAGAAGTGAGGTTATTATGGATCCTCCTAGAATAAAAGTAGTGATAGGAAATTATGAGACAACTGCGTTAATAGATACAGGTTGTTCAAATAGTGTAATAAGCGAATGCTTATACAATAAGCTTATTCAAAACAAAGTGAAGTTAATTTCTATTCCTATCTGCGGATTATCTTGCACAGTAGCGATCAAAAGAGCAAAACAATCGGTAAAATTTCAATGCATGTTGGATGTCAAAATTGGTAATTCGAAATTTGAAATATTTTTCTTAGTAGTCCCGAAATTAGTTACAGATATTATTATTGGAGTTGATGTTTTTACGGAATACAACAGTATCATAAGTTTTGAGGATAACAACTTAATATTAAATTTACAAGGAGACAAGATGAGCATTCCCTTCGACAATGAGCTGAGTATAAGAGATGCGTCTAGTGAGTTAGGTGGCAACGATATTCCGTATGAGACGTTTATTGTAGAAAATATTCAGATAAATGATATGATGATTCATAAAGTAGGCCCTTGCTGCGATGATATAAATAATGAGGTAGAAGTATGTAGATGTATGACATTAAATTGTGATGACTGCGCTGATAGGTATGAAAATAGTGTTGACGGAGATGTCAACATAGGGCAAGTAGAGATAGGTTATGTCTGTACGAGGAATGTAAAAGAAGCCGACCCTAGCGCGAACTCTATGACAATGAATATTTTGAAGGAGAAAGTTGATATGGCTCACAATTTAAATGAAGATCAACGTGATAGGTTGTTATCGATATTAATAAAGAATAAAGAAGTATTTTCCGAAAACGTGGGACTTTGTAACATCTACGAGCATAAATTTGACATCGAACCAGTTGATGAATTCACATATAAGAGTAGGCCAATTCCGATTGCGTTGAAGAAAGAAGCTGATATGACAATTCAGAAGATGTTAGACTCAGGAGTAATCGAAATTTCAACCTCAAAATACATAAGACATTGCATTGAACATCCAAGAAGAATTAATCACTTGGCTATAGTAAAGGATAGTTGTGTCAAAAATAAAATAAATAATTAAAGAAGTATTATACAGCGTTATTGTGTCAGAAAGTAAGAGATTAATAAGTTGAGAGATTGAATGCAAAAGAATGTGATTAAATAAAAATTGCTTGATAAAAAAAATTAATATTAAATATGTGGTTCTAACTTAAGATTGATTAAGCAAAGAGAGACAAGCTGAAGTTAAATAAAATGATTGAATTGCTAAACTGTGCAAACGCGATCCGACACCGAACCCGAGAATGTAAAAAATGTTGTAAATAAACTATACATATATATACCTATGATTCAAATATAGAAATTTAAGGTGTTGTATATAGTAGAAAAGTAAGATAGGATTGAACATTAATGTTGATGTACATAAAATGTTTATTATTTAAGAGGGTTATGTTTGTACATAAATTGTTTATTATTCAAGGGTAATGTTGTGATGTAATGCAACATAGTGTGATACTGTATATATTTATTTATTTGTCAAAAGTGTGTTGTATTTGTATGATGTATGTACACATATTATAATAGTGATTCAAAGGAAAGAGAATTCGTGTAAAGGAATAAGATAGTGATATTTTACAGACGATGAGTGCCTCGATGTAAATAAATTTTTCAAGTATGGACGATGAGAATCTCGACATATATATATATTTTCAAAATGTTTAAGAATTCTCGATATATATAACTAACAAGAAGTGTTGTCATATACTAGACATGTTTGTTTTTCAAGAAATAATTTTCAGAGTTAAGAATGTTTAAATAGTATTTTTCATTTATTGTTCGAATGTTTGTCATTTTTTTAAAAATATTATGTTAAAAGAATGTCAGGGTAATACAAACCTGATTTGATTTAATTTGTGTATATCCAAATAATCTTGGTCATATTCATTTAATTCAAGTTGTAATGTTTAACACATACACCTATTGTTACACTAACATTTATCATCATTCACCATTTCAATGATTAATTTAGAATTTTTACTAATCCAAGCGTAATTTAAATTTAATAAGAATAAATATTCTGGGGTATGATGTGTTAATTTAATTATTTACCTTTTCGGACATAATTAAATTAACACAGGGGCATTTTGAAGCTGAATTATTCCACCCCTTTCGATTTATTATAAACAATAGTTAATTCATATTTATTCGAATCATTCAAATTATTATTATTATTATTTCGGTATCAAAATTCTCGTTTAGATTATTATTATTATTTCCTAATTCCAAATTTGAAATCTTAACTGTAAAAGAAACGTATATTTCGAAAATACAACGTACTAAATTCATAGTTTTGGCCCGCGAATTGTTTTAACCAATAGAACTGTTAAAGGGATTTCTCGTCTAGATGAGCTTTTCCTAGTACCCTCCGCAAGCTTCGCTTTGTAGTCCCCACTAGTCTCTCCCACCAGCCTCCCCCACAAGCCGCCCATGAAGCAATAAATTACCAGGACACACGGTTGTGAGCGAAGTGTTGGGTTGTCTGGGGATAATAATAATAATAATAATAATAATAATAATAATAATAATAATAATAATATTTATTCACCATTAGGGATTACAAGAATCCAAAGGCTTCGTCATACTTAAGAACTAAAAGAAATATTAAACAAAACATCCCTATACATACCTATACATATACATACAGTACACACTCATACAAAATGCAGACATTAGAACAAAATAATACAGAGTACAATAAGACACGGACATTTAGAATTTTACTTGTGATTCAATTTTGACTTATAGAAATGGAGAGGAAAAGAGAAAGAGGAGAGATCAGCAGGAATCACGTAGCTCCAATTACTCCATAAATTATTATCCAGTAAAAATAAATTTATAGAGTCAGTAAATTGGCGGAGATGAAATCTTGAGTACTATAGAAAACATGCTCCATAAGAAGATTTCTCACTTTGGTTTTGAAAAGTTTTGGACTGGTGTGCTTAAAAGAGTGAGGAAGTTTATTGTACAGAATTAGACCCGTGTGATTGATGAATTTTAAACTTCTGGAGGTTCGGTGGGATGTGAGGTGAAAATCACTGAATATAGGTATTAGTTCTGATAGCTTGCTGCTTGCTGCCCACAAAGTATTGGCGTTGTCGGAGTAGACAGTGTGCAGCAGTCCTCTTCTTCCAGAAAATCATTGGAATGCCATTAAAAATCTTTCTGTAGACATGTCAGAAACTAATTCTAAATGTACTGCTCTTGTCATAGCGCACTTGAAGAGTACTAAGTAAGCCTTTTGGCTATTGAGCCCGACTTTAACACATAGTGGGCCGGCAAAATCCACACACGTAACAGTGAAGGGCTTATTGGGCTTAACACAATCAGTTGGCAGGTAGCTTCAATTTCTTGTTCTTTGAGATTTTTGGCAATTTTACATGGTAAACACGTGTGAAGAACCCCTTTCATGGACTGACGTGCTTTCAAGATCCATAATTGTGTTCTCAATTCCAATAACACAATTCCGACCCCTAGGTGGTGTAATCTGAAATGCGTTTGTCAAATTAATAATTTTGTTAAGTGATGATTTCCGTCCAAAACGAGTGGATGTTTCTCGAATGACGTCAACTCTGTATATTCCAGACGTCCTCCTAGCCTAATGGAACCATCTTCCAAGAAAGGGTTATATCGTGCAATTTTGGATCTCACAAGAAGATCAGTGTTGTTTGTAAGTGCCGCATATCCTGCGGGGAAGCTTTCCTGCTGAGCGAGGCGGATGCACAGCAGTTTCCTTGCTTCTAATTCTTTTGCTGTTAATTCACCTCCCAAGTGTTGTGATCTTCTCGCATTCTTCGTGAATTGTAGAATCCACCCTTTAATGTGGATTAATCTAGTGAACTGAATCTTGTATGGTCAATCATGAAGCTGAAGTTCCTACAGGAAGAATTTGTGCAGGTGATGGTTTTGTTTTAGGTAGTGAAATGACCTCATGAAGTGATTTGCTAGGCCATTCCAATGGCTGGTCCTTAAGCCACGTAGGTCCGTACCACCATTTATCCATGGTAGTCATGTTGGAGGCCATTATTCCCCTTTTGAGATGATTTGCCGGTTTTCCGGTCGCCATTGGGATGGAGTGGTGAGTTTTTTAATTTTCGTGACTCTGTTTCTCACAATGGTCTTCCAGCGATTGGGGTCATTTTGAATCCACCCTAAAGACAAGGTTGCATCTATCCACAAGGTTGCTCTTCTTGGGTCGAACTCTGTGGCCTTGCAGAAGTATTGCTCCTATGAGAGCTGCAAGGAGTTCGAGCCTTGGGAGAGTCACTTCCTTTACGGGGACAAGGTGAATTTTGCTGCATAGGAGTCGAACCACAACTTCATTCTCCCTCACAATTTGAATGTAAAGGATAGCTCCATAAGCTCTCTCAGAGGCATCGCAGAAAACGTGGAATTCTGAATGGTGGCTGTCTGATCTGACCCACCTGGGGACAGTGATATCCGGAAGGGAAGAGACAGATGTGATCCATGCATGCCAGCGAGTCGCAAGATCTGTCGGCAAAAGTTCATCCCAACCGAGTAATCTTTTCCAAGTATCCTTGAACAACATTTTCCCAATGATGGAAACTTGCGTTAGTAGACCCAGGGGATCATAAAAGCTGGCAGTGGCTTGCAGCAAGTTTCTTTTAGTGGCAGGACCTTCAGATATCTTGCCCAGGGCATCTGTCTGTACGAGTCTGTCTGCCAATCAACTCCAAGTACTTGCGACTCAGTCTTCAATTCTCTTCCTTCTGTCTTCCATATCTGTTTCAGCTGTGCAGAATTAGTAGCCCATTTGGCTAAAGGGAAACAATATTGCTTCAGCAATGTTACAAGTCATAGTATAAAGCAATGTCCGAATTTTCATCTTCAGTTCCACGAATGAAGTCATCCATAAACGTGCAAGAATCAATTAATGGTGCTGCAATGTGAAATGAAGACATATAGCTTTTAGCTAATTCTCTCAATGAAGCAGAGAGCAAAAAAGGACCGGTTAGTACAAATGGCAATCTTGTAAATCGGTAGGTTCATCTCTCTCATTGTGATGTACCATCCCTCGTCGTCTTTACTTATTTTATACCATAAGAACTGTGTAGAGTCTCTGTCCTTATAGTGGAGTACAAGTTGTAAAAATAGCTTGGCTGATGTCAGGGATGAAGACAATGGGAAATGTGCGAAATCGTAAAAGGACAGCGAGGATCTCAGGAAGAAGGTTGGGGCCTGCGTGTAGTGCGTCGAGCGATGGCTGATTTGCTTCACGCGACGAACCGTAAAAAACTACACCATTTTGTGTTGCCATTTTTGTTTTCTTTTTATCAAATGATAAGGAAGGTAAAATATATTTTCAGAATCACTGTGTGATGGCACAACTTCGACGTGTTCTTGTGTATAGGCAAGCATCTGGTCTTCATAGACATTTTGTAGGGATGCGTTCTTGTCCAGTCATTTTTCCAAAGAATGGAGGCGTGTTTCGGCATTTTGTAGATTACTTGGGAAAGCAATGCTTCTACGGGGCAGAAAGACCACCCTCCTTTGGTCTTTTATCTGGTAGGAAGTCTTCAAGAATGCAAACATCTTTAGTACTTAGAGACGGTACTTGAACCTGTGTGATACCTATCATTTCCAAATCGCAGAAGTGCCTAAATAAATCATCGTAAAGAGGGTTGCGAAGATTTAAAGTCGAAGTTTACTATTGTAGAACTGACTAAAACTTTAGATAGGTTTCCGCTAAACACCCAGCCAAATATGGATGGTAGTAAAACCATGGATGGAGAAGGCATATGGGTGCAGTCCTTCACTATCTTCACTATCATCACTTCCGATGAGGATTTCAATAGGAAGATTGGTGTTGTCAGCCAATTACAGCTTCCGAGTTTGACTGAATATGTCAATTGGGAAATCACCGGGTGGTGAGAAAAGGAATGTACACTGTCTAATGCAGTAAATTCTACCTTTGTCTTAGTCCACACTCCTCTTAAGTTCAGTGTCACGAGATGTCTATCGAGACATGGATGCTGAGGTTGCCTCGAAACCATGTACTTGCATTTGCTTATTCCCAAGTATTTCCAGTTTTAGATCTTCTATCAGGGTCTTACTTACAAAGCTAGACTGGCTGCCTGAGTCAAGTACATATCGGGTGAGTTTACTTAACCCTGTGGGTCCCCTGTGCTGTCTGTAGGTAAGTGAAATTCAATGGGGAAACATTTATTTTGCCAACCGAAGAGAACTCCGCAGATGATGTATGTGAAGAATTATTAGCTTCCATACAAACACTCCTGTGGTGGCTCTTCTTGCAGTGTGAACATTTCATTTTGTCTCTCTTGCTGCAGTTCCTAGCACTGTGACCGTGATTCAGACAAAGAAAACAAAGATTGTTCAGCTTCAGTTTATTAATTCATTCCTGTACATTGGAAACCTTCATACAATCCTGTGCCCAATGGTCTCGCGACTCACAGAACACACATAATGCTTGAGCTTTCTTCTTTGCTTTTATGGCCTTCTGCTCTGGTTTCGTGGTAACTTGCAAGGATGCAGCCATTGAGTTGTACGTGCCTAGGGACATCGAATCCCCCCTTATCTTGCTTGTAGTCAGAGCACCTTCAACCTCCTCATTCAGGAACTTCATCAGTTTCGTGATTTGGCCCTTTTTTCTCGCTTAGCATGAATAATCCATTGACAACATATATCATCAGGGAAGGCACGCAAAACTTTCGGAGCTAACATCCGGCCGTAGTTATCCACATTTTTCACCAAAGCTTGAATACGTTGATTACATTCAATGTATGTCGTGTTAAGTGAACTGGGCATGGCAGAAAGTACTGGCGTTGTACTGTGCTAAACCTTTTAATATAAGAAATACATGCGCACAGTACCTCTTTTCATAAGTGTAAACAAACTGATTAAATAATTACATAATTTTCCGTTAGAGTTTGAAATATTTTGACGTCACTAGTCATTTCATGCTAGGCTGTGCTACTGTACAAGTAGTGGGGGTAACCAAGTTTTCTTTATGGCTGCTCAACCTTAGGGAGTGGACTTGACTTC
The DNA here is from genome assembly GCA_964059195.1 of Ectobius pallidus. Classification (NCBI taxonomy): domain Eukaryota; kingdom Metazoa; phylum Arthropoda; class Insecta; order Blattodea; family Ectobiidae; genus Ectobius; species Ectobius pallidus. Next base: position 49,537,336 of record CAXKWD010000008.1, read on the forward strand.
TTCACTTCTCTCTTTTCCATTCTTTTTTCATCTTCTGACTGGAGCAAATCTTTCTTCGAGTGCATCAGGATACGTGGACTACATACAACAGGGATCCCTTTGGCAATCGAGGAGCGTTTTTTCAAAAGTCGATAACTACAGGTTTTAACAAAATTTAGATATACATTGTTTCGTATAGTTTGAGTAGCTGCCTTTCCAATGGTTATAATGGTTTTTTCATATTCCAAAATCTGTTTCACTCAGAAATGGTAGAAAAACGGTAGTTTTTGCAAAATCCAATATCTATGGTTAAGGTCTTTTAGCAAAATTCGATATCTGTGGCGAATCAAGGATATGCGAATTTTTCATGTGGTAACACTGACCATTGCATTAATCGTTGGTACCTGGTCATAGTTACATGCCACCTGATCAGGTATTTGGGAGATTAGAGAAGGATTAGAGGTTTAAAAATGACATTATTTGTCCTCAACTGCGACATAATGAAGAAACATTTAAAGGTACAAATGCTTGGTCAAGAATGGAAAATACGGGATTTTAAGAGGGCACTGAGATCCCAATTGTCATTTCAGATCTTGGCAGCAACACTATTCTTACGCTACAAGAGAAATGTTAAAGAGGAAAGTAAAAAAGTTCTTCTTTCGATCAGACATTGTATATGAAGTGCTAAAAAAAGGTGTTAAAGACTTAAAAGTGTTTATGGAAAAAAATAATGAATTTCCTAAAGTAAACCCTATGTCGGAAAAAATGGGTAGTTGAAAAACTAATGCAGTACTTTTAAGTACCTGATGATGCCGAAGCATTTTATGCAGATGTGATGGCTGCAACAAATAATTGAATGGAACACTTTTAGTAGGCGTGTCCATAAAGTAAGTTTCCCTGGGACCGTTTACAAAAACAAACACATTTTCGTGGACATGTATATTCCAACAGATACAGGAAGTGTTGAGCTGTTTTTGAACATATTCTCCACCGGAATTGAAACATTTCTCATACCGCAGAACCAACTTTTGATACCTGAATCGTACAAATCTGCCCCCAGGGATTTTAACCACTGTGTGACAATCATTTCCTCCTCTCTGTCTTTCCCTGACATTTCTTGAGGTGTAGGAAAAGATGGAAATCACTGGGAGCGGGGTTCGGGCTGTAGGGTGGATGTTTAAACACCTTCCAGCAAATCTCCTGCAGAAGTTCAGTTGGGAGGTGTCTAAACATTCACCCTAAAGCCCGGACCTCGCTCCCAGTGATTTCCATCTTTCCCTACACCTCACAAAATGAAAAAGATTGACAGAGAGGCGAAGGTGATTTTCACTCAGTGGTCCCAATCCCATATGACACAGGTATTCAAAAGTTGGTCCCAAATGTTTCAATTCCGGTGGAGAATATGTTGAAAAAAGCTGAACCCTTCCTGTATATGTTGCAATAAATATTTCCTTGAAATTTTGTTTTGTTTCCATAAACGGCCTCAGGGAAACTTACTTTATGGATGGCCCTCGTAACAATAGATTTATACTAACTGTTTTGAAATCAATATTCAGATTTATTCTGGGTCCTTCATAAAAAATCACTTGTTTTTAAGCATCACTGCATCGTTTTAGGTGACCACTGAGTTTCTTAAATGTTTCTATTCAATAGTATTTCTGTTTTGAAGGAATAATGTTTGTACTTCTTAAGAAAAACGACATATCTATATGGAGTGAAATATAAATTTTGTAATTGCCTCAAAATATGCCCAGATATATAACACTTGTAACAATTGCAAAAAATGCTCTTTAGTAATATACAATTCAACGTTAAATCTGCAGATACAGTATACTGTCCAGTGCAGATATCGGTTTTTGTGAAAACTTTCAATATTTAGAGCTGAAATAAACAATGCTACATTAATTTTCTCTAAATGAAGGTATTGATATCATAAAGGTGTTAGCATGTACATTCTTATAACAAAAACACAGATAAAAATTCATAAAAATCTCAAGTACACAAGAAAATTTGAATTTCTCAAAGCTATACTTTATGTAGATGTCGGCTTTTGAAAAAACGCTCTTCAATTGTAAGTAATCTTAGATATATACATATTGGTGATATAAATTATATCTTAAACTTTGATTATTTGCAATTGCTGACATGCAATCATGTTGGACATATGCAGTTCCTGTACAATGAATGTGGAGTGAATGTTCTGTAATTCTTTCTCTATCTTCTTTCTCTTCTCATTTCTTTAAATATGTACAAATCACTTATTCAGATTATGGCACATTAATCAAATTTCAGACTAAAGAAAGGTTCTTGGCACTTAACTTAATTACAATTCAAAGCCTATGTCATTATGTAACGACAGTATTGTGTTTGTAACTCCAAAATTACATTATTGTTATTAAAGAATGTTTGTTAGAAATCATGTGAATTTATATTATAACGGGTCTTCATTCCCTTGCACGTGTTTTCCACATATTCCTATTTAAATAAAGTACTTGTAGCAGTGATTTTGAAACTACTTTGGTTTAGGCTTTATTGTAGCATATATTATTTGATATTAACCAAGAATCAGCTATGGCCGAACTATTCAAGGTAGCAATGGTAGCATCGCTCTGAACTATTTATTATATCGAAATGGTATCAGAGCGAACTTTTTATAAATATCTCAAGGTAATTGAGATGCGCTTGGATGATGCAGTTAGTGTCACCGTATCGTGAAATCAAGATGTGCTTGGTATCCTCATAAGCATCAGCAGTCACAGCTACCCCTTCCACAAGATCTCTAGGCTCTCCCTCGAGGCACCCTCAGAGAAAAACATAGTTATCAATAGTGTTGATTAGTGGGTTGTTATCAATAAAGGACTGAAATTGTTCTCAAAATCTAGACCACTTTTGAACATCCCTGTGAACGGTTCCATTTTTATAGCAGACAATTTTACACAATGTGCAGTAGATGCTCATACTGCTGGTACTGCGTGATGCTCAAATGAGAAACTGTTGAAGTCAATTTCTCGCCGATTATTGGCCATGTCAATGTATTTCTCATAGTCTACGTCAGATTCATATTCAGTAGCAGATAAATATTAGTGAATAGCGTTTGTCAAGTTTGGTGAGTTGTCCAAGTGTGTGTTGTAGTCTTGTCTGGCTATATTCATAAACTATTACTCCTTCCTCTGCTATCATGTTTATTTCGGCACTGAATTTTGTGACAGTTGATCTAATTGTACCTCTTTTTCATTTCATGCGTGAAAGTCGTGCTTCCATAGTGTCTTCCATGGTGGAAATTCAATGTAGAAGGAATGCGGTCGGTAAATATTATATTCACAGTTTTTATACGGTATATGAAAATTGCAGTACTTACAGCCGTATTCCATGTGAAAGTTACTTCACAGACCTTTTTTTCCTCGTGGCTTCTTAGTTCTTCAAATTCCCGGGTTTCGGCACCAAAAATATGTGAAGTTATTAAGAGAATAGTGACCAGACTTTCAGTGAAACATAAACTTTATTCGAACAGACAAGAAACGCAACAATATACAGGTACGTCATCAGCCACATCATATATGTAACAGATAACAGGGGTTCATGGAGCTATGATAAAGTTGATCCTCCACAACAGGGTTAAAGATACTAACAAGGAAAGGAAAAGACTGAGAATTTTGCATTAGAAAATGTTGATTTCTTAATAAAGTGAGTGTGCATTGCTTTTCATACAATAAACAAGGCATAATTAGGTCATTTATGTATAATGAATGTTTTTAGTTATTTATTTCACTTTATTATATCATTATATTTTAACCAGACATCAATCCACTTTCAGCTGTTTGCTATTTAGTCTGAATTTTTGTTAGCGATTATGGTTATGGAACTCGAGATTGATGCGGAAGCAGACACACGACTTGGTGGTAGCAAGGAAATTTATTATAGAACTGAGCACGACGTGAAGGATACATACATATATACATAACTCACTGCACACTAGATTTTACATTGATACAGTATTACCAACACTTTCCCTTAATCTAGGGTGCCACAGTTAAGTACATTTCCTTAACACATAAACAAAACATAATGTTTAAACAAAATTACATAAAGCATCTGATATTAAACAAGCTTACCACCTAGAAGACTTAATTTAACATCTTTAAACCTAATTTGGCTACATGCTTGTCATGAACTGAACGGGCCAAGGCTTTGGTCAGTAGGCCTACATCTGCAGTCATCTCATTTGATGGCAGATACTGTAAATTGACAATCTTATCATCTACGACCTCACGGATAAATTGACGCCTAACATCTATGTGTTTGGTTCTGTTATGGTACACCGCATTTAGGGCCAACTTTAGAGCACTTTGATTGTCAACATGAATGTTAATGGTTTCTTTAAACCCAATCAGTTCATTCAGCAACAGTTGCAAGTATACTGCCTCCTTACATGCTTCAGCAAGAGCCAGATACTCTGCTTCAGTTGTTGACTGAGCAGTTTTTGGCTGTTTTTTACTCTTCCATGAAAGGGAGCAGCCAGCTAGATGAAAACTATAGCCTGTGTAAGACCTTCTGTCAGCAATGTCACAGGCATAGTCTGCATCTACAAAACCTTCAATGGTTTCACCACACTTCCTGTAACTTAAACATAAAGCCTTGGTTTTCTTTAGGTACCTTAAAACCCTTTTTGCTGAATTCCAATGTTCTACACCAGCACAAGAATTAACTGACTTAAAGCACTACAGACAAATGCAATGTCTGGTCGTGTTGTCACAGCAATATACATGAGACATCCTATCAGATTTCGATACAGCATGATCTGATCTTCCCCTGTTTTCTCCCTCATCGTAATATAAAAAATCAGGATTAACAACAGGATGACGTTCCCTTTGTGGAAACCTGGGTTCCTGCTCAGGCACAGGCAATGCTTCTTCAACACCATCATCTCCAGTTGCACTTGACTCAGAAGACACATGACTGTTATCTGAATCAGGGACTGCTGAGGACTGTTCCCCTTCTCTACTCGAAGTAATTACTTCTTCAGCAGCTATCATTGGTTCCTCTGGTACAGCAAAAAACGGTAGCTCATCATAATAAATCATGAGAGGAATGGTTTCCCTACCTGTAACAGTCTTACCAACTTCTACAGCATTCTTAGTTTTTCCTTTCACAGTTAGTTCAGATTCCAAGAACACAACACTGCGCGCACGCACGATTTCTGTGGACTTGTCAACATCCCACAGCCTGAAATCACCTGTGTATTCACAATATCCAACAAATGTCATATGCTTACTGGTTACATCTAGTTTCCTTCTCTTCTCTTTCAGTACATGAGCATATGCAGGACAGCCAAACAACTTCAGATGGCTCAGATCTACCTTTTCACCTGGCCACTTTTCTTCAGGAGTCACATTAGGCACAGCCTTATGTGAGATATGTTCTTTAAGTAAACACTTACACTTATGGCCTCAGCCCACAAACGCTCATGGCAACCTGCATGCAACATGAGACACCTTGCCATCTCAACAACAGTTCTGTTGACACGTTCAGCAACCCCATTCTGTTCAGGATTGTATGGTACAGTCAACAGATGCAGTATGCCATTCTCCTTCAGGAAACTTTTGAAAGCAGAATTTACATATTCTGTACCATTATCAGTACGCAGCTTCTTCATTGAAAAACCAGTCTGCTTCTCAACTTCAGCTTTGAATTCTTTAAAGTAAACAAGCACTTCGTCTTTGGATTTTAGAAAGTATACAAATATCTTTCTAGAATAATCATCTATCAGAGTGAGAACATACCTAGCACCACCCCATGAAGCTATAGGCATAGGGCCACATAAGTCTGAATGAACCAATTCAAGTAACTGTCTTGCTCTCTTGCAAGGCCCCTTAAATGGTTTTCTGATGAACTTTCCTTTCAAACAAGGAATGCACTTGTCATGCACTTCACCTATAAAGTTCACTCCATCTACCATGCCTGTAAGTTCTCATCAGCTCCACACTCTTGGCATTTACATGACCCAAACGCTTATGCCATAGGTCAAATCTACTGTCCTTCACTTTACTCACATGAGCATGCTCCTCTGCGACATCTAGATGATACAGACCATTCAGTAAAGAACCTGTGGCCGTCACAGTTCCCTTAGCAAAGAAATCAGACTCTTCAAACACCGTACAACCTCCATTATCAAATAAAACAACGTTGCCTTTTTCAACTATTTTGCTAACAGATAAGAGGTTAGTCGATGTCTCAGGTACATGAAGTACATATCTTATTTCACAAGGAAACTCATCACCTTTCAACTGCACAGATACATTACCCACAGCTTTACAGGACAATGTTTGATTATTTGCAATATGCACATTACAATCATTATCAGCTTTGACACTACTCAGCAATAATTCACTACGTGTCATATGAGCGGTTGCTCTGGAATCAATCAGCCAGCCAATGTTTTTGTCTTGGTTAGATGATTGTGCAGTGAGAGCACAGTACAGAGCCTTATCGGAACACTTCTTGGGGTTGTAGCTCTTCTCTGAATGCGGCTCACTAGCTTTTAGAGGGCACTGAGGTCTGGTGTGTCCGGATTTACCACACTTCCAGCACTTTATAACCTTCTTCTTGTAGTTTCCGCCTTTCAAGATGAACGCCGACTCCAAACCAGCTTCCGAATTGTCGCCATACTTCTTTTCTTGCAGCAACTTTCCCTTAATGAAGTCGCTCGCCAGCTCAGCTCCAGAATTTTCTAACGCCATTCTCATGGGTTCAAAGTCCTTCGTCAGCCCTGAAAGCATCATGGCGGCGAAAAAATCGTCGTCCAACGGCTTATTCATGTTTGCTAACTCAACGGATATTTCCATGAAAGCATTGATGTATATTTCCATGCTCTTGAAGTTTTCGAGACGTAAACTAGTGTGCGGAGTAGAGCACATCTCCGTCCAAGTCCTTGGTCCTCATATGCTTTTCTCAAAGCATCCCACGCCGCCTTCGCGTTCACCGCGTTTCGGATGTGCAAGTAACAACATGGCTTGACCATGAGGCCAATTTTAGTCAAAGCTTTGGTATCCTTCTTGATTTTATCAGCACTACTGGTAGTATCACCTTCAGGATAACCAACTACGCTATTCCACACATCAAGGTCTTTCAAGTAAAGTTCCATTCCGAATTTCCAATCAGAGTAATTTGTACGACCTTCTAGCTTCGCTATGGTGCGAGTGCACCTAAGTCCGCCATTATTCACACAATATCACGTCACTGGATAAATACGAATTTCAGATGAAAAAATCTTCTGTAGGATATAACAGGGACTCCTCTGGGTTCACCTGGGCCTCTCTGGGCTCACCTGGGCCTCCCCTTGGGCCCATAACCTGTTAGCGATTATGGTTATGGAACTCGAGATTGATGCGGAAGCAGACACACGACTTGGTGGTAGCAAGGAAATTTATTATAGAACTGAACACGACGTGAAGGATACATACATATATACATAACTCACTGCACACTAGATTATACATTGATACAGTATTACCAACAATTTTCTATGTTAAATTCCACATGGTCGGTTCAATGATACATTTTGCTTTGTTTACATTATATATTGGATTTTCAGGATTTCTTTTTGTTTTTGTTAAGTTTTCCATTTGTATGTAGAGAGCAGCATTTCTTTAAATTTGACGATACAAGGCTTGGCACTAACTGTCCTCATTTATATTCTCATGGACTGTAACTCAGGACTTCCCCAATAACCATGATACACATTAGATCAAGTTTGAAATGTAACAATCTCTCTTTGGATTTAATAATAGAGTTAGTTCTAAGGTACACCCAAGAAAACAAAAAATGTTTTTAAAATCTCATTTTTTTAAAACTGAGTACTTAGACAGTCATTTTCTCTTTCATTTTATATATTAATTTTTAAATTCTAGCTGCTAGTTACTTATATAGAGCCCTGTTTCTAAAAACTTCATTTTCCCATGTCCCTTGCTCAGCTATCAAATTTCAGTATTTTTAATTTTCCTCTCTGCTAAAACTTATCATTTTGACTATTAGTAGTCACTAATATGTTAGTAAGTGGAGTCATGTGCTAAGTAAGGATAACCTGTCTGAACTTCCTGCTTTCTGCTGCATCCCTACATGTGTTTTCCATGCGTTTTGATACAAGATTTGCTTTCCTCTCAATATCTCGTAAGTAGTAAATCACTTGGTATTCAATTATTTCAAACATCATAACTCTTTTTAAATTGATAATCAAAATGATTTTGGTGTCATTTTGAAGCTTGAAATGTTCTCTAGTGCTTGACATGGAGAAATTTCTGATATATTAATATTCTACTGTGTTCTAGATGTTTGTTTATAATGATGTGAATAAAAAAATATTTTCAATTTATTTAAATCTATGTAACAATTTTAAATCTTAAGTATCCAAACAACCTTAAATGTCAGGCACTAGACAGTTATTCTGTCTACAAAATAGTGAAAATTTGGTGATTTTATCTTTCATTGTTTTGAAGTAATCATGTTTCAAGTTTATAATCAAAATGTTCAAGAAAACAATTTTTATAAACAATTAGAAAACATTTTTCTTGTGAAATGACTTAATATAAAGCTGTATAATAATATACAGGATCTGTATTTTAAGTAATGAGAATAAATCCAGAAAACAATATTTATTACATATATCGCTACGAACCAGTGGTGATATTCAAACAGTTTAGCAACCGGTTCTCATCAGGGTATTTGATGTTGATTCAAAATAACCTAATATGCTATTTTGTCTTTTCATACTCATACTAAACAACCAATTTATTCTCATCAGGGTATTTGGTGTTGATTTAAATTAGCCCAATGTGCTATTTTGTTATTTTTGTCTTTTTATACCCATACTAAACTTACTCAGCTTCCTTAAAACATAACCTTACACAACAAAAGAAGACCACAATCCGTTTTATAATCGAACATCGAAAGCAAAGAGAGCTAGTGTCGAGACGATCGACCGTGCGCAAATAAGAGAGTCTGCCAACTTAACCGCACGCCCGCTACCTATGGTTGTAGTCCACCGCTAGCGAACATAAATGGCGTGTTTTGGTTCTAGTAAATTCATATTTGTATTATCACTGTTGTGGATTGGCGTGAATCTGATCTTGGAAAAAGGCAATCACTCATGTGAAGCTACCGGTCCGGAGAACCTACAAGATATTTAACGACCGGTTCTCGCGAACACTTCTGCAGGCAAGTTTTCCATGCTTCATACACTCCCTGAAAGTCAGCAACTGGAACAGCCTTCAGAGCATGCGTGCAAGCTGCTTTGACAGGAATCCATGGTGGTGTACTTTGAGGGCATTTTTCACTCGGTCAGGGCTGTAGAGTGGCTGAGGAATCGTTGAGATGCCAGTTTCCATCAGGTACTGTGTAACCACGAAGCAGGTGTGAGATGGTGCATTATATTAATGGATCTTCCAATCGGCGGCAATTTCTGGTCGCACTCGGTTGACCCATCTCTTCAATCTTTGTAACACTTTCACCTAGAAGGTGCCATTGATTGTCTGTCCTTCTGGCACATTCCGAGTGGACCATACCTTTTTTGTTGAAAGACACAATCAGTAATGCTTTGATTCTGGATTTGCACATGCGAGTTTTTTTTTTTCTTCTTCTCCAATGGACTGGCATCAGAACGATTCCTCAGCCTTCCTACAGCCTCAATCTTGCCCCTGCACACTTTTTCCTCTTTAACAGAGTGAAAAATGCCCTCAAAGGACAACACTACAGAGTCCTGGATGCTGTCAAAGCAGTGCTCTGAAGGCTGTTCCAGTTGCTGACTTTCAGGGAGCGTACGAAGCATGGAAAATTAAGTGTGTTGATGCTCAAGGAGCAGACTTTGAAGACTGCTAAAGGTTTGTAGCGATATCTGTAATAAATTTTGTTTTCTGGATTTATTCTCACTACTCATAAGAAACTGAGAGTCCTAATGCTTAAAAATAAAATTTTCATATCTAAGGGTGTACATATACCTTAAAATGGGGTAAATTATGCTTTTTATTTAATATACAGTTTATTCTTACCAGCCAGTTTATAAACAGATAAGTCTCTGATTAAGAAGAAAAGAACTCGTACTAATGTACCAAGTTCTAGTGATAGCGGTAGTGGTGTAAATGTTGAGGTGATGTTTTAAAAACTATTGCAGGTGTTACTGGCCATCTTTTAGCCTTAGTTTCCATTGATTACAATAAAGTAAAAGGTGAGATTTTCTGTAAAATTTGTTTCCACAAAAACTGGAAATGAATTTTATAAAAACTGATTTCTCAAATTAGAAAAAAGAAAGGGGTAGGAAAGTTATGCATGTATGATAGATCCTATATAATGATTTTTGCCCCCAATAATATTTTCAAGTCAGCATCACTGTACACTAATCTGCAACTAACTGCTGATATGAGCCACAGCCTAGAGTGCAAACTTCAGGATATGCATGGTTTGTATTAGAAGTAATGAATAAAAATCGGGGATAAGAAATAAATATTATATTAGCCACTTCAGGATACTAGAATTTGTAAACATTGCATTGTTATTTGCACGCTAACAGCTGGAATGCCATCGATCCACTTCAAGTGAATGCATACTACAGTCGAACAGAGAATTCTATTAGTGAGTATATAATCAGATTAAGTAATGAAATTCTACAAAGAATATTCAGTTGAATAGTTATTTTGTAATTATTGTTAAAAACACACAACAATCTTCACTGAAGGATTGAACATGTTTGAAGAGATAACCTGTTATTTTAACAATATTTTATAACTTGATTGTGTTATTTCCAATATAAAGTACCAGTATCGGGCTAAAGGTATTTTATGTTTGCTGCTTTAATTTAAGTAAGTTACTCATATGTGAGTTGAGGCTTTCCCCATGTTGAGAAAGAGCTTACGGCAGCCTGTTACACTGCTAACGTAGTGTGGGATGTGTTAATGGTAATATTTCAAGCCAATGTTCTATTTGGAAATGAGTGGCTGCCAGGACTGGCTAAGCTGTTAGAACATCATCAGTAGTAAGGTCCTGTCTATAGCACCCCCCACTACTTCCCTCACTTTATCCCCACTCAAATAATCTCCGCATAGACATCCAGCGATGCAGTGATGTGATATCCATCCCACCCAAACAACTGTGCTTTATGGGCATAACTTTTGACATTTAGCACAGTGCCATGATATGATATCATCATTTAGGCCCTTTTGACATCCAACGCCATGATATGACATCAGCCAACCACAAAAAGATTTTGGCTAGATAGATCTCCATCCTACCGTTGAAACTTAATGAAAATTAAATTCCCTGGTAATCTATTTAAGCCTTATTAATCATTCAAAATAAACCGCTCCCATTGCAGGAGTGTGAGTAAGACGAGGGAAGACATCCATCCTTCCATCGAAACTTGATGGAAATAAAATTCCGTATTACCATTCTGTTTAAACCCCTATAAATAACCATCAATCATCCCGTAACAAGAGGATGAATTTCAAGTACCCCAGGCACCCCTAAGGCCAAGGTTAACAAAATAAGAGACCTGCGTGACCAAATAACCTAAATATTATTAATATAGAATATGAAAATATTACACAAAGAGTTAGGCACTTCTGAAGTAATATTCACCCCACTAGAGGAGGTGGCTAGATTCTAACCCATTAAATTTTTTTTAAGTATTCTAAGATCTATTTACGCCCCAAAGATTTATTTTTACATAGGAGTGGTTTTACAAGGTCATCTAGGTTTTTGCAGATATGGACAACTTCAGCCACTGTAAATCGTCCTGAGGGTAGTTTTTACCCCCACTTGGAATCTAAACCATTAAAAATTATTTTTCAACATATAAACATCTTACAGAGTAATATCAACTATCTGACATGATTTACACCCCCAAATGATTTGATTTTACATAGGTGTGATTTTTCAAGGTCATCCAGGTTTTTGCAGATATGGACAACTAGAGCCACTGTAAATCGTCTAGAGGGTAGATTTCACCCCCACATCCTTTCTAACCCATTTAGATTTTTTCAACATATAAACATTTTACAGAGCCATTATAAATCGTCTAGAGGGTAGTTTTCACCCCCACAACCAATTTAAACCATTAAAAATTATATTTTGACATTTAAAAATACTATTGAGTGATTTCAAATATTTGACATTATTTAAACCCCCAAAAAGGGTTGCTTTTACATAGATGTAGTTTTTCAAGGTCATGTCGTATAGCGGCGACGACTTTTCTCCTTTCGGAGAGTTTGTCTCCGCCGTTCTACGCCAATGTGTGAGCTTACACTTACTCTGTTTTTACTTAGCTGTTGTTGATCTGTAGAGATGAAATGTTATCCTCTTGGCGATCTTGGAGTAGTTGACTCACACATGATAATTCGTGGGTTTATCTCCTTAGAGATAAGTGAAAAACGAGCTTAAAGACGAGACTAGAAGTTTATTGATAAATACATACTATACAGCTACATGTTGTGTTAAACGTTGACCAAAGACAAATCCGAAAATTCTACACTATTCTGCGTATTTATAACTTCATAGGAAGGAGGAGCTAGATTAAAGTTATTATAATTATTATCTAGGAGTTTAATGGAAATTGGTGCTCATTAAACAATAGTAATTATATTGATTATGTTCTACATATGACTAATTCAGCACTCCTCACATATGACTAGGCTACTCCTATGTCATCATTCTGTCGTTTATTGAACTTCAAGACTAAACAGTTTGGCTTCCGCGTACACAGCAATTCGTTTCCGTATTTTCAAACAATACAGTTTATTAACTTTTAATCTAACTTCTCTTCCTACTTTTAGTTCAATGCCCTTTTCTGTAATGAAATTTCACAACATCCTTCTTATTTTCTAAATATATTAAAAATTATACGACAGTCACACAAGTTTTTACTGATGAAATGGTTATTAATACCTTTCGTTCACGAGTATTTGTAAACATGGCTGTTTTCCGATCGTCAATTGTTCTTACGCTGCGCGCGCAGGTCTTCCTGGTTTTCCTGGGAAGGTTTCCGTGACGTTGCGGTTGCCGAGTTAGTATGTTGCGTGAAGTTGAACTATGTAGTGCCTTGAAGTTTGCTCTGCTGTTTCACCATTTTGCTATTCGAGGTGAGTTATGTCTTTAGTGCCAGTTATATCTTTCGGTAGTTAATGCATTTCAAGATGCTAGTTCAAACAAAGTTTCGGGTTTTCTCACAAACCATGTTGTGCGAATGCTATAGTTAAAGTTCAGCCGGCCATGTTTGAGAATGCCGTGACATTTTATTAAAATGAATTTTATGATGCTTTGATTTAGAATCAGTTCTAGCCAACTCCAATTTTCCCCCATTATTTGTATTCACATTGAATTAAGCATATTTCTAAGTTATTACAGAAACAAACAAGCAAAGATTACCATTTTTTCATTCTACGTAACCTTCCTCTTGTTTCTTGCTTGCATTCTAGCCAAACAGAAATATGTACGATCCAGTAAGCAGTGATTCATGTCGTTACTACGTAAGAATTTCCTCTTAATGTTGCTCGCGTGTACATATAGACATTCCCAGTTTCTCTGTGTATTTAATTGAAATCTCTTTTTTCTGTCTATATATATAAATATTTTTGAGAATTATGTTCTAATTATATTACAGCTAATATTACAGTATTTTCGTATTATAACTTGGATTGCGTTTTCCGTGTGAGCCTAGTTCACTTATTTCTTTCTTCTCAGTGAAGTTTTCTTAAATACAGTTCTGGACGTTATTCTCATAATTAAGTGTGGACATATTTATCCCTTTTTTATATATCGTAAAATTGTGATTTCTGTTACTGTCTTTCTTTTACGTCACGCGGCGTGTTCTAGAATTTCCCTTTTGTAATGTTGAGGGCGCTGAGTTAGCTTTCGTAAACAGTTGCCGATCTTAGAATTTTCTAGTCCGCTCATGCGCAGTAGTTTTCTTCCCTTTCTCTTTTCTTCCGCGCTGATCTAGTTGAGAGACCTCAGTGTGTTGGTGGCCTCTCTTCAGAATGTAATTTCTCTAAATTTTGTCTGCTTTGGGCAGACATGGAATTCCTGGGTAAGTTCATGTATCTCCATAATTAAAATTAAAGTTAATTTTATAGTTCTTTTGCAAGGCTTCACCTTACTTATGTCTTAGTTAAATATCTATTTCTGCCGCGGCAATTCATACAAGGGATCGCGTTTCTATGTTTCATCCTTGGCTCACTTCATATACTTAATGTTCTTTAAAAGTGGATTATGAAGTAATTTTTCGTACTCTGTTCCCAAGATAGAACGTTATTTTTATTGTTATGAAACTTATACGTATTCTACGTACGGTTGTATAACGAGTAGCGTTCATGTAGATCAAGGTCTGGGTCATTCACCTTGTGTGCTGTTGAAATGTGCAAACGCCAGTCTTCTTCCATTCTAGTTGCTTTATATTTCTTTTTCTGATCGTAACAGCTTACGTAAATTTTGATTCTATTGCATTGTCTTTCTATCTTGATTTATTCTTGTCTCGGTCAATTTACCTAAGTTATAAAGTTTTCTAAATTTAACATGTTGTAGTTCTGAATGTTCATAAGAAATTTTGTTTATTCTATACGTAAATTACTGTCCTAAGTCTATACTCAAAATACGAAAAAGTTATGCTAGTCAATGTTTTGTGAATGAATTAAGAAATGTTATAAAATTTATAGCGGTTTTCGTAAATTCATATTTTACTCTGATGTATTATTGTTGGTCACGATTATGCTACCGTAAGTCCCTGTTAACTATATTTATTTAATTTCATGCATAGTGTCATGTTATAGTATTGCAAGTTCTGGTTGTCTCATTCTGTAGCAGTCATGCGTATACCTTAGTTGATTCATGATATTTTCTTTCGTAATATTGAGCTTCGCGTGTATGGTACAGTCCTTGCAGCAAGTTTTCTGAGTACGTTCCTTATGCCTTTTCTTATTTGAAGGAATTCTACGGATATTATCGGCGTAGCGCTGATTTCTTTGATTAAGGTAATCTAGAGGTTATCTACGCTTTGGGTATCCGTGTTTTCTGAATTTTAAGTTCCGGCTGGGTTGCGTATTCATGATCTTGTTTTTCTGCCGTTTTCTTTTCTAATTAAATATTCCGTGCTGTCATGTTTGAGTATCTAAATTTATTATAGTCCTGTATTGGGTGACTGACCCTTTTTCTAGAAATTATTGTTTGACAATTTAGAAAGATTTTGCATAACCTTTGGTATTAATGCCGCTTTGGAATTCTCCTGGTTTCATGTTTACGTTTTTGATATTTTAATCTTGAAATTGATTTTCGGTTTTGCTCTTGGTTTCTCCTTCTGACATCAGAGTATTTTTGGAATTACCGTGGTTTATTATTTCAGTCAGTTTAGGCCTAAATTATTGTTACGAGAAATATTAGCTGAGATCTGTATTCTGGATTTGTCATTGTTTTTCCTGTTCAGTTATATATACATTATGCTCTAGTTTGATTTCTCTGCGAATATTAAATTAAGTTAACGAAATTTCGATTCTGTATAGTAATTTGTATTCGATCTATAGTCCAGTTTATATGTTTTATTCATTGAATATTTTGAGAGTTATTCTAGCAATGTTTGGTGAAATTTCTGAGTCATATATAACGTAGTGGTATTTCTCTTATAGATTCAAGATTTTGCGTATAGTCTAATGTCATGGTTGCTGTTATCCGAATTTTCTGGTCATTGCTTAGATGAATTATGGATTTGGTTTTTGCAAATATGAAAGTCAGATTCTCCCATAGTTATTTATTCTGAGTTATCCGTAATAGGTTTTCATATTCTTACTTGTGTCTTTCTTGGAAACAGATAATGAAACCATTTATCTTTCTCTTGTAAAAAATTTAATATAAAACATATCACCCTGAGTAATGATTCTTTGAAATTATTCTGCTGTTCTATATTTTGAATGTACTGTTGGTTTTGCCTTCTCATCTGAAATCTAAATAAATCTCTTGTCCTAGTTATCCGATTTTGTTACATTTGTTTGCTGGTTGTTTATCCTCCCTCCTTGTCCTCCTGTTTGAGGGGATGTTCGATCTACGTTCTCCCCTGGTAGTGGACCGTAAGCCGTTTCCAGTTAGTTTTTCTAATGATAATTATATCATATTCATGGTAGCTGTATGTCTTTATTATCGAATTACTTCTTATACTTCAGGTTTTGGGACTGAGCATTTTATAGAGTATTTTAGTGTGTGACGCTTGTCACACTTGATTTACCCTACATATAAAATTTTATAAAATACCAAAGTTGTAAAACCCCCCCGTTACAGTGGTATCATTGCCTCTTTTTCAGGCGGTCCAGGGAGGGATGCTCAGTCCTTCGCATCGTTAGGTTAAAATTCTCTGTATACTCTGCTTTTCTGGTTTCATCTGTGTAGTCTCAGTTACCCAGGGTTCATATCGTATATTTTTGTGGTTTGATTAATGTGGTCTGGTCATTCCTGAAATTTGAGAGGACTTTTGGACGTATAATGTCCATAGTCATCTAGGTTTTTACCTAGTACTATTTTATGGCTGGTATGCCATGAGGACTTTTGGGCCCAGAATTGCCCATAGTCAGTTAGGTTATTACCTAAGGCAGTATTTTGGTATCCGTATGGTGTAGAAAATTTGTGGGATATTGAGTAAGGTTAATTGTGAATTGCCAGTGATTCGGTTGGCCGGCGACCGCACTGAGAGTTATTGTGTGCCGTATTTGAGTATTTTGTTGTAAACATTTCATGGTTAGTTTCGCTGTTCAGCCTGCGTTTTCGGTGGTATGGGACACCTGTTGGCTGGGCAGTTAGGGTAGTGTTTGCCAGCCTACATTTCAGACGGTATGGGACGTCTGTAGGCTGTGCCCTGTTCAAACTCTTCTTAGATTTTCCAGTCTACATTAAGATGGTATGGGACGTCTGTAGTCTGTTTCCGTTGCATTCTATTAGTTATTGTCAGCCTACGGGGACGCCTGTAGTTGCTGACGGTTTTCTGTGTAATATGGTGTGGAGTGTAGTACCCTCCAGGTATTCTGTGGGCACGAGATAGTTTTTTGGTATATTGAATTTCAGGGTTGAATTCATGGTTTGTGACCAGACCTGTTTTTCTATGAGAAATTTTGTAGTGGCAAGTTTGTAATCCAGAGTTCGTTCGTTTTTATTCAGATTAAAGCTGTTAAAAACATAAATTTTGTAAGCTAGTTAAAATTTTCTTTGTAAGTAAGCAGTGAGATTAGATAGACTTTGTTATTCAGTAAATCAGTGAATGTAGTCAGCATTTGGTATTCCTGTTCTAATCAATTTCTTAATAGTTTTCTAACATTACTAAAGGTCCTGCTTGTAGTGTCTTGTGGGTAACTGTTACTATGTGTTCCAAATACCTTTTTACATAGTTTTAAGTAAGTTGCTGTTATTGTCTTTTCCTTTTCATCGTGTCGTGTGGTCGTGGCGTTTGGCCACTGGTTGTTTGCTGGGCTGTATTTCTAAAGGACTTGATTGCAGCTAATCCGGCCCCTTTTTCTAAATTTGTCCTTTGGTGTATATAAACTCCTAGGAATTATAGTGACTGCGACGTATACTATTTGTCGACAGCGTGTTTTTGGCTATTTATTTTTGGTGTAGGGTCGACCAGTTGTCATTTGCTCTGTAATTTCCTATACTATACGGTAGTGATCAGTTTACATGGATAAAGATATTGTAAATAATAATAGAATTTCTTTCAGATTTATACTTGGTATGATCTACAGAGTAAGTAAAAAAAAAAGGGATAATAATATATTGTTTGTGATTTTTCCCTCTGTTGTGTGAATTGCCCCGTCAGGTCAGTTTTAATTACAGTAAATTTTTTGCTAGTTGAAATTTGATGTTATGAAGATACATGTAACTCGCTCTTCCCATGTCTAGCATTCAACTGTTATATAAAACTTTTTTGGGAGCCAACACACTCATTCATGAAAGGCCCTGTTCCATGCTAGGATTAGAGTAACAAAAGAAATTGTAATGGTATTTCAGAAGCTGATAATGTAACAAAGAGGCTAAAATTATAGTTATGAAATTTTAAAATGCAATAGAACTAAACTGAAATAAGATTTTGAGAAATTTTGCTTACGTAATAAGTTTAATTACTGTGATAGAATTTGTGGAGTGGAGATAAACTAATAATGTAAAGATTAAGAATTGTGTAAATGTAATAATAGACCTTAAAATAGGATTTTGAGAAGTTTGATAAAGTAATAAACAGAAATTAAAGTAATTTTGATAAGATCTGCACACAATATAAAGAAAATTGATATAATATTTGAAAATTTGAATGGAGATAAGGAGATAAGATTGTAATGTAAACCAGGCGTGTGCCTGATTTGTTACATGTTGAAAAGAGGTAATTAAGACAATTAGTGTACTTAATCTCGAATGAAATTAGTATGGACAGAATCTGAGCAAACATAATTTCTAATAGTATAGAAGTAAAAAGGTATGTGATGTACTATAAACAAGGCATTTAAAAGGACTTAGAGAAATTCATACAAAGTGACCGGTGCGGATGAGCAATTCACACACCGCCCCTCCCTTCTGTAAAGAAACATAGATACTGTGCGCTGTGCTGGGTGTTTTGCAGCTAACTGATGTATGTGCTGAACTTGGTGCTGTTTGCTGGTTGGTATTATACTGGAGATGCCTTCTGGAGTTATGTTGTTGGGACTGGATCACTGGTTAGCTACCAGATTTGATTTTGCCATGTTGTTGTGGCCGGATCTGTCCTGTCTTCGCCTGCCCGAAAATGTCTACTATATCGGCGCTCCTGCTCAGCTATTCAAGATATCATCATGCTGCATTTTATAGATAAAGTTTTCCATTTGAAGACATCGGCCAGATCACTCAAGACATCTACGCTATTGCATCGTTTGCAGTATGGACTTCTGCAATATGTATGGTTAATGTGTATGCTTCTTATAAGTGTGAGAACACCTTGGTATGTACAAGAAATTTTTTTTGGAAGACATAGACTCTTCCAGCTAGTGACTTGTTCGCTTCTCGAACAGTATTTTGAAAGTTTTTCGTATGCAATGTAAATTTTTCTAGCAGACGCTATAACAGTGCATTTTGAATTTAAGGTTAATCAAAGGACTTGCACTTCAGAACACAATCCATGATGATAGTTAAGATTGGCCACTGTTACCTGCCTTGAAGCTATTTTTCTTCATTTTTGTCATCACCTTATGTTACATGTCTGTTGCTCAGTTTCTTTAACAAAAACCTCTTTAATGCAGATCTAACAATTTAGATTACAGAACTATTATAAAGCAACGTTAAATAATTTTTGTAACAAGATTTTCATATTCACCTTTGGTAATTTTACCTTAAGCAGTTTTTTACACTTATTCTCCACACTCCACAGTTCTTGAGATTTTTTTTTATTCTATGGTTCAGGGCTACTTCAATTGATAATTTGTAACATAAACAAAACAAAAATCTATAACATTTATGACAATTTAAAAAAAAAATTTTGCAAATGTTAGTTATGTGTCTCATGTATTTTTAACTCTGTTTCTATGGTATAATTTGACATTTAAAGAACATTGAGTATGTAAAAAAATTTTTTTTTTGAGCCAGAAGGAGGAGGATTTGTAATGTTGAGGGCGCTGAGTTAGCTTTCGTAAACAGTTGCCGATCTTAGAATTTTCTAGTCCGCTCATGCGCAGTAGTTTTCTTCCCTTTCTCTTTTCTTCCGCGCTGATCTAGTTGAGAGACCTCAGTGTGTTGGTGGCCTCTCTTCAGAATGTAATTTCTCTAAATTTTGTCTGCTTTGGGCAGACATGGAATTCCTGGGTAAGTTCATGTATCTCCATAATTAAAATTAAAGTTAATTTTATAGTTCTTTTGCAAGGCTTCACCTTACTTATGTCTTAGTTAAATATCTATTTCTGCCGCGGCAATTCATACAAGGGATCGCGTTTCTATGTTTCATCCTTGGCTCACTTCATATACTTAATGTTCTTTAAAAGTGGATTATGAAGTAATTTTTCGTACTCTGTTCCCAAGATAGAACGTTATTTTTATTGTTATGAAACTTATACGTATTCTACGTACGGTTGTATAACGAGTAGCGTTCATGTAGATCAAGGTCTGGGTCATTCACCTTGTGTGCTGTTGAAATGTGCAAACGCTAGTCTTCTTCCATTCTAGTTGCTTTATATTTCTTTTTCTGATCGTAACAGCTTACGTAAATTTTGATTCTATTGCATTGTCTTTCTATCTTGATTTATTCTTGTCTCGGTCAATTTACCTAAGTTATAAAGTTTTCTAAATTTAACATGTTGTAGTTCTGAATGTTCATAAGAAATTTTGTTTATTCTATACGTAAATTACTGTCCTAAGTCTATACTCAAAATACGAAAAAGTTATGCTAGTCAATGTTTTGTGAATGAATTAAGAAATGTTATAAAATTTATAGCGGTTTTCGTAAATTCATATTTTACTCTGATGTATTATTGTTGGTCACGATTATGCTACCGTAAGTCCCTGTTAACTATATTTATTTAATTTCATGCATAGTGTCATGTTATAGTATTGCAAGTTCTGGTTGTCTCATTCTGTAGCAGTCATGCGTATACCTTAGTTGATTCATGATATTTTCTTTCGTAATATTGAGCTTCGCGTGTATGGTACAGTCCTTGCAGCAAGTTTTCTGAGTACGTTCCTTATGCCTTTTCTTATTTGAAGGAATTCTACGGATATTATCGGCGTAGCGCTGATTTCTTTGATTAAGGTAATCTAGAGGTTATCTACGCTTTGGGTATCCGTGTTTTCTGAATTTTAAGTTCCGGCTGGGTTGCGTATTCATGATCTTGTTTTTCTGCCGTTTTCTTTTCTAATTAAATATTCCGTGCTGTCATGTTTGAGTATCTAAATTTATTATAGTCCTGTATTGGGTGACTGACCCTTTTTCTAGAAATTATTGTTTGACAATTTAGAAAGATTTTGCATAACCTTTGGTATTAATGCCGCTTTGGAATTCTCCTGGTTTCATGTTTACGTTTTTGATATTTTAATCTTGAAATTGATTTTCGGTTTTGCTCTTGGTTTCTCCTTCTGACATCAGAGTATTTTTGGAATTACCGTGGTTTATTATTTCAGTCAGTTTAGGCCTAAATTATTGTTACGAGAAATATTAGCTGAGATCTGTATTCTGGATTTGTCATTGTTTTTCCTGTTCAGTTATATATACATTATGCTCTAGTTTGATTTCTCTGCGAATATTAAATTAAGTTAACGAAATTTCGATTCTGTATAGTAATTTGTATTCGATCTATAGTCCAGTTTATATGTTTTATTCATTGAATATTTTGAGAGTTATTCTAGCAATGTTTGGTGAAATTTCTGAGTCATATATAACGTAGTGGTATTTCTCTTATAGATTCAAGATTTTGCGTATAGTCTAATGTCATGGTTGCTGTTATCCGAATTTTCTGGTCATTGCTTAGATGAATTATGGATTTGGTTTTTGCAAATATGAAAGTCAGATTCTCCCATAGTTATTTATTCTGAGTTATCCGTAATAGGTTTTCATATTCTTACTTGTGTCTTTCTTGGAAACAGATAATGAAACCATTTATCTTTCTCTTGTAAAAAATTTAATATAAAACATATCACCCTGAGTAATGATTCTTTGAAATTATTCTGCTGTTCTATATTTTGAATGTACTGTTGGTTTTGCCTTCTCATCTGAAATCTAAATAAATCTCTTGTCCTAGTTATCCGATTTTGTTACATTTGTTTGCTGGTTGTTTATCCTCCCTCCTTGTCCTCCTGTTTGAGGGGATGTTCGATCTACGTTCTCCCCTGGTAGTGGACCGTAAGCCGTTTCCAGTTAGTTTTTCTAATGATAATTATATCATATTCATGGTAGCTGTATGTCTTTATTATCGAATTACTTCTTATACTTCAGGTTTTGGGACTGAGCATTTTATAGAGTATTTTAGTGTGTGACGCTTGTCACACTTGATTTACCCTACATATAAAATTTTATAAAATACCAAAGTTGTAAAACCCCCCGTTACACTTTCACCATTCAAATTTGTTTGTACATTTCCGTTAGGAATTCTTCGTGAAGCGGATATTGCTATATCAAATATTTTTCTAACCAGTATTTTCTGTTCCCTTTTTTAACTTGAAATTTTCTTATGCTTAAATCTCGTATAATTATAGTCCAGTCTATATAACACATTAATATTCTCTCTTTTGGCGTACTATATATTTAGCCATTTCTTATTTATTGATTTTTTTCTTTTTGACTTCTTCCAATATAGATTTCTGTGACTTTAAATATTTTTCATAATAAGTATTTAGTAAGCTCAAGTAAATGTATTTAAATTTCCCTTTTTTATTTTTACATTGCTATTATTTGGGACATTACATATATTTAATTCTCTGTTAGGTTATTCATGTCATATAGTACAGATTGTTTTGAAGGTCATGAATTAGAGTTTTCTGTATCTTATGATTGTAGTTCAAGGTTTTGGTGTTTGACTAGAACTGAATCTTTTGGCATTGCTTCTTGTAAATAATATGTAAATATATTTCTATTTTATATATGTGCATTGTGATTTATATTTACTCAAACGCTAATATATATACACTTATTATATTTAAATATATTCACCTTACATCACTAGTGACTTTGATAAGTATTTTCACGCATTCCTACTCTTGACTCTTCAATGACACGATCTACGTACTCCTAGGGGAATGATCCCAGTGTTTTGCTTCCAGTCTGTTTTACATTGAGTTGATTATTTACTATCCAGATTACTTTCTGTTTGTAATAGTAATACTTATGGTTAATTATTGCTATTTAAAGTAGTAAACCCAGTTTCAAGTTTCACACTTATTCAAGTTCTGCAAATATAAATGAAAACTTATAGTTACAAGCTATTCTTGATATTATAAACAATAATACTTAGTATTATAAATAATTATACTTAGTATTACACAATTAATGAAAGCTATCCATTCCATTTCAAGTTTTATTCAGAGCTATTACAATTCTACAAACCTAGAAATCCATTTCTTAATTAATAACTATTCCATTAAAACAATTACAAAAAAAGACCCGTTACACTGAAGTGGACAACTTTAGCTATTATAAATAGTCTAGAGGATGGGTTTCACCCCCATAAGCAATATAACCCATTAAAAAATTATTTTTCGATATTAAAAATCGTTGTATCATATATCAAGTGTCTAGTACCAATTTACACCCCAGGGTGAAAAAATTGTAAAAAAAAATGGACACTTTAAGCCATTATAAATGGTTTTCAAACCTAAGAAACTTAAAATTTGTTGCTTTGTTACATCAAATGTATGACAAGACTGAATAAGTACCATTATAGTAAAAGCTAAACCTGGGCAAATCCTAAAAATAAATTAATTTATCACAACGAGCTACTCGTCACCGTCCGAAAAGACGAACTGTGATTGGTTGATCTTTTGGTAGTACCCCATCTGATTGGAGAGTTATGTTTTATTTTGTGAATATATTTTCCCTCATTATAAGATAGGATGAGAAGACAACACAAAAAAGCCTTAAGAATTTAAACAAAATGTCTGCAAACAGAAAAAAACCATCTGCAATAAAGAATATGTTGGAACGTTAAAACCTTATCATGATTGAACATATCCAACCGACAGAGGAAATGAAGTCATTTATACATTTAAAATGTTAAATGTTTGACTATTACTAAATATTAGAAGAAGTGCAACTCTAAATGCCTTATCAATTTAAACAATGTGGATTTAAACTAACAAAGAAATAGGAAACCACAAGTGTAAACAAAGGGAATATATAGAAAATGCCTAGCAGGAGATGAAAATATTGCAAAGTGTGCATAAACGTTTTGAAAATAAGAGAGTAAATCCGCAAATCTTGATTGAACCTGTCCATTGACTGAGGAAATGAAGTTATTAGGTTTTATACATCAAAATTACGAAAAGGACACCTATAACTAATCAATATGACAAAGACAATTCCAAAAGCCTTGTTAATTCAAACAAACTGGTTGTAAAAAAGGGGAAACATCTGTAATCGAAAGTTATGTTGGAACATCAAAGCCTCAGGATAGGTGGCGTCAGCAAAAATATGATGAGGCACCTAAAACCGACAGAGGAAATTAAGTCATTTATGCGGTAAAAATGTCCACCCACATGACAAGGACACCTTAGCAAGAAATACAATCTGTCGAAATTGGTAAAGAAAGCAATTTAATACAAACAGATTGGAATGTGTGAGCCTCAGGACAGATGTTCTGCACAAATATTGATTGATGATATCCAGTAGACAGAGGTTATGTAGTCATTAATGTAATAAAAATACAAACCAGTATGACAATGACACCCTTTACAATTAAGACAATATGGCTGTAAGCTAACAAAGAAATAAGAAGTATAGAACATGTCTCGATGGAGAGGAAAATAAAGGTTTCGTGCATACAAATTACGGGACAATCTAACAAAGTCCTCTTCAAGACCTGTAGATAGGTTCAGGATAGGTAAAATCTACAAAACATGATTGAACACGTACACCTATATGACAAGAAATACCTAAGAAGACATATAAACTGTCAAACTTGATAAAATCAGTGACCTAATATAAGTATTGTTTAACATATCTAATCGACAGAGAAAATAAAATAATTAATTCATTTAAAAATATGAATTATTTACCTATCACTAAACAATGTGACAGTGGAAACTGTAGAAATCTTAACAATTCAAACAAATGATTGTAAACTATTAAAGAAATACGAAAAATCATCTTTGAACAAAAGGAATGTGTAAAACATGTCTAGCTATGGAGGAAAATAATGTCATTTATGCTTTAAGAATACAAATAATATGACAAGTGCGTCTTAACAAGACATATGAACTTTCAAAATTGGTAAAATAGGTGATCTAATACAAATATTTTGGAACGCGAGAGCCTCAGAAAAGGTGTTATCCACAAATCATGATTTATCATATCCTGTTGCCATAGGAAATGATGACATTAATTCATTTTAAAAGTAAAATGTTTATCTACTACTAAAGAATATGACAGTGCAACTCTAAAAACCTTAACAAATCAAACAAACTGGTTGTAAACGATCAAAAAAATACGAGAATTCATCTTTAAACAAAGGGACTGTATAAATCATATATAGCTATCTAGGAAAATAAAGTCATTTATGCATTAAACAAATTTGAAAAGTGATCACATATGACAAAGACATCACTAAAAGGCTTGTAGACAGGTTCAGAATAGATTACATCAGCAAAAACTTGATTCAACAAGTACAGCCGACTGAGGAAACGTAATCATATGTATTTCATGGCACCTTAAAGACGTACAAACTGGCTGAAAAGTAACAAAAAATATGACAAATCATCTTTAAACAAAAGTATGTATAAAGCATGTATAGCTGTAGAAGAAAATAAAGTAATTTTTTTAGTAAACACATATGAACAGTGTAAACATATGACAAATGCATCCATACAAAGCAATGTTTTATTGTAGAGATAGTAATCCAATACAAACATACTGATACGTGAGAGGCTCGGGATAGATGAATGCAAAATAAGTCCGATCGACAGAAGATATGAAGTCGTTTATACATTAAAAATATGACAATATGACAAAGACAACTCTAAAACCATAAAGATTTCAAACAAATTGACTGTAAACCTTCAAATAACTAGGAAAAATCATCTGTAAACAAAGGGAATATTTAGGACATGACTAGCTGGAGAGGAAAATAATGTTAATTGTGCATAAAGATTGAAAACTTACGAAATAAATTCACAACGTATGACTGAACTTATCCGCTTGACAGAGGAAATAAAGTAATTTATACACTTAAAATGTGAAATTTTTACCTATTACTAAACAGTAGATTGAATGAATGAAAGATTTATTCTTGTATCTGGATCACCCTTGGTGTTACAGAAAGTTTTTCACCAAAGGGCGTCCTCATACATAAAAGCTCAGACATGAGAAATCAGTACTACTACTAATAAATGCTTACCTTTTGTAACATTTTACAAAACATTTAACATTTCTAACCAATTTTCCCTAAGCGGCTAATTTGTTTCTCACATTTTATTTTAACTGTATATAAAACGTTTCCCAGTTCCTTTAGTGTTTTGTGTTTTTTGTTACAGTTAATTTCTTACATGCCACTTCTTTATTTAACACTAAAATATCTTTTATCTAAAAACTTATGTCTTAGTGTTTCGGTTTCGGGACAACTTAAAATTATGTGATCTTCATCTTCATTACTAAGACATAATGGGCTACGACCTTTCTCGAAATTTCTTCTTGCCCCTCTAAGATTCCATATCCCTAATCTCCTACATGCCAGCCCAGATTTTTGTTTCTTTGAGCAATCATTCACATAATTTTCCATACCCCACATTTCCTTCATTTTGATGTAGAATACTAAAGATTTTTTTTCCCTCAATACGTCAGAATGGTTCTGCCTTTGTATATCATTACATCTTTTAATAACTAATTAACAGTAGATTGAAGGCAACTCTAATAGTCTTAAAAAATCAAAGAATGTATATGTAAATTAACAAAAAATGGGAAAATGCATATTAAACAAAGAGAATATGTAGAACATGTCTAGATGGAGAGGAAAATAATGTCAATTTTACATAAAAATTGAAAAATTATGAAATAAATTCACAATTTATTATTGAACTTGTCCAATTGACAGAGAAAGTAAAGCAATTTTACAATTAATATATGAAAATGTATACCTATTACAAAACAATATGACAAAGGAAACTTCAATAGTATTAACAATTAAAGAAATTTGGATGTAAATTGCAATGAAATAGGGGGAAAAGCGTATTAAACAAAGAGAATATTTAGAACGTCTCTAGCTGGAGAGGAAAATAAAGTCAATTTTGCATAAAAATTGAAAAATCATGAAATAAATCCACAACTTATGATTGATCTTGTCCAAATGACAGAGGAAATAAGGTCATTTAATTTTACGTCACGCGAGCAAAAAGTGAATATGCTTTAATAAATTATAAGGCCTAAATCACACCTCTAATTAATCACGCGAATGGTGGGCATGGTAGCTTTAATTGTGAGATTATGACGTTTAAACTATACCTTTAACCATCCGAGTTCACTATTCTTGTATTTGCTTCCTGTGTTATTGTAGCCTACTTCATTATTCATGTATATAATATTTTTGTTTGGTTTGAAGCATTTTTAAGAATAATATTTCACATATATCAACAAACACAGCTATTACCATTGCCAATGCGGCCATCTTGTTATCTCCATGGACATTTGACTTGGTCAAGCAACAAGGCTACACTAACCAATACTGCTAACCTTCCTCTAGACTCACTAAAACTATCAAGTTTTAGCACATGATTTTAAATCATTAATTTAAGCTACTTCCACTTATTTATTCCACATTTTGAATATAACATAAAATAGGTCCGTAATATAAACTTTTCAATACATGAATGCAGAAATTTTTATTCATGCGTTCATTGGTTTTTTATAAATACGTGTTACACAAGTCAAAGAATAAAATTCTCAAATATTCTGTAAACTTTCCTTTAGAAATCGGAAATTTATATCTCAAAATGATCTGTGTATTAGGCCTAGTGCAACTCCATTGAGGCCCAATTCTTAAAGCATTCTGATTGTTTCAACATAACAATCTCTTTGTTTCTTTTAGGGCCATTTGATTATCTTTTGTGATGGACAATCTGTCGTGACGTGAAAACTAGCCATGATTGACCAGCAAGCCCTTTCACTCACCAATCAGACTTTTAAACCATGCCCACTAATAATCGCTATATAAGCTAAGTCCCGCTTAGTAAAGGCCCAGTCACATGCATTCAGTGGATCTAACCACAACGTTCACCAGGCGGCAGAAGCCACATGGTGGACAGGCATCTTATTTTCTAAATACGTTGTCATCATTAGTACTGTGCACAGTGTCTTGCAAATTTTTTCATCATTGCGGCCCATCCGTCAAAAAGAACATTTGGCGGCCCACTCAGTCTACGATCAATTCTCAGCTGCGGCCCATCCGTCAACTTGAAGAGCAGTTGTCGGCCCACTCGGTCTACGATCAATTCTCAGTTGCTGCCCATCCACCAAATTGAAGAGCAGTTGGCTGCCCACTTGGTCTACCATCAATTCTTAGTTGCGTCCCAGTTGTCAGCTTGAAGATTAGTTGGCGGCCCACTCCTTATTCTACAACAATTCTCCATTCTGTCAACATGAAGAACAGTTGGCAGAAGACTTCTCGTCTACAATCTATTCTCCATTTTCGGCTCACTCCTTAGTCTACAAGAATTGTTGGTATCCATGCTTGAGTTACGTAAACCAACAAATGAACATCTAAAATTGTTTATTTTGTGTTTATTCTGTAACTATGTATGTATGGTGCTGCCACCACCAGTCCTTGTTGGTGAGTTAGTAGTTTGGAATGCTATTATAAATGAAGCTGCCATTTATCTCAATTCTTCTACTGTGTTTAATATTTAGCATAACAACAGGTTATGGGCCCAGGTGCGCAGTGTTCGAGTGAATTGAGGAGACGTAATACAATATAGTGGAAAGTGTGGAGAATCTAGTAAACTACCATATTGTGTAACAGTGCAGCGACGAATTTTGCAACGGTCAAAATGGCGGAGATGGAAGAGAAAACCTTCAATATTCCAAAGCTAACAAGAAATAACTATGTGGCGTGGATGGCGCGCGTGAAATCTGAAATGTTGATTAAAGAGTGTTGGGAAGCAATCACGGGTTATAACGATGTTGATGGAGCTCATCTAAATCAGGGGTGCCCACAGGGGGGGTTAAGACGCAGACTGCGTCATTGAAATTTCTTGGGGGGCAAAATATTATCAGTTTATGAATTTTCTGGGGGGGGGGGTTGAAAATTGTTGTAAAATTAGCGTTTTATGTGTTAAAAATAAAAACGGTCAAGTTGTATAACTTCAAAAGTCTCTTCTAACAGTGGATTAGGAAAGGGGGGTCCAGGGGGTTTGGACCCCCCAAAAGTCAAAACCTAAAATTCTATATTTATATTTTAAAAAAATATTTATTTAATTAAACAAGATTTGTTGGTGTGTCAAATATGATATACCGGTAGCAGTTATTTTCTTTTCATAACATAATGAGTAGGCCTATTATATCCACTGTTCCATGTGTTATTCAACTTTTCTTATAAATAGTAATACGTATTATAACTTAAGTAACAATTTCTTGTTTAAGTTGCCATGTCGTAGAGTATAGTAAACAAATTTGCTAACTAGTTTTTCAGTGCTAAAATAGCATAAAATGTGATTTTCATTAGTTCAACATTTAAAAATTTCCCGGGGGTGGACACCTGACTTAGGTAACATTTTCTTCTTTACATTGGTATGTCTTAAAGGACGGTAAACAAATTTCCTAACTAGTTTTTTGGTGCTAAAATAGCGTAAAATGTGATTTTCATTAGTTCAATATTTAAAAAATTTCCGGGAGTAGAGCCCCCACTTAGGTGATGATTTCTTATTTACATTGGCATGTCTTAGAGTATGGTAAACAAATTTCCTAAATAGTTTTTTAGTGCTAAAATAGACTAAAATGTGATTCTCGTTAGGTCAATATTTAAAAATTTCCCGGGGTGGACACATGACTTAGGTAACAATTTCTTGTTTACATTGGCATGTCTTAGAGTATAATAAACAAATTTCCTAACTAGTTTTTGAGTGCTAAAATAGCGTAAAATGTGATTTTCATTAGTTCAATATTTAAAAAATTTCCGGGAGTGGAGCCCCCACTTAGGTGATGATTTCTTATTTACATTGGCATGTCTTAGAGTATGGTAAACAAATTTCCTAACTAGTTTTTTAGTGCTAAAATAGACTAAAATGTGATTCTCCTTAGTTCAATATTTAAAAATTTCCCGGGGTGGACACATGACTTAGGTAACAATTTCTTGTTTACATTGGCATGTCTTAGAGTATAATAAACAAATTTCCTAACTAGTTTTTGAGTGCTAAAATAGCGTAAAATGTAATTTTCATTAGTTAAATATTTAAACATTTTTCGGGGGTGGCCCCCTAGTTAGGTAATGATTTCTAATTTACATTGGCGTGTCTTAGAGTATGGTAAACAAATTTCCTAACTATTTTTTCTGTGCTAAAATAGCGTAAAATGTGATTTTCATTAGTTCAATATCTAAAAATGTTCTGGGGATGGACCCCGACCCCCTTTTCGACCCTCCCCGCAATTATTTTATGGCTACGTCATTGTTGCACTTATTATATTATTAATATATGTTACAAAGTGGCCCAAGAAGTTAAAGCAACAAAAAATAAAAAATAAAGAAAATACCCCCCCTTAGAAAATATTATATGGGCGCCCTTGTCGACAGCCAATCAGGTTGGTGGATGAGCAATGAAGTTTGGGGGGGCGATCAATGAAGTTGGGGGGGGGGGTGGGCACCCCTGTCTAAATCAAGCAGAAACCCGTCGGCGGGAGAAAGCCAACCTCATGGCGCTATCTCTTATTATGAGATCAGTTAGTGATGATCTCATTAACGACATAGTTGATTTCAACAAGGCGAGTGAAGCATGAACCAAACTCGAAACTATTTGCCACCAGAACACTCAGTATGGTGCTATGATGAAGTTACGAGAATTGGCGACCATGGTAAAGGGTGATATGACCATTCAAGAGTATAGCAATACAATTATGAATATGAATCGACTGTTGAGGAAGAATGATTTGGAGATATCTGATAAACAGTTGGCTCATTTGTGTTTGTCTGGCCTTCCCCCAGAATATGAAATAACATTGAAGACTTTGGTGACTCAGCCGGATAAGATGGACATGTCCTACATAAAGCAAGTGTTACTGGAACAAGAGGAAGAAATGAGAAAACCAAGCCTATCATCACATCAAGCATTAAAGACAACTTGGAAACCGCCGAGCACTAAAGGTAAAAAGTATACCGATGGAAGGAATTCTACCAATCAGAATAACAGTATATCTCAACGGAAGCAGTACAAAGGGAGATACTTTTGCTATGCATGTGGTGGTGAAGGACACATTGCGAAAAATTGCCCCAAGACTCAGGAACTAGAAGAGAAGGAAAAAGGGAGTAGTGAACCCAAGAAAGCTTCTGCTTCAGTTACTACAAGGGAGCATGTGGTATTGCATGCGAAGAAGTATTCTCAATGCAAACACGATGTATGGATATTAGACGGTGGTGCTTCTGACCACATGACAAATAGGAGAGAGATTTTCAAGAATTTCAGAGAATGCTCAGGTACTGTTGAAGTCTGTGATGGGAGACCGCTGAAAATAAGTGGCTTGGGATCTGTTGTAATTCCTATGTCAGATGAATGTGGAGGAAAGAATGTAGAGCTTCAGGATGTGCTCTATGTGCCTGAATTACATGATAATTTGATTTCTCAAAGTCAGATAGAGAAGAAAGATCTTGAGTTCAGATCGAAGAATGGTTTGAATAAGTTATTAAAGGGAGAAAAATTAATCTTTCAAGCACATCGAATTGGAAGGTTATATTTTGTCACTACTGTTGGAGATGTATCAATAAAAGAGTTAAATGAGGAATATCTAAAGAACGTTAACATGAGAAAAGCTGCAAGAGTTTCTCAGATGACGTGGCATAAGAGACTAGGCCACCCTAACCTGCAAACTATGGGAAGAGTTGAAGCCCTCACAACGTCAGCTATAGTGAAGAAAAGTGATGCCCTACAAGAATTCAAGAAATATAAAGAGAGAAATGAAGTTTTGCTAGGGATAAAAGGCTACCGCCTGGAGGATGAGAAGCCAACTCTAATGGATATAATCCAGTTCCCTACAGGAGAGGTGCTGGACCCCAGTGCCACAGGAGAGGTGCTGGACCCCAGTGCCACAGGAGAGGTGCTGGACCCCGGTGCCACAGGAGAGAAGCTGGAGCTCGGTGCCACAGAAGAGAAGCTGGAGCTCGGTGCCACAGGAGAGGTGCTGGATCCCGGTCCCACAGGAGAGAAGCTGAACTCTGGTGGCACAGGAGAGGTGCTAGACCCCGGTGACACAGGTGAGGTACAGGACTCTGGTTCTATGAGAGAAGTGCCCTACAATGATGCCACTTAAGAGGAGGGACTTAGGAGTTCAAAACACTTGAAGCAACCAAGAAGGATGTGCAATCTGTCGTGTTGCAATTATTGCTGCAAGGTAAGGGATGGTGTAATTGATGTTTTGGAGCCACCCAGGACCCCAGAAGAGATCATGTGTAGAGAGGATAGAGACACCTGGTTGAAAGCAATGGAGGTGGAGATGAAGAACCATGAAAGGAACCAGACTTGGATTTTAGTGAAGAAGTCAAAGTTTGGAAATATTGTAGTGTCATTTGTGATTTATTGAATTTGTTGATTTCCGAGGAGAGGTGTTGCTATCCATGCTTGAGTTACGTAAACCAACAAATGAACATCTAATATTGTTTATTTTGTGTTTATTCTGTAACTATGTATGTATGGTGCTGCCACCACCAGTCCTTGTTGGTGAGTTAGTAGTTTGGAATGCTATTATAAATGAAGCTGCCATTTATCTCAATCTCAGCATAACAACAAGAATTCTCCATTCTGACAAATTCAAGAACAGGTAGCGGCCCACTCCTTAGTCTACAACTATTCTCCATTCTATCGACTTGAAGAACAGTTTGCGGCCCACTTCTCGTCTATAATCAATTCTCCATTGGCGGCCCTCTCCTTAGTCTACAAAAATTCTTCATGCTGTCAACTTGAAGAACGGTTGGCGGCGCACTTCTCGTCTACAATGTATTCTCAATTGGCGGACCACTTCAACTACAATCGCCATGCGGCGACCCACACAATAATGCGGCCCATTAATTCTATTCAACAACAACCACAGCAACCGTTTATATTTTACACATCACTGCACAATATTCACTGTAACAAAAGTCAATACAACAAACACGCAATTCCTCAAGAGAACAATGCTTCAAGATTTTCAAGATTTTGCATACTTCAAACCAGGGATTTAATTTTTATAACCGTGCTCTACCTCATTGATGCCAGTTTTCTTTATATATAAACCTTACTACAGTGTTCAGTGTTTTTAAAATTCTATAGTGTTTTCTCTTTTCTAAATATTTTTTTCCAAAGAGGCTACGAGCTATCCTGCTTTATTATTTTATTTATTGTCTCCTTATGTTCCAGGCATTTTTTTTATTTCAGTTCAATTTTTCTTATTTTTTTTCTAATGGGATCGCAGCCCTTCCCTGTGCATTCATACAGTCCTTCCCTGAACTGCGATCTTATTCAATTATTCAACTAAAATGTAAAATGTTTACCTAATTCTAAACAATAGTACAAATGCAACTCCAATAGTCTTAACAACTCATGCAATGTGGATGTAAATTACAAAGAAATAAGAAAAAAAGCATATTCAACAAAGATAATATTTAGAACATGTCTATCTAGAGAGGAAAATATGGACAAGTTATGCATAAATATTGAAAAATTATGGAATAAATCTCCAACTTATGATTGAACTTGTCCAATTGATAGAAGAAATAAAGTAACTTATACATAAAATGTTAGTTAGTTAGTTAGTTAGTTAGTTAGTTAGTTAGTTAGTTAGTTAGTTAGTTAGTTAGTTAGTTTATTTTCTTACACACTACAGTGTTTTTCATTAACCTACTTATAAGTTTACATATACTTATACTACATTTCTTAAACTTTAACACACACATTTACAAATTAATCACTTACATACAAATATTCAATACATGTACAATATTTAAACACGCTACATTTTACTACATTATACATTTTAATATTATTTCTAGCTCTATTTTTACAGTATATGGAAGATGAATTTTACAAATTGAATGATAAATTTAAGAATACAGTATATACACACTTACAAAGAATAGAGATCACTTATATTATAAAAACAGTTTGATAAAAGAAAGGATTTGAGCATTCTCTTAAATGAAATTTCAGTTTTTTGTGATGTGATATGAGAGGGGAGTGAATTTAATACCTTAGAGCATAAGTAGTATGGAGAAGATTCGAATAGATGGGTAGAGTGTTTCGTCAGTGCTATGCTGTTTTTATGTCGGGTGTTGTAAGAGTGGTAGTCAGAATTAACTTTGAAATGGAGTCTATGAGAATAAGCAAAAATAATTATACATGGTAGTGGGAGGATCTTGTGGGTTTTAAGTAAAGGTTTGCAGGAATCGAGAGGCTTGGCATTATAAATGGTACGTATTATGCGTTTTTGCAGGACAAAGATTCTATTTATGTGGAATTGATCCGCTGATCCCCAAGCAATAATGTTATATTTTATTTTAGAATAAATATAGCTGTAATAGCATTGCAGAAGAGTTTTCTTATTGCAATAAGATGATAGTTTAACGAATAAAAAGGTATAACTAGTAGATATTTACACAGATTTTGTATGTGTCCCTTCCAATTTAAATGACTATCTATCGTTAGCCCTAGAAATTTAGAGTTCGCCACTTCTTCCATTTCCATATTATTAAATACTACGGTATTACTGATCGCTGTATCTTTAAAAAATCTGGACTTAAATATAATAAATTTAGTTTTAGACGTGTTAGTAGCTAGACTATTTTTTGTACACCAGTTATGAAAGTGTGACATCGTACGAGATGCCGAAATTTTGAGAACGTCGAGTGATTTTCCTTGAATAATTAATGTACAATCATCTGCGAACATTATTGTTTGGGTATCAGGGAGGTGTGATGGAAGATCATTTATGTACAGAAAGAAAAGTAATGGGCCTAGAATTGATCCCTGTGGTACTCCTTTTGTTACTGGCGATGGATTAGACCTCGATTTACCACATTTATGGCTTATCTCTACTGTTTGCATTCTCATAGAGAGATTCGATTTTATCCATTTAAGAACAGTTCCACGAATTCCATAGTTGCTAAGTTTTTCAAAGAGGATATCATGTTGAATGCTATCAAAGGCTTTCGACAGGTCTACGAATATGCCTAATGTATGTTTGCCTTCATTCAGTTGCTGGTGGATTTTTCCAAGGCTGTAAATATCCCTGTTGTGGTTGATTTCTTGGAAACAAACCCATGCTGGTGTTCCGAGAGGCATTTCTGATATTTTAAGAATGATGAAATTTTTGTGTGCATAATTTTTCCAAAACTTTAGAGAGCGCTGGAAGAAGAGCTATAGGTCGACAATTATTCGGGCATGATTTCTCTCCTCCTTTGTGTAGAGGTTTGATCAACGCTGTTTCAAAAGCATCCGGAAATATTCCACTGTTGAACGAATTATTTACAAGAACAGTGAGTGGCTTCACAATGTGTGGTCCTACTTTCTTTAAAATTGTAGGTGGAATTTCGTCTAATCCGGCAGAGAACGTACATTTCATGTTTTTTATGGTTCCTAGAACCCCTTCTTCAGTGAGATCAAAGAGTACCATTGAGTTTGGGTATGTAGGCCTAGGTATATTAATGCCACTGGGGCTGCTTATTTTGGGAGGAGTGGGGATATTTAGAAAATGGTGATTTAGTACGTTTGCCATTGCTAATGGACAGGTGACTGATTCGTTTTTGTAAACTAGTTCACTGATGTCTGGGGGAGATTTGCTATTATCTCCAGGGTCGGCTTCCTTGATAATGGCCCACATTTCGTTCATTGGGTTTGTAGCTTGCAGGATTCTCCTATCATAGTGAAGGAGCTTAGCGTTCCTGTATGCTACTTAAAGGTAAACTTAACACTCATCCGCCTAGAGTCAGGCTCGACAACACAAACATAAAATACGTCCGTGAAATCCGATATCTGGGCATCACCCTCCAAGAAGGAAACTAGATCACAGCTCATGTTCAGAACATCTGCAACACTGCCAATAACCTAACCCAAGCCCTGGCCAGACTCTCTGGCCAGCAATGGAGTTACACGTTCACCAACTACCATACACTATACTCCTCCATATTCGCGCCAATAATCACTTATGCCACTAGCACCTGGGCACCCAGGCTCAATGCCCACCATATCCGGAAACTCAAAACCTCACAAAGACAAGCACTTCTACGCGCTACTAAAGCTTACAACACGATCTCCAATGACGCACTTCATGTCATCTCAGGAGTTCTCCCGGTTGACCTCCTCCTCCAAGAACGTTCACACAGATTTAGAATACGCAGACGGCTCCCTGTTCACATAGGTAATCTCCACCTGGACATAGAACAATACGACACCAACGATAAAGATAATTTGTACACCTTATTGCACGATGAAATTGTTAACATATTATGGCAACAAAGATGGACCGAATCCCCAAATGGAGAGATCACGAGCGACTTCTTCCCTAGTGTCTCCGCACGTCTAAAAATGCCATGGATCAAACCTGACCATTATGTCCCTCAAATTTTAAGTGGACACGGAAACTTCGCTGCAAACCTCATGAGGTTCAATCTAGCAGAAGACGACCTTTGCGCCTGCGAAGATAGCGAACTAGATGCAATGAATCACATGCTATATACCTGTCCGCGCTACATAGAACCCAGACTCCTCCTTCATGAAGCAGCTAGAGCCATAAACGAAGTCTGGGCTCCTGACCTACAGTTCTGGACTCGTAAACACGCCTTCACAGCTCTCAAAATTTTCGCCAAACAAGCACTCCTGGAAAAACAAGAAAACTAAACCCGCACTGGTGGAGGGACACCCTAATGGGTAACCTATCACCCCAGCTCGAGCAAGGTTTTTAAGGGGTTTCCCTTGCTCATCGGCAAATGCCGAGCTGGTTAAAAATCCTCTCACACATATTAACACTCAGCTCACACCTCCAGCACATCACAAACAAAGGACATAAAACACTCCAAGCATAAAAGCAGGATAACTGCAACAATCACTAAACACAGTTACACAGCCCAAATACCACCAACATCCCATCCGGATGAAGCACCAAGGGCACTTACAGGAACATAACAGCACAAATGGTTACCAAAATTTGGTTTGACCCGAGGTACTGGCTTCATTGCTTGGTACTCGGGGGCAAGGGAGGGCACAAAAAAACAAACAAACAAAAAAGTACTTTCCTATAAATAGTTCTGTATTTTTTAAAATGTTGTAGTCTACGGGGATTGTGTTTGGCAGCTAGCGATAGTTTCCTTAATGTCCTGCTGGATTTTATAATTCCTGGCGTTATCCATTTGCTCTTGGGTCGTGATTTATATGATTTTTTCTTTGTTAAGGGAAAACATTTGTCGAAATTTGATTTTAAAATGATTATGAAGTTTTCGAAAAGTGAATTTGTATCATTTGCATCAGTGATCCAGTTTATATCTCTTAAAAGTGTATTGAATCGAGAGATTGCTTTTGATGTGAATTTGCGTTTAAAAACAGTTGAATTATTACTTTCCTTTTTTACATTATTTTTTAATGTCATTTTAATTTCTAAAAGCTGAGTGAAATGGTCAGATATACCAGGTTCTGAGTTGTATGCGTTTATCATTTCCACTGGAATATTGTTGAAGATATTGTCTATGACAGATTTAGACAAGCCACAAATTCTGGTGAAATTAAAAATTGTTTGCTTTATGTCATATTTCGACAAGACGTCCAGAAGGGAATCTCTATTTTTATTGACTTGACTATAGTTTTCATCTCATGCAAGGTTAACATTGAAATCACCGCATATAGCTAATCTGTTACATATTTTATACAGAATATTCAATACACATTCAAGACATTTTAGAAATAATGGGAAATTTCCATTTGGTGATCTGTAAATGGTAAGGAAAACAATATTAAGGCTAGGGAAGTATGCAGCTGCGCCCTCGAAATGTTTATCAACACAAAAGACAGAAATTTCATTAATTCGCCGGAACAGAAGTGACTCTCTGCAGAATATTGCTGCCCCTCCTCCTTTGAAAATATTACGACAGTATGACTGTGCGAGGTTAAAGTTATTGATCGATATATATTTAATGTTTTCTTTATCAACATGGTGCTCGGTTATGCATAAAATATCTGCTGGATGATCGGTTAAATATAATTCTAAGGGGGAAGTTTTATTAGCTAGACTATTGACATTGAGGTGCATTATTTTGAGGAAGGCTGCGTTAGTCTGATGACTCACTACTGTTTCGTTATCACCCAGCGATCCAGAAAAGTCTGGGTGCTAGGATGGTTGCTATTGTCATCTTTATGTTTTATCATAGCCTTCACCTGTTTACACACTTCACTTTTACCTAAGTAGTTTAGGTGAAGACCGTGCCGTGTATACATCTGCCGAGGTAAACATGCGGACATGGGGTTAAATTTACAATTATTACTGTCTGTTAGGACATTGTTTTTCCACGTCAATGCAGGAGTTGAGCGAATAAAAGTTGTCATACCTGTGGGGAATCGCATTGATTAGGACGTTGGTCCTTTCAGTGACAGGTGCCAACTGGTCTGCTCCTCTTCTCACTGTCAGTTGATAGGGGCTGTGATGAGCGACGTCATTCGTGCCCCCAAGCACTACCACATGGTCGCTTTTCGTGATTGTTCTCGTGAGGGCCTTGACATCACACAGCACGGCGGAGATCTTCGCATTGGGCTTTGTGATTCCTTTTACCTGGAAGAAATTCCCAAGCTGTGCCTGCAGTTCAGCGGACAATCCTCTCGCATGGCTGTCCCCAACCACGAGTACCTTGCGGCGTAGTGGGTGGGGGTTCCTTCTGACTGGTCCAGGTCGCTCTTTTCACGCTGGGGTTGTTCTTGTGGAATGTGGCACTCCTTCCGGGATGACCTTCTTCACATTAGGGAGAGGCAGAAACTCATCCACTGACAGTACTGAAAACCTGTTTTAGACCGGCACTTCAGGAGCTTCTCTTCTCGCAAGTGATCTGCGGGGTTTGTTTGTACGGGGTGAAGAAATTGTTGTTTCAAATTCGTTTTCACATTCCGTTATTTTGCCCTGGCATTCCTTCAAATCGTTTTGCAGCTGTTCTATTACTTCGTGGAGGCTTTTGTTTTCTTGCCTCAGCAGCTCACACTCGTCACATTCTTGCGGCTTGCTTGAACATTCCTTACATATGTAATTGTTCGTTCCTGCACCTGCCTTGATTTTTCGCAGATCTGTGGTATGTAGAATCGCACTCCACGCACTTTAGACCCTTCTTCATTGATTTTGTACATTTTTTACACACGGTCATGTTTGCATATATAATGTAAAATAAATAATTTAAGAAATAAATTAGCTATAAAACAACAACAGTAATAAATTAGCTATAAAACAGAACGTATACAACTCTCTTTTATAACTGCTAGCTGAGGGACGGGAGCTACTAACAAACACGTCTGCTCTCTCCGGGACTCTACGGTATTGTGAAATGTTTATTTAATTATAAACAATAGTACAAAGACAACTCTAAAAGCATAAGGATTTCAAAGAAATTGACTGTAAACTATCAAAGAAATAGAAAAATTATCTGTAAACAAAGATAAGTTATAGAAAATGTTTAACAGGAGAGGAAAATAATGTCAGTTGTGCATAAAAAAGAATATCACCTAAGAAAATCCACATCATGATTGAACATATCCGATTGACAGAGGAAATAAGTCATTTTTACATTTAAAATGCGAAATGTTTACCTAATTCTAAACAATAGTACAAAGGCTACTGCAATAATCTTAACAATTCAAGCAAAGTAGATGTAAATTAGCAAATAAATAGGTTAAAAGAAGTATATTAAACAAAGAGAATGTTTAGAACATGTCTCGTAAACGTGAGTGTGAACATAAACGTACAAGTGAACGTAAATGCAAACGTGAACGTAAATGCAAACGTGAACGGATACACTTAAATTGTGAAAGTTTTACCTATTACTAAATAATACAATACAACAATATAACATAACCTTCGTCATAGATGTTTCCCCTATTTTACAACCAGTTTGTTTGCATTGACGAGGCTCTTGGAATTGTCTTTGTCATAATGATGAGTTATAGGTGTCCTTTTTGTAATTTTAATGTATAAATAACTTCATTTCCTCTGTCGATGGACAGGTTCAATTATAATTTGAGCTTTTACTCAGTTATTTTCAAAACGTTTATGCACACTTGGCAATATTTTCATTTCCTGCTAGGCATTTTCTATGTATTCCCTTTGTTTACAGTTGTGGTTTCCTATTTCTTTGTTAGTTTACATGCACATTGTTTAAACTGATAAGGTATTTAGAGTTGCAGTTCTTCTAATATTTAGTAATAGTCAAACATTTCACATTTTAAATGTATAAATGACTTCATTTCCTCTGTCGATTGGATATGTTCAATCATGATTTGTTGCTAACACCTTTCCTAAGGTTTTAACATTCCAACATATTCTTTATTGCAGATGGTTTTTTTTCTGTCTGCAGACATTTTGTTTAATTTCTTAAGGCTTTTTTCTGTTGTCTTCTCATCCTATCTTGTAATGAGGGAAAAGATATTCACAAAATAAAATATAACTTTCCAATCAGATGGGGTACTACCAAAAGATCAACCAATCAGTGTTCGTCTTTTCAGACTGTGACGAGTAGTTAGTTGTCATAAATTCATTTATTTTTAGGATTTGCCCAGGTTTAGTTTTTACTATAATGGTACTTATTCAGTCATGTCATATATTTCATGTAACAAAGCAATAAATGTTAAGTTTGTTAGTGGTGAAAACCATTTGTAATGGCTTAAACTGTCCATTTTTGCAAAAAAAAATGTTTGACAGTGGGGTGTAAATTGGTCTTAGACACTTGATATAGCATACTACGATTTTTAATATCGAAAAATAATTTTTTAATGGGTTATATTGCTTATGGGTGTGAAACTCACCCTCTAGACTATTTATAATAGCTAAAGTTGTCCATTTCTGTAAAAACTTGTGTGACCTTGAAAAATCACCCCTATGTAAAATCAACCCTTTTTGGGGGTTTAAATCATATCAAATAATTGAAATCACTCAATAGGATTTTTAAATGTCAAAAAATATTTTTTAATGGTTGATTTGGTTATGGGGTGAAAACTACCCACTAGACGATTTATAATGGTTTAATTTGTCCATTTATGGAGAAACTTAGTTGACCCTGAAAAATCACCCCTTCACAAAATTAACCCCTTTGGGGGTATAAATCATATCAGATAATTAATATTATTCTGTAAAATGTTTATATGTTGAAAAAATTTAAATGGGTTAAAACGGATGTGGGGGTGAAAACTACCCTCTAGACGATTTACAGTGGCTCTAGTTGTCCATATCTGCAAAAACCTGGATGACCTTGAAAAACCTCCCCTATGTAAAAATAAGTCATTTGGGGGTGTAAATCATGTCAGATAGTTGATATTCCCCTGTAAGATGTTTATATGTCGAAAAATAATTTTTAATGGCTTAGATTGCAAGTGGGGGTTAAAACTACCTTCAGGACGATTTACAGTGGCTCAAGTTGTCCATATCTGCAAAAACCTGGATGACCTTGAAAAACCACCCCTATTTAAAAATAAATCATTCGGGGGTGTAAATAGATTTTAGAATATGTCCAACATTTGTTATAGTATAATATGATTTTTTAAATCTTCCAAAAAAATTATTGGGCTAGCTGGGGTGAATATTACTTCAGAAGGGCCTAACTCATTGTGTAATACTTTCGAATTTTATATTAATAATACTTAGGTTATTTGGTCATGCAGGGCTCTTATTTTGTTAACCTTGGCCTTAGGGGTGCCTAGGGTACTTGAAATTCACCCTCTCGGTTCGGGATGATTGATGGTTATTTATAAGGGTTAAAACAGAATGGTAACACGGAATTTTATTTCCATCAAGTTTCGATGGAAGGATGGATGTCTTCCTTCGTCTTACTGAATACACACTCCCGCAATGGGAGCGGTTTATTTGGAATGATTAATAAGGCTTAAATAGTTTACCAGGGAATTTAATTTACATTAAGTTTCGATGGTAGGATGGCGATCTATCTAGCCAAATCCTTTTGTGGTTAGCTGACGTCATATCATGGCGTTGGATATCAAAAGGGCCTAAATGATGATATCATATCATGGCGCTGAGCTAAATGTCAAAAGTTATGCCCATAAAGCACAGTTGTTTGGGTGGGATGGATCATCACATTGCATGGCCTTCACTGCATCGCTGGATGTCTATTGGAGTGGGGATGAAGCGAGGGAAGTTGTGGGGGGGGGGCGCTGAAGACGGGACCTTACTACTACCATCCCTACTGATTTTCGGTCTTGGATCTGGATTTCTTTGGCTTCTGCTACAATACAACTCAGTTAAGGCTGCCTCCCAAGGATCTTGGTCCCACTGAATTAGATCTTGTGGCCAGTGTCGACACAGTGTTGAGCTACTGCAGACTTGTCAGGGTAAATACACCTGATGGCCTTAATTGTTCGTTGCATTTTTGCTCTATGGTTTGGCCAGTTATTCTGATGTAAACAATGTTTGCCAGGGAGTAGATGCTGATAGAACCAGGAATTTATAATGTTGATACACTGGGATATTAAATATTAAATATTCATCACCGTGAGTGAGTTGGTGGCACTCCTGCCTTCCTTTTCAGCTGCCCAGGTTTGATTCCTGGGTAGTGTTCAGGACTAGGTGTTGTGTTTAGAATTAAGGATGTTTCCAGGTGTCTCAAATGCAGAAATGGGGCTACTCTTCCGCCAAGCCAGGGGAAATCCCCAAGCCCCACCAGGACAGTGGTAGTTTGGAATGAATAATATATATATATATGTATATGCAAGCACACACACAAACGTACACACAAAAACAGTAGTATATTGAACATCAAATAATGAAATCTTGCAACTGATATCTGTATTTATTCTTTCAGTAATTCCAGCTGGGATTCTACAGTTTCCATTCTATGGCAGAGGCTTAGAGTAAGTATACTGAATTGTAATTTAATAGATAGCCTATAAATGATGTATTATTTAAAATTACAACTCTAACATTATTCTAATATAGATTATTAGTCAAGATACATTTAATAATTATGATGTACAATACAAGTCAGCATCTATAATTTAAATCCATGTAATTGGAAAGTAAAATAATATAGTCTTGAACACAAAATTGGACTGAACTATTATACCGGTAATTTTCATAGCTCAGTTTTATTCTATAAGGGTCATGGCATTGGTCATGTGATGGTGCATAATTTAAAAAACTGTCATCCATAGATCACCAGGTGCCTCATGCAACGGGTGTGACAATGAGTAGGCCTAATGAGGGATAGAAGGAATATGATTACACAATTAGAAAAGTCTTAAATCACACTGTAATGTATGTTGGCAAGATAAAGTCAGCACTGAAATAATAGTACCTGAATTACTACTTACACCTCTACTAAACCTTAGCAGCTTAGGTATAAAAAATGGTCATCAGTAGTTAAATATCTCTGCATGAAACTTTCCTAGACATCCATATTAAAATCACTGTAAACAGACCTCGAGAATGTAATAATCTCTTCAAGGGACAAAATAAAGAATTAGGCAGGATGTATGAGAGTTATGCAGAAAGTAGTACCTGTTGTATTACTACTTAGTTAAAATGTTTGTATATTCTGATAAGCTTGTAGAGTATTCTGTCCAGTTAGGGTCGTCATGTGACTGGTTTTTCTCAGATAATTTTTTTATTCCAAAATTAAATTTTTTTTTAGTTTCCAAAATAACCATGAATTTTGTTCATTTCGGTTCTGGTATTATAAGCTAAAGTCACCATCGCAATTGTCTTCTTCTCCTTCTTCTTTAACCACTCTACCTCCTGTTCCATGAGTCTTTCATGCCAATGCCCATATCCGTCATATTCAGAGTGGATGTGAAACAATCCTGTAGACTTTCAATTGTGGTTAGTATTTTAATCTAAATAACCTAAAGGATAAAGGAACTGAAAGAAAGTGTGTTAAAGATAGGCCCTAATGAAGGGACATCGAAAAAACTGTGTAAAAGAGTATAAATGAATGGCAGGTAGAGCCTGTGTAAAATATAACGGTGTAGGCTAATTATGCTGATGCTGTAATGTAGTGGGGTAGGCTAATTATGCTGATCACTGATAAATTTCATTGTCCGGTTGTGGTTATTATAGAAAAATTTGTATGATGTGAGGACCACCTATACCACAAAATAACACAATTATCTGGAAAGTTCAGTTGTACAACGTTTACCGTGTTGTTGCAGATATAGCACATATATTATTTCATCACCTATATAAACTATAAAATTTTAAAATTATCATGTATCATTTTCCAACAATATATACTAAATTCACTAATCATAGCAATAATCATATTTTGTGTTGTCATTCATACACAATTAACTATTCAACTATCACACTCAGTATCATCATTCATAAAATATATAGTAAATCACTGGTAGCAGTTAATGATATGAATTCTAATTAAAAAGCGTAAAATATACAAACCAATAATGTTCAACTTTGTGTGTTAGGTTAAAAGATTCTATGTGATCTTGCACTGTTGTCCATTGATTGTTGATATAATGTTCTTGTTGATGTAAGGTATACTTGTTAAAAGGTAAAATTGCTGCAATATATCACAATATTACAAGTGTAAAAGACGTTCCATAAAT
The DNA here is from genome assembly GCA_964059195.1 of Ectobius pallidus. NCBI lineage: Eukaryota > Metazoa > Arthropoda > Insecta > Blattodea > Ectobiidae > Ectobius > Ectobius pallidus. Next base: position 49,581,955 of record CAXKWD010000008.1, read on the forward strand.
ACATAGTAATGTCCAGAGATTATTGTAGACTTTGGTGATGATTTGCAGTGGCACCCGCTGTATCAGATGAACTTTCTGAGGATTATTATTCAGGATATGTGCATTTTGGTCCTTGGTAGACCATCATCAGTCCCTTAATATGGACGAGATGTTCGAACATGTAAACTGGCTGAGTACGTTTGAGTATCTCAAACACACTCAGCCAGTTTGAGTAATTCAAATGTATTACACTTTTAATATTGTGATACATTATACATTATATTATATTGTGATACAAGAACATTATAGCAACAATCAACAGACAATAGTGCAAGATCACATAAAATCGTTTAATTTAACACACAAAGTTCAACATTATTGGTCTGTATATTTTCCACTTTTAATTAGAATTCATATCATTAACTGCTACCAGTTATTATACTATATATTTTATGAATTATGATACTGAGTGTGCTAGTTGAATATGATTAATTGTGTAAGAATGATAACACAAAATATGAATATTGCTATGATTAGTGAAACTAGTATATACTGACGGAAAATGATACATGTTAATTTTAAAACTTTATAATTTATGTAGGTGATGAAATAATATATGGGATATATCTGCAACAACACAGTAAACGTTGTACCAACTGAACTTTTGGGATAATTGTGTTTTGTGGCATACTAATTTCCTAATTATGCTGATGCTATCGGTCGGTCAAATAAAAAACGTCGGGCGGTATTTGATTAAGTATCACGAACGAGCATATGCGCATGTACAGGAAGACTTAAGGTTAGGTTCACACACGCCTCTTGTCTATTCATGTATTTTCTTGATTATTTAGTCAGTTTTGTTCCAAAACAAACATGTATAGAAGGCTGTGGCCTCAAATCCGCCATATTCTTGGTTGCAAATTTTTATAGTATTAATAATTAATAGATTCGCGAGGAATATGTTTATTCAAGGAGCATTTTTTAAAGATTTTATTTTATAATACCGGTACTTCTAGTGCAAAATCAATTACTTACGCTCAACTTCTGCAACCAGTCTAGCATCGAAAAACGCGGCCTTCCGCAGATCCACGCTTCCTATGAAAACTTCCGGTCGCATTATAGTAAAGTTCACATCACTGCACTGAGCTGCTCTTTCATAAATATGGAACCTTCTCGCTGCTTCAGAGGCCGAAAAATGCAGGTCAATTACAGCCCTAAATACACTTTCTCTCACTTTAGCATTTGTATGTGGCGATGACACAAAGCAAAATGAATTATCAAAATACATTAAGTTGAATATCGTGTGTTGAGCTTTCCGCGTTGTTCATTTTTTCCCTCGTTGTTCATTTTTTCCCTCCTGTCGCATGGCCTCATATGTTCCGAAAATGACCTGTATTTTATGTTTTTTATAGGAAACTTGTGAACTAAAGCGCTAAAACTTTAATTTTAACTGCATACGAGTCCCGACATGTTTTATTTGACCGACTGTAAATGTAGGGCAGGTAAATAATAAATAAAATTAATTAAATAATAAATAAATTTTTATTCACCGTTGGTATTTAAAAAAATACATGGTTTCGTCATCATTTCCTAAGATTAAGTCTAAAACTAGTTATAATACAGAGCAGAAAATACTACAGGACAAAATATAAATTAGTTATATATGTTGCAGCTGTGAAAAGAAACTAAAATTAAGCTAGCCTAGAGATTTTCTGCACATACACTAAATAAAAGAAATATGCGAGAAACAAGGTAATTGAGGTAGAAATGAGATTGAATAGTCACATGGCAGTTTAGGACTATGCATCACAATCACAAGGCATACATAGAGACTAACAAGAGAAATTGGAGTAGAGAGATAGAAAGAGTGATATCCTGTAACGGAGGAGAAATTAGTCAAATTATAAATCTTTAAAGGAGGACTGAAAAAATTTGTTTACATTATAGAATGAGAAATCCTTTAATAGGGAGCTTACTTTGCGTTTAAATTTCTTAGGATCTAACTTTTTGAATGAGTTGGGCAATTTGTTATACAGTTTAATGCCTTGATGTGCAATGCTTTTTAGGAATTTAGTGGTTCTATGGTTATTGAGATGTAGGTATAGTCTGTGAAAAGTATAGTGGTGTAGGCTAATTAATGCTGATGCTAAAATGTAGCTGTGTAGGCTCATTATGCTGATACTGTAAAGGATGTAAATGTAGAGCAGGTGTAGCATGTGTAAAAGTATAGTGGTGTAGGCTAAATAAGCTGATGTTAAAATGTAGCAGTGTAGGTTAATTATGTTGATGCTATAAAGGATGTAAATGTAAGGCAGGCAGAGCCTGTGTAAAGTATGACGGTGTAGGCTAATAATGCTGATGTCAAAATGTAGCGGTGTAGGCTAATTATGCTGATGCTATAAATAATGTAAATGTAGGGTTGGTAGAGGCGTAAGAAACAAATTATTGATATGATGCAGTGGAGTAGGCTGATTGAGCCGAAGCTACAAATTTGTGATAGTAGTAGTTGTGAAGGCTGGTTTGAGCCGAAGCTACAAGGTTGTTAAATTAGTAGTGGAGTAAGCTGATTGGGCAAAACTACAAAAATTGGAAGAGTAAAGTAGGATGTACTGTAGAGTCGTCAAGATAATTTTGATACAGTAGCAGTGGAGTAGACTGATTGAGCCGAAGCTACAAGGTTGTTAAATTAGCAGTGGGGTAGGCTGATTGGGCCGAAGCTACAAAAATGGGAAGAGTAAAGTGATTGTGGTGATTTTCCGAACCTACACGGAAGTAGACATATTAGTATGCTACATACGACAATAAGAGAACCTACACCTCTCAGCAGGCAGGGGGGTACAAGCAGTCACCTGAGGAAGGCCTGGAGGTCGGGTTGAAACGTTGTGATGATCCACTTAAGTTAATTTAATTTGATATAGCTACACAAAACTAATTTTAATCACCAGAGATAGAATTATACTTTTTACACTAACTTTTCATGTAGATTTTGGATATACTTTCCGTTTTTTCATACCACATACAAATTTGAAATTATACATAAGTTAATACGTAAACTTCATAGAAATACTGTACATTTACCTTTTTAAGTTTTATTTCACCTAGGGATGACAAATTATGCATATTACTAATTATGACACAATATATAATATATACTGGCAATGAAAAATTAAATATATTTGTGAACAGAACTGGAGACTAGAAGTGCTTAGCAGATGATTGTCTTTTATGCTCTTTTTCTGAGTCATCATGACTGCATGACTTAGCATCCAACAATATTCCATACACTACCTTCTGTGTTAGTGTTGCCTATGATTTGTATTTTAACAAATTTTCAAGCAAATCAAAGTAACTAGAAGCTACAAGGGACATTTGGAATGATGAAAGTATAGTTTTCAGAAGGAATGTGTTTAAAACCTTTTCATCATGAAAAAATGAATAGCTAGCCTACTTCATTTTTATAATGTACAAAAGAGCAAAATACCTTATATCCAAGAGACTCCTTCCACCCCGTCATCTTCCAGGCGTGCCAACCACCACTTATTTTACCTGGGCTCTCCCGCCTCGATTCCACAGGCATCCAGAGCCTCTCAAACCCTGGAATATTCCAGGAACACTGTGCCATGTGGCCAGGAAGACGCCAAGCTAAGGTTGAGAAAAGTTCTCTTCGAAATGCATTATTTAATTATTATACCACAATGTTTACTATAATTGAGGGATTTGCAATGAAAGAGATCTGTAGCCTAATTTTTATGAACATATGGGCCTATTTCGAAAATATTTTTTTTAGATAACACTACTTTAGATGTTTCAATCAATAGATTTGAAAGCCTATAGTCCAGTCAATAAAGGTCTTTAGTCCAAAAAAAATTGGAAGAAGCTGATTTTTGTATATGTGCTAGACCACATAAAAATACATTTTCTTATAAAAGTTCCCACCTCTCCTAAACTAACCCTTAAATCTTAAATATAGTGGTTTATATTAATGCCTATAAAAATGTTGCAATCATTCCTGGAAGATTTATTTGCTTTATTGTATTCCCAATCATATTTCTCACATTTCATTTCCTTATAACTTTTATCTAGAGCAACTTAATACTACAGGGTGCGGCATTTAAAGTTTCCCATTTTCAATACCATGTAACACATTTATTTAACAAAGAAATAAGCTACATTGAACATTTTTAAATGTCTTACACTCTTGGATTTACAATTCTGGTCTTACTTTTTGAACATGATTTCTTTGAGATGCCCTCTATTAACTTTAACACGTTGCTGCAATCTCCCTCGTACACTGGCTATTACGCGGTGTGTGGTGTCTTGTGTAACATGTGCAATTACCTGCTGAATTGCATTTTTAAGACTGTAAATGTCAGGGAGGGCATGAGCGAAAAGTTGAGACTTCAGATGGTCTCACAGAAAAAAAATCTGGTGCAGTAAGGTCGGGAGATTTAGAGGGAAAGAGTTTGGTAAGAATTCGGCCGGGGAAAGCAGCATAAAGGGTGTCCATTGAAAGATGTGCAGCATGTGCTACCCTACAACACCATCCTGTTGAAACCACAATCTCTCAATATCCAAGTTACGATGTGTCAATTCTGGTAGGAAGAAAGTTTGCAGCATGTGATTGTAACGTTCAGAGTTGACAGAAACCGAAGCACCATTATCGTTCTCAAAGAAATAAGGGCCCTGTGCTGCAATGGCACACCACACCACGACCTTAGGACTGTGAAGTGGCCGCTTGTGCATTATTCGTGGATTTGCAGAAAATTGCAAATGTTACGCAAGACACCACACAATGCGTAATGGCCAGTGTACGAGGGAGATTGCAGCAATGTGTTGAAGTTAATGGAGGCACCTCAAGGACATCATATAAAAGAAGTAAGACCAGAATTGCAATCCAAGACTGTAAGACATGTAAAAATGTTCAATGTAGACTATTTATTTGTTAAATAGATGTGTTACACGGTTTTGAAAATGGGAAATGATAAATGCCGCACCCTGTACTAAGTCATCACTAATTAACATAAGAGAAGGTGAGCTTATAATGCAGGATCTGCTTTAGGACACAGAATCACGTATAATCGGAATAGGTCCTGACAAAATCATAAAATATCTTCCAGTGACATTTGTGGATGATATAAAATTTGATTCACAACCTCTAATTTCTGGATTATGGAATGACTTAGAATATTAGTATCAACTTCTATGCTCCGCCCTGACCAGAAATTAAATGTAGTTAACCAATACCTATGGCATAAAGTTGTATCCTCTCTCCAAACAGCTCCATTATATCAGATATCTTATACATTCCTGGAGGATGTTGATAAAATTATTAGACGTTCGGTGAAGGAGTTGTTATTTTTACCAGCTGATGTTCCAAACAGCATGTTGTACTCAAGACGGAAAGTGAGAGGCCTCTACCTAGTTAGAGCCACGTGGGATGCGTTCTTGCAACATTGCAACACTTGTATCTCTCTTATCAGAGCTAATAATCCATATATACATGTGTTGAAAGAAGATGAACTGCAAAAGTCTTGTGATAATCTCCAGCTCTCACGGCGTGAGCAGCTCACTGGAACCAGTGTACAGACTCTTCATTCAACTCTACGAGACAAAAAATATGAAACCTGGGAGAGGAAAGGGTGTTGAAGTATTCTCAGATGTGAAAGAAGCGAATAAAAGGAATACAGACATGGCTGCTCACAGAAAGAAACCTTAGTGCACATCTTAGTATCCTGTGACCATGGTATGTTACTGTGCAATACACATCATCATATGGTCAGGGCAAAAATAGATGAAGCTATGAAGAAAAATTGTTGGACACTTCATGAAGAAGTTCACTGCACAGCTCAGGATGGCTCCAACAGATGAGTGGACATTATAGCTCTGATGATATTATTCTGGACCCTACAATTCAAATGGAACTAGGGCACCAACAACCCCAGGAAGAGGACTGTGAAAAAAAGGTATATATGAGCCCACAGTACAATACTTCCAAGAAAGTATAATCTAAAAAATATAGAAGTAGTGAGACTCCTTATTATAGCTTCTTCGATAACTTGAGGAAGAAGTATGACTTCCAGCTAGCCTTAGGGATGACATAATAACAACTGTTTTAAAGAAATCATGCCAAATATTATATCACCATGTAATCGGAGTGTATTACTTTATTTGATTCAATTTGTTCATACAAGCTACATGGATGGTGTTTTATTATATTCAAATGCCCGCTAGTTTTCCTCCCGCTAGTTGAATCAGCAATTCTAACTTATTTCACCACCTTGTGCAACCGGCAGGTGGTACCTACGTGACGTTTATATGCGTGCTGCTCTAAGCATTCAAACTTGCTTGCCTTCAGTCTTCAGCTAGCTTCCTCACAGTTCCGACTTGTGCGAAGCTACGCTCCAATTCGCGGGTTTTTTTTTAGCCACTGTGTGTCTTAAGTCTCAACACATTCACCGGAGCTCCGCAATGGCAGTTTCTCTGCAAAACTACTACCACTAAAGTTTTGTGCGCATAAATTATCATATCACTCGCTACCAATTGCTCCAGTGTTTCAAACATTTCAGTTAATGCACCTCTGTGTTAGGCTAACTAGGCTTTTGTGATCGTGTGTAATCCTTAGTTAAAAGTGCAGTATCCAATCCTAGTTCAAACCAAACCTAATATTGATATTACAATCAATTGTCATCAGTTAATTTACAATATGAACTATTACAAGTGCTTCAGTTTATTATTCAATATATGTTATAAATTACGGACATTAATAGCCACGTGTTACTAATTCGCGCCATTTCTGAATACTGGCTATTTCATTTATCATTCTGAATATTTCACTTGTTTTCGCCAATCATTCAATCTTACATTCCTTCACACTTGTCTATGAAAAGTTCCTACACTTTTTGACATGTTTCAGTGACTTTCCAGCAATACTTTCATTCTGGATATATGCCCATCTTGCAGTCATTGTTTGTTCCTATACAAGCACGTATCTTTCTGTTACTTATTTATATCTATATTCCATTGCACGTGTGTGAATAAAGTTTGCATAGATTTAGGACATGTTATAAGTTGTTTATTCATATAAGATTCGTGGATCCCTGTATCCAATCGCATCTATGTGTCTACTGCTTTACATTTGCTCTAATACGTAGCTGGTCCTCCACTCTAGTTCCAGAGGCTATATCCTTTTAGCCTAATTATCATACATTTTTGGCACCTCCGGTAGCTGGATCTTTATAAATGCACTTTAAACTTTCACACATGCGTCGGTTTTCTATCCACTTCTAGCTATACGCTAATGTGTTTCACGACATTCGCGAAATTCATCTGTCGGTAGCAGTGAATTCGAATCCAGACATATTTCGCGCGTATGCCCATTAGATCATATAAGAACCGCGCCGTGGTACGATTCCAGTCTGCAGTGAATCAATGGTCCAGTTATCATCTAAGCGGCGGTGACAGCAACTTACAAGATCTAGCAAGTATTTATCTTTATATTCAACATGGAACAAGAATTGAAATAACGTGTGAAACGACTTGGAACCATCAAACGCAAGTTCACTTCCATTCAGAAGTACTGCGACAGCATTCCAGAAGAAATTGACGGTTTTATGTTAAAGGTGAAATATGATAGCCTCAATGAACTCTGGGATGAATACAAAGCTAGACAAACTCAAATTGAATCTCTCATCGCGCTGAAGGTGAACTAGAAGTTCACGCACAGTACGAAGAAGATGTCAGAAACAATTATGAAGTGTTAAAAGCAAAGCTCAGTGAGATCATTTGTCATCATGAACAGCCATTTCATGGTGCAAGTTCATTGAACAGCCAACGATCACAGCCCAGTGCCAGATCACTTCACAGTAAAACTTCACATCACACTTGTCATTCCTGCACTTCACAGTCTAATAAGGTCATGCCACTACCTGTGATACAGTTGCCAGTTTTTGAAGGTGATATGACAAAGTTCAAACACTTCTACGACACGTTCGCTAGTCTAGTTTTGAACAATGAATCGTTAGCTCCGATTAAAAAATATCATTACCTTTTGTCATCTGTGAAAGGTCAAGCGCATACTCTAGTGCAAAACTTACCTGTCACCAGTGATAACTTCTCTGTGGCATGGGAGCTAGTTTGTGCTCGCTATAATAACACCAGGTTAATAGTTACAGCACACATCAAGCAATTGCTTACATTGCTGCAAATGCAAAACGACAATGTAGCAGAACTACGGAACCTTCTAAACAGATTCCAGAGTAACTTGAACGCAGTAGAAACTCTAAATCTTGAAGTTCAACTATACGACATCATTCTGATGCAGTTGATTTCAGGTCATCTATCTGACAGCACTCGCAAAGAGTGGGGGAGTGAAATCGACTCACGGTATTTTACGTCTCTCCAAGAGCTCATAACCTTTTTAGAATCTAAAGCAAAACATTAAAAATTCTAGCAACTTCCAAAAATACGTCCAGCCCATCGAGAGGTAAAGTGAGCTGCGATCACATCACCACACTGTCAAAGAAACTCGACAGTCGTATACAGCAACAAACAACAATTCCTGTCCATACTGTCAGGAAAACCACAAGCTGCACCATTGCTATGCATTTCGTCAGCTTCAAGTCAATAAATGATGGAATTTCATCAAATCCCACCACCAGTGTGTAAACTGTTTCTCCTCAACTCACAATCTACAATCCTTCTGCAAGTGTGGTCAGTCAGTCCACAGCCAACTGCTACACAACGAAGACATGAATAGGGTTTCCCGAGCAGAATCTACTAGTTCAACGTCCGATGACGAACCCCAAGTGCATTCGTTTGTAGTCACTTGTAAATCATCACAACAGCAAGTCTGTCCACAGTGTAAGCGAAAGCATGCTCTACACAGATGTGACAACTTCAGAAAATTAAATGTACAAAATCGTTGGAACTTTGTACGTTCTAAACGACTGTGTTTTAATTGCTTCTCTCCACATCATAAAGTGCAGCAGTGTTCATTAGCTTCTTATTGCAAGTGTAATTCAACACAGCAAGCTGTTACACTTTGTACGCAAGTTCAATCTCCAGCAAACGCATTCACATGCATTGAAAGTAGCAGAAGTAAACCGAACACTTCACATCGCTACAGCTCTAAGCCAGTTAGAGTTAGTAATAGTTCAGGCAAGGCATCTGTTCACAATCAGAGCCAACGCTACGAGATAAACAAACCCAGCACAGCGGTTAAATCATGTTTCATCAACAAGTACGTCTCCTACAAGACAAGGAACGTTCGTGATGAAAATACACCTTCTCACAGTAAATCTTCATACAACGAAGAAAAGTGTACTACAAGTTCCACTGTAAATTCAAGCCGTCAAGTAGCTCCATCCTACAGTGCAACAGCGCATGGGAGCAGCATTTCTTCATGTGTGCATTCATCAATCTGTTAGTCAAAGCATTTCTCACACATCACATGTGTACTGTTTTCCTCCAGTGAAATCATAATTTCAGTCATTCTTCACTCAGCAAGTTATCACACATCCAGTTCCTACATCTAGTTATTCTAGTCATAATCTTCTTGATATTCCCCACTGCATTTCCAATATCAGTGTTAAAATTGTTTCATTAATATTATCACCTTCATACTATACATAGGGTTGATAATCGTACCTTTGTTTATGTAAAGTATCTTGCATCATGTCGTACATATGCCAAGATTTCTTCATGTTCATTGCAGTTTCCTTGTTTTGGTCTTCAAAATCCAAAATCAAGTTGTAATCCTGCATCATCTGCAGAAAGTTAATTTCATTGAATCATATGTCAGAACACCTCTTCTACATGATTTTAATTTCAATTCTCATAATATTTATATCATCAGCGGCCTGTTACCCTGACTGGTATAAAGCAGTTATCATGCAAATGCTTAACAAGCTTCTCACATATACAACGTAGACTTCAAAGCAACTATACTTGTTACACTACAATGTATGTCAGCTCCACCTGATCCTTATGAGTCCACATCCTGCTTCACTCAAGGAAGATAACAGCATCATCAATGGAGTCCAGCTATCATCATCTCATCGACCTGACATCTACATAACATCTCGTGTGTTGTCAGTCGAATCAGTGTAGTGTCAGTGCGTATTTCAGTGTTGTATATCACGTGTTATTTAGTTAGCTTGCACTTTATTTCTTTTTGTTAAAGCTAGTGCTTACATGTATAGTGTTTTATTAAATTCAAATGCCCGCTAGTTGAATCAGCAATTCTAACTTAATTCACCACCTTGTGCAACCGGCAGGTGGTACCTACGTGACGTTTATATGCGTGCTACTCTAAGCATTCAAACTTGCTTGCCTTCAGTCTTCAGCTAGCTTCCTCACAGTTCCGACTTGTGCGAAGCTACGCTCCAATTCGCGGGTTTTTTTTAGCCACTGTGTGTCTTAAGTCTCAACACATTCACCGGAGCTCCGCAATGGCAGTTTCTCTGCAAAACTACTACCACTAAAGTTTTGTGCGCATAAATTATCATATCACTCGCTACCAATTGCTCCAGTGTTTCAAACATTTCAGTTAATGCACCTCTGTGTTAGGCTAACTAGGCTTTTGTGATCGTGTGCAATCCTTGGTTAAAAATGCAGTATCCAATCCTAGTTCAAACCAAACCTAATATTGATATTACAATCAATTGTCATCAGTTAATTTACAATATGAACTATTACAAGTGCTTCAGTTTATTATTCAATATATGTTATAAATTACGGACATTAATAGCCACGTGTTACTAATTCGCGCCATTTCTGAATACTGGCTATTTCATTTATCATTCTGAATATTTCACTTGTTTTCGCCAATCATTCAATCTTACATTCCTTCACACTTGTCTATGAAAAGTTCCTACACGTTCCAGCTATACTCTCATTCTTACAGTCATTGTTTGTTCCTACACAAGCACGTATCTTTCTGTTACTTATTTATATCTATAATGCATTGCACGTGTGTGAATAAAGTTTGCATAGTTTTAGGACATGTTATAAGTTGATTTTTCATATAAGATTCGTGGATCCCTGTATCCAAGAGCATTTTATGTCTTCTGCTCTACATTTGCTACAATAAGTAGCTGGTTCTCCACTCTAGTTCCAGAGGCTAGATCCTTTTAACCTAATAATCCTACACGATTAAGGAGTTATGTAAGTACACTGAGTCCACAGAGGCTACCTTCGATGGGAGACAGTTTTGGGGAAAATATAATAATAATAATAACAATAATAACAAGATATCGCTTCAAACTTCGAAAATGTAAATTTTTCTTTGAAGCATTTTGATATTTAACTGTTTATTTCAAACATCTTAATAGGAACATTTATCAAGTAAAAATTGTTACAAACATTTTAAGCTTTAAAGTGGTGTGTATATTGTGCCGAAGCACAGATAATTTTTAACTTCCTATAAACCAAGGAAAATTAAGGAATGTGGACGCAGGTCAGAGAGGTACTTAAGTAAATAGTGAGCCGACTCTGAAAATACTTCACTGGTAACTGGGCCCAGATCCTAATCAAATTCAAATAATTAATATTTCAAATTAATAATAATTCAAGATAAATTCAATTTTGTAGATACAATTTATTCTGAATCAGGTAACAATTATTTCAAGCAAAATTTAAATATTCTGAAGAAATAGCATCTAGCACATCTTACTTATTCGGTGGTTTTTCGCCACACTCAAAATGACCCCTGGGCTTTTAATTTAATATACAATAACCCCAAACATTCACATATGTACAAATTATTTACAAATATTAACACAGCAGGCCCGAATGCCTGTTCAGAAAATTCTTAAATTTCAACAAATTATTTATTTACATATTAAAAATATATTTACATGTATTTGCAAGTACTCCACAGGGTCTGACCATAGTTTATTTATCCAGTTATATCCATTATTACAGGGATCAAACTCGAAATTGTCTAAACTCAGTTAGGCTAGTTTTATTTTGATTCGGAACTGAATTAGTGCCACCTTCCGTGTTTTACTTTTACAGTGCCAATGATAATCCACAGAGCCTACCAGTCATTATCTAGTTGGGGCTAAGCCTACACAGCATATTGCAATGTAATGAGAGAAAACCATTTAATTTTGTAAGGTTCATCTTTATTTCCCCCGCTGAACTATAGAACAAAACTCCCACCCCTTAAATTTAATTTAGAAAACTTATGGGAGGCAAATTTCAAAAGCCAAAAAAAAACAAGAAAAACGCAATACAAAAATTCCCCTTATATAAAACCCCGAAATTACAAACTGAAACTAACAAATTTTGATGGCCGAAAATTCACAGGTGAGCATCAGTTAATTACAAACAAATCCATTTAAAGGAAAACTCACCTGAGAAATATGTCTCCATGACAGGCCTCCACACAACACAAAAGAAAAAACAACTAAACACTTCAAACTCCAGCAATAGACTCAGCTCCCCAAATAGTACACGCATAGTGCACAAACCGGCTTCCCCCTCCCACTCATTAGCATAAGACCTCTTTACGTAAGTGAACACAATGCCACATACAGGGATTCGGCCGAATTAATATCAGTATCAGAAGAGAAACGCTACAGAGCAGGAAAACACAAGCTTAACCAGTAAAAATATTACATTTAACTGCAGTTTTAATACGACAAAATGGAGGTAAGAGGGAAACATATGTAAAGTCATTTTGGCCGTAAATATTACGGCTCAATATATATATTGGTGCATATCAATAATCTAATTAAGTAGTCATAATGACATTTCTATATATTTTCTTGTTTTGACTAAAGTTAATTATACCTGTAACTTCATAAATCAGCATTTATGGAGCTTTTATCTTATGGGTGAACAGTGCTTTGAGATTACACATTGCTCATCAAATACAGCTACAGACTATATCATATGTTGTTACTGTTAACTTACTGCGTTGCTTGTACACATATTGAAGATTATCAATATTATATTATGTTATATTATACTGTATTGTAGTATTATATTACATTATATTATATTGATAATTATTAATATCAATATTATCATATTATAATCTGAAATACACTTGTTATATTATTATTTGTTCTTCATTTCAGATCGCTGAATTATGGGGCAATAGGAACTATTCTAGGACATGAGCTCACGCATGGCTTTGATATTGAAGGTAAAGCATTTTTACAGGAAGAGATTCACAACAACAAAAATCTGAAGTGAAATTCACATAACTTCCTCTGACCAAATAAAAGTTAGCCTCTTAGTATAATATAATTATTATGTATGACATTCTCTTCATGTAAATTGGTTGTCAAAATTAAGAGAGTGACACTACCACATCACATCACATCCCCAAGGGATATATAACCCAATGTACTCTCGTAACTTTCTTTACTTAGAGCACAGTCACTCATATTCTGATACAGAACAAGAGGCCATATTTCAAAGAGCACGTATGAGTGGCTGGCTTAAAACTACCCTTTCGAAAAAATGTTTCAAATAAAAGTTTTAGCTCTTAGTATAAGCACCCCATGTGTAAAATTTAAACAAAATCAGAAGAGCTGTTTTCAAGAAAATATCAACAAACGAAATCTTCTTGTAAAGTCCCCTTAAAAATAAGAGAAAGTTGTCCCCAATCTTGGTCTCAATCCCCAAAAGTTACCTAACCAAATACAAAATTTTGTTTTCGTACAATTTTCCATTATAATCCAGGCAATGAACGAAAAATAGAAAAATAATGTTATAGGCAGAGTTGTCAGCTGTCCTGAACAATATACCAAAAGTACCCGAGGGTAGGAGGTGAGCAGGGGAGGGGGGCCCATAGAAGGTCCCTTTTATTGGTTTTTTACTTATATATCACCAACGGTTCATCGTAAAGGAAAAGTTACTCTATTCAAAATTCAAGCTGATAAAATTTCCTACAAGTTTGGTTTTATAATTTTTTTACATTCCCAATGGCTTTTGAGATATACGCCAGCAAAAATAACACATTTTCGAAAAATGCTCTTTTGCCTCATGCTTTTCGGCACACTTTGCCTTCTAGCGCTTCGGCCCTTAAATTTACAGCAATGTCTTCATAAAAGAAGTTGTAGGGAAATAATTTTACTTTTTTATGAATAGTTATTTGTTATTTTGTCTTCAAATGTTCAAACGTTACATCAATTTTAAGTTCCGGACAAATGTCGAGATTTCGAAAGAAAACTGTACTTCACGCTTTCTCTTTATTTAGGGGTTATGTCTTTGTAGGCCTATATACACTGTATATTGAATATTTTCGAAGTGAAACATGTGGAGAAGACAATTATATATTACACAACCATTCATTAAAGTTCTGATCACAGCACAAGTACATGGGGCGTGAGCAGGGGTGGGGGCACGTATAAAGTCTTTTCTCAGTTTTCCTTAAATATCTGGAAAAATTAAATGTTCTAGCAAAAAGTATTTATGCACAAAATTAAAGTACATAAAATTTCTACAAAATTGGTCTACTGCATATTTCTGTAGAGGTAATACTTTAGGGAATAAAGGGAGATAAAGTATGACATAGTTCTGGAAATTCTAGTTTTATGTATATTTTTCTATAAAACGAAAGCAGATAGCAAATGATTCAGATCAATTTTGAAGGAAATTTTATGTACTTTAATTTTGTGCTGAACTCTTGCTAGAACCCAAAGTTTTATGGGTATTTAGGTAACACTGAGAGAAACGACATTTAAAAGTGCCCCCACTCCCCGTTCACCCTCCATCAAGGGAGACCTTTAGTATGTTGTTTAGGACACTTTGCCCCACATCTCTGCCAAATTTCAAAACTAACTTACATGATTTTTTCCTCCCTATTTGTCCTTTGTTGCCTGGACTATAATGTATTTTCCATTACATATACTGTGCTTGTACCGAGATTGGATTTTTAATAAATGCAACTTTAATGATTGTGTAATATTTCTTAAATTTTTTCACGATGTAAATACACAATATACAGCTTGCATACAATGACGACCTCTACATATAGAGAAAGTGAGATGTGCTGTTTTCTGTCAAAATCTTTAAATTTGTCCGAAACTTAAAACTGTCATAACTCTTGAACATTTGAATGCAAAATAACAAATGACTCCTCATTTCATTACCCTACAACTTTTTTTATAAGGCCATGCTGTTTGTCTAAGGGCTGAAGCGCTAGAAGGCAAAGTGTGTTGAAAAGCGTGAGGCGAAAGAGCTTTTTTTGTGAAAAGTTGCTATTTTCGCCGACATAACTCGAAAGCTATTGGGAATAGAAAAAAATGTGTAAGATCAAATATGTATGAAATTTTATCAGCTTAAATTTATTACAGAGCAACTTTTCCCCTACAATGCATCGTTATTGAGGTACAAGTGAAAGCCCAATAAAAGGGACCTTCTATTGGCCCCCCTGCCCCCTGCCCCCTGCCCCCGCTCACCCCACCCTCGGGGACTTTTAGTATGTTGTTCAGGATAGTCCCCCTGACATCTCTGCCAAATTTCAAAACTACACGATTTCTTTTCCCTATTCAGTGTTTTTTGACGTTTATTGACTGCACTATTGGAAGAGGCGCACATTCAGAGTGGGTGGTTTATAATTATTAGACATCGGATTTATATGAAAATGCATATTCCACCTGCTGTAACAGATGATATGGAAAGGAGACTTTAAGTACATTTACCATCACTTGTTACTGTATATATACAGTTTATAGTGCATATAAAAGCATATTTTTGGCGTTGTTGCATATTTTGCAATTTTAGTATGCACCATGCATATATCAAACTGTTTTAAGATTCGAAACGTTATTTTTAAGTATTAACAATTTTTATAGAGTCGGCTTACTACCCAATTACCCATAATGAGCTTTTGGTGAGAGGCTTGCATTCCACACTGGTGACGTCACCTGGGAATCAAGTTGAAGTTACTGTTGTGCAATGCAATTAGTGACATTCAAAATACCATATTTGAGGTGTAGTCGATGAAACTACAGACGGTTGTGGCCGCCATGCGCAAATTTTCTCGTTGGCAAACCAAGTGAAGAAGAGCCGGAACGCCTTATTTGTTCGCTTGTAGGGTCTTAGAAAAACTAATCACTCCATGGTAGCACGCTTTATGAATGGCGCTCTAAGAATATTGTGGCCAGAAGAGGGCAACGACGACAAGTTTTGTGTCCTCCTTTCAGATTCTGCATCCTATATGTTGAGCGCTGGTTCGGATCTAAAAACATTTTATCCCCATTTAATACATGTTACTTGCATTGTACATGGACTTCATAGAGTAGCAGAAACAGTACGGGAACAATTTTCTGAAGTGAACACTTTGATTTCAAGTACTAAGAAGGTATTTCTGAAAGCTCCCGTGGGAGTAAACGCATACAGAGAATCACTTCCGGAAAGATCTTTACCACCAGAACAAATTATTTCGCGTTGGGGCTCATGGATAAATGATGCTCTATTTTATTCAGATAATTTTAGTGCCGTTAAAGAATTTGTTTGCAGCCTGGATCCAAGTGATACCACTTCAATTCAGCGTTCACAAGAAGTATTCAAAAGTGAAACTTTACATAGGGATTTAAATTTAATCAAAGCTCATTTCAAAAATTTACCTGAAGCAATTCAGATATTAGAAAAGTGTGATTTGCCCCTTAATGATGCCCTATTAATCCTTGAAAAAGTGAAAGATGAGCTTAGTTGTGCGCCTGTAAATTATGTGGAAAAACTGGGTGAAAATCTGTGCAGTGTATACAAAGAAATCCAGGATTTAACATCTTATGCTCTGTGAACAAATACCTGCAAAGGGACAGTGTTGACCTTCCAGAAGAAATTTCACTAGAACTTGCAAGTTCTTACAAATACTGCCCTACGACATCTGTGGACGTTGAGAGATCGTTCTCAGCATACAAACTCATACTAACCAACAGAGACATAAATTTACTCTGGAACACTTAGAGAAGATGATAATCTGCTGCAAATCCAATTACAGTCAGTAGGATGCTATATAATTGGACACGCTGAATGTGAGTAGATTGCATTTTAACAACATACTTTCGAGATTTTGGTGCATATTTTACATATTTTAGCAGCATAAATGCATGCATATTTTAACAGTTTTTGGTGCATATAATTCCGATGTCTAATAATTATACATGAAGGAATTTTTCAAAAAAAAAAATTCAAATGAAAGTTTTATCTCTTAGTATAAGCAACCCATGTGCAAAATTTAAAGAAAATTGTTAGAGCCGTTTTCAAAAAATCGTGAAAAACGAAAATTTCTTCATGTAAAGTCCCCTTAAAAATTATAGAAACTGTCGAAAATCTTTTAGAACATGGGCTACCAATAGCAAACCTTCCCCCCGTGGGATTTTCTGACACACATATTTTTTTGTTGGTCGTCTAGTTTAAGATTTTAGTTGTTTGCCCCTTATCAATTACAGCATTTACCCGGAAAACCCGGAAAACCACGGAAATCCGGAGAAAATGAGTTTGTTTTAATTTTTTATTCTTCTTTGCCCCTAATATTCCCAGGGAATTTCTGACTCACACATCTTTGTTCGTATTGCCGTCTAGTTTAAGGTTTCAGATGTTTTCCCTTACAAATTAGAACATATCCCCGGAAAACGCGGAAAATCACGTATATACGGAGAAAATGGCTATGTTTTATTTTTTTAAATCTTTCTTCTTTGCTCCAAATATTCAAAGGGAATTCTTTACTCATGTTCTTTTGTTGGCATTACCATCTAGATTAAGATTTCAGTTGTTTGCCCCTTATCAATTAAAGCATATCCCCGGAAAACTCCGAAAACAACGGAAATCCGGAAAAATTGACTTCGTTTAAATTTTTGAAAATCTTTGTTCTTTGCTCCTGGTATTAAAAGGGAATTGGTGAATCATATGTTTTAGTGTTGGTATTCCCATCTAGATTAAGGTTTCAGTTGTTTGCCCCTTACCAATTACAGCATATCCCCGGAAAACCACGTATATACGGAGAAAATGATTATGTTTTCTTTTTAAACTTTGTTCTTTGCTCCTAATATTCGAAGAGAATTTCTGACTCATATGTTTTTTTTGTTGGCATTACCATCTAGATTAAGGTTTCAGTTGTTTGCTCCTTATGAATTATAGCATATCTCCAGAAAACTCCGAAAACCACGGAAATCCGGAGAAATTGACTTTTTAAAACTTTCTTTAAAATCTTTGTTCTTTGCTCCTAATATTCCCGGGGAATTTCTGACGTATATGTTTTTTTGTGTTTTAAGGTTTCAGTTGTTTTCCCGTTATCAATTACAGCAAATCGACGTAAACCCTGAAGACCACGGAAATCCAGAGAAAATTACTTTGTTTTGATTTTTTTTAATCTTAGTTCTTTGCTCCTAATATTCAAAGGGAATTTGTGACTCATATGCTTTTGTGTTGGTAATGCCATCTAGATTAAGGGATTTGTTGTTTTCTCCTTATCTATTACAGCATATCTCCGGAAATCTCCGAAAACCACGAAAATCCGGAGAAAATGAGTTCGTTTTAATTTTCTAAAAATCTTTGTTCTTTGATACTAATATTCCCAGGGAATTTCTGAACCACATAATTTTTGTTTCTATTGCCATATAGTTTAAGGTTTCAGTTGTTTTTCCCTTACCAATTACAGCATGACAAAGAATACTGGAAAAAATCCTGATGCTGAAGTGATGAAAGCGATTGAAAACCTGGCAGCACACCCTTCATATTCTAATTTGACATCTGTGAATGATAATTTATCTTGCCAAACCTTCCACAGTCACTATCAAACTTTCTTGACTGAAGTTATAGAAGGGACATTGTGTTAAACAGCACAATTTTGGATTGGTAATATGGACAAAGTGTCTTTGATTTTGAGATTTCAGCGAGCAACTACAGAAAACAACTTTGACTTACACTTGGCATGTTTAGAAGATATGATTCCCATTTTCTTTGCATGTGACCATCACAATTATGGCAGATATCTCGTAGTCCACATACTCACTCTTTTGAACCTGCAAAGGACACACCTGAAGCAGAATTACTTCGCAATAACGGTTTCAGTGACTGTAGATCACAAGTTCCGTGTTCTAGAAATTCCGTGGATTTCCGTGGTTTTTTCCTGGTTTTACGAGGATATGTTGTAATTGATAACGGGCAAACAACTGAAACCTTAATCTAGATGACAATACCAACAAAAAATGTGTAAGTCAGAAATTCAATGTGAATATTAGGATAAAAAACAAAGATTTTTAATAAATTAAAACGAACTCATTTTCTGCGGATTTTCGTGGTTTTCGGAGTTTTCCGAGAATATGCTGTAATTGATAAGGGGAAAACAACTGAAACCTTAATCTAGATGGCAATACCAATACAAAAACATATGAGTCACCAATTCCTTTTGAATACTACGAGCAAAGAACTAAGATTTAAAAAATTAAAACAAAGTAATTTTCTCCAGATTTCCATGGTTTGCCGAGTTTTCTGGGGAAATGCTGTAATTGATAAGGGGCAAACAACTGAAACCTTAAAATAGATGGCAATACCAACAAAAAAACATATACGTCAGAAATTACCCGGGAATATTAGGAGAAAAGAACAAAGATTTTAAAGAAAGTTTTAAAAAGTCAATTTCTCCAGATTTCCGTGGTTTTCGGAGTTTTCTGGAGATATGCTATAATTCATAAGGAGCAAACAACTGAAACCTTAATCTAGATGGTAATGCCAACAAAAAATCGTATGAGTCAGAAATTCCCTTTAAATATTAGAAGCAAATAACAAAGATTAAAAAATAAAAAATTGTCATTTTCTCCGTATATACGTGGTGTTCCGGGTTTTCCGGGGATATGTTGTAATTGGTAAGAGGCAAACAACTGAAACCTTAAATTAGATGGCAATACCCACAAAAAATATGTGAGTCAAAAATTCCCTGGGCATATTAGAAGCAAAGAACAAAGACAAATTAGAACAAAGTCATTTCTCCGGATTTCCGTTCTTTTCCGGGGATATGCTGTAATTGATAAGGGGCAAACAACTAAAAACTTAATCTAGATGGCAATACCAACAAAAAATATGTGATTCAGAAATTCCCTGGGCATATTAGGAGCAAAGAACAAAGAAAAATTAAAACAAACTAGTTTTCTCCGAATTTTCGTAGTTTTCCGGGTAAATGCTGTAATTGATAAGGGGCAAACAACTAAAAACTGAAACTACATGGCAATGGGAATCTTTCTGTCAGCGACTCCCGATAGGTGGCAGCAGGGTCAAAAGAGGTCCAAGCATGTCGTCTGCTGTCCATTGAACATAATGGAACAGACTATTTAAACATCAATCAGAATGCCAGAAAACATGTTGTGGCGATCCTCTGTGTAAAACAGAGGTGTACACATATGCTTTACGAAATATATGGTTATAAAATATAAGGAAGATTAAACGGATGCTAATAGTTAATAGTCTATGATTTCCTTCAAATCTCCTCGCTCAACACTTTCAAATCCTCAGAATTGACTCACTATCTTAATTATTTTTACAAAGAATAAAACTTAACACTAAGTAGTATTCTCATTATCTACAACAGAAGGCCACGTTTCAAATATCTTCATCAAATGGACAAGATTCACTTATGTTCTGTTGCTTTAAACAGAAATTTCGCCCAGCAGGAAACTCAACCATTTATTCTCTTTCAAACTATGATACAAAATTACTTCTATGGACAGTATTTGATAAATACAACTTACTTAATTTATCAACTTCATAACAAAAATTCACATATTTCTGTTTCACATTTTTTATAATTTGTATAATAAAATTATTAATATTTTGTTTAAATTCGTAAGTTTTTTCATTGCAAACATTTAAAAAAATCGTAAAATTGAAACAATTTCAAAACTGAATTATTCTTACAGACATTGGTTGTTCTTGTAAATTGAAGATTAAAAAAAAAAAATATATATATATATATATTTTAGAGAAGACGTCAAAGCATATTTTTCCTTTCTATACTGGCAATTGGCACTGGCTATTTTTTCCCTCTAAATACAAAAAATAAAAAATAAAAAGATAAATAAATCAACTACACTGTTATTATATACAACTCACTTTTATAATGCACATTAATGATATTAAAACACTATATTAGAACTGGAATTACCGATGCACGTAGATATTTTAACCCGAATCGAAGAGAACTTAGTATTTTGAATTATTAGCATATGAGAACCCAGTACAATGAATAACAATTCCCTGCGAGCCATAATTCTGAAACTTATGCAATATAATTCTAAAACAAAAAGTATGAACCTATATTATGGATGGGCGTTGACGTTAAAAATATTACGCATTTAGGCCTATAGTAATAATCACAAGAAAATCATTTCCTTATTACCTTATTTTGACATTCCAGCTTCTTTCAAATTACGTTGACTTCATGAAAAGAACATTCTATTACTAATATGATACACTATTCAAATACTTTTATTTTTATTTGTTTTCCACACAAAAATTTAATGACAGCTATAATTCTGGAGCATGTCTTACTCGTAAGCCTCTAAAGGATATTATTTAGAAGCAAGCAAACGTAACCTAAATTTATTTATAAAATATTAATGATAATAGGAACAAAATATTTACACATTTGTATCCAAGTTCTTTACTTTCTATAACTACTGTGTTATATTAATCAAATATTAGTATCTGTTTACCACACAGTAAATCCATAACCGAAAGCTGAAATATATACAGAACATTGTGAAAGCAAACAACCATGAACCTAAATTACTTTTTAAAAATGACTTACAGTATAAAGAATTTTTTTAACATATTTACGACTATGGTTTTAAATCTAAAGAAGATGGGATGTTTCCTTTGTGAAGTACTGTACAACAAGTTTTAAATGTTTCATAAAATTTGAAATATTTCTTCACCATTTAACGAATACAAATGTCATCGCGATATACAGGAATAATTTTAATATGTTGAATTATTTGTCACTAAGCTACACATGTCTCTGCCACTGCAAAATAATTA
Source organism: Ectobius pallidus (assembly GCA_964059195.1). Taxonomy (NCBI): domain Eukaryota; kingdom Metazoa; phylum Arthropoda; class Insecta; order Blattodea; family Ectobiidae; genus Ectobius; species Ectobius pallidus. The sequence goes on from CAXKWD010000008.1 coordinate 49,603,930, forward strand.
TTGTTCCTGCTTTTGCTGACACACCCCACGGGTTCTTTTCGACTTAATAATTACAACCAATTATTACTTCAGACAGACATTAATTATTTAATTCTTTTAACAAATCAATACTTTTTCTGGCGATCTCACACTCTCCTAGGCAGAATATAGGTATCTGATTTCTGGAATATAACTTAAACGTTATTAATCGCCAGTTTTTATAGGAAAGCCAACATTATTCACATCTATTGATACGCATAAGTATATGGCAGAACGAGATGGCAGGACCTCCTCAGACCCTGCTGCGCTCTGGTGGACAAATTTTTAACTGCACGCAAAAGGTTCCCATACCAACAAAAAAATATGTGAGTCGGAAAATCCCACGGGGGGGGATGGGGGGTATACCGTAGCCCACGCTCTATTTGTGTCCCATCTTCAAATATAACATTTTTTTCATACGATTTTCAGTTCTGGAACTAGGCTGTTCACAGACATCCCCAAACACACACAGACATGTTTCCAAACTACTTTTCGATTCAGGGATCTCAAAACATGTATTTATGCTAAAAACTCAACTTCGAATCCAGGGGTCAAAAACAATACTTCCTCTACCTATAGTAGGCCTACCTATAACACGGGCAGAGGAAGTAAAAATATTTCATCATCATCATCACTAGCTCGACAGCTCTCTGCGGGCTTTGCCCTCTGAAGAAGTCTTCCCCATTCTTTTTTGTTTAGTGCTGTACTCCTCCAGTTCTTAAAACCAATAATAATCTTTACATCTTCTCTCACACCTTCTTCCTTAGGTCTTCCAGCTTATTCATTCAAGGTTTCTATTTCAAAGCGTCGGAAACCCACTTTCCGCCCATACTTTGCCGTGTACAAGTGTACACGTTGCCCGGGGGTCATGAGTTGGAGGTGCAAGTATCGGAATAATGTGTAGAAATAAACAGCATTTCCTGTGTTTTATTAATGCACCTCCACCAGCAGAAAGTACACCCACAGGGCCCTCTGACCCCCCCCCCCAAAAATATATATAATTGTATTCTGTGGAAAAACAATCAAAGCTATATGTTTATGGTCAGAATCAGCATAAGATAAAAAAAAAATGAAATATTCATCTTGCAACTTACAAATAGGGAATATTTTTGGACCTAAGTTCACAGAAAAATGTAACTTCAGTTTTTTCTCACTATTATAGTGCAAATTTTTCTCAATTGACTCCCAGAGACAAAAACAATGTCAAATGTCTTGTGAAAAGTTTATTATGAAATGTTGGTCAAGAATTCGCAACATCTTACTGGTCATTCCTTGCTGGGTGCTGCATTGAAGAGAAGATGAAGATGAAGAAGTAGAAGAAGAAGAAGAAGAAGAAGAAGAAGAAGAAGAAGAAGAAGAAGAAGAAGAAGAAGATGAAGATGATGATGATGATGATGATGATGATGATGATTATGATGATGATGATGATGATGATGATGATGATGATGATGATGATGATGATGATGATGATGATGATAAGTATAATTCTTATCAACAATAACAACATGTCTCACAATTATTGTGGTCACTGTCATTAATTTTGGGAATAAGGCATGAAAACTAAGATTAGTCAAAGGAAGCATATGAAGGGTACAGGGGAAGAAGGAGGAATGTCAGTAAATCAAAGTTTTGCAGAAAACTATTTTTAAAGTTTGAGTAGGCTACTCTAAACGCAGATGTATGAAACAATTATGAATACATTTTCATTCTACAGTAAGAATAATGTGTTTTGTACACGTGGTGTGAATATCAAGTTCTGAAATTAACTCAAACATAAAAAAAAATTGTTAAATGCAATGAAATGCACAAACATTTTGAGGTAGTAGTGAAAAGGTATAGTTATGTTTTATGTGGTCATAGCCTACATTTTTACATAACTTTTAAGTTATTAAAATTTGCAATGAAACATTAATTACCGTACATTAATTATTTATTCCTTATGAGGAATTGAACATCTGAGCTGTGTGGAACAAAATTTCTTTAAATGGTTTACTTCTCCTTTGAAAGTGGGATAAAATCTGAAACAAAATAAACGCAATGCAGGTAATAATTAGGTTTATAAAAATTAAACGATTTTGTGCAGTAAAAGGTCGAAAAAATATTTCTAAACGTAAACAAACATGGGTTGTGTCGTTAGTAAAATAGAAACACTTAGGCACATAAAATCGAAGGCAATGATTAATTTTTAATATCATTACTAGGGTCTGATTTTTAGATTTTATAAACCCTGTGTTAATTTTTTAAGCATATTAAAATAGTTTAATTTTTTTTTTCTTTTTTTACCATTGTTAGACAACACTCACTAATAATGGAATCTGGATAAACGTAACATTACACCACCTAGAAATTAACGCGCCAAACTGTCACATCATTTTCCTGTCAGCATTTTCATTTGCAGTCTGGTCGTATTATATTATTGTTTATTGCGGGCAAATAGTAGTTTGCACTTTTAAATCCAAGCATATGGCAGACTCCGTTGCGAAATTAATCTAATAACAATAGTAATATAATACGAAATTTCAGCGTTTCTTTGCTCTCGTTTCTGACTGACATTTGGCAACGTTTTGTAAATATACTTCAGCACGCGACTATTGACCAATATGTCCTTCTTGCATTAAAGAAACTTTAATGCACACTTGCATTTTAAGAAACTTGCAAACTCGCATTTCCCTTATTTCAAAGCCCCCACCGGTGCAGTGCCTTGGACGAGGATAGCATTAGAGGACAGTGAGTGCCATTGTCTCCTGACTCGCCACCTTATTTTGCTGTGACGCATGGGCATTCCACCTTCATTCCCTGTACGGTGAAATTTAAACTGCTATTTTCTCCTTACCTTACACTTTTTTCACCAGTTACATAAGCAACACTAAAAGAGTGCTCCGTCAGCTACCGGATGGGTTTGATAACTAAATTTCCGATTTTTCTTGACATTCCGCCTTCTTCCCCTGTACCCTCATATATTAAGGATATATAAATACCATCTGCTGGACATTTTTGAGAATGCGCTTTTCACTGATGCTCGGGGAACTATTCCAACATATTTCATGAAAAAATCTGACCTACAGCAAACTCTCGATTATCCCTGGTCATCCTTTCTTTTTTTTAATGTATGGTTTCGAGAGGAGATGTGTTTTAACACAAAAACAAAACAGCTGACAAATTTTTTGGTTTAAATACAGAAACTTTAATTTATTAAGTCATAATTGTAGGTGTAGGCCCCTACTGGAAATATGATTTAAAATTTGTGTTGATTTTTGTTTCTTTTCTGCCATTTCACAGATTATCAGTGGATTTTCTACCCCAATTACCTTGGATAATTGAGAGCCAGCTTACAGCATTTTTTCGAGGGTCCTTCACAAGCCATGCCAAATTCTGTTTAATAAAATTTATAAATAGTTATGTATTAATATTTTGTGCTCTTCTCTCAACTAAATTTTTATTTGTATTGTGAGATTACTTGGTCCTCTAGGTTACCGGTACTGATTGAATTGAAAAAAGGCAAATTATAGGGACTTCTTGAAATTCAATCTGTAAATATTGGACTGTCTATCATGATTTCTTCTGTGCTCATATATTCTTGTTATAACACTCTTCAAGCCATACTAACTTTTCTCTATGAATACAATTTCAGGGAAGAATTATGGAAAAGATGGTAAAAAATCTGACTGGTGGAATACAGAGATGTTACAAGCTTATGAAGAAAGGGCACAGTGTTTTGTCAGACAGTACAGTGCTTTTGGTTCAGGTAAAAAACATGTAAGTATAGTGTATGATTTAAAAGTAATAACCAAATTATTGGACATTTCAAGATTATTGTGCATTTCAAACAAGAATATAATTTATTTAGTGTGATGAAATATTTGGGCTCAGGCCTGATTTAATGCCCAGGCATGGGCATACGGCATGGGGGGTTCAGGGGGTTGAACCCCCCCCCCCCCCAAAAGTCTTCAATATTTCTAAGATTATAACACCTTGTAACAAAATTTAAAAAAACACTGTTTCGGTTGTTACATATTTTAAAATTTCATACTTATCGAAACATTATTTAAGATTTATTGTAATTTATTTAAGATTCAAATTTCAAAACCTCTTGGTGTTGATAGTTCTTCAGCTTAATAACAGTGATGTATTACTAGTAAATAAAACTTCTTTCGGAATCCATGTCGGATCGTTAAGATATCAGAATTTCATTGGATTTCAGCTTAATTGCTGCAAAATTTTATTATGTTTAAAAAAACCTTTTCTGGAATGGACTTACAAAATTACTGCAATCTACTTGTCAATAATTCAGATACACTGATTCATAAACTTGGTACTTGTGTAACTTCACAACAAATCTAGTTAGAGCTCATAAATCTCCTAGTGTCACCATTACTCATAGTTCACACCTGATTTCAGTGCTCGGCATAATGAGTTCATGTGGATTCTAGCCCATGATGTGTATACATCATATAGTATTATGATCATTTTTGTTAAAAGAAAGTTTTTATTTAGACACTAGCTTAAACGAGAAATGCTGCATATTAATTATAGTGTATTTTTGACCACAATACAACTATTGAGTTATTTTTAAAAAGTGCTGAGTCACAGTGTGTGCAAGGACAGTCACAGTCACAGTGATTGGAGCTGAACCCCTCCCGAACAAAATTTCACGGTACGCCAATGAGCCGAGGGCAGCTCATCCACTGAGTTCATTACTTACAATTCATATGCCTGTTTGTTGTATTGAATTACATATTCTTATTTATATTTTTAATGTCTTATACTGGTTTCTTTTTTTTTATTTTCAACATGAATTCATTTATTTATTTAAATTATTTTCTTTCTCAAGAGTTTCTGCAATATAATATTATATGTCCTAGCCAACAATATATAGCATAATATGATTATTATAAGACAATACCGATAATAAAATTATCAAGAAGCATGAGATGGAGATTTTATGTACACAACTTCACTTAAATCAAGAACTAACCTGAACATATTTTGAGCATGCATCACAACTCATCCTCAGCTTTACTCCATCTGATAGTTACACAACAGCAGCATCTCTGGTTGAGCATTCAACAAACCTTTTCAAAATTTCAAATTGAGTATTTCGAAATTTATAAGCTTGGTCCCTGTTTTTATGGATATAAATTTTATCCCAAACATTAAGTATCTTGTGTTCCTGGACACACTTTTTCAATTCTGGCTCCAACCTTATTTTGTTACCTTTTTCCCAAACATGCGCAGTTGTCAGTTTTTGGTCTGTCCATATTTTATATCTTTAACATGTAGCTTTCTCTAACCTCCAAACTTCTTTTAGTTTTCCCTATGTATTTTAAGATACAATCTTTATAGTTAAACTGGTATATTCCTGATTTTCTGCTGTGAGGGGTGTTTGCTAGGTTAGTGGATCTCATAATATTCCTTAAATTATATCTGAGGTGCGTCGATTCAAAACACATTTAGTCCACAAATAATGATTTTTCAGGAATGACGAAAAACTGTTTGTGGCCAAACTATCAAACGAATTTGCAATATTTTTTTTCTGATCAGAATCAGTAATTAATATATACAGTAGTTAAATGTATCGGGTTTGTCAAATCATTCTTTTCATTTACATCTTTTATTGATAGTTAAAGTTTCAAAAGTAATGGACTTAACGCGTTTTGACCCAACACTATAATAATAATAATGATGTAAAAAATTAAAGGTAGTATTTTATTTAAGAATTACAATCATATCTGATTGCACTAATACAAAGTGAACTATTGCCGAAGTACCAAATTGTCAAAATTTAAACAATTTCTGTTTCTTAAGCATGTTAAATCATGGAAAATTCATGCTTCTCTTCTTTTATTATTGACCACTAATGACATCCTTTTCGGCGTCTGGTGAATACCACTTTCATTAGAAGAACACCTGCAAAAATTAGACGTCATAAAGTTCAAAGCACCACCTGTTTCGCACATGATCGCGTCTAAAATGTGGACTCAACGTAATTTGCACTAAACCAAGTTCTGGACTGAACGCGTTTTGCATCGAACTCCATATTTCAGGCTCAATTTTAATGGGGAATGGTTGTGATTTGGAACAAAAACGTTATGTAGTATCATGCAGAACACCTCAGAGAATGCAAATCCGCAAGAAACTACATTACGATCGGAGGTGGACTTAATGCGTTTTGAACTGAAACTCCTCATCTATTTACTGGAGCTGTAGAAATGCTGTGTTGCTTGAAAATGTTTCTAAATTCTCAACTGCCCATGGTGGCAAGTTATTTTCTTGTAGATAACATCTTTTTCTGGTTTGAGTGTGGTAGTTTCATTCATTTATTTATTTTTGTTGAAGATATATCTCTATTTTCTTTTAACATCAGTTAAGATGTAAAGACACAAAGACAGAAAATGGCGAATTTTACAGTGTACGTAAAGTAAAATATTGTTTATGGCTTGCGGAGTTATATTTCCTCATTGTTCTGCGAAGGAAATTCAAGCAGAAATATGGACTGAATCCTTTTTTGATCACTGTACCGTAGTGAAATGGCATAAACAACTTTTAGAAACAGGATTGGTGTTAAGAAAGAAAGAAAGGAAATGGCAACAAAGTAGTGACTGAAGCCTGAATTGAACATTTTAGAGAAGCTTTTCATATTATCCTGAGGAAATCAGTGTACAAATGGATATTCCAAAGTCAACCATTCATGACATATCACACACCCCTAACCTGTTCAATTCGGTCCTGTTCCTTGTAACTTGAATGGTTGAAACTTTTCCAGTTCCATGTCAGACATGGTGTATTCATTGTAGATTTTCTTAGTAGTACAGTAAAGTCAGTACTGATAAATTTGGCATGTAAACAGTTTTTCAATCATAGATCTAAATGGCTCGATCATGAGATTTACTTGTAACCTACATGCAGAGAAACAAACTTTCATATTTTTCAGTTAGATGGAATGCAGACATTAGCCGAAAATATTGCTGATAATGGAGGTATCAGAGAAGCTTACAGAGCTTATCAGCGATATAAAGAAGAGCATGACCCTGAACCCAGTTTACCAGGATTTGAGAAATTCTCTCAAGAACAGCTTTTGTTTTTATCATTCGCAAATGTGAGTATAATTTTTTTACTGTTAATCTACAAGAACAGAAACCCTGCCGATTTGTTCTAGCTCTGATTGTAGTTAAGATTATTATGTAGGCCTAATACTAACTAAAGAATATGTAACAAAATCTCTATACCAAATTTTTAAATTATATACATAGCACAATTATATTGAAATTTAAGTTTTACATGCCTAAGTATAGTTTACAGTAGGGTGGCCATATTTTTAAAATTAAAAAAACAGGACACTAAGGCGCACATAATTAGGTAAATGTTCAGTGGCGCCAGCTTACATGGACCCGTAAGGTTCAAGCCCACCCAATAATTTTCCATGCATTATTATCATAATTATTTATTACTAATAGGCCTACTAAAAATCATGTTTTGTTATTTAATTAAAGCAAAAATCAGGCTATTGTACACACTACAATCTCCTCTTGATTCAGTTCAGTCACGATCATTTGAAATTTAAAATTTTAATTCTTGCTTTGCCAAGGTAGTTTCCACAACCACTGAACTTTTTATGCTTTGAAAAAACTAATGACATTTTTGTGTTCAGAAAAAATACTTAATCGCATTGCTGTTCTGAATATACATATGGAGAGGGTTCAAAAGTTAGATTTAGAATTTAAATGATGCTTCAATTGAGGCAAATCATAGGAAGGACATTTCATGGATAAGGCAAGGAAATGTGATATAAGACAAGAGTGTGGAATAAATATTAGACGTCGGCGACTGGATAAAAAGAAAAAAGTCAGAGTGGAACGAACATGTAGAAAGAATGAATTATGATTGATTAAATCATATTCAAGTGACAATGATTAGGGAGAAAAAGTCTAAGGAAAGAAGAAGAAAATTATTATGATGCTTGAAACAGATTATTATGAGAAACACATATTTTGCAACACCCCATGCTACATAATGGCGAGTCCATGTGTAGGCCTAATAGTAACTAAAACCTGAAATAAAAAAAGTTTTTGAGCCCACCCAATGTTTTTGAAAGTTGGTATCACTGTTCTATTTAATAATTAGATTTATTTAAACCAATAAAGTGAACAATTCTTAATTTTGAACAACATCATTACTATACATAAAGTGATAGTAATTGCTATCCAGGTTGGGCCGCGTCGAGTTTTTAGAGTTTTCTGACGTTTCGGACATCATATCGTGTCCTTCCTGCAAACGAACATCATTACTATAGTTACTGTCAAATTGTTTCTAAAAATATATATGGCAACCTTACAAATATCATATATTTCTGCAGATAAGACGACCTTAAGGTAAGACAAGGTATAAATTTTCATCGAAGTTTTATGTTTTAGTATACATATGTCCTATAAGATGACCCATAAACTGTCAACTGCTGAGTGTCATGGCGCCCGATAATAGTAGGCCTAAGTGCGTAACAGCTCCTCCAAAAAACCTAATAATAAGTGATAATAGTTGCATAAAATGTGAAAAAGTTGTAAGAAATGGCATAAATGCAACCAGTGCGATAGATATTTACATTTTTGGTGTTCGAAATTCGATCCAGCCCTAATAGACAGTAAGATCGATCTTGAGTATATATGTACAAGCTGCAAGGAAGCTACTAAAATGCCTAGTAAAAAGCAAGATGAAGAAGATAAACATGAAACAAACATAATCATCACAAATATATTGGAAGAAAATAAATCGTTAAAGGTTGCAATTGGCTGTCTACAAGAAGATATAAATCGGTTGAAGGAAATGAATGCCAACCTAACCACACAATTACGTGCACCCCGCAGCAATACCAGAAATGAATGGCCTACACTAACCACCGAGATGAACCTATGGCCCACACCTGATGACCAATCAAATCAATGGAAGACAACCAATTATAAAGGAAAAAACACCTATCGTCCTAATCAACAAAACAAACCTAGGCCCATAACAACTTGTATATTTTAAAAGCAGAAAATAAATCTAAAGCACTATGGAATATTGTTAAGTCAGAAACTGGTATTCTAGCTGCAAAATCAAAAGAAGAAATCGAACTGACAATCAATAGTAAACAAATTTCTAACCCCCATGAAATTGCTCAAGCATTCAACAGCTACTTCACAAATATTTCTAAAAATATCTTAAACTCTCTCTCTCATCATCTAATTCAAATAACTATCCTCCAGTCGAAAAAAAACATTTTTCTATCTCCAACAGCTGAAGAAGAAATCTTCAAGATTGTCAGCACCCTCAAGAACACCTCCTCCTGTGGCATAGATGGAATCCCCAACATTATTGTTAAGAAGAGCATCCAATTTCTCATCAAACCACTTACGTATATATGTAACCTCTCTATCTCTTCTGGAATTTTCCCTGAACAATTTAAATCCGCCAAAATTATCCCTATCTTCAAAAAGGGTGACAAGAACAAAATCGAAAATTATCATCCCATTTCAATTCTCACAGCATTTTCAAAAGTCCTAGAAAAGGTCATGTATGACAGACTCATTTCCTTCCTTGAAAAAAACAATTATTTTTCTAAATCTCAATATGGCTTCAGGAAAGGCAAATCCATCAGCAACGTCATATTTGGCTTCTTAAGGAGTATACTCGAAGCCAAAAACAAAGGGGACCAATCAATTGGCCTATTTTTGGATCTAACTAAAGCCTTTGACCTTGTCAATCAAATAATTCTCCTCACAAAACTAAGTTGTTTAGGAATAAGAGGACTCGACAACAAGTGGTTCATTTCTTATTTGAGCAATAGAAAACAGTTCGTGGAAATAGAATCAGCTCAGTCAGATACACTAATTGCTGAAAACGGCTCAGTCCTCGGCCCAATCCTTTTTCTAATTTTCATTAATGATTTTCCATTCAATATCCCCCTTGCACAAACCATCATGTTTGCAGACGACACAAATCTAATACTTCATATTTCATATTTCATATTTATTTAATCCATTTTGACCGCAGTTCTGCGGTATAGGATACAATATAACAACAATATAACAAACTATTATAGTACAAGGGTACAAGAATAATATTAGAAATACATACATTGAAATATAAAGACATACAAAGAAATACAAAGAAATACAAAGAAATACAGGATCAGTACAACACTACAAAACAATAAATAAATAAATAAAAAGTGCAATGTGTAGGTCAAATAGTAGGTACTGAAAGATTATTTAAAGTTTTTGGCTACCTCAAAAAATTCATCATTTTTGTAGAAGCAGATTTGTTTTAGTTTCATCAGTACTAGGCCTTTAAAGTGTTTAAAAGTTAAATTTCTAGTAGCAACCGGAAGAGAATTAAACATTTTCACTGACATGTACCTAAAATTATGTTTGGTAGTTGCAAACAAGCATTGATCCTGTAAAATGTTATTGCAATTTCTGGTGCTAAAGGTATGTACATCCGAATAAGTTTTAAAGTTATCAGAATTACTCTTAACATATAACAAACACTGTAAAATATATATAGATGGTAGGTTGAGAATACCAGATGAGATGAAAAGAGAAACTGTACTGATATTAACTCACTTCAAATTAAAGTCAATGAAGTTAATAACAACATTGAACGTTGGCTTAGAGAAAACATGCTATTAATTAATGTTGACAAATGCGTATACCTTCACTTTAATTCTCAGGCCCAAAACAATAACTTAGGCCTACTTGTGCAAATAAACAATAATCCTTTAGCTAACAAAAGTGAGACAAATTTTCTAGGAGTTTGGATCGACTCTGATCTATCTTGGGAAAAGCACATTTCTGAGCTCAGCAAATGCCTCTGCAAACTTTCCTTTGCTCTTCGTGTCCTGTCTAAAACCTGCTCCACACAAGTCTTGAAAGTAGTCTACTACTCCTGTGTTGAATCCCTAATTAGATACGGGATCCCCTTTTGGGGCTCATCTCCAAAAGCTGATTGCATTTTCAAATTGCAAAAGCGGATACTAAAAACAATTTTCCACTTACCCATTAGAACACCAACCAAAGAGCTCCTTGGAAAAATAGGAATCTTACCTGTACCGTGCTTGAAATGTTAACTCTTCTTCCACAAGAATAAAACTGAATTTCGTCTAAACTCTGAGATACATAATCATCACACAAGAACATTTAATAACCTACATTTGGACAGCCATAGACTTACCAAAAGCTTACTTAGCATATCTCACACAGGAATTCTCGTGTACAATAAACTGCCACCAGAAATAACAAAATCCAACATCAAAACTTTCAAGGGAAAACTAAAAGATATACTCCTGAATGGCAAGTTCCTTAGTATTAAAGATTACTTAGACTCAACGTTTTAACTAAAACAACTCCATTCATAGTCTCGACTAGTCAATGTAAGCAAGCTAAATCCTGTAGTAATTAATCATTTTAATTGTAATCATCTATGTTTTATTCATTTGTTTTTTATTGTAATCATCTATGTTTTATTCATTTGTATTGTATTGTATTGTAATCATCTATATTTTTTCATTTGCATTGCATTGTATTGTATTTTGTTGTCCACTTCAATAGTAGGCCTACTTATTGTATAACTCCATCAAATTGTGTCCCATATCATTTTGTAATGATCCAGAGGATGAAATAAACTAAACTAAACTAAACTAAACTAAACATGGAATAGATTTACTCCACTTGATGATTTACAACATGACATAGAAGAGCAGAACCCCAGCAAAACTAAGCAAAACAGCATAGAAGAGAAGATCACATGGAATTACAAAAGCCAATCAAAAAGGATGCTGATATATGCAGACAGCCACGGGCTAAACTAAACTAAACATGGAACAGATTTACTCCACTTGATGATTTACAACATGACATAGAAGAGCAGAACCCCAGCAAAACTAAGCAAAACAGCAAAGAAGAGAAGATCACATGGAATTACAAAAGCCGATCAAAAAGGCTGATATATGCAGACAGCCACGGGCGTGGTATCTCCACAAAGTTATCTGAAATCAGCAACCTGGAAGTAAAAGCCCTAGTGAAACCAGGAGCACCAATAGGAGAAATTACAAAAACAATAACCTCAAGTGTAGAAGATTTCGGAAAAGAAGACTGTGTGGTAATAATTTGTGGAACAAATGATATAGAAAGAAGACCACATAACATCAGTGAGTGTTATGAACAACTATTACCTAACCTCTCAAACACAAATGTCACTATGGTAAACCTTCCCACAAGGTATGATCACAATAAATCTTCCCCAATACACGAGAGAATATACGTAGCAAACAAAAGCATCTCTCAAATCTGTTCAAAACACAAGCATGTTGAAATAATCAGGGCCTCATCAACAGACAGATGCATGCATACAAAACACAGCTTACATTTGAATAAACAAGGGAAGAGAAGGTTAGGAGAAACTATTCATAAAGTAGGCCTATACCAAGAGCTTATCAGAAAGAATCAGGAACCAGAAATGAGCCAAAAAACTAGCACAACTCCAAGTTACCTACTCTCCAACTGATAAAGTAGCCTAAATAGGCCTACAAAAATGTAGATACTACACAATTACCAGTACCACAAAACTCACACATAATTCCAAAATAATTTCCAGAAATAATTAATTTAAAACCACATGAAATATCAGTAGCCTACTACACATAAATAGGCCTATACAATCTCTCCAAAATAAGATGAATGAATTGAATTTATATTAGATGGTACTGACTGTAAAATACTATGCATAAACAAGCACTGGTTCGAGAGTAATAACTTAGAGTTGAGTGTACCAAAAGGTTACAAATTAGCAAGTTCATTCTGCAGAAATACAAAAAAACATGGTGGAGTAGTAATCTTTACTAAGCTGGATGCAAATTTAAACTTAAGATACCGGTACAAAGTAATAGATATTACCCATCTCTGTGAAGAAACAATTTTTGAAGCCTCTGCCATACACTTACCTCTTCAAAAAACAATAATAGTATCTGTATACCATACTCCCTCATCAAATGAAGTACTGTTCACAATGAAATTAAAGAAACTCATACTACTTCTAATCAAATACAAGAATCATAGTATCTATATAGGCTACTAGGAGACATTAATATAGATATAGGCCTAAATCTTGGACAAAAATCCTCAGTCAACTTCCTGCTAAACATACTACACTCTTATGATTTCTATTGATTAAACAAAAAGGCTACTAGACTCAATTCCTGCTTAGACAATATAATCAGTAATATCCACCAAACAAGAGCTAAATTTGATGTTATAGATCTGTGTTTATCAGATCATGAAGGACTCTGGCTTAAACTTGACACAGGCCAACCCTAGTAGCACACTTCGTTGGCCCAACGGATGGATTTGGTTGGCATGGAAGGGATATGTTGGGATAAGGTTAGTTGTAATTTCCTCGGTTCTGCCAACGCATTTATTGGTTGGTTCTCGCGCACACCCTACCGTTGGGGCTATGATTGTTGGACCAACGCATGCTCGCCCTACCGTTGGGGTTATGGTTGTCGGCCCAACAATATTTCGTTGGAATAATCCTGCTTAAATCCTTCTGAAATTTCCGGCATAGCTCGTAGGTCATCGGTACCTGGACGAACCACTCAAACATCGCATAACCGTCAATCGCCATCTTGATTGTATTAAGGAAGAAGCCGAATGTTTGATTCTCATTCTTTTACATAATATTAGGTAAGCCCTTTGGTTTTTCTCTGAATATATAACGTTATCATTTTTACACAATACTGTATTATGAGTGTTGCATGAAATACAGCCTCTAAAAAATAAATAGGCCTATCATTTATAGGCTATTCTAAATTTACATTATAATTGTTGAGGTACCTTTATTTGTTTCAGATGATTTACTGAAATCAAGGCAGAAGGAAATCAAAGCAGAGGAGGAGCATAAGCAACGAAATTCCAACTAAATTGGAACAGTTCCCAAGATCAATTGGGATTTTCAAGATTTCAAACCTGCATATATGGAGTATGCAGTTATGTGTCATAATCAAGTATTTCGATTTATTATACCATGCATGTTACCGTAGGCCTTAGTATTTCATGTAAAGGCATGTTATATAAATTTATGTAAGTCTTTCCACGTTATGCCCTCATTATATAGTCTAAGAAATCCAGGGAATGTTGCCAGTAACATTTAATTATGATGTCTTTATATTCTCATATAAGTTATAATGTGCACTCTTAGCCTTTAATTGCCGGTACTTTGATTAATTAATTTGTTATCCAGTTGTCTTGTGACCAATTATGCCATCATTATTAAGCTCTATCCACAATGTGCAGTTGGCCGCTTGAGAGCTGCAGTTAACATTAAGGTTAGGGAAACATTTTACAGTACAAATAATGGGAAGGAATCGATTTATAGTGCACAATATGTAGGCTATAATAAACACATCTTGCTATTCATAGTAACCTAATCTATTTCTTTGCACAAGTAAATAATTTTCAATCTCGTAATATGTAACTTGCAGTTGGTAGTCGAATATGAATTTCTCGACTGCCAAATACCAACTGCTGACTGCAACTGTACTTTGTGAATGGTGTACATTACTCACCACATGTTTTACTTTGACTACCAACTACAGGCTGCCAAATGCACATTGTGGATAGAGCTTTAGGCCTAATACGTTAGTTATATAATCAACTCTACCAAGTAACTTGCATTCTATTTGCCTGTATAATTTTAAAACATAGTTCATGACAGGGTTAAAAAATGCATTTACATTATGTTTGAATAACCGTCTAAATCTGATTAGCTTAACTTGATTGCTAGAATGCTTTTCCATCAAATTGTTTCATCTATCCCTATAGGCCTATATGTGCACTTAATAGATTAGGTTATTTAAAACATCTTTACGAAATCATGAAAAATTTCTTCACAAATTTCTAAAGAATTCTATCTGTTCTATTCATAATTTAGGCTTACATTCAGTCACAATTTTGGTTATAACCCCAATAGGCTACAGTTTGTAGAATTCAATTTAAAATTAACTCTAAAATGATGTGTGTAGGCCTAATCAATTTCGCTAATGATCTTAACATCAGTCTTTGTAAAAGTAAAATATTACCAGATTATGGAATAAAATGGGAATAATGGAACTTTGTGCCCCATGCGTTCCCCTTTCCACTCGCCTGGCTGCTTCCCGCATGCCACCTGCCACGCTTCCCTGCAGGTCATGCCGTCATGCCTGTAGCCGCTACTCATCGCCGGTAATGCGTAATTGCGATTGGCATGTCACCTAATATTTCACAATAAAAATAAAATACCCTTGCACCTGGCATTCAACCCAATTCTGTACTAATTCCATCCTACTATCTCCCACAAATCCTATTTCCCTTAAATCTATCCTAATATTTTCTTTCCACCTACGTCTAAGTCTTCCAAGTGGTAATTTCCCTTTGGGTCTCCCACTCAGCATTTTTTAGGTGTCTTTCCTCCCCCCATACGCACAACATGTTTAGCCCACTTCATTCCCTGTGATTTAATTTCCCTTACTATATCTGGTGGCGAGTACAGATTATGAAGCTCGTCGTTATGCAGTTTCCTCCAGTCCCCATTTTCATCTCTCCCATAGGCCCAAATATTTTCCTAAGCAGCCTGTTTTCGAACACACTCAGATTATGTTACAAACTGTATCTTACAATCAAAATTGTAATTGAATGTAAATTAAGAATATAATAGCCTAGATACAATTATTATGAATAACTATGTTTTTAAATTATACAGGCAAATAGAATGAAAGTTACTTGATAGAGTTGATTATATTTCTAATGTATAGGCCTAATAATGGTGATGCTATAAATGGCCACAAGACAGCTGGATAACAAATTAAGTAATCACAGTAGGCTAAAAGATTGCATATTGTTACTTATATGAGAATATAAAGATTAACACCATGTAATATTGTAAACGTTAATGGTAACATTCTTGGATTTCCTAGACTATATTGAGGGCATAAGGTGGAAAGATCAACTTACATAAATCAACTATTCTCACATTGCTTAAAAATGAAGTTTATTAATACATGTTATGTAGTTCATAATATATATATATCTGACTTATCCATAACTTGTAAAGCAGCAATAACAATAAACTATTCATTATTCATTTCTCTGAATTTTATTTACCCTATAGCCAAGATTCTTTCCTTATGTTATACCATGTATCACCATTTTTCTGAGATATAGAATTCTGGACCAGGGTGCACATAGCCTCATGAAGACGAGGAGCCACTTGATAAAGAAATAGCGGTTTCAGTCATGAAGACCACCATCTGCCAATGTAGAAGAATGGAGGAAGAAGATGCAACATGGGTAGTAGGCTTTGTCCCCTCATGGGATGAATTTCTCGACCATTAGTATTACAGTGCTTTCACTGTACGACTTGGCTGGCAATCGCACGGGCCGACTATCCGTGACTCGTGTATCAAGCGCCCAAGTGATGCCTCGTTGTCTCACCGCTGAAGTCTAGCATGTGATCTGATTGCGTTCACACGTGAATAATTATTACAGCAGTGTTTGTGTTTTTTTTATGGTTAAAGTAGTTTTTAGTTTTGCTTGAAGTGTTTTAAAAGTGCCACGACATAATTATACATTAGAACTACTGTGTGTGAATAGCAATTTCCTCAAAAGGTGCCGTACATGTAATGATGCAGAAGGACGGCATTTCCAACATCTCCTGTGATAAGGTAAGTTTGAATTTTTATTTTATATTTTCATATTTTATTGTGAATACAATTACGGAAATATATACGATTCGCCGGGAGTACCGTGATATGTCACGCGCCTGGCCCCGCATGTGGTTTATCTGTGATAGTGGAGCGGCCCGTGCAATTGCCGGCCAAGTCGTATAGTGAAAGCACTGTATAACCATCAATAAGCCATCCAAATCCAATGATTTCCCTATATTCCTCCATTAGGGTCTGCTTTTTGTCTTGGTTTCATGTTTATTTTATCATAATTAGGTAGTTGATAAAATATTTTCCTCAGCAACTGCAATTTAAGAATGATTAGCAAGTCCATGCAAATCTTTTGCACTTCGCCCCTTTTGATAGGTGCCCAGGAAAAGTAGGCATTTAGCTAACTAATAAATTCATTCTTATACATTCACAAAATACAGTATACGGTTGAATTAAGAGCAACATATGAACTGTATACTGTGTTTTGTGAATCTGTATGAGTGAATTTATTAGTTAGCTAAATACTTGGTTTTCTTGGACTATTATCAAAAGGGGTGAAATGTGAAAGATTTGCATGGATTTATAAGTCATTCTTAAATTGCAGTTGCTGGGGTAAATATTTTATCAACTACCTAATTGTGACAAAATAAACATGAAACCATGGCAAAAAGCAGAACCCAATGGAGGAATGTAGGGAAATCGTTGGATTTTGGTTGGCTTATGGATGGAATTATGTTGGAATTCGGATGGCAACAGTTGGCATTCTGTTGGCATTACAATGATGGCCCAACAGATCACCAACGAACATTCCCAACTGTTGGGATTTTGTTGGATATTGGTTGGCTACAGTTGGCAATTGGTTGGGTAAAATGCACTTTGCCAACGGAACCCCGACGGACATTGCTAACCGTTGACCAACGAAACATGGCGATCAATTCCCAACATTGGCCCAACGATCTGTGCTACTAGGGAAGTAGAATCTAAAACTCTCCAAAGGAGTAAAAAATTATCAGTCCATTAAATGCTACTAACCTGGAGAGACTAAAAATCTAACTAAGCAACATAAACTAGAGTAACATCCTAAATCAAGGAACTAATATAAATAAATTATTCAGTACTTTTCTAGAGATAATAGTAAAAGCTCTGAATGAAAACTGCCCATAAATAGTAAAGAAAAAGAATCTCAGTACCAACAAAAACAAAATTAATAAACGAGAAGAAATATGGTACACTCCTCCACTCAACAGAATACGAACGTTACTTCTAATCTATAGAACAAAGTTCCATAGGGACAATAGAAATGAAGACAGAGAGAAATATAATAGAATAAGACAGCTGTATAAAAAAGAACTAAAAATGCAAAATGTAAAGCAAATGATACTTATATTCAAAACTCTAAAAATAAATGTAAAGTCGCCTGGGACAATATCATGTCAGAAATTAACAAGCCCAGAAAAGACACACCCATTGCTCCAGACACATTAAATTCTCACTTTGTCTTCTTCTTCATGGAATTAGGCCCTATAGTCCAGTAGCATAAAACCAAAAAATTAGACGAATCGGAAATAATTGCTACAAAAGGTTTTATTATTTTAATGGCTTCATTTGTTGCCTAATATGACTATCCTAGGTTTTCCCCCTCAGCGGAGTTGTGCTTAAGTGATGGGGGTAAAAATGTGATCCCCAAAGGGGTATTTTTGCGGTTTTACGATTATATTTCGTAAAGAACTCACGATATCGAAGACATGGTCCTATTAAAAGTTGTAAGGCATTAAATTCTGCATTGAATGAGACTAAACACATATTTTTTGGGCAACCCGTTCCCATACCACTGCTCATCAAATTTGGACAAATTTTATATATTTATGAAAAACTAGTGGACCCGTGCTGCTCTGCAGCAATTCTGAAAGAAGATGAAGAAAATGTCTAGCCCCCATCACTTTTCTTTTGTTAACTAAAAATATCTCTAAAAATTAAGAAAAGAAGAAGACATTTTTGCACCGCCAACACTATTTTGTTTCTTTGTTATTATTAAAAATCTCTCTTTTTTTTCCTCTTCAGTTTTATAAAAATCTATTGTCCGCGCATAACTTTCCTCTCGCTCAGCTGATTTGAGTGATCAATTCGGCATGTTAAAGAGCTGTTTCTGGTGTGTGTTCTTAGCCTATCACCAGCTGCGTACGTTAATTAGATCCAGAGGTTTCGCTTCTCAAAGTTACAGAATTTCTGTATCTCGTTGGTAGTTGGGTAATTTCCAATGCCCGATAAAATATTTGTGCTTCAATACCATTCGTTAAAAAAAATGAAGCAAATTGGCCATGAATACGGTAATAGAGATGTGTACTAGTACTATAGCACTCTATTGTACTAGTCTTGTACTTAGTAAATATATAAAATATTAAATTGTAGAAAAGAAACACAATTCTTCAAATCAAATAGTGATGATTTTATTTCATAACAAAAATTGCAGTTAAAGGTAGGAAGATGAAAAGGGGAAAAATAGGTAGATATACAAATTTTACAAACGTCGACGTTTCATTGCCGTTGGGCCACTCGGCTCCTCAAAGTCTGTAATTTCCGATAAGGAGTCCGTCGCCCCATCACTCGGTTCCTAAATGTCTGTAATATTGTAGTCGCCCCATATATGCAGTCCAAGTCTTCGTCAACATCTGGTTCTTCAGTTACATCTGGTTGGAAGGAGTTAGTGCAGGAGTTCCTCTTGCAGTTAGCACAAATCAATGAGCAATTAATCCCAACCTTCCAACACCCACAACTATGTGCACACCCCTTGTTGCATTTGCAGAAAATTATGTAGAGAAGAGACTGTGGAGCTGGTTCCTTGGAGGTAGGAATGGGGTCAAGACCAAACTTTGAAGCCTGCCATCCCCAGACGAGCGGATTCATCCGGTGTGCTAACCACATTTGTACTTGTAGGTAAGTTCCCAAGCAAGGTTGGCGGGCTGCTTCGGATGTTGGTGATAGGGATGCCAGGTTGAATTTGGATTTCACGAAAGCTTTGGGAAACAGGTTGAATCGCAATTTATCTAAAGTATCTCCTGCCCTACCTCCTTAGAGGGTTGTTAATTATCTAGGCCAGCTTCGGCAATAGCTTCAGTTTGAGTGTCATGGTCGAAGAAAGGTTTGATTTCTTCGAGAAAACATATATTTTCGACCAACAGCTTGATCACCTTCTTGCCTTGCCTGAAGATTGCCGAAGTTGTGTCACATCCACTTATGGTGTGGAGAAATATGAGTGGCCTTCTGATGTCTGCCGAAGCTGTTGGGACTTTTGATGGGGTCGTTCCTCTTCCAGGTTTTGAGAAATATATGTTTGCTGATGTTGTGGCTAGGGCAATGAGCATGATGAGGAGGTCCGTATCTTCACCAACTACCACAACCTTCTCATGCTCCTGTTATACCTCAAGGGCCGTGGCAACAATCAGGTGGTCTGCGTCTTCATTAGCTTGCTTTACTGAGAAGCCTTCACCTTGAAGCCTCTCAGTAAGCAAGGTAATAAGACGTGTTTTATTTCTGTCGTTGAAAAGGAATTGCCCCTGAGTTATGGTCACCACCATTAACTCGGTAAAGATGACCTTAGGAGTAGTATGTCTTTTCCTTCGGCGGAGGCGCTCAGCAGATTTGATGCTCTTGGTGGGCAGGTCTTCGAGGTAGCTATCAAACACCACACTTATCGCATTTCGGTTGTAGTGTCTTTTTAGGTATTCAACGTATCTGGTTAGGATTAAGTGGAATGTTTCACCATTCTTCCACACAACCCGGTGGAGAAGAAATCCACCATCGATGACAAAAGCTGCTTCTTCCAGGTTTACCTCATTCAGTGGTGTGAAGAAGTCATATAACACTGACTTGGGAGTCTTCCTCATTCCAACTGCATCGTTGGCCAAACATTTAGGGTGGCGTGCACCATCCAGGAGTAAATCTTACTAAAGTAGTAAATTTAAGACGGAGACCTGGAGTATACAAGAACCAGTACATCTGTCTCACTCTTAAGTCATACTAATGTATGTGCTAGAGTGAGACAGACAAACCGGTTTTTGTTACGTAAGGTTCCCTTCCTAAATTTACTACTTTAGTGCTACTCTTTTAGTAACTTACTCTTTTAGTTGGTGTTGGAGAGCTCAATTGATAGTTACTTCTTTAGTTGTTACTAAAGTAGTAAGCGATTTTTACTAAAGAAGTAGTCGAATTCTGCGCAGAACAGAGCAGAAACGTTAGTGCAGCGCAGCAGGACACGTGCATTTCAATTGCCAGTATTATTCAAGTGCCAGTTAATGAAAAGGAAAGGTTCGCTGAAACAATGAATATGAATTTGGGTTGTTCCAAATATTACTAATGACAATCTTCATGTTTTAAAATAGGTCTGATAGTAATGTTTTATTCATTACTAATTTTAATTCCTTCAATTGAGTATTTTCAGTTTAGTAGCCTACGTATGGGTACTGTGATTACAATTTTTGTGTAAACTATTTCTGTATTATAATGCAAACAATTGGAATTTCCAGTTGATTTTCATAATTGATTCACTGTCAATATTATAATTATTTCTCTCATAATAATAATAAAGTTCTAAAATACCGGTATATTAAAATATTTATACTTCCTAAAGTTGCATATTCTTCCCCAAAAACGATAAATCAATTATTCTATAGTTGTTTATCATAAATCTCACTATAATGAATTATTAATACTTATTGACTGTTTAACAATATTAATAAGAAGTATTACACAAAATCATGAAAAAGGGGGGATAAAAAGGATAACAAAACTAATAAGGGGCATTATGTTTCTGTCCTTTTTCAAATGCACAGAACATTTACTTAAAAAATATTACCTTATAAAAATAATATTACAACTGAGAAATGTAATATTTAAACAAAAAATGGCGGTACAATATTTCGGAAGCTATGAACTCCAATAATAATTATGTAGATGGTTGTGTGTTTAAAAATAATTTCAGTGACTACTTCTCTAGATCCTGTGCAGCTTCAACCTCCGGGCCCCTCCTTAAAATTTTCTTTCGGCACTCATGTTGGCATTTTTTTTTCTATATAGTTTATAATGCATCTCACTTTCCTGTCCACAGGGTTAATTAAATAGTTAGCAGCATACTATAGACCTGCAGCATCTGTTATAGTTTATTCCCAAGCATGAAAGTCTCGTCTCACTCCACCATTCGAGACTTGGGGAGTCTTTAAGGAATGGTTTTACAATGTGTAATGTACGCTAATCCCAGAGTCAGTCAAATTTTCTTCCGATGTGGCCTGTTTCGACATTTTTACACCTGGGTTAGAAAAAAGGACATATTATTCATTAACACTGCGGGTGCAACTATTAAACTTTTAGCTCTTATAATTATTATTATAATCTGGCATTCGCAATGTTGTGCTTTATGTTAAGCTATAGAAGTGTAATGTAATAAAATTAATTTACAATAATTACATTAAATCGTTTAACAATGAGAATCACCTATTGTTCAGTAATTCTATGGTTAAGTAGCAGGGGGAAGTGTTTTCTGGGTAGCTCCAAGAACGGAGGCTTTCATTTATTGGAATGTACTATACCTCGCCGATATCTGTATCTATATGATTAGCTTGAAACACATCGTCGTTTTCTGACCCAAAGTTAGGGAGAACTGCAACATCTAAAGGCCGATCCAGCTAGGAAGATATTTAAGAGCCCATGAGCTCCTTGTACCGTGCAATGCAAACGTCCCTTCCACTCACTCTTCCCCTCACCTTTTGTGGACGTCTTCCTAGTTGGATCGCTCTCCGCAATGATATTTCCACATTTGACTGGCTGAAATCACATGGATGTAGTGAGAATCTGACATCGTTTCTTCCAAACGCCAAAATTTCATGTAAGGATTTATGAGCTTAATTATTTACGTTATTAAATGCCCTACTAGGTATGGTTCGCTTAATATTTATTAAATCACCTGCCACAACTCTCATTTTTGGTATACAACCTTCTTCATCTCAATAACTTATCCTCAGTTTGAACTATGTAATCCATTTAATGTGATATGTAACTCATAACTCACGCAAATGCCACAGAACACACTTACTCCACAACTTTACTCCACCCCCTGAGTAGGAGTAAATATTGGCCTTATTTACTCCACAACTTACTACGTTAGTAACGTACTCCGTGTTGGTGCTCTCCACCACTTGTGGAGTAAGTTCATTTACTCTGGGAGTAAATAAAATTTTTACTTCTTTAGTACATTCCTCTATGTTGAAAGCCGCCGAGTTTAGTTTACTCCTGGTTGGTGCACGCCGTCCTTACTAAAAGAGTACGGTTACTAAAAGAGTAGCTTACTAAAGTAGTTAGAACTAAAGAAGTAAGGCTTACTAAAAGAGTAAATGGCATGAGTTTGGTGCACGCCACCCTTAAGGTAGAATTTTACGGAAACGGCTGGTCCAACAAATTCACTTTTAATCTCATCGAACGCAGAATTTATTCCTTTATTACTTTTGTATGGATCACTTTATTTATATATGGGTTAGGTTAGATGATATTACCAAAAAGCAGAAATTAAAACGAAAATTTGTCATAAATATGTAAAATTTGTCCAACTTTGATGAGCAGTAGTATGAAAATGGGTTGTCCAAAAAATATGTGTTTAGCCTCATTGAATGCAGAATGTAGTGCCCTACAACTTTTAAGGGGACCATGTTTTTGATATCATGAGTCCTTTACGAGATATAACCGTAGAACCGCAAAAATACCCCTTTGGGGGCCACATTTTTACCCCCCCCCGCCCCGACCACTTAAGCACAACTCCGCCGGGGGGGGACCTAGGATAGTCATATTGGGCAACAAATGAAGCTATTAAAACAATAAAACCTTTTGTAGCAATTATTTCCGATTTGGATTTTAATTCTACTGGGCTACTAGGCCGGTTTCCACATCAAGAGATTGAGTCTCTCCATCTTGTTAGTGGACGACCAACATTCCTTTTACCTTTGGGTTGGTACTGAAGTAAAATCTTTGGAAATCTGTTAGGTGCCATTCGTCCTATATGTTGGAGCCAGTTGTATCTTAGGTTGTTAATGTTAGGTTATAAATGTTGAGTTCACTTCTTATTTCCTCATTGTACTTCTTATCTAGTAATGTATATCCTGCTACTGAACGTAAGAACTTCATCTCAGCAGACTCTATTCTTCGTTTATCTGATCTATTAAATGTCCAGTTTTCACAAGCATAAGTCAGTGTAGGGACCACCATTGTTTTGTGGAATTTCAACTGTGTGGTTTTCAAGATTTTATTTTTCAATGTTCTTCTTATGCCTGTTGCTCACGGTCAAATTGTTTCGTTAAATTTGTTGTACAACTAATTTAACCAAACGTGTAGTCAAAAGCACCTTTGGTAATGGTCAAAGTAGCCATCAAATGCATACTAGCAAAATATTCTCCCTCTGTGTAGTAAATTTCGCAACATCGTAGTATTACTCTGCCACCTAGTGGTAGACTCCTGTACTCTAAATATTGAGCCACTCATACTCTGCTGCTAATGGTAGTTTGTTGTATCGTTTACATTAAAAGACAACATTTATCCAGATTAATTGAGATGGGACAAGATCCCATTATTCCCCCTCAGAGGACAACGCCTTATCGTAGCACTGACCGTGCGGGCGAGGGGGTTTGCGTGCTTCAAAAAAGTTGGGGGCTATGCCGGTGATAGCATTGCTACTGGTGGGGTCTCCCGTGCCGGACAGGCCGCAATGGAGAAGCCAGACGAAGCAGGTACTACAACGATCTCAGTACTAAGCAAGCAAAGGCAGAGGGAGGACGTGTGTAGGAAGTGCTCCGGATTGTTTAAGGAAAAGTGTCATAAGGGACAATGGGTGTAGACATAGCAGTATACAGAGCAAGAATTGGCACCTTTGGGAACGAAAAGGCGATGGAAAAGAAGGATGAAGCAACTAAAGCAAACATTCTTAACGCATTGATTTACTCAATAGTAATCATACTCCTTCTAGTGGTTGGAGGAATAGAGATGAATCCAGGACCAGAGGACGCACACGGTAATTTTGGAGAGATAATCAGACTTCTTGATGGCCTAGAAGAACGTCTCGGCAATAAAATCAGTATGGCAACAAAAGAAGTAAAGCAGGAGATCAGAGAAGAGATTGAATTTATGAAGAGAGAGGTGGAAGATCTGAGAGCTACAATAGATCGTATGGAGAAGAGAAATAGAGCATTCAACCTAGTATTCACGGGGATAGAAGAAAGATGAGATGTTTCGCTTAGGATGGAGATTACATAAATTCTGGAGGGCAAGTTAAAATTGGGATCACTTCAAGGATGGGAAATAGTCGAAACCTTCAGAGTGGGAAAGAAAAACGCTCGTTTTGCTACGAAGCAAGTTATACATGTGATTCTGGAAAGAGCGAAACGTTTAAAAGGATCGGGCATTTTTAGAAACAAAGATCTCTCGCCTCAAGAACGGATCACCAGGAGAAAATTCATACCAAAAGGAAGGAATTAAAGCTAGCAGGTAGGGAAGCTGTTATACGCAATTTGGAACTGTATGTAGATGGCAAAAAGTTCAGTGAAGACAAAAGCGAGCTATCCAGCAACAAAGGCAGAGAGGATACGAGTCAGCGAATTCCTGTGTCTCAAGGCAACGCTGAGAGTCCACTAACCCACGTCAGGACAGATAAGCGCGTGGAGAAGATCTCGCGAGTGACGTCGCCTCCGAGAGGAACAATACGTCACGCTTCATCTCAGCTGATGTCCGTAAACAACAATGCAGATGTCAAGGGAGCGAAGACAATAACTCTAAAGAGTGGATTAAAGATAGCTGCCGGTCCGTGGTTAAAAGAAACGAATGAAGAAAAATCAAGAAGAGCAGAGGGAGACAACATAAATAATACAGGAGGGATTGAATTACGAAACAGAGAAAGATCTACTGATAATGGGGCGAGAATGGCTCAAGTCAACAATTCACAGGCCTTGGACGACCCGTCGAGGGATGATCCATGGAGAGCAGGAGATGGAGGGATTGTTACCAGATCCAGGAGGCACTTGCAGTCCTTTAGTGCGGATGTAAATCGATCTAAGCAGTAATTCAACATAATAAATACGAGTCTGGCTGTATTAACTGATAGCTAGTGATTAGTGTACAATAAAGAAGTGAGAACAAACCAGTGGCGAAATTAAATGAATCCGAGTTAAATGATATTCGAACACATATTTTGTATTGTAAAGTTTGTTTATAAGTCAAGTTCATTATTACAAGCCCGGTTTTATTCACTATTTAGTGTTCCTTTTTATGATAACATCAATATCATTAGAACAGCGGCCTAATTCGTGGTACGATGCGAATTTTGAAGGGACTTACAAAGAGAGGTATTTTGACGAGTGTTAGAAAACTGTATTTTTTGTTTTTGTTTTGTTTTTTGTTTTTGTTTCTCTTATTGCCTAGTATTTATTTCTCTTTTCTTTCAGTAGAGAGGGAAATCAGTTTATGTGTATTCAGCAACACTATCTATATGTCTACACATTCCTCCATTTAAAAAAGTGTTATTGTGTTTTCTAAGATGTCTACTGTTAAAATGACAAGAAATGTCGAATCCAGTAGGTTATTTTGTAATTTTCTTGGTACAATAAAATATATATCAAAACTACAACGATCTACCTAACCGCACAACTTTCCTCTACTCCTGCCAAATTTGGGAGCCGGCAGCAGGACGCCCAAAGAGGGTTGGTGGCGGAGGAGCCACTGGTGGTCAACGGCAGCAACGCAAGGTCGAGTTAGAAGACCTACTGCGAGAGGGTAGCCGTCAAGCCGTGGAGAAGGCAACATCCTAGGAGAAGGGAACTCCGAAATCAAATTCCCTGGTCCTCCAAAGTAGTATGGTTTTCCCACCTACGTCATTGGAGGGTCCGGAGGGTCCGGTAGGGGAAACGGGTCACGTGACAGGTGGCGCTGTAGGGGAAGGTGGGCGTGGCTATGACGTCAGTGGCGGATTGTATGACGTCACGGATTCTGATTGGTTGGATTGCGTCACGTGATATGGAGGGGAAGGTGAGACCGTAGTGGAGGGGGAAGGCTTACGTCACGGAGGGTCCAGAGGGTCCGCTTACGTCATCATTACGTCATGGGAGGGTCCGGAGGGTCCGCCTACGTCACAAGTGGGCGTGGCTATATCCACGTGATTCAAAATGGCGTCGGTTCCGGTTCCTATTGCAAATGGCGGCGGTTCCGGTTCCGGGGCGTACGAAGCGCGAAATTCAAAATTTAAGAATTTATAATGTAATTGGTTACGTTTCCGGCGCGAAATTCAAAATTTGGTAATTCATAATAAAAATGGCTACGTTTGCAAATGGCGTAAGGTGGGCGGATGGCGGTTGATTTGAAAATTGCAAAAGGTGGAAATTGAATATTACAATTGTAAATAACGGATGGTGGGAAATTTGAAATTTGTATATTGGTATTGTTTTACAAGATGGCGGCATCGCATACGTCATCAGAGGAGGATTGCTATGACTTATCTCATCAATGGAATGTTTTATGACGTCATCGCTTACGTCAGAGGAGGATTGAGAGGTGGATTGTTTTTATGACATCACAGCAGATTTTAATCTTTATGTCTTTTTAGCATGGAAGCATATAGATCACGAAGCGTAAATACGTTATATTCCTACACATAGGTTTTCTGTAAGATGACTATTTCAGTAAAAAATATCCCTGAGAGCGTTATTTTATTCCTTCGTAAATATGGTAGCTTTCGTCTTAAAACTATATTTTATTTGTAAGATTTTAATCCTAGCCCAAGGGGTTAACTCAGCTTCTGGCTTAGCGGATAGTCGTAAATTTTCCTATCATGATCGGTGCATAATCTTACATGTTGAATTATCTTCAATTCCCCCAGTATAATGTCGGAATAATATTATATCATACTTCATTATTCAAAGGCGTCTTGTAAAGTCAATGTATAGAACTGTGTTAGCACACTGTTTCAATGTACGTGACAGAATTGATGCATGTGTATCTCGTTATCTGCAACACTCATATAACGCTATACAACAAGATGCTTCTCTTATCGCTCGCTAACTTACAACTTCATTCATTACGAATTATCTCTTTAAATGTCTAGCGTAACACTGCAATACCTTTAAATATTAAAAAATGATGTATGACTGAACCTTTTAAATTTTAAAATGATGTATAACTATTTTGATATTCATCACCATTCTATTGCGATATATTAAAAACTTATATTGTAATATTCCATCGCTGAGTGGTTCTGAGTTCGATTCAAAGTCAGTAAAGGCATATTCAGCTTTTCTCACATTGCGGGAAATTGAATATACTGTTTCAGAAAAGCGCTGATAAGAAATAAATATCAAATAACGCTTTAACGTATATTTCTCCCAGTGATTCATCTCCGATGGAACCTTATATTATTAATGTAGTTTGATACAGAGTATGTCAGCATTTATTATATGAAAATTAATATTCTATTTCCGTACTAGAATTAAATATCGGATATCTGTTGATGTCACCAGAAATGAATATTTTTCGCATACGACATCGATTTAATGTGGGAAATCATGAACAGGTATTTTCACAAGCAGGAAACGCGAAATATCTAATTATTGCTGATTTAAGCATTAACGTTTTTTTACCAAGTCGTGAGGCTAGTCAGCATTTTTTTAAAACTCCAATCATGTCATTGGTGTAAAATATATTTGTCCTGTTGCGAGGCTAGTAGAAGTCATGACGCCATCATCCGCGAGGTTAGCTCAAAACAACACTATATAAACCAATGACGTCATGCTTCAGGCTCACTTCTCATTCATCCGTTATCAGCTTCAGATCTCTTCGGAAAAATGGAGAGCGCCAAGTTTGTTCAGTGTTCAGAGTGTGATGCCAAATTTAGGCATAAGAAACATTTGAACAGGCACGTTATCACAAAACATACGAAATCCGAATACAAGTGCGAAACGTGTGGTGTATCTTTTACACGTAGGGATAACCTATCAAGACATATCCTCAATAATCATACATCCACCACTAAAAACATCGTGTGTGACATTTGCAAGGCAACGTTAAAGTCTGAGAGGTGTCTCAACGCACATATGCAGAACGTTCACAACCCATCGAGGAAGGTGGAACCTAGACATATCGGGATCTACACCAACACTGGTCGCTTCCATCTGCCAGCGCATAGCGGGGACGGAGTAGCCCATCCTCCGATGGTTGTAGAGGAAGCCGGGCATTCATCTCATCATTTACAGGTATGTTATTATTATTATTATTATTGTACAAGATATCAAACTTATTTCTTTTATCGTAAAACTTAATATTATTTCTTTATAATAGTATAGAATGGTTCAAACAAGACATTAAACTCATAAATCTTACTATTATTATTATTATTGTGCAAGCCATCAAACTTATTTTTTATCATAGTACAAGACATAAAACTTAGTATTATTTTTTATATTAGTACAGAACTGATAAAACTATGACGTTAAACTCATAAATCTTACTATTTTATTATTATTATTCAAGACAACAAACTTATTTCTTTTATCATCAATCTTAATACTATTTTTTTCTATTGTTGCAGAATATAAGTCCAATGAGTGTGGATACCATGCGGACATCATCCGTCCAGCCAACCACCAGCCATCCTAGGCATTCAGATGATCATTTGCAGGTATGTTATTATTATTATTATTGTGCATATCAAACTTATTTTTTTAACACAGCCCAAGACATAAAACGTAATATTATTTTTTATATTAGTATAGAACTGATAAAACCATGACATCAATCTTATTTCTTTTATGATAAAACTTAGTATTATTTTTTATATTAGTACAGAACTGATAAAACTATGACGTTAAACTCATAAATCTTACTATTTTATTATTATTATGCAAGACAACAAACTTATTTTTTTAACACAGCCCAAGACATAAAACGTAATATTATTTTTTATATTAGTATAGAACTGATAAAACCATGACATCAATCTTATTTCTTTTATGATAAAACTTAGTATTATTTTTTATATTAGTACAGAACTGATAAAACTATGACGTTAAACTCATAAATCTTACTATTTTATTATTATTATGCAAGACAACAAACTTATTTCTTTTATCATCAATCTTAATATTTTATTTTTCTATTGTTGCAGAATATAAGTCCAATGAGTGTGGATACCATGCGGACATCATCCGTCCAGCCAACCACCAGCCATCCTAGGCATTCAGGTCAACATTTACAGGTATGTTATTATTATGATTATTGTACAAGCCATCAATCTTACTTTTTATCATAAAACACAATTTTATTTTTCCTTTGTTATAGAATGCGAGACTTTATATTTCAATGAATAAACAAGACAGAAAACTTATTTCTTTTATCATAGAACTTAATATGCTTTTTTTTTTATATTAGTACAGAGTGGATAAAATCATGACATTAAACTCATAAATCTTAATATTTTATATTTCTTTGTTATATATGCGTTTATAGGTATGTTATTATTATGATTATTGTACATGCCGTCAAACTTATTTCTTTTATGATAAAACTTAATATTATTTTCTATATTAGTACAGAGCGGTTAAAATCAAGACATTAAACTTATTTCTTTTTCATAAATCTTAATATTTTATATTTCTATTGTTACAGAATCCAGAGTCCATCCACCAGTTACGACCTAGTGTCATCATGCATACGCGTGATATTCCACAGGTATGTACAGTGAAATGTCTTAGTCTTTTTATTATGCCATTCGCTTACAAAAGTCCCGATACAGTGAAATGTCTTAGTCTTTTATTATGCCATTCGCTTACAAAAGCCCCGATTGCTAATGTTAATGTTTTTTCGTTATTACAGAATCAAGGTGGAATGGATCGCGGCGCTGGACCACTGGGAGCAGCCACAACATCTGCGGAAACAAGTGAGTTTTTCATGCTACAATCTGCATTCAAATCAAGAATTGCTACTTATGCCGCATTAGATTTTCCTGTTGGCGATATGGAGTCTATCCTGTCGTCGTATCAGAACAAAATCGAGAACCTCCTTTCAGAGTCACTAAAGAAATTTACATCAATAAAATTTAACTTATTCGTTGAGTGTAACTTTGAAAATTTAGATGGTCAGGCATCATTATATAACTTCAAAACTAAAAATGAAATTCTGTACAGAACCTCGATCATTAGTGAAATAGTAACTAACCACATTGCTAAATTGAAGAAGGAGCTTGAGGAATGTAGCATGCGGGGCTCTGGGTGGTTTTATAAAAAACTACACAAAGTTGAGGTAAGAATCAATGAACATGTCCCATTTATAGGGCGTGGCCATATGGTTCTGCCTGAAAAATTCCGCCACCTACATTCTCTCATCAATATTAATAATGAGGATGAATTTTGTTTTAAATATTGTATCTTATCTAAATTTGTAGAATCTGGTAAGGAATTGTGGACCAGCTACCTTGAAAGACCCGAATTGGGTAATAAGTACAACTGGAACTGTGTGAAATTCCCCGTTTCACTTCATGATATTGAAAAGTTTTCAAAATTAAACAATATTTCCATCAATGTTTTCGGCCTCGAGGAAAAGCGGGATGGGAAAAATATTTCTCATTTCGTGTTTCCTATAAAAATTGTAGAGAATGAGCTAGATGATCACAGAGATCTATTGTATGTGTGTAACGAACAAAATTCTCATTACATAGTAATTTCAGATTTTGACGCTTTTGTAAGACCATTCATAATGTCCGACAAACATAAAATCAGAGTTTGCAAACGGTGTTTTACACATTTCCAAGCGTATGCTGACAAGTCTGCGGATGAGAGATTGGATAACCATCTGGCTCTGTGTAATTCTTTCACACCTGTCAGATGCGAAATTCCAAAGAACCCTGAAGTTTGCTTCAATAAGCCTGAATATTCGCAAAAAATTAGATTTGTAATTTATGCTGATTTTGAATGCCTATTGGAGCCGATTTCAGGATGTTCAGGAGATCCGCAGAAAAGCTGGACTACACCTTACCAGAAACACACTCCGTACAGTTTTTGCTATTTCATTAAAGATGCAGAGGGTACGTTTTCCCAGTTACGGCTGTTTAGAGGGAAAGATTGCAGCGGGGAGTTTATGCGCTCGCTTGTTGACGATGTCAAAGTCATCGATCGAGTTTTAAACAGCGTAAACAAACCTATGATCCCTCTAACCAGCGAGGAAAACAAAGTGTATATGAGCAGTACCATTTGTCACATTTGTAAGCAGGGTAACTTCACCGATGTGAACTTCAAAGTTAGGGACCATTGCCATGTTAGCGGTCGTTTCAGAGGGGCCGCTCACAGGAATTGCAATCTGAATTATAGAAATCAAAGATTTGTCCCTGTTGTTCTACATAACATGTCCAACTATGATGCCCATTTTATTGTGAAAGAACTAGGATTCGATGAAAACCGTATCAACGTCATATGTAATAGTCAAGAAAAGTATGTCACATTTTCCAAATTTATTCCCTCCCCCTATTTGAGGAGGGGAGGTATGGAATTGAGATTTATAGATTCGTTTCGGTTCATGGCAAGCAGTCTGGAAAAGCTGGCAAACAATCTACCTAAAGATAAATTTATAGAAACAAGAAATTCGTTTGGTGAACAGGCCGATTTGGTATGTCGAAAGGGAGTGTTCCCCTATGACTATGTATCATCACACGAAGTTCTAAATGAGAAAAAACTGCCGCCTAAAGAAGCATTTTATAATAAGCTTAATAACAATCATATTTCAGATGAAGATTACCTTCATGCCACCAATGTGTGGAATTCATTTTCATTGAGCTCTTTGGGCGAATATTCGGACCTATATTTGAAATCTGATGTTTTGATTCTAACAGATATTTTTGAAAACTTTAGAGAGATGTGTTTTGAGACGTACGGAATGGATTGTTTGTTCTATTCCACAGTTCCAGGCTTTGCTTACTCAGCAATGTTGAAGTTCACAAAAGTTAAATTACCCTTACTCACTGATATGGATATGATACAAATGATTGAGCGAGGGATAAGAGGTGGAATTTGTCAATGCATCACCCGACACGTTACAGCAAACAATGAAATGTGTCA
Source organism: Ectobius pallidus (assembly GCA_964059195.1). Taxonomy (NCBI): domain Eukaryota; kingdom Metazoa; phylum Arthropoda; class Insecta; order Blattodea; family Ectobiidae; genus Ectobius; species Ectobius pallidus. Next base: position 49,636,786 of record CAXKWD010000008.1, read on the forward strand.
GGAATATGACGAGTCTGAAAAAAAATCTTACCTCTATTATGTTGATGCTAATAATCTGTATGGGTATGCGATGTCTCAGGCATTGCCATCAGGTGAGTTTCGCTGGCTCGATAAAGATGAAATCGAGTCGTTTGATATCATGTCCATACCGGTCAATTCCAACACCGGCTACATATTAGAAGTAGACATTGAATATCCAGAACATCTACATGAATCACATTCTGATTTACCGTTCTGTGCGGAGATGAAAATTCCTCCAGGTAGTAAAAACAAAAAATTATTAACCACTTTGGAGCCAAAAGAAAAATATGTCGTTCATCACACGGTACTTAAACAAGCCGTGCAGCACGGATTGAGATTATCGAAAATCCATAGAGTCATTAGCTTTGAACAGTCAAATTGGATGAAGCCTTACATTGATTTTAATGCCACCAAGAGAAAAGCTGCCAGTAATGAATTTGAAAAAGATTTCTTCAAGTTGATGGTAAATTCAGTTTTCGGCAAAACTATGGAGAATGTTAGGAAAAGAATGAACTTTAGGCTTGTTTCGGATGAAAATTTAATGAGGAAACTGGTAGCTAAACCTAACTTTTTGGATAGAACAATTTATAATGAGAACTTGGTGGGAGTCCACCTTGCTAAAACTAGCTTGGTGTTTGACAAAGCTATCTACGTCGGCATGTCTATTTTAGATATTTCTAAAACTAGAATGTACGACTTTCATTATGACACGATGAAAAAATTGTATAAAGAAGGTTTGAAATTGTGTTACATGGACACAGACAGCCTAATTTACAAAATTGATTCCGATAATCTCTTCCGTGATTTGATGAATATTAAAGATGAGCTGGATACCAGTGTCTACCCTTCTAATCATGTTTTGTATTCCTCCCAAAACAAAGGGGTGGTTGGAAAGTTTAAAGATGAAGGTGCTGGTCATTGTATTAACGGTTTTGTAGGTCTGCGAGCGAAAATGTATGCTATAAAGTTTAATGACAAAACCATAAAGAAATTGAAAGGTATTAAGAAGAATGTTATTGAGAAAGATGTAAAATATGAAGATTATGTCAACTGTCTCAAGGTGGGTCATTCGACTTTTTCCATCAACAGGTCGATTAGATCATACAAACATGATGTGTACTCCATCAGTATGAATAAACTCACCTTGAGCGGTAATGATGACAAAAGGTACATTTTACCTAACGGTATAGATACTATCGCTCACGGACACTACCAAATCATTGATGAGGAGTGTGAGGAGGAACCTCCTACTAAGAAACTTAAACTGTAAAAAATGTAAGAAATGTGTTAAAATTGTATATTTGTGTAAAAAATTTATATTTATGTGTATGAAATGTGTAAAAAATTGTGTATGGTTTGTGTAAAAAAATGTATATTTATGATTCAAACAATATGATTTATGATGAAGAAGAATAGGTATGATACAATAAAGTAAGATAACTTTGGGTTCATGTGGGATATAAATAAAAGAAAAAAGTTATAAAAATGAATCTATCTTTTATTTTCCCTAATCACATACAACATCCTTAATATTAACCCATGAATTTTTTGAGCTAGGGAACCCTAACCACTTTACAAACACCTTCTGTCCTTTGTTCTTTAACACTTTTTCAATTAAATAACAGTCTGGAAACTTAGTTTTCTGGAGTTCTTCAGCATAAAAAGCACCTTCAATACTTCCACCCTCCAAATCCTGAAGCAGATACGTGGGAGGAAATGTCGATTGGATCTTCTGTATCTTGAAAATCTCCGTAGTCCACGATGGTAAGTATCCTTTATTAAATAATTTCCTATGTTTTGAAACTCTTACATAGTCACCTTTAGCAAACTTTGGTTTCGTATAGCATTCATTGTAGCGATACACTGTTTTAAGTAGACTATCGTCCTTTACTTGGTTAGGTTTCATTTTAATGGTAGAGTGATACCTATCGTTGTAATGTCTAATGAGTTCTTGCAACATGTTCACCCATCTGTAACTGCCTCTTGCCGAAAATTCGAGATACATGTTAGTTTTCAAAGTTCTGATGAAGCGTTCAGCAATGCACGCCTTAACATTAGAGTATGTAGAATAATGATTGATGCCATATTGTTTCATTAACCCTTTAAAATTAACGTTATAATATTCCTTTCCCATGTCGGTCTGTAAATTTTTAGGTGGAATATTAACAGATTCAAGTATATCTTGCATGGCTGCGGTAACATCTTTTCCGCTTTTACTTTTCAACGGTCTCGCATAAGCAAACTTGGAATATGCGTTTATACAAACCAAAATATATTTAAAACCTCTGTTTTCTCTATGATATGGAATCATTTCAATCAAGTCGCTTTGCCACAAATCGTTTAGTCCTTTCATTATAACATGGCGTCTTTGATAATTTATTCTAGCTGGTGCATGAAGTTCGTACGCGATTTCCCGCTTTTTCATGCTATGATTTTTCTCTCCTTCAACTCAGATAAGATTTCTTCTATTTCGTTGTGATGAGAATTATTCCCTGCCGCAGACGAGGACACAAGAAGCCTAAGTCGATCAATGAGTTCATTCGGATCGTCCCAGTATTTATATTCAATTTTACGATTTGGATGTACTTCTTTCATCATACCGCTACCTAATACACGATGTGGCGATCCCTCGTCGGATGATTCTTCATCAGAAAATAATTTCTTGATGACATGTAGATATTTGTGAGTATTGATTCTACGAATGTTTCCACTTTCGTCATAATTTATTTTGTGCGCGTTAGTTTTTTTCAAAATCTCCTTATACACATCTAAATCACGATCGTTGTACAATTTTTTGTCAGGAATATTTTTCATAAGCAATTCATACAACCCAGGGCGTCCAATATATGTCTTCTTGCCGATAACGAGGCGATCGTTTCTAATGGTCACAGGTGTTGATCCAATGTAGAATGATTGTCTATCAGTATCCATTCTCAATCCGTAGATTGGATCGATATTTCTCGGCTTATGTGAAATGAGTTTTTGAATGTAAGGTGTAATCACTGGCCCATAAACTCTTTGTAGCATAGATTTATAATGTTTATGAGGAGATTGTTTAGAGGACTGAAACGTTTCGTATTCCATCTCCGACTCTTCAGATTCATGTTTACCGATGTTCACGAGCTCTTCCAAGGGTTTCGTTATCGGGTTTATAATTTCGCCAATTTCTTGTTTGGTCTGAAGATTGGATTTTTTTAGCGCTAAATATTTATTCCGTATAGATTTAACATGATTGGCAATGTCTTGTTTCACTCGTATCTGTTCCTTGCTCAACGAAGGATTCATTTCGACTGATACATATTTAGGGTTTACATAACAATATATTCGTCTATGCCACGCCTGTATCTCCCATGTTCACAATCGTTTTCTTTACAAATTGTTAAGAATCCATACTTTTGAGATGACCAACATTCGCGACATAACTGTTGAAATTTATCGAACGTCATGTCTGCATTTACGTAGTCGTTGTATAAATGTCTTAAATTTAACGCGTCCTGGTTAAATACGATCACCAAGTTACAATTGTCTCTTATCAGATGTTTAGGTATTCTCGCATACGATTGTGCAAGATAAAACATATCTAAAGATTTATGTCGTCCCATGCTAAAGTAATTTCTAATAGGTCCTTGCGGATCGCACATCACATCGTCGAAAATCACCACTGAATTCTCTTTGACTTCTGTCGGCTCAGGCATGGTTTGGTCGCTGCTTTCAAACTTGAAGTAACCAATTTCTGGAACGTTTGCTAAAATTTCTTCAAGCATTTTGTACTTTGGTTGAAACAGAGATCTTGAAAATATGAAAATATTTGAAAACTTTATTCCGTTAGGATGGAGAAGAATGTTTATAAGCACGTTGGTCTTTCCGGAATTACTAGGCCCACATATAATACACCTAGTGCTGCTGGGAAATAGTATGCTATGCTTGCATTCGTCTTCTTCTCGATATAAGCTATCCATTGGGAGGATCTCCAGAGACACGTTTTGCTTCTCAACCTTCATGACTGTAAATGAGATTTTTTACAATGATGCGAATGTTTTTATATAAAAAGTTATAACATGAGGATATTGTAATCAGTATGGCGCCACGAGTAGAACGAAGCAGACGTCGACACAGCGCTCGTGGAGGTAAATTAATAAACACTCTGATTGATAAATTACCTGTGGAATTACACATACCTGGGTATCGCTTTTGTGGACCTGGAACTAAATTGGAAAAACGACTGAAAAGAGGTGATAAGGGAATCAATCCTCTAGACGAAGCCTGTAAGGAGCACGACATAAGTTACGCACAGAGCTCAGATATAAGCGATCGACATAAAGCAGACTTGAAATTGGCGCAACAAGCCTCCAATCGTGCCAAGGCTGTCGACGCGAGTCTTGGGGAACGTGTTGCAGCTTACACCGTTTCTAAAATTATGAAAGGAAAAGCGAAGATGGGTGCTGGAATGGATACCATTAAAAAACTAAAGGCGGCATATAGAAAGTTACTATCGAATAAAAAGAACAAGAAAAAGAAGAGAGTGTTGAAATCGCCAAAGAAAATTGGTGGTATACTACCTCTGCTACCTATATTTGCAGGTTTATCTGCACTCGGGGCTCTCGGTGGTGCAGGAGCACATATCGCTAAAGCTGTAAATTCTGCAAAGTCCAATAAGAAACAGTTGCTAGAAAACATTCGTCATAACCATATGATGGAGAGCATAGCCTTAGGGAAAAAAGGATCTGGTATCGTGATGCATGGAAAAGGATTGTATCTAAAACCTTATGCGAGCGGTAAAGGACTTCGTTTAAAAAAAAAAGCCCTAACTAACTACGACTTGGAACGATACGCTAACAAACTAGATATTCCACATTTTAGAGGCGTGTACATGAGGAACAACTTACCATCCAAGCCATATAAGCAGGAGCGAATCATTATAAACCTTGATGACGCCAAAGGTCCTGGTACGCACTGGGTAGCCTTAAAAATATGTAACAAGAATGCTTTCTATTTCGACAGCTATGGAGACTTGCCACCTCCTATGGAAATAGTAAATTACGTTGGACCACATACAAAACTACTTTACAACGTTACACGTTATCAGAAATACAACACTTTGATTTGTGGACATTTGTGTCTAGCATTTTTACTATAAAAGCCTTCACCTCAGACATACAAGTGTTAAAACGATGCCTACGTTCACTCTAAGCGGATCCACGTCCGAAATCTCCAACACGATTCATCCACCTATTGAGCTGAAAGATGGAGCAGACTACGAGATTGCTTTGCTGCGGTTTGACTCATACAATTCTATACCTAATGTGTCTGAAAACAACAATTCGATGATAGTGATCGATGAAGGAGGTAAGGAACATGTCATCAGCATTCCAACTGGAACGTACGAGATTGAAGATATTTCTGATTATATAGCGTACGAAATAAAAGCTATGACAAATTCTACTAGAGACCTTAGTGAAATATTTAGAGTTATTACCAACACCAACACGTTGCTAACAACAATCTACTCTTTCCTCGAAGTTTCTTTCAACGTTCCAAACTCTGTTGCAAATTTACTGGGATTTGAAAAGTCCGATAGAATTCCTAAAAGGACCGCCACCGTTTCCAAGAGACCTCCAGATATAAACGGTGTTAACGTTATAAGAGTGGAGTGTAATCTCGCAAGCGGATCATTTCTGAATGGACAGCCGACTCATACCATTCATGAATTTTTCCCCACGGTGCCTCCTGGATACAAGATCACTGAAGTTCCATCATATTTGATTTTCTTACCTTTAATGAACATACAAAAAATATCTGACATTACAATCTCTCTTGTGGACCAGAAAGGACGTCTTATCGACTTTAGAGGAGAGCATGTATCTGTGAAAATTGTAATAAGGAAAAATGGGTCTTAATTTTAACAAATACGTTCCCACCACGGAGCAATCTCAAAAAATAAGTCTTGACACCGTTAAGATTAAAAAAGTTTATAATCCTACGCACTGTGAAAAAGACTACACTCCAAGTCGTAACGTCGTGAAGGTAACACGTGTGAATAAGAAGTATCTCAAGTCTCTAGGATACAAAGTGTTATAATATGGATATCCTCGCTGTACACTCCAAGGCTATATTTGAAGATGCCATAGAAAATTTTCAATATCATGGATTCAAACCGTATAACAACTCGGCTCTTGGTGAAAACGATGAAATACGGATTCCTATTCAGGCTGAAAACTCGTATGCATTAGTAAGCAGGAGTTTTATTATGGTTTCTGGAAATATAACCGACGATAAGGATGCTGAATATAAGGGAAAGGTTGTAAATAATGGTTTCCTCTACCTATTCGATGAAATAAAATTAAATCTTCATGGAGAAACAGTCGATCGTAGCAGAAACCCTGGAATTACAAGCTTATTGAAAGCAATTTGTTCTTACACCGTTCTGGATAGTGAAAGATTGGAAAACGCCGGGTGGATTCACCCCTCCGACGATAATGTGGAGACTATAATAAAAAACAAAAAGTTTAATGTATGCATTCCTCTAAGCCACATCCTTGGAATCGCTGAAGATTATGATAAAATATTCGTCAATTGTAAGATGGAACTTGTTCTCATGAGATCGAAAAACACGATCAATGTCACCAAAGGAGAAGTTAGTAAAATTACCATCTCGGATATCGAGTGGATGGTGCCTATCATTAAGGTCTCCGATGTCGAAAGAATAAAACTACTGAATATGTTGGGATCTGATCGCTCGCTGACAATAGATTTCAGAAGCTGGCAATTGTATGAGCATCCATCATTACCTCAAGCTACCAACATTTCATGGAATGTTACGACATCTCCTCAGTTGCAGAAACCTAGGATGGTTATCATAGGATTTCAAACTGCTAGGAATAAAAAGGAAGCCGACTGCTCAAAGTTTGATTTAGGTGATATCCAGAACGTATCTGTATACTTGAACGATACAAAGTACCCCTATCACTCTTTCATGGTAGACAGTACAAATGGTTCGTATGGAATCCTTTATGAAATGTATGCTAGATTTCAAGAGTCATACTATCAAAAACCATCCAATCCTCTCCTTAAAAGAAGCGATTTTATCACAAATACACCAGTCTATGTCATCGATTGCACCAAGCAGAACGAAGATCTGAAATCGGGGGCTTGTACCACCAGAATTGAAATTTCTGCAGCAAACAATATACCAGCAAACACAAAGGCTTATTGCTTAATTCTACACGATCGAAGTGTAGAGTATACTGCATTAACCAACATCGTTACCAATGTCGTGTAACAACATGATTATAATCGACTGTCAAGGATATCAGTCAAGGTGCAAACAATTTATAGCTAAAGAGGTTGCAGTGTCTTCGGTGGATGATAGAATTGCACATTTTGTTCTCCAACCACCTAAAAACAATTACCCAGATACAAAGTCGCAGCGGTACATCGAATCCAACATCCATGGAATTCCGTGGCAGAGTGGATACTTACCCTATGACGACTTGAAGCCTGTTCTTGAAAGTGTTTTAAAACCAGTGGATGTTCTTCATTGTAAAGGACTGGAAAAGGTTCGGTTTTTTGAAAAACTGTTGCAGAGACCTGTTATAAACATGGATGATATTGGTGTTCCAAAGCTTGACAAATTAAGAGACTGTGAAACCAAATGTCTTTTTCATAATGACTCTAATATGAAATGTGCATTGCGAAATGTTATTATGCTTACGCTGTGGATGAAATCCCAGTAAGATTGTAATAAAGTGAATAAAATTCTATAATCCTGAGTTGTGTTCTTTATTTCACAGCCCCTCATCCTAGGAATTAGGAATAGGAGATGTTAGGGAAAACTGGACTTTGTCAAACATGAGAAAATCCAGCTATGAAATAACTTACAAAAGAATACATTTTTTATCACTTTGGTTTTATTGAATATTTACAAGATGAATTTCACTTGAAAAGTCTCCTATTTCTAAAATGAATATCACTCATGACCTTGAGAGTCTCCAACTTCTGAAACACAGAAAAATAAAAAGCACATAAGAATTTAGCTTATGATGGATAAGAATGGGAAATGATTCATGTTATTAACACATACCTTTCTAGAGAAGTCGATGGACTTAGGGTGCCGGTTGTCGTGTTGTATAATCACTTTTAGTCTGTTACACACACTTCACAAATCTAAAGTCTAAAATCTCAAAAAGTTTCCCATATTACACAAAGTTGAGAACGTGGTAGTAGTATCCATCTGACTTCGGCTCCTTACCATAGTACACCAATGAAAGTTTCTCCTCGTTCATCTGTTGAAGCTGATCTTCACTTAACTTCCCGAACCTTGGTGGTAGAAAAACACTGCATCCAATCATTAAGTCTATAACGATTCTCCTTCCATACCTTGTATACACGGAACGAGCTTCCTTTACCGGATAAGCAAGTCCAATTTGCAGCTCGCTCAATGGTTTGGTACAATTCACATCGGGGACGTAAGCAGTTGAATACCGCTCTAGAGTGGATACTATAGGCGTCTTCTTATTCTTGGTTTTTTGTGTATTTGGTAAATCCGCTTGTGATGGTTGTGTGGTAGAGGACTGCAGCGTTTCCCACAAGTCCTGCGTTGTAATATCCACTATATCAGCAGCAGCAGCTGTAGTAGATTTAGGTGCACTTTTACGACCACGCTTCAATGATGACATGTTGTAAGCTTGAAGATCACTGAGGATATGACGCTTGTCTTGCAAATATTTTAAAACGTTCACTTATAGCTCATACAATCTGTTTCATTTACGACTAACCTTGAACCTGTCCTGCACGTGCCGTGTATAACCTTGAAACAAGTTTGAACAAGTCCATAGTGATGACGTCATACATAAAGAATTCATGATTCAGTTGTAATGTAAGATGAACTTCCGGCCAGGTGTTCTGGTGTACGTGACAAAACGTGGGAATAAAACTGATGATGTAGAGGATTATGATAAAATGCTAACACAGTTCTGTATTGAGAAAACATTTGTATATACTGACTTTACAAAACGCCTTTGAATAATGAAGTATGATATAATATTATTCCGACATTATACTGGGGGAATTGAAGATAATTCAACATGTAAGATTATGCACCGATCATGATAGGAAAATTTACGACTATCCGCTAAGCCAGAAGCTGAGTTAACCCCTTGGGCTAGGATTAAAATCTTACAAATAAAATATAGTTTTAAGACGAAAGCTACCATATTTACGAAGGAATAAAATAACGCTCTCAGGGATATTTTTTACTGAAATAGTCATCTTACAGAAAACCTATGTGTAGGAATATAACGTATTTACGCTTCGTGATCTATATGCTTCCATGCTAAAAAGACATAAAGATTAAAATCTGCTGTGATGTCATAAAAACAATCCACCTCTCAATCCTCCTCTGACGTAAGCGATGACGTCATAAAACATTCCATTGATGAGATAAGTCATAGCAATCCTCCTCTGATGACGTATGCGATGCCGCCATCTTGTAAAACAATACCAATATACAAATTTCAAATTTCCCACCATCCGTTATTTACAATTGTAATATTCAATTTCCACCTTTTGCAATTTTCAAATCAACCGCCATCCGCCCACCTTACGCCATTTGCAAACGTAGCCATTTTTATTATGAATTACCAAATTTTGAATTTCGCGCCGGAAACGTAACCAATTACATTATAAATTCTTAAATTTTGAATTTCGCGCTTCGTACGCCCCGGAACCGGAACCGCCGCCATTTGCAATAGGAACCGGAACCGACGCCATTTTGAATCACGTGGATATAGCCACGCCCACTTGTGACGTAGGCGGACCCTCCGGACCCTCCCATGACGTAATGATGACGTAAGCGGACCCTCTGGACCCTCCGTGACGTAAGCCTTCCCCCTCCACTACGGTCTCACCTTCCCCTCCATATCACGTGACGCAATCCAACCAATCAGAATCCGTGACGTCATACAATCCGCCACTGACGTCATAGCCACGCCCACCTTCCCCTACAGCGCCACCTGTCACGTGACCCGTTTCCCCTACCGGACCCTCCGGACCCTCCAATGACGTAGGTGGGAAAACCATACTACTCTCCAAATTGGGGGTTGGATCGTAGGGCTGACACCTCTGCAATCTGTAAAAAGCCTCATGTTGAGAAGCCTTTATCAACGCCTCGGAACCGGACTGATCATAGACAACGACCTAGGAAACGAAATATGGTATTTGATTTTGGAACATGGAATGTTAGAACTTTGTACAAAACGGGAGCGCTGTTATCTGTAATTTCACAAATTGACAGATACAAAATGGCGGTAACAGCCATCCAAGAAACCAGGCTTCTTGGAAGCGAAATAAATGAGGTTAAGAAATTCATGGTGCTAAATAGCGGAAAGGTAGAAGGGATTCATGAATATGGAGTGGCATTTATTGTAAACCCTAGCTTTAAGGGCAATATAATAGACTTCATGCCCATTAACGAAAGAATTTGTGTGCAACGGGTGAGAATGAAATTTTATAACATAGCAATGATAAACGTATATGCCCCAACAGAGGATAAAGGACCCCAAGAAAAAGATGAGTTCTACCACAAGCTGGAAAGGGTGCTGGACACGCTACCAGTTAATGGTGTTAAGATAGTGTTGGGTGACCTAAACGCTAAAATAGGTAGAGAAGAAGAATTCAGAAGCACCATTGGGAAGAATAGTCTACATGAAATCTCCAATGATAATGGAGGGAGACTCATTGATTTCGCAGAAAGCAAAAACCTGATAATTAGTTCAACCCAATTTGCACATAAAAACATACACAAACAAACATGGAGATCCCCAGACAAACGAACAGTTAATCAGATAGACCATGTTCTGATTGATAAAAGAAGAGCCAGTGGTATCCAGGAAGTCCGATCATACAGAGGAGCAGATGCAGACTCAGACCATTACTTAGTCAAAGCACGATATTTATGTAAGATCAACAAAGTAGCCAAACTGAATAACCAACGCCCCAGAAGATTTAATGTGAAAGCATTGAAAGAACAAGAAACAAGAGATGAATATCAAGAAGCAATTAGGAGAGAATATGAGAATAGGAAAGAGAAAATAGGGGAAGGCATAGAGACATGCTGGAACGAGATTAAAGAAGTATTCAGCACAGCAAGTCAGGAAATAGTGGGGTATGAGGATAAAATTCCAAAAAATGGATGATTTGACGATGAATGTGTCAATGCCCTAGAAGAAAGAAACAAAGCAAGGAAAGTCTCTCTCAACCGCCCCATGAGGACCAAATACCAAGAGTTTCAAAATAAACGGAGGGTAGCTAATTATAGAGAGGAGTGTCCGTGGGAAACGATATAAGTGCCAGAAAAATTTATTGTTTGTTTTTTCGTGGTAATTGGTGTATGTGGCATTGTTAACAACCCAGTAAAGGATATAAAAAGCGTTCATTAGGTGCCATCTAATGAAGATTTTTATATCCTTTACTGGGTTGTTGACAATGGCAAATACACCAATTTCCATTAAAAACGTTTCAGGCACTTAAATCGTCTCCCAAGGACACTCCTTGTCCCTGAGAAAGAAGAAAAGAGAATTATGGAACACAGAACTGAAAGAGATGGAAGATAATTTTAAAAACAGTAATTTTAGAGCAGCTTTTAAAGTTGTTTATTTTATAAAGAAAGGTTTTGTCCCTAAAACGGACATGATCAGGAATGCAAATGGAATTATTAGTGGGTAAAAGGAGATTTTAACGGCATGGAGAGAGTATTTTATGGAACTGTTGAATAAACGAGATAGAGAAGGTAGTGTGGTTTTGCCGATGAGGGAGGGTCCGGAGGGTCCGCTGACGTCACTACGTCATCATGACGTCACAGGTGGGCGTAGCTTATGACTTCACGGATTCTGATTGGTTGGATTGCGTCACGTGATATGGAGGGGAAGGTGGGACCGTAGTGGAGGGGGAAGGCTTACGTCACGGAGGGAAGGGAGGATTGATTACATCACAGAGGCGCGGCTATGACGTCATTGGAGGGTCCAGAGGGTCCGCTTACGTCACAACATACGTCATAGTAGGCGTGGCTATGACACCACGTGATTCGAAATGGCGTCGCTTCTCGTTCCTATTTAAAATGGCGGCAGTTCCGGTTCCTATTGCAAATGGTGGACCAAGCGCTAAATTCAAAATCATATCCGTGCTAAATTTGAAAATGTATGAAAATGGTGACGTTTCCGGTTCCTAAGGACCAAGGGCAAAATTCAAAAACTATATATTACAAAATCAAAATGGTTCCTATAACAATAGTAGGAAGGTGGGAAAATTAAAATTGATTATTGGTAGAAGGCAGGAAATTTTGAAAATTAAAAAATAGTGGATCAAGCGCGAAATTCAAAGTTGTAAAATTAAAAGTTGTATATTGATAGAAGACGGATGATTTGAAAATTGATAATTCAAGATAGCGACACTGCTTACATCATAATTCAAAATGACGGATTACAAGGTGGGAGGTGAGAATTTTGAAAATGGATAATTTAAAATGTTGGAACGGCTAACGTGAGATTTTATAATTTTATAATACGATTTCACATTACTGTAACAGGAAGCGTTCAAAGTCACACGTCAGCAAAATTCCACATTCCTGCGTGTCGAGTTACAGCCGGTGTATGTTATAACAACACTTTGTTTTGCATGGCAATACGTAATCACCAGGCTTTAAAACTTAGTGCCCGATCGAATATGTTAACAGCAACTGTACTGTACAGACTTTGCTCGGCGTATGCGCTAGCTACCATATGCTAGTTCACGTGATAGTAAACAAAGCGGATTACAGGTATAGGAAGACCACAAAATAACTTCTCATTCTCTAAACTCACATTACAAGCATGCAAAACGATATGTTCTCCTGTTTGTGTGTAATAGTCCCTCCCAAATGTTTCAATATATGTTTGCGTTTTAGAATACTTTACTTTCGGTATTCCGAACACGTATTATAAATTTATAAACACGCATAATGACAAGGTACACTGTTGACCAATTTGAGAGGCATCGTACTACGAGCGCATTGACTTCTCAGTTCTACTATGAATGACTGTCTTATCAGCCTACGCAATCGCCCCCACCCCTATACTCAGGTTGTTGGTAACTGGAATCATCTCCCTCTGTGGGTTCGGGCACTAAGTTTTTAAGCCTGGTAATCACATGATAGCGCCCAGTTTAAAAATTACAAATAGGGGAGGTGTGGGAAATTTAGAATTATATTTTGACTTTTATCTTATAGCGTTACAATATATTAAGCGATGACATCGCGGCAAGATACAATATGGCGGATGGCGCTCAATTTAAAAATTACAAATGTTAGAGAAGCTCTGACAAATTTAAAAATGACAAATGGTAAGTAGCGGGCGATTTTGAAAATTCAAGATGGTGGAATGCGTACGATATGAAATGGCGGAAGGTTGGAAATCTAAAATTAAAAATGGTAGATGATGACTAGTTGATGTCGGCTAACGCGAGATTTTATTATTTTATAATCCGATTTACACACTGTGTAAGATGTTATGATACAGGATTTTGCATTATCACTGTAACAGGAAACGTCCAAGGTCAAACGTCAGCAAATTCCGCTTGCCTCCGTATCGAGTTATATCCGGTATGTGTTATAGCCAACACTATGTTTTGCTTAACATTATGTGGTCACATGATTCAATGGCACTCAATTCGAAAATTACAAATGGTGAAGGTATGGGATTTTTAAAATTATATTTCGATTTTGGGGTGAACTACTTTTATTCAGGGCATGGCTAATTTTATAGCGTTACTATAAAAGCGATGACATCACGGCATGATACAATGGACACATGATTTAATGTGTCGGATGGCGCTCAATTTAAAAATTACAAATGTTTGAAGCTCTGACATATATGAAAATGACAAATGGTAGATGGCGGGCGATTTGAAATTGCTAACATGTTAATATTCTTACGATAGAGTTCTATACATTTTAAAATTTATTCAGCGAGAGGATTGCGACCGGATATACACCTCATATGACACAATGTCAACGGTATTTTTCAGAAGTATCTTTAAACAAGATGTTAATTTCTTACAAATTTATTACAAATGGTGAAAGTGTGGGAAATTTAAAATTGTATTTTTACTTTTATCTTATAGCGTTAATATATATTAAGATATAACATCGCGGCATGATACAATATGGCGGATGGCTCTCAATTTAAAAATTACAAATGTTAGTAGCTCTGACAAATTTAAAAATGACAAATGATAGATGGCGGGCGATTTGAAAATTCAAGATGGTGGAATGCGTACGATATGATGGCGGAAGGTGGGAAATTTAAAATTACAAATGGTAGATGATGACAACTAGATGTCGGCTAACGCGAGATTTTATTATTTTATAATCCGATTTACACACTGTGTAAGATGTTATGATACAGGATTTTGCATTATCACTGTAACAGGAAACGTCCAAGGTCAAAAGTCAGCAAAATCCGCTTGCATGCGTACCGAGTTATATCCGGTATGTGTTATAGCCAACGCTTTGTTTTGCTTAACATTAAGTGGCCACATGATTCAATGGCGCTCAATTCGAAAATTTCAAATGGTGAAGGTATGGCAAATTTAAAATTATATTTCGACTTTGGGATGAACTACTTTTATCCAGGGCTTGGCTAATTTTATAGCGTTACTATAAAGCGATGACATACGGCATAATACAATGGACATATGATTTAATGTGTCGGATGGCGCTCATTTTAAAAACTACAAATGTTAGAAGCTCTGACAAATGTGAAAATGACAAATGGTAGATGGCGGGCGATTTGAAATTGCTAACATGTTAATATTCTTACGATAGATTTCTATACATTTTAAAATTTATTCAGCGAGAGGATTGAGACCGGATGTACACCTCATATGACACAATGTTAACAGTTTTTTCAGACATATCTTTAAACAAAATGTTAATTTATTTACATGCAAGAAGTGAAATATCTGTATTTATGATCAATTTATTAAAATTCTTTATTTATGTCATCACTACAGACTTGTTCTTACTTGTTTCAAGGTAAAATGTATCACATTGCAGCTGAGTCATGAATTCCTTATTTATGACGTCACGGCCTACGTAATGGTCACATGATTCAAGATGGCGGACCACGCACACGATATGAAATTACGAAATGGTGGAAGGCGGGAGATTTGAAAATGTATATTTCGAATTAATGCGTAATTCTTATTATAGATGTCAGAAAGAACAAAATGGTGTCTGGCGGGTACATTTCATATTGTATACTTTGAATTTATGCGTAATTCTTATTATAGATGTCAGAAAATTCAAAATGTTGTATGGCGGGGGATTTAAAATTGTATATTCACATGAGATCTTATTGCAAAAAATGATATATCTAAGGATAAGGTTGCATCAACAAATACTCTATTTATGACATCATCACTACAAGACTTGTTCAAACTTGTTTCAAGGTCATACACGACACCTGACCTGATGTGTTCCACACATGCATCTCACATTGCAGCTGAATCATCACATTCCTTATGTATGACGTCATCACTACAGACCTGCTCCTCGTGTAATGTTTGACCGCTAGCTTTTAAATACGAGGTTGAAAGTTGCAATACATTCATCTGAACATTGCAAGAAGAGCTGTCAGCGAATGTTGAGTGTGATAAAGTATATTTAACGATCAAGAATTATCAATAGCATTATGGGTAAGTACATAAAATATTTTCTACAATGTTTATAGTGCTAGCCTATATGTGTAGTACACTAGTCTAGTTTAATAGAGCACAGCTATTATTCAAAATCCATTTTGGTTGTTAACGTGTTAGAAAATTTATAAAGCCCCATGTGTAATAATCCTCAAAAACACTACCCAGAGTGTATTATAATAATAATAATGTTCACTTCTTCCATTATTATAAGAAATATTTTCTAATAAATATTATACACGTGAAAGTACAACTACACTAGGTAATTTTAATAATAATATAAATATTATCCTTATACGTGCCCGTTTATCGTCTACAAAATAACCAGAACCCCTCGCAGGCATGGCACGTGAAATGATTATTTTGATTAAATGTACTTCAAGGAGATATAACTAGACCCACCACACCATAGATATCCGAACATTAGGATTTCACAGTAATGTATTGGTCATCTATGTTACAATCTAATATTACATTATGAAAAATTAATACACTCTCATATATATTTCTCATGTATCAAAAGGCGCGCAATTGTTTCCATGACGACAAAATATTTTAATATTTCAGAAGCAATGCAAGGATAGGAAATAAAAGACAGTGTGTTGAACAACTTAATAATAATAATAATAATAATAATAATAATAATTCGAAAATCTCATTTCAGACTTTTATTTTCTCGATGTAACCATTCCTCAGGTGTATTAAGCATACACATGTCTTAATACACAGCGTATAGAAGTGTGTTAAAAAATAATTAGTTTCATAATTTAATGTAGTTACTATTATTATTACTATTATTGTTGTTATTATTATTATTATATGTGAGAGTGTCTGAAAACATAATAATTATAAATATAGTTAATATTAATCTTGTAATATCTATAAGGTGATGCAATATTATCTTCATTCCGAAGATCATATGGAACAATATTGGGACGGGGTCCAGGACGAGGTAATAGCAAAGGCGTTAGATGGTGACGAAGAAGATATTGAACCTCTACACAAAATGGAAAGCTCATACACCATCACCTTGTATGATATTGGTGGTAATAAACTACGTACACAAGAACATAACATTTGTCAAAGTCTATAGTAGTATTCAACAACACGAAGCAATTGTTGAAGTGTATCCCTGTGGCCGACCGGAGGTGCGATGTCTTGAAGATGCAAGACACGACACTCAATTCCATTACGAAACATGCAGCGGCGAAGAACATATAACAGCATGTACATATCCAGAGGTAAAACCAGAAGTCTGGGGGAGGAACTGCTCACCCAACTGCAAAGTCTTTATCAGACAATGTCAGATGGTATGTATATATTTTTTATTGTAGTCATATATTTATAAATTTTCTAGAACTCATTACACCACTTTTTTATATCTGAGTTTTATTCATACACTGGTTTATTCAATTTTCTAATTCATTACATCATTTTTATCATAGAGTTTCATTCCTTGATTTATCGAATTTTATATGTTCTATCACATTCATCAATTATATGAAAGGTTGAAAGTCGTTACCTCGACCCACCAACAACCTCCCACGGAGAGAACTGCAACATCATTTCTTATATATTTTGTTTTCCTTTGTTTCAGACACTGAGAAGATGCTATTAGAAGTTAAACAACAGGTGTTATGTATAGACGAATAAGTTCAATTGAAAGATCTTTAAAACAAAAACGAAAAATATTATGTATTCAGAGTTTTAATAAAGTATGTATTATAAAGAGATCAATTTCATTACATCTTGAACTGAATTTTTTCAAATTGTAGTGTTTGCGAAAGTTCAGTTTTAACCTTAAAATATATTCAGCATCCACTTCCTCATCACATCACCAACCATCAAGATGATTATTTATAACTGGATTTTCTAAAAAATGATATACGTTTGACAAAGTCCAGTTTTCCCTAACCTCTCCTATTCCTAATTCCTAGGATGAGGGGCTGTGAAATAAAAAACACATCTCAGGATTTTAGAATTTTATTCACTTTATTACAATCATACTGGGATTTCATCCACAGCGTAAGCACAATAACATTTTGCAATGCATAGTTAATATTAGGTTCATTATGAAAAAGACATTTGGTTTCATAGTCTCTTAATTTGTCAAGCTTTGGAACACCCAGATCGTCCATGTTTATAACAGGTCTCTGCAAAAGTTTTTCAAAAAACCGAACCTTTTCCAGTCCTTCTCATGGAAGAACATCCACTGGTTTAAAAACACTTTGATGAACAGGCTTCAACTCGTCACAAGGTAAGTATCCACTCTGCCAAGGAATTCCATGGATGTAGGATTCAATGTACCGCTGCGACATCACATCTGGATAAATGTCTTTAGGCGATCGGAGAGCGAAATGCACATTTCTGTAAACCACCGAAGACACATCGACCTCTTTGGCTATGAATTGTTTGCATCTTGACTGATATACCTGACAGTCGATTATAATCGTGTTGTCACACGACATTGGTAACGATGTTAGTTAAAGCAGTATACTCCCTCCATTCTTATTGTTTATTATCGAGCCGGTGTATGAAGCTCGTACATGATCTCTCACTTATTCATTCTATTATTTTTCTCTCCCTCAACTCAGATGTGATTTCCTGTATCTCGTCGTGGAAGGAATTATTACATGTCTCAGATGAGGATACGAGAAGCCGCAATCAATCAACTAGGTCATTCGGGTCGTCTCAGTATTTATAATCAATTTTATGATTCGCATGTACGTCTTTCAACATCCCTCTACGGTGCGGCGAAGCCTCGTCGGAAGAATCTAAATATTGTCCTTTTTCATCCTCATCTTGTTCTTCAGGAAATGAGTCTGAATATTGTCGTTCTTCTTCTTCATCATCTTCTTGTTCTTGTTGATCTTCTTCATCCTTCTCTTCAAGAAATAATTTCTTAATAACGTGAAGGTATTTGTATGTATTGGCTCTGCGAATGTTTTCACCCTCGTCGTAATCTTCTTTGTGCGCGCTAGTTTTCTCCAAAATCTCCTTATATGCATCTAAATCACGACTGTTGTACAATTTGTTGTCAGGCATATTTTTCATAAGCAATTTATATAACCCAAGGCGTCCAATTATTGTCTTCTTGCCGATAACGAGACGGTCGTTTCTAATGGTTACAGGTGTTGATCCAATGTAGAATAATTGTCTGTCAGGATCCATTCTCAATCCATAGATTAGATCGATATTTCTCAACTTATGGGATATGAGTTTTTGTATGTAAGGTGTAATCATTGGACCGTAAACTCTTTGCAGCATAGATTTACATTTCTTCTGCAGAATTTGATCAGAGGAGTGATACGTTTCGTATTCCATTTCTGACTCTTCAGATTCATGTTTACCGATGTTTACGAGCTCTTCCAATGGGCCGTTATCGGGTTTTTAATTTCATCAATTACTTGTTTGGTCTGAAGATTGGATTTTTTAGCGCTAAATATTAACTCCAGTCCGCCGGCGTGGTCTTGTGGTTAGCGTTGCTGACTACAGTTCCGTCGGCCCGGGTTCGATTCCCGGTACCTCCTCGGATTTTTCTGAGGTAGGGAGGTCTGGTAGGGGTGCACTCAGCCTCGTGATTCCAAACTGAGGAGCTACTTGATAGAGAAGTAGCGGCTCCGGTCCAGAAAACCACCATTAACGGCCGTGGGTGTCGGCATGCTGACCACATGCCCCCCAATCCTGCCATCTGCCTACGGGAGATGATGCAGCAGTCGGGTGGTAGGCCAAGTCCTTCCGGGGATGTAGCGCCACGGAGTATAGTTTAGTTTAGTAAATATTAACTCCGTATAGATTTAACATCTTTCACATTATCTGTCGATAAATGTACATCTCGAACTCGTGGGAGGAGTATATGTACACTTATAAAATGCTATTCAGACCTGTAGTATTATGACCTTTCATTTTTATTTCAACTTTCTTATGCTTTGACCTTTTGCAAAGTTTGCACATGCCATAAGGTTGCTCACTTCCATCAAATAACTCGAAAAAATCATGATATTTACTGTTTGACAGTTTCGATTGGGAGCATACATCATCATTACTTTGATCAGAAATGTTCTGGTAACTCATTTCGTAATTCACCTTCACCGCATCAAAGATGAAAAGCAACTAATCATATTTGACATACATCAATTATTTATCAAGTTTCACTTTGGTAAAACTATTGGTCTCGGTCTCGGTCTGGTCTCGGTCTCGGTTTCGGTCTCGGTCTCGTTCTCGGTCTTGGTCTCGTTCTAGGTCTCGGTCTTGGTCTAGGTCTCGGTCTCGGTCTCGGTCTAGGTCTCTGTCTCGTTCTCAGCCTCGGTCTCGGTCTCGGTCTCGGTCTTGGTCTCGGTCTCGGTCTTCTAGGATTGGACTTGTATATTTACCATGTAAAAACTTTCAGGACGTATAACAAAAAGATCATTTTAATCATATCCTACACATAATACTTGCTGAATGATGAATATTTGACCTAGGCACAGAGCAACAGGGTAATGTTTGCAAGACATAATAGATTACAACACTTGTATTTAGAATACAGTTTCGGAGGGATCACGAACGTTCATCCATTGTTCATAACTCAACTGATAGTGTAGGACATATTATACCGCAACTTTATACACAGAATTAAATATGATTACACAAATTGTGTTACTTGTATTACACATTTTTATTTGGTGGATAGGTACGTATGGAAAATGATAAACATGTACATTTGTTTGTATCTTTTCTTTTTATTGTATCCCTCAGCCATTATTCATAACCCAAGTTATAGTGTAAGACATATTATATCACAGCTTTGTTTAGGTTTAGGTTAGCTTAGGTTATGTTAGGTTAGGTTAGGTAAGCAGGATCTGAAAATTTAAAAATTATGCCTACATTGCTGAAAAGGTTAAGTTCCTTTACACATTTTGTCAATGTTTCGAGACATAATTTATAAATTTTCAGATCCAGCTAATCTAACCTAACCTAACATAACCTAAACTAACCTATCCTAACCTAAACAAAGCTGATATAATATGTGTTACACTACAACTTGGGTTATGAATAATGGGTGAGGGATACAATAAAAAGACATGATACAAACAAATGTACACGTTTTTCATTTTCCATACGTACCTATCCACCAAATAAAAATGTGTAATACAAGTAACACAATTTGTGTAATGATAATTAATTATGTATATAAAGTTGCGGTATAATATGTCCTACACTATAAGTTGAGTTATGAATAATGGCTGAATGTTCGTGTTCCCTGCGAAACTGCATTCGAAATACAAGTGTTATAATCTATGCGGTCTTGCTAACATTACCCTGTTGCTCTGCACCTAGGTCAAATATTCATCATTCAGCAAGTATAATGTGTAGGATATTATTAAAATGATCTTTTTGTTATACGTCCTGAGAGTTTTTATATGGTAAACATACAAGTCCAATCCTAGAAGACCGAGACCGAGACCGAGACGAAGACCAAGACCAAGACCAAGACCAAGACCAAGACCGAGACCAAGACCAAGACCAAGACCGAGACCGAGACCGAGACCGAGACCGAGACCTAGACCGAGACCTAGACCGAGACCGAGACCGAGACCGAGAACGAGACCAGACCGAGACCGAGACGAATAGTTTTACCAAAGTGAAACTTGATAAATAATTGATGTATGTCAAATATGATTAGTTGCTTTTCATCTTTGATGCTGTGAAAGTGAGTTACGAAATGAGTTACGAGAACATTTCTGATGAAAGTAATGATGATGTATGCTCACAATCGAAACTGTCAAACAGTAAATATGATGATGATTTTTTCGAGTTATTTGATGAAAGTGAGCAACCTTATGGTATGTGCAAACTTTGCAAAAGGTCAAAACATAAGAAAGTTGAAATAAAAATGAAATGTCATAATACTACAGGTCTGAAGAAGCATTTGATAAGTGTACATAAACTCCTCCCACGAGTTCGAGATGTACATTTATCGTCAGATAATGTGAAAGATGTTAATCTATACGGAGTAAATATTTAGCGCTAAAAAATCCAATCTTCAGACCAAACAAGTAATTGATGGAATTAAAAACCCGATAACGAAACCATTGGAAGTGCTCGTAAACATCGGTAAACACGAATCTGAAAAGTAAAAAATGGAATACGAAAGGTATCACTCCTCTGATCAAATTCTGCAGAAGAAATGTAAATCTATGCTGCAAAGAGTTTACGGTCCAATGATTACACCTAACATACAAAAACTCATATCCCATAAGTTGAGAAATATCAATCCAATCTATGGATTGAGAATGGATCCTGACAGACAATTATTCTACATTGGAACAACGCCTGTAACCATTAGAAACGAGCGTCTCGTTATCGGCAAGAATACAATAATTGGACGCCTTGGGTTATATAAATTGCTTATGAAAAATATGCCTGAAAACAAATTGTACAACAGTCGTGAATTAGATGCATATAAGGAGATTTTGGAGAAAACTAGCGCGCACAAAGAAGATTACGACGAGGGTGAAAACATTCGCTGAGCCAATACATACAAATACCTTCACGTTATTATGAAATTATTTCCTGAAGAGTAGGATGAAGAAGAACGCCAACAAGAACAAAAAGATGATGAAGAAGAAGAACGACAACATTCAGACTCATTTCCTGAAGAACAAGATGAGGATGAAAAGAAGGACAATATTTAGACTCTTCCGACGAGGCTTCGCGCGCACCGTAGAGGGATGTTGAAAGATGTACATTCGAATCATATAATTGATTATAAATACTGGGACGACCCGAATAACCCAGTTGATAGATTGCGGTTTCTCGTATCCTCATCTGAGACATGGAATTATTCCTTCCACGACGAGGTATAGGAAATCATATCTGAGTTGAGGGAGAGAAAAATAATAGAATGAATAAGTGAGAGATCATGTACAAGCTTCATACACCGGCTCGATAATAAACAATAAGAATGGAGGGAATATACTGCTTTAACAAACATCGTTACCAATGTCGTGTGACAACATGATTATAATCGACTGTCAGGGATATCAGTCAAGATGCAAACAATTCATAGCTAAAGAGGTCGCAGTGTCTTCGGTGGATTTCAGAATTGTGCATTTTTTCTCCGACCGCCTAAAGACATTTATCCAGATGTGATGTCGCAGCGGTACATTGAATCCTACATCCATGAAATTCCTTGGCAGAGTGGATACCTACCTTGTGACGAGTTCAAGCCTGTTCTTCAAAGTGTTTTAAAACCAGTGGATGTTCTTCGTTGTAAAGGACTGGAATAGGTTCGGTTTTTTTTTAAACTGTGGCAGAGACCAGTTATAAACATGGACGATCTGGGTGTTCCAAAGCTTGACAAATCAAGAGATGTGAAACCAAATGTCTTTTTCATAATGAACCTAATATGAACTATGCATTGCAAAATGTTATTGTGCTTACGCTGTGGATGAAATCCCAGTATGATTGTAATAAAGTGAATAAAATTCTAAAATCCTGAGATGTGTTTTTTATTTCACAGCCCCTCATCCTAGGAATTAGGAATAGGAGAGGTTAGAGAAAACTGGACTTTGTCAAACGTATATCATTTTTTAGAAAATCCAGTTATAAATAATCATCATGATGGTTGGTGATGTGATGAGGAAGTGGATGCTGAATATATTTTAAGGTTAAAACTAAACTTTCGCAAACACTACAATTTGAAAAAATTCAGTTCAAGATGTAATGAAATAGATTTCTTTATAATACATACTTTATTAAAACTCTAAATACATAATATTTTTTGTTTTTGTTTTAAAAATCTTCCAATTGAACAAAATCGTCTATACATAACACCTGTTGTTTAACTTTTAATAGTATCTTCTCAGTGATCTGAAACTAAGGAAAACAAAACATATAAGAAATGATGTTGCAGTTCTCTCCGTGGGAGGTTGTTAGTGGATCGAGGTAACGACTTTGAACCTTTCATATAATTGAGAATGTGATAGAACATACGATATAAAATTCGATAAATCAAGGAATGAAACTCTATGATAAAAATGATGTAATGAATTAGAAAATTGAATAAACCAGTGTATGAATAAAACTCAGATATAAAAGGTGGTGTAATGAGTTCTAGAAAATTTATAAATATATGACTACAATAAAAATATATACATACCATTTGACATTGTCTGATAAAGACTTTGCAGTTGGGTGAGCAGTTCCTCCCCCAGTCTTCTGGTTTTACCTCTGGATATGTACATGCTGTTATATGTTCTTCGCCGCTACATGTTTCGTAATGGAATTGAGTGTCGTGTCTTTCATCTTCAAGACATCGCACCTCCGGTCGGTCACACGGATACACTTCAACCATTGCTTAGTGTTGTTGATTATTTTATTTATTTATCTTTCTGCACAACGCAGATTGCCTTGCAGACAAAGAATAACTTTCAACAAAGTATACACTTACACAAAAAAAAAATTACAAGCTTTCATTACAAGTTAGATCATAAACATAATGACAGGAAAATTAAAATTAAAATAATCAGTAATAAAACCATTAAACTTGGAGAAAGGAAACCTTTCCAGCTTAATTGTTGTTATTGTACAGGTGGTTTCTTAAGATTTGGATGGATCCCTTAAGTGATAATAACGCCACTTCAGTGTACAGATTTTGTGACAATGAGAAACGTTTACAGAAATTAATAAAGAACTTTGTTATTGTTCCCCTACTACCAACCATTAGTCCAATGACTTCAACATTTTTCAAATCGTATTTGTTCTTGAAGTACTCAATGGTTGGTTCGTATATCTTCTTTTTCTCATTATCAACAGCTGCAGGTTGATCTTCTTTAGTCTCAAAGCGGACTGTAGGGTCTACTATTAAACCAGCTGTTCGGTTTTTGTCTATTGCAATGATGTCTGCTCTTCGTGTTCCTCCATCCATGGCAATGCAGTGCACCTCCTCATAAACGTCATAATTCTGCAGTTTCAAGGCAGCCGCTATCTTGCTCCTTATTTGATGATGGCGAGTGTTCCGTAGAAGCTCCCCATAATGACAAAAGCCTAGAACGTGTGCCAAAGTTTCTACCTCACTGCAGTGCCTACAGTGGTTGCCGTTCTGACTTCGTCCATGGAGGGCACGTACTGGAGCAACATTTGCTTGCAACTTAATAGCATCTCGCCACTCGGAACTAGTTAGCCCTTTTTGATTTACTAACCATTTGTTGGCTGAAGGGCAATCTTCATATAACTTCACACCTTTGCCATGTGTATGAAGCGAGCACCATTTCTTAAATTCTTGACCCCTTAAAATACCTCTTAGATCAGCAGCTTTTTTTGAGGTTAAGGCTTCCGCATTCTGGGTTATTCCAAGTTCATTAATACATTGTAACATATCAGTCTTTAGATCCCTAGTTATGCTAATGTACTCATTTTGGGACAAATGTTATGTTGTTGTGTACGTAGTTTATTACCACCAATATCATACATGGTGATGGTGTATGAGCTTTCCATTTTGTGTAGAGGTTCAATATCTTCTTCGTCACCATCTAACGCCTTTGCTATTACCTCGTCCGGGACCCCGTCCCAATATGGTTCCATTTGATCTGCGGAATGAAGATAATGTTGCATCACCTTATAGATAATACAAGATTAATATTAAGTATATTTATAATTATTATGTTTTCAGACACTCTCACATATAATAATAACTATAATAATAATAATAATAATAATAATAGTAACTACATTACATTGTGAAACTATTTTTTTATCACACATCTGTACGCTGTGTATGCTCTTATGGAATGGTTACATCGGGAAAATAAAAGTCTGAAATGAGATTTTAGAATTATTATTATTATTAAGTTGTTCAACACACGGTCCTTTAATTCCTATCCTTGCATTGTTTCTGAAATATTAAAATAATTTGTCCTCATGGTAACTATTACGCGCGTTTTGATACAGGAGAAATATATATGAGAGCGTATTAATTTTTCATAATGTAATATTAGATTGTAACATAGATGACCAATACATTACTGTGAAATCCTAATGTTCGGATATCAATGGTGTGGTGGGTCTAGTTATATCTCCTTGAAGTACATTTAATCAAAATAAACATTTCACGTGCCATGAATGCGAGGGGTTCTGGTTATGTTGTAGACGATAAACGGGCACGTATAAGGATAATATTTATTTTATTATTAAAATTACCTAGTGTAGTTGTATTTTCATGATTAAAACATTTATTAGAAAATATTTCTTATAATAATGGAAGAAGTGAATATTATTATTATTATAATACACTCTGGGTGGTAGTCTTTGTGAGGATTATTACACATGGGGGTTTATAAATTTTCTAAGACGTCAACAACCAAAATGGATTTTGAATAATAGCTGTGCTCTATTAAACTAGACTAGTGTACTACACATATAGGCTAGCACTATAAATACTGTAGAAAAAAAATATGTACTTACCCATGATGCTATTGATTATTCTTGATCGTTGAAATAAACTTTATCACACTCAACATTCGCTGACAGCTCTTCTCATGTTCAGATGAATGTATTGCAACTTTCAACCTCGTATTTAAAAGCTAGCGGTCGAACATTACACGAGGAGCAGGTCTGTAGTGATGACGTCATACATAAGGAATGTGATGATTCAGCTGCAATGTGAGATGACTGTGTGGAACACATCAGGTCAGGTGTCGTGTATGACCTTGACAAAAGTTTGAAGAAGTCTGTAGTGATGATGTCATAAATAGAGTATTTCTTGATTCAGCCTTATCCATAGATATATCACTTTTTGCAATACGTTCTCATGTGAATATACAATTTTAAATCCCCGCAATACAACATTTTGAATTTTCTGACATCTATAATAAGAATTACGCATAAATTCAAAGTATACAATATGAAATGTACCCGCCAGCTGCCATTATGTTTTCTCTGACATCTATAATAAGAATTACGCATTAATTCGAAATATACAATTTCAAATCTCCCGCCTTCCACCATTTCTTAATTTTATATCGTTTGCGTGGTCCTCCGCCATCTTGAATCATGTGACCATTACGTATTCCGTGACGTCATAAATAAGGAATTCATGACACAGCATTAATGTGATACATGTGACCTTGAAACAAGTAAGAACAAGTCTGTAGTGATGACATAAATAAAGAATTTTGATAAATTGATCATAAATAAAGATATTTCATTCCTTGCATGTGAATAAAGAAATTAACATCTTGTTTAAAGATACTTCTGAAAAAACTGTTGACATTGTGTCATATGAGGTGTATATCCGGTCGCAATCCTCTCGCTGAATAAATTTTAAAATGTATAGAACTCTATCGTAAGAATATTAACATGTTAGCAATTTCAAATCACCCACCATCTACCATTTGTCATTTTCACATTTGTCAGAGCTTCTAACATTTGTAATTTTTAAAATGAGCGCCATCCGACACATTAAATCATATGTCCATTGTATCATGCCGTGATGTCATCGCTTTTATAGTAACGCTATAAAATTAGCCAAGCCCTGGATAAAAGTAGTTCACCCCAAAGTCGAAATATAATTTTAAATTTCCCATACCTTCACCATTTGTAATTTTCGAACTGAGCGCCATTGAATCATGTGGCCACTTAATGTTAAGCGAAACAAAGCGTTGGCTATAACACATACCGGATATAACTCGATACGCATGCAAGCGGAATTTGCTGACTTTTATCCTTGGACGTTTCCTGTTACAGTGATAATACAAAATCCTGTATCATAACATCTTACACAGTGTGTAAATCGGATTATAAACTAATAAAATCTCGCGTTAGCCGACATCTAGTAGTCATCATCTATCATTTGTAATTTTAAATTTCCCACCTTCCGCCATTTCATATCGTACGCATTCCACCATCTTGAATTTTCAAATCGCCCGCCATCTATCATTTGTCATTTTTAAATTTGTCAGAGCTTCTAACATTTGTAATTTTTAAATTGAGAGCCATCCGCCATATTGTATCATGCCGCGATGTTATCTCTTAATATATAGTAACGCTATAAGATAAAAGTAAAAATACAATTTTAAATTTCCCACACTTTCACCATTTGTAATTTTTAAACTGGGCGCTATCATGTGATCACGTATTGTCATGCAAAACAAAGTGTTGGTTATAACATACACCGGCTGTAACTCGACACGCAGGAATGTGGAATTTTTCTGACGTGTGACCTTGAACGCTTCCTGTTACAGTAATGTTGCATATTCCTGAATCATAACACTCGTACAATGTGGAATCGTATTATAAAGTTATAAAATCTCACGTTAGCCGTTCCAACATTTTAAATTATCCATTTTCAAAATTCCCACCTCCCACCTAAATGAAAATTGAAATCCGTTATTTTGAATTATGATGTAAGCAATGTCGCTATCTTGAATTATCAATTTTCAAATCATCCGTCTTCTATCAATATACAACTTTTAATTTTACAACTTTGAATTTCGTGCTTGATCCACCATTTTTTAATTTTCAAAATTTCCTGCCTTCTACCAATATTCAATTTTAAATTTCCCACCTTCCTACTATTGTAATAGCAACCATTTTGATTTTGTAATATTTAGTTTTTTAATTTTGCGCTTGGTCCTTAAAAACCGGAAACGTCGCCATTTTCATACATTTTCAAATTTAGCACGAATATGATTTTGAATTTCGCGCTTGGTCCACCATTTGCAATAGGAACCGGAACCGCGGCCATTTGAAATAGGAACGGGAAGCGATGCCATTTCGAATCACGTGGTGTCATAGCCACGCCCACTATGACGTATGTTGTGACGTAAGCGGACCCTCTGGACACTCCAATGACGTCATAGCCGCACCTCTGTGACGTAATCAATCTTCTCTCCCCTCCGTGACGTAAGCCTTCCCCCTCCACTACGGCCCCACCTTCCCCGCCATATCACGTGACGCAATCCAACCAATCAGAATCCGTGACGTCATAAGCCACGCCCACCTGTGACGTCATGATGACGTAAGCTGTGACGTCATGATGACGTAAGCTGTGACGTCATGATGACGTGACCGGAAGTGACGTCAGCGGACCCTCCGGCCCCTCCTGTGACGTCACCGGCAAAACCACACTACTAACGATAATAACCATGACATGGAGGCAGATGGAGAATTAGGGGCAGAAGAAGAGGAAATGGAACCCCCAGATAGCACATATGTGCCAATGTCAATAGATGCACTTAATAGCAACAAAGCACCTGGGGTTGATAACATACCAGCTGAACTGATAAAAAAAGGAGGGAATGTGGCAGAAACAGTAATATATAAGCTAATAAACAGGATTTGGCAAGAAGAACAAATGTCCAAAGAGTGAAAAATTGGGTTGAATGCC
Source organism: Ectobius pallidus (assembly GCA_964059195.1). NCBI lineage: Eukaryota > Metazoa > Arthropoda > Insecta > Blattodea > Ectobiidae > Ectobius > Ectobius pallidus. The sequence continues at coordinate 49,665,902 of CAXKWD010000008.1, forward strand.
TAATTCATAAGAAGGGTGACAAATTAAAATGCCCGAACTACAGAGGCATAACATTACTTAGCACTGTATATAAGGTCTTCACGTACATACTCAAAAAGAAACTAGAGTAACACTACGAAGCTACCATTGGGGAATATCAAGGAGGTTTCCGATCTGGAAGATCAGCAATAGATCAGTCATTTGTGGTCAAAGGGATGGCAGAGAAATTCAGAGAATATGGCCTCGACCTACACCACCTGTTCATAGATTTCAGAACAGCGTACGATAGTATAAATAGATGTATGCTTTATAGAATATTGGCTGAACAAGGAACCCATCCTAAAATTATACGATTAGTCACTATGACTATGTCAGAAACCACAGGCCAGGTGAAGATCTTTGGTGATGTGACAGACCCTTTTCCAATTAATACAGGCTTAAAACAAGGAGATGGGCTTGCACCAATTCTCTTTAATATGGGTCTGCACTGGGTAGTACAAAAGACTAAAGCCGACCTCCAAAATACTTGAGTTTTGTCCATTCTGTAGTGATAATCTTAATGATTTATGTATAGCGTAGAGCTTTATCACTGGTACTCACTACTAAATTGCGGTATGTCGTTACCTGTTGGAGCGCTTTCAACCGCATGGAGCGGCCATCTTCAGCAACTGACTTCCGTGGTGTTGTTGTTGTTGTTGTTGGGAAGACATTTCTGGATAACTGTATCGTACAGCGCGTGCGATTTGAATTGTAACTGTTCGTTTAGGATGTTGGTGTTGTCTTGTGTGGTGTGTCTGTATATTTCATATTGTTCGAGTGTGTTGAGTGTGTGACCTTTGTGGTTAATGTGTAGGATTTCCATGTCTGTATTGATGTCTGCGTATTCGTGTCCTGTGGTTATTATATGGTTTGCATAGGCGGAGTCTGTGTTTTGTTTGAGAGCTCGTATGTGTTCTGTGTATCGTGTTTTGAAACTTCCACCACTTGAAACTTGTCACCACACAAGACAACACCAACATCCTAAACGAACAGTTACAATTCAAATCGCACGCGCTGTACGATACAGTTATCCAGAAATGTCTTCCCAACAACAACAACAACACCACGGAAGTCAGTTGCTGAAGATGGCCGCTCCATGCGGTTGAAAGCGCTCCAACAGGTAACAAAATACCGCAATTTAGTAGTGAGTACCAGTGATAAAGCTCTTCGCTATACATAAATCACTCCAAAATACCCTTCTATACAAAAGCATTCAGATCGTGGGTTTTGCAGATGACCTGAACATTATGGGCAGGTCAAGAATAGCAATAGAAGATAGCTATAAAGAACTGGAACAAGCTGCAGCCAGAATTGGATTGCAAGTTAATTGGGAGAAAACTAAATACATGGTACAAACAAGAGGCAGCAAAGAAGGCGCACAGCAGCCCAATAAACTCTTTTGAAGAATTAGACAAATTTAAATACTTGGGTGGAGTGATAACAAGAGACAACGATGAGACAATAGAGATACAAGGAAGGATTACGGCAGCTAACAAAACATATTTTGCTCTTATAGGTATTATGAAGTCCCACCATGTACATCAAAAAACCAAAATAAAGATATATCAAACCATTATTAGAAGTATATTTACATGCGGATGTGAAACTTGGATTATGACTAAGGAAACAGAGTTGAGGCTAGGAGTGTTCGAAAGGAAGGTGTTAAGAAGGACTTATGGAGCTATACTGGAGGACCAGGTCTGGAGAATCCGATACAACAATGAACTTTATGAGAAATATGGTAATCTGGATCTGGTTACATACATCAAGCTGAGGAGGCTAGAATGGGCCGGACATGTATACAGGATGGAGGAGCATAGAATACCGAGAAGGGTTATGGAAGGAAGATTATATGGAGTAAGACCAGTAGGAAGACCCAAGGACAGATGGGTAGATGCAGTGACAGCGGATGCTAGGAAATTCATTGGTACGGCGGCATGCAGAAGAAGGTCTATGAACAGGGAAGGGTGGATGAAGAAGATAAAGGAGGCTAAGGCCCGACTTTGGGCTGTGACGCCATTGTGATGATGATGAAGATCCCATTATTAAGACATGTTACAAAACTTTTAAATAATTTATTTCAGTGTTATGATATTATTAAAGGTGACCTTTCAATCTACCGAACATTAATACTTTAGCTATTTATAATTATTATTGTAATTTTATAATTTTCACTAGATTTCCTTTGCCCTGTGTATTTGAATTTTTCATAAAAAAGAAAGCAAACAGTGCGTGAAGCCTTGAAATATTAAAATCATAAATTGTTTACGATCATTTAAAATAATTATGAAAGAAAGAAAAAAATTACTATACAAGGAATCGAACCCAAGACCTCTTGCACCACAGTCTAGCTTGGTACCACGAAGCTATCAAGGAATAATGGAAGCAAGTGTGAATCGTGCATATACAAGTACGGTTTCTTTGTCTTCCCGCTTCGCATTCTCATTTCGTTGCTGTATGTCAAAGAGTCGTCTTCTCATCATGTTTTTATACTAATCCGTATCTACACAGGCATATACCCATGCTATTTTGATGGAGTTGCTATGCTAGGAAAAGAAGAAAACGGCTGCATTTGCAATCTTTTAGCTTGCAGACAACAAGTTCTCCACAATACCGCCGGGGGCGCGGGCAGTTCACGTTCGTTGAACTGATTGACTGGTTCGAAAAATTATTTGCTGGAATTAGAATATGTCCTATATGCCGAAGCGAATAACCAAACGTTTGCCCAAAGGCAAATTTGACCGTTAGCAATACCAATTTGTTGAAAAGTGATTGTTGTGCAATAAATTTAACGAAAAATTTGACCGTGAGCAACCGGCATTATTGTTCTGCAAATGTTGTAAAATCTATTTAATTTTTTATATCAATATCATTCTTTTCACAATATAATATGACCTAAACAATCTGGAAAATGAACTTAATGTCCTACAAAGGATGTGTGAAGAATTAAGAGGCAAACTTTTTCTTCTCACAGGGGATATAAATTCAAAACATAGTGCTTGGGGAAGTCCCATTGAAGATGCTAGAGGAAAGTTGTTTTATGACTTTTTCTGCATCAATAACCTCTTTATATTAAATGACGGGGTTACTCCAACCTTCAAATGAGGTAGTTCCAATAGCTTCCTCGATGTAAGCGCTTGCAGCTCTTCTTTATTGCCATATGTATCCGAATGGAGGATTGATGAAACTCCAACACTCTCAAATCATGAATTAAGAGTGATTACCCTATTTGATTCGGCACATGCTAAAAGGGCCTCAGTCACAAAAAATGGCAAACTGAGTTAAGCATGAAAATGGCATTTTATACGCTAAAAGATTCTCATGTATAAATGTTAATATAGTAAAAAAGGGTAACATTGAGGTAAGTAATACCTTCCAGTAAAGTTAATTAGTTTTTAACAAAAATGAGGGTTGTGTAAGATTTGAGGCTTTCCTGGCGAATCTTATGTAGAAAATCTTCTCGGGTTAGCAGCCAGGTGAGAAGTTTGTTGTGGTCCAACGTTCAGATTCCCTGAGGATGGAGGCAGCGTCAGCCTCGGAAACGTTGGACCACAACAAACTTCTCACCTGGCTGCAAACCCGAGAAGATTTTCTACAAAAATGAGGGTTGCTTAGGAACAGTTTTTTTCGTCTATCTCGAAACTGGGTTGCTTGGACTGAGACCCTTTTAGCATGTGCCGATTCATTTAATAATACCATTAATATTAATACATCGGCCAGTTCTTATCTAACGCGAAAATACAGAACCAAGAACATTAAATGGTCACATTTTCAGAAATCAATTTCACGAGAGATGAACAAATATTCCGAAATCTCAGAAATTTCTGGGGCCCACAAGTTAAACGAAGTAACTTCTCAGATTGTGAATAGCATTTACCAAAACTGTCTCAGAAACCAGTTAAGAATTATTGGTGGAACAATGAACTGAATTTGTTGCGAAAAAGGGTTCTAGCTTCACATAGAAGACTCAATAGATGTAACTGTGATGCTCTTCATCAGCAGTATGACGTTGTTTATAGAAAACTTTTAAGAGAATATAAAATCAAAATCTCTTGAAGCAAAATTTAATAGCTGGAAAGAACTTTGTACACTCCAAACAAAGAGAAACCCCTGGGATGTTGTCTATAAAATATGCTGTAAGCCCCAAAATTATAATAAAGTGCTTACTACAATAAAAACAGAACATGGATATACAACAGCTTTGGAAGCTGCTACTGTCTTTACACGAAACTTTTTCCCAGATGATATTACAGATAATGAGTACCAAAACATAATAAGATATGACTCCATTTTCCCTCTACATTATAACAATGATGAAAAGTTTTCAATGAAGGAGATTGAGAGCGTGATCATGAATAAAGACGACAATAAGGCACCTGGTTTGGATGGTATTATCGGCCAGGATAGTTAAGAATGTTTTTAAAAGTTCTCCATTTCTACTGTTTAACTTATATAATAAATGCTTGGAACTAGGAATCTTCCCCACTGTTTGGAAAACCGCAATTGTTAAAATTATACCCAAACCACTTAGCAAAGAGAAATTTCTCGTTAAAGCTTTTCGACCAATCTCTCTTTTACCTGTTATGGGAAAGATCTTAGAAAAACTCTTGAATGATAGACTCAGATACCACCTGTATAAGAACAACTTCCTACACAATAACCAATTTGGCTTTACCCCAGGGAAATCAACAGAAAATGCTGTATTAGCGGTTACAAAATGGGCACAAAATGTTTTTGACAGTAAAGGAATAGGAATAATAGTTTCTTTAGACATCACTGGGGCCTTTGATAATGCGTGGTGGCCGAAAATTTTGCATCAGTTAAAATGGAAGAAGTGTCCTCGTAATTTATACATTCTAACACAGAACTATTTTAGTGGACGAAAGATTCAACTACAAATTAACAATGCCACTGCCACGAAGATTATCACCAAGGGTTGTCCACAAGGTTCCGTCTGCAGTCCAACCTTCTGGAATATTCTGTACGACAATATGCTTGAAGAAACACTTCCTGAAGGATGTCAGCTATTTGCTTATGCTGATGATGCTTTATAATGTGTACAGCAAAAACAACACAAATATTGACCTCAATCACTAATTCCACATTAGATTTTCTATACAAATGGGGATGTATAAATAAACTCCAGTTTAATCCACAAAAGACAACAGCTATGATGATCATGAAGAGGCGCCAACTTGCTCCTCCTATCATAAAAATGAATCAAGAGTACATTCAAGTACTAGACCAGATCACATATCTAGGCATTATCCTTGATAAAAAAGAACTCACTTTTAGACAACATTTTCAATTCATAATGGCAAAATCTAATACCTTACTGAATTGACTAGCCTTTGCTTCTCGACCTACATGGGGATTAAGTTCTAGTGTTTTGAAGATCATCTACAGAGGAGTAATTGAACCTTCAGTATTATATTGTGCTTCTGTCTTTTGAAACTATTTTACAAATCGTTGGGTTCAAAACATTTTGGCACGAATACAGCGAGGCTTTGTTCTGCGAATTACCAAGGCATACAGAACCACATCAACTGAAGCAGCTAGTTATCGCAGGCATTGAATCTTTATATTTAACTGGTATAGCCAAGGCAGAACTAACACTACTCCAGAAGGGATATACTTATGATGATCCAACTCTGCAGCTACAAATTGAGAAACCAGCAAATTTTACAACAACTGGACACCCATCTGCAGTCCCTGACTTTGTAAATTTCGACAGTTGTTTTAGACATCATGAGCTCCAAATCTTCACTGACGGATCTAAAATATCTAAAGAAGGAAAACCGGATCAAGTTGGATGTGCCTTCATATCCTTCCTAAATGGCCAGGAAATCCACTGACAGATGAATCGACTTTCACCAGAATGCTCAATAGTACAAGCTGAATAATTCGCAATTAAAGAGGCTGTAATTTGGGCCAAACATTATGATTCTAGCTGCTGTTTATATAGTGATTCCCAGATGGCACTGAAGTGTATAAATAATAGAGATAATCTAAATCCGAGGGCAGTGGAAATTAGGAATGTTTTACTATCACACACACGACATATTTGCTTAACATGGGCGAGAGGCCAGAATGGAGTTGCCGGTAACGAGAGAGCCGACGCTGCTGCCAAATCAGCCGCAGTTTCCAATCTAAATTATAGCTACTCTCTTTGTCCTTACTCTTATGCACGAAGAAAGATGTGGGATCACATTAAGACTAGGTGAAACAATCAGTGGCTATCTAGTGTTAAAGGAACAGTTACAAAAGAATTATTTTTTTCAAATATTGAAACCCGACTTCAAAGCAAAATTGAACCTGAATTTGTATTAACCCAATTCTGATCAGGTCATGGAATTTTTTACTCTTACTTTGAAAGGTTTAATATTATAAGGGAGAATGGTTATTTATGTATTTGTAAAGAAAACCAGACCGTAGAACATCTACTTTTTGATTCCCCACTCTTTGACAGGAAAAGATTTTCTTTAACAGGACAGTTAAACTATTGTGGTGTTAAATATGATAAACCACTCTTAAAATTTTTTAGCAAGGATTGTAGTTGTAGAAAATTCCACTATTTCATATGTTCTATATTTAAGAGTTTACGATAATTTTATTTAAACTTTAGCAAAACAGGCTACTCTAGTATACAAGATAACAGGTACATTATAAATTGCAATTGACATAAAACTATAGCCCTAATGTACCTTATGGTGAAATAGGGCTAAAAGAAATTGTATATTAAATAAATAAATAAATAAATAAATATGATACGTTGAATCCCAAATAATTGATGTTCTTAACCTGTTCTATTAATATATTGTTTATCATTATTTTGCATCGTTTGTGGTTTGTCCCTTCAAAAGCCATTACTTTTTTTTGTCAATATTGCAAATCTTCCTGAAAATGAAGAAACAGTATCGCAAGCAATAAAACTACAAAAAATGATATAGTAGCCTAATCACACAACAATTTAACTGGTCATTAGTTACTCCAAATGACATTCTCTCAGCCATTCATAGATTAAGTAATTCAAAAGCAGAACATTACTATGGCACGTCAAATTTTTTGTTAAAAAAATAGTAGATGAATTAATTTTCCCATTGACAGTTCTGTACTAGGACCCTTCCTATTCATTGTAGCCTATATGTGAATGACTTTCACTGCAACTTACCCTGTACTGCGATCTTATACGCAGATGACACAACATTCTTAACCTCTGATGTAAATCCAGCGGCGGTTCATAACTTGAATAGACAAATGGTAGAACTGGCTACCAACTGGTTTAAATTAAATATGTTACAAGTAAACAACGCAAAAACTGAAGAAATATTTTTCGATATGAACACAAAGAAAGTAAACAATAAATCAGTAAAATTGTTAGGAATTCATATAGACCAAAAACTAAGTTGGGAACACCACACAAACTACATCTGCACTAAACTCTCCCGGTTATGTATCTACTGTATAAACTTAAGGGTAACATAAGTGATGAATTACTTAGATACTCGTACTTTGCTTTTTTCCATTCCTGTTTAGTATATGGAATTCATCTATGGGGAAATTCACCAGGATCAATAACTGTTTTCAAATGGCAGAAAAAAGCAATCAGGTGCATTTCTGGGCTCGCAACTAAGAATCGTGTTGGGAACATTTCAAAAGATTAAACATCATGACGGTATCAGGATCATTTATATACAACTCTGTAGCATTTGTTATAGTAAACCAACACAAACACCACCCTAGACAAGCATTTCATGAACATGACACACAAAACAATCAAGCATTAGACATACCATACTCAAGGCTATCCAAAATACATAATAGTTATAAATATCTCGGACCATCCCTGTTTAATCGATTACAAAATTTCATAAAGGCACTCTCTATAAATAAATTCAAGGTGACTCTTAATAACTGGCTGAAAAATAAAGTATTTTACTCAGTTCAAGAATTTATTGATTGAGATTACACGACACTGACAAGGGCATAGGTCAGTATGTTAAAATAAAAGGTTAGCACTAGAATTAGTTAATTGTTGAATCGTAGTAACAATACGCCCATTGAACTGTTTATTGTAACATTATTATTATTTATTGTATTATTAATTGTTTATGATATTACTATTACATTATTACTGCATTATTATTATTGCATTATTAGACCTATTGTATTATTGTATCACTGTATTGTATTGTATTGTACAACAAACTGACGAGACCAATTGCAACTCAAAATTGCTTTAAGGTCAATAAAAGCTATCTATCTACCTATCTGTCTATGAATTTATGTTTACGACAACTTCAAAAGGTTCTGTTTTTGTTTCAGTTTTCTGGTTGTTAGCGAGTTATGAGGCAAACATGTTGCCAACCATAGCACTATTATAATCCATAGGGTGGGTACTAGAAGTGAGGGCAAAATAATTACAGTTAGTTAAAAAGATTGTTGACTTCCTGTACCAGACAAAGTATCAATCTTTTTTTTCAAAGTGGTGGCACTTAGCACAGTTGCACAGACCTAAGGCACGAGACATGTGATACACCTACCAGTATAAAAAGAAAAATACCAAAAATAGGTTTTATTTCACAGATATGGTGTTTGTGGTATCATTTACAAAATTTGCATTATTTCAGGACTTACATTTTCTTGCAAATCGTACCTAACATCTTAATATATCAAGATAGTATAATCTTGACATCAGAATAAATCATATATATATGAGGGCTATCCATAAAGTAAGATTTCCTTCGGCCATTTAGAGAAACAAAACTCAGCTTCGTGGAAATGTTTATTGCAACAGATAAAGCAAGTGTTCAGCTATTTGTCAACATATTCGCTACCGGAATTGAGAAATTTGTCATACCGTGGGACCGTGGGACCAACGACGATACCTGTGTCGTACAAGTCTGCTGCCTGGTATTTGAACCACTGTATGACAACCATGTCTGTCTCTTTGTCATTCTCTGGCATTTTTTGAGGGGTAGGGTAAGATGGAAATCTGAATAGGATCGCAGTTAGGAGAGGGCTGTATTGAATTCCATAGGAAGGGGGCTGCGATCCCATTCGAAAGAGAAATTAAGATAAAATGATTGAAGTGAAATAAAATGATATGCCTGGAACATGAGGAGACAATGAATAAATAATGACGCAGCATAACTCGTAGCCAGTTTAGAAAATATATATTTAGAAAAACTTTAAATGAACTGAATTAAAAACCACTAATTTCACTGAAGTAAAGATACTGGAAATTTCGCTTGATACTGATGTGAATTATATGCATATATAGAAAATCGGAACACAGTTGCTGAATTGTAAAGAAAATGAAAAAAACACTGTTCTGTAAACAAATAAATAAAAAGAAGATAACACAAATAAAATGGATAGTTGAAACATGAGCACTGTTCACACTTCTATTCTTCTGTTGACGAATCTTTGGCTTAATGGAGGTGGTGTTCGCAGCGAATGTTGTTGAAGAATGAACGTGATGAAAGGTCACCATGTTGTGTGTAGTTGTGTGTACTAGCAATGATGATGACAATGTGGTATCATCTTCCTGACTATAAGTGAAATGTGTTCGTCTTCCTGACGATAATATGAAATGTGTTCATCTTCCTGACGAAAATGTGTAGTGTGTTCGTCTTCCTGACTAAAATGTGGTGATGTGGTCGTAATGATGATAATACTGAAGAATGTGGTCGTGTTCGTCTTCCTGACGAAAATGCGGAGTGTGTTCGTCTTCCTGACGAAAATGTGGTAAGGTGGTCGTACTGCTGACGAACAATGTAAGATGTGAGTATACTTTGAGTTTGGCGGTCAAAGGTTGTTGAGTAGACACTGCACAGTGTGTTGATGAACCACGTGGTTATGAAACAAGATGGCTGCCCGCCAGCCGCTTTAAGCGGCCAGCGGGAGTGTAACTTCTCAGAGTAGCAGCTTGATGACGACTGAGAACGACTGGAGGCGGGACTTAGCTTATATAGTGATCGATACGTGGGCATGGTTTAAAATTCTGATTGGTCGAAGAGAAGGATAACCAGCCAATCATAGCTAGTTATGTCGTCACGACAGCTTGTGCATAACAAAAGATGATTTGAATGGCCCTAAACGAGACAATGAGATTGTTATGTTGGAACAATCAAAATGCTTGGAGACATGGGATTCCACGGAGTTGCATTGGGCCTAATATGTAGATCAGTCTGAAATATAAATTTCTAACTTCTATGCAGAAGTGGATAGAATATTTGAGAATGTAGTTATTTTACTTGTGTAAGACATATTCACGAAATACTATTGAACGCATGAATAAAAATGTCTCCCTTCATGTACTGAAAGGTTTATATTAGGGACCTATATAATGTTATAATCAAAACATAGAGTGATTAAGCGGAAGTAGCTTAACTGAATGAATTATAAACACGTGCCTGTGTTGACAGTTCTCAGTGAGATTTAAGAGAGGTTGGCAATTATGTACGCAGTGCCTCCAAGCGGCGATCTGCGTAACTATAAATACAAAATGGATGCCCCAACAAATGTAAATACGCGACGACATCGCCAAATATGGCCCTAAATCTCATTAAAATACATATAAATAGACATGTAATGCCATAAACATGAACAGGTGAGACAAATATAATATTAATTGAAAGCAAACGTGATATAATATAATCATACGGCCACAGGTATGGGTTGAGGTTATGATGTTCATGTAGGCTACATATTGAAGTTAGATTCACAATTGTAATTGTCATGACCACCATTGGCATGATTAATTAGAAATATGATTTAGGCCTTGTGAATTATTAACAGAAGATGCCCTTTCTGCTCACGTGACGTAACAAAATCAATGGGAGCGAGATCTGGGCTGTAGGGTGAATGTTTAAACACCTCCCAGTTGAACTTCTGTGTTTAAAAATCCACCCTACAGCCCGGATCTCGCTCCCATTGATTTCCATCTTTTCCTACAACTAAACAAATAACAGAAAATGACAAAGAGGCAGAGATGGTTGCCACACCATGGTTCAAATCCCAGGCGGCAGACTTGTACGACACAGGTATCCATACGGTGGTCCCACGATATGATAAATGTCTCAATTCCGGTGGTCAATATGTTCAAAAATAGCTGAACATTTGCATTATCTGTTGCAATAAACATTTCTGTGAAACTGAGTTTTGTTTCCGTAAACAGCCCTAGGGAAACTTACTTTAAGATCAACCTTCGTACATATATAAAATTCAATCTAATTTTGTTTTGTATCTATCCTATAAGATGACCCTGGATTTTCAGGGCCCTTTTCTTATGACTCAAATATTGTCTTATCTGCAGAAATATACAGTAACTTAGATTCCAAAAATGCTTTTACCTTATTAAATCCTTGTCTAACCCATAGCTTAATTAATTAAATTTCTTAGGCAAAATCTCATTTACACTTCACTGCATCTGGGACCTGAACCATCTATCTCTGATAGTTCTGTGAGTTCTGTATTTCCTGGGTGTTCTAACAGAAAATTATAGAAACTTATACAAGATACATCATGGAAATGCATCTTGACCATAACCATAGTCTTAACAGTTTCAACATTAAAGCTCATCTGACCACATGAAAAAATTTCATGAAAACGGGACATTAAGATATGAATTCTTACAAAAGAGACATTTGCATTGGAACGAGACAGAGAATCAAAAAAGGGACAGTATCCTTAAAAACAAGATATTGGGTCACCCTATTGTATATGAGGAGCTCTGAATCAAAATGCACTCAGTCCATAAAAAATAATGTTTCAGGAGAGAGGAAAAACAATAACTCCTAAACATTCCATCCAGGATATTAAAAACCTTTTTAAGTCAAATTGTAATGTGCGATGCATACATATAGCCCTATTTAACAAACAAATCATATGTTTGTGTTTTGTCATGTTTTTAAATGAAATTATTCGCACCGAGAGCATTTTGAAGCAGTCATTTAAGAAAATATATAGTTTTTTTGATAAATAATAGTTGCCAAAATTTATTTTCATGATATTTTCTGTTCAAATGTCAATGAAACGGACAGCGATATTAAACACACAATATATGGGACACTTTTAACAATGTTCTGATCCCAATCTTACACTTGCCACTTGCTCTCTACAGAAAACAACAGAACGTCAAACTTATTTAGACACAAACTAGCATACTGGAAGCTGAAATCTATTTGCATCACTTTAAAGTTGTAAACCACTTAAAATCTGTCAGTATTTCTTTTGTCGTGCCCAAACCAGGGAGTAGAAGGGTAGGTTCACTATGAGCGGTAAGGACTTAACTTCTACTGTATTAAGAGTGACAAAAATTATAAAAAGGATAACAATAAGACTTTAATGAGGTAAAAAAGTTACAATAAAAGAAATGTCTTCTTTAAATAATAAAATGATGTGATATTAATACTTGGTTAATATATTAATTATTTAGACCGTGAGACCTCAGTATGGCAATCTTAGTAGCAGCTTATAATGAATAAGAAACTATGTACTTACATATGAAGATTGAAGTGCTGAAGTTAACACTGCATTTACTTATCTATAATTATAAACCTAAGTTATGATGACTTATATGACAAACAGTTCCCAGAGACCAACTCGGGTGTCAAACAAAGTTATACACTTAACGTGTCAGTAATATAGCAAGAAGTGGGTTCTAGTGCCAAAAGGGCTGTATTTATAAAGTTATTCAAGGAAAATCCTGTTAAAACAATAAGAAGGCTCGGGCGTTGTCTCGTGCTCTGATTGGTTACATGCTACATCAGATGCTCATCATATTGGTGTCTCATTGAGCCTAAATCATAGATGATATTAATGGTCTTATAAGGAATTGTTAGATCTTGGCTTGGAAAGCACAGTTGAACAATCAACAGGAAATCTGTGGTTATCCTTCCTTGATACAAATGTCATCTGTGCGACAATTCCTGAATATTACTTAAAGACTAAAACAGAATATAATATAATATAATATAATATATAAATGAAATAAGGGTTCTACAGTGTTAATAAGAGATTAAATGCGGGGTGATACGATAACGGATCACACGGCATTACACTCCCTCAAGATTAAAGTGATCTATGCAGTGAAACGAATGGTCACCCCAATCATTAACACAATTTTTAGTATGAAAATCATATAAACAAACATGTAAGCAAGGATGTGGTTTGTGATAACCATCATCAACCTTCTTAACTCTGATATACATTACTACAAAGTAAGAAATCATGGATGAAGGTCGTATTCCAGCTCATATTCAAAATTTAGTCGATGCCAATGCTATCTTTGCTGTGAGTACTATGCATACTATGAAATAATAAGAAATCATATATATAAATTTAAAAAGTACCTAATCAAATAATAAAATAATAATAAAGTGTAACTGTATATCACTAGTAGTGTAACATATGTGTTCCAAACAAAATACATAAAAATGCATAATAATATAACGAAAAACAATAATAATAATATAGTGTATCTGTGACTCAAATTGAAGCATTAGCGCCTAAAAACATAAATATAATAATAATTGGATGTTCCAGGAGAACGCAAATCAGACTTCCAGAATAATATGTCTGAATAATTAAATTAATATTACAATATTATTGAATTTATGACTCAAATTTAAGCGTTAGCGCCTAAAAACATAATTATAATAATATATACTTGAAGGGTTAAATAATATGTTGTATTTAAAAGTAATAACTGAAAGTGGGCGTGGCCTAAATTTCACACGCCTTCGCGTATAAAAAGGGCTTATAACAGGCTTTTAGGCTATATATGCGATGAAATAAGAATGAAAACATAATCTACGCATAACATTACACCTGTGGTAATGTTTGTGAGTCGAAATCTTACGAAATAACGTTGCAATTCAATAATAACATTAGGCCTACTGAACATGAAGTATTTTGCAATAGAACTGCGAGCTTGGGAAATAGAATAATCCTCGTCCTTGCCCTTGATATTATGACGAGCTATTTTCATTATCACTATTTCTTGAGGCATTTACTCTATTATCCGTTTGCCTATGTCCCCAACCCATAGGTCTTGCTCTATTTCCACTAGAATATGCCCGTGCGACGGTACGTCTCTAGTCCCTTTTTCCGCGAATATTCATGAGGGAGCCAACTCACGATCTGCACTGGCCTCCTTTTCTGCCTTTAGATGCCACCATGGCTATCTTCAGTGCTTGTTCTATTATTTCGGGCATATTCACTTTGACCATGAAACCTGGGTTAACTCATGTCGATAACAGTCTTTTTCTTAATTTGCTCTTTCAATGTACTCGTTAATTTAATTACGTCATCACTTTGCAATTCTGGGTGTGTCTCTATAAATGCTTGAGCAGATCCCTGCAATGTCTTTGTCTGTCAGTGTTAAGGAAACTGTATTTACTGTTCAAAAAAGCTTTGAATGGAACCATTTCCTCGTAATTATTCCAATTTAAAAAAATATATTAATTACAATTAAATCTTTTGCTACTATTCCAACAACTTAAATTACTTCCTCTACAACTGGTTCTGCAGCTTGTGCTTGATTATTAATTATTTTACTATTGTATTTAACTAATTATAAATTTCATAATTTGTCTGTGTTCTAGCTACCAGTCGATTCTTTGACTGAAGTCAAACAAATAAAAAATGTCATGGATGTGGTTTTACCTACGAGACATAATTCTTGGTAAATATAAAATGCTTGGGATACGACGTGGTGGAGTTCACACGTCCTATCCAACTAAGTCCCGTCCTCTGAAGGAATGCATAATGCATCTGGTGGGGGTTACAATATCTTTGGTGGATGACAATGACATCCATCAAGCGTTGTATAAATACTCATTCCAGAACATTTAAATCACTCGAAATTTATACCATTTACTACTAATAAATTTTCAAAGTATTTACATTTTTATTTTGTTTATAATTTATTTTCCCGTTCCATACATATTTACATTTAATTTCTCCATATTTAATTTATTCCATTCTAATTTAACTTGTGCTCATGTACAGCAACTAAATCCGGTTAATTTTCCTATATTTTTCTCAAAAAAATCTTTCAACTTTTTCTCTAGCATGGGCAGTGGTTCCTTCAAATGCTTGGGGTAATTTACACTAAAACATGTACGTCTAGTACAGTAAAAATAATTTTGCAAACAAATTCTTTTAACTAAAACACAAGGACGACACTTACGAACAGTAACACCGATAAAAAAATTCTTAAATAAATAGCATGCATCCTTAAATACAAATATATTAAAACATAACACACAAGTATTCCTATTAATACTTTTTCAAAATCCATTGTCACATTGCCCCCTCCTTAAGGGCCTTCGTCCCGAAGTGCCCCATGATATGCCGCCTGAAGGTCGAGGTGAACTACCAGCATCTTCACTCTTGGCTGTCGCTGGATGCGGTAGACTTCTTCTGGCCACTTGGTGAACTATTCCATGGCCAACAACAGGTACCGATTTCCATCATCAGTAATGGAGCATGGGCCTGCCACGTTGTATTGCCTCATGGACCCACGGCTGCGAGTTCTAGGCCCTCTGCTGGCATCGCCGGTGTCGCATTCCTGACGCCACCTCTCGACCTCACTGCATTGGTACAACCAATAGAACCTTCTCCGCAGTTTGTCGAGGATCCGGTTTACTCCCAAGCGGTCACCTGTCGCTCCTGCGTGGACTTCCTCCAGGACCTCCTGGACTCTGGCTTTCGGAAGGACTAGGTGCTCCGCAGTCGCCTTCCCATCCGCAAGCTCCCAGACTCCTTTCAGGGCCCCGTCCCCGACCACTAGGGCGTCCCGCCGGGCCCCACAGCCCTCGTAGATGGCGCTGCGACTGGCTACCTCTTCCCTCGTCGGTCCCATACCCGATATGACGTCCCTCGGTGTTTGTCCTACGTCCCCGTTGTCCCGCTGTGGTTCACTCAGGGCGTGATCTTCCCCTTCGGTAGCTGGTGGTACGGTGACGGCCATGTCCTCCTCCTCCTCTTCCTTATCTTCCACCTCGGCCTGTCCCTCTGGTTCACTTTTCACGGCCACCAGCTCGCCGTCCGGTTCATTCCATCTTTCCTTGGCCGGTGTCAGTTCCTGCTCGAGTTCTTCCTTAGGGCGTAACTGCAGGTTCTTCAGTTCACTTCTCATTTATCTTATGGCCTCTATCCTTTCGGTGTGATGCCGGTCCATTTTCCCTGTCAGATCGTTCAGTCGGTCATTCTGCTGCCTTAACTCGGTGCTCTGCTGGTCCATTTTCTTGTTCAGTCGGTCGTTCTGCTGCCTTAACTGGGTGCTCTGCTGGTCCATTTTCTGTCTCAGATCGTTCATGGCGTGAAGTAATGATTGGAACATGTCCTCCATTTTGCCTTCCTTTAATTATATCCCACTTCTGACACCAGTGTAACAAGGGGTCGTCGGGGTTCAAAATCAGAACACCAAGTTTCTAATTGAAGGATGGAGGATTCTTTATTTCCTATAAACAATGGTCAATACAGTCAGAAAACTCCAGACTGTTCGCCAGTTCACTGTCCTGTTCAGTGCTCACTCTCACTGTGCTCAGTCCTAATTACAGCACTTTTCCGTTCGCACATCCTGTGCGGACTCCCAGTCGAGATAATTCCACGTCGCGCCCGTCAACTCCACAGTCCTCGCTGTCACTGTGCGATCCACCCGTCGCGCAGAGTTCCCCGGGACGGCACTGCCTCAGCCCAGATCAGCTCACCAGCTCTTCCGTTCACTAGTTCCTCCGTTCACCCTTCTCTCCGGTCACTAGTTCCCGTTAACTAGGTCTTCCGCTCGCGGGTCCCTCCGTTGACTAGTCTCTACGGTCACCGGCTCTTCAGCTCCCCAAGTCACACTCACTTGAGGCCGCGCTGATCAGTCATCTCCGTCCAGCTCACTCTCTGACGCTGACGCTCGCCGCTACTCACGGACTGCCTCTCGCTGACTCTGACTCTTCACGGACTCTTCACTGTACTGAACTGAACTGCCTCCGTCGGTTGCTCCCGCTCCTTATATAGTCTCGACGAATGTTCCAGAGTCGAGGTCTGTTAAGCTCTCCGCCCGCGCGGTATCTTGAAAGTGCGCTGCGCTGCCCGGGCACACCCATTAGCGCGAGCTCCTCCTCCGGCCTCTCCCCCACGAAGCGTGGTCCAATAGCCGTGCTGCTGTCACGCCCACTGGCGCTCGTCTTCCGCCCGTCCACTAGGGGAGCGCGATCTTTCTAGACTCCATTGTTCTGGTTCTTTCTGGGAGACTCCTCTTTCTATCAGTTTCTAGACGAGTCTTTTCTGGGCTTTGTCACAATATAAATGAAATAAGGGTTCTACGATAACGGATCACACGGCATTACACTTTATATAATTCTCACTTCTTCTTCCAAATATTCATATTCTTCCTCATTTTTATTTCCGTCTTCATTGCAAATTCCAGGCTGTTCATCTTAGACCTTAACATAAAATTGCAGTTCAGTATCACTCCCCATACCTCTTCTTCAGTAATCTGTCAACATCAGTTTTCTCTGTGTCACTAACCATGCTTTTCGTTTGTACAATCTGAATCTCGGATATGGTCCCAAAGGAGAGAAAAATGTTTTGATGATCACCAAAATTGTATGCTGGTTTAATTTTCAATGTTTTCAATGTTTTAATTTAATTTTAATTTAATATATATTTAATTTTATATATATAATATAGTACAACCCCAAAGAGCAAAGCTCATTGGAGGGGTGACATAAATACGTTGGTTCTAAAACATACTACAATTGTCTTACAATTATAAAACATACTACAATTATCTTATGGCTAAAACAAATTCACATAAATTGACATAAATACGTTGGTTCTAAAACATACTACAATTGTCTTACAATTATAAAACATACTACAATTATCTTATGGCTAAAACAAATTCCCTAGTGACAATACTACAAAATACAACAAAAAAAATTTGAAATATACTAACCAATTTTGAAATATGCATTTTTTTGTATGATTTCCGGAAATATATTATAAGTATCCTACTGACTGAAGTACACATCTAAAAAATATGATAATACTTTTGGTTTAAAATTTCTAATGGAACTGGACACACTTTCAGGTAACATGTTATACAATTTTATAGCATGAGGTAATATTCCATTTAGGCCATACGTAGTGGATTCACTATAAGTTACAAAAAGTTGACTGACTTATCTTGTGTCATGGAGATGAACATCTTCGGGTGTGACCAAGGTGGTGTTGGATTTAATAAGTTTATATTTGATAGAATGTAAGTGACTGACTATTGCTGCATTTGTAGAGACAGAAAGTGGCTTGATTCCAGAAATTTTGAATATATCACTAGTATGGGTTCTAAAGGGAATATTAAACATAATTTTAATCGCTCTATTTTGAATTACTTCTAGCTCATGAAATAGGCTTTTTCTACAATTCCCCCATATGATATTCATATAAGTAAGATGACTATGGATTAAAGAAAAATATACCATTTTAAGAAGTTGACTAGACATTCCTGAAAGACGTAATCTGTTTATAATACCGACTACTGGGAAAATTTTCTTCTTAATTTTGTTAATTTGATATACCCAAGGAAGGATACTGTCAATATTTAGTCCTAAAAAAGAAATAAATTCAATTCTCTCTATTGTCTTATTATTTATGTGTAAGTTTATATTGGTTTGAAGTCTGTGCGATCGCTTGTGAAAGAACATGAATTTAGTTTTATCTTTGTTTATTGTTAATTTATTATAGTTAAACCAATTGATTAGGTCATTCATGTCAAGTTGCATTTCATATGCTAAGTCTTCTTCCGTTCGTCCTGTATAGAAAATATTTGTGTCATCGGCATACAAAAGCATTTTACCAAACAATTTTAAATTAAACAAATCGTTTACATATATATTGAAGAGGAGTGGACTCAGGATGGATCCTTGAGGTAGGCCTACTCCACACTTAATAGATGCTTCGCCAACATGGCGACGAGGTGAGGAAAGATGAAATTACAGGTGCAGTAAAATCAGCTCAGAATTAGGTATAAGTGCGAGCCGAACAAGAGGAAGACGAAAATCATAAGAGATAGATACGTGGAGACGAGGTAAATGTTAGCAAAAGAGGGGACACAAAAAACAACGGGAAAAGTGGAAAAGAAAATCTTGATCCGAAAACATTAAAGACACAAAAACATCAAAGGCGGCGGCGTTGCCAAGCGTCATCAGCAAGGAGAAAGGGAAGAGGACCCAGAGAATATAGGCAATAACCGGAAGTGACGCAAAAACATAGCATAGATAAAATGGCGCCCCTAACCGAACTAGCACATAGGTCACTAGGGAAAAGCCCCACCATCGACAACTATGTCTGTGGAAGATGCGAAAGAAACGTAAAAAATGGCATTCTGTGTTCACGTTGTGATAGGTATATGCACTTCAGATGCGCGAGAATAGACCCAATTCTGCAAAATAATATAAACATGCCACCTGAATGGTCTTGCGAAGCATGCATGAACTCCACACACAGGCCTACAACCGAAGAATATGACGGATCAGATGATAGGGATAGCCACACATCAATTATTAAAGAATTACGAGAGGAGATAAAATCTTTAAACAAAGTAATTGAAATGATGAATGAGGAGATCATGCGCTCAAAACAGGCTACTCCCAAGGAATGGACGAAAGTAAATGAACGAAAAAGTGGATGGTCGTCCAGCAAAATAATGAATCTACATGAATTCCCGCCGCTAGCGACAACAAACCGCTACATGCCACTTAGACAACTAAACCAAGGAAATGAGTATCAAGAAACGGACTCACTGATGGAATGCAGCCATGAGATGCCCACAACAAGCAAGGCCAGACCTACCAGAAAACCTACTCAGAAGAAAAGAAGTGGAAATATCCTCATCTTAGCAGACAGTCACGGTAGAGGATTGGCGAAGAAGTTAATAGAAAACAACTGTACTTCAACAGTGACCGCAGTAGTGAAACCAGGAGCAGGAATGAGCGAGATTACAAAAACAGTTGAGGTTAAGTGTGACAATTTCACCAAACAGGACTGTGTAGTGATATCGGGGGGTACTAACGACACCAAATAACATTATCCATGACTTGGAGAGATCACTCAATAAATTAACCCACACCAATGTCTTAATACTTACACTACCACATCGCCATGACCAAAACTCAAACTCGTGGGAAAACCAAGAAGTGAGACAGGCAAACGCCAAAATAACCACACTATGCAATAACTTCAGCAATGTAAAGTTAGTAAACACTCACAGTGCAGAAAGAGGCATGCACACCAGACATGGATTGCATTTTAACAAGTGGGGCAAACGAGTACTTAGCAACATAATTAGTAGAGCAGCCCAAGATCTAGTAACCGAAAATATCACCATTCACCAATCAACTGTTAATCCTCTAACCCCACTAACTCCTAAACCCTGACAGCATTATATACAGTATATCCAAGAATCAGTAAATAGGCCAGTTAATGACAAACACACAACATAAATTTCAATGATTTATCAAAATGTACAATCAATAACCAATAAACTTTTAGACTTTGAACTCTTGCTAAAATCAATAGGAGATGTAGATGGTAATATGTATGACAGAACACTGGCTCAAGCATAACCCCAAACCAGGCACCTGCATGCTTCAGGAGTTTACTATCGCAGATATATACTGCAGATCGAAATTTATCCATGGAGGCTCACTAGTACTTGTAAGAGAAAACACGCCACATAAACAGAGAACAACTACCACATATCTGAATGAAGACAAAATATTTGAACACGCAACTATAGAAATAGGGACCCCAAAATTAATTGTAATATGTATTTATCGCTCACCCAATGGAGACATCAATAAATTCATCAGCAAACTAGAAATAATGATAAGCATCTACAAAAAAGAAAACAAAAACCTGATTATATGTGGGGATCTAAACATAGACTTCCTAAAACCTAGTACACAGAGAAGCTTACTACTTAATGTACTAGCACGGTATAGCATGACCAACCTAATAAAGGAAGTAACAAGAACAACCTCCCTAATAGATGTATTAATTGTGGACAACAATAAATTCACATACTCCATAAACAACTTTAATCCAGGCTTCTCTGACCACAACGCTATTCACTTTAAAGTAAATACAATAGATCCGGACAACAAACAGTAGGCAAATTCCTATACAATAAACAGAAACTTTAGTAAAGATAACAAGCAATACTTTGAATACCTCATAAAAAATGAAACATGGAATGATATTTATCAGGCAAAAGACATCAACACCAAATATAACGCGTTTTATTCTTCATTTAGCTCCTATTTTGACTTGGCATTCCCTTATACAAAATTTAAAGTAAAAAACAATTACAACATAAAGTCAAAGAAATGGATAACAAAAGGAATACTGACATCTTGGAATAAAATACAACTCCTTTACAAAACAAGCAAAACCAATAAAACGGAAGACTTCAATAAATACTTCAAAACATACAAAAAAATTTATAAAAAAGTCATACAAGAGGCCAAAAAGCTACACACCGACTACCTTATAAAACAGGCTAATAATAAAGGGAAAACGCTATGGAATATAGTAAAGCAAGAAACAGGATACCGCAAAACCAAAGGAAGCAACTTGAAAGATACAAGTATACAATTAAATAACAAGCTAATCTCAGAACCAAGAGAAATTGCGGACAGTTTCAATATTTACTTTTCGAAAATCACAAATAAACTGATAAATAATAATGATAATAGCACTGGTACCCTTAATAACATACTGACAAACCATAGATCAATCTTTTTACAACCAGTAGAAGATGAAGAAATCGTAAAAATAATCAAATCAAAGAAAAATAATTTCTCAGCCGGTATAGATGAAATCCCAGAATGTATTATTAAAACCTACAGTAAATATATTATTAAGCCAATGGTAGATATGATCAACTGCTCGATCCTTACAGGAACCTTTCCAGAAGGGCTTAAACTAGCTAAAATTATTCCCTTACACAAAGGCGATAATATTCAACATATAGACAATTATAGGCCAATAGCAATGCAATCAGGATTCGCAAAAATATTTGAAAGTGTGATATACAACAGAGTGGCAAAGTTTCTCGAAAAATTTGTTTTGGCAGAAGAGCAGAATGGCTTTAGGAAAAATAAATCAACCTCTAATGCACTTCACTTATTCATAGATAACATCCTCCAATGCCTAGAAAATAAAAATATAACCATGGGAGTGTTTGCAGATCTAAGCAAAGCATTCGATCTAGTCAATCATGAAATTCTTTTAGATAAACTTCATACATATGGTATGAGAGGAACTCCTTACAGCTGGTTTAAATCTTATCTAACGGATAGAAAACAGGTGGTGGTAATAAACTCACAGGATAAATCAAATAGTATAATCTCGAATATTGAACCGATAACGTGTGGAGTACCACAGGGCTCTAATCTAGGCCCCTTATTATTCCTGGTCTATATAAATGACATGCCATCTGCTATTCCTGATGCAAAGTCTGTTCTATTTGCAGGCGACACAAGTCTTATTTTCAATGGCAAAACAGCAAACTCAACACAAACTACAATAGACCAGTCCATGGAAAAGATGAGCACATGGCTGACAAGCAACAAACTAGTATTAAACACAAATAAATCTAAAGGAATAAATTTCAAACTTAATAAAAACAACAATATACCTCCCAAAATTACCATTAGTAATGCAGTATTAGAAACTGTAACACATACAAAATTTCTTGGAATAATCATAGATGAAAATCTGAACTGGAATCACCAAATAGATAGTGTTATTTCAAAATTAAACAAAGCACACTATGCCATGCATGTGCTGAGGAACATTTCAAACCTTGAAACATTAAAAATAATTTACTTTGCTTATGTACAGTCCATTTTATCATATGGTATCACAGCTTGGGGCTCCTCATGTGAATAGGAATGAGTTTTCATAATTCAAAAGAACATTATTAGACTAATGCTAAATCTAGAATTCAACTCCCACTGCAGGGAATACTTTAAAGAACTGAAGGTGCTACCAATACCATGCCTCTACATATTAGAAGCAGTAAGTTTCATTCACAAGAACAGACATACATACATACATAGACAACGATACAGTTCACAAATATTACACAAAAAACCACAACAACATTCACATCAGTAGTATCCGAACAACAAAAAAACTAAATTCACTATCACACAGGGGAGTAACATTATTCAATATTTTCATTAAAAAGTTCCAATACACGGACTACAGGAAATACAGAACAAATGTTAAACATTTCCTACAGGAACACTGCTTTTACAGCATTAGTGAGTGCCTGGAGTACTTTAAGACAAGAAAATAGTGAACCTTAATACTCTTCTGGCATATCTCAAACCATTATCACATCTCACAAAATTGTTAGTCAATCAAATATTTATGTTATGAAGGCATCAACTATTATACTGTACTTAAATATTATCTGCTTATCTTATAAGACTATTAAAAAATTAGTGTACAAATGTAAATGTATATTAGTGTATAAATGTAAATGTATAATTAGTGTATAATGTATAAATCCCACAGCAGGCTTCTGCTTCGAGGATAAACAAATAAACAAATAAACAAACAAATAAGCTATTTCACTATTGTATTGATTTACACTAACGTATTGTTTTCGATTACTCAAATAACTTTCAAACCATGCTAACGATAATCCTCTTATCCATGCGTAATTCAATTTCTCTAGTAATAAGTCATAGTCTACAGTGTCGAAAGCTTTCCTTAGGTCCAAGAATAGCCCTGATGCTAAGCTATTTCCGTCAACTGATTTTTGTATTTGAACAAGAATGTCAAATAGAGCAGTGGCTGTACTACTTTTTTAAGTAAACCCATATTGCATGGGATGAAAGAATGAATTCCTATGTAAAAAGTTTTGTAAACTTATTTTAACAACTTTGTCAAGGATTTTAGCCAAAACCGGTAAAATACTAATTGGTCTATAATTACTAGGGTCTGTGTCATTTCCTCCTTTTGAAGTGGGCACTACTCTCGCAATTTTACATTTAGAAGGTACAATTCCCGAGCTTAGAGAGAGATTTACAAATTGGACAATGTACGGAGTTAGCCAAATTCTGTTGTTTTTAATAAGTTTGTTAGTAAGAAAACCGTCTGTACGGTTCCCAAAGTTTTTTAGTTCACTTATTATTTTCTTAATTTCATATTCATTTGTAGGAGTAAGGAATAAACTTCCTATAGGAGTGTTGCTGTATGAGGGTTTATAAGAATCGTTATTTCTGGGTATTTTCTTAGCCAAGTTTAGAGCAACATTAACAAAATAAGTGTTTAGATTTTGCGAAATTTCAACTGGGTCCTTCATAGATTTATTATCAACCATTAGTTCGACCAAGGATGTATTTTTGGTCTTTTCTGGAATATTCAAAAGTTTATTTACAATTTCCCATGAATGTCTGGAACTTTTAGTAGGCCTACTTGAAAACTTTTTTGTATAATATTCTTGTTTTAATTCCCTCTTTTTTTTAGTAACCAAATTACGAAGTCGTTTATATTCTATTAATGTATATTCTGAAGAATATAATGATTTGGTTTTCTTATAAGATTGATCTTTACTATGAATTAGTTCCATGAGTTCAGAAGTTATCCACATACAAGAAGAACGAGATGCCTTTATAGATTTGGACCTGTGTTTGTGAACAGTACAAGCGACAACTCCACTTTTTATATAATCTAAAAGTTCATCATAATAAATTTTTGGATCGTCAGATGAGCATACAACAGTAGTTAGTGGTTTCAAAATAATAAGACAGTTTCTTGTAATCAATATTTTCCACAACCTCTAAATTACCTGAATCAAGTTTAAATTTGGTCGTTTGTGAGACAGGATTCATAATTAGTATATTGTGATCACTAAAGTCTGACTTTATATTAGCTACTTTTACCAACGAATGTACATATTTATTCATATATATGTGATCTAATAACGATTTTTTGTTTCCTTGTATTCTAGTTGGTAATTTATTATAACGCATTAAACTAAAGCTTTCTGTTAATGACTCGCATAATGTAGTTGCTTTGCTGGAAGAATATATATCAATATTAAAATCACCTGCAAGTATTACTGAACCCCTGTTTACTTTCATTAAAATTAATTCTAAATCATTTAGGAAGTTTTCATACATTAATTCATGAGGATTGTATAGGGCCTACTCCTATTATATTAAAAGTAGTGCTCCCTTTAATCATAATATGAATTATACTGTATGAAGCATTAATACACTGTATAACCTCACTGTGGAAACTGTCACGTAGCACATAAATTGAAACACCCCATCCTCTAGAATTTCGGATAATATGGTGTGCATTATAATTAGGAGGTCAGAAAACCTTTCATCACTAGGCCGTAACCAATTTTCGGATATTACCAAAACTTCTGGAAAATTTAATCTATTTGCGAGAATTTCTAAATCCTCAAACTTATTACACAAACTTCTGGCATTTATACAACATAACGAAAAACTACCGTGAGAAACAAAGCTATCTAAATAATCATTGATCATGTCAAAACTTTGTTCCATAACTAGAACAAGAATTGTACCTGTATGTGCTATGCATAATCAGTTACATTGTCTCCAACTTTACAACATCGTCAAGTGATTTTATAACAATTGCTTGTGACGCTTCATCTTTCCTCACAAAAATCTCGCCATCCCTGCTCCATACATATTTGAATCCCTTGTTCCTAAGGTCTTTGGCTTTCCTTAAGATGCCCTTTGTCCTAGGCGTGAGATGGTCATTGATGAAAATGGGCTTCTCAGGTGAAGGGATACCAATAGATGATGTTAGCAATTTTTTGTTCCTTTTGGCAATCATAATTTCTCCTTTCTGCCATCTATTGATAAATTTCACAATGATAGGCCTAGGAAGGGATTTATTGCTAGATGGCACTCGATGCGCTAGCCTATGTCAATATCGTTTTTATTAATGTTGCATTCCAGAGCTTTTCCAATGTCGCTAACAAGATTATAAACGTTCTCTTGTGGTAACTCTGGGATTCCATGAATTTCAATATTATTTCTTCTCGAATATTGGCTTATTTCATCCACTTCCTCCTCGAACTTTGAGTGAATTCTCTTCAGCTGTTCTTGGAGATCATTAATTATTCCATCACGTTTGCTGAGTTCAGATCTTAAGTCATCAATAATCTTGGTGTTAAAGTCAATACTGTCTTTTAATTTCAACACCACTTTCTCAACCACACGATCAAGAATTTGCTCCAGAAATTCTTCCTTTAGAATGAGATTCTTAACAAAAGCAGTTAAGTTCGAAGGATCATTGTTGGCTTCCATTTCTGTCAACTCACTTTTTTCAGTAATAGATTGAGTCCGCTGGCTTTTGTTTTCTTTGCGTTTTCCCATAACCTCAAAGAAATATTTTCACTTTTAACAATAGAAGAAATTTCACTTATTGCTGTAGTACCGTGAAAGTCTATTAATTCAGTCAGAAGAATATGTAGGCCCTATCACTAATTACAATATTGAATACAATTACCTTCAATTAGCGTTTGTAGCTATTAATTTTAAAAAATTAACACCAGTATAAGAAAACTTCGAACCAATGTTGTCCAAGGCCTCCTATTACCTATTAGTAGATTTATTTTCTTACAAGATTTTCTTTAAAAATATACTTTTCATATCACTTGTTCCTGTTACTTTCTTTAAATAATTAGTTAGCTGTTTGATGTCCCTGAGTTGCCAGTCAATCCCCAGAACTCTTACTTCACCAACTTCTCCATACATTTGATAATGGATAATTTCAGAACGTTTCCGAAAGGACTTTTCCAACACCCCAAACATTCTACCAGCCGGAAGGTAAGAGTGTCCTCTGACTGGAAATATCATCGTTATGTTCTTCAGATGGGAATCTGATTTCCTAGGCAGCCGTAAAATGAGAGCATGGACAATGTGAGAGTTTCTATTTTGGCCCTTGCAGCCCTCTGTGGTAGCATCAAACTTATATGTATACAATTACTCTACTGTTTCCAGCAACATCTACTTCATTTACCATCTTGTACAAATTTAAGCAAATAGCTTATCCTAGTTTAGGCTTTACAACACAACATCTAAACTCATTCTAATTGCATGGTATCTGTTTTAAATTCATTCCACAAGCAGTTGGAAATTGTTGACAATAATAGTACAAGAGTGGATCAGCTGATACCTTTTAATCCCACCACTTGTTTGCACATGTTTGCGGCTCTTTTGTGCGCCATATGCAGGTGTAAGCAAGATATCAAATACCGTATTGTCCCGAATATAAGACAATTTTTTTCCCTGAAAATGTGCCTTTGAAAACTATACTCGTCTTATACGTGCAGCCTAAGATTCAACAACCCTCCATTCATGAATGCAACTGTGCACGTGTGTATGGGTATTCCCACGCAAATGGCATGCACAGAACACAAACATATGGCGTGCGTCCGACCCAAAGTCAAAGCCGCACGGAAATTACCGAATTTTACCAAACTTTATTGTTCCCGAATTCGTGCTACTCTAGGGTGACCAGATTTATGAACTTAAAAAACAGGACATTTGACTAAATTTGGCTTTAAAAAACAGGACAAAACAGGACACTTGGATAAAAAAAGAGTGCAAGTGTACCTTCTAACTCTTGCAGTTACAATTTAATATTAGATAACTTATTGCTATAAATGAGACTTTGTTGTAATTAAATATCGCCATTCTGAATTAAAAGCAGTCTTATAAATTCAAGCTTTGTCAATCTTTTTATGACTGAATTTACATTTACAACTAAAATTGTTAAAAATAATAATCTGTCATATTATAGAAGTAGGATATTTGAAGAAATTAAATCGGATACATAGAACAGACATTTGTTGAAAAAAAAGAAAACAGGACATTTGGCGTCCCGTTAAAAATTTGTCGGGACAGTTAATGAAAAAAAGGACAGTCCCGTTAAAAACGGGACGTCTGGTCACCCTATGCTACTCCTTGTACTGCACTGCTTGGCATCTCTATTCTCTTTGTTTGACCACCATCATGGCAGACCATGTGAAAAAGAAAGCATCTTCATTGTCTCAATGCGTAAATAAAGGCGAGAGAAGAAGTTACGACATGAACTTCAAACTTCTATTTTATAATAATAATAATAATGAATCAAAATGTACCAATAAGCTATTTTATTTTATTTTTTCGTAACTACCCTTCAAAAATTCAGGGTCGTCTTATATTCGAGGTCGTCTTATTTCCGGGCCAATACGGTAACTGATATTTCCACGTAAGTCACAAAGCATACTTTGTTCCGAATGTGGTGCTGGACTCAGTGCATTCTGAAGCAAACACAGTATTTCAATGGCATTTTAGACTGAGAAGGAGTGCTTTTAGAAACATTCTGACTACACAGATCGATTCAGCGCTACTAAAATAGGGGGAATCCGTATCAAACAGAGTTTCGACCGAGGATGGACTGAGTGCATTTTGATTCAGAGCTCCTCATATGGTAAAGGGAAATAACCTTGCAGATTTTCAGAGCAAATGTTTCATGTCCAAAGTCTAGTGCCATACTGGAAGGAAGTTTAAAGTTTTCTTTAAAAAAAAATCCCTAAAATTTGAAAGTCTTGCAGGGTAATTGCTGAATATAGGAGTATGATCCTGATAGATAATTTAATTAATAATGACTTTTAGTTTGGCAAATTTCAATAGAATAATCAGTTTTCATGCAAATTAAATTTTAAAGACACC
Organism: Ectobius pallidus; assembly: GCA_964059195.1. Lineage (NCBI taxonomy): Eukaryota > Metazoa > Arthropoda > Insecta > Blattodea > Ectobiidae > Ectobius > Ectobius pallidus. The sequence continues at coordinate 49,694,707 of CAXKWD010000008.1, forward strand.
AAAGTTGTATGCCTCCATGATAATACACAACATGGCATGAGCTGTTTTGGGGATCAGGCAGATCAATGTCTCAGTAGTACTTTCAATTATCAGTGACACGTGCAACATGCATACATTTGCTTTACATGTTACGGATGTCAAAATGAGGCCAATACTTTATTAACAAGTTCAATCATCCCAATGTTGCCAGCTCCTCTAAATTTTATGCTCAGCTATTTAATTAACTGTGTATGTTATCACAGAAAGTATTACAAGTTTTTGTTTAAATCCACTCTATCATCCTCTTCAGTATGCAAGATCATTTCACTTCCTACCTATATAATTAAGCATACGCTACCTATATCTACAATAACTAACATTCAAAAGTGCAAAGTAGCTATTAAAAATAAATGTACCGATAGTTTTTTGTTCTGGTGTAGTTTGTCAAAATTTCGAGTTTTCAAACAGTTTTGTGCTAAAGAAAAACTAAATACCGTATTTTATGGACTATAAGATGCACTTTTTTCTTTAAAAAATTGCCTCCGAATTCAGAGTCTTATACTCGAAATTGGTATAAAAATGTCCAGTATTTGATTTAAAATTCCTGCCAGTCTTAAAAATGGCCATAATAATCAATGCCGTGGGAAACCTATCTCTATCTGGCAACATTGGATCCAACTGGCAGCAGCAGTGCACTGATGCAACGAACATGAGTTGCAGGGATTCAAAAGCTTGCAAACACAAACCCAGAACATTGTCTAGCCCAGTCATGAGAAAAGTACGGCCCGCAGGCCAAATGCGGCCCTTCGGGCTAGTCAATTTGGCACTCAACACGGTTTTGAATAAGCCCTGCAACTACACATAGGACAAAATGTATTTTCTACATAGCAAGAATAGAATAACAGTTTCCATCTCATTGCGTTTTAAGTATAGTATTATTGCATCTAATATTAACTGAGTTTGCATGCAGCCTTGCATAGGCATAGTGCTGTGTTGCTCAGCTAAGTTCAGAACAAATCAGGCACTACCATTTTCATTTCGTCTGTTCTGAAGGTCAGTGTAGTTCGGACAGTCACATAGTTAGTGTCAAGGCACCTCTGTGGCTGTGTGTCTGGCTTGTGTTTCTATAATTTTTCTTTGTTGGTAGTGTTTTTTGATATTTTTGATCGTTACAATGGCACGTAAAAAACGTAAAGTTGATTCAGAATCTCATGTTTTTAAAGATGAGTGGACTTGGAAATACCTTTTTCACGCCTATTAAGGATAAACCTGTGTGCCTCATTTGCAATGAAGCTGTAGCCATATTCAAGGAATTCAACCTCTCACAACACTTCATGACAAAACATAACAACGCCACTTATCGAACTATGACCAAAGAAGAACGAAAACAAAAAGCAGGAGCTCTACGGTAAAGACTGTCAGGTCAGCAAAATATTTAAAAAAAGAATACAAAACAACAAACAAAGCTGTTCTCAGAAGCCAGTTACACTTGCCAGTTACATTGTAGCATACAATATTGCAAAAAGTAACAAAGCATTTTCTAATGGCGAATTTGTAATAACTTGTATGCTCCAAGTATGTGACATTTTGTGTCTTGACAAAACAAAGGATTTTGAGACAGTAAGTTTGACTCGGAAAAAATTACTTCTAGAATTGAAGTAATTGATAAGCAGTTTGTCTCACAACTAGAGTCAAAGATAAGCGAGTTTAAATTCTGTTCTTTTGCGTTGGATGAAAGTAAAGACATAACAGACACAGCTCAGTTACTGTTATTTATAAGAGGTATTGATGACAATTTTTGTGTTACTGAAGAATTAGCTTGTATGCGTCCATTAAAGGGAACAACAAAAGGATCAGACATTTTTCAAGAATTTCAAGAAACTATTAGAACATTCTCTAATTCTTCTAATGTTATAAGGTCTGTTACATCTTCCCTCTTTTCTGGTGTTTGCAATATTTCCTCATCAGGATTATACCATAAGTGTTTATAATGTTCTATCCATTCTTGTTGTGTAACTACGTCTATCTGAGCATTATCTTTTTCTGTTTTGTTGAGATTTCTTAAAATTTTATATGCAAAATCTTGTCGTCCATATACATCATCCTCTATTTTGCTTATAAATTCATGCCAACTGTCTCGGTGTGCTTTCCTAACTAATGTTTTAGCTTTGTTCCTTGCTTCTATGTATTGATATCTGTCATTATCCGTTTTAGACTGTAACCACCTTCTGTAATATCTTTGTTTTTCTAATATGACATCTTCGATCTCTTGATTCCATATTTTTAGTCCCTTTTTCCTTTTCCAATTCGATGTTTTCCCCAAAGCTTCATCTGCTGCCTTCAGTATGCAATATTTTATATTACACCATTCTTCGTTAACATCTCCTATGGTTGGTTTCTGGATTAAATAGTTATTTAATCTTTGCTGATATAAATCTTTTATTGAGGTTTCTTGCAGTAATCTAATTTTAAATCTATCTGTTCCTTCTTTTCCATGGGACATTAATTTCTTTGTTTTTGCCCACCTCGTTTTAAGGGTTATTCTAGCTATTAGCAAGTAATGGTCACTGCTTATATCACTGCCTCTATATACCCTTGTGACATTTACTGAAGGTGCTCCCTTTTGATTCACAATAATGTAATCTATAATGGATCTGCTTCCTCGTCTACTCCATGTAAATTTATGAATATCTCTTTTTCTAAAGAATGTATTCATTATTTTTAGCTTATTGAAGGTGCAGAATTCTCGTAATTTATGTCCATTTACATTAACTCTGTCTTCTCCACAGGTGCCTACCACATCCTTAATTGGTATCTTCCCAACTCTAGCGTTCAAGTCCCCACATAGATATATAATATCTGTTTTATTTATCTTGTCTAATACCTTTTGTAGTGTCTCATAAAATTGTTCAGTTTCTTCTTTTCTACCTTCTTCGGGGCTATATACTCCCACCACTGTTATATGTCCCCTTGGTATTTTAATACGTACTGTCAATATTCTTTCATTATATAAATTGTATGATGTAATATTCTTCTTCCAATTATTATCTACCATTATTGCTACCCCAGCTTTGGCACTTGTCTTTTGCTCAACCCCGCTGTACAGTAGGGTATATTGATGAAGATCCTTTGTTCCTTGTAATTTCTTTTTTGTTTCGGTAAGTACTGCTATATTTATTCTTTTCTTAATTAGTTATCTTTCTAATTCATATTCCTTTGTATATAATCCTCTGACATTCCATGTGGCTATATTAATCCGATCCGCAATTCCTAATCGTTTATCCCTGTTCCTCCTTAGGTCATTTCCATGAGATCCATCCAGCTTTTTCGTTGAAGGCTTAGGAGTAATAATTTTTTATGTGAACGGGATACCAACCCTGTCGCACAACCCCCATCCTGGAGGACCAGTGGGTATTATTTCGGAGCCCCAAACTTCTAGGAAGTTGCCTTCACTTGGCTATAGGGCTCTTCCCGCCCTTCGTACCTCAGGATGACAGCCGCCCAATTTGGGAACCACCGCTGCATCTTGGGTGCCTCCTCCGCCGTCTCTGCCATACCAATGGATTCCATCTCCGCCTTCGACGCCGTTGAGGTCTTCATGAGTTTCTAGGTCTAAATTTTACTGAGAGTTGATATGTTATTAATTGTCTATTAATTTGCGTATTGTTTATTAATTTGTGTATCATTTATTAATTTGTGTATTGTTTATTAATTTGTGTATTGTTTATTAATTTGTGTATTTCATCACATTTCTTTTATATTTGTTACAGCCTGTATTTATGTCTAAATACTCTGTCTAACTATAGTATTACTGTACGCTTCATATAATACTGATGTATTTAGTCTCATAGTTCACTGTAAGTAAGTTATGTTTACCCTAGTTTTACCATCTAAACTTGACTCAGCTAATGTATACTCTGTATCACTTATGGTGTCGAATAAATATTATTATTATTATTATTATTATTATTATTATTATTATGGTTTTTTAACTTTGCATTTTTTTCAGATCTTCTCAGTCACATCAATAAATTGAACCTTAGACTCCAGGGAAGAAATCAATTAATTCATGATATTTGGGGTCATGTAAGGGGGTTTCAAAATGCAATTGAATCTATTTTCCAAACAACTAGTCAAGAAAGACTTTACTCATTTTCCAAGACTAAAAACTATTGGAGTTAGGGAAGACAAACTTAAGAGCTATGAGAAAAGCATGAAGTGTCTTCATGAAGAACTTGAACGAAGATTCCAAGACTTCAAAGTTATCGAACAGGACCTGGACATATTTAGCATGCCATTTAATGTGGACTGTGAATCAGTCAAACCAGAATTACAGCTTGAACTGATTGAGTTGCAATGTAACACTGAACTGAAACAACTATCTCTCAACATTTCCAAAATTCAGTTCTACAAGGCCCTGTCAAAATCAAGTTCCCCAAACCTGAAATCTCACGCTCAGAAGATAATTGCGATGTTTGCATCTTCCTACATCTGTGAACAGGTGTTTTCTACAACGCAGCTTGGCAAAAACAGTGTTAGGAATTGATTGACTGACCACCTACTTCACTACTGCGAATCAGATCATCCCAGTTTCTACCAGATTATCAACAACTTTTTGAAGCTCAGTCGCAGTTTCATCTGTCACATACACTTTCATACCATTCGAAGGAATAATCAATTTTTGTAACCTTTTCCTAAGTTTTTACCATTGTAGCATATAATACAAGTTGTGTGTGATGTAAAAATAAAAAATAAAGTTTATCACTTATAAAAATATGTTTTGTTCAATTTTTTATTTCAACCCTGGCCCTCCCCTTAAAGAGTTTGCCCATGTCTGGTCTAGCCTATGATGCATCATTGCAATCTATGGTGCCTGTGAACTTGTAATGAAAGTGATTTGTGTTTTCGGTAACAGTAGAATATATTTGTTAGTGGCCAGTTTCACTTTGCAATCTAATAATAGAAATGGTAAAAATGTTATTTAAAAAAAAACTGCTTAAAAATTAAGGTGCATCTTATACTCCATAAAATACGGTAATGACAAAAAATTCAGACCCTAGGTGTGACTCCTGTGCCAATGAACAAAATATTATTTGATGTGGAGGCCTGCAATATAATTTTCAAAATTCCAAAATGTGTGAAAACCTGCTTCACAAAAAAATTACACAAAAGTAACTTATAACATTATGTAAATCATAAAAAATATTGAAAACCCAGATTGTTATGAGAAGGGGAACACTTCCCCCACAGATTTTACTGTGAAATTTTGTATGCAAATGGATTTTTTTATGCTTGACATACAGTTTATTTATATTTTTAAAGTAATTCGACTGTATGGTACCTCAATTACTTATCTGTAAGTTGAGGCACTATGGTTTGAGTGAAAATAGTTTAAGAATTTTACAATCTTATTTGACTGGAAGAAAGCAGTATGTATCTACAAATAATACCAATTCGCAACTTGTGGATATAAACTATGGTGTACCTCGAGGATCAATATTGGGCCCTCTCCTGTTTGTTGGCGCAAGCTACAGGTTTTACTAGCATTTTTATACATGTCTAGTTAGTCTTTCTGTTCAAACTCTCCGCTAAATCTATTTGCATTAACTCAGCAGTTTTCAGCGGATTGATACATGTTCTTAGCGTTCTTTCTCCGGCATCGCGCCACAGCAGGTGCAAGCTTGAGAGGCCTCGTGCCTATATTACAGAGTCACGCCAAGTTAGTCAGTCTCCAGCATTCACATGAAACAGTTCACGGTGAATTGCTCTTCAATTCACGCCTTTTTTAAGACAATAGCAGCAGTGGCTTTGCTCCTAAATCGTGAATTAGTACACGATACTTCAAGTTACAAGTATTGTCGTGTGCGGGTATTTAATCTACACTAATTACAGTAGATTCATCATTATCGTCTTCCTAGATTCTTCTTGAAGCTTGTATTAATTCGATAGCATTGTGCAACCCACGCGTTCACAGTATATCAGCTATACAGTGTAATTATTCTCAAGATATCAGTGTTAAATCATCCAAAACGGAATACTGCAATTATTACAAGTATTTTGATATAAGAATTATTACTGGCATAAATACTGAACATTTATTGCCACGTGTCCAGCTTTCCCGCCAATCTCAGTACAGAAATTGATTTTGCCATACCAAATGGGTATGAAATAGGAAATAGTTACTGTAGGAAAACTCATATCAGGGGGGGTGTTTCTATTCTAGTAGCTAAGAACATCAGCTTTAAACAGATAGATCTAAGCAAATTTTGTAATGAATGTCATTTTGAAGTTACGGCGATACAATTGTGCATGGAAAATATCATTATAATAACAATTTACAGATCTCCCAAAGGCAAAGTAGACATATTTCTACAATCTTTAGAGGCAGTTTTGGAAACAGTAATTAAAGTTAAGTGCAAATTAGTGATATGTGGAGATTTAAATGCAGAATTTGATATAACGAAAAACAAGTCCAGTGTAACAGACTTGCTAAACCTATTGCGTCAATATAATATGTATTGTGCAAATAATACACCAACTAGAGGTAATGCCTGCTTAGATAATATCATGACTAACTACATGCCACAGGATTACAAAATAGCAGTAGTTAACCTAGGTTTGGCTGATCACGATGCAATCCAATTTGAAATAATAAATAACGACCAATTGCATAAATCAATTAACAAGCAACCTGTAGAAAAAACACTAATAAGAAAAATAACACCCTGGAAAATAGAACATTTTAAACATAGGTTACAAGAAACAAACTGGAATTTATGTATGGTGAATCAGCTATCTGCAGAGCTAAATTTCACAAATTTTTTTTAAACAATTTTGAAGATATTTAATACAATTTTTACACTTGAATACAAAAGAAGTAATATCAGTACTAGTAAAACTAAGTCTAAATACAAAAAGTGGTATACTCCTGAACTGCATAATATGAAACAAGATATTTTAACATACAATGATATTCACAAAGCAACTAAGAATGATGTAGTGTTGAATGCATTAAAGGAAAAGAGGCGTGCACATAGAATAGCTATACAAGATGCAAAGAAAAAAAGTAATGAAGAATATATTGAAAAATCAGCAAACAAATGTAAAACAGCATGGTCCTTGATTAACGAAGCAGCTGGAAAAACTAAGCCAATACACACAAATGAGATATTACCTGATGTATACAATAATTATTTTATATCGACGGTAGAGGAAATAAGCACTAAGGTAAACGTGTCGCTAGAAAATACTAATAGATATCTGCAGAAAACTATCAAACTTACAGATGTATATTGTGAGTTCACTTTTGTAACTAAGGAAGAAGTCTGTAAGGTAGTAAATTCTCTGAAAAATTCAAATTCTAGGGATGTCTATGGCCTAACTAGTGGGGTAATTAAAGAAATTATATATATGATTCTTGAACCATTGACATTCTGCATAAACCAATGCATAGCACAGGGAGTTTTTCCTCAACCCTTAAAATTCTCTCGAGTAGTACCGGTGTATAAGAAAGGAGATCCTAAAATACCAGGGAGTTATCGACCAATCTCTTGCATACCAATAATAGCGAAAATTTTTGAAAAAATTATCAAAAAGCAAATTTATAATTATTTTGAAAAGTATAAACTTTTCAATGATAGCCAATATGGGTATCGAACTGGACGCTCAACGACAAGTCTTGTAGATAGTCTAGTTACACAACTCCTTGTAGCCTTAGAAGATAACTGTTCAGCGGAGATCACCTTATGTGATCTAAGCAAAGCTTTTGACTGTGTCAGACATGACATTCTTCTAAGCAAGCTAAATCATTATGGTGTACAAGGAAATGAGTTATTAATGATAAAATCTTATCTTGAAAACAGAAAACAGTTGGTAGATATAAATGGTAAACACTCTGAAATATTGAATATTAGATATGGTGTCCCGCAAGGTTCAGTGTTGGGGCCAATTTTATTCTTAATAATGATTAACGATATCAGCATAAACCTATCTACATTTTCATTAATATATGCAGATGACACAACCTTACTAAGTACCCATAAAGATCTTAACCTATTAAAAAATTTAGCAAAAAATTCGTTGGAAGAAGCAGCAGCCTGGTTCAAAAATAACGGCCTATATTTGAATGAGGAAAAAACTAAATCATTACTTGTCACACTAACTCCAGAAAATGATCATGAAATTGAAAAAAATGCAACATTATTAGGAATAACCATTGACAAAAATCTATCATGGAAAGAACACACAGAAGTGGTTTGTAAAAGGCTCTCACGTGTAATATATTTAATAAGTAGATTAAAGAAATGTGTATCTTTAAATTATGTAAAGACTGCCTATTATGCATTTTTTCAGAGCATAATAAGGTATGGTCTAGTAGTATGGGGTAATGGGGTAGGAATTAATCAAATATTAGTCATTCAGAAGAAGGCAATTAGAATAATAACTAATGCTAAAAAATTAGAGCACTGCAAGCCTCTATTTATAGAGACAGGTATACTAACAATAATAAATTTATACATTTTTGATGTCTTGTCATTAGTAAAAAAAAACATAGAAAACTATCAAACACGAAGTCAAGTACATACATATCAGACTAGAAATCATAATAAACTTGATCTAATTAGGTGTAGGCTAAACAAAACAAAAGGATACCATAACAATATTGGGATAACATTATATAACAAATTACCAGATAAACTTCAAGAAATGTCCCCAAATTTATTTACAGAAAAACTATATTCCTGGCTTCAAAAAAATCCTTTTTATAATATTCAAGAATACCTAGAATCTGACATACAAATAGAATAGAACAACTTAGTGCAAATAATTACATGATGTAAAAAGGTAAGAAATTAATGTAAACTATAAGTATACTTTGTTCATTTAGTGTTACTCAGGTTGTAGTATTAGTATAACAATTGACTCATATAATTATATGTTTATAAGATTGTAAATAATTATAGATTGAATTAGCATAGCTTAGGTTGTTGTTGATAAGTATTAATGTAAGTATTAATGTTGTTGTTAGGTATTAATGTAAATAGCTTACATGACCGATTGCAGTTTGTACTGCCTAAAGGTCTAACAAATAAATATCAAATATCAAATTGGTTATTGCAAGTTACGCAATCTTATTTCAGCTTATTTGTTATTCAGTTTATCATTCAGTTAATTCATTGCATTATTTAAACCTATATCGTGTGAATAAAAGTTCCATAGTTTTTGTTACATGTAAAAGGTTTGTTTCCAATATTACATTCCGTGGACCTCTGTTCCCAGCGACCTGCGTCATATAAGTCCTTCTTGCTCTCCCAGAGTGCCTGTATCTTTCTTACGGGCTGGTCCTCCTACCAGAGATTCTATTTAACATCCCTACCTATCAATTTTCCCTCTACGGCAGGGTTATATGCCGTTCTTGTCCCCAACACCTGTTTATTGTTATGATTAATGATCTTAGTTATAATCTATCCAAGGCCCCTGTCTTGTATGCAGACGACACCACAATAAGGGCAAAAAACAAAAACTTGGATGAATTAAATAACGACATTGATATTAATTTCATTGTGGCTAAACACTAGTTTATGGTAAATGGATTTCTTTTGAACAAAAGTAAATCACAGGTCATGTATTTTGGACTTAGAGATGTAACAAATGATGTTGATAATGTTAACTTTTTGGGCTTTGAACGTGATTCAAAACTTTCATGGAAGTATCATATAGATAAAATTTGCAAGAAGCTGTCTCAAACCACTTGCCTTCTCAGAAAACTCACATGTTTTATTCCGCTTGATGGTCTTAGAAATATTTATTATTCACTTGCTCAGAGTCATATTGTGTATGGTGTACATTTATGGGGAAGCAGTTCACATGTCAAGGAGATATTGTTTTGTCAAAAGAGAATAATTAGAATAATTATGCGCAAAAAGTCTGATGTACATTGTAAACCTTTGTTTATTCAACTAAAAATACTTACAGTTTATAACCTTTTCATATTCTATACTTTACTTCATAGTCATTCTAATTTACACCAATATAATTTAAGATCTGATGTACATAACATTAATAACATTAGATAAAAATTGAATATCCCTAATTGTCGACTTACCCGGACAAAGGAAACATGTTTTGTTAAAGGTATGGTGCTTTACAACAGATTAACTCTTGAAACCAGAAACTTAAGTATATGCTGTTTTAAAGGAAAACTCTTTGATTGGTTGCTAAGGCATCCTTTTTACTCTATTGACGACTACCTGAGTTTTAATGTAGTTAATATACTTTGATTTTATGTGAATTGTTATTAAAAGAGATTTATTTTAATGTACACTGACAATGTCTATAGCAGGAACTAGCTGCTCTTTGACGATAAAGTATTATTATTATCAGGGCCCGGCTTCTAATGACATGTCATCTTTTTATTGATGCTGCATAGACATTGCCAACTTGTAGATAAATCCTAATCATGGCCTCTAGATTGTAGAAATCCAAGACGAACGCAGATATCCAATCGAAGCAGCCTCAGTAACAGCGTAGAACAGGGACGCCACCAACGCTACTCCATGGATTAGAACAAGTGATCTCAGGCGTAAGGGTAAGCCAACCTCTCAAGCGATCCCTCAAATTGAGGTGAAGAACAGATTCCTTCCTCTGTTAAAGGAGAGTGGTAAGGAAGAAACAAACATCCACCCAATTAGAATTAGGCCTACTTTAGCTCTGAAAAAAACAAAAGTACTTGTAGTCGGCGACAGTCACGCCAGAAAGTGTGCAGCAGAATTGAAGTCAAGATGGCGTGAGGCAGATGTACGTGGCCTGGTATTTCCTGGCGCCCCTCTGGAAGTCATTACTCAGGCAGGTAGTAGTGAACTATCTAAAATGTCAAAAAAGGATGCGGTGATCATGTGGGGTGGCACAAATAACATAACCGCAAACACTTGTGACATAGGCCTAAACAGTGTAAAAACTTTCGTAAAAAGAAACAGTCATACCAACATCGTAGTAATGACTGCCCCTGAAAGGCATGACTTAGATACCAAATCTCGAACAAGACTAGAGGTAAACAATTTCAACAGGAAACTGAAAAAAATTGTGAAGCCATTTGACCATGTGGAAGTACTTGATGTGGACCTCGATAGATCATGCTTCACTAACCATGGGCTACACCTCAATACCAAAGGGAAGGAAGCCATAGCAACACCAATTAGCGAAAAAATTAAATATCTAGTTGGCCTTAACAAGAATGTAAATTTAAAGGAGAAGGAAACCCCCATAATGCTATACTGGAAGGAAGACTACAGTGAACCCAAAATCAACAAGCCTACAGTCAACAGTGAATCTAATGCTGATTGTGATTCTAACCTAAATGTTGGGAATGTGGAGGCTTCACCAATAGACGGTTCATCTGCCAGCATTACTTCAGTAGCTCTAGAAACCACAGAAGAAGACAACATCAACCGGGTCCCTAGGTCATCTGGACACCAGAGCATAGGCGATCCCTCAGCCAGCACTACTTCAGCAGACCAAAAAACCTCAGAAGAAATCATAGACAACCAGGTCCCTAGGTCGTCTAGTTGCCAGAGCATAGGTGATCCCTCAGCCAGCACTACTTCATCAGCCCTAGTAACCTCAGAAGAAGTCCTAACGAACCGAGTCCCTAGGTCATCTAGTCGCCAACAACACAGCAACAACAGACCAGCTAGAGACAGGAAGCAGCCTTCGAAATATGAAGATAGTTTTTTAATATAACTCTTAGGCTATTTCATTTGAACATACAATGCCTCAGAAGCAAATCCATCAACCTTCACATAACATTAGATGCCCATAAACCTGATGTTGTATGTATAACAGAACACTGGATGAGAAAAGAGGAGATTGAACTTGTAAGTATTCCTCAATACAAACTAAAAGCATATTACTGTAGATCAAACAAAAAAAACGGTGGATCTTGCATCTTTACGAAAGCAGACCTCAATGTTAAAAAAGTGGAATGCTTCAGCCATCTTAATCTGGAGCAACACTTCGAATCATCCATAATTGAAATACCAACCCTTAAAACAGTTATTATATGCCTTTATCGTCCCCCAGACAGTAACATTGACATTTGCATAGAGAGATTAGACACTATCTTACATCACTACCACGACAATAAAACAATATATTTAATCGGTGACCTAAACATTGACTTCTCCAAAAATATTAAACCAGAACTAACTGAACTTATGCTAATTCATAACCTCATAGCATTAGTCAATGAGCCCACTAGATTAACCCCTCACTCACAGTCCATAATAGATCAATGTCTCATCAACAGGCCAGACTCAGAATGTGTAGTGCAAGTTTTTGACCCGGGATACTCCGATCACCTCGCTCAATTAATAGATACATATAACTCGCACACAAAAGTCTCTCAAAGTACAACTCCACCACCAATTAAATACAAATATGCCAGGAAACTTAACAAAAAAAGCATGGACTATGTAGGGTTTAAGGCCTCTAGTAAGATGGACCGTATGAGAAGGAAAGGGGAAAAGGATAAACAAATGAATTTGGACCCTACATCGAAAACCAAAAAAAATAAGAAGTTCACAAAACTTGGAGTTAGTAATTATTTATTAAGTTAAATACTGGAGGTTGCTATTTGTTAGTAAAGTGAGCGGAGAAAGCACTGATCACTGTTAAAATCACTGATTACATAATATAAAATTAAAACCAAGTAAAATTGAAGAGGTTTAACACTGTTTGAAATGCGGTCTTGACTCGAATGCTTGATGGATTTAGATCTTCTTGAGTATTGTTCTCTTGAAGTTGACTTGAGGTTGATGCGATGACTGACACAATCTTGATGTTAGTCACGTTGGCATGTGCAATGAATAATAATTTCCATCACCAAGATTTGGTGAAATAAATTTCCAGTGTTGTACAACCTTGCCAAGAAGAATAATGAAATGCAGTAGTTACATGTTGTACAGTGTTATATTGTGAAGCACTTGGAGATTATGAGTGACGTATTACATAGCGTTGTTGTTGTGAAGCACTTGGAGGTTATGAGCGATGCACTACATATTGTGTTGTATGAAGGCGAAGCGTAGTAGAACACACTACATTATAGCAGTAATATTATATATATAGGCGAAGCGCAGTATATGAAATTCATTAATAGAAACTAATATTCATGTTGTAAGTGGCCACATCGCCACATTGACGATGCATGGTAGCTGAGACTAGCTGGTAACCATGTCTTTGTTTGGTCGAAAAATCAGCGACAAACTGGCGTGCAGTTCTTCAGAAGGTTACTGGCGAAAAAGCGGGCGTGAATCGCCCCGAGGGATTTTTATACGCATTGATTGCGCAATTAGTATAACATAAACAAATTATGTCATATTAATTCTGATTCGACGAGATTTGCCGCTCTGAGTTAGGTTTCACCAATAAGGTTAATTCATTACGTCATTATCAGAATTACCATAAAATTCATTAGTTGAAGTCCCTAATTAAAGACAAAGACTTGTCCCTTAATTGTTTAGTCAAACAGTCTATGTACTGAAATTATGTATGAATAAGTGAGGTTAAGGACGAGTGTTGTAGTAAGATCCGTGTTTGCGTTTTCCAATGAGTGAATTTAGAAATATTTGACAAGCTTCATGCTGAAACGTCATTACGGAAAACTATTGATTTAACGTATGGAAAATGTTGCATTCATGTACTGCGCGAATTTGCAGCATGTACTTTATGAATCCATATGAAATTTCTAAATTCCGATCATACAATGTATCGAACTTCATAATTCGCTAGATTTCAAGCACTGAGCTAGTTTCAGCTTAATTTGTGTTAAGTTTGTGATGCTGAATCGATCACAGCGCCTCTAGTGAGCATTTGATGAACGATGCTTGTAAACATAGATGGCCGCTCTCTTAAGCATGAAAGTATTCAATGTTACACGAAATAATTCCTTATACTCACTAAGGCAAACAAGATTACATGAAAATTTATTAATTACGTTAGCACAGGTAATGGCAAATGTGAATTATATTAAATAGAAAATATCTGCATTACCTTGAAATCTTAACCTTAAATTCTTGGCTATATGCTTATGTTTCAACATACTCGCCTGCTGGATTGAAACGCGGTGCGTTCAATCCATTTAATGCACATGACAATATGAAAAATAATGAAAAATGGAAAATAGTAGTAGAAATAGACACTGGTGAACATACCAAGTATTCACGAGTGACTTAACCCAAGACACCAACAGGCTTAGTGCCCTGGGGGACATGTTCAATGACGCTCGTGGCGTCGCGATAAGGTCAGGTCGACCTGAGGGGTTGCCTGCCAAGTTCCGTCGATTATAATGAAAGGGGTGATAAATTTTCACAAAGGTTCGTCCGAGAACGGATTTAGATCAAATTTAGACGCTCCTTTGATTAAGTATTCAATAAACTTTGTCAGTAAAGAGCGAGAGGTCAAAACAACTGCCGAGGAGATGCTGGAATCGCAACCCTGGGGCTCCAGAAATCACCCATAATATGGGAGTGAAGCAATGTATAAAACTGTTGAATGTATGAATTAATTGAAAGTTAGTGATTGAAAATTGTAAGTACATCGATACTGAAGCTTGAATGAGTTTATTCGTCTTCAATAGGCAATGGAGCTAGTTTGACAATGGGGCGTTTGTACAGACCGGTGGGAGTCCGAACTGTTACGACTCGCACCAAGCCATCTGGACCTGGGTGAATCTGATCAATAATGGTACAAAGTGTTGTTGCGTGTTCCAGTGAGAACATAAAGAGTATCCGCCAGGATCAAATGGCAGTTCAGACCGTTCAAGGCGTTCACCTAGAATGCCATCTTGGTCTGGGAATGGATAAACAGAAGCAGTACCGTACGTGACAGTTTTCAGGTTAAAAACTTTGATTGGGTCAGTAGGCAAGCTTCTCCACAAGATTTGCTGGAATGGCTGATGGTCAGAATGTATCATAACTTGACGATACATTTTAGCGATGTCCGCTATAAATGCAATGGGGTTTAGGCGGAAACGCAACAAGATAGAGAACAAGTCGGGTTGAACCTTAGGACCTATGGCAAGTATGTCATTAAAGGATTTGCCGTTTGACGACTTCGCTGAAGCGTCAAACACCACGCGAAGTTTCGTGGTAGTGCTTGAAGGTTTCAAGACTGGATGATGTGGAATAAAGTAGTCGAAGGAAGAGTGAATAGTAGGGTCCGCTGGCTCCATGTGGTCTAGGCGTTCGTACTCCGCCATGAAATTAACATATTCAGTAGAGAGAGATTGATTGCCAGCTAGACGCCTTTCTAAGGATAAGAGTCTCTTATTAGCTTGTAGTTTAGTACTACCAAGAGTTTCTGGTTCAGCAATGAGCGGCAGTTTAACAATGTATCTACCGTCAGAATCCCTTGTGGTGTTTTCTACGAAATGTTGCTCGCAGAATGATTCATTGGGAAAGGGGGCTTCATTGGAAATTTTTTCTAACTCCCAGAACTTAGTTAACTGATCGCTAACAGCCTGGTCCGAAGTTAGAAAAGCAGAGTAATGTGACGAAGTCACATGCGTGGAAGGAATGTTGTTGGGAGTGGTTGATGACTTACGACCTGAATGGAATCGTCTTGAAGGTCGAGATTGTTCACTAGGATCAGCTGGAGGCAATTTTCCAGAAACATACCAACCTAAGTGAGAATTTTGCATGACAGGTAACTGCGGGGCAGTAATTTGCCCTGGACAGACAATTTGGGAACAGATTTCCACTCCAAGTAAGAGATCAACATATTTGGGAGTGTGGAAATGTGGGTCGGCGAGGGTAAGATTGGGTGGAACGTCCCATGTGCGAGTATCAATTGGTTTACTAGGTAGTTTTGTGGTAATGATTTCTGGTACGACGATGGCATCTGCATCATAACACCAAGAAGTCGCATTGGAATGGATTGAAATTGGTACCACTATATGAGTACTCACTTGGGAAGAAATTATTCCCGTGAGTGTAGTACGCTGAGAATAGGGTGGCAGATGAAGACGATTAGACAATCGACTGCTAATTAAGTTACAAGTGGAACCAGTATCGAGCAACGCCGTTACTTCGACTGGATAACCATTGGAATCGTTAATGAGAACTGTAGCTGTGGGCAATAAACAGCTCTGCTGTGATGTACGAGAAGCTACAACACCAGCAGTATTAGCCGGTTGGGCATTTGGATCGTGAAGAAGAATGCTATGCCTGAGGGAACAGGTTTTGCATTTGTAAGTGTTGCAATAAGAAGAATGACCCTTTGGCGAAAGGCAAACATTACATATCTTGTGGGATCGAACAAATTGGTCTCGTTGCCTGAGATCCATTGCTCTGAAAGCATCACAATAGAATAGGTTATGTACCATGAGCTTCTTGCAACAAATGCAACGAGAATGATCATTGGATTTATTCCTAGTATTATTTGGGGTGGTAGTAGGAGTAGTCTTCACATTATTCTGAGAATTATTATTTGATTGTGACTTTATGGCTGAATCAGTCATTTGGAGAACCCGCACCTTGGTTTCAAGAAAGTTGAAAAGATCCTGAAGAGAGGGTAATCTGTCCTGTTTGATAGAAGATTCCCAATCTTTAATGATGTTAGGTTGAAGCTTATCAAGAACAACCTTAGAGATGATTAAGTCTGTCAAGCTAACATCCGTGTTGAGTGACTGTAACGCATGCACAGTACTAACGAAGTGGTCTAGATATTGCTGCAGGGATTCTGCATTATTCCTTTCAAGATGCGGAGGCGCGAACAAATGTTCCAGGTGTGTGTTCGCGATAAGACGATCATTGTCGAACCTTTCTGACAACGTACGCCATGCAATGTCGAAAGTAGCTGATGAAACTGGGATGTTTCTTATGACTGACATAACCTCAGCCGTTAGGCAAGATTTCAGATACTGAAACTTGTCCATTTCTGAAATATGCTGATTATTAAGAATTAGAGAGGTAAAGGTGTCACGAAATTCGATCCAAGCTGCCGGATCGCCTGAGAACCGTGGAAGTCTAATCTCTGGCAATTTTGGTAACGTTGATGGTGGAGTATCTAACGACCAACGTTGACTACTAGAGGAATGCTCAGGTTGATAGATCTCCTTGTGTTTAGTAACTAGAGAATTGAGATAAGCCAGAGCCTTACGACTGTTTACTTCAACACCCTGATACTCTTCAATCTCTTGAAATTGGGATCGCAGAATCTTATATTCATCAAATATATTTTGAAACTCACCGCGAAGGATAAGACATTCTTGATAGGAAAGCTCGTCTTGGATGACAAATTCATATATGGTTTGAATGTACTCGTCCAATTGAGACTTGACACGGTTAAGTTTAGCAAGATTGATTTGCGCTTCCTCATGGGCAGCGGCTTGGAGTAAGCTGTCTTCATGAGCCTTGATTAGGCCCTTGGCATACGAGACAGCTTTAAGAACTGCATCTTCTACCGAATCTGCGTATTCCAGTTCGGCCTCTGAGAAATCTAATTGAGTGATTTGAGTTTGTATTTCCTCAAACCTCTTATGGGTTTCTTGTAGTTTTTCCTTTCGAGAGAGAAGCTCTTGAAAGGACGCTTCGTTAGTGATCACATAGCCTGAGATGTGATTCACTTGGCGAGTAATTTGAGCCTTTAGTGGAGCACGCTTCGACTTCAAAGTATTAATGTTTGACTCTACAGTCGCCATTTTGAAATGAATACAATGAGAGCAAATATCTATAAGTTAAACTCCGCTCGCCTGCGTCTTGGCTTACTGGGGCCTAGCAAAGATTTCACTATGTGATGTGAAAATGATTATGTGTTGAGTTGCCTAGCACTTTGTCGCTATAAAGGCATGAGTAATAATAATGTATTACTTGAGCGTAATGTTGCAAGTGTAAGTGTAACTTGTGTTTGAGTATTGTGTTAGGCGTTGGCTGCACAACCTAACCTTAAAAACTAACACTTTACATGCAACTCACTGGGCATGCGCATGCCACTGCTTACCTTAACTCAAACTGGCTAAGCAATATGCCAGGAATAAATTGAATTGAACACTTTAAAAATGCACGGTAGGCCTATAGAATTATTCACTGCACTGCACTCATTTAGAAAAAAAAAAAAAAAAAACAGGTGAACTTAACAAACTAGCAAGCTCCAGATTTATTTAAATGCTGCACTGAGAACACGTGCGGCTGAAGGATCAAACAATGCACTGGAAGGATCCAAGGGCCGGAGGACCAACATGTAGGGTTTAAGGCCTCTAGTAAGATGGACCGTATGAGAAGGAAAGGGGAAAAGGATAAACAAATGAATTTGGACCCTACATCGAAAACCAAAAAAAATAAGAAGTTCACAAAACTTGGAGTTAGTAATTATTTATTAAGTTAAATACTGGAGGTTGCTATTTGTTAGTAAAGTGAGCGGAGAAAGCACTGATCACTGTTAAAATCACTGATTACATAATATAAAATTAAAACCAAGTAAAATTGAAGAGGTTTAACACTGTTTGAAATGCGGTCTTGACTCGAATGCTTGATGGATTTAGATCTTCTTGAGTATTGTTCTCTTGAAGTTGACTTGAGGTTGATGCGATGACTGACACAATCTTGATGTTAGTCACGTTGGCATGTGCAATGAATAATAATTTCCATCACCAAGATTTGGTGAAATAAATTTCCAGTGTTGTACAACCTTGCCAAGAAGAATAATGAAATGCAGTAGTTACATGTTGTACAGTGTTATATTGTGAAGCACTTGGAGATTATGAGTGACGTATTACATAGCGTTGTTGTTGTGAAGCACTTGGAGGTTATGAGCGATGCACTACATATTGTGTTGTATGAAGGCGAAGCGTAGTAGAACACACTACATTATAGCAGTAATATTATATATATAGGCGAAGCGCAGTATATGAAATTCATTAATAGAAACTAATATTCATGTTGTAAGTGGCCACATCGCCACATTGACGATGCATGGTAGCTGAGACTAGCTGGTAACCATGTCTTTGTTTGGTCGAAAAATCAGCGACAAACTGGCGTGCAGTTCTTCAGAAGGTTACTGGCGAAAAAGCGGGCGTGAATCGCCCCGAGGGATTTTTATACGCATTGATTGCGCAATTAGTATAACATAAACAAATTATGTCATATTAATTCTGATTCGACGAGATTTGCCGCTCTGAGTTAGGTTTCACCAATAAGGTTAATTCATTACGTCATTATCAGAATTACCATAAAATTCATTAGTTGAAGTCCCTAATTAAAGACAAAGACTTGTCCCTTAATTGTTTAGTCAAACAGTCTATGTACTGAAATTATGTATGAATAAGTGAGGTTAAGGACGAGTGTTGTAGTAAGATCCGTGTTTGCGTTTTCCAATGAGTGAATTTAGAAATATTTGACAAGCTTCATGCTGAAACGTCATTACGGAAAACTATTGATTTAACGTATGGAAAATGTTGCATTCATGTACTGCGCGAATTTGCAGCATGTACTTTATGAATCCATATGAAATTTCTAAATTCCGATCATACAATGTATCGAACTTCATAATTCGCTAGATTTCAAGCACTGAGCTAGTTTCAGCTTAATTTGTGTTAAGTTTGTGATGCTGAATCGATCACAGCGCCTCTAGTGAGCATTTGATGAACGATGCTTGTAAACATAGATGGCCGCTCTCTTAAGCATGAAAGTATTCAATGTTACACGAAATAATTCCTTATACTCACTAAGGCAAACAAGATTACATGAAAATTTATTAATTACGTTAGCACAGGTAATGGCAAATGTGAATTATATTAAATAGAAAATATCTGCATTACCTTGAAATCTTAACCTTAAATTCTTGGCTATATGCTTATGTTTCAACAGACTACTTGAACATACTCCTAGAAAAAGAATCATGGGAAAGCATCTACCAGCATGAATCAGCTAACTATGCATGCGAAGATTTCTTAAATATTCTAAAACACCAAATGGACATCGCATCTCCCATCACGAAGGTTAAAATACACCAACACAAGAATTCCTGGATAACGCCTGGTATTAAAACTTCTAGCAAAAAATTAAAGCAGCTATCAAAAATCTCAAAAACATCCCTTGACCCTAATATAACCCTGTACACCAAGAAATACAAAAAAATATACAATAAAGTATTAGTAGCAGCAAAAAAGAAGTACAATGATAACTATATAAATAAAGCTAGCAACAAATCCAAAGCAATGTGGGATGTAATTAAAAAAGAAATATCTCTCAGTAAAGGCAGTACTGACCCCAAACAATCCACATTATTTGAAGCCTTTAAGAGTCAAGTTTCCAATCCTACAGTACTAGCTACAGCCTTCAATGATCATTATTGCACCATAGCCAAACAAACTTTACACAACCAATCCCTAAAACCTAAAGCCCCTCTTGCTAAACTCAACTTTAATCTAAACGATAAAACAATATTCTTATACCCTGCAGAAAAAAGCGAAATAATTACCATTATCAAAAACCTAGCTAGGAAAAACTCATTAGGTACAGATGGAATCCCTCCCTCCTTAATAAAATCATGTAGCAAATATCTTGTGGATCCCTTATGCCACTTAGCCAACCTATCACTCTCGACAGGTCAATTCCCAGATATACTGAAGACGGCAATCATTAAACCCATATACAAAAAAGGCCCTAAAGATATGCTGGAAAACTATCGTCCAATATCCCTTCTATCACCCATCTCCAAAATCCTAGAAAGAGTAATGCTAAATAGAATAGAGTCCTTCATGTCCCACTGTGAAATAATATCAGAACATCAACATGGCTTCACTAAAGGAAAATCAATCGAATCCGCAGTATACAAATTTATCGAATATGTCAGATACACTCTCGACTCCGGCCACAGCTGCATTGGTCTATTCCTCGACTTATCTAAAGCTTTCGACATAATAAGCCATGATTTACTACTAAATAAATTAGAAAACTATGGTGTAAGAGGAACAGCATTAAGCTGGTTCAATTCTTACCTATCTAATCGCTTTCAAGTCGTCGAAATCACCCATTTCAACAAAACAAATCTAACACTAGAAAAATACACTTCGGAAAAAAAGCAAATTCAATATGGAGTCCCACAAGGCTCAATTCTTGCCCCTTTTCTCTTCATATTATTTATTAATGATCTACCTTTAAACAACGATTCAGAACTCACCACACTCTTTGCAGATGATACTAACATTTTGGTTGGAGGTAAAAATGAACATCAGCTTAAATGCAAAATAGATACGGTGGCACAACAATTAATAGATTGGTTTAGAACAAATGGCCTCATTTTAAATGAAAGTAAATCAACAGCTATTTCCTTCCACCACAAAAGAAATAACAATCCACCCAAGCCTATCATTACATTTGAAAATTCCATCAATTATACATCATCCGCAAAATTTTTAGGCATTACTGTAGATGAACACTTGACATGGAAACCCCACATCGAAGAAATTTATAGAAAGTTAGGAAAATTTACCTACGCAATGTTCCACATTAAAAAATTCACAAACTTACCCACAGTCAAGACCCTCTACTTTGCGCATGTTCACAGCATATTAAGATACGGAATCATATTTTGGGGAAACAGCACCTACAGTAAATCAGTCTTTAGACTACAAAAGAGAATCGTTAGAACAATAATCGGAGCAAACAGAAATGATACGTGCAGACCAATATTTCAGGATTTACATATCATGCCTCTGCCATCTCTTTACATGTATGAACTTCTGCTACATGTCAAAAAACACATGGAGGACTTTAAAAAAATCGAAGCAATCCATAATCACAATACTAGACACAAAACCAACCTATCTATACCTTCTCATAGTACATCCTTATTCCAGAAAGGAGTAATTTACACTGGAATCAACCTATTCAACAAACTACCTCACCATCTGAAAAACATACATTGCACAAATAAATTCAAGAAATCACTGAAAACGTTTTTTAATAATGCATGTTTTTATAGTATTGAGGAATACTGCAATCATGTCCGCACTACTCAATAAGTCACACTCACAACTCCTTCAGAGACTCATTAATTAAATATCTAAAGTTTTGCTTTTTGAAATATGTATTATGTGTACTATCTGTAGATAATTGTATTATTAGGTGTACTAGTTCTAGATCTCTGTATTATTTGTAGATTATTGTATTATTCGAATTTGTACTGGGTCGAGTATCTCGATCTCCACTGTCCCATATCAATGTATATTGATCACGTAGGACGTAAATAAATAAATAAATAAATAAATAAATTTTTATTAGGTCATTTTTTGTCATTTTATGCCATTTTAAATTTTTAGGGCATTTATTTCAATTTTAGGTCATTATTGTGTCATTTTCGTGTCATTTTCTTCCTTATTTAGTCATTTTCATGTATTTACATTGAGTGTATTAATTTTTTTTCGTCGCTAGCGGTGCTGTTTTTGAAGTGTTATTTGTTTAATGCACGAAGGAAAAATTCCGTTTTAAAGTGTTGTCAAGTCTCAGTCGGAAATGAGAATCAAAGAAACGGCAACATTTTGTATTATATTACTTCGAGTATTGTTATTAGATTAACTTGGCACCAGAGTCTGTCACCTGCTTGGATTTGAGAGTGCAAACTACTGTTTACCCTAAATAAACAACAATATAGCCTAATCCGGCAGACCAGAAAAGGAAGTGCCGAATTTTGACTCGCCAGTGCCTCAGTGCCAGTATAAATTTCCGTGAGAAAAGAACATTTACAACATTAGTCTGTAACTTCGTGTGTAGAATAATAATTTTTTTATGAAGGAAATGTCAGTTTTTAGGTCATTTTTTTATGATTATTAAGTAATTTTCTTTAAAATTTAGGGTCATTTTATAGGTCTTTTTCAAACAATTTTAGGTCATCAGAATCCGGGCCCTGATTATTATTATTATTATTATTATTATGTTCTGGCAATGTTCTGATCCCTTCTCTAAAAAGATCCATCAGAATGAATATAATACAGTGTTCAAGTTGTATTTTGTTAAAAATAAGACAAAAGTAGTAATATTATTTTTGTTTACTTTAACAGATATGGTGCCTAGCTGAAGGTGAAGATTACGAGGAGTATGCATTCAAGGACAGTCACAGCCCTGGTCGATATCGTGTTCTTGGATCATTGACTAATTCTCCAGAATTTTCTGAAACATGGAATTGTTCAGTTAACACTACCATGAATCCAACAAATCGCTGTATAATCTGGTGATGAGTCACTGATTTGACTTTTAATTTATTTTATATAATTGTTTTATATAATGGATGATGATCTTTTTTCAATAATGGTGTGCCTTGAATATGCCTTAGTAGCAGATAAACTAGAATATCAATTAGATTAGAATGGTTACAGTAAAAATTAGTTATAAGATACAGGAACAATGAGAGAAGAAAATCAAATTCAAGTTGCATAAAATTTCTGTATGCATTTCAAAAGATACCGTACAAGGAATTATTTTAAAAATGATCATATCACAAAATAGTGTTAAATGCTTAACTGAGTTTGCGACAGCATTCACATCAACGAAACTGGTAGTTCATAAAAGTTACATCCAACTTAAACAACTGCATGAAACCGAGGAAATTAATTATTCCAACTCTTCTATTAACGCATACAAGATTCTTTAACACATTAGACATAATGTGGCCACATGTTATTTTTCACTATCTGTATATTTTTATTATTTTAGAGTTTAGTAATAGTAGGCCTACATTATGTAACAAGCCTATAATGGCATTTATTAAGACACGAGTACAGTATGTCATTTATGAAACGACTGAAGCAAAATAAGTTTGGAGCCGGAACTAAAGAAATATGTCCAAGGACACAAAGATAGTGCGTAGGCTACTGTATACCCCCATCCAACCCCCGTGGGAATTTTCGACACATATATTTTTTTGTTGGTATTGCCATCTAGTTTCAGTTTTCAGTTGTTTTCCCCTTATCAATTACAGCATTTACCCGGAAACCCCGGAAATTCGGAGAAAATGAGTTTTTTTTTTTTTTCTTTCTTTGTTCTTTGCTCCTAATATGCCCAGGGAATTTCTGGCTCACATATTTTTTGTTGGTATTACAATCTAGTTTAAGTCTTTAGTTGTTTGCCCCTTATCAATTACAGCATTTACCCGGAAAACTAAAGAAAACTACGGAAATCTGAAGAAAATGAGTTTGATTGAATTTTTCTTTGTTCTTTGCTCCTAATATGCCCAGGGAATTTCTGACTCACATATTTTTTGTTGGTATTGTCATCTGGTTTAAGTTTTCAGTTGTTTGCCCCTTACAAATTACAACATATCCCCGGAAAACCCGAAAAATCACTTTTATATGGAGAAAATGACAATGTTTTATTTTTTAAATCTTTGTTCTTTGCTTCTAGTATTCAAAGGGAATTTCTGAATCATATGTTCTTTTGTTGGTACTGCCATCCAGATTAAGGTTTCAGTTGTTTGCCCCTTATCAATTACAGCAAATCCCCAGAAAATTCCGAAAACCACGGAAACCAGGAGAAAATTACTTTGTTTTAATTTTTTTAAATCTTAGTTCTTTACTTCTAGTATTCAAAGGGAATTGGTGACTCATATGGTTTTGTGTTGGTATTGTCATGTAGATTAAGGTTTCAGTTGTTTGCCCCTTATCAATTACAGCAAATCCCCAGAAAACTCTGAAAACCACGGAAGCCCGGAGAAAATGACTTTGTTTTAATTTTTTAAATCTTAGTTCTTTGCTCCTAGTATTCAAAGGGAATTGGTGACTAATATGGATTTGTGTTGGTATTGCCATGTAGATTAAGGTTTCAGTCGTTTGCCCCTTATCAATTACAGCAATTCCCCAGAAAACTCCGAAAACCACGGAAGCCCGGAGAAAATGACTTTGTCTTAATTTTTTAAATCTTAGTTCTTTGCTCCTAGTATTCAAAGGGAATTGGTGACTCATATGGTTTTGTGTTGGTATTGCCATGTAGATTAAGGTTTCAGTTGTTTGTCCCTTATCAATTACAGCATATCTCCGGAAAACTCCGAAAACCTCAAAAATCCGAAGAAAATGAGTTCGTTTTAATTTTTTTTTAACTTTTGTTCTTTGATCCTAATATTCCCAGGGAACTTCAGGCATTGTAATCTAGATTAAGGTTTCAGCTGTATGCCCATTATCAATTACAGCATATCCCCGTAAAACCCGGAAAAGCAAGGAAATCCACAGAATTTCTAGAACTCGGAACTTGTGATCTACGGTCACTGAAACCGTTATTGCGAAGTAATTCTTCTGCTTCAAGTGTGTCCCTTGCAGGTTCAAAAGGGTGAGTAATGTGGACTACGAGAAATTTGCCATAATTGTGATGGTCACATGCAAAGAAAAGGGGAATCATATCTTCTAAACATGCCAAGTGTAAGTCAAAGTTGTTTTCTTTAGTTGCTCGCTGAAATCTCAAAATCAATGACACTTTGTCCATATTACCATTCCAAAATTGTGCTGTTTTACCGAATGTCCCTTCTCTAACTTCAGTCAAGAAAGTTTGGTAGTGACTGTGGAAGGTTTGGTAAGATAAATTATCATTCACAGATGTCAAATTAGAATATGAAGTGTGTTCTGCCAGGTTTTCAATCGCCTTCATCCCTTCAGCATCAGGATTTTTTCCAGTATTCTTTGTCTTGCTGTAATTAATAAGGGGGAAAACAACTGAAACCTTAAACTATATGGCAATAGCAACAAAAATTATGTGATTCAGAAATTCCCTGGCAATATTAGTATCAAAGAGCAAAGCTTTTTAAAAAATTAAAACAATCTCATTTTCTGCGGATTTTCATGGTTTTCAGGGTTTACGTGGATATGCCGTAAGTGATAAGGGGAAAACAACTTAAACCTTAAACTAGATGGCAATATCAACAAAAAAACATATGAGTCAGAAATTCCCTGGGAATATTAGGAGCAAAGAATAAAGATTTTAAAGAAATGTTTAAAAAGTCAATTCCTCCGGATTTCCGTGGTTTTCGGAGTTTTTTGGCTTTTTAAAAAATTAAAACAATCTCATTTTCTGCGGATTTTCGTGGTTTTCAGGGTTTACGTGGATATGCCGTAAGTGATAAGGGGCAAACAACTGAAACCTTAATCTAGATGGCAATACCAGCAAAAAAACATACGAATCAGAAATTCCCTTTGAATATTAGGAGCAAAGAACAAAGATTTTAAAAATAATAGGGGAGAGCGTGGAGGGATGGCAGGTTTTTACTTTATTGATTTTTTTAAATTTTTTTGTTTAATGTAGGCGAAAACTGATTGCATTTCTGAAAACTGCTTGGCTTCAGAATATAAATATGTTATACTGAAGATTAAAAATTTTATTTACCTTGCAAATAAATAACATTTTTTATAACATTATCAAATGTCCCATCCCTCCTACCTGGGTAGGTGGCATGGGACACTGTTCAAGGAGGTATGGGACAGAGCTTTTTGAGCCTCAATGTTCATGTAAATAATGTTGGAAATCATCATAAAGTTTAAAAATGTCCTTTTCAATGCATTTAAATAGAACATAAGAACAAAAGAGTTATAATAGGTGACTTAGAATAACAAGTCTCTCATAACAAATTTTAAGCAAGCAAGTTCGACTTCGACAAGCAAGCATGTCTTTGAATCTACCTCTCATAACCAAAAATCAACCCATATCACTAAAAAATAGAAGAAAAACACCTTAAAATACATTTTCAAATTTGTAGAAAATATGGGAGGCTACGTTTCTCATTAAAATGGTGTCCCTTCCCTCCTGCAAGGAGAATGTCCCATCCTTCCTGCATTGTAGCAATCGCATGAGACACATGCCTTACTTTCAATTGTTTTACATTACTGAAAAGTCAGATGTTTTCATCATTTACAAAATATTTATGGTAATTTTCAAATTTTAAAAATTACAAGGCTATTTAGAAATTCTGAAAATGTATAATTTATTGACAAAACTGAAGGAAGTTAGTTTTCTCATAAAGTTACACCATAACATCCACCATACTTTCTAATATAGCATACTATTGCTGTTGCAAACTTCTGAGAGCAATTTGGTAAGAATTTCAAATGTAGTTAATGTATTACATGGAATGTCCCATCCCTCCTGTGTCCCATCCCTCCATATTCTCCCCTACATAGTAATTTTCTCCGTATATACATGGTTTTCCGGGGTTTCCGGGGATATGCTGCAATTGGTAAGGGGCAAACAACTGGAACCTTAATCTATATGGGAATACCAACACAAAAACATAGGATTCATCAATTCCTTTGAATACTAGGAGCAAAGAACAAAGATTTTAAAAAAATAAAACATTGTCCCTTTCTCCGGATTTCCGTGGTTTTCGGTGTTTTCCGGGGATATCCTGTAATTTATAAGGGGCAAACAACTGAAACCTTAATCTAGATGGTAATGCCAACAAAAAAACATATAAGTCAGAAATTCCCTTTGAATATTAGGTGCAAAGAACAAAGATTTAAAAAATAAAACATAGTAATTTTCACCGTATATACGTGGTTTTCCGGGTTTTCCGGGGATACCTTGTAATTTGTAAGGGGCAAACAACTGAAACCATTAAACTAGATGCCAATACCAACAAAAATGTGTGAGTCAGAAATTCCCTGGGCATATTAGGAGCAAAGAACAATGAAAAATTAAAGCAAATTCATTTTCTCCGGATTTTCGGGGTTTTCAGCTAAATGCTGTAATTGATAAGGGGCAAACAACTAAAATCGTAAACTAGATGACAATACCAACAAAAAAAATATATGTGTCGGAAATTCCCACGGGGGGGGGGAGGGTTTCATATTGGTAGCCCATGGTCTAATAGCTCACAGGGACCAGCTCATGAATTTTGAAATACCCATGAGGATGATCTCATCAAGAGATTAGTTAAACACACCCACCAGGAGATTCTGCTGTTGTCCAACTGGCAGATGGAGTATAGATGAGGATGAATCGTAACACAAGCTCAAAACATGGTCAGGTTAGTTCTTGAATTAAGTATAGTTATTATGCTCACACTTTATCTTGAGCCAAAAAAATGCGGGGGTGAGGGGAGCTGATATTGCATGCAGTATAAGAGATTGACTATTGCAGAAGGCGGTGAGTTGAAATTGACGTTGTTTCTGAAGGGTTGCCAATTAACAGAAAATATAACGAGTGTAGTTTTATGCTGGGTCACAATGTAACTAACTGTAATCTTTAGCACTTTCAACTCTCGCTACCAAACTAAAGATTTTATATTGATTCAGATATTATAGTAGAATATATCGCTGGAGAAATGAAATGGAAATTTCTCTCCCGGTCTTCAGAATATAGAAAATTGTTTAAAAGTCGTAGCATTGTACATGTAGGCCTACTTGAATACGCACTTTCACATGCCTGAATTGATGTAATTTAACTAAATACCTTTTGCGAAAGTTTGTAGGTAATTAATACAATACAATTAATACAACGAAATAATAAAACTTGACTTGTTCTTTTCTCCAACGACAGATTTAGCTTGAAACACATTAAATTGCTTTTCCTTCCATTTCATTTATTTGGTTCATTATTTCGCTGATTTCCGATACTTCTTGGTTTAAAGAATCTTTATTTTTAACTTCGTTGTCACTTATATCGACCATTTCCACAACACCAGTACTGTTCTTCTAATATCCTTGGATTTATTCTGTCATTTTCAGAATATTATGATGTAAACAAATAAAAAAATTGACGGTAGCTCAAGAATGCCACAACGGGAAGTTTTTAGGTATGGCAATACTGGGGACGGGTCACGATCTTCATTTTTTCGAGCGAGGCCTTCTTTATATGGACGGTTTTCAGCATTATGGAGTGTGAAGCTCAAGATAAAGTGTGCTTTTATTAGTTAGGCCTACATATCACCATTGATTTTATGAAACCTCCTATGTGACAGAATGGCTAAACTGAGATTATCATTTCACAGGATTCTGCTCTTCAAGCTCTACAAAGTCGAAACCTCTACAATTTAATGTCATTAATTTTTTTTCTTTCACATAGGAGGTTTCACATTGTGGAGCTTGAAGAACAGAATCCTATGATATCATAACCTCAATTTATTTTTTCTTTCCAGTCACTATTGCTTGCAACTTATGCTTCTTCAAATCCCCTGAAAGACTGCCTGGTGGGTCTTTGTGTGGTGCTCTGGGGGTGGGCATTTTTTCTTCTTTCTCTTCTGTTGCATTCTCTTGCAAGTTCATTGCTGACCAGTTGCTTGCAGTTTCTGGAAGGAATTTTTGTAGGACAGAGTGTCAGAGTTCTGAAATTTATATACCCTAAACAAATTAAACAGGTCACAGTTTAGCAACCATAACACTACATTTTTGCTCCATTTCATGGTTGTTCTGAGAATGGAGTAATAAGACAGATAGGCTACTGGTCTGCTCTGTTGACATCCTTCATATACAGTACTTATTACACTCAAGGATGTAAGAGGGCTTCTTTACTGTACCCCCCTTCTGTTTTCTTCTTTCTTGTTTCTTGATAATCACCTGGTGTATAGTGCTGACCATTCTAACTTCTCTTTTATCTTTCCAAGTCTGGAGGAGAATGTCACCCTTCCTGCAAAATTTGTTTTCCCCTGCTTTCAATTTCTTCCCAGCCTCAGAGAAGGTCTTTGGAAGTCCTCTATTACTTCTTACTGTGCCACAAACCCTTGTTTTTCTCTCAAGCAGATGTTCTGCTATAGCAACACTGTTATAATTATCTTGATAGACATGATGCCATAGATCCAGGTTCAGTTCCAGAACAGAAAATATTGTCTTCTAATTTCTTTCCCTCTGCAGCATAAATTTCCATATGCATATATATCCTGTAGTAGCCTCACCGACCGTTCTCACTAGAATTCCGTATTTCACTAGCTTGCAAGGATTATTATGTTCTTATCTTGAAATGTCCCCTCCAAGGAATTATTGCCTCTTCTAAGGAAAGTTCCTGTGACGGCTTGTACACTTGTTGAAACCGCTGTGACAGGTACGGTATTGAAGAAATGGGCGAACCTTATACAATCTGTCTTCAGTATTTCCTACTAGTGTGTTGTCATTGAAATGCCAGAAACTCCAAATCTGTTCCCATCTATTTCTACTCATAAGTTTTTCAAATATTGGAGTTTCTATCATGGGGTTGGTGCTCCAGTAGTCCCTAATCATATCTTTTTTTACCTGCCCCATCAAAATTATGATTGATAAAAATTTATTCATTTCCTGTAGGCTATACTTATGTCATTCCACTTTAGAGTCTTGGGAGATACCTTATACTTTTCAGCATTTTTATTTTGATATAACTTAAATTTTATTGCTCCACAAAAAGTGAAAGTAGTTGGTCATCACAAAATAAGTTCACAGTTTCAGAAATATAGAGACTATTAATGTTCAAAGCACAAGTGAGACCTCTTATTCATTCAAAACATTCAATTATCGTAAGAGGGTCTTCTTTTGAAAAACCATCATTAGTATCCATTTCCCCAGATGAAATTATGTTTATTTCATTACTATCAGTATCTGACTCTGAATCACTAGAAATTTTTGTTCTTTCTAAGTGAAACATCACATAGTGAGGAGTGGAACACACAATACAAAGAACTACTATGAAGTAGAAACAATATCTGGTTTGAGTATATTGTACTGGAACGTGCAGAGTTTTGTGAATGAGCTAAGCTACATTTCTCTACTACTTTCTGAGTGGGAAGTTGATGTCTTATGTATAACAGAGCATTGGCTATGCGCCTATGAATTGGCCATACTTCATGTCCCAGGATATGTGCTATCTGATTTCTTTTGCCGGAATAGAAGTGGCCAGCATGGTGGTTCAGCCATTTATGTTAAAAATGGTCTTGAGGTCTCTAAATTTGATCTCTCTACTTTATCTTCTGTGTTTGAATTTGAAGCCTGTGCTATTATGCTTAATTCATTTAATGTCCTGTGTGTGTGCTTTTACCGAATACCTGACCACAGTAAACATGGCACCGACAATTTTGTGATAAAACTGCATGATCTGTTCAACCTAGTTTACAAACACAGTGTGAACAAACAAATTGTCTTAACTGGTGATTTTAACATAGACCTCTGTGTTGATAGCAACGAAGTAAAAGAAATATATAATTGCTTCGACAGCTTTGGTGTCAGGCATTTGATCGATGAACCAACTCGACCTCACAACAATGGGTCTGGAGGAACTTGTATTGACAATGTTATTACGAATATTGATACCAACAAATGTTCAGCCAAAGTAGTTCATACAATTCTATCAGACCATGATGCCATTCACTTCAACACTAATCTAAAGCCCAGCAGAACTCAGCCATCTAACCCTGCATTTACATTTAAAAGATCACTTAATGCATCTAATGTACCATATTTTATGTATTTATTAAGTTTAGTCAGCTGGTTAACATTGTATGGCTTAACGAATCTAAGTGATAAAGTTGATTATTTTCTGTCAATCTTCTCAAAGATCACTGATGCAGCATTCCCTTTTGTACGATCACGTATTGGACCAAAAAGAGGGAATAACAAAGAGTGGTACAATGATGACCTCCATAAATTAAAAGAAGAATGTACTCTGTATTACAAAATATACATACACAATGGCGAGAAACAATATAAAGATAGATATAGTGAATTACAAAAAAAGTATAAAAAAGCCCTTAAGGCCTGTAAGATAAATTATTATTCTAATAAAATCAATGCTTCAATCAATAAACCTAAGTCTACTTGGTCAATTATTAATGATTTGATAAACAAGAGTGATAGGAGTTCTACTCCAAATATTGACCTAGACGCTGAAAATTTTAATTCTTATTTTATTGACAAAGTTCATGACATTGTCAACAACATACCAAGTGATTTAGATCCAATGAATCTCATGAATAACTTATCCAAGCCTCAGATCAGTTTCCTATTTAAACATGTAAGTATTGAAGATGTTTACTCTGTCATACTAAATTTAAGTAATAGTTCATGTCTTGATATATATGGCTTAAACTCTAAAATGTTGAAATTAGCATCTGTTTATATTATTTTGTGAACCTGTAACCCATATATTTAACAACTGCATTGAGAAGGGGTACTTTCCTAATGCTTTTAAAGTTGTCAAAGTTATCCCTGTTCATAAGAAAGGGAGTAAATCCGATTATGGAAACTATAGGCCTATAAGTATAATACCAGTAGGCCTACTATCAAAGGTCTTTGAAATATTACTAAACAAACAAATAACCATGTATTTTGAAAACAACTCTATATTTACACCCTCACAATATGGATTTAGAATGGGACATAGTAGCCTACTATTGAAGCTGTACTTTCAATGTGGAGTCTGAATAAATATCAATAAATTGCTCTTGTTTTTCAGTGGTAAGTGTTGATGGAAGTTCTGTATTGAAAGGATCTTTGATCCAGTTATGTTGATCAAGTTCTTCTGGAAAATACCTCAGAAAGTAAACACTGAGTTGAGTTAAATGATCCATAAATACAAATTTCAATTCTTCACTCAACTGTAATTCATTGTTCTCTAAAACTGTTTGCAGAGAAACTGTAATTTATATCATTATCTTCAAACATTTTCTTCCACCATTTTCTGAAGGCTGACAGTTGCAGAATGTTGTCTCCAGTGGCAGACGCAGAATTTTTTTTTTGGGGGGGGGGGGGTATTTGAATAGGTAGAAAGAATACTAAAAAACATTAATCAACTTACATATACAATTAGTTTATAAAACTGGCCACTTAGAGTACATATATAGCCTTTTTTCAAATTTCGGGGGGGATGTAACCCCCCTATCCCCCCCTGTGTCCGCCACTGGTTGTCTCATTACTTCAAAGGGATACATTTAATAAACTGAGATTTTCAAAGATGTCACAAAGGTATGCCAGCTTCAAAACAAAGTCAATGTCTACGAATTTCTCAGAACTCAAATGTTTCTTCTGAACAAGATAAGAGTGAAGTTGGGGAACAACAGTATGGTCCAGGTGACTAAAACAAAATTGTTCTACCTTAGAGAGGAAATCATTAAAGCAAATCAACTCATATTATTTTTATGAAACCCTAAGACTGCAATGCCCCATAACTAATTGGTGTGAATTGAAATAAATTGGAATTGTGCATTTTACACAACAATACACAATATAGTTACAATAACACAAATAAGAAATAGGTGAATAAAAAGTAGGAAAGTACGGATAATTACATGAGTAAAAGCAGTGCTTTTATCCTAAAAAATATATAAGGGGTACTCTCGCTTTTGACATAATGGAACATTACCAGACTTACCAACATATTTAGAATGAAGGTACAATCTTGCAATATGCATAAGGTTATACAAATTTAAGTCTTCTGCGGTGGATTCAGTTTCTATACATCAATTCTAACTATAAGTAGCAATTTAGTCTACAATACGAGGGGGACCCAAAAATAACCGGAATCAAACTGTTGCGTGCGAATGCTTTCTAATTATAAGTTGTGCTGTTAGGTGGTGTTATTTGGGGGTCTCCCGCGACCGTTAGTGAGCTGGCATCAGTCTGAGTTAAGTGGCTTGGTTGTGGTACGCTGTTGCTTGGGTTCGTGTTTCAACCCATCAGCGATTGTTGAGATGGCCAACCACAAGGTGCAAAGAGTGTGTGTGAATTTTTTTCTGTTAGGGAAAACTGCAGCCGAGATTGTCGAAAGAACATTGACCAAATTTCTGAGGAAACGAATGTGCCATGGAGCACGGTCCAGCGAATTTTAACAGAAGGTTTGAACATGAGACGGGTGTCTGGGAAATTTGTTCCTCACTTGCTCAGAGATGACCAAAGAGAAAACCGCGTGAATGTTTGCCGCGCCTTGAAGAGTGAAGTGCAGAATGATCCAAATTTTCTTAAAAGATCTTCATCAATTGCACGTTTGATTTTGGCAATGTTTTCGTCATTTCTTCCTGTCGAGGGATGCCCGGGGCGTGGCTGTCTTCAGTTGACATGGGAAATGGGAAATTCACTCTTAGACTTGTGATTTCCCCAAAGCATCATCATGAAAGGATTGACTAAGCATCCCAACGGTCTTGGCTGGAGTTTTCCCTAACGGAAAACAAAATTTCACACACATTCTTTGTTCCTTGTGGCCGGCCATCTCACCAATCACCAACAGGTTGAAACACGAACCCAAGCAACAGCGTACCACAACCAAGCCACTTAACTCAGACTGACGCCAGCTCACTAACGGTCATGGGAGACCCCCAAATAACACCACCTAACAGCACAACTCGTAACTAGAAAGCATTCGCGCGCAACAGTTTGATTCCAGTTATTTTTGGGTCCCCCCTCGTATGCTCACAGGGTTTCTTTCATCAAAAGACGGTAAATTTAAAATGAAAAGTAGCTATTTTAAAGAGTTGGAGCCTGACAGGTTTGCGACCAACCTCGGAACTACTGCAGGATATTGCTGATCATCTCAAGATGGCCGTGATGCTAGATGACATGTATCTAAGCAGAGTCATTTTCACAAGGGCACATATAATGTAACACATGAAAAAACTGCAGAATAGAAAGAGATAGAATGACATGTGCAGGAGCATTAAGGAATACAACAAACTCTTGAGAATGTCCTAATGTTGAATCAGTAACATCGGTAATGTAATCATGGTTACCATTGCAGTGGTGATGTAGCGCTTGCTGTTTTCCTGATCACAGTGCTAATGTCAGGCCCCACTTCTCAAAAATCATGGGATAGATAACAAATGTAACACAAAAAGTAGTTGCTTTAATGCAAACAATGCGTATAATCACTTACCTTATTTTGTTTGGCACAAATTTCTTCAGATTTGCACTGAGTAAAAGTAAGAACTAAAGAGAATAAAAGAGAGTAGAAATAAGAGAGAGATTGAGAAGAAAAGCAAGCATGAAGAACATAAAGAAAAAAAGAAAAAGTAATAACAGTAAAAAAAAGTAGATAAAATAATGAAAATATGTTTTTTGAAAATATTAACTGGAAGTTTAAACATAGCTTCCTATGAATTTCTATTTTGGACAAGTTTTAAAAAAATTGGCTTGAAATAGAATTAAATTGTAAAAGATTGATTCCAAATATATCTATATTAAGTGGGTGGATTGATTGTACCTATTCAGAGTTCTGTTTATTAGTGAATTTTTGTGCAGGTCTGTGTGTACTCTAAGAACAAAAAATAGTTTTCTTAATCTACTAGCTTTATTGGGTAGCCTACAGATAGATACATTTTTTATATAAGGTTTATATCATCAACATCCATTATTTTTTACAAAATGCTTAATCACTGACATGCTCCTCTATGTGTCAAAGCTTGGAATTCAAAAGTTTCCAGTACCGGTAGTTTATCATATTTCATACAATAATAGTCACAAACTTGAAACATTAAAAACTTAAGGAATTTAATTTTGTATTTTTTTCCAGTAATTTTTTTACAGTAAATGAAACCCAAATGATGGATATAAGCGAGTTAATGTTTCCTGGCTTAATATGTATGAATTATGAAACCAGGAGTTCCCAATGCTATCCTGACTGTTATATCAGAGAAGTAAAGAAAATACCTAGATCTTTTTTACTTTTAATTTATAGAATGGAATGTTGTCAATGCTACATTCAAATCTATTCTTTACATCTTAAAATTGTCAGTTTCTTCACATTTTTTAGTATTGAGTGGAAGTTTCTTTCTATACTCCATTTTGATACAGTATAGAATTAATATCAGTCTTCTGCTGATTTTATAGATTTATATAATTTGACATCATCGGGAAGAATTAACACAAATGAGTAGTGTACTTTTCTCAGTTACCCCTATGGTGGCGCCCGATGAAATCCGCCATAATGGTGGCACGGGTTCAAAGCCCATCCTCTCTACCGCTATCATCATTCAAGTTTGCTCTTGTTCATAGCCCCTATGGTGGGGCCCGATACAACCCGTCAACATAGTCGGGCGCACACACCAGTGCGCTTCCGGTTGCCTACTTTACAGGGGCAGTGGGCAGGATGCTGACGTCATCTAAGATGGCGGCGCACTATCCACATGATCAGAAGTATGTTTCACATTACATTACATTTCTCACGAAGCGTAAATGCATCATCAGCAATATTTTAAGCCTTCAAGTATTTTTTTAAAATTATATTTCGCCATACAATTTTATCCGTAAGATGATAATTTCCCTAAAAAGGCATTTTTTCTGGTCCTGGGATCGACTCAGCCTTGGTTAGGTTACTGGCGCACAAGTTAAAACAATAAATTTAATAGGGTCCTTCAAAGGTGACCGCTGTGCAAGGATGATAATCTTCACCTCATTCCCTACAGATATTCATGGACTATACTTGATAATAATAAGTTATACGTTATTAAAGAATTTGCGTACAGGTTTTGACAAGCCGATATTGTATTTTATATGTAAGTCTTAAACCAATGTAGTACAGATTTCTGCTGAGTTAAGCTAACCTTGGCAGATAAGATTTCTGCTGACGTAGCGCTCAGGTGTTACATCTTCATTCATTGGGACTCATCTCTTTAAATGTCCAGTCAATATACCTTATGTCAAAACACTGCTACTACATGCATATCAAACTTATCCCTTTAGTTTTTAAATACATTATTCATTATGAATTGTGATTAGTTTATTATTAAATTATTAAAGTTTATTAGTTTATTATTATTAGATTAGAATTGTGATATTAGTTTATTATTATTAGTGATATTATCTTCGTATAATAATACGCATTACACTTTTTTATGTATAGTGCTTTTATTAATCCAATGTTTCATTCTCCATTCTGATTAACGCTACGAACGGACTTGGTCAAAATGTTTAATTTACATATAATAAAAAATCATGTTACAGTCTTGGCGGTTGCTCCTGGTGAAAATTCAAAAACAGCTTCAGGTACAAGATTATTATTATGATCTAAGGACTTATAGCGAGAGATTTGAAATTGTATATTTCGAATTAATACGTAATTCTTATCATAGATGTAAGAAAATAATAAAATGGCGTCTGGCGCTCAATTTATAGTATGAACAAAAGACAATGTGATGGATTTGTAATGTTAATATATTCTTACGAGACAGTTCTGTTATGCGTTACATTACACAGTAGAGATCAGAAGATTGTATCATATTACCAAATTCCTCATTTTATTTTCCACGTTTTATCACATACCAGGTATGTTTCTAGGTCATTCTCGTGTATCATATTAATTCTTTGTTCATATGTGTTATACGATTCTATTTCTGCAATTTCTTTTTAAATGCATATCACACGTATTTCACAATTCACAATTCACAATTTCTTGATTCATATGCCTTGTGTGTATAATGTATTAATCTTTGTGTATAATATTATGCTGACCACATGTCCCCCAATCCTGCCATCTGCCTATGGTAGATTATGAAGCTATCGAGTGGTAGGCCAAGTCCATCCAGGGATGTAGCGACACGGAGTTTAGTTTAGTTTTAGTTGTGTATAATATGCACTACCTATTTTTATGTATGCTGCTTTCATTCTCCGTTCTGAATAACGCTGCGAATGGACTTGGTCAAAATGTTTACTTTATATATAATAAAGAATCATGTAACAGTCTTGGTACAAATGGTAGAAACTCAAAATAGCTGAAGGCGGGAGGTTCGAATTTTCAAAACTTACATTTTTATTCCATATTTCGACTTTGAATTAAAGTTAGGTTTTTATTTTGCAAGAACAACATTCATTTTCACTATGACCCCTTATGATAAATGCGTCCGATGAAACCCGCAACGGTGGCGTGGGTCCAATGTCTTCCGCTGACGTCATTCAAGATGAAGGCGCGCTAACCACGAATCCGTACGAGACCACTTGAGGCCACACGAGAACACCTATACCACCTGTGGATCATCGACCTAAAGTCTTAATTTTTTAATTTGACTTCAGATATCATTCCACATTTATTACGCAAGTCCAAACCAAATACAACTTTTGAAGTTTTTGACCGCAAGATGGATATTTCCCTAAAACAATAATTTTCAATATTGCTCTGAAGTCGACTCAGACTCGGTCGGTGCGTAAAAATGTTAATCACCTCGTACTACTGTCTCAAACCCCCGGTCTGTATACGGTACACTTTATGTTATTACGTCTTAATAAATACAACATTATTCATTTGTAATGTTACTATGTTCGCGAATTAGGAAGTATTATTTGGCTTGTGAAACCAGACGCTTAGTCTGCATAATTCGATTGCCGCGCCGGAAAATTTCATCTGTTATATGTATGTATATTGAAGAATTCTACAGCATTTCCTTCTTACATAACATGTGTTTTAACCCCAATCAATAATATACCTATGGTAGCGATGTTCATTGCTACTCTAATCTGTCCCGATTTCTACCTTTTTTATATAATCATAACAATAATAATGATAACTAACTTTCCGGTACAAAATGTTTAGAAATTCAAATGGCATCACGTCGGAGGTTCAAATTTAAAAAACTTTCATTTTTATTCCAAATTTCGACTTTGGATGTATTATCATTTATATATTTTTTTCATCATTTGTGCATTGTGAGTAAAATTATCTTTTTGCATGTAAACAAACCACATCCTAGTCTGAACAAGTTCTAGGTCATCCCTCGTCTCATATTACTTCTTTCTTCACACGTATTGTACGAAATGAGATGCGTTGCTATAAGAGCAGTTTTTTCAATTGCATAACAGTCGTATTTTCAATCAAAAATTAATTTTAGAATTTCTTTATTTACATGCAATAAATGACGTATCAGCGCATAACGCTGAATCAGTAAATTATTTATGATGTTACCGGATATTGCATAACTACAGACTTGCTCGAGCATGCATCGGTAGACTTGATCAAACTTATTTCAAGATTATACGTCTCACATGACAGCTGAGTCACGCATTCTTCATTTATGACGTCACGACCTACCACACGACTCAACATGGTAACGTTTCCGGTTCCTATTGCAAGATTGCAATTGACGGACCACGCGCAAGATTCAGATATGGAAATTCACAATCAAGATGGCGGAAGGTTGTAAATTATAAATTCACGATGGTGGACGGTGGGAAATTTGAAAATTCTGGCGAAATTCAAAATGGTAAAAGAATGGAAGGTTTCAAATTGTATGTTGAGAATTCAACATTTTTAATCCGATTTCACATTTACTTTTCGATTTTTGGAAATTTTCCATAATTCCGTTTTTTAAATTCTTTTTATATTTCACATTTCGATGTTAGATTTTATGTTACATTTGTACAAGACTAATATTATGAGTAAAATTTTTGTCGTTTTTATACGTAAGCAATTCATAACTGAGACATGGCGTGTTCAAGGACAGGCGTCAGCATATTTTGCTCGCTTACGCGTAGAGTTAAATCCGATGTATGTTTTATTCATCACCTCGTTTTACAATTCTCGCTATAACATCACAGCCTACGTATGTGTCACGTGATTCAACGTGGTGGTCCACGCGCGAGATTCAAAATTTAATTTCAGCGTTCAATTTACGATTTAAGATGGCGGACGGTGGGAAATTTGAAACTTGTAGTAGAAATTCAAAATGGTAGAAGGCTGGAGGTTTTAAATAGTATATTTAGAATTTATCATTTTTTAAATCCCATTTAACATTTACTGTTCGATTTTTTGAATTTATAAAAGACTTATATTTGGACGACATTCTGCAGAAAGGAACCAACCCACATGACTTTTAAGCTAAAAACTGGTATTTAAAGTTAAATAAAAAGCCACCTGGATCTTTTCAGCGTGTTTTTGTTTGCGTGATAGATGGCACATAAATGGATGAAGAGGGTTTGTTAGTTTACACAACGTAAATATATAGTTCAGTAGCAAAAAATTATCATCTATTCCGGTTTTTTAAATTTGAGGGTTGGTTGCTTTCTGCAGAATGTCGTCCATTTATATTTAAAATTTCATTTTAGATTTTATATAACATTTGCACAAGACGTAAACATCACAACCGTGACCGGAATTGTTCAAGGTCATCAGACGCGTCGAGACATATCAGTGGGAGTAAGGTGACTGAGGAGTTGCTACACAAAGCGCGACTACAGTTGTGGTGTAGAGACGTTGAAGACCAGTAAAAAGAATTTTAAAAAGTATTGGTATAAAGTAAAAATAGTCATGTATTTATAGTGCGATTGAAATAACTAATATAAAGCATTTCTATACAATTATTTCTGGCTGTGCACACGAGAGTGCGCTTTGCTCCAATATACATGATGTAGTGTATTTTCGCACCAGGTAGCTAATAGTGCCTTTTTTAAAATGTAGATCGTGATTTTTGACCAATTTCCAAATTTAGTAAATCCTCCACAAGTTTTATTCAGTCGCTGATGCCCAGACTGTCCGATAAAGTATTTTATTTTTCAGGTTCTGTAAAAATGGCTGGATGGATAAGACCTTAGCACAAGTTAAGGAAAATTCTTTTCAAAACATCTTTATTTTCCAACAATGATAAATAGCAATAAGTTAACAAATAATGTATCCCTTTTCCTTTTTACACCAGAAACATTTCAATGTATCTTGTATGCAAATTCTTTCTAATTACAGTATCTGAAGAAATTTCCCCAAAAATAATTCAAACACCAATTCCAGAATCCTAAATTATTTTAAGACTATTTACATAGCAGTTTAGACATACTTACAGGGAATTACGGCACTGCGATTCACGGCAAATGATTATTCTTCAGAAAGACTACTTTTATTTTTCTATTTCACAAAACTGGGTAAAATTTTGTCTTGTTTCCAATTAGCGTTGCCACCTGTCCCGAATTTGGCGGGACATCCCGCATTTTAAGAACATTTTCAGCGTCCCGAATTATGCGAGGAACGCATTATATAAATCTTTATTATTTTGCTAGCCTTTTCTTTTCTAATGTTAGTGTTACTGTTACATAACCTATTCAGTTTTGGCTTTGTAATGAATATATAGGCTACCATCTTTCTCTTATTAATAAATTGTTCCATGTACAAATTTAGGTATGAAGATCGGCGATATGCATATATTCGATAAGTGTCCCTCCTTAGCCTTACCAAAAGGTGGCAACCCTATTTCCAATTGAAGTGATTCAACACATTATTATTTTGACCAACAATTTTTCATCAATGACGACCTTTTTGGGAAATACCCCGCCAAGTCCCTAGTTTTTCTTTTAAATTAATTTTCTGACGCGCCTTCGCAACAAGGTTATATCTAAATCCAGTAAACCCTGAATCATACAAATTAATTAAAACAGCCAACTCATTATTCTATATACAGGGTTGACACTATATTCAAAATAGACATTGAATGTTATAATTTTTGTTAGATACCTCAGTACCGTTTTTTCTGTTTAAAACTGACACTATGCGGATCCAGAATTACCTTGTTTCTTTTTTTATTTATTTATTCACATTTTATTTTACAAGTACTAGAAGTTAATTCCTTTGAACGTGGTACAGATCTTGAAATAGACTAAGTTTGATTAATTCCACGCAAAACTTACTAACAAATGCAGTGAAACCCGGAGCACCTTCTCGAGAGATCGTCAACAGTGCAAATGAAGAGATATCATGTCTGACGAAGGAAGACGCAGTAATTGTTTGGGGAGGCACAAATGATATCAGCACGAATAACGGAAGTGACGCAATTAAGCGAATAGTAGATTTTGCGAATAGGCGCAATAATACGAACATCATCATAATGAAAGCACACCACAGACATGACCTAACAAAGGAATCCCGCGTAAATACAGAAGTGCGCGACTTCAATCGGAAACTACAGAAACGGTTGAAAACTCTGGATCACGTAGTGGTATTGGATATACACATGGACAGAAGTAAATTTACGAAACATGGACTACATATGAACTCAAGAGGGAAAGCAGAAACGGCCGGAAAAATTGCAAATGAAATTACAATGCAGTTCTGGACATCAAACAAGGGGAAAGGCCCTATAAAGATGAAATGGAAAACCCCCGAGCAAGTTGAAGACCAAGAAGAGGAGCCTCATGAACCACATGAAGATATCGTCGAAGATAGAGCTAGCCCTACCGAGGAAGAAGAGGAACCAGGAACACCTGTTGGTACAGTAATGGAGAATGAAGCCAGGCATACACACGAAGTAGGCGTACCCGTACCAGAAGTGGAACAAGATAATGGAACATCTGGACTTCGCACCTCAGGAAGAAATAGGAGGCCACCTCAAAAGCTAAGTGTTGATTTTTTAGGCCAGTAAGAAACCATAGTGCAGATATTTCAGCAAATGTTCAGGATAAGCATGAACTTTTCCACCAAAAATGTACAAAGTCTGAAAAACAAAAAACTAAATTTTGAGGTTTTACTATCACATGAATTTCCCAACTTAGATTTATTATGCTTCACAGAACATTGGATAAAGGAAGAAGAGTTTGAATACTTAAATTTCGAGAATTTTTCGTTACTTGCCAAATATTGTAGGACCAGAAAGAAATGTGGAGGTTCATGCATTTATGTTAGAAACACTGTAGAAGCCAAAGAATATGAGAAATTTCAACATTTAAATATTGAGGAACACTTTGAGGCCTGTATGGTGGAGCTGCCACAGTTGAAGACAATTGTAATTTGCATATACAGATCCCCTAGTAGTGATTGCCACATATTGATAAACAGGTTAGATTCCATAATTAATTCTCTACATAATAATAATAAAAACATTATTATAGTTGGCGATCTAAACATAGATTTTCTAAGTAGGCCTACTACCATAACCAATCAACTAACGCCAGTCCTAAATTCATATGGCTTACAGGCAGTGATAGAGACCCCAACTAGAATAAGTAATGGGACTAGTTCAGCAATTGATCAGGTAATACTTAATGTAACATCTTGGAATTACAAAACCAGTGTAATTGATACTGGTTTCTCAGACCACTTTGCGCAGGTCATAGAGATAAACTCTAAAGAGTGCCTTAGAAAAAGAGAGAAAATAAACTCACATTATAGGATTAGTAGACCATATACAGAAACTAATATCCAGTATCTAAACTATCTACTTGACAAAGAATCGTGGGATAATGTTTATAGCAAAAACTCGCCTCACTCAGCTTGTGCAGAATTTTTAGAAACTTTCAGCTACTACTATGAAACAGCATTCCCTAAAATTAAAGTCAAACTACATGAACAGAAAAATAAATGGATTACCCCTGGCATTAAGGAATCTAGCAAACGATTGAAATATCTCAGTAAAATTATGAAATTGGGGAATATAACAGAAGAATTCAAAATATATTATAAACAGTATAAAAAGATATACAATAAAGTACTAGAGGAAGCAAAGAAACTACAGAACGACAAACATATATTGCAATCAAATAATAAATCTAAAGCGATGTGGAATATCATTAAGCATGAAATAGGTAAAAGGAGGGAAACGGAGAAAAACCATAAAATCAATAACAACGGTGTTATATCATCAGATCCAAAAGAAATAGCAGAATTGTTCAACAGTCATTATACAGACATAGCACATAACCTCATAAGTAACACTTTCACTGCCCAAACACAAGACTCAGACAGCAGTAATATTCCACAACAGTGAAATACTATTTATTTAAACCCAGTAACAGTGAATGAAATCACATCAATTATAAAGCGATTGAAGAATAAGAAATCAGCAGGAATAGATGAGGTCTCGGACAGTGTTATTAAAAACTGCCACAGACACATTGTACATCCATTAAGTTACATAGCAAATCTATCATTAAGCTGTGGTCAGTTTCCAGATGAATTAAAAATTGCAAAAGTGAAACCACTGTATAAAAAGGGATCCAAAGAGGAAATAGAGAATTATAGACCAGTATCTCTACTCTCAGGTTTCTCAAAAATCTTAGAAAAGGTTATGTATGCAAGACTTATAGCATTTATAAAGAAATATAATATCCTAACTAATATACAACACGGGTTTTGTCAGGGAAAATCCACAAATACTGCGATAATTGATTTTCTTCAAGAAGTATATGAGGCCATTGATAGGAACGACACTAGTGTAGGACTATTTGTAGACTTATCAAAAGCATTCGATGTAA
This sequence comes from Ectobius pallidus, assembly GCA_964059195.1. NCBI lineage: Eukaryota > Metazoa > Arthropoda > Insecta > Blattodea > Ectobiidae > Ectobius > Ectobius pallidus. Next base: position 49,738,754 of record CAXKWD010000008.1, read on the forward strand.
TAGATCATAACATCTTACTCAACAAACTTCAAACTTTTGGAATAAGAGGATTAGCATTAAATTGGTTCCAATCATATCTAGAAAACCGCAAACAAGTTGTAGAAATCGTGCACAAAGATGAAAGGACACACATAATAAATAATGTACTGTCAAGTGAGAGGTATATCAAGTATGGGGTTCCACAAGGTTCCATCCTTGGACCGGTATTGTTTTTAATTTACATTAATGATCTAGATATTCAGTCAAATCACACAAAGACAACTCTTTTTGCAGACGATACCAGCATCCTTTTAACAGGTAAAAACAATGAAATTGCTAGACTTAATATGACAGAAACAATAAGTAAACTTCATAACTGGTTCGAAAGGAATAGACTTATAGTTAACAAAGAGAAAACAGTTGCAATAAACTTTCAGCATGTACAAAATAAGAATACAGAATTTCCTAACATCTCATATGAGGATAAAACTATTAGTTATGTAGATTCAACAAAATTCTTGGGGGTATGGATTGATCAAAATCTTAAATGGTTCAAGCATGTTGATGTCCTCTCGAAAAATTTGAGTAAAATTTGTTATGCCCTATGGTCAGTGAGGAAAGTATCCAGCCTAAACACAGTACGCTCACTCTATTATGCCTACTTTCACTCCCTCTTAACTTACGGAATAATCTTCTGGGGAAATTCAACTAACAATGAAGCTATATTTAAATTACAAAAAAGAGCTATAAGAATAATGATGAAAGCAAACAACACAGCCAGCTGCAGGCAATTATATAAAGATCTTCATATATTACCCTTCCCCTGTATCTACATATTAGAGACACTTATATTTGTAAAAACTAATCTTTCTTCATTCCAAACAAACTCAAAGGTACATTCCTATAATACAAGAAATAAAAATGGTACGTGGTTATTTTCATTGTAATTCCAACTGTAAATGTGAGAACCTGAATCATAACACCGATCGCGGCTTCATTAGCGTAGATATTTCACCCGATCGCTCGGGAGTTGGAGCTGTGCCCGCCGCGCCGCAGGAACCCGCGTCATTGGCCAACTCTTGCGTGGGACACACTGTATTAGACTATAATTATGTAACTAATACAGCTTTCATCCGGAAGTGCGCCTCAATACAGTGATCGTCAGTGTACTAACCATCCTATTGAGGAGAGTTTTAGTGTCTTATTGCCGAATATTCTATATTCGTGTAGTGTACGAAAAGTGCTTCTTTCCATTCTTCCCCTTTTTGGGGAAGGATTTATAACTTTCTACACACATCCACATTCAGACAGCTTTGACCTACGACGTCTTCGGACCCTCCCTCTTTGTCTCCTCCCGCGGAGAATGCACAAATTGAAACTTCTTCTTCTCCAATGGAAACTAATCAACCAACTTGTGATCCACCCACGGTAGTCTCTACTCCTACCTTACAAAAACAAAAATTTACATATACCTATCATGACCCTTACATCGTTATAGTTGAAACAAAAGAAAGCTCACCTTTTCAAGCCCATCCCATGAAATTGGGTCGGCTCTTGTACGAAAGTGACTCTAGAATTCAAATCCAGGACATGAAGAAACTGGGAAAAAACAAACTAGAACTTAAATTCCTCCATCACACGGAAGCCAATGCATTCATTACCTCGTCGTTTGACGACTAATTTCAAACTAATTCCTACATCCCCTTCTCTTACATCCATACTAATGGCCGAGTGCACCAATCTCGGTATTCAGAATACCGCGGTAAAGTTACATAGTTTACCCCGGTAAAGCCATACTTTCGTTGCACCGTGCTCGGTTTCGACTTTTACCGCGGTAAGATGCAAACCGGCCGTGAAGGAGCTGTAAAGTGAGAAAACCGCGGTTTTCTTTCTAAGATGGAGATCAGCGTAATGTATCATATTTACGATATCTAGGCCAAAAGCTAATTGAACATAAAGAATAATGAGAGACAGGTGGGGTTTATTTGAAGAATGAACAATGGTACATATCTTTTCAAATACTGTGCTGTAACATCGATTGACATGACCTACCTTTCTTACCTCAACCAAACCAGGTCCATCGAGTAGGCTAGTGGGCGTAACCACGATTATTACGATTAGTACAGTATTTATGGTGTTTGAATTCAAAGTTTGGACTCAGACGACATATATACGCAATATAATATTCCACTTTATCCTTATGAATATTTATTACTGAACAATAAGGCAACAAGTAAATGAAATATGGAAAACCAGTGGTCCTAGGCCAAATTTAAGTGAATGGCTGCATGCATCACGATGTAGCCTGTGTATCGGTATATAGGGTATGTAAGCAATTTATCATACCTGCACATATACGAACATAATTATAACAGCCCTTTCATGGCTATGCACATGATTTTGGACCTAAAATTTCTACTAGTTGTTCGGGAATAAAAGCGAGGCTATGTCGAACTCAGAGCAGAGATTTCATGGTGTTGCTTTGGCTTGGATTGCACACGTGTGAGAATTGATCTTTAAAACATCAATGCTATTTTATTGAAATGTACAGACAGGTGGGGTCAATTTGAAGAATGAACGATGGTACATATCTGCAAATACTGTGTTGTAACATCGATTGAAATGACCTTCCTTTCTCACCTCAACCAAACCAGTAGGCGAAATCAAGTCATTTCACGATTGGTACAGTATCTATGGTGCTTGAATTTGAAGTATGTATTCAGACGACATATATACGCAATATAATATTCCATTTTATCCTTATGAACATCTTTTTATTGAATAATAAGGCAGCAAATAAACTGAATTTGGGAAACCAATAGCCTATAGATTAGATTAGATTAGATTTTATTTAGTCCAACTGAACATAGCATGTTATGGGACTCGTCAAATGATTACAAACAAGTACGTCTATATACAAATTTACAATTCCACAGTCAAAGAAAATAAAAATACATGACTTAGCCTACATACTGAATTATACAATTCAATAGTCTAAGAGAGTGCAATGCAATATTTACATAATTATTTATGCAATCCAATAATCTAAGAAAATGAAATACAATATTTACATAGAACTTATACAATTCAATAGCGTAAGAAATTTAAATACAATATTTACATAATTACTTATAGGCTATATTTGAAACACTAGTCTTTGCATATTCAACACAATCTTGCCTAACACTTCCACTATTGCTGCTGCAGTATTCTGAGATGCCTGGTGGTAGTTGCAGGTTACCTGAAACATAGAGAAAAGAGGGCAGTATCTACAAGGAAAAAACAGCTTGGTATTTAGCACCGTGACTGGCAGAGTGCAGAGAGAGAGAGAGAGAGAGAACCTAGCGGCCATGGGAGAAACCAATCAATGAGAAATGGATTCGGAGCAGAGTAACCGCAATATTTCCAAGCATTAGCAAACCGCGGTATTTTAGCAATGGTGCACAGAGATTTTGAGAATACCCCGGTATTACATTTACCGCGGTAACGAAACGGCTGAGAAAACCGGAGAATGGTGCACTCGGTCATAAGGGTGTCGTTAAGAATATTGATATTGATATCACTCCTAAGGAAGTAAAACAATATGGTTTCACGGCCGAACAGGCCCCCATTCACCACGTGTACCGCTTTAATAGGAAGACTGTTAATGACAAAGGACAGATTCAGTACTTACCTACTCAAACTTGTCTTATAACTTTCCGTTCTCAAGTTCTTCCCACAGCTTTACAATTATCTACTACCGTTTGCCCATTGAAAAGTACAATGAGAGGGTGAAGCAATGCTATCAGAGTGGTAAATTTGGACACTCCATCTTAATATGTAAAAACCAGACAGCATGTTTGAAATGTTCGGCTTCCCATTCCACTGCGGATTGTACGGAAACAACAGTTAAATGCCTAAATTGTCACCAAGCTCATGATGCACGTACCAAAACCTGTCCGAGCTACAAGTTAGAACTCTCAATACAGGACAAAATCAATAGCCTACGTATCATCCGGTGTGAGGCTATACACATTTCTACGGGCCGCAAAACCTATGCCTCTGTCGCGATTCATCCGCCCAGTCTCCAGCCATCGAAGCAGACACCTTCACCTACCTCTTGCGATCGCTCCCCTGCTCCACAGGGTACACATCAACGTTCCTATCCGGAACTTCCAACGTCTCAGACTATAAAACGCAAAAAATCTGATCCAGCTCGTAACACACAGTTTTGGCTATCACACTGGCACACTCATCAACCGGCAGGCTCGTCTGTTCTTCGACACACTCCAGTGCAGCCAGCACACAGCAATCTTCCTCCGAAGCCGCCTCGCCCCTCTCATGAGCGTCCTCAATATCTGATGATTAATAAGGACCACTTTATGTCAGCCTTCAAAGACCTACAGCATATTATCACCTCCCTCCCATCCTCTGAACAAACTACCCTTGCAGCCCTCCTTGACTCGCTCAAATCTTCTCTCAACATGACAGTTTAAACTAAGACCACTCCTCCTTCACTCACCGTTCTTCAGTGGAACGCACGCAGTGTAAGGAACAAATCACATGAACTTCAACCCTTCTTCACAAACACTCCTACAGACGTCATAATCATATAAGAAACATGGCTCAAACCTACGCATAAATTCAAACTCCACACCCACAATATCATTCGACAAGACAGAACACAGGATGGAGGTGGCATTACGATCCTTCTCAAACCTCACTTAACTATTACACAAACTCGCAAAATTAACAATTACACTGAAACATTTCAGGCCATACATCTCTCCCTTACACATATTGATCTTATAGCTGTTTACAACACTAACACTAACCACATAACGTCTATCTTTTGGAATCATCATTTTGTAGTCCCCCAGAATCGACCATTGCTCATCTGTGGAGACTTCAATATTTCTCTCACACCGCATCAAATTCGATCCAACACTCACAACATGCTTTTTCTTCATTCCCTTCATGCATCCAATTTAACACTTTTAAACACCGATCATCCTACACGTCTTGGCAACACACAACAACACGATACCTCCCCAGACCTTACTTTATTTCAACTCCCCTCTATTCTCATACCACTTGGAGAACAGCACACGACACCATGAATAGCGATCATCTTCCACTTCTCATTGGCATAAATAAATCATTTTCCATTTCGGATGAATCGCCTCTCTTCATTCAACCTTCCATTCATAACTGGACACATTACACCGAAGAAATTCAGCATTCCACTGTCCTTCTGCAACAACATACCACTGCTCCTCCTTCCTTTGATGCCATCCATAAAATCATCACTTCGTATCTTCATACTCATCTCACACCTCATGTCATCATTCATCCCTCCCGACGACTCAAACCGCCCTGGTGGACACCGGACTACTCACGTGTCATAGCTACAAGACGACTAGCACTCTCCAACTTTCGACGTAACCCTTCACGAGACAACTTCTTCTCCCTGCAAAGGGCCACTGCGCAAACGACCCGGCAGTTAAGACATACCCGTCGACGCGCATGGTATGATTTTTGTAACACGACATCCAAAACATTCACGACATCTGACGCCTGGCGGAAAATCAAATTTTTTACACGTAAGACTACCCGACAAACTCATCACATTCATTCCAACATTGACATACAACAACAATTTTTACACAACATTACACCGGATACAGTTCCCCCTCCACCTTACTGTCCACCACCTGATCATGTATGCCCCATAGACCCTCCTCACACCTTAACTGACCCCATTTCTATGAACGAATTCCTCTCCATACTTCGCCGACGATCACGTTCCACAGCACCTGGACCGGACGCAATCACTTATGATATGCTACACCATCTTCCCCATATCACAAAATCCATGCTCCTCCACGCTTACAACCATATCTTGATCTCTCAGACCATTCCTTCTAATTGGCTCACATTCCATGTCATCCCCATCCTCACACCCAATAAATCAGACGTGCTTGCCTCTAGCTACCGACCTATCATCCTCAGCACTAGTTTCGAAAAATATTTGAAAAATTCTTACAAGACGACTAATATTTTACTTAGAACGAAATCGTCTCTGGCTACGACATCAATACGGATACCGCACTGGTCACGGAACACAACATGCACTTCTCCACCTCACAACTGAAATTTATAACGCTTGGACGCAACGTAAAGCTCTGCCTGCAAATTTCTTTGACATCAGTCAAGCATATGACTCTGTTGAAATTCCCATACTTCTTGACTTTTTACATAAACTTGATATTCCACCCATGCTCATCATACTCATAGAACGGTTACTGACAGACAGAAAGCTTTGTTTCCCACCCACATTCTCTTTCCATTGTACACGACATACATCCTGTGGTCTCCCACAGGGCTCGGCCCTCAGTCCCATCCTCTTTAACATATACACACGATACATCACACATGCTCCCTTCCTTAACAGCCAAATACTGCTCTATGCTGATGACATAGTACTCTACTCCAACGTTGACAAGACACGCTTCAGAACTGACTACGAGACAGAACAAACTGACCTGAATATTTTCCACCAACGTGTCACATACCTCGGACTCAACATCAATGCATCCAGAAGTCATTGCCTTACTCTTTCATTCCTCCAAAATGACCCATCAATCACCTTCCCATACCCATCACTCACTCTGTCAAATATCTTGGCGTACATTTTACTCACAATTTACGATGGAACACACACTATCGCCACCTTCATGCTCATCTCACCACTGCTAGTTCCATTTTCAAATACATTGCTGGGAACAAATGGGGCTTCCATCCCTCCCATATGCTCACCCTCTATACCAATCTCTTACAATCCAAAATTGATTACGGCAATATCATCATTCACTCCCCGAATCTCATCTGGCAGAGGAAAATTACCTCTCAAGTTTACACTATTGCTAAACGTATACTAGGAGTCTCGGGCAACCCCAATACTCAAAACGTTCTTAATGAAATTTGCTATCGCCCACCACTTCTTCGCCAGTCCATTTCTACACACAAACTTCTAGGCAAACTATTTTCCAATACACAATCCCCTTTATACAATAAACTTCTTTGCCTCTATCACCAATACACACAACATAATTTACACGCCCTCCCATTCACTCCAACGTTTCTACCCATCTTTCATAAATATTACACACAACAACACAAACAGACATTTCCCCGACCCCCTTCATACTGCATTGATTACACACTACATACACAACATATACCTCATGATCTCTCGGCTTTTACCAAACATGACCCCTGTCCCTCCGCCACAATATCAATATTGTCTACACATGCCACTTCTTCCATTGACATATATTACACTGATGGATCCAAAACACCCCAAGGAGTTGGCGCAGCTTATTACCATGTCAACTCCCAAACAAGTTGCAAATTTACACTACACTCGCTTTTCTCAATCTACGCAGCTGAACTTGTAGCCATATGACAAGCTCTCGCCTCCATCCGACTACACAATTCTCACATTATCATTTGTACAGACTCAGAAAGTGCCATACAGAACATAGTCCACTACGACCCTCACCCAAAACTGGGTTGGTGGGAAACTAATTGCAAATACTATATACACAAACATACTCAAAACACATTACCATCCTTTGGATACCTTCACACAGGAACATTACTGGAAATGAAAAGGCTGATTTCCTTGCTAAATTTGCTACACAGTCCCATGTACCCCACACGTTTTTAATTCCTATATCAGACATTACCAAACAATACATACATGACATTCACCTTCAACACATGACTTACACAAACACACGATTACGACCATGATTCTCCCACACATCCCTACCCCGAACACACGTCTCCATAATACACAAAATCAAATTCAACATTGCTGTCACACCATATTACTTACATCAAATTAAAAAATGTGAAACACCATTCTGTGATTGTGGGGGACCTTGGGGATCTCAATCACATATTTTTGGCTGCTGCCTACACAAACACCATATTGGCACACTTTTTTCCATCATACACAAACACAAAGGCACCGTACCTTAGAACATAACCACACTTATAATAGACGATGAAATACATATGAGCCACATATTACACAAACACCTTACAAACTTCTTCTTCTTCTTCCAGGTTATTTTACGACGCCCCTCTCACAGTCTTGGAGTATCAGCGTCATAAGAAGTTTATTATAAGAAGGAAAGTATATGTGGGAGGTTGGTACCATTGTTTGTTTAAACTTTCATCTTGCAGTTAGTAAGGTGTTTATGTAATATTGTATTTATAAATATGATAATAAAGTTGGTCAATTTGTTGTTTGAATAAACTACATCCAAAAAATATGTGATTAATGTCTCCTATTTCCCCGCAATCACACAGGGGGGTTTCTAATTTTCTTATTTTGTGTAGGTATTTGGGCGTAACAGCTACATTTAGTTTGATTTTAGAAATTAAAGAAACATGTGTTCTGGGTATTGCAGCCTTATAGAACCATGGACGTATGTGTGTGTTGGATATGTGTCGTTGTCGAAGGTCTTGTATATGTTGTTTGGTTATATCTTGAATGGGAACTAGAAAAGTGTGTTGTGTGTGTGATTGTGCAGACATTTTGGCAAGTTTATCTGCCCTTTCATTACCCGTAATGTTACGGTGTGCTGGTATCCAAAGGAGTGTGATGTGATTGTTGTGTTCTGTTTGTTTGTGTATGAAGTATTTACAATTTGTTTCCCACCACCCTAAAGTAGGGCGGGGGTTATACTTAACTATTTGCTGAATAGCACTTTGTGAGTCTGTACAAATGATAATGTGTGTATTGTGTGTATGGATGGAGGCAATCGCTTGTCTAATGGCAACTAGTTCTGCAGTGTAATTGGAGAAATGTGGGTGTAATGAAAAAAGTTTGTCAGTGTGTGTGTTCGAATGGTAATAGGCTGCACCTGCTCCACCAGAGATTTTTGAACCATCTGTGAAGAAAAGTTCTACGGAGTGAATGTTATGTGTTACTTTATATTGATCAATATACGTATGTAAAGTGGATGAAGGATGAGGATGATGTTTGTGAAATGATGTCATATCAGAATGTATTGAGTGTGCATGTAACGAGTAGTCTATACAGTATGCAGGTGGTCTTGGAAAGGTTTGTTTGTGTTGATGTGTGTAGTATTGATGGAAGATAGGAATAAATGGTGGAATGTAGGGTAAAGCTTGAAGATTATTGCGGCAATATTTGTAATACAAACTGAGAATTTTATTGTAAAGAGGTGACTGGGTGCTAGAAGAGTTTTCCTGTAATTTTATGAGTTGCTATTAGTTGTCTGAGAGACGGAGGATGGAAACAAATTTCTTGTAAAACTTTCACAGTACTGGGGTTGCCAGTTATACCAAGAATGCGTTTAGCTATTGACTAAACTTGCAAAGTGATTTTTTGTTGCCAAGATATTGTGGGATTATAAACTATAACATTGCCATAATCGATTTTTGATTGTATCAAATTGTGATATAAAGAGATCATATGAGAAGGATGAAAACCCCACTTGTTTCCAGCTATGTATTTAAAAACTTGACTGGCTATGGTTATATGATTGTGAAGGTGACGATAATGTATGTTCCATTTTAAATTATGTGTGAGATGAATTCCTAAATACTTAACTGTATCTGTTATTGGTATTGGGCTGTTATTAATGTATAATTTTGGTTGATGAATCATTTTGGTAGTATGAAAAAGAATGGTATGACTTTTGGAGGCATTTATGGTAAGACCAAGGTGTAATATGTAATTATTGAGTGTATTTAGATCAGTTTGTTCCGTCGTACAGTCAGTTTTGAATATTGTGCGATCAACTCTGGAGTAAAGTATCATGTCATCAGCATATAGCAATAATTGACTTTTGATGAAAGGTGCTTGTGTAAGATGTCTTGTGTAAATAATAAACAGGATAGGACTCAGAGCAGGGCCTTGAGGGAGGCCGGAGGAGGTAGATCGAGTGGACTGGAAAGAGAAAGAAGGTTGTAAGGTGAGTTGTCTGTCTTTAAGTAGTTGTTCAATGAGTGAAATGAATGGGGGTGGAATATATAATTTGCTTAAAAAGTCTAACATTATGGGTATATGCACAGAGTCATATGCATTGCTAATGTCAAAAAAATGGGCTAAAAGGGCTTTTCGCTGTACCCAGGTGTTATATATTTCAGTGGTGAGATGAAGGAGTGCATGGTTAGTTCCTTGTCCTGGTCTGTATCCATATTGATGTCGAGGCCAAAGTCCGTAGCGTTCTAGATGAAATATAAGTCGTCTAGTAAGTATTTGTTCAAAAATTTTTCGAAAGGTGTTGCTTAGTATGATAGGGCGGTAGCTGGAGACTTGCGTTTCAGGTTTATTAGGTTTGAGTATGGGAAGGACATGGAAATGGAGCCAAGAAACAGGAATAGTTTGAGTGTTAAGAATGTTGTTGTAGATTTGTAGTAGTACTGTCTTTGTAATAGGGGGAAGATGATTGATCATGTCATAAGTGATTTTGTCAGGTCCTGGTGCCGTTGAACGTTTATGTCGTTGGAGAATAGAATTGAATTCAGAATCAGAGATGGGAGCTATCAAAGGATCTAGAGGGTGTGTTGAAAGGGAATGTGTAGTTGGTATTTGGTAAGGTTGAGGTAGAACAGTATCAGGTGCTATATTGTGTAGAAATTGTTGTTGAAGGTCAATATTGAAATGAATATGATAAGTTTGTCGGGGCCTCTTGTTAGTGAAAAACTTAATTTTTTTCCATGCATCAGAAGTCGAAGTTGCCCTAGTAATGTTGTCACAGTATGTTTTCCAGGCTTGACGTCGTGTGTGTCGTAAAGTGCGAGTTGTTCTAGCTGTTTCGTGTTTTAGAGTAAAAAAGTTTTATTGTGTCGGGGTGCGTCGAAAGTTGGATAGGGCTAGTCGCCTTTTGGCAATGGAATGAGAGCAGTCAGAAGTCCACCAAGGAGGTTTTAGTCTTCGGTTAGGGTGTTTAATAATATGAGGTGATGAGGTGATGAATGTCTTCAAAAGAATGATGTGATGTAGGCTGTTGAATAAGGAGAGCTGTTGAATGAGTGATGGTTTCTGTGTAATGAGTCCAATTGTGAATGCGTGGTTGAATAATTATGGGAGTATCAGCTGTTGCTGTGAAATTTTTGTTTATGCCTATGAGAAGCGGGAGATGATCACTGTTCATTGTGTCATGTGCTGGGAGCCAAGTGGTATGTCGATATAGGTGAGTGGAGATGAAAGTGAGGTCAGGAGAGGTGTTGTTTTGATGTCTATTGCCAAGACGAGTAGGTTGGTCTGTATTTAATAGAATTAAATCTGAGGTGTGTAGTGAGTGTAAGAATAGCATGTTGTGTGAATGTGACCTGATTTTTTGGGGTGTAAGAGAAAGATTGAAGTCCCCGCAAACAATTGTATTGCGAGTAGGGGAGATAGCAAAATTGTTTTTTCCAGAAGGTAGAGGTGATGTGATTGGTGTTTGTGTTGTATACTGCAATGATGTCTATGTGTGTGAGAGTAATTTGAATAGCTTGAAATGTTTCAGTGTAGTTGGAGACTTTATTAGTAGAAGTTACGGACAAATTTGGTTTCAGAAGGATCATGAGACCTCCCCCATCTCGTGTCCGGTCATATCTAATGATGTTGTATGGGTGTAGTTTAAATTTGTGTGCAGGTTTGAGCCATGTTTCTAATATAATGATTATGTCTGTAGGTGTGTTTGTGAGAAAGTTTTTAAGTTCTTGTGATTTGTTCCTTACACTGCGGGCATTCCATTGAAGAATGGTGAGCGAAGGATTATGGGACATAGTTTACATAGATATGGAGAAGGATGCTTTCATAGTATGGAGTAATGCTTCTAGGGTTGATTTATCAGGGGTAGAAAGGGACAGGATGCTTTGTTGGAGATCATTAAAAGCTGCCATAAAATGTTCTTTGTTGATCGTAATGAAATCTTGGGATGGTTGACTGGAAGAATTGGACAAAGCCAAAGAAGCAGGTCGCTCCTGGTTAGTGCGGGTGATAGGAGTAATGGGATGGGTGTCTGGTTTCCAGTGTGGAAGCCAGAAAGGTTTATTTTGAACCACTTGCTTTGAGGTCTGGTTTACTGTATCAACTTGATCTTGTTTTCTTCTCTTCTTAGACTGTGGCTGCTGAAGAGGAGAAAAAATGTGCCGTTGAAAAGCCAAATTATACAATGGTTTACCCCAATCCATTAAAGAAATACCTGCACTATGTAAATTTAAAAGAAAGGTATGTGAATTTCTTCACAGCCACTGTTTTTATTCAATGGATGAATTCTTTGACCACAATCATTCATAAGCAGTTTTATTTTTCAAAATTTTTAATTTATCTTGATTTCAGATAGCCTGCTAGAGGATTTGCGGCCGGATAAACCCACGAGTTCATATAGTGACAGTGTGAAACATGATATGGACCAAATGGCCTCATGTAGTGATGACTTATGGAAAAATGACTTAATCATTAAAATCTCCATGTACTGTAGAACTAGGACAGGTGTTGAATTATTCTGGTAATAGGGTCATGCAAGAGTTAGGACTGGCTCAATCTTTCGGAGAGCGGCTTGGTTGACTCTGGTTCCCTGTTGCTAGGGTTTTGTAGGTGGAGTGAGCTCGCTAAGGCTGGAGGAACCTTCATCTACTTTTCCTGTTCTAAATTTTATACTTATTTATTTACCTTCATTATGTTACATTGTCATGTAATTATGAGTTACTATTTGAATACTACATTAACAGGTATTTATCCCATTCCTAATAATTAATTTTTATTACTAGAAGAGTCATTCAGTATTTATAACCTATTGATATAAATAATTAAACAACAGGATAACTCAGCACCTTTGTATTTGTATTTGTATTTTTATTTTTTATAATTTTACTTATCTGAATTATAAAACTGGTACTTAGGCTATAAATTAATATAAGTCAATAATTTGCTAATATCTATATTTTATACTCTGTAAAGAAATTTTCATATTGTACATATTTCTTCAACTGTAAGACTATATTTGTATTTGTTATTATATTGACGTGTCCCATAACATGCATATGTTCCGATGGACTTAATAAATCAAATCAAATCAAATCAAATCAAGTAACAGAAAGTAGGGCACAGAGAACATTCCAGCTAGCGAAGTTCACTGACGCGACCAGCATAACAAAGTCCAATGGACAGAAATATGCTGCGTGACATACTAAACAAAGTAGCCTTACGGAAAGTACGTGTAACACTGCTAGAACTACAATCGAGGGAAATTATCCTTAATATGTATATATTAACGGTACTATTTCACCAGACAAGTTATTCTTAATGTATTCCAAAAAATCACCTGAATCTCTATCAAACCCATAACAAATGGCAGTATTAGTATTCACTTCTGTTAGAAAAAAATCCTCGTTGCTAACAATTACTACTTGTAACTAATTATGAAAAATATTCAAAATTATATAATAGAATTTGAGTATTAAAGAAAACTGGATTATCTCTCAGACATAGCAATTATATCATAATGGAAGTTTGCGTTAATGCCTGAATATTCTAAATGTTGCAATTTATGTCATAAAGGAACTTGTTCAATGAGTGAATTTATTTTTAAATATGCAGATTTATATCATTATAGAATCTCTGTATTAATGAAACTGAATTTTTATAAAACCCTTTTCCAGAAACCAAAAACTAGTAAGACGTGGAAAGAAAATTTACTCGACAAGAAAACTGACGGACAGACCGACAATGAAAAACTTAGCTATAAAAAAACCAAAGGCGCGTAGATTTTCAAAGACCAGAACATAACCGAAAAGCTGAAATATTCATGTTTAAACAAAACTACTCTGAACGGAATTTTCAGTCGAAAAATGGATGAGCAAAAGTTTTCTTTTCTTCTAAACAACTAAACTTGAAAAATCAAAAAGGAATAAGCTCACCCAGACTGCCATGAAGATTCATGGAGATACGCCCACTCAAATAGAAAAACTTTCGATTACATGTTACCCACACAGATGGAAGTTCCAGACTGACTTTACCTTTCCCACGTACTTTTCTAGTTTCTGGCCATAGGTGGCTCTGTAGTCGCTCCAAGCACATTCAACTACCGAGCGCATAACCATTTCACAACGGGCGAGTTTAAAAATACAAAAATATGTTTCAGTGTACATCCATACTTTACAGACACGCCCAATTTATAGTACATATGCCGAAATCACGGCATATACTCCCCCGCCTTTCCATAAATAAAGTCGAATATTTTATTTACATTAAATTGGCATCAGACTTTACTTAGGGAAACGGCGGAGCAATTTTACCCTCCTCTAGAGCAAACCGTTGATACGAAGATGCCTGTCTTGACCAATGCCCACCAAGTTTTTCAACACTTCGTTCGCTCATATTTCTGGAGTTCTAGCTTTCTTCGATTCTTCTGCTTAAACCCCCCCCCCGGGTGGGAGAAAAGCACCAAACACTAAACTGATCAGAGAGAAAAACACCAAAAGCACTAGTCTACACCCACTGAAGACTTCAAACATGAAAACACTACACATACTAGCTGCATCACACCCTCTTGGCCTTTCACGGAGATGGACAATCTAGGAACTCCTCCCACGCCCGCAACCAACGTGACCATCCAATTCGTCGCAGAAGCAGAGTGAGTCGCAGGAAACAATCCCGAAGAGAAAACAGACTAGGTAATCTGTAGTATAAAGATGCAAGCCAGGTGGCCAGGCATGAGTAGACCACCAGCAACCAGTTTCCATAAGAGGAAATCACCAGACGGACTTTAGTCCAGGTCCAGGATAAATCCAATCCAGATACTCGGATAAACGGCTATTAACAAAGCTGGGAAGGATGGCAATTTGCCCAGGAAAAGGTCAGAGAGGAGAATGCAAAATGGAAAAATAGAAAGACCATATCCACAGGATCAAGGAAAAAAGGTGAAAAGGAAATAATGGACAGCACCATCTGCAGTTAGTGCCGCCAGTAAGTTAAATTTTTCACCCTAAATGCATGATGAATCTTCCTTTTCCTGCCATAGATTTTCTTGATCATGCATGGCTATATCCCTGGTTTGCAGAGCAGCAAACCAAAATTTCCAGCTTTTCTATGGAGGAGTTTAATGCATTGCATACAAGTTGCCTAGAATCAATGCACGAAAAGGAGCAGAGTAGTAAGGTTTCCAAAGCCCCAAATCGTATTGCTTCCATATGCTTTCACCTGGCATGCCCATAACTGAAGCTTTTTTCATGCGGCCCCAGACAGGATCTCCATTGCGTTCCCAACCAAACATTTCCTTGCAGACATCTCCCGGCACCAGTGTGCAGCTTTAAATGTCTTTGTAGGCTCATATATATATTCATCAGCCAAAGTGTAATCTTATAGGTGTTTGTTTTCTCTCATGACAGGAACCAGGAACTCCAGACGTCTCCGGAACTGGAACCAAAACGATGGGCATGGCACAAGACAGGTCCCAACTACGGCAGCCAAGAGGAGAGCACAGAAACAAGCAAACCGGACCAAGACTGCACTTGTCCAGCCTCTCCTGGACCCTCAGAGCACCAGACATTTACTCGCACACAGAAACAACTGAAAAATAAAACAAACACACAGTACACGCCCAACACAACAAGTTTCAAAAACATCATTGAAGTTATTTCTTTTCTGCCTTTTGGCTAAAATAAAAAAAATGAGTCTGGAACTGCCTTGTTACTTTATTCTGGAACCTTTCCTTCCAAAATTTTCTTTCCTTTATTACTGACCTAGTTTTCTTTCTGGTTTCTGGTAATTTTCCTTTATATATTTTACCCAGATCAATTGTCAAAGCCCAAAAATAAACAAGGGACAGAATAATAGAAAGATGAGAGAATGTGAGTCAATTTATATCGGGGTCCCAAAGATAAAGAAACTAAAATTATAGGCCTAGGGAATTCTCATGAACTCTACCCGACAACGAAACAAAATCGAAACGTCCAGCTCAGTGGCTTCCGGAAATATCTGAAAATATCTGAATATCTGAAAATGGAACCTTCTTACAAGAATTAACGGAAAGACTTCAAAACGTATTCGTGGATAGGTCCTCCCTCCCAGCAAGAAGTAAGTGGGAGCCCAAAATAAACCCACAAAAACCCAAAATATTAGGAATCAACCTTACCAATTTCATGGTTAAACCAAACCCCTTTGCCAAATCCCAAAACAAAATTCTGGATAGATAATCCTTCAAAGTGCGATATCCCTTTACCCAGATTCAAATATAGAGAATTTAAGTATATAAAAAATCTAACCATCATTCAAATTTAATAGAGCGTGCGGTATGCATACTAGACCCAAAATTTACTCCCCTAGGGGATCAGCTAAACCGGGTTTTAAATGGGAAACATGAAATCGCCGTCTTTTACCATCTGAACAATTCTGTAATAGAACGGTGACGGGAGTGAGAAAAGATAAGATCCTATAAGGCCCTAAAAAACGTTCACAAAACAAAGCCAGAATCTGTTTGTCCTGAAATCCAAAAATTTCTACCTGGGCCCTAAGCTCAGTCAAAAATATTAGGAACCTAACCACCTCATCCAAGGAGTTGTCATTGAAACTCTCTAACTGGTTTATTAACTTACAGAGGGGATGGGGTAATTTAGCAGACATTCCACCTTTCAAAACCCAGCCTGTGAACCAAGGGCATAGGTGAATGCTGAAGTTCTTTAATACTGAGAGAATCATTCGCGAAAAAAGTTTTTGGTGAAATTCCAAAACCTCTCACTACATCTCCAGCTAACTGAAATCTAAGTTTGTCTTTCTCCAAAGAAATCTCCTGGTCCAGTAGCCAAAGCAATCTACTACAGTCAGAAGTCAGATCTGTTTGTAATAAATCCTGTATTCTATTAGAAGAATGGTCCAATTTTGCCTGCAAACGTCGCACCAGATTCTGAGATAGCTCACCCTCCTCACCTAGTTCCCTACATTGCTCGAAAATTTCTTCCGTCTTAGCAATAAGGGCTGAAACCTCAGTCTGCGGCTTAATATGTTGTAAGTTCTTAATATCAATAGGAATAGACAAATTATCTTTCAATAACTTTGATAAATTTGGAACTGAATCGTCTGGATCCACTACGATCCCACGAACTGATAATTCATACAGAAGATCTGCTTTCAGAAGAAACTCCAGTGGTACGAAAGTTCTGTTACTCATGATGACTGCAGCGAAAATCCAAAGAATGGAATAATAAATCACTATTAAGACCGAAGTATAATATCAGATAATTTAAATCTTCAGAAATTCAAGTCATAAACCCAAAATAAGGGTAAGTTTTCCCAAATATACTATCAGTTCAAATAAGTTTGCAGTTTTAACTTAAATTTAAATTTAAGTAGAAATATAAGTCCGTGAAATCAAGTTTCCAAATGTTTAAATTAAGAATTCAAAATCAATATTAGATTTCAAAATATAATATCCGTGAAAGTAAGTTTCAACATTTTAGTAATATATTCAAAAATGCTGTCAAAGTAGAAATATAACATCAGTGAAATTAAGTTTCAAAAGCAAAACAAAAATACTAAATCTCTGTTCGTATAGAACTAAAATATCAGTGAATTTACGTTTCAATTCGCATAGCCAGTCGATCCTAAATTGCAAAATTTAACCCAAGTCCGATGAAACATTTCAAAAGATATGTCCAAAATTCCCAACGTACTCGAAAAGTGAAGTTTAAATATATGAAATGTAAGTTAGCGTTGAAGTCTAACCATGAAATCAATGCTATCCCAATTTGAAAAATTAATGCCGTCGCGAATTTGAAAAATCAAGGCTAGAGCAGAATTTGAAAATCTGCACTACTCAACATGCCGGTAACAAAATTGTATGTCACTCCCACTCTAACATTTAATATAAAACAAGAAAAACTGAACTACTATACATGCCAATGACAAATTTGAAGATCTAGGTCAAGAATTACGGTAATGTATAATCAAGATTAAAAAAGAAGAAAAAAATTTTGTATTTGAAAAATTAAGTCTCTCCGCAGGGTTTTTTTTATTACTGAACAGCAGAGCGGAAAATTTGGAAAAAATTGGACGTCAAAAAAACAACTACGCTCTGCGATAAAAGAAATTGTAGTGTATTTTCGCACCAGGAAGCTAATAGTGCCTTTTTGAAAATGTAGATCGTGATTTTTGACCAATTTCCAAATTTAGTAAATCCGCCACAAGTTTTATTCAGTCGCTGATGCCCAGACTGCCCGATAAAGTATTTTATTTTCATGTTCTGTAAAAATGGCTGGATGGATAAGACCTTAGCTCAAGGTAAGGAAAATTCTTTTCAAAACATCTTTATATTCCAACAATGATAAATAGCAATAAGTTAACAAATAATGTATCCCTTTTCCTTTTTACAACACAAACATTTCAATATATCTTGTATGCAAATTCTTTCTAATTACAGTATCTGAAGAAATTTCCCCAAAAATAATTCAAACACCAATTCCAGAATCCTAAATTATTTTAAAACTATTTACATAGCAGTTTAGAAATTCTTACAGGGAATTACGGCACTGCGATTCACGGCAAATGATTATTCTTCAGAAAGACTACTTTTATTTTTCTATTTCACAAAACTGGGTAAAATTTTGTCTTGTTTCCAATTGACGTGATTCAACACATTATTATTTTGACCAACAATTTTTCATCAATGACGACCTTTTTGGGAAATACCCCGCCAAGTCCCTAGTTTTTCTTTTAAGTTAATTTTCTGAGGCGCTTTCGCAACAAGGTTTTATCTAAATCCAGTAAACCCTGAATCATACAAATTAATTAAAACAGCCAACTCATTATTCTATATACAGGGTTGACACTATATTCAAAATAGACATTGAATGTTATAATTTTTGTTAGATACCTCAGTACCGTTTTTTCTGTTTAAAACTGACACTATACGGATCCAGAATTCCCTTGTTTCTTTTTTTTTTATTTACTTATTCACCTTTTATTTTACAAGTACTAGAAGTTAATTCCTTTGAACGTGGTACAGATCTTGAAATACACTAAGTTTGATTAATTCCACGCCTTACTAACAAATGCCGTAACAGAAAGTAGGTCACAGAGAACATTCCAGCTAGCGAAGTTCACTGACTCGACCAGCATAACAAAGTCCAATGGACAGAAATATGCTGCGTGACATACTAAACAAAGTAGCCTTACGGAAAGTACGTGTAACACTGCTAGAACTACAATCGAGGGAAATTATCCTTAATATGTATATATTAACGGTACTATTTCACCAGACAAGTTATTCTTAATGTATTCCCAGTGGCGGCCGGTGAAAAAAATGTTGTGTGTGCTACAGTATGAACATGCAAAAAATAAAACGTAACATGCCATTCACCTATGTCAAAAAATGAAGTCCATGCAATTCCATGTGTTCCCGCACAGTAGTATCCAAATAAGAAACGAAATCTATCAGTCTTAAGAAGATACCAGGATTTTCAGAATGTTCAGTTTCGTCGTAACCTCTCAAAGCAAATTCAAACTCCCCACAGAACTTAATAGCCTACAATCAATAATTTTTGAAAGTACAAAGGCCTACCTGGTTTTTTTTCACACAGCCGAGAGTAATACGATATGTAGCCTATGTACTTAAAGTTACCTTTATGCTGTTTTGTTAACTTGCTAAGGTGTCCTAAGTCCGTTGCTCCCGTTTATCTCCACGAATTGGAAGACAAGGAAAACAAGAGAGCATTTCTAATTTACAACCACATATCCAACTGTTTTCATATACTCTCCTGTGAAATGTTATGTTGTAAACGCAGTTTTTTCTGCCTATCGCTTTTTGGTTCATAAACAAATCGGTCCTAATTGTTTTATCTCGATTTTTTCTTCCTTACTCCTTCTAGAGAATGGACAAGTTATTAAACTATCTACTGAATTCTTTCTGTACAGTCACAGCAATAAAACTGAACATCTACATACACGCAGCATGAAATATACTTGTTCCACTATTAGGTTCTGTCTTGTTTACAGTTCACACTTCGCACAGAAACTATTATAGAACGCAGTTTGAGAATTAACAGGGTGTCTGGTCAGTATGTCCCTTCCCCCAGACGTAAGATTGTACTAACTTACCCTCCGTCAGAAGCTCAGCTGGCGTGCGCGTTAAATTCACTTCCCTCGTCGCTAAAAATTAATCCATTACAATATTTATAAGTGGTTTTTCAGTATTCAGTTTCTTTTTTCCTTAGGTAATTTAACTCCACTGGGTATCTACAGAGGAAAATTTATACTGAGCGGGAATGGAACCCGGGTTTTAGCTCTGTACGTATTTATGTATTTGCATTATTATTATTATTATTATTATTATTATTATTGTTATTGCTATTATTGTCAGTATTAGTATTATTATATATTTATATATACACATTGAATTAAGGAAACAAATCTATGAGGCTATTAGTATAAATTATCCTATTAAGTATAGATTTAGCTCTTAAAGCTAAGCTATTTCATATTTTCATAAGATTTAATGTCAAGCCATGGTACTCTGAATTAGGGCCTACTACTAATTTCGTATTAAAACAATCGATTACATTGTAGAAACCAACCTGGCTTACATCGATTTGAACTCTATTAAAACTGCACGTCAAGAAAAGCCGCCATCAATAAGATCCGTTACCAAGGACTGTTCCTACTTGCAAAACAACCTTCAAAATATCCACCCCAACTGCCAAACAAGAGGTCATCAACTCACCACCAGTTTCTTGTAAGACATGCAGGTTCTACTAGATTCATAGCTCCAATGAGGGGGTTTTCATGCTAACAGCGGCAAATATACACTCCGCCTCAGGGCACTTTCCAGGCCTCGGTCATCAAGCAGAGCAGCGCTATTCGGGACTGAGCACACTGCAGTATAATGCTTAGCAACGCAAGCTGACGCTGAGAGGGATACCGCATACTGTATAACGGTTGTAAATCTAAGCTCAATTTTTTAAAAGTATTTTTAACAGAATATCTGTAATTTTTGTGTAAATAATCAATAATATTTTATTTAGCAAAATGATCAGTGTGCTATAGCACATTAACACCGGCCATTCCCCGTTGCTAACAATTACTACTTGTAAATAATTGTAAAAATATTCAAAATTATATATTATATAATTGAGTATTAAAGAAAACTGGATTATCTCTCAGACATAGCAATTATATCATAATGGAAGTTTGCGTTAATGCCTGAATATTCTAAATGTGTAATTTATGTCATAAAGGAACTTGTTCAATGAGTGAATTTATTTTTAAATATGCAGATTTATATCATTATAGAATCTCTGTATTAATTAAACTGAATTTTTTATAAAACCCTTTTCCAGAAACCAAAAACTAGTAAGACGTGGAAACAAAATTTACTCGACAAGAAAACTGACGGACAGACCGACAATGAAAAACTTAGCTATAAAAAAACCAAAGGGGCGTAGATTTTCAAAGACCAGAACATAACCGAAAAGCTGAAATATTCATGTTTAAACAAAACTTACTCTGAACGGAATTTTCAGTCGAAAAATGGATGAGCAAAAGTTTTCTTTTCTTTTAAACAACTAAACTTGAAATATATCTTCAAAATCAAAAAGGAATAAGCTCACCCAGACTGCCATGAAGATTGATGGAGATACGCCCACTCAAATAGAAAAACTTTCGATTACATGTTACCCACACAGATGGAAGTTCCAGACTGACTTTACCTTTCCCACGTACTTTTCTAGTTTCTGGCCACAGGTGGCTCTGTAGTCGCTCCAAGCACATTCAACTACCGAGCGCATAACCATTTCACAACGGGCGTGTTTAAAAATACAAAAATATGTTTCAGTGTACATCCATACTTTACAGACACGCCCAATTTATAGTACATATGCCGAAATCACGGCATAATGGCTAGGTTTGAACTTGTCATCTTCAAGGCTGGATATATATATATATATATATATATATATATATATATATAGATCAATAAATATAATGTATCAATAAATAACCGGACTGATTTTATTGTACTTAAATAAACCGTCCTGGAACGAAACGACCGCTAGCCGCGGAAACATGAATCCTTCGTCTAGCAGTGCTGTGAATCCCAGTCATGCAGGACGATTCAGTTAGGAGTTACACCCGGATATCGCAGGTGGTGTTTACTGTACCCAACATGGAAGTGAAATTCCAGCAATGCGCATCGATAAAGTTTTGTGTTATTCTAGACAAAACTCCTACAGAAACCTTAGAAATGGTGGAGCAAGCATATAAAGACCATGCTTTAGGCAGAACACAAGTCTTTGAGTGGCACAAACGTTTCAAAAAGGGTTAAGAAGACCTTCAAGATTCGCCGCGCCCTGGAAGACCCTTAACAGCAAAAACAAAAGTTAACATCAACACAATTGACGCAAATGTGCAAGAAGATCGTCGCACAACAATTGCGAAGGTTGCAGATATAATGAATTTGTCTTTAGGAACCAGATCTTGCCAGGACAGGATGGATCTTGCACCAAGTCAATGCGCCGGCTCATCGAGCGCGTGCAACTCAAGATGTCGAAGAATTGGACATTGAGATCATGCCTCATCCACTGCATTCTCCGAATCTCGCACCTTGCGATTTTCACCTCTTCCCTAAAGTGCAAAAGGAGCCACGTGGTCGCCATTTTCAAAGTGATAAGGAGTTGAACATCGATGCGCATTGCTGGAATTTCAGTCTCATGTTGGGTACAGTAAACACCACCTGCGATATCCGGGTGTAACCCCTAACTGAATCGGTTCTGCATAACTGGGATTCACAGCACTGCTAGACGAAGGATTCACCTTTCCGCGGCTAGAAGCCGTTTCGTTCCAGGACGGTTTATTTAAGTACAATAAAATCAGTCCGGTTATTTATTGATACACCCTCGTATATATATTTAGTTTTTTGAACTCACCGATCATATTTCTAGCATCCAAGCTGACGGATGAAACAATTATTATGATTATATTATTATTACTATTACTATTATTATTACATTCGTGCTTTATACCGTTAAAGGGACATGTCCTACTACCCAACAGTTGCTCCTTTCCCCATATATTATTTCGGGTTTAGGTGGCAATATTATGGTCAAAGTTGTGAGCACAGCGGTTTTTCAATTACGATCTAACATTTCTTTATACATCTGGATCTTCAGAAGTCCTCACAAAGGTTAGTACACACCGTTTTGAGGATTTTCTTCAGAAAAATCCGTACAGGATTGATATAGAACCACTGTACATCTGCAGCGATGATAATAGCTCTAACGTTAATTTACATTCTTTTTTCACTCAGCCATCTTTCTATGTTCTATCCCACTTGTATTTATCTAGGTGTACACATCATTATAATAATTATTAATATAAATAACAAGTTTCAGATCTCATTAAGGATTAAATTTTATTTACTATTAGACAGACACTAATGTATTCCAGGCGCCACAACATACCTAATGAAGCATTGCGGTCTCTTATGAAGTTCTACTTTATCACCTGTTAGACTTCAGGTTCAGTGTAGAAAATTATTGAAGCTATTCTTCCTTAACTTTTGTTCTTTGTATGTTTCATACACTTTGGTTTTTTTTAAAGATGTTTTTAACATACAAGATGGTATTACTATTATATTGCTATTGCTGAGACAAAGAACAAGAACAAGAACAAGAACGAGAACAAGACCTAGAAGAACGAGAACAAGACCGAGAATGAGAACGAGACCTAGAACGAGAACGCGAACGAGACTGAGAACGAGAACAAGTCCGAGAAAAAGACCGAGAAGAAGACCTAGCACGACAACAAGAACGAGACCGAGGATAAGTAGCAGACCGAGAACAAGAACAAGAACGAGAAAAAGAACGATAATAAGGACAAGAAGAATAACAAGAAAGAGAAGAACAAGGATAATAACACTGGACAACAGCCAAAAAAAGTTTGCATGAAATTGGGCGTTTATTACTTGGATTTTAGCGCTGAATTCAATTATGCAAACAGTTTTCCTCTGGCACCCTCAGTTTCAAAAAGAAAGCCTGTTTTCTGAATTAGCACTGGCTGTAAATGCTTAAATTTTTGTTACAGGATTGACATAGTAAACAAGACCTAATAGCGATAATAAAATTTATTTAATATTATTTTACTGCTTTAGTTAGTAAGGACCGTGGTGTTATGATAATTTTGCCTTTGACAATGTATTTCCTGTTTTTGTGTCTCCTAATATTGAATCAATTATTACATTTCCAAATGTCTCATCTGTTTATTTTTCATTCCCTATACTAAGGGTTATCTTATCTTATGTTTACTTGAAGGAGTTTCATCCATAGCAGATTCATGTTTGTTTTTCAACCTCTATACTTAGGGTTATCTTATCTTATGTTTACTTGAAGGTGAATCCCCATTAGCAGAATCATCTGTTTATTTTTCAATCCCTACTCTTATGTTAGTTTATCTTCTTCCTGCCTTATCTTATGTCTTCCTGAAGGTGAATACCAGTTTCATCCATAGCAGAATTAGTCAGTTGTAAGTTTTAGTAGTGAAAAGTTGTGTGTGATTCATATAAAATATTAATATAGCAGCAAATAATATGTCGCGAATGTGTATTAATCATCCTGATAATTTCTGTTACGTGTGCGGTGAACATACAATTAAATCTAATAGACAGAAAATAACACCACTAATAGAAAAGGCTTATGAATTATATTTTGACCTTAAACTTGGTGATCAAAACCGCAGTTGGGCTCCCCATGTGGATTGTAGAAATTGTGCCTGCCGGTTAAGAGGGTGGTTAAAAAATAAACAAAAAGTTTCTATGCCTTTTGTAATTCCGATGGTATGGAGGGAACCAATGAACCATATTGATGATTTCTATTTGTGTATGAATAAAATTACAGGACTTAAGGGAAAAGACAAAAAGAAAATTGAATATCCAAACATTTCATCAGCTATTAGACCTGTTGCCCACAGTGATGACATATCCATTCCTGTTCCTCCTGAATCCTGGACATTAGAAGACGAGTCTGAAAGAAGTGATAACCCAGTAGTTCAATCAAGCTCAAGATCTGAATTTGAAGCCCCATATCCCAACATGCATCATGAGGTAACTCAGGGAGAGTTAAATGATTTGGTCCGTGACTTAAATCTTTCCAAAGCCCAAGCAGAACGTTTAGGTTCTAGGCTAAAGGAATGGAATTTCTTACACAGAGATACATCCATATCAATTTTTCGAAAACGAGAAGAGCACTTGATTAAATATTCAGAATGGAATAGAATTTGAGTTATTGTTGTGATATTGATAGTTTGATGAATGATCTCGGTAAAATCCACAACCCAGATGCATGGAGGCTCTTCACAGATGCTTCAAAATTAAGTTTGAAAGCTGTGCTTCTACATAATGGTAATAAACAACCATCGGTCCCATTGGTCATGCAGTTCAAATGAAAGAAAATTACAAAAATATGCAGCTAATATTACAAAAAGTGCAGTATGACTAGTACAATTGGTCCATCTGTGGCGATTTCAAAATGATTGGAATACTGTTAGGATTGCAAAGTGGATATACGAAATATTGCTGCTTTTTGTGCGAAGGGATAGCCGTGATGAATCCAAACATTACGACACTAAAATATGGCCTCCCCGGAAGAATTTTGTCCCTGGAGAAAAGAATATCAGCTGAACCATTGGTTGATAGATCAAAACTTTTATTGCCACCACTTCATATAAAATTAGGCCTAATGAAGAATTTTGTCAAGGCATTAGACAAATCTGGAGCAGGTTTCAAATACCTAGAAGAAACATTTCCAAGAATCAGTGCTTCTAAGGTGATGGAAGGCATTCTTGTTGGCCCGCAGATTCGAGAACTAATGAAAGATCAGCAGTTTGAAAGTAAATTGAATCATGTGGAACTTGAAGCATGGATATCATTCAAGATCATTTGCGAACAGTTGTTAGGTAATACTAGAGCACAAAATTACGAACAATTAATTGAGAAAATACTAGGAGCCTATGGAAATCTAGGTTGCAACATGTCTTTCAAAATTCACTTCATGCATTCCCATAAGGACTTTTTCCCTGCAAATCTAGGACAAGTTAGTGATGAACATGGAGAAAGATTCCACCAAGATATTTCCGAAATGGAGGAAAGGTATCAAGGAAGATGGGAACCCAATATGCTTGCAGATTACTGCTGGAGCCTCAAAAGAGAAACCATAGGAAAGTACAGAAGAAGCAGCAAACGGCAGAAATTCAACTGACAGCAGTAGAGGATGGACTTGAAAACGAACTGGCAATGTTTTCAGGTATCTTAATTGGTTACTTTGACCTGGTTTTAATAAACTCCTCGATCCGTTATGCGCTTACGGTTGGTGTGGTCTGACTTTTCTCTAGTTGGAACTAGCCTGGACTGGCTTTTTTCTAGTCGGGACTAGCCTGGACTGGCTTTTTTCTAGTCAGAACAAGTTTGGATTTGCTTTTTTAAGTCAGAACTAGTCTGGACTGCCTTTTTTCTAGTCAGAACTAGTTTGGACTGGCTTTTTCTAAGTTGGTACACCGTTTTAATCATTGGCGCTATAAATGATAAAACATTTCGTTTTGAAGACTATTTATGTATGTTTTTTCAAAAAAGTGTGCATTTCTATGAAATTATATTGTAATGGCCATTTATGTAATAGCAGTTTTTCGAAGCTAAGGCTGGTCCGATCCTAATACGGTGATCGATGTGAAGAGACGAATTCTATCAGTTTCTTTCTAATGCATGATGTAGTCGAGACCCTCTCTAATCTGTGTCAAGAATGGAATAATCCCCTGCTGAAACATTTCCGTTACATGCTGTTTTAGCCCTCCAATAACCGAATTTAGAGTCATTTATGTAAAAGACCCAGGTTTTTAACTGTATAATTGAGTTCAAAATTAATGACATCATAGAATATTACCTATTAAAAGACTGGTGATTATGCTAGTATGCTTCATGTTACATTGACATCATTCTGAAGGCTTGATACACGTTTTCTAATTTCCTCCAGTTCCTCCTACAGTATAAAAGAAAGTATAATTTAGGAGTGTGAATTGTACCTAACCGCATGTAGATCTAGACTCCTAAAATTGAGGTGTATGTATGTGTGATTGTGTGTATGTGTATGTGTTATTCGCCATTCCATGTATAAAATCCGATATTTATAGACATTTTATGTACATACTTCGCTATTTTTCGCTAATTTATGTAGAATATTCGTTATTTTTCTCTATTTTATGTAGAAAATTCTATATTTTATGTACAAAATCTTGTTCAAATGTTTGACTAAACGTTCAGAAATATGAGGTTTCGAAATGAGTTCATAAACGCATTTTCAAGAAATTAACATTTTTACGGCAAGAGGAGTGAATTATATAGATAGAACAAAATTTTCATTCCTTAAGGGGATACGGAATGGGTTTTCTGGTGAAAAGCTGAATTTTTATGTTTCAATTTATTAATATTTGGAATTTTCTGATTAATTCGGTATGTAGAACATGTTGATATGATCATTACAAATATATAATTTTTAATTTTTATGAGATGGTGTACACATGTATTCTGCTCTCTGTCATGTTTGATCTGACAGCTGTCAATGTTTGTAGAGAATTACTGTTTTAAAAATTCCGCCATTTTATGATAAGTTTAACTATTCGAGGGATACTATTGTGTTGTGTTGTACAACCTGTTCAGAGAAGTCTCCAGGATGAATATGAAGATGATCCAGACAACCCGAGCTATGGAGCGGGCATGCATTGATGTTACAACTTCGCGGCTCGTTTTCCGTAATTTTACTTTTTCATATAAAAAGGTTTTCTCAGCTCCTAATAGACATAGAGGTTTCGAATCTTCAGTACTTCATCATATTAATGCTTTACACATACTGAAACAACAGTTTTGGAATTGAGTAATTTTTAAGCATTTTATACATGAAAATTCATTGAATTTTGATTTTTAATTCATAAAATGATAAAATTATTATCTCAGCCAGTATTCAGTTTTTATGAAAAACTGTTGTTTCAGTATTAATATAAGGTCTATTTTTATCATAGAAATTTCTAGTGTTTTTAACATATGCCTTTATTTTATATCGTGGTAAAATTCCTAATTCATAACAATAAATTAGTTTACAACATTAATATGTAGCATATGAGAGGATAATATGTTACCACAGTATAAACTCCAATATCAGATGTAATATTATGATAGATCAGTCAGCTGAATAGGATCATAGATCAGTAAAATCAGCATGTATGGATGGCGCAGTATCCTGTTATAGAACTTGAAAAACAATAAGCATATTATATTAACCACAAAGCTTGTGGTGTATTATAGGAAAAATCGAATGTACAGAGTACCCCACAAGGAATAAAAACAGAAGGTGTATGAGAAATGTATAGGATTTCCAAGCTTTAAAAATGTATAGGAAAACATTAAAGATTGAATCTGATTAATATTTTATTGTAGTACAAAGCATATAAATTATAAATGATGTAACATAAATCATATAATGTATCACAAATCATATATACATAAAATACAAATATGTAAGAAATATATATGTACATTATTTTTTACATATTTCAGTGGAGGTTCTTCCTTTCCAGTTCTTTTAGGTTTGGTCTCCGTCTTGTTCTCGGTATAGTTCTTCGTCTTGATCTTGTTCTTATTCTTATGCTTGTTCTTGTTCTCGATCTTGTTGTCGTTCTTGTTCTCGGTCTCGTTCTCGGTCTTGTTCTCGTTCTTGTCCTCGGTCTCGGTCTCGCTCTCGATCTAGTTCTCTGTCTTTTTCTCGGTCTTGTTCTCGTTCTCGGTCTTGTACTCGGACTTGTTCTCGTTCTTGTTCCCGGTCTTGTTCTCGTTCTTGTTCTCGGTCTCGATCTCGTTTTAGTTCTCGTTTTCGTTCTTGTTCTTGTTCTTTGTCTCAGCGACAGCAATATAATAGTAATACAACCTTCTACGTTAACAAACATCTTTTTAAAATACCAAAGTGTATGAAACATACAAAGAACAAAAGTTAAGTAAGAATAGCTTTAATAACTATCTACACTGAACATGAAGTATAACAGTTGATAAAGAAGAACTTCATAGAAATTGCAATGCTTTATTAGGTATGTTGTGGCGCCAGCAATACATCAGTGTCTGTCTAATACAAGAAATTGTAATTTAATCCTTAATGAGATCTGATACTTGTTATTTATATAAATAAATAGAATAATGATGTGTACACCTAAATAAATACAAGTGGGATAGAACATAGAAAGATAGCTGAGTGAAGAAAAATGTAAAATAACGTTAGAGCTATTATCGCTGTAGACGTACAGTGGTTCTATACCAATCCTGTACGGATTTTTCTGAAGAAAATCGTCAAAACGGTGTGTACTGACGATTGTGAGGACTTCTGAAGATTCATATGTATAAAGAAATGGAAGTTCGTACTTGAAAAACCGCTGTGCTCACAACTTTGACCATAATATTGCCACCTAATACCGAAATAAAATAGGGGAAAGGAGCAGCTGTTGGGTAGTAGGACATGTCCCTTTAACGCTATAAAGCCCGAATGTAATAATAATAGTAATAGTAATAATAATATTATTATAATAATTGTTTCAATCGTCAGCTTGGATGCTAACAATGTGATCGGTGAGTTAATGTTATATATATATGCCAGCTTGAAGATGACAAGTTCAAACCTGGATAAAGAAGGAAATAGATAGCAGAACTAGATTTAAAGAATCCTTTTCCTAAGGTTTCTTAGTAGATGTTATAATGAGACGAAGTGAATAATTGTCTTCGTCACAGAAGCCTCGTAAGTAGAACTGAAGTAGAAATGGAATATATAGGACGAACCAGTGGCGGCCTCTGATCATGTTGCAGTGTTGCGCAACGACCAGTTTTTAATGTAAAGAATATATAGATTTTTTTATTATAGTACTGCATATGGCTACTATTAAACTACTTCGAAATCGTCTTTGTGATAGGTTCTTATCGACTGAAAACATGCTACACCTGATATTTGACAATTTTAAGTCATTTAAACGTGTAAATGCGCGGAGGTCGTCGCATTAGAAAAGCCACGACTTGCTGCCTCATCTTGCCGGCTAGTAACGGGTGCGAGAGGTTTGACTTGGTGGTATCCCGCCCGGGGTTTAGAGGTTTTCGTCGTCGCTTTCAGTCTGCTAACAAGGCGTGATTCTTGTCTTCACCGCTAGAGCACGTCGAGTCGGCTGCTGTCTGCAAGCAAGTTAGGGCGCGAGCTATCAACTATGAAGTCCCTCACAGAGATGCTAATTGCCAATGTAGTCACTTTGTGGCGAAACCTATATTGCTATTTTCATCTATCTATTAGACACTAAACTAAACTCCCTGGCTCTACATCCCTAGAGGGACTAGGCCTACTATCAGACATCCTACTTCTCAATCAAGTATCTCCTCAATTTGTATCAGGAGGCTTAGTACACCCCATTCCAGACCTCCCTACTTCAGAAAAATTCGATCAAGTACCGGGGAACGAACCCAACCTAATGTTTACCCACTTACCCATGAGCTAGAAACATGAAATTTGGCAGCTTTTAGCCTACAACCGATGGAAAATTCCAAAAAGTTCAAAATTTTATTTTTTTACCCTCCAAAAAGAAACTTCGAAAATCTTTACAGGCATTAATGTTGACCCACTTCCACATGAGCAGGAAATATGAAATTTGACAGACTTATAGCTTTTAGCGTGTAACCGACGAGAAAATTCCAGAATGTTCTAAATTTTAAATGTTTACCCCAGAAAATTCTTAAAGTCGTTCCACAGTTTTTTTAAGGTTTAGTATGGCTAAGTAGTTATTATGGGCTACGGCAGTCTAAATGCAATTAATGTATCTCTTCTATAAAGTGTCAGTTAAAAAAAAAAAAACAAACAAAAAAACAAACAAAAAACTTTTTCTTAGAACCACACAGAGAGGCAGAGCCCCACTGGGAGTTTGAAGGCTTAGCTCCGAACGAGCAAAGCGACTATTTATATATTATCAGGTTATGTATTTAATTCCTGTAAAACCACCCCCCCCCCATGACTGAGTGGTTATATTGCTCGCCTTCCACCGCTGGGACCCGGGATCGAATCTTGGTGGATCCATGTGGAATTTGTGGTGGACAAAATGGGGTCGGGCAGGGTTTCTCGGGGTACTTCTGTTTCCCATACCACATATTCCATCAGAGCTCTATTCATCATACTCTGGTCATTGGTTGCAATAAAAGAATTATAATTCCCGTAAAATAGTGCAACACCCTGTTCCTACACCCACGATCCGCCACTGGGACGAACATAACCGAAAAAGTAAAATGTACAGTATTAAAGTGAAGATTAACGGATGCTAAGACTTTGAATTTAAAATTTAAAACAATATTACAATTAACTAATATTACAACTGGTATAAACGCTTAGATGCTCCGTAAATTACAATAAAGATCCAGTAAAATTTGTTACGTGTGTCAAGTGCGTACATATCGACCGCTATGATGATTGTAGTAGTTATCGATTTTCGTTTCAAGAGAACAATGTATATTGAAGCAAAATGCACTCTCGTGTGCACAGCCAGAAATAACTGTATAGAAATGCTTTATGTTAGTTATTTTATTCGCACTCTAAATACATGACTATTTTTACTTTATACACAATACATTTTAAAATTCTTGTGACTTGTCCTCAACGTCTCTACACCACAATTGTAGTCGCGTTTTGTTTAGCAACTCCTCAGTCACCTGACTACCACTAAGATGTCTCCACGCGTCTGATGACCTTAACACTTCCGGTCACGGTTGTGACGTTTACCTTCAAAAAAAGATAAACAATTGAATCATGATAGTCTTGTGCAAATGTTATATAAAATCTAAAATCGAAATTTTAAATATAAATGTAAGTCTTTTATCAATTCCAAAAATCAATTTAAAAAATCGAATAGTAAAGGTTAAATGGGATATAAAAAAATGATAAATTCTAAATATACAATTTAAAACCTCCAGCCTTCCACACAGTTCCGATTGGAAAGGCGTTATGCCACATTGTAAGCATTTGTAAATATATGATGAATAAGAACAACATATTTCCTTCGTTTCCAAACGAGACAAAGCTCTTTGCCTATTATGTTAAAAAGTGCTGTGTTTCCACAAAGACAATTTACAAAGGCATTATTTCACCAACCACGAAGGACACAGTTATATTACAGGTACGAATATTTATACACACACCGTACACCGAATATATATACGTATATATATATAATACGAATGAGAACAGTGAACTTAATAAATATATTCCATTATTAAAAAATTTAAAGGCCAATTCTTATAAAAACTACTTGCGATTTTAAAAACCTGGGAACTGATTTTGACCTTTTTGTAAATCCTATGCATGTTGAACCTACAATGATAAGATTGGATTTGCAGCTATAATTAATATCCATGTAAAACGATAGTTTTTGAAACATATGAGCCATGGTAAATATAGTGTTGATATGTTTAAACAATTATCAGTTAATAAACACATGCAATTAAGATTTTTTGCACTTATTTCTGTGAGCAAAATTTTTCACAAATAAAATATGCAAAGTCCATACAGGTCTTGTTTGACTGACGAACATTTGTTGGCACAGCTGAAAATAGCATTGTCGGAGGTAACCCCTGAGTTTAATGAAATAATAGCATTTATGTAAAAGAATATTTAAAATACAATATTTTTTGTATTATTTGTTTATTGTAGGGTATATTACAAAGTGAAATTAGTGATTTCCTAAGAATGAGCAACCGCCTCTGCACTTGTTGTCTGATTGTGTTTCCACCTACCGGTTCATTTCAATAATAATAATAAAAAGAGTGATCCAATGGTCCAATATATTCTACAAATTTGGAACTATTTTGTAACACCCAACTCTTAGAAGGTCTATGCACATCCTTTTTTATTTATTTATTTTTTATTTATAGTAAAATTATTTTATTTTCCAGAAATCTTAATAACCTGGTGAAGAGAAATATTGCAAGCTTACAGAAAGCCATTCAGTTTGGGATGTATATCAAGGTCAGGTTTGTTTGCATTCCTAACTTAAGCAACCATTTGGTCATCTCGGAATATACAGGCAAATAAAATAACCAAACATAACACTGTCTTCTGTCACTGCAGAACTAACAAAAAGAATATTCCCTTACTGAAGGCTTTATATTTTATGGTTGCCTTTGCATCTAAAAAAATGTAAAAGAAAAGAAAACATTTTCCTCACCCTTTTCATGCCCTTTAACTTACAGAAGAAGCCAGGTTATCATATAACAGTTGCGCTATTATAGTAAACAAGACAGTTCGACAGGCCAACTGCCAAACAATTTTGTCACATGACAACAGGCCAATTGCCAAAAAAACTTAAGTTCTATGCGACAGTATTATGAGAAGGATCAGTACATGCTGGATCACTGAAATCTGTAGTTACTAAAAAGTGCATGCAGTAACAACAAAAAATAGAAAATGATAATCTAAATAAAAATTTAATTTTAGGTAGATAGATATGCAGGAGTTATATCAAAAATAGTTGGCAAAAAAACAGGATTTTAATTTTGCTTCTTCATACACGAAAACCCTTTTCTCACCTTTGGAATCAGTATAGGGAACTTCATGTTGGGTGCATTCCGACTCGAAATGTTTAATGTACCGGTACATTAAACTACAGGCTGAGGGAATCCAGTCCTTTCTAGGAATACTTTTCATTCATTGTTTGTGTAATTTTTGTTCTTTCTGTGCTGGCCAGGCGCGGTTCTAGCTATAGGTCACAGGGTCACGTGCCCCCCACCCCCATCCATTTTGAATATAAACTGTACTGCATTTGTAGCAACTAATAAAATAACGTAACATCTATGCCAAACTTCGCGCTTTTGATTTGCTTGTCAAGTTTAGCAACATAGCATGGGTCGAATTTCGTTCGTGACCAGCCGTCTCTCATCCCCTTAATATTTTCCCGTTCTAAGCTGACGGATTGCAGGGAGGGGTTGTGGCTTGTTTAGTTTGTACAGGGTCACAGTATTTTTGCGACTTCACACGAATTGGCGCTGTATGCACTCTTGAATGCATAATTGGATTCATATCCGCTAGATGGAGAGGTATGCACTATTCTTACTCTATAGTTGAGAACATATTTACGTATTGAGAGGACAGAATATAGCCAGGGTATCCCCCTCAGGGTATCACAATACCCTGTTACCATGTTAATATTATGAACTTCAATTTTGCTTTCTCTATGTATGTATGTATGTTGTTGCTATTGGCAACACTGTTTTTAAGGACTAGGTGTAGTCAAATACTCTCAATAAGAATACCGCCCACTCTACTCTATTCCCTTTGTTCAAACTGTCCACTAGCACAGAGGTGCCATCTGTTGAGTGGGAATGGGCAGCAGTCTCAGAAGCTACTTAATGAACCTATATAGCTGCAGAAATAAATTTGTTTTTCAAAGTCCTGATGACACAGTAACTTATTTTTGTGCTTGATAATGCAGGAATTAGGTCGGGAAATAACACAATTTACACTACCGCTAAACTAACTTAATTAAATGACGATAACGCTAATTTTTTAAGTAAAACTTCTTTAGCCGCGGTAGGGGTAAATCGAGAGCTTGTGTAACGCTCAAAATCGTCACGAAATTAGTGAGGTGTGACGGAACGGACTTGAGAGTATTTGGTGTAGTCTCATGACAAGCTCTTGTAATGGCGGTAGTTAGTAGCAGACCATTGTTAGCTATGTATGTGTTTTCAGTTAACAGTCTGCCGTTCATCAGTTCAGTCGTAACATTTTTCTAATAAATATTCAAGTTCTAACAATAACATCTTACCCGAAAAACCTGTCCAGTTGGGAAGGGCTAGTGCAAGAAAGCTGTTTTCCTACCCCCTTCCGCATCTCAAGTAGGCTAAAGCCGGAAGTTTTCTCATGTTGAGTGTTAGTGCGTGCTTCTGAATTTTTCCTTAGTTAGTAAAGTATTTTTTATATAGTGATAGTGAAATGAATGAGATAAGATGCTTACAAAATAAAATTCTAAATTTCGAGGAGCGGTTATTAGCCAAAGAATTAGACGGCCTTGAAGCTAGAACAGAGCTTACGATAAATCTAACATATGAAGACAAAACAGAGTGTACAAGAGGGATTTCAATAAAAATGTACCATATATAAAATGTGGAAGTGGATGTGCGGGTGTCCGAAAACTAATGCAATATTCTGTATTTCGCATATTCTATTCGGTGGAGAAGATGCATGGACTAAAAACTGGTGAACATTTGCTCGATAGATGTAAGAAGCACAGTTTGTCAAAACGCCATTTAGGCAATGAAAAGAGTCTCGCTGTCTTAGGGAAGGCTGATATCAGGGTGCAACTTGATGATGGGTATAGAACATATGTCCGTAAGCATAATGATCTTGTTGACAAAAACATATATTTCGTCACGCATTCTTGATACCATTAAATTTTGCGGGGAATTTGAATTGACCTTGCGTGGGCATAATGAGACAGCGAGTTCTGATAACCCAGGTGTTTTCGAAGGTCTCATGAACTAAACCGTGACACTTGGCAATATCCTGAAGAATAGTAATGTTATACAAAAAAATGAAACAGAAAGGTAAGTTTTAGCTTAAGTGTAAGTTCTGTTTTCCTCCTAACATTTTTGGTTGATATTTGTATGTGACCCACCCCTGTGGAACCTCACGAGCCGCCATTGGTGCTGGCTCTTATGCGAGCTTGGCCCAATTAATTCCTTTTCTGGTCGAGGAGCACGCCACCATCCTCGTTCTAGTGTGAGTGTCTCTGAGACAACACATCCTACTAGAGGGTTGCGAAGCTATGGTTAAACTGATGTTGCGAGCTGTGGGCAGACTGCCATGACTCACTTGGTGTCCTGTTGCTAGGCCTCCGTTAGGGTATGCAGGCCAGCCCATATACGCCTTCCCGCGCAAATCGCTGTCTCAGCTGGCGAAGCTGCGTGACGTCATCTGGAATACACGAAGCCAAGGTTCTTGGTAGACCATTAGCCACCCTGGGCCTGTAACGTGGCAAGAATTACAGCAGTCCCTCACTCATAAGAAATTAATGGAAAAAAGATGATTTTTAAACTTTAATATTTAATTACAGGCAGCAACTATCAAGTGTTCTAACATGCCAACCCAAAGTATAAGAACTATTCCGTTAGGCTGTGTGGTAGAAATTGTAAAAATCGATCGGGTTTGGTTTAAAAACCGTAGTTATTGAAGCTGTTTTTAGAGGCTAAAATCAAATCTGCAGGCGATGTAAAATTAATTTGAATGTATTGGAGTTTCACGAGACTATAATACAGAACTGTTTCTATTGTTCTCATTCGAAATAGGCAAGAAATATGATCCACATTCTTAAATTAATTTTAATACTTCATATGTATACACTACTTGCAGGAAAAAATCTATACGGTACTAATTAGGCCTATATTAGTTACTAAATTGCCATAAGGTAATGTATCTAGAGCGGTTGGAGAAGTTTGAAAACATAATATTTACTGCAAGTAGTTTATAAATAATTAAAACTCAGTTTTTTAAACTGTGCATAGAATGGCTAAGAAATGATGTACACACTCTACATTAAAGTCAATTGATGTTAATTATTTACAGTATTATATTAATAAAGGTAAAGTTTTAGTTAGTGAAGGATTAAGAAAAAATTAAGATTTCCTCCCTACTTCGAATAACAACGATAGAATAGTCTTGTCTCGTTAAAGTATAATACATTAAGTTAGGTCGACATCATCTGCAGACTCAATTTAAACCTCTGAAAAATCCCTTTAGGCAAGCCTACAGGCTGAGGTAGATTTCGAAGTGCTTTTGGTTTAATTTATTGTCACTTATTGTTGTTTATTATGTTTTAAATTGATGTTATAGCCAATTTTATTATTTATTTTTTATTTTGCTATGCATTATTGTTCTAACGGAGTGTAACTATTATTTTTAACGTTCAAACTCTTTTACATTGGTAATTTTATCCGTAGTCGGTCCTCAAACATTCCTTTCGGCAGGCCTTCAGGCTGAGGTATATTTTTAAGGATTATTATTTTCAAACATTCAAATCTCGCCTTATATGAGAGCTATCGAGAAACTAGTTGTTGGTTTGTAGAGTACTCATCAAGAACTTTTAAAAAAGACGGGGTTTCAAAAATTTCTAATTTCCATCCCCCCTACCTCCACTCGTACCCCCCAAACCCCTGAATCGTTGGTGTCACTGTGAACTCCATAGGGAGTACTCTAAATTACTCAAACAAAGTTTCCCTCTATACTTCATAGGGGCCGAGATATAAATTTTTCAAAATTTCAACCCCTTCCCCGACACCCCCCCTTGGGCCAATTTTGTTCATTAACGAACATGTCCGAACTATTGGGCCTAGAAATAACATAATAAAATTTGGTTCAAATATCTTCAATATTACGGTCACTAGCGTATAAAGATATATATTACATACATATATAAATTTTTGAACGGGTGGTGGTTAGGTACTTCGGGAGGCATGAAACATAAAGATATGAAAGAATTTTCCGAAAGTCATGACGTGGTACCGATCCCAATAAGTAGATTTTTCTTCGAAATCTACAAAAAAAATAGCTTCAAAAGATACAATTTTTAAACCAAACCGTATAGACTTTTACAATTTCTCCCACATGGCCTAATAGAACAGTTATTATACTTGAGGTTGACATATTACAACACAAGATACTTGCTGCCTATAATTAAATATTAATTTTTGGTCTGGGGTGGTGAGGGGTGGTCTGCCAACGTAGTGACGTCACAAGACAAAACCGTGCGACTGAAGAAAGTTTGAAAGCATGGCCAAGTGGCACCCCCGTGGACACGAAGCAGTCAGCCAGGCTTCACCCTTTGTTGTGCAAGCAAATTCCTTGCAGTTCTTTAAAGTAGTAGCCATGAGCAAGAGTAGGAACCATTGTCATGTTGCTGAATGTAAAAATGCTTCTTACAAAACTACGGATATAGTTTATCATCGATTTCCAAAAGATGGAGAACTACAGCGCAAATGGGTGTCACGGTGTAAAAGGGCTGATCCAGTTAATGCTAATAATGCAAGGATTTGTTCAGAACATTTCCTTCCTGATGATTACGAACGGGACTTAAAAAACGAGCTTCTTGGATTGCCACTGAAAAGAAAATTAAAGGGCGACGCTGTACCGACTCAGAAAATTCCAAACTGGCATGGAGATGTATTCGACGTTGTGCCAAGTACTAGCAAGGAAAATTCACAGGTAATTACAGATATTCATTCTCTTTAGAAATGCATTTCTAAATAGGTATTATCAGTTTCGAGTGCATTCGTGCATTGATTTTGTTTATTTTGAATATAAATATTTTATTAATACACTAATTATGATGATGATAATATCTTATAGTAGTAATAATAATGGCTTTTCTAAAATATAATATATTTTCTTTTTATAGGCAATATCATCACGAGGACGCCGATGTGAAAACAGGACAGTACGAAAGAGAGCGCTATCTACTATAGAAGTTCGCCAAAGAAACTTAAGTGTGACCAATCAACCAACACAGAAGTGGTTCCTGACCCAGGCGCTATTGCTAAAGCGGAAATTGAGAGATTGAAAATTGAAATATAAGCTCTCAGAAAAGAAAACACCGCTTTGAAAAGAAGTAATAAGGTGCTGGAAAAAATCATGTTGTGAAAGTGAATAAAAGTGCTACCTCTGCAACAAAACAAGGAATAAAACATA
The DNA here is from genome assembly GCA_964059195.1 of Ectobius pallidus. Lineage (NCBI taxonomy): Eukaryota > Metazoa > Arthropoda > Insecta > Blattodea > Ectobiidae > Ectobius > Ectobius pallidus. The sequence goes on from CAXKWD010000008.1 coordinate 49,777,514, forward strand.
GCGTACATAGAATATTGTCTCAGTGTTTCACACCAGGCCAAATCCGATCTTTACTTGGTAATAAAAAGAGAGTAAAGTGGGGTCCGAAAGACATTTCTAATGCTCTCATCTTAAGAGCTCTTTCACCCAAGGCGTACGCTTACTTGTGGTCAAAAAACTACCCTTTCCCAGGCCGGTCTACACTTCAGAAATGGGCCAAACAATTAAAGTGCAGACCTGGAATTCTGAAAGAAGTGCTAGATCTTATGAAAGTCAAAACAGAATCTTTCAAACCTCTGGAGAAAGTAGCAGTCCTAAATTTTGACGAGATGAATATAGATGGTCGCGTGTGCTATGATTCATCAGATGATGTAATTTTGGGTCCCAACAAAAACGTTATGGTGGATATGGTTCGTGGCTTGTTTTCATCTTGGAAACAGCCTGTATATTTTGACTTCGATGTTACCATGACCAGTGAGTTACTCATTAACACTATAAAGCAGTTGGAAGCAGCAGGTACCAAGATTGTAGCAGTAACTTGCGATATGGGAGCCAAGAATTCAAAGGTCTGGAAGGAGCTTGGGGTTTCCACAAGAAGAAGCTACTTTTCAAACCCTGTGGAACCGGCGAGAAAAATGTGGGTTTTTTGTGACATCCCTCATCTACTTAAGCTACTTAGAAACCATGTTTTAGATGATGGAGTTACACTGCCCAACAAAACAGTGCTGAACAAGGAGCTTTTCGAAAACCTATTAGCCACACAGAGTAGGGATCTAAGCATTGTACATCAAATTTCAGAAGCTCACATAAGAGTAACGGGAAGAGCTCGGCAAAATGTTAGAATGGCAGCGCAGCTGTTCTCACGTCGCACTGCCCGAGCTATGAAGTACGTACTAAACAAGAACCAGGAAGGAAATTTCATTGAACTGATTAATGATACCTCTGACGTACTAAATTCAAGAGTCCCTAAGGATGACAAGACACCTCTTCGAAGTGGCTATGGTTTTCAGTTTCGAAGTCAGGAGAATACTCTAAAATGCTTCCTTGAAATTTGTTCTACCATGCGCTTTGGGAAAAGGCAAAGCCTGCTGCCATTCCAGAAGGGTTTCATTATTTCAAAAAATTCTCTCTTTGGACTCTACAATGACATGAAAAATCTGGGGGCTTCATACATATTGACTTCCAGATTAAACCAAGACTGTTTGGAGAACTTTTTTTCTAAAATACGTGGTCTGGGCGCATTTTACAACAATCCAACACCCTTCGAAGTTAAAAATAGAATGCGTCTTCTAATACTGACTGGAAGCGCAGGAGACATCCCTTTGTCGGCAAATACATCAGTTGTGGAAGATACTAATGAGTTACCTTCACACGTTTCTCCAACAGAAGAAACTGAAGAGGACTTCCTAAGGTTCATCACTAGCGAGTTATGTATTAACATAACAGGAAACATGATAGCTGACTTGGACTGCACTGATTTCAGTGAAAAAGAACTTGTTCTGTTACAGAGTCCCAGTGATGATTACGAATCCCAAGATGCACTGAAATATCTTGCAGGCTACATTGCATTTAAATGCAAGCATATTGACGGCTCCTTGGGTTCAGTTTCAGATAAGCTTTTTCCGGACTCAAATGACACCTCCCACAATGACTGGATCTCCGTAATCTCTAGAGGTGGGCTCACTTCACCTTCAGCCAATTGGTTACATGAAATAAAAGAATTTGAGGTGATATTTTGTAGTTTCCATGGACAACATATTGCTAAGTGCGAAGGAGTGATGAAAAAGTTAACGTTAATAATAAGTTCAAAGTTTCCTGAAATTCATCAAAAAGTGATCTCTCTCTACGTGAGGACAAGAACCTTCATCAGAATAAGGCAATTGAACAAAACAGTGAAAACAGAAATGATTAGGAAACTTGCCGCGAAGAAAAATCTTCAGTGGGTTGCGTCGTCGTCTTCTTGAGCTACATTGAGTAAGTACATAATATATACAATTACCCAGAAAGATATTTCTAGCTCTTAATATTAAGTGTTTGAAGGTATTCATCATCATAACATATGTTTATTTCTTTATTTCGATTTTACAGTTAAATGATGCTTAACAAAGTTTCAGTACATACACCTCGCAGTTTAAACTCCCGCGGTATATTCGTATTCCCGGTGACTTCATGCCAGTTAGCCAATAGCAGCGCGGATCTCCGGAATGGCCTACCTTATAGTCTTTATGTACCTTGAGGGTACGCACAAGACGGAACCGGGATGGTCGCATGCCGCAGGCCGCATGAAGAATGAAGTCATGTCTTCTTACGAGGGTGAACAAGACGCCGCTTGGATGGTCTCTTGCCAGCCATCTGGTCAGGCCGCAGTTTGCTGGAAGAATGCGGCTAGCATTTCATTCTTTTTTCATGCGACCGGCCGCTAGCGTGTAGTTTAGATTCACGCGTTCCACGTGTGCATTTTGCAATCACTCCACAAACAAAGGACTGTTTATAAGATACATCCTTTGTAATAAGCTCAGACCACCAAAATAAATACTGTTACTACTCAATGAAGGGGTTGTAGAGATCAGTCATGGCTACTGTTACTCACTTGTTTATATTCAGTATTGTTGTATAATTTATAGTAACCTAAGAATTTTATATTATGTTAATTTTCGTGTTGCGGGGTTAAGTGTGTTCGTTTTATTGTCTTCTTGTGCTCTGAAGATTGAATACAACGGTCGCACCAACTCAAGAAAACAATAATAATAAGAATAATATTGTTTCTAACCATACATTGGTTCTCCATCTCAAACCGATTAAAAAAATATTCCCGGCCACAAAGACTATTTTTTTGCCGAAAAAAGTTTTTACTCCATTTTTTTGGCGAACTTTCTGTCCTAGCACCTAAAGTATTGGGTTTACAACAAAAACTTTTAGAACAAAAGCTGTGGAGCATTAAATTTACTATAAAATACATATTCAATTTAGAAACTCTGTGAGACAGTGAAATACTCTTGTGGCATATATAACTAATGTGACATATGTGATTTAGCTTCCTGTAATGATTTTGAATTCATAAACTCATTCCCATTGTCTTCTGCGTCTTCAAAACCTTATGAATGAGAATATAATAACAAAGAAATAAAAATAAAATGGAGATAATTCCGAAACTTAATCCATAACATGCGACCTGCCAGCTAGCGACCACGCTGCGTCTTGCGCACACACACTTCATGCCCGGCGCCTTGCTCAACAGCGTAGCGACCAGGAAGGGGACCAACCAAGCTGCGTCTTGTTCGTACCCTTAGGTGCTGCTGCCTAAAGGCCACTTCTAGCAGGGCGTCCTAGCATCTCACTCTGAAGCCAAGCTTTGTCATTCTGGACATGGTGTCTCAACAGATATGTTGCTTTGTGTGGTCGCACAAACAAAGCCAGGCCTAATGCCTGTTAGGGCCGGTTTTAAGCTTTGATTTTGAGATCCACTTGTAACTAGTGATGTGTATTTGTGTTTGATCTAAGTTTTGTGTTAAATAAGTCAGGGATAATGAAATATTATATTGGCATCCTGACACTACCTTTGCTAGCGAGGTGAACCTAACTTGAGAGTAGAGTTTCAAGTCCCTATGCCTTTTCCTTTGTGGAGTGAATAAGTACAGGTAGTTTTCATTAGATTTAGAGATTGTTCACGGTAAGTTTGTCTTTTATTTAACTTGTGCTATAGATTCCTTGAAGTAATGTGAAACCCCCCTTTTCTATTGCAACGTAACTTCCACTGTATTTCTAGCTGTTTGTTTCTCATATTCAAAATTCAGTGCACATCACTTTTCTTGTTATGTTAGAGTATGTTTCTTTTGGAGTTTACTTCTTGTTCATTTCACCCGCATTTAAAGTTGTATTTTTCATATCCTATGATGACATAGAAGGGATCCTGTTTTCATGACCCAGGGAGGCAGTCCATGGGCAGTTGTGTAGGCTTGTATATTAATTTGGATGTCTAAAACTATTTTATTTTCAGCTTTTTCATCAAGCATCTTTTGTTGGATATTTCTTATGTACATTTTCTTTCATCGGGTAACTTCAGGACTTATGAAATGTTAATTTATAAATATTTGTTTTAGCAAATCATTTCTGACCTCAACTCAAAATGTAAAATAATCAAACCCTATTGTTCTCAAAATGTATAAACAAAATATTTTATCTTAGAAATTGTAAATACTGGCATAATGTCCTATTTTAAATGTGATTTTAAATTATATTACTTGTATCAGATACTATGAAATTTTAAATTTTAACATATATTTTTATCAAAAATTGTCAATTAAAAGAAGTCTAATATTTTCATGTTATATCAATCAATTTTATTTTAACTAAAAATGCAAATTTCAAAGATATTGTTTTGAACCCTGTAGGCCTACATTTTATTAATTTAATGTTTTAGGCAGTTTTAATACCAAAATTAAACTAAAACAAAATTGACTTTAGTGTTACTTTAATTTGTATTGTTGCTCCTCCCCGGGAACTTATTCATCCTTTGGGCATGCTCATGTTAAGGTCAGGTTAGCTTTCCTATGGGTGGCTACCTAAGCGTTTCCTTCCACATTCCCATAGGGGTGGGCACATTTTGGAGAACTGAAATTTGTTACATATCACTTTTAACATCCCTTATTGTATAAATACTCTTACAACCCGGAACACAATATTTTTGAGGCAGTTTAACTAATTAATGTAAACACAACACTACTAACATTCACAGCACATGCAGTTTAAAGCATGTGGAGTAACAAGATTTGGCCTTTTGACGTCACATCCCCTTCCACCAACCTTCCTGCCTAAGTGCGCTGTGTTCAACCGCACACAGCCCAAAGGTTGGGTAGGTCTTGTAATGGGAACCTTTCTGTCAGCGACTCCCGATAGGTGGCAGCAGGGTCAAAAGAGGTCCAAGCATGTCGTCTGCTGTCCTTTGAACATAATGGAACAGACTATTTAAACATCAATCAGAATGCCAGAAAACATGTTGTGGCGATCCTCTGTGTAAAACAGAAGTGTACACATATGCGTTACGAAATATATTATGGTTATAAAATATAAGGAAGATTAAACGGATGCTAATAGTTAATAGTCTATGATTTCCTTCAAATCTCCTCGCTCAACACTTTCAAATCCTCAGAATTGACTCACTATCTTAATTATTTTTACAAAGAATAAAACTTAACAAGAAGTAGTATTCTCATTATCTACAACAGAAGGCCATGTTTCAAATATCTTCATCAAATGGACAAGATTCACTTATGTTCTGTTGCTTTAAACAGAAAGTTCGCCCAGCAGGAAACTCAACCATTTATTCTCTTTCAAACTATGATACAAAATTACTTCTATGGACAGTATTTAATAAATACAACATACTTAATTTATCAACTTCATAACAAAAATTCACATATTTCTGTTTCACATTTTTTATAATTTGTATAATAAAATTATTAATATTTTGTTTAAATTCGTAAGTTTTTTCATTGCAAACATTAAAACAAATCGTAAAATTGAAACAATTTCAAAACTGAATTATTCTTACAGACATTGGTTGTTCTTGTAAATTGAAGATTAAAAAATATATATATATATATATTTTAAAGAAGACGTCAAAGCATATTTTTCCTTTCTATACTGGCAATTGGCACTGGCTATTTTTTCCCTCTAAATACAAAAAATAAAAAATAAAAAGATAAATAAATCAACTACACTGTTATTATATACAACTCACTTTTATAATGCACATTAATGATATTAAAACACTATATTAGAACTGGAATTACCGAAGCACGTAGATATTTTAACTCGAATTGAAGAGAACATAGTATTTTGAATTATTAGCATATGAGAACCCAGTACAATGAATAACAATTCCCTGCGAGCCATAATTCTGAAACTTATGCAATATAATTCTAAAACAAAAAATATGAACCTATATTATGGATGGGCGTTGACGTTAAAAATATTACGCATTTAGGCCTATAGTAATAATCACAAGAAAATCATTTCCTTATTACCTTATTTTGACATTCCAGCTTCTTTCAAATTACGTTGACTTCATGAAAAGAACATTCTATTACTAATATGATACACTATTCAAATACTTTTATTTGTATTTGTTTTCCACACAAAAACTTAATGACAGCTATAATTCTGGAGCATGTCTTATTCGTAAGCCTTTAAAGGATATTATTTAGAAGCAAGCAAACGTAACCTAAATTTATTTATAAAATATTAATGATAATAGGAACAAAATATTTAATCATTTGTATCCAAGTTCTTTACTTTCTATAACTACTGTGTTATATTAATCAAATATTAGCATCTGTTTACCCCACAGTAAATCCATAACCGAAAGCTGAAATATATACAGAATATTGTGAAAGCAAACAACCATGAACCTAAATTACTTTTTAAAAATGACTTACAGTATAAAGAATTTTTTTAACATATTTACGACTATGGTTATAAATCTAAAGAAGATGGGATGTTTTCTTTGTGAAGTACTGTACAACAAGTTTTAAATGTTTCATAAAATTTGAAATATTTCTTCACCATTTAACAAATACAAATGTCATCGCGATATACAGGAATAATTTTAATATTTTGAATTATTTGTCACTAAGCTACACATGTCTCTGCCACTGCAAAATAATTATTGTTCCTGTTTTTGCTGACACACCCCACGGGTTCTTTTCGACTTAATAATTACAACCAATTATTACTTCAGACAGACATTAATTATTTAATTCTTTTAACAAATCAATACTTTTTCTGGCGATCTCACACTCTCCTAGGCAGAATATAGGTATCTGATTTCTGGAATATAACTTAAACGTTATTAATCGCCAGTTTTTATAGGAAAGCCAACATTATTCACATCTATTGATACTCATAAGTATATGGCAGAACGAGATGGCAGGACCTCCTCAGACCCTGCTGCGCTCTGGTGGACAAATTTTTAACTGCACGCAAAAGGTTCCCATTGGACTCACCAACCTAAAGAAGCACCTATGTGTGATGAAACTGAATGCAGATTCCACATATAGAAAATGTGGAAATGAAACTGAGTCTTAAACGGACACGATGGTTTACCGCCAATGACTGTCTTTTATTTAACACCTAGTTATACAAGCATAAACACAGATGGCACTACTAGTTTTGATACACTATGGAATAACACCCCCCACTTATCAAAATAAACATGTAACTAAACTCAAGATAACACTAAATAGGTACAACTCCCAACAAGTTCATAAACTTGTAATGTTTCACTGACAACAAACCCTTCGTCAATAAGTCAGCAGGTATCTCTTGAGTAGAGACATACTTTACTTGTATAAACTTGTTATTAATAGCATCTCTAACATAATGAAACCTAACATCTATATGCTTTGTCCTGTTATGTGATTGCTGGCTTGAGGCCAATTTTAAGGCACTCTGATTATCAAAATGTAACACTATCCTACATAGCTTTCCAGTTATTTCATACATCAAGTATCTCAAATAAATTGCTTCCCTGGATGCCTCTGACAGCGCTACATATTCAGCTTCAGTACTGCTTAAGGCAACTGTTCTCTGTTTTCTACTCTGCCATGAGATTGCAGAGACTGCCATGGTAAAGCAATACCCAGTGTAAGATTTTCTGTCAAGACTGTCGCTTGCCCAGTCGGCATCAACAAAACCTTCTAGTTCTACATTACCTTTACAAAATTGTAAGCAATAGTTTTTGGTCTTTTGCAAGTACTTTAGAACTCATTTAGCATAGATAAAATAATACTCATTGTAACAGTTATTGAACTGGCTTAAATAGCTAACAGCATATGCTATATCAGGCCTTGTCAACACTGCAAGATACATTAAACTTCCTATCAGTCTTTGGTAAGGAATATCAGTTGCACAGGTTTCAGACCTTTCAATATTAAGCTTACATTCAACAAGTGTATCAACAGATCTACAATCAGCCATATTGAATCAATACAAAAGGTGTTTGATGTAAGACTCTTGATCAACAGAAATTGTGTTATTATCTCTATCCACATTAATACGTTAATTCTCATGCCTAAATATCTCCTCACTGGACCTAGATCTTTGAGTTTAAACTGAATTTTTTAGTTTCATCAGCATTATTCGAGAAAATGAAGACTTCGTCAACATACAGGGTGGCGAAGGGAAACGGGAAATTTTGAGAGTTATGTTATCAACACTGTAGTGCCGGCAGGTTTCCGGAACTGATGCGTAATTGTTGTTAACGAGTTGCCATTTAGTAATCATTCAGCATTGGAGTGGTGCGGAACGAGCTGTCGCTGTGAGAGCATATTTCAAATAGGGTGATATTTCGCCAGCATTACCAGATCGGACGTCATGGACATGTGCCATCTGCTCATGCGATTACAACGTGGGTGCGTAATTTTGAAGAAAGTGGTTCAGCTTGGAAATCGAAGCCTCGAGTAGGCGTTCGAACGATATGTACACTTGTGAACATTGCAGCTGTTCGAGTTTCCATCCAGAGAAGACCTCGCCGCTCCGTTCGACAACATGCATCTGCGTTAGGGATTGGACGACAAAGCATCCAAAGAATCCACCCCTACTAAATACAGATTGTGCAGAAACTAAATCCATGAGACCCTGTGTCGCGTAGGGAGTTTAGCGAACGGATGTTGGCTAAAATCACCGAGGACGCAAATTTCCTTCACAACATATGGATATCAGACAAAGCCCACTTTCACCTTAATGGATATGTAAACAAACAGAACTGTCGTTACTGGGCACAGGAAAATCCTTCTGAGTTGCACGAGCGTCCATTACATAGCACCAAGGTCACAGTATGGTGTGCAGTTTCATGTCATGGCGTCATTGGGCCTTACTTTTTTTAAAGTGAGGATGGCATTGCAACAACTGTAACACACTATCACCCTGTTTGTAATATGCTCTCACAGCGACAGCTCGTTCTGCACCACTCCAATGCTGCATGATTACTAAATGGCAACTCGTTCACAACAATTACGCATCGGTTCCTGAAAACTGCCGGCACTATAGTGTTGATAACATAACTTTCAAAATTTCCCATTTCCCTGCGCCACCCTGAATAACGTTATTGCAATTCTACAATCTGCATCATTTTTTGTAAATAAGCAAGGTTTATATTTGCTATTCTTATAACCCATGTTCCATAGCAAATTTTTTACTCTTTCATACCAAATCAAAAAAGATTGTTTCAGGCCATAAATAGCTCTCTTAAGTTTTAAAACTTTACCAGCACTATTATTTACAAAGCCTTCAGGAATTGACATGTAAATGTCCTCTTTCAAATATCCATTTAAGAAAGCAGTTGTCACATCTAAGTGAGTAATGTCCATACCAACCTGAGCACTTATTGCAAACAGCATCCTCAGTGTGGAATGCCTGACTACAGGGGAAAAAGTATCCTCATAGTCTCTACCACGTTTCTGGGAAAAACCTTCTGCCACTAACCGAGCACGGTATCTCACTTTGTCATTGATGTCTAGCTTCTTATTAAACACCCGTTTACAGTTCACTATTGACACATCACTGGGTACATTAACAAGTTCCCATGCATCATTGTCCTCGAACGACTGCAGGTCTTCCTTCATAGCTTGCTTCCACTGCTCGGCTTCAGGACCTTGCAATGCATCTGAGAAATCAATTTCTTCCACTGTTGTGACCCGGTCCTCAGACCAAGTCAGACACAGTAGGAATAGTAGGATTCGTGTGGGTTATTAAAAACTCCAGTGAAGGCTGAGAACGTTGTATTTATTACAACTTGTAGTTGAAGCTTGATATTACAGTTGTACAGATGAGGTCGACAGTGTATATCGACTGTGAGACGTCCGATCCAAGATAAGCGAAAGGACATCGTACCATGAGTTTATATACAGTGGCGGAGGCGGATTATGAACTTCCGTCACATACACAGTTCATGATCCGACTTCTATCACATGAGTGTCACATGCGGGATTAGATAGATCGAGAATACTCGTGACTTTCATTAAAGATATCCTCTTAACCTCTGTATTATCATTTTAATGAGGTCTTCCTGCTATCATTGTGGTAAACAAGAGTTCAATATTCTCAATATGATTTCTTATAAAATATAACTTTATAAAATGAATACTATGTAAACAGAATATTATAGGTGTTTGTTTGCGCATATCATTACACCTCCCCCCTTAAGAAAATGTAAGGAGCTCTTACTAAGCTTCTTTCTTTTGGGAGTTTAATTTTTAATTCTTTTGCGTCATATTGAGATTCTCTTGTTTAGTTCTGCATAGCCTTATTGTGATATTCATTTTACCACTACTAAGGTAAACATAATACATAACACATTACATGATAACATTGTTACATAACACAATACACTGTTACAATATTTCTTTGGTTTCTTTGCTTGTATTAGTTACATTGCATTTATTGTTTGTTTTTCTTGCAGTCCTTTATTATGTCCTGTTCCACATTAAGTTTCCTATTCACTTCTTCTTTTTTAAGACACATAAACTTTTGCGACTGAGGGTGCCAGAGGAAAAATGTTTGCATAATTGAATTCAGCGCTAAAATCCAAGTAATAAACGCCCAATTTCATGCAAACTTTTTTTGGCTGTTGTCCAGTGTTATTATCCTTGTTCTTCTCTTTCTTGTTATTCTTCTTGTCCTTATTATCGTTCTTTTTCTCGTTCTTGTTCTTGTTCTCGGTCTGCTACTTATCCTCGGTCTCGTTCTTGTTGTCGTGCTAGGTCTTCTTCTCGGTCTTTTTCTCGGACTTGTTCTCGTTCTCAGTCTCGTTCGCGTTCTCGTTCTAGGTCTCGTTCTCATTCTCGGTCTTGTTCTCGTTCTTCTAGGTCTTGTTCTCGTTCTTGTTCTTGTTCTTGTTCTTTGTCTCAGCAATAGCAATATAATAGTAATACCATCTTGTATGTTAAAAACATCTTTAAAAAAAACCAAAGTGTATGAAACATACAAAGAACAAAAGTTAAGGAAGAATAGCTTCAATAATTTTCTACACTGAACCTGAAGTCTAACAGGTGATAAAGTAGAACTTCATAAGAGACCGCAATGCTTCATTAGGTATGTTGTGGCGCCTGGAATACATTAGTGTCTGTCTAATAGTAAATAAAATTTAATCCTTAATGAGATCTGAAACTTGTTATTTATATTAATAATTATTATAATGATGTGTACACCTAGATAAATACAAGTGGGATAGAACATAGAAAGATGGCTGAGTGAAAAAAGAATGTAAATTAACGTTAGAGCTATTATCATCGCTGCAGATGTACAGTGGTTCTATATCAATCCTGTACGGATTTTTCTGAAGAAAATCCTCAAAACGGTGTGTACTAACCTTTGTGAGGACTTCTGAAGATCCAGATGTATAAAGAAATGTTAGATCGTAATTGAAAAACCGCTGTGCTCACAACTTTGACCATAATATTGCCACCTAAACCCGAAATAATATATGGGGAAAGGAGCAACTGTTGGGTAGTAGGACATGTCCCTTTAACGGTATAAAGCACGAATGTAATAATAATAGTAATAGTAATAATAATATAATCATAATAATTGTTTCATCCGTCAGCTTGGATGCTAGAAATATGATCGGTGAGTTCAAAAAACTAAATATATATACGAGGGTGTATCAATAAATAACCGGACTGATTTTATTGTACTTAAATAAACCGTCCTGGAACGAAACGGCTTCTAGCCGCGGAAAGGTGAATCCTTCGTCTAGCAGTGCTGTGAATCCCAGTTATGCAGAACCGATTCAGTTAGGGGTTACACCCGGATATCGCAGGTGGGGTTTACTGTACCCAACATGAGACTGAAATTCCAGCAATGCGCATCGATGTTCAACTCCTTATCACTTTGAAAATGGCGACCACGTGGCTCCTTTTGCACTTTAGGGAAGAGGTGAAAATCGCAAGGTGCGAGATTCGGAGAATGCAGTGGATGAGGCATGATCTCAATGTCCAATTCTTCGACATCTTGAGTTGCACGCGCTCGATGAGCCGGCGCATTGACTTGGTGCAAGATCCATCCTGTCCTGGCAAGATCTGGTTCCTAAAGACAAATTCATTATATCTGCAACCTTCGCAATTGTTGTGCGACGATCTTCTTGCACATTTGCGTCAATTGTGTTGATGTTAACTTTTGTTTTTGCTGTTAAGGGTCTTCCAGGGCGCGGCGAATCTTGAAGGTCTTCTTAACCCTTTTTGAAACGTTTGTGCCACTCAAAGACTTGTGTTCTGCCTAAAGCATGGTCTTTATATGCTTGCTCCACCATTTCTAAGGTTTCTGTAGGAGTTTTGTCTAGAATAACACAAAACTTTATCGATGCGCATTGCTGGAATTTCACTTCCATGTTGGGTACAGTAAACACCACCTGCGATATCCGGGTGTAACTCCTAACTGAATCGTCCTGCATGACTGGGATTCACAGCACTGCTAGACGAAGGATTCATGTTTCCGCGGCTAGCGGTCGTTTCGTTCCAGGACGGTTTATTTAAGTACAATAAAATCAGTCCGGTTATTTATTGATACATTATATTTATTGATCTATATATATATATATATATATATATATATATATATATCCAGCCTTGAAGATGACAAGTTCAAACCTAGCCATTATGCCGTGATTTCGGCATATGTACTATAAATTGGGCGTGTCTGTAAAGTATGGATGTACACTGAAACATATTTTTGTATTTTTAAACACGCCCGTTGTGAAATGGTTATGCGCTCGGTAGTTGAATGTGCTTGGAGCGACTACAGAGCCACCTGTGGCCAGAAACTAGAAAAGTACGTGGGAAAGGTAAAGTCAGTCTGGAACTTCCATCTGTGTGGGTAACATGTAATCGAAAGTTTTTCTATTTGAGTGGGCGTATCTCCATCAATCTTCATGGCAGTCTGGGTGAGCTTATTCCTTTTTGATTTTGAAGATATATTTCAAGTTTAGTTGTTTAAAAGAAAAGAAAACTTTTGCTCATCCATTTTTCGACTGAAAATTCCGTTCAGAGTAAGTTTTGTTTAAACATGAATATTTCAGCTTTTCGGTTATGTTCTGGTCTTTGAAAATCTACGCCCCTTTGGTTTTTTTATAGCTAAGTTTTTCATTGTCGGTCTGTCCGTCAGTTTTCTTGTCGAGTAAATTTTGTTTCCACGTCTTACTAGTTTTTGGTTTCTGGAAAAGGGTTTTATAAAAAATTCAGTTTAATTAATACAGAGATTCTATAATGATATAAATCTGCATATTTAAAAATAAATTCACTCATTGAACAAGTTCCTTTATGACATAAATTACACATTTAGAATATTCAGGCATTAACGCAAACTTCCATTATGATATAATTGCTATGTCTGAGAGATAATCCAGTTTTCTTTAATACTCAATTATATAATATATAATTTTGAATATTTTTACAATTATTTACAAGTAGTAATTGTTAGCAACGGGGAATGGCCGGTGTTAATGTGCTATAGCACACTGATCATTTTGCTAAATAAAATATTATTGATTATTTACACAAAAATTACAGATATTCTGTTAAAAATACTTTTAAAAAATTGAGCTTAGATTTACAACCGTTATACAGTATGCGGTATCCCTCTCAGCGTCAGCTTGCGTTGCTAAGCATTATACTGCAGTGTGCTCAGTCCCGAATAGCGCTGCTCTGCTTGATGACCGAGGCCTGGAAAGTGCCCTGAGGCGGAGTGTATATTTGCCGCTGTTAGCATGAAAACCCCCTCATTGGAGCTATGAATCTAGTAGAACCTGCATGTCTTACAAGAAACTGGTGGTGAGTTGATGACCTCTTGTTTGGCAGTTGGGGTGGATATTTTGAAGGTTGTTTTGCAAGTAGGAACAGTCCTTGGTAACGGATCTTATTGATGGCGGCTTTTCTTGACGTGCAGTTTTAATAGAGTTCAAATCGATGTAAGCCAGGTTGGTTTCTACAATGTAATCGATTGTTTTAATACGAAATTAGTAGTAGGCCCTAATTCAGAGTACCATGGCTTGACATTAAATCTTATGAAAATATGAAATAGCTTAGCTTTAAGAGCTAAATCTATACTTAATAGGATAATTTATACTAATAGCCTCATAGATTTGTTTCCTTAATTCAATGTGTATATATAAATATATAATAATACTAATACTGACAATAATAGCAATAACAATAATAATAATGCAAATACATAAATACGTACAGAGCTAAAACCCGGGTTCCATTCCCGCTCAGTATAAATTTTCCTCTGTAGATACCCAGTGGAGTTAAATTACCTAAGGAAAAAAGAAACTGAATACTGAAAAACCACTTATAAATATTGTAATGGATTAATTTTTAGCGACGAGGGAAGTGAATTTAACGCGCACGCCAGCTGAGCTTCTGACGGAGGGTAAGTTAGTACAATCTTACGTCTGGGGGAAGGGACATACTGACCAGACACCCTGTTAATTCTCAAACTGCGTTCTATAATAGTTTCTGTGCGAAGTGTGAACTGTAAACAAGACAGAACCTAATAGTGGAACAAGTATATTTCATGCTGCGTGTATGTAGATGTTCAGTTTTATTGCTGTGACTGTACAGAAAGAATTCAGTAGATAGTTTAATAACTTGTCCATTCTCTAGAAGGAGTAAGGAAGAAAAAATCGAGATAAAACAATTAGGACCGATTTGTTTATGAACCAAAAAGCGATAGGCAGAAAAAACTGCGTTTACAACATAACATTTCACAGGAGAGTATATGAAAACAGTTGGATATGTGGTTGTAAATTAGAAATGCTCTCTTGTTTTCCTTGTCTTCCAATTCGTGGAGATAAACGGGAGCAACGGACTTAGGACACCTTAGCAAGTTAACAAAACAGCATAAAGGTAACTTTAAGTACATAGGCTACATATCGTATTACTCTCGGCTGTGTGAAAAAAAACCAGGTAGGCCTTTGTACTTTCAAAAATTATTGATTGTAGGCTATTAAGTTCTGTGGGGAGTTTGAATTTGCTTTGAGAGGTTACGACGAAACTGAACATTCTGAAAATCCTGGTATCTTCTTAAGACTGATAGATTTCGTTTCTTATTTGGATACTACTGTGCGGGAACACATGGAATTGCATGGACTTCATTTTTTGACATAGGTGAATGGCATGTTACGTTTTATTTTTTGCATGTTCATACTGTAGCACACACAACATTTTTTTCACCGGCCGCCACTGGGAATACATTAAGAATAACTTGTCTGGTGAAATAGTACCGTTAATATATACATATTAAGGATAATTTCCCTCGATTGTAGTTCTAGCAGTGTTACACGTACTTTCCGTAAGGCTACTTTGTTTAGTATGTCACGCAGCATATTTCTGTCCATTGGACTTTGTTATGCTGGTCGAGTCAGTGAACTTCGCTAGCTGGAATGTTCTCTGTGACCTACTTTCTGTTACGGCATTTGTTAGTAAGGCGTGGAATTAATCAAACTTAGTGTATTTCAAGATCTGTACCACGTTCAAAGGAATTAACTTCTAGTACTTGTAAAATAAAAGGTGAATAAGTAAATAAAAAAAAAAGAAACAAGGGAATTCTGGATCCGTATAGTGTCAGTTTTAAACAGAAAAAACGGTACTGAGGTATCTAACAAAAATTATAACATTCAATGTCTATTTTGAATATAGTGTCAACCCTGTATATAGAATAATGAGTTGGCTGTTTTAATTAATTTGTATGATTCAGGGTTTACTGGATTTAGATAAAACCTTGTTGCGAAAGCGCCTCAGAAAATTAACTTAAAAGAAAAACTAGGGACTTGGCGGGGTATTTCCCAAAAAGGTCGTCATTGATGAAAAATTGTTGGTCAAAATAATAATGTGTTGAATCACGTCAATTGGAAACAAGACAAAATTTTACCCAGTTTTGTGAAATAGAAAAAGAAAAGTAGTCTTTCTGAAGAATAATCATTTGCCGTGAATCGCAGTGCCATAATTCCCTGTAAGAATTTCTAAACTGCTATGTAAATAGTTTTAAAATAATTTAGGATTCTGGAATTGGTGTTTGAATTATTTTTGGGGAAATTTCTTCAGATACTGTAATTAGAAAGAATTTGCATACAAGATATATTGAAATGTTTGTGTTGTAAAAAGGAAAAGGGATACATTATTTGTTAACTTATTGCTATTTATCATTGTTGGAATATAAAGATGTTTTGAAAAGAATTTTCCTTACCTTGAGCTAAGGTCTTATCCATCCAGCCATTTTTACAGAACATGAAAATAAAATACTTTATTGGGCAGTCTGGGCATCAGCGACTGAATAAAACTTGTGGCGGATTTACTAAATTTGGAAATTGGTCAAAAATCACGATCTACATTTTCAAAAAGGCACTATTAGCTTCCTGGTGCGAAAATACACTACAATTTCTTTTATCGCAGAGCGTAGTTGTTTTTTTGACGTCCAATTTTTTCCAAATTTTCCGCTCTGCTGTTCAGTAATAAAAAAAACCCTGCGGAGAGACTTAATTTTTCAAATACAAAATTTTTTTCTTCTTTTTTAATCTTGATTATACATTACCGTAATTCTTGACCTAGATCTTCAAATTTGTCATTGGCATGTATAGTAGTTCAGTTTTTCTTGTTTTATATTAAATGTTAGAGTGGGAGTGACATACAATTTTGTTACCGGCATGTTGAGTAGTGCAGATTTTCAAATTCTGCTCTAGCCTTGATTTTTCAAATTCGCGACGGCATTAATTTTTCAAATTGGGATAGCATTGATTTCATGGTTAGACTTCAACGCTAACTTACATTTCATATATTTAAACTTCACTTTTCGAGTACGTTGGGAATTTTGGACATATCTTTTGAAATGTTTCATCGGACTTGGGTTAAATTTTGCAATTTAGGATCGACTGGCTATGCGAATTGAAACGTAAATTCACTGATATTTTAGTTCTATACTAACAGAGATTTAGTATTTTTGTTTTGCTTTTGAAACTTAATTTCACTGATGTTATATTTCTACTTTGACAGCATTTTTGAATATATTACTAAAATGTTGAAACTTACTTTCACGGATATTATATTTTGAAATCTAATATTGATTTTGAATTCTTAATTTAAACATTTGGAAACTTGATTTCACGGACTTATATTTCTACTTAAATTTAAATTTAAGTTAAAACTGCAAACTTATTTGAACTGATAGTATATTTGGGAAAACTTACCCTTATTTTGGGTTTATGACTTGAATTTCTGAAGATTTAAATTATCTGATATTATACTTCGGTCTTAATAGTGATTTATTATTCCATTCTTTGGATTTTCGCTGCAGTCATCATGAGTAACAGAACTTTCGTACCACTGGAGTTTCTTCTGAAAGCAGATCTTCTGTATGAATTATCAGTTCGTGGGATCGTAGTGGATCCAGACGATTCAGTTCCAAATTTATCAAAGTTATTGAAAGATAATTTGTCTATTCCTATTGATATTAAGAACTTACAACATATTAAGCCGCAGACTGAGGTTCCAGCCCTTATTGCTAAGACGGAAGAAATTTTCGAGCAATGTAGGGAACTAGGTGAGGAGGGTGAGCTATCTCAGAATCTGGTGCGACGTTTGCAGGCAAAATTGGACCATTCTTCTAATAGAATACAGGATTTATTACAAACAGATCTGACTTCTGACTGTAGTAGATTGCTTTGGCTACTGGACCAGGAGATTTCTTTGGAGAAAGACAAACTTAGATTTCAGTTAGCTGGAGATGTAGTGAGAGGTTTTGGAATTTCACCAAAAACTTTTTTCGCGAATGATTCTCTCAGTATTAAAGAACTTCAGCATTCACCTATGCCCTTGGTTCACAGGCTGGGTTTTGAAAGGTGGAATGTCTGCTAAATTACCCCATCCCCTCTGTAAGTTAATAAACCAGTTAGAGAGTTTCAATGACAACTCCTTGGATGAGGTGGTTAGGTTCCTAATATTTTTGACTGAGCTTAGGGCCCAGGTAGAAATTTTTGGATTTCAGGACAAACAGATTCTGGCTTTGTTTTGTGAACGTTTTTTAGGGCCTTATAGGATCTTATCTTTTCTCACTCCCGTCACCGTTCTATTACAGAATTGTTCAGATGGTAAAAGACGGCGATTTCATGTTTCCCATTTAAAACCCGGTTTAGCTGATCCCCTAGGGGAGTAAATTTTGGGTCTAGTATGCATACCGCACGCTCTATTAAATTTGAATGATAGTTAGATTTTTTATATACTTAAATTCTCTATATTTGAATCTGGGTAAAGGGATATCGCACTTTGAAGGATTATCTATCCAGAATTTTGTTTTGGGATTTGGCAAAGGGGTTTGGTTTAACCATGAAATTGGTAAGGTTGATTCCTAATATTTTGGGTTTTTGTGGGTTTATTTTGTGCTCCCACTTACTTCTTGCTGGGAGGGAGGACCTATCCACGAATACGTTTTGAAGTCTTTCCGTTAATTCTTGTAAGAAGGTTCCATTTTCAGATATTCAGATATTTTCAGATATTTCCGGAAGCCACTGAGCTGGACGTTTCGATTTTGTTTCGTTGTCGGGTAGAGTTCATGAGAATTCCCTAGGCCTATAATTTTAGTTTCTTTATCTTTGGGACCCCGATATAAATTGACTCACATTCTCTCATCTTTCTATTATTCTGTCCCTTGTTTATTTTTGGGCTTTGACAATTGATCTGGGTAAAATATATAAAGGAAAATTACCAGAAACCAGAAAGAAAACTAGGTCAGTAATAAAGGAAAGAAAATTTTGGAAGGAAAGGTTCCAGAATAAAGTAACAAGGCAGTTCCAGACTCATTTTTTTTATTTTAGCCAAAAGGCAGAAAAGAAATAACTTCAATGATGTTTTTGAAACTTGTTGTGTTGGGCGTGTACTGTGTGTTTGTTTTATTTTTCAGTTGTTTCTGTGTGCGAGTAAATGTCTGGTGCTCTGAGGGTCCAGGAGAGGCTGGACAAGTGCAGTCTTGGTCCGGTTTGCTTGTTTCTGTGCTCTCCTCTTGGCTGCCGTAGTTGGGACCTGTCTTGTGCCATGCCCATCGTTTTGGTTCCAGTTCCGGAGACGTCTGGAGTTCCTGGTTCCTGTCATGAGAGAAAACAAACACCTATAAGATTACACTTTGGCTGATGAATATATATATGAGCCTACAAAGACATTTAAAGCTGCACACTGGTGCCGGGAGATGTCTGCAAGGAAATGTTTGGTTGGGAACGCAATGGAGATCCTGTCTGGGGCCGCATGAAAAAAGCTTCAGTTATGGGCATGCCAGGTGAAAGCATATGGAAGCAATACGATTTGGGGCTTTGGAAACCTTACTACTCTGCTCCTTTTCGTGCATTGATTCTAGGCAACTTGTATGCAATGCATTAAACTCCTCCATAGAAAAGCTGGAAATTTTGGTTTGCTGCTCTGCAAACCAGGGATATAGCCATGCATGATCAAGAAAATCTATGGCAGGAAAAGGAAGATTCATCATGCATTTAGGGTGAAAAATTTAACTTACTGGCGGCACTAACTGCAGATGGTGCTGTCCATTATTTCCTTTTCACCTTTTTTCCTTGATCCTGTGGATATGGTCTTTCTATTTTTCCATTTTGCATTCTCCTCTCTGACCTTTTCCTGGGCAAATTGCCATCCTTCCCGGCTTTGTTAATAGCCGTTTATCCGAGTATCTGGATTGGATTTATCCTGGACCTGGACTAAAGTCCGTCTGGTGATTTCCTCTTATGGAAACTGGTTGCTGGTGGTCTACTCATGCCTGGCCACCTGGCTTGCATCTTTATACTACAGATTACCTAGTCTGTTTTCTCTTCGGGATTGTTTCCTGCGACTCACTCTGCTTCTGCGACGAATTGGATGGTCACGTTGGTTGCGGGCGTGGGAGGAGTTCCTAGATTGTCCATCTCCGTGAAAGGCCAAGAGGGTGTGATGCAGCTAGTATGTGTAGTGTTTTCATGTTTGAAGTCTTCAGTGGGTGTAGACTAGTGCTTTTGGTGTTTTTCTCTCTGATCAGTTTAGTGTTTGGTGCTTTTCTCCCACCCGGGGGGGGGGGGGTTTAAGCAGAAGAGTCGAAGAAAGCTAGAACTCCAGAAATATGAGCGAACGAAGTGTTGAAAAACTTGGTGGGCATTGGTCAAGACAGGCATCTTCGTATCAGCGGTTTGCTCTAGAGGAGGGTAAAATTGCTCCACCGTTTCCCTAAGTAAAGTCTGATGCCAATTTAATGTAAATAAAATATTCGACTTTATTTATGGAAAGGCGGGGGAGTATATGCCGTGATTTCGGCATATGTACTATAAATTGGGCGTGTCTGTAAAGTATGGATGTACACTGAAACATATTTTTGTATTTTTAAACTCGCCCGTTGTGAAATGGTTATGCGCTCGGTAGTTGAATGTGCTTGGAGCGACTACAGAGCCACCTATGGCCAGAAACTAGAAAAGTACGTGGGAAAGGTAAAGTCAGTCTGGAACTTCCATCTGTGTGGGTAACATGTAATCGAAAGTTTTTCTATTTGAGTGGGCGTATCTCCATCAATCTTCATGGCAGTCTGGGTGAGCTTATTCCTTTTTGATTTTGAAGACATATTTCAAGTTTAGTTGTTTAGAAGAAAAGAAAACTTTTGCTCATCCATTTTTCGACTCAAAATTCCGTTCAGAGTAGTTTTGTTTAAACATGAATATTTCAGCTTTTCGGTTATGTTCTGGTCTTTGAAAATCTACGCGCCTTTGGTTTTTTTATAGCTAAGTTTTTCATTGTCGGTCTGTCCGTCAGTTTTCTTGTCGAGTAAATTTTCTTTCCACGTCTTACTAGTTTTTGGTTTCTGGAAAAGGGTTTTATAAAAATTCAGTTTCATTAATACAGAGATTCTATAATGATATAAATCTGCATATTTAAAAATAAATTCACTCATTGAACAAGTTCCTTTATGACATAAATTGCAACATTTAGAATATTCAGGCATTAACGCAAACTTCCATTATGATATAATTGCTATGTCTGAGAGATAATCCAGTTTTCTTTAATACTCAAATTCTATTATATAATTTTGAATATTTTTCATAATTAGTTACAAGTAGTAATTGTTAGCAACGAGGATTTTTTTCTAACAGAAGTGAATACTAATACTGCCATTTGTTATGAGTTTGATAGAGATTCAGGTGATTTTTTGGAATACATTAAGAATAACTTGTCTGGTGAAATAGTACCGTTAATATATACATATTAAGGATAATTTCCCTCGATTGTAGTTCTAGCAGTGTTACACGTACTTTCCGTAAGGCTACTTTGTTTAGTATGTCACGCAGCATATTTCTGTCCATTGGACTTTGTTATGCTGGTCGCGTCAGTGAACTTCGCTAGCTGGAATGTTCTCTGTGCCCTACTTTCTGTTACTTGATTTGATTTGATTTGATTTGATTTATTAAGTCCATCGGAACATATGCATGTTATGGGACACGTCAATATAATAACAAATACAAATATAGTCTTACAGTTGAAGAAATATGTACAATATGAAAATTTCTTTACAGAGTATAAAATATAGATATTAGCAAATTATTGACTTATATTAATTTATAGCCTAAGTACCAGTTTTATAATTCAGATAAGTAAAATTATAAAAAATAAAAATACAAATACAAATACAAAGGTGCTGAGTTATCCTGTTGTTTAATTATTTATATCAATAGGTTATAAATACTGAATGACTCTTCTAGTAATAAAAATTAATTATTAGGAATGGGATAAATACCTGTTAATGTAGTATTCAAATAGTAACTCATAATTACATGACAATGTAACATAATGAAGGTAAATAAATAAGTATAAAATTTAGAACAGGAAAAGTAGATGAAGGTTCCGCCAGCCTTAGCGAGCTCACTCCACCTACAAAACCCTAGCAACAGGGAACCAGAGTCAACCAAGCCGCTCTCCGAAAGATTGAGCCAGTCCTAACTCTTGCATGACCCTATTACCAGAATAATTCAACACCTGTCCTAGTTCTACAGTACATGGAGATTTTAATGATTAAGTCATTTTTCCATAAGTCATCACTACATGAGGCCATTTGGTCCATATCATGTTTCACACTGTCACTATATGAACTCGTGGGTTTATCCGGCCGCAAATCCTCTAGCAGGCTATCTGAAATCAAGATAAATTAAAAATTTTGAAAAATAAAACTGCTTATGAATGATTGTGGTCAAAGAATTCATCCATTGAATAAAAACAGTGGCTGTGAAGAAATTCACATACCTTTCTTTTAAATTTACATAGTGCAGGTATTTCTTTAATGGATTGGGGTAAACCATTGTATAATTTGGCTTTTCAACGGCACATTTTTTCTCCTCTTCAGCAGCCACAGTCTAAGAAGAGAAGAAAACAAGATCAAGTTGATACAGTAAACCAGACCTCAAAGCAAGTGGTTCAAAATAAACCTTTCTGGCTTCCACACTGGAAACCAGACACCCATCCCATTACTCCTATCACCCGCACTAACCAGGAGCGACCTGCTTCTTTGGCTTTGTCCAATTCTTCCAGTCAACCATCCCAAGATTTCATTACGATCAACAAAGAACATTTTATGGCAGCTTTTAATGATCTCCAACAAAGCATCCTGTCCCTTTCTACCCCTGATAAATCAACCCTAGAAGCATTACTCCATACTATGAAAGCATCCTTCTCCATATCTATGTAAACTATGTCCCATAATCCTTCGCTCACCATTCTTCAATGGAATGCCCGCAGTGTAAGGAACAAATCACAAGAACTTAAAAACTTTCTCACAAACACACCTACAGACATAATCATTATATTAGAAACATGGCTCAAACCTGCACACAAATTTAAACTACACCCATACAACATCATTAGATATGACCGGACACGAGATGGGGGAGGTCTCATGATCCTTCTGAAACCAAATTTGTCCGTAACTTCTACTAATAAAGTCTCCAACTACACTGAAACATTTCAAGCTATTCAAATTACTCTCACACACATAGACATCATTGCAGTATACAACACAAACACCAATCACATCACCTCTACCTTCTGGAAAAAACAATTTTGCTATCTCCCCTACTCGCAATACAATTGTTTGCGGGGACTTCAATCTTTCTCTTACACCCCAAAAAATCAGGTCACATTCACACAACATGCTATTCTTACACTCACTACACACCTCAGATTTAATTCTATTAAATACAGACCAACCTACTCGTCTTGGCAATAGACATCAAAACAACACCTCTCCTGACCTCACTTTCATCTCCACTCACCTATATCCACATACCACTTGGCTCCCAGCACATGACACAATGAACAGTGATCATCTCCCGCTTCTCATAGGCATAAACAAAAATTTCACAGCAACAGCTGATACTCCCATAATTATTCAACCACGCATTCACAATTGGACTCATTACACAGAAACCATCACTCATTCAACAGCTCTCCTTATTCAACAGCCTACATCACATCATTCTTTTGAAGACATTCATCACCTCATCACCTCATATTATTAAACACCCTAACCGAAGACTAAAACCTCCTTGGTGGACTTCTGACTGCTCTCATTCCATTGCCAAAAGGCGACTAGCCCTATCCAACTTTCGACGCACCCCGACACAATAAAACTTTTTTACTCTAAAACACGAAACAGCTAGAACAACTCGCACTTTACGACACACACGACGTCAAGCCTGGAAAACATACTGTGACAACATTACTAGGGCAACTTCGACTTCTGATGCATGGAAAAAAATTAAGTTTTTCACTAACAAGAGGCCCCGACAAACTTATCATATTCATTTCAATATTGACCTTCAACAACAATTTCTACACAATATAGCACCTGATACTGTTCTACCTCAACCTTACCAAATACCAACTACACATTCCCTTTCAACACACCCTCTAGATCCTTTGATAGCTCCCATCTCTGATTCTGAATTCAATTCTATTCTCCAACGACATAAACGTTCAACGGCACCAGGACCTGACAAAATCACTTATGACATGATCAATCATCTTCCTCCTATTACAAAGACAGTACTACTACAAATCTACAACAACATTCTTAACACTCAAACTATTCCTGTTTCTTGGCTCCATTTCCATGTCCTTCCCATACTCAAACCTAATAAACCTGAAACGCAAGTCTCCAGCTACCGCCCTATCATACTAAGCAACACCTTTCGAAAAATTTTTGAACAAATACTTACTAGACGACTTATATTTCATCTAGAACGCTACGGACTTTGGCCTCGACATCAATATGGATACAGACCAGGACAAGGAACTAACCATGCACTCCTTCATCTCACCACTGAAATATATAACACCTGGGTACAGCGAAAAGCCCTTTTAGCCCATTTTTTTGACATTAGCAATGCATATGACTCTGTGCATATACCCATAATGTTAGACTTTTTAAGCAAATTATATATTCCACCCCCATTCATTTCACTCATTGAACAACTACTTAAAGACAGACAACTCACCTTACAACCTTCTTTCTCTTTCCAGTCCACTCGATCTACCTCCTCCGGCCTCCCTCAAGGCCCTGCTCTGAGTCCTATCCTGTTTATTATTTACACAAGACATCTTACACAAGCACCTTTCATCAAAAGTCAATTATTGCTATATGCTGATGACATGATACTTTACTCCAGAGTTGATCGCACAATATTCAAAACTGACTGTACGACGGAACAAACTGATCTAAATACACTCAATAATTACATATTACACCTTGGTCTTACCATAAATGCCTCCAAAAGTCATACCATTCTTTTTCATACTACCAAAATGATTCATCAACCAAAATTATACATTAATAACAGCCCAATACCAATAACAGATACAGTTAAGTATTTAGGAATTCATCTCACACATAATTTAAAATGGAACATACATTATCGTCACCTTCACAATCATATAACCATAGCCAGTCAAATTTTTAAATACATAGCTGGAAACAAGTGGGGTTTTCATCCTTCTCATATGATCTCTTTATATCACAATTTGATACAATCAAAAATCGATTATGGCAATGTTATAGTTTATAATCCCACAATATCTTGGCAACAAAAAATCACTTTGCAAGTTTAGTCAATAGCTAAACGCATTCTTGGTATAACTGGCAACCCCAGTACTGTGAAAGTTTTACAAGAAATTTGTTTCCATCCTCCGTCTCTCAGACAACTAATAGCAACTCATAAAATTACAGGAAAACTCTTCTAGCACCCAGTCACCTCTTTACAATAAAATTCTCAGTTTGTATTACAAATATTGCCGCAATAATCTTCAAGCTTTACCCTACATTCCACCATTTATTCCTATCTTCCATCAATACTACACACATCAACACAAACAAACCTTTCCAAGACCACCTGCATACTGTATAGACTACTCGTTACATGCACACTCAATACATTCTGATATGACATCATTTCACAAACATCATCCTCATCCTTCATCCACTTTACATACGTATATTGATCAATATAAAGTAACACATAACATTCACTCCGTAGAACTTTTCTTCACAGATGGTTCAAAAATCTCTGGTGGAGCAGGTGCAGCCTATTACCATTCGAACACACACACTGACAAACTTTTTTCATTACACTCACATTTCTCCAATTACACTGCAGAACTAGTTGCCATTAGACAAGCGATTGCCTCCATCCATACACACAATACACACATTATCATTTGTACAGACTCACAAAGTGCTATTCAGCAAATAGTTAAGTATAACCCCCGCCCTACTTTAGGGTGGTGGGAAACAAATTGTAAATACTTCATACACAAACAAACAGAACACAACAATCACATCACACTCCTTTGGATACCAGCACACCGTAACATTACGGGTAATGAAAGGGCAGATAAACTTGCCAAAATGTCTGCACAATCACACACACAACACACTTTTCTAGTTCCCATTCAAGATATAACCAAACAACATATACAAGACCTTCGACAACGACACATATCCAACACACACATACGTCCATGGTTCTATAAGGCTGCAATACCCAGAACACATGTTTCTTTAATTTCTAAAATCAAACTAAATGTAGCTGTTACGCCCAAATACCTACACAAAATAAGAAAATTAGAAACCCCCCTGTGTGATTGCGGGGAAATAGGAGACATTAATCACATATTTTTTGGATGTAGTTTATTCAAACAACAAATTGACCAACTTTATTATCATATTTATAAATACAATATTACATAAACACCTTACTAACTGCAAGATGAAAGTTTAAACAAACAATGGTACCAACCTCCCACATATACTTTCCTTCTTATAATAAACTTCTTATGACGCTGATACTCCAAGACTGTGAGAGGGGCGTCGTAAAATAACCTGGAAGAAGAAGAAGAAGTTTGTAAGGTGTTTGTGTAATATGTGGCTCATATGTATTTCATCGTCTATTATAAGTGTGGTTATGTTCTAAGGTACGGTGCCTTTGTGTTTGTGTATGATGGAAAAAAGTGTGCCAATATGGTGTTTGTGTAGGCAGCAGCCAAAAATATGTGATTGAGATCCCCAAGGTCCCCCACAATCACAGAATGGTGTTTCACATTTTTTAATTTGATGTAAGTAATATGGTGTGACAGCAATGTTGAATTTGATTTTGTGTATTATGGAGACGTGTGTTCGGGGTAGGGATGTGTGGGAGAATCATGGTCGTAATCGTGTGTTTGTGTAAGTCATGTGTTGAAGGTGAATGTCATGTATGTATTGTTTGGTAATGTCTGATATAGGAATTAAAAACGTGTGGGGTACATAGGACTGTGTAGCAAATTTAGCAAGGAAATCAGCCTTTTCATTTCCAGTAATGTTCCTGTGTGAAGGTATCCAAAGGATGGTAATGTGTTTTGAGTATGTTTGTGTATATAGTATTTGCAATTAGTTTCCCACCAACCCAGTTTTGGGTGAGGGTCGTAGTGGACTATGTTCTGTATGGCACTTTCTGAGTCTGTACAAATGATAATGTGAGAATTGTGTAGTCGGATGGAGGCGAGAGCTTGTCATATGGCTACAAGTTCAGCTGCGTAGATTGAGAAAAGCGAGTGTAGTGTAAATTTGCAACTTGTTTGGGAGTTGACATGGTAATAAGCTGCGCCAACTCCTTGGGGTGTTTTGGATCCATCAGTGTAATATATGTCAATGGAAGAAGTGGCATGTGTAGACAATATTGATATTGTGGCGGAGGGACAGGGGTCATGTTTGGTAAAAGCCGAGAGATCATGAGGTATATGTTGTGTATGTAGTGTGTAATCAATGCAGTATGAAGGGGGTCGGGGAAATGTCTGTTTGTGTTGTTGTGTGTAATATTTATGAAAGATGGGTAGAAACGTTGGAGTGAATGGGAGGGCGTGTAAATTATGTTGTGTGTATTGGTGATAGAGGCAAAGAAGTTTATTGTATAAAGGGGATTGTGTATTGGAAAATAGTTTGCCTAGAAGTTTGTGTGTAGAAATGGACTGGCGAAGAAGTGGTGGGCGATAGCAAATTTCATTAAGAACTTTTTGAGTATTGGGGTTGCCCGAGACTCCTAGTATACGTTTAGCAATAGTGTAAACTTGAGAGGTAATTTTCCTCTGCCAGATGAGATTCGGGGAGTGAATGATGATATTGCCGTAATCAATTTTGGATTGTAAGAGATTGGTATAGAGGGTGAGCATGTGGGAGGGATGGAAGCCCCATTTGTTCCCAGCAATGTATTTGAAAATGGAACTAGCAGTGGTGAGATGAGCATGAAGGTGGCGATAGTGTGTGTTCCATCGTAAATTGTGAGTAAAATGTACGCCAAGATATTTGACAGAGTGAGTGATGGGTATGGGAAGGTGATTGATGGGTCATTTTGGAGGAATGAAAGAGTAAGGCAATGACTTCTGGATGCATTGATGTTGAGTCCGAGGTATGTGACACGTTGGTGGAAAATATTCAGGTCAGTTTGTTCTGTCTCGTAGTCAGTTCTGAAGCGTGTCTTGTCAACGTTGGAGTAGAGTACTATGTCATCAGCATAGAGCAGTATTTGGCTGTTAAGGAAGGGAGCATGTGTGATGTATCGTGTGTATATGTTAAAGAGGATGGGACTGAGGGCCGAGCCCTGTGGGAGACCACAGGATGTATGTCGTGTACAATGGAAAGAGAATGTGGGTGGGAAACAAAGCTTTCTGTCTGTCAGTAACCGTTCTATGAGTATGATGAGCATGGGTGGAATATCAAGTTTATGTAAAAAGTCAAGAAGTATGGGAATTTCAACAGAGTCATATGCTTGACTGATGTCAAAGAAATTTGCAGGCAGAGCTTTACGTTGCGTCCAAGCGTTATAAATTTCAGTTGTGAGGTGGAGAAGTGCATGTTGTGTTCCGTGACCAGTGCGGTATCCGTATTGATGTCGTAGCCAGAGACAATTTCGTTCTAAGTAAAATATTAGTCGTCTTGTAAGAATTTTTCAAATATTTTTCGAAACTAGTGCTGAGGATGATAGGTCGGTAGCTAGAGGCAAGCACGTCTGATTTATTGGGTGTGAGGATGGGGATGACATGGAATGTGAGCCAATTAGAAGGAATGGTCTGAGAGATCAAGATATGGTTGTAAGCGTGGAGGAGCATGGATTTTGTGATATGGGGAAGATGGTGTAGCATATCATAAGTGATTGCGTCCGGTCCAGGTGCTGTGGAACGTGATCGTCGGCGAAGTATGGAGAGGAATTCGTTCATAGAAATGGGGTCAGTTAAGGTGTGAGGAGGGTCTATGGGGCATACATGATCAGGTGGTGGACAGTAAGGTGGAGGGGGAACTGTATCCGGTGTAATGTTGTGTAAAAATTGTTGTTGTATGTCAATGTTGGAATGAATGTGATGAGTTTGTCGGGTAGTCTTACGTGTAAAAAATTTGATTTTCCGCCAGGCGTCAGATGTCGTGAATGTTTTGGATGTCGTGTTACAAAAATCATACCATGCGCGTCGACGGGTATGTCTTAACTGGCGGGTCGTTTGCGCAGTGGCCCTTTGCAGGGAGAAGAAGTTGTCTCGTGAAGGGTTACGTCGAAAGTTGGAGAGTGCTAGTCGTCTTGTAGCTATGACACGTGAGTAGTCCGGTGTCCACCAGGGCGGTTTGAGTCGTCGGGAGGGATGAATGATGACATGAGGTGTGAGATGAGTATGAAGATACGAAGTGATGATTTTATGGATGGCATCAAAGGAAGGAGGAGCAGTGGTATGTTGTTGCAGAAGGACAGTGGAATGCTGAATTTCTTCGGTGTAATGTGTCCAGTTATGAATGGAAGGTTGAATGAAGAGAGGCGATTCATCCGAAATGGAAAATGATTTATTTATGCCAATGAGAAGTGGAAGATGATCGCTATTCATGGTGTCGTGTGCTGTTCTCCAAGTGGTATGAGAATAGAGGGGAGTTGAAATAAAGTAAGGTCTGGGGAGGTATCGTGTTGTTGTGTGTTGCCAAGACGTGTAGGATGATCGGTGTTTAAAAGTGTTAAATTGGATGCATGAAGGGAATGAAGAAAAAGCATGTTGTGAGTGTTGGATCGAATTTGATGCGGTGTGAGAGAAATATTGAAGTCTCCACAGATGAGCAATGGTCGATTCTGGGGGACTACAAAATGATGATTCCAAAAGATAGACGTTATGTGGTTAGTGTTAGTGTTGTAAACAGCTATAAGATCAATATGTGTAAGGGAGAGATGTATGGCCTGAAATGTTTCAGTGTAATTGTTAATTTTGCGAGTTTGTGTAATAGTTAAGTGAGGTTTGAGAAGGATCGTAATGCCACCTCCATCCTGTGTTCTGTGTTGTCGAATGATATTGTGGGTGTGGAGTTTGAATTTATGCGTAGGTTTGAGCCATGTTTCTTATATGATTATGACGTCTGTAGGAGTGTTTGTGAAGAAGGGTTGAAGTTCATGTGATTTGTTCCTTACACTGCGTGCGTTCCACTGAAGAACGGTGAGTGAAGGAGGAGTGGTCTTAGTTTAAACTGTCATGTTGAGAGAAGATTTGAGCGAGTCAAGGAGGGCAGCAAGGGTAGTTTGTTCAGAGGATGGGAGGGAGGTGATAATATGCTGTAGGTCTTTGAAGGCTGACATAAAGTGGTCCTTATTAATCATCAGATATTGAGGACGCTCATGAGAGGGACGAGGCGGCTTCGGAGGAAGATTGCTGTGTGCTGGCTGCACTGGAGTGTGTCGAAGAACAGACGAGCCTGCCGGTTGATGAGTGTGCCAGTGTGATAGCCAAAACTGTGTGTTACGAGCTGGATCAGATTTTTTGCGTTTTATAGTCTGAGACGTTGGAAGTTCCGGATAGGAACGTTGATGTGTACCCTGTGGAGCAGGGGAGCGATCGCAAGAGGTAGGTGAAGGTGTCTGCTTCGATGGCTGGAGACTGGGCGGATGAATCGCGACAGAGGCATAGGTTTTGCGGCCCGTAGAAATGTGTATAGCCTCACACCGGATGATACGTAGGCTATTGATTTTGTCCTGTATTGAGAGTTCTAACTTGTAGCTCGGACAGGTTTTGGTACGTGCATCATGAGCTTGGTGACAATTTAGGCATTTAACTGTTGTTTCCGTACAATCCGCAGTGGAATGGGAAGCCGAACATTTCAAACATGCTGTCTGGTTTTTACATATTAAGATGGAGTGTCCATATTTACCACTCTGATAGCATTGCTTCACCCTCTCATTGTACTTTTCAATGGGCAAACGGTAGTAGATAATTGTAAAGCTGTGGGAAGAACTTGAGAACGGAAAGTTATAAGACAAGTTTGAGTAGGTAAGTACTGAATCTGTCCTTTGTCATTAACAGTCTTCCTATTAAAGCGGTACACGTGGTGAATGGGGGCCTGTTCGGCCGTGAAACCATATTGTTTTACTTCCTTAGGAGTGATATCAATATCAATATTCTTAACGACACCCTTATGACCGAGTGCACCATTCTCCGGTTTTCTCAGCCGTTTCGTTACCGCGGTAAATGTAATACCGGGGTATTCTCAAAATCTCTGTGCACCATTGCTAAAATACCGCGGTTTGCTAATGCTTGGAAATATTGCGGTTACTCTGCTCCGAATCCATTTCTCATTGATTGGTTTCTCCCATGGCCGCTAGGTTCTCTCTCTCTCTCTCTCTGCACTCTGCCAGTCACGGTGGCACTCCTATAGGCTATTGGTTTCCCAAATTCAGTTTATTTGCTGCCTTATTATTCAATAAAAAGATGTTCATAAGGATAAAATGGAATATTATATTGCGTATATATGTCGTCTGAATACATACTTCAAATTCAAGCACCATAGATACTGTACCAATCGTGAAATGACTTGATTTCGCCTACTGGTTTGGTTGAGGTGAGAAAGGAAGGTCATTTCAATCGATGTTACAACACAGTATTTGCAGATATGTACCATCGTTCATTCTTCAAATTGACCCCACCTGTCTGTACATTTCAATAAAATAGCATTGATGTTTTAAAGATCAATTCTCACACGTGTGCAATCCAAGCCAAAGCAACACCATGAAATCTCTGCTCTGAGTTCGACATAGCCTCGCTTTTATTCCCGAACAACTAGTAGAAATTTTAGGTCCAAAATCATGTGCATAGCCATGAAAGGGCTGTTATAATTATGTTCGTATATGTGCAGGTATGATAAATTGCTTACATACCCTATATACCGATACACAGGCTACATCGTGATGCATGCAGCCATTCACTTAAATTTGGCCTAGGACCACTGGTTTTCCATATTTCATTTACTTGTTGCCTTATTGTTCAGTAATAAATATTCATAAGGATAAAGTGGAATATTAT
Source organism: Ectobius pallidus (assembly GCA_964059195.1). Taxonomy (NCBI): domain Eukaryota; kingdom Metazoa; phylum Arthropoda; class Insecta; order Blattodea; family Ectobiidae; genus Ectobius; species Ectobius pallidus. The sequence continues at coordinate 49,809,394 of CAXKWD010000008.1, forward strand.
ATTGCGTATATATGTCGTCTGAGTCCAAACTTTGAATTCAAACACCATAAATACTGTACTAATCGTAATAATCGTGGTTACGCCCACTAGCCTACTCGATGGACCTGGTTTGGTTGAGGTAAGAAAGGTAGGTCATGTCAATCGATGTTACAGCACAGTATTTGAAAAGATATGTACCATTGTTCATTCTTCAAATAAACCCCACCTGTCTCTCATTATTCTTTATGTTCAATTAGCTTTTGGCCTAGATATCGTAAATATGATACATTACGCTGATCTCCATCTTAGAAAGAAAACCGCGGTTTTCTCACTTTACAGCTCCTTCACGGCCGGTTTGCATCTTACCGCGGTAAAAGTCGAAACCGAGCACGGTGCAACGAAAGTATGGCTTTACCGGGGTAAACTATGTAACTTTACCGCGGTATTCTGAATACCGAGATTGGTGCACTCGGCCATTAGTATGGATGTAAGAGAAGGGGATGTAGGAATTAGTTTGAAATTAGTCGTCAAACGACGAGGTAATGAATGCATTGGCTTCCGTGTGATGGAGGAATTTAAGTTCTAGTTTGTTTTTTCCCAGTTTCTTCATGTCCTGGATTTGAATTCTAGAGTCACTTTCGTACAAGAGCCGACCCAATTTCATGGGATGGGCTTGAAAAGGTGAGCTTTCTTTTGTTTCAACTATAACGATGTAAGGGTCATGATAGGTATATGTAAATTTTTGTTTTTGTAAGGTAGGAGTAGAGACTACCGTGGGTGGATCACAAGTTGGTTGATTAGTTTCCATTGGAGAAGAAGAAGTTTCAATTTGTGCATTCTCCGCGGGAGGAGACAAAGAGGGAGGGTCCGAAGACGTCGTAGGTCAAAGCTGTCTGAATGTGGATGTGTGTAGAAAGTTATAAATCCTTCCCCAAAAAGGGGAAGAATGGAAAGAAGCACTTTTCGTACACTACACGAATATAGAATATTCGGCAATAAGACACTTAAACTCTCCTCAATAGGATGGTTAGTACACTGACGATCACTGTATTGAGGCGCACTTCCGGAAAACGTCCGTCCACTTCCGCGATCTGAAGAGTAATGCAGACGACTTTCATTTTCTTACTGAAGTCAGAAGTTATCACGGAGGAAAGAATACACGGAGATGCCCTGAGACCGCAAGCGTGAAGCCAACTGTCCGAGCGTTTGGCACTTAAGGGGGCGTGTCACTGTGTTTATATGTTTATAGTGTGCACGGATAGAGTGGTTACTCGTCTTTGTTTCTTTGTTTTGAACAATTCAGAAGTGAAAATGAGTGCATGTTGTCCATTATTCTATGAACTTACCTTAAAAATTAATAATTTTGTAAAATTTAGGTACTGAAAATAGTCAATTTTTGGGATGAATGAATATGGCAGGGGTGCCCACAGGGGGGGGTGGTTAAGACGCAGACTGCGTCATTGAAATTTCTGGGGGGGGGAAATATTATCATTTACGAATTTTCTGGGGGGGTTGAAAATTGTTGCAAAATTAGTTTTATATGTTAAAAATAAAAACAGTCAAGTTTTATAACTTCAAAAGGTCTCTTCTAATTCTTTATAAAGATAAAGATGAAGAATTTCGACAGTCATGGGCGCCCATACCCGGGGGGGGGGCGCAAGGAAAAAAAAATGTATATTAATAATTATTATAGTCAGGTATTTTCTTTTAAGACAATTATTTGAATTGCAGAAGTTTTACCAAATCGACAACATGGAAGCAGAATCCACAGTGGATTAGGAAAGATGGGTTCAGGGGGTTTGGACCCCCAAAAGTCAAAACCTAAAATTCTATATTTGTATTAAAAAAAATATTTAATTAAACAAGATTTGTTGGTGTGTCAAATATGATATAGCAGTTATTTTCTTTTCATAACATAATGGCCAATTATGTCCACTGTTCCATGTGTTATTCAGCTTTTCTTATAAATAGTAATAAGTATTATAACTTAGGTAACAATTTCTTGTTTAAGTTGCCATGTCTTAGAGTATAGTAAACAAATTTGCTAACTAGTTTTTCAGTGCTAAAATAGCGTAAAATGTGATTTTCATTAGTTCAACATTTAAAAATTTTCTGGGGATGGACCCCCGGCACTTCCGACCCTCCCCGCAATTATTTTATGGCTACGTCATTGTTGCACTTATTATATTATTAATATAATGTTACAAAGTGGCCCAAAAACTTAAAGTGACAAAAAATCAATTAATTACAAAAATTGCCCCCCCCCCATGAAAATATTTTATGGGAGCCCTTGTCGACAGCCAATTGGGTTGGGGTGAGCAATGAAGTTTGGGGGTGAGCAATGATGTTTGGGGGGGTGAGTCATGACGTTTGGGGGGTGGGCACCCCTGAATATGGGTATAATTGCTAAGCATAATTTACTTGTATTTTACACTAGGCTGCTAATTATTGATGTATTTTCTTTATAACGGCCTTAGGCTACTTGTAATTAATCAAATAAAGTGCATTTATCTGAATTATTAGTTATACTAAGTAATTTATTGCTTTAAATTTTCAATATTTATATTAGTTGCCATTTATTGCGTTTAATAGAGTCAATAACCACATGGTGTAGCTATATAACTGTCCAAAATATTTTTCTCGTTCTGAATTATCATAGTCGCACGGTCACTTAATCATTTTCTGACTCAGTATTTATACTCGCACATGTAAAGTTGCTCATTTGAAAGTTACATTTTTGGCTCTTCTGAGATAGGTTAATGCTTACTACCGGGATTATTATGATGTCAGAGTATGTAGTTAATATATGAAATTAGGATATTACATATTTTCCCTACCGTTACGTTGTTATAACCCGTGAAACTTCGGAGTATTTGCGTGCTATTGTATATAGCAAGCCTCCCTTTTGGTCATCTAAGGGGGCGTGGTCATTGGCTTCATCTGTTTCCCATACGACACCGCAAGCACGGCGTCTCCGTGTATTCTTTCCTCCGTGGAAGTTATGGCAGAGCACCTGTGAGACCAGCTCGCCAACCAGACAACACGGAACCCCAACTTTGCTCTTCAATGCTGCCAACCGTCTCTGTCCAGTGGCAAAGCTGAGTTCCAAACTGATTAACCTCAACAGCAAAGATATATTTAAATCTTACCTTAATCCATCAGTACTGAAGACAACTCAAATCATGACAAGCCACTACTGGTCGGAGATCTTCCCAGATGTTTACCATTCAACCACACACAGAAGAATCATTTTACAAGCATATGTCGCGGACCACGAAAACTCGTGATCTCCCACCATGACAAAACGGACATAGGCACATTGCCTTACCACGAGGTTAACGCATTATTTATTCGCTAGCCTCGCGTCGATTAACAGCCTGAAATTTTTCCATAACACTGAACAGTGCATACTGGATACCTTTTACTTAGTAGCAACCCTTCTAATGACGGCTTTAAATACCATACCATATCTTGACACATGTATCTTGCTTAATGTTGGGATGACTTGTACTGAGTTCATGAATAATTCCAATACACGCCATATTCTAATTCTATATGAAGAAAATGCTATCAATCATTCAGTTTTATAGAGTGATTACCTTTTAGGATGAAAGCTGTATTAGTTACATAATTATAGTCTAATACAGTGTGTCCCACGCAAGAGTTGGCCAATGACGCGGGTTCCTGCGGCGCGGCGGGCACAGCTCCAACTCCCGAGCGATCGGGTGAAATATCTACGCTAATGAAGCCGCGATCGGTGTTATGATTCAGGTTCTCACATTTACAGTTGGAATTACAATGAAAATAACCACGTACCTCATCATAAGAGATGTTGGAAATGTCCTCCTCTTGCATCCACACAACATTGGAACCTTTTTAAGAAATTTTCTTTCACGCGCATAAGTTCAGCTTCCGAGATAGAATTAATTTCTCTTCTGATATTGTCTTTAAGTTCTTCTAATGTGTGTGGGTTTGATCTAATTTCTGTTCAGTAAGTACGCGCCGCTTGGTCCCTCGTTTACTATCGAGAATCGAACCCGTTTCCCGAAGTTTGCTTACAAGTTTTCGCACGGCTTCTCTGCTTGGAGGACGTACACCTGGGAATTTTGCTAAAAACCGACGTCTTGCGTCCTTGCAAGATGATGTAATAAATCACATATGGTTTTCTTTGTGAGAACCTGAACCATTACACCAACAGCGGGCTTTATTAGCGTAGATATTTCACCCGTTTCCTTTTTAATGTACGGGAAGTTGACCTATACACTTTATTTTTCAAGTTTCTCCATAAATAATATTCACATACTGTTAGAAGAACTTAAAGACAATATCACATAGGCCTATCACAAGAGAAATGAACTCTGTCTCGGAAGCTGAACTTACGCGCGTGAAAGAAAATTTCCTAAAATGGTGTCAGTGTTGTGTGGATGCGAGAGGAGAACATTTCCAACATCTCTTGTGATGAGGTACGTGTTTATTTTCATTGTAATTTTAACTGTAAATGTGAGAACCTGAATCAAAACACCGATCGCGGCTTCATTAGCGTAGATATTTCACCCGATCGCTCGGGAGTTGGAGCTGTACCCGCCGCGCCGCAGGAACCCGCGTCATTGGCCAACTCTTGCGTGAGACACACTGTAGAAGAAATATCAGTATTGACTTCTAGCAACGTTAAAACATTTATGGTTCGCAAGTCTAACTTGTGAGGGAGAGTAAGTACTTACCGAAAAATTCAGATCTTTTTATATCAAGTCTGTAGGCTAATATTCAGCCTGGTCTGGAAACAAATTTATGAAAGAAAGTGAGCATGATGATAAATAAGGTTTAATTCTGGCATGGCGTCTAAATAAACACTAACAAGTAAATGAGTGAGCTAATATAATGCAAGAATTCAATTACTCGGCAATATAAGCAGTGCATGTCCGCTGGAGTGGTCTTGTGGTTAGTGTTGCTGCCTATAGATCCGTCGGCCCGGGTTCGATCTCCGGTACCTCCTAGGATTTTTGTGAGGTAGAGAGGTCTGGTAGGGGTGCACTCAGCCTAGTGATTCAAATTGAGGAGCTATTTCATAGAGAAGTAGCGGCTCCGGTCATGGAAACCAACATTGATGGCCGTGGATATCGGCATGATGACCACATGCCCCCAACCCTGCCATCTGCCTATGGTAGATGATGCAGTGGTCGGGTGGTAGGCCTTGTCCCTTCTGGGATGTTAGCGGAACGGAGTTAGTTAGTTAGTTAGCTATAAGTAGTGCATGCGGCTGCTTGTTGAGGCTATGATGATGTCATCACTCACAACACACTCTGGTATCAGCAAGTTATACTACAGCAATGCAGACATCATACAAATGTAGTTCTTTATGTTGTTCTCTTAGAGGCACCTTTCGTAATAATGTATGAAACAAATAGGTATTTTGGAACCAGACAGGCTTTAAAGTTTCAATTATCTTTCTTATTTTCAATAAAGAATTAATCTTCATTCATTTTACCACTAAAATATCGCACATGCAATCATTTTCCATTAATATGCAGTCACTTCTGATGATTGCTTTATTCCATTCACTCAAACAACCTTTAAAGAATCTCCCTTCATGGCTCAAAAAACTCTAGTATTAAGAAAGTTACTTGGTTACAGCCTTTGTTCTTTTGACACTTCTACACACAAGCAGAAACTAAATAAACCATCAAACAAGCAGGTAAGCTTATAACACTTATGTCACAATGAACTCACCTAAAATCGATCAACTCTCAAGAAATTTCCACTAATAACTGGCACTTTAGCAGGTAACTTAAATTCGTTAACAATGCATTTAGCTATTTACGCTTGCGAGTTTCATAAGTTATAATGAATGTTACGATGCCTGGTATGGGAATTTCTTATGAAAGTTCCACTCCTCAATGATTTAAACACACTGTCTAAGGTTCATAATTCTCTCCCCCCTCTCATTTGGAGTGGTTGAGAACAAACTAACTTGAGAATGGAAGCCTAAGTTTCCTGATGAGATTGAAGATGGAACACTGGAGAAACGATGGCAGGAAAAATGTAATGAATTTGGAGCGGTTTAAATCTTTATGGTTTTATGTAACCTGAAAGTATCTCTAAAGCAAATTAGAGATCCAATAACAAAATAACAAGTACGATAATAACAAATAAGCAACAATAGTTAGGTATGGTAGGTATAAGCCATTAGGGAAAAACTGGAGAATTGGAGAGTCAGCTCAACTACTGCCTTATGTTGCCTACTCAAGGTGCCATGTCAAGCCATGACAGAGAGAGGAAAAAATTATAAGCAGAGTAATGAAATTTCCCAACTACTACTGTCAGTTGAGAATTGCAGAATGAATCAATGAATGAAAATAAATGGGTCGAACCCTTTTGGTCCCATGCCTATAGGCCACATAGTTGGGCCCGTTGTGCTTACCTTACTGGAGAATTTATCCAATCCTGTTGCCTCCAAGGAGGACAGGATTAATCTCGGATTCATTCTTCTTATATCATTTGGTCTCAGTTTATCCAGGCCCAAGAGAAAATGTCTGATTGTGGAAAAAGCTTCGCAATCACATATTATGTGGAATCTGCACTAAGCTTCATCACATGTAGGTGTTTCTTTAGGGTGTGGTGTCCTGTTAACAGGCTTACTACACCTAAGTTGTAACCGATTAAGAGGTAGCAGTATTCTGCTATTCTTCTAGCTAGGTCCCTTGATCATGAACAGATTCTGCTTAGTAGTAGTAAGAATACTACAAAAAGTCCATGCTGGTGTGACATCCATTCTGTGGTTGCACCCTTCTCGGAGTAAAACCAAGGACAGGTAACAATCCAATGGAACCGTTTGCCAATCCCTCCCTTGCTAGCTTATCCGCTATTTCATTACATCTGATTCCCACATGCCCAAGAACCCAGCATAACTGGACTGAACAGCGGGAACAGAGAATATCCAAAGTCCTTTGGCATTCCAATACCAACCTTAATCTTGTTTTACCGGTATACAGGGCCTGAGTATTGCAGCGGATGTCTCAGAAGTCGCTTTTGCAATAATAAGAAAGTAGTGTGCGTGTATCCAATGGCAACCTCGTTGCCCTGAAGCATGTGGGTTTCACATTGTGGCATATAGGTGGCTAGAATGTGACCCATTTTCAGCATTTGGACAGGCCACATGACATGGTGATGTTTAACTGGGTGAAGAGTAAGGGGTGAAGTGTGTTTAAGAGTGTTTATGTACTGTAGTGGTGGGGTATGAGTGATGAAAGTGAGGTGAGAAAAGCACCAAGGGAACCATCAGGCTTGATGGTCACTAACAACAGTGAAATATGCCTCCATTAGTTCAGTCACCAGGTACGGAAAATTGGGCTTGACTGTAAAAATATCCGAAGTTAATGATTATTTAATACGTTATATATGGGTATTCTGTGGTGTAGAATCCAAGTTTTCCAATTCGAGAACCCTGTGTGAACTTCAGGGCAGCCGAAAACATCAAACTTTTTGGGTTCTTCAGTGTTTTCCTTATAACTCCTAAACAATACCTCTTAGTCTGAAACACTCCATTATAAAAGTTAAAGAGCATTAAATGTCCTAACATTTGCACTGTTTAAACGTTTCTTAAAAACGATTACATACCGAGATATGATGCTTCAAAGTTTTCAAAAAAATTAAAAATATCGAAAAACTGCCAAAAATGCAGAATTTTCCCTAGTAACTTTTACCTTTCAACATTTCTAAATGAATAACATCCAATAACCTACACAATAGAAAACCCATCCTTAATGAGACGTTCATTTCAGAATAAAGAACACAATTATCGATGTATTTTATAAAAAATTATGCTACAAGTGAATATATTACCTAAGTAGAAAATATGTAAATTATTATAAATTATCCATTAATATTTATTCATAAAAGCCTTGACCTCTTTTCTCCCGATGGCAAGTCGGCATCATCTCTCAGTACTTCCTCGTCCTCCTGAGCAATGATGACCTCCTCCTCGTCACACTCAATGTCCATGTCTTCCTCGTTGATGTCGGTCTTGTTAAGTTTCTCATATAAAACTTAAAAGAGGGAGAAATATTAAGTTATGAACGTGATTCATGACGTAAGAAATTTACTAAGTCACTGCCTCTAGATCGTATTGTAATCGAGATATCAAAGAGAATCATTATTTTAAAACTTTTAAACATTTATAGATTTGAAGGCACTTTATATATATAAAGTGCTTTATATATATTGGTATCTTTCTTGGCATGCTTACACTACTGGAGCTGCCGACTTCACTTCTAAAATACTTATGCTACTGGAACTGCCGAGTTCACTTCGAAAATACTTCTGCTGCTTGCTACTTAGTCTACTCCTGAAACAGCGCTTCACTTCTTAGAAAACTTCATGAGCAGCCGTCGTTCTTCGAGGCAAGGAAGGCGACGTGAGATAGCTGCTATTCCAGAATGGTCGAGGGTTTTGCTTAAGGCAAGCGATCACAATATCACTTCACTTTCTGGAAACGCCCCTCGGTATTTCGAGGCAGTGGAATTATTGATGTTGTAAATCATCGATGGTTTTGCTTGAAGCAAGCCCTCACAAAAATAAGTTCATCTTTGCATCAAGTTTACTTGCAATTACGGCATTTGTTCCAGAAAATTCATTATCAATTGACGTCATCAATATACTGATTTTCTTTGAGGAAAATTAAGCTAAGTTGTGACAAAGATATCATCACTGTTTGCCCAATTAAGAATTTAAAAATTAAACCAAGTGATCACTTTCTATAACACTGTTATTATTTAAATTTGACATTCCATTTTGCACTTGGAATTTCGTTGGGCATAATGTGCCACAGATTTCACATGATTCTCTTATAAAGCTTTCCCGATTAGTAATTATGGGAATTCTACATTTCAGTTACATTAATTCTATGTTTTTCTTCTGTAGTTGGAAATTACAAGAAAATGGAAAGGGTTGAGTGAGATGAACAATTGTATGTTTAGTACTTCAGGAAGTATTGTTATATGTATAAAAGAAGTTGAATATATGATCAACGTATAAAGATTTATTAAGGTATTATGAATGCTAGAAGTTTTGATTTTGTTTGTAAAATTTAAGTACTAAATATAATTATGTTAAAAAGAATAAGAAATACTTTTGTATTAATTTTAAATAATAAATTATTGTCAGAAAGAAAACTCATATTCTTGCATAAACTGAAATTTACTTCCTCACATTTATGTTAAAGGAGAAAAGACATTTTCTTGTGAAAACTGAGATTGACTACACCATCATATTTTATGTTAATTAAACTTATCAGGTCTCAGGCGAATTCTCGCAAGCTTTTGCTGCACAATTTTGGCAGATAGTTAAGCACCGGAGTCCTGCTTTTTACAGCTGCAAGGCCCGGTGCTACACCCTGTCGTGCACTTGCATTGTACCATGTGCAGCAACTTGTCTTGGTCACTGTTATGGGGATCAGCCCTTATTTCGTTAAACTGGCAGTAACTTTTCGTAACCGAGTCACGTCTGCACTTTCAGATAGGTATAAAAAGAATGGTACCGGGCAGCGTCTTGTACAGGGGGGCAATCTGGCAAGGTTGGATTTCGATTTGCCACAGAGTTCGAAAAAAATTGGTAGCGAAGATCGTCCAGAATTTCTACCATACATTATCACAAGAAATTTTGCCCTGCTTCCGAAATTTGGAGTGGTGTTGCTTCGTCATCTTTGAGAACACTAACGATGTCAGACAGAGAATAGGTTTTCCCATAAATAGTGAAAACTACTTGTTCAAATAAGTTTTATGTATTATCAACCCGCTGGCTACATGAAGGAAAAGAACATCCTGAGTACTGTATTTGCACAAAGCTGACGAATACAAAACACTGGGGACATTACCTGTCCCACTCTTTTGGAAATAAACATTCTTTTGAGAAAAGCCAAAAGGTAGATCGACGTCTTCACCTGTGAAAGTAACACAATCGAAATCAGCAGCCTTCGATATTGCAGTTTTCACTATCATGATACGCATGACATAGGCCTGCTTAACCTCGATACCCTTTGCTGCCATTTCAGTCATCGGCATTGAAATAAAGATTCTTTTGTTGGTTTTGTTGGACAGAAATGTTTCTTGTGGCAGTGTAACGGTCGTTAACGAAAATAAAAATTTGCTGGACTATTACAGCAAAGCCCAGGGATATAGTTCAGCTGCTTTGGTGTTCTGATAAGTGAACTCACTACGATATCCATCGAATACTACTATGCATTACACTTAAAGTGTTTCTGTACGTAGTCCATGTAGATCTTGCACACTGATTTGAACGTGAGTGATGTAGGCGTACCCCATAAAACCTTATGCAGTGAATTACTGTTAATTTTCTGATGCCAAGGTCTTCTTCCGGTTAGGAGTGAATGCTTCTTACAATGCTGACTGAAATGGCAGCAAAGGAGGACGAGATCGATGAGATCATTGCTCAGAGGAAAAGAAATGACCGAGAGGCAATGCCGACTTGCCAATAGGAGCAAAGAAGTTAAGACTTTTATGAATCAATACTAATGGAAAATTTGTAATAATTTACATATTTTCTACGTAGTACATCACATTATCATCTAATGTAGTATAAATTTTTATAAAATACATTTTTATACATCCATAATTGTGTTCTTTATTCTGAAATGAACATCTCATTAAGAGTGGGTTTTCTATTGTGTAGGTTCCCTAGTAGCACACTTCGTTGGCCCAACGGAGAGATTTGGTTGGCATGGTAGGGATATGTTGGGAAAAGGTTCGTTGAAATTTCCTCGTTTGGGTCAAGGCATTTATTGGTTGGCGTTCGCGCCCGCCCTACCGTTGGGGTTATGATTGTTGGCCCAACAATACATTTCGTTGGAATTTGATCGCATATATCTTCTCACCAGTCTTCGGCAATTTCCGGCGTTGTTCGTAGGTCATCGGCACGGCGCACTTGAAGGTAACGGTCATTCGCCATCTTCATATGTAAAGAGGTTAACGCAGTTTTGATTCTCATTCATATTTCATACATAATATTAGGTAAGCCCTTTGGTAGTTCTCTGAAAATAACGTTATCATTTTTACACAATACTGTATTATGAGTGTTGCATTCATATTAAAATTGAAGGATCGTTCAACGTTACAGTACTGTAATTTCCTATTGCAAATTTGTTTCAGATGATTTACATAAAGAAAGGCAGAAGGAAGCAGAGAAGGAGCATCATATAAGCAACGAAATTTCAACTGAATTGAAACGCAGTTCAAGATCAGCAGTTCTACAGTTCAAAATCTACATCAATTGCGGGATTTTCAAGATTTCAAACTTGCAAGTAGGCTACATGGAGCATGCATGATTATTTGTCAGAATCAAGTTTTTCGAGAAGTAGGGCCTACCCAGTAAAAATGTTAAGGTATAAATATTTGATTTATTATTAAAATGTAGATGAACTCATTATATAGTCTAAAAAATCCAGGGAATGTTGCCAGTAACATTTAAATATGATGTTAATCTTTATATTCTCATATAACTTATAATGTAAACTCCTAGCCTTTAATTGCCGGTACTTCATTATTATGCTCTATCCACAATGTGTAGTTGCCCGCTTGAGAGCTGCCCACAATATGAAGTAAACATTGAGGTTAGGGAAACATTTTACAGTACAAATAATGGGAAGAAATCGATTTATAGTGCATAATATGTAGGCTATAATAAATACATCTTGCTTTTCATAGTAACCTAATCTATTTCTTTGCACTAGTGGGCCTAAATAATTTTCAATCTCGTAATATGTAACTTGCAGTTGGGGTAGGTAGTCGAAGATGAATTTCTCGACTGCCGAATACCAACTGCAGACTGCAACTGTACTTTGTGAATGGCGTACATTACTCACCACATGTTTTACTTTGACTACCGACTACAGACTGCCAACTGCACATTGTGGATAGAGCTTTAGGCCTAATACGTTAGTTATATAATCAACTCTACCAAGTAACTTGCATTCTATTTGCCTGTATAATTTAAAAACATAGTTCATGACAGGGTTAAAAATGCATTTACATTATGTTTGAATAACCGTCTAAATCTGATTAGCTTAACTTGATTGCTAGAATGCTTTTCCATCAAATTGTTTCATCTATCCCTATAGGCCTATATGTGCACTTAATAGATTAGGTTATTTAAAACATCTTTACGAAATCATGTAAAATCTCTTCACAAATTTCTAAAGAATTCTATCTGTTCTATTCTTAATTTAGGCTTACATTCAGTCACAATTTTGGTTATAACCCCAATAGGCTACAGTTTGTAGAATTCAATTTAAAATTAACTCTAAAATGTTGTGTGTAGGCCTAATCAATTTCGCTAATGATCTTAACATCAGTCTTTGTAAAAGTAAAATATTACTAGATTATGGAATAAAATGGGAATAATGGAACTTCGTGCCCCACGCGTTCCCCTTTCCACTCGCCTGGCTGCTTCCCGCATGCCACCTGCCACGCTTCCCCGCAGGTCATGCCGTCATGCATGTAGCCGCTGCTCAACGCCGGTAATGCGTAATTGCGATTGGCATGTCACCTAATATTTCACAATAAAAATAAAATAACCTTGCACCTGGCATTCAACCCAATTCTGTACTAATTCCATCCTACTATCCCCCACAAATCCTATTTCCCTTAAATCTACATCCTAATAATTTCTTTCCACCTACGTCTAAGTCTTCCAAGTGGTCATTTCCCTTTGGGTCTCCCACTCAGCATTTTGTAGATGTCTTTCCTCCCCTCATACGCACAACATGTTTAGCCCATTTCATTCCCTGTGATTTAATTTCCCTTACTATATCTGGTGGCGAGTGCAGATTATGAAGCTCGTCGTTATGCAGTTTCCTCCAGTCCCTATTTTCATCTCTCCCATAGGCCCAAATATTTTCCTAAGCAGCCTGTTTTCGAACACACTCAGATTATGTTACAAACTGCATCTTACAATGAAAATTGTAATTGAATGTAAATTAAGAATATAATAAATAGAATTATTATGAATTTTGAAGAGATTTTACACAAATTGTTAAAGCTTTCTTAAGCCTATATTGAAGTCTTTTAAATATTATTTGATAATGAATAAGCTAATCTAAGTGCATAGGTCTATAGGAATAGATGCAACAGCATTTTAGAAATAAAGCTCTTACAGGTTAAGCTGATCAGATTAGACTGTTTTACAAACATAATGTAAATACGCCTTTTAACCCTGTTATGAACTATGTTTTTAAATTATACAGGCAAATAGAATGGAAGTTACTTGATAGAGTTGATTATATTTCTAACGTATGGGCTTAATAATGGTGATGCTATAACTGGTCACCAGACAGCTGGATAACAAATTAATTAATCACAGTAGGCTAAAAGGTTGCACATTGTTAATTATATGAGAATATAAAGATTAACACCATATAATATTGTAAACGTTAATGGTAACATTCTCTGATTTCCTAGACTATATTGAAGGCATAAGGTGGAAAAATCAACTATTCTCACATTGCATAAAAATGAAGTTTATTAATACATGTTATGTAGTTCATAATATATATATATATATGTATATATATATCTGACTTATCCATAACTTGTAAAGCATCAATAACAATAAACTATTCATTATTCATTTCTCTGAATTTTATTTAGCCTATAGCCAAGATTCTTTCTGTTAGATCAAGAGTCTATAAGTTATAGTGTTTCAAATTAGCCTCTGTGGTAATTGGTGCGGCCGCCAATTCCTTCCCGCTATGCTTGTCAATTCCTGTGCAGGTGCGGGCTTGTAGCGTTGCCACGCCAGTGCAGTGTTAGTTAGTTGGGGATCGAGCTTCATCAGATATAGGCACGCGTCGCAGTTGCTCCGAGTTCAGGACAATTTTCGCTCTATATAGTTAGTGCTCATCTCTAATTCCACACCAATCGGCTCTTGTATTGTTTAGCAGCCTGCGTGTGAAGTTTCAGGAATCACATTGTATTTTTAGTGTAATCTACAAGAATTCCATTGTCTCGTAACCTAGCCGACACGTGCAGTGAACAGTACTGTGGCTAGCGTTTGCATATATTATCTGGCGGGAGCAGTGCTTGGCTCCTAGAATAATAACTGCATTGAATAGCATATATCATATTTGTCAAATGTTTGTATTCGTCGTTCAATTACATTATTGCACCTATAGGCCTATCGTGTGAGATCAGGTTGTATGTTTTTCGCGACAAGTGAAAATCGCTTTTCATTTGCTCCTCTCGGTCCGGATCCTATTGAGTTCCTAACTAACATGGTCCTCACGGGCAGGGTTTGATATATTTGCAATAATTTTCTGAATATTGAACAGTGTGCGACACATATTTGATTTTCGTGTGTGACGTTCGTGCAGACTTCGTATTGCTTCGTGGCTGATCGGCTACGTTGACCTTCATCGGCTCCAGCGAGCTCCGGACAGCTGTATCTGCTTCTCTCCGTGCGCGCGTGCTCATGGTCACCGCCGCCGCGAGAAGAAGACAATCCACCTCCGGCCGCCCCCAGCGAGTTTGCAGCGAACTGCCTAATCACTTCTTCTGTCTACTGCAAAGTTAATTATTTCATTTCAACATGGAAAGTGAATTACGTGCTTTGATTAAACGTCGAGGTATAATTAAGCGTGAACTAACTCACATGCAAAAGACTCTTGCTACTATAAATGAAGAAACAAATGTATTTCGATTAAAAGTTAAATATGACAGTTTAAACGTTATTTGGGAGAGATACGAGACAGTTCAATCTCAAATCGAATCGCTTATAGAAGCCGAAGAAGATTTAGATGAACACGCAGAGCATAAGGAAACAACAAGAAGTTGTTACGAAGAGCCAAAAGCAAGGTTAAGTGAATTAATACATGCTCATGAGCCTACTTCAGTTAGTGTCAATTCAAACAATAGTGACACACGACAATCAGTGAACTCTAGTGCTTCGCAGTCAAGCAATGTGATAAAATTGCCTACGATTCAGATTCCAGTGTTTGAAAGCGATGTAACTAAATTCAAACATTATTTTGATACTTTTTCGAGTTTAATTGTAAATAATAGCAGTTTATCACCCATTCAAAAATTCCAATACTTAATTGGTTCACTAAAGGGTGAAGCTAAAACATTATTGGAAAATTTGCCAGTGACGACTGATAACTTCCAAGTTGCCTGGGATATATTGTGTGCAAGATACAACAATAAACGGTTAATTGCTATATCCCACATTAAGCATCTGTTGTCCCTACCTGTAGCGCGACAAGAAACAGTTGCAGACTTAAGAAATCTGTTGAATCAATTCCAAAATAACTTGCATGCTATTGAAGCATTAGAATTAGAAGTGCCACTTCATGAAGTCATTCTAATGCAATTGTTATTGGAGCATCTGCCAGACAGTGTGCAACGTGAGTGGGAATCCAGAATCGATTCTCAAACTTTTACTCCATTAAGTGAACTTGTGTTATTTCTAGAAGCGAATTCTCATTCTCTAGAGGTGCTGTCGAATAATTCCTGCAACAGGTCCAGCCCATCAAACCCTAGAAGTGAACGTCGTGAACCTAGGAAACAGCATAGTGACAGTCGTCAGTCATATGTGTCGACAACTGAACAGTTATGCCCTCAGTGTCAAAGCGGCCATAACCTGTCTAAATGTAAACAATTCCGTCAGCTGAGTGTTGAGCAGCGATGGAAAGTTGTGAAAGGCAAGAACTTGTGTTTCAGTTGTTTTTCTAATGCACATCGAGTGAAGCAGTGCAACTTATCTTCGTTTTGTAACTGTGGTAAACTGTACAGCAAGATGTTGCACAACAGTGATCACAGGAGAACGGTTTCGCACTCCAGTGAAGACAGTAATACAGTAAATAGCAACAGGACTGAGGCTCCTGCGAGTTATTGCTCAGTGAAAATAAAGCCAGTGCTTCACGTCTTACTTGCGACTGCAAGAGTCGAAGTGCAAGACAAGCATGGTAATTATATACAGTGTAAGGCCCTTCTAGACTCTGCCAGTCAGGCCAGTTTCGTGTCTGCAGATCTAGCGAGGCGTCTCCAACTTCCTACAATGACAGCTGATACGCCTGTCAAGGGTATAAATGGTACTTCATCACATGCTAGTCATAGTGTAAACATTAATGTGAGATCCATGGTTTACAACTATCGAAGGAATCTAGATTGCCTAATCCTTCCTCGCATAACAGGGAAGCTACCTGCAGTCCGAATTGATCCATCCTCATGGAACATTCCCTCTGACATTCCATTAGCCGATCCTAAATTTAATATCCCTTCTGAAATTGATTTGCTTATTGGAGGAGCATTATTCTTCGAGCTTTTCCATGGAAAGATCTTGACCAATCCTGGGTTTCCTACACTGATTAGTACAGAACTCGGATGGATATTGTCTGGAACCATTCCTAAATCCTCTGTGAAAGGCAATCTGGATGCGGGCTCCCAGCATAACTTCTTCATCTCTACGGACAATGTGGACAAGCAGCTACGACGGTTTTGTGACCTCAAAGACTTTCCACAACACATATTAACTCCAGAAGAGAAAAGGTGTGAACAGCATTATGCAGAAAATACCACTCGCAGTGATGATGGTAGTTTCACAGTACGTCTGCCAATGAAACAGGATAAAACTTCATTGGGTGAGTCCAGACAACAAGCAGTTAAGCGCTTTAGTTACCTGGAGCGAAAACTTCAGAACGACTCTGCTCTAAAGGAAGACTAGACTAAATTTCTTGTAGAGTACGAGCAGATGGGTCACATGAAAAGGGTTTCGCCTCCTCAAGATAATGAAGTATGTTATTACCTGCCTCATCATGCAGTAATAAAACCTTCTTCATCTACGACTCGCACACGAGTAGTGTTTGATGCTTCTGCAAAGACGGACACAGGATGCTCTTTGAATGATATCCTAGAATGTGGTCCTACAATTCAAGATGATTTGTCATCAATTATTCTTCGCTTCAGAACATACCGCTATGCATTTTCAGCTGATATATCTAAAATGTATAGGAGGGTACAGATGCATTCTGAAGACCAGAATCTCCAACGTATTGTATGGCGTCCAGACAAAAGTGAGCCACTACAAGATTATGCCTTGACTACTGTAACCTATGGCACTAAGTCAGCATCTTTCTTAGCCATACGGTCCTTGAATCAACTCGCTCAGGAAGAAGAGTCTAAATATCCTCGTGCTGCAGACGCAGTACGAACCTCTTTCTATGTGGACGATTGCCTGTCAGGTCATGACGATCTACAGGAAGCTCTACGATTGCAAAGTGAACTCATACTCATGTTAAACAGTGGAGGATTTCCACTACGCAAATGGTGTTCAAACAACGAGGCTATCTTGGAAGCAGTTCCTGTGGAGCACAGAGAAACGCAACTTCCTTTGTCCCTCGACAACAGTGAAAATGCTCATGCGCTTGGACTTCTGTGGCATCCAAGTACTGATTTGCTACAAATACAATCACATTCCTCTCTCCAAGAACCTCCTTCCTACAAGTTTACCAAGAGAAATATCCTTGCTGTTACATCCTCTATCTTTGATCCTCTAGGCCTCATAAGTCCTATCGTAATCCATGCCAAGATGTTCTTGCAATCTCTGTGGCTCGCTAAGCTTAGTTGGGATGAAGAGTTGCCATCTCACCTAAGGGAAAAATGGATGGACATCTGTGATATTCTTTCTACAATTCATAATGTTCGCAACCCACGCCATGTGTTAACAGCAGCTACGGTTACCGACATACAGATACATGGATTCTGTGATGCCTCGGAGAAAGCCTATGGTGCCTGTGTGTATGTACGGTCTACTGAGAGCAGTGGTCTTGTTACAACTAAACTACTTTGCTCCAAGTCCAAGGTCTCCCCATTGAAGAAGCAAACAATTCCAAGACTCGAGTTGTGTGTTGCCTTGTTACTTGCGAAACTGTATCACAAAGTTGTCACTGACTTGAAGTTGCCTACATCACAAAATTATTTGTGGTCTGATTCCATGATTGTGCTCTCATGGATCAAATCTAATCCCCATAAATGGAAAACATTTGTGTCTAATCGCGTATCTCAAATCCAGGAGATGTCAGAGACGGCAGCTTGGCGGCATGTGGCCACCCAACAAACCCTGCTGACATGATTTCGAGAGGTGTGGTGACAGAACAAATCTCAGACATTGATTTATGGTGGAACGGGCCTGTGTGGATTTCACAGCCTATTGAATCATGGCCCAAACAGCCTCAGCAACTTGAGCTGCAGGACAGTGGTGAGCAGCGTGACACAGACTGCCTAGTCACACATGCTGCAGAAGACTTTATGCTACGTTCTTCTAAGCTGACATGCGTCCAGCGAAAACATTCAGATTGGTACTCTTGTCCTCCTGAAAGAAGATAATTCTCCACCGCTCCAGTGGAAGCTGGGAATCATCTCATCAGTGCATCCTGGTGACGACGGTTTAGTGCGTGTTGTGACAGTGCGTACGTCCAGTGGTGAATACAAGCGACCAATTGTAAAAGTGTGTCCCTTGCCCAATCAGTGAAGTGTTATATCAATCTATTAGTAAATCTTGATCAATCCGCAAAGTGTTATGTAAAATCTGTCGATTTTAGGCGGGAGTTATGTTAGATCAAGAGTCTATAAGTTATAGTGTTTCAAATTAGCCTCTGTGGTATTTGGCGCGGCCGCCAATTCCTTCCCGCTATGCTTGTCATTTCCTGTGCAGGTGCGGGCTTGTAGCGTTGCCACGCCAGTGCAGTGTTAGTTAGTTGGGGATCGAGCTTCATCAGATATAGGCACGCGTCGCAGTTGCTCCGAGTTCAGGACAATTAGCGCTCTATATAGTTAGTGCTCATCTCTAATTCCACATCAATCGGCTCTTGTATTGTTTAGCAGCCTGCGTGTGAAGTTTCAGGAATCACATTGTATTTTTAGTGTAATTTACAAGAATTCCATTGTCTCGTAACCTAGCCGACACGTGCAGTGAACAGTACTGTGGCTAGCGTTTGCATATATTATCTGGCGGGAGCAGTGCTTGGCTCCTAGAATAATAACTGCATTGAATAGCATATATCATATTTGTTAAGTGTTTGTATTAGTATTTCATTATTCAGAGTTCAGGCTTCCTGAAAGTATATTATTGCAAAACCCTCAAACTTAAATCTCTGTTCCAGCTGGCCTACAGTCCTAACGCTCCTATGTTTAATCTTAATTGGTGTAAATCACCTGGTCCTCCGAAAAACCTATTAATTGTACCTGAGTTCCCTTCATTTTGCTCCTCACGGACCGGATCTCCTTCACTTTCCTTATGTTATACCATGTATCACCATTTTTCTGAGATATAGAATTCTGGACCAGGGTGCACATAGCCTCGTGAAGACGAGGAGCTACTTGATAAAGAAATAGCGGTTTCAGTCATGAAGACCACCATCTGCCAATGTAGAAGAATGGAGGAAGAAGATGCAACATGGGTAGTAGGCCTTGTCCCCTCATGGGATGAAGTTCTCTACCATTAGTATTGTCGTATCCCGGGGTCCTAACAAATTCTGACACCATTTTCCCCGGGATTACGACTTTATCAGGATGGCCCGAATTGATTAATTACATAAAAATATTAACACACGGTGAGGAAAAGAAGGACAGTATTGCGTTGCACTAAAAGTATAAATGCCAGTTTATAAAAACCCAAAATGACTAGAATTTATTACATTATTAAAATTAAATAACATACAAAAGAAATTACATGGTTACTTACATTTTTTACACTTCTGGTTGTCTTTACACTAAAAAGATATACTTGCGCCGAGGCGCCCAGCCTTGACGTCGTCCCATGTCGAGTCAAGAGCCACGAATCTTTTGCAAGACGAGGTGAACAGTTTTCACCTGTTTAAATAAACTTCCGTGGTCAAGTCATTGCTCCGATTGGCATCCGTGACGTAAAAAAACCTTAATTGCAATTTCCCGGTTCAATACTATTTCTTTACTTTTAACAACATATTCTTCCTTGTTTCACAACTGTTCTACCAGTCAATCACCTTTGAATTTTAGTCAGCAAAATAGCAAAGTTAATTCTTTTTAGCGTAAACTTCTGCGTCGACACTTTCCTATTTCCTCGTTGTGAACCCAATACTGGCTTATACTACCAAAACCATTTAGAGGGCCCAATTCTTAATTTTTACAATCACAACATTACCCCCCCCCCTAGCCCGAACGCACGGTAGGTGGGTTCGGACGGGGTTTGTGTATGTCTTTCATAGTTCTCTTATACTGATACAGATATAAAATCCTTAGTTATACTTGAATGTTGACATCGTCGTCGCATGTCGTAATGCGTACAGTTTGTTGTCTTTGCTTTGTATTATTTTTCTTTGCTTAATCTTCTTTTTCTGTTGGTTTGCGTTTTTGCCCTGTACTCCGAGGTGACTGAAAGTTTTATAATTTAATTCCGGTTATTCTTAATAATTTACCTATACATGTCATGGATACCAAAGGTAACGGCTTGACACACTAACTATCTTTCATAAAATTTCAATATTTTGTTTACTTTCTCTTTTTTTTCCTTTATGTTCAATTAATTCTTAAATACGTTAACCTAATATATTACCCTGATAAATTAAAAAT
The DNA here is from genome assembly GCA_964059195.1 of Ectobius pallidus. Classification (NCBI taxonomy): domain Eukaryota; kingdom Metazoa; phylum Arthropoda; class Insecta; order Blattodea; family Ectobiidae; genus Ectobius; species Ectobius pallidus. The sequence continues at coordinate 49,829,982 of CAXKWD010000008.1, forward strand.
CTGTCTCAATTAAAAAAAAATCTTTGATTTCTTCCTAACATTTAAAAAAAAATCCTATGCCTTTAAATATACTGGTACTTCCCTATTGCTTAACCTAATTTACTTAAATGTTGTCTAAAAAAAAAAAAATTCTGATAAAATCCCTTGCTGTAATATAGATGATACTTCAGTTGTTCTTGACCTTGGGTTTAATTTCTTCGCGTCAGCTGGACTTGCTATATTGTCTGCATGCAACGTTATGGAATGTGCTACCTCTGCATTCGTGTTGGTCGGAACTGCTATGTGATATTCTGCCCGTTTGTTCAACCAACTATAACATATGGAGAAAAACAGTTATTAATAAAATGCGATTTAATCTGTAACACAGATAATATTATCCCTCAAAATCTACTTATTCCAAACAATATTTAATATTTGCAACCGGTTAAAATTAAATCAAAACTAAAACATAAATTTTTTTTTCTTTTCTTTTAAAAAAATTGGAAATCATCTGGTTCCCACTCTCCCTTGAAAAAAAAATCATAATCAACTTGAACATTTGTCAGTAACATTATAAAAAAAAATTAATTATCCTCTTATAAATAAAAACAATCAATTACCCTTAAATGGAAAACACCTAACTCTTGTTTACTTCCAATAATGCTATATTTCCCTTGATTTAAATAACTGAACCAAAATTCAAAAATTACATCGTTCTGCGGCTTTCCTCCAAACACAATTGAAGCAAATCGCTTGGGTGTGCACGTCCCGATACGATATGTTTCAAGTGGATGTTGGTTCAAATAATTTAAAATTCTCATTTAATTTAAAAAAAAAACTTCCCGTAATATATATTTCCTTTAAACAATTCATTTTTAAAACTTTTCTTCATTTTCTCTCCTAATTAAATCAAACACTATACGGTATACTTCTTGGTTAAGCGACACACACTTGACTTCGCAAAGAACAGAACACTGATCATCTATTCTGAACTTTGTATATCATTTGCACATGCCCTCAATCCAATGACTAACCTTCCAAAAAAAAATTACAAAAAAACTCAATTCATTTAACAATAACAATTACTAAAATTTTCTGCAATATTTTGTAGCATCTATTAAAATTACGTCTACACGCGAAATCCTATTCTGTTACAAAACATATTCAATTTTTACAATTTTATACTTTCCCAATGTTACTTTTATATACCCTTACACAGACTAATTAATCAATTTCCTGCAAAAAAATTATTTATTAATTCTTGGTGCTGTTAGCCGTTCACTCCCAGTGCCGGTGTTGTTGATCATGTGCATATCCATGGGTTACCTGAAACATACAAAATTCTCTTAATCTAAATCACTGAAAATGCCTATCATTCGTTTTTTTTTCACTTGTCCCCTATAATCCTCAGTAATAAATATGATTAATGAACTCTATCGTTGCTTAAAATTCCACGATAGACAAAACTATTCCATCACCTATATATTTATTAAAACTCATATTTAGACATTGACATTATATTATCCCAACAAATTTTATTTCTTTCCTTTTCTTAACTTCCCATTAAAATCTATTTCTTATTTTAAGTGTACACTCGTTACTTGATACAACAACAAAAAAATCTCATACAATCATAATTCTTTACACTCTGTAAATTCATTTACATCCATTTCTTCCCTTTTTATCCACATGTATGATACTCAACATAATAACCATTTATCTGCACAGTTTTCTCACTAAAACTGTTTTAACTCATTATTCCATAAAACTTAATATTTACGGTTACACTCAATAAAACATTTGAAATATAAAAAATGACACCCTTGTTATTGACCTAAATGAACAACATATCCCTTGCACAGTACTATCTAATATTAATATTCTGTAATTCTAGCATTTGACCCATAAGATTCCCACAACTGATTATACATATCCTTATCCAAAATGTTACAACATGCAATATCTTACTAAAAAAAATGTCTTACCTGGCTCATTTATACTTTTACAAAAAAAACAAATTTTGACCTGTCCTTCCCTCAAGTCACCCTAAACTTCAATTATACGCAATGCCTTTTTAAATTCTTAAATATTCTCACAACTACAAATTTTTCCTTTCAATTTATTTCACTTGTATTGTATTATGAAATTAAATTCTGAAACATTTATTTTATTTATTTCATCCGGCTCTCTTTTTTTTCAAATTTAATACGATGGGCTCGGTCTACGGGAGTTGATGATCTTATGATGGTATGGGGTAGGGTTCTTTCTCTACAGGACGTGCCTCGCCTGTCTTAATCCGGTCTTTGATTACGCTAATGTACCTTAATTCATTTTTTCTTTCTGCAATACTTTATTCTATCTGCTTCACTAATGTTCTCACTTTCTGTTACTACCCAGTAATATGTCCTATGCGTTTTTTCTTTCTCACGATTTCTATTTCTTCCGTCTTACACTTTACACATTTTATTTGAGTCCTCCTTCGCTTTTAATTGTCCATTATCTTTTAATTACCTAGCAATATATCTTCCATATATGCCCAACCCCTTTGGGTTCCAAAGTTTCCCTGTCCTCCACAGTAACTTCTTTATTCACTATTAACTTCTTATTCTCTCTAATAAGTTTCTCTCGTGGACGCGCATCCCATTTTCACTTTTACTTCTCATATTATCATTTCACATTTTTTCTCTGGAGGCACCTTCACAATTCTACTATTAACATTTGACATCCTACCTGCATTTTGACTGACTCGCAGGGGTGGATTCCCGTAGGACCTCTCCCTGGCAACCTTTGTTCTTGAAACATTTTCGGAGGTGTCCTTGGGTTGTGTTTTCCGAAGAATAACACGGACTATTTCGGCGGATCAGACCGAAATTTTTCCTCCTAGTTTCACGTCATCGGTTGATTCCCGAGATTTAATTCCCCGCTGTACGCCAGTACATGCTATGTACCCTGTTAATAATAGGCAAATTGTGTTTACTCAAAAAAAAAAATCTAAACCCAGAATTCCCGCTTGGTGAATTCCTAACGGACATATTACAACAAAACTAAGTGTATTTTCTCCCTTTTTCTCCTTGCGGTTTTTTTTCGACTGCTCCCTTTACCCCTTTTCGCTATTACTTTAGTATTTTTCCCAACTGTTTACCTTTTGACCCTTAAATTTACTCTCCCCGTACGCCTCTCTCGCACCCATGTTCCTGTTTCATCCCTCTCAACAATTTTATCTCCTGTTATTTGCTATGCACTGAAAAAATTAATTATTATTACAATGTCAATACAAGTCATTGTGCTATAACATGTCACCTCAGCATTCTCATTTTCCTACTGCTGATTTCTGTAATGTAACAAAATATCTGTTCCCTTGACTAACTTACATTATCTACAGTAAACATTCCTCTTTCATTAAATATTTAAATGAATGTTATCTTGCTTGTAATTTTTAAAACTTCTTCAAATTGACAAATTATCTGACCAATATTTTCTTAAAAAAAAAAAATAAACCTATCTCTCGTTACTCTTAAAAATTTTGGGGGTTTTACGTTTTATTATTACTTAAACTTTCTGTTATGCCCTCGTAAAACTTATTATTTCTTCCAAGTCCTTCCCGTTCATTTCCCATTTTCAAAATATCTTCTACAAATTTTAATTTCTGACCAAACTCATTATCATTGTCTATATTAATTTATTTAATTCTCAAAACTTTATCTTCTTTTGCAATTTCCAATTTAAACATTCTTATAAATTAAACCTTTCCTATTAAATTATTATTATTATTACTCTTTAATTTTATTTAATTACCCCTGGTCTACTTAATAAATTGCTACTGTAAAACATTATATTACTTAACTTAACAAAAATTTTAAAAAATTAATTTATCTCAATTAATCACAACCTTTAACATTAAACAAATATTTTTAATCTTTAATCCGCACATTCCTCAACTTATTATAATCCGGTCTATTCTTAAAATGACAAACAAAAAATGTTATTTCCTTTAACCCTAACATTGGCATTTCAATTAATAATTACACAAACACAAATTATTTTCTTTACAAATATCACTCTAAAAAAAAAATTTACAACATTACTCTACAAATTTTCAAAAAATATTAATTTAAACTTAAAATACGTAATTTATTTCTTCTGACATCGCGGTGAGTTCGCCCACTTCTTTACACTAATTTCGTCCCGCGTTGAATTCGCCCACTTCTTGACACCAATTTGTCGTATCCCGGGGTCCTAACAAATTCTGACACCATTTTCCCCGGGATTACGACTTTATCAGGATGGCCCGAATTGATTAATTACATAAAAAATATTAACACACGGTGAGGAAAAGGACAGTATTGCGTTGCACTAAAAGTATAAATGCCAGTTTATAAAAACCCAAAATGACTAGAATTTATTACATTATTAAAATTAAGTAACATACAAAAGAAATTACATGGTTACTTACATTTTTTACACTTCTGGTTGTCTTTACACTAAAAAGATATACTTGCGCCGAGGCGCCCAGCCTTGACGTCGTCCCATGTCGAGTCAAGAGCCACGAATCTTTTACAAGACGAGGTGAACAGTTTTCACCTGTTTAAATAAACTTCCGTGGTCAAGTCATTGCTCCGATTGGCATCCGTGACGTAAAAAAACCTTAATTGCAATTTCCCGGTTCAATACTATTTCTTTACTTTTAACAACATATTCTTCCTTGTTTCACAACTGTTCTACCAGTCAATCACCTTTGAATTTTAGTCAGCAAAATAGCAAAGTTAATTCTTTTTAGCGTAAACTTCTGCGTCGACACTTTCCTATTTCCTCGTTGTGAACCCAATACTGGCTTATACTACCAAAACCATTTAGAGGGCCCAATTCTTAATTTTTACAATCACAACAGTATTACAGTGCTTTCACTGTACGACTTGGCCGGCAATCGCACGGGCCGACTATCCGTGACTCATGCATCAAGCGCCCAAGTGATGCCTCGTTGTCTCACCGCTGAAGTCTAGCATGTGATCTGATTGCGTTCACACGTGAATAATTATTACAGCAGTGTTTGTGTTTTTTAATGGTTAAAGTAGTTTTTAGTTTTGCTTGAAGTGTTTTAAAAATGCCACGACATAATTATACATTGGAACTACTGCGTGTGAATAGCAATTTTCTCAAAAGGTGCCGTAGATGTAATGATGCAGAAGGACGGCATTTCCAACATCTCCTGTGATAAGGTAAGTTTGTATTTTTATTTTATATTTTCATATTTTATTGTGATTACAATTACGGAAATATATACGATTCGCCGGGAGTACCGTGATATGTCATGCGCCTGGCCCCGCATGCGGTTTATCTGTGACGGTGGAGCGGCCCGTGCAATTGCTGGCCATGTCGTACAGTGAAAGCACTGTATAACCATCAATAAGCCATCCAAATCCAATGATTTCCCTATATTCCTCCAATAGGTTCCGCTTTTCGTCTTGGTTTCATGTTTATTTTATCATAATTAGGTAGTTGATAAAATATTTTCCTCAGCAACTGCAATTTAAGAATGATTAGCAAGTCCATGCAAATCTTTCGCACTTCGCCCGTGCCCAGGAAAACTAGGCATTTAGCTAACTAATAAATTCATTCTTATATATTCACAAAATACAGTATACGGTTGAATTAAGAGCAACATATGAACTGTATACTGTGTTTTGTGAATCTGTATGAGTGAATTTATTAGTTAGCTAAATACTTGGTTTTCTTGGACTATTATCAAAAGGGGTGAAGTGCGAAAGATTTGCATGGATTTATAAGTCATTCTTAAATTGCAGTTGCTGGGGTAAATATTTTATCAACTACCTAATTGTGACAAAATAAACATGAAACCAAGGCAAAAAGCAGAACCCAATGGAGGAATGTAGGGAAATCGTTGGATTTTGGTTGGCTTATGGATGGAATTATGTTGGAATTCGGATGGCAACAGTTGGCATTCTGTTGGCATTACAATGATGGCCCAACAGATGGCCAACGAACATTCCGATCTGTTGGGATTTTGTTGGATATTGGTTGGCTACAGTTGGCAATTGGTTGGGTAAAACGAACTTTGCCAACGGAACCCCGACGGACATTCCTAACCGTTGACCAACGAAACATGGCGATCATTTCCCAACATTGGCCCAACGATCTGTGCTACTAGGGTTATTGAACCTACATGAACCAGGTTCATGAACACTTCTCATGATATAGAAATGTTGAAATATGAAAGTTACTAGGGAAAAATCCTGCATTTTGGGCAGTTTTTCGATTTTTTAAAAATCTTTGAAAACTTTGAAGCGCCATATCTCGGTACGTAATTGGTTTTAAGAAACGGTAAACAGTGCAAATGTTAGGAAATTTAATGGAATATTTTAGGCTAAGATGCTTTGTTTAGGAGTTATAAAGAAAACATTGAAATAAGCCCAAAAGTGTCAATGTTTTTCGGCTGCCCTGAAGTTCTCACAGGGATCTCGAATTGGATTCTACATTACAGAACATCCACATACAACATATAGAAAAATCATTAACTTTGGACCTTTTTCCAGGCAAAAGTACCTGGTGACTGAACTACATGCTATATACACTGCAAAAAGTTTTGGGGCTGAACCCAGATATATTTCGTGCACAGGCTAGTGATTAGAAGGTGTACACCATCATCTCTCCTAAATCTAGCCGTCAGAATCAGATTACAAAATATGCCCGTACCAGGAATCAAACCTGGCCCGCCGCGATGGAATGCACGCATGCTACCAACCGCACCATGGCAGCTGAGATATAAAAAATGACGTAAAAATTAAGCTGAAGAAATCAAGGACTCATCTCCCTTATGCCTACACCATTTGATCTCTCATTGCTTTGCTATACAGTGATAGTTGCTGTCAGCTTTCTACCTCTCCCCCTCATTCACATAATGGTGATATTGTACACTGCATGGTAATTGGAATGGCACTGCTAACACGTTGGCACAGTTCACTGACCATTAGGGTTCGTGCAAGCAACATGTATAGTGGGTCTTTCTGTTCAAATGACCGCTCTTAGTTCTCCCGCGTCTGACTCAGCAATTCTAACCAATTTCATCATATCAAGTAAGCGACAGATGTTCTTCCGCGCCCGTTTTCATGTGCAAAGCTCTAGGCGTCTGTGCACGCATCAAGCTCAGTTCTTCGTCAGCCTGCACAGCGTTCCGACGTGTGTAGCTAAGATCCATATTCGCGCGTTTCAAGTCACTGTGCAACACTTGTATCAGTGCTCTTAAACCCGAATTTTGTACAAAACTACAAATTATCAAGTTTTGTTTTACACTCGCATTCGCTCAGCAGCAAGTGCAACAGTGTTACAATTATTTTAGCTAACTTTCCTTTGTGTTATGGTCGTGCTAGACTTGCATGCCATTGTGATATCAGTAGTTTACAGTGCATCATCATATCATAATTCTGTTACGCAAAATATTGATATTACAAACAAGTCTCATCGATTACCATTCAATATCAACTATTACGAGTGTTTCAGTGTATAATTTAATACAGTTTGTAAATATCATACATTTACATCCACGTGCTAGTGTTTTCGCGCCAATTTATTACATTGGCTATTTAAGTTGTTTCAAGCATATTTCATTTATTTATTTATTGCATCTCGTGTGATAATAAAGTTTCCATAGTAGTTAAGACATGTTATAAGTTGCTTTTCATGTAATATTCGTTGGATCCCTGTGTCCATTACCGGTTATGTATCCCCTACTCTAAACCCTTTATGGTAACCTTTTTATTACGATTACGTAATTGGTCCTCCTCCCTAGCTCCAAGAGGCTAGATCCTTTCTTTATCATTTATACTAATTTTTCCAGTATGACCCCAACATATGTTCCTCTCGAACCGGATCATAACCTAGCATTTGGTCCTATCTCGGGCACGGATATTCAGTACATTTTGAAACTCTTACATGCGCATCGCTTTGCGCTCACTATTCGTTAGTATGTTACTCTGGCTACCGCGAAGATTTCGCCTTTTCATTCGACAGTGAATTCCGGTCCCAGTCAACATACTACGCGTGCTCGCCAATTTGATCATACGGCTACCGCGCTGGGCTACTGAACAGTCTGCAGTGAACTCCGGTTCCAGTCAACGAACATCAAAGCAGCCGTCACAGCAGCGACAACTTCACAACATTCAACTTCAGCAAGTATTTCTCTTCACAACATGGATCAAGAACTCAGATCTCTAATTAAACGCAGAGGAATCATCAAACGCGAGCTTACATATCTACAAAAGTCGTGTGATACTGCAAACAAAGAAACGGATGTTTTTAGTAAAGGTGAAGTTCGACAAATTGAATGAAGTATGGGATAAATATGACATCGTTCAAACGCAAATCGAATTTCTTCTGGAAGCAGAAACAGATTTGGATGAATATGCAGAACACAAGGAAGCTATGATGAACAGTTACTTCGATTTAAAAGCTAAACTCAGTGCTCTTGTATGTCATCATGAACAGCAAGTTGATAGAGTAAGTTCTCATCACAGTCAACGATCACAGTATAACAGTGAAACTTCACATTGTACCTCTCATTCCTGCAATTCACAGTCTAACAAGGCCATGCCTTTAGCTGTAATTCAATTGCCAATATTTGAAGGCGATGTGACCAAGCTCAAACACTTTTATGATACTTTTTGCAGTCTAGTCGTGAATAATGAATCTTAGCTCCGATTCAAAAGTATCATTACCTTTTATCATCGCTGAAAGTTCAAGCGCATAGTCTCGTACAAAACTTACCTATCACCAGCGATAATTTCTCATTGGCATGGGACTTAGTTTGTGCTCGCTATAACAACACAAGGTTAATAGCCACAGCGTATATAAAAGAGTTGATTTCATTGCCACAAATAAAATTCAAGGTAACAAAAGTACGGAACCTTCTAAACAGATTCCAGAGCAACTTAAACGCAGTAGAAGCTCTATCTCTAGAAGTTCCACTTCACATCATTCTGATGCAGTTTCTTTTAGATCATCTTTCTGACAGCATTCGCAAGGAGTGGGAGAGTAAAATCGACTCACAAAGTTTTACGTCTCTCCAAGAGCTCATAACTTTCCTAGAATCTAAAGCACATTCACTAGAGATTCTAGCGACTTCTAACAGCATATCCAGCCCATCAACAAGAGGAAAAGGTGAGCTGCGATCACATCAACACACTGTCAAAGAAGCTTGGCAGTCGTACACATCTACAAAAAGCAATTCCTGTACATACTGTCAGGAAAACCACAAGCTGTACCACTGCAATGAATTTCGTGAGCTTCAAATCAACGAACGATGGAATTTCATCAAATCGCAGAACCTGTGTGTAAATTGTTTCTTCTCAACTCACAAGGTATACCAGTGCAAGTTATAATCATTCTGCAATTGTGGTCAGTCAGTGCATAGCCAACTACTACACAATGAAACGAATAGGGTTTCTCGAGCAGAATCTCCTCCTGCTACGTTCGATGATGAAGACCAAGTGCATTCATTTGTGGTCACTTGTAAATCATCACAACAGCAAGTCTGTCCACAGTGTAAACATAAGCATGATCTACACAAATGTGGTAACTTCAGAAAGTTAAGTGTACAAAATCGGTGGAACTTTGTACGATCTAAAAAACTGTTCTTTAATTGCTTCTCTCCAGATCATAAAATGCAGCAGTGTTCATTAGCTTCTTATTGCAAATGTAATTCAACGCACAGCAAAATTTTACACTTTGTACATAAGTAAGGTCACTCTCCAGCCAACGCATTTACATGCACTGTAAATAATAGAAGTAAACAGAACACTTCACATCGGTACAGCTCTAAACCAGCTAGAGTTAGTAATAATTCAAGCAAGGCATATATTCACAAGCAGAGTCAACGCTACGATAAACAAACCCAACACAGCGGTTAAATCCCATCTCAACACAAGTACGTCTCCTGCAAGACGAGGAACGTCCATGAAGATACATCTCCTCACAGTGAATCTTCCAACAATGAAGAAAGGTTTACTACAAGTGCCACTGTAAATTCAAGCCTTCAAATAGATCCAGCCTACAGTGCAACAACGAATGGAAGGAACAGTTCTTCATGTGTGCATTCATCAATCCATTAGTTAAAGCATTTCTTCTACATCACATCTCTCATTTGAAAATCCTCCTATCAGTGATTTTACACTTTGCAAGTGATATCAACTCCAGTGTATTAAATTATATCGTACAGCTGCTCACACAGCCAGTTCCTACATTTAGTTATTTTAGTTATAATCTTCTTAATATTCCTCACTGCATTCCAGCATCAGTGTTGAATCATTTCATATGATACTATTACCTTCACATAGGGTTGATAATTACATCATTGTTCATTTCTAGTATGTTGCATTATGTCCCACATATACCAAGAATTTTCCATGATCAGAGCCTATATCTTCGGCTCATCTGATATAATTCAACTTGTATTCCTGCATCATATGCAAAAAGTCCATTACATTGACTCATCTGTTAGAACACCTCTTCTACATTATTTCAATTTCAAGTTTTATAATAATTATATCTTCAGCGGTCTGTTACCCTGATTGGTATAAAGCAATTATCATGCATTTCTCTAACAAGCTTCTACAGCTACTCACATATACAACGTAGACTTCAAAAGCAACTATACGTTCTACACTACAATGTAATCCTGCACCAGCTGATCCGCACGAGTCGACAGCCTGCTTCACTCAAGGAGAATATCAGCAACTATATTGGAGTCCAGCCATCATCCACTCATCGACCTGACTTCAACATCACAATTCGTGTGTTGTCAGTCGAAGCAGTGTAGTGTCAGTGCGTATTTCAGTGTTGTATATATAGTGTTTATCTCTTTATTCAATGTAGCTTGCACTTTCTTTTTCTTTTTTGTTAAAGCTACATGCTTTAAGACCGGGAGTATGTTCGTGCAAGCAACATGTATAGTGGGTCTTTCTGTTCAAACGACCGCTCTTAGTTCTCCCGCGTCTGACTCAGCAATAATAACCAATTTCATCATATTAAGTAAGCGACAGATGTTTTTCCGCGCCCTTTTTCATGTGCAAAGCTCTAGGCGTTATGCACGCATCAGCTCAGTTCTTCGTCAGCCTGCACAGCGTTCCGATGTGTGTAGCTAAAATCCACATTCGCCCGTTTCAAGTCATTGTGCAACACTCGTATCAGTGCTCTTAAACCCGAATTTTGTACAAAACTACAAATTATCAAGTTTTGTTTCACACTGGCATTCGCTCATCAGCATGTGCAACAGTGTTACAATTATTTTAGCTAACATTCCTTTGTGTTATGGTCGTGCTAGACTTGCATGCCATTGTGATATCAGTAGTTCACAGTGCATCATCATATCATAATTCTGTTACGCCTAAAATTGATATTACAAGCAAGTCTCATCGATTACCTTTCAATATCAACCATTACGAGTGATTCAGTGTATAATTTAATATAGTTGGTAAATATCATACATTTACGTGCTAGTGTTTTCGCGCCAATTCATTACATTGGCTATTTAAGTTGTTTCAAGCATATTTCATTTATTTAATTATGGCATCTCGTGATAATAAAGTTTCCATAGTTTTTAAGACATGTTATAAGTTGCTTTTCATGATATATTCGTTGGATCCCTGTGTCCATTTGCGGTTATGTATCCACTACTCTAAACCCTTTATGGTTGGTTATTTGTTGCTTGACATTTTTGATTTTCCTAATGTTTGTACCAGTTATTTCCCAATAAAAGGTGAGCTCAAAACTATGGTACCTTTTTTAGGCTCGTACTTTTTTGGGCGGCCATTCTCCCTAGTAGCACACTTCGTTGGCCCAACGGAAGGATTTGGTTGGCATGGAAGGGATATGTTGGGAAAAGGTTGGTTGTAATTTCCTCGTTTAGCCAACGCATTTATTGGTTGGCTCGCGCGCTCGCCCTACCGTTGGGGTTATGATTGTTGGCCCAACAATACATTTTGTTGGAATATGATCACATTTATGTTAAAATTAAAAAGTGTTGAAATAACAATATAAGCATTAAAATTTCATTTCCTATAAAATAAAACCGTGTTAATTCATTAATTATTCGAGCTTGTTGTGCGTGCTACATACTAAAAGTTATCTTCTCACCAGTCTTCAGCAATTTCCGGCGTAATTCGTAGGACATCGGCACAGCGCACTGCATTCGCCATCTTGATATGTAAAGAAGTTAACGCAGTTTTGATTCTCATTCATACATAATATTAGGTAAGCCCTTTGGTTGTTCTCTGAAAATAACGTTATCATTTTTACACAATACTGTATTATGAGTGTTGCATTAACATTATAATTGAAGGATCGTTCAACATTACAGTACTATTGCAAATTTATTTGTTTCAGATGATTTACATAAAGAAAGGCAGAAGGAAATCAAAGCAGAGAAGGAGCATCATATAAGCAACGAAATTCCAACTGAATTGAAACGCAGTTCAAGATCTACATCAATTGCGGGATTTTCAAGATTTCAAACTTGCAAGTAGCCTACATGGAGCATGCATGATTATTTGTCAGAATCAAGTTTTCGAGAAGTAGGGCCTACCCAGTAAAAATGTTAAGGTATAAATATTTGATTTGTTATTAAAATGTAGATGCCCTCATTATATAGACTAAAAAATCCAGGGAATGTTGCCAGTAACATTTAAATATGATGTTAATCTTTATATTCTCATATAAGTTATAATGTGCACTCTTAGCTTTTAATTGCCGGTACTTTGATTAATTAATTTGTTATCCAGTTGTCTTGTGACCAGTTATGCCATCATTATTAAGCTCTATCCACAATGTGCAGTTGGCCGCTTGAGAGCTGCCCACAATATGAAGTTAACATTGAGGTTAGGGAAACATTTTACAGTACAAATAATGGAAGGAGTCAATTTATAGTGCATAATATGTAGGCTATAATAAATACATCTTGCTTTTCATAGTAACCTAATCTATTTCTTTGCACTAGTAGGCATAAATAATTTTCAATCTCGTAATATGTAACTTGCAGTTGGGGTAGGTAGTCGAAGATGAATTTCTCGACTGCCGAATACCAACTGCTGACTGCAACTGTACTTTGTGAATGGCGTACATTACTCACCACATGTTTTACTTTGACTACCAACTACAGACTGCCAACTGCACATTGTGGATAGAGCTTTAGGCCTAATACGTTAGTTATATAATCAACTCTACCAAGTAACTTGCATTCTATTTGCCTGTATAATTTAAAAACATAGTTCATGACAGGGTTAAAAAATGCATTTACATTATGTTTGAATAACCGTCTAAATCTGATTAGCTTAACTTGATTGCTAGAATCCTTTTCCATCAAATTGTTTCATCTATCCCTATAGGCCTATATGTGCACTTAATAGATTAGGTTATTTAAAACATCTTTACCAAATCATGTAAAATCTCTTCAAATTTCTATTCAAATCTCTGTTCTATTCTTAATTTAGGCTTACATTCAGTCACAATTTTGGTTATAACCCCAATAGGCTACAGTTTGTAGAATTAAATTTAAAATTAAGTCTAAAATGTTGTGTGTAGGCCTAATCAATTTCGCTAATGATCCTAACATCAGTCTTTGTAAAAGCAAAATATTACTAGATTATATAATAAAATGGGAATAATGGAACTTTGCACCCCACGCCTTCCCCTTTCCACTCGCCTGGCCGCTTCCCGCTTGCCGCCTGCCCCGCTTCCCCGCAGGTCATGCCATCATTCCTGTAGCCGCTGCTCAACGCCGGTAATGCGTAATTGCGATTGGCATGTCACCTAATATTTCACAATAAAAATAAAATACCCTTGCACCTGGCATTCAACCCAATTCTGTACTAATTCCATCCTACTATCCCCCACAAATCCTACTTCCCTTAAATCTATCCTAATATTTTCCTTCCACCTACGTCTAAGTCTTCCAAGTGGTCATTTCCCTTTGGGTCTCCCACTCAGCATTTTGTAGATGTCTTTCCTCCCCCATACGCACAACATGTTAAGCCCATTTCATTCCCTGTGATTTAATTTCCCTTACTATATCTGGTGGCGAGTACAGATTATGAAGCTCGTCGTTATGTAGTTTCCTCCACTCTCCATTTTCATCTCTCCCATAGGCCCAAATATTTTCCTAAGCACCCTGTTTTTGAACACACTCAGATTATGTTAGAAACTGTATCTTACAATCAAAATTGTAATTGGATGTAAATTAAGAATATATTAGATAGAATTATTTAGAAATTTTGAAGAGATTTTACACAAATTGTTAAAGCTTTTTTTAGTCTATAAGCTAATCTATTAAATGCATAGGCCAATAGGAATAGATGGAACAGCATTTTAGAAATAAAGCTCTTACAGGTTAAGCTAATCAGATTAGACTGTTTTTCAAACATAATGTAAATACGCCTTTTAACCCTGTTATGAACTATGTTATTAAATTATACAGGCAAGTAGAATGGAAGTTACTTGATAGAGTTGATTATATTTCTAACGCATAGGCCTAATAATGGTGATGCTATAACTGGTCACAAGACAGCTGGATAACAAATTAAGTAATCACAGTAGGCTAAAAGATTGCACATTGTTACTTATATGAGAATATAAGGATTAACACCATATAATATTGTAAACGTTAATGGTAACATTCTTGGATTTCCTAGACTATATTGAGGGCATAAGGTGGAAAGATCAACTTACATAAATCAACTATTCCCACATTGCATACAAATGAAGTTTATTAATACATGTTATGTAGTTCATAATATATATATTGTAACAAGGGCTCGTCGGGGTTCAAAATGAGAACACCGAGTTTATAATTGAAGGATGGAGGTTTCTTTATCTCCTACAACAATTGACAATACAGCCAGAAAACTCCAGACTATTCGCCAGTTCACTGTCCTGTTCAGAGCTCACTCTCACTGTGCTCAGTCCTAATTACAGCACTGTTCCAGTCCAATCCAGATCATCCCACGTCGCGCCGGTCAACACCACAGTCCTCGCTGCCGCTGTGCGATCCACCCGTCGCGCCGAGTTCCCCGGGACGGCACTGCCTCAGCCCAGATCAGCTCACCAGCTCTTCCGTTCACCCTTCCCTCCGGTCACTAGTTCCCCGTTGACTAGCTATTCCGCTCTCGGGTCCCTCCGGTCACTGGCTCCTCAGCTTCCCAAGACACACTCACTTGAGGCCGCGCTGATCAGTCCTCTCCGTCCAGCTCACCCTCTGACGCTGACGCTCGCCGCTACTCACGGACTGCCTCTCTGACTGTTCCCTCGTTGACCCTCCGGCTCTTCACGGACTGCCTCTCCTCTGATGTACTGACTCTTCACTGTACTGAACTCTCCTTGACTGACTGACTCATCACTCCTCGTTGCCGTCTCTGACTGACTCTCCTTGACTGACTGCTCAGCTCGCTCGCGGCCCCATATATAGGGCCGACGAATATTCCAGACCCGGTCTCCCGAAAGTTCTCCGCCCGCGCATTGTCTAGAATGTCCGCGCGGGGCGCGTGGCTCCACCTCTGGCCCCTCCCACGAGCGCGCACCGTCACTTACCGCGCCGCCGTGCCAGGGAGTAGGCCGCACCCGCCGGCGCGCGGCTCCAATCAGCAATAAGAGGGCCGTCCCTTTCTAGATTTATCTAACTCTAGTTCTTTCGGGCTTACTCCTCCTTCTATCAGGCTCTAGGCTTTTCTGGGCTTTGTCACAATATATATCTGACATATCCATAACTTTTAAAGCAGCAATAACAATAAACTATTCATTATTCATTTCTCTGAATTTTATTTAGCCTATAGCCAAGATTCTTTCCTTATGTTATACCATGTATCACCATTTTTCTGAGGTATAGAATTCTGGACCAGGGTGCACAGAGCCTCATGAAGATGAGGAGCCACTTGATAAAGAAATAGCGGTTTCAGTCATGAAGACCACCATCTGCCAATGTAGAAGAATGGAGGAAGAAGATGCAACATGGGTAGTAGGCCTTGTCCCCTCATGGGATGAAGTTCTCGACCATTAGTATTACAGTGCTTTCACTGTACGACTTGGCCGGCAATCGTGCAGGCCGACTATCCGTGACTCATGCATCAAGCGCCCAAGTGATGCCTCGTTGTCTCACCGCTGAAGTCTAGCATGTGATCTGATTGCGTTCACACGTGAATAATTATTACAGCAGTATTTGTGTTTTTTTATGGTTAAAGTAGTTTTTAGTTTGCTTGAAGTGTTTTAAAAATGCCACGACATAATTATACATTAGAACTACTGCATGTGAATAGCAATTTCCTCAAAAGGTGCCGTAGATGTAATGATGCAGAAGGACGGCAATTCCAACATCTCCTGTGATAAGGTAAGTTTGTATTTTTATTTTATATTTTATATTTTCATATTTTATTGTGATTACAATTACGGAAATATATACGATTCGCCGGGACTACCGTGATATGTCACGTGCCTGGCCCCGCATGCGGTTTATCTGTGACGGCCAAGTCGTACAGTGAAAGCACTGTATAATCATCAATAAGCCATCCAAATCCAATGATTTCCCTATATTCCTCCATTAGGTTCTGCTTTTTGTCTTGGTTTAATGTTTATTTTATCATAATTAGGTAGTTGATAAAATATTTTCCTCAGCAACATTTAAGAATGATTAGCAAGTCCATGCAAATCTTTCGCACTTCGCCCCTTTTGATAGGTGCCCAGGAAAACTAGGCATTTAGCTAACTAATAAATTCATTCTTATACATTCACAAAATACAGTATACGGTTGAATTAAGAGCAACATATGAACTGTATACTGTGTTTTGTGAATCTGTATGAATGAATTTATTAGTTAGCTAAATACTTGGTTTTCTTGGACTATTATCAAAAGGGGTGAAGTGCGAAAGATTTGCATGGATTTATAAGTCATTCTTAAATTGCAGTTTCTGGGGTAAATATTTTATCAACTACCTAATTGTGACAAATAAACATGAAACCATGGCAAAAAGCAGAACCCAATGGAGGAATGTAGGGAAATCGTTGGATTTTGGTTGGCTTATGGATGGAATTATGTTGGAATTCGGATGGCAACAGTTGGCATTCTGTTGGCATTACAATGATGGCCCAACAGATCACCAACGAACATTCCCAACTGTTGGGATTTTGTTGTATATTGGTTGGCTACAGTTGGCAATTGGTTGGGTAAAACGCTCTTTGCCAACGGAACCCCGCCGGACATTCATAACCGTTGACCAACGAAACATGGCGATCATTTCCCCAACATTGGCCCAACGATCTGTGCTACTATGGCTAAGTTTGCTTTGTAATCGTTTTCCGGCCGAAAACATGTTTTGCACAAATGCATGTCACTCTGTTAACAAGACAAAATAAAGACCAAACTAATCAGAATGATATGCTATGCTCTAGATTTTTGTTCTAACATAATATTACCTAAGTAGTGAGGAAAGTGAAGAAAAAATTTAAACAACTACAAACTGAAAATTAACTTAAAATGGGAGTTTTAGTGCTGCAAAATTATTAAAAGGATGAAAGAATCACCTTTAACTTTTTTCTCTCATATAGATCTACTGTAGGATTACTTGCTGTAGAAGTTTCAAGCTTGAGAACTTTGCCTTTTTTTTTGGTACAATTTTTCAAAAATGCAGAAAAGCTTATTTTGGTAATATTTGTAGTAGAATATCTCAAAAGGGCCTGTGTGAAAAATTATGAAATTTACATAGATAACACCTCTTTATGATATAAAGATGTGATAAGAATTTGGTGACTGAGACTCAACTGGTTCCAGAGTTATATTTCATCGAAGTTGGCCAAAAATTGCGTTATATAGCACACAAAATTTAACGGTAATTGATGATAAAAATCCATTTTCCTACTATGTAACAGTAATAAAATGTCTTTGTCATTCAATAAATTCAATTCAGTCAATATAAATTTGCACAAAATATGTGTCCATAGCACTAAAAGTACCATCAAACAGTTTAACAAACACACTGTAGAACCAATATGAATTCATCTGTCAGCTTATGCATAATTTGAAGGTAATAATGAAATTTCATATTTAGAAACTAAAAAATAGAATTATTACGTATTTGGATATATTATACTATACAATAACATCCCTTTCTCCTGATTTTAGCACTGGACATGAGTCACGCGATCTTTTGCGCTTGTCTTCTCACCTCCTGCTGTATCTTATCACACTAGTTTCCATCACTCTAAGTTGATAGCTTTTACTGTTTCAATGTGTCAACGTGCGAAGCATGCATAGTTGGATATAGTACCAAGTAAATACAGTATTGTATTTGTGTTTGTGTTTACATAGTAGCAACTGTAATAATAAGTGAATTGTACATGTATGTATTTTTTTTTTATGTAAACCAGTGAACTTATATTAATAAGAATTCTTTTGTGGGAGAGCTAGTTCATGAGCAGTGTCACAAATAAGTCTTCAAAACTGTGCCACAGAAAATACTTATGGTGAGTGACCTACCTTAAGAAGAAAAACAATGATTAAAATTGAGAGTGAAAATGAAATCAGTAATATTTGCCATTATCATAAAATTAAATATTTAGACAAGTTCAACCACATCTTTGGAAGAAAATGTTGTGATCCAATGAGTGTACACAAAAAGCCAATTAAAAATGGATTGAAAAAATTCTTCTTAAACATCTTTCTAACGAAAAACATTTTGAAGTTGTTTTAATACTTGGAAAAGCTCTTTGCCAAACATGCTTTTCAAAAACATTTGTAAAAGAGCCTGGAGACAATTCAGATATTCAACAGGATACAGACTTCATGCCTGAAGATTTGTGTAGCTTTATGTAAGGTATGTAAGGTAGCTAAATTATGTAAAGTAGCTAAATTAAATAAAGAAAAAAGACATTCGGCTTTGAAGAAAAAGACAGGTCAAATAACAAATGCTATTAAGAGGAAATTAGAAGAGTCCTTTCATGAAGATTTGCATGAAGAAGACCTGGCTGGTTATGACTCAACAGAAAATGAATATAATATTTTGATAGCCTATAAAAACTTAAAGAAAAACGCAGTTTGGCCAATAATGATGAAAAAATAACAATTATCAGCCTTTTGCCTGATTCATGGTCAAGAAATAAAATAGTAGAAGAATCTGGTGTGTCCAACTCACTGCCGTCTCGAGAATTACACTGCCTGTCCATGCTTAATTTTAACATGGAGTTCAGAGTATTGTTAAATTGCCTAATTTCTCCAGTAGAGGCGACACAGTTCACACCCAGATAGTATGAAATTCCAGCACATTTCAATATCCGAGTTTATACTTCAGAGGGCAACACAGCATACGGTAATATAAAGGGTATTGCAGCTGGGTGTGAAAGGTGCTGCCATCTGTGATGTCACCGCATACGCAAAATTAGCCGTATAGGACAGGCAGTGTATACACGAGTAATACAGTCAAGAAGGCAGTGGTCCAAGCAGTGGCATCACGTGGGTAAAATATTTGGGTGTTCACATGGGGCTAAAAATAGAAAAACAAAATACAGGACTTATCAATCTCATCACTTGTAGAGAAAATGTACTCTTCCTTCTTTCTGTGCAGCGAACTTCTCGATAACTTTAAAGTTGAAGTCTTTTTTCTCGCGCACTAGACGTTTCTCTATTGCAAGCATTGCAAAGTGCTGCACGGTATTCACACATTAATAAAAAAAATTACTTTTAAGTTCACTGGTAGAAAACGAACTAGCCTACTGAATGCATTTCCCAAATGATTATAGTAGCCTAGTGAACTATAGGCCTATATACTGTTCTACTCTTTAACTACTATAACTATTCTTTAAACTAGGCTAGAATTATTAATATTATATACACTACTAATCTAAACAAACAATCAAAAAATCACAAAGAAACTGCTACTTCACGCTGTGAGAACTCCAATTGAACTGATACGGAATTCCTGTTTGGGAGAGAATGTAACTGTAAACTTCACATCCCTTAGGCCTACTACAAACAGGAACAGCAGACCACCTACCACCCGCTGGCCATAAAAAATTATATTTTGAAGTTTTGAGCAAAACACATGGTATAGACAGGGCTAGAAGACTGTGTTGCAACTTATACCTTCCAGCTGAGGGTGAAAGAGAAATCACTGTTTGGCTATGTATCAATGAACTAAAGTAAAAATTTATTTATTTATAAATAATAATAATAATAATGGCATATTGATGTAGGTAATTGTGACATAAAAGACGGAATATAGAGGAAATAAACAGCAAATCAAAGTTTCACTGTGAATTGTGACAATGCGACAACACTGTGCAAACCTATATAATAAGGGAAGATGGATGGGTCATAGAACAAGTTCCCTCAGGCAGCTCGCAAGTTGGATGAGATGGAGGGGTGGTAAAGAAAAACACGTCGGAGAACTGTAGTGCCATAGAGCTCTGCGTTTACCGATGTTGCCATCTTCAGTTGAAGGGGAAAAAATCAGATGCGTTGCCTGATGCTGCCCTCTTAAGGTCGGGTGCACGAATGACGTGTGATCCTGTCACACTTGCTAGCTGCGGAGCCCCTGCTAACTTTAGGTAATGCAAAACACAATATTAAGAGGTTCACCCCTTAGCTAGTGAACCACCTCGAGGAAGCCCGCAAAAGGGAACAAAATACACATCTTTCTATACAGCGAGACGGCAAACCATACAATAATTATTATTTAATCAATAATACTGACAAAATTAGGTAAGATAAGAATTATTAGGGGGTTCATGTGCCCATGTGATCCTATGCAGGAGATGCCACTGGGTCCAAGTATGTTGTAAAATTAACAAGAGAACTTATGAAACAGCAAGGTATCCTCCCACATCTGTCTAAAAAGAAATACCACAAAATAGTTGAAGAAGTTATAAAAATGTAATAGCATTTTACGAGGATAATGAAAACAGTCAGTTGTGCCCTGGAAAAAGAGTGTGTGTTTCAACCGTCATTGATAATGTAAGAGTTCAAAAACAAAAAAGGTTAATTCTACTGACTTTAAAAGAGCTATTTAGCCTTTTCAAACAGAAATGCCCTAACCACAAAATTGGACGGTCAATGTTCTGTGCTCTGCGACCGAAATGGTGTGTCCTTCCAGGGTCATCTGGCACACACAGTGTGTGTGTCTGTAAATACCACCAAAATATGAAGCTTATGATTGAAAGAGCCAAGCTCAATATAAATTACAGAGACTTGATGGAATTTCTTGTGTGTACCACCAAAATGTGAAGTTTATGATTGAAAGAGCCAAGCTTAATATAAATTACAGAGACTTGATGGAATTTCTTGTGTGTGACGATGAGAATGAATGTTGTATGCTGGACAAGTGTTCAGAATGTCCTGGATCAGAAGGACTTCTGGAATTTGTAATCAACAAAATTGACAATTTACCGGAGGAAGTAGTTTTCAAGCAGTGGGTGCAAACTGACAGAACAGACCTTATCACCAGACTACTATCAAATGATGAGTTTCTAAATCTTCTTGTGGAAGAGATAGTAAAACTAAAATCTCACCACTTCATTTCAAAAGTCCAATCTAATCATTTCAAAGAACTTAAAGATAATCTCAAAGACAGTGAATGTTTGGTCATTGGTGATTTTTCAGAAAACTTTACATTTTGTGTTCAGGATGAAATTCAAAGCTACCACTGGACTAACACCCAGGCTACGTTACATCCATTTGTTTTTTATTTTAAAAAAGAAGGCAAAATTTGCTACAAAAGCACTTGTATGATAAGTGACTATCTCATTCACGACACCTCTACAGTTTATGGATTTCAAAAGCATCTTATGAATGAAGTGAAGAATGTTTTACCCGAAGTCAAGAAGATGATATACTTTAGCGATGGTTCCAGCAGCCAATACAAAAATAAGAACTTCATTAATATGCGCCAACACGAGAATGATTTTGGCTTGATAGCTGAATGGAATTTCTTTGCTACATCCCATGAGAAGAACTCTTGTGATGGAATAGGTGGTACCAGTACCACTAAAAGGGAAGTAACTTGAGCCAGCATGCAAAGACCTTACAATGACCAAATTCTGACTCCACAAGACATGTTCAAATACTGCAAGGAAAAAATAACAGGAATAAACTATATTTTTGTCTCTGCCAAAAAAATTAAACAAACTGAATCTAAATTAACAAAAAGATTTGAACTTTGTTTGCCTGTGACACGAACAAGAGGTTATCATCGATAACCTATGAGTGACACTCAAATCAGATGTTACACCATATCAACATGTAAAGAATTTGATGAGCATAAAACTTAAATTGTGTTTACTAACACATCTTTGCTTACAAACATGGACTATGTTGCATGCATTTATGAAGATCAGTGGTGGCTGGGCATAGTAAAAGATAAGAGCGATCAAAATAATGATCACTAGTTCATTTTTTCCATCCACCTGGCCCAAAAACTGCATTCCAGATATCTAAAAAAGACATGATGTGAGTTCCAGTGAGTAAAATTGTGAGGAAGATTGCCCCAACAGTTTCAGGCATAATAGAAAAACTATGCACCGAAATTTCAACACTCTTCAACGCTTTGAGGAAATTATAAATTTGTCATGCTAACTGATGAAATGAAGCCTACATATACAACTCTTTTGTGTAACAAAGTTAGGTTCACTAAAATGTTGTATTTAAAATTACAATGTGGATTTTTACTATTAAATTACCGTTAAATTTTGTGTGCGTATAATGCAATTTTGGCCAACTTCGATGCACTATTGTGTACTCACAACAGAGCAAGCAGACCATAAAAATAGGCTTAAGCTGGTTATGAGCTATAAGGAACGCACACACTTTCGTAAAAATATAGAAAGAGCTTTAATTACTATTAAAACTCTTGATACAATAATAACAATCCATAGGTTGTACACAAATTGCTAAACATGACACTAAATTAATCCTTAGTGGAACAAATACGAGGGTAAGTCAAAAATTACTTACACTTTTCGTTCTACAACTATATTAAACAAAGATAGGTGGCAGACGCATGCACATACATTGAGCTGGTACGTCTGTGTACACGTGTGCAGAAGTTAACCACGATCACATCAGTTGTCTTCTAGCTACAACAGCGTAAGCATGTCAGCTCTGCTATCAGATTGCACCAAGGAGGAGCAACGAGGAGTGATCAGATTTTTGTGGTCAGAGGGTGTGAAAGGTGCCGAAATTCACCGGAGACTTTTGTCACAATATGGGGAAAGTGCTTTATCTCGTAAAACCGTTATCTTGTGGATCGAAATGTTTAAAAGTGGCCGAACGAGCGTAACACAAAAAGGAGCTGAGTGACCGTCAACCTCGACCAACACAGAAAACGGTTTTACGAGATAAAGCACTTTCCCCGTATTGTGACAAAAGCCTCCAGTGAATTTTGGCACCTTTCACACCCTGCCACAAAAATTTGATCACTCCTCGTTGCTCCTCTTTGGTGCAATCTGATAGTGGAGCTGACAGGCTTACACTGTTGTAGCTAGAAGACAACTGATGCGATCGTGATTAACTTCTGCACACGTGCACACAGACGTACGAACTCAACATATGCGCATATGGCCGCCACCTATCTTTGTTTAATACAGTTGTAGAATGAAAAGCGTAAGTCATTTTTTACTTACCCTCGTATATGTGGTCGGCCCAGCAAATGAAAAGGGAGATATTTCAATTACAATAGCTCAAGTCTAGGATATAGGCTTTAATGCCAACAAAATTAAATATTAAATTAGCTGCTGCGGAATTGAGCGAATTGAACATACCTGTTACGTACCTGTTACGAGAGGGGCGTGGTTCCGAATTTCCTAAAATGGAACTTTGTACCTTTAACTACGAAAACTGCATATTTTAAACAAAAAGCCCAACTTCGGATGTTGAGAGAATGTATCGATGAGGCTTACTGCGATCTTGATAAGGCTAATCTACAGGTATATGAGGCACATTTCCAAGTAACTAAAGTAATAAAAAAGGAAAGGTTGTATGAAGTTATCCAAAGGCATCATCACCTGGTATCTGCGCATTTGGAGGATTTGAAAAAGAAGATTGCTGTGAAGTATAGGAAATATGGTCTTGAAAGAGGGCGTGGGAATGAGAAGCCAGACGCCGTGATAGATAATTATGTAAACATTTCTAGTATGGAGGTCCCTAATGAAGTGGCTAGTGTGTTCAAACGAGGTTTTAAATTTGCTCCTAGAATGTGTGGTTTTAAAGCGGAGGATTTCTTGGTACCGGCTATACGTGGGTCCAGAATGCTGTCTGATGCTGATGAGAAAAGAAAGTTTGTGCAGGAAGTGTCTTTGGCAATAGAGGAAGTGAATGAAAAAGTGGGGGAGAGTAAGGGGGGTTTTGGAATGAAAAAGGACATAGACAATGCCAGGAGGTGGTTAAGGGACAACAAAATTTTAGTAGTAAAAAGTGATAAAGAAAACTGCCCAGTGTTCATTAATTCTGATACATATGTTGAAAAGATGAATAACTGTTTTAAACCACCGGATTTCTCGGTTTTAGAGACTAACCCCATTGCTAATATTAAACGTGAGGTATCAAAAGTGATTAACAGCAGTATCACCATTAGTGAGAACACCAAAAAAGGACTAGTTAACAGCAAGGCTCAGTTACCTACGTGTTTCGGTTTGCCAAAAACCCATAAGGATGGTATTCCGTTGCGACCTATCGTACCCATGTATTCCCACCCAGCTTTTGGTCTAGCCAAATTGTTAGTGGAAAGGCTTACGGGTATAAAAAAGAGAACTAAATACTCTATTGGTAATTCCTTTGAAGCCAAGGATTTATTGGAAGGGGTTAAGTGTGAAAAAGGGTTCAGTATGTTTAGCCTGGATGTCATGTCTTTGTACCCGAGTGTGCCAAGATTTTTGGCTGGTGAATATCTCTTCAGGTGGCTTCTGGAAATGGGAATTGATAGTGTGGTGGCAAACGAATACTGTAGGTGGTACAGGGTATGCACTGATTATAACGTTTTTCAATTTAATGGAACCATATTTAAACAAAATGAGGGTTTGGCTATGGGGAATCCAGTTTCTGGTTTTATTTCTGACGTGGTATTGTATTTTATGGAAAGGACTATCATAGATAGGAATTTGGACAATATTGTATTATATATGAGGTATGTGGACGATGTATTCGTTTTGGTTAGGAACGATATTTCTGAGAAATTGGTACAAGATTTCAATGCTTGTCATGATAGAATTAAGTTCACCATTGAAAAACCTAACAATGATACTTTGAACTATTTAGACCTGAAGATTACCCTTGACCATCCGAAAGTTAGGTTAGGTGTGTATAGAAAACCGGGAAAGGGAGATTTATATATTCATAACAGTTCATCGCATCACCAAAGGGTTAAAGACAACGTGTGGCGTAACTTTGTGGGCAGAGCCTTTGCTTTGTGTAATAATTCGGGAGATTTGAGTAGTGAGAAAGAAAAAATATTCAGCTTGGCAAAAAGGAATGGTTATTGTGAAAGGAAGATTGAGAATATATGGAACGAGGTGAAAAGTCGGAAGGGTCTAAAGAAGAATAAGAGTAAGAACAATGACACTAAATATGTAGGTATGGTTTACAACCCGACCGTGGGGGAGCGTTTTGGTAAAGTTTTCCGAAAATATGACCTTGTTCCTGCATATAGTGTAGATAGAACTATTGAAGGAATATTTTCGGATTTTAAAAGAATTGGGAAGGAAAAGAAAGATAAAATGGAGTGTGCGGGGGTGTACTCAATCTCTTGTAAGGACTGTGAAGGGGTATACATCGGGGAGACGGGAAGGACATTTCATACAAGACTTAAGGAGCATAGAAGAGATGTTAGGTATGGGAGGACAAATACGGGACTTAGTCAACACATGGCCGATAAAAAGCATGATATTGGTGATTTGGAGATTGTGAGGGTGGAATATGGTTTGGAGAAGAGAAAGATTTGTGAGGCGTGGAATATTATCAATAACCAAGGGCCTAGTCTAAATAGATATGAAGGAGACCTAGGTGATGAGTGGATGGATTTGTTAAGAAGGCTAAAGAAAAAGAAAAGTAAAAATTGTGAGTTCAAATTTCCCGCGCCACCGACAGGTGACAAAGAAGAGGTCGACTACAACATTCCTGAGGAATGGATTCGAGAACATGGGAGGAGTACTTTGTTTTGTGATGACACGGCCAGAGGGCAGCATGGGTTTTCTACAGTCTCGTCCCCCCTTGGCAGTTCAGGCTGAGGTAGTAACCTGAGGAAGGCCAGACGGATGTGGCTGAAACGTTGTTTTAGATGATTTAATTTTATCCACTGTAAATAAAGTTTTTTATCGTCTGAGTTTTTAGATTACAATGCTAAATCTTTTCAGAATCAATCCTTTAGCATTTATAATTCCGTGAAGATTAGTAGATGATTAGAACTGCGTAGATTCCAGCAGTGATCCAGCGGCGAATCAGCAGATATTGAATAAGCCTTTAATATAGCAAAACTATAATCGGTTATGGAGGACCACTGGCCAATTGACCAGCAAACAGTAAAGATTGTTGAGGTATCACAATCCAATGTAAAACAGCATGGCAATTAAACCTGTACTATTCAGAACAATCACCTTTTAAATAGGTCGTACAAAGATCGTTGAGATATCACAATCCAACGTAATGCTTATCTAATTCGAACAGTCTGTGAGTTTTGTGATCTATTATGAAGCTTAAAGGATCATGCAGGTTAAATGATACCATACTAAATTCACTGAAAATAAAGCTATAGATTAAGTTCAAAGAGGTGTGTGATAATAACTTTGAAATTGATATTTCAAATTGATTAAGTATGCGATAAATCACTCATATGAGCTTGTAAATCCTGCAGATCCACATATAATGATTAAAACACTCCCAAGGCATCAGAATTCTTCCTGGTCTTGACGGAATGCATGTTCTTGAGGACAGCTACAGTATATTTAAGCTGATTAATTATAAATATCGCGTTGATACACAAAGTAAAAATATTACGTAAGAGACACTGGTTACACTTACAATGAATAAAGTCACCAGACTTCATAAATTAGTCCTCAAAAACGGGACATAATTAAAATATCACAGTTTGAATTAGACATGAAATAAAGAGCTTGAAGATGGTCATTACAAGAATAGAAGAAAAAGAACAGGAAGTGATTAAACAATGAGGAAAGAGAGCTTCCTATTGGCTGAGAATCTAACGCATATTCAAGATAGCATTTAATGGAAAGAATATAAATGAAAAGTGTAATGAAGGTCTGAATATTATGAACAAATTAAATAAACGTATTCAAATAATTTATCTATGATTAACTAATTTTTAAAAATTATAAATATTAACCTCAAACTGAGTCCAATATGAAAGAAACATGAATTATTTAAATAAAGCATTATATTAGCTTTCAAATGTTTGACCAACAATCTTTATAAACTATTATCAAGACCTACTATAAGAAAATCACAGACAAAGCCATCTAAACGAAATACCAATATTGAGAATAAGCACTGCCTTCTACAGGGTCTTTATTATAAGTTGAGACCGGGCGACGGAAGGCTTGAAACCGGGCGACGGAAGGCGCGCGCAGCCGGTCTGACCTTGATGCAACAGCGGCACGTGCAGTTATTGTTAAAGTGTCAACATGGTGAGACCCATTTTGCTGCAGCATCGTATTTCTGTGTGTAAACATTATTTTAAGTACGAGTCTGCTAGACGTGTACGTGATGAATTTATTCGAACATTTCTTGCTGATGTGCCACCTTCAAGTGCACAAATTCACAGAATTGTTAATAAATTTGTAAATACTGGTTCAGTGCAAAACAAAAAGCATGTGCGCACACGAACAGTGTTAACAGAAGAAAAGCTAGACGAGATTGGCGCTAATCTTGAACATTCACCAAATAAATCACTCTCAAAATTAGCCCAACAAGTAGGGTTTCAGTTTCTTCTGCACACAAAGCAACAAAGTTGTTACACCTCAAACCGTAGAGATTTACACGGGCCAATTGTTTAAAACCTGCCGATCCAGCAGCAAGATTGCGATATTGTGAGTGGTTTCTGTCATCAGTGGATAATGGTTTAATCGACCCCCAGCTTGTGTTCTTTTCTGATGAAGCCTGGTTCCATCTTAATGGTCGTGTGAACAGTCATAACTCACGCCATTGGTGTGCAGAAAATCCTAATGGTGTGTATGAAATCCCTCATTACGATAGGAAGATCGGGGTTTGGTGTGCTATTAATGGAAGGCGAATAATTGGGCCTATATTTTACAAGACTACAGTAGATTCAGAGATTTACCAAGATGACATTTTGGTGCCATTCTTTCAGCAGTTGACGGATGAAGAAAAAACGCACGGGTGGTTTCAACAAGATTCGGCCACCGCTCATACAGCGGAAGTCTCCCTTCTTAAAATTTCGGAAGTGTTTGCTGACAGAGTGATCAGTGCTGGTCTCTTTCCACCTCGCTCCCCAGACCTCACAGTGTGTGATTTTTACTTGTGGGGTAAACTTAAAGATAAGGTTTATCAAACAAATCCTCACACATTGGAGGAGCTGAAAGAAAACATTACGAATGAAATTAGGGCCATTACAGTGGAAGAACTCACTCGCGTCAGCCAGAATGTGGTTTCCAGATACAATGCCTGTATAACACAGGAAGGACGACACTTCCAACATATGTTATAAGGTAAGATATGTAATACTTTATATAGCCTACACTTTAAGCAGGGAAGCCGCGTGCGTGCCGCCCGCGGCTAATGCGGACTCCGTAGCGGAGAGTGAAAACACCGGTCGCCCGGTCTCAATTTATAATAAAGACCCTGTATATCTTACAAGCCATGCTGCTTGAAATCTAGCAACACAGGAGGTAGTCCTATCTGTGGTGGTCTGTGGGAAGCATTTGAATACGTTTTTATTGCAGATAATTTTCTTCATCACAAATACTGACTTTATTTAGGCCAAATCAGTAGGCCTATATTACATAGCCTATACTTGTGATGTGCATAATAACGTAACGTGCGGTGACTCCACACATCTGAAGGAATTCGTAGTTTTCAGTGTCTCCTCATTATACGTTATGATGTCGCGTTTTTTAATATTTTATTGGTAATAACCTCACTTATCCTGTTAGGCCTACGAGCTCTGTTGTTTGACCCAAACACAGTCATATTTTATTAAACTGCTACACTTCTCTGGGTCATTTTGTACCACCACTGAGCTAGTTGTCCCAGGTTTAATATAACCTAGAACACTGATATCCGTCTTCTTGTCACATGCACTTTGTGGAAGACTATGCCCATGACTGTCACTGAAAAGAATAACTTTGCTTAATTCCTTGGGAACACTCAGCTTTCCGTTATTTGCTGTCAAGTCATTCATTCGTTCATCCTCCGGTGGTGAACTATGTTGATTCGCCAGCACTTTTGAGGTTAAGGTTTGAATCCCGTTCATTACCTTCACCAAACTGTAGGAAAACGCTGAATCGATTTTCTAGTAGTAATATCGGGATGATAGGAGATTGCATATACTACGATTCGGCGTCTGCCACATTGAGATGAATCAGGTCTACTGTGAGCAGCTTGATAAAAGTTGAAAGCAGTAAAAGTGACTATTTCTCTTCAATTCTTCTTTAATACCAGCCAATTCTTCCTTAAGGACACTAATATCATACCTTACCTCACTCTGGTATTCGTTTGTAGCTGATGAACACGAAATTCTTCTGTGATAAACTGTTCTCTGGTGTACTCAATTAGAGGTGATGGTGTATATAAATCTCTCATTATGTACACGGTTTTTACCTTCCCTATGCTCTCCAGTTGCTCTTCAGGTGTATCCAGATGTTCTCTAAACAATAGGCGATGACTGGGATTACTTTAAGCTGAAATATGCTTAATTTTTCGATGATTCTGATGGAGTTCATTGCTTTATTTACGATATGTTCATAGCCGATAGGACTACCGATGCGATGTTGCCAGATTTAACAGCATGGCTTGTGAGAAATAAAGGAGGCAGTGGAATAAGTAATATGGATAAATGAATTATAATAAAAACATTGATGATTAACATAACTGAACACTATAACTCTGGAAACAGTTGAGTCTCAGTCACCAAATTTTTATAACATCTTTGTATCATAAAGAAGTGTTATCTGTATAAATTTCATAATTTTTCACTCAGGCCCTTTTGAGGTATTCTACTTCAAATATTGCCAAAATATGCTTTTATAAATTTTATGCTTTAATATAAATTTTTGAAAAATTGTATAAAAAAAAGGGCAAAGTTCCCAAGCTTGAAAGTTCTGCAGGAAGTAGTCCTATAGTAAATCTATACAAGAAAAAAAAATTAAGGTGAGTCTTTCTTCCTTTTAATAATTTTGCTGCACTAAAACTCCTGTTTTAAGTTAATTTTCAATTGTGAAATTTTTGTTCTTCGCTTTCCTCACTATTTAGGTAATATTATGTTAGTACAAAAATCTAGAGCATATCATTCTGTTAATTTTGGTATTTATTTTGTCTTGTTATCTGTAAAATTAACAGAGATACATAGATTTGTGCAAAACATGTTTTCGACTGAAATACGGTTACAAAGCAAACTTAAAATGGCCTTTAAAAAAAAAAAAAAAAAAAAAAAAAAAAAAAAAAAAAAAAAAAAAAAAAAAGCCTATTTTTTTTAACCTTAGTTTTGAACTCACCTTTAGTTGGGAAAAGAATTAGGAAAATAAAAATGTCGAGCAACTTGGCCTGGTTCATTTCTAATGGATTGACCCAGTAGCAAACTCAAAGTAAAGAAAAGTTCAATGAAGTTAAGTGACAATGGTACTGAAGTCTATTAAAATACTACCAAAGTATTATTATAATTAAGGAACTTGATCAGCTAAACCAAACTTAGGAAAAAACACTATGCTCACATGATCATGTAGTGCTATAATTAAACACTTGTCAACTCTACGTCTCCATAAAGCAAGATGCAAAGCTTCATCCCAGGAGAAACTCACTACTCTTCCTGGCAAGACAGAAAGATCTTCTCTAGAGATTAATTTTAAAAACTACAAGTTCGACTTTAGAGGGCAGCACATCACTCCAGGAATTGAATGTCATAGGTACAATCAATAATTGTCTATCTTACTGTACAAAACATATTACAATAGCAATAGGCCATGACTGTAATTAACGTCATGAATACTTACATAATTAAGCATGTAGTGAATAACTTAAACCGAAAATGAATAAAACATTGCCACTTGTGTTATCATAAGCGAAATAGCCAATGCCATCTAGATGGTAACGAGAAAGCAGATGGCAAAACAAGCAATATATCGCAATGGTGGTGATGCAACCAACGATTTTCATTAAGATCAGCTGCTTTATATTTTAGAGTAAAATCTTTGGTACCAGTGGTACCTAGTGTTATTAACAATGTATTTATTACTAGCAGGTACCCGCGGCTTCCCCCACGATAATTAATTGAAAAATTAAAAATTAAGAGTATAATAGCCAATGCCATCTAGATGGTAACGAGAAAGCAGATGGCAAAACAAGCAATATATCGCAATGGTGGTGATGCAACCAACGATTTTCATTAAGATCAGCTGCTTTATATTTTATTGTAAAATCTTTGGTACCAGTGGTACCTAGTGTTATTAACAATGTATTTATTACTAGCAGGTACCCGCGGCTTCCCCCACGATAATTAATTGAAAAATTAAAAATTAAGAGTATAATAATTATTAAAGCATTATATTTATTAACACTTACATGCGAATCATTCATAAACTAAGCCATTAATAATTAATGAAACAGCTAAAATTCCTGCTTTAGAGTACATTCCACGATATGAAAGTGCTGCCTGGGAAAACAATCTCAGATTAGATTATGCAGTTCCAAAGCAACCTGTTAACACTGATAATACATATTGTTTCTCAACTGTTTGTTGACAGATGAATATGATGTGAATTTTATTTGATAAATTCAGTGTAATTTTCAGAAATTATATAATTTTTCAAGGGAAGGAGTTATTTTGTTTGGATTTTTATTGTCCGCGATACTGCCCGCGGCTTAGCCTGCCATTATT
The DNA here is from genome assembly GCA_964059195.1 of Ectobius pallidus. Lineage (NCBI taxonomy): Eukaryota > Metazoa > Arthropoda > Insecta > Blattodea > Ectobiidae > Ectobius > Ectobius pallidus. The sequence continues at coordinate 49,862,054 of CAXKWD010000008.1, forward strand.
AATTGACTCCAGGATTTTTAAGAAATTTACACTGGCAGATTATTAAAATGTTTGTGGTTCAGAGCTATGAAAATTGTAAGTAAAAATAAAATTATAATATTTGTTCATTGTGTTCATTTCACTTCTAAGTGAAATGAACACAATGAATCCTGGTGAAATTTTAAGTAAGAACAGTTGGGTTTCATGACTTAATATTAAGTAATAACTTTACAAATAATTTTTTACCAAAACGTGCCACTTTCAACCTGCACTCCTAGCAACAAATTGTCTAAAAACACGCAATTTTAAAAAAAAAATCATAAAAAAACTAAAGTGAATTTGCACAAAATGAAAAATACGGGTTGTTATATTTGTCCATAGATGATGTAAAAAAAAATTCAAGAAAATCTGAGGGGGTGGGGTGCAAAATGTTGTTTTCTCTGGATGATTTGATTTGGAATGACCCTTAGGCTTTATATAATAAAGAAACGATTTTCCTAATTTTGTACTCTTTGTGAAAGTTTAGACTGCGAGAGACGAACATCGCTGAGATACCCGATGTTTCACAAAGTGGACGAGCGAGTGAGCATGCTATTTAGGGCCGTTGAATTGTATAAGAGTAGATTATAGAAGATTTATAATGCTTCACCACACATAAAATTGTACATTATTTACATATCTTTTTTTCATATGCTGCTTTATATATAGCCTACTATTTGTTGTCTTCAATGATTAACTGTTCTTGAACAAAGAAGGTACAGGTATAAAGATGTTTCAGTGACCAGTCCTTGTGACTTTACAAAAATAAAAGTGCATACTGGTACAACAAAATGAAAGTGATAAAAATAAAACAACAAAATTGATGATGGACACTTGCAATTGGTTGAAATTTCACATATCCTTATAGTGGACTGGTCACTGATTCATGAGCTAAATAGTCATATTAACAGCAGAAATTACATAGGATGGTGGTATTCTAGAGTTCAAGAATATGAAATAATCAGCATAATTACTAGCATATATTTTAATCAGAATGTTTACATAACTACATGAATATCCCTTCATCCCAATATGAACACTTCTCATGACATTGCGATCTTTTCATATACAGTATTTTCACATTTTCATATTTACATCAAAATGTTTTACAGTGAAACTTGAAAGGAAGTGTAGTTTAATTCCTAATGTTTACGAAAATACCACTGTCCTTACGTTTCTTAAGTGAAGTTTCATAGTGATTCTATTCCATTTGGCTTTGCATACTTAATGATAGTTTCCAAAAAGGTGCTCTTCTAAAATGCAGTTATCTTCCTATGTTTACTTTTCATCAGGAATGGATTCAAGTCCCTGAAACAAAAACAATAAATGTACTGTGTGTATGTGTATGTGTATGTGTGTGTGTATATACATAGGTTGGTTTTTTAGTTTTGGCACCAATGCTTCAGTGCCAAGTTGCAACAATGTTGGGCGCTGCCACTTTTACCGACGGTTGCTGACCTGCATCCCCTCCCTCAGAACACATGACCTTGCCCGTCCCCACCACCGCTCATGCGCAGTCGCGCCTGTTAGATGAGTAGTGTGAAACCAACGCTCGCGAAAGACAGTCGAAATGTTTTCCAAGCAGGAGCAGAGAACGTGGATAAAAATTCAGTGTGCTAGGGGTCGCAGTGCTAAACAGTGCCACCGAGGATTGGAGGAGGCATGCGGTGCAGCTGCGTTACCATACAGAACGGTAGCAAGATGGGTTGCAGCCTTTCGAGATGGGCGTGAACGTGTGGAGCACATGCCTCGATCTGGTCACCCACCAATAAGTGATGACAATGTACAGATGGTGTCCGCGTTAGTAGAGGTGGATCGGAACGTAACGATTCGTCAATTAGAGCAAGATACCGGACTGGTGCATTCGACTGTCCTCCACATCCTGAAGGACTTACTGAAAATGAGGAAGATTGCGTCCAAATGGGTTCCGCATGACATAACCGACATGCACAAATGGCTGCGATATGACGCTTGTCGTATGCATAGGCATAGCACGACCACTGAATATTTGTGAAGATATACGCCGTGCCTGTGACGAACAGAAATTGACAATACTTGTCTTACTTGATATGACTAAAGCTTTCGATTCAGTAGACACAGACATTCTTATTGCTAAACTTAAGACGTTGAACCTGTCAGATAATGCTGTTCTGTGGTTCAGCTCATACCTGTGCAAACGCCAACAATGTGTTGTCTCCAATAATCGTTCTTCTACATGGCGTCTCGTAAAGGCAGGAATTCCACAGGGAAGCATTCTCGGGCCCTTACTGTTTTCTCTGTACATAAATGACATTACTAATTGTATACGACATAGCAAATACCACCTATACGCGGATGACTTACTGCTAGCATGAACGAAGACCTTAACTCAATAAACGTATGGACCTGCAGTTTGGGACTCAATCTGAATCCAGCGAAATCACAGGCAATAGTTGTGGGACATCAGCGGCTGAGAAACAAGCTGAATGAAATCAATCTACCTCCCATTAAAATCCATAATTCAGTAATTCCTTTCGGCGATTCGGTAAAAAATCTTGGTGTTCTGATAGACAAAAACATAACTTGGGAAAATCAAATTAACGAAACTTGTAAAAAAGTGAACTTGTTAATCCATATGCTTAAAAGATTAAATATGCCCTTACCTACTGCTGTAAAAAAGACTTTAATACAATCCCTGGTCATGCCCCATTTCGATTACTGTGTGTTGTCCTGCTTACAGACTTGAGCACTAACTTATCCCAAAGGCTGCAACGTGTTCATAATATGTGTGTACGCTTCATTTGTAATATAAGACTGTTCGATCAAGTATCGCCATCTTTTGAAATGCTGTCATGGTTCCGTCTGAATGACCGAAGAAGATTTCACTGTCTTTGTCTCCTCTTCAAAATTCTTCACACTTCATCACCATCATATCTATCTAGTCGCTTCCATAACCTGTCCTCTCATCACACCCTAAACACACGATCAGAGTTTAGTATTGTACTTTCGATCCCTCTACACCGCTCTTCATCCTATTCATCTTCATTCTCTGTATCAGTAGTTCGCATATGGAATTCCATCCCTCGCACTGTCAGAGGCTGTCGAACGCTTGGAGAATTTAAGAGAGAAGTCAGTAGCCTAATTCTAAATAATGTACTTTAAATTTATATTAGGAATGTATCTAACTTTTAGTGTTTAGGCTTTAATATTAATAGTAATTTTTGTTTTTGTAATTGAGTTTCAAGTAATTGTATTAGGAGTGTAGTGTTTAAGTTAACATGTATTTCAATAGTATTTTCGTTCATTGTATATAGGTTTTAAATAGTTAAATTATGTATTTGTTATATTGTGTTTGACTGGTGGAGCGGAAGAGAAGGCCTAATGGCCTTAGCTCTGCCAGCTTAAATAAACAGAATAAATAAACAGAATAAATATGCACTTGCAGCGTTATGAGCGCGAAGGAGAGGCCTTCTTATGGCGTATCATAACCATTGACGAGATGTGGGCCAGATCTTATGAGCCACAGTTAAAACGCCAATCGAACGAGTGGCGGCACCACAGATCACCACGGAAACAAACAGTTCGACCAACCCCCACCAATGTGAAGGTAATGTTGATTCTTGCCTATGATTGGGATGGTGTGATTATTCACCATACCGTTCCCCGAGGGCAAACCGTTAATGCGGCGTACTATTGTTCGTTTCTGCAAGACCATCTCCGAGGAGCTCTGAGAAGGAAACGGCGCCACCACATGGTTACACCGCCCATCATTCTGCATGACGATGCTAGGGCACACACAGCAGGCGTTGTGTCAGCATTGTTGGATCGCTGGGGCTGGGAGGTCCTCTATCACCCCCCTATTCTCCCGACATCAGTCCCTGCGACTATGATCTCATCCCGAAGATGAAGATGACAATGCGCAGGGAGCACTTCCGTACCATTGAAGACGTTAAGCAGGCTCCCGAGCGCTCTCTTCGCACCATCAATAGATTGGGCAGTGCCAACGGGATCCAAGAACTTCCGCATCGCTGGCAACACCTTGTACGCAATGGTGGGGACTACATCGAGGGCCTATGAAACTTGGAACCATCTATTTTGAGTTATTAATCCAGTTATAACTATGGTGCCTGTACGGGTCAGGACCGTGAGGAGCAAATGTTGGGTCGGCCGGAAAATATATCCGGTCCAAAAGGGCAAATGATAGGATAAGGTACTTCTCAAATAGGAATAACATAAGATAGGAAAGATTAGCCACCTCTGAATAGCTAGTGAGGACCAGATTCGAACGAATCAAAAATGAGAGCAAATAGACTGTAACCTCAGGACACTGGTATCAGGAATCCACGGACTACTTAAGGAAAACAATTTAAATATGAAATAATCACAACGTACTAGATTCACACACAATGATTATTGAAACTAATTGAAATGAAACACTGATACATAAGATGCAAGAGTACGTTATCACACGTGGTTGTAAATATTAATTTCTTGGAAAACTTGATAAATAATATCTTAAAATGCGTAGATTAACTTGCTCTTGAAGTTAACACTAAACTTTTGCATGTAGTTTTGTCGTAAAAGCTGATATAAGCACTGGAACATGTAGCGTTGGTTACACAACTGTTGCGTAATATCAAACTTCTGTAATTCGGAGAATTCACTCGCGAATTTGATGAATTATATGTAATTATGTATGAATAATTACTGAGAGCCACAATTGCGCACAATTGTGACTATTCACCGCTTCTAGAGCAAGTTTAATGAAACTTGGTAGAAAAAGCGGGAATTCCTCGAGCCTACTAGATACACTGTTATCTGAGTGAGGTCTCGTTCAATACTAACTGGCGTGATGCTAAACCACCACATATAACAAAAGAAATTAGCAAGTCATGCATGATCCCACAATGCCTTGAGGCGGGAATAAAAGGACAATCAAAGCGGGACAATGCAAGCGGATAATTTGAAACATTCTAAAGTAAAAACATGTTGCTTGCGCGAACATACCGACCCCTTTGAACTATTTAGTTCAATAAAATAGATAGAGAGCAAGCTATGAAAAATACATTCAAATGGACAAATAACATGAAGGAAAACACTTATTATATACATCACAATAACACAGTTTATCTCCGAAAAGTAAAACCTTATTGTGCAAGGAGGAAAACCAAAAAACACTTATTACAATGTAACGGTTTGTCTACACTATAATTGCTTGTAAAACAATAAAGAGATATGAAATATTAATTGCACTGTATTACACTTATTATTGATCTGGCAATGGACATAATTTCACTACCGGGCGCTTATATTCGCCACTAGGAGTGCGAACTGTCGCCACACGAATTAGACCGTCTTCTCCCGGATGCACCTTGGTTTTGTAGAATTTGCCATTTTTCAATACATTTCATATCGTAGAAAGGGCCTAACAGGATTTACTCTTGGTTAGGAAGATTGCCCATCAGCTGTTGAGCAGATTGTGCCTTTAGTTTATAGCAAGTCAGACACTTGTGTAGAACAGATTTCACTAGTCTGCGCACGCAAGGGATCCAATATGCTTGTCTTAAAGAGGCTATCGTAAGCTGATGTGACGCATGTAAAAGTTTAAAATGTTCATGCTTTACAATTAAAGCAGTTAGATGGTGCTTGCTTGGCAATATGATCTGATGTTTAGCATCATATGCAAGATGAGATTTATCTATGCGACCACCAACTCGTAGAAGACCATTTTCGTCCAGAAATGGTGTTAATGTATGAATAGAACTTTTAGCAGAAGTTTCTTTCAGATTTTTAAGATCTGCAATTTCACTCTTAAAAGATGAATGCTGAGCACTTTTAACACAAGTTTGTAAAGCTTGTTGAAGCTCTTCAGCTGTAATAGGTCCATGAAATTTTGTTTCATGGCGACATGCAGCAATAAATCTATTCATGTAGCATGTTACTCTTTGCAGGCGTCTGAGATCTGAGAATGTTGTAAGAAAATGTTCTCTCTCCTTTGTTGACACCAGACAGACATTTGCAAGTTGTTCTGATGAATCAGGAACACTTAATTGTTGTGGTTGTTTTGGCCAGGATGTCTCTGGTGAAGATAACCAGTTAGGACCGTGCCACCACAAATCGATTTCAGATAACTGCTCACAAGAAATTCCCCTTGAGACGAGATCTGCTGGATTTTCATGTGTGGCAATGTGTCGCCATGTAGCAGTCTCCGAAAGTTCTTGTATCTGTGACACACGATTTGAAACAAAGGTTTTCCACTTTCGTGCATCAGTTTTGAGCCAGGACAGTACCACAGTAGAATCTGACCACAAATAATTTTGTGAAGGTTGTACCTTGAGGTCACTTAGCACTTTGTTGTATAATTTAGCAAGCAGAAGTGCACCACAGAGTTCAAGGCGTGGAATGGTTTGCTTCTTTAGAGGAGAAACCTTAGATTTTGAACATAACAGTTGAACAGTAGTTTCACCTTCACTATTTACAGAACGAATATATATACAAGCTCCATACGCCTTCTCGGAGGCGTCACAGAAACCATGTAATTGAATGTCCTGCACTGTACCAGATGTAAGCACATATCTGGGAATACGCAAGGTGTGAATAGTAGCTAATGTTTCACAGATTTCCAGCCATTTCTCCACCAGATGCACAGGTACGGTTTCATCCCAGTCTAATTTCTCAATCCAGAGAGATTGCATAAAGATTTTAGCATTTATGACAATAGGACTAGCCAATCCTAGCGGATCAAAGATAGATGAAATAAGTGAAAGGATATTTCGTTTGGTTAGTTTACCTTGCACATGGGTTTGGAGTGAAGGATGTGATTGGATCTGAAATTTATCATTAACTGGATGCCAAAGTAAGCCTAGGGCATGTATGTTTTCATTGTTATCAAGTGCCAGGGGCAATTGAGTTTCTCGATGTGAAGGAGGTACTGATTCCAATAAAGCTTCATGGTTGGAACACCATTTTCGCAGAGGAAATCCACCACAATTGAGCATATCTGTAAGCTCCCTTTGCAGTTTCAGGGCTTCTTGGATGTCATTGTGGCCTGCTAAACAGTCATCAACATAAAATGATTCCCGTACTGCCTGAGCAGCAAGCGGATACTTCTCTTCTTCTTCTAGCGCAAGCTGATGTAAAGATCTTATGGCCAAAAATGATGCAGATTTGGTACCATAAGTAACAGTAGTTAGAGCGTAGTCTTGTATGGGTTCATTAGGACTTGAACGCCACACAATTCTTTGAAGATTCTGATCTTCTTTATGCATCCTTACTTGCCTGTACATTTTAGAAATGTCTGCTGAAAATGCATACTTGTAGGTGCGGAACCGAAGTACAATAGATGAAAGATCGTCTTGTATAGTTGGCCCTAGTTTCAAGATGTCGTTCAATGACTTGCCTGAAGACGACTTTGCTGAGGCATCGAATACAACTCGGGTTTTCGTGCTAGTTGAACTAGGTTTTATAACAGCATGATGCGGCAAGTAGTAACATTTTTCTCCAGGCTGAGGAAGTGAAACCTTCTTCATGTGGCCTAGATTTTCATACTCTTCCAGAAATTTGGAATAGTCTTCTTTTAAGCTAGGGTTAGCTTCAAGTTTGCGTTCCAGGTGTCCTAAGCGTTTTATAGCTTGTTGCCTAGATTCGCCCAGAGAATCTACAGGTTGATTCTTGGGGAGTTGCACTACGAATGCACCATCAGTTGCACGAGTGGTGTTTTCTACGTAGTGTTCTTCACATTCACGTTCTTCTTTGGTGTGTACTGCGCTGGGGAAGTCTTCCAGCTCCCAAAATTGCCTTAGTTGCTTGTCCACGTTGTCGACAGTTACAAACAAGTTATGCTGTGAGAACGTCACCTTCTTGTTTTTAATGGCAGACTTAGGAACTGTACCACTGATTATCCAACCAAGCTCGCTGTTGGTCAGAACAGGCTGATTTGGTTTAACTATTCTTTCGTTTGTGATTAATTGAAAGAATAAGTTAGCGCCAATTAGCAATTGTACATCACCAGGTACATGGAATTTAGGGTCAGCTAATGGAAGTTCACTGGGAATATTGAATTTGTAGGGGTCAATTTGGACAGCAGGAAGCTTATTTACAATGTGAGGTAGAACTAGGCAGTTTAGGTTAGCTTGGAAAGCATGGATCCTGGATCTCATATTAATAGTGATGCTGTGACCACAAGCTGAGGTGCCATTAATACCTCTTATGTGAGTGTCCACTGCGCTAGTTGGTAATTGTAATTTCCTTGCCAAATCTTCCGTGATGAAATTAATCTGACTACCAGAATCAAGTAAAGCTCTGCATTTTACCAGTTTTCCATTTTTGTCTTCTATTTCGACCACTGCAGTTGCAAGAAGAATTTCACATTGGCTAGCCTTTTCTTTTATAGAACAGTAACTAGCTGGAATGTTTGTTGCCGTGCTGGCTGTAGAATTTTCTGAAGAAGGACTCTGTCGAGAAACCTTTTCACTTGAATGTGTGTCATTGTGTAACCATTTACTATGAAAACCTTTCCCACATTTGCAAAACGATTTTAGCTTGCACTGATCTCTTCTGTGGTTAGGAGAGAAGCAGTTAAAACACAAGCGTTTAGATTTAATGACATTCCATCGTTGTGATACACTTAGTTCTTGGAAGTTCTTGCAATTTAATAAATTGTGATTATCATCGCAGCATGGGCACGTGTCTTCTTTTGTCGCAACATAAGAATGACGAGTGTGTTTTTCTGACTTCTTCTTCGTACTTTGCTCACCTTTGTGCTTAGATGGGCTGGACGTGTTGTTTACATCTGCCAATACTTCAAGTGAATTTGCCTTAGCTTCTAAAAACTTGATGAGGTCTTGAAGTGGTGTGAAATTCTGAGAATCAATTCTTCCTTCCCATTCTTTTCGTACACTCTCACAAAGGCTGTCCAAGATTAACTGCATGAGCATAATATCTTGTAATGGTATTTCTACATGTAAAGCTTCCACAGCATATATGTTGCTTTGGAATTTGTTAAGAATATTACGAAGATCATTCACATTTTCACTCTTCATCGTTGGTAAAGAGAGTAGATTACGTACGTGAGCTGTGGCAATAATTCTTGTATTATCGTACCTGGAACATATTAGATTCCATGCTACACTGAAATTTTCACTAGTCACTGGTAGATTTTTTATCAGTGCGTGTGCCTGTCCCTTTAATGATGACAGAAGGTAATGCAATTTCTGTATCGGTTCTAAGGCTGCATTATTGGCTACAAGACTGCCGAACGTGTCTTGGAAATGTTTGAACGTTGTGATGTCCCCAGAGAAGGTTGGAAGCTGTATAGCGGGAAGTTGTATTGGCCTATTGTTGCACTGAGAAACAGCTGATTGACAAGTATGATGTGAATTGGCACTGTTATGAGATCGCTGACTGTTCACAGAGTATGCACTTGCTGCTCGTGATGACATAGGATTGCACTGAGTTTAGCTTTTAACTCGAAGTAACCATTCATCATAACTTCCTTGTATTCTGCATGTTCATCCAAATCTTCTTCTGCTTCCACAAGAGATTCTATTTGTGTTTGAACAATATCAAATTTGTCCCATATTTCATTTATCTTGTCAAATTTAACTTTTAATAAGAACACATCGGTGTCTTGATTTGCAGTTTCACAAGACTTTTGTAGAAAAGTAAACTCTCGCTTAATAACGCCTCTACGTCTAATTAAGGCTCGTAAATCACCTTCCATGTTATGTGTGAAATGTGGAAATTACTTGCAATTGACAATTGAATTCTACCACTGCTGCACGATAATATGTGAGTCAGCTGTTCACTGCTTTCTTGATGTCTTTTGAGCTGTTGTGTTTTCTGTAGTACTGAAGCACTGCCGAATAGATGATACAGAGTTTATGTACTAGAAATCGTAGCTCTTGAATACGCGGATGCCGTCGCGGTTGAGTCTGCATACAATGAACGAGATCGATAAGACGAGACAAACCATATATATGTGTGTGAATAATGAAATTGTTTCTTTAGTAGTCCGGTCCGTTGAGGAACCAATGTACGGTAGGACCGTGAGGAGCAAATGTTGGGTCGGCCGGAAAATATATCCGGTCCAAAAGGGCAAATGATAGGATAAGGTACTTCTCAAATAGGAATAACATAAGATAGGAAAGATTAGCCACCTCTGAATAGCTAGTGAGGACCAGATTCGAACGAATCAAAAATGAGAGCAAATAGACTGTAACCTCAGGACACTGGTATCAGGAATCCACGGACTACTTAAGGAAAACAATTTAAATATGAAATAATCACAACGTACTAGATTCACACACAATGATTATTGAAACTAATTGAAATGAAACACTGATACATAAGATGCAAGAGTACGTTATCACACGTGGTTGTAAATATTAATTTCTTGGAAAACTTGATAAATAATATCTTAAAATGCGTAGATTAACTTGCTCTTGAAGTTAACACTAAACTTTTGCATGTAGTTTTGTCGTAAAAGCTGATATAAGCACTGGAACATGTAGCGTTGGTTACACAACTGTTGCGTAATATCAAACTTCTGTAATTCGGAGAATTCACTCGCGAATTTGATGAATTATATGTAATTATGTATGAATAATTACTGAGAGCCACAATTGCGCACAATTGTGACTATTCACCGCTTCTAGAGCAAGTTTAATGAAACTTGGTAGAAAAAGCGGGAATTCCTCGAGCCTACTAGATACACTGTTATCTGAGTGAGGTCTCGTTCAATACTAACTGGCGTGATGCTAAACCACCACATATAACAAAAGAAATTAGCAAGTCATGCATGATCCCACAATGCCTTGAGGCGGGAATAAAAGGACAATCAAAGCGGGACAATGCAAGCGGATAATTTGAAACATTCTAAAGTAAAAACATGTTGCTTGCGCGAACAGTGCCAAAACTAAAAACCAACCCATGTATATATATATATACAGGGTAGATCAGAAAAATGTATACACACTTTCAAACTGGCTATACAAACCATATGCTTTGAAATCACAATGGATAACTTATGGCTTCAATGTGAGTGTACAGCATCATGCAAGTGTTTGGAGGCAGGCGGTTTGCAGTTTGAACACTTATTGTAATTGTTTACTTTGAGTCATTGCAATACTGATGATAATATATAAGCTACGGTTTATCAAAGCATGTATACATTTTTCTGATCGACCCTGTACATTAACATTTTCATTTTTTTGAATTCATAAGATAAATAGCCATAATATCCTTGAAGGGGTCATCACACATACTGGGTTCAAGTGTTATTTGCTATCCTAAATTTGTTAATTGAATATTACCACATAATCTGTAAGTACCAAAATTAGATATTCTGTGACATACAGGAAGGGAGAGTTGTCACTAAGAAGCTGTAAATAAAATAAAATAAAACAAAATAAGGGAGCTATGAAAAAATAATTTTAGAATATTGTTAGATTTCTAGGTCTACGCAGACAGTTAAAATAGAATACCGTATTGGCCCGAATATAAGACGATGTTTTTTCCCTGAAAATGTGCTTTTAAAAACTATACTCGTCTTATACTTGGAGCCTAAGACTCAACAACAACTCTTCATTCCTGATGCAGCTGTGCACATGGGCAGCGGCAATGCAGCGGGTATCCCCAAGTAAATGACGTGCGTCCGACCCAAGGTCAAAACCGCACGGAAATTACCAAACTTTACCAAACTAATTTTCCCCCACTTCGAGCTTCTGTTTGTACTTCACCAGGACCTTCTGATCCTGACTGCACTGTGCGTCTCTATTATCTACGCGTAAATCTTTTGTTTGACCACCAGTCATGGCAGACGATGTGGAAAAGAAAGCATCTTCATTGTCTCAATGCGTAAATAAAGGCGAGAGAAGAAGTTACGACATGAACTTCAAAATTCTGTTTTATGTGAAGCAAAATAAGCTATTTTATTTATTTTTTGTAACTACCCTTCAAAAATTCAGGGTCGTCTTATTTTCGGGCCAATACGGTATCACACATTAATAAACATTTCTACAACTTAGAGAAGATTGTAAGAACAAAAATGAATAACAAATTAGGATCCAAGTAAAAAATGTATTCCACAAACTGGCTCACATATTCTTGTTAAGACTTGTATTATTGAGGTTTTTAGGTTGATGAAAGTACCAGTACCATTCAAAATTAAAATAACTCCAGATTAAAGAAAATTATGGATCTTAACTGGAATTTTCATCTAATATTGTCCTTGCAGCAGCACACACATTAAATAAATAAATAACTGCACCGACTATCCATTTCGATTTCCTATGTCACGAAAATGAATCATAAAAGAGAGTCCAAATTAAACAAAGTCAATATAATAATGTACATCTGTTTCTATTGCTCTGTGATGTCTTCTTAAGGCCCGTTATTACCACCTCCAGTAAAATATTTACGGCTACTTTTACGGTTACTTTACTGACAGTTCGATTTTACAATATCTGGTTAGGAGTTAACTATAGGTAAGAATCCCTTAACTGGCAGTAATCTTTACTGTAGGAAAATGTACAAGTAAACTCCTAACCGGAGGATTTTTTGAGGTTATACTTCTCGCGAACTGAATGAAAATGGAAAGATGAAATTATTAGCTGCTTACATAATGTCAGTGGCGATGAAGAACAATGCCAATATATGTAAAAAAGATAAAAAAAATATTGAAAACTAGATCAAACTATTATGAAAGTTTGGCCAATCAATTATTTTACTGTTTACTTCCTCTACCCGTACCTTCGGGGGTGGGGTTAGGAACGTGGTAACTTTCTTTTCATTTTACAACCATTTTACTTGAGGATGATTTTATTCCCCTTTATTTTTTATAAAACAGCTTAACAACTTTTAGATTTTAACAGGAATTGTATGATAAGCATAATATATAAAATATATAGGACTATATGTAATGTATTTTAATATTTTATGCTAAGAGCTAATAATTTTATTTCAAAACATCTCGTAATATATCCTCTAGTTATTAGCTACACATTTCATACACAAACTTATTAGGTTTCAGGTCTTGCCTCACAAATTATGCGAGCTTTTTAGGTTAAGAGAACTGAATGCACACTATTACCTGTACTGTGAACTGTATACTATAATTAAATTCAGAGGACGTTATGTGTTTCAGAAGAGGTTTTTTTATAGGTCTATGTCTTTCCGAGCTTTGCTGTGTGTTAATTTATTTTGAATTATATGAATTATATTCAGGAACAATTGTTCTTCACTTGAAAAGAAATTGCTGTGTCTCTATTTTTTTTATATATAAGCCATAACCTCATTATCCATTGCAAAATAAAACCAAACAATGAAAACAGATGAAAAACTGCTAGAAACAACTGAGAAACGCTCGTACCAACTGCTATGACTTTTGTCTGATTGCGTTAACTGGGAGTAAACTTTAACTAGAAGATGATAAGAACAAAGAAGCGTTTACTGGAACTTTACCCCGACCGTAAAATAAACTGTCAGTTAACATTTACTCCTACTTAACTGGACATCGTAAGAACGGGCCTAAGTGGCATTTGAGCCAATCCATGTGAAAGTGGACAAAGGTGGTTACATCTTTTTTTTACGTGACATAGACATGTTATATATCAAAGTAAAGGTAAAAGACTGTAGAATTTTAAAATAGATTCACAATTCTATTAAATTAAAGGTATCTATATAATAACAACTGCTGAAATGTGTATTTTTTTCGTTGACTGAAATTTATAATTTAACATGTTGGTTAGTACTGCATTATACTCATGGAATCAGTAGATTTGCTGCAATTTTTAATTTCACCCACAAAAGCACAAATAAGTGAAGATTTTGTCATCATAAAACAAATTTTTAAGATGAGTTTCAGTGAAGATATTCATCAAATCAATTTTCAAGGTACCCTTGTCACACCCGTCACAAAAAACATGTAATAGTTTGGGTAGAAAGCCAAGTAATCATTGTATAAAATGGAAACTTGGTAAAAGTTAAGATATTTCAATACAGAAGACACACCTAAAATATAATTTTGAAATGCCTACTATTTTGGCTTAATTTTGATGTGACGGGTGTGACACATGTTGCGTGACGGGTGTGACATATGTTGTGTGACGGGTGTGACACTTATGGAAAATGCCTTTTGCAGCTTTTGTAAAGTGCTCATTTCATGCAGATGTTGAATAAACCATATGTTTTCATTATTACTATCTTTTAAATGGCTCTTGGACTTCTTGGACTTCCGTGGCATAGAACAGAACTTCGTAGTTTGCAAGACAAAGAAACTACGATCTACCAGCTTTGGCTATGGATGACACGGATGACCGGTGGAAATGTCACAAATGTTTTAATGGTGGTAAAGAAGTGAGGTAAAGATCTAGTGATCCCTATAGAGGCCATGAAGGCTTTTAGGATTCAAACTTTCAACCTCCAACAATTTTAGACTTTTAGCACATGAAGGTGGCAAGGTTGTCAGTCTTATGCACTGGCTGCCCCAGAATTGCTTCTGGTACCCATTTCTGTTAGAAGATGAGTTGACCTCAGGGCCATAGGGCCAGCAGAAGAATTAGGCCAATTGAAAAATCTCAAAAGCCTCATCAGGAATTGAACCTGTGCCCCTCAGGTTTGTAGCACAGTGCCTCAACCAGCAGCATGACATTGTACCCCAATAAAGAAGTGAGAGTGATAGCCTAATTAATTTTGTGCCTGATTTCTATACTGGTAACTGTGTATCTTAGAACTGCTAAGAAATTCAGACAGACAATACCTCTAACAGCCGATGAAATGAGTAGGCCTACATGGAAACAAATGAAGGAGAACAGATAGAAAAACAATCAGCCAATCTAAATATAGCTACACAATATTATTTTTGTATGAGAGACAACAAAAATGTCCTGGTGACAAGAATAACCAGATCCACATCAATTCAGTAAAAGTTTGTGAAGTAGTCCAGGATTTTAGAGTAGAGGACAACGAAAACTGCCTAACTAGTACCGGAGGAACATTTCACTTCACAACTTTACACAAGCCTGTTAAAAATATGGACAGAGTGGAAAAAAGACTAACAAGGGAATTCTTTTTTTATGCTGAGATCGTGTGCTGGGATTCCCCAGGATTATCACAAAAAATTTTCATGAAATTCATGCAAAATGGTACAGAGGCAGAAGGTGCAAAGTGTGGTTAGCGTTGCAGATTACAGATCCATCGGCCCGGGTTCGATCCCCGGTACCACCTCGAATTTTTCTGAGGTAGGGAGGTCTGGTAGGGGTACATTCAGCCTCGTGATTCAAATTGAGGAGCTACTTGATAGAGAAGTAGCGTCTCCGGTCATGAAAACCACCATTAATGGCCGTGGGTGTCGGCATGCTGACCACATGCCCCCAATCCTACCATCTGCCTACGGTAGATGATGCAGCGGTCGGGTGGTAGGCCAAGTCCCTCCAGGGACGGAGTTTAGTTTAATTTAAGTCTCGGTTATAAGTTGATGTTGTCCCATCCGACATGTCACACCCATCACGTCACACCCATCACACTGATAAAGTAAATTTTCAATAACTATGTAAATATTTTTGTAAAATCTAATTATGCATTTCAGTATGTTGATCAGTCCTCTTACTTGAAAAAATAAAACAAATATAGTGAAGCTAATCAATTCACAGAAATTTCAATTAAACCTACATAAGAAAAAACCTTTGTCCAATTATGGTCACACCCGTCACATGCACAATATATTTTCCAGCTCAAGCATACAGCCTTGAAAAAAACATTAGATCATATTTTGTACTTCCAATGGGTTGGTATGTTAACACAAAAAACTTTGATGACATTCCTGCAATATGGTTCAGAGGTAGAAAGAAATAAGTGTAATGAAATCTGTCCAAATGTCACACCCGTCACTATGGATTGGCTCATTTAACTAAATGTTTATGATATTTGGTGACATTGCTGTGATGAGTTATGTAAAGTAAACATAGCCTACAAGTCTGGAATTTGCCTTTGCGAATGAAGAAACCATGAAAAATCCAAGTCAAATTGGTCGGCCCACAACATTTGAGTTTTGAATCTGGAACCTCTTACATCTACCATCTTGATCAGATTGGTTTTAGTGTGTGCATTACGATATAGAAATAATCCATTTCACAATAATGAATTAATCATAGTTTTCATGTTACTATAGGCAGGGTGTGTAAAGCATTAAGTGTTGGAACTTCCATAAGAACATATAGTTCAGACAAAGTAGTTCCAAATTCCCTCACCAGGCGTCGTAGCAATCCTCATCACTTAAGAAACTCACGAGCATAGAGAGCTGTGTATTGTGAAGTTATTATGTCCTGTTGTTATGCTGTGTATTGGACAATTGTATTGAATACATTAATGGAAATTCCTTATAAACGTAAATTACAGTTGCACTTCAAAATAAGCTAAATTAAATATATTTATTTTAAAAATCTTACAAGAAAGTTTTGACAGTTTCCTTGAGGATTTTGTGGTCGCTCTACATCTCTTCTCTCTTCAAATTTCTTTCGCGCGGAAAATGAAGGGACATTTTATATAATAAAATATTAGCTGAGGCAGATATAAAAGTAAATGATCCCCTGAACAACTAAAGTTAAAAAAACTGGCAGTTCATACATAGTCTGAAAATATATCACCCCAAACTGCAACTTCTTTAAGCAACATTCCTTCAATGATACTGTCTACTTTTTTGACAATGTCATAAAATGACACAGACTGATATTTGAGGAATTAACACCTGTCTCCAAAGCCCATTGTGTTGCAGAGAGTTTCAACATACCTCAACGAGGGTTTCGGCGGAGAAGAATTCTTCAGAACTACTGGTAATAGGAGTATATGCTCCTGAAGAAGGAAAATCTGAAGAAACCAATCAATTCTATGATACGCTTCAGAAAGTCGTAGATAAATATAACAAAACAGACCACATAATACTTGCAGGAGATTTAAATGCAAGAGTGGGGAATTCCCCCATACCAAATGTTTGTGGTATATATGGAGAAGAAGTGGTGAATGAGAATGGCAAGACACTGAGGAATTTTGCAACATTTAACGACCTAAAGATAACCAATACATTTTACAATAAAAAAGATATAAATAAGTGTACATGGGCTGCCAGAGGATCCAGATCACTAATCGACTATGTAATAGTAAATGATATCTCAATGTGGATTGAGACAGAACAGAGGCACCACAGAACAGGTCTTCATATTCAGACAAATAATGGAAAAATGCTACAAATTTAATACTCCCCTCCACATATTATTTGTCAACTTTGAACAAGCTTTTGATAGCATGAATAGAACATATCTTGTGAATGCAATGTATGAATGCGGGATACCCAGTAAACTTGTTAGACTTGCTAAAATGACACTATAAAACACTACAGCAAGAGTAAATGTGGGAGAATGAAGTCAGAACTTGGAGGTAAATACTGGAGTAAGACAGGGTGATGGATTGTTTAATTTAGTAATGTGACTGGTAATATACTATACAAGTCTAAACAGATCTGTGTATATGCAGATGACATCACTCTGATAGCTAGAAATACCTGTTAATTACAAGATATGTTGGCAGCATTAGAAATAGCAGGTAAATCAGCTGGTCTGGTAATCAATAAGGATAAAACAAAATATATGAAGATAGTGGCGGACACAGATAATAGACCCCTACAAATATTCAATTAGGAAACTCCATCTTTGAACAGGTCAATAAGTACAAATACTTAGGAGTTCAGATAAATATCAAAGGAGTAATATCAGAAGAAATAAACAATAGAATAAAAATGGGGAATAAAGCATACTTTGCTAATCTAAATTTTTTTAAATCTAAACAAATAACAAAGTCAACCAAACTAAAATTGTATAAAACCTTAATTAGACCCATGGTATCATATTCTGCTGAATCTTGGACAATGAACAAAGGTGATGTGAGTGCACTATACCCTGTGCGAGTTAGCTTGTCTCACTAGTCATAAATCTACCCAATACTACCTGCTTCTGTAAAGGGCATTGCCAATTTCAAGGCTATTATGCTGCTTCCTCAGCTATTGTGTTGCTAAGATTTTAAGGGTTTTACATCAGTTTGTTGAGGCTAGTGTGCAGTGACGGATCTATGCAGTAGTGAAGTGTCTTTTTTCAAGTTTATATTTTATTTATACAGTGGACTCTTAGTAATTCGAACCCACGGGTCCCCCCCCCCAAATTTCATGACTTACCCCCCCAAACTTCATTGCTCACCCCCCAACCTGATTGGCTGTCGACAAGGGCGCCCATATGATATTTTCTAGAGGGGAGCATTTTTTTTCATTATTTTATTTTTTGTCACTTTAACTTCTTGGGCCACTTTGTAACATTATATTAATAATATAATAATATAATAAGTGCAACAATGACGTAGCCAGAAAATAATTGCGGGGAGGGTCGAAAGTGCCGGGGGGTTTGGAAAACCCCCAAAAAAGGGGGTTGGGGATCCATCCCCAGAAAATTTTTAAAAATTGAACTAATGAAAATCACATTTTACACTATTTTAGCACAGAAAAACTAGTTAGGAAATTTGTTTACCTTACTCTAAGACATGCCAATGTAAACAAGAAATTGTTACCTAAGCGGGGGGTCCACCCCCGAAAAATTTTTAAATATTGAACTAATGAAAATCACATTTTATGCTACATTAGAACTAAAAAACTAGCTAGGAAATGTGTTTACCTTACTCTAAGACATGCCAATGTAAACAAGAAATTGTTACCTAAGTCGGGTGTCCACCCCCGGGAAATTTTTGAATATTGAACTAATGAAAATCATATTTTACTCTATTTTAGCACTGAGAAACTAGTTAGGAAATTTCTTTACTATACTATAAAACATGCCAATGTAAATAAGAAATCATTATCTAAGCGGGGGGTCCACCCCCGGAAAATTTTTAAATATTGAACTAATGAAAATCGCATTTTATGCTACATTAGCACTCAAAAACTAGCTAGGAAATTTGTTTACCTTACTCTAAGACATGCCAATGTAAACAAGAAATTGTTACCTAAGTCGAGTGTCCACCCCCGGAAAATTTTTAAGTATTGAACTAATGAAAATCACATTTTATGCTATTTTAGCACTGAAAAACTAGTTAGCAAATTTGTTTACTATACTCTACCTAAGTTATAATACTTATTACTATTTATAAGGAAAGTTGAATAACACATGGAACAGTGGGCATAATAGGCCTACACATTATGTTATGAGAAGAAAACAACTGCTATATCATATTTGACACACCAACAAATCTTGTTTAATTA
Source organism: Ectobius pallidus (assembly GCA_964059195.1). Lineage (NCBI taxonomy): Eukaryota > Metazoa > Arthropoda > Insecta > Blattodea > Ectobiidae > Ectobius > Ectobius pallidus. The sequence continues at coordinate 49,881,345 of CAXKWD010000008.1, forward strand.
CTGTAAATATTTTTGTTTAAATACAAATATAGAATTTTAGGTATTGACTTTAGGGGGTCAAAACCCCCTGAACCCCCCCTTTCCTAATCCATTGTGCATTCTGCTTCCATGTTGTCGATTTGGTAAAACTTCAGCAAACTTTTTATGTCTCTACTGACTTTCAAATAATTGTCTTAAAATAAAAACACCTGACTATAATAATTATTAATATACATTTTTTACTTGCGCCCCCCCACACCCCCGGGTATGGGCACTAATTTATTTACTATTCACTTCTAAAGAATTAGAAGAGACCTTTTAAAGTCATAATATTTGACCGTTTTTATTTTAGCATATAAAACTCTAATTTTTCAACAATTTTCAACCCCCCCCCCCAGAAAATTCATAAAACGATAATATTTTGCCCCCACCCCAGAAATTTCAATGACGCAGTCTGCGTCTTAACCCCCCCCCGTGGGCACCCCTGTCGAACCCCAAGGGGAATTAGGAAAAAATCGAATTATCCAAATTTCGAATCAACCAAAACTTTGTTTTTTTAAACGAAAATGCCGTAAAAATGTTAAAAAATAAACTCATTGCAATAAATAATAATTATTGTAACTTATAGTGAATCTTACCTGTTGTTAGGATGTTAAATGAAACCATTTTTTTCCACACTAAAACTGTAACCCTAAATTTAATAAAGGAACTGGTGTATGCTCTACGCTTTGACATTTTCAAACACAGTCACACTTACACTTAGAGGATAGAATGAACACTAGAATTTTCACAGAAGTGTTGAATCCCTCCAAGACTGTAGCGGAGGGGATGAACTTCGCATTCCATTGAACATCTATTCAGCAAGAAGGAAGATAACGGTGGTTAAAAATACACTTTGGTACGGTACCTGCTGGCTGCTACCGACTAGGGTTCTTCAGCGAAATAGAGAATTCTTGTGGAATTCCTGGAAGCAATGAACTCTTGGAATCGTTACAACACTAACATGGGGCAAATTCTGGCTTCGATTTACCCAAATTAAGCTTAAAAAATTTGAATTTATTGAAATTTTTTAACATACATTTATATAGGAATTTCAAGGGGAATGAGTATTTATTCGAATTATACAATATTTCGAGTTATCCAACGTCGAATTAACCAGATTCGACTGTACTAAATTCTTATTTGTATACCGGTAAAAACGAAAATATGGAGGCTCGGTATATTTTCTATAGTGTAGTCGCGTTATTTATGCTGTTAATTATAATAATACTTGCTGGTGTTGGCAAACAAGGAAAACCATTACAGTCGGATGCTAGGGAAATACCGTGCAATGTTCACAAGTTCTTTGAAGGAGAGTTTGATGCGTTGAAGAATGGAAAAGAAACATTATCAGTAGCAAAAGTGTTAGAAGGAACTGCTTGTGCGACTGGAGTTTCTAAGAGAACGGCTTCCCGTATTTTAAATGAACATAAAATGGCAAAATAGGCTGGTACTAGATTGGGAACGCCTAGAAAAAAGAGGCCCAATAGGACACCAATGAAAACAATTATAGATTCTTTCACCAAATCTGCTATTCGCCGTACAATTTATCAGTTATATGAGTCACGATTTTTGCCTAGCCTAGATGATATCAAGAAGGCATTAAACAAGGCGGGATTATTTGACGGCAGCAAGTGGGCTCTCCACGAAATATTAAAAAAAAAAAGGAATTTCGATACGTGAAAAACAACAAAGGAAGGAAAATGATGATGGAAAGGAGCGACATTGTTGTAAAACGATTCAATTAATTGAGAAAAATGAGAGATTTGCGTAATTCACTGCGCCCAGTTAACTATTTTTCGACGATACATGGATCAATGTTAACCATAAAAGAGGGAAAATATGAATGTGAGAAGATTCCGATGGAGAGTTTGAGTCACCGCTGTGTTCCTTTAGGTAAAGGCCAAAGATTTATAGTCCTGTATGATGGATCGGAGTGCGGATTTGTCCCAAGTGGGTTGTTATTTAAATCGAAGACAAAAAATTACCATGAAGAAATGGAAGGAAACGATTTTAAAAATAGCTCCTTCATAACATACCTCAAAATTCAATTATCTTAATGGACAATGCTCCATACCATTGAGTAGAATGTGATTATGATCCTCGTTCTACCAAGCCCGTTCTGTATGAAATTAGGCGTTAAAGACAAATTCAGAACCTACGAAATTGATACAATTGCTGCACAACATGGGCACACAATTTTACGGCTGCCACCATATCACTGCGATCTAAACCCCATGGAGTTGATATGGGGCAAATAAAAAAAGACGTTGCAAAACATAACACAGAATTCAATATTAACAATACAGAAACTTTGTTTAAAGCTGCAGTAGAAAAGGTGACTGCTGAACACTGGAGAAGGGCTTGTGAGCATGTTCGTGGTATAAAAGAATTTTATTGGAAAAGAGACGACCTCATGGACGAAATGTTGGACAGTTTTGTGATTAATTTAGAAGATTCGGACTCAGATGAATGTGAGTGACGACTCGGAGTGTGGAGATGCTTCTCTCCTCAGCACTCAACAATCCGCCACCATGAGTCTGGATGGCATCTCGCCCCTTCCACCTTCGCCATAGGAGGTTAAGTACTAGCTTTTTCTCTTTTCAAAATATATTTTTCTCTCTCACTTTTTCGAGGGACAAGATAACTCAGACGCAGTATAAGAATATTTGAAAGAAAAATAATCAGGGTGTCCACCAAGTAATGCTGAAGAAATCCCAGACTTATTCCCTTATTTTCATTGATCATTTCAGAAATTCCCGACCAAAATATCATTATGAAGCACTTTCTAATAACTGTGTAAGAAAAATTATTGGATTATAATACTTTAAATAAGAAAAATTTTTAGTAAAAAAAAGTAATTGCAAACAATAATTACTTAGGTTATAACAGATACAAAAGTAAGGAACAGCAAAATACATTAAATATACTTTCATATAGGCCTATTATTGTCTAAAAGTCCTTTTGATCCCACTTATTTTTTCTTCAGCAACTTAATTTGTTCATCTAGAGTAGTTTTATTTTCCTCTCTTCTAGTTCTTATCTTCAGCTTTGCAATTTTTCGAATTTTCCCGGATATTTTAACAAATTCATTGACTTTTCCCGGATTTTCCCGACCATACGAAATTCCCGGCCTTTTCCCGGATTACCGGATTTTCCCGACCAGTGGACACCCTGATATATGGACCAATATGTGACAATAGTATTTGGAGGATTAGATCTAATTCAGAAATTAACCAAATAATAAAAGGGGAGGATCTAGTGAGGCATGTTAAATCCTTGAGACTCGGCTGGCTGGGTCATGTCTCCAGGATGGAAAATGATAGAATGCCAAAATACCTGCTGAATAATGGAATAATAGGAGTCAGAAAGAAAGGAAGACTGAGGAAGAGATGGATACAGGATGTAGAAATAGATCTGAAGGCCATGGGAATAAGAGGGTGGAAAGAGTTGGTACGGCAGAGAAATAAATGGAAAAGAATTGTGAGGGAAGCCAAAGCCCACTAGGGGCTGTAGTGCTAGAAAGGAAGGGAGGAATGATAAATGATAAATTGAGAAACTTGGTAAAAGATACAACAGTCAGTAGGAAAGCAGAATTGTATACAGATCATTACTTGGTAATTACAGACATTTATATTTTGACAAAATGGAAAAACGGAACAACATGCAAAAAATACTATAAAGATAACAAGGAAGTATTTAGAACATATTTATTACAAGACTATAGTGTTAGAGATCTGTACCAGTACCGAATGACACACTACTTAATGGAAACTAAAACAGAAGAAAATATAGAAAGGGAATACGAAAATATAAAGAATGTAATACTAAAAACGTCAAGAGAGGTTCTGGGAACAAGAAGGAATAATGTAAGACGGAGAGGACTTAGATATTGGAATGAAGAAATAGAAGCGGTAATCAAAGAGAAAAAAGAAGCCTATTTAAAGTACTTGCAAATACCAAACCAGGAAAATGAACAAAATTATAGGTTGAAGAGAAATATAGCCAAAACTAAAATAAGAGAAAGCCATCAAGAATCATGGAATAAATTGTAGGATTAGGGGGATATATATGTGTATAAAGTGGACTGTAATAGTCCCTAATACCTACACGAGTATGAACTTTAATTGTGCTTAGCACTTCTTGTGCAAACCACAACTAATGATAACTCTGCCTAGGAGGACCACCTGTGTCACGGGGGTGCCACTTGGCCATGTTTTCAAACTTTCTCCAGCCACGCGGTTTTGTCTTGTGACGTCATTAGGTTGGCAGATCAACCCTCACCCATAAGAGTGAATGGAAAACAGCTGATTTTTAAAAATTAATATTTAATTATAGGGAGCAAGTATCTCGTGTTGTAAGATGTCAACCTCAAGTATAATAACTGTTCTATTAGGCCATGTGGGAGAAATAGTAAAAGTGTTTATGGTTTGGTTTAAAAATTGTATTTTTTGAAGCTGTTTTAAAGGTTTAGATTGAGTCTGCAGATGATGTTGAGCTAACTTAATGTATTATACTTTAACAAGACAAGACTATTCTATCGTTGTTATTCGAAATAGGGAGGAAATGTTATTTTTTTCTTAATCCTTCACTAACTACAGCTTTACCTTTACTAATATCATAATGCTGTAAATAAGTAATATCAATTGACTTTAATGTAGAGTGTGTACATCATTTCTTAGCCATTCAAAGCACGGTTTAAAAAAACTGTGAGTTATAATTATTTATAACTAACAAACATAAAATACATATGTGTATGAAAGTGCTTTTCACCTTTGAAAGCCATTAAAAAAGAGAAATGGCATTGAAAATAATTTACTAGAATCAAGCTTAAGACTGTGTAAGGTATGTCAAATGAGTAATTTGAAGTTTCCATGAATGATTTCCAGTTTAGATAGATAGGCAAGTACAACTTTACCTCGGGTAATGAAAGCCTGGGTCACACTGCTCTATTATTTTCTTGTAGACACTCCTATACATAATTGTCCTTTTTATAGCTAAGACGCAAGAATAACGTATTATTAGTTCAAATTAGGATCTATTGTACATTAGATTGTGCAGAACTAGGTCTACAACAATATTTGTGGTATATGTAGTCAGTATTACGTTAATATTCATTTTAATTGATAGTAGTCATATAATATAAATGTATTGTAATAATATTATGTTATTAATCATTGTTCAATATATTGATTCCAGACTGCAGAAAATATAAATACCTATATCGTACTGACCTACAGTCATAACTTATATAGAAACTAGCTTTGTTTGTTCTGGGCTCTGTCCCAAAATCTCCGGGAAGATTCTTGCGAAAGTTGTTTCATGAACTGACACTGTATCGGAGTAGAGTTAGTCTATTTAGACTGCAGTAGAATTAAGTTTAGCCACAATAGACCTAAAAAATGTGGAACTACTGTGAGGTTTTTAAGGGGGTAAAAAAATAAACAAAAATACTTTTAGCAATTTTCCCTTCGGTTACAGGCTAAAAGCTGTAAGTGTGCCAAATTTCAAGCTTTTATCTCATCTGGAGGTGGGTAAACATTTATGGCATTTGGAAACCCTAAATTTTTCCAGGGATAAAAAATGAAAAATTTGAACTGTTTGGAATTTTTCGTCGGCTAGTTCATCTTGAAGTGGGTAAACCATACGATTGAGTGATTGAAATACTTTCAAAGTTTTATTGCGGGTTAAAAACTAAAAATTTGAACTTTTCGGAGTTTTCCCGTCGGTCACAGGCTAAAGAATCAAGTCAAATTTCAAGTTTTTGGCCCATCTTGAAGTGGGCAAACAACTGAAAGTTTGGTAATGCGTCTGTTGACAAAATTGATATTATCATAAAGGAAACTAAACCACATAAAACTGAAAGAAATATAAAATGCATACGGATTCAGCTCTAAAAGTTTTGTGAAGAACCTAAGTACAATTGAATTGAATTGACTAGGGCAGCTCAAACGCAGCAGATTAGGCTATGAATATGAGAAAATCCAACGGAGAAGAAACTTATGTCTTTAACCAATGCACATTCAAGTAGAGTGGCAATTTACAGATAGATTAGGCCTACATTCTTGAAAAAAAAAAATATTTTTATTTTGTTCCGATTTTAAATTATCTTAATTTTGAGGTTAACTTTATTCTCACTACTTCGTTGGTAGCATTGCTTAGTATTCCATAATGAAGTTTGTTCATTAATTTAGTATTGCCGTGATGTGACAGCTGACACTATTAACGATTTTATTTTAAACAAACTAGAAATAAATATTCATATTATAACATATTATTTATAAAATCCGTTATGTTTTATTAATAGAATAGTCTTAATAAATCCAACCCTGCTGTGCAGTCGTGAATCTATTGATAAACTTGTAATCTCTCGTGGGATTACCTATGATAAATAGTAATATAATAATTTTAATCATTGCTAAAATTTAGTTTACGTAGTAGGCCTGGGTGGTGCAGTCTGTATGGCACTAGCTTTCTGTTCCCATGGTCGCAGGTTCAATCCCGATCAGGGTCGGTGACATTTATATGTGCATGAATAAATCATACCTATGTCTCTAGATTTACATGAGATAGAAAATTCCGGCTCACCGGGGACTGTTACAAGGCTAAACTATAGTACTCGTACACCCCTGTCATTAAATAGCGTAAAAACGAACGAGTTGGTGTGTAGTATAAAAATACTTCCATTGTCTGGTAAAAGTGTACCCTACTAGATACATTACCTTATGACAATTCAGAAAACTAATACAGACCTAATTAATACTATATTCCTAGATTAATTCTTCCATTTTTCCTGCAAGTAGTGTATAAATAATTATAACTTACAGTATTTTAATAGTGAAGTATTAAAATTAATTTAACAACGTGGATCATATTTCCTGCCTATTTCGAATAAGAACAATAGAAATAGTCCTGTATTATTAAAGTCTCATGAAACACTAATACATTCAAATTATCTTGACATTACCTGCAGATTTGATTTCAGCCTCTAAAAAAGCTTCAATAACTACGATTTTTAAACCAAACCCGATCGATTTTTACAATTTCTACCACACAGCCTAACAGAATAGTTATTATCAGTGCCCGGATTCTGATGACCTAAAATTGTTTGAAAAATGACGTATAAAATGACCATAAATTTTAAAGAAAATGACTTATTAATTATAAAGAATGGCCTAAAAGCTGATATTTTATTTATAACAAAATTATTATTGTACACACAAGGTTATAGACTAATTTGTACATCATTGCAAAAACTGCAAATGCAGAAAGGATGCTGTAGGTCTAAAAACTTTGTTCTTTGTCCTTGATTGGAGCATTTGAGAAGAAAAGGAAGAAAATTATTTTTAAAGAAGATCCTACAAAAATGTTGCATTATACTAACCTAGTAATTTATTTAAATATTACCCGTATGGAAAAAAAAAAACTACAAAAATTTAATATACTCAAATTAAATGCATGAAAATGAATAAATATGGAAGCAAATGACACGAAAATGACAAAATAATGACGTAAAACTGAAATAAATAAAAATATAAATTTGCATAAAATGACAAAAAAATGACCTAATAAAAATGCATTTCTGTAATCTAGAGGCCATGATTGGGATATATCTACAAGTTGGCAATGCTTACGAAGCATCAATAAAAAGATGACATGTCATTAGAATCCGGGCATTGGTTATTATACTTTTGGTTGGCATGTTAGAACACTTGATAGTCGCTGCCTGACGTACTACAGAATCAGTACGTGTCAGAGATGGATAAATTTCAATCTTTAAAGACATGCTTGACCCCTGAGGTTATGACTATTATACATAATATTCCTGTCAGTGCTGCCACATTCAGCTTGCCTGGCAAACTTTGTTAGATCGTTTTGACAATGACAGACTCATTGCGAATGCCCAATTAGAGAATTTATTTTCTCCCCCTTCTATTGATAGAAACTCTGCTGATTCGCTCCAGATATACTTAGATCATTACATAAGTACTGTCCACGTGCTTCAGTCACTGCACATTGATATTGAGCTGACTCATCTTATCATTTCAAAAATAATACTGGATAAGCTTTCTCTAGCTATTATTAGAGATTGGGAATCTTTGCTAAGTTTCCATCACTAAAGGACTTATTCAGTTTCCTTGAGGCCAAAGTTCGAGTCATCCAAATGACCGACTTAGCTATCAAGTCCCAGTCAAATCAATCTCCAGTCAAAAATGTGACTGCGAAATCCAATAGTAACTAATAACAATCGTAAGTCCACTGAAGCTAAGAATAAGTCTTCGTGGTCTCAACCTATTTGTATATGTTGTAACCGACCTCGTGATCATGAATTATTTTGCTGTGAAGCATTCAAAGCTTTCGCTTTGCCCTAAAGATTTGAATTTGTGAAACGCAACAATGTATGTAATGTTTACTTGAGAACAGGTGGTCATTCACAAGTCTGTTCTTCTTATACTTGTATGAAGTGTCAAGGTAAACACAGTACTTTGCTCCATCCTTCAAACATTCCCATACCAGTAAAACCATGTGCCATGTTAAGAAGTGGTCCAGTAACTTCAAAGATTCTGTACCCTACGGCAACTGTGCTAATTGCAGATGCTAATGGCGAGTACATTGAGGCTACAGCCATTCTTGACTATGACTTGTAATCTAATTACAGATAGATTATTTCAACGCCTTAAACTTAAACCAACTCCTCGTAGAGAATATTTACAAGGAGTATTATTCGAAAAGAGCACCCTCTGCAAGGTAGCATCTTTGTCACTGAAATCTAATGTTTCTGATTGGTCGTGCCAAACGAATGCTTTGGTCATACCATGCATAGCCACTTGTAAGTTCCCTCGTGCTTATATAAATACTGACAATTGGAATATTCCAGCTAACTTGAATTTAGCAGATGCTAAATTTACCCAACCTAAGTACTTAGATTTGCTCATTGGTACAGAACTTGTTTTCACAAATACTGTTATCAGGCAAAATCATGGCTGATGATCTGCCTGGTATACATAATTCAGAACTTGGCTGGTATTTCATATGTAAAATCCCCCAACCTGATACTTCTTCGCAGCATAGTACTCCTATGCAAATTACTTCTTCTAAACATATGAATGTTTCTAAGCAAACGACTTCTCGCAGCAAAGCTAATGCACCTAATAGGCGTGAGAGGACTCATGTCAAACAAGCTCATTCTAATCGCTCATTCCCAAGTTCTGACTCGTCAATCGATTCAATCTACTCTGCTTTCTTACACTCAGAAACAGCTGTCAATGAACAATTATGTAGGTTTTGCAAATAATAAATCTAATATTGTAAGTCATTAATAAACATAAATTTCTCAAAATAGAGATTACGAGCGAGTTAAAATATCACTAGAACAAACATGTAATTACACATAACATTAAGCTATTATACCTTTTGATATAGAATGAATATCTTACAACTAATATTAATTGAGAATTGTAAATGAATAAGCAATGCAATGCAATAGCCTAATAAGCCTAAACTTATATAACAATAAAAATAAAGGAAAATGACAACTGGCATTCACTGCGGTCAAGTTGGCAGCGAAAGGTAGCCAAATATTCAAAGTTTGAAGATACGAGCTTGAACAAAATTCATAGCAACAATAGAACATAATATCTATGGGAGACAAAATATAGCCTGGAAAGTGATGAGACGTTTAAAATCAACAGAAAGAGATACAGTAAAATTATCAAGCATTCCAGAAGATGAATGGATCAAACATTATACAGAACTACTATACGATACAAATACAGGAGACCATTTAGATGAAGAATATGAAGAAAGAACTGTAGACATGATAATTTTCGATGAAATGTGGAAAGGAATACAAAAAATGAAAAATAGAAAGTCACCAGGAATAGGCAATATCCCTACAGAGGTATTCAAGTATGGAGGACTGATGTTACAATTTCGGCTATTACATTTATTGAATATATGTTGGAGAACAAAAAAAAATTCTAAAGAATGGGAAACAGCTAAAGTTATATCTATTTTTAAAAAAGGACAAAAGAGTGAATGCAAAAATTATAGAGGGATAAGTCTATTGATTGTAATGCACAAAATATATGTTCGAATTATTACTGACAGGGTGAAAATAATAACTGAGACACATAGTAGTGAAGAACAGAACTTATTTAGAACAGGTAGATGATGTATTGACAATATTTTTAGAGTAAAGCAAATCATAGAAAAACAAAGGGAATTCAACCTACAAACCCATTTGGTCTTTAGTGATTTAGAAAAGGCGTTTGATCAAGTCAATCGCCCACTCCTATGGAATATATTGTATAGAAAAGGTTATCCACTACATCTAATTAAAATCGTTCAAAGTCTATATATAGATACAAAAATGGTAATTGAATTAGATGGAAAAGTAACAAAAGAAATAAAAACTGCGGTTTAAAACAGGACTGTAGTCTATCTCCAGTTTTATTTAATATTTACATAGACGAAATTCTACATGAATAGATAAGAAAGCTATATGATGGGATTAAAATAGGACCAAACAGAACATTAAATGCCCTCCTGTTTGCAGATGGCCTAGTTTTATTCTTTGACCAGGAAGATAGTCTACAGAAAGCAATATTTCAGTTAAACAAAATATGCGAGAGGTACAATATGAAAATATCTAAAAACAAAACAAAAGTAATGGCATTCCAAGGAAGATTTAAAATAAGAAGTAAAATTGTACTAAATGATTACATCTTGGAACAGGTGTCACACTTCCAGTATCTAGGCTATGATGTATCTTATGAACACCAAAATACAAAAATTTCAGGCAGTTTGTGGAACAATTAAAAGAACCTTTAAAATCAAAGTAAGGCAAGAAACACAACTACGATTCTACTCAGCAATGGCAGTACCAGTGATACAGGAAAACCAGAAAGAGATCAGGGCCATCACCGTACAACCAGCTCCCGAAGGGGAAGATCACGCCCTAAGTGCACAACAGTGGGACGACGTGGACGTAGGACAGACACCACGAGACGTCATGTCAGGTACGGGACCAACGTGGGATGAGGTAGCCAGTCACAGCGCCATCTACGAGAGCTGTGGGGCCCATTGGGACGCCCTGGTGGTCAGGAACGGGGTCCTGAAGGGAATCTGAGAGTCTGCGGATGGGAAGACGACTGCGAAGCAACAAGTCCTTCTGAGAGCCAGAGTCAAGGAGGTCCTGGAAGAAGTCCGTGGAGAGAAAAAAAAATGTGGTCACTTAGGAGTGAACTGGACCCTCGACAAACTACGGAGAAGGTTCTACTGCTTGCACCAATGCAGTGACGCCGAGAGGTGGTGTCAACAATGCGACACCTGCGCTGCCAGCAGAGGGCCTAGAACTCGCAGCCGTGGGATCATGAGGCAATACAACGTGGCAGGTCCATGCCCCGTTACTCATGATGGAAATCGGTGCCATCCTGAACCAGGAAGCGACAACAGTGGCACGAGTGCTGGTGGAGAACCTGATCTGCTGGTATGGAGTGCCAATGGAGTTACACAGTTACTTCGAGTCGAACATCATGAAAGAGCTGCTCCAACGGCTGGGGGTACACAAGACCGGTACAACCCCCCTTCACCTGCAATCAGACCGAATGGTGGAGCGCTACATCAAGACCCTGGAGGAACAACTACGGAAGGTAGTCTCAAGCCATCAACGAGAATGGGACGTCCGGGTGCCCCCCTTCCTCCTGGCATACAGATCCTCAATCCATGACACCACCAGAATGACACCAGCCAACATGGTCTTCGGGAGAGAACTCCGTCTACCGTGCGACCTACTGTTTGGCACCCCGCCTGATTAGAAACAGCCAGCTACCGACTATGTGTCGAACCTGACCGAGAGGCTGAAGAAAACCCAACTACTCACTCGAGAGAATCTCCAGTTGGCTAGTGACCAGATGAAGGCAAGGTACGACAGGCTGACCAACTCAGCTGGGTTCCACGAGGGAGACCAAGTGTGGTTGTACCGCCCTACCAGGACTAGGGGGAAGTCGCCGAAGCTATAGCAGTACTAGGATGGCCCCTACAGGGTCATCAAGCGAATTAACGACGTAGTCTACCGCATCCAGCGACAGCCAAGAGGGAAGATGCTGGTAGTTCACCTGGACTGTCTGGTGGCACATAGTTGGTAGCTAATCGTGGACCAGATTAGCCAGTGACCGGAGGAACTAGTGAACGGAGGAACTGGTGAACTGGACTGGACTGAGACAGTGCCGTTCCAGTGAACTCAGCGCGACAGGTGGATCTTGCAGCGGCAGCGAGGACTGCAGAGTTGACTGACGTGGCATTGAACTACCTTGACTTGGGAGTCTGCACAATGTGTGTGTGAACAGAGACAGTGCTGTGACTTGGAGTCAGCACTGTGGAAGTGAGAAGCGAACAGAAGGGTGAACTGGAGAACAATCAGGAGTTTTCTGGTTGTATTGAGCACTGTTATTGGAAATAAAGGAACCTCCATTCTTCCATCAGAATACAAGTGTTCTGGTTTCGAACCCCGACGAGCCCTTGTTACAGTATTGTCTCATTAACATACGTAGCTAAAACTGATTAGTCCAATACCTACGCATGCAGCCAGTCAGTGAAACTTGGCCAGTGATGTCAGAACTAATGCCAACAAGCGGCGGGAATGGTGAAGTACACAAGTTTCACCACTTAATGCTTTACACGCCCTGGTACAGGGTAAAAATATAACAACACCATGTATGCATATTGTGCACTTATTTTGTTTCTGTCTCAATATATATTAATTTTATAAAGAAATGTGTATGATAAAAAATTCTCATTTGATTGTTTTAACTTTAATGTGTTTGTTTCAACTAGCTTTACTGTGCTAGGTTTTCACTTATCTTCTGCCATAGTGGTAAAAAAAAGTTTTCATGAAAATTTCTGTTATTAAAAAAATTTCTGAAGTCATAGTTGATGAATTTCATTCCGCTTATGGTAAGTTGAATTAAGAGAGTAATAAGACATCCACCTAATACTAAAAAGAATTATTTTATCCAGAAGTTCACTATGATACCATCATCATCATCAATAGCACGACAGCCCTTTGTGGGCCCTGGCCTTCTGTAGGAGACTTCGCCATTCCTCTCTCACCAAAGCCACACTTCTCCAGTTCCTTATCCCTAAAATCTGAATGTCTTTCCTCACACTCTCCTCCCATCTTAGCTTTGGTCTTCCAACCTTCCTTGTCCCTTCTGGGGCTGTACTAAAAACCTTCTTAACAGTTCTGTCATCATTAGCCCGTACTACATGTCCAATCCACTGTAACCTCTTTATCTTGATGTAGGTAGTAATGTCCGGCTCCTTAAATAACTCATACAATTCAAAATTGTATCTCCTTCTCCATATACCACTCTCCTCCACTGGTCCAAAAATAAAACATAATATTCTTCTCTCAAATATGCCCAAGGATCTTTCATCTGCGCTCGTTATCGGCCAGGTCTCAGATGCATACGTCAACAATGGTCTCAATAAAACCTTATACATTAAAATTTTAGTACTTCTAGATATCAGTTGGGATTTAAAATGTCTTCTGAGTCCAAATGAGCACTTATTTGCTAGAAGCACTCTTCTTTTAATTTCTGCACTAGAATTATTTCTAAAATTAATCTCTGAGCCGAGTTAGATAAAACTATTGACAGTTTCGAATTTATATGGTCCAATTTCTATATGATCAAGACTGTGTACATTATCATTCCTAATTACTGGCATATATTTTGTTTCATTTTCATTAATTTGCAGCTTCATTTTCCTTGCTGTCCTTTCAAATTCGATAAAAGCTTCTTTCATGGATCTTTGAGTTCTTCCTATAATTATTATATCATCTGCATATGCCATAAATTGGACCGATTTAAAGAAAATGGTCCCCCTGGTATTAATACCGGACTCTCTTACAACTTTTTCCACTGCTATATTGAAGAGCAGACAGGCCAAGGCATCCCCTTGCCATACTCCATTATCATACGTTATTGGATCTGATATATTTTGGATCTTTATTCTACCCTGGGTTTTCTCCATAGTGAGTTTTACTAGCCTGATCAATTTTTGGGGGATCTGTAGCTCTTCCATTGCTGCATAAAGCTTTCTTCTATCTATACTATCATAGGCTGATCGAAAGTCAATAAACAAACCATGCAGGTTGACTCCAAATTCAGTACATTTCTCAAGCACTTGGCGCAGTATGAAAATCTGGTCAATGGTGGACCTTCCTTTTCGGAATCCGCACTGATAGTCTCCCATAACCCCTTCAACAAATGGTGCCAATTTGCTGAACAGGATATTAGGAAAGATCTTATATACGACACACAGCAGGCTGATTCCTCTGTAATTAGAGCAGTCCATAACATCACCCTTTTTATGAATTGGGCAGATTAGACATATTTCCCATTCTTCTGGAATCATTTCGGTTTTCCATATATTAATCATTAACTGATGCAAATGTTTTATATACTCTGCTCCTGCATGTTTCACTAATTCTGCCTGTATAAGATCAAATCCAGGGGCCTTGTTGTTTTTAAGTTTGTCGACCGCCATTTGTACCTCAATAATATTGGGTTCCATCACTTCTGTTTCTGATTCGATGTTTTCCAGGTTTTCTATCCTGAGGTTTTCTATCTCATTCTGATATTTTTGTGACTGTGCATCATCATTTAGGAGCTCACTAAAATGTTGTGACCATCTTTCAAGTATTGTAGCATTATTACTCAGAATAGTACTTCCTTATCCCTGCACATTGTGGTCCTAGGTTGGAAATCCTTTTGACTTTTATTCAACTTCTGGTAAAAAGCCCATACCTCATTTGATTTCTTTAAATTGTCTAACTCCATCAGCTCTTTCTTCTCAAATTCCCGCTTTTTCTTCCTGTGCAGTTTTTTCTCTGTTCGTCTAGCTTCTCGATAGGCTTCCACTGACCCTCTAGTGTGATTTCTTTGCTGCATTCTTCCATAAGCTACGTTTTTTAACTCTGTCACTTGCTTGCATTCATTATCAAACCAATTACTATGACTTGGTTTATCCATTCTTCCTAGTGTCAATTCAGCAGCACTTGTCAGTACTTTACTGAGATCCTTCCAGACATCACTGACACTCCCACTATCAGTGAGATCTGTTAGACCTTCATTAATCATATTGGTGTATCTGGCAGCAGTTTCCGGTTCTTTAAGCCTTCCACAATTAAATTTCCTCCCTTGTAACCCGATCGTTTTCCTAATATTGGATATCCTGCTTCTAATCTTTGCTATCATCAAGTAGTGATCTGAGTCTATGTTTGCACCTTTGTAGCTCCTTACATCCATTAAATTAGAAGAATGTCTTGCATCCATTAACAGATGATCAATTTGATTGCGCACATTTCCATCCGGTGACTTCCAGGTTATTTTATGTATGTCTTTATGGGGGAACATTGTGCTTCCAACTACCATGTTTCTTGCAGCGGCAAAGTTTATCATCCGTGTCCCATTATCATTTGATTCAGAATGTAGACTATATTTTCCTATCACTGGCATGTATATATTTTCTTTTCCAACTTTAGCATTCATGTCCCCGAGTATAACTTTACAGTCCCCCTTCGGGCATTTATTATATATTTCATCCAGTTCCTCATAGAAAATATCCTTTTCTTCATCACTTTTCTCTTCTGTTGGTGCATGTGCACAGATAAGGCTATAGTTGATAAATTTCCCTCTGATTCGTAGGCTACACATCCTATGTGATTTTGGTTGAAAGTCCATAATGAGATGTTTGTTCTGTTTACTGACAATAAAACCGGTCCCAAATGTATGCTCTTTCTTCTGACAACTATAGAAGATCACATGGTCCCTCTTTTCCATTACTCCACTTCCTATCCATCTCATTTCTTGGATGGCAGTAATGTCCATCCTATATTTGTCTATTTGGTCTAACAGTTTTTGGAGAGCTCCAGTTTGGTAGAGAGTTAATACATTCCATGATCCAATTCGCATGTCCCTTTTTCCTTTGCCATGTTGTCTTCGGTTTATCAGTCCGGCTTTTTCTTTTACAGATTTCGTAACAGTGGGGTTTTTGTGAAGGTAGGGTCGTCAGCCCTAGGCCTCAACCCCCAACCTGAAGGACCAGGTCATTTGATTTCGGGGTTTCCATCCCCTAGATCAGCTGTCTTCACTACGACTTCAGAGCCTGATCTGCCCCTCCCTAACATGTGGTGCCTCTTCCGCTTCCTCTGCCGTTGGGCCTCTCACACCTCTTCCGCTGTTGGAACCTTTGGGCAACCACTTAGCCAAAGGTCCTGGGTTCGAGTCCCAGTGTCGGAGGAATTTTTCTCCTATAATATTCTCATGTAATGTCAAACAGAGACAATAATCTGTGGTTCATGAAAGCTTATATATCTATCTTGAATGTCAACTGTACAATAACAGTGGGAGCCCGGTCACAAAAATCACTAATTGTATGCCTCACAGTACTGCATATGACATAACTTGTCTGTCTGTGAGGTAGACCATTAGGGCAATCAGTCATAGGAGAGAGGTTCCATCTGGCGCTGTGAATTGAACTCCGGCTTAGCTCAGTTGGTAGAGCATTGGCGCGAATAGCCAAAGGTCCTGGGTTCGAGTCCCAGTGTCGGAGGAATTTTTCTCCTATAATATTCTCATGTAATGTCAAACAGAGACAATAATCTGTGGTTCATGAAAGCTTATATATCTATTGTTAAAGATATGTTAACCCAGGGCCATGGAAAGAAAGCAAAGGCCCCAGGGAAAAATTTTCCCGGGTCCCCATCAAATATTAAATTCACATCCAACTCGCCCTTTATTATGTATGCAACAAAAATATTATGTAATGATATTACATAATTATTAAGTGCCAGAATGGTACCGGTACTTTATGAGATTGTCTGAAGACAGGACTATCTGTCTGTCCGTGTGTCTGTAAGCGCGATAACTCAAATGCGCTTAATCAGATTTTCATAAAACTTGGTATATACTTTATAACGCCCATGGGATGAAGCCTATTGATTTTGGACCAAATTGGTTAACTGATGCCGGGAAGGAAATGGAAAAATTTGTGCTTTTACTTTTCAAAATAGCAATTTTTCTTCAAGATAATCTGTTTCAGATTAACTGATAATTCCATGTGACCGTTATACAACAGGAGAATGCAGATAAAATAAACACATAAAACCAATTTTATTTTAGAGTAAATTTAGAAAGCAAAAAATAAAACCTGGTCGGCAGGGCCCTTTTGTATTACTCCCTCTCGTCGGGCCTGTGTTAACCTATACTTGAATGATTAATTGTACATTTAAAACATTAAGGAGTGTTCATTCAAATTTCCATAACTTCAACTGAAAAATAGAGTAAGCCTGTAACCTACATTTCTTTTATTTTCATTTTCCTACTGAGCTATACAATTTGCTTTTAAATTACAAATACCACCTATGCTCAGTAATTAAAACCTTAGAAATTTAACCTACTTTAAAAAACATAAATTAATTTAACACATTCAACATATGTAAGTAGCATAAGCTACTAGTCTAGAGATATAAAAACTTGTGATACATACATTAAATTAGTTATAAGTATTACTAAAAATAAAATAAATTAACACAAAGTAATATAAACATAAGGTAACATTTAATTATGAAATGGAGCAGAATTGTTAACAGCTTCTAATTCCCAAAACCTAGCTAAATGCTCACTGACATCTGATTTTGAGTATAAGAAAGCAGAATAGTTTCAAACAGAATTAGGAGATGAGAAGTTAAGATGAGCTTGATTGAATTGAACCTTCTTTTGCTTGTCAGCTGCTTTGGCTTTGCTACGAGAGGTAATTTGCTTAGATACATTCATTTGTTTAAAAGCAGTAGTCTGCACAGCATTGCTGCGCTGGGGGAAAATACCAGGTTGAGGCAGTTTACCCATGAAGTACCAACCAAGTTCTGAATTGTGAATGCCAGGCAAATCATCAGCTATAAATTTGCCTGATAAGAGTACTTGTGAGAAAAGCTCTGTTCCAATGAGCAAATCTAAAAACTTGGGTTAATTGAAGTCGGCATCTGCCAATTTTAAATTGGCTGGAATATTCCAATTTGTAGTATCTACATGAGCACGAGGAAATTTACACATAGCTATGTGTGGCACAATCAAACCATTCATTTAACATGACCATTCAGAGGTATTGGATTTTAATGACAAAGAGGCTACTTTGCGTAGAGTATGCTCTTTGGCCATTATTCCTTGCAGATATTCTCTGTGAGGAGTTAAGTTTAAGACGTTGAAATAGTCTATTTGTAATTATATTACAAGTTGTAGCTGAATCAAGAATGACTGTGGCCTTAATGTAATTGGCCATTAGCATCTGCAATGAGCACAGTTGCTGTAGGATATAAAATCTTCGACGTGGAAGAATCACTTGTTAACATGGCAGATGGATTAAATGGTATAGGAATGTTTGAAGGATGAAGCAGAGTACTATGTTTACCTTGACACTTCGTACAAGTATAAGAAGAGCAGTAGGATGAATGACCACCAATCCTTAAGCAAACATTACATGCATTGTTGCGTCTCACGAATTCAAATTTCTGAGGCAAAGCGAAAGCTTTAAATGCTTCACATCGAAATAATTCATGCTAGTAAGGTTGTTTACAACATAAACAAGTGGATTGATACCATGAAGACTTATTCCTTGCTTCAGTGGACTTACAACTATTATTAGAATTATTATTGGATCTTGCAATAACATTTTTGACTGGAGATTCATTCGACTGGGACTTGATGGCTAAGTCAGTCAATTTGAATGACTCAGACCTTCACCTCAAGAAAATTGAACAAGTCCTTTAGTGATAGAAACTTGTCAGCTTCGAGTGAAGATTCCCAATCTCTAGCGATAGCTGGAGAAAGCTTATCAAGTATTATTTTTGAAATAATAAGATAAGTTAAGTCGACATCTATGTGAAGTGACTGAAGAACATGTACAGTGCTTATGCAATGATCTAAGTTTTTCTGGAGTGAATCAGCAGAGTTTCTTTCAATAGGTGGGGGAGAAAATAAATTCTCTAAATGTGCATTTGCAATGAGTCTGTCATTGTCAAACCGCTCTAACAAAGTTTGCCAGGCAATGCTGAATGTAGCAGCACTGACAGGAGTATTAAGAATTATAGTCATGACTTCAGGGGTCAAGCAAGACTTTTAAGTATTGGAATTTATCCATTTCTGATTTTGTAATATCAGTGATGTAAAAGTGTCACAAAACTCTAACCACATAGTGGGATCACCTGAAAATGTTGGTAACCTTATTTCAGGCAATTTGGGAAGAGAGACGTGATTATGTTCAGACGGCATTGTTTGTGGACTAGGCGCAAACACTGGGTCTGGATCATATGCTTGTTTATTTGACCGTGCAGAGGTCTCAAGTGTAGTGAGTGCCTTATAGTAGGTTTCCTCAATTTCATAGTGTTGAAATTGTCTGTCTTGGCATGATTCAACATCTTCAATTTGAGACTGTTCAGCTTGGTATTGTTGAAATGATCGTTCAAGTTCAGGTTTAAGAGCTGTATTTTTACATTTTTACAAGCTTTGAGAGCTTGATTGAAGTTTCTATTTTAGACTCCGCGATCTTCATCAATGTTTCTAGTTTAGAGATTGCTTTGAAATACATTGTTTCGATTTCTTTTCGAGAATCGCCTTCAACACTCGTGGTCTCAAGTTGTTCAAACTGGGTTTGAACCAGTTTGAATCTGTCAAACATTTCTTTGATTTCATCTCTACGAGGCAGAACTTCTTGATGATTAAGTTCACTCGATGAAGTGAGTCCTAAAATCACTTGAACATTGTTTGAAAATTGTGCTTTGACTCGCTGTAACTCAGCGATCTTAACCAATGCTTCTACTTTAGAAATCACGTTGAAATGCATTGTTTCGACTTCTTCTTGATAGTCGCATTCAGCATCTGTAGGCTGAAGTTCTCTAAACGGCCCCAGGGATGCTTACTTGATGGACACGCCTACTAAAAGTGTTCCATTCATTTATTTGTTGCAGCCATCACATCTGTATAAAATGCTTTGGCATCATCAGGGACTGAAAAGTACTGCATTAGTTTTTCAACAACCCGTTTTTTCCGACACATGGTTTACTTTAGGAAATTCATTTTCTTTCCACAAACACTTTAACTTTAACTTTAACACCTATTTTTAGCACTTCATATTCAATGTCTGATCCAAAACAAGTAGATCGAAAGAAGCACTTTTTTACTTTCCCCTTTAACATTTCTTTTGTAGCGCAAAAATAGTGTTGCTGCCAAAATCTGAAATGACAATTGGGACCTCAATGCCTTCTTAAAATCCCGTATTTTCCATTCTTGACCAAGCATTTGTACCTTTATATGTTTCTTCATTATGTCGCAGTTGAGGACAAATAATGTCATCTTTAAATCTCTAATCCTTCTCTAATCTCCCAAATACCTGATCAGGTGGCATATAACTATGACCAAGTACCAACGATTAATGCAATGGTCGGTGTTATCACATGAAAAAATTCGCCTATGCTTGATTTGCCACAGATATCGGATTTTGGTAGAACACCTTGATCGTAGATATAGGATTTTGCAAAAACTACCGTTTTTCTACCGTTTCTGAGTGAAAAACAGATTTCGGAATATGAAAGAACTATACTGACCGGCAAAAAAAACCGATCACTGTAAAATTTGTTGTACTTTTAAGATTAAACATAATTTTGATTGGATGTTTATACATTGTTGTTGGTGAGGATGAATTATTATTTTTAAAGGATCATTAGCAATAGATACAGCATATCTGCTTTCTTCATATCTTCACTTTATCACCAAACAAAACAAAAAAAAACATCGCAATACGGTGATTCCAATATGATTATAAGCACTAGCTTGTCGTACACATTGCAAGGTGTTTCATTGTTGTATTGCGTCATTTCCTTCCAAACTAAACGGAAACTGTCTCCCTTCGCATCGCAGTGATTCTGTCAGTAAGTTTAGTTGAAATTAATGCCTCTCAGTCCTGAAGACTTAGCCAAAGCTGTTGCTCTAACTGATGATGGATGCAGCCTTCGTTATGCCCCTGCAACCTTAGGCTTACCATTCACCACGGTGCTAGAGGAAAAATGGGGAATTAAGTGTGAAATGTGTCATTACATTTTAATCTTAAAAACGTATACAATTGCAGTAATTTTATTTCAAGCACTAGGCCTACTACATAATTTTCATTTAAACTTAATTTTTAAAAATTTCTTTAAGTGATCGGTTTTCTTTGCCGGTCAGTGTAGTATAACCATTGGAAAGACAGCTGTTTAAACTACACGAAACAATATATCTCAATTTTGTCAAAACCTGCAGTTATCGGCTTTTGAAACAACGCTCCTCAATTGGAGGACCACCTCACAATGAGCAAAATCGATAGTTTATTTAAGATTGATTCCTTCATGAATCAGAATAATGTTCATCACTCAATGAATCACAACAGGTATTAAAATGTATTTCCCTTTAATTATAATTAAAAGAAGATGATCGCTTCACATTAACACTTTGAAGCAAAATGGCTTTGTAAAGCCTTTTGAAAACAATATTATTTTCAGGTAAAAACACAGAATTTCACTTGGTAATCGTTGTTGATATATAATTATCTTTATACCCTCTTCATATGTGTTAATATGTCTTCCATATGTGTCTTAATATGTGATGATGTAGAAGTAAAGCCCAAATAGCTAGTAGTAAGTTAAGCACCAATAAATTAAAGTTTAATGACATGCACCAATAAATGATTGGGAGTGTGTTGCAATTTCAATGTTCATTTCACCTTCTTGAATGTGAATATTACCAAGTTTACCTTGAATGTCAGATGGCCTTGATAAATATAGATAAATATGACGAATTGATGATGTTGCCATTTTGATTAGGCAAATGTATGAGATAGAAAACATATTTTCGTTTCGTAAAAGTCTTTGCACCAGGGTGTCCACCAAGTAATGCTGAAGAAATTCCCGACTTATTCCCTGATTTTCATTGATCATTTCAGAAATTCCCGACCAAAATATGATTGTGAAGCACTTTGTAATAACTGTGTAAGAAAAATTATAGGATTATACATACCGGTACTTTAAATAAGAAAAACTTTTAGTAACAAAATTGCAAACAATAATTAAGCACCAATAACAGATACAAAACAGATACAAAAGTAAGGAACAGTAAAATAAATTAAATATACCTTCATATAGGCCTATTATAGTCTAGAAGTCTTTTTGATCCCACTTATTTTTTCTTCAGCAACTTAATTTGTTCATCTAGAGCAGCTGCAGCTTTTTCAGACTCTAAGAGTAGTTTTCTTTTCTTCTCTTCTAGTTCTCTGGCCAGAAAATTTGCTTTCCTTTTTTCTGCTTTCACCTTGTCTTCTTCTGTAAGTTTCAACTTATTACTCGAAGTGCTTCTTTGTATCTTGCATATATCTTTATTGATGGAAAGATGCTCTGAACCTCCTTCTTGAGCAACTGCATCATACAGGTATACCAGGCGCTGAGCAACTGTGGATTCTTCTTTCAGATTTTCCACGAAAATGTCACTGTTCACAGAGAAGTCACGTTCCACTGAAGCATTTCCATGTGAAATTGGAAGTAATAAACAAACTACTTTCCTTAAACTAGGAGTGTCATAACTATCAAGCGTATCCATCCAAAATTTGTCCAAATTTGTTTTTAGAGTAAGATTTGAAATCAACTGATGCAGTTTACTTCGAAATAAGATCCTTGTAGATCTACTCATGATCTGCATTCTGAGCAATAGAGGGAGTAAAAAAACTCGACTGAATCAAAATATCCATTGTCGATACCATCTGGGAAAAAGCCTCTTCTGGAGTGAATACGATTTTGTCTGAACTCATAAAAGACAACCCCTGAGTTAAGGGGTACTTCAAAGGTGACTTCTCCATCAGCTTGTCAACAACACATTTCATACAGTTTTTGCACTCCCTTCGAAACATTAACAACATCTAAATCCTTAAGATCATGACACTTTCTTAATGCAGACCTTGTGCCATAAACAAGGTCAACATCTTGGGCTCATAAATTTTCAATTTTGTTGAGGTCAATGTCTTCAAGACATAGACCATGGGCCACTAATATGAAACCCTCCCCCCCACCGTGGGAATTTCCGACACATATATTTTTTTGTTGGTATTGCCATCTAGTTTAAGTTTCTAGTTGTTTGCCTCTTGTCAATTACAGCATTTACCCGGAAAACCACAGAAATCCGGAGAAAATGAATGTTTTAATTTTTCATAGTTCTTTGCTCTTAATATTCCCAGGGAATTACTGACTCTCACATTTTTGTTGGTATTGACATCTAGTTTAAGGTTTCAGTTGTTTGTCCCTTACAAATTACAACATATCCCCGGAAAACCACATATATACAGAGAAAATGATTACGTTATATTTTTTAAATCTTTGTTCTTTGCTCCTAATATTCAAAGGGAACTTCTGACTCATATGTTTTTTCATTGGCATTACCATCTAGATTAAGGTTTCAGTTTTTTGCCCCTTATCAATTACAGTATATCAACGGAAAACTCCGAAAACCACGGAATTCCGGAGAAAATGACTTCGTTCAAATTTTTTAAATTCTTTGTTCTTTGCTCCTAGTATGCAAAGGGAATTGGTGAATCATATGTTTTGTGTTGGTATTACCATCTAGATTAAGGTCTCAGTTGTTTGCCCCTTACCAATTACAGCATATCCCTGGAAAACCCAGAAAACTACGTACATGCGGAGAAAAATGACCATGTTTTATTTTTTAAATCTTTGTTCTTTGCTCCTAATATTTAAAGGGAATTTCTGATTCATATGTTTTTTTGTTGGTATTGCCATCTAGATTAAGGTTTCAGTTGTTATCCCCTTATGAATTATAGCATGTCTCCAGAAAACTCCAAAAAACACGGAAATCTGGAGAAATTGACTTTATAAAAATTTCTTTAAAAACTTTGTTCTTTGCTCCTAATATTCCCAGATAATTTCTGAATCATACATTTTTTTGTTGGTATTGCCAACTAGTTTAAGGTTTCAGTTGTTTGCCCATTATCAATTACAGCATATCCACGTAAACTCTGAAAACCATAGAAATCTGGAGAAAATTACTTTGTTTAAATTTTTTTTAAATCGTAGTTCTTTGCTCCTAGTATTCAAAGGGTATTGGTGACTCATATGGTTTTGTGTTGGTATTGCCATGTAGATTATGGGGTCAGTTGTTTCCCCCTTATCATTTACATTATGTCTCCAGAAATCTCCGAAAACCACGAAAATCTGGAGAAAATGAGTTTGTTTTAATTTTTTTTAAATCTTTGCTCTTTGATACTAATATTCCCAGGGAATTTCTGAATTACATAATTTTTTTTGCTATTGCCATATAGTTTAAGGTTTCGGTTGTTTTCCCCTTACCAATTACAGCATGATAAAGAATACCAAAAAAAAATCCTGATGCTGAAGGGATGAAAGCGATTGAAAACCTGGCAGAACACATTTCATATTTAATTTGACATCTGTGAATGATCATTTATGTTGCCAAATCTACCACAGTCACTACCAAACTTTCTTGACTGAAGTTAGAGAAGGGACATTGGGTAAAACAGCACAATTTTGGATTGGTAATATGGGCAAAGTGTCATTGATTTCGAGATTTCAGCGAGCAAATAAAGAAAACAACTTTGACTTACACTTGGCATGTTTAGAAGATATGGTTCCCCTTTTCTTTGCATGTGACCATCACAATTATGGCAGATATCTCGTAGTCCACATATTCACCCCTTTGAACCTGCAAAGGACACACCTGAAGCAGAAGAATTACTTCGCAATAACGGTTTCAGTGACTGTAGATCACAAGTTCCGAGTTCTAGAAATTCTGTGGATTTCCATGGTTTTCCGGGAATATGCTGTAATTGATAATGGGCAAACAACTCAAACCTTAATCTAGATGACAATGCCAACAAAAAATATGTAAGTCAGAAATTCCCTGGGAATATTAGGATCAAAGAACAAAGATTTAAAAAAAATTAAAACGAACTCATTTTCTGCGCTTTTCGTTGTTTTTGGAGTTTTCCGGGGATATGCTGTAATTGATAAGGGGCAAACAACTGAAACCTTAATCTAGATGGCAATACCAATTCCAAACCATATGAGTCACCAATTCCCTTTGAATACTAGGAGCAAAGAACTAAGATTTAAAAAAATTAAAACAAAGTCATTTTTGCCGGGTTTCCGTGGTTTTCGGAGTTTTCTGGGGATTTGCTGTAATTGATAACGGGCAAACAACTGCAACCTTAATCTGGATGGCAATACGAACAAAAAAACATATCAGTCTGAAATTCCCTTTGAATATTAGAAGCAAAGAACAGATTAAAAAATAAAACACTGTCATTTTCTCCGTATATACGTGGTTTTCCGGGGATATGTTGTAATTGGTAAGAGGCAAACAACTGAAACCTTAAACTAGATGGCAATACCAACAAAAAAATATGTGAGTCAGAAATTAACTGGGCATATTAGGAGCAAAGAACAAAGAAAACTTAAAACAAACTCATTATCCGGATTTCTGTAGTTTTTCAGGGTTTCCGGGTAAATGCTTAATTGATAAGGGGCAAACAACTAAAAACTGAAACTAGATGGCAATACCAACAAAAAAATATATGAGTCGGGCATTCCCACGGGGGGGAGGGGGGTATACAGTAGCCTACGCTCTAACAAGAAGCATGTCATGAATGTCATCTTTCACAACTCTTTCCATACACTTCTTACTTTATGGCAAAATTTTCAATTGTTTATAAAACCTGTTAAACTGAAAAGTGAAAGATCTCCTTTTCAGGGAATGTAGTACTGTTTGGTACTAATCAACAGTAAAAAAATCAGAATTTTTGGGATTGGCATAAAAAAAAATTGATTTATCACAAGAAATTTAGAAGGCTAAAACAAAACACCCTGTACATGCATTTCCAAACTTAGGATATCATTTTTATTATCTTTCAAATAAAAGAGGAAACAACAAAAAAGCTTGAAGTTTTTCCAGAAATACAGCACTTTAAAATAAAGTTTTTCCGAAAATCACACTCGAGAAATGGCATCTGAGACGCCATCTTTGATGGCCTGTATCTCGGCCCAGGAATTTTTTTGGGCAAAACAAAGAAAATGGGTTTCTAACTTTGTCCTTAATATATTAAATTCATTAACATCTGAGACTATGAAGGTAAGCCCCTGCCTGAATTGACATGGATTATGCCCCTTTACAATTTTCAGGAGGTCACCATGTAGGAAAGGGGCCATTGGAGTGTCAGCTTGAAACTCTTTTAGAAATGGTTGTAAATCTTCTGCTAAAGATAAGAAGAAAGCAATTTTTGGCAAGAGAAGTTTATTTTCAAGAGCAGCTGGGATTTTTTGGAAGCTGGCAGAAGATAAAATTGTATTCATTTTCACCTATTTTATGTGGGCCACAAATTTTTCGAATTTTCCCGGATATTTTAACAAATTCATTGACTTTTCCCAGATTTTCCCAACCATACGAAATTCCTCACCTTTTCCCGGATTTTCCCAATCAATGGACACCCATTGCACTGTATATGATTAAATGTATAAATAGGGATAGTCACATTTCGTTAATCCCCAAAACACGAAATTGGTAATAAAAGTTCAAATTACTGTAATAAATTCGTTCCTCGTGTTTTTTTATTCAAAATATGTGTTTATTCATTCGCGAAATGTGATATTTTTCGCGAAATACCCGGTTTTTTAAGGTTTTATCACATTTTTACGCGAAATACGGGCAAATGTAAAAGTTCTACTTTAAATTAACTCATATTTGAATATATTGTATTTTTTTTTATCCACGGAAAATATTTAAATTAAAAATGTGAGCCGTTGATGAAAACGTGAGTCGTCGGCTTTATTTGAAACGTGAAGATGTCATGGTCAACTGAAGAAGGGACTTTAGAGGAAGAGGGTGGAGGAAGGAGTTTCTGGCACCAAGATGTCGGCGGGCGGCGGCGTAATTCACGGCCGAAACAAGTAAACAAATGGCCGATCCATTCTTCCAGTCATTATATAATAGCAGAATATTAATAAAAATTTAATAATGAATTAAAACAACCTGTAAGTTACGTATTTCAACAATCTCGCGTTTAACGAGGTGGGTGTTGGAGGCTACAACCTGTAACGTCATGCTTCCCGCCGAATCCCGCGTGAAAGAGACGGAAGTAGGGATGAGCATCGGTTGTTAAAACATCGATATTCACTATCGATGTTAAAATCGGCGGTAACCATCGATGTGACGATAATATCGATGTATTTTGACGGAAAACATCGATGTATATTTAAAGTAAAAACGCATGGTTTCAGAAAATTAGGCAACATTCATAAATAGACTGAAATATTTCCATGAAAACTATCGATGTTTTTGAAAATTTTGTCAACACGTCGTGAATGTCCGACTCAGTATGTATATTCATGGAAATTAATGCAAAAAACTGTGAATATTAAAAAAAAAGTGTGCGTGGAACGCCACGCGACAGAAGGGAAACTTGTTTTAATTTTTGGATTTTTTCAATTTTGGATTGTAGAACTTTTAAATATTAGGTTTTTGGACTTTTTTGATTTTTTACACTTTTGATCTTTTAATTTTTTAATTTTGAAATTCTAGATTTTTTAATTTTGGATTTTTTAATTTCGGATTTTTTTATTTTTAAATTTTGGATTTTGAATTATTTCAATTTTGGATTTTGAATTTTTTAAATTTTGGATTTTTAATTTTTGATTTTACATATTTTAATTATGGAATTTTGGATTTTTTAAATTTTGGATCTTAAAGTGTTTTATTTTGGGATTTTTTATTTTTTAATTTTTGATTTTTAGATTTTTAAATTTTGGATTTTTTATTTTTGAATTTTGAATTTTTTTAAATTTTGGATAAGCCTAATCATTGAATTGATTGTTTTCTGTGCAGACCGTTCCATCACACTTCACTAATTTTGTGATGATTTTGAGCATAACACTAATTTCGTGATGATTTTTAACATAACGCAAGATCTCGATTTACCCTTACCGCGGGTAAAGAAGTTTCACTTCAAAAACATCGATGTCGGGGAGAAACATAGATTGTTTTCCATTGATGATGGTGATGATGACGACGAGTGATTATTTTAACTTTATTCGTACTTCTATTTTTTAAGTTCTACAAGTTGATGAATAAAATATTTTAGGATGAATTTGTGCATTTTTTAACTGCCGTAACCACAATGTCAAGTAAGGAGTTTATTTAATTTTAAACTAAAATACAAGCACCTCAAGTAAGTCAGGTAAGCTGTTTCATTTTTATTTCATACTAGCTTAAAAGGCCCGGCGTCGCCCGGGTTTTGTATTTCGTAATATGAAATTAACATATGGAGGACTTTCAATGTTGAAACTCTAGGTCTATGTAGCCTATGTAGAATTCGAAATGAGGAAGAACGACATATGACATTCAGACTATTCCCTCAGAAAACGCTAGATATAGCTTTTTATGGCTAATAGAGGATGTCGAATGTTGCATTCCATTGCTTCTACACACCATGCCTGGGAGGAGTGCAAATAAGAAGAAAAAGAAATTCCGGTTACATAAGATTATATTCCTCGCTCTCATATTACCATACAACCATTTCGGGGCTGAAGTAAAAAAGAGATTCAATATCACTTTCACACTTCCCTTCCCAAAAACCTGGGACATAATATACTGCGCGCGTAGGACTGAAAATGTTACATCCCATTTTGTCTTTTTTTAGTGAGAAAATTATATTTTCCATGTCGAGGGTAGAGAAAGTTATGTGACTGCTTTATTTTCATGGAGTTTATTCGTCAAGCATTATTTTCACAATTATGTATTAAATACTTCGATAGTATCAGCATTTTTTAAAGCCCAGTATTATAACATAGTATCCAAAGCCCTATGTAGACATCGTAAACAATACTTTCGTTATGTAAACAATTGACATCAGAACTCTCTAACTTTGCCTCATTTCACATTTCCGACTTTTCCCGTGGATTTTTCAAAGATTTTCTTTCACACAAACCTTGTCGTGACAATTACGAACACAACAAAAAAAGAATCAGCCAAATCGGTCGAGCCGTTCTCAAGTGATGCAGCAACAACCCTTTTGTAAATTCATTTTTATTAATATAGATGAATTCAAGACATTGTCATATCACTCCTGGATTTTGCTTGATATATATTATCAGTGTATGGAAAAAAATGCAGTTAGATTTAAAAGCTGATTTCCAAGATTTTTTTTTTTTTTTACCATTTTTATGACGAAATTCAATTTTTAAATAGCGAAATATATGTAGAAATTTTGCATTTTATTTGACGAAATCCTGAGTTTTTATTCACCACAAATCATCAACTCTATGTATAAATAAATCTATGATCCCCAGCTTCTTTTGCTTATTGTGAAAATCAAATAAGCTGATGAGGAATATTCTAATTCCATGTAGTCATTGAGGAATGTTATTTTAGCAGTTCTAAATGATTCGATTTGAAAATATAAGAATGAAAACTTACATGAGTTTCCTTACATATCGTCATAGATAATCATACGTATGAATAAAGTATATGATCCCCGGCTTCTTGCCTGTTGTGAAGATCAATACTGATATGCTGTAGAGAAATATTTCAAATTCCCTGTAGCGAATGTTTAACACTAATGTTAGCGTTTCGAATTATAGCTTGAAGAGTAAAATAAGAAATTTACTTGAGTTTCTTTATGTTGTAAATGAAGTAAATGTTCCCCAGCTTCTTGGCTGTTGTGAAGACCATAAACTGAATGTGTTGTAGAGAAATATCCTAATGTAAGAGTGACAAGAAGCTTACTTGAGTTTCTTTATGTTTGAATGAAGAATATGATCCCCAGCTTCTCTTGTCCGTTGTGAAGATCATAAACTAAATGTGTTGTAGAGAAATATCCTAATTTCTCTGTAGAGAAAGTGTAACACTAATATTAGCATTTGAAACTTGACATGATAGTGACAAGAATGAAGAAGAAGGAAGTGAATGAAGTCAAAGAACCAACCTTGTGCTGAATAAAAACTACGACAAGATTACCACAAGTGATTAGCATAATGGTAACTAGAATATGAATAACAAAGGAAATAACGAATGGTTTACAAATTACAAAACACCAAATATGTGAATTAAACATGAAATAAAGACAGCAGCTTGACTCTGCTAAAAACAAGTGAAGTATGAATGGGAAACGCGTAACAACCATCAATAACAATTGAATATGAATAGGGCCCTGATTTATTGGTGAAATAAAATGGCTGATTTCGGTGTTAACTTCCTTCTATTTCGGTGGGTATTTCGTGAAATAAATTACTTATACTACATTGGGAACACTGTGCAATGATAAACTTTGCTTCTTTATTTACATGAACTAACATCCCCCCCATTTCCATATTCTTCTGCCCTTGTATGAACTGAAGTAACTTTCGATTTAGGCATGATTAGAGTTAATGTTCAAATATAATGACGATAAATATTATCGTAATTTCTACTAAACACCATCAGATAGCCATTTGCAAACAGAAGTGCCAACCATACCACTGTGGATAAAAGGCGAAATCTGTTGAATACAAGTAACAAATATTCTACACTCTTCTGCTGCAATCGATCATCGGCATCGCTACCTTGGCAAAGACATAGCAGGAAAGGAGTGCACTCAACAGTAGGCCTACAAACCAGGTCACAGAAAATCTTTGCATAAATTTTGCAATCTTTGTAATCAATCACAAATATCGATATATCGGTAAATCTTCGACAGCCACAGAAACAGCAGAAAAAAAGCATGCTGCTAAGAAATAAAAAATACAGTACACCAAAACACAATATTGCGATTTTAAGGCACATTTTTCATGCTCGTTTCCCACTTTACGGACAGAAGGGGCATATTTCGCGCTTATAGACACATTTCGCGGAATAGAGTAAATTTCACGATATTTCGCGGATTCAATTTGATTCATATTGGTATTTTAAGCATATAAAAGCTAAATGTAGCTAAGGGAGGTTGTTTTATAAAATTTCGCGCTTCTCGTTGTTACCAAAAAATACGGCCCCTAAATATGAACATTTGAATACTCCTTAACAACAAATTAGCAAAACAAATGACAATACTCTATGCTTGTCCTTTCATTTAAAAACTATGATTTCACACTAATAAATAATCAAATCATTACAAAAATGTATAAAGTGAGGAATTTAACAGAAATGTGAGTTCCGTTCAATATTTTGAACTTCTGAAGAAGTTCAGGAACAGATATTTTTCTCGTTTTTAGCAAAATGTTTACTTACAAACCTGTAGTCCTATAATACAAATGTGTATGCTTTATATAAACTATACGAGTCACAACTATTCACAACTACCCTACTTACATTACAAACATAAGGATCTCCTGTCAAACGTCGATCTCGCTGATACATGTAGCGTTCCCATGGTTCAGTTTTATCTCTTAGGTATGGCTGTAACAATAGAAAGCATATAAATAAAATGAAGACCATAACAAAATCACCCATTACTAGTACCAGTATATGTGTATAATATACAATTGAATTCTTACGATGTAACTTTAGAGTTCTCAGATGTTCCTGTATTATCTTTGCTAATGCATCTCATCCCAAAAGAAGTCTTCGGGATTGGGTTTTGCCCTGTATTAATTTTTTATTTTACATTTTGTTTTTTATTCCACAAGGACAGTCCCATAAAAAAAATTGAGATGGCTAACGGTTGTCAGATTCATGAAGATATCCAGGACCATTTGGGATACTGAGTGCGAGTATGAACATACTTGGTCGTGTCGTTGGGTTTGTTGTTTTTAGGAACCCATGCTGTAATTTCATCTTTGTTACTGAATCCTGTTGCTCTAGTGATTGAATTAGAAAATGCCCAAACGGAAATGTGAATTTACTAATGTGTTAAAAGCTCAGTTTCCATTTTTCAAAGATAAAAATGGAAAATTTGAATGTTCAGTTTGTGGTGCATTGTCTAGTGTCGACATGGAGGAAAGTCTGACATTACTCTGCACACTGCCACGAAGAGATTGAAATTTGCAACTCAAACTGCTACAAGTGCAAAAGTTAGCGATTTCCTAACAAAGAAAAGGAAGAAGAATCTAGCTGCAGATGACGGTGCATTAGCTTATTAAACATGTTTTCACAACCATAGTTTCTGGTCGATGGACTGCAAATCAAAAGTAACATTTAAGTTAAATGATAAAAAATGTACATTTACTTAAGATGGCTTCTCGGGTTATCAGCCGTGTCAACATAATAAGGTTCAAGCTCAAGAAATAAAGCAATGTTCATGTGGATTTAGGATTAGGAAATGTGTATATAGTATAGGTACTTACAGCATCCCATTCAGTATTATGATCCCATGCCCATCAGTTGAGAATAACACACGCAATGTTATGTATGGTCTACTTGGGATATCTGATATGAAATAAAGTAGCCTACTGTATTGTACAGATTGCTTATACAGTTGTCTCGGCTTTATGCAATATCATATTACTTACTATGCAATACAAACACCAATAATAGCCAGCTTTTAACTAACCTTGAGAGAACTTTTGAAATAAAAGTTTTAGTATTTGCAACTCGGGGTGGAAAATTTAAACAAAATCATTAGAATTCAAAGGCTTTAAAATTGTTAGAGCTATTTGCTAATTTCACGGTTGAACATAACACTTCCTGTACTTTTGGCATGAGCAGAGGAAATAAAAATAAAAATATCCAAATTCTAGTATTAGAAATTTAATAAACTTCAGCATTTTAGTATCAAATAAGTTTTAAACTTGAATTATTTTCTTACTATCAGTTTGTACATGGAACAACTCATGAACATGGGTCCTACTTTTCTCTCTCCTATGTGTGCTACATATTTGTAGGTAGTCTAATTTATTATATCGTGATTTAATACTATCACAGGCCCTGACTTTTGGGAAGCAAGGTACTTTCTGACCCCAACATCTTTCTGACCCCAACATTTGAGTTTTTATCACATAGGCCTACCTATAACTACTAAGAACTCAATTCTTGCTCCGCGCCAAAATATTTTTACGTCTGCACCTCTGAATTTTATATTATCATCGGTATACTTTTGTTATTATTACTATTATCATCAACACCAACAAATCTTTTTACACAGTACTCACGTAGGTAAAAATATTACTTTATGAAACTTTTGAAATATTGATAAGGTGTGTGTGTTCATTCTCAAGAAGTGATTTATCATTTAGGAAAGAATACTGTGACAGTATTTTCTTTTGCTGCTGTCAAAGGAATATTTTGAATGTGACATCATGTTCTCCTTGTCAGGATAGTGGAATGGGAATTTTTGAATCCTGTGCAGTAACAGTACTGTAGTGTTCACACAGGCACACCTCATGTTTGGATCATAATACGAGAATCCATCTAGCCTCTTGTTTGAGCTAATGCCTCACTCCAGTGTGAACCCATGCTGGTACACCTTGTGAAAGTGTCAATTTAAATCCAGTCCTAGTAATGACTGATAGTCATATTAACTTCAATAAACGCATGTGTCCCTAAATATGTTCCTCTGCATTTGTACAGAGTAGCACCGGACACGAAAGCTGAAAGTGTTGTAGATTTCCTTAAACCCTCTTTTCCAGAGGTGAAAGTGGAAGGTTTAACCTCAAAACACCCGGAACAGTATGCTTCTTTTAAGGTGTTTATATATGAACATAACATGGAAACAGCTCTGGATTCAAGTATCTGGCCTGAAAATGCTTGTATTCGACGTTTTTTATATCTGGGCAACAAAAAAACAGTCGAAAGTTAGAAAAGAAGCAGTCCCTAGTCCAAGCTGAAGAATCGAATTGTGAAAAGATTAATAATTTTCCGAAACCAGAAGTGCATTCTGTAAGCAATGTTGATATTAGTGTCTTTCACTTAAACATACAATGTTTAAGAAATAAAATCACTGAACTTGAAGCATATCTAGAGGGGGAAAAATACTCCATTCTCACTTTTGCCGAACACTGGCTTCATAAGGACGAAGTTCAATTTTACAAACCAAGTGGATATTATTTGGTGAGTAGTTTCTGCAGAACTGTCCATGTTCATGGCGGAGTTTCTATATTTTTAAGTGAAGGAACAAAAGCTCATTCGATTGATAAGGTTAATGAACTATCAATTGAATTACATGCAGAATTCGCCGCTGCTAAGCTGGTGGACTTTAAAGTAGGCCTAATTGTAGTCTCTGCATATCGATCACCAAATGGTGATGTGAACATCTTTTTGGAAAGATTGCAAATGGTTTTTGATAGAATAACCACAAATGGAAAAAAACAGAATAATTCTCTGTGCAGACCTAAATATAGATGTTAACGCCAGTGATACAGTGGTTAGTAGCCTACAGAAAATCTTAAAACAATATGGCATTCATTATGTAAATAATCAACCAACACGTTTCAACTCATGCATTGATAATATCTTAACCAATTTTAATGAAAACGATTATATTTTTGGGGTGACTGATCCAGCCTTGTCTGACCATGAAGCAATTTGGTTTAAAGTTGATACCCAATCGCATGACAGGCACATCGCAGGTACTGTAAAACAAAGAAATATAACCAACATAACAGTGGGTAATTTAATTAACTTATTGACCTATATTAATTGGTTTTTACTCTTGATTCATGATTGTTCTACTGCAAATTTTGAAGCAATGTTTCAAATTTTAATTGAATGTTACGATCAATGTTTTAAATTTAAAAATTTTAAACAATGGAAAACAAATCAACAAGGCAAGCCATGGTTCACTACTGAGTTAAAGAACTTTCGCAGTTATATCCAGACATTAAACAATTTGCGTAAAACTTCTACCAACACGATTATATTAGAATTATACAGGCACAAGAAAAATGAGTATAAAAGTAAATTAAAGCTTTCAAAGAGGCAGTACAATGAAAACCTAATCGATAATGCCAATAATAAATGTAAGAAAGCATGGGACATAATTAATTATGAAAGTGGTAGGAACAAGTATAGTACCTCACTAAATGACATTAAACTTACGTCAGAAGATTTTAATAATTTCTTCATAACTTCTGTGAGGATAATTAAAGAGGGAATACAACAACCTGATATAACATTGGAGGAATTATTATACAAAACTAACCCACCCAACTTGATTTTTAATTGGAGAAGAGTCACGCGGAATGATGTATATAAATCTGTCATGGAATTGAGCAACTCAAAGAGTCAAGATATTTATGGATTCTCAAATTATTTAATAAAGTGCATAATCGATGTTATTTTAGAACCGTTGGTTTACATTATTAATCAGTGTCTTGATCAGGGAAATTTTCCGGACTCACTTAAAATCTCTAAAGTTCTGCCAGTATACAAACAAGGTGATAAAAATCTTCCAGCCAACTATAGACCTATCTCATTGATTCCAGTGTTCTCAAAAGTATTCGAAAGTGTTATGCTTAAACAACTGGCAAGATATTTTGAGGAAAACAATTTACTATGCCCTGAGCAGTTTGGTTTTCGATCTGGGAGATCTACTACAATGGCAATCGAACAGTTGGTCGCTTGGGTTCTTGAAGTGTTTGAGGAAAAGAGAAATGCAGCTATTTGTATGTGCGACCTCAGCAAAGCTTTCGACTGTTTGCCCCATGACATCCTGATAAAAAAGCTGTCTTTCTATGGTATAAAAGGAAAGGAATTGTTAATTATAAAATCGTATCTCATGGGAAGACAACAATTTGTTGAAGTAAATGGTAAAAAATCATCGAGTAAGTATATAAATATAGGTGTTCCCCAAGAATCAATCTTAGGCCCTTTCCTTTTCATTGTCTACATGAATGACTTACCAGCAGCTTTACCTGAAAAAATTATTTCATATGCCGACGATACTACTGCTTTGAAAGCCTTTGACGAGAACACAAGTAACATGGCAAATACATTGCACAAATTGTCCGAATGGTTCAGCGCAAATGGTCTTAGTCTTAATTTGAATAAAACTAAGACTTTTATATTCAGTCTTCATAATAATGTTGGCAGTGTAAATCATGTCAAACTTTTAGGTATTATTCTAGATTGTAAGCTCTCCTGGAAGGAACATATTTCTGCCTTATGTAGCAAGTTGTCTAAAGTGAACTACTTATTAAAGCTAATCCCAGCCAGAGCGCTATTGAATGCGTACCATGGATTTTTCCAGTCTCACTTGAACTATGGCATTCTATTGTGGGGAAACAGTGTTTCAGCAAGTAATGTTTTCACTATTCAAAAAAGAGCAGTCCGTATACTTAAGGGATGTGGCCCTAGAGAACACTGTAAGCCTATATTTAAGGAATTTGGCATATTAACTGTCACCTCTCTTTATGTATTCTCAACTGTGCTATTTGTGTATCAACATATACAAGATTTTGTTCCTGTCAACGCCATACATTCCCATGAGACGCGTAACAATAATAACCTAACTGTACCAAGAAGTAGACTAACAAGGACTCTAAACAGCCATATCGTCATGGGTGTTAAACTTTTTAATAAAATTCCTTTAAATGTTAGGAATACTAGAAACATTGGTGCCTTTAAGGAAAGGTTAAAAGACTTGCTCCTAAGCAAAAACTTTTATACTGTACAGGAGTATCTTGATTGTAGCTTTTAATTTGTTTGTAATTTTTATATTTTGACTATGCCTATTTTAATCATGTATTAATCAATGGCTATAATAAAATTACATTACATTACATTACATTACATGCTACATGTTGTAGTTACGTGTATTCTAGTGATTCTACCTAAATTCTTTCTGATGAAGTTTATGGTGGAACTATGGGCTGTAACCAGGCACACCCATATAATTCTCCTTTTTGAACAAAAATCATTGAAATAATTAAAAATTAAACCTTAAAGCAATCAAAGTTAAGAATAGTTGGCAAAGCACATGGTAAACCCTATTGCCACGTTGGAAGGCTGATCATTCACTCAGAGAGTAGCCTATGTTCAACTTAAAATTTAACATTTACATGCTGTAATTAATAATTTTTTGAGTGGCCACAAACACCATAGTGAATGTTCCCTTCAGCACCCTTGTAATAGTAGTAAGGAGTGAAACGTAATTCAGAATA
Organism: Ectobius pallidus; assembly: GCA_964059195.1. Lineage (NCBI taxonomy): Eukaryota > Metazoa > Arthropoda > Insecta > Blattodea > Ectobiidae > Ectobius > Ectobius pallidus. The sequence continues at coordinate 49,918,534 of CAXKWD010000008.1, forward strand.
CTGAGAAGAAAAAGTCATTTACTGAGTCCGTATATTTGAAGATTGAAAAGACTATTGATTCAAAGAGGTTTCAATTTATTTTGTGAAACAAATCATGGCTTTAATAACAGACTCACAAAGAAATCAATTATTTCTTTCACTGAATCATTATTTGTTCATTCAGCACAATGGTTCGTTCATTATGGTCAACTCGTTTATGATTCGCTACTCGTTCACGATTGTCTAGTCCGTGGGCTTCAACCCATGGTCTGTTGGCCACATGTGGCCCTTGACTTAATTTTTGGGGGCCAAGAGACAAATGCAAACAAACACCGGCTTTAACTAAAAGTAAAAATAGTTTTATTTGACGACTATTCTGAAACCACTCTTCAGTATGTTAGGAGGATAGAATGTTAAGTAATTTCTATATCAATATTAATATTAGATGGAAATCTACAGTGGTGTTGATATCTGTAGCAAGATTGAGATCGGAAATATACACACTACCTTCACTAAAAGGAATATTTACCCAGGATGATCATTTCAATGGGTCTTCCCATCATCATCAGCTGATTCCAACTGGTCCTCTAGTGGGCGGGCGAATGAACTTGTCGATCAAAGTTCCTCGTATGCCAGCTGAAGTGTCGAAGTTTAAGAGATTTTTTCAGTTCTTTTTAATGAATATTTTCTCCCAAACTATAAGTTCTATTGGTTTTTCAACTTACAGTTTGGGAAAAAATACGTCAGTACGTTGGTTAAGCAGCGGTAAAGTTTTGGTGCACTTTGTCCTTCTAAAAAATGAAGTAGGCCTACTGTAGTTGAATTTTTGGAAACTGAAGGAGATGAGGAAAAATTTCCAGTTACAATGAATGAAGAATGGAATCAAGATCTGTTTTCCTGTGTGACATTTTGGGTCACTTGAATGACCTTAACTTCAAGGAAAAAGTAAATTTGTTTTTCAATTAATTTCTCATATAAAGGCCTTCAAAATTAAACTAAACCTGTTTGAAAATCAACTTGCTAACGGGGATATGTTGCATTTTATAACTTGTGACTGAATATTCCTTCTGAATATCATTTGGTGGTGGGTGGAAAATATAAGAAACATATATCACTTCTAAGTGAGGAGTTTCAGAAAAGAATGCCATTGAGTAATGAAGACGAAGTCCGCATTAAAGTGATTCAGGATCCATTTTCTGTCGATGCAGGAAGTCATTGAGTTCTGAAAACTATCGGGTCAAGCATAGGGAGAGTAGGTTACAAGAGTTTTATTCTGTTCTGGATCAGTATAAATTTAAAAATTTGTTGGATACTGCCTACCAGGTATTTTGTAACTTATTTTTGGGAGTACATATACCTGTGAACAAACATTTTCTGCCATGAACTTGAACAAAAACAAATAGCGTTCATCTTTAACTGATGCAAATTTAGAGGCCATATTAAGAACAGCCACTTCAAATATGACACCAAACTTTGATAAAATAGTTGCAACAAAGAAATGTAATGTGTCACACTTAACTGTTAAGGATAGATGCCAGTGCAATTATTAGTAAACCTCGTTTGTGTTTAAATGGTATTTATTGTGAAATCTTGTAATATCATCTGTAAGTAAATAATGTTAATATAATTTTAGTTGCAACTCTTAAAATTTAAATATGCATATTAACTTGCCTTTACTGTAGACCTAATAACAACATTTATAAATTTACCTGCAGTGGCTTAATGTAAGATACAAGGTCCGCAGTGATGTGGCCCTTGGTCGGGTGGCAATAGTTGAGTTTGGCCCTAAGAGTGAAACAAGTTGTGCAGGCCTGGTATAGGGTATACTTCAGGTTTTATAAGGCTGTTGAGTTGCCGTAGGTCTACCACTAGCCTGAATTTAGGTTTACCATCTGTAGATTTCTTTCTTTTTTACCATAATTATGGGGCTGTTCCAGGGTGAAAAACTTTCCTCTATTATTCCCTTCTTTAGCACATCGTTAATTTGTCTTTCTACTTCTGGTTTCAGTGCCTGAGGTATCCTATATGGCTTTTTCTTTACTGGCGAAGCATCTCCAGTATTGATCTCGTGTTTTATTATGTTGGTACAGCCTATATCCGTGCTTCCTTCTACATAGAATACATGTTTATATTTTCTTAAGATAACTCTTAGTCTGTCTGCTTCTTCTTTAGACAAATGATTTAGTTTTTCATTTAAATATTTTTCAAAGGGGCTATCTACGCCTTTGATAACTTTGGCAGGTACCTGAGTTACACTGTTCACATTCGATGTTTCAATTTCACAGATATCTTCTATAAGACTAGCTGTGCCTAAGTTAGTTCCCTTGTTTATTATTATTTCTTCCTGGGAGATATTTAACAAAATTATTGACATGTAGCCTAATGTAACCTCGTCACTGCTATGTTGCAAATTCGTTTTGTCGCTGGTAGTGATGGTATTTACTATCCTTAGTTCGTTTTCGCGATGTCCAAGATGGTTTACTTCTATTTTATTACTTCCCTGTGTTGCATTACTGCTCTCCGATGGTATGCTATAGACAGAAACAGACAACTGTGATTCTACTTCTTTGCATCTTTGAGCTTCAGGATACGGTCGTCCATCCACTCGCTGGAAACATGGAATATTTTGACACCTTTCATCCGTTGACTGACTGACTAGGGACTTAGGGGAAACTGCAGGACACACAGTACTTGGAAGGCACACTGCATCTCCAGGAACTTTTGGCAAAGTGGTTTTACCATGCGAGGTATGATTTAAGGATCCTTTACATAAAACAGCGCTAGCGACTCTAGGCGCAAAAATGCCCGGTAGAAACATAGCATCTACCTGTTCAAAAAGACTGCTTGAGGGACGGTAAGATTACTGCGTCCAGTTATCGTACCACGGACTATTCTCGCTGCCAGGGGTGGTAGCATTATGGTTTCCGGTTGGGACACCCGAGCATGCCAGCCAGTACTAACTTCTGGATCAGTTGGTCCCGGCTCCAGAACTGCTTCATGAGTGGCCATCCCGTTGAAGTCAGTTGTGTGTGAGGTAGCCTCACTTGAACAGTTTAAGGGAACAACATTCTTTCCTAAGGTTAAAGTACCGGCTCTTAGGTCCAAAATTGCTTCCACCTTCTGGAGGAAATCGATACCCAATATTCCATGTCCAGGGACATTCAATTCACAAATCTGAAATTTATGTGAAAATATTTCTTTACCTATTGTAAACTCTATAACCTGTTCTCCCAGGATACCTAACCTAGTTCCTGTAATTCCCCTAGCCGCTACTTCACTTTCTTTTAATCGTACTCCACTTCCGGTTTTAACAACGAAATGGTGTATCCGGAATCCACCAACAAATTAACTGCAATTCCCCCTATAACCGAGTGGAGCAGTGGCCCCGTCGCGGACCTTTCTACTGCTGGTACGATTAATTTCGGCTTGCTTTCGGGAAAACCTTCGGGGATGCTTTGGTTTTCCCTATTCCGTTTAAATCTGGACGGCCCTCACGCCCTTCGTTACAAAATCTTGCTATGTGACCCAATTTCCAGCAGTTATTACATTGTATACCTCGTCTGCCTGCGGCCTGGTAGCTGTCGCTACCCCTTGTGGGTGGTAAGTTGCTCTCCCTTTTTCCAAGGCCTGACCCTACACCTCTGTTTGACTCCCGGTGAAATTCCTTCCCAGTGTCTCTCTCGTAATATCCCCAGTTATTATTTTGGTTCCTATCCTTATATGCCTGCTGCGACGGTCTGTCCCTAGTACTTCCTACGACGAATACCTGTGAGTGAGTCGGTTCACAGGCAGCACTGGCCTCCTTTTCTGCTTTAAATGTTGCCATAGCAACTTTCAGTCCTTTTTCTAATGTCAGGCACATTTACTTTAACCATTAATCCTGGGTTACCTCTCAAGCCATTTATAAACGCAGATAATAGTCTTTTCTCTGTTCGCTTATTATAAATTATTTGCTCAGCTTTTACTACTGAAAATTCCATTGTTTTCCTATTTAACACTCTCAGTCTATCTGCAAAATCTTCCGGAGTTTCGTTCCTTTCCTGCTTTGCATTTTGTAATTGAACATAATGATAAAAATCACTTTCTTTATCTTTAAATCTTTCCACTAGTGTCTCTTTTGATTTTTCAAATGTGACATTTCCGTCCTGTAGGTCTGGGTGTTTTTCCAAAAATGTTTGTGCCGTGCCTTGTAATTTTATTGTAACAATGCTTACTTTATCCTTGTCTGTTAACCCACCTAAACTTGCTACTGTTTCTACTAAACGAAGGAAGCTTTGAATTGAACCACAACCTTTGTCCCTCCATACTGGAACTGAATTTATTACTGTTAAATCTTTAGTAGCTAATTTACCTGTTACTGCGTCTTGTGAAGTTGTCATATTAGCATTCGTTGTTAATGAACTCAAAACTGCAAGTTAAACATATTCGTGCCTGACCTACACTACTTGGAAGGAATGCTGAGTGTGTAAAATGTTACAAGTGCTTTGCTCTCACTTTTCCTACGCTGTACAATGTTATTCTTCACAAACAAACAAAAATCATAGGGTGTCAATCCTATTAGTCAATAATTAATTAAACTAATGTAAACCGCTGCCACCAATTCTGTCGTGCCTGATTTAGGGATAATACTGGGTAGCGGACTTGGAACGGTAATCAGTTATCTTAAATTAAGCAGATGAATGTTTAACACAATAGTGTTAAGGTTTTATTATAAAAACACAAAATAGGAACTGAGTGGTTGGATATAAATATATTAAATGATTGAATGTAAGTTTAAGTATGAGTATTTACGTTGTCAACATGTCTCGTTGGTTGTCTGTACTACCAGAGAAACAAGAGAGTTGTAAGCTACTTACAATTCGGTAGGAGTCAACCCACAGTGTCCTGGTTGGTGATGATAGTGAGGACCACACTTAGTTTAGCCAGACCTCGAAGCTTAACACGTCAATCTTCCGTGTCCCCAGGTAGTTCTGCCGTATCTGCCGTTTGGCTCAGATTATATAGTGTATTTTATCCGTCAGTGGGGGTTAAGTCATAACCACTGGGTTTAATATTGTTTCTGATAATTATGTAATTACCCATAGATACTCATACTTATTGCTTATAAAATCGTGTAATTTCACCTTGAAAACTGCTTCTAGCTGAGTAAGCACAAACAAACAATCTACATGTTTGTTTGTACGGCTTATGTCATAATGTTAAATAATAACGCTTCTTTGCAGTCCTGGGTTGATTGCCAGGGCATCACAGTAGAAATATTTTTAACTGTCCATTCATAAAGGTGGAGAGGAGTTAAGATTTGGTTTTCATAGGGCTGTTGCAAGCTATTTCTAGCTGCAAGTCTCTTAACTGTGCCATCAACTCCATCGCAAGGCACCTTTCCATTTGCAGTGGCTCAAAAATGTCATTTGGCATCAATATTAGGCATCAATATTAAAGTCTTGCTTATGAAAACACAAGTTGGAGAAATTTTTCTAATTTTTATACTGGGCAGCACATCCATCAGAAAAATAAAATATCTTTTTGGGAACTTTTCCAAATTGTGTCTTCAAAAAGTAATTTTTTTAAACTGTAAACAGCAACTGTATTATGTTCTAGGCAATCAGAAATCAGAACTTACTCAAATGATGAATTTTTCTCCTTCTTTGTAATATATTACAAAAGGGTGCATTGTAGCTTGTCCACTAGCCCAATGGTAGGAGTGAACCTCATCTTGCACAACCATATACTGTAGTTTTCTGAAAAGTTGAGAGTGATTGCAAATTCAGATTTCATGAAAGGTGTCTGTTGTTTTGCTATAAAGTCATGTCGGACTAAGAGCAACAACTCATTGCAAAGTAAATTTATGAACTCTGCTAAATTGCAAAATTGCAACGGTCAACTGAAATCCACTGTCTAAATATTATTTTTTCAATTCAATTTTCTTCAAACGACTTTTCAAGGATGGTTCATATTGCATCTTCACCAGGACAAGATGTACACTTACCCATATTACAGTCTATTGATGGTGGATTACAAATCATTTTTTATATGCAATGTTTGTAAGTTTTTAATTCTCCATCAGTTATTACTCCTAATCTGGCATTCTCAATCATCAGTTTTACATTTTGATGGATTGTACAAACACATACAGTATGTGTACCACTCTAACCTGCCAAAATGCAATGCTTTGGTCGGAGTTCTGCAAATTTTTAAAAACTTAATTTAATATATGGAAATCTGTGCTTGAATAATGTGAATGCCTCTTTTAAATTGCATAACATTAGCCTTTTTTAAATTTGTACTATTGTCCCACTAGGTTCAGTAACTGTTACACTCTTTAACACCTGGCATCACTCTGCTAATTTTGTCACTTTCATAAAATAAATGAACAGCTTCAACCACCCTTACTGAGAAGCTCTTACCAGGCATTTGGTTGGGGCTTTCTAAGATTCCCTTTTCTCTTAAAAGTTTTTTTGATTGATGTACCATGTAATTTGGAACATTAAATTCATGTATCTTCAAAATTAGTCATATTGGTCCTGAATTCCACTGTCTTCTAGTTTAAAATACAATGATATAAAAATTTTTATTACTCACAGTGAATAGTTAAAAAGTATGTAGCATTACGTTTCGGGCCTTTCCTCGACCCTTCCTCAGATGCCTCCAGAATCATACTGATCACAAAACGAGGAATCTTCCACACCCCCTGTTGTTTGGTGACTATTTCCCATAAACGTTGTGCACCGAGCATACCTATCGATCCATTCATTTGGTAATCCAAAGTTCACCGTATTTACCACCTCCTTGTATGGTGGAGGAAAAATAATGTTCGTTTTATCCCCACTAAGTCTCTTAATTACTCCCATCCACACTTCACTTATATCTCCTTCATATCGATTCATTGACATTTCCTGGTTTTCAATAATCTTTACCGCCTCAGACACTTTTCTTTTAACCTTGTCAAATACCACTTTCACTACACTAACCTCTCCAACTCGGTGTTTTTCCTGAACGATGTGTTGGCTCAAACCTGTTGTGAATTTTCCATTCTTGATGTCCCTTTCGTGCTCTTTAATTCTGGTTCCAAAATCTCTCCCTGTTTCCCCAATATATATCTTGTCACATACCCCACAAGTCACAGAATACACGCCAGCCATCTCCATTGCTTCATAACTCCTCCCCAGATGTTTATACTGAGAAAATGCCCTTCCTATTGTTTGTTTTGTCTTGTATGCAGGAGTTACACCATACTTACGGAAAATATTTCCGATCTGCTCACTTACATGCGGGTAGTAAGGTATCCCCACATAATTATAATTGTTATTTGTTTTTCTCGCTTCCATACCAAAACAAATACCAATTATAATTATGTGGGGATACCTTACTACCCGCATGTAAGTGAGCAGATCGGAAATATTTTCCGTAAGTATGGTGTAACTCCTGCATACAAGACAAAACAAACAATAGGAAGGGCATTTTCTCAGTATAAACATCTGGGGAGGAGTTATGAAGCAATGGAGATGGCTGGCGTGTATTCTGTGACTTGTGGGGTATGTGACAAGATATATATTGGGGAAACAGGGAGAGATTTTGGAACCAGAATTAAAGAGCACGAAAGGGACATCAAGAATGGAAAATTCACAACAGGTTTGAGCCAACACATCGTTCAGGAAAAACACCGAGTTGGAGAGGTTAGTGTAGTGAAAGTGGTATTTGACAAGGTTAAAAGAAAAGTGTCTGAGGCGGTAAAGATTATTGAAAACCAGGAAATGTCAATGAATCGATATGAAGGAGATATAAGTGAAGTGTGGATGGGAGTAATTAAGAGACTTAGTGGGGATAAAACGAACATTATTTTTCCTCCACCATACAAGGAGGTGGTAAATACGGTGAACTTTGGATTACCAAATGAATGGATCGATAGGTATGCTCGGTGCACGACGTTTATGGGAAATAGTCACCAAACAACACGGGGCGTGGAAGATTCCTTGTTTTGTGATCAGTATGATTCTGGAGGCATCTGAGGAAGGGTCGAGGAAAGGCCCGAAACGTAATGCTACATACTTTTTAACTATTCACTGTGAGTAATAAAAAATTTTATATCATTGTATTTTAAATTAAATTCATGCATGATTTTTCTTATTTCCCACTTTTCTGGTAGGCAGGTTAAAATCATAAGTTTCTTGGTCCTCTAGATCCTCATCATCATGTTCAGAAGAATCTTCTGCTGTCACAAAAAGTTTTATTTTTTATTTTTTTTCTACTTTTCTGGTTGCATAACTTTTAGACTTGATTATCTTTTTGTTAATAGGAGATTCCCCTAGCTCCTGCAATGAAATGTTTAGTGTCTCAATTACCTCTGATTGTGCAGAAAAAATTGGATCTTTATCACAATCTGAGCTCGATTCTTGATTTTGATGATAAGTGGAAGCATTTCGATTATTTGTTATTTCTTTTCTACAACTATCACAAATTTTTGCTGTATTTAGGAAGTTAGGATACAAATTGCACATCCAATTAGTGAATGAATGAATGAATGAAATTAGCCGTGAGTACATCCCATAAGGGCCATGGCCTCCTGCCTATGCAGGGAATAGCTCAGTAAACTTAACTCCTTAAGTGAGCAAGTCCTAAGGAGTGATTTTTGACACTGTCACACTTTCACTAGTCTCTGATGTGTAGTCATGGGTGACCCAGTAGTTTCCAACTTTCCCTGTCTTTTGCCACTCGTGACCACAGGCCTCCTGCTACCATTTTGAACTGGTCAGCCCATCTGGTTCGTTGTCGTCCTACATGTCTCCATCCTGATCGTGGATCCCACATGGTCATTCGATGTGTCCATCTACGTTGATCCATCCGTGCCACATGTCCCCCCCATTTCCATTTCTGGGTTAATGCTTTTGTAACCACATCACACATGCCTGTTCTTCTACGTATCTCTTCATTTCTGATCTTATCCCTCAAAGATACTTGAAGGATTTTTCTCTCCATCCGTCGTTGGCAGGTCTGGAGTGCCTGTTTTTGCTTTCCATTCAGAGACCATGTTTGGCAGCCGTATGTCAGAGTTGGTAAGACACATTTCTCCATTACCTCAGATTTTGTACTTATTTTCTGCTTCCTATCCATCAGAATAAATTTTAACGACCAGAATTTCTTCCATGCCAGACCTATCCTCCTTTTAATTTCTTTCTCTGTGCTTGTATGGGGAGATATGTTTTGTCCTAAATAAACATAGTCTTGTACATATTCTAGGGGTACCTGGTTTAAATGGATTGGCTCTTCTGCAGCATTTGTCATTACTTTCGTTTTTGTTGTGTTCATAGTTAGACCTGCCATTTTGCTGACTGTATCTATGACCTTGATCATTTCTTCTAATACCTGTGCGGATTCGGCTACCACTATGATGTCGTCGGCAAACCTGAGATGTGTGAGTTGTTGGCCATCTATGTTGATTCCATACTCTGGTTTCCATTCTATTTTCCTGAACTGATGCTCTAACAGGCTGGTGAATAGTTTAGGTGACAGAGGGTCACCTTGCTTTACTCCCCTTTCTATCTTGAACTCCTTTCCCTCCCTTTCTGTTCTTATTTTGGCCTTGCTGTTGTTGTACATTTTTCTCAGGATTCGGATATATTTGGTTGGAACTCCCTGTTGAAGTAATGCTCCTAATACGTATTCATGTTCCACAGAGTCAAATGCCTTGTTATAATCTATAAAGGAGATGTAGATTTGTTTGTTGAACTCATTCGTCTTTTCTATCAATTGATTAACAGTTTGGAGGTGATCAGTCGTGCTAAATCCTGTCCTAAATCCTGCTTGTTCCACTGGTTGGTTTGCGTCAAGCGTTTTCGTTAGTCTTCTGGTAATGATCTTCATAAACAGCTTGTATAAACTGGATGTAAGACTGATTGGTCTGTAGTTATTGATGTTGTCCCGTGCTCCCTTCTTGTGCAGTAAGATGATTGAGCTCGTTTCCCATTCTGTTGGTATTACTTCAGATACGATTATCTTGTTGAACAGTTCTATGATTGCTGGTATTAGATCTTCTTGCCCTATTTTTAGAAACTCATTGTATATGCCATCTTCACCGGGACATTTGTTACTTTTCAGTTCGTTTATTGCTGTTCTTACTTCGCTCGGAAGGATGTGTGGGATGTCCTCTGTGTTTCCAATTTCTACACTAGGGTCATAGGTTGGACCTTTTGTTGTTATGTTGCTTGTATATAGTTTGCTGTAGAACCCTGTGGCTTGTGTTAGGATCTCGTCTCTTGAAGTCTGTCGTTTCCCCGCGTTGTCTTGCACAACTAATATCCAATGCTTCCCTTCTGCCATCTGTTTTCGTATTTTTCTGACTGATTTGGAGTTTTCAATTACCATCGTTATTTGTTTGTGGTTGTGTTCTCTGATATCTCTTCTTATTGCACGCTTGGTGTCTCTGTTTAGTTCACTGTAGGTTTCTTGTAGTTGTGGATTGGTTTCTAGCTGTACCTTTAGGTGCTCCCTTTCTTCTATCATATTGATGGTTGATTCTTTGAGCTTGTTCTTTCTCGTCTGCCCAGATCCTGTGCTCCTAGAGTCTTTGGCTGCTTGAGTTATGCATTTTTCAATGTTTGAGTATACTGTTTGTGTTTCTTCCCCCTTTTGTTTGTACATTTCTTGTATGTTTACCTTTAGCTCAGTTAAGTACTGTGACTGGTTTAGCTTTACTGGATCGACCAACCTTTGTGTGTAGTAGTGTCGTTTCCTTCCTTTAATGTTTATTTGAGTGCGGACCATTCTATGATCTGTATCAAATCTTACACCATTTAGCACTTGTATGTTACTTACATCTCCTATCTGATCTGTAAGTATAAAGTCAATTTCGTTCTTGATTCTCCTGTTGGGTGCTCGCCATGTCCATCTGCTGTCTGCTGGTTTTTTGAAGAAGGTATTTACAATTTTCAGTCTGTGTGCTTGTGCAAACTGGATTAATTTTTCGCCTCTTCCATTTCTTGATCCATATCCATATGGGCCCAACGGCTCTTCCTCCTCTGATTCTTTATGTCCTATTTTACTATTCATGTCCCCCATTACAATTGTGCTGTCTGCTGCATGGTTATTGAGTGTGTCTTCAAGCAAGCTATAGAATTTGTCACTCTTCTCTTCTGTGCTATTTTCTGTGGGGGCATAGACTTGTATTATGGTCATTGATCTATTGTTAATGAGAAGAGACAATACTGTAATTCTTTCTGATATCCCGTTGATGCTGGTTACATTACTTTTCATATACTTCTTGATTAAGAACCCCACTCCTTTTTGACCTTTCGTCTCACCAATGTAGCTAAAAATGTCTCCATTCTGTTTTTCAATTATTGCTTCACCTGATCGTCTGACTTCACTTAATCCCAAGACATCAAATTCGATATTTTCGAGTGCATGCTGCAGCTCCACTTCTCTGTCCTCTGTACCTAGTGTTCTGACATTTAGCGTTGCCAATACTAATTTTGGTTGCTGTTTATGGGTTTGAGTTCTGGTGGTGTGTGTATGAGTGCATGTGGGTACATGGTATGTTGCAGTTAGTTTTTTGTATCTCCGTTCTTTGCAGTAATGTCCTTCCAGTTTATCCACTGACCTTTTAGTAGAATCTTCTGGTATCCTACTCTCACTTCAGTGTCGCCTTTTTCTCTCTCCTCTCTTGCTATTTGCCGCAGCTTTGACTGTATTTCTCGTTCACTCTTGGTGAGGTCGCTCTCGATGTATGTATCTTGCCCTTTCAGAGATGCTTTGTTCTTAAGAATTTTCATTTTGTCCTCAAAGCTCTTACATATGACTCTTACTATTCCTCTCTGGTTCCCATCATTTCCTCTATATGAAATGTCTGTTAATTCTGCTGTGGCATCTACTTTCTTCAGGATTTCTTTTGTTTTTTCTATGATTTCATTTCTGTCTGTACCTTCTGCTCTCAGTATCTTGTCTTTTATTACAATGTTATTTTTTCTGTCTTTGCGCAGTCTGTACTCTTCTTGGTCAGCCAAGAGTTTCACTTTATTTTCCAATGCTCCTATTTTTTCTTGTGTCGAATTATCTATGTTGTTGACCTTTTCTTCTAGTGGGGCATGCCGGTTTTTCCATTCTTCGTCTCTTTTGCCCATATCCTCTTTCAATGATTTTATTTCTGCTTTTGTTTCCTGACGGAGTTCCTCGTTTTTCTGTTTTAGTTCTTTCAGTTCCCTCATGATGTCTTGGAACATCCCTCTTATTCCATTTGTGTTGTCATCTGTCTTGGGAACTTTCCCCTTCCGTTCTTCTTCTGTGTCCGTAGACTCCGAGTCTCCGTATCTTGCCGGCTTTTTACTTTGCCGTCTCTTTTTTTCTTCAACCAGTGCTGCCGTCTCCTGTTCGCTTCTGCTACTCCTCTCCAAGCTCCTTGTCTCTGTTTTCGCGTTTCCGGTCATTTCTCTATGATCTCTTTGGTGTATTAATACATTAAGTAATTCACACAATGTGCATTTGTATGTTCTTCTTTGGTGTATTCTCTCTGCCTTGCCGCCACTTCCGGTTGTTTCCCGTGTTCCTACTTCCTGTCACTTCCGGGCTGCACTGTTCGACCTTAACCTATGTTCAGCGCTTAATATTAGTTTGTTACGACTTTTCTCCCTAGTGATTTCGTTTGTTACGACTTTTCTCCCTAGTGCTTTCGTATTAAACTATACTAACACTTCTGTTGTCACTACGGTCCCTGATGTATCGGCCTTCTCTGTTTGTTCTCGTCTCGGCGTTTTCTTTACCACTTTCTTCGTGTTTATTTCTTCCCAGCTTCAATTTTCGTTCTTCATCCTACCGCCATCTTACCGGAACCCCTCATCCAATTAGTAACTTACCTTAATTTTTTCCCCATCCCTAATAGTATGATTATTTTATCTTAACTTACCTTAATTTTTTCCCATCCCTAATAGTATGATTATTTTTTCTACCAGAAAAGTGGGGAATAAGAAAATCATGCATGAATATATTGCTCCAAATTACATGGTACGTCAATCAAAAAAACTTTTAAAAGAAAAACCTGTTGACTGTAATACATCAAAAATGACTGTAAAAATATTTTCTGAAGATACACATTCATCAGTGGTAGCTGTTACAGCAACACCAGATAAACTCCAATTAGCATATGTGAAAGGGTACAGTCGGTCAAATAAAAAACGTCGGGCGTTATTTTTTAAAGTATCACGAACGAGCATATGCGCATGTACAGGAAGACTTAAGGTTAGGTTCACACATGCCTCCTGTCTATCCATGTATTTTCTTGATTATTTAGTCAGTTTTGTTCCAAAACAAACATGTATAGAAGACTGTGGCTATATGCCTCAAATCCGCCATATTCTTGGTTGCAAATTTTTATAATATTAATAATTAATAGATTCGTGAGGAATATGTTTATTCAAGGAAGCATTTTTTAAAGATTTTTTTTATATTACTGGTACTTGTAGTGCAAAATCAATAACTTACGCTCAACTTCTGCAACCAATCTAGCCAGATCCACGTTTCCTATGAAAACTTCCGGTCGCACCTGAGCTGCTCTTTCATAAATATGGAACCTTCTCGCTGCTTCAGAGGCCGAAAAATGCAGTCAATTACAGCCCTAACTACACTTTCTCTCACTTTAGCATTTGTATGTGGCGATGACACAAACCAAAATGAATTATGACAATACATTAAGCTGAATATCGTGTGTTGCGCTTTCTGCGTTGTTCATTTTTTCCCTCCTGTTGCATGGCCTCATACGTTCCGAAAATGACCTGTATTCTATGTTTTTTATAGGAAACTTGTGAACTAATATGTTAAAACTTTAATTTTAACTGCATACGAGTCCGGGCGTTTTTTATTTGACCGACTGTACATCACGATCGCCTACGGCAAGATCTGGTGTCTAGCTTATAAGATGGAGAAAAATGGACTTGATAAAGTGAAAGTAACATTCCTTCATCCAGCTGGGCCATCACCATCATTTTCTTATGCAAGAAAGACTGATGTATTATTGATACCTCTCACAGATGTAAAAGGTGCGGCAAAACATCCTCCCTATTTTAAATTTCAAATAAAAAACAAATGGATCAAAATAAAGAAACTGTTTTAATATTAATGATATCTACACAGTGGGAATTTAGGGTTTTCAGTATATTACATTAGTTCACCTCACTGCTAAGTGTAAATAGACCTTAATACTGTCTCTGTGCTCTTATAGCAAGGTTCACCATATCAATTGCGTCAACGTGATTATGAAAATCGTGTGAGGTCATGTGCAAACATCCTTGAAGCTGTACCAGAAGATGCTGTGGTCCCTTTTAGTAATGAAGCACATTTTCACTTATCTGGATGTGTTAATAAACAAAATTTCCGTTATTGGAGTGGACGGAACCCTCGTGAGCTTTATGAAAAACCTCTGCATAGCGACCGTGTTACTGCATGGTGCGCAGTTGGAAGAATCGGGATAATTGGTCTTAACATTTTTGAAGAGGATGGTGCTACTGTGACAGTAAACTCTGAAAGATACACTCACATGATCAACACATTTTTTCGCCAAGACCCAATGCACTGCCGACAGAAGAGGTATGGTTTCAGCAGGACGGAGCCACCACTCACACAGCTCGGATTTCTCTCCAAGTTCTGAGACAGATGTTTCCCGGACGCTTAATTTCTTTACATGGCGACATTCCCTGGCCAGCACGATCACCAGACCTTACACCCTGCAATTACTTTCTGTGGGAATATCTTAAGGCTGAGGTGTTTAAACATCGGCCGAGGACTTTCCCAGCCCTAAGAAATGCAATACAGGGAGAGATTGGTCTTATTCCTCAAGAATAATGTTGGTTAGAACAATAGAGAATTTCCAAAGTCGCATTCAACAATGCACTGATAGTGAAGGACACCACTTGAATGACATTACTGTTCAAAACTTGAAACTTCCCACTGTGTAGAATCATTCATGTTAATACAGCTTCTTTATTTTGATCCATCTGCTTTTTATTTGAACTTTAAAATAGGGAGGATGTTTTGCCGCACCCTGTATTATGTACAGTAAATCCTGTGACACCGACCAGAAGGATTTATGTGCTATCCAAAAATGACACTTTGCAAACCAATAAGGCATTAAACAAGTATTTCCATTGAACAACAAGAAGTCAAGCATGTGAGTGCTATTTCCCTTAATTCAATTTATTTATTGAAATTATTTTATTATGCTTTCCATTGGGGCATATAAGTTAATATGGCCTGATTTTTTTGAAAAGTGATGTTTTAATTTTCTAACTTTGAACCCATTCCCATCCTACCCTCAAACTTGGTACATCATTTAACATTGGTACAATCTGAATGTACTTTTTTCAAAATTCAAAATTTTCACTTTAAATTTTGAAAAACAAATTTCATTAGAACTATTATGTGTTACATATCATTGGAAAGCTTGTAGAAAATGCTAAAAAATGACACCTTACCCAACTCTGTGGGTTAATCAGGAGAGTTGCTACATCAGTTGAAAGATACGTTGTTCATGCAATTTTTGTAATCTTTTAATACTTTACATGGCTGTATTGTCAAAATGAGTTGAAATATTTCAATAAAAATTTGTATTTATCTTAATATACATGAAAACTCTTTCTCCACAAAATTTCATCCAAATCTGAGATGGTGAAGTTAAATATGGGAACGTTCCATTAAACCTTTCTGAAACACTGTTTTGTTCTGGAGTATTCGGAACAGTAAATTCTAGAACTATACCATGATCAATACAAAACTGTTTCATATCAGCATTATCATATTCTCAGGAGTTGACTACGAAGTCATTCTCCTTCTTGCTTCCCAATATTTAGAAGTCAGGTCTTGATAATCTTGAAAACCTGCACAATGTTCTAGATGTTGTTTATCCATTTCAACCTCTTGATAACACAGTATACAATTTGGAGAAGTAAATATTCCAATTCTATGTAGGTGCTTTCCTAGGCAGTCATGTCCTGTAATAATTCCCATACTAGCAACTGGAGATTCTCCACCATTATCTGATCTTAACCTTTTGATTTTACAATCTGTTTGATTTTCGACCATAAATTTAAATTCTTTGAACTTTTCAAAACAGTCACTTTTCTTTTTCATAAAATATACAAAACTCATTCTGGAATAATCATCGGTGAATGTAACAAAACATGTAACCATAAGACAATGCATCCTTCTCTGGATAACATACATCACTATGAACTAATTCCAATAATTGAGTTGCCCTTGTGGCTGGTTTGTTAAATGGCAATTTCCTGTGTTTTCCCTTTATACACGGAATACAAGTTTCATTTTAGCCAAGTCAAATGTTACATCGGAACTTACATTAAATGAAGTATTAATGATTTTTGGAGGGGACTTTCGAACCACTTCTGGGATCACAAATCCAGATTTGCTATAAAGTCATGTTGGACTAAGAGTAACAACTTGTTGCAAAGTAAATCTATGAAATCTTCTAAATTGCAAAATTGCAATGGTCAACTGAAATCCACTGTCTAAATGTTATTTTTTCAATTAAAAATAATTGAGAAGTGGAGATGTAACCTAGCGTATGAAGGTATTGTGGATTATTGTCTAGACTTTGTCTTAGAAATTCGACATAAAAGACAGAAACTACAAGAAACATGGCGACAGAAGCAGTAACTGGTGCCACAACTACGACAATGACTGTCTTGTCTGTATCTGGAGTACCAGGGATCAACAACCTGGAAGGACGTAACAATTTTGCAACCTGGAAATTCCAAATGAAGTGTTTTCTAATTTATTTTGACATCAGGGTGCTGTTGAAGGAACTGATAGCAATACTATTCACAATCAAAGGGCACTTGCCAAGATTGGAATGGTGGTGGCAACTCCTATACATTCTCGCATCTTGGGGCTCACGAGCGCCAAGGCAAAAGAAAAGATTTTGGTGAGCAGGTTGTTGCGGGTCAATTAATACTGGAGAGGCAACTCTACAGAGCCAGACATGATGACTTCAAATCAGTGGACGAGTATGTAAACCATATGATTACAGTTCATGGTGAACTAGCAGATTGCGGTGTAGTCTATACTGATGAAAAAAGTTGGTGCTATGCTTTTGCATGGACTTCCAGACTCTTGCACTTCACTCATACTTTCATATGATGCTGAAAATACTAAGTGAATGTAGAAAGTGTGTTAGCTTTTCTTCATAACTATGATGAGGGAACAAGGGAACGACAAAGTGAGACTGCTCTTACAGTAAGGTCAATACCAAAGAAGAAAATAGTGAATTTGTGTCCACTTGTTATCACTTGTCACAAGCAAGGTCATAAGAAATCAGACTGTTAGTTATAGAATGGAAGAAACTGAAGAAGGAAAAGAAGAAAGATGGAAATCATCAATCAAGTTCTTCGAAGAATTCTTCAGGTAATAATGTAAAAAATATAGGTTTATTGACTGTAGCTATGTCAGGCTTTGCTATGTCTAGTGCGAACTTAGGTAGAGAAGAGTGGTATTTTGATAGTTGCTGTAGCAAATCAATTTCTCATAGAGAGGATCTTGCAGATTTTGTGAACCATGATGAATCACAAGAAATTTTTAGTTGCAGACATATGAAATCAACCAATAATGAAATAATCCGTTGCTGACGTATTTTATTTTATTTTCTGTTTCTATGTAACTTATATCTGGGAGTACAAAACAATTTTTTTCACATTTTTATCACTAACACTTTGGAAACTAGTGGCCATTTTGCTTAGAAGGATCTGTCATTTTTGGCATTTTCAGAGTTTAGCGGTAAGTTAAATAACTATTTTATTTATGAAGATATAAACTTGAAGTAAAAACCCTCTTAATCTACAAGAAACAGTCTACAATTCATGTTATGACCAAAAATTTGTTAGGTCTTAGGGAAATAATCTAAAACTTTTTTAAAGAATGCAGTTTCGATTAGAAATAATTGACAACTTTATAAAACTTTTTTCATAGAAGGGATGAAAACACATGTTTAATATTTTCCTCCTGAAAGATATAGTAGATCACTAGATGCTAGTAAAATTTGGGATCATTTATATAAATCCTTTAGCTTTTATGAGTCTTCAAATATCAAGATTTTGCAAAATTGTTGATTTTCAAATTAAAATATCTCAAATGGGACTGAACAGAAAAATCTGAAATTTTCTGAAAATATTCTTCTACTGCCTAGTAATCAACATATAAAATTTCATTGCTGTGTTCTGACCTGAAGTATTTTATTTTTAATAAAGAAAATGCTAAAAAATAACACTCTCAAATGAGCGAATGACAGTGTTAAAATACAATAAAAATTGTCAAAATTAATATAATTATTTGTTGTTGCTAGCAAAATTAAATATGTCATAAAACTAACATATTAAATGTTCCATGGTAGTAGTCATAGCAGCAGAAGGAGACCATATTACCACATTTGCTGAGCAAGCCAGAATATGCTGACTTGAAAAAGGCAAGTCTCTACAGACTCCTCTGTAGCTCCTTTGTTCAGTAATTAGTAGCTGTGCTTGACTGAAGATATCAAAAAAGTTGCCCTTAGGTTAAAAAAAAATTGTTTATTTTAGCAATGGAGATGGTAGCCAGTACAAAAACAAATAGAACTTTTTGAATATTTGCAATCACATTGAAGCTGAATAATGGAGATGGTAGCCAGTACAAAAACAAATAGAACTTTTTGAATATTTGCAATCACATTGAAGCTGAATAGCATTTTTTTTGCCACTTCTCATGGAAAGAATGCCTGCAATGGGATTCGAGGGGGTACAAAGAGGGCTGTCTCGATGGCTATTTTGCAAAGACCATATTTGGACCAAATACCTTCAGCAGTAGAAATGTTCAAATTTTGTTCTGAAGAAATTAAAGGTATTTCCTATATATTTGTACCTATACATTTTTAAACCTTTGGCTCAGTTGTGGAACAAACTTCTAGCATCATAAGGCGTTACATTCACTTAAAAAGTGATATTTATAGTGAACATATGTTTCCATTTTGCCCAAATTTGAAATAAGATCTTTCGAAGTAAAGGACATTGTTGCCTCCATTTTGATCAGAACTGGTGGATTAGTGAAATTGATATTTTTTAACTGAAGGGGCAACTTTTTTGATATCTTCATTCAAGCACAGCTACTGATTACTGAACAAAGGAGCTACAGAGGAGTCTGTAGAGACTTGCCTTTTTCAAGTCAACAATATGGTCTCCAGCTGGAGTATTGATCACTATGACTACTACCATGGAACATTTAATATGTTAGTTTTATGACATATTTAATTTTACTAGCAACAACAAATAATTATATTATTTTTGACAATTTTGATTGTATTTTAACACTGTTATTTGCTCATTTGACAGAGTTATTTTTTAGCGTTTTCTTTATTAAAAATAAAATACTTCTGGTCAGAACACAGTGATGAAATTTTATATGTTAATTACTAGGCACTAGAAGAATATTATGAGAAAATTTCAGATTTTTCTTTTCAGTCCCATTTGAGATATTTTAATTTGCAAATAAATTTTGCAAAATCTTGATATTTGAAGACTCATAAAACCTAAAGGATCTATATAAATGATCTCAAATTTTACTAGCATCTAGTGATCTACTATATCTTTGTGGGGGGGAAATATTAAACATGTGTTTTGATCCCTTCTATGAAAAAAAGTTTTATATAGTTGTTAATTTTTTCTAATCGAAACTGCATTTTCTAATAAAGTTTTAGATTATTTCCTTAAGACATAACAAATTTTTGGTAATAACATGAATTGTAGACTGTTTCTTGTAGATTAAGAGGGTTTTTTTCTACAAGTTGATATCCTCATAAATAAAATAGTTATTTAACTTACCGCTAACCTTTGAAAATGCCAAAAATGGCAGACCCTTCTAAGCAAAATGGCCACTAGTTTCCAAAGCGTTAGTGATAAAAATGTGAAAAAAAATTGTTTTGTACTCCCAGATACACATAGAAACAGAAAATATATACTTGAAAATAAAATAAACTACCGGTATGTCAGCAACACCCATTGGTTGATTTGATATGGATTGACCCAATACTGTTATGAAAAGTGAAGGTGTTGGTGATGTTATTTTAATGATAAATATCAAAGGCTTAACCAAGGCTACTATTTCAGACGTAATAGTGCAGCTAATTTATTATCAGTTCATCAAATTGCAAAGAAAGGTAATTTCATAGTATTTGATGAAAAAGGAGTAAATGTTTTTCCGAAAAACATAGAAATTATAGGTAGAGCATATTAACCGGTAGTACATTAAATGGAATTTACAAATTACATAGGGAAGGCTTATCTACTACTACTGTGTACGATAATGTTAAAGTGAATACTGATAAGGCAAATGAAAATAATTTTGCTGCATTATTGTCAGTTGAAAATTCTCAGGAATTATGGCATCAAAGAATGGGTCATTTAAACTATAGCCTAAAGATTTGTTGAAGTTGAGAAATTTAGCTGATAGTATCACTTTCACTCCATCTAAAAATAGCCCAGTCAAATGTTACAAAAAAATGCATGAACTTACATTAAATGGAGTACTATGATTTTTGGAGGGGAGTTTCGGACCACTACTGGGATCACAAATCCAGATTTGCAACCCTCGCTGAATGGCGGTCGAATTAAACCGGTTTTTTCGGATTTCTTTCGGTTTTCCGACAATATCTCCTAAACTATGCGTTTGCTGGAAAGAATCTTTCTTAGCTTTTTTAAAGTAAATTAAATTTTCTAAAATATGAGATCAAAATCGTTTTTGTAAGTTATATAGTTACCGTGATAAGGCTTTTCAAAGATTGGCCTTTTTTTTTCCAAAAAGTTAAAATTATAAGTTTTCTTAGTGTTTCTAACTGAAAACCGGCAAAACGACACGTCCTACAGAAACGTCAAGAGAACAAAAGTTGTAGGCAATTTATTAAGCTTTAATTTGAGATATAGTTGGTCCTTGTAGCTTAGATAGTCTCGTCATAAATGACAAAAATCGAAAAGATGAAAAAATGCTTTTTTGGTGAAAATTGAGTATCATCGTTTCCTCCACCAACACCTTAATTTTCTTCGTAACATGTTGGCGGATAATGTCTTATAACTGTGTGTAGAAACTATTTGTGTGTATATGTGTCTATGGGAGATGGATTTTTCCAGAAAAAATATTTAAGCAGAATATTTCATAAAATATTTACTTTTAAACCAACAGGCATATTTAAACCATGTGTGAGGCTCTTGGTATGGGATGGTATGGGACCTGGGAAGTCGAGAGTGGGGTGATGTTTTCATCCTCACTTGAAGAACTGTCATTCTGGGGTGTGGGCACATTGCGGCAGAATTTTTCCCTGGCAGAAAGTGCACAAAACTGAGCATTTCAGCCCAGTTTTGCGACAGCTGTAGCTCCCAGTTGTTGCATTGGTTGCAAGTTGTTACCTTGGCAAGCGTCAGTAATTCCATACAAGTCACTAATAAGAAGATTGAAGTTGACCCTCTCACAATATTTCAGCGAGTTAGCATCACCAAAAAAATCCGACGGAGAGTTGAAAGCCCACTTCAAGAATGAATTGCCTCCTTACCCAATGTCTCTTTTCAACGAAGTTGGAGTGAGGAAGGAAACTATGGCAGCTCTATATTCGTGTTTCACATCCCTCACTACCAACATCTCCCGAGACGCCATACCCACATCGTGCTCGATGGTGGCTACTTGCTCCACAAATGTGTGTGGCATCAAAACGCATCAGTGAAGACCATCATTGACGGCTACATTCATTTTGTGAAAAACCATTTTGGGACAGATGTAACCCATTGTCTTTGATGGATACCCGGAGGATGCCTCTCAAAAAAGTACCAAAAGCGCCGAACATCTCAGACGATACAACTGCAGTGACATTGTCCTGTCAGCTTCAACTACCAGCATCACGCAAGAGAAGTTCTTATCGAACAACACTAATAAGCACAGGCTGATAGAGCTGCTGAAAACTGGATTTGAGCAGCACGGTGTTGAGGTGACAGAAAAGGACTTGATGCTGACATTGTTAGAGCTGCCATCACTAAAGCTGACTCTTCTGAGAAGGTTGTAATCATCGTGGAAGGTGTGGACCTGCTTGTGTTATTAGTTGGTTTGGGTTCCAAAAAATTCATCTACTTCCAGAAGAGGGGAGCCAGACGTCCAATATTCATCTACATAGATCACCACCGGAACCTCTGATTACTCTCCCGGGCACCTTTCAGGCAGGGGAAAACCAAATTTGTCAAATCTTCCTCAAGAACCCAACACTATTCAGGCAAGCAGAAGTCTTCCTCCACCCAGATGTGAGTCACGATGAAATAGCTGCAGTTGGGGAGAAGTACCTCATCGCAGTTTATGAAGAAGCCACTGACACTACCCTCAACGACTTGACAGCCAAATTCAACCTCCCCCGTTTGTCACCAACCACAGATGCTGCAAAATATCATGCTTATTGTATGTATCACCAGGTATGTCTATGTATATTTCCTATCATTATGTTCTTAAATTTCATTGTTCACTTATACACTCTCATTGTACACCATGTGTATGCTTTGAAATATTATAGAATAACTAATTTTCATTCTACTTTTTCACACGTACAAAAGTGGTTGGGGTGGAAAAACTCACGGATTGGGGTGGAAGTAGAACGAGTTGGGCTTACTCCAATTGCAATGGAAGTTGAACCAGCCCCTTAAACCCTTCTGCAAATGATCTCGTGCAAGTGCAAGATGGGCTATGCTGGGGGCTGCAGCTGCCGCAAAACTAGGCTGAAATGCAAAGTGTCCACACCCCAGAATGACAGTTCTTCAAGTGAGGATGAAAACATCACCCCACCCTCGACTTCCCAGGTCCCATACCATCCCATTCCAGGAACCTCAATTTAATTTACTTTAAAAAAGCTAAGAAAGATTCTTTCTAGCAAATGCATAGTTTAGGAGATATTGTCGGAAAACCGAAAGAAGTCCGAAAAAACCGGTTTAATTCGACCGCCATTCATCTGGATTTGTGATCCCAGTAGTGGTCCGAAACTCCCCTCCAAAAATCATTAGTACTCCATTTAATGTAAGTTCATGCATTTTTTTTTGTAACATTTGACTGGGCTATTTTTAGATAATATTCTTCTAGTGCCTAGTAATCAACATATAAAATTTCATCACTGTGTTCTGACCAGAAGTATTTTATTTTTAATAAAGAAAACGCTAAAAAATAACTCTGTCAAATGAGCGAATAACAGTGTTAAAATACAATCAAAATTGTCAAAAATAATATAATTATTTGTTGTTGCTAGTAAAATTAAATATGTCATAAAACTAACATATTAAATGTTCCATGGTAGTAGTCATAGTGATCAATACTCCAGCAGGAGACCATATTGCTGACTTGAAAAAGGCAAGTCTCTACAGACTCCTCTGTAGCTCCTTTGTTCAGTAATCAGTAGCTGTGCTTGAATGAAGATATCAAAAAAGTTGCCCCTTCAGTTAAAAAATATCAATTTCACTAATCCACCAGTTCTGATCAAAATGGAGGCAACAATGTCCTTTACTTCGAAAGATCTTATTTCAAATTTGGGCAAAATGGAAACATATGTCCACTATAATTATCACTTTTTGAGTGAATGTAACGCCTTATGATGCTAGAAGTTTGTTCCACAGCTGAGCCAAAGGTTTAAAAATGTATAGGTACAAATATATAGGAAATACCTTTAATTTCTTCAGAACAAAATTTGAACATTTCTACTGCTGAAGGTATTTGGTCCAAATATGGTCTTTGCAAAATAGCCATCGAGACAGCCCTCTTTGTACCCCCTCCAATCCCATTGCAGGCATTCTTTCCATGAGAAGTGCCAAAAAAAATGCTATTCAGCTTCAATGTGATTGCAAATATTCAAAAAGTTCTATTTGTTTTTGTACTGGCTACCATCTCCATTATTCAGCTTCAATGTGATTGCAAATATTCAAAAAGTTCTATTTGTTTTTTTACTGGCTACCATCTCCATTGCTAAAATAAACAATTTTTTTTAACCTAAGGGCAACTTTTTTGATATCTTCAGTCAAGCACAGATACTAATTACTGAACAAAGGAGCTACAGAGGAGTCTGTAGAGACTTGCCTTTTTCAAGTCAGCATATTCTGGCTTGCTCAGCAAATGTGGCAATATGGTCTCCTTCTGCTGCTATGACTACTACCATGGAACAATTAATATGTTAGTTTTATGACATATTTAATTTTGCTAGCAACAACAAATAATTATATTAATTTTGACAATTTTTATTGTATTTTAACACTGTCATTTGCTCATTTGAGAGTGTTATTTTTTAGCATTTTCTTTATTAAAAATAAAATACTTCAGGTCAGAACACAGCAATGAAATTTTATATGTTGATTACTAGGCAATAGAAGAATATTTTGAGAAAATTTCAGATTTTTCTGTTCAGTCCCATTTGAGATATTTTAATTTGAAAATCAACAATTTTGCAAAATCTTGATATTTGAAGACTCATAAAAGCTAAAGGATTTATATAAATGATCCCAAATTTTACTAGCATCTAGTGATCTACTATATCTTTGTGGGGGAAATATTAAACATGTGTTTTCATCCCTTCTATGAAAAAAGTTTTATAAAGTTGTCAATTCTTTCTAATCGAAACTGCATTCTCCAAAAAAGTTTTAGATTATTTCCTTAAGACCTAACAAATTTTTGGTCATAACATGAATTGTAGACTGTTTCTTGTAGATTAAGAGGGTTTTTACTTCAAGTTTATATCTTCATAAATAAAATAGTTATTTAACTTACCGCTAAACTCTGAAAATGCCAAAAATGACAGATCCTTCTAAGCAAAATGGCCACTAATTTCCAAAGTGTTAGTGATAAAAATGTGAAAAAAATTGTTTTGTACTCCCAGATATAAGTTACATAGAAACAGAAAATAAAATAAAATACGTCAGCAACGGATTATTTCATTATTGGTTGATTTCATATGTCTGCAACTAAAAATTTCTTGTGATTCATCATGGTTCACAAAATCTGCAAGATCCTCTCTATGAGAAATTGATTTGCTACAGCAACTATCAAAATACCACTCTTCTCTACCTAAGTTCGCACTAGACATAGCAAAGCCTGACATAGCTACAGTCAATAAACCTATATTTTTTACATTATTACCTGAAGAATTCTTCGAAGAACTTGATTGATGATTTCCATCTTTCTTCTTTTCCTTCTTCAGTTTCTTCCATTCTATAACTTACAGTCTGATTTCTTATGACCTTGCTTGTGACAAGTGATAACAAGTGGACACAAATTCACTATTTTTCTTCTTTGGTATTGACCTTACTGTAAGAGCAGTCTCACTTTGTCGTTCCCTTGTTCCCTCATCATAGTTATGAAGAAAAGCTAACACACTTTCTACATTCACTTAGTATTTGCAGCACCATATGAAAGTATGAGTGAAGTGCAAGAGTCTGGAAGTCCATGCAAAAGCATAGCACCAACTTTTTTCATCAGTATAGACTACACCACAATCTGCTAGTTCACCATGAACTGTAATCATATGGTTTACATACTCGTCCACTGATTTGAAGTCATCATGTCTGGCTCTGTAGAGTTGCCTCTCCAGTATTAATTGACCCGCAACAACCTGCTCACCAAAATCTTTTCTTTTGCCTTGGCGCTCGTGAGCCCCAAGATGCGAGAATGTATAAGAGTTGCCACCACCATTCCAAACTTGGCAAGTGCCCTTTGATTGTGAATAGTATTGCTATCAGTTCCTTCAACAGCACCCTGAAGTCACAATAAATTAGAAAACACTTCATTTGGAATTTCCAGGTTGCCAAATTGTTACGTCCTTCCAGGTTGTTGATCCCTGGTACTCCAGATACAGACAAGACAGTCATTGTCGTAGTTGTGGCACCAGTTACTGCTTCTGTCGCCATGTTTCTTGTAGTTTCTGTCTTTTATGTCGAATTTCTAAGACAAAGTCTAGACAATAATCCACAATACCTTCATACGCTAGGTTACATCTCCACTTCTCAATTATTTTTAATTGAAAAAATAACATTTAGACAGTGGATTTCAGTTGACCATTGCAATTTTGCAATTTAGAAGAGTTCATACATTTACTTTCCAACAAGTTGTTACTCTTAGTCCAACATGACTTTATAGCAAAACAACAGACATCTTTCATGAATCACATAAGCTTAAAAGAAAATTTAAGAGAATCTGAATTTGCAGTCACTCTCGACTTTTCAGAAAACTAAAGTATGGTTGTGCAAGATGAGGCTCAGTCCTACCATTGGGCTAGTGGACAAGCTACAATTCACCCTTTTGTAATATATTACAAAGAAGAAGAAAAATTCATCATTTGAGCTATGTTGTGATTTCTGATTGCTTACAACATAATACAGTTGCTCTTTACACCTTTAAAAAAAACTCATTGACTTTTTGACGACAACATTTGGAAAAGTTTCCAAAAAGATATTTTATTTTTCTGATGGATGTGCAGCCCAGTATAAAAATAAGAAAAATTTCTCCAACTTGTGTTTTCATAAGCAAGACTTTAATATTGATGCCAAATGGCATTTTTCCACTGCACATGGAAAAGGGCCTTGTGATGGAGTTGGTGGCACAGTTAAGAGACTTGTAGCTAGAAATAGCTTGCAACAACACTATGAAAACCAAATCTCAACTCCTCTCCAATGTTAAATGACCAGTTAAAAATATTTCTGGCATAATCCATGTCAATTCAGGCATGGACTTACCATCATAGTCTCAGATGTTAATGAATTTAATACATGTTGAAATTCAGGACAAGGTAAGAAACCCATTTTCTTTGTTTTGCCCAAAAAAATTCCTGGGCCGAGATACAGGCCACCAAAAATGGCGACTTAGATGCCATTTTCATCAGAAAATGTGTATCTCTTCTAGTTTATCAGCTACTGGCCTCCAAAGTAGTGATCTTTTTACTTACAAAAATGAAAATGTCAATTTTCACGAGGCAGCTGTCACTACAGGCTATTGTTGCTGGATTCCTTATATTTGAGGATGTGGCTATCTGCAGAAGGCTTCTTGACTATATCAAAGTCTTACTTTAGAAGTAAGAGGGCTCCGGCTCAAAAAATGCACTTTTAGACCAATCTTAGACTAACAAATTGACTGTGTGGGCATATACCTAAGATAAAGAAAGTTTTTCTACACAATTGTACATATAGGCCTATGTTAATCATGTGACCAAAAATTCAGCTTGTTTTCTCACCTCCTTCGTATTTTAATAATTTAAGAAATGTACACGTTTTTCTCCCCATGACAGTTTAAATGTTAAACTACGATTATTGCCGACAATGCAGGTTATGTAATTTTATGGACTTATCTGAATTGTTCCAGAATGTTTTAAAAGGTTTTCTTACAATCTGGAATAATCTGGATGGTTCCAAAGAACAAAACTGCAATACAGAAATTAGCAACAGAAATAAAACATGAACAATGTTCATAAAACTTGTTAAACTGAAAAGTGAAGGACCTCCTTTACAGGGAATTTAGTACTGTTTGGTACAGATCAACAGTAAAAAAATCATAATTTTTGGGACTGGCTTAAAAAAGTAAATAAAAAATAAAAAAATTGATTTATCACAAAAAAATTCAGAAGGCTAAAACGAAAAAAATACTCTGTACATGCATTTCCAAACTTAGGATATCATTTGAAGAAGAACATTATTATCTTTCAGATAAAAAAAAGAAACAAAATATCTAGAACCGTTCCAGAAATAGAGCACTTTAAAGTTTTTCCGAACATCACACTCGAGAAATGGCATCTGAGGTGCCATCTTTGGTGGCCTGTATCTCGGCCCAGGAATTTTTTTGGGCAAAACAAAGGAAATGGGTTTCTTACTTTGTCCTGAATTTTAACATATATTAAATTCATTAACATCTGAGACTATGAAGGTAAGCCCCTGCCTGAATTGACATGGATTATGCAAGTTCTACTATTCGTTTCACTTTTACAATGCTGGAGGATTATGTGGAGTTAGAAATATTTTCAGAAGATCGTTTCAATAATACAACTACCATCCACGGGATGCAACAATATCATGCTTTCAAACCTGTTGACTGTAGTACGGCCTATATAAAAAATAACTGTAAAAATATTTTCTGAAGATACACATTCATCAGTGGTAGCTGTTACAACAACACCAGATAAACTCCAATTAGCAGATGTGAAAGGGTACATCACGATCGCCTATGACAAGATCTGGTGTCTAGCTTATATGATGGAGAAAAATGAACTTGATAAAGTGAAAATAACATTCCTTCATCCAACTGGCCATCACTATCACTTTCTTATCCAAGAAAGGCTGATGTATTATGGATAGCTCTCACAGATGTATTATGTACAGTAAATCCTGTGACACCGACCGGAAGGATGTATGTGCTATCCAAAAATGACACTTTGCAAACCAATATGGCATTTAACAAGTAGGCTATTTCCATTGAACAACAAGATGTCAAGTATGTGAGTGTTATTTCCCTTATTTCAATTTATTTATTGAAATTATTTTATTATTCTTTCAATTGGGACATAGGCCTATATGTTAATATGGCCTAATTTTTTTGAAAAGTGATCATGTTTTAATTTTCTAACTATGAACCCATTCCCATCCCACCCTCAAACTTGGTACATCATTTAACATTGGTATAACCTATTTCCTAGGAAATTTTTAAAATTTTTAAAAATGTACTTTTTAAAAACAAAATTTTCACTTTGAATTTTGAAAAACAAATTTCATTAGAACTATTGTGTTACATATCATTGGAAAACTTGTAAAAAATGCTAAAAATGAAACCTTGCCCAACTCTGTGGGTTAATTAGGAGAGTTGCTACATCAGTTGAAGGTACGTTGTTCATGCAATTTTTGTAATTTTTTTAATAATTTACATGGCTGTATTTTCAAAATGGGTTGAAATATTTCAATAAAAGTTTGTATTTCTCTTAATATACATGAAAATTATCTCTCCACAAAATTTCATCCAAATCTGAGATGGTGAGGTGAAATGGGTGTGTTGATGTGACACGGAATGACCCAACACTGAAATTTCAATACTGTTACACTATGAGCCATATTGTACTTGAAACTGCATATTTTTCACTGATTGTAGCCATCAATAGCCTAATTAGATATATAAAATATGATTCATTTTAAACAAACTAATTATACCCCTTCTGAAAGTGATTACAGTCAGCCGCTGGGTCTCTGGCCCTGACGTTACTCAAGAGGGAAGAATCAGTGTTGCCGGTTCTGAAGTGGGGAGCTGGTTTAAAGCGCAAAATTTAAATCGAATGCAAACGCCTATAAATAATCTAAAACGTTTCACATGTTGTATGCAGTTAAATACACAGGCTTTAATTATTCAATATTTATTTACTTACTTTCTCAATGGCAATAGATAACTCCTGTGACGGGCTATTCTTACTTTATACTACAAAGTTCCCTAACTTCTTGGATTAAATCTTCGCCAAAATTCCTCGCCAAAATCTGTGACGACTAATATGTGATTATTCTCAATCGTAGTATATAAGTTTACTGAACTCCTACAAAACAAGGTCACTCATACACCTGTCGTGTCATCATAACACTGCCTGCATAGTCCACATTCCAACGTTCAGTACGACTACCTTTGTCACCGGGTGATTGCAAATTTCCTACTCTCAGTCTACTTTCTCTCTCTTTTAACAAATTACCCAGTTTTGATAATATTGATGAAAATTTCTATTAACGGGCGCCATCATCAATACGCTTCCTCTTTTTTTTTTTTTTTTGTTATGTATCAGCCCAGTCACAAATTAAATTATAGATACACAGGCTATGTACCTACATGCCCCTCGACTAGCTTTTAAATTAACAGTGGAGACGGGAGTTGGGTTCGGATTTACCTTTCGTTTTTTTTTATTCTGCTTCTTCTTTTTCTCCTTTTTCAATACTCACTACCAAAGTATGTAACTTAGCACAAAATCAGCGACTCTCAAACCATTACAAGGATAAGGGTCAAAAATCTGAACTTCACGTTAATTTACTTTGCATAACAATAACCATAATTTATTTAATATATTTTTTTTTTTTTTCCTTTTTTTTCAACAATAACAATCTTATATACAATAAATTACATTTACACTACATTAACCATTCAACACTTTTATTGGTAGGATAATATTTGATTATTCAAGGTTAGTATACCCAATTTT
Organism: Ectobius pallidus; assembly: GCA_964059195.1. Taxonomy (NCBI): domain Eukaryota; kingdom Metazoa; phylum Arthropoda; class Insecta; order Blattodea; family Ectobiidae; genus Ectobius; species Ectobius pallidus. Next base: position 49,948,736 of record CAXKWD010000008.1, read on the forward strand.
AATTATATAAGTACGTTCTCTGTTCAACAATAACAAATCCTTAATTAATTACTTTAATTTTCTTTCTTTTTTTTCAGGTATCTACTAGAACGTCTTGTATTATTCTTCTAATTTACTACTGACTTGTGTAGTCATTTACATTTGCAACTTCAGGATAGTTCAATATATATATTATACTGGGTTTTTTTTTTTCTTGAATAAATAAAGGTTTTCAATTCATAATCCAGTCCTTACTCTACAGATTACACTCAATAATCCCACCTATGTCTCCTATATTAGTCTATTAGTCAACTTAGTCCATGAAGAATTGTATTTAAAGATAGATAGAAAAGACAGTCTCATGAAGAAAGAAATAGAAGTTTAGGCCTATACCCACAGAGTGACTGTGGCGATAGACCACCGATACAGGAGCGGCGTCTAGATCTTGAGTTACAAACAATCTGACTCCTCTCCTGCAACCGGGAAAATATTAATGGGCCGCAAACAAAAATAAAATTTTGTAAATCGACGTCAGAGGTCCCTGACACTCTCTCCTAGAGGCACGTGGGGCCGTTGTTCGCCTCCAACATCGATGGCCTTCACAATCTCTCATAAATTTCTTTTCTTTATATGTTACTGGTATAGGCCTTGTCTACTACCAGATTTTATTTGTTTGATTCGGGATACTTCCGGCGTTCCCTCACCTCACCCTTACAATCTCTAGTACTTGCTAATACACTACTTATCATCAGTACACTACTCGCAATTACCTATTCTCCTCTTTCTAACCTAACCAATCATTTGTTGTTATCTTTCAACTCACTCTCCTCTTTCAAACCTGACCAGTCATCAGCTATTATCTTTTAACCCCTTTCTTTCTTTAAGTAGAGTTCCCTTCAGCTTATACCATTGATTTAATTCACTCGGTGGTTATTCTAGTTTTCCTACTTCTTACGTTACTACTCTTTAGCATGGGCACCCAATCTTATTTTGTCTCTAAATTCCCTAGAATTCTAACTGAAACTAATTCACGCCCAGATTAGTAAGCTTCTCTATAACCCCTTTAGTGACTTCTACTTCTACCCTAACATGTAAATTTTCCAATGGTACACACCTAATGCACTACCACTCGTAGGCCTTCCTTTGCCCTTCAATCTTTCCACTTCTTATCCCCCTCTACCATATTCCATACACCTTCGCTTGTAGATAAATCTCTATAAAAAAACATAACTTAACATTACAGGCCAGCATGAAATCTATTTATAGATAGTCACCCGTCACCTGAAAGAAACCCAAGTGGGAGGGGCCCTCGTAAGAAGTACTAAGCATGCCCCTTAATTACCTTTCTTCCTTACTCCCCTCGCGTCCTGTCTCAAAAATAACAAAGTTTCTATGAGCATCACCAATTACCCCTAGCTATGTATTCATTCGTGGGACAATCACCCATAAAACCCCAAAGTGAAGAGATCTATCTGTGGCATTCAACGGTTAGGCTCTTGACTGCTCTTTTATAATTAACTTAGACCAGAAATAGAAAATAGTTGGATTACTGGATTTCACCACTTTACCTCTAGAATTCTCACTTCTATATTTCTATTCTATTCTTCTATCATACCATACGGCGTCTAATCGCCATACATGACTTAGAAACCATCCTTAAAAAAAAAGGAATATCTCAGTTTTCTCACTCCCCAAACAATAAGAAAAAGTCTAGACGATTATACTCAACCAGTGATGTCCAACTTATCCTCCGATCCTGAGTTGTCTTCCATTACTTCCTGATGTCCATATCTGCTCTTATTCAGAGCGAGCAGTCACGACTCACTCTCACAGCTGATGTTCGCTGTAGCGGTGTCTCGTACTGGCCGACTTGGTGTATTCTTCTGATTAATGACTATCTCCATATAGTCGTGTCAAGGAAGTTCACAACCAGAATTTCCTTAGATGAAAGTCTGACACACCATCATGCCAGAACGCCTCTACCGCTGTCACACATCCCAATCTCGTCTTCTCCCTTCTGCCTTTTCAACTTCTCTCTCTCGTAGTCAGGCACGTACTCCTACTGTCTTTTTTTGGGATCAGCTCTTCTCCCGTCGACTCACCGTCGGCGCATGCGCACTTCTCTTTTTTTCTGTAATTCAAAATAAATTCAGGGCAGTATCGATAGTCATAACAGGGTTCAATATCGATTAATCGAAGTCTCCCAAACCCTTCCTTTGTTTAGAAATGGTTTGCTATCGTCTATTATGCACGTAGCCATTCGCTACGTGACATTCTTCCCCCACTCACCATAAAAAAAAATAATGTTAACACTGTTCACATTTTTTTTTTTTTTTGTTTAGTTTACCAGCCTTAAAGAATGTTTATCCAGGAACAAAGGGTTTCAAGTCTTTGACGTGCCACTTCCCCAACTTTTTACCAAAACGGTTTGTCAGTTCGTAACTATTTTCACTGAACTTTTTCTTTATAATATAGGGCCCGACAAACTTTGCACTTAAACCTGCTGTATAAGCTTGTGAGGCATCACTTAATTTAAAGTTTCTTCTTAACACTAGATCTCCTGGACGAAATCTCATCTCTCTCCTCCGAAGATTATAATAATGACTCGAATTCTTATAGGCGGTTTCTAAGTTATGTCTAACCATTAAACGTACCGTTTTCAATTTATTGAGTCTCTCCACCCAAATTTTTGGAATTTCTTTATGAATCGGTTGGTTTTCCACCTTTTCAATCCTACTGATAATTTCAGGCTCCTTCCCATAATTTAGCATATAAGGAGTGCATCCAGTGGAACTATGCTTAGCCGTATTTATAGCAAAATTAAATTCTCTCAAATACACGTCCCAAACTGTTTGATCCTTTTGAATGTAACTAGAAATCATTGTTTTCAATACTCTATTGACTCTTTCTACTGGATTTCCTTGTGGCGAATATACAGGTAAATAACAAGGAGTTATATTAAAAGCTTTAGCTATCTCTCGCATTAATTTACTAGTGTATTGCGGTCCATTATCCATCAGCAAATATCCCGGAATTCCCCATTTAAGGATAATCAATTCATAAAATGCTTCCGTAACTGCTCTACTGGTTGCTTTCCTTAACGCTTTACATTCTACATACTTGGTAAAGGTGTCCTGAAATACAATCACATATCGGTTCCCTTTTTTGGAACGTGGGTAAGGTCCCAACAAATCTGTAGCTACAGTCATCCAAGGTTTCTCTTTCTGGTAAAAATGCATTGGTCCTGCTTGAGCCGTTTGTAACACCTTCTGTCTCTGACATATTTCACAAGCAGTAACATACTTAGCAACATCTCTAAACATTCCCGGCCAATAATACTTGTTTGCTATTCTAAAGAAAGTTTTAGCTATCCCCATATGTCCTGCAGTAGGTGCATCATGACATTCCTGCAATACTTTAATCCTAAAATCTTGCGGAATAACTAATTTCCACCTATTCACTGTTCCCTCTAAAGTTTGTTCTAACTGATCTAATCTTAAATGGTACAACTTCTCATCTACGACCTTCCAATCTGGCCAAAATTTAGGTTTACTTTGTACTTGCTCCTTCCGCTTAATATACCAAGCATCTTGTATATTTTCCCATTCCACTACTTCAGAGTTATCAGTCAACAAGAGGCAAAATTCTTCCTCTACCGTTTTCTCTTGAACTTTCCCTTCGTGTATTCTAGATAAAGCATCCGGAACTTTTTGTAATCTACCAGGCCTATGTATTACTTCAAAATCATACTCCTGGAGCAATAAACTCCACCTAGCTAATCGTCCGGTCGGATTCTGTAATGTATTTAACCATTTCAGAGCAAAATGATCAGTATATACTTTAAAATGATAACCTTCCAAATAAGGACGAAACTTTTGAACTGCCCACAATATAGCTAACAATTCCTTCTCAACTATTGCCCACTTTTGCTCGCCTACCGTTAAAGTTCTACTAGCATAAGCTATTACTTTTTCCTCTCCTTCCTCTCCTGTCTGAATTAATGCTGCTCCTAGTCCTGAAAAACTAGCGTCGGTCTGTAGCACTAGGGGTTTAGTATAATCTGGACAAGTTAATATAGGACTACTAGATAATTTCGATTTCAATTCATCAAAAGATTCCTGACATTCCTTAGTCCAACGCCATTTCTGATTCTTTTTCAGAAGTGCAGTGAGGGGCTTTACAACTTCAGAAAAAAATGGAATGAATCGTCGGTACCAAGAAGCCAATCCTAAAAATGCTCGTACTTCCTTGACTTTTGTAGGGGCTGGATACTCAAGGATACACGAGATTTTATCTGAATCTACAGCAATTCCTAATGGAGTAATGATATGACCCAAATATTTTAATTCACTTCTGCAAAACTTTGATTTTTCCCTATTAATTTTCAGGTTAGCTTTTCTTAATTTCTCTAAGACTTTTTCTAACAAGGACAAATGTTCTTCAAATGTCTCGCTAATAAGTACTATATCATCCAAATAACAAAAGCATTTCTCTCCTATCTCTTCTCTTAATATAGTATCAACTAATCTTTGAAACGAGGCTGGTGCGTTATGGATTCCAAAAGGCATAACTCGAAACTGATACAATCCTCTACCAGGTACGGTAAATGCTGTTTTTTCTTTACTTGCTTCATCTAATGGAACTTGCCAATACCCATTTTTCAAATCTATTGTACTGATATACCTAGCATGTCGTAATTTACTCAAAACATGTTCAATGTATGGCAAAGGATAACTATCTCTTTTAGTACAATTGTTTACTTTTCTGAAATCTACGCAGAACCTCCATGTTCTATCTGGTTTCTTTACCATAACTACCGGAGACGACCAAGGTGAATTTGAAGGCTCTATAACTTTTTCCAATAACATTTTATCTATTTCCGCGTGTATAACTTTTTCCAAAATGGGTGATACTGGATAATATCTTTGTTTTATAGGTTTTGCATCGCCTGTATCAATAACATGAGAAATCAAGTCTGTAAGTCCAGTACACTGATCAAATTTCTGTAACTGATTTTCCAAAAACATATTCAATCTGTCCCTTTCCTGAGGTGTAGGTATAGTAAGAATATTATGTAGTTGATCTTCTTCTTTTAAATCTATAGCCTTAACAAATTGAAAAATTTTTGCTGGTTCATCTTTGAAATACCAAGTCCCATCTTGCAAATCTACTACTAACCCAATTTGTTTCAAAACGTCCATGCCCAGAATCATATCTACTGCTAAATTTGGCATAATTTTACATTTTATCTGAAAGATCCTGTCCTGCAATTTCATCTCAAAAGTTCTCTCTCCTGTTATAGAACTATAAGTTTTATCTGCTAATTGCACCACCCTAACTTCAGATTCTTCTACTGCTAAATCTAACATTTTACACAAAAAATCACCCTTCTCTCCCACATAAGTTTTATCTGAACCGGAATCTATTAAAGCAATAAATGTAATATCCTCCAGCAAAATTTCAACAAAACATCTATCTCCATTAACTAAATCTGTAGGATTTATATTTAACATCACACAAGCCTGATTTTTAGTTAATTGTCCTAAGGAATTTGTAGGCCTAACTTTTCTTTCTTGGGGCATCCTACAATCAATAGACCTATGTCCAAGCTTATTACAATTATAACATTTAATCGTAGTGCGTGGAGTAACTCTACGAGGTGCCTTACACTCGAACTGTCTATGTCCTGTTTTATCACAGTTCCAACATCGCTGGTTATTTGAAAAATGCAAAGTGGTGTTTTTACCATTTTCCCTCGACTCATCCTGTCTCTCTTTATTTTCTGTTACTTTAACCATTCTAGAATTATTTACAGGACTTGAATTTCGTTCCTTATCCCAAGTCTTTGCAGAAAAACTAACACTAGGTTTCTTTTGTAATTCAGACGATGGAAGTTCCTGTTTTCCCTGAATTCCTAACGCTGTATGAACCGAAGGTATAACAACTTGTCTCTGAGGTTTATAAGCCGTTTCTTTAATTGTAGCTCTAACCTGCGTTGGAGGAGGAATATATCTCTCAGAATCTAACAATATTTGTTCATACTGTCTACCTACACGTATTAAATCTGTTATAGTTTGAATCTCTGCAGGTCTAAGGTACAATTTTACATCAGGACGCAAATTTTTGATAACAGTCTTCATCATTTGTTGAGGACTCATTGGAGTACTTAGCCTCCTCATTAACGTTTGAATAGCATTAACATAATCAAAAATCGATTCTTTAGGACCTTGCGTTCTCTGTCTAATCTCATCCAAAAGCGAGTCTTCCTCATCAATAGGCAAGTAATATTCTCTAAATTCTTTCAAAAAAGCTTCCCATGTAGGCCAATCTGTTAATCTGTTCCTGTACCAAAGTAAAGCTGAATCTTGTAAAATTTCGGGTAATACTGACAATAACTCTACACCCTGTAACTTAGAACTTTGTTTTAAATCTTCCAATCTCTCCAAAAATAAGTAAATACTATCCCCAGGTTTGAATTTAATGTTCCATTTACGAACCAGATCCAAAGTATTTGGTTTATGCGGCTCTAACTGAATTGTAAACGATGGTACTACTGGTACAACTTCTTCTGAATCAGCTACCGCCATGGCCTTCCTACGCATTAACTTAACCCATGTATACACTACATCTCCATATGAATCTTGTGGAACCGTTATATTATGTTCAACTAAATCTTCTTCTAAAACTTCCTGACTCAGCGCAAAAGCCGTAATTAACACTTGAAATGACTGAGGGTTCTTACGGGCATAATCTAACAAGCGTTGTCTCAACTCATCCCTTGTACCTGTGGTCGGTAACTTTACTCTATCACATTCTGCCTCTAAATCCGCCTTCCTCAACTTCCTAATAGCTTGGGTTAACTCAGCTGCTCTTATTTGTGCATACGGATCAACATAAGTAGCCATATTTATATATTAACAATACCACTGAAAAAAAAGATTAGAACACAATAGTTCAGTCGTCTGTCTTAGTCATCTATAGAAGTCCTTACTTGTCAATAGTCATTATTCTTTTCCCAAAAATATGTTATTATTATTATATTTTTTTTTTTTTGAGAATAAATTTCAGTTATACTAACCTAACTCCCAAAATTCTTTTAACACTATCTCGCCTCACGTTAGGATATCAAACTTTGTGATTTCAACACAACTCAACCCACGCTATGGGCTCCAAAATATATGACGACTCGTATTTCAAGTTTCCAATTCTAACTGATTAATGTTTATTTTCTTTTCTTATATCAAGCCAAACTTTTGTAATTTTAACACAACTCGCCCCACGCTATGGGTCAAAATTACTATCAAAATTATCCTACTATGAAACTATCACAGCCTCACGCTATGGACGACCAAAATATGGAACTTCACGATAACTTTATGCAGCACAACACACGGCCATACTTTTTATTTAACAATTTTAACTAAATTAAGTTGCAACAATTAGCAATACTGTTTTGTTTTAACACTACTTAGCCCCACGATATGGGCGCCAAAATATATGACGGGCTATTCTTACTTTATACTACAAAGTTCCCTAACTTCTTGGATTAAATCTTCGCCAAAATTCCTCGCCAAAATCTGTGACGACTAATATGTGATTATTCTCAATCGTAGTATATAAGTTTACTGAACTCCTACAAAACAAGGTCACTCATACACCTGTCGTGTCATCATAACACTGCCTGCATAGTCCACATTCCAACGTTCAGTACGACTACCTTTGTCACCGGGTGATTGCAAATTTCCTACTCTCAGTCTACTTTCTCTCTCTTTTAACAAATTACCCAGTTTTGATAATATTGATGAAAATTTCTATTAACGGGCGCCATCATCAATACGCTTCCTCTTTTCTTTTTTTTTTTGTTATGTATCAGCCCAGTCACAAATTAAATTATAGATACACAGGCTATGTACCTACATGCCCCTCGACTAGCTTTTAAATTAACAGTGGAGACGGGAGTTGGGTTCGGATTTACCTTTCGTTTTTTTTTATTCTGCTTCTTCTTTTTCTCCTTTTTCAATACTCACTACCAAAGTATGTAACTTAGCACAAAATCAGCGACTCTCAAACCATTACAAGGATAAGGGTCAAAAATCTGAACTTCACGTTAATTTACTTTGCATAACAATAACCATAATTTATTTAATATATTATTTTTTTTTCCTTTTTTTTCAACAATAACAATCTTATATACAATAAATTACATTTACACTACATTAACCATTCAACACTTTTATTGGTAGGATAATATTTGATTATTCAAGGTTAGTATACCCAATTTTAATTATATAAGTACGTTCTCTGTTCAACAATAACAAATCCTTAATTAATTACTTTAATTTTCTTTCTTTTTTTTCAGGTATCTACTAGAACGTCTTGTATTATTCTTCTAATTTACTACTGACTTGTGTAGTCATTTACATTTGCAACTTCAGGATAGTTCAATATATATATTATACTGGGTTTTTTTTTTCTTGAATAAATAAAGGTTTTCAATTCATAATCCAGTCCTTACTCTACAGATTACACTCAATAATCCCACCTATGTCTCCTATATTAGTCTATTAGTCAACTTAGTCCATGAAGAATTGTATTTAAAGATAGATAGAAAAGACAGTCTCATGAAGAAAGAAATAGAAGTTTAGGCCTATACCCACAGAGTGACTGTGGCGATAGACCACCGATACAGGAGCGGCGTCTAGATCTTGAGTTACAAACAATCTGACTCCTCTCCTGCAACCGGGAAAATATTAATGGGCCGCAAACAAAAATAAAATTTTGTAAATCGACGTCAGAGGTCCCTGACACTCTCTCCTAGAGGCACGTGGGGCCGTTGTTCGCCTCCAACATCGATGGCCTTCACAATCTCTCATAAATTTCTTTTCTTTATATGTTACTGGTATAGGCCTTGTCTACTACCAGATTTTATTTGTTTGATTCGGGATACTTCCGGCGTTCCCTCACCTCACCCTTACAATCTCTAGTACTTGCTAATACACTACTTATCATCAGTACACTACTCGCAATTACCTATTCTCCTCTTTCTAACCTAACCAATCATTTGTTGTTATCTTTCAACTCACTCTCCTCTTTCAAACCTGACCAGTCATCAGCTATTATCTTTTAACCCCTTTCTTTCTTTAAGTAGAGTTCCCTTCAGCTTATACCATTGATTTAATTCACTCGGTGGTTATTCTAGTTTTCCTACTTCTTACGTTACTACTCTTTAGCATGGGCACCCAATCTTATTTTGTCTCTAAATTCCCTAGAATTCTAACTGAAACTAATTCACGCCCAGATTAGTAAGCTTCTCTATAACCCCTTTAGTGACTTCTACTTCTACCCTAACATGTAAATTTTCCAATGGTACACACCTAATGCACTACCACTCGTAGGCCTTCCTTTGCCCTTCAATCTTTCCACTTCTTATCCCCCTCTACCATATTCCATACACCTTCGCTTGTAGATAAATCTCTATAAAAAAACATAACTTAACATTACAGGCCAGCATGAAATCTATTTATAGATAGTCACCCGTCACCTGAAAGAAACCCAAGTGGGAGGGGCCCTCGTAAGAAGTACTAAGCATGCCCCTTAATTACCTTTCTTCCTTACTCCCCTCGCGTCCTGTCTCAAAAATAACAAAGTTTCTATGAGCATCACCAATTACCCCTAGCTATGTATTCATTCGTGGGACAATCACCCATAAAACCCCAAAGTGAAGAGATCTATCTGTGGCATTCAACGGTTAGGCTCTTGACTGCTCTTTTATAATTAACTTAGACCAGAAATAGAAAATAGTTGGATTACTGGATTTCACCACTTTACCTCTAGAATTCTCACTTCTATATTTCTATTCTATTCTTCTATCATACCATACGGCGTCTAATCGCCATACATGACTTAGAAACCATCCTTAAAAAAAAAGGAATATCTCAGTTTTCTCACTCCCCAAACAATAAGAAAAAGTCTAGACGATTATACTCAACCAGTGATGTCCAACTTATCCTCCGATCCTGAGTTGTCTTCCATTACTTCCTGATGTCCATATCTGCTCTTATTCAGAGCGAGCAGTCACGACTCACTCTCACAGCTGATGTTCGCTGTAGCGGTGTCTCGTACTGGCCGACTTGGTGTATTCTTCTGATTAATGACTATCTCCATATAGTCGTGTCAAGGAAGTTCACAACCAGAATTTCCTTAGATGAAAGTCTGACACACCATCATGCCAGAACGCCTCTACCGCTGTCACACATCCCAATCTCGTCTTCTCCCTTCTGCCTTTTCAACTTCTCTCTCTCGTAGTCAGGCACGTACTCCTACTGTCTTTTTTTGGGATCAGCTCTTCTCCCGTCGACTCACCGTCGGCGCATGCGCACTTCTCTTTTTTTCTGTAATTCAAAATAAATTCAGGGCAGTATCGATAGTCATAACAGGGTTCAATATCGATTAATCAAAGTCTCCCAAACCCTTCCTTTGTTTAGAAATGGTTTGCTATCGTCTATTATGCACGTAGCCATTCGCTACGTGACACTCCTAAGCAATTTAAAGGAATATTATCTATTTTATGGAACTATATTATACTATACAGAAGATTAAAAAATGGAAGCAATTATGGTGGCATAACCCTGTAATAGAGAACATAGGGTAAATGAAAATAACTTGCATTCTGTTAATTCTCCAGAGGGAAGACACCATACTCCTCATAAATATCAATTTCTTCCTCATTGGAATCGCTGCGTCTTCATTTTCATCTTCCCTCAACAAAATCCCCAATTGTTCCACATGCGATTCCACTATTCCGTCGGCTTCCTTGGCTTGTTGGAGTAATTTCCAAGTATGAGTCACAACACTTTTCCATTTGTCCACAGACACCTGTTTTATTCCTTGCTGCACTAGGTTTTCTACATCACTAAGATGAAAAGTTTTATTTTCTCCAATATACCCTTTAACTTGTGCCCAGATTAATTCAATTACATTAAAATGGCATTGGTATGGTGGGAGTCATAACAGTGTGTCCGTGAGCAGCTGCAATAGTGTCTATTTCGTATGTGCAGAACTGCGGTTTATACAGTTTGAAAAGTTGTGAGACCGCTGTGCCACGGGGGTCTCGATATTATATAAATATCTGAAACTAGAGAGAAAACAGGAAGCTGGAAATCCTAGCGTGCTGGGGATTAAATTATGTAGGAGTACAGAGAGAGAGTATCGAAATGTAACAAGATAACTTTCTGTGTATATTTTCAAATAGAATTAACAAGATAATACACAACCATAAAATATCACAGAGTTCAAACGGACCGAAGGCAATGACACAATACCACTAATTAAATACAATATACCTGATAATTCAACAACTGGAACAACCCTGACAATTAACCCCATGAGCAGTTAGGTAAGTCATAACAAGTCTACAAATAAGGATAACTTCACCAGGATGCAAAACTGAATCTAGGTTTGAATTCCGTCACCAACAGGGGACCTAAAGATACTGATACCTATTCTCAAAATATGGTACACGCTTCGAAGCATATAGGTAACATTAACCAATCCCATGAGGGGATATAACCTAACAGCTTAAACCAATGTTACCTGGGAGAAACTATAAATGATTTTAAGAAGCTAACCCAAATAGATACAGAATGGTTTACGGAATTGATAATAACCTAACTTCATTAAGGGGATGAAAGAGGCTAACAATTTATAAGCAATATATGCCAGACTAATTACATTAATTTCTCAAAGGTAATTTTGCCAAGTATAAACTGTAGTACTGAAGTAACATTAAGTTTATTTGGACTAATAATATAAACTGCCTAACAGCTCATGGAACTGCAACAGTATGAATATAAATAATTTTCCAAGGGAAGCTTGGTCAATAGAGACAGAGTAATTCACTGAATAAATATTAACACAACTTCTTTAAGGGGACATAAGAAGCTGGCAATTAATATGCAATATATGCCAGACTATTTGCAACAACTTCTCAAAGGTAGTTTTGCCAAGTACAAACTGCAGTACTGAAGTAACATTAAGTTTATTTGGACTAATAATATAAACTGCCTAACAGCCTATGCAACACTGACAGCATGAATATAAATAATTTTCCAAGAGAAGCTTGGTTAATTGATACAAAGTATTTCACTGAATAAATATCAACACAACTCCTTTAAGGGGACATAAGAAGCTGGCAATTAATATGCAATATATGCCAGACTATTTGCAACAACTTCTCAAAGGTAATTTTTGCAAGTACAAACTGCAGTACTGAAGTAACATTAAGTTTATTTGGACTAATAACATAAACTGCCTAACAGCCTATGTAACACTGACAGCATGAATATAAATAATTTTCCAAGGGAAGCTTGGTCAATAGAGACAGAGTAATTCACTGAATAAATATTAACCCACCTTCTTTAAGGGGACATAAGAAGCTGGCAATTTATATGCAATATAGGTCAGACTATTTGCAACAACTTGTCAAAGGTAATTTTTCCAAGTACAAACTGCAGTACTGAAGTAACATTAAGTTTATTTGGACTAATAATATGAACTGCCTAACAGCCTATGCAACACTGACAGCATGAATATATATAATTTTCCAAGAGAAGCTTGGTTAATAGAGACAGAGTAATTCAGTGAATAAATATTAACACAACTCCTTTAAGGGGACATAAAAAGCTGGCAATTTATATGCAATATATGCCAGACTATTTGCAACAACTTCTCAAAAGTAATTTTGCCAAGTACAGACTGCAGTACTGAAGTAACATTAAGTTTATTTGGACTAATAATATGAACTGCCTAACAGCCTATGCAACACTGACAGCATGAATATAAATAATTTTCCAAGAGAAGCTTGGTCAATAGAGACAGAGTAATTCACTGAATAAATATTAACACAACTCCTTTAAGGGGACATAAAAAGCTGGCAATTTATATGCAATATACGAGGTCTGTTAGATAAGTATCCGACCTTATTTTTTTTCTCGGAAACCTGACGGATTTGAATCAAGCCCGCTTGCATGAGCCGACCTGAAACCTTCGTGCGCATGTCTGAATTTTTTCCCCCCTGTCGGTAGCGTCTGTTGCTGGCAAGCAGCATTTGAGTGAGGTAGTGTCTAGTGCTCTCGTCGTTGCTAGGAAAATAATGATTGTAACGACTGGAATTTGGTTTCCGGGTCGTACCCGTACACCAGGACTCGTCGTCACCACTCATTAAGGTGTTCATGAAGTCGGGGTAACTGTTTGTGGAGTCAAGCATGTCATGTGAGACTTCAGCACGATGTTGTTTTTGCTCCGCCGTCAGCAGCATCGGCATTGAATTTCGCCGCCACTCTCTTCATGGCCAAATCTTCGGTCATAACTGAATGGGCCGAAAAAGTGATGATGCCTACCTCTTCCGCAATTTCTCGGATACTTCCCGCATCACTACAGCGTTCACTTTGGCAATGATCTGGTCATTTCGGCATGTTGATGGCGGACCGGAGCGTGGCTCGCTCTCCACTGATGTGCGTCCGTCTTTAAACCGGTTGTACCACTCCTTAATCTGTGTGATGCCCATAGCATCGTCACCGAAAGCCACCTGAATTTTACGAATGGTTTCCACCTGGCTATCGCCCAGTTGCAGGCAAAATTTTTATGCAATAGCGCTGCTCCAGACGTTCCGTCATTTTCCTAACAATGAGAAAACGACGAGAGCACTAAACACTACATCACTCAAATGCTGATTGCCAGCAACAGACGATATCTAAAGGCGGGAAAAAATTCATGCATGTGCATGAAGGTTCAAGGTCGGCTCATGCAAGCGCGCTTGATTTAAATCCTTCGGGTTTTCGAAAAAAAAAATAAGGTCGGATACTTATCTAACAGACCTCGTATGCCAGACTATTTGCAACAACTTCTCCAAAGTAATTTTGCCAAGTACAAACTGTAGTACTGAAGTAACATTAAGTTTACTTGGACTAATGATATAAACTGCCTAACAGCCTATACAACACTGACAGCATGAATATAATTAATTTTCCAAGAGAAGCTTGGTTAATTGGTACAGAGTAATTCACTGAATAAATATCAACAGAACTCCATTTAAGGGGTACAAGAGCTAGCAATTTATATGCAATGTATGTCAGACTAATTGCAACTACTTCTCAAAGCTAATTTTGCTAAGTACCAACTGTAGTACTGAAGTAACATTAAGTTTACTTGGAACAGACATACTTGGAACAGACAAATGAACTGCCTACCAGCTCATACACATGTTAACTATAATTTAACATTGCTTAAATTTGCATGTTCTAGAACAAAGGGTGACCTTCGAAGCAAAACTGACTATCTAATAATTGTACATGGGCAATTCCACGGGTAACGGACTGACAAAGCACAAAATTTTTTTTCAATTAAACATCAAATGCTGCTACTTCTAATTAATTTTCTTAAGATGTATTCATACTGTTTTAAAGACTAGACTTTAAGCTTCATTTTGGTGTACCACTATTTTGAAAAATCCCTCAATAAAAGTTATTTTCTCACCTTTGAAATTCAGGTAACGGACTGACAGCTTGTCAACCATAGATTCAGGAATGTAAGTTCAATCAATTGATGCTCTGAAATATAGGGAATGAGAATACTGGCTACCACCTTAATTTGTCTGACTAATGTCTGGAAACATCTCATATAAATATCATTTGTCTAATTTAAAATCTTTGTTAGCAATTAATCAGAAAGTCCAAAGTAACGGACTGACATGGTGAGTAACGGACTGACAGTCTCTGAATTTTTTGTTTACAGTCTTGTAAATCGGTATATAATTTCAAGAGTTGATTTTAATTCAGTCAGGCTCATATATTTACTGCTGACACCACTACAAGATACACGATATACTCATAATTCTGACATTTAGATATGTCTGTAGGCCATAGTTATTTTATTGAATATTTACAAAATTAATTTAGTCAGTCCATTACCTTTTTAGTAGAGAAATGTGTCTAGGGTTATTACTTGCCTAGAATATGTACATATGAAAGTAAATTTCCATTGCAAATTACATTACATATTATATAATCCTTGTTTATGATAATAATAATAATAATGATAATAATAATAATAATTATTATTATTATTTATTTATTATTATTATTTTTTCCATATAATATTTCACAGAAATATACGTTCTGGGAATAAATGCTTTCACGGGACAGTTTTCCAAGTGAAGGTTGATGGTACACATTATTCCACAACTCCTAGAAACTGACGAACTATCCTGCATGTAGAGAGAATCGCTGATTTTTGCATCTGGATAAAAGTGTTCCTCGACAAGCCAAGTTGTTCTAGGTTCCTGAGTAGCTCATGAGGAACAACTCCTGTAGCAGATATTATAAGAGGGATAATCTGCACCTTCTTTACTTTCCACAGGTGTTTTACTTCTTCAGCCAACTCTATATATTTCCGCTTCTTTTCCTTGGAAGTTTCCATTATGTTCCAAGTGTTTGGTACAGCTACATCAATTATCCTTGCAGAGTGCTGTTTCTGTCCACGAATCAGAAGTTCAAGCTCTACTATGACAGAAGTATCCTGACTGACCACACGGTGCCACATAACCAGCCTGACATCGTCGTCATGGACAAGAAACAGCACTCTGCAATGATAATTGATGTAATTGTACCAAAAATCTGGAAGGAAAAGAAGCGGAAGTATATAGAGTTGGCTGAAGAAGTAAAACACCCGTGGAAAGTAAAGAAGGTGCAGATTATCCCTCTTATAATATCTGCTACAGGAGTTGTTCCTCATGAGCTACTCAGGAACCTAGAACAACTTGGCTTATCGAGGAACACTTTTATCCAGATGCAAAAATCAGCGATTCTCTCTACATGCAGGATTGTTCGTCAGTTTCTAGGAGTTGTGGAATAATCTGTACCATCAGCCTTCACTTGGAAAACTGTCCCGTGAAAGTTGTTAATCCCAGAATGTATATTTCTGTGAAATATTACATGAAAAAAAAATAAATAAAAAAAATAAAAAAAAAAAAAATAATAATAATAATAATAATAATAATAATAATAATAATAAACAAAGATTATATAATATGTAATGTAATTTGCAATGGAAATTTACTTTCATATGTAGATATTCTAGGCAAGTATTAGCCCTAGACACATTTCGCTACTCAAAAGGTAACGGACTGACTAAATTAATTTTGTAAATAATAAAATAACTATGACTTTTCAAATAATTATTACTTTATGGGCTTGAAAGGCACCTAGTATAAAAAGAGAAATGCTATGCACATCATTCATAAGAGTGTTAGGTTTAAAGCAGAAAAACTTTTTTCTAATTTTAAGTAACGGACTGACATTATTTTGGAGCACTCAAAAATTAGTTTTTTGATACATTTAAATTAATAATTTTGGAAATTTAAAAATAAAATCTTAAAGATTACATATTGTATGTGAAATTAACCCATTTACACCTCCAGAAACCAAATGAATGAAAGCTAGCCATGTTGGGAACTTTTTACAAAACTGCATGGTTTATCAGTGAACTTTTTTAATGTCTCTTTAGGGCAATTTTTGGAAAGGTAAATATTTTTGGGGGACGGTATAAAGTACATAACCTGAAAGAGCAGGTTTTGCTGATTAATTCTATGTATAATATTGCACCTTTTACTTCGCTTTAAAATTTACTGCTCTGGTTGACATTTCTGTGGAATTGCCCACATGCCCTATAAATTTCTTGACCAAGAAACAAGTCTTAATTATTTCTGTAATTAATAATGCGCCACTATATAATCTCCTGTACAATATTCATTCAGACAAGGCGAGCCCCTTTCAACCATTACTTGCCTAGAGGGGTAGATATAATACCTACAAAATGGCGTTGCAACATTACCGCCTCTGGCAACATATCTTTTTTACAGGCAATTTGCTCTTGATACACATAATTACTCTGATAGTTTGAAGTCTAGGCAAATTGGCGAGATTTCTCCCTCAACTTAAGCAACTGTGATTTTCATCATAGCATCGCAAACGTAACATATAAGACTACGCTAATAAGGTGAGGCTTGGAGAATACAATTAAATTAGTGGTGATTCCAACGTAACTTGCAAGAATTTGGAGGGTGATCTACATTGTGAATTTACCATCTCGTCCAAAGCACATACCTCAAGGATAAATCCAGTCCGCGAGGCCGTCAAACGTCGTAAAACAGCACACTACACTACTAGGCACGTACGATCCTCAAGACTGACATAGACAAACTCCGTCAAGCCGCAATGGCCGACCAGCACAAGACAAAAGCCAGCGCACCGAGCATGCGCAGAATGTCACAATACGGGAGGAAGCAAAAGTGAACTAACACCACTAAACACGTCATAACGTGACGTATGTCACAGTTGCTCCAGCTCTGCTTTCGTCATGTCTGCAGAAATTCTTGGAACATTTTCCATCAACCATTGAAGAATAACATTTTTTCTGTTGTTCGATGTGGGAGATCTGTTTAATTGCACCGAGTGGTAAGGCGCGTTGTTCAACACAATAACTGAATTAGGACTTATGTTTGGGAGGAGAGTACTTACAAACCAGGATTTGAACGTGTTCCCACACATTTCCTCTTAGATCTAAAAAGGAGCATTCCTCCTGGAACAAATCCATGTACACCACCAGCATGAAGCAGAATCAGTCTACTCCCCCTCCCAATGGGTACTTTCATTGTCCCAGCTGCAGTATCGTCTGTCCACGTCTCTGACTTCGTATGTCCCGCATTTACCCAAGTTTCATCAAGCCAAACCACTTTATCGGGACTAATCTTCAGCATTTCCCTCAAAAACCTATCACGCCATGCAACAATCTCTTTTCTTTCCATGACTGCTTTCCTTCCTGAAAGTTTCTTAAATCTAAAACAAAGTTCTTTTGGCACTTTGCTTAGGCTGGTTTTACCACTGTCAAATAAGTCAGCTTCTTTCAAGCTACCGTAACAAGAAGTTTCTCACGAGTGGGAAATTCCCTCCTCATATAATATTGGTAAATATGCTGCCTAATTGCACCCTTCTGAAATGAATCAAGTAATGTTTTAGGGCTGGGTCGTGGTCTCTGTTTTCCGGGAGTATGTAGAACAGCAGACGGCGTATTAAGGTCATTTGGACATTTTTCTTTCGTCACACTTTTCACTGTTGTTTTTCCCACTCCCAAAGTATCACAAACCCTATCTACCACTTTTGTAACAGGCAGAAGAGGTCTTCCATTGTCTCTTTCTCAAAATATTCACGCTAATATATTCATGGGTTTGGCTCTTATAAGAGCCTATTTTTGTTTTCTTCGATTCTGACAAGCCACTAGCCATTATTGCTACCAATAATAAAGCATGTAAACAATTAACCAGGAAAAGAACATGCATAAACAGCAAAGGAACTTCCCCACCACAAGCACAAAGCGTAACTGAGGACACGTGCTCCTTACAAAATTAGATGGGCAACATCGCACTATATTCAAGCGATGAACTTGGCGCGAAGACCTATGATTGGTGCTAACAGACTCTTACAATATTTCATCCACCTTCCTCTCTCATCATTGCTAACATTGAAAACATGGTTGTGTGGAAAGCATACTATACGCTTTGTATCAACAAATCTTCCTAATTAAAAATACTGAATGATTCCACTGTGAGGATGCTGCATTTAACTGTTTTACAGTTTAATAGGTAATAATTGCAGTAGAATAACTTAATTCAAAGCATATTTTGCAGATTCTTTCAACAGCTTCTAGTTGCCGCAGATTGGCAATCCTACGAGCCTCCCTCCCTTGTCTTCCTGCTGAGAAATGTCAGAGGCGGACACTAAGCGGCTTGACTGTTTGTCCAAACACAAACTCCAGTTTCAGACTGCAACTGCAATATTATAGGCCTGTCTGTTCTAAGTAAGCAGTGGTAAAGAGCAGACGCAGGTAGGAGGTGCTGTGTGGATATATGTAAAAGTGACACAAGGGTCATGGCTATCGAAATTGAAGCATACAGGATGAGGACAGGCACATTTGGGGTTAAAAAAAGAGCATGGAACAAGGGGACATCGGGAGAAGGTTTAACTAACGTGTCGACCTGGGCCCTGGTGATAATAGTAGGCCTACTACTGGTAATTGGAGGGGTGGAATTGAACCCAGGCCCAAAAAGCGGGAAAGGCTGCTCAAAAGAGGTCATAAAAAGCCTGGAAAGAATGGAAGAGAGATTAGTAAATAAAATAAATGGGGCTACAAGAGAAGTTAAATAACAAATAAGAAAGGAGATAGCGAGAATGAAGACGGAAGTGGAACAACTGAAGACAAGAATTGAGAAAATCGAGAATACAGACCGGCAGATGAACTTAGTTTTCCACGGAAAAGAAGAAAGAAAAGGTATCAGTGCTCTTCAGGAAGTCCACGAGCTATTGGAAAACAAATTGGAAGTTCAGATAATGGGATGGGAATTCCTTACAGCACACAGAGTCGGGAAGATTCCGGGGAAAAGAACAATTTTAGCTAAATGCGCGTCCACTCAAGTTGTTTTTGTTACACTTAGGAGAACAAAAAAATTGAAAGGGACTGCGATATACATTAACAGGGATCTATCTCCGACGGAGAGGGCAACAAGGAAGAAATTAGTGGAACGAATGAAGATGGAACGTAGCAACGGGAAGAAGGCTATCGTACGAAACCTACAACTATATGTCAATGGGAGAAAGACAGACCTAAGTAGCAGCACGGTAGTAAGCATCAGGAGAGGTATGACAGCGTCAGTAACGCAAGAAGAGGGAGCCGCGTGTCGGGTTAATGAACGTAGGCAAAGGGCGTGTGCAGCGACGTCACCAACTGGAGTTAACCGCCAAGAAGAACAGCTGAGAGAGGCAGCTAGCACGTCATCTGTGACGCGTTTCCAGGTTCCTCACGGGCCTTGGAGCAGAGACAAGTCACCTGCTGCTGCAAGCGGAACTACTGATGACTCAACGATAACCACCAGAAGCTGTACCAGATTATTAAGTTTCAAACAATAGAACTTAGCCGGGAGTTTTCAAATAAGGGATAGTAATCTGTGATGAAGTGTTCATTTAAATAGATTAAGGTTCATTAGGAGTGAATTGCCAAGGAGTGTAGGGAGAAAGTAGAATAGATCAAATCATTATTGTAAGATTAGGGAGTTGAGGATCAAATAATCATTTAGTGTCCAGTATCACATCCATCACACGCCTCCAGCGTCCATGATAGCATGTGCCCTATGAAGATATACGATCGGCAGTTCAATAAAGGTAGTGTTTAAGTACTAAAGCTAATGTGATTGATGTCGTTGAACTATCTGCCGTGTGTTAATTATGTAGGCCTATGCATGTATTATCTGGAAAAGGACCTGCCAGAAACCGGAAGGTAGGTACGGCTCCTTTTCGAAAATGTATAACTTAAGGGCCAGTGTAAAGTGTCTTAGACCAAATAAATCATATCATATCATACAGGCCTGTCTGAACTTGTCTGGAGCCTGCACACACATGTAGACTAGGGTTGCCAACCATTGCTATAAAAATAATACAAGTGAGGGTTTAAAAAAAAGAGGTCTGTGACAATCCTAACTTGAAAAGGAAATGAACAAAACCTTTATCACATGCCTCCAATGAAATTTCCATACTATAGGGGAAATCAACTTTTGTTTTATATAATTACTAGCTTAAAAGGCCCGGCGTCGCCCAGGTTTTGTATTTTTTTAATATAAAATTAACTTATGGAGGACTTTTGATGTTGAAACTCTAGGTCCTTATATAATATGTATGTAGAATTCGAAATGAGGAAGAACGACATATGACACTCAGACTATTCCCTCAGAAAACGCTAGATGTAGCTTTTTATGGCTCTCAGAGGATGTTGAATGTTGCATTCCATTGCTTCTACACACCATGCCTGGGAGGAGTACAAATAAGAAGAAAAAGAAATTCCGGTTACATAAGATTGCATTGTCTTGACAGAAAATTGTATTTCTCACTCTCATATTACCATACAACCGTTTCGGGGCTGAAGTAAAAAAGAAATTCAATATCACTTTCATACTTTCCTTCCAAAAACTGGGACATAATATACTGCGCGCATAGGACTGAAAATGTTCCATCCCATTTTGTCTTCTTTTAGATGCTTAGGGCCTCTGATAAACATCCCTAGGCCTATTTCTCAACTAATACAAAGCCTACAGCTATGAGTGACGTATCAGTGGATAGGATTTGTTACCGACTTCCGATATAGCATACTCACTGGCACACACTTAAGTTGTCCCTGCAATACGACCGCTTATTCTACATCAAAATGTGAAGTGAGAAAATTATATTTTCCATGTCGAGGGTAGATAAAGTTATGTGACTGCTTTAATTTTGTGGATTTTATTCGTCAAGAATTATTTTCACAAATGTATTAATTACATCGATAGTATCAGAATTTGTTAAAGCCCAGTATTATGATATAGTTTCAAAGCCCTATGTGAACACCATAAACAATACTTTCGTAATGTAAACAATTGACAGCAGAACTTTCTAACTCTGCCTCATTTCACATTTCCGACTTTTCCTGTGGGTTTTCCAAAAATTTTCTTTCATACAAACCTTGTCCTGACAATTACGAACACAACAAAAAAGAATCAGCCAAATCGGTCGAGCCGTTCTCAAGTGATGCTCCGTCATACATTTTGGAAATTCATTTTTATTAATATAGATTTTAACTATGAACCCATTCCCATCCCATCCTCAAACTTGGTGCATCATTTAACATTGGTATAACCCATTTCCTAGGATGTTTTGAAAATGTTAAAAACTGTACTTTTTTCAAAATTCAAAATCAAAATTTTCACTTTGAATTTTGAAAAACAAATTTCATTAGAACTATGTGTTACATATCATTGGAAAGCTTGTAAAAAATGCTAAAAAATGTTACCTTACCAAACTCTGTGGGTTAATTAGGACAGTTGCTACATCCGTTAAAAGATATGTTGTTCATGCAATTTTTGTAATTTTTTTTTTAATACTTTACATGGCTGTATTTTCAAAATGGGTTGAAATATTTCAATAAAAGTTTGTATTTCTCTTAATATACATGAAAACTACCTCTCCAAAAAATTTCATCCAAATCTGAGATGGAGAGGTTAAATCATCATCCAAAGTGTGTTTATTTGACACGGAATGACCCATGTTGAACGTGCCAGGGCTATGTTAATTAATGCTAAGTTGGACAAGAGATATTGGGTTCAGGCTGTCAACTGTGCTATTTATCTAAAAAATAGAAGTCCCACTGTAGCTTTAGATAACAAAATTCCTTTGGAACTTTGGACTGGTAAGAAAGTTAATCTATCCAATATTATGGTCTACAATTTCCGGGCTGTTATGCCATGGTCCTAGGTTTTCACAACCTGATGTTTCGCTCAAAACTGCTGTGAGCATCCTCAGAGGCACTGCTGGAGCGATGTACTTGTCTAGATGGCCGATGATAGACTGAGCTCTGGTTCTGTGTTCCTCCCATATTTATACCCTGGGCACTGTTTGGCGTGTAGTTTTCTGTGAGGTCCGTCTTCCTCTTCCCACGGAAAGGCTGCACCGTGGTTCTTCTTAGTATCGGGAACCACAACTTGTTTACTCTTAAAGCTTCTTCTTTGCAGTTGAAATTATTCTTTTGATGTTTCATAATCTCTATGGCTTCTCTGTACAGCCGCAGATAGTACTGGGGCGTGGTGGAAAGTACTTGGGTCTCCTTGTATAGAATTTTATGATCGCCATCCTCTAAAATAGCGTGTTCAGCCACAGCCGATTTTTCCGGTTGAAGTGTTCTTGTACACGTATGCTGATTTTTCGTTTGGTGGTCCCTATGTACACTAAGCCACAGCTACATGGAATTCTATACACTCCCTGTGCCGTAAGAGGGTCCCGACTGTCCTTGGCAGATCTGAAGCTAGCTTGGAGCTTTTTGGTCGGTTTGAAGATGGTGTCTACCTTATGTTGCTTCAGAATTCTCTCGATGTGATCTGTTATTCCTTTTATATATGGTAGAAATGCCATATCAGCTGTTTTCTTCGGTTCTTCCTGTGGGCCCTCATGTCCATTTTTAGGGCATATTGCTCATCTGATTTCCCGTCTGCTATATCCATTATTTACCAACGTAATAAATTATTATTAGGATAAGATTAAATACAATAGGTAAGATTAATTTTTAATGGGGTAACATTTAACAAATTACCAGAATTTCCACACGCCTCAATTCAGATAAAAAATAATTTCAGTATATGATGCTACTGGAATACCATCATGAAAATTTGTACACAAATTACTAAAGAGGTGTGGAATAATTTTTTTTTTTCCATAAAAGTTAAAAATGTCGGTTTTAAGTTTTTCACAAAAAAAACTTTTTTTGATTTTTTGGAAAAATACAGAGTGATGTGATACAGTCAAGTTATATGTCAAATGAAAGCCCTTGTAAGTTAATTCTAAAGAGAATGGTACAAATTTGAGCTTTTTAGGACAAACCGTTTTTGAGTTAACTTATTTCAATATTTCAAAGCGTTCCTAAAAACTGTCATTTTTTAATTTTTCAAAAATTTATATATCAAAAACTAAAAGTAAGTTATATAAGTTAACATTTTTAAATTTGTATTTGTTACCTACTCAGCTAATACTACCTCATATAAAAAATCATAAAGATCTGACGATGTGACGTTTGGACCATTGGTTGATTTGATGTGGAATGACCCTTTTACAACATTGCGATTTTTAGGCCTATCCACTAATTCCCAAACATTATTCTTTACTAAAGCCTTATATTCTTTTTCCATAGCACGCTTCCAATCTGGATCCTTCATAGCACTTATCCCTGAATTAGGAGTGATACCTACAGTCAGTGATGGGAAGTAATTGAGTAAAAGTAATCGGATTACAGTAACGATTCCTTTTTTGGTCCCATTTACTTGTAATCATTACTTTTTTAAAAATGTAATTTTTACTCGTAATTTACTTCTGGAAATAAAATTGTCATCGTTACATTTTAGTAATCGAAAAGTATCGAATTGAGAATTTGGCAATGTTGCTTTCTTCTACTCGCTGGCAGTTGCTGCAGCGGCAGTGAACTTCACGTTCTTTTTAAAGCGAACATAAAACGCTTTACAGCTGTTGCAGCATTGCTGTATGGTCGCTGCCGCGGTGGTGAAGCAACGTCAGATCTAGCTTTACGGGTTTTGCTGCCTGGACTATCAGCCGTTCTTTTTTACACTTTAGTTTGCTGCAGCCAAATTGTAGCGATTTAAGCAGTGACATGACATTCGACATGGCAAGTCAGCATTTCTGCGGAAAAACGTGGCAACGCGACATCAGCTGAGATGAGCGGAAGTCGAATGTATATTGTGTGTTTTCTCTTTTTTTTTTTCAATGGCGACCACAGCCAGAGCAATTTACGGGGAGCGATACTACATTTAATTAGATTTCTGTATGGTTTCAATTTATTTCAAGACGTGTTCAAGAAATTAAAATTGCTGTTTTCAGCCTATAAAATTTATTTATATCCCTTTCTTTGAAAAGAAGGTTATGTGTTCCACAGTATAAAACTAAGCTCAAACTAACCCCAACTTCAAAGTTAATTACCGAGCATTAGAGGCTCTGCTGAAAATACTGCTTCTGGCATTGAAAATTCATGTATGCTGTATGAGGACCAGTGATTTACAACAAGGTGACATTCACATATAATTCTGGATCCCGGTATTCGTCTTTTTCTAATTTTAATCAAATCTAATCTATTGTGATACTGCAATATTATGCTGCGTGTTGCAGGTGTTTAACTATTGTAAATGTCACATTATGGGTTTTGCTACATGAACTGTCATGGCCTTCTTTTTAACCCCAGTGATGCTGAAGCGATTTACAGATTCAGTTTAAAAAAGAACGGAAAGAATCATGCGCAGATAGAACAGGTTCGGTATGTAATAACATCAGACATTTTTAAAATGGCATTGGAATAACTATGTATACCTTCATTATTTGATGTTTAAAGATTATGCATAATATTGTAAGCCGTGGGAAAGTAAATAAATATCTATTTCTTCCCATTTAAAACTTTTTCAGTTAAATGTATTCAGTAAGAACATTTCTTAATGTTTGAAACTTGCTTCTCATTCTCAATTGCTATAGGCTAGCGTCGTCATTACTGTTTTCACAACTAATACCCAGGTTAGAGGTAATATTAACAAAAGTTACTCAATGTGTATGGAAATATTGGTATTGATGTGTTTGTTTGTTTGTTCATTAATAATTTTAGACTTTATAACACCCCAAGCAACTTTATTAGCTGAATGGCCCAATAGTTTATGCCCTTGTGCCCCCCCCCCAAAAGAAATAGGTACTGCCATTTTGTAAAGTAATTGTAATTGTAATTTTATTGATTACTTTTTTGTGCCCCCAAAAAAGAAGGAATGTTTAGGTACTGTCATTTTGTAAACAGCCATTCCATGAAAAGTGAGCCTGTTTTACCATATTTATATTTTTAAGTAAGGTAGACATGTTGTATGTCAAATGAAAGCTAAAAGCTTATATTTTTAAATGTCAGTACTCATTTTTTATGATCTGCAAGTATCATTTTGTTATTGATTGTTAAATTTGAACATAACGAAAGCAACCAATTTCTTTAAAAAGTAACAGTTCGTATTTAATCCCTATTGTTGACAGCCTGGAGAATCAGCTGATTATTTCTCTCCAAAAGTTGTTGTTCAGTATATTACTAGTCTCATGAAGTATTATTATTTACTACCAAGAGTTGATTATAAATTTTGTTACTTGTATTTACGAGGTAGGCCTACTATGCATTTGTCTGAACCGTAACAAAAAAAGTGAAAAAGTTTATTTTATATGTTAACAATAATTTGTACAACAGTAATATTTAATATTTTCTAACAAGAAGGGTTATGTAACTCATATCACTTATTAAAATTTTTGCATATTAATTTATTTCCATTTAATGAGCGTTACGGTCCAGACACCAAAAATGAGGGCAAATACCCAGTGTTGACCCACGTTTTAAGTTACCCAGTAATTTGAACAATCTCTAGATTAAAGATGAGCTTAAATGACAGACTGTGATAAACTGGATTTTAGAAAAAATGTTACACTGAAAGAACTGGTTTTAAAATTAATTATCAACTCCATTACCGAATGTTAAGAGACGCATAGGCAGTCATCCTATTTTGAAATGGAACAAAACTGAAGTGGAAATGAATGAACTTGTATAATGTATTACAGATACATTTTGCTGAGAATTACTCACTCATTGCACAGGATGAATTAATCCAGTCAGCTCATTGGGCCCATCAACAAGCAACACTGTTCACAGCTGTTGCCTGGCTCGTCTACTTATTCATGTAAATGCGTAAAAACTTAATGTTCAGACAGGAACTCCTCCACTGAGTAATAGTTATGCAATAAAAATATTTTTTCAGCTATAATTTGCTGTCTGAACATTCCTGAAGACAATCATATGAGAAATGAAAGCAGAATTTGCTAATGTAGGCCTACTAACATAGTTAATACAAAAATATTTTCTAATGGTTCAGCAGCACAATTAAGTTAATTAATTTTTTTTTTACCTTTTTCAATCTCCTATTCTTTGGAAACAAGTTTCTCTAAATATTGAATGTAATATTTAGGCACCACTCTATGGGAAAGTGGCAGTGGATGGAGTTAGAAGACAAAGCATAATGTTCGGATACCAGCGAAGAGCCAAAAATATTTTTTGGAAACACCTGAGCAGTTTTATAATGTGCAAAAAAAGTAGTGTCAGCAGTAAGAATACTATGAGTGCCAGCATGTGAAGTCAAAACCAGAGAAAAGGTAGTCTGGTATTCTTTACAGTCCCAACCTACAGAACGCTGATTACTTTCAGGTTACGCCAACCAGAAATAAATTACTAGTTGGTCAGAAAAGTTCAGGTGCTTCACCATGATAATTTATTATCACCCTTCCTTAATCAACAGAGTAAATTAAATTTTGTGATTTTGTCCTTGTCAAGCTGAAAGACATACCAGGCTGACTAACACTATTAGCGATGATTGCAGAATCAACTATACTAATTCCAGTAGTACATCAACATGGATATGGTCTCAAGAAAAAGGTCATCTTTGTAGTACATGCTTCAGTCATTGTTTGTGTGGTCAAACTACCTACTGTCACTCATAATAGTGGATAATTTGATTTTAACCCATTAGCGCACTTCCCCGTCTGCAGGACGGGCAAAAAATTAAAGCCGAAACGCACTTTGCCGGCTGCCAGACGGGTTGAGCAACCGACACCTTTTCTTGTAGTTCTAGCTTTCTCTGAGTAGATGGCATAACATTCCATATACCATTTTAAAGCTGAATAAATTCTCTATGCAATGGTATGCAACACGATATGCTTCATATCGATCTTCAATGTATAAATCGATCATGAATATGTGGTCGATATGCACTGTGGCGGCTGCCAGACGGGCTGAGCAACCGACACTTTTTCTTTTAGTTCTAGCTTTCTCTGAGTAGATGGCATAACATTCCATATACCATTTTAAAGCTGAATAAATTCTCTATGCAATGGTATGCAACACGATATGCTTCATATCGATCTTCAAGGTATAAATCGATCGTGAATATGAGGTTATTCCCGCTTTCCGTAAGTAGATGGCATGACATGCCTTATTAGCATATTATACCCACAAAAGTTATCTACCTTATTGTATTCAACACAATAAGTCAAGTTTAAGTTATAAATCGTATAATGATCACATGATCAGGGATTCCGAGGCACTCAGTTCGAAAAATGGCTTCGAGGAAGAAATTGTGTGTGGCGTTCCAGACTGTTTTAGGGTGTATCACACCACAAAATACCTGTAAACAAACATTCCAGGGTTCAACAAAACATCACAGCATAAAAAGGGGTATGCAGTTTAGTCTATAAAATTGAATTTGCATGAAGTAATAATAAATGTAAAGAAATCAATTTTTGCCTGAAAATATTAGTGTTTATGGGTGCGCTGTGCATAAGAAAAGTAGTGTGCCAATGGGTTAATAGACATAATGAGCCATCCTCATAAGCATTCACCATTTCTTTGTGACAACAGTTTTATAAACCCTATGAAAGGGCCTAAGTTTATGTTAAATCACTTATTTTGACTAGTTAAGTGTTCATGGTTCCTAGATTTTGCAAAACATGTGTAAATTTTCTATTCTCTTAATTTGTTAAGTAATTCTCACTTGTGTGATTTTACACAGTGTCTGAACCGTAACAGCATGTGTCTGGACCGTAACATATTTTGAAAATTTACTGTGTGTTAATTATTGAAAATTTGAGGTTGATCAATACTGCATAATTATCATTGAACATTTCTAAAGAAGGAAAAAAATATGATTCACCATAAAGTTGTGACAATTCACAGAGTTTTGCATGTCTTTACAAAAATGACATGGGTAACCTTCCGTGTGAATCTGAACCGTAACAGGGTAACTTACTATTTATAAATTTCTTGAATGATTAATGTTGAGATGGGTTTAAAAATATATCAGGGGTGAAGTACTATTTGAAGGCAATTCATACATATTATTAACCCTTCTGAAAATTTATCTTAACAATGAGTATGAGGACTCCAAAAGTGTGTAAATGTCTGGACCGTAACAATGGAATGGCTGTAAAGTAATTGTAATTGTAAATGTAATTTTACTGATTACTTTTTCAAAAAGTAATTTGTAATTGTAGGCTAATTAAGTAAAATATTTCTAAAGTAATTGAAATTCAGCCAAATTACTATTTTTTTGTAATTTTCCCATCACTGCCTACCGTACTTAGAGCTGCAGAATTATACATAACGTAATCCTCATGCCATGCAGGTCTTTGCCTAATTCTTTGTGATCTTTCTGAATCCTGATTTTCTGCATTTTGAAAATAATTAATTATCTGTTTCTGACAAGATATCATTATTCTGATTACTGACATTTTTATGAACAATTACATTATTCCCATTAGTCCAGTCACCAGGTACTGAAAATTGAGTTTGCCTGGAAAAAGGTCCAAAGTTAATGATTTTTTAATATGTTGTATATGGGTATTCTGTGGTGTAGAATCCAAGTTTTCCAATTCGAGAACCCTGTGCAAACTTCAGGGCAGCCGAAAATGTTTGAAAACTTTAAAACGTCATATCTCGGTACGTAATTGGTTTTAAAAAAGTTTAAACAGTGCGAATGGTAGAAAATTTTATGCTCTTTAACTTTTATAATGGAGTGTTTTAGGCTAAGATGTGTTGGCTAGGAGTTCCTATTTATTTCCATTCTTCCCGCAGTAGTGATTGTAGTATTACTCAATGGCCGGTAGGACCGCTAGGTAATCTGCGCGCGCATGTCCGTATGGCAGAAAAACGGACTGAGTTTCTTTACTGTATTAATACGTGTACTGTGCTATCACTGTTATGGGTGGGACAAAAATTCCCTTGTTTGTTATTTAAAATAGTAATTAACCACACATATTTTTTGAAGTTCATCTTATTCCAAATTTTACCTTAAGATGTATATTTTCTCAAATGAAAATGGACATAGCTGATTACTCTTGACCTTACCTTGAAGTGGTTTCATGTGTAAAATCTGTTGATTTACTTATTTATTGCATTGAGTTACTATTTTTGCCATTTTTAGCATGATTTTAACTCACTTTAATACCAAGTAAGGTCAAGAGTAATCAGCTATGTCCATTTTCATTTGAGAAAATATACATCTTAAGGTAAAATTTGGAATAAGATGAACTTCAAAAAATATGTGTGGTTAATTACTATTTTAAATAACAAACAAGGGAATTTTTGTCCCACCCATAACAGTGATAGCACAGTACACGTAGCCTATTAATACAGTAAAGAAACTCAGTCCGTTTTTCTGCCATACGGACATGCGCGCGCAGATTACCTAGCGATCCTACCGGCCATTGAGTAATACTACAATCACTACTGCGGGAAGAATGGAAATAAATAGGAGTCTTGAATTTTTATAGCAATGCGTCTTTGGAAAGGATGTTATTGTTCTGCTATAAATTGCAGTAACAATAAAGGAAGAAATCCAGAATTGCATTTCTTCACTTTCCCAACAGATCCAGAAAGGT
The DNA here is from genome assembly GCA_964059195.1 of Ectobius pallidus. NCBI lineage: Eukaryota > Metazoa > Arthropoda > Insecta > Blattodea > Ectobiidae > Ectobius > Ectobius pallidus. The sequence goes on from CAXKWD010000008.1 coordinate 49,978,840, forward strand.
AAGAAGAAAAATACGTAATATTTATTGTATGCCTGCTGGCTTACTCTTGACACATGTTCTGGTGTGGTTATGTTTACATTTACTTTAATGTAATATTTTTATCTTTAATTATGTTGTAATTTCTAACAATAGATACTAATGAAATGAAAATGTCAGCAGTCTATATCACGGTTAAAGATAACAATATTTAGGATGTCGTATTGTGATCGCTTAAGATAACACAATATTTGCTGCTGTGCAGCTTATTTCCTATGTGCATTGTAATGTATATGTCAGGGCCGGTTATGTATACAAACATGTGTGCCGTGTTGGCAGTCAAGAATGGCTATGTGAGCTCTAATGCACATGGCCATTTTGCAGCATGTAGCAGATTTTTTTTCTTTGCTTGCACAAACCTGACAATCAAAGATCCACATGCCCGGTTGTAAGGATCAATGCTAAGGAATATCAGTGCACATAACTCAATTTCGTAAAAAAGTGCACATAGCCGATTTTACAGGCGGTAAGATATTTATTTTCTCGAACACGATGTAGGCGTAAAGATGACGAAAACATAATCTTACATCATAAATTCTCGGATACATGTGCCATTAAGGTGTTTGCGACAGTAAACTAACATGACATCATTATCCAAACCTAGGCAAGCAATAGGCTTACCTAAAATAGGCTACTGTTAAGAAGCGTATCTAGTCCAAGGTTTTTCCCACCTTTAAAATCAACGTTTAAGTTATAAATTATATTAAAGAGTGACCTTTGAATATAGGTTTGTCACACTGCTCGTCCTCAACTTCATTGTTGAGATTGTATTTTGTTTCTGTATCTTACGGCTTCGATCTACCTTCAATTGTTGTAATGATTTCAGGTGTAAAAAATGGGTCATCAATAGTCGGCGAGAAGACCTACTAACAAAAACTGTAAAATATTTAAATGTAAATTGCCGCCTATGTTTGGAACACTTCGAAAACAGCCAGTTTATGAATTCCAATAAGAACTCTTTAATTAAAACTGCTGTACCGACTGTATACTAAAAGCAGTTTTGGAGTATTAGAAATTGAGAAATACTGATAGAAACCTATATTTTTATTTGAATTTTGTATTGTATCTTATGTAATATTGTATTATTTTTGTAAAATGATGACATTTCTATTCTAATGTAATATTAGGCTACTTTTAAAAATAAAAATGAGTTATAATTGGTTTTCCAAGAATCATCTTGAAGTTATTAAAACTTGTAATAAGAATAGCCCTAGGAACTGCAGTGCAAGTTACAGGTACCGGTAAGTGGCATTTAAAAATTGTGCCTGATCTTAACTAAAATATAATACATGCTTCATTGTTTCTTAAATTTAAAATTCAGTTTTGAAAGAAGATTTTTTTCTCTTATTATAACATATTTTGTTATGTGTTTATGCATTTTCCCAAGTTATTTTATATGGTGAGAATGCAGTTTTACTCAACCGCCGCATGGAGCGCTAGTGTCGCCCAGCTAACAAGTTGTCATAGGACTTTTAACACACAGTTTCCTTACTGTATTAATACTTATACTGTGGTGATAGTTTTGTTAAATTATTATTGATGAGTTAAATAAATGTTCTGTCAACCTGGAAACAGTTTATAATTTGTATTGAATCCCTCATACCTTCATTAATAACAACATTAGGACACTAACAGTAATAGCAGAACAGAAAATGAGCTTTTGTTTTGCATCATTAAAATCAGTGTCCAAATCATGTCCCACCCGTACCGGTAACAGGTTTTGAAAAACAAATTTAAAATATGTTTTAAGTAATGCTTTGCATGCAGTGTGGAGGAGAAGGCATTGTAAATTTCACAGAATGTGAAGAACCAATTCTAGTTTATTATTTACTAGCTGAAAAGGCCCGGCATCGCCCGGGCTTTGTATTTTGTAATTTGAAATTAACTTATGGAGGACTTTCGATTTTGAAACTCTAGGCCCTTATATAATATGTATGTAGAACTTGAAATGAAGAAAACGATTTATCAAACTATTCCATCAGAAAACGCTAGATATAGCTTTTTATGGCTCATAGAGGATGTCGAATGCTGCATTCAGTTGCTTCTACACATCATGCCTGGGATGGGTTGAAATAAGAAGAAACATAAATTAGGCCTACATAAGATTGTATTGGCTTGACTGAAAATTTTATTTCTCATTCTCATGTTACAACCGTTTCGGGGCTAAAATAAAAGAGAAATGCAGTAGGCTATCACTTTCATACTTTCCTCCCCTAAAACCCGGGACATAATATACTGCGAGTATAGGACTCAAAATGTTCCATCCCATGCTTAGGGCCTATGATAAATCTCAACTAATACAAAGCCTACAGCTATGGATAACTGACTATTTACCGACTTCTGATATAGCATACTCACACACTTAAGTTGCTCCTGCAATACGACCTCTTATTCTACATCAAAATGTGAAGTGAGAAAATATTTCTTATGTCGAGGGTAGAGAAAGTTATGTGACTGCATCACACTGTACTTTATTTTCGTGTAATTCATTTTTCAGTATTTATTTTCGCCAATATATTACATGGAATCATAATTCGTTAAAGTCCAGCATTAGGCTATATAGTTGCCAAGGCCCTATGTAATCACAGTAAACAATTCACTGTTGTCATGTGAACTAAACAGCATTTCTTTTTTTTTCAGTATAAAATTCTCAGAAATTATATAATTTTCAAGGGAAGGAGTATTTTCTTTGAATTTTAATGTTGACCGCTATACTTCCCGGGCTTAACTGGGTATGTGTGCAAAATTCCATGTAAATTGGTAAAGAAATGTAGATTTGTATAAGGAACAAACATACATACCCACAAACACACATTCGACTTTATATATTAGATGATATGTAATAAACAAAAATAGTTTATATAATTTGCTTGAATGTCCCACCCGTATTTATGAAATGGCTGGTTAATTTTATTAAAATATGTAAAAATTTGGGTAAATTGTAATTTAAAATTTGGTTAGAAATTACTGAACTTTTATACAAATGTTATTGTAATAGAGTTGTTGTGTTAGTGGAGTTTAACCTCAGGAATAAGGAAATCGCTCAATAAATAAATAAAATAATAATACTTTGTCTCTGAATTGTGTGTGAAACGTATTTAAATTAGGGAGGTGTGTTGGAATACCTATCAAAGATTTAATTTAAATACAGTACTATTATAATCTTTGGTTCTGTTATACATTATTTTTTGTTATATTGGTAGCAGAGATTCTACAGTATTTTGGTTTTTCCAGTACAAGATGGGAGCATTTCCGTTTCTGTAAAAATCACCTCCGACACTCTGTCTTCCAACATGTACGAGCATGCAGCATGAATAAAACTCTCCTGCATAAAGAATCCACAAGTAGGCTATCATTGAGAATATAATCACATCCACTCCAAGAATCCATCATCCTATACCACATAATTGTAGTCAACTGGATAAATAAATAATGTAATACTTTTTGCAGTTTTCCTTACGGGTTTAGTTGTTTCTGGCTCTATATTTTAAATATAGCTCTCTTTTGTTTGCACGTTATATTTTAATACGGTCAGCAGTTAACCATGGTTTATTTATTAAATTACGTAGTTAGCAATTTTCTTTTTTGGAAAGAAGGGCTCAAAATGTCGCGACACAATATTTAGGAATTCAGGAAAAATATATATTGCGACTCACCCGAGTCCCCCACCACTACTACTCTAACAGGACCCGTGTGGAAAGTAGGGGTTTTGGGTGGGGAGAAAAATAATTTATTTCTCCTTTATTCTCTTCTTCTCTTTCTTTCCCGTCTCTTTCCTCTCTTCTTCTTCTCACCTCCTCTTCACCCTACCTATCTATCGGAACCCCTAGCGATATAGCTAGGAGTCTTAACCCACTACGCCACGAATGTTTTATATCATAACACGGCGTTTTTAAAAATTGGGAAATATTATGTAAATTTCGATTTTTTATATTATCAAATCGGTGTTTAAAGAGCGGAGGGGAAGCAAGCATGCAGGCAGGCTGGCGGAGAAGGCGACCAGGCCGATGGAAAGGGGAGCCGGGTGGGTCGCAAAGTATAATCTTGCCAGGAATTCATTTAATTTAATACCTGTAGGCCTACTCTGTCATAGGAAAACACAGATTCCCAGTTTTCATTCGCAAGATCTTGTTTGAAATTTAAAATTGAAGCTTCATTCATTACTCTAGTCATATTACTATGGGTATGTTTGTTAGTAGAATTTACTTTATTATCGTTCAATAGTGCAGTATAATATGCGGCAACAGTGAGCTGCATCACTGGCATTGAGCAGCTTGCCAGGAGAAATAAAGGGGGCCGACGCCACGGCAATGCGCAGTGGAGCCGGAGAGTGAAGTGAGGGCTAAGGTGAAGAAGATTCTTCCATTTCGAAATAACCTATATTAACAGTCCCTAGAATTGAGTCTAGCTTGCATTCAGTTAGAGGCCCATTACTTACTAAGAAAAACCCAAATCATCTCCCTTAAATCTGAGTGAAATACTTACGTTACCAAGAGTAATTTTATGAACAAAATAATTGCAAATTCCTGGAACTGCTAAAGCAGCAGTAATTATGGCAAAACTAGGTATGATTTCATACCACATTTTATAAATAAATTAAAATGCAACCACTATTGAAGCAGCTGACCAATCTAAAAGAAAACAGTGAAATCCTCTGCATTGCAGTGTCGCCAACCTGACGAAATTTCTTCACATTCACGAACATTTCTCCTTCTTAAACAAAACTAATAAATAGGAGAGGGCACACTGTGTGCAATGTTATTCTTCAGTACAAAACTGGGTTAGAGATTTTCGTCTCTTCTTGCATGTTAACACATGATAGCGTTCACATGGTCGACCACACAGTTGACATAAACACTGAAGCGAGTCTGGTTCATGGTGTTTCGTGGTGGAACACATCAGGTGATGGAATCTTTGAACTGAAAGGCGTGTGTAGATGTGTCTGACCTATTAGTCTGCTTGTTTCCACTCTGTCTTCATCATGGCATCCGTCGAGTAGAAATCGGGCCATATTTGTTCTTTTTTCTGTCTTAGGATTGTGATTGCCTCATTGTAGGCACTTGTTGATGGCAGCGAAACCAAGGTTTCCCAGGGAAATCCCTATAGAGACTTGGGAAAAACATTTCCGCGAAGTCCTACAATTCAAGGAAACAGGACCTCATATGGAAACTAAATTCCAAACTGGAATTAATGATTACGACCCGTTTCTTATACAAAAAACATCCCTCTAAGAAAAATCACATTATTACCAAATGCTCTCGTTTGATAGGGCACGTTTTTAAAGTCATCAGTAAATCCACCGGTGAAAAAGTGCGATGAAAGTCTGGTGAATGTACAGAGAACGTCATACCACAGTATAAGTATTAATAAATACAATCTAGACCAATACAGGACACTTTGCGATATATCGGGGGACAATATTTTGAGCACCATCTAGCGGCCCAACCTTCCGAAATAGCCAGACTCGGCATGTTATGTATAAGGGGTATCTACCTAATGGCTCAGAATAGCATATTACAGTTTATATGTTTTGAATATATTAATTTTGCCCCAAGTTTCTAGGTTGTGCCACCAGGAGTGCTGCAAAATCTGTCCCCCATTTCTCTACCAGTAAGTGTCCGGTATTGTCTCTATAGTATTTGGTATTAATCATTGAAATGAATACTATGGAATGCCTGCTGAATGAGAGGAAAGTGAGGCTTCTTGTGCGACTAGTCATGTCTGGTCTTGCATGGAAGAAACCAAGTACCTGCACGCGAGAAACCATTAAGGATCTTACTGACCATTAGTAGGATCTTCTCGATTTCTTTGACTTTTTAGGTAGATTTCGAAGAAAAATCTACCTATTGCAATGGATACCATGTCATGATTTTCGAAAAATTCTTTCATATCATTACGTTTCATGCTCCCCTAAGTACGAAACCACCACCCGTTAAAAAAAAAATTGTGATATTTTTATATATATTATAATCTTTACACGATAGCGGCCGTAATTTTGAAGATATTTTAACCAAATTTTAATATGTTATTTTTAGGCCCAATAGTTCGGACAAGTTCGTTAATGAGGAAAATTGGCCCAAGGGGGTGGTCGGGGGAGGGGTTGAAATTTTTAAAAATGTATATCTCGGCCCCTATGAAGTATAGAGGGAAACTTTGTTTGAATAAATTAGAGTACTCCGTATGGAGTTCACAGTGACACCAACGATTCGGGGGTTCGAGTGAGGGTGGGGGTGGGGGGATGAAAATTCGAAACTTTTGAAGCCACGTCTTGTGGGGTATCGTTGAAAAGCTCTTGATGAGTACTCTACAAATCAATAACTAGTTTCTTGATAGCTCTCATATGACGCGAGTTTTTAAAGTTTGAAAATAATAACACTTAAAAGAATTATTATAATATCATAATTTTGTCTTGTTTAGCGGCTTTGCTAATTTTATTCATTGCTGATCTTGCGCACGGCCTCCCAGAATATTATATCCTATTCTTGTTGTCAAAACAAATGATTGTAGGCTCTTCCTCTTTACCGAATTCAGTTCTTATTACTGCGGGTTTGCCATGCCAAGGCTAAACATGAAGAGTGCTGCGCAGCGACAGTAAATTAAACCAAAAGCACTTAGAAATCTACCTCAGCCTGTAGGCTTGCCTAAAGGGATTTTTTGAAAGTGAAACTTCTTTAGCTGCGGTAGGAGTAAATCGAGAGTTTGCGTTACGCTCAAAATCGTCACGAAATTAGTAGGGTGTCACGGAACGGACTGCATAGAAAACAATCAACTCAATGATTAGGCTTATCCAAAATTTAAATAATAAAAAATTAAAACATTGAAAATCCAAGTTTAAAAAATCTAAAAATCCAAAATTTAAAAATTCAAAGATCAAAATTTAAAAAATCCAAAATTCCAAAATAAAAATTCAAAGATCCAAAATTCAAAAAATTATAAATCCAAAATTTAAAAATCCAAACATCCAAAATTTAAAAAACAAAGATAAAAATTTAAAATTACAAAATTTAAAAAATAAAAAATCCAAAATTTAAAAAAATAATAAATCCAAAATTTAAAAATCCAAACATCTAAAATTTAGATAATCAAAGATCGAAATTTAAAAATCCAAATTTAAAAAATAAAAAATCCAAAATATAGAAAATTATAAATCCAAAATTTAAAAATCCAAACATCAAAAATTTAAAAACATCAAAGATCAAAAATTTAAAAAATCCAAAATTAAAACATTTTAATACCCAAAATTTAAAAATCAAAAAATCTAAGATTTAAAAAATCCAAAAAATCTATAATTTAAAAATTCAAATCTAAAAATCCAAAATTATAAAATCGAAAATCCAAATTTTTAAAAACCGAAATTAAAAATTAAAAAATCCAAAAAATAAAAAATTTAAAGATCTAAAATTTGAAAATTCAATATTAAAGAATCCAAAGTTCCAAAATTTAAAAAAATTAAAAGATAAAAAATTTAAATAATCCAAATACCAAAATTTAGAAAGTCCAAAAACCCAATATAAAAAAGTCCAACAATCCAAAATTAAAAAAAAATCCAATAATTCAAAATTGAAAAAAATCCAAAAATTAAAATAACTTTCACTTCTGTTGCGTGGCGCGCACAATTTTTTAAAATGTTAGAACTGTCATCCTTTTCATTGCAAAAAATAAATCAATAAATAACCGAGCAAATTATTTAAATGTTTAATTTTCCCCCTATACATTTTCCCTGTTGCAACATAGCAGCTTACTGCTTACAAAATTAGGCCTATTGTATTCTTTGTAGGCTGATAGAAGTTTATGCAATTAATTACAACGTGTTTCTCATATCAATATACATGAAAAATAAATTAACGTATTTTTATAAGTGGTAGATGTTTGGATATTTGCGGGGATACTGTGGTAATTCTTTTCAACCAGTAGATAAATATAAAACGAAAAGGGGAAATTAAACATTTAAATAATTTTCTCGGCTATTTATTGATTTATTTTTTGCAATAAAAAGGATGAAAAGGTCTAACATTGTCTTAAAATGTCCATGAAATCGAGAAAGTCCTACTAACTTAAACGTCTTTAGCGTGCAGGTGCTTGGTTTCTTCCATGCAAGACCAGACGTAACTAGTCGCACAGACAGGACACACATTTGGCAGAGACTTTACAATGGTAGCAGTTATTCCAGTTAGTATACAGTTCAATGGTATTAATACAGTAAAGAAACTGTGTGTTAAAAGTCCTATGACAACATGTCAAATACTATAGAGACAATACCGGACACTTACTGGTAGAAAAATGGGGGACAGATTTTGCAGCACTCCTGGTGGCACAACCTAGAAACTTGGGGCAAAATTAAAATATTCAAAACATATATATATATATATATATATATATATATATATATATATATACTGTAATATGCTATTCTGAGCCATAGGTAGATACCCCTTATACATAACATGCCGAGTCTGGCTATTTCGGCTCTTCTATTAAAAACTGTTTAACAAATTATGTATCTAGATACTGCAATTGTATTCAGTAGTAGCAGGTTGGGCCGCTAGATGGTGCTCAAAATATTGTCCCCCGATAAATCGCAAAGTGTCCTGTATTGTCTCTATAGTATTTGAACATGTTGACTGGACGACACTAGCGCTCCATGCGGTGATTGAGTAAAGCTACATTCTCATCATATGAAATGGCTTGGGAAAATACATAAACACATCGCAAAATATGTTATGTTAAAAGAGAAAAAGAGAAAAATACAGAATATTTTTATTTAATCCGGGATGATGAATTCTGGTGGTTCCATTGGCTGCTCCTCTTCATCGTCGGGGATGATGAGTCCACCCTCCTCAGAAATCTCACCATCGCGTCGTGGACACATTTTAACTAAGCTGTTACTGAATAAGTAAAGTAATGGTGTTATCGCAAATGTTATTCTTTATATATGTGAAGTCCCCTCCCACCAGCACCTGTATCCATTGTCAAAATTTAGCAAGTTCGCATATGTTTCTTAGAAAAATAGAGTACCAGTATACTCTTGTGTGGACAGCTGCAGAGGTAAAAAATCGATAGAACATGCATCTGTTGCATATAAAGGAGGGTTATAGAGGTAATGTTTAAGTTGCACGGCGGACTGCATTCCAGTCATGTGAGTCAATTTATGTTCACAGGAATATATCCTGTTTCGTATCCATACTGTTATATCACAATGCACTTAACACTTCACCGGTCAGGTATAAGGAAACCATTTCCACTATCCCGTCTTGCGAATGCTACACATTAACTCCGTCCGGTTGTGTGTCTTTTTACACAAAGGCGACATTACGGTAATAATAGCCACTGGGATTAATTTCTAATCCGTAGTACACAAAGGAAAGATGTATCTCGTTCACTTGTTGAATCTGGTCCTCGGTCATTTTATTAAATCTGTTCGGTAGAAACACTGAAAATCCATCCTGCAGATCCAAAACTATGCGTCGCCCGTACTTTGTAAAAGCGGAACGAGCTTGTTTGATGATGTACGGTTTCCCGACCTCTAAATCTTGCTATGGTTTCATCTCGTTGATAGTAATGTCCATATTACCATAACGTTCGAGCGTTGCGACTATGGGCGGAATCTCAGGCTTCTCCATCGGGGGGATCTGGTCCGAGGGCGGAGTGGGTGCAGTTTGCTCTGTGGGGGGAGATTGCTCCGTACCGTCGGAAGTATGCATGTAGTTTAACAGCTCCTGTAGAGCGTTGTCCAATTCCACGGCTGGCTTGGGTGCTTGTTTACGTTGACGTTTCGAAGTAGACATTCTCCTAGCTTCTCGATCACTGATTCCGAGACACGACCACGACCACAACCACGACCACGACCACGACCACGACCACGACCACGACCACGACCACGACCACGATCACGACCACGACCACGACCACGACCACGACCACGACCACGACCACGACCACGACCACGACCACGACCACGACCACGACCACGACCACGACCACGACCACGACCACGACCACGACCACGACCACGACCACGACCACGACCACGACCACGACCACGACCAAATAAGCTAACTGAGATCAGAGCATTGCGGGCGAAGCCCGCAATGCGATGATCTCGACTCCGAGTCCATACCTGCATACGAAATGCATTGCTGGAAATGAAAACGGGTTCCTATCCTATAACTTATATTTGCTTACGCTAACTGTGTTTCGCATAGGACTTGAACCTATGCAGGGCAACTGTATTTTATTTTGGGGTTCGGGCCGTGTCCCTTTTTTAACTTAAAGTTCCGGTATTCACCTTACGACCAGGGAAAACCACGGAAAACCCTGGTCGGAACTAGCAAAGGGGATTTGGTCATGGTCCTCCATTCTGTAATGCCTGGTTGGGGTTGAACCAACCAGTTGGGATACGTTTCGGCTGAAGGCTTCTACGTATTTGGAAGGGGCATTTTTAGGCTGAAGGCCTCAAAAATTTTGACGATTTTACTCGTCCCTTGGGAAGCGCAAGCGCTTTCCAAGTTGCCTTTCTAAAGGGATCTCAGCATCGAGAAGCTTTGAGTCGGAACTCTGTGCAATACTTCTGATGTCGTTGGCAGTTGGAGAAACCTTTAGGTCCTCCAGAATCTGCCTGTTATAGACGTAGTAATACGCCTATATCAGGCGAGGACAGTACTGTGAACTCGTCGGCGTTCCAGTGAGCGAGCCTCATGAAGGGCCACGCGTTCCTTGCTTAGTTTGCATTGCCATATCCAGCCAGGAAAAGGGCCATGACTTTGAGAACTGCCTTGGGACGGGCATTCCCAGTGGGAAGGAATGGAGCTTGTTTTAGTAGACACTTGGTCACCTCAAAACAATCTTCCAAAGGAAGGTCATCGATAAGTTGCTTTAACTTTTCGGAATAACTGTCCGGTGTGGTTGGATCGGGTCCCGGAGCAGTTGGATTGCTATCAGACGACATCTGCGATGCGCCTGAGTCGCTAGGGATCTGGGGTGGTAGAGTGGGTGGCTGGTTATGGACCACACGCCCCCGCTCGGTAACATGGCTCCAACCGGGTCCAAGCTTCTCCTGCTCAGAGGAGAGACTGGGTGCAATGCCATTCTTCACAGCAGAAACGGAGCGTGAGCTCCCAGAACCTCTGGGTCCCGCCTTAGTGCGCTTCGCCGCTGCCCCTTTAACTTGCTTCCACTTACTGCAACCCTTATAGTTGGCAGTGTGGGAGGAGTTGCAGTTACAGCACCTCAGTGCATCCTTGGGCGTACTACAACCCCCTGAGGGGTGGTCTCCGCCACAAGCGACACACCTTGGAGTGAAACCACAATTACGCTTTGTGTGACCAAAGCGTTGGCAGTTGCGGCATTGTAGAGGGTCGCTCGGAGCGTGGTAAGATTCCACAGAGATGTGCAGACCACACAAAGTGGTGAGAAATCTCACCTTCGCTGCCGAGGGTCCACGCGACACTGACACAATAAAGTGCGGCGTTAAAGGCCTATCCTTTGCAGGATCGGCGTCGCGCCGCTGCGACCGAAGTTGCAGTACAGAGAGTACGGGAACTCCAAGTGCAATGAGCTCCTCGCGTACATCATCTGTTGGCATACGACGCCCTAGGTTCTTCAGGAGCAGTCTGACAGACCGCTCCTCCGGCTGAGAGTAGGTATGGAACCTGACTCCCTTCTCCGGTTCGATGGCGCGGAGAGCGGAGATGGTGGCCCGGAAACAATCGGCAGTATCCGGAACTAGCAAAAGAGCATCGCCCCGCATAGCCGCCGTGCCGTTACCACCAGTCTATTCTCGCAACCATCTCAAAAAATTCCTAGTGTTTGTCACACCAGTGACACCAGTGACATACACAGGGACCTTGTTGCGGAGCTTCCCTGCGGGAATGGCAGCAACATCCGCTTGGGCGTGTAGTGTGGTGCCAATAGGCGTGCCTAAGTGACTGTCAGACTCGCTGTGCGAGCGCCCTAGTGCAGAGCCCATCGACTCTGCGGTAACTGGAGAACCAGTGACCTTGGCTTTGACAGTGTTAGGCCCACATGCCGTGTTAGGAGCAGTAGGCTGGGCTTGCAAGGCCGCAGCATACAGTGCTCTTTCCTGGGTATGACCCAGTTGGCTTCCACTGGAAGTGGATTGTTCGCCCGCGGAGAGAGAGACTACGGGGGCCTCTAGGCCTTGAGCGGCTTTTTCAGCCACAGTCAGGGACGCATTCCCGGCTAAGGACAGTGGCCCAAGAGCCGGGCGCCGAGTGGCTGGTTCCAACGAACCAGCAGAGGTAGGTGAAACTGCCTCAGTGGCCTTGCGTTTGGCTGTGGCCTTCGCAAAATCCCCGGACGAGCCAGGTTGCTGCCCGGCTGGCGCAGTGCCAGCGGGTCGTTCGCTCGGCCTGTTTGCCGGTCTGGCGGTTGCCTTACCGGACTTCTTCGACGCTGTAGCTCGTTTCTTCTTCTCTTTCTTCTGCTGCTGCTTCTGGTAGATGACGCTCATCTCCTTCTCCAGCTTCTCACGCAGAGTCGGGGTAACCTGGAGTAGTTCTCCTCGAGGAAGTTCTGGTCGAGGAATTCCATGGAGTCATCCATGGCTGCCTCATGTAGACGAGACCTAGAGAAAATAGAGGAAGGTTGGGTGGAATGGGAAAGGTTGAACAAGCAAGCTCTTTCTGAGGTGCCCTGAAAAGGGCCGTTCGTATTGTTCTAAAAAGAACAGCTACGAGAGGTGGGTTGGATAGAAGGGGAAAGGTAGAACAAGCTAGCTCTTTCAGAAGTGTCCTGAAAAGGGCCGTTCGTAGTGTTCTAAAAAGAACAGCTACGAAAGGTGGGTTAAGGAAGGAGAGTAAAGGATGCTCTTTCGGAAAGCCCTTAGAAGGGCGGAAGTTTAAGTTCTAAGAAGAACTTTTAGTTCAGGCGGTACGCGCTGAACAAATGGAGATCGAAGGACGATCACCAACAGTAGTCAGTAATAGAGGCTTCCCTCTCCGCCAACTGAAGAGATCAGTGGTCCGGTCAACTCAGATGCTCTCTGCTCTGCTGCTATGCAAACTATCTATCCTATCTATGATTGCGAGACATCTGACTAGCGGCTATTAATACACTACGGTGACCAATCACAAATCGTCTTATTTCCACCAATCAAATATAGTCTTATTATAACCAATCACAATCAATGTTAACGTAATAAGTATCATCGCCAGTGGGAAACGACCGGAAATGACGTCAGAATTTCCTCCATGGCCGCAGACATCTTCGCCAGATACGTTTAAATTTAAAAATGGACAGTTGGGTGACCATCTTTTATGTTCACTTGTTGGGTCGTCAGTTAATTGCCATTGTCCTATAATGACCCGGCAAAAAAAAAATTCCGTAGTATCACCGTATACTGTATAAAAAACAGTTTTCTACCATTTTATCAATATCGATAAACGTGACGGGCCATCTTGAAAATTTTTTCTGCGATCTGATACTAGTTTCTTATTTAACATTCCTTAATTCCCCTTCATATCTAACGATGACCTCTCCACAGATGACGGTTAGTCACTGACATAAAAAAAATTGGCGTGGGAATATATCTTGTCTAGACATGACGGATACAGTTGACCCTTATCTTGACCGGGTGGGCGTAAAGGATCTTATCTTAAAAGGTTTAGCATGTAACCGGATGGGCATTAGAACCAGGTGTTGGGGTGATCACAATGCATGACCTCCTAGGGCTTATCACCAAAAAGGCGCGAAAAATGAGTTAACGGTCAAAAGGTGCGGTAACGGTCAAAAAAGGCGCCAACGGTTTAAACGGTCATAACCGCCTTCCAAAGCTAACCCTTCCAACCCTTCCATCCCATCCATGACGTCAGAAAGCCCCCCATCCTTCCATCCCATCCCAACCCCCCCATCCATCCCATCCATCCCATCCATGACGTCACATATAAAACTATACTACTAGCACTAATCATTTAAAGTTAATTTATTAAAGCGCCCGAGCATAACCACTAGTTACGGGTGGTTTTTCTGAACGTGGTACGCGCTGCGAAGGGCTGGAGAGCGGTGTGTTGGGAACGGCAGTTGGGAGCTGGTACTTACAACGCGAGGATGTAGTTCAATAGTTCAATAGCGAATCTTGTGGGCGTTGCCGGCAGTGTTACAATGGAAACTTCGCTGCTGTTCTGGTGAGATTGTTCCATATTTTTCGTATTACTTAATTCATCTTTCTGACTATTATACATCTCACCTGTTGGATATATAAATTGCCGTATTACATATTGGTTTCATTTAAAGTTCAGATTGTTCACTTTCACGGGTTCGTCTGTTTGGCTACTTGAAATTTTCGCCCACATTATGTAACACACTAATTTATATTATGCTATAGTTTTCTTAAGTCAGTCCGTCTGTTTAGTCGCCGTTTCCGTCTATTTATCTATCTCCAGTTCTCCTGAGTTCAAGTTCATGTTCAAGATATTTTCAAAATTAGTAATCAGAATTAAAATCCGAAAATGATACCAGGACCTTACAGTTTAACGATGAATTGTGGACATTTAAAGAAAGAGGATAAAGCATACAGAAAGCATTGAAGAATGAGAAGTGAATTAATTAGGTATGCCATATATATAGAGTGATTTTAGTTCCTGTTTCTGTAAATATGGGTAGAAATCAGACATTTTGGCGATGACGTACCTTTCTTAATTATTCTATTTGAAACATAAAGATTCATATAAAGAAAGCAAGGGGATTGACCACTTCTTCAAAATACAGAGTGATTTTAAATTTAAGGTTAATAGTCTTCCTCATAAAATAATTCATCTAAAGAAAAACTCTACATGGTATATATACACTTTTGGTGGTTTTTAACATAGTAAATTGTTTGATGGATGGTAATTTTGCTTCTTACTGATTGTGTAGTGTATTTTAAAACTAATTTATTAATATTTATTTATTGTATATATATATATATGGATATATCTGATGCCAGCGTAATATATATATATATATAAATCTTTCTCCAAAATAAATCTGTTCCGAAACTATATTAGATCTTTTCTCCAAAATAAATCTGTTACTAAAATTTGGACATTTTCATATTATTAGTACTTTGTAGTCATGTAGTTGTTTCCTACGATTTATCCGAAATATTTCAGGCTCTTACAAATGGTTTATGGGTCCCAGTTCTAAAGATTAAGCAGGGTGTTTACTGGTTTAGCTAAAAATGGTCAAAACCAAATCTACCTTCATAACCATATGTTCTGCTTCCGGCACACGTAACTAGTGACCACCGTAAGGGGGCACACACAGATATAGAGGAATAGATCGGCAGCGTCGTATCCTTAACTGCAGGTAGCAGTGAAGCCGCGTCAGGGGTGAAGAGGGGCAAGGGAAGCAGTGCCGACGCCATATTGGTATCACCAACGTGTCCGCTTAAATACCACGTATTCATTACGGAAAATTGTTTTTCTTCCTACATAAACCCGAATTTATAGTGAAATGGTGAACCACAGTGTTGTTTGGGAATCCCTGTAATTTGAAATACATACTATACCACTATATTAGAGGTCAAATTAACATTAACTTACAAATTTTTCAAAATTACTATTGTTAAATTGGGTCTATTACATCTATTTTCATTCAATACTGGTTTACAGAATATCTGTCTGGGGAAACTTCAACGAATGGGAAAGCAACTTTAAAAAACAATAAAATAACAAATAAATTTAAAAAATAAAGAAACATACGAATTTTGACCCATTCATCCTACAGGGAATCATGAAGGCCACTCTTTAGAAATCTACAAATATTAACGTTTCCTTCAATATATCTACTAGAGCTTCTAACTCATGTACATATTAATTTTGACCAATACAACACACAACACACTCACGAACACAACACCAGAATCAGAGTTGTTAAAATTACGTTCCCATAGATGAACCCTCCTAGAACATACACCACAAATACATGGGCATAAAAACATACGATAAAATTTCAAACGAAACAAAAGCATTAAATAGCCGACTATTCAAAATTAAAAATAAAAACTGGTTTTTGCAAAGAACATATACAAGTGAAACTAGTTTAAATTTTTCAATTTTGGATTATTAGATTTTTTGAATTTTGGATTGCTGAACTTTTTTATATTGGGTTTTTGGACTTTTTAATCTTGGAATTCTCGAATTTTTTAATTTTTGATCGTTTAATTCTTTAAATTTGGAATTTGGGATTTTTTATTTTTGAAATTTTGGATCATTTTTATTTTTTGGATATTTTAATTGTGGATTTTTAGATTTTTTAATTTTGGATTTTGGATTGTTTAGTTTTAATTTTTTTGATTTTTTATATTTTGGATTTTTAAATTCTGGGTGTTTCAAAATTTTTGATTTTTAAAATTTTAAATATTTAAATTTTTAATTTTAGAATTTTGGATTTTTTAATTTTGGATCTTTTAATTTTTAATTTTTGCATTTTTTAATTTTGGATTTTCGATTTTTAATTTTGGATTTCTTTTTTTTTAATTTTGAATTTTTTATTTTTTATTTTTATTTTTTAAATTTTGGATTTTTTTATTTTCTAAATTTTGGATAAGCCTAATCATTGAGTTGATTGTTTTCTGTGCAGTCCATTCCGTCACAGACCCACTAATTTCGTGATGATTTTGAGCGTAACAATTCCGTGACGATTTTGTCCGTAACGCAACTTTGGGTTAGCTCTCGATTTAATCCTACCTAAAGAAGTTTCACTTCAAAAAATAGTAAAAGAAATCATTCCATTTTCAAGCAGTCATTAATAGCTTCTTCTTCTTCTGCACTTCAGGGATTAGGCAAGATTGCCTGTTCCGTCTTCACATTATTTCCATCTATTTCTAGGACGTCCGACATCTCGTTTCCCTTTGGGTTTATATTTATGTATGATTTGTGGAATTCTTTCTTTATTCATGCGGTCCATATGTTCCTTCCATTTTAATCTATTTTCATCTATCTTTTCGTTGATATTATATATGTTGAGCTCAGCACGTATATCTTCATTTCGTATGAGATCTCTCCTCGTACAACCTTTAACTTTTCTTAGAAATCTCATCTCAGCAGCTTGTAGTTTACTTTTGTCTTTCTGTTTAGTTATCCACGATTCACTGCCGTACATTAAAACTGGAACCGCCATTGTTTTATAAAATTTTATTTTAGTGTCTTTTCTTGCTTTATTTTGTAATGTTTTAGATATAGTTCCAGATATTTGTTGAAATCTATTTATTTTAATAGCATTAGAAAAATAATTACATTAGTGTTAGATTTTCCTTATTTGTAATCGTGATTTACAAGTAACATAGTGTAGGCCTAAGCTAGAATATTCCTAGTTAGTAACTTTAGCAAGTAAGCTCAAATTTACGAGTCACCAGTTTACCAGCCAAAGCTGAATAAATGTAAAAGATATGTGACTATAAATTAACATTAACATTAATCCTATAGAAGCATCTTCTGTATACAGACTTAAGACTAGGTATTACGTGCACTTTGGCACTTTTGTTACATCAGTTTACCTGATTTTATTATAAGTTAGTACATAAGTTGCACTGTTGTAATGGCCGAATGACAATAAAACTGTATTTATTAGTTTATTTACTGGATTGTGAAATTCCAATTAAAACAGCTTTAAAAAAAATTTCTTGTTTGATTCCCGCGCTCGCTTCCCTTCCTTTCGTCAGATTGTTGGTGATCGCAATATGGCGAGGCAGCGAACGCGTTGGCTTCAGTCCCTCCCCTTACGCTGCCGATCTAGTCCTCTATATCTGTGGGGGCACACCAGGGGTCGTATTCTGTAACTCCACCAACGCTCTCAACTACGTTTACACCAATGTTACTAGAAAAAGTTATTCTGTAACTGTTGGTGTCGAGAATCGATCTTGAAATCACACCAATATATTGCTGGAAATATTGGTGACACACCGACGATTGCAAACCCCTCGGTGAGCTCAACAACAACTCGAAAGTACTAAAATATCGCAAAATTTGCAGAAATATCGACATAATTGTGTTACAATAGCCGCTTATATCCTAATTGGGCAAATTCGTGATGGTGTCAATAGTTATATTTGCGTAATAACAGAGAAGGTACAGTATATATCCATTAATGAATAGATTCTTAGTATTTGTTAATATGTTTTTATCAATATAAAAACCAAATACATAATTTTATGTTGCAACAAACATGTTTGAGGTTATGTTTGCATAATTGTACATAATATTAATTATTTTACTTTATCTTGTTTCAGATTTGGAATTGTAATCCCTGTGATCTGCATTAAAGAGTGAACAACATAATAGGTAAAGTGACCAGACGTCCCGTTTTGACCGGGACAGTCCCGTTTTTGAATCTGGTGTCCCGGTGTCCCGAAAGGTTTTTGTTGGGACGCCCATTTGTCCCGTTTTCGTAGAATAGGAAATTTATTTTGTATTTCGGTTGATTAAGATATTTAAATCTGTTCAGGTCAGGATAATTACATTGTGTTCATCCTTTTTAACCTAAGAAAGATTGTTTCTGGTGCGCATCGTCATCGTTCGTTACGAGCAGCAACCATGGAAACAGTCAACGTGGCAACGCCGCGCCGCTAACTGCATTTCTTTCCAATGCTTGGCTTCAGGTTTAATTCTTTGTTCATTCTCTTTCTTGCTACAGTTGTAGTGTGTTGTGTCGGTTCAAGATGCCGAAACGCAAATGTATTTTTACTCCTGCCTTGCAAGAAAGGTAAGTGTGTTAGGGATTGTAATTTATAGCGAATTTAATAAAGTTTAAATCCCTACAATTATGTATAGATGAAATAATAATTTTAAACTTAATTTCTTTCGTAGATACACTTTCATACACAAAACTTCGACCGATTGGGATGTTCGTTGCAGCGTTTGTAACACAGAGTTTTGTGTGTCCCATGGAGGGAGGAGCGACATCGAACACCATATCAAATCTGCCAGGCATAAAAAAGCAGAAATGACATCTGCATCATCAAAAAATATAACTTCGTTTTTCGGCCCAACTTCAGCCACGGATCGTGATCTGCACTTGGCTGCCATTGAAGGGGCTTGGGCATACCATGTGGTTGAAGAGAATCACAGCTTCCATTCTAATGATTGTGCGTCCAAACTAGTACGAAATTGGTTTGAAAATAAGTTCTCTTGCGGTCGCACAAAGTGTGGAGCAATTGTTGTGAATGTTCTTGCACCACACTGCAGTGAATTATTGAGAAAAGAATTGGAGGAAGTAACTTATGTAACAGTTTTTACAGATGCATCTAATCATGGAGAGACCAAGATTTTTCCTGTTATGGTTAGGTACTTTTTACCATTGCAGGGTGTCCATGTTCGTATTCTAGAACTTGATGAACGTCCCGGCGAAACAGCTGATATTGTTACCGCGTATTTGACAGATGTGTTTGAAAAAAACAACATAAGTAGCAAGATAATTGCATTCTGCGGTGATAATACCAATAGCAATTTTGGTGGTGCAGCACGTAAGGGGACCGTAAATATTTTTTACAAATTGAAAATGGCACTGCACCGTGAAATCCATGGAGTTGGTTGTGCAGCGCATATCGTTCACAACACAATCAAGACTGCTGCTGATTGTCTTCCTATCGATGCAGAAATGGTGATTCACAAAATATATTACCATTTTCACACGTACACTGTAAGAGTTGAATCACTGAGAGATTTCTGCAGTTTTGCTGAAGTTGAGTACAAGAATGTGAAAATGTTCAATGGATTGCAGGAATAAACTAAGAACAACTCGCGTACATTCGGATGAACAAAGGAATATATTTAGCACAAGGTACACTGCATAAACATGGCTACACACAGAGCAGAGATTAACACAACTACCCACAGGTGGCGTTGGCGCTTGATGCAGGTGAACAAGTGAAGGATTAATCGCACAAATTGTTTCTCATACAAAATACTTTAACACCCTCACATGTGCGAATAATCAAAAACTCAAAAAAGTCAAAACTTCAAGCCCATGTTCTGCACACATGATCGAAGTCTTGGCGCAAACAGTCCTTTCGTTAAGGCATCTGCTGTCATCTCTTCTGTTCTTGCGAAACGTACATCAATATCCCCACCTTCCTGTGCTTCTCTGACGAAGTGATGACGGATGTCGATGTGCTTTGTTCGAGGCCTGTAAGCTTGGTTCTTTGTCAAGTCAATCGCCCCTCTGTTGTCATTGAAAATGACGGTTGGGAACAGCACCATGGATGGTTCTAGCTCCCGTGCCAGTGCACGCAACCACAGTGTCTCCTGACAGGCGGCTGAGAGAGCCATATATTCGGCCTCGGTGGTAGACAATGCTACCGAACTCTGCCTCTTGCTCTGCCAAACAATGGGACCTCCTTGAAACAGAAAAATGCTTCCTGTGATTGAGCGGCGATCGTCACTGTCATTGGCCCAATCAGCATCACAATACCAAATATATCCATTCTGTCCAGCTGTCGGGTCACTGGAGAATTCTATTTTTGCATTTGCAGTACCCTGGAGGTAGCGCAAAATTCTCTTGACTGCTGTCCAGTGCTGTTTTCCAGGATTTTGCATGTAGCGACTCACACTGCTGACTGCAAAAGAAATGTCCGGCCTTGTACCCTGACTGGCATAGAGTAGACTGCCCACTGCCTCACGTTATGGAACACCTTTCATTTCCTCAATTTCTTTCTGGGTTTTTGGTTCCATGTCCTTGGTTAGCTTGCTGTTCGGGTCATACGGAGTAGATACAGGTTTAGAGTCGCACATACCAAACTTCTGAAGAATCTTCTGGATGTATGCGCTCTGGTCCAACCAAACCTTTTTCACCTTGCGATCTCTGGAGATTCTCATGCCAAGAAGCTGCTTTGCTTCCCCAAGGTCCTTCATATTGAAGGTTTGTGAAAGTTTCTCCTTCAGCAACACCTTTTCTTGCTTATCACTTGCCACGATCAATAGGTCGTCGACGTAGACGGCAATAATGACGATGCCTGCTTTGGTTTTCTTGACATATACACAGGGGTCTGCTTCCGTTCTCTTGAATTTCATCCCTGTCAGCGAATCATGTAGTCTCTTGTTCCATGCTCGACCACTTTGTTTCAAACCGTACATTGATTTTTGGAGTCGCCAGACTTCACTTTCATCTTTGGGGTTTCGAAGCTCTC
This sequence comes from Ectobius pallidus, assembly GCA_964059195.1. Classification (NCBI taxonomy): domain Eukaryota; kingdom Metazoa; phylum Arthropoda; class Insecta; order Blattodea; family Ectobiidae; genus Ectobius; species Ectobius pallidus. The sequence goes on from CAXKWD010000008.1 coordinate 49,999,997, forward strand.
TCGGTGGTTTCACATAGATCTCTTCTTTGATGTTCCCATGTAAATATGCAGCTGTCACGTCCATCTGATCCATTTCCAGATCATGCTTGGCTGCCAGTGCACAAAGAAATCGTATTGATGTGTAGCGAACCACTGGGGAGTAGGTTTCACTATAATCAATCCCCTCTACTTGGCTGCAATCTCTGACTACTAGTCTCGCTTTATAGCGTTGTGTGTTTCCAACTGAGTCTTTCTTCACTTTGAAAACCCATTTGGTATCAAGCGCTCTCTTTCCATCGGGTAGTCTCGCTGGGAGCCAGGTATTGTTGGAAACAAGGGAGTCGTATTCCTCTTGCATTGCCCTTTTCCACTTATCTCTATCTGATGAACTCAGAGCTTCTGCAACATTCTCTGGGTCTGCTGGATCATGACCCATGGTGAGGTATGTGACATAATCTTCCATTTTGACTGGTTTGTGTGGCCTCGTTGACCTACGGAGAATAGTGCCTCCGGTTTCATCCTCTTCGACTGCGTTTTCAGCGGGTCGGTCTGTATTGCTTGTTAATTCTGAGTCAGCTTCGCTTTCTTTTCCTTCTTCATTGAAGTCTTCCAACAGAGTAGCTGGCGAAGGAGTTCTGTCGACATTCTCGGACTCAGAGTTTTCTAGAAATATTACATCTCGGCTTTTTGTGATCTGGCCAGTTTTTGGGTCCATGAGACGGTATCCCTTTGAATCTTCACAGTAGCCGACGAACAGGAGCTTTTCGCTCTTTGGGTCCAGCTTCTGACGTAACTCTTTCGGGATATGGGCGTATGCAGAGCAACCAAAAATTCTCAGATGCGCCAAGCTCGGTGTGCATCCCGTCCATAACTCTTCTGGCATTGCTCCGCCTATAGCCGAGTTTGGGGATCTGTTTCCTAAATAAACTGCGGTAGACACTGCTTCAGCCCAATATCTTTTCGGAAGACCTGCATCAAAGAGCATACTCTTTGCTCTCTCTATGATGGTTCGGTTCTCTCTTTCTGCTACGCCGTTCTGCTGGGGCGTGTATCTGACTGTCAGCTGGTGTTTAATTTCAGATTCCTTCAAGTAAGTTTCCATTTCGTTACTTAAGTACTCTCGACCATTGTCAGTCCTAAGTGTCTTGATCCTGCGTCCTGTTTGATTCTCAATCAATGCCTTGAATTCCACAAAGGTTTTCTTCACTTGATTCTTGTGCTTGAGGAAAAACACAAAGGTTTTCCTGCTATAGTCATCCACAAAGGTGAGGAAATACCGGGATCCACCGATGGATTCGTTTTCCATAGGGCCACAAACATCTGAATGCAACATGTCCAATATCCCTGTTGTTTTTATTCTACTTCTCTGAAATGGCTCTCTGTGATGCTTGCCCTGAATACAAGGTTCACAAGGTGGATGTCCAGTGTTCGGAAAGTTTACCTTAGTCTCTGGGTTTTTGCTCAAGTCGGTGACACTCTTGTAGTTTAAATGACCGAGTCTTCTATGCCATATTTCAGCACTTAGGTCCTTTGTTGCAAAAAACGCTTTTCTCTCTTGTGTGTCTAGTTTGTAGATTCCGCCTTCCAACGACAAACCAATGGACCAATCTCCTTCATTGTCACTAATAAAACTGCCCTTTGGTGAGAAGGTGACCGTAAATCCACTGTTCACAATCTTGCTTACCGATAGCAGGTTTGCCGCACTTCCTGGGGCGTATAACACGTCTTTTGCTGTAATCTGATCAGAACCTTCCTTGGTCATCACGGGTATTTTCACACTACCTGTTGCTTCGGCACTGATGGTGTCTTGGTTGGCCACTGTTATATCAACATTGGGGTGATGATCAAAGCTCTGGAAGTTCCTTTTTTCATTAGTGAGATGAACAGATGAGCATGAGTCTACGTACCAACTGTTGTCAGATGTTACTGAAGACGTTAGCATGGCTACAAATCCTTCCTTTTTCGTACTTCCCTCAGAATCCCTTTTGTTGGCAGATCTACAGTCTCTGGAGAAATGTCCATATTTGTTACACGTGAAGCAGCGGAGCCCCTTTTTCGATTTCCCTTTGGTTAAGAAGGCTGTCTGGGAGGTACCACTTTTACCTGCTTTCGTGTCCTTGACATCCTGCATCAGTTTTGCTTTGACAGAGTCTTCTGTAATCGACGTGCCTGAACTCTCAATGCCCATAATCATTGGCCGATATTCGTCCGGGAGACCAGCTAACATCAAGGTGCCTACCCACTCATCAGGAACGCTGAGGCCAAGACCACATAGCTTGTGCGCTGTCACAATAATCTCGTTAACATACTCCTCAACTGTATTATGCTTTTCGAGTTGACTAGTCACAAGAGTTCGAAGCAGTCCTACTTTTCTGGTGAGGCCTGAGTCCTCAAACACTGCCTTTAACTTGTCCCAAACTTCCTTCGGTGTAGTGGCTGACTGGATATGCGAATAATTCATTTGGTCCACACAGAGGATTATTTTGGACTTCGCCCTCGTCAGTTTTTTTGTATCCTGGACACTATCACTGCTGACGCACTCCCACAGATCCTCGTGCTCTAGATAGGCCTGCATGGCGAACTTCCAAGTCGGATAATTCTCTCGTCCCTTTTATCTTTTCAATTTGCGGTATTCCTTGCAAAGACGACATCTCCGTTTCTTGATTGTCTTCTAGTTCATTGGCTTCTAATTCAATTGCTTCTGAATCTGATGAAGTTTGCATGTACGCGGTAGGTTAGGATTTCGGCGCGACGCGTTACTACGATTCACGTATCCCGTTTCGGTTAGTTTATTCACCATGAATTACACTTCAGGCCGATTAGATCGCAATAGGCATTGCCTGGGCCCATGACCTGTGAAAATGTTCAATGGATTGCAGGAATAAACTAAGAACAACTCGCGTACATTCGGATGAACAAAGGAATATATTTAGCACAAGGTACACTGCATAAACATGGCTACACACAGAGCAGAGATTAACACAACTACCCACAGGTGGCGTTGGCGCTTGATGCAGGTGAACAAGTGAAGGATTAATCGCACAAATTGTTTCTCATACAAAATACTTTAACAAAGAAACTCTTAGGTTACAGTAATACTAGATGGCTGGGGTTAATGCCAGCACTTGGAAGAGTTCTTGCACTTTTTGAAGGACTGAGGTCTTACTTTCTTAGTCAAGAAAAATGTCCAATGATAATTAAATCTTTTTTTGAAAACCCATTGGCTAAAATTGTTCTTTTTTCTGCACAACCAAGCTACGACTTTCCATCAAGCAGTTCTCCAGGTAGAAGGTGAGTTAACGACTGGTGTTAAAGTGGTCATGGCCCTTTCGAAGTTGAAAGTAAATATGTGTGAGAAAAAGGAGAACAATTTTCTTCCCCATGTTGTAAAATGTGCTTTACATGAATTAGAAGAGGAAGGTGAGATAAAGGTAGGGGACTTCCAAGAAACTGTAAATAGTTTCTATGATTCATGTATTCAATACTTGAAACTCTGGACTGACAGGTTTGAAGTCTATGAGAACTTTGAATGGATCTTACTGAACAGTGTCATAACATGGAAAGAAGTTGAAATATGTATGCCTTTGATTAGTCGTGTTTCTGGTAATTCAAATATTGATGACAATGATATGTTTAATGATTTTTTTATGTTAAACAGTTTGCTACTGCAGATAAAATCAGTCAATGGAATAATGAAGGAAAAGAAGCCTATCTGAGAAGGGTGGAAATGTTTCAGCATTTCTCCTCTAAAAGCTTGTCATTTAGCAATTTTTCTAAGATTGTAGAATTTGGATTTTCACTGTCAGGCACTAATGCACCCGTAGAAAGAATTTTTTCACACATGAATAAAATATGGACATCAGAAAAAACACAAATGAAAGTTGAAACACTGAAAGCATTGTTGCTTACCAAAATTAATCTCAAATATAGTTGTCTTGATTTTTTCAATTATCTGAAGCAGAATGAGAATCTTCTGAAGAAAATTAATTCTTCAGACAAGTATGTCTAAAATACAAGTTTCAATTATGTGGGCATAAATGCACTTCCTGATAGAATTGTACTCTTCTTTTAATAATTTTAGGACAGAAGTGAAAAATCTGCTTATTCAATCCTTTGTAAATTCTTGGTGTTTTTTAAATTTAGGCTTTAGCACTATTTGAGTTTTATGTATTGTAAATTAATTATATTAATCTATGACCTGGCCAATTGTAATATACTTAACGCTCAATAAATATGAATTATAAATTATCCTACAGTACTAAGAGCTGTGTAACATAGTTTTATCTATGACAATTACCTATATTGAATCTACTAATAAATGAACAGGGTTATATTGTGTTGTGTAGTTCAACAAAATTATGTCTTAAATAGGTAAATAAATGGTTATCTCTATTTTCCCGTATTTTAAAATAAAAAAAATATGCTATTTCCCTGAATATAAAGTACAGATGAACGATTAAGCCTTACGGTAAGAACCTTTTTAGTCTTAAACATTGTAAAACTCAGTGTTGATAAGTGTCCCGGTTTCACCTTCAGAAAATATGGTCACTTTATAATAGGCTATGCACCAATAATAAGCTTAATGAACACTGATGGGTGTCACCTCTTTGTAGGCCTAAATTTTTTAATGTAGTATAAAATTTTGTTCAGTTCATTCGAAAGAACAGTGCACAAGTAGGTCATTTGCAATTGAGAAGGACATCCCACCCAAGCGATGCTTCAAGTAGTGAGATGTTGTTGGGTTTTTGTAATTTTCAGGAAATAATTACGAAGACTGTGCTTATTAGAACTGAGCAAAGTGCCATAAACTCATGATACATATAATAGTTTTTTGTACCAAAGTTTACTTTGTAAGTGTGTGTGTACTATATCACTCAGCAAAATATGATGTACATTGTCCTTACTTTTAATTATACTGGTAGCCTATATAGCGTTTACTAGTTTATAAAACTTTTCACACTTGTAGAGAAGCATCTGTTTTTAACTGCACAAAAAATATGCCTCCCTGTCAATGTAGCCTATTGTAATTGAAAATATTATTTAAATCTAGCTACAATGATGGCTGTTACCAATTTCTTGTCTAATTTAAACCATCTATTTTATTCCCTATAATTCCTTTTATAATAATATGAGCTATATTGTATCTCGTGATTTTCCGTCAAGTGCGTGTGGCTTAGGCCTATATGTAAGTTGAAATGCATGTTAAATTTTCAAAGCCATTTTCCCATAACTTAATATTTTCAACACAAAAGGCACAATATCTCTTAAAGTAATGGTCCAAATTGCATGAACCTTTGCACACCCATAGTTTTTTGTGTGTTCTAGAGCAGGGATGGCCAACTGGCGGCCCGCGGTTATGTTTTATGCGGCCCCCGAACAACTTTTTAAAAGTATTACGGTAGATATTTTTTAACAGAAATATAAAATACAAAATTTCCTACAAGAGTCCAGGTTAAGTTCAAATTGTATATAATTACGACCTGATAATAAATTTTTTAACAACTAGCAAAATAAAGGTTTAATTACTTTAAGAGAATCAGTAGGAAGTATACTTTGAGTAGGCCTATAAGACAAACACGCCAGTTTGATGTCGCACGGTGTGGCAACTACGCTTTCCGAAAAGACTGACTGCACGGTTTGGCAACTGCGCGTTCGGAACCAAACAAAACACTCAGTGACTCTGAGATACTAAGACTGTGCGCACGCGAGGCTAGCTACTGTCAAACTGCTGGTGCTTCATCACTGTGTTTAGTTTTAACTTACAAACCTAATTACGTTATTTCACGATGGGTAAGAAAAGAAAAGTTTCAGAAGAAAACAGAGTGTTTCAAGACAAGTGGGAAACCGAGTATCTGTTTGTAAATAACAAGGACAATAAACCCCAGTGTTTAGTGTGTTTGCTTGTACTGTCTGTCCATAAAGAATATAACCTCAATCGGCACTACACTCAGCACCATGCAGCTAAGTACAAAGATTACACTGGACAAGCTAGGCTTACTATTGTATCTGACTTGAAGAAAAAGGTTAGTGCTCAAAAAAACCTATTTAATAAATCCACAACTTTGCAAAAAAATGCACTCTTAGCTTCTTATATTGTAAGTGCAGAGATAGCTAAAGCCAAAAAACCCTTCACTGATGGTGAGTTTGTAAAGAAATGCTGTATAGAAGTGGCTCAAGCTTTTGGTGAAGAAAAATTTAGTAATGAGTTTAAAAACGTCTCACTTTCAAAACAGACTGTCACTAGAAGAATTGAAGAAATAAGTAAACATGTTTCCAGTGTAATAAGTAATATTGTTTCTGAGTCTTCCTACTTTTCTCTAGCCTTGGATGAGTCCACTGATTTAACAGACACTGCTCAACTGTTAATTTTCATCAGAACAGTGGACAATAATTTCATGAAAAATGAAGAATTACTGGCTCTAGAGTCACTGCATGGTCATACTAAAGGTCAACACATTTTTGATGCACTTATGAAAGCCCTCAACAGCTGTGAAGGAACAAAAAAGTTGTCAGCAATTGTAACAGATGGGGCCAAAGCTATGGTTGGCTCTCAACTAGGCCTAGTGGGCTTGTTAAGAAAGGCTGGTATCAGCTGTCCATCATTTCACTGTATTATACACCAGGAAGCTCTTTGTGGGAAAATGCTGGAAATGGAAGACACAATGAAAACAGTTATGAAATGTGTCAACATGATCAAAGGAGGAAATAGGTCATTGACTCATAGAAAGTTCATGGCTTTTCTAACAGAACTCGAAGCAGAGTATGGAGACTTGACACTCTTCACAGAAGTACGCTGGCTAAGTAAAGGGAACTGCTTAAAACGATTCTTCGCTTTAAGAAAAGAGGTAGCTGAGTTTCTCAATGCACATATAAATACGCCTATCTCCAAAGAAGTTCAAGAAAAACTACTAGATTCTAAGTTTTTATGCAATATGGCTTTCTTAACCGACATAAGTCACCACATGAATGAACTTAACTTGAAATTGCAAGGTCGAAATCAAACAGTACCTCAGTTAGTTGGACACTTAGATGGATTTGTAAATAAACTTAAGGTTTTCATATCAAGCCTAGAAAAAGCTAATCTAGTACATTTCCCATCGTGCAAAGAAATTATGGAAGAAATTCCAACCAGTGATTTCAGTTTTTGCATACCGAAATTGAATATGCTTTTGGAGTCATTCAATGAACGATTTTTGGATTTTAATGAACTGCGACCACATCTCTTCTTATTCAACAATCCCATGACATGTGACATTTCCCAGCAAGATGACGACCTACAGTTGGAGCTCTGTGATTTGCAAAGTGACCAAGTTTTCCAGAAAAGACCAGAAACTGGTGTCGAATTCTGGAGTAGGCTGCCTGAGGACAAATATCCCAAACTACGTGATTTTGGTAAAAAAATTGTTTCAATGTTTGGAAGCACCTACATTTGTGAGAGCACTTTTTCCTCGATGAAATTTATAAAATCAACTCACCGTAACAGACTTACAGACAACCATCTTCAAGATTTGCTTAAAGTGGCCACCACCTCGACAAGAATTGATTTTGACAAACTTGTGAACGATTGTGCCCGCCCTCAGTGTTCTCACTAGTGGTTTTTTTTTCAGTAAAATTGTTGATTTTGTTCTGCTCAACTCTTGTATGATTAGTAGTATATATTATTTCAACATTAAAGTATGTTCAATATCCATAGCATTTGTTTATACATTAATTTATATAGCCTAAATTTCCCTTTAAGTTCTTGTGCGGCCCCTGCTTTTAGCGAAAGTATGGAAGTGGCCCTTTGGGCAAAAGAAGTTGGCCATCCCTGTTCTAGAGGATAAACCTAAATAATCTGATGTATTTGCAACACAAGATTATTTCACTTGTGAACATGATGTGAAAAAATTAGTAATAATTTTATATTGAGATTTTAAAATGCCTGAAAATTGTATCAGGCATACCACAGTATAAATTGATGGTTTATCCTCGAGATTATAGTGTCAGCTGTGAATAAAAAAAATATATTACACCAATCAGATTGACTCTTTGCAAGAAATCATGTTTCTTAGGCCTAATCGCATGCTGAAAATAAAAAAAATCAATTTTCTAATATCAACCTTCATATTTGTGACACTATAATAATTTTTGTGCTCATTTCAACCCCCAAATGTATACTTCTAATGTCCAAAATTTCATTTTGTTATTGCAAATAGTGTTGAAGATATCGAACAGTTACTGCAATGCCTGCTCGGGCATGGTCTCTTGGTGTATGAGCCCCCTTAAGACACTTTTTCAGTGATATTATGGTGTTGTTTAAATTAATATATAATTATGAACAACTATGAGGCCAATTGTAATGTTTCAAAGTACTGTGTAAATTAAATACTAATGAATTCATTTTAAGTTAACCTAAAACGCAATTAAATTATTTCAAGGGTTTTATAAATATCATAAAAGCAGTAGACAAGATAAGATACTCTTATTTGCTTAAATTTACTATTTGCTTTATCTATATAAAAATAATTTTATAATTGGCTTGTGTTCTATAAATTATGTAAAAACTCCTACTGAATAATTACTTTTACTCCCTCTGCCTGTACCATAGGTACTACAGGTAAAGGAAGTATTGTTTTCGACCCCAACTTTGAAGTTGAGTTTTTAGCCTAAATACACATTTTGAGGTATTCTGAATCCCCAAATACTATTTTCGGAAACATATCTGTGTGGATGTGCCAACAGCCTAGCTCCAGAACGGAAAATCGTAAGATTTTTTTTTTTTTTTTGTATTTGGGTTGGGTACCTTCTGAAGATGTGACACAAAGATTGGCGACAAGTTTATCTTATTTTTAAAGGGACGTTACATGAAAAAATGTTCGTTTTTCGCGATTTTATGGATTTTTTTAAATTTTGCACATGGGTTGCTTATACTAGGAGTTAAAACTTTTATTTGTTACATTTTTTCGAAGAAATTCTCTTTAGGGTAGTTATAAGCCACCCACTCTAAATACGTGCTAAAACTTTTATTTGAAACATTTTTTCGAAGAAAATCTCTAAAGTGTAGTCTTTATCAGAATGTGAAGTGAGAAAAATGTATTGTGCATGCTTAAAGTAAAGAAAGTTATGAGAGTACAATAAATATATTTTATTTGGGTTGTGTGTCCTTCGGGGATGTGATGTGATATGTTAAGGACATTCTCTTTATTTATACAACCAATTTACATTACAATAATGTCATACACAATAATTATATTATACTGAGAGACTAACTTTTATTTGAACAGAGATTGGAAAGTTCATTCCTTTCACTGAGTATGAACCCGAGAGCCTTGAATCCAGCAACATTTTGTTAAAATGAGTATTCTGAAAAGGGCTACATCTTACTTTCTGTTAATCGTTAAAATTAATACTTTCACACAAACAAGGTGAGTTGCAATGGAAATATATAACTGCTTTTAGATTGCATATTTTTTTATAATCATAATTTAAATCAGACATTGAAAAACTATTGCGAAATTTGCTATTTGGATGCCTCGAGATACCCGCCTTATTATATATTAGACAGTAAACATTACTATAAAACCATTGGCATTTTGCGAATTTCTCCTATTATTATATATTATTATTTTTTTTCCTATAAGCGTCTTGCAACACGACAGTACGTGTAATATAAACGCACACTTTCAAAATATATACATGAAATTAAACTCCCGCCCAGTTTGGAAATTATGAAATCACATTCCCGCACTCCATCAGCCAATGATATTCATTGCAGTTTGTTAGGACCATTGAGCTCTATTACATACTGGAGGTAGCACTGCATGATGAAAAATCGTGACGGCAGGGTTCGCGGTCCGCCATGAAAGTGAACGTATACTTTAGCTCCTATCCCGTATCTCCTTCTAACAAACTCATGTCTATTAATGGAATTATGAAGATGTATTGGCGTTTTTAAAACACTTTTATGAATGAAACGTTTCAATATAAACTACTTTATGCTTTTTAAGTAGATAACAAAACTAATTTCATATTGTAATGGTTTGGTAAAGATATTTCTTTAATCTGAATCCGGCGTCAATGTGCATTGGTAAACAGTTGTAAACACTCGCATTTAAAAAAATTAAAATAACTTCACATTAGGCCTACATTTTGCAATATTATGCTTGATTTCTATATATAAAGAATAGGCAAAATCTGTGCTAAGTGCTTTGGAAATGTATAAACCGTGACCTTCAACTGTACCGTTACTGTATTGGATACAATTCACATTATTTATTAATTTTTTAATAATTCCTGTAGACTAGCGCAAAGGGAAGCCACTGAAATGAAATTTCAAAATACTTTAAGTCACTAGGCCTACTTAGAAGTTCCTTTTTCTTCAAATTTGAAATTAATTAGCCGTGCTATTTATCTTCTTGTTCTTGCGACAGACAATCTTCTGTAGCCTTTTGTTCTTTCTGAATTGTTTTGATAGATGATGGGAGGTAATCTGTTTGTGTCTGTTTATCTATTTTCGTATAATTTTCAGCGAGGTCTTATACAAAAACATCTGCTTTCTCTTATATCTGCGATTAAAAACTAGCATGAAAAATTTAGGCCTACATGCATAAGAATACTATGTTTACATGACTAACATATTGCATAATTTATAGTCCTACATGGTACCTAAAGTAGGCCTACTACTAACCACATTACGAACCAGTTGTCTTTTCGGAACAATAATTTTTTGAAGATTTCCTGGAAAATTGAAGACTGACGGTACAGCATCTTTTAGTAATTATACAAATGCACCAGACCTTTACTGATAGCATTCAGGTGTAAAGTGTCTGCTGCTTAATGTACTGTACGCTGTGGGTAACCAGTGGCGTTCCTAGGGCGGGGCGGTCCACCCCGGGCCCCACTTACTATGGGGGCCCCCAGTGATGCCCCACCCTAATATAAAAATTAAAGTTCCACCCCTTTTTTTGCTCATCGGAATTTTTGTATTAAATACAAATGTTGCATATTTGACGTGTTACCAATAACAAAAAATTGACTCCAGTTATCAATGTTTTGGTCTCCGGCTGTGAGAGGTTACTAGGAGATGCGTAGTTGGATACTGCGATGAAATGCATCATTCAACTGATGAAAAATAGAACATGTCCTAATTTTTGTCACATTTAAACATGACCTTTTTCCCATTTCATTACTTTTTAATTATGCACATATTTCTATTTTGCTAATTAGTTAACTTAATATTATTGGACTAATATATGTTTGTATTTAATAAATAAATACATTAAATACTACATGAATTCGCTCCCTTATTCTGGCTTTTATTTTTTCGTATAGCTTAGCCCATGGAGACGATCTGAAAGACAAAAAGGCAAGCCATAGAAAAAGAAGTTAAAAATAGTCGTGTTCGTAGGTTTTGCTGGGGGAAGGGGGCTAAAAAATAAATCCCCCCCGGACCTCAAGTACTCTAGTTACGCCACTGTGGGTGACCAATATTCTCTGCGCATTGCTTGAACCCACTTCTTCGGAATATCAGGCCAAGAAAATGGAAACCTGTCAGAAATAAACAAACATGCACATTGTACGAATTTCCTAATATTATTATTAAAATGAAAACCTGTACAAACAGGCAAGAAAAAGACAAGCGTTCGTGGCTAAGCTACGCTTGAGGTTAAGTCAGATTCGGCCAGTATCCTCAAATGTTCCAAACAAAAATAACCTACTTGTGAAACTTAAGTCCACTTCCATTTCTCTGGACCTCTGTGCAGCCATATGCCACGCAATATTTGACCATTTTGTCATGAAAAATAACAAAAACGCATTCATAAATATATGTTTACCATAGGAAGCACACTTCCAACGCCACCTTGGAACAAGGCCGCAACACGCATGACCAGAAAAGTAGTGACGTCACGGCTAGGGGTCCTATTATGGCGTACTGTTGTATGTGTAAGCTCGTGTGGTGAAGAGTTTTAATTGCATTCGGAGATAAAAGAATTATTTAAAAATTAAGTTGGTCGATTCCTATGCATTCTTAATAAGTATATATTTACATATATACATAAAATATATGAAGAAGTATTGCACGGCAGCTTGTGAAGGAATTGAATCCACGTCCCAATTCTGTGGTGAGTTGAACATTTGAAGTGTTTTTAATATTTACCACATTTAGATGCAGATTGTGCATTTTGTACTTGAATAAGCCTATTTAGGCTTTGATGTATCAAAATAGGCATATTTTCAGATTATTTTAAAACTGCATTTAATATTAACTGGGAACTACCTAGGCTATTTACTTTAGGTATGTAACATAACCTAGAATTGTTCCATAGGCCTATTATCGGCACTTCTCGATTCTTTTCAGGTGCGTGAATTAAATTTCAATCCATGTGATATTGAAAGGACTACATCAGTATACGACCCAAAAACTGGAACGTTATTAACTGCACCATTGGATCGGCCACGCTTGAGAAAAGGTTGGTTCCTTTTTTTCAGCTATCCTGTTCAGATTACTAAGAAGCCTAGGAATAAGAGTAGAATCGGTCTCACCCTAGTCCCCTAGTAGGGCCTAATTTCCAAATACAATTGTGTTAAAAGGTTCATTATCTACTCCTTGCTCTTGTTAAGTCTTAGGACTTCATTGCCGTTTTTCTGCCTAAAGCTTCTGTTAAGGATAAAACACAAATTCAGAATTCTTAAGTTTTTACCAGAACCTGTTTTTGATACTTTGTCTACTACAAGGTTATGTAGGCCTATGCTTAATCTTTTTTTTTTCATCAGGCGCAGTACCTTCTATCTTGCCTGAATGGCCTACTTACTTGTCGACTCCATCAACATCCAGAGAAGACCCAGAGGATCGTAGACAACGATTGGAGAATGCTTTCCTGAATGCAGCTGTAGCAGAAAGTATATTGAACCAGGAAAATCATATGAAGAAAACTTCAATTAGTTCACTTGATGAATTGTATAACATAATCAGTGATTGTGACCTGAAGAAGGAATGGATAGTGGTGAAGAAAGACATGTCCCTGTGTTTTATATGTGCCATATCCTAAAGTTCTTTGTCATGCTATAATCGATGACAAACTCAGCCTGTCAGTGCATGTAAATGACATACAGATCAGTCGATACAAAATGTTACAATGCCAACCACTGTAAGTACCACATCTGATTTATGTTGTCTTTTAAATAATGTTTATTTAAAATTCATGAATGTGGAAAGCACAAGCATTGAAGACAACATTGTTTTTGTGGCTGATATTCTAAGCGGTTTGGCTTTAAAATTGCCAGATAATCAGGATGCAATCCTGTTTTTGAAAAAAAAAACAGGTTTCTCTCATAAACTGTAAAAAATCGAAGGCAAGATATAGTTGGGACACATTAGTATTCTGGTCACTTGTGCACTCCATATCACCCCAGTGGTCTCATCGCTATGCCTTGTCCTATGACTATATCAAGGTTATGTAGTAAACTTTCAACTACACCTATACTGGAGCAGAACCCAGAACATTTGCTGAAGTATCTTGCTAAAAAAATGACATTACTAAATGGTGACGATAAGATTATTGTTGTTCTGATGGATGAAATTCATTTGAAACCACAATTGGATTATAAAGGGGGAAACATTGTAGGTCATTCATACGGTGGTCCACCCATGTCTCCATTTGTATTGTATGTGGGCATATTGGCTTTCAGGGCCTTTATGTTTTGAAAGGGTCTCTCTGTGCTTCCTCTATTATCTTTGCTGCTTGTGTTTCCATGTAGTCTTCCTTTTTATTTATCAGGAGGGCTTTGTATTCCCTTCTTGATTGACTGTATAGCGACAGATCCTCTTCCCTTCGGGAGACACGTGCTTTACGTAAGTTGTTTATTACTGCTTTTCTCTTATTATAACAAGCTGAGTCGAACCATGATTTTGCTCTTCGGGACCCTAGTATCTTCGTTACTGTAGCTTTCCGTATCAGGCATTCTATGGACCTCATTGCATTATTCAGATCATTTTTTCCTATCTCTTCTCCACAGGCTGTTTTTATGGTAATATGATAATTTAAACTTATAAATTTACCGTATAAATGTACCGTATTTCTAAGCACACCTGACATCTTTGTATTAAAGAATAATGACATTAATGTTGTGTTATATTTTTATATCATGTGATGTTCCCTTTCCTTGTCTTTTATATACTTCAAGGCAAAAAAAGTGTACAAAATATATTTTTAATTAGGCTGTAAGCTTTTATATGTTGTGCAATGTACTGTTGCGTTATTTTCCTTTATTTTTATTTTCATTCTGTCGGAAATCCGAAAATATAGTTAGAAATATGCTAAAAATTCTAATAGCTTAAAAGAAATTGCAAAAGTAAAATTGTACGCCTAAATACTGAAAATGTTTTACTTTGATGTTATGAGGATAAAACTTGCAGAATATTTTATATCACGGCAACAGGACAGGGTTTTTTAGTTTATAAAGTTATAATTTTACTAAATGTATTTGTAAGCACACCTGACAACTTTGTATTAAAGAGTAATGACATTAATGCTGTGTTATTTTTTTTAAATCATGTGATGTTCCCTTTCCTTGAGTCTTTTATGTATTTCAAGGCAAATAAAGTGTACTAAATATATTTGTAATTAGGCTTTGAGATTTCATATGTTATGCAATGTACAGAGTGTTATTTTCCTTTATTTTTATTTTCAATCTGGCGGAAATCCGAAAATATAGTTAGAAATATGAAAAAAATCCAATAGCATAAACGAAATTGCAAAAGTAAAATTGTAAATAACTGAAAATGTTTTACTTTGATGTCATGAGGAGGAAACTTGCAGAATATTTTATAACATGGCAACAGGACAGGTTTCTTTAGTTCCTTAAAATGAAAACGAAAATTGCCATGCATAGGCCTAAATATACAAAAGTTCTTCATTTATATTCAACATGCAAAAATACTAGTAAAATAAATCATCCGCTGATTAAATAATTCCGTACGAACTTGGAGGATATCGCGAAGTAGTCGGACCCCTGCTGTGACGTCACTCGTTCCGTGTTGCGGCCTTGTTCCAAGGTGGCGTTGACACTTCACCAATACGTACGGAGTAGCCAACTTAACAACAAGTGAACGTCACGATTTATGCAATTCCAAAGCACAGCTGGGGCCGTATTCTGTAACTCCACCAACGCTCTCAACTACGATTACACCAATGTAACTAGAAAAAGTTATTCTGTAACTATTGGTGTCAAGTATCGATCTTGAAATCACACCAATATATTGCTGGAAATATTGGTGACACACCGACGGCTCCAAACCCCTCGGTGAGCTCAACAACAACTCGAAAGTACCAAAATATCGCAAAATTTGCAGAAATATCGACATATTTGTGATACAATGGCCGCTTATATCCTAATTGGGCGACTTCGTGATGGTGTCAATAGCTATATTTTCGTAATAACAGAGAAGGTACAGTATATATCCATTAATGAATAGATTCTTAGTATTTGTTAATATGTTTTTATCAATATAAAAACTAAATACATAATTTTATTTTGCAACAAGCATGTTTGAGGTTATGTTTGCATAATTGCACATAATATTAATTATTTTACTTTATCTTGTTTCAGATTTGGAATTGTAATCCATGTGATCTGCATTAAAGAGTGGACAACATAATATGCACCAATAATAAGCTTAACGAACACTTATGGGTGTCACCTCTATGTAGGCCTAAATTTTTTAATGTAGTGTAAAATTTTGTTCAGTTCATTCGAAAGAACAGTGCACAAGTAGGTCATTTGCAATTGAGAAAAACATCCCACTCAAGCAATGCTTCAAGTAGTGAGATGTTGTTGGCTTTTTGTAATTTTCAGGAAATAATGACGAAGACTGTGCTTATTAGAACTGAGCAAAGTGCCATGAACTCATGATACATATAATAGTTTTTTTGTACCAAAGTTTACTTTGTAAGTGTGTGTGTACTATATCACTCAGCAAAATATGATGTACATTGTCCTTACTTTTAAATATACTGGTAGCCTATATAGCGTTTACTAGTTTATAAAACTTTTCACACTTAGAGAAGCATCTGTTTTTAACTGCACAAAAAATATGCCTCCCTGCCAATGTAGCCTATTGTAATTGAAAATATTATTTAAATCTAGCTACAATATTGGCTTTACCAATTTTTTGTCTAATTTAAACCATCTATTTTATTCCCTCTAATTCCTTTTATAATAATATGAGCTATATTGTATCTCGTGATTTTCCGTCAAGTGGGTGTGGCTTATACTATGTAAGTTGAAATGCATGTTGAATTTTCAGAGTCATTTTCCCATAACTTGATATTTTCAACACAAAAGGCACAATATCTCTTAAAGTAATGGTCCAAATTGCATGAAACTTTGCACACCCATAGTTTTTTGTGTGTTCTAGAGGATAAACCTAAATAATCTGATGTATTTGCAACACAAGATTATTTCACTTGTGAACATGATGTGAAAAAATTCGTAATAATTTTATATTGAAATTTTAAAATGCCTGAAAATTGTATCAGGCATACCACAGTATAAATTGATGGTTTATCCTCGAGATTATAGTGTCAGCTGTGAATAAAAAAAAATATTACACCAATCAGATTGACTTTTGCATGAAATCATGTTACTTAGGCTTAATCGCATGCTGAAAAATAAAATAATTTTCTAATATCAACCTTCATATTTGTGACACTGTAATAATTTTTGTGCTCATTTCAACCGCCAAA
Organism: Ectobius pallidus; assembly: GCA_964059195.1. Lineage (NCBI taxonomy): Eukaryota > Metazoa > Arthropoda > Insecta > Blattodea > Ectobiidae > Ectobius > Ectobius pallidus. The sequence goes on from CAXKWD010000008.1 coordinate 50,016,700, forward strand.
TGTATACTTCTAATGTCCAAAATTTCATTTTATTATTGCAAATAGTGTTGAAGATATCGAACAGTTACTGCAATGCCTGCTTGGGCATGGTCTCTTGGTGTATGAGCCCCTTAAGACACTTTTTCAGTGATATTATGGTGTTATTTAAATTAATATATAATTATGAACAACTATGAGGCCAATTGTAATGTTTCAAAGTACTGTGTAAATTAAATACTAATGAATTCATTTTAAGTTAACCTAAAACGCAATTAATTTATTTCAAGGGTTTTATAAATGTCATAAAAGCAGTAGGCAAGATAAGATACTCTTATTTGCTTAAACTTTACTATTTGCTTTATCTATATAAAAATAATTTTATAATTGGCTTGTGTTCTATAAATTAAGTAAAAACTCCTACTGAATTTTTTTTTTACTTTCTCTGCCTGTACCATAGGTAATACAGATAAAGGAAGTATTGTTTTCGACCCCAACTTTGAAGTTGAGTTTTTAGCCCAAATACACATTTTGAGGTATTCTGAATCCCCAAATACTATTTTCAGAAACATGTCTGTGTGGTAGTGTGTCAACAGCCTAGCTCCAGAATGGAAAATCGTAAGAATTTTTTTTTGTATTTGGGTTGGGTACCTTCTGAAGATGTGACACAAGGATTGGCGACAAGTTTCTCTTATTTTTAAAGGGACTTTACATGAAAAAATGTTAGTTTTTCGCGATTTTATCGATTGTTTAAATTTTGCACATGGGTTGCTTATAAGTTACTTGGACTTAAAACTTTATTTGAAACTTTTTTCGAAGAAATTCTCTTTAGGGTAGTTATAAGCCACCCACACTGAATACGTGCTAAAAGTTTTATTTGAAATATTTTTTCGAAGAAAATCTCTAAAGTGTAGTCTTTATCAGAATGTGAAGTGAGAAAAATGTATTGTGCATGCTTAAAGTAAAGAAAGTTATATTTTATTTGGGTTGTGTATCCTTCGGGGATGTGATGTGTTAAGGACATTCTCTTTATTTATACAACCAATTTACATTACAAGAATGTCATACACAATAATTATATTATACTGAGAGACTAACTTTTATTTGAACAGAGATTGGAAAGTTCATTCCTTTCACTGAGTATGAATCCAGCAACATTTTGTTAAAATGAGTATTCTGAAAAGGGCTACATCTTACTTTCTGTTAATCGTTAAAATGAATACTTTCACACAAACAAGGTGAGTTGCAATGGAAATATATAACTACTTCGAGATTGCATATTTTTTTATAATCATAATTTAAATCAGACATTGGCAAACTATTGCGGAATTTGCTAATTGGATTCCCCCGAGATACCCTCCTTATTATATATATATATATATATGACAGTAAACATTACTAAAAACCATTGGCATTTTGCGAATTTCTCCTATTATTATAAATCCGCCTTTTCCCCCTATAAGCGTCTTGCAACATGACAGTACGTGTAATATAAACGCCCACTTTCAAAATATATACATGAAATTAAACTCCCGCCCAGTTTGGAAATTATGAAATCACATTCCCGCACTCCATCAGCCAATGATATTCATTGCAGTTTGTTAAGACAGATTTCTCATAGCTACTTTCATTGCCAACATTCACGAAAATTCACAAAGTTATTGGTGGGCCTCAACAACGGTTCTCCAGATACCAACAGGGAGTTACAGAATCGCTCACGCTCTGGCCGTTGGTATCTTGCTGTCGGTTGTTGAGCTCTCAACAACACCAATGCGTTGGTGACGAAAGTTACAGAATACCGCCCCTGTTGTATATCCTGTTTATATATTGAGATCACTGGTTAGGACAAAGTCGAATTCTGTAACTTTCGTCACCAACGCATTGGTGTTGTTGAGAGCTCAACAACCGACAGCAAGATACCAACGGCCGGAGCGTGAGCGATTCTGTAACTCCCTGTTGGTATCTGGAGAACCGTTGTTGAGGCCCACCAATAACTTTGTGAATTTTCGTGAATGTTGGCAATGAAAGTAGCTATGAGAAATCTGTCTTAACAAACTGCAATGAATATCATTGGCTGATGGATTGCGGGAATGTGATTTCATAATTTCCAAACTGGGCGGGAGTTTAATTTCATGTATATATTTTGAAAGTGGGCGTTTATATTACACGTACAGTCGGTCAAATAAAAAACGTCGGGACTCGTATGCTGTTAAAATTAAAGTTTTGACGCATTAGTTCACAAGTTTCCTATAAATAACACATAATACAGGTCATTTTCGGAACATATGAGGCCATGCGGCAGGAGGGAAAATGTTGAACAAGGAGGGAAAAATGAACATCGCGGAATGCGCAACATACGTAATTCAACTTAATGCATTGTCATAATTCATTTTGCTTTGTGTCATCGCCACATACAAATGCTAACGTGAGAGAAAGTGTAGTTAGGGCTGTAATTGACCTGCATTTTTCGGTCTCTGAAGCAGCGAGAAGGTTCCATATTTATGAAAGAGCAGCTAAGAGGTGGGAACTTTACTATAATGCGACCGGAAGTTTTCATAGCAAACGTTGATCTGGCTGGACGCGTATTTCGATGCTAAGATTTGGTTGCAGAAGTTGAGCGTAAGTTATTGATTTTGCACTAGAAGTACCGGTATTATAAAATAAAATCTTAAAAAAATGCTCCTTGAATAAACATATTCCTCGCGAATATATTAATTATTAATATTATAAAAATTTGCAACCAAGAATATGGCGGATTTGAGGCATATAGCCACAGCCTTCTATACATGTTTGTTTTGGAACAAAACTGACTAAATAATCAAGAAAATACATGGATAGACAAGAGGCGTGTGTGAACCTAACCTTAAGTCTTTAACATGCGCATATGCTCGTTCGTGATACTTAATCAAATACCGCCCGACGTTTTTTATTTGACCGACTGTACTGTCATGTTGCAAGACGCTTATAGGGGGAAAAGGCGGATTTATAATAATAGGAGAAATTCGCAAAATGCCAATGGTTTTTAGTAATGTTTACTGTCATATATATATAATAAGGAGGGTATCTCGGGGAATCCAATTAGCAAATTCCGCAATAGTTTGCCAATGTCTGATTTAAATTATGATTATAAAAAAATATGCAATCTCGAAGTAGTTATATATTTCCATTGCAACTCACCTTGTTTGTGTGAAAGTATTCATTTTAACGATTAACAGAAAGTAAGATGTAGCCCTTTTCAGAATACTCATTTTAACAAAATGTTGCTGGATTCATACTCAGTGAAAGGAATGAACTTTCCAATCTCTGTTCAAATAAAAGTTAGTCTCTCAGTATAATATAATTATTGTGTATGACATTCTTGTAATGTAAATTGGTTGTATAAATAAAGAGAATGTCCTTAACACATCACATCCCCGAAGGATACACAACCCAAATAAAATATATTTATTGTACTCTCATAACTTTCTTTACTTTAAGCATGCACAATACATTTTTCTCACTTCACATTCTGATAAAGACTACACTTTAGAGATTTTCTTCGAAAAAATATTTCAATTAAAACTTTTAGCACGTATTCAGAGTGGGTGGCTTATAACTACCCTAAAGAGAATTTCTTCGAAAAAGTTTCAAATAAAGTTTTAAGTCCAAGTAACTTATAAGCAACCCATGTGCAAAATTTAAACAAATCGATAAAATCGCGAAAAACGAACATTTTTTCATGTAAAGTCCCTTTAAAAATAAGAGAAACTTGTCGCCAATCCTTGTGTCACATCTTCAGAAGGTACCCAACCCAAATACAAAAAAAAAAATTCTTACGATTTTCCATTCTGGAGCTAGGCTGTTGACACACTTCCACACAGACATGTTTCCGAAAATAGTATTTGGGGATTCAGAATACCTCAAAATGCGTATTTAGGCTAAAAACTCAACTTCAAAGTTGGGGTCGAAAACAATACTTCCTTTATCTGTATTACCTATGGTACAGGCAGAGAAAGTAAAAAAATTATTCAGTAGGAGTTTTTACTTAATTTATAGAACACAAGCCAATTATAAAATTATTTTTATATAGATAAAGCAAATAGTAAAGTTTAAGCAAATAAGAGTATCTTATCTTGCCTACTGCTTTTATGACATTTATAAAACCCTTGAAATAAATTAATTGCGTTTTAGGTTAACTTAAAATGAATTCATAGTATTTAATTTACATAGTACTTTGAAACATTACAATTGGCCTCATAGTTGTTCATAATTATATATTAATTTAAATAACACCATAATATCACTGAAAAAGTGTCTTAAGGGGCTCATACACCAAGAGACCATGCCCAAGCAGGCATTGCAGTAACTGTTCATATCTTCAACACTATTTGCAATAATAAAATGAAATTTTGGACATTAGAAGTATACATTTGGGGGTTGAAATGAGCACAAAAATTATTACAGTGTCACAAATATGAAGGTTGATATTAGAAAATTATTTTATTTTTATTTTTCAGCATGCGATTAAGCCTAAGTAACATGATTTCATGCAAAAGTCAATCTGATTGGTGTAATATTTTTTTTTATTCACAGCTGACACTATAATCTCGAGGATAAACCATCAATTTATACTGTGGTATGCCTGATACAATTTTCAGGCATTTTAAAATTTCAATATAAAATTATTACGAATTTTTTCACATCATGTTCACAAGTGAAATAATCTTGTGTTGCAAATACATCAGATTATTTAGGTTTATCATCTAGAACACACAAAAAACTATGGGTGTGCAAAGTTTCATGCAATTTGGACCATTACTTTAAGAGATATTGTGCCTTTTGTGTTGAAAATATCAAGTTATGGGAAAATGGCTCTGAAAATTCAACATGCATTTCAACTTACATATAAGCCACACCCACGTGACGGAAAATCACGAGATACAATATAGCTCATATTATTATAAAAGGAATTAGAGGGAATTTAAATTAGACAAAAAATTGGTAATAGCCAATATTGTAGCTAGATTTAAATAATATTTTCAATTACAATAGGTTACATTGGCAGGGAGGCATATTTTTTGTGCAGTTAAAGACAGATGCCTCTCTACAAGTGTGAAAAGTTTTATAAACTAGTAAACGCTATATAGGCTACCAGTATATTTAAAAGTAAGGACAATGTACATCATATTTTGCTGAGTGATATAGTACACACACAGTTACAAAGTAAACTTTGGTACAAAAAAAACTATTATATGTATCATGAGTTCATGGCACTTTGCTCAGTTCTAATAAGCACAGTCTTCGTAATTATTTCCTGAAAATTACAAAAAGCCAACATCTCACTACTTGAAGCATCGCTTGGGTGGGATGTCCTTCTCAATTGCAAATGACCTACTTGTGCACTGTTCTTTCGAATGAACTGGACAAAATTTTACTCTACATTAAAAAATTTTGGACATTAGAAGTGACACCCATCAGTGTTCATTAAGCTTATTATTGGTGCATATTATGTTGTCCACTCTTTAATGCAGATCACATGGATTACAATTCCAAATCTGAAACAAGATAAAGTTAAATAATTAATATTATGTGCAATTATGCAAACATAACCTCAAACATGCTTGTTGCAAAATGAAATTATGTATTTAGATTTTATATTGATAAAAACATATTAACAAATACTAAGAATCTATTCATTAATGGATATATACTGTACCTTCTCTGTTATTACGAAAATATAGCTATTGACACCATCACGAAGTCGCCCAATTAGGATATAAGCGGCCATTGTATCACAAATATGTCGATATTTCTGCAAATTTTGCGATATTTTGGTACTTTCGAGTTGTTGTTGAGCTCACCGAGGGGTTTGGAGCCGTGGGTGTTGCCACCAATATTTCCAGCAATATATTGGATTAGATTAGATTAGATTAGATTCTTTATTCATCCTTAGGCATAGAGATGCAATGGATTTCGTCAGGGTTACATAATAGACTTAAAAGCTAGAGACCTTAAAGCTAAATGTTAGAGACATAGAGACTTAAAATGCTAGAAGCTTATTCTAAAATCAGAATTCATACACTCATCCATGGTATAAAAAGGGTTATTTACAAGGTACTCATGAATTTTACATTTGTAGGTACTGTCTGATACATCTTGTGATTTGGTTGGGAGTTTGTTAAACAACCTGATGCCCATGTTAACGTGGTTTGACTGGCTTTTTGCTAATCTACAGAAAGGTGCATCAATTTTGCTCTTATTTCGAGTGTGATAAGTGTGTACATTTTCTCTGTGAACAAAAGAACTCAAGTTTTTCTTAACATTAACTAGCACATCCAACACATAGAGATTAACCACTGTAAGAATACCTGTATTTACAAAGAGCGGTTTGCAATGGGCAAGATATGGAGATCCTGTTATAATTCTGATTGCTTTCTTTTGAAGCAATAGTATTTTGTCTATCTTTGAGCTCTGGCCATATAATAATAATCCATACTGAACTATACTTTGGAAGTAGGCAAAGTATGAGTTCCGCAGATATTCATAAGGTACAATCCCTACTAGTCGACGAAGTAGATAAAGAACTCTACTTAGTCTGGAACAGACAAGTTCAACATGATTATTCCATGTTAGCTTAGTGTCAATTTCTATTCCTAGTAGCTTTACGGATTGACTGTCACTATGTTTAAGATTGAAGTCAATAAACTGTGTTTTTGATTCATTTAGGCAAAAACCATTGGCTTTAAACCAAGTTTTGACTTCTTCCAGAGTATTTGTACACACCAGGTTTAATTCTTCAAGTTCACTATGAGTGTCGTCTGCATATATTAACGACCTGCATGAAACATTAACACTAAGATCATTCATCATAATCAAGAACAGTATAGGCCCGAGCACAGAACCTTGGGGTACACCTACACTAACCCCACTCATTGCTGATTTAGTACCACCAACATCAACCGTTGGTATCTTTCTGTTGGTTGTTGAGCTCTCAACAACACCAATGCGTTGGTGGCGAAAGTTACAGAATACGACCGCAACGGCCGGAGCGTGAGCGATTCTGTAACTCCCTGCAAATACTCTCAATAAGTAATACCGTCCACTCTACTGTATTCCCTTTGTTCTAAATGTCCACTGGCACAGAGGTGCCATCTGTTGAGTGGGAATGGGCAGCAGTCTCAGAAGCTACTTAATGAACCTATATAGCTGCAGAAATAAATTTGTTTTTCAAAGTCCTGATGACACAGTAACTTATTTTTGTGCTTGATAACGCAGGAATTAAGTCGGGAAATAACATAATTTACACTACAGCTAAACTAACTTAATTAAATGACGATAACGATAATATTTTAAGTAAAACTTCTTTAGCGGAGGTAGGGGTAAATCGAGAGCTCAAAATCGTCACGAAATTAGAATTACGCTCAAAATCGTCATGAAATTACTGAGGTATGACGGAACGGACTGCACAGAAAACAATCAACTCAATGATTAGGCTTATCCAAAACTGAAAAAGTCCAAAAATCAAAATTAAAAAATCGAAAATCTGAAATTTTAAAAATAAAAAGAATCCAAAATAAAAAAACAAAGATCCAACATTTAAATAATCCAAAATTTCAAAATTCAAAGAACCAAAATTAATAAGTCCAAGATTTAAAAAAATAAAAATCCAAAATTTAAAACATAAATATCCAAAATTATAAAATCTAAAATATAAAAATAAAAAATCCAAAATTAAAAATAGAAAATTATAAAATCCAAAAACTAAAAAAATTCTATGATCTAAAATGTAAAAAAATCCTAAATTAAAAATCCAAAATTAAAGAATTAAAAGATCAAAAATTTAAAAAGTCCAAAAACCCAATATTAAAAAGTCCAACAATCCAAAATTTGAAAAATCCAATAATCCAAAATTTAAAAAAAAAAAAAAAAAAAAAGTTTCACTTCTGTCGCATGGCGTTTCACACACACTTTTTTTTAACAAGTTCCTACCAAAACTAATTGTTTCACTTTAATACATTTTCGTGAAAATTAGCTTTAAATTTTAATTCATAGGATTTGCAAAATATTTTGTACAGTATTTACTTTTTTTTCTGAAAGTTTGAAATTTTTATATAAAACAATTCGGGTAAGCCAATTATTATGAACATCTGAATGAGTTAGTCTTGTACACACTCTAAATAACGATTTTACTTAGTTCCTCTAAAACAACTCTTCATATTTTCATCTACACGTACCTTTACATCTCCTGAGAAGCATTTAATTTTAATATCCGTGTATACCAGGTACTGCACTCACAAGCTTGTTATAATATTTACGTAATGCTAGAACACGATACATTTTTCATAATTATGATTATTAAATTGTACTGTTAATGTATATGTGGATATTTGGTACTGTAGATCTTGTGATGAATGAAGCTCAAGGATTTAGAACTCATCAGCATATATACAATGTATATTGCTTAATGAGGTATACAAGTAGTTAGGCCTATGAATTTCATTTTTGCAAGCATTGACCAAAGAAATTCAAGTACTGATGAAAACAGTAAAGCAGGATAATGGAAAGCAGGCAGGATGTTGAGAAATAATACAGTACATATTTACAATATTTAGGCCTACACAAGGATAATTATATTTATAATGCTGTATTTACAGAAACGTACAATACTAGTAGAAGCCCTTGGCTTCGCCCATAATAATAAATTTAAAAATTAAGAGTATAATAAATATTAAAGCATTATATTTATTAACACTTGCACGCCATAAACTAAGCCATTAATAATTAACGAAACAGCTAAAATTCCGGCTTCAGAGTACATTCCGCGGTTAGAAAGCGCCGCCTGAAAAAACGATCTCAGATTCGATTATGCAGTTCCACAGCTAACTGTGAACACACAATACGTATTGTTTCTCAATTGTTTGTTGACAGATGAATATGCTGTGAATTTTATTTGATCAATTCAGTGTAATTTTAAGAAATTATATGTTTCAAGGGAAGGAATGGTTTGTTTGCATTTTTATTATCAGCGATATTTCAAAATATAAGATTTGAGATTTGAACTTTTCTCGGCGAATATTACATAAGAGTTCTTCACAGGCTGACAGCCGAGTCAAGGGTTTGATAAACTCCGAGCTTTCGGACTCCATATCTCTGAGTCCTTCTTCTGGGAAAGTGATGTGCATCACAAATTCTGTAACACTTGTACATCCGTTCTGTCCCTTCTTTCTTAAAGACATCGTCCAGATCTGCCCTCTTCGACTTATGAATCCATTGACGACATCTTCAAACAAAATGTGAACATAAAACATTAATATAATGGACATATCAGCTAATATCCGTTTTAGTTTTAGGCATACGTACAGAATGTCAGTACTTACTCATTTTTATCTTTCGGGAAGCGAAACAGAGATCTGGAATTCTTCTGCCACTTATAATTATTACAGCCATAGACGGCACATATTATGCCACCTACATAACCGGACATTTTCTTTAGGCCTATGTTGTATTTATTATTTTACTAGAATTTATATTACATTTTCGTTCACAAAACACAATAGACAAACGTTAACTATATCAGCTGACGAGTGACTGCCCATTCCTGCTCACTGGCGGCGCTAGTAGTAGCGTGTCCCGGAAGTAGACAGGGAGTGGACGGTATTACTATTGAGAGTATTTGCTCCCTGTTGGTATCTCGAAACGCGTTGTTGAGGCCCACCAATAACTTTGTGAATTTTCGTGAATGTTGGCAATGGAAGTAGCTATGAGAAATCTGTCCCAACAAACTGCAATGAATATCATTGGCTGATGGAGTGCGGGAATGTGATTTCATAGTTTCCAAACTAGGCGGGAGTTTAATTTCATGTATATATTTTGAAAGTGGGCGTTTATATTACACGTACTGTCATGTTGCAAGACGCTTATAGGAAAAAAGGCGGATTTATTATAATAGGAGAAATCCGCAAAATGTCAATGGTTTTTTAGTAATGTTAACTGTTTATTATATAATAAGGCGGGATCTCGAAGCATCCAATTAGCAAATTTCGCAATAGTTTGCCAATGTCTGATTTAAATTATGATTATAAAAAAAATATGCGATCTCGAAGCCGTTATATATTTCCATTGCAACTCATCTTGTTTGTGTGAAAGTATTCATTTTAACGATTAACAGAAGGTAAGATGTAGGCCTATCCCTTTTCAGAATACTAATTTTATCAAAATGTTGCTGGATTCAAGGTTCTCGGGTTCTTACTCAGTGAAGGGAATGAACTTTCCAATCTCTGTCCAAATAAAAGTTAGTCTCTCAGTATAATATAATTTTTGTGTATGCCATTCTTGTCATGTAAATTGGTTATATATAAAGAGAATGTACTTAACACATCACATCGCATCCCCGAAGGATACACAACACAAATAAAATATATTTATTGTACTCACATAACTTTCTTTACTTTTAGCATGCACAATACATTTTTCTCACTTCACATTCTGATACAGACTACACTTTAGAGATTTTCTTCGAAAAAATGTTTCAAATAAAAGTTTTAACTCCTAGTATAAGCAACCCATGTGCAAAATTTAAACAAATCGATAAAATCGCGAAAAACAAACATTGTTTCATGTAAAGTCCCTTTAAAATAAGAGAAACTAGTCGCCAATCTTTGTGTCACATCTTCAGAAAGTCCCCAACCCAAATACAAAAAAAAAAAAAAAAAAAAAAAAAAATTCTTACGATTTTCCGTTCTGGAACTAGGCTGTTGACACACATCCACACAGACATGTTTCCGAAAATAGTATTTGGGGATTCAGAATACCTCAAAATGTGTATTTAGGCTAAAAACTCAACTTCAAAGTTGGGGTCGAAAACAATACTTCCTTTGCCTGTAGTTCCTATGGGTCAGGCAGAGAAAGTAAAGAAAAATTATTCAGTAGGAGTTTTTACTTAATTTATAGAACACAAGCCAATTATAAAATTATTTTTGTATAGATAAAGCAAATAGTAAAATTTAAGCAAATAAAAGTATCTTATCTTGCCTACTGCTTTTATGACATTTATAAAACCCTCGAAATAAATTAATTGCGTTTTAGGTTAACTTAAAATGAATCATAGTATTTAATTTACACAGTACTTTGAAACATTACAATTGGCCTCATAGTTGTTCATAATTATATATTAATTTAAATAACACCATAATATCACTGAAAAAGTGTCTTAAGGGGGCTCATACACCAAAAGACCATGCCCGAGCAGGCATTGCAGTAACTGTTCGATATCTTCAACACTATTTACAATAATAAAATGAAATTTTGGACATTAGAAGTATACATTTGGGGGTTGAAATGAGCACAAAAATTATTACAGTGTCACAAATTTGAAGGTTGATATAGAAAATTAATTTTTTTTATTTTTCAGCATGCGATTATGCCTAAGAAACATGATTTCTTGCAAAGAGTCAATCTGATTGGTGTAATATATATTTTTTTATTCACAGCTGACACTATAATCTAGAGGATAAACCATCAATTTATACTGTGGTATGCCTGATACAATTTTGAGGCATTTTAAAATTTCAATATAAAATTATTACTAATTTTTTCACATCATGTTCACAAGTGAAATAATCTTGTGTTGCAAATACATCAGATTATTTAGGTTTATTCTCTAGAACACACCAAAAACTATGGGTGTGCAAAGTTTCATGCAAACTGGACCATTACTTTAAGAGATATTGTGCCTTTTGTGTTGAAAATATCAAGTTATGGGAAAATGGCTCTGAAAATTCAACATGCATTTCAACTTACATAGTATAAGCCACACCCACTTGACGGAAAATCACGAGATACAATATAGATTAGATTAGATTAGATTAAATTTATTTGCCACAGACTATTCTTATAAAAGGAATTAGAGGGAATAAAATAGATGGTTTAAATTAGACAAAAAATTGGTAACAGCCAATATTGTAGCTAGATTTAAATAATATTTTCAATTACAATAGGCTACATTGGCAGGTAGGCATATTTTTTGTGCAGTTAAAAACAAATGCTTCTCTAAGTGTGAAAAATTTTATAAACTAGTAAACGCTATATAGGCTACCAGTATATTTAAAAGTAAGGACAATGTACATCATATTTTGCTGAGTGATATAGTACACACACACTTACAAAGTAAACTTTGGTACAAAAAAAAACTATTATATGTATCATGAGTTCATGGCACTTTGCTCACTTCTAATAAGCACAGTCTTCGTCATTATTTCCTGAAAATTACAAAAAGCCAACAACATCTCACTACTTGAAGCATTGCTTGAGTGGGATGTTTTTCTCAATTGCAAATGACCTACTTGTGCACTGTTCTTTCGAATGAACGACAAAATTTTCGTTAAGCTTATTATTGGTGCATATTATGTTGTCCACTCTTTAATGCAGATCACATGGATTACAATTCCAAATCAGAAACAAGATAAAGTAAAATAATTAATATTATGTGCAATTAAACAAACATAACCTCAAACATGCTTGTTGCAAAATAAAATTATGTATTTAGTTTTTACATTGATAAAAACATATTAACAAATACTAAGAATCTATTCATTAATGGATATATACTGTACCATCTCTGTTATTACGAAAATATAGCTATTGACACCATCACGAAGTCGCCCAATTAGGATATAAGCGGCCATTGTATCACAAATATGTCGATATTTCTGCAAATTTTGCGATATTTTGGTACTTTCGAGTTGTTGTTGAGCTCACCGAGGGGTTTGGAGCCGTCGGTGTGTCACCAATATTTCCAGCAATATATTGGTGTGATTTTAAGATCGATTCTTGACACCAATAGTTACAGAATAACATTTTCTAGTAACATTGGTGTAATCGTAGTTGAGAGCGTTGGTGGAGTTACAGATTCGCCACCAACGCATTGGTGTTGTTGAGAGCTCAACAACCGACAGAAAGATACCAACGGCCGGAGCGTGAGCGATTCTGTAACTCCCTGTTGGTATCTCGGGACGCGTTGTTGAGGCCACCAATAACTTTGTGAATTTTCGTGAATGTTGGCAATGGAAGTAGCTATGAGAAATCTGGCCGAACAATCTGCAATGAATATCATTGGCTGATGGAGTGCGGGAATGTGATTTCATAATTTCCAAACTGGGCGGGAGTTTAATTTCATGTATATATTTTGAAAGTGGGCGTTTATATTACACGTACTGTCATGTTGCAAGACGCTTATAGGAAAAAAGGCGGATTTATAATAATAGGAGAAATCCGCAAAATGTCAATGGTTTTTTAGTAATGTTTACTGTTTAATATATAATAAGGCGGGTATCTCGAGGCATCAAATTAGCAAATTTCGCAATAGTTTGCCAATGTCTGATTTAAATTATGATTATAAAAAAAATATGCGATCTCGAAGCGGTTATATATTTCCATTGCAACTCATCTTGTTTGTGTGAAAGTATTCATTTTAACGATTAACAGAAGGTAAGATGTAGGCCTATCCCTTTTCAGAATACTAATTTTATCAAAATGTTGCTGGATTCAAGGTAATCGGGTTCATACTCAGTGAAGGGAATGAACTTTCCAATCTCTGTCCAAATAAAAGTTAGTCTCTCAGTATAATATAATTTTTGTGTATGCCATTCTTGTCATGTAAATTGGTTATATAAATAAAGAGAATGTACTTAACACATCACATCGCATCCCCGAAGGATACACAACCCAAATAAAATATATTTATTGTACTCACATAACTTTCTTTACTTTTAGCATGCACAATACATTTTTCTCACTTCACATTCTGATACAGACTACACTTCAGAGATTTTCTTCGAAAAAATGTTTCAAATAAAAGTTTTAGCACGTATTCAGAGTGGGTGGCTTATGACTACCCTAAAGAGAATTTCTTCGAAAAAATGTTTCAAATAAAAGTTTTAACTCCTAGTATAAGCAACCCATGTGCAAAATTTAAACAAATCGATAAAATCGCGAAAAACAAACATTGTTTCATGTAAAGTCCCTTTAAAAATAAGAGAAACTTGTCGCCAATCTTTGTGTCACATCTTCAGGAAGTCCCCAAAACAAATTAAAAAAAAAAAAAAAAAATCTTACGATTTTCCGTTCTGGAACTAGGCTGTTGACATACATCCACACAGACATGTTTCCGAAAATAGTATTTGGGGATTCAGAATACCTCAAAATGTGTATTTAGGCTAAAAAATCAACTTCAAATTTGGGGTCGAAAACAATACTTCCTTTGCCTGTAGTACCTATGGTACAGGCAGAGAAAGTAAGAAAAAATTATTCAGTAGGAGTTTTTACTTAATTTATAGAACACAAGCCAATTATAAAATTATTTTTGTATAGATAAAGCAAATAGTAAAATTTAAGCAAATAGTAAAATTTAAGCAAATAAGAGTATCTTATCTTGCCTACTGCTTTTATGACATTTATAAAACCCTCGAAATAAATTAATTGCGTTTTAGGTTAACTTAAAATGAATTCATAGTATTTAATTTACACAGTACTTTGAAACATTACAATTGGCCTCATAGTTGTTCATAATTATATATTAATTTAAATAACACCATAATATCACTGAAAAAGTGACCAAAAGACCATGCCCGAGCAGGCATTGCAGTAACTGTTCGATATCTTCAACACTATTTACAATAATAAAATGAAATTTTGGACATTAGAAGTATACATTTGGGGGTTGAAATGAGCACAAAAATTATTACAGTGTCACAAATTTGAAGGTTGATATAGAAAATTAATTTTTTTATTTTTCAGCATGCGATTAGGCCTAAGAAACATGATTTCTTGCAAAGAGTCAATCTGACTGGTGTAATATATTTTTTTTTATTCATAGCTGACACTATAATCTCGAGGATAAACCATCAATTTATACTGTGGTATGCCTGATACAATTTTCAGGCATTTTAAAATTTCAATATAAAATTATTACGAATTTTTTCACATCATGTTCACAAGTGAAATAATCTTGTGTTGCAAATAAATCAGATTATTTAGGTTTATCCTCTAGAACACACAAAAAACTATGGGTGTGCAAAGTTTCATGCAATTTGGACCATTACTTTAAGAGATATTGTGCCTTTTGTTTTGAAAATATCAAGTTATGGGAAAATGGCTCTGAAAATTCAACATGCATTTCAACTTACATAGTATAAGCCACACCCACTTGACGGAAAATCACGAGATACAATATAGCTCATATTATTATAAAAGGAATGAGAGGGAATAAAATAGATGGTTTAAATTAGACAAAAAATTGGTAACAGCCAATATTGTAGCTAGATTTAAATAATATTTTCAATTACAATAGGCTACATTGGCAGGGAGGCATATTTTTTGTGCAGTTAAAAACAGATGCTTCTCTAAGTGTGAAAAGTTTTGTAACTAGTAAACTCTGTATAGGCTACCAGTATATTTAAAAGTAAGGACAATGTACATCATATTTTGCTGAGTGATATAGTACACACACACTTACAAAGTAAACTTTGGTACAAAAAAATATGTATCATGAGTTCATGGCACTTTGCTCAGTTCTAATAAGCACAGTCTTCGTCATTATTTCCTGAAAATTACAAAAAGCCAACAACATCTCACTACTTGAAGCATTGCTTGAGTGGGATGTTTTTCTCAATTGCAAATGAGCTACTTGTGCACTGTTCTTTCGAATGAACAACAAAATTTTACACTACGGTACATTAAAAAATTTAGGCCTACATAGAGGTGACACCCATAAGTGTTCGTTAAGCTTATTATTCGTGCATATTATGTTGTCCACTCTTTAATGCAGATCACATGGATTACAATTCCAAATCAGAAACAAGATAAAGTAAAATAATTAATATTATGTGCAATTAAGCAAACATAACCTCAAACATGCTTGTTGCAAAATAAAATTATGTATTTAGTTTTTACATTGATAAAAACATATTAACAAATACTAAGAATCTATTCATTAATGGATATATACTGTACCTTCTCTGTTATTACGAAAATATAGCTATTGACACCATCACGAAGTCGCCCAATTAGGATATAAGCGGCCATTGTATCACAAATATGTCGATATTTCTGCAAATTTTGCGATATTTTGGTACTTTCGAGTTGTTGTTGAGCTCACCGAGGGGTTTGGAGCCGTCGGTGTGTCACCAATATTTCCAGCAATATATTGGTGTGATTTTAAGATCGATTCTTGACACCAATAGTTACAGAATAACTTTTTCTAGTAACATTGGTGTAATCGTAGTTGAGAGCGTTGGTGGAGTTACAGGGGCCGTATTCTGTAACTCCACCAACGCTCTCAACTACGATTACACCAATGTAACTAGAAAAAGTTATTCTGTAACTATTGGTGTCAAGTTTCGATCTTGAAATCACACCAATATATTGCTGGAAATATTGGTGACACACCGACGGCTCCAAACCCCTCGGTGAGCTCAACAACAACTCGAAAGTACCAAAATATCGCAAAATTTGCAGAAATATCGACATATTTGTGATACAATGGCCGCTTATATCCTAATTGGGCGACTTCGTGATGGTGTCAATAGCTATATTTTCGTAATAACAGAGAAGGTACAGTATATATCCATTAATGAATAGATTCTTAGTAATTGTTAATATGTTTTTATCAATATAAAAACTAATTACATAATTTTATTTTGCAACAAGCATGTTTGAGGTTATGTTTGCATAATTGCACATAATATTAATTATTTTACTTTATCTTGTTTCAGATTTGGAATTGTAATCCATGTGATCTGCATTAAAGAGTGGACAACATAATATGCACCAATAATAAGCTTAACGAACACTTATGGCTGTCACCTCTATGTAGGCCTAAATTTTTTAATGTAGTGTAAAATTTTGTTCAGTTCATTCGAAAGAACAGTGCACAAGTAGGTCATTTGCAATTGAGAAAAACATCCCACTCAAGCAATGCTTCAAGTAGTGAGATGTTGTTGGCTTTTTGTAATTTTCAGGAAATAATGACGAAGACTGTGCTTATTAGAACTGAGCAAAGTGCCATGAACTCATGATACATATTTTTTTGTACCAAAGTTTACTTTGTAAGTGTGTGTGTACTATATCACTCAGCAAAATATGATGTACATTGTCCTTACTTTTAAATATACTGGTAGCCTATACAGAGTTTACTAGTTACAAAACTTTTCACACTTAGAGAAGCATCTGTTTTTAACTGCACAAAAAATATGCCTCCCTGCCAATGTAGCCTATTGTAATTGAAAATATTATTTAAATCTAGCTACAATATTGGCTGTTACCAATTTTTTGTCTAATTTAAACCATCTATTTTATTCCCTCTCATTCCTTTTATAATAATATGAGCTATATTGTATCTCGTGATTTTCCGTCAAGTGGGTGTGGCTTATACTATGTAAGTTGAAATGCATGTTGAATTTTCAGAGCCATTTTCCCATAACTTGATATTTTCAAAACAAAAGGCACAATATCTCTTAAAGTAATGGTCCAAATTGCATGAAACTTTGCACACCCATAGTTTTTTGTGTGTTCTAGAGGATAAACCTAAATAATCTGATTTATTTGCAACACAAGATTATTTCACTTGTGAACATGATGTGAAAAAATTCGTAATAATTTTATATTGAAATTTTAAAATGCCTGAAAATTGTATCAGGCATACCACAGTATAAATTGATGGTTTATCCTCGAGATTATAGTGTCAGCTATGAATAAAAAAAAATATTACACCAATCAGATTGACTTTTGCATGAAATCATGTTACTTAGGCTTAATCGCATGCTGAAAAATAAAAATAAAATAATCTTCTAATATCAACCTACATATTTGTGACACTGTAATAATTTTTGTGCTCATTTCAACCCCCAAATGTATACTTCTAATGTCCAAAATTTCATTTTATTATTGCAAATAGTGTTGAAGATATCGAACAGTTACTGCAATGCCTGCTTGGGCATGGTCTCTTGGTGTATGAGCCCCTTAAGACACTTTTCCAGTGATATTATGGTGTTATTTAAATTAATATATAATTATGAACAACTATGAGGCCAATTGTAATGTTTCAAAGTACTGTGTAAATCAGGGCCGCCACATCTCGGGGTCGGGCGCAGGACTATTTCGTACTGGTCGCGGGCCCCTCACTGACCGCCGACCATTCTCATACAGCTTTCTGATTTAAGTAATAAAAAAAGGATAGTTTGCTCTGGCCATATTCATTGGTGTAAACACTGTAAACTTATGTTAAGTTGATCGTTAGTCATCAAATGATACCAGAATTGTATTCAATTGTATTCAATTTTTTTCTAAATTATGCTTATCCTGATTACAATAAATCTTTGTGTTGAAACGTCTAAATACAAAACATGACACTGTTGTAAAATGATTGCATTGTGTTTTTATTACAATCAATACAATTTCAAGAACTAGACTACTAGTCTAGAATAAAGTAAATAAGGACTGTAAATATCCAAAAAGAAAAAAAAAACTAGAACATTACAGCAGTATTTCATTAGGCCTATACCAATACCTATATGAAAATGAAAATAAAAGTAGGCGTATTTGCTAAAAGAGGTTACAAACATAATAATTTACAAACTTAATACAAAATAACTTTTTCAGTTTTCAACCAGAAATTTCCATAAAATATCACACCACCGGAACCGAGCCGGGCCCCTTTGGGGTCTGGGCCCGGGTCCCTTGGGTCCGGCAGTACCCCCCATGTGGCGGCCCTGGTGTAAATTAAATACTAATGAATTCATTTTAAGTTAACCTAAAACGCAATTAATTTATTTCAAGGGTTTTATAAACGTCATAAAAGCAGTAGGCAAGATAAGATACTCTTATTTGCTTAAACTTTACTATTTGCTTTATCTATATAAAAATAATTTTATAATTGGCTTGTGTTCTATAAATTAAGTAAAAACTCCTACTGAATAATTTTTTTACTTTCTCTGCCTGTACCATAGGTAATACAGATAAAGGAAGTATTGTTTTCGACCCCAACTTTGAAGTTGAGTTTTTAGCCCAAATACACATTTTGAGGTATTCTGAATCCCCAAATACTATTTTCGGAAACATGTCTGTGTGGAAGTGTGTCAACAGCCTAGCTCCAGAATGGAAAATCATAAGAATTTTTTTTTTGTATTTGGGTTGGGTACCTTCTGAAGATGTGACACAAGGATTGGCGACAAGTTTCTCTTATTTTTAAAGGGACTTTACATGAAAAAATGTTCGTTTTTCGCGATTTTATCGATTTGTTTAAATTTTGCACATGGGTTGCTTATAAGTTACTTGGACTTAAAACTTTATTTGAAACTTTTTTCGAAGAAATTCTCTTTAGGGTAGTTATAAGCCACCCACTCTGAATACGTGCTAAAAGTTTTATTTGAAATATTTTTTCGAAGAAAATCTCTAAAGTGTAGTCTTTATCAGAATGTGAAGTGAGAAAAATGTATTGTGCATGCTTAAAGTAAAGAAAGTTATGAGAGTACAATAAATATATTTTATTTGGGTTGTGTATCCTTCGGGGATGTGATGTGTTAAGGACATTCTCTTTATTTATACAACCAATTTACATTACAAGATTGTCATACACAATAATTATATTATACTGAGAGACTAACTTTTATTTGAACAGAGATTGGAAAGTTCATTCCTTTCACTGAGTATGAATCCAGCAACATTTTGTTAAAATGAGTATTCTGAAAAGGGCTACATCTTACTTTCTGTTAATCGTTAAAATGAATACTATCACACAAACAAGGTGAGTTGCAATGGAAATATATAACTACTTCGAGATTGCATATTTTTTTATAATCATAATTTAAATCAGACATTGGCAAAGTATTGCGGAATTTGCTAATTGGATTCCCCGAGATACCCTCCTTATTATATATATATATGACAGTAAACATTACTAAAAACCATTGGCATTTTGCGAATTTCTCCTATTATTATAAATCCACCTTTTCCCCCTATAAGCGTCTTGCAACATGACAGTACGTGTAATATAAACGCCCACTTTCAAAATATATACATGAAATTAAACTCCCGCCCAGTTTGGAAATTATGAAATCACATTCCCGCACTCCATCAGCCAATGATATTCATTGCAGTTTGTTAAGACAGATTTCTCATAGCTACTTTCATTGCCAACATTCACGAAAATTCACAAAGTTATTGGTGGGCCTCAACAACGCGTTCCGAGATACCAACAGGGAGTTACAGAATCGCTCGCTGTCCGCCCGTTGGTATCTAACTGTCGGTTGTTGAGCTCTCAACAACACCAATGCGTTGGTGGCGAAAGTTACAGAATACGGCCCCAGATTCGCCACAAACGCATTGGTGTTGTTGAGAGCTCAACAACCGACAGAACGATACCAACGGCCGGAGCGTGAGCGATTCTGTAACTCCCTGTTGGTATCTCGGGACTCGTTGTTGAGGCCACCAATAACTTTGTGAATTTTCGTGAATGTTGGCAATGGAAGTAGCTATGAGAAATCTGTCCGAACAAACTGCAATGAATATCATTGGCTGATGGAGTGCGGGAATGTGATTTCATAATTTCCAAACTGGGCGGGAGTTTAATTTCATGTATATATTTCGAAAGTGGACGTTTATATTACACGTACTGTCATGTTGCAAGACGCTTATAGGAAAAAAGGCGGATTTATAATAATAGGAGTAATCCGCAAAATGTCAATGGTTTTTTAGTAATGTTTACTGTTTAATATATAATAAGGCGGGTATCTCGAGGCATCCAATTAGCAAATTTCGCAATAGTTTGCCAATGTCTGATTTAAATTATGATTATAAAAAAAATATGCGATCTCGAAGCAGTTATATATTTCCATTGCAACTCATCTTGTTTGTGTGAAAGTATTCATTTTAACGATTAACAGAAGGTAAGATGTAGGCCTATCCCTTTTCAGAATACTAATTTTATCAAAATGTTGCTGGATTCAAGGTTCTCGGGTTCTTACTCAGTGAAGGGAATGAACTTTCCAATCTCTGTCCAAATAAAAGTTAGTCTCTCAGTATAATATAATTTTTGTGTATGCCATTCTTGTCATGTAAATTGGTTATATAAATAAAGAGAATGTACTTAACACATCACATCGCATCCCCGAAGGATACACAACCCAAATAAAATATATTTATTGTACTCACATAACTTTCTTTACTTTTAGCATGCACAATACATTTTTCTCACTTCACATTCTGATACAGACTACACTTTAGAGATTTTCTTCGAAAAAATGTTTCAAATAAAAGTTTTAGCACGTATTCAGAGTAGGTGGCTTATGACTACCCTAAAGAGAATTTCTTCGAAAAAATGTTTCAAATAAAAGTTTTAACTCCTAGTATAAGCAACCCATGTGCAAAATTTAAACAAATCGATAAAATCGCGAAAAACAAACATTGTTTCATGTAAAGTCCCTTTAAAAATAAGAGAAACTTGTCGCCAATCTTTGTGTCACATCTTCAGAAAGTCCCCAACCCAAATACAAAAAAAAAAAAAAAAAAAAAAAAAAAAATTCTTACCATTTTCCGTTCTGGAACTAGGCTGTTGACACACATCCACACAGACATGTTTCCGAAAATAGTATTTGGGGATTCAGAATACCTCAAAATGTGTATTTAGGCTAAAAACTCAACTTCAAAGTTGGGGTCGAAAACAATACTTCCTTTGCCTGTAGTACCTATGGTACAGGCAGAGAAAGTAAAAAAAAAAATTATTCAGTAGGAGTTTTTACTTAATTTATAGAACACAAGCCAATTATAAAATTATTTTTGTATAGATAAAGCAAATAGTAAAATTTAAGCAAATAGTAAAATTTAAGCAAATAAGAGTATCTTATCTTGCCTACTGCTTTTATGACATTTATAAAACCCTCGAAATAAATTAATTGCGTTTTAGGTTAACTTAAAATGAATTCATAGTATTTAATTTACACAGTACTTTGAAACATTACAATTGGCCTCATAGTTGTTCATAATTATATATTAATTTAAATACCACCATAATATCACTGAAAAAGTAACCAAAAGACCATGCCCGAGCAGGCATTGCAGTAACTGTTCGATATCTTCAACACTGTTTACAATAATAAAATGAAATTTTGGACATTAGAAGTATACATTTGGGGGTTGAAATGAGCACAAAAATTATTACAGTGTCACAAATTTGAAGGTTGATATAGAAAATTAATTTTTTTTATTTTTCAGCATGCGATTAGGCCTAAGAAACATGATTTCTTGCAAAGAGTCAATCTGATTGGTGTAATATATATTTTTTTATTCACAGCTGACACTATAATCTAGAGGATAAACCATCAATTTATACTGTGGTATGCCTGATACAATTTTCAGGCATTTTAAAATTTCAATATAAAATTATTACTAATTTTTTCACATCATGTTCACAAGTGAAATAATCTTGTGTTGCAAATACATCAGATTATTTAGGTTTATTCTCTAGAACACACAAAAAACTATGGGTGTGCAAAGTTTCATGCAATTTGGACCATTACTTTAAGAGATATTGTGCCTTTTGTGTTGAAAATATCAAGTTATGGGAAAATGGCTCTGAAAATTCAACATGCATTTCAACTTACATAGTATAAGCCACACCCACTTGACGGAAAATCACGAGATACAATATAGCTCATATTATTATAAAAGGAATTAGAGGGAATAAAATAGATGGTTTAAATTAGACAAAATATTGGTAACAGCCAATATTGTAGCTAGATTTAAATAATATTTTCAATTACAATAGGCTACATTGGCAGGTAGGCATATTTTTTGTGCAGTTAAAAACAGATGCTTCTCTAAGTGTGAAAAGTTTTATAAACTAGTAAACGCTATATAGGCTACCAGTATATTTAAAAGTAAGGTCAATGTACATCATATTTTGCTGAGTGATATAGTACACACACACTTACAAAGCAAACTTTGGTACAAAAAAAAACTATTATATGTATCATGAGTTCATGGCACTTTGCTCAGTTCTAATAAGCACAGTCTTCGTTATTATTTCCTGAAAATTACAAAAAGCCAACAACATCTCACTACTTGAAGCATTGCTTGAGTGGGATGTTTTTCTCAATTGCAAATGACCTACTTGTGCACTGTTCTTTCGAATGAACAACAAAATTTTACACTACATTGAAAAATTTAGGCCTACATAGAGGTGACACCCATAAGTGTTCGTTAAGCTTATTATTGGTGCATATTATGTTGTCCACTCTTTATTGCAGATCACATGGATTACAATTCCAAATCTGAAACAAGATAAAGTAAAATAATTAATATTATGTGCAATTATGCAAACATAACCTCAATCATGCTTGTTGCAAAATAAAATTATGTATTTAGTTTTTATATTGATAAAAACATATTAACAAATACTAAGAATCTATTCATTAATGGATATATACTGTACCTTCTCTGTTATTACGAAAATATAGCTATTGACACCATCACGAAGTCGCCCAATTAGGATATAAGCGGCCATTGTATCACAAATATGTCGATATTTCTGCAAATTTTGCGATATTTTGGTACTTTCGAGTTGTTGTTGAGCTCACCGAGGGGTTTGGAGCCGTGGGTGTTGTCACCAATATTTCCAGCAATATATTGGTGTGATTTCAAGATCGATTCTTGACACCAATAGTTACAGAATAAATTTTTCTAGTAACATTGGTGTAATCGTAGTTGAGAGCGTTGGTGGAGTTACAGAATACGACCCCAGATTTCTCATAGCTACTTTCATTGCCAACATTCACGAAAATTCACAAAGTTATTGGTGGGCCTCAACAACGCGTTTCTAGATACCAACAGGGAGTTACTGAATCGCTCACGCTCCGGCCGTTGGTATCTTTCTGTTGGTTGTTGAGCTCTCAACAACACCAATGCGTTGTTGGCGAAAGTTACAGAATACGACCGCAACGGCCGGAGCGTGAGCGATTCTGTAACTCCCTGTGGCCGAATTCTGTAACTTTCGTCACCAACGCATTGGTGTTGTTGAGAGCTCAACAACCGACAGCAAGATACCAACGGCCGGAGCGTGAGCGATTCTGTAACTCCCTGTTGGTATCTGGAGACCCGTTGTTGAGGTCCACCAATAACTTTGTGTATTTTCGTGAATGTTGGCAATGAAAGTAGATATGAGAAATCTGTCTTAACAAACTGCAATGAATATCATTGGCTGATGGAGTGCGGGAATGTGATTTCATAATTTCCAAACTGGGCGGGAGTATAATTTCATGTATATATTTTGAAAGTGGGCGTTTATATTACACGTACTGTCATGTTGCAAGACGCTTATAGGGGGAAAAGGCGGATTTATAATAATAGGAGAAATTCGCAAAATGCCAATGGTTTTTAGTAATGTTTACTGTCATATATATATATATAATAAGGAGGGTATCTCGGGGAATCCAATTAGCAAATTTCGCAATAGTTTGCCAATGTCTGATTTAAATTATGATTACAAAAAAATATGCAATCTCGAAGTAGTTATATATTTCCATTGCAACTCACCTTGTTTGTGTGAAAGTATTCATTTTAACGATTAACAGAAAGTAAGATGTAGCCCTTTTCAGAATACTCATTTTAACAAAATGTTGCTGGATTCATACTCAGTGAAAGGAATGAACTTTCCAATCTCTGTTCAAATAAAAGTTAGTCTCTCAGTATAATATAATTATTGTGTATGACATTCTTGTAATGTAAATTGGTTGTATAAATAAAGAGAATGTCCTTAACACATCACATCCCCGAAGGACACACAACCCAAATAAAATATATTTATTGTACTCACATAACTTTCTTTACTTTAAGCATGCACAATACATTTTTCTCACTTCACATTCTGATAAAGACTACACTTTAGAGATTTTCTTCGAAAAAATATTTCAAATAAAACTTTTAGCATGTCTTATAACTACCCTAAAGTTTCAAATAAAGTTTTAAGTCCAAGTAACTTATAAGCAACCCATGTGCAAAATTTAAACAAATCGATAAAATCGCGAAAAACGAACATTTTTTCATGTAAAGTCCCTTTAAAAATAAGAGAAACTTGTCTCCAATCTTTGTGTCACATCTTCAGAAGGTACCCAACCCAAATACAAAAAAAAAATTCTTACGATTTTCCATTCTGGAGCTAGGCTGTTGACATACTTCCACACAGACATGTTTCCGAAAATAGTATTTGGGGATTCAGAATACCTCAAAATGTGTATTTAGGCTAAAAACTCAACTTCAAAGTTGGGGTCGAAAACAATACTTCCTTTATCTGTATTACTTATGGTACAGGCAGAGAAAGTAAAAACATTATTCAGTAGGAGTTTTTACTTAATTTGTAGAACACAAGCAAATAGTAAAGTTTAAGCAAATAAGAGTATCTTATCTTGCCTACTGCTTTTATGACATTTATAAAACCCTTGAAATCAATTAATTGCGTTTTAGGTTAACTTAAAATGAATTCATTAGTATTTAATTTACACAGTACTTTGAAACATTACAATTGGCCTCATAGTTGTTCATAATTATATATTAATTTAAATAACACCATAATATCACTGAAAATGTGTCTTAAGGGGCTCATACACCAAGAGACCATGCCCAAGCAGGCATTGCAGTAACTGTTCGATATCTTCAACACTTTTTGCAATAATAAAATGAAATTTTGGACATTTGAAGTATACATTTGGGGGTTGAAATGAGCACAAAAATTATTACAGTGTCACAAATATGAAGGTTGATATTAGAAAATTATTTTATTTTTATTTTTCAGCATGCGATTAAGCCTAAGTAACATGATTTCATGCAAAAGTCAATCTGATTGGTGTAATATTTTTTTTTATTCACAGCTGACACTATAATCTCGAGGATAAACCATCAATTTATACTGTGGTATGCCTGATACAATTTTCAGGCATTTTAAAATTTCAATATAAAATTATTACGAATTTTTTCACAACATGTTCACAAGTGAAATAATCTTGTGTTGCAAATACATCAGATTATTTAGGTTTAACCTCTAGAACACACAAAAAACTATGGGTGTGCAAAGTGTCATGCAATTTGGACCATTACTTTAAGAGATATTGTGCCTTTTGTGTTGAAAATATCAAGTTATGGGAAAATGGCTCTGAAAATTCAACATGCATTTCAACTTACATAGTATAAGCCACGCCCACTTGACGGAAAATCACGAGATACAATATAGCTCATATTATTATAAAAGGAATTAGAGGGAATTTAAATTAGACAAAAAATTGGTAACAGCCAATATTGTAGCTAGATTTAAATAATATTTTCAATTACAATAGGCTACATTGGCAGGGAGGCATATTTTTTGTGCAGTTAAAAACAGATGCTTCTCTAAGTGTGAAAAGTTTTATAAACTAGTAAACGCTATATAAGGCTACCAGTATATTTAAAAGTAAGGACAATGTACATCATATTTTGCTGAGTGATATAGTACACACACACTTACAAAGTAAACTTTGGTACAAAAAAAAACTATTATATGTATCATGAGTTCATGGCACTTGGCTCAGTTCTAATAAGCACAGTCTTCGTCATTATTTCCTGAAAATTACAAAAAGCCAACAACATCTCACTACTTGAAGCATAGCTTGAGTGGGATGCTTTTCTCAATTGCAAATGACCTACTTGTGCACTGTTCTTTCGAATGAACTGAACAAAATTTTACACAACATTAAAAAATTTAGGCCATCAGTGTTCATTAAGCTTATTATTGGTGCATATTATGTTGTAAACTCTTTAATGCAGATCACAGGGATTACAATTCCAAATCTGAAACAAGATAAAGTAAAATAGGCTAATTAATATTATGTGCAATTATGCAAACATAACCTCAAACATAGCTTGTTGCAACATAAAATTATGTATTTAGTTTTTATATTTATAAAAACATATTAACAAATACTAAGAATCTATTCATTAATGGATATATACTGTACCTTCTCTGTTATTACGAAAATATAGCTATTGACACCATCACGAAGTCGCCCAATTAGGATATAAGCGGCCATTGTATCACAAATATGTCGATATTTCTGCAAATTTTGCGATATTTTGGTACTTTCGAGTTGTTGTTGAGCTCACCGAGGGGTTTGGAGCCGTCGGTGTGTCACCAATATTTCCAGCAATATATTGGTGTGATTTCAAGATCGATACTTGACACCAATAGTTACAGAATAACTTTTTCTAGTTACATTGGTGTAATCGTAGTTGAGAGCGTTGGTGGGGTTACAGAATACGACCCCTGTTTGTATCTCGAAACGCGTTGTTGAGGCCCACCAATAACTTTGTGAATTTTCGTGAATGTTGGCAATGGAAGTAGCTATGAGAAATCTGTCCGAACAAACTGCAATGAATATCATTGGCTGATGGAGTGCGGGAATGTGATTTCATAATTTCCAAACTAGGCGGGAGTTTAATTTCATGTATATATTTTGAAAGTGGGCGTTTATATTACACGTACTGTCATGTTGCAAGACGCTTATAGGAAAAAAGGCGGATTTATAATAATAGGAGAAATCCGCAAAATGTCAATGGTTTTTTAGTAATGTTTACTGTTTAATATATAATAAGGCGGGATCTCGAAGCATCCAATTAGCAAATTTCGCAATAGTTTGCCAATGTCTGATTTAAATTATGATTATAAAAAAAATATGCGATCTCGAAGCGGTTATGTATTTCCATTGCAACTCATCTTGTTTGTGTGAAAGTATTCATTTTAACGATTAACAGAAGGTAAGATGTAGGCCTATCCCTTTTCAGAATACTAATTTTATCAAAATGTTGCTGGATTCAAGGTTCTCGGGTTCTTACTCAGTGAAGGGAATGAACTTTCCAATCTCTGTCCAAATAAAAGTTAGTCTCTCAGTATAATATAATTTTTGTGTATGCCATTCTTGTGATGTAAAATGGTTATATAAATAAAGAGAATGTACTTAACACATCACATCGCATCCCCGAAGGATACACAACACAAATAAAATATATTTATTGTACTCACATAACTTTCTTTACTTTTAGCATGCACAATACATTTTTCTCAATTCACATTCTGATACAGACTACACTTTAGAGATTTTCTTCGAAAAAATGTTTCAAACAAAAGTTTTAGCACGTATTCAGAGTGGGTGGCTTATGACTATCCTAAAGAGAATTTCTTCGAAAAAATGTTTCAAATAAAAGTTTTAACTCCTAGTATAAGCAACCCATGTGCAAAATTTAAACAAATCGATAAAATCGCGAAAAACAAACATTGTTTCATGTAAAGTCTCTTTAAAAATAAGAGAAACTTGTCGCCAATCTTTGTGTCACATCTTCAGAAAGTCCCCAACCCAAATACAAAACAAAAAAAATAGCTATTGACACCATCACGAAGTCGCCCAATTAGGATATAAGCGGCCATTGTATCACAAATATGTCGATATTTCTGCAAATTTTGCGATATTTTGGTACTTTCGAGTTGTTGTTGAGCTCACCGAGGGGTTTGGAGCCGTCGGTGTGTCACCAATATTTCCAGCAATATATTGGTGTGATTTTAAGATCGATTCTTGACACCAATAGTTACAGAATAACTTTTTCTAGTAACATTGGTGTAATCGTAGTTGAGAGCGTTGGTGGAGTTACAGAATACGACCCCTGGAAAGTAGGCGTTTTGTGTGGGGAGATTCTTAAAACAGTCGGGAGACATCTGGCGGTCGCATTTGAACTACTAGCAGGTAGCTGGTAGTACCATCTGTTAATGAATTTTTGAAACAGAAAAAAAATATTTCTCCTTTATTCTCTTCTTCTCTTCCTTTCCCGTCTCCTTCCTCTCTTCCTCTCACCTCCTCTTCACCCTACCTACCTATTCGAGACCTATTCCTAACCGTAAATTTTGGATCGACCGGGATTCGATATGTTATAACATGGCGTTTTTTTTTAATTGGGAAATATTATGTTCATTTTAAATTTTTCGGATTTTGTTGTTGTTGTTGTTGTTGTAATTGTGAAATGTCCTGTTGGCATGAAATATTATGTTTGTTGCAAGGGTTTTTGGTTCCCATTTTTTTTATCGTGAAATATTATTTTTATATAATTAGTGAAATATTATGTTTGTTGCGGTTATTGTGAAATATTATTTTGTTTTTTTCAAATCTGTGTAAAGATTGTTAAATTTTATGTCTGGTACAAGGGTTTTTTTTTTATTTTTAAATATTTATTATAATTTGTGAATTTTTTATAATCGTTTTTAAAACTTGTGAAATATTATTTATGGTGCAAGGGTCTTTTTTATTGTGAAATATTATTTAGTTTTTTTTCAAATGTGTTTAAAGATTGTGTAATATGATGTTTGGTGCAAGGATCTTTTTTAATTTTTAAATATTTTTTATAATTCGTAAAATTTAATTTTGTTTTTTATAATGGTTTTTTAAACTTGTGAAATAATGTGTATGGTGCAAGGTTCTTTCTTATTGTGAATTTTGAAATGTGTTTAAAGACTGTGTAATATGATGTTTGGTCTTTATAATTTTTTAACATTTTTATAATTTGTCAACTTTTATTTTGTTTTTTTATAATCGTTTTTAAAACTTGTGAAATATTATTTATGGTGCAAGGGTCTTTTTTATTGTGAAATATTATTTAGTTTTTTCAAATGTGTTTTAAGATTGTGTAATATGATGTTTGGTGCAAGGGTTTTTTTTAATTTTTAAATATTTTTTATAATTTGTAAAATTTAATTTTGTTTTTTATAATGGTTTTTTAAACTTGTGAAATAATATGTATGGTGCAAGGTCCTTTCTTATTGTGAATTTTGAAATGTGTTTAAAGACTGTGTAATATGATGTTTGGTCTTTTTAATTTTTAAATATTTTTATAATTTGTCAAATTTTATTTTGTTTTTTATAATCGTTTTTAAAACTTGTGAAATATTATTTATGGTGCAAGGGTCTTTTTTATTGTGAAATATTATTTGGTTTTTCAAATGTGTTTAAAGATTGTGTAATGTGATGTTTGGTGCAAGGGTCTTTTTTAATTTTTAAATATTTTTATAAATTGTCAAATTTATTTTGTTTTTTTATAATCATTTTTAAAAGTTGTGAAATATTATGTATGGTGCAAGGGCCTTTTTTATTGTGAAATATTATGTTTTTTTATAATAGTAAAATATTATGTTGGCGTTGGTGCAAGGGTAATCTTTCTTTTAAATGTGAAATATTATGTAGGCTCTAAAAAGAGCCGTTTTGGTGCAAGGGTAATTGTTTTAAAATCTGAAATATTATGTTGGCTCTGAAAAGAGCCGTTTTGGTGCAAGGATATTTTAATTGTGAATTAAAATTGGCCCTGAAAAGAGCCTAGGGGCGGAGGGAATGTTCATTTCTGAAGCATTAATTAATTCTTCGGTTCCTGGGATTTTGTGTGTGGCACACCATTGAGGTCTAATACTCTTCTCTCGGCGATATCATAGTACCACCTCTTACTTCTTCTATCCCAGCTTTCGTCCCAATACATGTAATAGTATCTCATAGTGCGATCCATATGTGGCCTCATTATGAAATATCTATTAATGCTGCGGAGGCAATCTAACACAGCAAGCTGCATTACCGGCGCTTAGTAGTGGCCAGCTTGAGCTGAAGGGATAGCGGGGAAGATGCATGCTAGGCGGAGCGAGGGGAATTGAGCAGAGAAGCAGACGGGCGGGGAAGGCGACCGCGCCGGTGGAAAGGGGAGCAGGGTGAGTCGTAATATACCAACTTGCCATTTTTTTTAAAATCTGAAGTTGATTATTGTGATTTTCTACAGATCACCAAAAGGGGATGCTGTTAACTTCCTTGTAAGGTTTTAAGAACTATTAATCTACCTGAACAGACCACCATGGGCAAAATTTAATTTTGTGGTAGGGGCGGGCGACTTCAACTCACATTTTTCTGTGGCTAAAGAGCAACAAACTGCTAAAAATTATCTAAATCCATTGAATTCATATCAGAGAAGTTCGATTCTTTCAAAATAGAACTTTGCGAGATGAAAGAAGAAATAAGAATGCAGAAATGTGAAAATACAAATCTAAAGAAAGAAAATTAAAAGTTACCTCTGAGATAATAATCTGATAGATAATCTGATTGTACATGATTCTGTGTATGACATAATTGATCGTATTTCTACACCCATAAATGCGAGGGACTGCATGCGAGATATTAGTGCAGCACATAGGTTGCCAACAAAAGAGGGGAAAAGAAAACCTATTATAATAAAATTTTGTAAGAGAATCAGTAGAGACACCTGGCTGTCATAGTTCAAAGAAGAAGCCAAACGAGATGAAGAAGGACCTGGCATCTCATCCAGCAAACTCTCATTAGAATGCCCCCCTAGCAGGATTACGGCAGGTGACCACCTCACAGCAGCAACAACGGACATGCTAAATAAAACAAGAGAGACCGCCAAGGAATTGAACTATAAATTTGTGTGGATCAAGGACAGAAAAATTCTAGTAAGAAAAGGAACAGTCTAACATCAAAAGAATCTACAAGTGTGAGGACCTTGATAAGCTCTAAGTAACGTATGTTGTAAAATATAAACCGAGAAAAAAATCTGTAAGTTATATGGAGCTAAATAATATTCTTGACTATGAATATAATAATTCTTGAGTTTTGTCCATTCTGTAGCGATAATCTTAATGATTTATGTATAGCGTAGAGCTTTATCACTGGTACTCACTACTAAATTGCGGTATTTTGTTACCTGTTGGAGCGGCCGCTCCATGCGGTTGAAAGCGCTCCAACAGGTAACAAAATACCGCAATTTAGTAGTGAGTACCAGTGATAAAGCTCTACGCTATACATAAATCAATATAATAATGGTAAGGACACCGCTGTATTTAAAGATCAAATATGTTGCGATGATTACATTAGCGTATTAAATTCAAATTTAGAACTACCGGTAATTCATCTCAATATAAGAAGTGTTAGCAAAAACTTCTCGGAATTCTTGGCTCTATTATAAGGTTTTACCTGCACATTTGATATAATAATTCTATCTGAAACATGGCTTAACTATAATTTAGGTTTTGATATTCCGGGTTATAGTAAATTTATAAAGCTAGTAAAATATAATAAGTGTGACGGAATAATCCTGTACTTTAAAAACGATATATATTTAACACAATTTGAAACCGAAATAGATTGTTGTAATTGTTTAAATTTCAAATATTTAAAAGACAAAATCAACATCACTGCAATTTACAGATCTCCGGATACATGTAAAAATGACTTCATACAAAGTCTTGAGAAGTTTTTACTTGAAAATAAAAAAGTACAAAATCATATACTAGTTGGAGACATAAATTTAGATATACTAAATCATCATTTAGATAATAATACCCACCAGTATCTAAATATATTACATGAATATGTTTTTAACAAATATTTATGTACTCCTACCAGATGTACAATAACGTTTTCCTCCTGTATTCTTTAAAAGTCAAAGTGGATGAACTTTTACACCTATTGTATATTGCAGTGCAATAACTGATTATTTTGAGACCTTATCCTTAATTTATTATAATAATGTTGAGAACAATAGTCATAGTAAGGAATATCAACCTGTAAAAACTATCAATTATGAGTAATTGAATTCAGACTTAAGCAAGGTAAAATGGGAGAAAATATTAAATTGTATTGACCCTGAAAACAGTATGGAATTATTTTACAATACTATAAATAATTTAATTAACAAGAATTCACAAAATCACTACAAGAATCAAGAAATTAAAACCATGAATAACGATTGGAATAATAAAATCGATACGTACCCCGGTACGTATTTTGTATTATGTATGATATCTATTGTATTTGTTTTCTGTAAATTCCTTTTAATGTATTTTGTCTTTATCCTGGTTGAGTGGAAGATAAGGCCCTATGGCCTTAACTCTGCCAGGCCAAATAAAACATTATTATTATTGTTGATGCATTTACATAAACTTTACCCATGATACAATGGCAAGAAAAATAACTGTACAACCTAGCAATATTGAATTAAGGAATGGGGTATGTATAAAAAATACAGGAATTTACTTACCCTGATTATAAAGAAAGCAAAAATAATGTATTACTCAGCAAAACTAAAACTCTATGTTACAAATCCTAGAAAATTATGGCAAACCATAAATGAAGCTACTGACAGTAATTATAAAGGTGTAAACTTTATTAGGGAAATTTTATCACAAGATGATATATTATTAAAAAATGAACAAGATATTGCTACAGAATTTAATAGCTATTTTTCTAAAATAGGAGCGGAATTGCCTCTAAAATATTAAATAAAGACAAGTTCCAAGAAGATAATATGTCATCATCCTTATTTTTATATTGTACAATGGAAAATGAGATAGTTTCAAACATAACAAATCTAATAAATAATACATCACCTGGATATGATACTATACCAACAAATACTCTAAAAACTGTCGCTGACCACATCTCTAGAGCGTTTACAGAGAACGCCCATCAACTGAAAGCATGGATCACGTCACAGACAGATGGGAATTCAAATGCAAGCGAAACGTGCTGAGCTGAAAACGTTGACTGTTATCACTTACCTCTAGTCAGAGTAGTGCAGTGCAGCTATTCCATCCAGTTCTTCAGAATCACTGCACTCAGCGTCAGCAGCCTCACTGTCACTATTTACACCACCAAAATTTATTATTATATTATCAATTTCACTGTCAAAAAGAACTTCTATTTTTATATATTCCCTTTAAATTTTCTTCACATGTTCACACAAGGGAATCCAGTCAGTCTTCATTCGTCATGGAATTAAACTTCTCTTCACAAAGGTTTGTTACCGAAGTTGTATTGTACATAACATTCCTGGAAGCAATCCACCCTTTAACAATATACCAAATGTTTTCTATGGGATTCAGCTCCGGGTGGTAGGGTGTCAGGCGGAGAGAAACGTGACCGGCATTTCGTAAAATTTTGTCTACTGAATATTCCACATTTCTTGGTTTCATTCTCTTAATTCATACAGAGTAGGTTTTAACATGTCTTCTGATAATGGAATCCCTTCTTTTATGAGCCAATTTTTCATATATATCTTGTTTTGTTTACTCTTATCCCTTGAAACATGCTGGGCTAGGGGATTTAAATGTCCAGCAGACAGCAGGTAGCGAACGTGAACTAAAGCACGTGGAGCAGTGGATAATATTTTCATGCTGGACTTTAGCACTTCACGCATGCGCACTGCCAACGACATGTTCAAATCTTAACGGACACGAAGCTTTCAGTTACCAGGCGCCCACTGTACCCATATCTTAAATTTATGTTTAAGTACAGGTATCTTTCCAAGGTTATTTGAGAGATCTGTAGTTATTCCGGTATATAAAACGGGGGATACCAAACTATTAAATAATAATTAAAGGCCAATATCCTTGCTCCCTACTATTTGTAAAATATTTGAAAAATGTATTAAAAGAAGATTATTAAATTATTGCAACAAATGTAATTTAATGTCTACAAATCAATTTGGTTTCAAAAATAATTTCATTACAGAAGATGCCATCTTCCAAGTTACATCCAAAGTCATGAATAATTTAGATACTGGGGATAAAAACACTGTTAACCATGATATATTATTGGAAAAGTTAAAGTGCTATGGTATAAGAGGAAATGCATTGGAATTATTTCGGTCTTACTTAAGTGACAGAGTTCAAATAGTTAAATTACAGAACTATTATAGTGATAATAGAGAACTTAATATAGGAATATTACGAGGTACTGTTTTAGGTTCAATTCTTTTTCTACTATACATTAACAAATTATTGACACTTGATTTGTCAAATTTCAATTTCAGTTTGTATGCATATGCTGATGACATGGTAGCAATAATTATTGGTAAAGAGTGGAATGAAACATATGAAAACGCCAATCAAGCCTTACAAATAATTAAAAAATGATTAGATTCAAGCTTATTATCTTTGAATATCTCAAAAACAACCTTTATAAGCTTTTCTTTATATTCAATAGTAAACGCCAAACCCAACCCAGCTTTAAATTTGAAATTGCATGAAACCTTTCTAAGCAAATGTGCAATTGCCCTTCTTTGAAAGAATCTTCTGAAGTTAAATACTTAGGAATTATTATTGACAGACATCTCAAATGGGATAAGCATATTGCATTTATCACAAATAAAATACGCAAGAATATTTACAAATTTGTTATCCTTTAAAATTTACTTCCAATTCCTACATTACGGTCAATATATCTAGCACTAGTTGAATCGTTAATCCAATGCAGAATTATTGGCTGGGGTAGCGTTTCTAACACCATTTGTACACAATTCATTTTACTTCAAAAGAGAATAATAAAAATTTGTTTAAATAAACTTATTGATTGCCCATAAAAACAATTATATGTTGAATTGTATGTTATGAAAATTGAACAGCTTTATAAGTTAAAATTATTAACATATTATCATAAAAACAGATCTAAATTTCCTACAGTCATTGTCAAAATACAATAAGAAACGCCATCTTTCGTTTTGCTGAATCAAAATGTAAGACGACCAAGGGGCAATTACATGGTCAAAACTATGGTTTGAAATTGTACATTACAATCTTAAACATTTTAAGAGGAAAATAAAAAAAAAGTTATTAGATAATATTAACAACACACTTTAATTTTGTTTGGTCTTTCAATGTTCCAGTCCAAATTATTCTATTTTGTTGTTGTAAATGCTATTTATAACTACTGGTTAATGCTAAAAAATTATTTTTATTTACATGTCCATAATAAATTTAGAACTTTTTCGTGTATAGTATACTGTGCAGTGATATGTAATTATATTTATATTAATCTACTATATCCCTTAAACACGAGCGTTGTTCATATAGGGGCATGTTTGTTTTTAGTTATTTTTACTTGTATTAAATATGTAATAATGATAATGTAATGTAATGTAAGTAAGTAATGTTAATAAGTTAATAACTGATTAATAAATTAATAATAATAATTTCAAAAATCTGCTTAGACAATTCAATTTATCTATACTAACTCTAAGCTGACAAGAGGGCTACCTTGTTCGGACAAAATTTTTACTAATATTGATAGATCACATTTGATATTTAGTGTTGTTCAATTCCCTTTTTCATATCTTGATGCAGTATGTCTTATGGTGAATAATAGGGATTATGCTAAGTTGTAATAGTTCCTTAAGGAACAAAATTATTGTCACAAGCCAATGAATGAAGATAAAATACATAACTTTAAGTCTGCTTTCTGTCATAATAATTGGCTGGACTTCTACAATACAGTAAACATTGCTCTGCTGATACTATTTTTGAACGTTTTCTAGAAGTGTTCTTAATGCAATTTGAAATGTAGGCCCTACATACCAAAAAAAATGTAGGCTAATTATTAATTCTAAGGTTCATAGAAGGAATGGTACACATCCAACTTTGTACATATGAAAGGCAAAGTCCTGTTGGTCAGTGGCGTAGGAAAGGGGGTGCGCAGGGTGCGGGCCGCTCCGGGTGCCATCACCTGGGAGTGACAAAATAAAAATGTGTCTTTTTAAGTAAAAAATCTCTCAAGGGAATTTAAAGAAAATAATAATGTTATTTAAAACAATTAACTAAGCTTAACGACTTTTTACAAGTCAACGTGCACATTGAAACTTCTTTTAGTTTTAAATGCAGTCAACAAAAGTAATAAAATGCGGCTGAACTGACCGCTGTGTTGATACAAACAGTAATATTATGGTTATGGGGAGGGGGAGGGGTGTTTATTTCTACGGATGCTTGTCTCTGCAGTTTTATTAATTTAAATGAGATTTCAACAATCGGTGATATTTTATATCACTCGAGCAGAAACCAACTCTACCCACAACCAATTCTACCCGCTGTGGCAGTCATGACTTTGTCGAAAATAAACTTTGAATGTGAGTTGACTCCGAAGTCTCCGGCAATCTAGATTTTGAACTGGTATGTGCACATATTTAAGAATAGATTACTAATAATACAGTTCCGTAAAATAGTTACATTACTTGTTTATGAAATTTATTAGGATCAACCTATAAAAAAGTTATGTATAATTCACATAACTTCCTCTGCCCAAATAAAAGTTAGCCTCCCCTCTCGCCAATCTTCGTGTCACATCCCCAAAAGGTACCTAACCCAAATACAAAATTTTGTTTCCGTACGATTTTCCATTGCAAGAGGCCGTATTGCAAAGAGCGCGTATTTAGAGTAGGTGGGTTTTAACCAGTGGCGGCCTCTGATCATGTTGCAGTGTTGCACAACGACCGGTTTTTAATGTAAAGAATATTTAGATTTTTTAATTATAGTACTGCATATGTCTACTATTAAACTACTTCGAAATCGTCTTTGTGATAAGTTCTTATCAACTGTAAACATGCTACACCTGATATTTGACAATTTAAGTCTTTTAAACGCGTAAATGCGCGGAGTTCGTCGCATTAGAAAAGCCACGACTTGCTGCCTCACCTTGCCGGCTAAAGTCTATCTCAGCCAACCTGATAGGAAGGAAAAACAATTTCTCCTCTCCTCGTTCCACTGGCTACCGTCAGAGGGGAGGCTAGTATGGTCCATTCCAGAAACATTGATTCGACTACTAGGAATAATCATACTAAAATATGAAAATAAAATTATGTGTTACATCGGTACGGAAGTTGGAGTAATCAATAATGCAGTTATATTAGATGAAAATAGAGATGGGATATTCATAATTAATAACTAACATACATTGCATACACAATAAATATTATTTATATATATAGAGATTTTCTTATACACACTCACAGACACTATAACTACTAATTTAACTATACACAGGGCGAAATATGGCATTTGAAACGACACGTGCAGAAAACCACTTCGAGACCGTCTGCGACAATGTTTTCTTGGAGACTGTAGTTGCCCAAGATCTGAAACAGGTACGCCATTCCTGATTTGTCTCATACCCACGCTTATTAACACCAAGAAAATAATGTTATTTAAATTTAAGGCTATTGTTGTACGTATTTTACTTATGAGATTACTATAATCACGTTTAGATGGTTATCGCATCGCATCTCAATTAATACTACGTTGTTTATACTCCAGTAGTAAAACATTCTAACGTAAATATCAGAGCTGTGAGTAGGCCTAGGGGGTTGAAAGCGGTAAAAAGAACGGCAATTCGTCACATTGGAACCCCAGTCCGGTTCCGTGGGGGGGACTGAGAATGTTATGATTTCCTATCAGGTTCGGGCACGTTTTTAAAGTCATCAGTAAATCCACCGGTGGAAAAGTGCGGTGAAAGTCCGGTGAAAGTCCGGTGAATGTACGATGAACGTCATCCGCCAATTTTTTCATCTGATGAGCCGTTGAATTTACGATCGGGTTGATGGATTCCAGCGGGAATATTCGAATTGTATAATAATTATTGTATCATGGATTTGCTAGAAGTGGAAATAATAACATATGATGGGCAGGGAACTAATAACTGAGTGCTACCATTTTCATAAATAATATTTTGAGCATATTAAAATCCATAAAATATTGTATAGTTAAATACGGTACCTGACCTCATTATGGATAGCCTGTACTGTCAGTTATTTAAGGCCTTATCTTCCATTCAATCAGGGGGGAAAAGGATACATACAACTTAACAATATTACACAAAATAAATAAAATAAGTTTTAAGATGATAGGCCTACTTAACTATTTACAATTGCATCAAAGAACCTTAAAACTAAAAGTAAATTAAACAATAAATTATATTATGTTATGTGATCAATTAAAATACCATATACTTATTATAAATATTAATCTGGCCTAATTAAAATTGTATGTCCATTCCATGTATAGGAAATAATTTACATTACAGTATAAAATGCTTTTGATATGAGCCAGCTTTTTAGGACTTTCTTAAATTTGTTAGTAGGCACTTCAACAGCAGAAAGGAACAAATTACTATAAAATGTATATTGCTTATATAGATGACTGTCAACACATTTATTTAATCTGAATGACGGCAAATCTAATTTCAAATTGTTTCTAGTTCTGTGTTCGTGTATATAAAAGTGTTGTGTGAATTGTTGTAGGTTTTCTTTCACGTGTACTAAATTTAGGCCTATATAAAGACTAGGAACTGTTTTTGTTTTTAATTGACGAAATATCAGGTAGACCTACACAACTATCTCAATGTTTTACTCCTGCTAAAATTCTTATGATTTTTTTCTGACATAGGAACACCTTTATTGACCCTGAACTACTGCCCCATAACCGGATGCCATATAGGATATGTGGATGAAAAATACGCTGTTATTATCTTGACTAACTGAGGCTTTTAGCTTAAGGAGTAGAAAAATAAATGACTCGAGACAGCTTAGCAGTAGCATTTGTTTATTTGTTGGTCCCATGAAAGCTTATTATTCGAGATATTTGGAATTAATAGATTTCTTATGTAGAGTATTTTTTCTTTCTTTTCTCGTCTTCAAACAAAATCAACTCATCAATTTCATTTTCGGAGGACTCACACTCTGATGAAGAGCAGTTCGTTAGCTTTCGCACGAAAATAAACTCAATGTATTAATGCTAGTGGCACGTGTCGTCTGTTTCTCTACTCCGCCATGTTTGTCATCTAAGAAGCATCGTACATTAAGTTCGGTGAGTCTGATTGCAATCGGTGACTTCCACCGGACTTTCACCGGTGAGTTTATGAACGGAGGGGCCGTATT
The DNA here is from genome assembly GCA_964059195.1 of Ectobius pallidus. Lineage (NCBI taxonomy): Eukaryota > Metazoa > Arthropoda > Insecta > Blattodea > Ectobiidae > Ectobius > Ectobius pallidus. The sequence goes on from CAXKWD010000008.1 coordinate 50,056,459, forward strand.
CTGTAACTCCACCAACGCTCTCAACTACGATTACACCAATGTAACTAGAAAAAGTTATTCTGTAACTATTGGTGTCAAGTATCGATCTTGAAATCACACCAATATATTGCTGGAAATATTGGTGACACACCGACGGCTCCAAACCCCTCGGTGAGCTCAACAACAACTCGAAAGTACCAAAATATCGCAAAATTTGCAGAAATATCGACATATTTGTGATACAATGGCCGCTTATATCCTAATTGGGCGACTTCGTGATGGTGTCAATAGCTATATTTTCGTAATAACAGAGAAGGTACAGTATATATCCATTAATGAATAGATTCTTAGTATTTGTTAATATGTTTTTATCAATATAAAAACTAAATACATAATTTTATTTTGCAACAAGCATGTTTGAGGTTATGTTTGCATAATTGCACATAATATTAATTATTTTACTTTATCTTGTTTCAGATTTGGAATTGTAATCCATGTGATCTGCATTAAAGAGTGGACAACATAATATGCACCAATAATAAGCTTAACGAACACTTATGGGTGTCACCTCTATGTAGGCCTAAATTTTTTAATGTAGTGTAAAATTTTGTTCAGTTCATTCGAAAGAACAGTGCACAAGTAGGTCATTTGCAATTGAGAAAAACATCCCACTCAAGCAATGCTTCAAGTAGTGAGATGTTGTTGGCTTTTTGTAATTTTCAGGAAATAATGACGAAGACTGTGCTTATTAGAACTGAGCAAAGTGCCATGAACTCATGATACATATTTTTTTGTACCAAAGTTTACTTTGTAAGTGTGTGTGTACTATATCACTCAGCAAAATAACATTGTCCTTACTTTTAAATATACTGGTAGCCTATATAGTGTTTACTAGTTTATAAAACTTTTCACACTTAGAGAAGCATCTATTTTTAACTGCACAAAAAATATGCCTCCCTGCCAATGTAGCCTATTGTAATTGAAAATATTATTTAAATCTAGCTACAATATTGGCTTTACCAATTTTTTGTCTAATTTAAACCATCTATTTTATTCCCTCTAATTCCTTTTATAATAATATGAGCTATATTGTATCTCGTGATTTTCCGTCAAGTGGGTGTGGCTTATACTATGTAAGTTGAAATGCATGTTGAATTTTCAGAGCCATTTTCCCATAACTTGATATTTTCAACACAAAAGGCACAATATCTAATAATAATAATAATAATAATAATAATAATTTTATTTCATCCAGTGTATCAATTACATATTGATTTTGGACATGTCAAACTTAAATCTAATTACAGACTATGATCATACCAGAATACAAGATTCATTAATTAATAGATATCATAGAACTATTTACCCTAGGCTTATATCTAATTTAGAGTTCATCTATCCTGTAAAGTGCTTTTTCACAAAGGTAGCTCTTTAATTTTTGTGTAAATTTTTTCCCAGTGCACTGTTTTAAAGTGTTTGGTAGTTTATTATAGAACTGTACCCCAATTACATATGGATCCCTGTTTGATGATTTTGTGTTGTATCGTTTTGTGTATAGGTTTATGTTTGATCGAGTGTCATACTGGTGGATTTCATCTATGGCTACGTTTAATTCTGGTTTGGATTTTAAAAGTAAAATTACCCTATATATATATAATGACATTATTGTTAGAATTTTTTCCTTCCTAAATATATCTCTGCAGCTGTCTAACCTTCCCAGTTTATATATTATTCTAAGACACCGCTTCTGTAGTATAAGTATTCTACATAAATGTGTATAGGCACATGCTCCCCATACTTCAATACCATATAGGATATGTGGATAAACTAGCCCATAATAAATCATTTTTAGTGTAGCAGTGCCAACGTATTCTGACATGTACTTCACAATATATATGCCCTTGCTTACCTTCTTACAGACTTCATTTACATGCAGTTTCCAGGATAGATGCTTATCTACTAATATTCCTAAGAACTGATGACTATTTTTTTCTTCTATATCAGTGCCATTAATCTCTTAAAGTAATGGTCCAAATTGCATGAAACTTTGCACACCCATAGTTTTTTGTGTGTTCTAGAGGATAAACCTAAATAATCTGATGTATTTGCAACACAAGATTATTTCACTTGTGAACATGATGTGAAAAAATTCGTAATAATTTTATATTGAAATTTTAAAATGCCTGAAAATTGTATCAGGCATACCACAGTATAAATTGATGGTTTATCCTCGAGATTATAGTGTCAGCTGTGAATAAAAAAAAATATTACACCAATCAGATTGACTTTTGCATGAAATCATGTTACTTAGGCTTAATCGCATGCTGAAAAATAAAAATAAAATAATTTTCTAATATCAACCTTCATATTTGTGACACTGTAATAATTTTTGTGCTCATTTCAACCCCCAAATGTATACTTCTAATGTCCAAAATTTCATTTTATTATTGCAAATAGTGTTGAAGATATCGAACAGTTACTGCAATGCCTGCTTGGGCATGGTCTCTTGGTGTATGAGCCCCTTAAGACACTTTTTCAGTGATATTATGGTGTTATTTAAATTAATATATAATTATGAACAACTATGAGGCCAATTGTAATGTTTCAAAGTACTGTGTAAATTAAATACTAATGAATTCATTTTAAGTTAACCTAAAACGCAATTAATTTATTTCAAGGGTTTTATAAATGTCATAAAAGCAGTAGGCAAGATAAGATACTCTTATTTGCTTAAACTTTACTATTTGCTTTATCTATATAAAAATAATTTTATAATTGGCTTGTGTTCTATAAATTAAGTAAAAACTCCTACTGAATAATTTTTTTACTTTCTCTGCCTGTACCATAGGTAATACAGATAAAGGAAGTATTGTTTTCGACCCCAACTTTGAAGTTGAGTTTTTAGCCCAAATACACATTTTGAGGTATTCTGAATCCCCAAATACTATTTTCGGAAACATGTCTGTGTGGAAGTGTGTCAACAGCCTAGCTCCAGAATGGAAAATCGTAAGAATTTTTTTTTGTATTTGGGTTGGGTACCTTCTGAAGATGTGACACAAGGATTGGCGACAAGTTTCTCTTATTTTTAAAGGGACTTTACATGAAAAAATGTTCGTTTTTCGCGATTTTATCGATTTGTTTAAATTTTGCACATGGGTTGCTTATAAGTTACTTGGACTTAAAACTTTATTTGAAACTTTTTTCGAAGAAATTCTCTTTAGGGTAGTTATAAGCCACCCACTCTGAATACGTGCTAAAAGTTTTATTTGAAATATTTTTTCGAAGAAAATCTCTAAAGTGTAGTCTTTATCAGAATGTGAAGTGAGAAAAATGTATTGTGCATGCTTAAAGTAAAGAAAGTTATGAGAGTACAATAAATATATTTTATTTGGGTTGTGTATCCTTCGGGGATGTGATGTGTTAAGGACATTCTCTTTATTTATACAACCAATTTACATTACAAGAATGTCATACACAATAATTATATTATACTGAGAGACTAACTTTTATTTGAACAGAGATTGGAAAGTTCATTCCTTTCACTGAGTATGAATCCAGCAACATTTTGTTAAAATGAGTATTCTGAAAAGGGCTACATCTTACTTTCTGTTAATCGTTAAAATGAATACTTTCACACAAACAAGGTGAGTTGCAATGGAAATATATAACTACTTCGAGATTGCATATTTTTTTATAATCATAATTTAAATAAGATATTGGCAAACTATTGCGGAATTTGCTAATTGGATTCCCCGAGATACACTCCTTATTATATATATATGACAGTAAACATTACTAAAAACCATTGGCATTTTGCGAATTTCTCCTATTATTATAAATCCGCCTTTTCCCCCTATAAGCGTCTTGCAACATGACAGTACGTGTAATATAAACGCCCACTTTCAAAATATATACATGAAATTAAACTCCCGCCCAGTTTGGAAATTATGAAATCACATTCCCGCACTCCATCAGCCAATGATATTCATTGCAGTTTGTTAAGACAGATTTCTCATAGCTACTTTCATTGCCAACATTCACGAAAATTCACAAAGCTATTGGTGGGCCTCAACAACGGTTCTCCAGATACCAACAGGGAGTTACAGAATCGCTCACGCTCTGGCCGTTGGTATCTTGCTGTCGGTTGTTGAGCTCTCAACAACACCAATGCGTTGGTGACGAAAGTTACAGAATACCGCCCCCCGGGCCGTATTCTGTAACTCCACCAACGCTCTCAACTACGATTACACCAATGTAACTAGAAAAAGTTATTCTGTAACTATTGGTGTCAAGTATCGATCTTGAAATCACACCAATATATTGCTGGAAATATTGGTGACACACCGACGGCTCCAAACCCCTCGGTGAGCTCAACAACAACTCGAAAGTACCAAAATATCGCAAAATTTGCAGAAATATCGACATATTTGTGATACAATGGCCGCTTATATCCTAATTGGGCGACTTCGTGATGGTGTCAATAGCTATATTTTCGTAATAACAGAGAAGGTACAGTATATATCCATTAATGAATAGATTCTTAGTATTTGTTAATATGTTTTTATCAATATAAAAACTAAATACATAATTTTATTTTGCAACAAGCATGTTTGAGGTTATGTTTGCATAATTGCACATAATATTAATTATTTTACTTTATCTTGTTTCAGATTTGGAATTGTAATCCATGTGATCTGCATTAAAGAGTGGACAACATAATATGCACCAATAATAAGCTTAACGAACACTTATGGGTGTCACCTCTATGTAGGCCTAAATTTTTTAATGTAGTGTAAAATTTTGTTCAGTTCATTCGAAAGAACAGTGCACAAGTAGGTCATTTGCAATTGAGAAAAACATCCCACTCAAGCAATGCTTCAAGTAGTGAGATGTTGTTGGCTTTTTGTAATTTTCAGGAAATAATGACGAAGACTGTGCTTATTAGAACTGAGCAAAGTGCCATGAACTCATGATACATATTTTTTTGTACCAAAGTTTACTTTGTAAGTGTGTGTGTACTATATCACTCAGCAAAATAACATTGTCCTTACTTTTAAATATACTGGTAGCCTATATAGTGTTTACTAGTTTATAAAACTTTTCACACTTAGAGAAGCATCTATTTTTAACTGCACAAAAAATATGCCTCCCTGCCAATGTAGCCTATTGTAATTGAAAATATTATTTAAATCTAGCTACAATATTGGCTTTACCAATTTTTTGTCTAATTTAAACCATCTATTTTATTCCCTCTAATTCCTTTTATAATAATATGAGCTATATTGTATCTCGTGATTTTCCGTCAAGTGGGTGTGGCTTATACTATGTAAGTTGAAATGCATGTTGAATTTTCAGAGCCATTTTCCCATAACTTGATATTTTCAACACAAAAGGCACAATATCTAATAATAATAATAATAATAATAATAATAATTTTATTTCATCCAGTGTATCAATTACATATTGATTTTGGACATGTCAAACTTAAATCTAATTACAGACTATGATCATACCAGAATACAAGATTCATTAATTAATAGATATCATAGAACTATTTACCCTAGGCTTATATCTAATTTAGAGTTCATCTATCCTGTAAAGTGCTTTTTCACAAAGGTAGCTCTTTAATTTTTGTGTAAATTTTTTCCCAGTGCACTGTTTTAAAGTGTTTGGTAGTTTATTATAGAACTGTACCCCAATTACATATGGATCCCTGTTTGATGATTTTGTGTTGTATCGTTTTGTGTATAGGTTTATGTTTGATCGAGTGTCATACTGGTGGATTTCATCTATGGCTACGTTTAATTCTGGTTTGGATTTTAAAAGTAAAATTACCCTATATATATATAATGACATTATTGTTAGAATTTTTTCCTTCCTAAATATATCTCTGCAGCTGTCTAACCTTCCCAGTTTATATATTATTCTAAGACACCGCTTCTGTAGTATAAGTATTCTACATAAATGTGTATAGGCACATGCTCCCCATACTTCAATACCATATAGGATATGTGGATAAACTAGCCCATAATAAATCATTTTTAGTGTAGCAGTGCCAACGTATTCTGACATGTACTTCACAATATATATGCCCTTGCTTACCTTCTTACAGACTTCATTTACATGCAGTTTCCAGGATAGATGCTTATCTACTAATATTCCTAAGAACTGATGACTATTTTTTTCTTCTATATCAGTGCCATTAATCTCTTAAAGTAATGGTCCAAATTGCATGAAACTTTGCACACCCATAGTTTTTTGTGTGTTCTAGAGGATAAACCTAAATAATCTGATGTATTTGCAACACAAGATTATTTCACTTGTGAACATGATGTGAAAAAATTCGTAATAATTTTATATTGAAATTTTAAAATGCCTGAAAATTGTATCAGGCATACCACAGTATAAATTGATGGTTTATCCTCGAGATTATAGTGTCAGCTGTGAATAAAAAAAAATATTACACCAATCAGATTGACTTTTGCATGAAATCATGTTACTTAGGCTTAATCGCATGCTGAAAAATAAAAATAAAATAATTTTCTAATATCAACCTTCATATTTGTGACACTGTAATAATTTTTGTGCTCATTTCAACCCCCAAATGTATACTTCTAATGTCCAAAATTTCATTTTATTATTGCAAATAGTGTTGAAGATATCGAACAGTTACTGCAATGCCTGCTTGGGCATGGTCTCTTGGTGTATGAGCCCCTTAAGACACTTTTTCAGTGATATTATGGTGTTATTTAAATTAATATATAATTATGAACAACTATGAGGCCAATTGTAATGTTTCAAAGTACTGTGTAAATTAAATACTAATGAATTCATTTTAAGTTAACCTAAAACGCAATTAATTTATTTCAAGGGTTTTATAAATGTCATAAAAGCAGTAGGCAAGATAAGATACTCTTATTTGCTTAAACTTTACTATTTGCTTTATCTATATAAAAATAATTTTATAATTGGCTTGTGTTCTATAAATTAAGTAAAAACTCCTACTGAATAATTTTTTTACTTTCTCTGCCTGTACCATAGGTAATACAGATAAAGGAAGTATTGTTTTCGACCCCAACTTTGAAGTTGAGTTTTTAGCCCAAATACACATTTTGAGGTATTCTGAATCCCCAAATACTATTTTCGGAAACATGTCTGTGTGGAAGTGTGTCAACAGCCTAGCTCCAGAATGGAAAATCGTAAGAATTTTTTTTTGTATTTGGGTTGGGTACCTTCTGAAGATGTGACACAAGGATTGGCGACAAGTTTCTCTTATTTTTAAAGGGACTTTACATGAAAAAATGTTCGTTTTTCGCGATTTTATCGATTTGTTTAAATTTTGCACATGGGTTGCTTATAAGTTACTTGGACTTAAAACTTTATTTGAAACTTTTTTCGAAGAAATTCTCTTTAGGGTAGTTATAAGCCACCCACTCTGAATACGTGCTAAAAGTTTTATTTGAAATATTTTTTCGAAGAAAATCTCTAAAGTGTAGTCTTTATCAGAATGTGAAGTGAGAAAAATGTATTGTGCATGCTTAAAGTAAAGAAAGTTATGAGAGTACAATAAATATATTTTATTTGGGTTGTGTATCCTTCGGGGATGTGATGTGTTAAGGACATTCTCTTTATTTATACAACCAATTTACATTACAAGAATGTCATACACAATAATTATATTATACTGAGAGACTAACTTTTATTTGAACAGAGATTGGAAAGTTCATTCCTTTCACTGAGTATGAATCCAGCAACATTTTGTTAAAATGAGTATTCTGAAAAGGGCTACATCTTACTTTCTGTTAATCGTTAAAATGAATACTTTCACACAAACAAGGTGAGTTGCAATGGAAATATATAACTACTTCGAGATTGCATATTTTTTTATAATCATAATTTAAATCAGATATTGGCAAACTATTGCGGAATTTGCTAATTGGATTCCCCGAGATACACTCCTTATTATATATATATGACAGTAAACATTACTAAAAACCATTGGCATTTTGCGAATTTCTCCTATTATTATAAATCCGCCTTTTCCCCCTATAAGCGTCTTGCAACATGACAGTACGTGTAATATAAACGCCCACTTTCAAAATATATACATGAAATTAAACTCCCGCCCAGTTTGGAAATTATGAAATCACATTCCCGCACTCCATCAGCCAATGATATTCATTGCAGTTTGTTAAGACAGATTTCTCATAGCTACTTTCATTGCCAACATTCACGAAAATTCACAAAGCTATTGGTGGGCCTCAACAACGGTTCTCCAGATACCAACAGGGAGTTACAGAATCGCTCACGCTCTGGCCGTTGGTATCTTGCTGTCGGTTGTTGAGCTCTCAACAACACCAATGCGTTGGTGACGAAAGTTACAGAATACCGCCCCGGTCGTATTCTGTAACTCCACCAACGCTCTCAACTACGATTACACCAATGTTACTAGAAAAAGTTATTCTGTAACTATTGGTGTCAAGAATCGATCTTGAAATCACACCAATATATTGCTGGAAATATTGGTGACACACCGACGGCTCCAAACCCCTCGGTGAGCTCAACAACAACTCGAAAGTACCAAAATATCGCAAAATTTTCAGAAATATCGACATATTTGTGATACAATGGCCGCTTATATCCTAATTGGGCGACTTCGTGATGGTGTCAATAGCTATATTTTCGTAATAACAGAGAAGGTACAGTATATATCCATTAATGAATAGATTCTTAGTATTTGTTAATATGTTTCTATCAATATAAAAACTAAATACATAATTTTATTTTGCAACAAGCATGTTTGAGGTTATGTTTGCATAATTGAACATAATATTAATTATTTTACTTTATCTTGTTTCAGATTTGGAATTGTAATCCATGTGATCTGCATTAAAGAGTGGACAACATAATATGCACCAATAATAAGCTTAACGAACACTTATGGGTGTCACCTCTATGTAGGCCTTAATTTTTTTAATGTAGTGTAAAATTTTGTTCAGTTCATTCGAAAGAACAGTGCACAAGTAGGTCATTTGCAATTGAGAAAAACATCCCACTCAAGCAATGCTTCAAGTAGTGAGATGTTCTTGGCTTTTTGTAATTTTCAGGAAATAATGACGAAGACTGTGTTTATTAGAACTGAGCAAAGTGCCATGAACGCATGATACATATAATAGTTTTTTTTTGTACCAAAGTTTACTTAGTAAGTGTGTGTGTTCTATATCACTCAGCAAAATATGATGTACATTGTCCTTACTTTTAAATATACTGGTAGCCTATATAGTGTTTACTAGTTTATAAAACTTTTCACACTTAGAGAAGCATCTGTTTTTAACTGCACAAAAAATATGCCTCCCTGCCAATGTAGCCTATTGTAATTGAAAATATTATTTAAATCTAGCTACAATATTGGCTGTTACCAATTTTTTGTCTAATTTAAACCATCTATTTTATTCCCTCTAATTCCTTTTATAATAATATGAGCTATATTGTATCTCGTGATTTTCCGTCAAGTGGGTGTGTTGAAATGCATGTTGAATTTTCAGAGCCATTTTCCCATAACTTGATATTTTCAACACAAAAGGCACAATATCTCTTAAAGTAATGGTCCAAATTGCATGAAACTTTGCACACCCATAGTTTTTTGTGTGTTCTAGAGAATAAACCTAAATAATCTGATGTATTTGCAACACAAGATTATTTCACTTGTGAACATGATGTGAAAAAATTAGTAATAATTTTATATTGAAATTTTAAAATGCCTGAAAATTGTATCAGGCATACCACAGTATAAATTGATGGTTTATCCTCTAGATTATAGTGTCAGCTGTGAATAAAAATATATATATTACACCAATCAGATTGACTCTTTGCAAGAAATCATGTTTCTTAGACCTAATCGCATGCTGAAAAATAAAAAAAAATAATTTTCTATATCAACCTTCATATTTGTGACACTGTAATAATTTTTGTGCTCACTTCAACCCCCAAATGTATACTTCTAATGTCCAAAATTTCATTTTATTATTGTAAATAGTGTTGAAGATATCGAACAGTTACTGCAATGCCTGCTCGGGCATGGTCTTTTGGTCACTTTTTCAGTGATATTATGGTGTTATTTAAATTAATATATAATTATGAACAACTATGAGGCCAATTGTAATGTTTCAAAGTACTGTGTAAATTAAATACTATGAATTAATTTTAAGTTAACCTAAAACGCAATTAATTTATTTCGAGGGTTTTATAAATGTCATAAAAGCAGTAGGCAAGATAAGATACTCTTATTTGCTTAAATTTTACTATTTGCTTTATCTATACAAAAATAATTTTATAATTGGCTTCTGCTCTATAAATTAAGTAAAAACTCCTACTGAATATTTTTTTTTACTTTCTCTGCCTGTACCATAGGTACTACAGGCAAAGGAAGTATTGTTTTCGACCCCAACTTTGAAGTTGAGTTTTTAGCCTAAATACACATTTTGAGGTATTCTGAATCGCCAAATACTTTTTTCAGAAACATGTCTGTGTGGATGTGTGTCAACAGCCTAGTTCCAGAACGGAAAATCGTAAGATTTTTTTTTTTTTTTTTTTTTTTTGTATTTGGGTTGGGGACCTTCTGAAGATGTGACACAAAGATTGGCGACAAGTTTCTCTTATTTTTAAAGGGACTATACATGAAAAAATGTTCGTTTTTCGCGATTTTATCGATTTGTTTAAATTTTGTACATGGGTTGCTTATACTAGGAGTTAAAACTTTTATTTGAAACATTTTTTCGAATTAATTCTCTTTAGGGTAGTCATAAGTCACCCACTCTGAATACGTGCTAAAACTTTTATTTGAAACATTTTTTTCGAAGAAAATCTCTAAAGTGTAGTCTTTATCAGAATGTGAATTGAGAAAAATGTATTGTGCATGCTAAAAGTAAAGAAAGTTATGTGAGTACAATAAATATATTTTACTTGTGTTGTGTATGTTTCGGGGATGCGATGTGATGTGTTAAGTACATTCTCTTTATTTATATAACCAATTTACATGACAAGAATGGCATACACAAAAATTATATTATACTGAGAGACTAACTTTTATTTGGACAGAGATTCGAAAGTTCATTCCCTTCACTGAGTATGAACCCGAGAACCTTGAATCCAGCAACATTTTGATAAAATTAGTATTCTGAAAAGGGATAGGCCTACATCTTACTTTCTGTTAATCGTTAAAATGAATACTTTCACACAAACAAGGCGAGTTGCAATGGAAATATATAACCGCTTCGAGATCGCATATTTTTTTTATAATCATAACTTAAATCAGACATTGGCAAACTATTGCGAAATTTGCTAATTGGATGCCTCGAGATACCCGCCTTATTATATATTAAACAGTAAACATTACTAAAAAACCATTGGCATTTTGCGGTTTTCTCCTATTATTATAAATCCGCCTTTTTTCCTATAAGCGTCTTGCAACATGACAGTACGTGTAATATAAACGCCCACTTTCAAAATATATACATGAAATTAAACTCCCGCCCAGTTTGGAAATTATGAAATCACATTCCCGCACTCCATCAGCCAATGATATTCATTGCAGTTTGTTCGGACAGATTTCTCATAGCTACTTCCATTGCCAACATTCACGAAAATTCACAAAGTTATTGGTGGGCCTCAACAACGCGTTTCGAGATACCAACAGGGAGTTACAGAATCGCTCACGCTCCGGCCGTTGGTATCTTGCTGTCGGTTGTTGAGCTCTCAACAACACCAATGCGTTGGTGACGAAAGTTACAGAATTCGACCCCTGGGGTCGTATTCTGTAACTCCACCAACGCTCTCAACTACGATTACACCAATGTTACTAGAAAAAGTTATGGCCCATTCAGATAGAAAATTAACCGTAAACGTAACGTAAACATAGAAGCTTGCGGCCATGTTTTTCAATGTGACCATTCACAATGCATCACGTAAACGTGAAACTTAAACGTAAAATTAAACGTAACGTAGAAGCTTGCAAACACCAAGCTTCTGCGTTATGTTTATGCGAAAAATAACGATACAACCAATCAGAGAACAGAACAGTAGACGGAAGTGGAAGTAGCCAACTGTTCTGTGGTAGCCAAGAGATGGCGTCAATGAATGAGAAACCCGTCATTATGATAAATGGCATCCATTATATAAAGATGCGGCATTGAAGGAAAATATATGAACAATAGTTCCCCAAGAAATTAACTACAGTAGTAAATACAGCACATATAATATTCTGTTAATTTTTATATGTCTGCATACGGTTGTATGATGTAAATTTTTAATGGCCTACACACTGGATTTCCATGATCATGACCATGATATTAGGTATAGGGATCATATAAATATAAATTTTGCTAGGTTAAGTAAAACCCAAAACAGTTTTAATTATTTAAGTGCTAAGCTTTTTAATAAGCTTCCACTTAGTGCTAGAACTGCTACACTTAATCGTTTTAAAATAGTTATAAAAAATTGGTTAAAACTAAATGTTTTTACAGTATTGATGAGTATGAAATGTTTGACATGAATGATTTAAGGCTCTAATTTTATAGTATTATTTTTATTATATAAATAGTTTTGTATATTCTTTGGACAATGTCTATTACAACTATATATTTTGATCTAATGACAATAAAAATGAATGAATGCATGTTTAATAGAAACATGAAAGTATTTTCGTCTGCTGCGGCCATATTTATCAGCTGTTCACGTTCTCGTTTGTGATTGGTTGTTACCTACGTTTAAGTTTTCATTGCGAATGCTCAGTGCCGTGCTAAAGTGTGCGTTTAAGTTTACGTTCTTACGTTTACGGTTAAGTTTCTATCTGAATGACCCATTATTCTGTAACTATTGGTGTCAAGAATCGATCTTGAAATCACACCAATATATTGCTTGAAATATTGGTGACAACACCCACGGCTCCAAACCCCTCGGTGAGCTCAACAACAACTCGAAAGTACTAAAATATCGCAGAATTTGCAGAAATATCGACATATTTGTTTTACAATGGTCGCTTATATCCTAATTGGGCGACTTCGTGTTGGTGTCAATAGCTATATTTGCGTAATAGCAGAGAAGGTACAGTATATAGCCATTAATGAATAGATTATTAGTATTTGTTAATATGTTTTTATCAATATAAAAACTAAATACATAATTTTATGTTGTGACAAGCATGTTTGAGGTTATGTTTGCATAATTGCACATCATATTAATTATTTAACTTTATCTTGTTTCAGATTTGGAATTGTAATCCCTGTGATCTGAATTAGAGTGGACAACATAATATGCACCAATAATAAGCTTAATGAACGCTGATGGGTGTCACCTCTATGTAGGCCTAAATTTTTTTAATGTAGTGTAAAATTTTCTTCAGTTCATTCGAAAGAACAACAGTGCACAAGTGGGTTATTTGCAATTGAGAAGGACATCCCACTCAAGTGATGCTTGATGCAGTGAGATGTTGTTGGCTTTTTGTAATTTTCAGGAAATAATTACGAAGACTATGCTTATTAGAACTGAACAAAGCGCCATATAGGCATACTCATGATACATATAATAGTCTTCTTTTTGTACCAAAGTTTACTTTGTAAGTGTATACTATAACACTCAGCAAAATATGATGTACATTGTCCTTACTTTTAAATATACTGGTAGCCTATATAGCGTTTATTAGTTTATAAAACTTTTCACACTTGTAGAGAAGCATCTGTTTTTAACTGTACAAAAAATATGCCTCCCTGCCAATGTAGCCTATTGTAATTGAAAATATTATTTAAATCTAGCTACAATATTGGCTGTTACTAATTTTTTGTCTAATTTTTGAACCATCTATTTTATTCCCTCTAATTCCTTTTATAATAACCCACACAGCACACTACGTATAATATACGAATAATCTACGTATATACGTATAATATCCGTATATTATACGTAATATGAGCTATATTGTATCTCGTGATTTTCCGTCAAGTGGGTGTGGCTTAGGCCTATATGTAAGTTGAAATGCATGTTAAATTTTCAAAGCCATTTTCCCATAACTTAATATTTTCAACACAAAAGGGACAATATCTCTTAAAGTAATGGTCCAAATTGCATGAAACCTTGCACACCCATAGTTTTTTGTGTGTTCTAGAGGATAAACCTAAATAGTCTGATGTATTTGCAACACAAGATTATTTCACTAGTGAACATGATGTGAAAAAATTAGTAATCATTTTATATTGAAATTTTAAAATCCCTGAAAATTGTATCAGGCATACCACAGTATAAAGTGATGATTTATCCTCTAGATTATAGTGTCAGCTGTGAATAAAAAAATATATATTACACCAATCAGATTGGCACTTTGCAAAAAATCACGTTTCTTAGGCCTAATCGCATGCTGAAAAAAATTCTAATATCAACCTTCATATTTGTGACACTATAATAATTTTTGTGCTCATTTCAAGCCCCAAATGTATACTTCTAATGTCCAAAATTTCATTCTGTTATTGCAAATAGTGTTGAAGTTACTGCAATGCCTGCTCGGCCATGGTCTCTTGGTGTATGAGCCCCCTTAAGACACTTTTTCAGTGATATTATGGTGTTATTTAAATTAATATATAATTATGAACAACTATGAGGCCAATTATAATGTTTCAAAGTATTGTGTAAATTAAATACTAATGAATTCATTTTAAGTTAACCTAAAACGCAATTAATTTATTTGAAGGTTTTTATAAATGTCGTAAAAGCAGTAGACAAGATAAGATACTCTTATTTGCTTAAAATTTATAAAAATAATTTTATAATTGGCTTGTGTTCTATAAACACTTCCTCTGCCTGTACCACAGGTACTATAGGTAAAGGAAGTATTGTTTTCGACCCCAACTTTGAAGTTGAGTTTTTAGCCTAAATACACATTTTGAGGATTTCTGAATCCACAAATACTATTTTCGGAAACATGTCCGTGTGGATGTGTGTGAACAGCCTAACTCCAGAATGGAAAATCGTAAGAAAAAAAATTGTATTTGGGTTGGGTACCTTCTGAAGATGTGATACAAAGATTGGCGAAAAGTTTCTCTTATTTTTAAAGGGATTTTACATAAAAAAGATTCGCTTTTCGCAATTGTATCGATTTTTTTAAATTATGCACATGGGTTGCTTATAGGCCTACTAGGAGTTAAAACTTTTATTTGAAACATTTTTTCGAAGAAATTCTCTTTAGGGTAGTTATAAGCCACCCACTCTGAATACGTGCTAAAACTTTTATTTGAAACATTTTTTCGAAGAAAATCTCTAAAGTCTTTATCAGAATGTGAATTGAGAAAAATGTATTGTGCATGTTTAAAGTAAAGAAAGTTATGTGAGTACAATAAATATATTTTATTTGGGTTGTGTATCCTTCGGGAATGTGATGTGATGTGTTAAGGACATTCTCTTTATTTATATAACCAATTTACATGACAAGAATGTCATACACAATAATTATATTATACTGAGATACTAACTTTTATTTGGACAGAGATTGGAAAGTTCATTCCTTTCACTGAGTATGAACCCGAGAGCCTTGAATCCAGCAACATTTTGTTAAAATGAGTATTCTGAAAAGGGATACATCTTACTTTCTGTTAATCGTTAAAACACCAACACAAACAAGGTGAGTTGCAATGGAAATATATAACCGCTTCGAGATCGCATATTTTTTTGTAACATAATTTAAATCATACATTGGCAAACTCTTGCGAAATTTGCTAATTGGATGCCTCGAGATACCCGCCTTATTATATATTAGACAGTAAACATTACTAAAAAACCATTGGCATTTTGCGAATTTCTCCTATTATTATAAATCCGCCTTTTTTTCCTATAAGCGTACTGCAAAATGACAGTACGTGTAATATAAACGCACACTTTCAAAATATATACATGAAATTAAACTCCCGCCCAGTTTGGAAATTATGAAATCACATTCCCGCACTTCATCAGCCAATGATATTAATTGCAGTTTGTTAGGACAGATTTCTCATAGCTACTTTCATTGCCAACATTCACGAAAATTCACAAAGTTATTGGTGGGCCTCAACAACGCGTCTCTAGATACCAACAGGGAGTTACAGAATCGCTCACGTTCCGGCCGTTGGTATCTTTCTGTCGGTTGTTGAGCTCTCAACAACACCAATGCGTTGGTGGCGAAAGTTACAGAAAGGGCACGTTTTTAAAGTCATCGATTGGTTCCACCGGTGCCATCGGTCTTTCACCAGGGCGTTTGTAAAGTCAACGGACAATCCACCGGGAAAGCATCAGGCCGTTCATAAACTCACCGGTGAAAGTCCGGTGGAAGTCACCGATTGCAACCAGACTCACCGAACTTAAAGTACGATGCTTCTTAGATGACAAACATGGCGGAGCAGAGAAGCAGACGATACTTGCCACTAGCATTAATACATTGAGTTTATTTTCGTGCGAAAGCTAACGAACTGCTCTTCATCAGAGTTTGAGTCCTCCGAAAATGAAAGTGATGAGTTGATTTTGTTTGAAGACGAGAAAAGAAAGAAAAAATACTCTACATAAGAAATCTATTAATTCCAAATATCTCGAATAATAAGCTTTCATGAGACCAACAAATAAACAAATGCTACTGCTAAGCTGTCTCGAGTTATTTATTTTTCTACTCCTTAAGCTAAAAGCCTCAGTTAGTCAAGATATGTTAATAACAGCGTATTTTTCATCCACATATCCTATATGGCATCCGGTTATGGGGCAGTACCGGTAGTTCAGGGTCAATAAAGGTGTTCCTATGTCAGAAAAAAAATCATAAGTATTTTAGCAGGAGTAAAACATCGAGATAGTTGTGTAGGTCTACCTGATATTTCGTCAATTAAAAACAAACACAGTTCCTAGTCTTTATATAAATTTAGTACACGTGAAAGAAAACCTACAACAATTCACACAACGCTTTTATATACACGAACACAGAACTAGAAACAATTTGAAATTAGATTTGCCGTCATTCAGATTAAATAAATGTGTTGACAGTCATTTATATAAGCAATGTACATTTTATAATAATTTGCCCTTTCTCCTGTTGAAGTGCCTACTAACAAATTTAAGAAAGTCCTAAAAAGCTGGCTCATATCAAAAGCATTTTATACTGTAATGTAAATGATTTCCTAAACATGGAATGGACATACAATTTTAATTAGGCCAGATTAATATTTATAAGTATATGGTATTTTAATTGATCACATAACATAATATAATTTATTGTTTAATTTACTTTTAGTTTTAAGGGTCATTGATGCAATTGTAAATAGTTAAGTAGGCCTATCATCTTAAAACTTATTTTATTTCTTTTGTGTAACATTGTAAGTTGTATATATCCTTTTCCCCCTGATTGAATGGAAGATAAAGCCTTAACTCTGCCAGGTAGAATAAAACATTATTGTAAACTGGCAGCACAGGCTATCTATAATGAGGTCAGGTACCGCATTTAACTATGCAATATTTTATGGATTTTAATATGCTCAAAATATTATTTATGAGAATGGTAGCACTCAGTTATTAGTTCCCTGCCCATCATATATTATTATTTCCATTTCTAGCAAATCCATGATACAATAATTATTATACAATTTGAATATTTCCGCTGGAATCCATCAACCCGTTCGTAAATTCAACGGCTCATCAGATGAAAAAAATGGCGGATGACGTTCATCGTACATTCACCGGACTTTCACCGCACTTTTCCACCGGTGGATTTACTGATGACTTTAAAAACGTGCCCAATACGACCCCTGATGCTTTTCCGGTGGATTGTCCGTTGACTTTACAAACGCCCTGGTGAAAGACCGATGGCACCGGTGGAATCAATCGATGACTTTAAAAACGTGCCCTTCCCTGAGATACAGTATAGTAACGGGTGCGAGAGGCTTGACTGCGTGGTAATACTCCCGGGGTTTAAAGGTTTTCGTCGTCGCTTTCAGAATACGAACAAAGCGTGATTCTTGTCTTCACCGCTAGAGCACGTCGCGTCGGCTGCTGTATGCAAGCAAGTTAGGGCGCGAGCAGATTTGCTAATTGATATCTAGTCACTTTGTGGCGAAACCTATATTGCTAATTTCATCTATTTATTAGACACTAAACTATACTCCCTGGCTCTACATCCCGAGAGGGACTAGGCCTACTATCCGACATCCTACTTCTCAATCAAGTATCTCCTCAATTTGTATCAGGAGGCTGAGTACACCCCATTCCAGACCTCCCTACTTCAGAAAACTTCGATTAAGTACCGGGGAACGAACCCAACCTAATGTTTACCCACTTACCCATGAGCTAGAAACTTGAAATTTGGCAGCTTTTAGCTTACAACCGATGGACAATTCCAAAAAGTTCAAAATTTTATTTTTTTACCCTCCAAAAAGAAACTTCGAAAATTTTTACAGGCATTAATGTTGACCCACTTCCACCTGAGCTAGAAATCTGAAATTTGACAGACTTATAGCTTTTAGCGTGTAACCGACGAGAAAATTCCAGAATGTTCATATTTTAAATGTTTACCCCAGAAAAATCTTATAGTCGTTCCACAGTTTTTTTTAAGGTTTAGTATGGCTAAGTAGTTATTATGGGCTACGGCAGTCTAACTGCAATTAATGTATCTCTTCTATAAAGTGTCAGTTAAAAAAAAACAACAACAAAAACTTTTTCTTAGAACCACACAGAGAGGCAGAGCCTCACTGGGATTTTGAAGGTTTAGCCCCGAACGAGCAAAGCGACTATTCATATATTATCAGGTTATGTATTTAATTCCTGTAAAATCACCCCCCCCCATGACTGAGTGGTTACATTGCTCGCCTTCCACCGCTGGGACCCGGGATCGAATCTTGGCGGATCCATGTGGAGTTTGTGGTGGACAAAATGGGGTCGGGGCAGGTTTTCTCGGGGTACTTCTGTTTCCCCTGCCATATATTCCATCAGAGCTCTATTCATCATACTATGGCCATTGGTTGCAATAAAGGAATTATCATTCCCGTAAAATAGTGCAACACCCTGTTCCTACACCCACAATCCGCCACTGGTTTTAACTACCCTTCAGATAATTATTTCGAAAAAAGTTTCAAATTAAATTTTTAGGTCTTAGTATAAGCAACCCACGTGCAAAATTTAAAGAAAGTCGTTAGAGCCGTTTTCGAGAAAACTTTCTTTATGTAAAAATAATGTAAACTTTTCTCCATTCTTCGGTTCACATCTTGAAAGGTACCTTACGTAAATACAAAATTTTGTCCTTTTATCAGATTTCATCTTTCCGAAATTCGAGATTTCGCTTGAAAAACAAAATATAAAAATATAACAAAATCATTCCAAAAATAAAAGTTTGCACAATTTTGGGAGTGTATTTTGGCCTAGATGTTCGCTTTATTAACGGTAACACCCACAATTCGTGAATCTGTCGCTCACGAAAACAATGTATATCTGATTGTCTATTACGTACTTTAGGTTGTTAATAATAATAATAATAATAATAATAATAATAATAGTAATAGTAATAATAATAATAGCATTTATTGTCTTTAACAGTACAATGTACAATGTACATCATAATGTGCTTGATATGTATGTCTATCCTTAATCCTAATAAAATTGGCTGAATTAGGTTAACTATGTCTTATATGGTCGGTACAACGCCAAAGTGAACTAAGCGCCGAACTCCATATTTTGAGAAAACTGAAGTTAAAGTTTGAGTGTTGTAAAATATGGTTGTGTTTACTTCAAACACTTTTGAACCACAACATATTTTACTTTGTCTCTTATATTATTCAAATACAAAGAAGTATGATTAAAAAATAATAACAATAGGTAATTTTGTTAACTTTATTAAAATGGTATAGTTCACTTTGGTTGGATATGAGCCGTTTAAAGTAGCACCTTAGTTCACTTTGGCTGGATAATTATACTGGATGCAATGTAACAAAAACAAGTACCATGATAATCAAAAAGGTATTTGGATAACTGAAACAAATAGGCATAAACAGTTGTTTTAATAAATATTTTTTATTAAATAAAGAAACAAAACGTACACTCTTTATGCACAGTATTATATTGAGCAGTCCTATTGCACAACCTCATAATATACTATCCTATTGTACTCTAGCTTATTAATTTAATGTTTTCCATCTCCTATCGTCTTAATCTTCATATACCTCGGAAACGAAATCTTCCAGGACTACTCCATCGCTGTCCTATAAACCAACCTAAGCATAACCATAATAACATCACTGTATTCCTTTTAAAATGGAAATTAAGGAGGTGGGTTACACTACAAATATAAAATATATTATGCTTAAGAGAATGGAGCATAAGTAGGCTAATAAACGCAATGCAAATCCTTAAAATAAGCTAAATAATGAGCATATCACTTAGTTCACTATGGGTGGTCAGATAAAGTTAGAGACACAGCCTCGTGGACGGAACAAAACATGAGTTAAAAACTTATTTTAAGTAAAATTTATGTATTCAACTTACCACAAGAAGTTCCTTCCTGAGAAGGAAAAATCACTCAGATCATTCAAAACCTCTTCCATTTCGTCATCATCCAAAATGAGGTTAGCAATCTTGCGTGTTGCTTAGCTCTGTGCGGCTGGCTGTAATGTTGCCACACTAACATCCAACCAAAACGAAATTTCCTTTTTTCTCAGCTGATTTTACCAGTGTTGCTTAGTTCATTATTGCAGACTGTAGGATATCAAAATCTGCACCATGGACTACCAATAGTCTATATTTTGAAAAATTGGCGCTTACTTCACTTTGGCGTTGTACCGACCATATGCACCATTGGCAGCACTGGTTACTACATGGCGACAACATGGTAACTCGAATCGGTTTAAGGATGTTGATTCATAGTATGCCATGATTTCGGAGCTTAGTTTTGTTTTTTATATAATAAAGTAATTATTACTAATTTTGCATAATCCGTTGAGTTTACGAGTTACATTAGATAAATTCGTTGCAGCTGCATCTATCGATAAACTTTTAAACTCTCGTGGGATTACCATTGATTATCCAAATAATAACACTTTGAACTGTTCCATCTTTTAATAATTTAAATGGGAGGGGTGACAAGAAATTTTCCGCACCGTTCACCACCTAAGCTTGCTACGCCACTGCTGTTGGTACTCAGATATATGTACCGGTGCAAGAAAGATTTAACTAGATTAGGGCCGATTTCACCAGCCATATTTAATCTTTGTGCCGGTTTCGTATTGTCTAGCTCAGGGGTTTGCATGAAGGCCCTCCTCAGTAAAGGAATGAGACAAATAAATTTTTACCACTAGGATAAAGGCTCACCGTATCGACACACATAACACCTGAGAGTTTTATATATTTTTTTTTATTGTAAGACACACTCACAAACACTCTACAATCCATCAAAAATAGTTACTAAGAAACAGCGTAGGTGAGCTGTGCGAGCATTGGTGCTGATCCGAGTTCGTACATGGACCGGCCTCGTAACATCCTTCGCTCCACGTGAACCAGGCGCGGGTCTAGCTATAGGTCACAGGGTCACGTGCCCCCCACCCCCATCCATTTTTAATATAAACTGTACTGCATTTGTAGCAACTAATAAAATAACCGTAACATCTATTTCAAACTTCGCGCTTTTTCTTTGCTTGTCAAGTTTGGCAACATAGCATGGGTCGAATTTCGTTCGTGACCGGCCGTCTCTCATCCCCTTAACATTTTTCCTTTCTAAGCTGACGGATTGCAGGGAGGGGTTATGGCTAGTTTAGTTTGTACAGGGTCACAGTATTTTTGCGACTTCACACGAATTGGCGCTGTATGCACTCTTGAATGCATAATTGGATTCATATCCGCTAGATGGAGTGGTATGCACTATTATTACTCTATAGTTGAGAACATATTTACGTATTGAGAGGACAGAATATAGCCAGGGTATCCCCCTCAGGGTATCACAATACAATAACATCTTACCCGAAAAACCTGTCCAGTTGGGAAGGGCGAGTGCAAAAAAGCTGTTTTCCTACCCCCCTTCCGCATCTCAAGTAGGCTAAAGCCGGAATTTTTCTCATGTTGAGTGTTAGTGCCTGCTTCTGAATTTTTCCTTAGTTAGTAAAGTATTTTTTATATAGTGATAGTGAAATGAATGAAATAAGATGCTTACAAAATAAAATTCTAAATTTCGAGGAGCGGTTATTAGCCAAAGAATTAGACGGCCTAGAAGCTAGAACAGAGCTTACGATAAATCTAACATATGAAGACAAAAACAGAGTAGGGAAGGCTGATATCAGGGTGCAACTTGATGATGGGTATAGAACATGTGTCCGTAAGCATAATGATCTTGTTGACAAAAGCATATATTTCGTCACGCATTCTTGATGCCATAAAATTTTGCGGGGAATTTGAATTGGCCTTGCGTGGGCATAATGAGACAGCGAGTTCTGATAACCCAGGTGTTTTCGAAGGTCTCATGAACTAAACCGCGACACTGAAGAATAGTAATGTTATACAAAAAAATGAAACAGAAAGGTAAGTTTTAGCTTAAGTGTAAGTTCTGTTTTCCTCCTAACATTTTTGGTTGATATTTGTATGTGACCCACCCCTGTGGAACCTCACGAGCCGCCACTGACGTGAACTATTAATATTTAGCACTTGATAATATTATAACTTGCGTTTATTCAGTTGAAATCAACCATATACTGCCCCGATCCGCAAAAACACCGCGAATTACCGCTGACCTTGCCGGCGTCTGCCAACGTGCTATGAAAGAAACAACTCCTCTCCTTCGCGTCCACCAGCGTACTGTTCCCACAGCGGCGGGAAAAATATGTAACTTCTTTTGTTCGAGAGGCTCGGATGTTCCCGAAAGTTCCCGAAGCAGTACGTTCATCGCATCAACACTCAAGCAAGCCATAGAGAAATAATTTTCACAATATTTTCAAGAAGGTCTGATTCTGACATTTACTTATATGTTACTTTTAAACTTATATATATATATATTTTTATTTCATGCCAAAATAAAAACTGCCACACAGTGCCAAGGTGTCTGACATGGTTTACACCCCTAAATGATTTAATTTCATGAAGGGGTGGTTTTTCAAGGCCACCCTAGTTTTTCCAGAAATGGATAACTTCAGCTACTATAAATCGTTTAGAGGATACTTTTAACCCCCAATCACAAACTAAGCCATTAGAAATTCTTTTTCGACATGTAAACATCTTACGGATCAGTAAGATCTGACATGGTTTTTACCCCTAATTGATTTAATTTTATGAAGGGATGGATTTTCAAAATCACCCAGGTTTTGAAAAAATGGACAGTTTAAGCAATTATAAATGGTTTTCAACCCTAACAAGCATAAATTTATTGCTTTCTTACATCAAATGTATGACATGACTGAATAAGTACCACAATAGTCAAAGTTAAAACTGGGCAAATCCTAAAAATAAATTAATTTATGACAACGAACAACTCGTCACAGTCCAAAAAGACGAAATCTGATTGGTTGATCTTTTGGTATTACCCGATCTGATTGCAGAGTTATATTTTATTTTGTGAATATCTTTTCCCTCATAGGATAGGATAGGATAGGAGATATAAGATAGGGTGAGAAGACAACACAAAAAAGCCTTAAGAATTCAAACAAAATGTCTACAAATAGAAGAAAACCATCTCTAATAAAGAGTACGTTGAAACGTTAAAACGTTAGGAAAGATGTTAGCCACAAATCATGATTGAACATATCCAATCGACACAAGAAATGAAGTCATTTATACATTTAAAATGTGAAATGGTCGACAATTACTAAATATTGGAAGAAACGCAACTCTAAAGCCTTATAACTTTTAACAATGTGAATGTAAACTAACAAAAAAATGGAAACCACAACTGTAATGAAAGGGATTATATAGAAGGTGTCTAGCTTCTCTTCTTCTGTAGGCTCTACGACATTGGAATGTCTTGGCCTTCTCAACAAGTTCGCCCCATTTCTTCCTGTCTTGTACCATCAGTTTCCAGTTCGAGACTCCCATTTCCTCCATATCATCGTTTAAGTCATCTTCCCATCGATCCTTAGGTCTACCTCTAGGTCTTGTTCCCTGTGGTTTCCAATTTAAGATATCATACGGTAATCTTCCTTTGGGCATTCTTAGTGTATGTCCTAGCCATTGTATTCTTTTAGATTTGATGAGGCTAACAATATTTACTTTATTGTTTATGAGGTGTAATTCATTATTTCTTCTTAATCTTCAAGTTCCACTTTCTTTAATTGGTCCTGGTATTCTTCTATATATTTTCCTTTCAAATATTTGTAATCTTAATTTGTCTGCTTCTTTTAGTACCCAGCTTTCTGAACCATAGCATACAACTTGTCTTATTATTGTTGTGTACAGTTTAAATTTGACGTTTCTTGAAATTAACTTACTCTTAAATATATCTAAGTTAGCAAAATATGCTTTATTTCCTTGTGATATTCTTGATTTAATTTCTTCTTCAACACTATTATTATCATTTAGTATTGTTCCTAGGTACTTAAAGGAGTTAATTTGTTCAACTCTGTCACCATTTATTGTTAGATCATGTAAATTTGTTTTATTTCTCATACATCTTAGGTATTTCGTTTTATTTACATTGATTACCAGCCCATATTTTATACTTTCATTCTTTAGCTTGTCAAAAGTTTCCAGTAAGGAATTTTTGGTTCTTGCTGTTACTATTATGTCGTCTGCATAAGCAAGGCATTGTTTTAATCTTGTTGAGATATTTCCTCTCAGATCTAGTTGTTTTAATATCATATCTATTACCACGCAGAATAATGTGGCAGATAACGGGTCTCCTTGTTTAACCCCTGAGTTTATTTCTATCGTGTCGCTAAAAGCGTTGCCACATTTTATTCTTATTTTGGTATCAGTTAACGTTAAACCTATTAGCTTTATTAATTTGTGATGAACCTCATACTCTTTCAGACATTCAATTATTTTCTTTCGATATACTGAATCGAAGGCTTGGGAAAAATCAATAAAAATGTTATGTAAATTGATGTTGAACTCGAAACATTTCTCGAAGATCTGTTTCATTACGAAAATATTGTCTGTTGTTGATCTGTTTGGTCTAAATCCCACTTGGGCCTCGTTCAGTTTCCCATCTAATATCTCTGCGAGTCTGTTATTTAATATGATTGCGAATATCTTGTATGCTATATTCAATTTTTTTTTTTTTGAGGGTTATTGGCCTATAGTTGTTACACTGTAATTTGTTTCCTTTCTTGAACACAGGACAGATAATTTCTTCATTCCATGTTGTTGGTAGTTCTTCTTTTTCCCATATATTAAGTACTAGCTTAAAAGGCCCGGCGTCGCCCGGGTTTTTATTTTGTAATTTGAAATTTACTTATGAAGGACTTTCGATTTGTAGGCCTACATAGAACTTGAAATGAGGAAGAACGACTTATCACACTTAAACTATTTCCTCAGAAAACGCTAGATATAGCCACTACATGCTTGATTTCCTTTTGCCACATTTCTGGCGTCACCATCAATACTGCTCTGTCAAACCGTTTCCTAACATCGCATAATTTAAAAGTTTTCTTATTTCTGGCCACAAACCCTTTGATAAAACTCCATACCAGTTCAATTGGATTCAAATTGCTATGATAAGGGGGCAACCTCAGTACTTGATGGCCCGCTTTATTTGCCATATCATCAACCACATATTTATTTTCATCTTTGTCCGCGAATTCCTGTGCTAAGATCACTAACTCTGCCTTAACACTTTTATCATTAAATGTTACATTCTTTTCTTGTAGGCATTCCACAATATCTTGCTTACGCCAAGAAGTATTTGGACGCCGATAGAGTTTCACACTGTGGTATGATGCATTGTCCATAACTATTAAACTGTTGGGTTCAAGTTTCGGCAAAACATTAGCAAACCAGTTACGGAATACCTCTCCATTCATGTCTTCGTGGTACTCACCTGTTTTCTTTGACTCAAAAATGAGCAAACCCCCATCTACGAAGCCTGTTTCACTACCTGTATGCGTAACTATTAGCCGTTTCCCCTTACCCATAGGATTTTTTAAACCTTGACTTAATCCTGCCCTAAAAGCTTTTTCCTTTGATTCAACAGTAGTGTCATGCCAAATTTTAGGGGTGGTGTGTCCTGCATTTACCCATGTCTCGCCTAAGTAATAAAACTTTCGACCCTCTGCTCGGTATTGCCGTACAGCTCTAAGATATCGTCTTCTCCAAAGTACAATATCATCACGATCTACTATAACATTAACCTCACTTCTTTTCACATATTTCATTCCAATGTCCAACAATAACTTATAAATTGTTGTTCTTTTAAAATTAGGTAGGTCGGAGTCCTCATTGACAGCACAAAGAAGTTTATCCACAGTTGGAGGTATGTTATCAAAAAAGAATTGATGAACTTTTGCTCGAATAGCACTTTTCACAAAGTCATCAATGTTATCTAAAACACTATGCAGCTTTTCAGCCTTTCTTGGGGGAGTTTTCACTGCACCAGAGTCTCTGTATTCACTACGCACTTTCCAGATACTTCTGGTACATATACCGGTGAATTCAGATGTCAATTTTACAACGTCCTCAATTGCAAGTGCTGGATATATATTTTTTAAACCCATTAAACACATTCAATGTAATTTCCTTCTGTCCACTTCGCAAAGATTTACCTCTCTTATTTTTAATTATGCCAATTGGGCCTGGTTGAATTTCAGTCATTATGTTCAATGCTTATCACAGACTGGGTTATAAATTATAAACACCACGTTTCGCTGTTGACTGAAATTTGTATGTTTACATTATTCACAACAAAGACTCTCGCAAACTGGAGGGTTATATCACGAATGCCACGATTCGCAATACGTTGAAACATTTGCAATAAGTTGATATTGTTATCTTAAAAATTTTCGTCACATTTTATGAGCTTTTACTGTTATAAAAATAAAATCTAATACCGCACTATATTGTCTTGTAGCATGATGTGTGGTGTGGTTCAAATCACGTGCATTTGTTTACACGGACTTGCATTCTCAAAATGGATGGATAACACACTTTCGATTTGGTTTGGTTGCAAGACTCACTTTTGTTTTTGTTTGTTTTGTTATGAAAACATGTGAAAGTGGAACTCTCAAACTGTGAATGTCGCACTTCAATTTTTTTATGTAAACAATTGACAGCAGAACTCTCTAACTTTGTCTAACTTTGCCTCATTTCATCACATTTCCGACTTTCCCTGTGGATTTTCAAAAAATTTTCTTTCATACAAACCTTCTCCAGACAATTACGATCACAACAAAACAAAAATAAGCCAAATCGGTCGAGCCGTTCTCAAGTGATGCGGCAACAACCCTTTTGAAAATTCATTTTTATTAATATAGATTAGTTTATGTAGCTTTTGTTTCTAAGTCCGTCCTCCATGTTTGATTAGTTCTGGCGGTATATAGTCTGGACCAGCAGATTTATTTGATTTTAAGTTTTGTATGATATAACATAATTCATTCCAAGTTGGAGGTTGTAGGGGTTGCAGGTTGAGTAGATTTGTGTCTTCTGGTATGATAATTCTTTCCTGATTATCTTTGCAAAGGATTTCAGAAAAGTAGTCCTTCCATCTTTCAAGTATTTGTTCTTTTTGTGTTAGAATATTACCTTCATTGTCTTTACATAATAAAGAACCTGATTCATGTTTTGGAAGTTCTTTACTTCCTTGAAAAATTTCCTTGTTTCATTCTTTTTATAATTTGATTCTATTGAGTTGAGTTTCTCGTTAAGCCAGGCTCGTTTTTTCTTCTGACTTAATTTGTTTGCTTCGTTCCTTTTAGTTTTATAGATTTCTTGATTCATTCTTGTATTCATTTGCAGTTTTCTTTTCATAGCTTCATTCTTCAGTTGTATGGCTTCTTTGCATTCATCATCCCACCATTCATTGCGGGGTAGAGCTTCTTGTTTCATTATTGTGACTTCAGCTGCTTCGTTAATTGCTTGTTGTATAGAGTTCCATTGGTCATTCACGTCCTCTTTATCATCTTGTTTGCTCAAGTTTTCATATAATTGCTTACGATATCCTTTTAATTTAACTGTGTTCTGTAAGTTCTTCTGGTTCCATTTAATATTTGTCCTCTGTTTCTTCTTATTTTGTAGATGTTTGGTAATGATTGCTTCATTATCACTTTAACTAAAAAGTGATCCGAGTCAATATTAGGGCCTCTAAGGGATCTTACATCTTCTATCAACTCGTGTTTATTTTCATTTGTCAGAATATGATCAATTTGGTTTAGGGTATTGTTGTCTGGTGATAGCCATGTACCCTTGTGTATTTTTTTATGTTGGAATTGTGTGCTCATTACTTTAAGGTTATTCGTTACTGCGAAATCACAGCATTTCACCGTTCATGTTAGTTTGTTCATGGAGAGTATGTTTTCCAGTAACTGTACTAAGGGATCTTCTTTGCCCAATTTAGCATTGAAGTATCCAAGAACTATCACTGTGTCGCTTTTGGGAATCTTATCCATTACTTTTTGTACTTCACTGTAAAAGAATTCTTTAGTTTCTATATCCTTATCTTCAGTTGGTGCATAACAGTTAACTAATGTCAAGTTATTATATTTTCCTTTAACACGTAATTTACATATTCTTTCGTTATAATGGATAAAATCTATAACATGATCCTGCATGCTTCCCATAACTATAATTCCTGTTCCGGCTTGTCCGGTTTTTTAAAGTTCCAGAGTAGTACAATGTATAAGCTTTTTTATTGATTATTCCACTTTGGGTCCACCTTATCTCTTGTAAGGCGACTATGTTAAGTTTCGTTTTATTAATTTCGTCTGCTAGTTCTTGCATTTTCCCTGGTCTCAATAGGGTTTTAACATTCCAGGTACCAATCATTAGTTTATTCATGACCCATTTACCTTGCTTAGGTCGTTTTCCTTGTTTCCATCCGGCTACACTTTGTTGAGATGATGTTGCGATTGAAATTTTGCGGGGATAGGTTGCTGGCCTAACGCCCAACCCCCAACTTGGAGGACCAGGTCATTTGATTTTGGGGTTTCCGTACCCTAGATCAGTTGCTTTCACTACAGCTATTGAGTCTGATCTACCCATGAGGACCTTCTTCCGCCAGCTGCACCGTTTCGAAGGTCTCCTTCTTTGCCGAAGTTGCCGTTGAGGTCCTCTTCTGGAGTGCTTCTTTGTCTGGCCCCTCCCCATTGACCTGTCCGACATGGGAGGCCCTGCCAGTAGCTATGCTAAACTAAACTAAACTCCGTGGCGCTACATCCCTGGAGGGACTTGGCCTACCACCATACCGCTGCGTCATCTCCCGTAGGAAGATGGCAGGATTGGGGGCATGTGGTCAGCATGCCGACACCCACGGCCGTTAATGGTGGTTTTCTTGACAGGAGCCGCAACTTCTCTATCAAGTAGCTCCTCAATTTTGAATCACGAGGCTGAGTGCACCCCTACCAGACCTCCCTACCTCAGAAAAATCCGAGGAGGTACCGGGAATCGAACCCGGGCCGACGGATCTCTAGTCAGCGACGCTAACCACAAGACCACGCCGGCGGACCAGTAGCTATGCTACCGTCGGCATAGCTCAAAGGATCGTTAGGACACACAAGCTCCACCACCCGCTACAAGGTCTTGCACTCCCTAGGTAGAGACGTGTCTAGCAGGAGATGAAAATATTGCCAAGTATGCATAAACGTTTTAAAAATAACATAGTAAACCCACCAATCATGATTGAACATGTCCATCGACAGAGAAAATGAAGTTGTTTATACATTAAAATTACAAAAAGGACACCTATAACTAATCAATATGACAAAGACATTTCCAAAAGCGTTGTCAATTCAAATAAACTGGTTGTAAAATAGGAGAAAACATCTGTAAACAAAGGTTATTTTGGAACGTAAAAG
Source organism: Ectobius pallidus (assembly GCA_964059195.1). Taxonomy (NCBI): domain Eukaryota; kingdom Metazoa; phylum Arthropoda; class Insecta; order Blattodea; family Ectobiidae; genus Ectobius; species Ectobius pallidus. The sequence goes on from CAXKWD010000008.1 coordinate 50,086,395, forward strand.
CCTCAGGATAGGTGACGTAAGCAAAAATATGATTGAGCAACTACAACCGACGGAAGAAATTAAGTCGTTTATGCGTAAAAAATGTACACACATATGACAAAGACACCTTAAAGAGAAATACACACTGTCAGAATTGGTAAAAAGAACGATTTAATACAAACGTATTGGAATGTGAGAGCCTCAGGATAGATGCTATACACAAATATTTATTGAACATATCCAGTAGACAGAAGTTATGTATTCATTAATGTTATAAAAATACAAACCAATATGACAATGACAACCTTAGCAATTAAAACAATATGACTGTAAACTAACAAAGAAATAAGAAATATAGAACATATCTAGATGGAGAGGAAAATAAAGGCATTCGTGCATAAAAATTACGGCACAATTTCACAAAGTCCACTTCAAGACTTGTAGATAGGTTCAGGATAGATGAAATCCACAAAAGTTGATTCAACACGCACACCCATATGACAAGGACAACCTTACAAGACATGCAAACTGTCAAAATTGATAAAAATCGGTGATCTAATATGAGTATTGTAGAACATATCCAATCGACAGAGAAAATAAAATCATTAATTCATTTAAAATATGTGTTATTTACCTATTACTAAACAATATGACAGTGGCAACTGTAGCAACCTTAACAATTCAAACAAATGATTGTAAACTATTCAAGAAATACGAAAAATCATCTTTGAACAAAAGGAATGTATAAAACATGTCTAGCTATGGAGAAAAATAAAGTCATTTATGCATTAAGAATACAAAGCTTATGACATGTACATCTTAACAAGACATATAAACTATCAAAATTTGTTAAATAGGTGATCTAATACAAATATTTTGGAACGCGATAGCCTCAGAAAAGGTGTTATCCACAAATCATGATTTAACATATCCTGTTACCAGAGGAAATGAAATCATTCATTTTAAAAGTAAAATATTTATCTATTACTAAAGAATATGACAGTGGCAACTCTAAAAACGTTAACAAATCAAACAAACTGGTTGTAAACTATCAAAAAATATGAACATTCATCTTTAAAGAAAGGGAATATATAAAGCATGTGTAGCTATGTAGGAAAAGAAAGTCATTTATGCATTAAACAAATTTGACAAGTGTTCACTTATGACTAAGAAAGCTCTACAAGGCTTGTAGACAGGTTCAGAATATATTACGTCAGCAAAAACTTGATTCAACAAGTACAGCCGACAGAGGAAATGTAATTATTTATTCATTTAAATGTACATTTATATATTAGTAACAACTTAAAGACATCAAACTGGCTGTAAACTAACAAAGAAATATAACAAATCATCTTTAAACAAAAGTATGTATAAAGCATGTCTAGCTGTAGAAGAAAATAAAGTAATTTTTGTATTAAACATATGAACAGTGTACCCATGTGACAAATGCATCCATACAAGGCAATGATTTATTGTAGAAATAGTAATCTAATACAAGCATATTGATACGTTAGAGGCTCAGGATAGATGAGTGCAAAACAAGTCGGATCGACAGAGGATATCAAGTCGTTTATACATTAGAAATGTGACAAATGTGTACCTATTACAAAACAATATGACAAAGACAACTCTAAAACCATAAATAGTTCAAACATATTGACTGTAAACTTTCAAATAAATAGGAATAATCATCTGCAAACAAAGGGAATATTTAGAACATATCTAGCTGGAGAGGAAAATAATGGTAATTGTGTATAAAAATTGAAAAATTACGAAATAAATCCACAACGTATGATTGAACTTATCCGCTTGACAGAAGAAATAAAGTAATTTATACACAAAAATTGTGAAATTTTTATATATTAAGTTACTAAACAGTAGAATAAAGGACTCTCTAATAGTCTTGACAATTCAAAGAATGTGGATGTAAATTAACAAAGAAATGGGAAAAAGCATATTAATCAAACAATATTTAGAACATGTCTAGATGGAGAGGAAAATAACGTCAATTTTACATAAGAATTGAAAAATTACGAAATAAATCCACAACGTATGATTGAACTTATCCGCTTGACAGAAGAAATAAAGTAATTAAATTTTTATCTATTACTAAACAGTAGAATAAAGGCAACTCTAATAGTCTTAACAATTTAATCAATGTGGATGTAAATTACAAAGAACGAGGTAAAAAAGCATATTAAACAAAGATAATAATTAGAACATGTCTAGCTGGAGAGGAAAATACGGGCAAATTGCATAAAAATTGGAAAATCATGAAATAAATCCACAAGTTATGATTGAACTTGTCCAATTGACGGAGGAAATAGTCATTTATACAACTAAAATGTGAAATGTTTACCTAATTCTAAACAGTAGTACAAAGGACTCCAATAGTCTTAACAACTCAAGCAATGTGGATGTAAACTACAAAGAAATAAGAAAAAAAGCACATCCAACAAAGAGAATATTTACAACATCTGTATCTAGAGAGGAAAATACGGTCAATTTATACATAAAAATTGAAAAATTATGAAACAAATCCCCAACTTATGATTGAACTTGTCCAATTGATACAGGAAATAAAGTAATTTATTTATATAATGTGGAAGGTTTACTTAATATTAAACAATAATACAAAGACAACTCTAAAAGCATTAGGATTTCAAAGAGATGGACTGTAAACTATCAAAGAAATAGGAAAAAATCATCTATAAACAAAGAGAATATATAGAAAATGTTTAACAGGAGATGAAAATAATGTCAGTTCTGTATAAAAAATTAAAACTACATTAAATAATCCACAAATCATGACTGAACATATCCAATTGACAGAGGAAATGAAGTCATTCATATATTTTAAATGTGAAATGTTTACCTAATTCTAAACAATCGTACAAAGGCTACTCCAATAGTCATAACAATTAAACAATGTGGATGTACAAAGAAATAGGTTAAAAAGCATATTGAACAAAGAGAATATTTAGAACATGTTTCGTAAACGTGAATGTGAACGTAAATGCAAACGTGAACGTAAAGATGAATATAAACGTGATCGTAAACGTAAACGTGAGTGTAAACGTAAACATAAGTGTAAACGTAAACATAAGTGTAAACGTAAACATGATCGTAAAAGTAATAATAAATGTGAACGTAAATGCAAACGTTCACTTAATTTGTGAAATTTTTACCTATTACTAAACAATACAACAGAGGCAACACTAACAGTTCTGTCAGTTCAAACAATCTGGATGTAAATTAACAAACAAATAGGGAAAATGATCTGTAAACAAAGGGAATATGTAGAATATGTTTAGATAGAGATGAATATAATGTCAGTTGTGCATAAAAATGAAAATTACGTAAAAAAATCCACAAATCATGATGGAACGTGTGCAATTGACAGGCGAAATGAAGTCATTTATACATTTAAAATGTGAAATGTGTACCTATTAAAAAGCAATATGACAAAGACAACTCTAAGATCCTTATCAATTAAAACAAACTGACCATAAACTATCAAATAAATGGGAAAAAATAATCTGAAAACAAACGAATTATATAGAACACGTCTAGCAGGAGATGAAAATGTTATCAATTGTACCAAAAAAGTGACTATTCCAAAAGTCTTATCAATTCAAACAATCGTGTTGTCAACTATCAAAATAAGATTTAGATAGATAAAACAGAGACCTGCGTTAACACGAATTGAAACAAATAAACTGAATATTGGCAACAGAGAGATCTGCATTAATCCTCATCCTCAAAGGGTGTTCCATAGTTCATTGCTAGTTTGCCCCGCCAACTAACATTACTCCTGCCTCTCCGTAAATATAGCGCTGCATCCTTACCTATTGCGAAACCTGAATGTAAACATGAATGTGAAAGTAAACGTTAACGTAAACGTCAACGTCAACGTGACTGTAAACGTAAACGTGAATGAGAACGTAAATAAAACGTGAACATAAACGTAAACATAAATGTGAAGAGAGAGGAAATAAAAAATATACACCTAAATGATGACAAACTTAGTGGTTCTCAGAGGACACGCTCCCTCATCACATTGTTTGATTTTATTAACCACTGATTACCTCAGATCAAATGATGATTAATTTTCATTGCCTTGTTGACCGAGAGGACGTCCTGCTCCAGATTACGTCTGTGCGATGCAATAGTTTTTTCTAGCCCATATACATATACGTCTGTGCGATGCAATAGTTTATTCTAGCCCATATACTGACGTCTAGCGGGAGATGAAAATATTATCAATTGTACTTCATTTCCTGCGTCGAAGGATAAGTTCAATCATGATTTGTGGATTAATTTAGTACTTTTTCAACATTTTTTATTACAATTGATAATATTTTCATATCCTGCTAGATGTGATCTATATATTTCCTTTGTTTACAGATTATTTTGTCCTATTCATTTGATAGTTTACGGTCAATTTCTTTAAATTCTTATGGCTCTTAGAGTTGTCTTTGTCATATTGTTTTGTAATAGGTATACATTTTTCGCATTTTAATTGTATAAATTACTTTATTTCGTCTGTCAATTGGATATGGTCAGTCATGATTTGTGGATTATTTAATGTAGTTTTAATTTTTTATGTAGAACTGTCCAAAATATTTGTATTAGATCACCTATTTGACCAATTTTGATAGTTTATATGTCATGTTAAGATGTACATGTCATACGCTTAGTATTCTTAATGCATAAATGACTTTATTTTTCTCCATAGCTAGACATGTTTTATACATTCCTTTAGTTCAAAGATGATTTTTCGTATTTCTTGAATAATTTACATTCATTTGTTTGAATTGTTAAGGTTACTACAGTTGCCACTGTCATATTGTTTAGTAATAGGTAAATAATTCATATATTAAATGAATTAATGATTTTATTTTCTCTGTCGATTGGATATTTTCTACAATACTTATATTTGATCACCGATTTTATCAATTGTGGCAGTTTGCATGTGTTGTAAGGATGTCCTTGTCATATGGGTGTACGTGTTGAATCAACTTTTGTGGATTTCATCTATCCTGAACCTATCTACACGTCTTGAAGAGGACTTTGTGAAATTGTCCCGTAATTTTTATGCACGAATGCCTTTATTTTCCTCTCCATCTAGATATGTTCTGTACATCTTATTTCTTTGTTAGTTTACAGTCATATTGTCTTAATTGTTAAGGGTTTCATTGGCATATTGGTTTGTATTTTTATAACATTAATGAATACATAACTTCTGTCTTCTGGATATGTTCAATAAATATTTGTGTATAACATCTATCCTGAGGCTCTCACATTCCAATCTGTTTGTATTAAATCGTTCTTTTTATCAATTTTGACAGTTTGTATTTCTCCTTAAGGTGTCCTTGTCATGTGTGTGTACATTTTTTACGCATAAACGACTTAATTTCGTCCGTCGGTTGTAGCTGCTTAATCATATTTTTGCTTGCGTCACCTATCCTGGTGCTTTCACGTTCCAAAATAACCTATGTTTACATATGTTTTCTCCTATTTTACAACCAGTTTATTTGAATTGACAACTCTTTTGGAATTGTCTTTGTCATATTGATTAGTTATAGGTGTCCTTTTTGTAATTTTAATGTATAAACAACTTCATTTCCTCTGTCGATGGACATGTTCAATCATGATTTGTGGATTTAATATGTTATTTTCAAAACGTTTATGCACACTTGGCAATATTTTCATATCCTGCTAGACATTTTCTATATAATCCCTTTGTTTACTGTTTTGGTTTCCTATTTTTTGTTAGTTTACATTCACATTGTTAAAAATTATAAGGCTTTTAGAGTTGCGTACCTTCTAATATTTAGGGCCGAGTGCATCAACCTCGGTATTCAGAATACCGCGGTAAAGTTGCGTAGTTTACCCCGGTAAAGTCATACTTTCGTAGCATCGTGCTCGGTTTCGACTTTTACCGCGGTAAGATGCAAACCGGCCGTGAAGGAGCTGTAAAGTGAGAAAACAGCGGTTTTCTTTCCAAGATGGAGATCAGTGTAATGTATCATATTTACGATATCTAGGCCAAAAGCTAATTGAACATAAAGAATAATGAGAGACAGGTGGGGTCTATTTGAAGAATGAACGATGGTGCATATCTTTGAAAATACTGTGCTGTAACATCGATTGAAATTACCTTCCTTTCTTACCTCAACCAAACCAGGCCCATCGAGTAGGCTAGTGGGCGTAACCACGATTATTACGATTAGTGCAGTATTTATGGTGTTTGAATTCATAGTTTGGACTCAGACGACATATATACGCAATATAATATTCCACTGTATCCTTATGAACATTTATTACTGAACAATATGGCAAAAAATAAATGAAATATGGAACACCAGTGGTCCTAGGCTAAATTTAAGTGAATGGCTGCATGCATCACGATGTAGCCTGTGTATCGGTATGTAAGCAATTTATCATACCTGCACATATACGAACATAATTATAACAGCCCTTTCATGGATATGCACATGATTTTGCACCTAAAATTTCTACTTGTACGGGAATAAAAGCGAGGCTATGTTGAACTCAGAGCAGAGATTTCGTGGTGTTGCTTTGCCTTGGATTGCACACGTGTGAGAATTATTCTTTAAAACATCAATGTTATTTTATTGAAATGTACAGTCAGGTGGGGTCTATTTGAGGAATGAACGATCTTTGCAAATACTGTGCTGTAACATCGATTGAAATGACCTTTTCTCACCTCAACCAAACCAGTAGGCGAAATCAAGTCATTTCACGATTGGTACAGTATCTATGGTGCTTGTATGCAAAGTATGAATTCAGACGACATATATACGCAATATAATATTCCCTTTTATCCTTATGAACATCTTTTTATTGAATAATAAGGGAAAGAATACATTGAATTCGGGACCCCAATAGCCTACCAGAGCCACCGTGACTGGCAGACGTGCAGAGAGAGAGCGAATCTAGCGGCCATAGAAGAAACTAACACAAACCAACACAAAATTTCTCCATGGGAGAAATTCATAGCAGAGTAACCGCGATATTTCCAAGCATTAGCAAACCGCGATATTTTAGCAATGGTGCACAGAGATTTTGAGAATACGTATTACGTTTACCGCCGTAACGAAACGGCTGAGAAAACGGGAGAATGGTGCACTCGGCCATTAGTAATAGTCGACCATTTCACATTTTAAATGTCTAAATGACTTCATTTCTTCTGTTGATTGGATATGTTCAATCATGATTTGTGGTTAACATCTTTCCTCAGGGTATAACGTTCCAACATACTCTTTATTAGAGATGGCTTTCTTCTCTTTGTAGACATTTTGTTTGAATTCTTAAGCCTTTTTTGTGTTGTCTTCTCATCCTATCTTATAATGAGGGAAAAGATATTTACAAAATAAAATATAACTCTCCAATCAGATGGGGAAATACCAAAAGATCAACCCATCAGAGTTCGTCTTTTCGGACTGTGACGAGCAGTTCGTTGTCATAAATTAATTTATTTTTAGGATTTGCCCAGGTTTAACTTTCACTATAGTGGTACTTATTCAGTCATGTAATACATTTGATGTAAGAAAGCAATAAATTGTAGGTTTGTTAGGGGTGAAAACCATTTATAATGGCTTAAACTGTCCATTTTTGCAAAACCTGGGTGAAATATAAAAATCCATCCCTTCATAAAATTAAATCAATTAGGGGTACAAAGCATGTCAGATAGTTAATATCACTCCGTAAGATGTTTACATGTCAAAAAGAATTTTTAATGTCTAAGATTGAGATTGGGGGTTAAAACTACCCTCTAAACGATTTATAGTAGCTGAAGTTATCCATTTCTGGAAAAATTAGGGTGGCCTTGAAAAACCACCCCTTGATGAAATTAAATCATTTAGGAGTGTGAACAATGTCAGATAGTTAATATCACTCCGTATGAAGCTTATATGTCCAAAAAGAGAATCCTTAATGGCTTAGATTGCAAGTGGGGGTAAAAACTATTCATAAGAGTTAAAATAACTAATTTCTAACAGATAAGGGTTAATATTAAATATATTTATTACAATATTCCACCTTAACCCTTAACATTTAACAAACAACTTATCTTGAAAATGCATTTCGGCGTATGCTGCGCCATCTTCAGTTCATGTAAGATGTAATGAACACCACAATTCTTCTGAAATAATGTTGTTTATAAAATATATTATATCGTAACCTAGGTCACCGTTGCAGTCAAGTCAAATAAATGATTTTGGTCAATTATGTTTTCATTAAGGATGTTACTTCTATTCTTATAAATTTGAAAGTTTTCCAATATATTAAGTCTAACACCCTTATCACAGATATGTAGGACTTCCATGGTGTTATTCAAGTTATCCAATCTATGACCAGTATCATGCAGGTGTTTAGCATACGCTGAGTGTAATCTGCCATATTTAAAATCAGAAACATGTTCACTGAATCTTTACTTGAATTTTCTACCAGTTTGTCCCACATATACCTTATTGCAATCAATACACGTCAATTTGTAAACTCCACTTTCATCCATTTTATCCACAGAGTTAGTATTATTGCCTTATAATTTATTCCTTAAGTTGCAGTTTGTTCTGTAAGCGATTTTAAAGTTTTCTTTACGTTGTAACTATCTGATAGCAAGTATTCTGTTATCTGTGTAAATAAATGTAGTAAATGTCTTATTATTGTTGTCTTTTTGTAGAGGTGTGAGCTGGCTTATGGGGCTGTGTTTGTTATGTAATTTCGTTTTGTGTTTTCTGATTAAATTTCTAATGAGACTTTTATTGTATCCGTTATTTTCGGCAATTTTCATAAATGTACTACATTCTTTGTTGTAGTTAGTTTCATTCATGGGTTTGTTAACCATTCTGTGTACCATGCTGTTGAAAGCAACCATTTTGTGGCTAATAGGATGATTAGAAGAGTTGCCGATGATATTATCCGAATAGGTAGTTTTTCTGAATATACCAAAATCGAGTTTCTTGTTGATTCTTGTAATACTGAGATCCAGGTAGTGTAGTGAATAATTCTCTTCTTTCTCAAGAGTGAATTTAAGATGGTTATTGATGTTATTAAAATCTTTGAAAATATCTTCTACTTTTTTTTATTGCAAATGATAAGAATTTCATCAATATACCTTTGATAAGTGGTAAGCTTAATTTGTCTATTTGTGGAAAAACTTGGATGACTTTGAAAACTACCCCTTCATAAAATTAACCCCTTTGAGGGTGTAAATCATGTCTGATAGTTGATATTACTCACTACGATTTTTATTGTTGAAAAATAACTTTTTAATGGGTTTAGATTGATTGTGGGGGTGAAAACTACCCTCTAGACGCTTTGTAATGGCTTAGATTTCCATTTGGGGTGGTGCCAAGATGGTCCAAAAGGCTTGGAGTAGCGTTGGAATGGGATCAGCACAGTGCGGAGCCAGGACTAGCCATACATTTGGTTGGGGGATGATAGAGGGTTGGGGTGGTTTCATATAAAAAGCCTAGATGTTCCAATAGGCTTAGAGTAGCGTTGGAATGGGATCAGCACAGTTCGGAGCCAGGAATAGCCGTAACTTTGGTAAGGGGGCTGATAAATGGGTGGGGGTGGTGCCAAGAGGGCCTAAATGGATTTTTAATGTTTTGTTTCTAGGTTGGTGTTGCAGATCTCTGTTTTACCGACCAAAACTCATTTTTGTATAACTTTGGATAGGGGGATGATAGAGGGGTGGGGTGGTTTCATATGATAGCTAAATGGTCAGCATGGCTTCAATTGTTTCAGGAGGCATTGGAATGGGGTCAGCACAAGGTGAAGCCAGGACTATTTATAATCGGGACATAACTACTCAGGAATAAAGCGTGTCACTAGACACATAAATATAAGAATGTTATTAAGAGTTACGTTACTTTAATATATTCACTTCTTATCGAAATATTTTACACAATCCCACACAATTCTACGGTCGAAACAAACAATGATACAAGAAAGCAAAAAAACACAACATTTATTCATAACATCGCAGTTTCATTTCTTCAAATTATTTCACCTTAGTAATGAAGCACACTTCCCGAATTCATAATATGATAGGATGTATTAATAGTAGCAACTCTTCATAAACTTTAAACTACAAAGAAATAGGGATGTAGTTTATATTAATGAATTTCATTCCGATAGTGGGAATATATGAAATAAAGTATTTCGTAAAAGGTCCGCCTTTAAACCACTATCAAAAACTAGATCGGGAAATAATTACTGAAAACGATATATATATATATTCGTTTGAATAGTGCAGAATCAACTTAAATTAAAATAGTGTTACAATAGTGGCCCCTGAAGTATTTGTACAAAACAATTGGAGAATTTACAATATATAGTATGCGTGTCCAGTATTCAGTAAGTTAAAATATTAAAATACTAAAAATTACACATATACCATTTACAAATATTTTAAAATATACAAAGGTAATAATGTTGCATAGGTTAGCACCAGTCAATTAGTTAAAAAGACCATTTCTTAAGCCATTAATTATATACTCTGTATATTAAAATCTAGAATTAAAACATTCTGTTGTCGTTGATATAATCTCTGACATAATGTTCACAGTCTATATGTAATTTTTTCCTTTTTTGCTAGAAGTGCAAAATTGGATGGCTTCACTATTACGTGGGAGTTGTGTTCTGCTGTAGTCTTGTCTATAACTCGTTTTCAGCGACGATTTTCCTGTCTCAGTGGGTGTACAAGCCGGTATGCGCTAGCCGTTCGTAACTTGTTTTTCTAGTTGTCGTCTGCTGGTACCATGCTTTTAAATGGCGTTCCATTTTCCTAGACCGAAAAATATGTTCGCAATTTTCTATTTTTATAGAGGACACGAGGCTACTGTACATACTTCCTTGTTTACTGGGTCCTTCCAGAATGTTTATGTGTTAAATGATGGAAGAAAGATTACTGCAGAAAGGTTCTTAATAACACAAAAAAGGAAGGATTAAGTAAGAAATATTGTGATATATTTCCGATATAGATAACATTACTTTTACCAGACTAGCAGTAATATGTTATCAATGTATGAATATTTGTATGCAGCGTGGCGATTGGATATTCTTGAATTTTAAAATTAATTAAATTTGCAGTGTGCATCGAGAAGATGTTATGAGCTATTTAAAAATATAGTAAATTACAGACACAAATAAATTAAAATTACGTAGTAACAAAATGATAATCGGTACATTGTGTTAGTTTTATACTTTTGTTAAATTGTATCTTTAGTTCACCTTTACATTTAAAGATCACTTCCCTGTTTAATTTATTTAGTTATTTTAGGCCTATTTATCTTACCTGCGGTATAAATATGTGTATATTACTGTTAGTGTAGACTTCTATTGAATCTGAGATTAGAATATAAATTCTGTGGATTTCTCTATAGCAAAGTTAGAATGACGCCTCGAGTAAAAATTGTGACAGTAGCGTTGCCAATTTAGTAGGCTACATAACTTAACGTATCATAACTCTTAAATATAAAATAGATTGAGAGCCTCTCCACCTTTATATTCTGCTATGTTATGCAATGAAATATTCTAAACAATATTTTGTCTCATAACTAGAAATGAAAATCATGTAACGATGGTCTAGCATACCGATAATAAAATGAATAAGGAAGAATGAGGAATTACTAGAAAAAAAGGAAAAGTCTAATCAATTCTCAAGTTGCCATCTTTTTTTAACTATTCTGGACAGGAAACGGTAAGTTTCCGTGTTGTAAACATATGTTAATATTTTGATTTTGAATACGTTTTTAATATGATGGTACAGGCTAAATATGCATTTGATATAGAAAATAAATAATATTTAAAATGTCTGCGAATACACACCACATATATCAGTGATTATCACGTATATCAATTAGTATTTTACTGTCTGAACCCTAGAGGTATATTTTTTTAGTTACTTTGAATCATACCCAATCGCCAAATTAGCAGCACTGAATACAGTGTAAATATTCTCATATCTTCATAACATTTTGTATGTCGGGAACAAAGTAATGTAGTTAACATCGGGCATTTCTCACAGTATTTGTCAGCTAATTCTTCATTTTTTCGGGTTATATAGCGTCTACCTTCTGAAATGTTTCTTTAAGCTTATTCACGTAAATATATTCTGGAAGTGTCCAGTATACAAAGAAATGCACTTAGTAGCGCTTTAGCCGCTACAAAAATAGAAAAGTACGAACGTATTTTTCAGTCTGCTACGATGAAAAGCAGTGTACCAGCAGACGACAACTGGAAAAACAAGTATCGAACGGCTAATGCATACCGGCTAGAACAGTGGAGACATCTGCTGGTTCTAGCTCGCTAAATCCCTATTGTAAACACGAAAGTCTTCCCTAGCAGTCTGCCACTGCTTCCTTCATTTCAGGCAGAAATTTAACGCGTGATCCGTCATGGGTGCACAAATTGAGACAACATGTATGTCTACAGACCTTGGTAAGGCTCTTTTCACACTGGGTCACTTGTGATGGTCACCGGTGTTTGACTCTTTTCACACCTGGGTCACTTGTGACGTTCACCGCTAGTATTGTGAATAGTACCGTAACTACACAACTTGCATTGTTGGCAATCATAAATACGGAGGCCGTCACAAGTGACCCATTGTGAAAAGAGCCTAAGAAACCACTTCTACGACGATGGCCTCTGATGCCGGCGATTACCGCTGGAGGACCTGGAATTGGAAATTTGTTAGCTTTCATAACCTCAACATAGCCTATAATATTATAATCACTCAAGAGAAAACGCTGGAAAGAACAAAGAAAAGTCACTTTTCGTGATCTAAATGTCAAATGGTTCAATGAACAATAAAATAATAAAACCGGTAATATATCGAAAATATTTTTACTAATAAATGAACTGGTAATTTTACTGCATGTTTCTTGAAGTGTAATTACAGTTAACAGTATTTTCTAACAATTTATCTTTCATTTGCCACACATTTTCTTTTGTGTAGCTATCTTTATGGTCCTTTAAGTTCAAATCATACAGGGCAATTTAGGGCTCGTATTTTGTAACTTTCGCCACCAACTCGTTGGTGTTGTTGAGACCTCACCAACCGACAGAAAGATACCACCGGCCGAAGCGTGAGCGATTCTGTAATCGCCATTAGTTTCTCCAGACACGTTGTTGAAGCTAACCAATAACTTTGTGAACTTTCATGAAAGTTTGCAATGAAAATAGCTATAAGAAATCTATCGTAACAAACTGCAATGCATGTCACTGGCTCATGGAGTGCGTCTGCATCTGCAACTGCATCTCATGGAGTGCGGGAATGTGATTTTATAATTTTCATACTGGGCGCGAGTTTAATTTCATATTTTGAAAGTGGGCGTTTATATAACAGGTACTGTCATGTTGCAATAATCTGGATTGGTATATCAGGTTTTGGAAAAACAAGGCGGATCTATAACAATAGGTGAAATTCGCAACATTACGAATGGTTTTTGGTGAAGTTTACTCTCTAATATGTAAGGCGGATTTTTTTAGGCATCCAATTAGCAAATTTCGCAATAGTTTTCAAATTCCTGATTTAAATTATGATCATAAAAAATAATGTGATCTCGAAGCGGTTATAAATTTCCATTGCAAGTGAAAGACCTTGTATGTGTGAAAGTGGTCATTTTAATAACGAACAGAAGGAAACATGTAACTCTTTTTAGAATACTAATTTTAACGAAATGTTACTGAATTCAAGGTTATCAGATCCAGACTGGGATCAGACCCAGTTTTTTTTTATTTTTTGGGGATCTTTTCTTTTCTTTGCCATTAGATTACTGTAGGATTGTGCCTAGATAACAGAAGTTTTAAGCCTTTTTAATTCTTTCCCCGTCGATGTACAATTCATCTGGATCATTGGTTAAATATTCTGTATTTTATAATTGTTCTTCAGACCCCATTTTTTTATTCCTTTGATAGATGGTTGCACATGTAGTTAGCATCCTTTCCATCTTGTGCAATAACCACTTGGTCGTTCGCGAAAAGCAAGCGATGTAGGTATTTTCCATCTGCTATTTCTAGTTCTATCCTGTTAAATTTCCGAGACCACTTTTTCAGACTAATATCTATATAAATTTTAAATAGTACTGGTGACATAGGACAACCCTATAGTAAACCTTTACTTGTTCTAAATTTTGGTGATAATGTAGATCCAACTTTTGAGCCGTGAATACGGCTCATTTGAAAGTATTGAAACACTCATTAAATTTAGCCAACTGCAATTAACTTAAAAATGATGTAAAATCTGTAAACTCACCCACTCTAAACAGCGTGGTTCTCGATATTTTGTAAAAGCGGTACTAGATCGCACTGCCATCTGTTGGAATGCTAGGGAGGTTAGGCTGGTGCAACGTGCCAGCAGTTGGGATCCAGTGCTCGCGTCATGAACATGTAATCTGATTTTGTGTGCTTTGGTGAGCGTTGCTGCCGTGAAACATGATGTCTGAGGAGCACGGCATTACTTGGGTGAGACCTTTCCATATTCATTTTCAAATGCAAGCAGTAATTTAGTCTTATTTCAGTGCTCACCCGTTTTGGCTATCTAAATTTTCCGTTTTGAACATTTCACAAATTTTCAGTAATGTATTAATTACCGGTTACGTTTTGGATCTTGGAAATTACGCCTTTACACCATGTAAATTTCATGTAAAATTGCTTGTTTTCATGTTTTGGTCAGTCAGTAAAATCACGTCCGTCCGTTTTCAAAATTCTTTCACGTTCTCTGGCATTCCGGCAGTAATTCCGTACTTCGGCAGTTATCAGGTAATAGCATGATTTTTCCTTGAGTGGAATTTTGCGTGTAGAATTTCAGCATCGACGCCATTAAGGGATTTAGATTGTCTTATGGATTGATATTTATGGCTAACCTAAAGATTATTGGTTTTTCTAGTCATGTGGGATACTAGCTATTAACTACAGGGTGTTCTAGAACAGGCAGTACTTATTATTGGAATTATCTTGGGTTTTAGGGAATTTTTAAGAGACGGGGGTTTTTTAGAAAGTGTATTTAAATTATTGTGGGGTATTGCCCTTGCTCAAGGTTCAAGGTTGTTGTATACAGCAAGAAATGTATAGATAGACTTACTCTTTAGTCTTTCCAAAGGTTAAATTCAAGAAATAAGGTGTACATAGGGTTGAAAATCGTCGTTTTATCAAAGAATATATTATCTTACATGTTATAATTCCAAATGTTAATAAAGTTGTTCTAGAAAATACCAATTTCGCCATATATATATATATTTCCCATCTCTTTCCAATAAATGATATTTAATCTGTTCAATGCTTCATTATTGTAATAATGGGTGCCCAGCTTTTGATGTTAAACAGTAGCGTCACCGATTAGCAAAAAATGGTCGAAACCCGATCTACTTCATAAATCATATGTTCTAAGCTTCCGACGTATGTAAGAGTGACCCGAAAGGGGGCACACTTTGATCTGGCAATTGTTATTCCTATATATTTCCTGTAAAACTTGAATCAATGAAACATCTATGTTTGCCATGTGTAATGCCTCCCATAATAATTTTCTGGGATCAGTGTCGCACGCTTTTTCCATATCTATGAAAACTAATAGAATGTCTTCTCCTTTCTCTTTGCATTTCTCAAAAAATTTTCGTAATGTGAATATGTGGTCTGTACAAGATCTACCTGTTATAAAGCCACACTGATCTTCTTGGGTTTGGAATACAGATTCTAGTCTCCCTTTTAATACTATTCCAAAAACTTTCATCAGTGAATTCATAACAGAGATTCACGGTAATTTGAGCAGACTCTACAATCTCCTTCCTTAAATATCGAAGTTATATATCCTAATTTCATTTCATCAGGTATTCGATCTCCAGAGAGTATTTTGTACAAACATTTAGTTATTAATTTTATAATTTTAGTACCACCATATTTCATAATTTCCAAATAAATATATCACCTGGTACCGGTGATTTCCCATTTTCCCTGTCATTATTACTTCCTTTACTTCTTACCCTGATATTTGTAATTCGATTCCTTTAAATTTTTGTTCACTTTCTTCTTCTGCATATTCCTCTCTGTCTTCAATTAATATATATTTTTTAAATTATCTTCCCATTCCCTTAATGTTATCATTCGGATATTCGCTTTTCTTTTTGTTTCTTATCGAAGTCCTTTAAGTATGGACCAGGCCTCTTTTGATCTTCTGAAGCTTAGCTTACTATTCACATCTGCGCAAGTTTTTTCCCCAGGCTTAATTTTTTGCTATCCTTATCTTCCTCATAACTATGTTCTTCTTTTCTTTGTATAA
This sequence comes from Ectobius pallidus, assembly GCA_964059195.1. Lineage (NCBI taxonomy): Eukaryota > Metazoa > Arthropoda > Insecta > Blattodea > Ectobiidae > Ectobius > Ectobius pallidus. The sequence continues at coordinate 50,102,686 of CAXKWD010000008.1, forward strand.
TATTCTTTTTTTCAGTCTTAATATTTAGCCACGTGTTAAATGCATTTCTTTTTGCTTGGATCGCTAGCTGTATACCTTCGGACTACTATTCTGTTTTCTGCTTACGGTTATTTTATTTTCCTCCTAGTACTTCCTTTGCAACCTTTTTTATGTTTGATTTTATATACTCAAACATTTCTTCTGCAGATCCATCAAATGCTTCGTCTAATGTATTATCCATTCTACAGGCAAATAATTTTCTTATGCTTTCATCGTGTAAGCTGTCGATATTAAGTTTTATATCTTCACTCTTTTCTTTTCCATTAATTGAGTCGATTAGTTCCAAAACTCAACTTGTTCACAAATTTAAAAAAAATGAGATAATGCAAGTTCTACAATGTTGGCAGTATCTTGTCTTGTATGGTACATTGTTTTCTTCCATATCCCATTTTATCCTAGAGTTATTAGCCATTAAAAACTGGGGTTTGTTCCAGAACTTTGTATGTCCACAGCACATTCTGTTCCAAAACTCTTTATATCCAATGGTTATTGAGGGGAGTATTTTACTGCGAAATGTATATTGAGGGAAATATTTTACGTTAGTTTCTCATTATGTGAAAAATGGAAAAATTATTAACGGAAGTTTGTCAATAATTCATTCTTGTATTGTTGGAATGTTACATACACAATAGACAATGATTACACAGGGCAACAAAAAAAAACTTTTGGAAAATTGTCCAGGGTTTTTCAGCTGAATTAGACTAATTTTGATGCCCTGAGTCCGAAAATGACCTTGGTTTTGCTCAATCAGGTCAGGATTTTTTTCTACAGAAATTTCAAAAAAATCTGTTTTTCGTAAGAAACACTCATTTCTGCTGATAAACGCCTGACGATTTTTTCCCGTTTCCCTCAAGGAATAAAAGTCAACGTATCCAAATTAATTCATTATTTATTTACTACATGAAATTTGATAAGCATAATTATCATAATATAATAAGAATGAGCGTTACATGACACAAAAGTTCAGAGTTCAAGGCAGATTTCGGCGTTTCTTCGATTTCCGAGTGTAAGCAGCTGCTGGGTTGTCTCTCTTCAGCGACCAGCAGTAGTCCGCCAGCATGACTGCGTCCCACCTCCCCTGGTACCTCTCCTCCATTTGGCGCATGTCCTGATGGAACCTTTCTCCCTGCTCGTCGCTCATCGCCCCAAGGTTTTCAGGAAACTTGTCCATGTGTGAGAAGAGGAAGTGCATCTTTATACTCATCAAACACCCGAGTTTTTGGAAGGCCTCTATCATGCTGCTGATGAGTGTGGCGTGGTTTGCTGCCTTCGTGTTCCCCAGGAAGTTGTTCACCACCTGCACAAACGATTTCCAGGCGGCGCACTCAAGCGTGTTCATGGAGTTTTGGAACTCAGTGTCCTTTATGAGCTGCCGTATCTGTGTGCCATCAAAAATGCCGGCCTTGAGCTTCTCAATGGTCAGTCGAGAAAATGCTCGGCACATGAAGTTGAAGCACCTCCCATCCTTGTCCAGAGCGCGCGTGAACTGTTTCATTAACCCAAGCTTCATGTGTGGCGGTGGGATCAATATCTTCTCCCGGTCAACAAGAGGTTCGTTTATGATGTTTCTCGCCCCAGGTACTAACTGCTCTCGCGCCGGCCACTCTTTCTTTACATAGTGCTGGACTCTGTCTCGACTGTCCCACATACATATAAAGCATGGATACTTCGTGAATCCGGACTGCTGACCTAGTAGAAAGTTCACCATCTTGAAGTCGACGCAGATCATCCATTGGTGCTGCTTATATTGGATTTTGTCAAGCACATACTTCACTGCTTCATATTTCTCTTTGAGAGTTGTGGAGTGCGCAAGAGGGATTGAGGCGATCTGGTTCCCGTTGTGGAGGAGCACACACTTCAAAGAGCACTTCCAGCTGTCAATGAAGAGTCGCCAATCTGTCGGATCGTATGTAGGAGCGCCGAGTTTATGAAGAAGACCGGCGACATCTCGGCAGTACACGAGGTCTTCCTCCTGGCAGAAGTAGCCCATGTACTCCTCATGCCTTCTACGGAAGAAAGTGATACGCGTGTCCTCGCCAAGTAGATTTTTCTCTTTGAGTCTGGAGGCCAACAGCTCTGAGGAAGTCTTCGACAAACTGAGATCCCGAACCAGATCATTAAGCTCACATTGTGAAAAGGGCTGCGGACCGTCTTGTGTTACATACTCCTGTTCTGTATCTCCTACGTCGTCTGAAGTGGTGGCCTCGTCGTCGATGTGAGGAAGCTGTGTGAACGCTGGTACAGGTATTTCTTCGCAGTGAGCAACTGGACGGCGGGCAGATGGAAGATCGGGGTACTGGAGGCTGTGCCGATTCTTCCGGTTGATGCCAGTAGTATTGATGGCGCAGAAGTAACAATCCGATGCATGGTCAAGCGGCTCCCTCCAAACCGTCGGAATCCCAAACTTCAGTGAAGTTTTGGCGCCCTTAGTCCACCGCCTGAGGTATTCCACGCACGTCTTGCACACCGTGTGCGGAGCCCACGACTTATCTTGGTCACCTAGCTTGACTTTAAAGTAAGCCTGGTATGCGTGCTTCACAAATCTTGGGTTGTTCTTCCTGTCCGCTGACAGCGTTTATTCTCCGCAGATGTAGCAGAAAACGTCAGGATTATTCCTGCATGAACGTCGCGCCGAAGCCATCAGAAAGTAATAATAATATTATTATATTATATTATAATATTATAAAATAATAATAATATTAATAATAATTGTGATTATTTTCCTGCTAATTTTTATGCAGCGAATTTAGAGAAATGACTGAACTCAAAACCCGTGATACATACATATGATATTAGCATATGTATGTATAGCTCGTCAGGCAGGTTTATGGCTGTATCTCAAAAAGTTGACCTGATTGAGCAAAACCAAGGTCATTTTCGGACTCAGGGCATCAAAATTAGTCTAATTCCGCTGAGAAACCCCGGACGATTTTTTGGCTGTTACCCAGTGTTATCATCGTCAGTTCGTTCAGTACTATACACAGAAATGGACGTGGAAGAAAGTGTTAGAGCCTGTGAAAACAAAATTTGTGCATCAGAATCAGGACGTAGTAGAAAACGAAAGCGAGATGTACTCAATGGAAAAAAAAATAAAAATAAAAAAGCTCAACAGAAACATGAAAGGTGATAATAATGTTTACGATCGATAGTTAAATTTTATATTATTAGCCACAATTCCTAGTTTTTAAAATCAGGGTAGTATTTACAGGTAACAAGATTATTAACATTGTGACGTGCTTCAGGGGCTAAATACCCAAGAGGGTGCAACATTCAATTATGTTGAGAGAAGGGTAGCTTAGGAGACTGGGGGATTCACACAAAATTCAAAAATAAGAGCAAGAGTAACAATTTATTATTAAAATTTACAAAATTCCAGTTAATGGGGTGGCTGTTAAGAACAAGTTACTTGAGAAATAGGATTTATGCATATACATCCTGTGAAGCAGGCTTTAAGTAAGTTTGGTAATGTTTGGCAGTCTTCCCTTCGTACGAAAATTTACCCGAAAAATAACGAAGCATGAAAACTAAACAAAACAACAAGAACATACCTGCATAATAAATAGAAAAGAAGATGACTAAGAGTTACATGGCGTAGAAGTCAGCTCAAGAGGCATCCACCAGCCCTCACAGGCAAGGCCTCCAACTCCACGGTGTACCGGAGATTTCTGATGCAAGGAGACGATGTACGCTAGGCACTTGCATACAGCTTGGGGAACATTTCCTCACCCGGAGAATGGCAGAGCGCTTCTACCCAAGACAATCCAAACGTAGCTCTTGACAGATCGGACCCAACTCACTGACTCCTCATCCACGCTCCGAACACGAAAACTCCCCCCCTCCGGAAACGCCCTCTCAAATAGTACCCGCTACAGCAAAAGAGAGCGCTTCCGCGGGCAAAGAGAACAGGAAACCGAAGCTAAACACAGGCCAGAAGGGCAAACTACAGAAACGCGCTCAGAAAACAAATGAAGGGAGAACTGCACAAACGTAAACAAAGCAAAAATGTGTACGTAGCAGAAGTAACAAGAAATAAGCAATAACCTAACTTTAGCAGAAAAGGATTTAACGTAAGTAAAAGCATACAAATATATTAGAAAAACACAGTGCCGGGAACAAACGGCACATCCTCGCCGGCCCAGGAGAAAAAAAATTTGCAAAATTTTTTTTTTTTTTTTTTTGCAAAAGTCTTTTCTTGCAAAAATTCGTCCATTTGGGAAAATATAGTTATACCTGCCATAATGAGCATAAAATGTTCACCATAAAAATAAATAGGGTCCACACCTCACAACTTCAGCAAAATTCATATGAAAAACCAGAGTCTTAATTAGCTTAGCCCAAAACAACTGCACCATAACACTATGTAGTCTGTACATTGTGTAGAAAAATTAACCAGTAGTTTGTATTATGGTAGTGTAGATCCAGTAGGTGGTGACGGGGATTTCTTCTGTTGTAGCAGTTGTCATTGTTGTAGACCGGTGAGTAGATTGAACTAATTATTAGAGTTGAGTAGCAGATGAGTAGATTTCAGCAGCAGTTTTGATAATAGGCTTGGCTATATCTGGTTTCAGAAGAACAACGCTAGGCGTCCCCAGCGTGCCATCAGAACAGCAGAGTAGAGGGTGGCCCAAAACAGTAAGGTGACAAGCTCGGCAGAAACATAGAATCTGGGCCATAGAGGAGGGCCACACCCCCAAGCACAGAACAATCTGAAAATACAAAACTAATGTGAAAAACAAGGTACGTACACATTTTAAACTAACAAAATTGTCCCTGAAGGGGAAAAAGCCATTCAAAGATGAAATACAAAGTAATTATGGATTAAAAAAAAGATATATATATATATATTAATTGTTATAAAGTATCCTTTCCTCCATTTTTTTTTTCTCAGAAATCTATAATAGCAGGCACCCCAAATTTCGAATACAATATATTTTGTAAACATCTATTTAGACATTTTAGAAAAATCTATTAGAAAATAAAACCCTGAAGGGGTAACAGTAATAGTAATAGATTTTACAATGTGTTACAAGGCAACTAGGCCTATAAAAATGACTAATAAATTTTTTTTTTTACAATATTTTAATAAAACCCTATGTTTTTTTTTTTTTTACAATTTAGGGCAAAATTTTCATTATTTACAACTTCTCCAAATGGAAGTAAAATCTATATACAATTTTAATACATTAAATAAATAAATAATTTAATAAATAATTTAATCAATAACTATTATCTGTATTGACAAATAATACAAATAGAATTTTGTTACCTCAAGTTTCTAGATTGAGGCATTTTGAGAGTTTTTTTTTTTTTTTTTTTTTTATTTATTTAAGGGTATCGATCAAAGTATTCTAGAAATTTCCTTTTTTGATTACCCATTTCTAGAGTTATTTTTTTTTTATTCAAATTCATGAAATGAAAAAGAAATTTAAGGAGAGAGATGAAAGATAAAGATGAAAGAGAAAAGAGTTAGTAGAGAGAAAATGAAAGAATGATGACAATGAAAAATGATAGAAAAGGAGTAAATGTAGAAAATGAGAAGGAAGGAGTTAATGGAGGTACCGGTACTTCAGCAAGATGAAAGAAATAGAAAGTATGAAGAATAGAGCGTTTTCGTTGGACAGGAGCTAAAGAGGTAAGAAAAAGAGAAGGAAGTAGAGCCAGCTACTTCAAATCTGCTACGACGCCGGCCGCACCTCGGCGAAGCAGGAACTGACTCTCAGGCATAGCCTTGTAGACGACTAGCACGACTTCTAGGAAGGAGCATCAAAGAGTAGAGCTGGAGAAGAAGTAGAATCCAGAAGGGCGTTCTAGAATAATTTTTCAAGATACATCTTGATTTTCTCTTATGCCCCAGATGGTCCATCTAGAAGTGGAGCACACTCACATACAATCTTTCTCGGGCCGTACGGGGGTCTGTAAAAATAAGAAAACCAAAACCTCGGGGTTCAATACCCCGGCAACGAAAACCATTGTCCTCGCCCCGCTAGGGAAAAATTCCCGGTGACTCCTCAGCCGTCCGAGGACAAAGAAGGGAAAATGCAACCTCCTCCATGGAATTAGCAGAGACCCCCACAAGCCGCGAACCGAAAGCAGGGGCCTCCTCCCATGAAGCAGTCAAAAAACACCCGGCAAAAACAACGGCAAAAGCACCGCCAACGAAAGCAATAGAAAATTGAAAGAACAAAGAAATACCAGTTTATATATAAAAAAAACTGATAATCAAGAGAAGCATTTGAAAAGACAACATAGATTAGATTTCAACACTGGCATCAGTTTAATACTAATTAAATTAGTTAAGATAACTTGTAAAACCAGTGAAATCTTAAATTCCTTTATTTTGAGTTGACTAGACATAACCAGTCTCTAAAATCTTCTAGTTTTGAGTCATCATCTTCTTTCTATCCTTTTTTTTTTGCACAAGTATAGATTAGCCGCAACAAACGAACCAGAGAAGGTTCAATAGCAAACTTTGAAAGCGGCAAGAAAATTTTTTTTTTTTTTTTTTTAAAGGCAGGTCGGACAATGCTTTACGTTTGATAGAGGTTTTGGATAATAGAGATTAGTACACTGTAATCAGTAAAACACAATAATGTAATAATTCACTAAGTATATGCAAAAATAAACAGAAAAAATTTTGAAAATGAAAAATCATATCATAAAAAAGAACTAAGCAAAAAATATTAAACTGATTTTAATGTTATACTTTATATTTACAGGAAAAAAACTAAACAGCAGGTATGCAGAAACCAAAAAAAAAGGAACGAAGAGATACAGCCAAACAAAACCAACTAAGGGACAACAACAGCGCAGAGCCACACTACAAAGGGAAAACCGGCGCTAGCAGGAAAATATGAAAAGAAAATATGTATAATAATGAGAATGATGTAACTAACTTTTCGAAATAAATGTAGCCATAGACATACATAGGCCTATTTGTCCTAAAAGAACCACAATGAAAGACTATATATTTTTACATCCCTAACGGAGAAACCCATATCCAAGACAAGGGAAAAATTTTAATTGGTAACGAGCTAATGACTCTCAACGACAAACACCAAACATGAATACGCGAATGCAAAAAATACTAAGAATATAATAATAGCAACATTTATATATTTATTTATTTTACAAATGAACACCCTTAAAAACGGGACACCAAAAAAAAAAAATTTTAGTCAAGATTCGCTTATTCATGTTTTAGTAGAAACAGAGGGGCTAGATAGGAGGAAGAGAGAAAAGATAAGGGAAAGAAGAAATACAGCAGAGAAGAAAGAAGAGAAGAAACCCCTACGAGATACAAAATATCTATATATATTGTTTTTTTTTTCCCAGAAAATTTTATACTACTTGAAAAATGCCAAAAACCCCTTTTTTTTTCTTTTTTTTATACATACCCAAATGTAGAACAAGACAAATTTAGACTCAACGCAAAATATGAGATAGAAAGGTAGACAGCGGACAGAGTAGAAAAGAAAAGACGACAGAGGAAACCCCAAAGAAGAAAAACCCTAAGAAAGAAGATAAAAATCCCCGCCTAACTTGACTCGGGCCACTTGGGAACGTCGGCTCCCATATCTCCATGCCCACACATGAAGACCCCTGAGAATTTAAACCCTAAACGCGAAATCGGTTAGGTTAGAATGATAGGCTATTAACGGCTAAAGCATTGTTAAGAAAAATTTTCCCCAAACTATAGGGCAGAACCACCGATGGTGTCTGGAGCATCACAAGTTGCCACACAGGTGAGGTCACAAGGGCTGGACGATGAATCAGCCTTTTGAGTTTTGACCGGGAAACTCTCAAGTTATTTGGCCTCACCCGTACGACATGGACCACGACCTTTCTTGGTGGAAACACTGGATGTCTTATTTCGGGAAAGAAATTCACTTTCCAAAATGGCGTTCCTTTTTTCTAAGTTAGCTATTTTATCGCGCTGTTGGATGGACTCTATAGTTAACTCTTCACGAATTACAGTTAGGACATTTATACGTTCTTCCCTTTCGCTCAAACGCTCGGAAATAGAACGAATTTTTTCAAGAAGCCTACGGTTTTCCTTTTTAAGACTAGGATTATCTACACTAGTTGTACAACTTCCAGTAACAGAGCCAAGAGTGGCGCGATTAGACCATTGATCTTTTTGGCTTTGCAACTCAGCGATCTTAAGTTTTTGAATATTATTAGTTTCAGCCATTTTGGCTATATCCTTGTTTAAACCCTCTTCGATCGCGAGTAATTCCGCCATACGATCGGCGTCCTGACGGCATCGCTCAGTAAGATCCAATAATTTATTGTTAGACTCCTGAAGTTGCTTTGTTAAATCGCAATTAGAATTTGTAAGTTCTTGATTATTTGTCTTCAAACCTAACAACTGTTGTTCCAAGGTATGTATGCGTTGGGTGGCAGTTACAAGCTGGTTACGAACAACAGCCAATTGCCGATCAATTATGTTGCAGTTGGCACAAGGTTTATTAGCATTTATATCCTTTTGATTTGAAGGTTGACGTGAACATCCACCGTTTTCACCACGCTGTTTAAGCCCAGGGCTATTGGAACCAGGAGCACGCCGGGAACGTGGAGTCCCGCCTCCATTAGCCCTCCTTGACTGCTTTTGAATATCATCGCCAGATTTAGGGGCAGAACAGAAAAGAACAGGCTGCGTATACTTTTGTCCGGGCCGATTAGACCCCAAATTACTTGGATGGAACGTCCTAGACTGAACAGGCCTGTTGCTCGCTGGCTTAACCCAGCACTGATCTATAAGATGTCCCGATCGTCGGCAATAAGTACAGAAACGGCGCTTTCCCCTAGCGTTCCTAGTACTGTGAGGCCGTTTGTTAGATTCTAAGGGAACCACATTAGCCCTAGCCGCAAAAATGTCCTGTAATCGGGGCAATATGCCTCTAATTTGCAGCCAATTACTGGGAGGATCTTGACATAATAAAAGGGCCCTGACTTCAGGTAATTCGGCCCCTGCCAAAGCTACCCCTACCGACTGCCGTTCAGTATAAGGAACTTGCAGAATTTCCGCAGCGATTTCAATGTCTTCCGCGAAATCGGCGAAGCTTTCGCCTGGGCTTTGAGCACGAAAATAATAACGCTGCATTAATTCATTCCTAACACGATCTGGCATAGATTCGTGCAGGAAGAGCGCATGAAACTCTTGTAAATGGAAACCAGCATTAGCAGCGTCCAGGACGGCCTCTGCCACTCGTCCCTTAACTCGCGGATAAATACAATGCAATACGCTTGTGAAAGGTACTCCATAAGCCAGAGCCTGGCGACAAAATTTGAGAAAAACTTTCAAGAATAGAAAAATCTCCTCCGGAGAAACAGGTTCCGTGATTTGGAATTCTTCTACAAGTCGCCGAAACGGATGAGGGACCTCAGCCGCCCTGACTGTAAAATTTAGCCCATCGGCATTTGGGTGATCGTGAGTACTATTCTGTTCTACCATGATAGTAAAATATTGAAATTGCCCCAAGAAAAAATTATGTGAAAAACCCCAGAAAACTATGTGAAAACCCCACACAAATTGCAAAAGAAAAAACCCCATAAAAGGAGCAAAAAAGCGACCGAGTGCGATCTGCTACCACTTTGTAACGTGGTAGCAGGCGTCCTAAAATACAGCCAGAAAAGCCAAAGAAAATGTTGAAAAACTGCGGCAAAAAAGAGGGCCAAAATACTGAAAAATCGTAGATCAACTACGCTCTGCTACCACTTTGTGACGTGCTTCAGGGGCTAAATACCCAAGAGGGTGCAACATTCAATTATGTTGAGAGAAGGGTAGCTTAGGAGACTGGGGGATTCACACAAAATTCAAAAATAAGAGCAAGAGTAACAATTTATTATTAAAATTTACAAAATTCCAGTTAATGGGGTGGCTGTTAAGAACAAGTTACTTGAGAAATAGGATTTATGCATATACATCCTGTGAAGCAGGCTTTAAGTAAGTTTGGTAATGTTTGGCAGTCTTCCCTTCGTACGAAAATTTACCCGAAAAATAACGAAGCATGAAAACTAAACAAAACAACAAGAACATACCTGCATAATAAATAGAAAAGAAGATGACTAAGAGTTACATGGCGTAGAAGTCAGCTCAAGAGGCATCCACCAGCCCTCACAGGCAAGGCCTCCAACTCCACGGTGTACCGGAGATTTCTGATGCAAGGAGACGATGTACGCTAGGCACTTGCATACAGCTTGGGGAACATTTCCTCACCCGGAGAATGGCAGAGCGCTTCTACCCAAGACAATCCAAACGTAGCTCTTGACAGATCGGACCCAACTCACTGACTCCTCATCCACGCTCCGAACACGAAAACTCCCCCCCTCCGGAAACGCCCTCTCAAATAGTACCCGCTACAGCAAAAGAGAGCGCTTCCGCGGGCAAAGAGAACAGGAAACCGAAGCTAAACACAGGCCAGAAGGGCAAACTACAGAAACGCGCTCAGAAAACAAATGAAGGGAGAACTGCACAAACGTAAACAAAGCAAAAATGTGTACGTAGCAGAAGTAACAAGAAATAAGCAATAACCTAACTTTAGCAGAAAAGGATTTAACGTAAGTAAAAGCATACAAATATATTAGAAAAACACAGTGCCGGGAACAAACGGCACAACATTAAGAAATTTTATTTTGTATACATCAGACAATCTTCAAAATTTTTATCAAAGAAACCAAACGGCAACCACCCACCTAGATTTGGCTTTAAATGTAATGCTAGACCGCGGATTTTTAGGTACTAAAAACTTGAGCTTTAGGCACCTAAATTAGGCGTTTATTATACCTTGTTTAGGTTGTATATGTTACAAAATAGGCTCTAAAACGACTTTGAAATAGTGTGACAGCGTAAATTTTATTAAAATATGAATAGGCCAATCATATCTAAAATTTGATATAACTCACATTATTGTGTTTTATAATAGCCTACTAACCAAATAATTAAATTCACTTCAAGTTTAATCCACATTTTTCAGTATTTTGATTCACTTAGATTAATTCTCATACACCATAGTTAGCCGCACAATAGACTACAAGTACCTTTTCTATATTTTCCTTTGTGAAACTCTGTCGTTTGTCACTTAAAATCAGTTTATAGGCCGAGAATGAACGTTCCACATCCACTGACGTAACAGGAGCAAATTTGAGAGTGGCAGTATGTTGCATTACAAGTGGATGATCTACGTCACTGCCCTTTCCACTGAGTATATCTGCCGCTGCAAACAGAATTTGTAAACCTGTGTTTTTTTAAGCACATTGTCTATTTTTGTCCTGACTTTCTCCCCAACTCCACCTGCTGCATTCTTAATGTTGTCTTTAACTTCTTGAATTAAATAAATGTTTTCATATAAGGGGGTCCCTCTTCTTTCCAATTTTGAAATAATCTCCACAAGGAATGTGAAGTGAGCCCTGATATATGCCAAGTCATGCGGAATAGAGGAATCTTCCAACAGCTTCTTTGCTGTTGTAATGCAGGTCGATGCACCATCTTCCAGCTGCATTACAACACTTTTTATCTCGTGAAGATGACAATTGTAGAATTCAGCAGCTTTCAGCCACATACCCCAACGAGTAAGTACAGGTTCAGGGGGTAAAGGGACATCAGGTAGCTGTTCCTGGAAAACCTGAACTCTATATGGAGCTTTTAGAAATACCTTCTTTATGGTTGAAATCAATTTGTTGACCATTGGAAATTGTGACCTGACTTCCTCTGCTATGCGGTTGATACCATGCGCAAGGCAAGTCACGTGTACTAGTGCAGGATAAAAAACTTTCATGAGCTGCATAGCTGCTACCATGTACGCTGCCGCTGTGCATGCAAGAAGTACCCTGTTTTAGTCTATGCTATTTGGATACAACACTTTCAGACCATTGTTCACGAAGTTCGCTACAGTTTGTTTGTTAGTTTTCTCAAGTTGCTTCGTGCAGATGAGGATGAATTTGGGTCTAATTTTCCAACAATCAGGTTTGCTACGTATCGACCACGAACATCGGTGGTTTCGTCGACTGAGATCCAAACATACGATTCCCCTATATCCTCCCGTATCTTACTCATTGCGTCATCGTAAGATTGCTGCACGTAATTTTTCCTTATTGTTGATTCGGAAGGAACTGATCGATTGCAATACTTCTCCAAGAACTTCCTAAATGCTTCATTTTCAATTGTTCTGAATGGAATATTGGCCGCTATCATTGCATGACACAATTCTGCATAGAAGTTGGTTTTGTTGCTCGTCTTCTCCAAGGATTGACTTAAGAGTAGGCTAACTGTTTAGATTTTGATTTGCGCTCCTCATTGGCCTTGTGTAATGCCACCTGGACATGCTGTGATAGATGGGACTTTTTGTCACTTGAAACCTAAAACAAAATATAAAATTTGTAAGGTGGTTTTTTACTTCTACCGGTACTTTAATGTAATATTTTATATTAATATTAATGTAAGACAAACTTCAGGCGATTTTCATTGTTTCCATAAAATGCACAACAACAAAAACAGCGAAATGCAATTTAGACTAGGTTCGAAGAGTTCTATACACGTCAGTTTACCGGTAACTCTGATTTACGGAGCAAAGAAATGTCTAACCCTAGCACTTTGGACAAAGAGATTTGATTTATTTAAATATGCCACCAGACTAAATTAATTTGAAAGTTAAAAAAGGGAAGAAAGAAAGTTCACTTCTAGCAGTGTGACGTTCATTGCAGGCCTACTGAATTAAAAAAAAATAATGTACAAACTTGTTAAATGTTTAGACTACATACCTCTTTATTACAAGCTTGACAGAAAATTACTTTCCCATCCGATGTAAAACACGGAAACTCGTTCAACCACTGACGAATCAAACTTGACTTTGAAGTCCCGATTTTCGGCATTTTTGTTCACTTCACAGTTCACACATTCACACCTTGGAATCTTCCACCAAACTGGTGTAGAGCAAGCGAAAACCATTTTTGGAAGCTCGTGGTCATGAAGTACCGTTAGGCATTGGTTCGTCACCCTTTAAACAATAAGACTTGTCCTTGACAGCTGCAACTGTAGGGAGAGTGCAACGTGCTTGGACCACTGTGTGTCCCTAAAATCGAAATACAGTGTATTGATCTAAAATATCTTCGTTTATAATTTTCCCTACAATTATAGCACAAATTATATTTACGTTCCATTTAATACTAAATAAAAAACTAAGGTTTTCGGGATTTTGTGTTAATTAGGTCAAAATAGTCCGTAACGTTGAAATAGACATTTTTAGGTGCTATAAAATTGTGTTTAATAGACGTAGATAAGTGTGAAACATAAATAAACTTAATTATTTTCAGAGATCTGTCAAGGAATAAAATAGGTAAAAACCTAAAGATCCGCGGTCTAGACTAATGACCAGTGCTCGGATTCTGATGACCTAAAATTGTTTGAAAAATGACCTATAAAATGGCCCTAAATTTTAAATAAAATGACTTAATAATTATAAAAAATGACATAAAACTGATATTTTATTTATATAAAAATTATTGTACACACAAAGTTATAGCCTAGTTTGTACATAATTGTAAAAACATTAAATAACTGTAATGTTGTGAATGTTCATTTCTCACGGAAATTTACACTGGCACTGAGGCACTGGCGAGTCAAAATTCGGCATTTCCTTTTGTGGTCTGCCAGTGGCAGACTCTGATGCCAAATCAATCTAATAACAATAGTGATATAATAAAAAATTTTGGCATTTCTTTGATTCTCATTTCCGACTGAGACATGACAAGACTTAACGCCGAATTTTTCTTTCTTGCATTAAACAAACAACACTTCAAAGACAGAAAAGCTAGCGACAAAAAAGAAGTTAATACACTCAATGTAAATACATGAAAATGACTAAAAAAGGAAGCAAATGACACGAAAATAACAAAATAATGACCTAAAATTGAAAGAAATGCCCTAAAAATATAAGATTGCATAAAATGACAAAAATGACCTAATTGTTATGCCAGAACGTTAGGTCCTAATGAACGAAAAGAAAATATATTTATTATTTTGATTATTTAAATTAAGTTACTATAAGAGGTAGACAGCATGTGATATCAAGACAGCAGGAAATGTCGAGAGTATACGAATGTGTATGTCAGTAATAGCTTGCAGTCACCTGCCTTTCAAGGTTGATGAATTGGCATTCCTTTAATTCACAGTGTGTGTGAAGAGCAAATCTTTGCATAATTCAGAAATCTATTTTATTGGTTAAAACCTCGGAATGAGATCGAACATTTACGAATATTGACGATAAATGTATATTCCTTTTTTACACGTAACTTACCGAAGTATACATTAAATCACAGCGTGTTTAATGTAAGTTTTATTTTAATAACGATTTAAGTACCGATATATACGCATAATAATTAAATCTCCCACGACATATTGACAGTGGATTTTCCGGGTTATAGCGTCAGTAGAAAAGTTATTTAAGTGCTTATATTGCCGTTAAAATCTCTCTTGGTTGTTCAACTTCTCATGGCTTTAAAGTAGTTCAGGAAGTCAAGATAGCGACGCTGGAATTTCTGTCAATTATAAACTGTAAGTTCAAACATTCATTTTAGTATATGATAAAGATAACTTCAGTAGTTTATTTCAAAAGAAATAATAAGATGTTAGAACAAGTTTTTATTGGAAAAGTAAAGCTTTAAGAATTTATAGCAATTAACGCAATTAAGAATTAGCCAGTCAAATTCTTGAAGTAAAAGAAATATAATTCTTGTAGAATCAAAAATCATTTTAAAGGTAATTTTTATTATATTAATTTACAATAAATTAATATTTATTTTTAGTATGTATGATTATTATTTAATGGTGCGTGAAAATAATTAATCACATTGCATGCTATCCTATAAAAACCACAGCAGTGCCTATCTATTTCCTAAGGGCTTAAAGCCAATCCTGACATGTGTAGTGTTACCGAAATTTCGTCGGAGCACCACAAATTTGGTGTTCAGAAGCGGGTTCGACGCGAGTAAGAATTTCTGAAAAATGTTTCGAGTGAAAATGTTTAGGAGATAGGATACAAAGCGTGCGATGTTTATTGTGAAAGTTAAAATGAAATTAAAATTTTAAATTATGTTGAACATAGCTAAAGTTAAATAAAGTAAAATAAAGTTGATTAAAGTTTTGTACCCAGACTAAGCAGCCGTAAGTAGTGCTAGGAGGAAATTTGAAGATATATAAATTAAGTGCAAGAAAAACTTAGAGAATTTAAATGAAATTGCAATTGTTCAATATTTGATATATTTGATAATTATTAAATAAATTCAGGTTGAAACAAATAAAGTATGGGACTTTTTAGTAAACTGTTAGTTACGCACAAATAATTATTGCATAAAAGTTTTCATTTTGATCGAAGTTGATAAATTTTTTATATTAATAATTTAAAATATTTTGGTTTGGAAATAACTGTTAATTATAGTTATAAGTGTGGTTCGGGAGAGTAATAATTTGTATTTGCATATGGTCCAGTAGAGTACAGAAATAATTAGTTTATTATTATGGGAAGATTTTTTGTGAATAATCAACGGATTCATCACATAACTGTATTTGCTAGAGTGTGTTTTTTTAAATGAAAAAACGAAATAACGAGAAAATGATAGGACAGTTTTTTTGAAGTTGGCGGATGGAATTATGATGTATTAGTCAGTTGTTGTACATTAAAACCTGTCTGTCGAAAGTTCAGATGAATCATTACAGCTATGAACATTTAATTTATTCGAATTCGTGTAATGAAGATAACATTTAAGATTTATTTTAATTTAATTTAAATGTACTGGTAGTTATAGACCGCGTATAAAGTAAAATGGCGGATTCCGACGCCGCCCCCGACGCCTGAGTTGTGCCCTTTTTACCGGCGACGCCATGACGTCATGGGTGTCGTTTGAAAGCGCGCGAAGTGCCCTTTCGTCCTATGGTGTTCCGACGTCTCCGACGCCGCCCCCGACGCCTTAGTTGTGCCCTTTTGGAAAATGACGTCTTGGGTGTCGTTTGAAAGCGTGCGATGCGTCCTTTCATCTTATGGTGGTCGCATATCTCCAGGACATGTAGTTAAGCCCCAATCGTAATAGTTGCGCAATGCCCCTTTGATCCGGGAGCGGTACTGCAAGAGTGTACTAGGGAGCTGAATGCAAAAGCGATCCAAGTCGAATTGTTTGGACGCCACCCGACGCCCTAGTTGTGCCCTTTCGAACATGTCGTCATGGGTGTCGTTTGAAAGCGTGCGATGCGCCCTTTCACCCTATGGTGGTCGCATATCTCCAGGACGTGTAGTTAAGCCCCAATCGTAATAGTTGCGCAATGCCCCTTTGATCCGGGAGCGGTTCTGCAAGAGTGTACTATGGGGAGCTGAATGCAAAAGCGATTCAAGTCGACGCCACCCCGACGCCTGAGTTGTGCCCTTTGAACCAAGACGTCATGGGATTCGTTCGAAAGCGCGCGATGTGCCTATTCGTCCTATGTTATGCCCTATGCTCCAGGACATGTAGTAAAGCCCCAATCGTAATAAAGGTGCTGCGCAAACCGGGAGCGGTACTGCGAGAGTGGAGGAGCCGAATTTAAAAGCGATGTGCCCTTAGGACCAAGGAGTCGTCGTCATGGTATTCGTTGAACACTCCTCTTTGATAATACGATACTCTTTAGTCATAAGGACCCATGTAATTACGGCCCTTAGGACCAAAGAGTCGTCATTGTATTCGAACGAGGAAGATACGCACATTTACACTATGGTGTTCCCTATTCGTAGCGACCCCCTGTAATTACGGCCTTAGGACCAAAGAGTCGTTTGTACACGGTTTGAACCTTATAAACCTATGATGACATGCCCTGTACGACCAAACCTCGTTTAACACTTAGCCCCCTCTATGATACCGCCCTTTAACTACGCCCTCTGGACCTAAGAAACGTTTAGGACACCGCCCCTCTAACATTTAGTCAGCCCCTCTGGAAGAAAAATGTGATTGCACAGAGTTTTGTTATGCAAAAATAGGACCTAAACAACACGTTTGAAATAGTTACTGCAAAAGGTGGTAACAACGAAAAGATGATACACATTAATAAATAAATTGAATTGTCTTCAACATACAGACGGGAAATACATTGATGTTAGAGAAAACAAACACTTTCTCTCCCTCGCAGAAATAGCATGTTATCTTGAAAAACAATCTTTACTTGCCACACACACACACATAGCACGATGCTAGGAATAAACATATTCTCGATAGAGAAAGTAATAAGAAGGTCAGCTCATTTCCGTCTCGCAATAGGATGATAAAATATTTAAATATACTGGACTAGTATTTTACATTACAATTTAGGCTTTACGAAGAATCGAAGAGATGTTTTAGTGTATGCAGATAGGACCTTTCCTCCGTTAGATTTTCTGAGGCTGTAACACGAAGAGATGTGACAACTTTCCTTTACATTAATAAATAGAACGATGTGGGTACAGTATTTTACAAGAACTGTATACGCCTATAGGACCAATGTGCGGAGGAGGATACAGAAAGAAATAATAATAATAATATTCGCTCGTTATAAGTACCGATTCTAAAAAGCGAGATGCGCCCTTTTGATCAGTGCTATTCCCGATTCGTTCCGACGCTTAGTTAGGCCCTAATGCCATTATTAACAGGAATAGACTCTATGCTTTTACCCTTTGATCCCGGGGCGGTACTGACATCACGGGATTTCGTTTCGAACATTTGAGTTAAGCCCCTGCTTGCTATCCTATTCCCAATTCATACCGACGCCTGTTATTACGCCTTTTGGACCAGGGGATGTCTATGACGTCATACGAATCGCTTCGAGCAAAGAAGATACGCCTTTACGCACTATGCTACCCCCATGATTCATTCATGCAGACGTTAGGCCCTCTGGATGAAAATGTGTTGGCATAGAGTCATTTCTATGCAAATAGGACCTAAACAACACTTTTCCTCCTCTACTTATGAGATGTGGACGAAAATTAAATAAAACGTAGAATATTTTTAATTCTGGCAGGAATTTATAAAACTTTGGTAGTACTCGTTTCTTTTTTATCGTTTTCTATAAGGACTGAACATTAATAATGGACAGGTATGAATAATTACATGTACAACGAATATTATAACGTCTTAGTTATTTTAATGAATTTTAATTCTAAATGCAGATAATGTAATTGAAGGAGTAGTTAAACAGAGAACCTTGCACTTTGTAAAACAATATAAGACGAGTTATTTTATTTACAGCTTCCGAGAAATAAAGTAAATTTAATTTATAGCTTATCTAAAATAAAAAATACATCTCGTTTCAACCTCTAAGTATTGAAGGCTTGATGTCCTCGTATTTAACCTTTTAAGTTTTCGTTGGTAGACAAGCTTACCGAATGTTCAGATGTTCTGTATGTACAGTCTATTTTTATATTGAGAGAAAGTCCTCTTTGCAGTGATACGTATTTAAACAGAGAGGTTGTGGTTGGAATAATATTCTCAGGAATTCTTCACTATTTTAGATCATTAAATATCTAATGTTCGTAATTACATATTACAATCCTGGTTCCGGTAATAGGGTATCTAATCATATTGTTTTATTATAAAATACTTTAGCGTTTTACTTCAATTACTTACGTAGGGAAATACTTTTCCTTATACTGTACTGAAAGGTTTACATAGCCCCTGTAAATGACACCTCCGCGGGCTATTGATGTTGTTGGACAAGGTAACCCAAATATGTATTATTATTATTATTATTATCCTCGAGAACACTTTCACTGTGTGTTTCGTTTATTGAGCAAGAGTCTTCTTTGGGCACCTCATTCGTTATGAAAACTAAATTATTTCTTCGGTAGAAAATAGAAGTTAACTCAACAGTTAAATTACTCAACCGTGAAACATGAGCGATAGGCAGGGCCTCTCGTATATATATAAGGAACAAGAATTGTGAATTTTAATATTCTAACATTCATCATCATGGCATCGAAAGAACTTACATCATCACAAGAACTTCTGCAGCAGATGTGGGAGGAAATACCTGACGAAGTTGTAGCTCAGGCTGCTTCGGCGAATGAGTTTATCATCCCGGACGTGGAAACACCGCCAGCGCCGGAACCGTTCGAATTTCTTAACATTACACTTCACAACGGATGGGGATGCCCTGTCCGAGATGTGAAGTTCGGGGTTGTGTATAAAGATGTAACCGGTCCAAACCAGGAACATGTGGAAGCAACACCAATATTGCCCTGCGGACATTCTCTTCGGGACTGGGCGGACGAACGGGATACTCACCCTGACCGACACCATCAAGAGGTCTGTGACGGGAGCAGGCATTTTCACCGGTGCAGCGTGGTTAAGGAGGGTCATTTTAACGTCTGGAGTGTGAAATGCACTAGAAAGTGCAACATATTCAGCGCACTTCAACAAGCTGTAAGTATTATTATCCTTTACTACTCCCATTTAATTTTCAATATTGTAACGCGATGGTAATACCGTGTTGATTTTATGTGTTTCAGGCACGGGATGTTTTCTTCCACAGCCAACTTTGTACAGAAGAGGATGAACAATGTTACTCGAATCACATAACCAAAAAAAACTTAAGATGTAAAATAACTAAATAAATACAATTTTCATTTTGTTACCTATACATAAAATGTACGAATTATCAATTACCGAACGAGGCAATCTTATACTTTATAACATTGCGCCGGTCAAACATAATTAGACCTTACCCTATCATTATATTCCTACATCTCACAAACAAATTAGAAAATAGTAATACAGGGTACTTTCTGATAGTCAAATATATTGACATGAGCAAAGACCGTGTGTTTATAATATGATAATGTGGAAAGTACTAGCATTATTATTATTATTATTATTATTATTATTATCAACTTGTATATAATACATACTGATCATTATCGGTAAGAAGTACATCGGTTTCGAAGATCACTTGAAGTTAGCAAGTACTTTCACTATTATATTTATAGATAGCTCCAGGATATGAGACGAGAATATAACATAGTTTCACCATTTGTCGACCTTCCTCGTGTCTTATAATATAATAATAAACAGTTTTTGGGGATTATTTACAAACCTTCTGTCCGTGAACACTGTCGCCATAATGTGGTAGTTGGTCCTTATTGCAGTACCTAGAATAAAACCATTTTTTCAAATTCCCAAGAGTCCGCCATTTACTTTTTTTTAATTGACGTCACTGGTTTTAAAGGCTTAACTACAATTCTGATGAAATTGATCAAAAGGGCCTAATTATCATTTCCTTTGATGGAAATACCTAGAGTCCTGAATAACTATCACATGTTGTCACGGACATCCCTGTCCAAAGGGCCTATCTACAACAACAACCTATCCCAGAATGTTCGTATTTTTTTTAAGAGACCCTAGTTCTGTTCCTGTAAACCTTAAAAGCTAATGTAGGAATATTCATTAGTGATGCGTAGTTTCCTTTACGAACAGGTCTGTTTTATCACAGATATTTTATTAACTAGACAATTTGGTGAAAAATAAATATTCATCTTTCGCATATTGACTAAGTAATTCTTTAAATTATTATATATTTATATTTAGCTTATCATATGCGTACATTTTGTAAAGGGACCCTTTAGTTCTGCCCTTATGGACATGTGTATCCTTGTAAGGATTAATCCTTCCGTGTTAATAGCTGTGATCTATTAAAACGGTCACATTATTATAAGATAGTATTTGTGATAGTTAAATATTTATTCAATACATTACATGATGCGAAAGAGTGGCCTCAATACTCGCTGTACTTGTTGTTTATTTTAGGGTAGGTCAGTGAAAGTTTTCCAACATTTAAACGATGGCTTGCGCATAAAACCTATTTAATTATTCGTTCGTGCGCTCTGCCACAATATTGTAATTACAATAAACGAGTATTTTCAAAATTCGTGACGGTCACCTATTTTCTGTTTCCGAACGACGTAGGGCCTTAGGTAATTCATGCGGTTCCTCCTAACGGATTGACCAAAAGGCGTAATTACCATTCCTGCGTTCCCGTAGCTCCTGTAATCTCAACAGGAATACCTCAGGTCTTGGATAAAGGGGTTTAACTACGTTCCTTATCCCGTTCCAAACTCGGTATGTTAAATGTTATTCTACCTATTTTAAATAATAACAATAATAATTATTCATTAGGTGAGTATAAGCTTATTATTATTATTTGTCTATCATCTTTCGCAAAGGGCTTTAATAAATTCTCTATTTCGTTTATCATAAGTCTTATACGCGTAACTAATATAAAATACTTTTTTTTAATTCAAAAGGGTAAGACATTTAAAAGATGGGTGTTGTATGAACCCTATTTAATTCGTGCCCTTTCCACCGTCCCGCATGTCGTCCTATGTAATCTCGATAGGATACCACGACTCCTTGATAAAAAGGCTTAACTATATTCCCCTAACGTCATGGAACGTCACTACAAGAACGAAAACGTGATCTTTCAGGTCATATCTGCATATTCGTCTTTATGATAGCACAGTTTTCCAGATGGGGTAAATGCGTCCCCTTTGTAATTTCGACAGGATACCACGAGTTCTGGATAAAAAGGCTTACCTATATTCCTTATTTTCTCCATAGGGCCTAAATGAGGTGTGCTGAAGGATCGAGCATAGCATAGCGTGCAGCGGCTTTCTCAAATGTTCGAAACGAATACCATGACGTGTAGAACGCACCATTGATCGAAAAGGCCTAAGTGCCATTGGTCGATAGAGGCTTTAATGGAGTCTGAGGGAATAGCATCGGATGATGATAGGGCTTAACTCGATTGTTCGAACCGAGTCCCCTGTACCGCCCCGGATCAAAGGGCATAAAGCCGATTACTGTTAATAATGGCATTAGGGCCTAACTAAGCGTCGGAATGATTCGGTATCTATCTTTTAATAGCTATGCAATGGGAAATTATATAAATATATAATCATCTTTCGGTAAAATATTTAGTTTATCCAAGGTCCTTATTGCAGTAACTATAGGGTCAAACATTTTCTATTTTCCATACGTTGTAACAGGGGCGTAAGTAAATTCAGCCTAGAGGGATTGACCAAAAGATGTAATTACCCTTCCTCTATTCCCCTAACTCTTTATAGACTATCATGGGTCCCGGATAAGAGGGCATAACTACATTCCTTATCCAATAACATCACATCTCATAAGTAGAGGAGGAAAAGTATTGTTTAGGTCCTATTTGCATAGAAATGACTCTATACCAACACATTTTCATCCAGAGGGCCTAACGTCTGCATGAATGAATCATGGGGGTAGCATAGTGCGTAAAGGCGTATCTTCTTTGCTCGAAGCGATTCGTATGACGTCATAGACATCCCCTGGTCCAAAAGGCGTAATAACAGGCGTCGGTATGAATTGGGAATAGGATAGCAAGCAGGGGCTTAACTCAAATGTTCGAAACGAAATCCCGTGATGTCAGTACCGCCCCCGGATCAAAGGGTAAAAGCATAGAGTCTATTCCTGTTAATAATGGCATTAGGGCCTAACTAAGCGTCGGAACGAATCGGGAATAGCACTGATCAAAAGGGCGCATCTCGCTTTTTCGAATCGTTTCCTCTGATGTCACGGGATGTTCCCCGGATCAAAGGGCCTAACAATAATGGCATTAGGGCCTAACTAAGCGTCGGAACGAATCGGGAATAGCACTGATCAAAATGGCGCATCTCGCTTTTTCGAATCGTGTCCTCTGATGTCACGGGATGTTCCCTGGATCAAAGGGCTTAACAATAATGGCATTAGGGCCTAACTAAGCGTCGGAACGAATCGGGAATAGCACTGATCAAAAGGGCGCATCTCGCTTTTTAGAATCGGTACTTATAACGAGCGAATATTATTATTATTATTTCTTTCTGTATCCTCCTCCGCACATTGGTCCTATAGGCGTATACAGTTCTTGTAAAATACTGTACCCACATCGTTCTATTTATTAATGTAAAGGAAAGTTGTCACATCTCTTCGTGTTACAGCCTCAGAAAATCTAACGGAGGAAAGGTCCTATCTGCATACACTAAAACATCTCTTCGATTCTTCGTAAAGCCTAAATTGTAATGTAAAATACTAGTCCAATATATTTAAATATTTTAATTTATCATCCTATTGCGAGACGGAAATGAGCTGACCTTCTTATTACTTTCTCTATCGAGAATATGTTTATTCCTAGCATCGTGCTATGTGTGTGTGTGTGGCAAGTAAAGATTGTTTTTCAAGATAACATGCTATTTCTGCGAGGGAGAGAAAGTGTTTGTTTTCTCTAACATCAATGTATTTCCCGTCTGTATGTTGAAGACAATTCAATTTATTTATTAATGTGTATCATCTTTTCGTTGTTACCACCTTTTGCAGTAACTATTTCAAACGTGTTGTTTAGGTCCTATTTTTGCATAACACAACTCTGTGCAATCACATTTTTCTTCCAGAGGGGCTGACTAAATGTTAGAGGGGCGGTGTCCTAAACGTTTCTTAGGTCCAGAGGGCGTAGTTAAAGGGCGGTCTCATAGAGGGGGCTAAGTGTTAAACGAGGTTTGGTCGTACAGGGCATGTCATCATAGGTTTATAAGGTTCAAACCGCGTACAAACGACTCTTTGGTCCTAAGGCCGTAATTACAGGGGGTCGCTACGAATAGGGAACACCATAGTGTAAATGTGCGTATCTTCCTCGTTCGAATACAATGACGACTCTTTGGTCCTAAGGGCCGTAATTACATGGGTCCTTATGACTAAAGAGTATCGTATTATCAAAGAGGAGTGTTCAACGAATACCATGACGACGACTCCTTGGTCCTAAGGGCACATTGCTTTTAAATTCGGCTCCTCCACTCTCGCAGTACCGCTCCCGGTTTGCGCAGCACCTTTATTACGATTGGGGCTTTACTACATGTCCTGGAGCATAGGGCATAACATAGGACGAATAGGCACATCGCGCGCTTTCGAACGACTCCCATGACGTCTTGGTTCAAAGGGCACAACTCAGGCGTCGGGGTGGCTTCGTCTTGAATCGGTTTGGCATTCAGCTCCCCATAGTACACTCTTGCAGTAGCGCTCCCGGATCAAAGGGCAATACACGTCCTGGAGATATGCGGCCACCATAGGGTGAAAGGGCGCATCGCACGCTTACAAACGACACCCATGACGACATGTTCGAAAGGGCACAACTAGGGCGTCGGGGTGGCGTCCAAACAATTCGACTTGGATCGCTTTTGCATTCAGCTCCCTAGTACACTCTTGCAGTACCGCTCCCGGATCAAAGGGGCATTGCGCAACTATTACGATTGGGGCTTAACTACATGTCCTGGAGATATGCGACCACCATAGGATGAAAGGACGCATCGCACGCTTTCAAACGACACCCATGACGTCATTTTCCAAAAGGGCACAACTAGGGCGTCGGGGCGGCATCGGGGGCAGCGTCGGAGACTTCGGAACACCATAGGACGAAAGGGCATATCGCGCGCTTTCAAACGACACCCATGACGTCATGGCGTCGCCGGTACAAAGGGCACAACTCAGGCGTCGGGGGCGGTGTCGGAATCCGCCATTTTACTTTATACGCGGTCTATAACTACTAGTAAATTTAAATTAAATGAATATAAATCTTAAATGTTATCTTCATTACACGAATTCGAATAAATTAAATGTTCATAGCGGTAATGATTCATCTGAACTTTCGGCAGTCAGGTTTTAATGTACAACTGACTAATACATCATAATTCCATCCGCCAACTTCAAAAAAACTGTCCTATCATTTACTCATTATTTCGTTTTTTCATTTAAAAAAACACACTCTAGCAAATACAGTTATGTGATGAATCCGTTGATTATTCACAAAAAATCTTCCCAGAATAATAAACTAATTATTTCTGTACTCTATTGGACCATATGCAAATACAAATTATTACTCTCCCGAACCACACTTATAACTATAATTAACAGTTATTTCCAAACCAAAATATTTTAAATTATTAATATAAAAAATTTATCAACTTCGATCAAAATGAAAACTTTTATGCAATAATTATTATTTGTGCGTAACTAAGAGTTTACTAAAAAGTCCCATACTTTATTTGTTTCAAACTGAATTTATTTAATAATTATCAAATATATCAAATATTGAACAATTGCAATTTCATTTAAATTCTCTAAATTTTTCTTGCACTTAATTTATATATCTTCAAATTTCCTCCTAGCACTACTTACGGCTGCTTAGTCTGGGTACGAAACTTTGATCAACTTTATTTTACTTTATTTAACTTTAGCTATGTTCAACATAATTTAAAATTTTAATTTCATTTTAACTTTCACAATAAACATCGCACGCTTTGTATCCTATCTCCTAAACATTTTCACTCGAAACGTTTTTCAGAAATTCTTACTCGCGTCGAACCCGCTTCTGAACACCAAATTTGTGGTGCCCCGACGAAATTTCGGTAACACTACACATGTCAGGATTGGCTTTAAGCCCTTAGGAAATGGATAGGCACTGCTGTGGATTTTATAGGATAGCATGCAATGTGATTAATTATTTTCACGCACCATTAAATAATAATCATACATACTAAAAATAAATATTAATTTATTGTAAATTAATATAATAAAAATTACCTTTAAAATGATTTTTTATTCTACAAGAATTATATTTCTTTTACTTCAAGAATTTGACTGGCTAATTCTTATTGTGTTAATTGCTATAAATTCTTAAAGCTTTACTTTTCTAATAAAAACTTGTTCTAACATCTTATTACTTCTTTTGAAATAAACTACTGAAGTTATCTTTATCATATACTAAAATGAATGTTTGAACTTACAGTTTATAATTGACAGAAATTCCAGCGTCGCTATCTTGACTTCCTGAACTACTTTAAAGCCATGAGAAGTTGAACAACCAAGAGAGATTTTAACGGCAATATAAGCACTTAAATAACTTTTCTACTGACGCTATAACCCGGAAAATCCACTGTCAATATGTCGTGGGAGATTTAATTATTATGCGTATATATCGGTACTTAAATCGTTATTAAAATAAAACTTACATTAAACACGCTGTGATTTAATGTATACTTCGGTAAGTTACGTGTAAAAAAGGAATATACATTTATCGTCAATATTCGTAAATGTTCGATCTCATTCCGAGGTTTTAACCAATAAAATAGATTTCTGAATTATGCAAAGATTTGCTCTTCACACACACTGTGAATTAAAGGAATGCCAATTCATCAACCTTGAAAGGCAGGTGACTGCAAGCTATTACTGACATACACATTCGTATACTCTCGACATTTCCTGCTGTCTTGATATCACATGCTGTCTACCTCTTATAGTAACTTAATTTAAATAATCAAAATAATAAATATATTTTCTTTTCGTTCATTAGGACCTAACGTTCTGGCATAACAATTAGGTCATTTTTGTCATTTTATGCAATCTTATATTTTTAGGGCATTTCTTTCAATTTTAGGTCATTATTTTGTTATTTTCGTGTCATTTGCTTCCTTATTTAGTCATTTTCATGTATTTACATTGAGTGTATTAACTTCTTTTTTGTCGCTAGCTTTGCTGTCTTTGAAGTGTTGTTTGTTTAATGCAAGAAAGAAAAATTTGGCGTTAAGTCTTGTCATGTCTCAGTCGGAAATGAGAATCAAAGAAACGCCAAAATTTTTTATTATATCACTATTGTTATTAGATTGATTTGGCATCAGAGTCTGCCACTTGCAGACCACAAAAGGAAATGCCGAATTTTGACTCGCCAGTGCCTCAGTGCCAGTGTAAATTTCCGTGAGAAAAGAACGTTCACAACATTACAGTTATTTACAGTTTTTACAATTATGTACAAACTAGGCTATAACTTTGTGTGTACAATAATTTTTATATAAATAAAATATAAGTTTTAGGTCATTTTTTATAATTATTAAGTCATTTTATTTAAAATTTAGGGCCATTTTATAGGTCATTTTTCAAACAATTTTAGGTCATCAGAATCCGAGCACTGGTCATTACTAGACCGCGGATCTTTAGGTTTTTACCTATTTTATTCCTTGACAGATATCTGAAAATAATTAAGTTTATTTATGTTTCAGACTTATCTACGTCTATTAAAAACAATTTTATAGCACCTAAAAATGTCTATTTCAACGTTACGGACTATTTTGACCTAATTAACACAAAATCCCGAAAACCTTAGTTTTTTATTTAGTATTAAATGGAACGTAAATATAATTTGTGCTATAATTGTAGGGAAAATTATAAACGAAGACATTTTAGATCAATACACTGTATTTCGATTTTAGGGACACACAGTGGTCCAAGCACGTTGCACTCTCCCTACAGTTGCAGCTGTCAAGGACAAGTCTTATTGTTTAAAGGGTGACGAACCAATGCCTAACGGTACTTCATGACCACGAGCTTCCAAAAATGGTTTTCGCTTGCTCTACACCAGTTTGGTGGAAGATTCCAAGGTGTGAATGTGTGAACTGTGAAGTGAACAAAAATGCCGAAAATCGGGACTTCAAAGTCAAGTTTGATTCGTCAGTGGTTGAACGAGTTTCCGTGTTTTACATCGGATGGGAAAGTAATTTTCTGTCAAGCTTGTAATAAAGAGGTATGTAGTCTAAACATTTAACAAGAGTAGTATAACTTTAGGGTGTCGGCCACCAGAAACCATATTTTTTTGGTCATCAGACCACATGCATGTGGCATTGACCTGGGCGGGTTTGTCCAAGGTTTTCGCATTGTTTGATAGAAGGACAAGTTGGAATATCATTTAAGTTAATTATATGGGCAGGTGTTCATGCTGACATTGATGAATCGAGCCATTGTTTGTGTGTGCGATGTAAGAAGTAGAATTGGATGTTTCCTTATTTGGGAATAGCAGGTGGTCGAGTATATGTTAATTTTGGGCGTTGCCCGTTATTTTCATATTAGGAGGCTTTAGCATTGACCTAAGTGGACTTGTTCAAGGTTTCTGCATTGCGTGGTAGAAGAATAATAATGATGGGACGAGTTGGAGTGTCGTTTAAGTTAATTATATGGGCAGGTGTCCATTTTATGCTGACATTGATAAATCGAGCCATTGTTTGTGTCCGATGTAAGAATGGGAATTGGATGTTTCCTTATTTGGGAATAGCAGGTGGCCTCGTATGTTAATTTTGGGTGTTGCCCGTATGTTCATATTAGGAGGCTTTGGCATTGATCTAAGTGGACTTGACAGACGACCATGTCACGTCTCCTAGCGCTGTGTAATAAATAAGGGCGTGGTCGGGACGCTTAGGAATGGAGTTTTCAAGTTTTAACTGTCGGCAGGTGTGTGAGACATATATATAATAGGAGCATTCCGTGGCTTCTACATTCTCACATTATAAGCACAAACACGCACACACACATATGCACATGCACAATACACAATCGTTAAGATTAAATAATTTCTACATATTATAAGCGTGTGCTAAGTCTGTACATAAGCCAGCCGATACAACACTATCATAATGGAAAGATTTAGCTGCGAGCATTGTACTGCATCATATAAATATAGCACGACTCTAAGAAGACACGAAAGAGAAAAGCATACCAACATAACATTCACATGTAACATATGTAATCGTACTTACACGACACATAGGAGTTTACGATGACATATTATCGAAGTCCATGATCGTCGTACCTATCACTGTGATCTGTGTAATACGACATATATATCGAGATGGGGACTGAGTGATCATGTTCAGAGAGAGCACTGTGGAAATAATCAGGTAAGAAGCTAATTTTACTGTGTATGTAATTTATATTAGGGAAAATAATAGATTATTGAAAACTTATTATTTTTTATTTCTGATTTCCAGGACGCAGCGGGACGAGAGGTCAACGCTCAGCCAGAGTCCTGTCAGCGTGATTCTCCTCGCCCTGATACTAATCATCAGGATCATGATATTGTGCCCAGACAATGCAGACCTTCAAGCCCTCAACCCGGACCGAGCCATCATCATGGACATACTACAATCCCACAGCCCGGAGCAAGCCCTAACCACCAGCAAATTACTCACCAAGGGCCCACATCAAGCCCACAGCCTGGATCGAGTCATCAGGATCATACACAGGTCAGACGGAGTGATAATGGGGGTAAAATGGTATTGTTGCAAACTGCATTTCAATCCAGATTAAAAACATATGTTGCATATAACATTCCAGTTGGGGACTAATTTGGAATACTATTTCAATGACATGATAAAGAAACTGAAAGAGGATATAAAATTGTTTAAAAATGTCAAGTGTAACTTATTCGTTGAATGCGAATTCGAAAATATTCAAAGCGAAACGTGCATGAAAAATTTCAAAACAAAAAATACTGCATTGGCTACAAGTAGTGATGTGGATCAGATCATAAGAAATAATTTTGCTAAAATATGTGCTGAACTAGAAGATTGTTCCATGAAGGGCTCGGGCTGGCATTTTAAAAAAGTACATGAAATAGAACTGCGGATAAATAAGCATATCCCCCTCGCCAAAGCTAGTTCGTATATAGACCTGCCTATGAAATATAAATATTCACAGTCAGTTATCAATGTGAAGAATTGTGATGATATGTGTTTTAAATACTGCATCCTATCTAAATATATCAATAAGAACAAAGATCTTATAAGCTCATATACATCACGCCCTGACCTGGAAAGTAAATATGATTGGACCGATGTTACATTTCCCATGCAACCAAAACAAATATCTAAATTTGCAAAAAGAAACGACATTTCTATAAATATATATGCAATTGAAGATGTGGCCACTAATACATACCCATACATGGATCATGAAATTTATCCCTATAGTGTTTGCGATACCGAAGCCGATGACCATCATCATATACTTTACATTACCGATGGGGAACGTGCTCATTTCTGTGCCATAACAAACTTGGAAACATTAGTCCGATTGCAAATCACACTTTCGAAGAAGTATAAAAACTTTAGAATATGCAGGCGGTGCTTC
Source organism: Ectobius pallidus (assembly GCA_964059195.1). NCBI lineage: Eukaryota > Metazoa > Arthropoda > Insecta > Blattodea > Ectobiidae > Ectobius > Ectobius pallidus. Next base: position 50,132,722 of record CAXKWD010000008.1, read on the forward strand.
TCGCATTTTAATGATAGCAATACGAAATCTTCGATTGTCAAACTGACAGAACACAAAAGACTTTGTATGTATTTTAAACCTATTAAATATGAAATACCAGTACCCGAAAAGCGCATAGTTCGATATGAAAACCACGAACTCAGTAGTAAAGTAAGATTCGTAGTTTATGCAGATTTCGAATGTAGTTTAGTCCCCGTTGCGGGCTGCACAGGAGATCCTCAAAGCAGTTGGACGATGCAGTATCAGAAACATGTACCATATAGCTACTGCTATATGATAAAAGACAGCGAAGGTACATATTCCACATTAAAATTATACAGAGGTAAAGATGTAGAAAAACACTTCATTAGCAATCTTATACAAGATATTAAAGTAATCGAAAAAGAGGTATTACAGCAGACTATTGCGATGCTTCCTCTAACAGAAGAAGAACGCATACAACTTGATAATGCATCCAAATGTCACATTTGTCAAAAAGAAAACTTTACAGAAATTAACCGTAAAGTAAAGGATCATTGTCATATCACGGGGAAGTATAGAGGACCTGCACATAATGAATGTAATTTAAGATACAGAACACAAACAGTTATTCCTGTAATTTTACATAATCATTCAAGTTATGATGCACATTTCATAGTAAAATCATTAGGTTACGATGATGGTAGAATAGATGTCATTCCTACCAACCAGGAAAAATATATTTCGTTTAAAAAATATGTACCCCGCGAAGTGAAGAATACATATCTCAAATTGATATTTATAGATTCCTTTAGGTTTTTAAATAGTAGTTTATCATCTCTTGCCAACAATCTACCCAAAAACAAGTTTATTGAGACACAAAAGTGTTTTAAAGAAAACACTGATTTAGTGGTACGAAAAGGAGTATTCCCATATGATTATATAACATCAGACCATGTATTTTCAGAAGAGAGCCTGCCCCCTAAAGAATGCTTTTACAACAAGCTGATTGGGGATCATATCACGGACGATGACTATTCACACGCAAAGAAAGTTTAGGAGAAGTTTAATTTGAAAAACTTGGGTCAATATTCGGATATCTATCTAAAAACTGACGTGCTAATTCTAACGGACGTCTTTGAAAATTTCCGAGAGATGTGTTTGGATGTATATGGATTGGATAGCGTTCATTATTATACAATACCGGGGTTCGCATATGCTGCGATGCTAAAATATACAGGAATCGAACTATCTATAATGTCAGATATAAACATGATTTTAACTGTTGAAAGGGGGATTAGAGGTGGGATTTGTCAAAGTGTGACCCGATATGTAGAATCAAGTCAGAGCAATTCAATAATGTATTGGGATGCGAAAAATCTGTACGGCTGGGCAATGAGTCAGTGTCTACCATATGGTGATTTTAGATGGTTGACGGATGAAGAAATCGCCGCGATAGACATAGAAACAATACCGGACGATTTTTCGAAAGGCTACATATTAGAAGTAGATATTCAATACCCAGATCATCTGCATGTGAAACACCAAGACCTACCATTCTGCGCTGAAAGTATGTGTGTTCAAGGTGATAAGCAATCTAAATTATTAACAACGTTAAATAATAAAAACAAATATGTTACTCATTATAGATCTTTAAAGCAGGCTCTTCAACATGGTCTTAGATGTGTGAAAATACACAGTGCTATCGAATTCAGCCAATCCGCATGGTTAAAACCATACATTGACCTGAACAATATGAAACGAACTATGGCTGTAAATGACTTTGAAAAGAATTTTTTTAAGTTAATGAATAATGCGGTGTTTGGTAAAACTATGGAGAATATTAGAAATCGCATTGATTTTAGGTTAACTTCCAATATGAGACAATTCAATAAATTGATAAATAAATGTAATTTCGTGGACCGTACGATATATGATGAAACATTGGTCGGAGTTCTGTTAGAAAAAACGTATGGACGCCGTGTGGTGTTAGATTTGGTAGATAATACCAGTGTGTTTTTACCCGCACGTTTTTCATCGTTCACGGATGATAACATTTTAAAATTAAACAGTGGACGTTTTGCTGTTGTGAGTCGCGGTATGCAAGATGTTGGGAACGCCCGCTTCATTAAAGTAGAATTGGTACACATGGACTAGAAATTTGCCGGCATATGCAACAAGAGATCAAATATATATATGTATAATATTCAAACATTCGAAGTAAATTGACATGTCACAATAGTATTCCAAGTTATGTGTCCAAAAATTAGCGATATATGTATATCAAATGTAAACCAGTGTGTATTGTGGATGTGCATATGTGTTGTGATGTGAGAATAAAGAAATTACATACGTATTTGTATAATTGTTATTAACCCTAGCAATCCTATCATGATGTCTGCCTATAGGAGGAGAGGGGAGGGGATCATGTGGGTGTATATATTATGATATGATAGAGAAAAAAGTTTTCACATGAGATAGTAGCACTGTCGTATGAACTACAATGAATGCACTGTTTCATTCAGAGACGTGCGATGGAATTCGACGTTGGATATATTGTGATAAAGCCATATCATGGGGACCTTGTAGTGATTGGAGGTACAGCGGTTCGGTGTTATAATGATGATTAACTATGGGCGCCACAGTATAATGCATATACTGAATATTTCTGTCTCTGATTGTTGAACCCGCCTCCGGTCAGCCAGTCGATCGTTGAACACTTCCATCTAGCTTCAGGGTAGGAAGCGAAGAACACCTTAATATTATTACTTGAATAATAATGCAGTTTCTTTGAACACTGAAGGAATATTCTGTTTATTCAATACGTTGGAAATACAAGTCCAGTCATTGACAATAATTACAAAATTTGTTTGTGAATAATTAATATTGTTACAAGTTCTCGGTAGATCGTTACTAGTGATACAATTGCTGCCGTATTTGATTTTAGCTAATCGCGATTGAAAGTAAGAATCCTTCTAAGTCGATTAATTCCCCAGCGAAAATCTTATAAGTCCAATTACTACTGTGGGCACGAGGCCACAAAGATGAGTGATTTTACACCGCTATAGGCACGGTGCCTTGAAGTATAGTTGACTGTTATGGGCACACGGCCTCGACGTAGAGTGATTTTATACGGTGGACACAAGTCCCCGAAGTAGAATGAATTTATATCGCCACGTTAGGCATAAAGAAAACTCTCTTGGACAAACATTTATCCCTACTCTTCTTAATTATTATTCGTGAATCCCGGCACGTGGTACTATGGATCAATTCTTATTGGCGATTCTCCCTACCAATAATAATATGTTAGTCGCCCACGGAAATAAATTGGATTTCCCTTATTATCAAAACCCACAATTTAGCATCTCGGATTTCTAAGAAGGTTTAAGTGGAAAAACCCGGACAACATGTTGTATCACTAGCAAAATCAGAAGCTAGGCCTGAACATAATAGCCGACTTCTTAAAATAACTTAAGTGTATCACTACCCTTTGTTTAGATCTTGGGAGATTGCCGACGCAGTGTACCTGGGTACCTGCATTGCCTTGTCCCACACCCGTTAAGTATGCTAGGGAAATTCCCAACTTCTCTGTCTATTCAATTCTCACCACTGCAATCTCATTTTAATAGACATTTAAAATGATGTTAAACTTTTTACCTTTGCCTTCTTTCTAGTTAATAATATTTATAATGAATGTTCCGTCTTTTCACGGTCATTTTAAGACCAAACACGGGCTATGAGATTTTATGATTTTAGTTTGAATGAATTTGGGCAATTAATCTGTCATTTATTATATTTAATTTGGTTATCTTATTTATTTCTTTTTGCCGAAGTATCTGAACTGCAATATATGCCCCAGTCTATTAAGACAGGAATCATCATAGCCTATGATTGACTTACTGGCTGAATATACTGCATCTCTCCACAAAACATTATACCTTATTTTCCTCCAGTGTTGCAACTATCTTAAACAAATACATAACTAATTTAATTCCTATCTTGACACGAGACTTCACCTTAAATCCTGTCCCACATGTACAAGTTTTCTGAACCTATCACATTCATGCCTTCATACATCTTGTGGTTTCTTGTAGTGTTACGTTGCTTGTACGTTATTGCACGACCAAGACATTACAACAAAATTTTACGTAAACACCATAAATTTACCGATATACCCTCGTGAGACCATGAAAATTAAGCTCCAGCAGTTCTCACTGAAATTTTATAAAATATATTGAATGCATAACAACAACAAAAACACTTCTTCATGAGGCTTTGACAAGGTCGATCAATCAGTTCTCACTACTATTACACTACATTATAAATAAAGCATAAAAACACTTTTTCATGATGCTTTGACAAGGTCGATCAATCAGTTCTCACTACTATTACACTACATTATAAAGAATGCATAAAAACACTCTTTTATGATGCCAAGGGCGCCCATTCAGCCCTCACTACAATTACAATACAATATATTGCAATGCAATATACACCCGTATATTTTACTCTCAGTCACACACATTCCTATAATCCTACACCTATGTGGGACTGATAACCTATCATGCCAGTAGCTATTTTGCCGCGGAAAATATACATTACAGGTTATAGGCCTACATTATTCCAGCTCAGTACAATGCTTTTCGGTTATTCCTTGCTTTTCTCTAATTTGTTCATATTTACAATACATTTTGTCGATAAATGACGTCACACAAAATCACTGATCATCTGAATACATTTTACGGATTTATATCCTTTATTGGTTCTGCCCAAAAATTTTCTGCTTCTATGAATAATTTAAGATAACTAGAGTCAAAGGTTAAACGTAGTTTTCCATGTGCTTTCATTACATCACAAATCGGATTTATTTGCTTACCGGCTTCTTCCATCATTGAAATTGGTACTGGACTGTTCTTATAGCGACGCTCAGGAATATCTTGTTTTAATTTCAATTTGTGTTGGTAACCCCGAAACAGGCCTGGAGTTGAACTGAACACTGATTTGTTCTTATAAAGCATGTTATATAAAGTCGACATTTGACCATCTGACAGCACATCAATTTCTTCTACTTTCTCTCTGAGAATTAATTCGATATCAACATTTTCCTCTTCATTTCTTCCATTCTGACTAATGTTAGTAAAATTCGCGTGTACCGTTTCACATTCATTTTCATCTACATAATTATTAGAACCCTTAATGCACAAATTATCATATTCTTCGTCCTCTCCAACAATATCAGATTCCATTCCCTGTAACTCTGCGACACTTTCGTCACAATCAGCCTCATTATTACCTTCATATATAAATACTGCCGGTTTATTTCCCACAGGCCTATATTCCTCGCTACTATTTCCCTCTTGCACTCCAACTGATTCCACCACGAAAGGCTCACGTAATAATACATCTTCATTTTGGCACTCCAACTCCTTAGTAATTATATTTTCATTAGATAAAAACGGTACACGTAACTTTTCTTTCTCATCTATTTCCATTTCTACCCAATTTTCTTCAAAATTTATTCTAATTAGTTGATCTGTCATAGTATCACAACCCAGAATTAATTTATGTGCTAAATGTTTTATTGTCAGAAAGTAGACTTCTAACATCTTTCCCTCAATTTCCACCGGCAACATACACTGATGCTCAATTTTATGGGATTTGGCACCAATTGCAGTCTGTGCGTATAAGCCATGTACTTTCAATTCCTGAACGCGCACTTTTGCTGCTTTCAGCGTTTCATAGAATTTTTCGTTTATTAGAGAAAAACTACAGTCAGTATCCACCAACATATCGACTTCAAATTGGTCTATTTTTACCCTTATTAATGGCGGATATGTGGGTGTTATACCCCCTCTATTTGCACATCCTACTATGCAACCCTTCTCTAGTGTTTTATTTTCATTATCAGGTCTTTTTAATCCTTGTAATCCCTCGGTCTGTGTGACGTCATTTCGACCTCCAAATGCGTCTCCTAATAGTTTAAAGGCCTGTCTTGCGCTAAATGCCTTTCGTCATTTCTGTGACGAATGTCTCCCTGAATATCATTGTGGTTTCCCGTGCTATGCGCCTGATTGCTTTCACCTTCTATGTTAATGCCCACCTGGTTTTCTGGAATTCGCTCTCCTATTTCGTTCTGCATCCTGCCATGAAATCGAACATTATTTACTTGTCTGTCTTGAGGCCTATTCTCTTGATTATTTCCCCTCCAGTTTTGGTTCCCATTATTTCTATATGAGTTATTATTAGGGGGTCCTCTGTTTGATTCCGCATTTCTGTTGGCATGTCCTTGGTTCCATCTACCTCTGTCATTATTTGGACCTCCTCTCGTATCTTGATTCATTTGCATATTATCCGGTCCATTTTGTCTCCTATTATCGCTACGCTCTTCTCTGTTAGTTCCTACTTCGAAACTCGACAATAACTCCAAAGCCTTGCTATAAGTTTGTGGACATGATACTATAAGCAGGTTACATATTTCCGGCTGAAAATGTCTCGTCACAAGCTGAATGGCCTCGCATTCTGGCATTCCTGGGTCTAGTAACTTGATTAGGCCTATAACTCTTAGGAAATGGTCCGATAGAGAGACGTTGCCCCTAGGTGAATATCTTCCATTATAGACCTCATTTCTAGCTAAAGCTCTCTTCGCCTCACCCCAATATCTTGCTAAGAATAACTACTTAAAATCCTCATAGTTGCACTCCGGGTGTACTGTAAGTTCAAACCACTCTTTTGTTTTTCCTTTTAAGGCTCTACCGAGGATCAACATTTTGTACTGAGATGGAATAGACCGCAAAGTAAAATATTCTTCAACAGATTTCAAGAAACTCTGAGGGCTCGTGTTGCTCTCATTGAAGCTGGGAAGTGCTACCTCATTTCCTATTAAGTTACATATATTAATTCTATTTTCGCTAACTACCGGCACGCTGGTGGCTACCGTCTCGTGTACTGTATTACAGGACTCATTTGCAACACTAGGATGCCTATATGTATTTCCTATTCCATTACATATACCCTCACTACAATGTACAGCATAGTTATTTGCTACAGGCCTATGATTTTCGACCTCCTTAGCTACGGTGCTTACTTCTTTAGACATTTCTCCTATTTTCTCAGCTAATATATTTTCTAAATGCACTACCTTGTCATTTACTTCTGAGATTTTATCTCCTAACCCTACTTTTACTTTTCCCACCTGAGTCTCCATATTCTTTTTCAAGCTAGACTCCGATTTCTGAATTTCTTTCTCCAAAATTTTCCTTTCATTTAATAATTTTTCTTCATATTTCTTGCCCTGAATTTCTATTTTCCTATCTACCGATGCCATATTATTCTCTAATTCAGACCTAATTTCCCCTTGACTTTCACTAATCTCTTGCCTCATTGCTTTTTCACTTTCTTTAAGTTCCCTACAGAGTTCTCCCCTGATTTCGTTGCATAAATTAGATTGGACCTCTTTTATATCATTAAGCTCCTTCTCAAGCCTCTCTATATTTTGCCTATTTTCTTGGTTCGATTGGTCTATCCTATCTCCCAGTTTCTTTATCTTTTCCCCGGTATTTTTCTCTAGTTCCTTCATACTTTCCCTAGAATTTTTCTCTAGTTCCTTAATACTTTCCCTAGTTTCAATACTCGATTTTTCTAGTCCCTTCATCATAGCTTCATTAGATTCCCTCATACTTTCCTTCGATTCCCTCATCATAGCTATCAAATATGCAATAGAATTCGGGTCTATAGTTTGATTCATTTCCCTAGGCCTATGTTCAGTTACACTCTCACTCTCAGTTAGCTGAATATTTGTTGCATTATTTTCCTGCCTATTATCAACTCCCTGCTCCAAAACCCCGTCACCAGTCGCGACACTCTTCTCATCGTTAATCTCCATTCTACAATTATTTACTTCCTCACCAGTAAGCAAGTCGTGCCCCTCTCCACCTTCCATATTAATTTTATTCCTAGTAACTTTTCCGTTTCTAAGCCACATACATAAATTATAAGGGTACTGATACACTCTTACGATCTACCTTACCTTTGGTTAAGAAGTTCAACATACAATGCATAACATATATTAATATACCCTTGCACAATAAATATTTGATATGCCTGAGTTATTATTTTACTTTGAAACAAATTTCCTTTTACTTGAATTTCCTCTTTAATTTACTTAGTGAGTTTCAGTTTAATTATACTTTGATCTTAAATTGCAAACTTTTCAAAAAAATATTATTTGATGTCAGGCTTACTAATTTATTTAATTAATATTTACTGTTTCTTAAATTATTGATAATAAAATTGTTTGCTATACTGAAACTCTATGTATATTTAAGTTCTTTTCTGTTGGTGATTTTTTATGTTTTCTGCGACGGTCTCCGGAACTGATGTACCACGATCTTGAATTCCAGCGGTGCCTTTACGGGTGACGTTCTAGAAATTCTGCGGTGTCTTCCTTCCTTTTTGGGATGATTTTTGAAGTTGGTGATCCTTGATGTCCAGCTTCACTCGTGCCTCACGTTGGGAAATAGCCATGTACAGCGGTTCGGTGTTATAATGATGATTAACTATGGGCGCCACAGTATAATGCATATACTGAATATTTCTGTCTCTGATTGTTGAACCCGCCTCCGGTCAGCCAGTCGATCGTTGAGCACTTCCCTCTAGCTTCAGGGTAGGAAGCGAAGAACACCTTAATATTATTACTTGAATAATAATGCAGTTTCTTTGAACACTGAAGGAATATTCTGTTTATTCAATACGTTGGAAATACAAGTCCAGTCATTGACAATAATTACAAAATTTGTTTGTGAATAATTAATATTGTTACAAGTTCTCGGTAGATCGTTACTAGTGATATAATTGCTGCCGTATTTGATTTTAGCTAATCGCGATTGAAAGTAAGAATCCTTCTAAGTCGATTAATTCCCCAGCGAAAATGTTATAAGTCCAATTACTACTGTGGGCACGAGGCCACAAAGATGAGTGATTTTACACCGCTATAGGCACGGTGCCTTGAAGTATAGTTGACTGTTATGGGCACACGGCCTCGACGTAGAGTGATTTTATACTTTGGACACAAGTCCCCGAAGTAGAATGAATTTACATCGCCACGTTAGGCATAAAGAAAACTCTCTTGGACAAACATTTATCCCTACTCTTCTTAATTATTATTCGTGAATCCCGGCACGTGGTACAGCTGTCGTTTTATATCTGTGCCTCTCGCCGACCGTTGGAATTTTGTTACAAGGAGCAGGTAGTCCGTGTATTCCAATACACAAAACATCCAGTTCCCTTTCTAGTCATTGCTTGTCCGAGCTCAAATCTGTTCACATCTGCTTCCCGTTGTAAATTTAAGAAATGTTTTTGTGCACGCTAGTAGAATCTCTTCTCCTACCAGGAAATAGTCACGTGACAGACCGGCAGAGATATAATACGACGTCTGTACTATGGATCAATTCTTATTGGCGATTCTCCCTACCAATAATAATATGTTAGTCGCCCACGGAAATCAATTGGATTTCCCTTATTATCAAAACCCACAATTTAGCATCTCGGATTTCTAAGAAGGTTTAAGTGGAAAAACCCGGACAACATGTTGTATCACTAGCAAAATCAGAAGCTAGGCCTGAACATAATAGCCGACTTCTTAAAATAACTTAAGTGTATCACTACCCTTTGTTTAGATCTTGGGAGATTGCCGACGCAGTGTACCTGGGTACCTGCATTGCCTTGTCCCACACCCGTTAAGTATGCTAGGGAAATTCCCAACTTCTCTGTCTATTCAATTCTCACCACTGCAATCTCATTTTAATAGACATTTAAAATGATGTTGTTAAACTTTTTACCGTTGCCTTCTTTCTAGTTAATAATATGTATAATGAATGTTCCGTCTTTTCACGGTCATTTTAAGACCAAACACGGGCTATGAGATTTTATGATTTTAGTTTGAATGAATTTGGGCAATTAATCTGTCATTTATTATATTTAATTTGGTTATCTTATTTATTTCTTTTTGCCGAAGTATCTGAACTGCAATAGAGCTATTGTGATAATCAATATAAACTTTTGCTATGGAGAAGAGGACTTCAAGCGATGCGTGTACGCAAACAGATAATCTGACTTTAACATATGAAGAACTGACAAATGTAAACAATTTAAATATGCTAGGAGAGTGGCTAGGACAGCTTGATAAAGTGTAAGAGAATGGGAAGTAATAATAAAAAGTACTTTAATACAAAGCCATATTATTTTTTTTATTCCACCAAAACTGTAAAACGCTAACATTGGTTAAAGCACAGTTTATAGTATTAACACAATGGAACATACACTTTAACTGATTGCTTTGTACATCTAGATTGTTCTTCAATGACTCCAAGCTAGGACAGCCATGTAATTCTAAGTCTGAAATGTATCTGTTTAAAACACTTTAAAAAAACATCTTTTTGGACAATCCTTTCACATACACATCCGTATTATATTTCACGCACTCTTGAAGTATGGGCTTTAATTTGTTATAAGGTAAAAATCCAATATCCCACTTCAGCCCATGGAACACATGTTCAAGAAAGTATTTTGATTTGACGACGTTTGGAACAACGTCATCGGGAGGAAGAAACACGAAATGTGCCATTTTCTCACCACACATCGCAGCAACCTCCTTGGCGATGAATTTATTATTAGCTGTATAGAATCCTTGGACATCTAACACACAAGCAGACATTTTCATATAATGTTTGTGACAATGCCCGAGAGTGGTTTATACTTCAGTTTCCTGTCATGTATAGCGAGGCAGTAGATCTTAGTGTTAGCAGGTAAGTTTTCTGAAGCAGTGATTTCGGCTCTTATATTTACGGCCCCTGTTTTTATTTCCTCCTGTTGCTTGGAACAGTCGATGACGAAAAGTGGAGCCTTTGACACGAAGTACTCTCTATTTAACATCGGGCCAGAGGAGTGTCCATAATATGAGTTTGCGAATGCACAGAATCGATCATGTAATATGGCATATCGATTATTGTTGGCATCAATATCGAAGGATTGATAAGGATACTTCTTGTCCTGTAGATATAACTGCACATCTGTTATTTTGTTTAAATCGAACTTTGATGGATCCCCTCCTACTTTTTCTCGGTCGGTTTGGATTCCGAAGATGACATATCGTGGCTTCTGTAGTTGTGGGACTGTAGAAATATTCCAAGACAATTTCGTTGTCTCGGGAACATTTGGATGTACGAACATCTGCCACTCTCTGAAGGCAATTGGTAGAGCGGAATCCTTTTCCATATATTTTGATTATTTCAATCTCTGCTGATCTGATACTCGAAGTATAGGCATGTTCCATATCACTTCCGTCAGCTTAAGTTTACTCTCTTCCACCGTCACGTTTATACTATTTCTTGCTCTCTGCAATACAAGCTTCAGTCGACCGTTTAACACAATCTTTTGAAAATCTTCTGCCGAACCCAATACATGACTTAATGGGATACTGACGTTAAATTTCCCTTTATCTAATATTTTAGGGTCATTTGTTAAGTTACGACACCATCCCATATTTTCAAGTTGCTTACATTTCTGACCATCATAACAGCACAATCCCTTCATAAGGCTTGCATACCCAGGATAGCGTGTTCTGTCTATAATTTCTCCATTGACCTCGAGTCGAATTTCATCAAAAAGATTAACTAGGCCATTCATAGCCAGTTTACCAGTAAATGCAGTACCATCAGATTTGTCACTTCACCGGTTAATATAATATTGCTTCGGGATGGAAGTAGTTGTGACTCCTGGCTATGAATTTGTATTTGAATCTCATCACTTTCGTTAATAGCGGTAATATTAGTGGGACTAAAATAGTGATATTCATACTCTGTAACTGACTCCGAAAAGGCAGTATCCTCAGCGACGTCTAACGGACCCATTTCTATTAACTCGATATCCTAACAGTTGGAGGAAGGATTTGTTAGCCAGTGTTAACTGTTTGACACTACGTGTTGAACTGAAGGATTTGGTTTTAGGTTTAGTTTTAATACTATATTTGGGACCACTAAAATCAAGCCCCATTATTTACGAGCTTTAATGTCCAGACGAACCGATAGCTCTTCGCCGCTATTATCGATTATATTCCCTTCCTGGTCCAGTAACTTGATAGTGATGTTGTTGATTGATGTTGTATGTTTTAGGGGCATATAAATTAAATTCGATGGCGCTAAAGATATCTTAAAGCAGGTGCAACTGTCGGAAAGAATTCATGTAATGTATGAGTCGAGTTACCATTCGTGAATGAGCCCGTCGCCAAATTGCACTCGACTCTTATAACGTTTACTGCAAATATATTAGGAGGATACGTTGATTGGACCATGTTATTATGCAGATATTCTTCTCTTTGATTATCCTCTGGCAAGGTAGTATTAAATCCTAGAACCGATCCCAGAGAGTTCGGTACTTGAAATGTGATCGGCACGGGCGATGTTAATTCCATCTTTAATGTGGAAGCATTGGTCTTTAAATAAAATCCTCTAAGGCCTGTTGGCTTGTTTTGTACCATGTGCATTTGCTTTTCTATTTCGGTAATCATTGCAGCCTCAATATCATCAATTACATATGTACCCGTAGGAATATGAAGTGTGTACTTTTTCACAGCAGTATCGGGACGGAGATCGTTTCCGTCCTTGAGTTCTATAGCAAAACTTTTATTCTTATCCGTAATATTAGGTATTGCGTGATAGGTGTTTAAATTAAGTAATGCTATTTCATATGTCAATTCAGGATCCAGATCTATCGTAGGATGATAATCCTGCGATAAAACTGTCGATGCTCCCGTGAGCGTAAATACGTTTGATGTCATGATGCACCTTGAAGAGACTGTTCTACAATATTTCGGGACATGCCTTTTATAACTAGCAAATTGTGGGTAAAATGATTATAATAAAAATGCTAAACACAAATGACCGCAGATTTCCGTATCAAAATTTTGACATGAATTAGCATTATATTTTATACTCGTCCGTCGTAAATACTTAACAATTTCTTTAGGAGGAGGTAAATTGCCAAACGAGTCGAAATAATACGCATATCGACCATCCTTTTTAATTGCTACCCAGTGTGTTCCTGTGTTCAAGTGGCTATCTAAATTTACTATGACATTCTCTTTAGGCCAAGGTTTTCTGGGCAACGTATCGCGCATGAATACGCCTCTAAAATTAGGTATGCGTAGTTTTTTACATACTTAAGAATGTCGATATCGGTTAGGGCTTTTTTTTTTGCTTTATACACCTATTTTTTAAACCTGCACCTTTTGGATATGGACGTAAATACAAGCCTTTTCCCTTGAATTTGCTATCCAAAACTTTACCTAGTTGATTGGCATCATATGCTGTCAGTTTTTTAAAAATCGGATCTATGGCCCCACGTCCTTTTTTACCTAGTGCGATGGCTTCCATTGTCTGATTATGACGTTCGGATTCTTGTAACGATTTTTTATTTTTTTTTTGCAGTATTTACAGCATTTGCAATAGCTGCACTCCCACCGGCTAAACTACCAAGTGCCGAAATCCCGGCCAATATTGGAAGTAGCGGTAAAATACCACCTCTCTTAGGAATTTTTAGACTCCTTCTTTTAGGATTTTTACTTCGTTTAATTGTTTTTTTAGCTACCATCATTTGATTAATTTGTCGAGCTTGTACTTTTGACGTTTTTCTTTTGCTCCTCATTTTTACCCCAGCTCCCATTTTTACTTTCCCTTTCATTAAATTTATCACTAATAATGCTGCTGCCTTTTCTTTAAGTGAAGCGTCAGGTGCTATTACACGTTCCCACGCACTGTTAGCAAGTTCTAAATCAGCGATGTGACGCGATGATTTGTCGGAATGCTTTCCGTATGCAATATCGTGGTGTTTGCAAGCCTCATCAACTTTATTTATACCCGTATCTCCTCGTGCTAAACGATGTTTTAGTTTTGTTCCTGGTCCACAAAAGTTATATCCTGGTATATGTAACTCGAGTGGAAGCTTGTTTATGATAGTGTTCAAAATTCCTTTTCCAGAGGTCCTTCTCCGAACACGTCCTGACATGATATGAGCTCCTGTTGCGTGCGATGCGGATATTTATCTTTTTTTCTACCAACATTAAAACATAATGTGCAAGTTCCGACTTGTTCCTCTCCATCATAGTCCTTATTATCTTAATGAATCAATTATTCTACATTTATAACAAGGACAAGTTCGAACCTGGTAATCTTTCTCCTCCTCCTCCCCATGACACGTTCCATCCTGATACTCCTCCCTGAACCTAATACTCCTCCTCCTCCTCCTCCTCCTCACAATCACTTAAGTCAGGTTGGCCGAGTGGACTAAGGCGCCAGATATTGGTTTGGTCCCCCAGAGGGGTCGTAGGTTCGAATACTGCACCTGACAATTTTTTAGGTCGTATGAAAGATATTAAATATTACGTACATTTACCTTTACACATCAGTTTCTAACACATCACTCTACGACAATGTTCGTATGTGGTATTTGCAAGTCTGTTATAAAGCGGAGAGATAACATCAAACGACATGAATAATGTTGTCAATCAAAAGAACTGAACTTCAGCACACTACCGGAAAAGCAGAGCATATCTTTACCGATAGCAAATATATGCACAACCCCCCAAACACATGAAGTTAAGCATTCCGTGCTGTTTCCAAACACAATAAGATGTATCATTGCAGGTCCGAGTGGATGTGGGATGACGAACTTGTTACTGAACCTAATTTATCATCCAAATGGGTTGAAATTCAAGAATATATATATATTCACCCACACTGTATCAAAACGAATACAAGAATTTGGACGATGTTTTAACACGTACGCCGGCCATTGGATACTACAAATTTCACACAAACGGCAATACAGTTCCACCGCCTGCGGAAGCGAAGTCTCATTCGCTATTCATCTTTGACGATGTTGCTTGCGACCCTCAAAAAATGATGCAGCAATACTTTAGTATGGGAAGGCATAAGCATATTGATGTGTTCTACTTAATGCAGACATATTCCAAGATACCTAAACAATTGATACGAGATAATTGTTACTTTATCATTCTCTTTCAAATGGACCATATGAATCTAAAACATGCCTATGATGACTATGTTAACTGTGATATGTCATTTCCACGTTTCCAAGAAATATGTAGAAAGTGTTGGTCTGCTAGTAAACACGGATTCATTACCATCAATAGAACAAAGGAAAAAATAAAGGTAAATACTGTTTAGCTATAGACAGCAATATAAACATTGACTCTGGAGATATCGAATCATAACTGTAAGGAAGTTTGAATGTTACACACATACACACACACGATATGAGTTACGTACGAGAGGGGCAACAGTTTATCTGCAGAGACAGATCGCTTTATCCACGTCCGTTTATTACGAGACGGAGAAATATTTATCCTACCGAATTCTTTCACACGGACATCTATGGAAATGTTATATTTGACAACGTGCGAATAACTGGAGTTGCGGATCCTGAGGAAGCATATGACGTTGTGACGAAAGGTTATGTTCTAAAAGAATTGGAGGACGTTCAGAAAAATCTATTATCGAAACTGAATATCGATATCAATGGTAATAATATCCTGAGTAAGGATGATCAAAATAACATAGATTTAACAACGTGCGGCTAACATAAGTAGCACCACCACAATTACAGGACGACGTGGTAACAAAACAATATCTTTTAGCACAGCTTCAGAATCAAAGTCACACGTTTGTTACTAGTGATATTCTTACGACCCTAGAAGGACAAATTTCAAGCCTTGTTCAACAAAAGCAAATTCTAATTCAAAAGCTGGAAGTAATTATGAATAAGTTTGATACTATGTATCAAGTGAACTTTAACTACATCCAGTCCATCCAACATCAGGACACTGATACGAGTGCTTATACCCTGAGCACTGGAGAAGATTATTTCAGTTTCCCAATAAATTGCGAACTGTTGGGTATATATATATATATCCCACCCAAGCATTCCTTCCGAGATTGTATACATACACTTAAACGGTAAGGACTTAATTTTAGATGACTCTCCAATTTCGCTTACTACAACGGATCAACTATCTTTTCACGCAGCTGACAAACGTCATAAAGAAATACATCCGATCTTCCTAACAATTATAAGTCGTACGAAACTTGGAAAATATGATTATCCGAACAAATATATATCGTAATATTTGACGACATTATTTACTCTTCATAGAGATGTTGCTCAACGAACATAAAAAAAAAGTCCTGCGCGACATCATCCGACATAGCAAAAGTATAAGACAAAAGCTTCTTGCATTACAGACACAGGAACATGATAATTTCAATATGAGCACAGAGTCCTTACAGCCCGTCATACTTCCGCTGAAGGAGCTGATCAATTTATAGAAAGGAGGTCTGCCTAATGAATCTACCACACAGGATACCGGCACAGATAATACGAATCAGGACGACGATGAGGAAGAAGAACCATATGCTGGGTTGGTCACACCTGCACACACGCCTGAAAAAACTGGACTGTCCACCTCTACATATACACCTGAAAAAACTGGACCTGCGGATGAAGTGGGAAGTGTAGGGCTAGTCGCCGATTACTTGAGTTCGTATATGAGCCCATCACATGACATGAAAGGAGTTGATAAAGTATTTGGCCCAACATATGAAGACGGATTATTGAAGCTTGGAAACGTGGAATTAGAATTTAATCCAGCTGGGGACATTCTAATAGTAAATGATAAAACATACAATGTGACACATGGGCTACTTGAATTAATATTTAGATTAAAACCCGATCATTATACTGATGATGACTTGCGGAACTATAAAGCTATTTTAGATGATACGAACGTGCATAGAGTAGGATATGTGAAAGATGGGCCTGTTATAACGTCATTTCACCGCAAAATGAAAACTATTATCGCTCCAATGTATAAGGAAGAAAAAGGTAAGCAGACAAAGACGAAAACAGGTGGTCTCATATTTCCATGGAAGGATGTGCATATTAATCATAAGATCGACTATAAGTACTGGAACAATCCTAACTTATTGGTAGATAGACTTAAACTGTTGATAGCTTCGTCTCAAGCAGGTAATACCGCCCATGATAACGAGATAAAAGAGATACTGGGGGAATTAAAATTAAAAGGATATATATCAACATGAGCAAACATGCAATTGCGAGTGAAATCCATAGGTCTGCAAGAAGAACATTTGATAGAAGACATGTTATTACGAAAGGTTTATATGACTTGTTTCAAAGTGATTTAATGGACATGACATCGTATGCTAAGCAGAATAGAGGATTCAAATACGTATTGGTGGTAATCGATGTATATTCAAAATATGCATGGGCAAGGCCTTTGAAGGACAAGTCGGCACAGCAGGTTACGAGTCAGATGAAGAGTATTCTACAAGAACTTCCTGTGATGCCAAGAAATTTTCAAACTGATAAAGGAAAAGAATTTTATAACAAGGACTTCCAAGCACTAATGAAAAAGAACGGAATAAACCACTATTCCATACATAGCACGATGAAGGCTTGCATAGCAGAACGTTTTATAAGAACTTTAAAAAGTAAATTATTCACTTATTTTTCTGCACAGGGGTCCTATAAATGGATTGATATGTTACAGCATTTTGTACATCAATACAACCGAACAGAACATTCCACAATTAAAATGAAACCTATTAATGTTACTAATAACAATTTACTTTCTACAATATTCAGCTATAAGAATACGATGAAACGTAAACCTAAATTCAAAGTTGGTGACTCTGTACGTATTTCGAAACATAAAGCACTCTTTACTAAAGGCTACCTACCATCATGGACTACTGAACTCTTTCAGATTGCTAAAGTGCAGCTAACACGACCTGTGACTTATCTGTTGAAGGATTTTCAAGGGAATACAATTACTGGTGCTTTTTATAATGAAGAACTACAAAAAACTAAATATCCTTCTACTTATTTGGTGGAAAAATTTTTAAAAAGGAAGGGAAATAAAGTATATGTAAAATGGCTAGGTTTTCCAAACGATCAAAATTCTTGGATAGATATAAAAGACATAGTTGATTGAATGGCAATGTCAATGTCAATGAATGTACCTGAATAAAATACATTATCCAATGAAAAAAAATTGTGTTTTATTTCAGGATATAAATGGAAAGGTTTATTAATTTTTTTCTAGAACTCCTATTTCTCAATATTTCTTACAATGGGAATATTCATATGTTAAGGATATCGACATGGACTCGTAAATGAGAAAGCAATATAAGTAACTTTTTTATTTATATATATATATATATATATATATATACACACACATTCACATATAGTTCACGTTGGGCGGGGAGCTCCGTCAAAGGAACGCACTAAATCTCGTCCGATCTGAAACACAGATTGATGTGGAATTTAGAACTACTATTAACACACAATCATTTTTTTCTAGATGCGGTGGCATAGATCGCAAAATAAATATCACATATGTATATTTTGCTTACCTTAAAACATATCTGTATGAACTCCATGCAGAGCTCGTCACAATTCCTTGTCCATATGTCCGCCCGGCCCTGCATCGGGCTATCACACCTGGTGGTGTGACGACGTCCATTGCACTCCACCAAGTGGTGTTGTACTCCATGCAGCCCAACTGCGTGGCCGCATGGATAGTCTCCTTCCACTTGGCGTAGGACCGGGAGCGGTGCAAGGTTCTGTAGTTGGAAATATGCCCGAGCCCCAGGTGGTGATGTTGGTGGTGGTGGTGTCGTCAGCCATACATCGTTATCGTTCACATGCCCGGGCTCGGGCGATGGTGACGGCCTAGGCAGTATGTCGAGGTACTGAGGCGATGGTGGCGACCCTGGCTGCGTGCGTGCTTCGTTGAGGAACATCTCCGGCGGCTGAGCGTGAACCTCATCTATAAACAACTCTGGCAGGGGCGACTGGGCCCTCGGCGGCGGTGGTGGTGATGGCAATGAGTAAGATACGGGAGGATATAGGGGAATCGTATGTTTGGATCTCAGTCGACGAAACCACCGATGTTCGTGGTCGATACGTAGCAAACCTGATTGTTGGAAAATTAGACCCAAATTCATCCTTATCTGCACGAAGAAACTTGAGAAAACGAACAAACAAACTGTAGCGAACTTCGTGAACAATGGTCTGAAAGTGTTGTATCCAAATAGCATAGACGAAAACAGGGTACTTCTTGCATACACAGCGGCAGCGTACATGGTAGCAGCTATGCAACTCCTGAAAGTTTTTTATCCTGCACTAGTACACGTGACTTGCCTTGCGCATGGTATCAACCGCATAGCAGAGGAAGTCAGGTCACAATTTCCAATGGTCAACAAATTGATTTCAACCATAAAGAAGGTATTTCTAAAAGCTCCATATAGAATTCAGGCCTTCCAGGAACAGCTACCTGATGTCCCTTTACCCCCTGAACCTGTACTTACTCGTTGGGGTACGTGGCTGAAAACTGCTGAATACTACAATTGTCATCTTCACGAGATAAAAAGTGTTGTAATGCAGCTGGAAGATGGTGCATCGACCTGCATTACAACAGCAAAGAAGCTGTTGGAAGATTCCTCTATTCCGCATGACTTGGCATATATCAGGGCTCACTTCACATTCCTTGTGGAGATTATTTCAAAATTGGAAAGAAGAGGGACCCCCTTATATGAAAACATTTATTTAATTCAAGAAGTTAAAGACAACATTAAGAATGCAGCAGGTGAAGTTGGGGAGAAAGTCAGGACAAAAATAGACAATGTGCTTAAAAAACACAGGTCTACAAATTCTGTATGCAGCGGCAGATATACTCAGTGGAAAGGGCAGTGACGTAGATCATCCACTTGTAATGCAACATACTGCCACTCTCAAATTTGCTCCTGTTACGTCAGTGGATGTGGAACGTTCACACTCGGCCTATAAACTGATTTTAAGTGACAAACGACAGAGTTTCACAAAGGAAAATATAGAAAAGGTACTTGTAGTCTATTGTGCGGCTAACTATGGTGTATGAGAATTAATCTAAGTGAATCAAAATACTGAAAAATGTGGATTAAACTTGAAGTGAATTTAATTATTTGGTTAGTAGGCTATTATAAAACACAATAATGTGAGTTATATCAAATTTTAGATATGATTGGCCTATTCATATTTTAATAAAATTTACGCTGTCACACTATTTCAAAGTCGTTTTAGAGCCTATTTTGTAACCTATACAACCTAAACAAGGTATAATAAACGCCTAATTTAGGTGCCTAGAGCTCAAGTTTTTAGTACCTAAAAATCCGCGGTCTAGTCATTACATATAAAACCAAATCTAGGTGGGTGGTTGCCGTTTGGTTTCTTTGGTAAAAATTTTGAAGATTGTTTGATGTATACAAAATAAAATTTCTTAATGTTAATAATCTTGTTACCTGTAAATACTACCCTGAATTTAAAAACTAGGAATCGTGGCTAATAATATAAAATTTAACTATCAATCGTAAACATTATTATCACATTTCATGTTTCTGTTGAACTTTTTTATTTTTATTTTTTTTCCATTGAGTACATCTCGCTTTCGTTTTCTACTACGTCCTGATTCTGATGCACAAATTTTGTTTTCACAGGCTCTAACACTTTCTTCCACGTCCATTTCTGTGTATAGTACTGAACGAACTGACGATGATAATCATTGTCTATTGTGTATGTAACATTCCAACAATACAAGAATGAATTATTGACAAACTTCCGTTAATAATTTTTCCATTTTTCACATAATGAGAAACTAACGTAAAATATTTCCCTCAATATACATTTCGCAGTAAAATACTCCCCTCAATAACCATTGGATATAAAGAGTTTTGGAACAGAATGTGCTGTGGACATACAAAGTTCTGGAACAAACCCCAGTTTTTAATGGCTAATAACTCTAGGATAAAATGGGATATGGAACAAAACAATGTACCATACAAGACAAGATACTGCCAACATTGTAGAACTTGCATTATCTCTTTTTTTTAAATTTGTGAACAAGTTGAGTTTTGGAACTAATCGACTCAATTAATGGAAAAGAAAAGAGTGAAGATATAAAACTTAATATCGACAGCTTACACGATGAAAGCATAAGAAAATTACTTGCCTGTAGAATGGATAATACATTAGACGAAGCATGTGATGGATCTGCAGAAGAAATGTTTGAGTATATAAAATCAAACATAAAAAAGGTTGCAAAGGAAGTACTAGGAGGAAAATAAAATAACCGTAAGCAGAAAACAGAATAGTAGTCCGAAGGTATACAGCTAGCGATCCAAGCAAAAAGAAATGCATTTAACACGTGGCTAAATATTAAGACTGAAAGAAAGAATATTATACAAAGAAAAGAAGAACATAGTTATGAGGAAGATAAGGATAGCAAAAAATTAAGCCTGGGGAAAAACTTGCGCAGACGTGAATAGTAAGCTAAGCTTCAGAAGATCAAAAGAGGCCTGGTCCATACTTAAAGGACTTCGATAAGAAACAAAAAGAAAAGCGAATATCCGAATGATAACATTAAGGGAATGGGAAGATAATTTAAAAAATATATATTAATTGAAGACAGAGAGGAATATGCAGAAGAAGAAAGTGAACAAAAATTTAAAGGAATCGAATTACAAATATCAGAATAAGAAGTAAAGGAAGTAATAATGACAGGGAAAATGGGAAATCACCGGTACCAGGTGATATATTTATTTGGAAATTATGAAATATGGTGGTACTAAAATTATAAAATTAATAACAAAATGTTTGTACAAAATACTCTCTGGAGATCGAATACCTGATGAAATGAAATTAGGATATATAACTTCGATATTTGAGGAAGGAGATTGTAGAGTCTGCTCAAATTACCGTGGAATCTCTGTTATGAATTCACTGATGAAAGTTTTTGGAATAGTATTAAAAGGGAGACTAGAATCTGTATTCCAAACCCAAGAAGATCAGTGTGGCTTTACAACAGGTAGATCTTGTACAGACCTCATATTCACATTACGAAAATTTTTTGAGAAAGGAGAAGACATTGGATTAGTTTTCATAGATATGGAAAAAGCGTACGACACTGTTCCCAGAAAATTATTATGGGAGGCATTACACATGGCAAACATAGATGTTTCATTGATTCAAGTTTTACAGGAAATATATAGGAATAACAATTGCCAGATCAAAGTGTGCCCCCTTTCAGGTCACTCTTACATACGTCGGAAGCTTAGAACATATGATTTATGAAGTAGATTTGGTTTCGACCATTTTTTGCTAATCGGTGACGCTACTGTTTAACATCAAAAGCTGGGCACCCATTATTGCAATAATGAAGCATTGAACAGATTAAATATCATTTACTGGAAAGAGATGGGATATATATATATATATATATTATATATATATATGGCGAAATAGGTATTTCCTAGAACAACTTTATTAACATTTGGAATTATAACATGTAAGATAATATATTCTTTGATAAAACGACGATCTTCAACCCTATGTACACCTTATTTCTTGAATTAACCCTTTGAAAGACTTAAGAGTAAGTCTATCTATACATTTCTTGCTGTATACAACAACCTCGAACCTTGAGCGAGGGCAATACCGCACAATAATTTAAATACACTTTCTAAAAAACCCCCGTCTCTTAAAAATTCCCTAAAACCCAAGATAATTCCAATAATAAGTACTGCCTGTTCTAGAACACCCTGTAGTTAATAGCTAGTATCCCACATGACTAGAAAAACCAATAATCTTTAGGTTAGCCATAAATATCAATCCATAAGACAATCTAAATCCCTTAATGGCGTCGATGCTGAAATTCTACACGCAAAATTCCACTCAAGGAAAAATCATGCTATTACCTGATAACTGCCGAAGTACGGAATTACTGCCGGAATGCCAGAGAACGTGAAAGAATTTTGAAAACGGACGGACGTGATTTTACTGACTGACCAAAACATGAAAACAAGCAATTTTACATGAAGTTTACATGGTGTAAAGGCGTAATTTCCAAGATCCAAAACGTGACCGGTAATTAATACATTACTGAAAATTTGTGAAATGTTCAAAACGGAAAATTTAGATAGCCAAAACGGATGAGCACTGAAATAAGACTAAATTACTGCTTGCATTTGAAAATGAATATGGAAAGGTCTCACCCAAGTAATGCCGTGCTCCTCAGACATCATGTTTCACGGCAGCAACGCTCACCAAAGCACACAAAATCAGATTACATGTTCATGACGCGAGCACTGGATCCCAACTGCTGGCACGTTGCACCAGCCTAACCTCCCTAGCATTCCAACAGATGGCAGTGCGATCTAGTACCGCTTTTACAAAATATCGAGAACCACGCTGTTTAGAGTGGGCGAGTTTACAGATTTTACATCATTTTTAAGTTAATTGCAGTTGGCTAAATTTAATGAGTGTTTGAATACTTTCAAATGAGCCGTATTCACGGCTCAAAAGTTGGATCTACATTATCACCAAAATTTAGAACAACTAAAGGTTTACAATAGGGTTGTCCTATGTCACCAGTAATATTTAAAATTTATATAGATATTAGTCTGAGAAAGTGATCTCGGAAATTTAACAGGATAGAACTAGAAATAGCAGATGGAAAATACCTACATCGCTTGCTTTTCGCGAACGACCAAGTGGTTATTGCACAAGATGGAAAGGATGCTAACTACATGTGCAACCATCTATCAAAGGAATAAAAAAAATGGGGTCTGAAGAACAATTATAAAATACAGAATATTTAACCAATAATCCAGATGAGTTGTACATCGACGGGGAAAGAATTAAAAAGGCTTAAAACTTCTGTTATCTAGGCACAATCCTACAGTGATCTAATGGCAAAGAAAAGAAAAGATCCCCAAAAAATAAAAAAAACTGGGTCTGAACCCAGTCTGGATCTGATAACCTTGAATTCAGTAACATTTCGTTAAAATTAGTGTTCTAAAAAGAGTTACATGTTTCCTTCTGTTCGTTATTAAAATGACCACTTTCACACATACAAGGTCTTTCACTTGCAATGGAAATTTATAACCGCTTCGAGATCACATTATTTTTTATAATCATAATTTAAATCAGGAATTTGAAAACTATTGCGAAATTTGCTAATTGGATGCCTCAAAAAATCCGCCTTACATATTAGAGAGTAAACTTCACCAAAAACCATTCGTAATGTTGCGAATTTCACCTATTGTTATAGATCCGCCTTGTTTTTCCAAAACCTGATACACCAATCCAGATTATTGCAACATGACAGTACCTGTTATATAAACGCCCACTTTCAAAATATGAAATTAAACTCGCGCGCAGTATGGAAATTATAAAATCACATTCCCGCACTCCATGAGATGCAGATGCAGATGCAGACGCACTCCATGAGCCAGTGACATGCATTGCAGTTTGTTACGATAGATTTCTTATAGCTATTTTCATTGCAAACTTTCATGAAAGTTCACAAAGTTATTGGTTAGCTTCAACAACGTGTCTGGAGAAACTAATGGCGATTACAGAATCGCTCACGCTTCGGCCGGTGGTATCTTTCTGTCGGTTGGTGAGGTCTCAACAACACCAACGAGTTGGTGGCGAAAGTTACAAAATACGAGCCCTAAATTGCCCTGTATGATTTGAACTTAAAGGACCATAAAGATAGCTACACAAAAGAAAATGTGTGGCAAATGAAAGATAAATTGTTAGAAAATACTGTTAACTGTAATTACACTTCAAGAAACATGCAGTAAAATTACCAGTTCATTTATTAGTAAAAATATTTTCGATATATTACCGGTTTTATTATTTTATTGTTCATTGAACCATTTGACATTTAGATCACGAAAAGTGACTTTTCTTTGTTCTTTCCAGCGTTTTCTCTTGAGTGATTATAATATTATAGGCTATGTTGAGGTTATGAAAGCTAACAAATTTCCAATTCCAGGTCCTCCAGCGGTAATCGCCTGCATCAGAGGTCATCGTCGTAGAAGTGGTTTCTTAGGCTCTTTTCACAATGGGTCACTTGTGACGGTCACCGGTCACCGGTGACCGTCACCGCCGAAGAAGCATTGGTTTATTTGGGAGCATTCACACTGGGTCACTTGTGACGGCCTCCGCATTTATGATTGCCAACAATGCAAGTTGTGTAGTTACGGTACTATTCACAATACTAGCGGTGAACGTCACAAGTGACCCAGGTGTGAAAAGAGTCAAACACCGGTGACCATCACAAGTGACCCAGTGTGAAAAGAGCCTTACCAAGGTCTGTAGACATACAGGTTGTCTCAATTTGTGCACCCATGACGGATCACGCCTTAAATTTCTGCCTGAAATGAAGGAAGCAGTAGCAGACTGCTAGGGAAGACTTTCGTGTTTACAATAGGGATGTAGCGAGCTAGAACCAGCAGATGTCTCCACTGTTCTAGCCGGTATGCATTATCCGTTCGATACTTGTTTTTCCAGTTGTCGTCTGCTGGTACACTGCTTTTCATCGTAGCAGACTGAAAAATACGTTCGTACTTTTCTATTTTTGTAGCGGCTAAAGCGCTACTAAGTGCATTTCTTTGTATACTGGACACTTCCAGAATATATTTACGTGAATAAGCTTAAAGAAACATTTCAGAAGGTAGACGCTATATAACCCGAAAAAATGAAGAATTAGCTGACAAATACTGTGAGAAATGCCCGATGTTAACTACATTACTTTGTTCCCGACATACAAAATGTTATGAAGATATGAGAATATTTACACTGTATTCAGTGCTGCTAATTTGGCGATTGGGTATGATTCAAAGTAACTAAAAAAATATACCTCTAGGGTTCAGACAGTAAAATACTAATTGATATACGTGATAATCACTGATATATGTGGTGTGTATTCGCAGACATTTTAAATATTATTTATTTTCTATATCAAATGCATATTTAGCCTGTACCATCATATTAAAAACGTATTCAAAATCAAAATATTAACATATGTTTACAACACGGAAACTTACCGTTTCCTGTCCAGAATAGTTAAAAAAAGATGGCAACTTGAGAATTGATTAGACTTTTCCTTTTTTTCTTGTAATTCCTCATTCTTCCTTATTCATTTTATTATCGGTATGCTAGACCATCGTTACATGATTTTCATTTCTAGTTATGAGACAAAATATTGTTTAGAATATTTCATTGCATAACATAGCAGAATATAAAGGCGGAGAGGCTCTCAATCTATTTTATATTTAAGAGTTATGATACGTTAAGTTATGTAGCCTACTAAATTGGCAACGCTACTGTCACAATTTTTACTCGAGACGTCATTCTAACTTTGCTATAGAGAAATCCACAGAATTTATATTCTAATCTCAGATTCAATAGAAGGCTACACTAACAGTAATATACACATGTTTATACCGCAGGTAAGATAAATAGGCCTAAAATAACTAAATAAATTAAACAGGGAAGTGATCTTTAAATGTAAAGGTGAACTAAAGATACAATTTAACAAAAGTATAAAACTAACACAATGTACCGATTATCATTTTGTTACTACGTAATTTTAATTTATTTGTGTCTGTAATTTACTATATTTTTAAATAGCTCATAACATCTTCTCGATGCACACTGCAAATTTAATTAATATTAAAATTCAAGAATATCCAATCGCCACGCTGCATACAAATATTCATACATTGATAACATATTACTGCTAGTCTGGTACAAAGTAATGTTATCTATATCGGAAATATATCACAATATTTCTTACTTAATCCTTCCTTTTTTGTGTTATTAAGAACCTTTCTGCAGTAATCTTTCTTCCATCATTTAACACATAAACATTCTGGAAGGACCCAGTAAACAAGGAAGTATGTACAGTAGCCTCGTGTCCTCTATAAAAATAGAAAATTGCGAACATATTTTTCGGTCTAGGAAAATGGAACGCCATTTAAAAGCATGGTACCAGCAGACGACAACTAGAAAAACAAGTTACGAACGGCTAGCGCATACCGGCTTGTACACCCACTGAGACAGGAAAATCGTCGCTGAAAACGAGTTATAGACAAGACTACAGCAGAACACAACTCCCACGTAATAGTGAAGCCATCCAATTTTGCACTTCTAGCAAAAAAGGAAAAAATTACATATAGACTGTGAACATTATGTCAGAGATTATATCAACGACAACAGAATGTTTTAATTCTAGATTTTAATATACAGAGTATATAATTAATGGCTTAAGAAATGGTCTTTTTAACTAATTGACTGGTGCTAACCTATGCAACATTATTACCTTTGTATATTTTAAAATATTTGTAAATGGTATATGTGTAATTTTTAGTATTTTAATATTTTAACTTACTGAATACTGGACACGCATACTATATATTGTAAATTCCCCAATTGTTTTGTACAAATACTTCAGGGGCCACTATTGTAACACTATTTTAATTTAAGTTGATTCTGCACTATTCAAACTAATATATATATATATATATATATATATATATATATATATATATCGTTTTCAGTAATTATTTCCCGATCTAGTTTTTGATAGTGGTTTAAAGGCGGACCTTTTACGAAATACTTTATTTCATATATTCCCACTAGAAGTGAATGTAACAAATGGAAATAGGATAACAAGTACAATAAGGCAAAGATGCAATGACATAGAAAAACAATATATGTTTAGCTGTATGAGCGATAAATCTTCACTGCTATATTATAAGGAGATCAAAACTGTTTGGGGTCAGGAATTATACACTTCTATTAATGATAGAAAAATCAGAGCAGGTATAGCATGGTTTAAACTAGGGATTTGGAAACTAAAAGGACTAAGAGGTAGAGCAGAAAAAGATAAATGCCCGCTTTGTGGAGAAAATGAAGATCTTAAGCATATACTTTTAACATGCAGAGAGACGAATTGGAGTGATAGGCATTCAATGAAAATGGAATGGTTGCAGTTTAGCAATGAAGTTGTGCTGGCCAAACTATCAAAAACTGCAA
This sequence comes from Ectobius pallidus, assembly GCA_964059195.1. Classification (NCBI taxonomy): domain Eukaryota; kingdom Metazoa; phylum Arthropoda; class Insecta; order Blattodea; family Ectobiidae; genus Ectobius; species Ectobius pallidus. Next base: position 50,160,700 of record CAXKWD010000008.1, read on the forward strand.
ATGTACAGGCTCTAAGAAAACTAGGTTTTTACTTATGGAAAGTAAAAGAAAAAAGACACAAAAAACAAATGTCATCATAGACAAATAGCGAAGAAGAAATTGTATATACCCTGTTTGTAATTGAGTAACCATGTAATTGATCGAATTATGGCTAAACGACCAACGGTCACTGCCATAATTCAACAATGTAATGTACCGCAACTAATAAATAAATAAATAAATAAAATATTCCCACTATCGGAATGAAATTCATTAATATAAACTACATCCCTATTTCTTTGAAGTTTAAAGTTTATGAAGAGTTGCTACTATTAATACATCCTATCATATTATGAATTCGGGAAGTGTGCTTCATTACTAAGGTGAAATAATTTGAAGAAATGAAACTGCGATGTTATGAATAAATGTTGTGTTTTTTTGTTTTCTTGTATCATTGTTTGTTTCGACCGTAGAATTGTGTGGGATTGTGTAAAATATTTCGATAAGAAGTGAATATATTAAAGTAACGTAACTCTTACTTAATAACATTCTTATATTTATGTGTCTAGTGACACGCTTTATTCCTGAGTAGTAATGTCCCGATTATAAATAGTCCTGGCTTCACCTTGTGCTGACCCCATTCCAATGCCTCCTGAAACAATTGAAGCCATGCTGACCATTTAGCTATCATATGAAACCACCCCACTCCTCTATCATCCCCCTATCCAAAGTTATACAAAAATTAGTTTTGGTCGGTAAAACAGAGATCTGCAACACCAACCTAGAAACAAAACATTAAAAATCCATTTAGGCCCTCTTGGCACCACCCCCACCCATTTATCAGCCCCCTTACCAAAGTTACGGCTAGTCCTGGCTCCGAACTGTGCTGATCCCATTCCAACGCTACTCTAAGCCTATTGGAACATCTAGGCTTTTTATATGAAACCACCCCCACCCATTTATCAGCCCCCTTACCGAAGTTACGGCTAGTCCTGGCTCCGAACTGTGCTGATCCCATTCCAACGCTACTCTAAGCCTATTGGAACATCTAGGCTTTTTATATGAAACCACCCCAACCCTCTATCATCCCCCAACCAAATGTATGGCTAGTCCTGGCTCCGCACTGTGCTGATCCCATTCCAACGCTACTCCAAGCCTTTTGGACCATCTTGGCACCACCCCAAATGGAAATCTAAGCCATTACAAAGCGTCTAGAGGGTAGTTTTCACCCCCACAATCAATCTAAACCCATTAAAAAGTTATTTTTCAACAATAAAAATCGTAGTGAGTAATATCAACTATCAGACATGATTTACACCCTCAAAGGGGTTAATTTTATGAAGGGGTAGTTTTCAAAGTCATCCAAGTTTTTCCACAAATGGACAAATTAAGCTTACCACTTATCAAAGGTATATTGATGAAATTCTTATCATTTGCAATAAAAAAAAGTAGAAGATATTTTCAAAGATTTTAATAACATCAATAACCATCTTAAATTCACTCTTGAGAAAGAAGAGAATTATTCACTACACTATCTGGATCTCAGTATTACAAGAATCAACAAGAAACTCGATTTTGGTATATTCAGAAAAACTACCTATTCGGATAATATCATCGGCAACTCTTCTAATCATCCTATTAGCCACAAAATGGCTGCTTTCAACAGCATGGTACACAGAATGGTTAACAAACCCATGAATGAAACTAACTACAACAAAGAATGTAGTACAATTATGAAAATTGCCGAAAATAGCGGATACAATAAAAGTCTCAATAGAAATTTAATCAGAAAACACAAAACGAAATTACATAACAAACACAGCCCCATAAGCCAGCTCACACCTCTACAAAAAGACAACAATAATATGACATTTACTACATTTATTTACACAGATAACTGAATACATGCTATCAGAAAGTTACTACGTAAGGAAAACTTTAAAATTGCTTACAGAACAAACTGCAACTTAAGGAATAAATTATACGGCAATAATACTAACTCTGTGGATAAAATGGAAGAAAGTGGAGTTTACAAATTGACGTGTATTGATTGCAATAAGGTATATGTGGGACAAACTGGTAAAATTCAAGTAAAGATTCAGTGAACATGTTTCTGATTTTAAATATGGCAGATTACACTCAGCGTATGCTAAACACCTGCATGATACTGGTCATAGATTGGATAACTTGAATAACACCATGGAAGTCCTACATATCTGTGATAAGGGTGTTAGACTTAATATATTGGAAAACTTTCAAATTTATAAGAATAGAAGTAACATCCTTAATGAAAACATAATTGACCAAAATCATTTATTTGACTTGACTGCAACGGTGACCTAGGTTACGATATAACATATTTTATAAACAACATTATTTCCGAAGAATTGTGGTGTTCATTACATCTTACATGAACTGAAGATGGCGCAGCATACGCCGAAATGCATTTTCAAGATAAGTTGTTTGTTAAATGTTAAGGGTTAAGGTGGAATATTGTAATAAATATATTTAATATTAACCCTTATGTGTTAGAAATTAGTTATTTTAACTCTTATGAATAGTTTTTACCCCCACTTGCAATCTAAGCCATTAAGGATTCTCTTTTTGGACATATAAGCTTCATACGGAGTGATATTAACTATCTGACATTGTTCACACTCCTAAATGATTTAATTTCATTAAGGGGTGGTTTTTCAAGGCCACCCTAATTTTTCCAGAAATGGATAACTTCAGCTACTATAAATCGTTTAGAGGGTAGTTTTAACCCCCAATCTCAATCTTAGACATTAAAAATTCTTTTTGACATGTAAACATCTTACGGGGTGATATTAACTATCTGACATGCTTTGTACCCCTAATTGATTTATTTTATGAAGGGATGGATTTTTATATTTCACCCAGGTTTTGCAAAAATGGACAGTTTAAGCCATTGTAAATGGTTTTCACCCCTAACAAACCTACAATTTATTGCTTTCTTACATCAAATGTATTACATGACTGAATAAGTACCACAATAGTCAAAGTTAAACCTGGGCAGATCCTAAAAATAAATTAATTTATGACAACGAACTGCTCGTCACAGTCCGAAAACACGAACTCTGATGGGTTGATCTTTTGGTATTTCCCCATCTGATTGGAGAGTTATATTTTATTTTGTAAATATCTTTTCCCTCATTATAAGATAGGATGAGAAGACAACACAAAAAAGGCTTAAGAATTCAAACAAAATGTCTACAAAGAGAAGAAAGCCATCTCTAATAAAGAGTATGTTGGAACGTTATACCCTGAGGAAAGATGTTAACCACAAATCATGATTGAACATATCCAATCAACAGAAGAAATGAAGTCATTTAGACATTTAAAATGTGAAATGGTCGACTATTACTAAATATTAGAAGGTACGCAACTCTAAAAGCCTTATAATTTTTAACAATGTGAATGTAAACTAACAAAAAATAGGAAACCACAACAGTAAACAAAGGGATTATATAGAAAATGTCTAGCAGGATATGAAAATATTGCCAGGTGTGCATAAACGTTTTGAAAATAACATATTAAATCCACAAATCATGATTGAACATGTCCATCGACAGAGGAAATGAAGTTGTTTATACATTAAAATTACAAAAAGGACACCTATAACTAATCAATATGACAAAGACAATTCCAAAAGCGTTGTCAATTCAAATAAACTGGTTGTAAAATAGGAGAAAACATATGTAAACATAGGTTATTTTGGAACATGAAAGCGCCAGGATAGGTGACGTAAGCAAAAATATGATTAAGCAGCTACAACCGACGGACGAAATTAAGTCGTTTATGCGTAAAAAATGTACACACACATGACAAGGACACCTTAAGGAGAAATACAAACTGTCAAAATTGATAAAAAGAACGATTTAATACAAACAGATTGGAATGTGAGAGCCTCAGGATAGATGTTATACACAAATATTTATTGAACATATCCAGAAGACAGAAGTTATGTATTCATTAATGTTATAAAAATACAAACCAATATGCCAATGAAACCCTTAACAATTAAGACAATATGACTGTAAACTAACAAAGAAATAAGAAGTACAGATATATCTAGATGGAGAGGAAAATAAAGGCATTCGTGCATAAAAATTACGGGACAATTTCACAGTGTCCTCTTCAAGACTTGTAGATAGGTTCAGGATAGATGAAATCCACAAAAGTTGATTCAACACGTACACCCATATGACAAGGACATCCTTACAACACATGCAAACTGTCACAATTGATAAAATCGGTGATCAAATATAAGTATTGTAGAAAATATCCAATCGACAGAGAAAATAAAATCATTAATTCATTTAATATATGAATTATTTACCTATTACTAAACAATATGACAGTGGCAACTGTAGTAACCTTAACAATTCAAACAAATGAATGTAAACTATTCAAGAAATACGAAAAATCATCTTTGAACAAAAGGAATGTATAAAACATGTCTAGCTATGGAGAAAAATTTCCAAAAGGGCACAACTAGGGCGTCGGGGGCGGCGTCGGAGACGTCGGAACACCATAGGACGAAAGGGCACATCGCGCGCTTTCAAACGACACCCATGACGTCATGGCGTCGCCGGTACAAAGGGCACAACTCAGGCGTCGGGGGCGGCGTCGGTATCCGCCATTTTACTTTATACGCGGTCTATAACTACTGGCCTACGTTACGAAAATAGTTAACAAGTATGTCTTGAGGATTCGTCGTAATTATTTTAAAGGGAGATAGACGAAATATGTAGTTGATGAAAACGCGAATAATGTTTCAGTCATTTATGATTTTTTTACAGCTTACGATTTTAAGTTTCATTGCAGTTATTTAAGAAATTATTATTTTTATTAGCGACAGCAATTTACAGTTAATGTGATATAACGTTATTAATTTCGGGTATATTTGAAATAATTATTGTGTGCATATTAGTGCAGTGGTTACAGATTTTTATAAGAAAAATTAAGTAACGCGACAAGTTTTATTACATAATAATAATGATACTGGAAATGAATCAGTAATGAGATATTAATTTTTGCATTTATATTCCAAGAATTGTTGATTGTTTAGTTCAATAAAAAGATTATTAAAAATTAATGTATATCATATTTGAAATAAACGAGTGATCCATGATAGCTTGTAGCGTACATTTATCGTATTGGTTAGTGGGAAATTGTGATCGATAGATTGGAGCTATCATTGTTAATGTTTTATTATTTTTATATGTAAGTATTATCAATTATTTTAAAATGTATGTAAAATTGTTAAATTGATACTCCCGAAAACTTAGTCGCCTAAAGTGATTTTGTATTTTCATTTATTAATTGACGAGAATCAAATAGGAAAGTTACTGATGTTATATTTTTATCGACGCAATTGATTTCATCAGATTGTTCAGTTTACAAACCGTGGTGTAAGAGTACAGGCTACTATTTTATTTTTGTATTAAATTATTTTATTAAATTTGGACGAAAACCTCAAGGCATAATCAGGTAATTTTATTAGTTTGTTAATAAAATAACGTGTGTTAATAACAGTGATAATCAGTAGCAGTATGAAATTCAGATGAAAAGGATATTAAAAGGAGTTATTAGATTACTCCAAGCAACATTTTTTATTTTATAGCAAAATAAACCTGTGTGATGTGATTAGAATTTATGGAAGAACCTAAGGAAAGGCACTTTGATAATTATTATTATTGTGTTTAGTTAAAGATTGTGGTTCGAAGAAAATTTATATTGAAGGGAAAATGGAACTTTTCGCCCCATGCGAGTCCCTCACTCCAATTCTCTAACTCCCTCCCCTAGCGGCCCTCCTCTTCACCCAACCTACCTACCTATTTGAGACCTATTCCTAATAGTAAATTTTGGATCGACTGTGATTCGAACTCGGGACCCCTAGCATTATAGCCAGGAGTCTTAACCACTACACCACGAGTGAATGTTGAGTTCTGAAGGAAGCTTTCGTATATTTGAGTTATGATGGGGGGTTTCATGAGTTTTAACGCAAGAATCGACTTTTATAATTTTGAGATATTTTGTTAGTTATGAAAAGAGTAGTATTGGTGCAAGGGAATTTTTCTGCATCAATTAAGCAACATTTTATGTTATAATACGGAGTTTTTTATAATTACGAAATATTATGTATGGTACAAGGGTATTTTTTTGTATTGTGAAACAGCCAATTTTGTTGCAAGGGTCGTTTTTATAATTGTGAAATATTATGTGGAGGTACAAGGGGTTTTTTATTGTGAAATATTAGGTGACATGTCAATTGCAAATATTCATTACCGGCGTTGAGGTTCAACAGCGGCTACAGGCATGGTGGCATGCACTGTGGGGAAGCGGGGCGGCACGCGTGAAGCTGCCAGGCGGGGAAGCGGCCAGGCGAGTGGCGAGTGGAAAGGGGAGTAGCGTGGGACGCAAAGTTCCATTATTCCAAAAGTTTTTGTAACTAGTTTGGCCTTGTGCTATGAAATGTTTTTGAAATTAAGAGAAATGTGCGAAATGCGAATCGTTGTATACCATATATAGAAAACACGAAAGTAACAGTAAACAAGTAGGCAAAAAGAACCACAAAAGAAGAGAAATTAAAATAGGTTATTCGAGATTTAATTTGTTATTTGAAATCCACTTTGAAATAGGGTTTAAGAAAAGTGGATGGGAGTTAGGATACGAGAGTTATAAGTAAAAATTGTTGGTCAAAGAAAGTATTCGAGGCTGGCAAGGACCTCGATGAAGAGATTTAATTAAACCAATCCCATGGCATTACACTGAAGTAATGGTTATGGCAACTTGAATAAGAAAGAAAGACTTGTGGTCTGCAGATTTAAATAGATTCAGCAGTGTTTGTTATAAATTCAGATATAATAAAACATTAAGAGTAAGCGAGAGTTGAGCAATTGGAATTTCGTTATGGTTGATTTAGGATCCGTCGAGATACACGTAGTTGAAATGCCCCATGAAGGGAGGGTAACTTGTGTGAGATACGACAGGATAATGAAATAGGTACCAATTTCCCCGTTGAGAACTGTATTGACTGGTGTCGTATGGAGAGAGTAATGCAATAGTACTGGTAAAATTTCGTAGCATGAACCGTCTCGTTGCGAAAGGGTTCAGACGTCGAGTTCGGAGTAATTACCCGAAAATACTCGCTCGCTCCTTGAGTACGGAAAAAGGCGATAATGGATCAAGTAGGACGCGATAAGGGGACTGCTAATGAGTTGAACCATCATGGTTACCAGACTTGTATAAAATCTCGGGGTCTGAGCTGGTGTGGAAGTTATGGTTAAGTTGTTTAATTATATACAGTCTATGGAACAGTTACACTGAAGACGCCGGAATAGTGGATTATTAGAGTATTAGTTCCACTACACCGCCCACTATGAGACCTGTTTCCCCTATAGAAGCACAATCGGGTGAAGATAGAGATTAAAGAATAATTTTGTGCGATTGTGAGTTTAGTGTTACGGAAGAAATAAAGTATTCGCGAATCAGAGGTCGGTGTAACCCGTATCGTGAAAGAAAACAGGACGTGTGTGTAAGTTAGTGTATCCTCATGAAAAGAAAGTTGAAAGCCTGTTCTCGCAGTGACACTCTGTTGGTTATATTTTGTGCACATTTAACATTATTTAAGTATTTTGTTAATTTCCGTGTGATAAAGTAAGAAAAAGGCTAGGATAGTAAAATATTATATTTGGTGAATTTTTGCTGTATGTCAGCAATTATTTAATTTTGAAGTTATATAGCATATATGGGCAACCTCCGGCCCGCGGGCCGGATGTGGCCCGCCCCGACTTTTGATCCGGCCCGCGGAACATTTTAAAATCGCACTCGAAAAAGTTAATATTTTCAGTTCTCTGTTGTTCGACGTATAGATATGATGGCTGATGATATCAAGAAAAAATTGATAGGATAAACCATGTAACATTTTACCACCACTATTACATTTAACAGAATCAAGCTGTTCCCCAAAATATCAAACAATTTTGTGCACCCTGATCGTGTGACTGACTTTAAAACATTTTCGATTGCTTTGGACGAGAGCACCGACTTGTCTGATACAGCGCAACTATAGGTAGCTATTTTCATACGAGGCGTTGAAGAAAAAAATACAGTAACTGAGGAATTGCTGGCTTTACAGCCTCTAAAACGGACCACAAGTGGAGAAGATATTTTTCGTGAGGTTAAAAGTGCTATCGAACAGTAAGTTATGGTTTGCAGTGGTGCAAGTTAATTGGGGTTTGCACAGATGGTGCGCCTTATATGATCGGTTCACGAAAGGGCTTCATCGGAATTTTGAAAGAAAACGCAATTGACTTGGACCTGCAAAAAGTTGATTTAATAATCCTACATTGCATTATCCACCAACAAAACTTCTGTTCTAATTCCATTTGACTGCAGAACGTCATGGATGTGGTCATAAGACCATTAATATTATTTGATCCCGCGCGCTTAACCATCGCCAGTTCAAAGCATTTTTGTATGACCTCTCTTCAGAACATGGTGACGTGACATATTACTACGAAGTAAGTTGGTTAAGCAAAGGCAAAATGCTGAAAAGATTTTACGATCTTAGACAGGAAATGGCTGATTTTATGGAAATCAAAGAAAAACCTTTGCCTGAAGTCAGTGATCAGAAATGGTTATGTCATTTAGCATTTGTAATTGACATCACGGGTCACTTGAATGAGTTGAATTTGAAGCTTCAAAAACAAGGTCAGTTGTTAAACGAATTGCACAACCATTTGAAAGCGTTCCAGAACAAAATTCGCTTGTGGGGAACACAAATGCGATCTGGAAGCTGTTATCATTTTTCAGCACTATCCAGTCACGAAAATATTGATTACACTCAATATGCTGAAGAACTGAAATCACTGTCGGGGACATTTTTCATAGATTTTCAGACTTCAAAAATTTGGAAGCTGCTTTAACTTTTTTGCTACTCCGATGAAAAGTAACGTCGAGAAGGCTCCGACACACCTGCAAATGGAGTTGATCCAGCTTCAGGAAGACACACATTTGAAGTCAAAATTTGAAGACGTGGAGATAAGTGATTTCTACAGAACATACCTTGCCGAAGAAAAGTACCTACAGCTGAGTGCATTTGGAAGTACTTACAAATGTGAACAGATTTTTATATGATGAAAACTAATAAATCAAAATAGATAAGTTATATAAGCATTCATGAACCACAGATTATTGTCTCCGTTGTCTCTCTAATAAATCAAATATCGAACCAGACTTACAGATGAAAATTTGGAAAACACTCTGCGCTTGTGTATTAGTGGGATTGATGCTGATTGTAAGTAATTACGTAATCAGTTCGATATTGTTCTCATTCATGTAACTTTAGCATTATACTTTATAAATATAAAAAACCGTATCATGATTATTTTTTCACAAATATCTATTATCCACGGCCCGCGACTTCATAAATATCGTAAAGTTTAGCCCGCATCTTTCCAAAGGTTGCCCATACCTGTTATATAGCGTTGATTGATTCAGCGACCATATGGTATAATGCCATTCCGAACCTAGACAGAGCTGCAGATCTATCTTGGTTTTGGCGGCATAATCATATGATTTCACTGTAATAATCATTTTTCTAGAGAAAAGTATTGTAGGCTATATTCGTTGAGCGTAGTTTAATTAATGGATATAAGAGTTGGGTTTAGCGAGAGGGGCTGTAGGTTTTAAAGATTGCTTGTGTAAAATATTGTTTGGCTATGGTGCAGTATTGATCTTTGAAGGTTGTAGCTAATACTGTAGGATTGGAAGCTTGATTGTTAAAGACATCTAATAATGTCAATTGTTTAGAGTCCATACTGACTTTATTGATAGATATTTCTTTTTTAATTATATCCCACATTGCTTTAGATTTGTTGCTTGATTTATTTATTTAATTATCATTGTACTTCTTTTTTCCTGGTGCTACTGATACTGTATTGTATATTTTTTGTAATTCTTGGTGTACAGGGTTATACTAGGGTCAAGGGATGTTTTTGAGAATTTTGATTGATGCTTTAATTTTTTGCTAGAAGTTTTAATACCTGGCGTTATCCAGGATTTCCTGTGTTGATGTATTTTAACTTAAGTGATGGGAGTTGCGATGTCCATTTGGTGTTTTTAAATATTTAAGAAATTTTCGCATGCATGATTAGCTTATTTATGCCAGTAAACGCTTTCCCATGTTTCTTTATCTAGGAGTAGGTTTCAGTAGTTCATATTTTTTTGTTAAGTTTCCTGGCATATTTATATTTTATTCGTGGTGTTGGTGTACTTTGGAGAATTTGAGAAAATATATCTATTGATTGAGAGAAGTGATCAGAGTATCCCGGGTCAAAAATTTGCACTATATATTCTACGTCTGGCCTATTGAAAAGACCATGAGGGATAATGGACTGAGAATGAGGGATTAAATCTAATGGGCTCGTTGACTATCGCCTTGAGGTTATGAAGTTCAGTTAGTTCTTGTTTAATATGTTTGGAGAAATCGATATTTAGGTCACCCATTAAATATATTGTTTTATTGTCGTGGTAGTGGTGTAAAATAATATCTAATCTCTATATGCAAAGGTCAATGTTACTGTCTGGGGAATGATAAAGGCATATTATAACTGTTTTGTTTAGTTTAGTTTATTTGTTTTAAGGGTTGGTATTTCTATTATGGTTGATTCAAAGTGTTGTTCCAGATTTAGATGGCTGAACTGCTTACTTTTTAACATTAAGGTCAGTTTTAGTAAAGATGCAAGATCACCCTTTGCATTTAATTTGTATTGAGGAATACTTACAAGTTCAATCTGCTCTTTTCTCATCCAGTGTTCTATTATATACATCAAGTTTATGGGCATATAATGTTATGTGAAGGTTCCTGGATTTTGATCCGTGAATTCGGATCATGTATAAGGTATGAGGCGCCACTACTGGCTAATTTAGATAGTAACAAAAATCATTAATAAACTTTTCTTCGGTCTGCGTTTAACAGTGGTTACCATTGGTAATTTATGAACGTGTTCCGCGGGCGGAGTATCTGGCAGCTCGCGTACAGTTAAGCACAGTAGTGATGGGTCGAACCAGTTCATTTATGTGAACTACTTCACTATCTCTCACTCTTCTCTGTGAACGCTTCAAATGAAGTAGTTCGTTCGTGAAGTACATTTTCCCTCCTGGCCGGCCTCACCCATAAGCTATTTTTTCTTTGACACTCTTCTATATGAACACTTCAAAAATGAAGTGCTCTTTGAAGTGTTCTTTCTCATAACATCGTTCACAAAGCTCACGCTCTCTCTTTCACACACATTTACCTGGGGAGAAATACTTGGGGTATCCAACGCGATTTGCAAGCACGGTTGTTTTCAGACCGGAGGGGGACATAAAGATACGTGACTTGACATAAAACACTTGACTTATTTGGTATGTAAAAAGGGAACATCGCTGTTTCCAACTTCGTGAATCTAAAATTTCTTATGGTTTAAAAAAAATAGTTATATATATATATTTTTTAATAATACGTTACTGCAATAAAATAATTTAATTTGCAGGATATCTTAATCGACAATTAATTAATTTTAATTTTCGTTTTATTATTGATAGAAACACGTACATACTGACTTGGTTATCATGTTAAAAAAAGTGTGCGTGGAACGCCACGCGACAAAATTTTAATTTTTGGATTATTGGATTTTTTAAATTTTGATTGTTGGACTTTTTAATATTGGATTTTTTATATTTTAAATTTTGGAATTTTGGACGTTTTTTATTATTGAATTTTGGATTTTTAATTTTGGTTTTTTATTTTTAAATTTTCAATTTTTTATGTTTTAAATTTTGGATATTTAGATTTTTTAATTTTGGATATTTTATATTTTATATTTAGGAATTTGGGACGTTTGGATCTTTTTCTTTTGGATTTTTTTAATTTTTGGGTCTTTGAATTTTTTATAATTTTTTTATTTTGAATTTTGGATTTTTTAATGTTGGATTTTTAAATTTTTAAATTTTTTAGACTTCGGATAAGCCTAATCATTGAGTTGAATGTTTTCTGTGCAGTCCGTTCCGTCACACCTCACTAATTTCGTGACGATTTTGAGCGTTACATTAATTTCGTGACTTTTTTTAGCGTTACACAAGCTCTCGATTTACCCTTACCGCGGCTAAAGAAGCATCACTTAAAAAATTATATGTGTTTTTCAGCTATTGGTATTGCCTGAAAGCTCCACGGTAACACAAAGTAAAGAATTTGAAAGTGAAGTAGAGTGACAAACAAACGAGATCGGAATGAGTAAAGCATTCACTGAGTTGGATTTAACCTCTTTGAAGTGTTGAAGTGTATGAATGAGTGAAGTAGAAAATAAACGAAAGACACTTGGCACGGATGAGTTGGATAACCTCATGAACTGTTTGAACTGTTTGAACTACTAGTTCACTAAAAATGAGTAACTCATTCACACTTCAAACGAGTGAAGCGTTCATTTTGAACGACTCGCTCACAAGTTACCCATCACTAAAGCACAGTTGAGAGTTGAGTTGCACCGCGTGAGTATGTAGTGAAGAAGTTTGTGTTTGGCGAGGGGCGTGTCAGTTTTCTCCGATGTCGCGTGACTGCTGTTTGGTGAGATGATTCCATTTTCTTACTATAGCAATATGATTTCAAATTTTCTGTAATTCAGACATCTCACCCTTTTGGCTCATCTAAATTTCGTTGTTTGTAATAAATATTGGTTTGGTAAATTCTCTTCATTTTTTTAATGTTACGTGCTTTTGGCTATTTGAAATTTCGCCCCCTCTTTTCTTTTGGTAATTCAGTATGTTTTCAATTTCGTTTAATTCCGTTCAGCCGTTTTTCTATTTTCCAGTTCTCTTGAAGCGGAACCGTTTTCCTTCTGGTAACCAACCGTTAAAATTTAAATTAATAGTTTTGACCAGCATCTTACTTCAAATTTAATTTATTAATTTTACAAGTAGAAGATTTTCAGGATTTAAAAGGGCGTAGATTAGGATACAGATCGTAAGCATTCTTATGCACAAATCACGTGTTCTGAAAAAGTCGTAACCCAGGGATTGTAAAGCATAGATTATCATATCTGATAATTGGGATTTTAATACTTGCAATTTGGATGACTATAAATTGGTACAGAAAGATAGCATAAATGCCGGGAGATTAGTATCTATTTTTCAGTATAATGGACTGATTGTAATTACATCCGGTAATTGGTGGTTTAGGGATCAGAAAGAATAAATACAGGGAGATTAGTATCTTTCGTCAGAATATTACAATAGTATCCTAATTGAAATTTTAGGTTTCAGAAAAAAGAAATAAAGAGTGATTAACAAGTATTTTCAAAAATTATGATGAACAGATTATAATTATTTCCTGTGATTAGGCCTTTAAGTAATCAGATATAGTGAATCAGTTTTAAATAACTAGATAGTGAAACAATTTTGTGCCCTGATTATATACAGCGTGATCTGCTGTCACATGAAGATGACCTTGCTGGAATAAATTCAAAATTAGATTTTGATAGACTTATGTAATCAGAGTGTATGTACTGAAAATAATTTTATGGTAACATCTGCGCACCTGTTTAGATCGCGTGAATGCTAATTTGTACATACAGTATTTGAATTTTTAATAAATTTATTAAGAGTTGTTATATTATTGGTCTTTATTGGGTGCTGAAATTTATGCAGTTATGAGCTATTAAACTTTAAATTAGGAATTTCAAATAATAAATTTGTTGCCAAAACTTCACTTGTATTTTATGGTAGAAATTGTGGCCTATTTTTCCTTCAATTCACATTTCAAGGTTTTCATGATTATCTCAGGGATTAGAGGGTACCAGCGTAAACTTGTAGCAGAGTGTTTACTAAATTTAGTTAAGAATGTTCAAAATCAGATCTACTTAACAAGTCGTACGTTATCTACCAGCGTACGCAATAACGTCCTTCATTAAGTAGGGGCGCAACAAAAAGAGTTATCGCAGAGCGTAGTTAGATTTTGACTACCATTTTTTTTAATTTTGCGGTCTGCTCCAGTTGATTCGAATCTTGAAGTTTTGTATGCTTTTTCAAAATTTTCTTGTACAAATTTATGCATTATTATCTTTCCATTTTTTCGATCTGCTCCTGAGTGTAGGGTGGATCAGCATTTTCGTACTGGCATTGATGGTAGTCTTGCTTTTCAATTTACTATAATTCGACTTGTCAGTTCAAGCTACGTGTTTTTCCATTATTTTTACTCATGTCCATTGAATGTTTCTATTCAAATGGTCCGCTGTAACATTCCCGCTCTGAGTCAGCCAATTTTGAGGGCAATATGACATCAGCTTTAGGTTCGTGTGCAAAAGAAGCAGGTGCAGGTTTTAGGACGCCTGGCTTACGGCGTCGCTTCACTTTTCAGTCTAATCTCAGCAGTCACACGAGTCGGTCGCACTCAAGTGCTGTTCTAGTTCCCGCGTTTGCAGACAAAGGCATCACATGCCCTTTGTTCTAATAACCGAGAAATGTCGATATAAAACTTAAATTTACAAGTTTTATTATTACGCTAAATTATTCTACAATAATGTACGCTATTCTCAATTTCAAGGCTTTCTGGATCCGTCCATTAAGCTTATAATAGTCTGCGAGCATAGTGAAGCCATCATTTCGACAGTGAAGCAACTATTCAGTGCAAAAACTAAAGTTTATTAATTTTAAACTTATTCAAGTAATTATACTCATCACTACAATTGTTTACATACATAATTTATCAGTGATATAACTTTATACATATTTTCCATCACGTGGTGCACTCTGATTTTACGCGCCATTTTCAGTGCATTGTTCAAGTATAAAGTGTTACATCATTTATTATTCCAGTTTCTTTATTTAATCAATCCTCTTTCACGTGTGAATAAAGTGCATTGTTAATTTCATGTTATAGATTGTTTTCCAAAAATAATCCGTGGATCCCTGAATCCCACGACCTACGACTACAGTCCCCTTTTGCGCTCAAATGCGTGGTCCACCGAACTATCAGAGATTTCGTTATGTATCCTATGTATTTCCCATTGTACCTTTATAACATTTTCCTTTAAATCCCCTTCATTTTGGCACTCCGGTAGCCGGATTATTTTGGATACAATCTTACATATTTCACACGTGTATTTGTTTGTACGGTATTTCTCGAGTTCGTCCTGCATATATCATTAGCTACCGCGCCGGTTCGGTCTACGTGAATTCCAGCATCCCTGAATTTCTGGCCCATGACAGCATCTAGTGGCAGTGACAAGACACTTCGAGTTACTTGGGACTCCGGTCTACATCGAACATCAAGACTGCAGTGAACAGCTGACTTGGATATCATCGTGCAGCGGTGGTTCAAAAGCTACAAGAATTACAACATTCAACTGCAAGTAATTTATTTATTTCACATTCATCATGGAAATTGATCTTCGAGCTTTAATTAAAAACAGAGGTATCATTAAGCGCGAGCTTACTTTTCTACAGATGTAGTGTGATACTGCAAACGATGAAACAGATGTGTTTCTACTTAAGGTAAAGTTCGACAAATTGAATGAAGTCTGGGATAAATACGACATTGTTGAAACGCAAATAGAATCTCTTGTGGAAGCAGAAGCAGATATGGATGAACATGCAGTATACAAGGAAGCTATGATGAATGGTTACTTCGACTTAAAAGCTAAACTCAGTGCTATCATATGTCATCATGAGCAAGTGCACAGCTTAGGCTCTCATCACAGCCAACAATCACAAACAGTGGTAATTCACACCATACATGTCAATCGTCTACTTCACAGTGTAACAACAGTATTATACAACTTCCTAAAATACAATTATCTACCTTGTCTGGCGATGTGACCAACTTCAAACATTTCTACGACACCTTCAGCTGTCTCGTAGTAAAAAACGAATCTTTGGATCCAATTAAAAAATATCACCATTTATTGTCTTCCTTGAAAGCCCATACACACACGCTAATTCAGAATTTACCCGTCACCAGTGACAATTTTTCTGTAGCATGGAACTTAGTGTGTTCTAAATACAATAATACAAGAGTAATTGCCACAGCCCACATCAGAAATCTACTTTCATTACCAACAATGAAAAATGAAAATGTGACAGAGCTACGCAATCTTCTAAACAAGTTTCAAAGTAATCTAAATGCTGTGGAAGCTCTCAATCTCGAAATTCCATTGCATGAGGTTATGTTGACTCAGTTGATTCTAGATCATCTTGGTGAAACGACACGCAAGGAATGGGAAGGAAAAATTGACTCACAAAGTTTTACATCTCTTCAGGAGCTGATAACTTTTCTAGAAGCTAAGGCGCACTCTTTAAAAGTGTTAGCAACTTCAAGCAACACGTCCAGCCCATCAAAAGGAAAGAGTGAACCACGATGACAAAAGACTTCAGTTAAAGCAACTCGTCAGTCTTATGTTGCCATTAACAGTGATTTGTGTCCGTGTTGTCAAGATAATCACAAGTTATTTAGGTGCGATAAATTCGTACGGTTAAGTGTAGCACAACGATGGGATTCGATAAAAGCTAAAGGTTTGTGTGCAAACTGCTTTTCGTCTAATCATAAAAGGGATCAGTGTAAACTCAAATCCTTTTGCAACTGTGGCTAATCTGCGCACAGCAAATTGTTACATAACGACACACGTGACAAGAAAAAGGTCGCTCACCAGTCCGTTAATAGCTCTGAAACTACAGATAACGTTCCTGCTAGTTATTGCTCTATCAAGGAAAGATCCAGTGAAAGGGAGATTCTTTTAGCAACTGCTGCAGTGCATCTGGAAGACAGACAAGGAACTTAGTGTTGTGCAGAGCATTACTAGATTCCGGAAGCCAGCTAAACTTCATAACTGAAGATTTAGCTAAGAAACTACAGCTACCAACAACAATTGTCGATACTCAAATAAGAGGCATAAATGGCACCTCTTCTTGTAATCACAGTGTCAAAGTTAATATGCGATCCAGGATCCATAACTTCCAAGCTGACTTGAGCTGTTTAGTGATACCTCACATTGCAAACAAACTTCCTTCTGTGAGTATTGATCCTACCAAATTCAACATTCCTAGTGAAATTTCATTGGCCGATTCTAAATTTTACATCCCTGGTGATGTCCAACTCCTCATTGGTGCTAGCATGTTTTATCAATCGTTTACCAATGAAATAATTATCACTCCCAACAATCCCATACTTAGTAACACTGAGCTTGGTTGGGTACTTAGCGGATCCGTCCCCAAGACCTCAATTAAAACCAAGAAAGTCACATTTGCTCAACATAACTTGTTCGTAACAGTTGACAATGTTGATACACAACTAAGACGCTTCTGGGAATTGGAAGATTTTCCTAAACAAGTGCTTACTAAGGAAGAAAGGGAATGTGAACAACACTACGTACAAAATACTACTCGTGCAGATGATGGTGTTTTTGTCGTGCAACTATCCAAGAATCAACCTGAAGATACATTGGGCGAATCCAGACAGCAAGCTATAAAACGCTTAGGCCATCTGGAACGTAAATTTCAAACCAACTCCATTCTTCGAGAAGATTACACTAAATTCATGCAAAAATGTGAAGAGTTGGGACACATGAGAAAGGTTTCACCTCCACAGCCAAGTGAAAAGTGTTTCTATTTACCTCAACATGCAGTCATCAAACCATCTTCTTCTATAACCAAAACTAGAGTGGTTTTCGATGCCTCTGCAAAATCATCATCAAGGAAGTCACTGAATGACATTCTGAAATTAGGTCCTACAGTACAGGATGACTTGTCTTCAATCATACTTCGTTTCCGAACCTACAAGTATGCTTTCTCAGCTGACATTTCTAAAATGTACAGACGCATAAGAATGCATGAAGATGACCAGAATCTTCAAAGAATTGTGTGGCGTTCGAATACTAGTGAACCCATTCAAGACTACGCATTAACTAATGTGACTTATGGTACTAAATCTGCTTCATTTTTAGCCATAAGGTCCCTGCATCAGCTATCAATAGAAGAAGCAAAATACCCTCTCGCTGCCCAGGCAGTGCGAACTTCCTTCTATGTAGACGATCGCTTGGCAGGACATGATAATCTCCAAGAAGCTTTACGCCTTCAAAGAGAACTAATACTCATGCTTGACAGTGGCGGATTTCCATTACGAAAGTGGTGTTCTAATCATGAATCTTTATTGGAATCTGTTCCTTCAACTCATCGAGAGACCCAATTGCCCTTGGCTCTTGATAACAGTGAGAATGCACATGCCCTTGGGTTACTGTGGCATCCTGCAACTGACAATTTCCAGATGCAATCCCATCCTTCTCTCCAGACTCATATGCAATGCAAACTGACTAAGCGTACTATCCTATCTGTGATTTCTTCCATCTTTGATCCTTTAGGCCTTGTCAGTCCTATTGTCATTAATGCCAAGATATTCATGCAATCACTGTGGATTGAAAAGCTTGGTTGGGATGAAGAAGTGCCTTCTCACCTAGCAGAGAAATGGATTGGTATCTGTGACATCTTAGGTACTATACATGCAATGCGTATTCCCCGCTATGTACTTACATCTGGTACACTGCAAGATATTCAAATACCTGGTTTCTGTGATTCCTCAGAAAAGGCTTATGGTGCATGTATATATATCTCCGTTCTGTGAACAGTGAAGGTGAAGTTGCAATTCAGTTATTGTGCTCCAAGTCTAAGGTTGCCCCTCTAAAAAGGCAAGCCATACCACGACTTGAACTCCGTGGTGCATTGCTGCTATCCAAGTTATACAGCAAGGTATTAAGTGACCTTAATATCTAAGGTCTGATTCAGTTATTGTACTGTCTTGGATAAAATCAGACTCACGTAAGTGGAAAACTTTGTATCCAACCGTGTTTCGCTAGTTCAAGAACTGTCTGAAACTGCAGCATGGCGACATGTCTCAACAGAAGACAGCCCAGCTTATCTAGTTTCAAGAGGTGTGTCTTCTGTACAGCTATCTGATATCGATTTGTGGTAGCATGGTCCTAGTTGGCTTTCCCAACCCACAACATCGTGGCCTGAAAAACCAAAACAATTGAATGTTCAGGATTCTTCTGAGCAACTTGTTTCTGGCTGTATGGTGCCCACTACAGAAGAAGAATACTTTATCACAAGGTTTTCTGATCTACGGCGCCTTCAGAGAGTGACCTGTTATATATACAGGTTTATTTCTGCTTGCCGACATGAAACTAAGTATCATGGACCGCTCGCAGCAGAATAACTCCATCACGCTTTGCAAACGTGTGTTAGAATCGCTCAGAAAGCAGCTTTCGCTCATGAACTGAAAGATCTTCACAATGGAAGGCAAACATCTGTTAAAAGTTCAATCCATTCATTAGTTCCATTCCTAGATCAGAATGATATTTTGAGAGTAGGAGGAAGACTGGAGAAAGCAGATCTTACACATGATGCAAGACATCAGGTTATCCTGCCTTCTAAGCATCATCTAACCATTCTAATAGTAGAATATGAACATCGCAAGCTATTACATGCGTCACATCAACTACTCATAGCTTCTTTAAGACAGGCCTACTGGATACCTTGTATCCGAAGAGTAGTGAAATCTATTTTGCATGGATGCCTTACCTGCTTTAAGTTAAAAGCAGAATGTTCTCAGCAATTAATGGGCAATCTTCCTAGCTACAGGATAACTCCGGCTAAGCCCTTACTTCGTACAGCAGTGGATTATGCTGGCCCATCAACATAAAATATGGTGCTCCTCGTAGCAAAACTACTGTTAAAGCTTACATTGCCATTTTTGTATGCTTGGTTACCAAAGCTATCCACATTGAACTAGTTTCTGATCTTACATCAGATGCATTTATAGCCGCCCTAAGAAGATTTACATCACGTCGAGGACTATGTAAAGAAATCTTCAGTGATAATGGCACTAACTTTGTTGGAGCAAACAACAAGTTAAGAGATTTACGATTGTTGTTGCAGTCAACAGAATTTCAAAATGCAGTTCAAAATTTCACTGCAAATAATGACTACAGTTGGTATTTCATACCTCCTAGCTCGCCACACTTTGGGGGTCTACATGAAGCAGCAGTAAAATCGATGAAATTCCATCTTAGAAGAATGATGGGTGCTCAAGTTCTCACATATGAACAGCTTTGCACTCTACTTACTCAGATTGAAGCTTGCTTGAACTCTAGACCACTCATTCGTCTTAATGATGATCCAGCTGATTTGTCATACCTTTCTCCTGGTCACTTCTTAATTGGAGAACCTCTCACAGCTCTACCTTCGCATCCTCCTACAGAAGATAAGAGATATGTTGAAAAATGGCAACTTCTACAAGATCACCTGCAGCATCTATGGAAACGCTGGTCATCAGAATATCTTCATTCCTTACAACAGAGGCAGAAATGGTCCTGCTCTAGTGACAACGTTCGAGTTGGCACCGTCGTCATCTTGAAAGAAGACAACATTCCTCCTCTTCAATGGAAGTTAGGCGTTATTACCGCTACTCATCCCGGTGAAGATGGTCTAGTGCGAGTGATAACAGTGCGTACTTCCAGTGGTGAATATAACCGTCCCATAGTAAAGGTGTGTCCGCTGCCCAAAGACGAGTAGCAAATGACACTTATTATGGTCTTATATTTCAAGTTTTCCCAATTAATTCCATATCTTAACTAACTCTTGGCTACGCCAAACCGTATTCCTGCATTGTGTGCAGTAACTTCTTTTTTTCTATTCCTCTTATGGTACTTGTGGAAGATTCTCTTCTTCTTGCAGTTCGGGAGGATGAATCGCTTTGTCGGTGATAGTTACTTGTTGTTGACCGCCCTTAGGTCAATTCCTTTAAGTTTCGCCTTTGTAATGCTTTCCTTTATGTCTAGGATTTTTCATTATTGCCATTTTCCAATAGCATCCAATTGGATTATGCACGTCCCTTTCCTAATTCTGCTGTTTCATTGATGTTATACATGGCTTCCCTTACTTGCATTGATCAATCGATTATGACTATTTGCATAGTAGTCCTCTGTCATTAGATCAATTCCACCCGACTTCCCTTACTTAAATTAATCCATCGATTAATGCTTTCTGCATAATAGTCGTCGGTCATTGGATCGCAATTCCAAGTCAAAATGACTATATGTGTTCTATGTATTTGTTCTTACAATATGACTGGCTTCAGATATCGTTATACTGAACAATGAAGTTCCATTACTATTTCCTAATTTCTCTGTTCTATGTAACAGTTAAGTTCAAGTATTGTTATGCTTAACAATGAAATTCCTTCGCCTACCATTTCCATGATAATTATGTCAACATGCTCCATGTTGGTATAAAGCAATTATCATGTATCTTTCCAATGTTCCAATTGTCTTTATTATAACAATGTTCCATTCTACACTTCTTATTGATGTTCTCCTATTGTCGCTGCTCGTCTTGGGTCACCTCTTACTACCCTCAAGACTTTTCCAGCTTCATAGTGGATTCCATACATCAGCTTCTATACCTGACTACGTCATGCTACGTGTGTTTCAATTTAAATAGTGTAGAATCAGTGCTTCTTTCAGTGTTATATAGATAAGTGTTATCGTTTAGCTTGCCCTTTATGTATTTTTTGTTAAAGCTATACTTCAATCCGGGGTGTATGTCAGTGAAAGCTACGTGTTTTTCCATTATTTTTACTCATGTCCATTGAATGTTTCTATTCAAATGGTCCGCTGTAACATTCCCGCTCTGAGTCAGCCAATTTTGAGCGCAATATGACATCAGCTTTAGGTTCGTGTGCAAAAGGAAGCAGGTGCAGGTTTTAGGACGCTTGGCTTACGGCGTCGCTTCACTTTTCAGTCTAATCTCAGCAGCCACACGAGTCGGTCGCACTCAAGTGCTGTTCTAGTTCCCGCGTTTGCAGACAAAGGCATCACATGCCCTTTGTTCTAATAACCGATATAAAACTTAAATTTACAAGTTTTATTATTACTCTAAATTATTCTACAATAATGTACGCTATTCTCAATTTCAAGGCTTTCTGGATCCGTCCTTTAAGCTTATAATAGTCTGCGAGCATTGTGGAACCATCGTTTCGACAGTGAAGCAACTATTCAGTGCAAAAACTAAAGTTTATTAATTTTAAACTTATTCAAGTAATTATACTCATCACTACAATTGTTTACATACATAATTTATCAGTGATATAACTTTATACATATTTTCCATGACGTGGTGCAATCTGATTTTACGCGCCATTTCCAGTGCATTGTTCAAGTATAAAGTGTTACATAATTTATTATTCCATTTTCTTTATTTAATCAATCCTCTTTCACGTGTGAATAAAGTGCATTGTTAATTTCATGTAATAGATTGTTTTCCAAAAATAATCCGTGGATCCCTGAATCCCACGACCTACGACTACACTCCCCTTTTGCGCTCAAATGCGTGGTCCTCCGAACTATCAGAGATTTCTTTATGTATCCTATGTATTTCCCATTGTACCTTTATAACCTTTTCATTTGATTTCCCTTCAAGACTTACCTTCATTTTTCACTTAGCGTTGTCTTGAAATTATTAACTTCATTTATTTTTCATAATTATCTTTACCTAGCACTTTACCTTAGCAAAAGCCTTGTTTTCCATAATTCTAACCTAACGTTGATCAATTTTTGCATTTACCTTATTCTAATCTAAGTTTAAAATATTTTCTGGCCGGCTTTCTTTGCTATCAGTTTCCATCATGAGTAATAGAATTCATGTACCTATAGAATTTCTTTTGAAAGTTGATATTATTTATGAATTATTTATTCGCGGAATCAAAGTGAATTCAGATGATTCAGTTTCAAACTTGTCTAAGATGTTAAAAGATAACTTATCGACTCCAGTAGATCCCATAAATTTAAAAGATGGCAAATTTGATAGCGAAATACAGGGTTTAGCTTCTAAAGTCGAAGAAATTTCTGAGCAGTGTCGTGGACTTGCGGAGGATGGACAAATTTCCCAAAAGCAGGCAAGACGTCTTATAGCTAAATTTGACCATATTTCAAATAGAATTTCCGATTTACTACAAACAGGTCTTTCTCTTGATTACAGTCAGATATTATATTCACTCACTATGGAAATTGGATTAGAAATGGATAAACTAAAATCTCAATTGACTGAAAATCTTAATAGAAATTTTGAAGCTAATCATTCGGCAGTAATTACGGGTAAGGATATAGGATCTTCTTACCCCTTTCTTAACAATGATCCGTTAGCAACTGATGAAATTCAGGATTCACCACCGCCGGAATGTACCAAATTACAGTTTGACCTTAGTAAGGATTTTTGTAAACTTCCGCACCCTTTAGGTAAACTCTTGGATAAGTTAGAGCAGTTCAGCGATAGTACATTGCAGGAAATAGTTCGGTTTTTGCTTTTTCTATGTGAGCTTAACACTCAGGTTGAAATGTTTGATTTTTCCCAGAAGCAGATTATGGCTTTGTGCTTTGCACGCTTGGATGGCGGTTTAAAGCAATTAGTCGGTAGAGCAGTTAAACTAGATCAAGATTTGAATTATTTTCATGAATCTATTCTTGAGTATTATCTTCCATCCAGAGCTCGCGTGGGATTTATGAATGAATTATATTACAGAGTTCAAAAAGAAGTCGCTCGCAGACTATTATAAGCTTAAAGGACGGATCCAGAAAGCCTTGAAATTGAGAATAGCGTACATTATTGTAGAATAACTTAGTGTAATAATAAAACTTGTAAATTTAAGTTTTATATCGGTTATTAGAACAAAGGGCATGTGATGCCTTTGTCTGCAAACGCGGGAACTAGAACAGCACTTGAGTGCGACCGACTCGTGTGGCTGCTGAGATTAGACTGAAAAGTGAAGCGACGCCGTAAGCCAAGCGTCCTAAAACCTGCACCTGCTTCCTTTTGCACACGAACCTAAAGCTGATGTCATATTGCGCTCAAAATTGGCTGACTCAGAGCGGGAATGTTACAGCGGACCATTTGAATAGAAACATTCAATGGACATGAGTAAAAATAATGGAAAAACACGTAGCTTTCACTGACATACACCCCGGATTGAAGTATAGCTTTAACAAAAAATACATAAAGGGCAAGCTAAACGATAACACTTATCTATATAACACTGAAAGAAGCACTGATTCTACACTATTTAAATTGAAACACACGTAGCATGACGTAGTCAGGTATAGAAGCTGATGTATGGAATCCACTATGAAGCTGGAAAAGTCTTGAGGGTAGTAAGAGGTGACCCAAGACGAGCAGCGACAATAGGAGAACATCAATAAGAAGTGTAGAATGGAACATTGTTATATTAAAGACAATTGGAACATTGGAAAGATACATGATAATTGCTTTATACCAACATGGAGCATGTTGACATAATTATCATGGAAATGGTAGGCGAAGGAATTCCATTGTTAAGCATAACAATACTTGAACTTAACTGTTACATAGAACAGAGAAATTAGGAAATCGTAATGGAACTTCATTGTTCAGTATAACGATAACTGAAGCCAGTCATATTGTAAGAACAAATAAATAGAACACATATAGTCATTTTGACTTGGAATTGCGATCCAATGACCGACGACTATTATGCAGAAAGCATTAATCGATGGATTAATTTAAGTAAGGGAAGTCGGGTGGAATTGATCTAATGACAGAGGACTACTATGCAAATAGTCATAATCGATTGATCAATGCAAGTAAGGGAAGCCATGTATAACATCAATGAAACAGCAGAATTAGGAAAGGGACGTGCATAATCCAATTGGATGTTATTGGAAAATGGCAATAATGAAAAATCCTAGACATAAAGGAAAGCATTACAAAGGCGAAACTTAAAGGAATTGACCTAAGGGCGGTCAACAACAAGTAACTATCACCGACAAAGCGATTCATCCTATCGAACTGCAAGAAGAAGAGAATCTTCCACAAGTACCATAAGAGGAATAGAAAAAAAAGAAGTTTCTGCACACAATGCAGGAATACGGTTTGGCGTAGCCAAGAGTTAGTTAAGATATGGAATTAATTGGGAAAACTTGAAATATAAGACCATAATAAGTGTCATTTGCTACTCGTCTTTGGGCAGCGGACACACCTTTACTATGGGACGGTTATATTCACCACTGGAAGTACGCACTGTTATCACTCGCACTAGACCATCTTCACCATGATGAGTAGCGGTAATAACGCCTAACTTCCATTGAAGAGGAGGAATGTTGTCTTCTTTCAAGATGACGACGGTGCCAACTCGAACGTTGTCACTAGAGCAGGACCATTTCTGCCTCTGTTGTAAGGAATGAAGATATTCTGATGACCAGCGTTTCCATAGATGCTGCAGGTGATCTTGTAGAAGTTGCCATTTTTCAACATATCTCTTATCTTCTGTAGGAGGATGCGAAGGTAGAGCTGTGAGAGGTTCTCCAATTAAGAAGTGACCAGGAGAAAGGTATGACAAATCAGCTGGATCACCATTAAGACGAATGAGTGGTCTAGAGTTCAAGCAAGCTTCAATCTGAGTAAGTAGAGTGCAAAGCTGTTCATATGTGAGAACTTGAGCACCCATCATTCTTCTAAGATGGAATTTCATCGATTTTACTGCTGCTTCATGTAGACCCCCAAAGTGTGGCGAGCTAGGAGGTATGAAATACCAACTGTAGTCATTATTTGCAGTGAAATTTTGAACTGCATTTTGAAATTCTGTTGACTGCAACAACAATCGTAAATCTCTTAACTTGTTGTTTGCTCCAACAAAGTTAGTGCCATTATCACTGAAGATTTCTTTACATAGTCCTCGACGTGATGTAAATCTTCTTAGGGCGGCTATAAATGCATCTGATGTAAGATCAGAAACTAGTTCAATGTGGATAGCTTTGGTAACCAAGCATACAAAAATGGCAATGTAAGCTTTAACAGTAGTTTTGCTACGAGGAGCACCATATTTTATGTTGATGGGCCAGCATAATCCACTGCTGTACGAAGTAAGGGCTTAGCCGGAGTTATCCTGTAGCTAGGAAGATTGCCCATTAATTGCTGAGAACATTCTGCTTTAAACTTAAAGCAGGTAAGGCATCCATGCAAAATAGATTTCACTACTCTTCGGATACAAGGTATCCAGTAGGCCTGTCTTAAAGAAGCTATGAGTAGTTGATGTGACGCATGTAATAGCTTGCGATGTTCATATTCTACTATTAGAATGGTTAGATGATGCTTAGAAGGCAGGATAACCTGATGTCTTGCATCATGTGTAAGATCTGCTTTCTCCAGTCTTCCTCCTACTCTCAAAATATCATTCTGATCTAGGAATGGAACTAATGAATGGATTGAACTTTTAACAGATGTTTGCCTTCCATTGTGAAGATCTTTCAGTTCATGAGCGAAAGCTGCTTTCTGAGCGATTCTAACACAAGTTTGCAAAGCGTGATGGAGTTATTCTGCTGCGAGCGGTCCATGATACTTAGTTTCATGTCGGCAAGCAGAAATGAACCTGTATATATAACAGGTCACTCTCTGAAGGCGCCGTAGATCAGAAAACCTTGTGATAAAGTATTCTTCTTCTGTAGTGGACACCATACAGACAGAAACAAGTTGCTCAGAAGAATCCTGAACATTCAATTGTTTTGGTTTTTCAGGCCATGATGTTGTGGGTTGGGAAAGCCAACTAGGACCATGCCACCACAAATCGATATCAGATAGCTGTACAGAAGACACACCTCTTGAAACTAGATAAGCTGGGCTGTCTTCTGTTGAGACATGTCGCCATGCTGCAGTTTCAGACAGTTCTTGAACTAGCGAAACACGGTTGGATACAAAGTTTTCCACTTACGTGAGTCTGATTTTATCCAAGACAGTACAATAACTGAATCAGACCTTAGATATTAAGGTCACTTAATACCTTGCTGTATAACTTGGATAGCAGCAATGCACCACGGAGTTCAAGTCGTGGTATGGCTTGCCTTTTTAGAGGGGCAACCTTAGACTTGGAGCACAATAACTGAATTGCAACTTCACCTTCACTGTTCACAGAACGGAGATATATATACATGCACCATAAGCCTTTTCTGAGGAATCACAGAAACCAGGTATTTGAATATCTTGCAGTGTACCAGATGTAAGTACATAGCGGGGAATACGCATTGCATGTATAGTACCTAAGATGTCACAGATACCAATCCATTTCTCTGCTAGGTGAGAAGGCACTTCTTCATCCCAACCAAGCTTTTCAATCCACAGTGATTGCATGAATATCTTGGCATTAATGACAATAGGACTGACAAGGCCTAAAGGATCAAAGATGGAAGAAATCACAGATAGGATAGTACGCTTAGTCAGTTTGCATTGCATATGAGTCTGGAGAGAAGGATGGGATTGCATCTGGAAATTGTCAGTTGCAGGATGCCACAGTAACCCAAGGGCATGTGCATTCTCACTGTTATCAAGAGCCAAGGGCAATTGGGTCTCTCGATGAGTTGAAGGAACAGATTCCAATAAAGATTCATGATTAGAACACCACTTTCGTAATGGAAATCCGCCACTGTCAAGCATGAGTATTAGTTCTCTTTGAAGGCGTAAAGCTTCTTGGAGATTATCATGTCCTGCCAAGCGATCGTCTACATAGAAGGAAGTTCGCACTGCCTGGGCAGCGAGAGGGTATTTTGCTTCTTCTATTGATAGCTGATGCAGGGACCTTATGGCTAAAAATGAAGCAGATTTAGTACCATAAGTCACATTAGTTAATGCGTAGTCTTGAATGGGTTCACTAGTATTCGAACGCCACACAATTCTTTGAAGATTCTGGTCATCTTCATGCATTCTTATGCGTCTGTACATTTTAGAAATGTCAGCTGAGAAAGCATACTTGTAGGTTCGGAAACGAAGTATGATTGAAGACAAGTCATCCTGTACTGTAGGACCTAATTTCAGAATGTCATTCAGTGACTTCCTTGATGATGATTTTGCAGAGGCATCGAAAACCACTCTAGTTTTGGTTATAGAAGAAGATGGTTTGATGACTGCATGTTGAGGTAAATAGAAACACTTTTCACCTGGCTGTGGAGGTGAAACCTTTCTCATGTGTCCCAACTCTTCACATTTTTGCATGAATTTAGTGTAATCTTCTCGAAGAATGGAGTTGGTTTGAAATTTACGTTCCAGATGGCCTAAGCGTTTTATAGCTTGCTGTCTGGATTCGCCCAATGTATCTTCAGGTTGATTCTTGGATAGTTGCACGACAAAAACACCATCATCTGCACGAGTAGTATTTTGTACGTAGTGTTGTTCACATTCCCTTTCTTCCTTAGTAAGCACTTGTTTAGGAAAATCTTCCAATTCCCAGAAGCGTCTTAGTTGTGTATCAACATTGTCAACTGTTACGAACAAGTTATGTTGAGCAAATGTGACTTTCTTGGTTTTAATTGAGGTCTTGGGGACGGATCCGCTAAGTACCCAACCAAGCTCAGTGTTACTAAGTATGGGATTGTTGGGAGTGATAATTCTTTCATTGGTAAACGATTGATAAAACATGCTAGCACCAATGAGGAGTTGGACATCACCAGGGATGTAAAATTTAGAATCGGCCAATGAAATTTCACTAGGAATGTTGAATTTGGTAGGATCAATAATCACAGAAGGAAGTTTGTTTGCAATGTGAGGTATCACTAAACAGCTCAAGTCAGCTTGGAAGTTATGGATCCTGGATCGCATATTAACTTTGACACTGTGATTACAAGAAGAGGTGCCATTTATGCCTCTTATTTGAGTATCGACAATTGTTGTTGGTAGCTGTAGTTTCTTAGCTAAATCTTCAGTTATGAAGTTTAGCTGGCTTCCGGAATCTAGTAATGCTCTGCACAACACTAAGTTCCTTGTCTGTCTTCCAGATGCACTGCAGCAGTTGCTAAAAGAATCTCCCTTTCACTGGATCTTTCCTTGATAGAGCAATAACTAGCAGGAACGTTATCTGTAGTTTCAGAGCTATTAACGGACTGGTGAGCGACCTTTTTCTTGTCACGTGTGTCGTTATGTAACAATTTGCTGTGCGCAGATTAGCCACAGTTGCAAAAGGATTTGAGTTTACACTGATCCCTTTTATGATTAGACGAAAAGCAGTTTGCACACAAACCTTTAGCTTTTATCGAATCCCATCGTTGTGCTACACTTAACCGTACGAATTTATCGCACCTAAATAACTTGTGATTATCTTGACAACACGGACACAAATCACTGTTAATGGCAACATAAGACTGACGAGTTGCTTTAACTGAAGTCTTTTGTCATCGTGGTTCACTCTTTCCTTTTGATGGGCTGGACGTGTTGCTTGAAGTTGCTAACACTTCTAAAGAGTGCGCCTTAGCTTCTAGAAAAGTTATCAGCTCCTGAAGAGATGTAAAACTTTGTGAGTCAATTTTTCCTTCCCATTCCTTGCGTGTCGTTTCACCAAGATGATCTAGAATCAACTGAGTCAACATAACCTCATGCAATGGAATTTCGAGATTGAGAGCTTCCACAGCATTTAGATTACTTTGAAACTTGTTTAGAAGATAGCGTAGCTCTGTCACATTTTCATTTTTCATTGTTGGTAATGAAAGTAGATTTCTGATGTGGGCTGTGGCAATTACTCTTGTATTATTGTATCTAGAACACACTAAGTTCCATGCTACAGAAAAATTGTCACTGGTGACGGGTAAATTCTGAATTAGCGTGTGTGTATGGGCTTTCAAGGAAGACAATAAATGGTGATAT
Organism: Ectobius pallidus; assembly: GCA_964059195.1. Lineage (NCBI taxonomy): Eukaryota > Metazoa > Arthropoda > Insecta > Blattodea > Ectobiidae > Ectobius > Ectobius pallidus. Next base: position 50,190,439 of record CAXKWD010000008.1, read on the forward strand.
TTTTTAATTGGATCCAAAGATTCATTGTTTACTACGAGACAGCTGAAGGTGTCGTAGAAATGTTTGAAGTTGGTCACATCGCCAGACAAGCTAGGTAATTGTATTTTAGGAAGTTGTATAATACTGTTGTTACACTGTGAAGTAGACGATTGACATGTATGGTGTGAATTACCACTGTTTGTGATTGTTGGCTGTGATGAGAGCCTAAACTGTGCACTTGCTCATGATGACATATGATAGCACTGAGTTTAGCTTTTAACTCGAAGTAACCATTCATCATAGCTTCCTTGTATACTGCATGTTCATCCATATCTGCTTCTGCTTCCACAAGAGATTCTATTTGCGTTTCAACAATGTCGTATTTATCCCAGACTTCATTCAATTTGTCGAACTTTACCTTAAGTAGAAACACATCTGTTTCATCGTTTGCAGTATCACACTACATCTGTAGAAAAGTAAGCTCGCGCTTAATGATACCTCTGTTTTTAATTAAAGCTCGAAGATCAATTTCCATGATGAATGTGAAATAAATAAATTACTTGCAGTTGAATGTTGTAATTCTTGTAGCTTTTGAACCACCGCTGCACGATGATATCCAAGTCAGCTGTTCACTGCAGTCTTGATGTTCGATGTAGACCGGAGTCCCAAGTAACTCGAAGTGTCTTGTCACTGCCACTAGATGCTGTCATGGGCCAGAAATTCAGGGATGCTGGAATTCACGTAGACCGAACCGGCGCGGTAGCTAATGATATATGCAGGACGAACTCGAGAAATACCGTACAAACAAATACACGTGTGAAATATGTAAGATTGTATCCAAAATAATCCGGCTACCGGAGTGCCAAAATGAAGGGGATTTAAAGGAAAATGTTATAAAGGTACAATGGGAAATACATAGGATACATAACGAAATCTCTGATAGTTCGGTGGACCACGCATTTGAGCGCAAAGGGGGACTGTAGTCGTAGGTCGTGGGATTCAGGGATCCACGGATTATTTTTGGAAAACAATCTATAACATGAAATTAACAATGCACTTTATTCACACGTGAAAGAGGATTGATTAAATAAAGAATCTGGAATAATAAATGATGTAACACTTTATACTTGAACAATGCACTGAAAATGGCGCGTAAAATCAGAGTGCACCACGTGATGGAAAATATGTATAAAGTTATATCACTGATAAATTATGTATGTAAACAATTGTAGTGATGAGTATAATTACTTGAATAAGTTTAAAATTAATAAACTTTAGTTTTTGCACTGAATAGTTGCTTCACTGTCGAAATGATGGCTTCACTATGCTCGCAGACTATTATAAGCTTAATGGACGGATCCAGATAGCCTTGAAATTGAGAATAGCGTAAATTATTGTAGAATAATTTAGCGTAATAATAAAACTTGTAAATTTAAGTTTTATATCGACATTTCTCGGTTATTAGAACAAAGGGCATGTGATGCCTTTGTCTGCAAACGCGGGAACTAGAACAGCACTTGAGTGCGACCTACTTGTGTGACTGCTGAGATTAGACTGAAAAGTGAAGCGACGCCGTAAGCCAGGCGTCCTAAAACCTGCACCTGCTTCTTTTGCACACGAACCTAAAGCTGATGTCATATTGCCCTCAAAATTGGCTGACTCAGAGCGGGAATGTTACAGCGGACCATTTGAATAGAAACATTCAATGGACATGAGTAAAAATAATGGAAAAACACGTAGCTTGAACTGACAAGTCGAATTATAGTAAATTGAAAAGCAAGACTACCATCAATGCCAGTACGAAAATGCTGATCCACCCTACACTCAGGAGCAGATCGAAAAAATGGAAAGATAATAATGCATAAATTTGTACAAGAAAATTTTGAAAAAGCATACAAAACTTCAAGATTCGAATCAACTGGAGCAGACCGCAAAATTTTAAAAAATGGTAGTCAAAATCTAACTACGCTCTGCGATAACTCTTTTTGTTGCGCCCCTACTTAATGAAGGACGTTATTGCGTACGCTGGTAGATAACGTACGACTTGTTAAGTAGATCTGATTTTGAACATTCTTAACTAAATTTAGTAAACACTCTGCTACAAGTTTACGTTGGTACCCTCTAATCCCTGAGATAATCATGAAAACCTTGAAATGTGAATTGAAGGAAAAATAGGCCACAATTTCTACCATAAAATACAAGTGAAGTTTTGGCAACAAATTTATTATTTGAAATTCCTAATTTAAAGTTTAATAGCTCATAACTGCATAAATTTCAGCACCCAATAAAGACCAATAATATAACAACTCTTAATAAATTTATTAAAAATTCAAATACTGTATGTGCAAATTAGCATTCACGCGATCTAAACAGGTGCGCAGATGTTACCATAAAATTATTTTCAGTACATACACTCTGATTACATAAGTCTATCAAAATCTAATTTTGAATTTATTCCAGCAAGGTCATCTTCATGTGACAGCAGATCACGCTGTATATAATCAGGGCACAAAATTGTTTCACTATCTAGTTATTTAAAACTGATTCACTATATCTGATTACTTAAAGGCCTAATCACAGGAAATAATTATAATCTGTTCATCATAATTTTTGACAATACTTGTTAATCACTCTTTATTTCTTTTTTCTGAAACTTAAATTTCAATTAGGATACTATTGTAATATTCTGACGAAAGATACTAATCTCCCTGTATTTATTCTTTCTGATCGCTAAACCACCAATTACCGGATGTAATTACAATCAGTCCATTATACTGAACAATAGATACTAATCTCCCGGCATTTATGCCATCTTTCTCTACCAATTTATAGTCATCCAAATTGCAAGTATTAAAATCCCAATTATCAGATATGATAATCTATGCTTTACAATCCCTGGGTTACGACTTTTTCAGAACACGTGATTTGTGCATAAGAATGCTTACGATCTGTATCCTAATCTACGCCCTTTTCAATCCTGAAAATCTTCTACTTGTAAAATTAATAAATTAAATTTGAAGTAAGATGCTGGTCAAAACTATTAATTTAAATTTTAACGGTTGGTTACCAGAAGTAAAACGGTTCCGCTTCAAGAGAACTGGAAAATAGAAAAACGGCTGAACGGAATTAAACGAAATTGAAAACATACTGAATTACCAAAAGAAAAGAGGGGGCGAAATTTCAACTAGCCAAAAGCACGTAACATTAAAAAAATGAAGAGAATTTACCAAACCAATATTTATTACAAACAACGAAATTTAGATGAGCCAAAAGGGTGAGATGTCTGAATTACAGAAAATTTGAAATCATATTGCTATAGTAAGAAAATGGAATCATCTCACCAAACAGCAGTCACGCGACATCGGAGAAAACTGACACGCCCCTCGCCAAACACAAACTTCTTCACTACATACTCACGCGGTGCAACTCAACTCTCAACTGTGCTTAACTGTACGCGAGCTGCCAGATACTCCGTCCGCGGAACACGTTCATAAATTACCAATGGTAACCACTGTTAAACGCAGACCGAAGAAAAGTTTATTAATGATTTTTGTTACTATCTAAATTAGCCAGTAGTGGCACCTCATACCTTATACATGATCCGAATTCACGGATCAAAATCCAGGAACCTTCACATAACATTATATGCCCATAAACTTGATGTATATAATAGAACATTGGATGAGAAAAGAGCAGATTGAACTTGTAAGTATTCCTCAATACAAATTAAATGCAAAGGGTGATCTTGCATCTTTACTAAAACTGACCTTAATGTTAAAAAGTAAGCAGTTCAGCCATCTAAATCTGGAACAACACTTTGAATCAACCATAATAGAAATACCAACCCTTAAAACAAATAAACTAAACTAAACAAAACAGTTATAATATGCCTTTATCATTCCCCAGACAGTAACATTGACCTTTGCATATAGAGATTAGATATTACTTTACACCACTACCACGACAATAAAACAATATATTTAATGGGTGACCTAAATATCGATTTCTCCAAACATATTAAACAAGAACTAACTGAACTTCATAACCTCAAGGCGATAGTCAACGAGCCCATTAGATTTAATCCCTCATTCTCAGTCCATTATCCCTCATGGTCTTATCAATAGGCCAGACGTAGAATATATAGTGCAAATTTTTACCCGGGATACTCTGATCACTTCTCTCAATCAATAGATATATTTTCTCAAATTCTCCAAAGTACACCAACACCACGAATAAAATATAAATATGCCAGGAAACTTAACAAAAAAATATGAACTACTGAAACCTACTCCTAGATAAAGAAACATGGGAAAGCGTTTACTGGCATAAATAAGCTAATCATGCATGCGAAAATTTCTTAAAAATTTAAAAACACCAAATGGACATCGCAACTCCCATAACTTAAGTTAAAATACATCAACACAGGAAATCCTGGATAACGCCAGGTATTAAAACTTCTAGCAAAAAATTAAAGCATCAATCAAAATTCTCAAAAACATCCCTTGACCCTAGTATAACCCTGTACACCAAGAATTACAAAAAATATACAATACAGTATCAGTAGCACCAGGAAAAAAGAAGTACAATGATAACTAAATAAATAAATCAAGCAACAAATCTAAAGCAATGTGGGATATAATTAAAAAAGAAATATCTATCAATAAAGTCAGTATGGACTCTAAACAATTGACATTATTAGATGTCTTTAACAATCAAGTTTCCAATCCTACAGTATTAGCTACAACCTTCAAAGATCATTACTGCACCATAGCCAAACAATATTTTACACAAGCAATCTTTAAAACCTACAGCCCCTCTCGCTAAACCCAACTTTAATCTAAACGATGAAACTATATTCCTATACCCTGTAGAAAAAATTAAATAATTACCATTTTCAAAAAACTTGCTAGTAAAAACTCATTGGGTACAGATGGAATCCCTGCCTTTTAATTAAATCATGTAGCAAATCTCTTGTTGATCCCTTATGCCACCTAGCCAACCTATCACTCCCGACATGTCAATTCCCAGATTTATGAAAGACGGCAATCATTAAATCCATATACAAAAAAGCCCCAAAGATAAGCCGGAGAACTATCGTCCAATATCCCTTCTATCGCCTATTTCCAAAATCCTAGAAAAAGTAATGCTTAATAGAATGGAATCCTTCATGGCCCACTGTGAAATAATATCAGAACATCAACATGGCTTCACAATCGAAACTGCAGTATACAAATTTTATCGAATACGTTAGATACAGTCTCAACTCCGGCCACAGCTGTGTTGGTCTATTCCTCGACTTATTTAAAGCTTTCGACATAAAAATCCATGATCTGCTACTAAATAAATTAGAAAACTACGGGGTAAGAGGAACAATGCTAAGTTGGTTCAATTATTTCCTTTATAATCGCTATGAAGTCGTCGAAGTCACCCATTTCAACAAAACAAATCTATCAATAGAAAACTACACTTCTGAACAGAAACGAGCTCAATATGGAGTCCTACAAGGCTCAATTCTTGCTCCTCTTCTTTTTATATTATTTATTAATGATTCACCGTTAAACAATTATTCACAATACACCACACTCTTTGCAGATGACACAAACATTTTGGTTGTAGGTAAAAATGAACATCAGCTTAAACGCAAAATAGATACGGTGACACAACAATTAGTAGATTGGTTTAAAATAAATGGCCTTATTTTAAATGAAAGTAAATCAGCAGCTATTTCTTTTCACCACAAAATAAATAACAATCCGCCCAAACCTATCATTACATTTGAAAACTCCATTAATTATACATCATCCTTAAAATTTGTAGGCATAAACATAGATGAACATTTGACATGGAAACCCAACATCGAAGAAATTAATAGGAAGCTAAAAAATTTACTTACACAATGTTTCACATTTAAAAATTTACAGACTTACTCACAATCTAATTCTCTCTAATTTGCACATGTCCGTAGTATCTTAAGATACGGAATCATCTTTTGGGGAAACAGCACCTACGTTCATTAGTCTTTAGATTACAAAAGAGAATCCTTAGATTAATATACGGAGCTAACAGAAATGATTCGTGCAGACTAATATTTAAGGGTCTACAGATTATGCCTCTGCCATCTGTTTACATATATGAACTTCTGTTACATGTCAAAAAACACATGGAAGACTTTAAAAAATCGAAACTATCCGTAATTACAATACTAGGCACAAAACCAACCTGTCTATCCCTTCTCATAACACATCCTTTTTCCAGAAAGGAGTAAAATATACTGGAATCAACCTGTTCAATAAACTACTTCACCATTCACTAGTCACTAAGCTATTCACACACAACTCCATCAAAGGCTCATCAATTAAATACCTAATGTTCTACATTTTATAATATCATGTATTATGTTCATTACTTAGATCTACAATGTATCGCTTACATTTATCTCACTTATCCTTATTACATACAATATTGACATGTCCCATATCAATGTATATTGATCTCGCAGGACGAAAATAAATAAATGATTAATGTACGCAGATGATATGCCGCTAGCAACGAACTTCAGAGAAGATCTGCTAACAGCCCTCCAGAGGCTCGGTCTATGGGCTAGTGAAAACAGTTTCGAGATTAATAAAAGTAAAACAGTGCACATGGTTTTCAGAAAAGTAGGGAAACTCGCAAATGCCGACATGCTATTACCACAGTATAAGTATTAATACAGTACAGAAACTCAGCCCGTTTTTCTGCCAGCCGAGCATGCGCGCGCATTTACTAGCGATCGTAGTGGCCATATAGTAAGACTACAGAAACTACTCCGGGAAGTATGTAAATAAATAGGAGTGTTGTATTTATTAGAACACGCTATATTCGAAAGGACCTTATTATTCTGCTGTAAATTTCAGTAATAATAAAAGACAAAATCCTTATTTGCATTTCTTCACTTTCTTGAAACATCCAGAAAGGTAAGAACGAAAATAAGTAATATTTATTGTAGGTCTACTGGCTTAGTCGTGATTCTGGTGTGGTTATGTTTCAAGTTACTTTAATGTAATATTTATATATTTTATTCTGTTGTAATGATTTCTGGTGTATAAAATAGATCATTAATGGTCGACAAGAAAACCTAGTAACAAAATATGTAAAATATTTGAGTGAAAATTACCGTCTATGCTTGACACACGCCGAAAACAGACAGTTTATGAATTCCTATAAAAACTTTAATTAAAACTGCTGTACCGATGGTATCTTCAATTCCAAATGCTCCTGAATTTTTTGTTTTGTTTAATGAAGTCCATCCTGCAGTAATTGACGCTACATAGACCTACGAAAAATTGAAGTCGTATATTGCCATATAAGGCAAAGAATCAAAATACACTGTCAACAATGACGTGCAGGATGAACAACGTGACAGACCTATAATATAATATACGTAATTAATATGTAGGCTATTTATTATCATAATTTGAATTATAAATTATATTAAAGGGCAATGATTTTAAAGGAAAAATATTAGGCCTAGGTACAGTCCTTAACAGTGGCCTATTTAGGTATTGTTTACCTCTTCTTAACTAGAATATAATACATTATCTGTTTTATTATTTCTTAAATTTAAAATTAGATTTGCATTAAATAAAAATATTCTGTATTTTTCTCTTTTAACATGACATATTTTGCGATGTGTTTATGTATTTTCCCAAGCCATTTCATATGATGAGAATGTAGCTTTACTCAATCTCCGCATGGAGCGCTAGTGTCGTCCAGTCAACATGTTGTCATAGGACTTTTAACACACAGTTTCTTTACTGTATTTATACATACTATCCGCGCGCCATATCTTGAGCGCTCGGCTCCCTAGTCCTCATTCGGTAGGTTTCGTTCAACTTCGTAGGTTGAGCTGACAACATTTAAACACGAAGTACGCTATACACCCTGACATCTAGTGGCTTCAATACTAAACTTTCATTCTGTCTCAGGAACCTTATTTATTTATTGACATTATCTTTACTGACGCATGGAGTTATGTGGAAAAATACAATTTTTCGAATTGCTTATTTCACAAACACGTCACTGTACATCCAACACTTTCCTCACCTCTTTAAGAATTCCGTATGTGCTAATTTCTGACACTTCCGTGAACTCTGATGTCAATTTCATGGACTGAAAGTTGAGCGAACTTTTCACAAAACGTATTAAATACGTTTAAAATTCGGCCTCTAATTTTCTCCACTTTTAGATGCCTTACCTCTCTTATGTTTTACAACACGAAATGGTGAAGCATGTTCTGCTAAGACTCTTCTTCATGCTTAAAACTAGTCATCCAGTGTAAATATATTGAGCCTATTTATATAACATTCTCTTCCCGGAGGAAAATGATTTATTTCATAACTAAAGCCTTGTGACGTGTTATTAATTGTTACGCAATACGGTCACCACGTTATATTATTGGACTGCATTAAAATCCTTGTCTATTAAATGTCACTACATAAAATAGCGAGGATGATTCATCGGAAATAATTATAATTCGGCATCCACACTTACGCTGTTGACGTGCGCTTACCATATTCGCGATTCTGCTGAAATATGATTTCTTTGGTTGACAACACTGCAGAAAGACTGGCGGAGTAGCTATGTTTTGTTCCCCCCAACCCTCACTTCCCCGTAAATCCAGCGATCAAGATATGGCGCGCGGATAGTATACTGTGCTATTACTGCAAGATGAGAAGCTGGAGACCGTAGCCAGATTCCGATACCTCAAAATATATCTACAAACGACCCTGTTCTCCTACAGGATGCATGTACAAGAAAGACTATCGGCAGCTACGAAAGCCATACACAGAATTCATAATATCAGGCAACTTACCCTGAATACAGCAATGACCTTATTTAGCACAGTCATATCCCCAATAGCATCATACGGAATAGAGCTAATCTGGGAAAGCTAATAAGCAGCGACCTTGCACGACTAGAAGGTTTGAAGGCAAAATACCTGAAGAAAGCCCTAGGAGTCGGAATATACGCTTCTTCAAGGATCGTATACGAGCTAAGAAGGGAACGTTTCTTTGTGGAGGATCTGAGACTGAAATTTATGCTGCCATCAACCGGCCCTTACCAAACGCATCTTGAGTCAAGAAGAAGCAAAAGAAAGGACATTGACCCAGACTTCTATGGCACAAGCGCTATGATAGATCGGGAGTGGACCAAGGCCTGCCAGGACCAAAGACACGTAATTACAAGACTTGCAACTCACGGCTTTCATCACAAGATCTGTGCAACCATAAGATTCCATCAACCGAACGAGGAATATGTGTGCTCACTGTGCGATCAGAAGTGCGAACGGTATCACATAATAAACTGTACAAGAAAAGAACACTATCAATTAGAGAATACAGAAAAAACTAAAATCTCATTTTAATTCTTTTTCGAGCGCCCCTTATGTATTTATTTATTTATAACAGGCAGCGATGAACGCCGTAGACAAACTATAGCTTTATATTTTTGCAGTGCAGTGCCTTGTCCACACTTACTTCCACTGCCTTTTAAACTGTATTAATCGTGTAATTCTCGAGACGGCGGTGCTTACTTCAATAGAGCTCTGGGCTTTTGTAGTTTTTCCTCCTGCCACTTGAGCGCGCTGCTGTCCACATTCAGGTATTGTCAACTTCCGGTTTCCTCATTCTTGTGTGATTTCAATATGAGTTCGGGACGGTTCGCCAATTTTACAGTGAAGGAGTTAAAAAGGATGTTATCCGAAGATGGTGCAACAAATATTTCATAGTTAACAAAGCAAGAGTTGATTGCAAGGTGAGAAATCAAAGCTACCTGTCTTCTGAAACGTTCGCTAACTGTTCTAATATGGTGCAATATACCTGCGGTCTCAAATATTTTTGTATACTGTTCCACGATTTATTTTCATGTTTTTTTTTACAAATATGCATGAACTTTTTCGTATCATAACATATTGAACACACAGTCTTAATATACGACGCTGTTGGTTTTGGTTGCAGGTTGCTCAGGCGAGAGAAAAATCCGGATAGTAACTTTGCCTTATTCGAAGTTGAGGTTATAGAATCAGAAAGTACCCACGACTTTCCTTCGACAAATTTATTCAAGATAAATCCATTCAAGAAAGAACGGTTTAAACGTTTTGACGAAGACTCCATAACCTCTTGGTTCGAAAAGCGTAGGGCAGGCAGCAGTATGAAAGCTGGCCGGTCTCTAGCAATTAGAAAATTCATCAAGTTCAAGTTAGTGAATAAGAAACATTATGCACAAGTACAGGCACAGATGTTACTGACTGATATACACAGTTGTGACTTTGTTATTTGGACTAAGAAGGGCATCATTATTCAACACATAAAATTTAACAAAGCATTTTCTAAGGGGCTACTTTTAATGTAAATGTTTATTTTCAAACAGTATTTTTGCATCTTCTGCAAAATACCAGTAAAAATGATTAGTTGTACAGTTGCTATTGTCTTTTGATTTGTTTTAAATAAAAATAGCTGAACCATCATGCTTTTTATGACTACGACAAAAATAAGAGGCTACTTTAAAATTTTGAGTATTTGACAAATTTATATTTTCTGGGCTCAGCCAGTGTTCCGCTATCTCAATTACCTCCAAATTATTGTCTGATGACATAATACATAACATATCTGATTTACCTAGAAAACCTTGAATGTTAAGAAACATGACATTTACAAAATTAGTGTTATAATTAACTATAGGCCTATTATGATTACATTTTTCTTTATCAGGTTTTGATCTACTTGTTACAAGAGTTTCTATTACAGGCATACAACAAATCTGGACATTTTCAGATACATTTAAGCGGTATCCTTAGGCCTAGGCCCACATTCTACTCTAAAAAATCATCAAGCCCGGACCCATGTTTTCCTAAAAAATTGTATGTAGTTTGTTTTTTACTCAATTACAATACAGAATGACCATTTTATCGGTTACGGGAGAAATTTCGATTGACATTGACATTCTTAAATGTCAAAATAAATTGGCAACAAAAATTACACTGAAAAGATGAAATACTAATTTAACATGGAAATGAAACTTAATTATGAGCCTAAACGATGTTAAGTTGGTTAGGTATACTTATTATTTCATAGGCTTATATATTTTTCTCAACATCTACAATATCAAAAATATCTTAATCACTCTAAAAAAACATGAAATACTCGCCAAAACTGCTCAAAGGAACATTAAAATCATCTTCTGTGAAATGACAGCTGCAAACACGAGAATACTGGGAAGGTGTTTTTCCATGGCGTAATTTTACCATCCATTCTTGAAAAACAGCCCTTTCTTTTGAAAAAATAAATCCTAAATTTTTGTTTGCAATGGCTGAACAGCCGAAAACATAGCAGTTAATCGGCATAATTACTTCCAAAACAAGACACAAGCACAGAACTGTATTGTAAACATAGGCTTCTGAGATAACCGGAAGTGGATAATACCTCATTCTCGGCGGCCATCTTAAAAGCGCAGAGCTCTATACTCCACGACTTTTGAAGGTAGTTCTTTTGTTTCGCCACGAGAGTGCCTTTCGAATGCAATTAACTTTTTTTTTTTATGTGAAAATGGCAGGGATCGTGGACTGCGACTTTCCAGTTTGGGGACTTTTACCCAAAAAAGAAACAGGAGTCAGCTCGTTTTTACAGAAATATCCGGAGTTTGACGGGAGAGGAATTACGATCGCTATTTTTGATTCAGGTGTGGATCCAGGAGCACCAGGTTTACAGGTATTATGATTTGTAACCTTCTTCTGCAGTGTCATCGACTTGCCATACAGATGTATCGCCATAATAACTTATGCGGATATGCATTTATGCACGCTTATCCGAATTATTTTAAAATCTAGTTCTCTAGCGGATAGTTTCCCCACTGTGGTGGGTGGGTACATTCATCCAAGGTGCGACTTACATTTATTTTTTCCCAGTATTTTTTTACACAAAAATTGGCCAAATTTCATGTAATATTATTGGGAAAAATTCAAATATAAGTCGTCCCTTTAGCTCCGCCCATTCGATATTCACATTTGCACGGACTGTTTTTTTTGTTTCTGAGCAAAGCAGAGTGACCAGCTGTCGTATATTGTCTCAAGTGCCTTGTACCCACTGTCGTATATTGTCGCAAGTGCCTTGTACCCACTGTCCTTGTATGTTGCCGCAAGTGCCTTTTATCCACCTCTACTTATAGCTCACCAGCTAAATAATGCATAACACGGGAAAAACCAAATACAAGGTGCCAATTAGGCTCCTCCCATACTCACTATCGGGACCCGCCCGGGAAGGAGGGGTTTAGGGCGGGGACTATTTTAAACAGTGGGAGACATCTATTAGGTAATGTTGGAACTAGTAGCAGCGCAGAGACATCTGGCGGAAATACTAGAAACACAGAAAATGTTATTTTTTATTTTCCACTTTTATCCCTGTTCTCCTCTTTTCCCTATTACCTCCCTTCTCTCCTTCACCCTACCGGCAAGGAGCTACTTTCCGACTCACCCTGCTCCCCTTTCCATCGGCCGCTTCCCCTCACCGCCTACCGCGCATCTTCTCGCGCGCAGCCATGGCTCATGCCGGCCGCTACCGCAGCTTGCTCTAATAATTGCAATTACCATTATAAAAAACAAAATAAAATTTCACGAATTATAGAAAATGTCGAACAATTAAAAAAATACCCTTGTACCAAACATCACATTTCACGATCTTTAAACACCGATTTGATAATAAAATCGAAATTTACATAATATTTCCCAATTTTTAAAAACGTCGTGTTATGATATAAAACATGGCTCAATCGATGCAGAAAAATTCCCTTGCACCAACAGTACTCTTTTCGTAACAAACAAAACATTTCAAAATTTGAAAAAGCGATTCTTGCGTTAACACTCGCGAATGCATGAAGTCACTCTTAGTAACTATATATGAAATCTTTCTTTCTTCACTGCTCAACTGTCATTCGTGGCATAGTGGGTTAAGACTCCTAGCTATAACGCTAGGGGTTCCGATAGATAGGTAGGGTGACGAGGAGGTGAGAGGAAGAGAGGAAAGAGACGGGAAAGGAAGAGAAGAAAGGAAAAATAGATTATTTTTCTCTCCACCCAAAACCCCTACTTTCCACGCGGTAGTGGTGGGGGACTCGGGTGAGTCGCAATATATATTTTTCCCACCCTACCTACCTATTTGGAACCTATTCCTATCCTACTAATTTTCGCACCTACGGAGATTCGATCCCAGGACTGCTAGCGTTATAGTCTATCGCTTTAACCACTACACCATTAGTGATCATTGCAATAAAAATCGAGAATTCTTCTAGCCTATTTACTACAGAGATGTGTAATACATGATAAATAGTAAGGATATGTAGATATGTAGATGTAGATGTAGATATCTCGTCCTGTAGATCCTGTGTTGAGCAGGGCTCAAGGATATAGAACACTTCAGATCAAAAAATACATGCATGTTATAACAATAATATAGGCCTACAGAAACTGCAAGCTGCCAAATTTATCCAAGCTGGAAATATTCCTCCAAATTGTATAAGGTGTGAGTTATTAAAAATTCCTTGACAGCTGTTTTGAAAGGTTTGCTCTTTCTTTGAATACATAATAATTTAATATTGTTTGGAAGCTTGTTATAGGCTATATCTGTACTGCAGAATAATAAGCACCCTTCTGAAAGAGTTTTAACGAGTTATTTGGTCTGTGTAGATCGTTCATGTTTCTGGTAGTACGTCCATGTACACTAAAATTAGTTTGAAATTTATCAATATTATTCACTACATAACACATAACAGAGTATATGGGACTGTCCATTGTTAGTATCAGGACACTTTGGTTGAAATTTAAACTTCACAATTTGAAGTACAGTGTGATATTTGACTTACAGAAAACAATTTTGGGTATAAGTGCACTTGAACTAAGTTTTCGATTTTCATGAAAACCAATTTTTTTATCGATGTGAAAAACCACTCTAATCGTTCAGGAATTTTCACAGAATTTTTTGACACGTCACACACCTTTGTACTTGCCACGAAGGCTTCAAAAAACAGTAATTAAAGTCGTGATTTTCCCCATATAAAATCATAGTATTCTCTACCACGGCTATTTGATGATTAAACCCACATCTGACTTTGGAGCAGTACCAACCTGACAGCTAGTATCACACTGCTTTTACACAAGTTAGAATGGAAGCTTTCGTTTCGTATAATTCCCGGTCGGGAAAACAATAGGAACTTCCTCAATGACAAGTTATATTAAAATAAGAGCGCTGGGGTTACGCAAATTCGAACGGAAGCTTAATTTTATGTAATACATGGAGAGAAACCATGTTCGAGTATTTTATGTAATAACTCATATTTCCTTCGTGTTTTAATGAAGTAGAATAAGGAAACTTTTTCAAATATTAATTCGTGATCAATTAACATTAAAGTGTCCCCCCGCCTTGTGTTAGTCGGTAGCACGCTTGCCTTCCACCCGGCGGCCCGGGTTCGATTCAGCAGTGAAAAATCTCTTTCCCGGGTTCGTGACTGGGTGCTTGTGTTGTACTTAGGTTTAAATGTGAGGTAGGGGACTGGCGCACCCCGGAAATAAATTCGCCGCAGATATCCCCTTAAAGGATCTCCAGGAGACGTTTGCGCGATCCGGTAGTGCTACTACTACCACTATTAAACTAAGACAAATTCGAATTGAAGCTTGATATTAGAAAAAGCATTGTTTAATTGCTGTTTTGCTTCATGTTTCATGAAGAGCTAACAGAGAAACATTTTAAATATTACTCAATTTCTTTCTTCACATTGTTGTTATTATTATTATTATTATTATTATTATTGTTGTTGTTTTCTAAAATACTTGTCTTCAACATTGTCCTTTCATAAAAAAATAATAATCGTAATTTGGTATGAAACATTCTTCCATCCATTCATTTATCCATCCGTTCATCCATTAATTCATCCGTACATTCATTCATCCATTCAACCATAAATAAATATTTAAATTCATCCATCCATCCAGTTACTAGTTAATAAATTATTTCCACCATCCATTCATAGATTGATGGATGGATGAATCTATGGGTGTATTGTTGAATTATTTAATGAAAAGGATGAGTGGGTGGATAAATGGATGCATGGATTTATTAATGGATAGCTGAATGTTTGGATCGATGGGTGGATGAAATAGTTAAATGAATTATTTATATAATAAATTAATTAATGGACGGATGAATGTTTGGTTATAGGGGTGGTTGGCTTGATTGATAGATGAATGGCTGGTTGGATGGTTCATTCATCCATCAAATCCGTATGTTAATTAAATATTGCATTAATCTATTCATCCATCCATTGATTAGTTCATTGATTAACCAATCCACCCATCCATTAATTGATCAATTAATTCATCCGTGAATCCACCCATCCATTCATCCTTTCGTCCATCCATCAATATATTTACTAAATAATTAATAACAGTCCATCCATTCATCCCCTAATTAATCCAACAAACCTACCACCCATCCATCCATCAATTCAGACATCAATAAATCTATCCATCCATCGAATTATCCATTCATCCATAAATTATTTTTCCAACCATCCAATTATTAACAATGAGATAATTAATTTTCATTTTTAACTAAAATTATTAATCCATCCATTCTCTATTAATTCATCCACCCAACCATTCATCCACCCATCTGTTCAATCATCCATACATCCATCCAGTCATTCGTCCCTTAATTAATTCATGTATTCCACCATTTAATTATCCATACATTCATTCATTCATCCACCCATCTATCCACTCATGCATCCATCAATAAATTCATTCATTCATCGATCCAACCAACCATTAATCAATCCATTCATTCATTAATTTATTTATTAATTAGCCCACCTACCCATTCATCCATCCATTATTAATTCATTCATCCATAAATATATCCATTCATTCATCCGAAATTATTTATTTCACCCACCTAACCCACCATCCATCAAATGCTTTATGGATATATAAATAAATGGATGGACGGTTGAATTAATATACTAATTGGATGGATAAATGTATGCATTAATTGATTCATCAATGGATGGGAGGATGAATTAATTAATTATGTACCTAATTCATTAATTGATAGATGAAGGGTGGATTGCTTGGTGAATGAATTAGTTAAATAATGGATCGATGAATGACTTCTGTAATAAGTGGATGGATCAATTAATAATTAATGGATGGTTGGTTAGATAACTGGATTGATTGATGGACGAATGGATGGTAGGATGAATGAAAAATGAATGGATGTATAAATGGATGGATTGATACATGGCTGAATGAATTATTCGGTGGGCAGATAATAGTTTTCATTAATTTCATAATTATTAAACGTACAAATAATATAACAGTAAAAATCTGGTTTGACATGTAATACATGTTTTCTATATTAGTCGATCGTCCTGAACGCGAATTTCCAATAAATACATTCCGATTTAAAATGAATGTTAAGCAATTTTCTGAGTAATAATATTAACAATATAAGAAATATAAATTACATGGCAATAAAAATGTTATTGTAGATGATATACATGTTTTTGCATGTATTTCACCACTTCTGAACGCGTATATGACAATAATAATAATAATAAGTTCCTTCCGCACTTCGAGAAAATACTGATTTTCCATTAATATCACACACTTTTCGCAGAGAAAGTAGGAAGTATTTAAATAAAAATTCATTACATAGAATAATTTTTTTCCCGACCTAAGTTATATGTCTTATCTATAATTTGACCATTATGAACACGAATATAATATTATAATAATAACCAGTTCCTTCCGCACTTCTTGAAAATACCGATTTTCCATTAGTGTCACACAGTTTACCCACAGTTTCGAAACAAAAATTCATTACATGGAAGGAAAATTTTTTCCCGACCTAAGTTATATGTCTTATCTATAATTTGAACATTATGAACACGAATATAATTATAATAATAACCAGTTCCTTCCGCACTTCTTGAAAACAACGATTTTCCAATAGTGTCACACAGTTTACGCAAACAAAGTAGGAAAGTTTCACACAAAAATTCATTACATGGAGGAAATTTTTTTTTCCGACTTGTATTAAATGAGTTATTTATAATTAGACCCTTCTGACCACGAAAATCACAATAATAATAAGCAGTTTCTTCCGCACATCGAGAAAATACCGATTTTCCATTCGTGTCACACATTTCTCGATGGAAAAGAGGGAACTATTCAAAGAAAAATTAATTCTGTGTTGGATAATTTTTTTCCAACTTGAAATACGTGTGTTATCTATAATACGACCCTTCTGAACACGAATATAGCAATAATAATAAGCAGTTTCTACCGCACTTCGAGAAAATACCGATTTTTCATTAGTGTCACGCATTTCTCGCAGGAAAAGAGGGAACTATTCAAAGAAAAATTCATTCTGTGTAGGATAAATTTTTTTCCAACTTGAAATACGTGTGTTATCTATAATACGACCCTTCTGAACACGAATATAACAATAATAATAAGCAGTTTCTTCCACACTTAGAGAAAATACCGATTTTTCATTAGTGTCACACATTTCTCGCAGGAAAAGAGGGAACTATTCAAAGAAAAATTCATTCTGTGTAGGATACATTTTTTTCCAACTTGAAATACGTGTGTTATCTATAATACGACCCTTCTGAACACGAATATAACAATAATAATAAGCAGTTTCTACCGCACTTCGAGAAATTCCGATTTTTCATTAGTGTCACACAATTCTCGCAGGAAAAGAAGGAACTTATTCAAAGACAAATTCATTCTGTGTAGGATAAATTTTTTTCCAACTTCAAATACGTGTTTTATCTATAATTCATCCCTTCTGAACACGAATATAACAATAATAATAAGCAGTTTCTTCCGCACTTCGAGAAAATGCCGATTTCCCAATAGTGTCACACATTTCTCGCAGGAAAAGAGGGAACTATTCAAAGAAAAATTCATTCTGTGTAGGGTAAATTTTTTTCCAACTTGAAATACGTGTGTTATCTATAATACGACCCTTCTGAACACGAATATAACAATAATAATAAGCAGTTTCTTCCGCACTTCGAGAGAATTCCGATTTTCCGTTCGTGTCACACAGTTTACGCGTAAACTGTGTGTCACGAATGGAAATTCGGAATTTTCTCCTAGTGCGTATGGAACTGGTTATTATTTTTGTTCTATTCGTGTTCAGAAGGGTTGAGTTATAGATAACACATGTAAATCAAGTGGGGAAAAAATTTTGCCTGCATGTAATTAATTTTTGTTTGAATCATTCCTACGTTTCTTGCGTAAAATGTGTGACGGTAATGGATAATCGGTATTTTCTGGAAGGGCGGAAGGAACTGGTTAGTATTATTGTTATATTCGTGTTCTGAAGGGTCGTATTATAGATAACACATGTATTTCAAGTTAGAAAAAAATGTATCCTACACAGAAAGAATTTTTCTTTGAATAGTTCCCTCTTTTCCTGCGAGAAATGTGTGACACTATTGGAAAATCGGCATTTTCTCGTAGTGCGGAAGAAACTGCTTATTATTATTGTTATATTCGTGTTCAGAAGGGTCGTATTATAGATAACACACGTATTTCAAGTTAGAAAAAAATGTATCCTACACAGAAAGAATTTTTCTTTGAATAGTTCCCTCTTTTCCTGCGAGAAATGTGTGACACTATTGGAAAATCGGCATTTTCTCGTAGTGCGGAAGAAACTGCTTATTATTATTGTTATATTCGTGTTCAGAAGGGACGAATTATTGTTAAAACACGTACTTCAAGTTGGAAAAAAATTTATCCTACACAGAATGAATTTTTCTTTGAATAGTTCCCTCTTTTCCTGCGAGAAATGTGTGACACTATTGGAAAATCGGCATTTTCTCGTAGTGCGGAAGAAACTGCTTATTATTATTGTTATATTCGTGTTCAGAAGGGACGAATTATAGATAAAACACGTATTTCAAGTTGGAAAAAAATTTATACTACACAGAATGAATTTTTCTTTGAATAGTTCCCTCTTTTCCTGCGAGAAATGTGTGACACTATTGGAAAATCGGCATTTTCTCGTAGTGCGGAAGAAACTGCTTATTATTATTGTTATATTCCTGTTCAGAAGGGACGAATTATAGATAAAACACGTATTTCAAGTTGGAAAAAAATTTATCCTACACAGATTGAATTTTTCTTTGAATAGTTCCCTCTTTTCCTGCGAGAAATGTGTGACACTATTGGAAAATCGGCATTTTCTCTAAGTGCGGAAGAAACTGCTTATTATTATTGTTATATTCGTGTTCAGAAGGGTCGAATTATAAATATCACATGTAACTCAAATCGGAAAAAAAATTTTCTCCATATAATAAATATTTATTGATATCGTCCCCGCTTTTTCTGTGAGTAGAACACTGCACACATCACTAGCGTCTGACTGTATCGGTTTTTTTTTGTTCGTCAGCACCACAAATATTATTATTAGCTTTCGGGATTTTAGGTTGGTAAAATGCAATTTTAGGTGCCTAAAGTAAGCTCTATATAATTATGAAATAGGATTTAAAAATTGCAAAAATGATCTATTAAAAATCGTGAATTCTATTGAAGTTGGTATTTTTCTTAAACATCCAATTATAATACATTATTTTACGAGTATATTTAAGAAGGACCACCGGCGTGGTCTCGTGGTTAGCGTCGCTGTCTACAGATCCGTCGGCCCGGGTTCGATCCACGGTACCTCCTCGGATTTTTCTGGAACGGGGTGCACTCAGCCTCGTGACTCAAATTGAGCAGAGAGGAGTAGCGGCTCCGGTCATGGATACCACCATTAACGGCCGTGGGTGTCGGCATGCAGACCACATGCCTTTAATCCTGCCATCTGCCTATGGTAGATGACGCAGCGGACGAGTTCTAGACCTTGTCCCTTCAGGGATGTTAGCGCCACGGATTAGTTATATTTAAAAAGGCAAAATTCAACAAGTAATAGGCCTATAAACAATATTCATTTCTTCCATATCTTGTCCACAATTGGCTACACCCTTGGGTAGAGAGGAGCTTTTCATGTGCAAATCGTTATTTTCAGACAACAGACAATCGTTCTTATTTGAGAATCTCCACCAAGTGTTCATAGTTATTTTTAATACAGGTTTATTGTAAACATCGCAGTTTGCTTGTAGTAATAGATAATTATTTTTTCCTTTCTTTTTTAAATAGCACATATTTCCTAGGGGCAATTTTATTGTCATGCCAGTTCAGAAAGAATTTCTTTTTCGCTAAGGGTGTCCAAGTAGTACTTACTTCTTTAGTAACAAAATATGTGTGTTTAATACAGTTCTGAATAATCCAGCAGAATAAAATCATATCAATTAAAATGTGCATCTACAGCCATAGGAAAGTCGCTCATTTATGACAACATCTTCTGTAGTGTTCCTACAAATGTAGAAACTCTGCCTTACTGACTGCACCACCCAGGAAATATATTTTCGTTTCGTGTGCGTCTACAGCCATGGGACAGTCGCTCATTTATTATGTGTACACCTTCTGAACTGTTCCTGACAATTTTGAAACTCTGCTGTACTGACTGCTCCACCCAGGAAATATATTTTACTTCCGTGTGCATCTGCTCATTGGTAATCTCAACTTTAACGTAAGTTATGATACGGTTGTGGATTGTGAATTTAACACATTCGAATTTGATGTAAAATCGCAATTTTCTCCTTAAAGGTCTCAAAATAATTAGGCCTTAGTGTATACGATGTTAAATTGCAGCCTGCATACTTATTTGTCCGGAGATATTATTCATAGCGTTGATATAAATGCGGGAGGTGGAGAAAAGGCATTCAGGTGTGGTGTGTGTAAGAGGTCCTTTACCGGATTTATTGCTTTTGTTTTGATTTGTCATTACGCTCGTATAAGTTTCACGGCATTCAGGTCTAGTCAGTGGCGGACGCAGAATTTTTTTCGGGTGGGGATTTGAATAGGTAGACGGAATACTACAAAAAATTAATCAACTTACATATACAATTAGTTTATGAAACTGGCCACTTAGAGTATATATATAGCCTTTTTTTTTTCAAATTTCGGGGGGTTTGTAACCCTCCTATCCCCCCCTGCGTCCGCCACTGGGTCTAGTGACTGTTAATATACACATAAGTAAGGTAAATGTAATACGGCATTAATATATGTGTCCAAAAATAAAATACGTAGTTATAAAAATGTTGGAAATACAATTTCACTCATACTGAAGAGTGATCATTTTAGTATCCTGTATGTAACGAAGAGAATCCTATAGCAAACATGACATTTACTAGTACATGCACTAAATTCAACTCAACACAAGTAGTTTCAGGGATTTATTTGGAATGTTGGCAACGCTCGTATCAACGGGGCCGTTACAGAATGGATCATGGCTGACAAAATGTATTTTACGGCAAAATTCATGCAGTTATTTCTCTTTATTTTCATTTACGAAGCATTTATAAAGACATGTTGCATGTGAAAAAATTCTGTGAAAAATCCTGAACGATTTGAGTGGTTTTTCAGATCCATAAAAAATTTGGTTTTCATATAAATCGTAAACTTAGTTGAAGTGCACTTATACCCAATTTTGCTGTATACATCTTGAACACCACTCTTAGTTTATATTCCCAGTAGCTTATTTGGGATTGATGGCCAAAATATACTGTTTATTGTTCATTTTTGTTTTGTTAGTATACGGACGAGGAAATAAGGTTAAAAATGTTGAATGAATTATTGTAAAAGTTCCTCCTAATTTACTGCATGTATTCAAATTTTGCTTAAAGCAGTTGAATCATACACTATTCAAGACTCAGTTGGTATATTTTGTTTTATGGATTTTTAATTTTAATACTTTGTAATACTAGTAATTGTAACTGCATGTGCGTTAGTATCCGGACAGTTAGTATCAGGACAAAATGTCTTTCAAATGGATGAACATATTACAGTCAAATTATAATTGTAACTAATGTCATTATTAAGTGCCAGTATGGTAATTTATGAGATTGTGTGTGGGGGACGGAAAAATGTCTGTCCGTCTGTCTGCTGTCTGTCTGTCTGTCCATGTGTCTGTACGCACCATAATTCAAATACGCTTTATCGGATTTTCATGAAACTTGGTATATACATTTATAATGTCCATAGGAAGAACCCTATTGATATTGAATGAAATCGGTTCACCGGTACCGGCGTCAAACCCAATTTAGTGTTTTTATTTAAAAGCGCCATAACTCAAATCCGCTTTATCGGATTGTCATGAAACTTGGTATACACATTTATAATGTCCATGGGAAGACGTCTGTTGATATTGGACCAAATCGGTTGGCCGGTACCGGAATAATGCCCAATTTAGTGCATTGTTATGGTATTATATAACAAAAGCCCCTAACTCAAATGTGCTTTATCGGATTTTCATGAAACTTGGTATAAGCATTTATAACGTCCATGGCAAGAAGCCTATTAATTTTGGACCTAATCGGTTGACCGGTACCAGAGTAACAACTAATTAAAGGTCATGTTTTTTTAATTCTTGTCTAACGGTATAATTTGACAGTTAACACTATTCCTTCACATACGCTTATCAAACAACACAGTCAAACTGACTGAGTTGGCCAAATGGTAACATCTTGGACTCGTATTCTGGAGGTCCCCGGATCAAATCCCGGAACCAGTCAATTTGACATGGATATTTTTTATTTTTTTATTTTTATGTGAGTGCGCGATTGTCAAGGTATCACAAATCTGTAGTTCTGCTGACGCTGGTGGATTTTAATCTGATTAGAAAAACTTATTTTCTGCATATCATAATCGCAATTATAATTGATTCAACAATAACATACTGGCACTTTGTCATCAGTGTACCTGATTTTATTATTACATAATATTAATTTTTTTAAATAGAACATAACAAATTGTATTAAATTACATTGAGGCCAACGTTAAGAAGTTACAGAATACATGTTTACAATGCAATTGTATTGTTATTCAGGAAAGGAGCACACTGCTTGTCTTGAATATGAAGCTAAGACAGGAACCCCTATCACAGTGAGAATAGATTTATATGAAATTGTATCAAAGTCATATTTTGACTTTTATTGAGCGGTAGGCTATTCTAAAATTTTAAGAAAGTTTATATATATATATGCCACTTTTTCTAGAACTCCATGGCATTGCTCTTTCAGTTCTTTTATAGGCTTTACCAACAGAAGATGGTGAAAGCTTTATCTGCTTGCTTTTTAATAGCACGGCTTAGTCTTTTACTTTCTGCCTCCTTTCGTTAATGTTGCTTCTAGTGCTGTTTTTTCTTTTTCAGTTTTTTCACCCTGTATAATTCTTTATTATGTTCTTTCTCTTCAATTTAAATTTTTCATCAGTCTTGTGACTTTCCATAAATAACTTCTGCCTTTCACAATTTGTTTTGCTCATGTTGTTGAAAAAAGCATACGTACAGCTTATAATTTCAAGGAAATAAAATATTTTTGGCTTGTAAATATATTCAGAAGTATATCTGTTTGTTGACAGATATGTGCCTACAGTTTTCTCTCTTGAAATTATATGAATATATTGAAAATAGTCCGCCGCGATGGGTGTATAGGTAGCATACTTGCCTTCTACCCTGGCGGTCCGGGTTCGATTCCCGGCCGGGTAGTGGATTTTTCAGCAACGAAAAATCCCCCGGGTTCAGGACTGGACATCACCCAGGAAAATTAAAGGCTATATTAAAAAGCCTAAATTAAAGTGTGGTGATGACTGCTAGAAAAGAGTAGAGTAGGGTATTCACAATAGATCTATAAAGGTCGCAGTGTTGAGAAGCCGGCAAAAGGCTTATACTACCCCCTTGTAATCTAATCTAATCTAATATTGAAAATATGCACACAAAAGCAGTTCAACAGTGTGCACTTTAGAGTTTCTCTCCAGAAGTCGTTAGTATCGGGACATAATACAAAACATTATAAAAAAAATTCTAGATGATTTTTTTAAAATGTGTCTACTGCTATCTATTACCTCGGTCATAAACTAGCAGTTCCTAGCATCTTGTACACATAGCCTCAGTGAAAACATTATAACACAACTTTTTTGTATTTTCTGTTAGTATCAGGACAGCAAATATTTGTCATTTTTCAAAGTGTGGTTTTCTGCATTTTGAAAAATCTTATGCTGAAATAAATGTTATTAAACATACCTTAAAAACACAGAGAAACATTCAGCAAATGTTTTTGTCCCATGCCTTGGTAGTTTAATTAAAATATAATTTTTTTTAGTATACAAATTTTGTCAAGTACTTGCTGCAAAATTCAAATGTAAGTTTGGGCTTCAAAAACATGGAGAAATACCCAAAATAACATATTTTAAAATTGAGTTATTAAAAATAGTGTATTATAGCTTTCTTTTGGTGTACCAATCAACACTGTATTATTACTTTCAATTTTTGGAGAATGTGGACCTCTTCTCATGGACAGACCCATATATAACTTACTCCCCTGTAAGAGTGAGGACTTTTAATTTTTCAAATAGCGGTTTACAAGATTCCCTTTTTTTCTTTCCACATATTATTCTTATTGCCCGCTTTTGTAATCTAAATATTTTCTCCCCATGGGAAGAGTTGCCCCAGAATATGATCCCGTACCTCATTACCGAGTGAAAATATGCAAAATAGCCTATACCATAGGGTAGATGTACCTGTTCTGGCCACTTTAAGAGAATCTTATTTTTGTGGAACTTCTAAACCTTACCTTTTTGACATTGAACAATCACATTTTATTTAGTGTGTGAGAAATTTATTGCTCTACAACATCCATTCATCAAAATAAAAACTACTGTTACCATTTTCAAGTTAAAGCCCTTGAAATGAAAATCTGCAATTTTCACCAGTTGTGGCGACCCGTACACCAGTTTTTGCCACCTTCCCGTGCTAGTTGTGGCCACCTGTCATTAATGATAATAAAATAACCTGAATAAGTAGTAATGTACAAATGTACAATATGTAAATGTGAACTACACTAAATATGCATAAATAAAATAGGCATACTTATTACTTTAATAAATTATATGATCACAAAAACTATAAAAAAAGGAAAATAATCATAGAAGTATACATAGGCCTACATGGAAACAAATGGAACATTTGAGATTACAAGAAATAACAGGCTTAAATACTATTCACAATAGACCTAGGCCCATTATAAAGAGACATATAAAACACAAAAATTATACCTATTGTCTCTTGGGTTTACAGAATCTTTCCATCTCAGGTACTTCACATGTTCCTCAAGAATTGAGGTGGTCTGATACTTTGAATAATGTCATCTTCAGGATACCACAACACATCTTTTTGTGGCCATTTCCACCCTGCTGGACCACTTTTCTCCATGCTGCTTACTTGATACTGCCCACTGTTTTCATTTAGCACCAATCCAGGAAAAAACGCATGATCATAATTAACGATGACATCACCCACACCGAGTCCGCGTTCATCTTCCTCTGTCTCGCCTGCATCACTGACAGAACATTCAGATTCTGAAGAGTCTTCTTGAGTGGATAAACTTAGCGGTACTTTGTTATATTTCTTTGTTCTGTTCACATTTGGTCGTTTCAAATGGTTTTCTTCTTCCCTTCTCTGTTTTCTTTCTTCTTTTTCTTTCTCCTTATCGAGTTTGTCTTTTTCTTTCTGGTCATGATAATGTAGATGTAGATATCTCGTCCTGTAGATCCTGTGTTGAGCGGGGCTCAAGGATATAGAACACGTCAGATCAAAAAATACATGCATGTTATAACAATAATATAGGTCTACAGAAACTGCAAGCTGCCAAATTTATCCAAGCTGGAAATATTCCTCCAAATTGTAGAAGGTGTGAGTTATTAAAAATTCCTTGACAGCTGTTTTGAAAGGTTTGATCTTTCTTTGAATACATAATAATTTAATGTTGTTTGGAAGCTTGTTATATATCTGTACTGCAGAATAATACGCACCCTTCTGAAAGAGTTTTAACGAGTTATTTGGTCTGTGTAGATCATTCATGTTTCTGGTAGTACGTCCATGTACACTAAAATTAGTTTGAAATTTATCAATATTATTCACTACAAAACACATAACAGAGTATATATACTCCCCTGTAAGAGTGAGGACTCAGCCACATGTCAAATGTAACTACACTAGGGATGTAATCTTTTTATCGTGACCATTTGGTTGCACTGTTTGAACTTTCCCTAGGGTATTTCAGAACAGTTTTAAACACTTCGTTCAACGACTCTAATGGTGATGGTTTTGGAATCATGATGCCGAAAGGACTTACCTTGATTTTGAGTGCTCAAGGTTTAGCTGGGAGTACTGGATGGTGTTTTCTCTGTATTTACATTACCGGTACTTATGCTTGGGCTAAATTGGAGTATTTTGTTTTCTGGAAAGCCAAACCTTGCATTTTCAAGAATCCAGTCCCTTAATTTGGATTCATTTTCATGTCCAAGTTCTGGAGTTTGGCTTGTCTTTCCAATCACTTATGTACTTTCCCCAGATAGTTTCCTTCGAAGGCTAGTCCTGGGAACTTTAAAAGTATTATTAGCCTCAAGCTCAGACATTGATCCATTTCTTAGAGCAGAGAGGGCACTACTAACTTTAGTCGGAGAATACATAAACAGCTTTCTCTTTGCTTTAGGTTGTTCAAGAGATGCTTTTCTCTTAGGAGTCATAACCTAATACAAATTAGATTGATTTAGAGTTATATTCCAGCATAGGTGGCCCTCAAACTAATAAATCATTGTAACATGGCCAGAACTGGTACCATATGTTGGGCTAGTTCTGGCCACCTCATGGCCACAACTGGCAAAACCACAACTTTTGTGTTCCAGTTTGGCCATGTGTTGTATTTCAGTAGTTAGTGATAAAAAGATAAAAATAATAATATGTATTGACATTTCAACTTACTTTTATCCAGAAAAAAGCTACAGTCTTATTAAATCCTTATAACAAATGAGGATGACTGTAGATACAAAGTATTCAGTTTCTTAACTCCCAGCACTAAGCAACAAGGTCTCCACACACCAACTCAGAAACTTCTGTTTCTTTGTGACACAGGAGGAAAAATTCTTAACTAATCACAAGTTAGCATTCAAACTGAATTCCTAAGCTGTCAGAAACAAGAGCTCTTTTTGGTTGGTTTGAAAAGATAGCCTTATTTCACCAGTTTCAATTCTTAAGTGGCCACAACAGGGACAGTGGCCAGAACAGGTACATCTACCCTAAGTAATGCATCCCGTTTTAATATACTATTCAAAATTCTTAAAGCAAAGCACGCTGAACTCAGTTTTGGACTTATCATTTCTATTTGTGTCTTCCAGTCAAGATTTTGGTCAATTTGCAGTCCTAAAAATTTTACATCGCTAATTTCTTGTATGATTTGTGTTCCATAATTAATTTCAAGATTTGAGATACATCTGTTTTTTGTCCTAAATTGTATAAAATGGGTCTTATCAATTTTAAGTGTCATTTTATTAGCTAGAAACCATGTGTTTAATTCGTGAAAAGCCTTTGTAGCTATTCTTGATAAATGTTCTTGTGACGTTCCTGTTACAAGTACACTAGTATCATCTGTGAAGAGCAATACCTTTGATTCATCACTTAAGTTATAGGGCAAGTCGTTAATGAAAATTAAAAAGAGCAAAGGTCCTAGTATTGATCCCTGAGGTACCCCATTCTTAACAACCCCTAAGTTAGATTCATTTCCATTTATTATTACCTTTTGAGTTCTATCAGAAAGATATGATTTGAACCACCGAAGTGTTAAATTATCAAACCCATAATGATCCAATTTTTGAAGTAGGCTAACTTAATATTTCATGATTTATACAGTCAAACGCTTTAGCTAAGTTGCAGAAAATTCCCAGAGCATATTTCTTTTTATCTAACGCTTCCAGTATTTCTGTAGTAAGTTGAAATGTAGCATTCTCAGTGGACATGCCACTTCTAAATCCAAACTGAGATGAAGTAAGAATGTCATTCAAATTAAGATAGTGTATTATGCGGTTGTACATGACTTTTTCAAAAACTTTTGAAAATGAGGTTAAGAGCGATATAGGTCTATAATTTGATGGTAGATTTTTGTCACCTTTTTTAAAGAGGGGCTTAACAATAGCATGCAATATTTTCTGGAAATATTCAATTTTCTAATGAACAATTGCATATGTGACTAAGAGGTTTACTGAGTTCCGATGAGCAGCTTTTTAATAACTTATTACTTATCTCATCCCATCCAGACGAGCTTTTACTTTTGAGAGACTTGATTATATTTTCAATTTCTATGTGGGAAGTCAGGTTCAATTGAAATCTATGGTTCCAAACTGTAGATTTTGTTAGTAGGTCCACTGCGTTAATGCTAATATTATTTATAGGAATACATTTCTCTGCAATATTTATAAAGTGACTATTAAAAGCATTTGTAATGTCAGATAAATTATCTAGTTTTATGTCTTGGTATATTAATGATGTACAATCATTGTTTCCCTTTGTTCTCCCCGTTTCGTTTTTTATTATATTCCATACAGTCTTAACTTTATTATTTGATTTATTAATTACTTGTGAAAAATGCCTACTTTTTGCTTCTTTGATTACTTTCTTCTGTCCTTAGTAGGTAGTTATAATCTAGACTTCATAGTGAACTTCCCAACTAGAATTCAAAACAACTCTCAAACAACAATAGATAATATATTCTTAAATAAAGAAAAAAACTTGAAGTTTGAAGTATTCCCAATAATAAATGGGTTATCAGACCATGATGCTCAGATGGTAATGTTAAACAATACTGAAGCATATCCGACTAGCAAACATACCCGTAGTAATATTATCAGAGTAATGAATGATGTTTCGATTTTAAGTTTCAAACAAGATCTTGCAAATGAAAATTGGGAAACTATATTTACCTATAACACTGTTGATAGTAAATTAAATGAATTTCTAAATATCGTGTTGCGACACTTTGAGGCCAACTTTCCAAAAAAGACAACTACTAAAATACCTAATTTAAATAATAAAGCATGGCTAACCCCTGGTATTGAAATATCATGTGCTAAAAAAAGAAGGCTCTATTTACAATAGAGAACCAGTAACAATCAAACTCAGAAAGTGTATTATAAAAGATATTGCAATGTGCTTAAAAAGGTTATTAAAGAAGCAAAGAGCAGGTATTTTTCACAAATAATTAATAAATCAAACAACAAAGTTAAGACTAACTTATATGGAATATAGTAAAAAATGAAACAGGGAAAGCAAAGAAAAAAAGTGATTGTACGTCATTAATATACAAAAATAAGAAACTAGACAATCTATCAGATATTACAAATGCATTTAATAACCACTTCATAAATATTGCAGAGAATTGTGTTCCCACTAACAATACCAGTGTCAAGGCAATAGACCTTCTGACAAAATCTACAATTTGTGACCATAAATTTGAAATCACACTGACTTCCTCTATAGAAATTGAAAATATAATAAAATTGCTTAAAAGTAAAAGCTCATCTGGATGGGATGACATAAGTAATAAGCTATTAAAAAGTTTGCTGTTCGGAACTTAGTAAACCCCTTAGCCATATATTTAACTGTTCACTAAAAACTGGAATATTTCCTGAAAGAATGAAACATGCAATTGTCAAGCCCCTGTTTAAAAAAGGAGACAAAAATTTACCATCAAATTACAGGCCTATATCGCTCTTAACTTCATTTTCAAAAGTATTCGAAAAAGTTGTATACCGGTATAACCATATAGTTTACTATCTTAATTTGAATAATATTCTTACACCATCACAATTTGGTTTTAGAAGTGGCATGTCTACTGAAAATGCTACATTTAAACTCGCCACAGAAATACTGGAAGCGCTAGATAAAAAGAAATATACGTTGGGAATTTTCTGTGACTTAGCTAAAGCATTCGACTGTATAAATCATGAATATTAATTGAAAAATTGGAACATTATGGAATAGATAATTTAACACTGAATTGGTTCAAATCATACCTGTCTCATAGAACTCAAAATGTCATAATAAATGGAAACAAATCTAATCTAGGAGTAGTTAGAAGTGGAGTACCACAGGGATCAATACTAGGACCTTTGCTATTTTTAATTTTCATCAATGACTTGCCACATAACTTAAGTGACGAAACAAAGGTATTGCTTTTCGCGGATGACACTAGTGTTTTTGTAACAGGAAAATCCCAGGAACAACTGGCAAGAGTAGCTACAAAGGCTTTTCACGAATTAAATATATGGTTCCAAGCCAATAAAATGATGCTTAATATCGAAAAAACCCACTTTATTCAATTCAGAACAAAACAAAGATGTACCCAAAACCTTGTAATTAATTACCAAACACAAAGCATAGAAGAAATTAGTAATATCAAATTTTTAGGATTACAAATTGATCAACATCTCGACTGGAAGTCACATATTGAAATGATAATTCCAAAACTAAGTTCAGCATGCTTTACCTTAAGAGTCCTGAATCAGGTATTAAAACAGGATGCCTTACGCATGGTGTATTTTGCAAATTTCCACTCGATAATGAAGTATGGAATCATATTCTGGGGTAACTCGACCCATAGGGATAAAATATTTAAGCTACAAAAGCAAGCAATTAGAATAATGTGTGGAAAGAAAAGGAGAGAATCATGCAAACCGCTCTTTGAAAAATTAAAAGTCCTCACTCTCACAGGGGAGTATATATACTCTGTTATGTGTTATATGGTAGATAATATTGAGAGATTCCAAACTAATAGCAGTGTTCATGAACATATTACTAGAAACAGGAATGATTTACATAGACTGGTTAATGCATTAAAACTTTTTCAGAATGGCGCTTATTACTCCGCAATACAGATATAAAATAAGCTTCCAAACAACACAAGAAAAAGCAAATCCTTCAAAGGATCTCTCAAGAAATTTTTAATGACTCACACCTTCTACAATATGGATCAGTATTTCCAGTTTGAATAAGTTTATAATGTAGTATATTATATATCATTATTTATTACTTGCTTGTATATTGTAATCTGACGTGTTCTATATCCTTGAGTCCCACTCAACACAGGATCTACAGAACGAGATAACTACATCTACATCTACATCAGTATGTTGCAATACTTTTTATAGTAGGATTCCTTATGAGTTTGGTTGTTACTGGTTCTATATTTTAAGTAGAGCTCTCTTTTGTTCGCACAAGATATTTTAATACCAGCAGTTAACTATGTGTTATTCCTTGAATTAGGTAAATTAGCAGTTTTCTTTTTTGGAAAATTTGCCTCAAAATGTTGTGACACTATGTTTAGGAATTCACTTAATTTACTATCTACTTTGTCATAGGATAACATAGATTCCCAATTTTCATTCGCAAGATCTTGTTTGAAATTTAAGATTGAATCGTCATTCATTACTCTAGTCATATTACTATGAGCATGTTTACTGTTCGAATTTACTTTAATATTGTTCAGCACTAACATTTGTGCAACATGATCTGATAATCCATTTAATATTGGAAGTACTTTAAAATTAAAATGTTTTTCTATATCTATGAATATATTATCTATTGTTGTTTGGGAGTCGTTCTGAATTCTCGTTGGAAAGTTTACTATGAAATCTAGATTATAGCTAGTCCTACCCAATAAAGATATCAGTCTGATCTTCTTCTCACTATCAATTGAGAAATCTACATTAAAGTCCCCACACAGTATAATATTTACGTTAGTACTATACAGTGAATTAAGAACCCTTTCTAACTGATTTACAAATTAATTGAAATTACCTGATGGTGCCCTGTAGATGGTTAGTATTACAAATGTATCATTGTCAAAATCCAATCTGGCTGAACAACATTCAAAATCCTGTTCTTTACAGAAGGAACTTGTGTCTATAGCACTGAAATGTAAGTTTTTTTTTATAACTATACTCACACCTCCACATTTTATGGAATGTCTACAAAATTTTGAACATAGTGAAAAGTTATCAATTTTTAATTGTTCCAGATCTGTTTCTGCACAGTGGTGTTCCGTTAGACTAATAACTTGAATTTCCTGTTTATTAGAATTAATTGTATCCTGAATGGCTAAGTTAAATTCTTCAATTTTATTTTCAAGCCCCCTTATGTTTTGATGAAATAGTGCAAATGATTTATTAGTTCTAGCTATAGGCCTAAGTGTATTACTATTATTGACTTGAGATATGCATATAGGCCTAAGCTGTTGGATTCTTTCACTTAGATTCCCCCTAAAAAACGAGTCGAGCCTCCATCTATGACAGGAATAGGCCTCTTACAATCTAGTACATTACACTTCAACTCCTCTGCAACCAGTTCGGCCAGTGTCTTCTTTCCTCGAAGGTTGAGATGGAGTCCATATTGTTTTAAGTTATATAATAGTGAAATGTTATGTTGGTTCTGAAAAGAGCATTTTTGGTTCTAGAGAAGTTTTAAATGGCTCAGATGTATATATTAAATATGTTATGAACGAAGTTGTTGTTTGGGTATCAAACCTTTTAAATCTAAAACTCTTCCCTGCACAATATCATAGTAGGCCTACGTCCTCTCTCATATTTTGAATATTTGGTACAAGGGGCACTCTCGTATTTTGAATATTTGGTACAAGGGGTAAGGAATGTCGAGTGAGTCAGTGCGGGGCTCGGGAAGGGTTGGGAACGGTCGGGTGGTCGCCGGCCATCAGCTGCTGTCGCCATAGCAACGCAATGGGCGGAGCCTAATTGGCACCTTATATTTTTCTTTAGCCCATAACACTAACCACATAGTTAAGTGCGCGAAGTGGAGGCGGCAGCCGTAGCGAAGCACCCTTGCATTTTCAATTAATGTACGATACACTGTTTGTAGGTTTCGAAAATGTGGCATATTATATCTCCTGCAGGTTTGTCAGCCTGTCACCTCTCATCTTGCGGTATGACGTCATACCTCCAACGTCCAATCACGAGTTTCTTCATAATACGAGGATAGACGAATTTGCTAGATCGTGGTATAAAAGAAACTGCAGCGGCGAGGTGAGTTGGGTGGGATAGGCCTATATTCATCCGGCATAATCCCAATGACACGAGCCCATTCACGCGATATTCACATTTCCAAGGACTGTGTGATTTTTTTTGTTAATGAGCGATGCAGTGTGACCAACTGTTCTTGTATATATAGTGACAGCAGACAATTTTATGCCACGCACCAGCCAAGCTCTGCTGTTTTGTTAGGTTAGGAACGTGTATGTTAGTTAAGGAGCAATACACTGAATAGCACGAGGCAAGCTCCTCTGTTTTGTTAGGTTAGAAACGTTTATGTTAGTTCAGGAGCAATATATTGAATAGCACGAGGTTTCTATCACAACCACCATTTCTTACGAGCAGCTAGTGGCTTGAACCTTTGTAGGTTTGTCGGACTGTTCACCCACAATCATATCTCGTTTGCCTCCAATGTCCAATCACGAGGACGAAGACAGAAAAAATGGTGGAGAACAAGGAAGTTTTCGCTAGATCATGATATAAAAGAAAGTGTATCAATTAGGGTGGGTGGGTCTGACCAAATCATTCGCCAAGACAACATCTCCTCTCCACACATCTATCTATAACAAAATTCGTGTGATATAGGCCTAAGTGTTTTATGAAGAGAATCTCAGTTCTAAAAAAATGGGTCCATGCCAGTGGGATTTTACCATTCATCCCTAGGTGCGACTTATATTTGAATTTTCCCTATTATTGTCGAGAAGTTTTAGAATCCATATAAGCCTATAGGCTTCACACATTTTGTTTCTATGAATATTTTAATTATAGGTAAAATCAGGGAGAAGTTCACAGAAAACTAACCTAAAATGGCGCTCGGAAAGAAAGTGCACACACCAGAATCGGCTGCTCAAGACAGTGCAGGTGCATGCTGGGAAGAAGCCATTTGGTCACATGGTGCTGGAATCAGAGCTGCCAAAGGGTCTGTGGTGGTCAGTCGCTATCACTGTCTAGAACACCACTGGCCATCAAACCCTCTTTAAACTTGAGCTAACATGTCTAGCCTAAACTAACCTAACCTAACTTTTTTTAAAATTTCTTGGGGACTCTGTCCCCAAACCACCTTCTGCAATATAGGATAATGTGGAGTGTCTGTGGAAAACGATATAAGTGCCAGAAAACTGTATTGTTGTTTCTTCATGGAAATCGGTATATGTGCCATCGCCATCAACCCAATAAAGGATATATGTTCCTTTCTGACTTCCTTGAGGTTGAAGAAGCGTTTGTTTGAACGGTTTCATAGGGAACGATACAAGTGCCTGGGCGCACGTTGCCTAGGCTTCCGACAAGTTTGCCCTCGAAATAGTTGATGCTATTGCATGGAATGTGTCTGTGGCTTTGTGTGAACTGATATTATCAAAAACCTCCTCTGGCAGTCCCAACATACTTCAAGTAAAGAAAT
The DNA here is from genome assembly GCA_964059195.1 of Ectobius pallidus. Classification (NCBI taxonomy): domain Eukaryota; kingdom Metazoa; phylum Arthropoda; class Insecta; order Blattodea; family Ectobiidae; genus Ectobius; species Ectobius pallidus. The sequence continues at coordinate 50,224,893 of CAXKWD010000008.1, forward strand.
CTCTAAATGATATTGAGGATTTTACTTCTTTTCGTGTGACTCTCCAGAATCTTCCGACATTGGACAAGCTGATACCCCTAAATAAAAAGAAAGAATTGCTGCAAAGAAGAAGAAGGATATTCTATCCTTGTTGGACTTCATGGATGCAAAATATAATAAATTCTATGAATTTTGCAAGTGAACACACACATTCTTTAAGCTTTATTGCCGGGCATTAGAATAGTTATTTGGTTCTGAAGATAAAATACACCAGCCTTTTACTTCCAACACAGAAGGAGTTCTTGCAAGATCTTTTGCCAGGACATAAAACTCGGTTGCCTCTTACGTTAAAAAGTCAGTTTCAGAAAAAGTGGCGGTTAAGATGGCCTTTCACCCATCAATATGTTACGGTCCAGACACATGATGTTACAGTTCAGACACTGTGTAAAATCACACAAGTTAGAATTACTTAACAAATTAAGAGGCTAGAAAATTTACACATGTTTTTCAAAATCTAGGAACCATGGACACAGTCAAAATAAGTAATTTAACATAAACTTAGGCCCTTTCATAGGGTTTATAAAACTGTTGTCACAAAGAAATGGTGAATACTTATGAGTGTCTCATTATGTCTAATTAAAAACAAAGTGCCCACCATTATCAGTGACAGTAGGTTTGACAACACAAACAACAACTGAAGCGTATACTACAGAGATGCCCTTTTTCTTCAGGCCATATCCATGTCAAAATGCTACTGGGATTCATATAGTTGAGCCTGTAATCATCACTCATAGTGTTAAGCATAGTATGTCTTTTCAAAGGATAACTTCTTTTCAGCTTGACAAGGACAAAATCACAAAATTTAATTCAAGGAGGACTTTTAATTCACTTTGATGATTAAGGAAGGGTGATAATAAATTGTCTTTGTGAACAGCCATTCCATGAAAAGTGAGCCTGTTTTGCCATATTTATATTTTTAAGTAAGGTAGACATGTTGTACCGGTATGTCAAATGAAAGTTAAAAGCTTATGGGTCACTCCAAGGTAACAGACAGGACAAACACACAAATTTTTGAAAGTTTAATGTTGTTTGCCAGGAGCATTTAATTCTGTAATCATTGTAAGAAACATCTGAACTACGGCATACACTTTATATTGACTTTATATGAATTAATAACATTGCTTATCTTAATTTATAATTTATTTATAATCGCTTAAAGAGAAGTAACAGACGGGACAGGGAAATGACATGGTTTATGAAGTTATGATATACAGAAATTATTTTCTGTTCTTCATCTAAACATTAAAATAAAATAAATATGTCGGGTGTAGGTATTGTACTTAGGCTTCTTTTCATACTTTTCGTTTGTCTTAAATCCAACTAGGATGAACGTCACAATTATTAATGAAGCCAGGGTAACAGATGAGACATGATGGTAACAGACGGGACATTTTGCAATTTTATTTATTGAAATGCACATTTTGAGTTATTCTCAACACTATGTAACTGAATTAAATAATTTTTCAACGATTAAAGTTTTACAAGTAGGCTACAGATTTTATTATTTCAGAATAAAAATACTTCTGCTACATAGGCCTTCCCATAATTACAACACTTTTCCCCTCAGTAATGAAAATGATAAATAACAATGATATTAACAATCAATCTTTATTTAAAAGTAAACTTGTTAATTAAGAATAATTTTAAGCATTTACTTCAACTGGATTTGTGAAAATGCAGCGATCTCTTTTCCAAATCGGTGTTGCTAATGTGCTGATATAGTTCAGTTATTCATTGCATGGCCCGGTTGCTTCCTTTTGTTAGGAGGATACGTTTGCTGACAGCTCAACCCATGTTCTTTATTTTTACTGCACCAATCAGTTAGTTACCTCAGCCAATAAAAATCTAAGAATCTGCTGTGACAGCTACTCATCAACTCCACATGGAGCGAAATACGAGATTGCTAGATCTAGTTACAGTAAACAATAATACATGTGAATTGATTAAAGTGAGGGAAGAACTGAAAATGAACAATGGCAATATTAACAATGAGAGAATATTGCAACGTTGCTTGTGTTTTGGAAAGCGGAAATCAAGACCGAATTGGTCATATCAATTAACATAAAGAAAGACAGACTTAATGGGTTATTCCTTTGAATTCGCCTGGGTATGTAATGAAACCTCTACTAGGCCTATATTATCAGTCTTTAGAATCCAGGTTTTGTCTTTCACATGGGGAAACATAACATCGGTCTAGGGTCAATCCATTAGAAATGAACAGACATTTTTGATTTTCCTAATTTTTTTTACCAGTTATTTCCCAACTAAAGGTGAGTTCAAAACTATGGTAAAAAAATTGTTGGGCTCATACTTTTCTTTTGGCGGCCATTTTAAGTTTGCTTTTTAACCATATTTCAGTCGAAAACATGTTTTGCACAAATGTATGTAACTCTGTTAATTTTATAGATAACAAGACAAAATAAACACCAAAATTATCAGAATGAAATGCTCTACATTTTTGTTTTAACACAATATTACCTAAGTAGTGAGGAAAGTGAAGAAAAAGATTCAAAACTACAAATTGAAAATTGACTTAAAACGGGAGTTTTAGTGCCGCAAAATTATTAGAAGGAAGAAAGACTCGCCCTTAATTTTTTTTCTGGTGTAGATCTACTACAGGACTACTCGCTGTAGGGTCATTCCATGTCAAATCAACCAATTCTACTATGAGATTTGAACCTTGACCTCTCAGATTTGTATGATTTTTTTCTCAGCTATTGCACCCCCCAAATCTAGTTTAAATTTCAAATTTCAATTTTTTTTTACTTTTGGTTTGTGAGTTACAAGGGTTTAAAAATCCAAAAAACCACGGTTTTCTATTGCTTTAAGATTATTATAAAATGCTATAGCTCAAAAACTATACCACCTAGAGAGCTCAAACTTGTACCATTTTTTTCCTCTGAAAATTCCCTTTCATTTGATGTATCACACAGCTATGTTTCTTAATTTTTGAAATGTTAAAAAGTTTCCAAAAAACTTTTTTTGAAATTTCCAAAATACGTACGGTACCGGTACGCTTTGATTTTTTTGGAAAAATTATATGTGTTGTCCACACTAATTGACTACATGCATGCAAAATTTCAAGATGGGATCTCAACGGGTTCTTATTTTTAAAAATATTTTACTACCAGAATACATGCTAGTGAGGTGTATAGCGGACTATTTCTAGGCTATGAATACTAAGGTACATAGGCTAATTCTACTAAACCTAAATTATTTAGATAGCATTCATATGTAACATTTCCCTCTTATTGTTTGTTAATTAAATGATATGTATTGTTGTTTTTAATTTAATTTTCATGATACCTGTAACTAAGTTATACATAAGAACGAAGAATAAATTTTAATTTATATACAACATGCTAATAGTGAAATTTTGAACAAAGTCACTCATCTTGAATCACTCAAAACTCCTAGTAATATCAACTCATATAGTTATAAATGGTAGAGGTTATATTTTGCTTGGTTTTCCAGTATTATTTGTAGCCTAATAATTTACAAAGAGTCCCAAATAAAAATGTGTAAAAGTTGTTTCACCTTGTGAAAAAGTTTAACTTGTTGATATTTGCTTGGATAGAACTGTATTTCTTAGAATAATAGGTATTTAAAACTTTAAAAGTTTTCACTGAGGGTAACACAATTTAAAGAGTGTATATTCTTCCTGTTGCTGTAGTTGGATCCACTGTTTGCAAAAGAGTGTTTCCTGGGACATGTAATAAATCCCTTGGTTGGACCTTTTGGGTGTAAAAAATTTATTCAGTACATACCATTGTATTTTTCTTCAATGCATCCCAGCCACCAAGAGTCATCACATGCTATTCCAAATCTGATGGTGTTATTTGATTCTCTGTTGTCACACATTCAAGAGATTCATCAAGGCTCAAATGGTAAGGCTTGACAGTAATTTGACTCTCTGTGTGGGGTTTATATGAGTGAAACTTTTGTGTTCCCACAATCGCTTTTGATTTGACTGAGCTGAGAAAGTAATCATTCTTTAGTCTCTTCGTAAGTCTTCTGTTGTGCAATATTCAAAGTCAATGTTTTTTTATATTTTCCAATCATTCTTTAGTCTCTTCGTAGTCTTCTGTTGTGCAATATTCAAAGTCAATGTTTTTTATATTTTCCAAGGCAAATTCATAAAGTTCTTTGGGTGTTAAAATTTGTTGGTCATATGGCCTTTGTAAGCTGGCTAAAAGCTAGCCACTTAACAGTCCCGCCAAGACCATCACATGCACTCTTGCCATGGGATGTTGCAACGAACTCCCACTCGGCCTCAACTTCAAAATCTGTTTTATGCAAGCATAAATGAAGGAAGTTTTTCTTATTCTTATACTGGGCAGTGCTCCCATCAGAAAAGTAAGTGATCTTTTTAAGTGAAAAAGGCAAGGTTTGCTTTAAGATTTCTAGGAGTTTTTTCTGGAGTAGGCTACATAGAAAGCGACTGTATGTTTCCCCTCCCATTTGTAATATATGATGAAAGGATGCAGTGTAGCTTGGCTGGTAGTCCAGTGGAATGATTGTATTTTGGCTTGTACGGCGAAAGAGTAGTTTTCTGCAAAATCACAATTTACTACTACATGGCCTTCAGTTAAATTTTCCTTGATTTCGCTTTAGTATTCTTTCTGCTGACTAGCTATAAATGAATGAGTTTTGAACTTTGTTAGTGTGTCCAAAAACTCATCAATAAAGTCATCGCTACATTTTACTACAGTTTCCATCACATACCTATCTACAGTTACCCACTTTTTCATTGAACTTTGTATTCAATAATTCTTGAAGTCTAGGAACACCAGGTCATTCTTTATAAACATTCATAAAACAATGTTGAGATGGTGGATTGCACATCATCTTGACCAGATAGGAGTGATAAGATTTCAAAGCAGTGTCATCCCCATCCAATACAAAATTTTGCATTTTTGCACCATACATCATTAGCATAATGTTTTGGTGTAAGGTACACACACAGACAGTATGTGTGCCACTTTTTCCAGTCAGGATACAGTTCTTCGGCCTCAGGTCACAAAACTTTGAAAAACCAATTTTGTTTGCTGGGAATTTTTCCTTAAATAATTGGTATATTTCTTGCAAATTTGCCAACACTAGTTTCTTTTGTACCTGGATCTTTCCATCTTTATTTCTTATGATGACACAATTTTTTTCCCTGGCATCATTCTACTAATGTTGTCAGAATTGTAGAAGTCTTTTACAGAGTCAGCCTAGAAATAGTCTGCTGTACACCTCACTAGCATGTAATCTCGTAGTCAAATATTCTTTTAAACAAGAACCCGTTGAGATCCCATCTTGAAATTTTGCATGCATGTAGTCAATTAGAGTGGACAACACATATAATTTTTCCAAAAAAATCAGAGGGTACGTATTTTGGAAATTTCAAAAAAAGTTGTTTGGAAACTTTTTTAACATTTCAAAAATTAAGAAACATAGTCATGTGATACATCACATTAAAGGGAATTTTCTGAGGAAAAAACTGATGCAAGTTTGAGCTCTCTAGGTGGTATAGTTTTTGAGCTATAGCATTTTATAATAATCTTATAGCGATAGAAAACCATAGTTTTTTTTTATTTTTCAACCCTTGTAACTCACAAACCAAAACCCAGAAAAATTTGAAATTTTAGATTTAAACTAGTTTTGGGGAGTACAATACCTGAAAAAAAAATCACACAAATCTCTGAGGTCAAGGTTTAGACTGTTGGTTGATTTGACATGGAATGACCCTGTAGAAGTTTAAAGCTTGAGAACTTTGCGGTTTTTTTATACAATTTTTCAAAAATGCCTCAAACCGTATTTTGGCAATATTTGAAGTAGAATATCTCAAAAGGGACTGAGTGAAAAATTATGAAATTTATACAGATAACACCTCTTTATGATATAAAGATGTGATAACAATTTGGTGACTGAGACTCAACTGGTTCCCGAGTTATAGTGCATCGAAGTTGGCCATAACTGCAAACTATGCACCGAAATTTCAACACTCTTCAAAGCTTTGAGAAAACCAAAAATTTGTCATTCTAACTGATGAAATGTAGCCTACATATACAACTCTTTTGTGTAACAAACTTAGGCTCACAAAAATTTTATATTTAAAATTACAAAGTGAATTTTTACTATTAAATTACCGTTAAATTTCGTGTGCCTATAACACAACTGCTGTCAGGAAGTAAAACAGAGGATAGCCATGGCAAAAGAGGCCTTTAATAGAAAAAGAAGAATTTTTTGTGGGCCCATGGCAAAAGATCTTAGGAAGAGGCTAGTAAAGTGCTTTGTGTGGAGTGTAGCACTGTATGGAGCAGAGACTTGGACGCTACGGAAGAGTGAAGAAAAACGACTGGAATCATTTGAGATGTGGATTTGGAGAAGGATGGAGCGTATACAATGGGCAGACAAAATTAAAAACAAAGACGTGCTAGAAAGAGTGGGAGAAAGAAGAACATTGTTGGAGCTCCTAAAGAAGAGGAAAAGAAATTGGCTGGGACATTGGCTAAGAAGAAATTGTCTGCTGAAGGATGCTTTAGAAGGAATGATAAATGGAAAGAAGGTTCGAGGCAGAAGAAGATATCAGATGATAGATAACATTAAAATAAATGGATTGTATGCCGATACAAAAAGGAAGGCTGAGAGCAGGAAAGAGTGGAGAATGCTTAGTTTGCAGTGAAAGACCTGCCCTTGGGCAGAACACTATGAATGAATGAATGAATAACACAATTTTTGGCCAAATTCAAAGCACTGTTACTCTGGAACCAGTTGAGTCTCAGTCGCCAAATTTTTATCACATCTTTATGTTATAAAGAGATGTTATCTATAAATTTCATAATTTTTCACTTTGGCCCTTTTGAGATATTCTACTTCAAATATTGCCAAAATACGGTTTTGGGCATTTTTGAAAAATTGTATTAAAAAAACCGCAAAGTTCTCAAGCTTTAAACTTCTACAGCGAGTAGTCCTATAGTATATCTACACCAGAAGAAAAAAATTAAGTCCGAGTCTTTCTTCCTTCTAATAATTTTGCGGCACCAAAACTCCCGTTTTAAGTCAATTTTCAATTTGTAGTTTTGATTTTTTTTCTTAACTTTCCTCACTACTTAGGTAATATTGTGTTAAAACAAAAATGTAGAGCATTTCATTCTGATAATTTTGGTGTTTATTTTGTCTTGTTATCTATAAAATTAACAGAGTTACATACATTTGTGCAAATCAAGTTTCCGGCCGAAAAACTGTTACAAAGAAAACTTAAAATGGCCGCCAAGAAAAAAGTATGAGCATAAAAAATGTTTTACTCTAGTTTTGAACTCTCCTAATATTGGGGAGTAACTGGTAAAAAAATTAAGAAAATAAAAAATGTTGAGCAAAAAATGTTATTCAATTTGGTTCATTTCTATGCCTATTTTGGCATGATTTGAAGTAAAATATCTCAGAAGGGCCTGAGTGAAAATTATGAAATTTATGCACATAACACCTCCTTACGATATAAAGATGTGATAATAATTTGGTGACTGTGACTGAACTGGTTCCAGAGTTACAGTGCATCGAAGTTGGCCAAAAATTGCAAACTATGCACCGAAATTTCAATGCTCTTCAACGCTTTGAGGAAATTATAAATTTGTCATGTTTACTGATGAAATGTAGCCTACATGTATAACTCTTTTGTGTAACATACTTGGTTCACTAAAATTTTGCATTTAAAATTACAATGTGGATTATTACTAGACTTCGGATTTTAGGTAAAAACCTATTTTAATCCTTAAGTGATATATGGACGGAAACTTGTATATTTATGTTTCATAAGTGACTATGCCTAAAACTGATACTTTTATAGGACCTAAAACAGCCTATTTTCACGTTAGAGCCTAATATTGCCTTTTTTTATTGTTTTTCCTCTAAAGTTCAAAGTAAGGTATTTTTTGTTGTAAATTCTAGCATTTATTTTCAGTTCGTACTAAATTTTTAGCTCGGAATGTGCAGTACATGACACATTTGTGACGTGGTTAAATAGTAGGGAATATTTTGTCTTCAGTAGAAAAATTCCTTGGAATTCCAAAAAAAATGTAGAGTTTTTCTCCCAACTCCCACATCCAATAAAAAAAGGGGGGAAAGTAGTTCTCTGAATCACTGAGGGATACAAGGGGTTGAATATGCTAGCGTGCGTAGCTTCTGCTCGCAGGGATTAGATTTTCACTGTTATGGTAGTAATACAGGCCCTATTAGTAGGTCCATATAATTCTGTGTAACATAGGCCTATACCTGTGTTTCATCATGATTACTGAATAATGGTGACTTCAATAAATACAATATTCTGCATTGCAATTGAGATATTTCAGAAAATTGGCAACTTAACGATTTTATAAGACTATTTTACGAATTTTAGAACCTATTTTCCAATTTTTAGAGCCTATTTTAGGTACCTAAAACAGCATTTTTAGCGACCTAAAAGTCCGAAGTCTAATTATTACTATTAAATTACCGTTAAAATTCATGTGCGTATAATGCAAGTTTTGGCCAAATTCGATGCACTGTAACTCGGGAACCAGTTGAGTCTCAGTCACCAAATTTTTATCACATCTTTATATCATAAAGTGGTGTTATTTGTATAAATCTCATAATTTTTCACTCAGTCCCTTTTGAGATATTCTACTTCAAATATTGCCAAAATACGGTTTTGGGCATTTTTGAAAAATTGTATAAAAAAACCACAAAGTCCTCAAGCTTTAAACTTCTACAGCGAGTAGTCCTATAGTAGATCTACACCATAAAAAAAAAATTAAGGGCGAGTCTTTCTTCCTTCTAATAATTTTGCGGCACTAAAACTCCCGTTTTAAGTCAATTTTCAATTTGTAGTTTTGAATTTTTTTCTTCACTTTCCTCACTACTTAGGTAATATTGTGTTAAAACAAAAATGTAGAGCATTTCATTCTGATAATTTTGGTGTTTATTTTGTCTTGTTATCTATAAAATTAACAGAGTTACATACATTTGTGCAAAACATGTTTTCGACTGAAATATGGTTAAAAGTAAATTTAAAATGGCCGCCAAAAAAAAAAGTATGAGCCCAACAAATTTTTTACCATAGTTTTGAACTCACCTTTAGTTGGGAAATAACTGGTAAAAAAATTAGGAAAATAAAAAATGTCGAGCAACAAATTTTATTAAATTTGGTTCATTTCTAATGGATTGACCCTCCACAGTTAATAGCTAAAGTTTTTGCAATTTCAAGTCGTTTACAGGAACTATTTGGGAGTTTACAAGTAGCCCAATGAAGAGCTTCTGCCTTAGTATTTGGAGTTTGGTATCTGGAAGTGGATGGCTCTCCGCCCCTAACTTTGAGGCTGCCAAGAGCAATCTTCAGTTTTTTTTACAGTATCACGTTTACGTTCACATTCATATTTCCAGTCATATTTTCCAGATTGTTTCAAACGCTCTCTTGTGTTTTATCTTCTCTGCAGCTGATAATTTGGCCATGTTACAACTTTGAAATACGTGGAGAGGAATTGGTTAATATTTTACATTATTTGTATATATGTCCTATATCAATAATCACATGATTTTCCAATAAATAATATTTCAATTCACTAGTCATGTAAACTTTATAGCTTACTAGCTGAAAAGGCCCGGCGTCGCCCGGGCTTTGTATTTTGTAATTTGAAATTAACTTTTGGAGGACTTTCGATTTTGAAACTCTAGGTGCTTATATAATATGTATGTAAAACTTGAAATGAAGAAAAAGATTTATCACACTCAAACTATTCCATCAGAAAACGCTAGATATAGCTTTTTATGGCTCATAGAGGATGTCGAAAGCTTCATTCCGTTGCTTCTACACATCATGCTTGGGAGGATTTGAAATAAGAAGAAACATAAATTAAATAAGATTGTATTGACTTGTCGGAAAATTTTATTTCTCATTCTCATGTTACCATACAACCGTTTCGGTTCTGAAATAAGAGAAATGCAGTATCACTTTCATACTTTCCTCCCCTAAAACCCGGGACATAAAATACTGCGAGCATAGGACTCAAAATGTTCCATCCCATGCTTAGGGCCTATGATAAACATCCTTATTTCTCAACTAATACAAAGCATACAGCTATGGATAACGTATAAGCGGAAAGGATTATTTACCTACTTCTGATATAGCATACTCACACACTTAAGTTATCCCAGCAATACGACCTCTTATTCTACATCAAAATGTGAAGTGAGAAAATATTTCTTGTGTCGAGGGTAGAGAAAGTTATGTGACTGCATTACAATGTGCTTTATTCTCGTGGATTTTATTCTTCAAGAATTATTTTTACAAAACGTTAGCATCAGAATTCGTTAAAGTCCAATGTTATGTAATGTCCAGAGCCCTATATGAACTGTGTAAACAATACACTGTTGTCTTGACAACTGAATGGGATTTCATTTTGTTTGCATAATATTCTCAGAAATTATATAATTTTCAAGGGAAGGACTGATTTGTTTCAATTTTAATGTTGACAGCTATACTTCCCGGGCTTAACTGGGTATGTGTGCAAAGTGTCGTGTAAATTGGTAAAGAAATGTAGATTTGTATAAGGAACAAACATACATACATACATACATACACACTTTCGATTTTATATATTAGATTTATTTTCAGTACATTTAAAATGTAAACAATAATGTAATGGGTCTGTCCATGAGAAGAGGTCCACATCCTCCAAAAATTGAAAGTAATAATACAGTGTTGATTGGTACACCAAAAGAAAGCTATAATACACTATTTTTGATAACTCAATTTTAAAATATGTTATTTTGGGTATTTCTCCATGTTTTTGAAGCCCAAACTTACATTTGAATTTTGCAGCAAGTACTTGACAAAATTTGTATACAAAAAAAAATTATATTTTAGCTAAACTACCAAGACATGGGACAAAAACATTTGCTGAATGTTTCTCTGTGTTTTTAAGGTATGTTTAATAACATTTATTTCAGCATAAGATTTTTCAAAATGCAGAAAACCCCACTTTGAAAAATGATAAGTATTTGCTGTCCTGGTACTAACAGAAAATACAAAAAAGTTGTGTTATAGTGTTTTCACTGAGGCTATGTGTAGAAGATGCTAGGAACTGCTAGTTTATGACCCAGGTAATAGATAGCAGTAGACACATTTTTAAAAAATCATCTAGAATTTTTTTTATGATGTTTTGTATTATGTCCTGATACTAACGACTTCTGGAGAGAAACTCTAAAGTGCACACTGTTGGACTGCTTTTGTGTGCATATTTTCAACATATTCATATAATTTCAAGAGAGAAAACTGTAGGCACATATCTGTCAACAAACAGATATATACTTCTGAATATATTTACAAGCCAAAAATATTTTATTTCCTTGAAATTATAAGCTGTACGTATGTTTTTTTCAACAACATGGGCAAAACAAATTGTGAAAGGCAGAAGTTATTTATGGAAAGTCACAAGACAGATGAAAAATTTAAATTGAAGAGAAAGAACATAATAAAGAATTATACAGGGTGAAAAAAGTGAAAAAGAAATAACAGCACTAGAAGCAACATTAAGGAAAGGAGGCAGAAAGAAAAAGACTAAGCCGTGCTACTAAAAAGCAAGCAGACAAAGCTTTTTAGTAGCACGGCTTAGTCTTATATATATATATATATAAACTTGCTTAAAATTTTAGAATAGATTACCGCTCAATAAAAGTCAAAATATGACTTTGATACAATTTCATATAAATCTATTCTCACTGTGATAGAAGGAGTTCCTGTCTTAGCTTCATATTCAAGACAAGCAGTGTGCTCCTTTCCTGAATAACAATACAATTGCATTGTAAACATGTATTCTGTAACTTCGTAACGTTGGCCTCAATGTCATTTAATACAACTTGTTATGTTGTATTTTAAAAAATTAATATTATATTATATATATTATATTATAAAATCAGGTAAACTGATATGACAAAGTGCCAGTATGTTAATGTTGAATCAATTATAATTGCAATTATGATATACAGAAAATAAGTTTATCTAATCAGATTAAAATCGAGCAGCGTCAGCAGAACTACAGATTTGTGATACCTTGACAATCGCGCACTCACATAAAAATAAAAAAATAAAATAAAAAGACAAGAATTAAAAAATATGTGACCTTTAATTAGTTGTTACTCTGGTACCGGTCAACCGATTAGGTCCAAAATTAATAGGCTTCTTGCCATGGACGTTATAAATGCTTATACCAAGTTTCATGAAAATCCGATAAAGCACATTTGAGTTATGGGGCTTTAGTTATATAATACCATAACAATGCACCAAATTGGGCATTATTCCGGTACCGGCCAACCAATTTGGTCCAATATCAACAGACGTCTTCCCATGGACATAAATGTGTATACAAAGTTTCATGAAAATCCGATAAAGCGGATTTGAGTTATGGCGCTTTTAAATAAAAACACTAAATTGGGTTTGACGCTGGTACTGGTGAACCGATTTCGTTCAATATCAATAGGGTTCTTCCCATGGACATTATAAATGCCTATACCAAGTTTCATGAAAATCCGATAAAGCATATTTGAATTATAATTCTAAAAGTATGTATATATTTCAACCTTGTGCACTAGTAATAATATAAGGAATAATTAAACGTTGATAAGGAATCAATAAAAAGCGTTAAGTATATTGTCTAAAAATTATAATGTATTGAGAAAAATATAAAAAGAGCTAGTAAAAAGGCCTACTAATGAACAATATATACACAAAATCTAGAATCTATTCTATATCTATAATAGAATAGATTCTAGATTTTGTGTATATATTGTTCATTAGTAGGCCTTTTTACTAGCTCTTTTTATATTTTTCTCGATACATTATAATTTTTAGACAATATACTTAACGCTTTTTATTGATTCCTTATCAACGTTTAATTATTCCTTATATTATTACTAGTGCACAAGGTTGAAATATATACATACTTTTAGAATTACAATTAGCACTAGTGGCAAAATGAAGTTTATTAATATTTGAATTATGGTGCGTACAGACACACGGATAGACAGACAGCAGACAGACGGACAGACATTTTTCCGTACCCCACACACAATCTCATAAAGTACCATACAGGCACTTAATAATGACATTAGTTACAATTATAATTTGACTGTAATATGTTCATCCATTTGAAAGACATTTTGTCCTGATACTAACTGTCCGGATACTAACGCACATGCAGTTGCAATTACTAGTATTACAAAGTATTAAAATTAAAAATCCATAAAACAAAATATACCAACTGAGTCTTGAATAGTGTATGATTCAATTGCTTTAAGCAAAATTTGAATACATGCAGTAAATTAGGAGGAACTTTTACAATAATTCATTCAAATTTTTTAACCTTATTTCCTCGTCTGTATACTAATAAAACAAAAATGAACAATAAACAGTATATTTTTGCCATCAATCCCAAGTAAGATACTGGGAATAGAGTGGTGTTCAAGATGTATACAGCAAAATTGTTTTCTGTAAGTCAAATATCACACCGTACTTCAAATTATGAAGTTTAAATTTCAACCAAAGTGTCCTGATACTAACAATGGACAGTCCCAATACTGTTTGTCCCATCTGTTACCTGAAAACTGTCCCGTCTGTTACCAAAATAATTAATTAATGTTATGCAGTGTTACTATTTTAAAGGCATTTCTGAAGTCATCAACCAACATTTTAAGAGGAAAATAATTAGTTTCAAAAACAAAAAGTAATTACATCTGAAAATAGAAATAACTTAATGTTTAATTTTAGTAACAGACGGGACATTAATAAGATCACAGTTGAAGCAAGGGTTAAGTCAAAAGTATTAATAGAAAAAAATAATAGATTACCTTAAAATAATGTGTTTCCAACCTCAGAAGGTGTTCTATATATCTGTTTCCCACAACTCTCAACTATGCACTCGAAATTTGAGCTTCTTTTGCTAGCAAGCAAACATCAATTTGTTCAGACCTCTATAACCATGTTCCTGTCACCGTCACTGAAGGTCAATAAAGGTGCAATTCAATTATCTTTGTTTTGTATAGGTAGTTGAATACAACTCTTTGGCTCTCTAATTACATAAATTTAAATTTAAATAACAAATATTTGAAAATGACATAGAATGTCCAGCTTTACTTGGAGTGACCCTTATGTTTTTAAATGTCAGTACTCATTTTTTATGATCTGCAAGTAACATTTTGTTATTGGTTGTTAAATTTGAACATAACGAAAGCAACCAATTTCTTGAAAAGTAACAGTTCGTATTTAATCCCTATTGTTGACAATAGGAGAATCAGCTGATTATTTCTCTCCAAAAGTTGTTGTTCAGTATATTACTAGTCTTATGAAGTATTATTATTACTACCAAGAGTTAATTATAAATTTTGTTACTCGTATTTATGAGGTACTGTGCATTTGTCTGAACCATAACAAAAAAAGTGAAAAGTTTTATTTTAGATGGTAAAAATAATTTGTACAGTAGTAATATTTTCTAACAAGAAGGGTTATGTAACTTGTATCACTTACTAAAATTTTTGCATATTAATTTATTTCCATTTAATGAGCGTTACGGTCCAGACACCAAAAATGAGGACAAATACCTAGTGGTGACCCAAGTATTAAATTACCCATTAATTTGAACAATTTCTAGATTAAAGATGAGCTTAAAAGACAGACTGTGATAAAATGGATTTTGAAAAAAATGTTACAGTGAAAGAACTGGTTTTAAAATTAATTATCAACTCCATTACCGAACGTTAAAAGATGCATCTAGGCCAGGGGTCGGCAACCTGTGGCTCACGAGCCTCATGCGGCTCTTTGGATGTGAAGCTGCGGCTCTTTAGTTCCAAAAGCAAATATTAGGCTATTTATTTTATATAAAAAAAATTAAAATCATTCTGAATCGATTAATGAGGATTAGGCACCGATTCTCTCAGCCACTTGTACTCGCTTTTCACCGCACCCCTCCCCCGTGACACACGTCGTCACTGTCGTCAGTTCGTCGGAAGCTCTCGAATGACGCCGTCGTCGTATGTTTCTATGTAGGTTTTAATTCGCTTTCGACACAAGACAATTTGGCATCTTCACCAGTGCTTTGGCTGTGACGTATAGTTTGTTATAGCGAATGCCGTGCAAAATCGTTTCAATAGCAACTGATGGAGCCAGAAGTATGACAGGAAAAAATAAAGGGGCAACATAAACAAAGCAAAATAAACCACGAAATTCTTACGTTTCACTCATAATTCACCAAGAAGCGCTTTGTGCCAAAACATTTCCGGCTGAAATAGTTGAGGTCATGAATTTGGTAATCAAGATTCTTAACAGCATCTTGTCAAAAGCACTCTACCATCGTCAGTTTAAAGAATTCTTAAATGAAATGGAGACTCAGTATTCCGACCTCCTTCTTCACAATAAAGTGCGATGGCTTTCCAAAGGTAAGGTGTTGAATCGTTTTGCTTTGTGCTTGAATGAAATAAATACATTCCTAAATGAGAAAGGCATTAATCATCCTGAATTAGAGAACGACAAATGGTTGCAAAAATTTTACTTTATGGTGGATATCACAGCAAAATTAAATGAGCTGAATTTAAAACTGCAAGGAAAGGGAAACCCAGCCTATGTTTTGGTAGATGAATCGGTTTGTTTTGAAGAAAAATTAATTCTTTTTGCAGAAGATATTCAGAGCGGTAAATTACTTCATTTTCAATTTCTAAAGCAATATCGCGATACAACCAGTGCAACTGTTGACACGAATTACTTCAGCACAGTTATAAAAAAAATTAAAGATGAATTTCCTGACAGATTTGAGCAATTCAAAACCAACAAAACCACTCTAGCATTTATAGTAAATCCTCTCAACACAAATAATAACGAAATCCACATTGAGCCATTTGGAATTGATACTGGATCTCTAGAAATGCAATTGATCAATTTAAAAAGTAAAGCTTTGTGGAAGCAGAAAATTTACAGAGTTGAAAAGCAAGTTGGAAGAGTTGGAGGTCCAGAAATGTATGTATGTAACGCAACAAAAGTGGACAGCTTTAAAAGAAATGCCGCGAGTTGAGGCACTTATATTCGACGCATGGAATAGTCTTCCAGATTGCTACAGTGAGGTGGAGAAGTTGGCATTTGGAGTGCTGACTATCTTCGGATCGGATAGCACCAATCTACAAAGAGCTGTTTACTTTCAGGTTACACCAACCAGAAATAAATTACTAGTCGGTCAGACAAGTTCAGGTGCTTCACCAAGGCAATTTATTATCACCCTTCCTTAATCATCAGAGTGAATTAAAAGTCCTTCTTAAATTAAATTTTGACCTCGTCAAGCTGAAAGGTGGAAAGAAGTTATCCCCTGGAAATACATACTATGCTGAGGTGGGCCTACTTAACACTATCAGCGATGATTACAGACTCAACTATATGAATTCCAGTGGTATTTCGACATGGATATGATATCAAGAAAAAGGGCATCTCTGTAGTACATGCTTCAGTCATTGTTTGTGTCACTAATACCTACTGTCACTAATAATAGGGGAAAGTTTGTTTTTAATTGGACATAATGAGACATAGGCCTACTCATAAGTATTCACCATTTCTTTGTGACAACAGTTTTATAACCCTGTGAAAGGGCCTAAGTTTATGTTAAATTACTTATTTTGACTGGGTCCATGGTTCCTAGATTTTGAAAAACATGTGTAAATTTTCTAGCCTCTTAATTTGTTAAGTAATTCTAACTTGTGTGATTTTACACAGTGTCTGAACCGTAACAGCATGTGTCTGGACCGTAACATATTTTGAAAATTTACTGTGAGTTAATTATTGAAAATTTGAAGCTGATCAATAGTGCATAATTATCCTTGAACATTCATATAGAAGGAAAACTGTAAAGTTGTGACAATTCACAGAGATTTGCATGTCTTGACGAAAATGATATGAGTAACCTTCTGTGTGAGTCTGAACCGTAACAGGGTACTTTTTATTAATTTCTTGATTGATCAATGTTGACATGGGATTAAAAATATATTGGGGTGAAGTACTGTTTAAAGCCAATTCATACGTATTATTAACACTTTTGAAAATTTATCTTAACAATGAGTAAGAGGACTCCAAAAGTGTGTAAATGTCTGGACCATAACAATGGAATGGCTGTGAAGCACCTGCACTTGTCTGACCAATTAGTAATTTATTTCCGGTTGATGTAACGTGAAAGTAATGGGGGCTCTGTAGGTTAGGGATACAAAGAATACTAGACTATCTTTTCTGTGGTATTGACTTCACATGATTGCACCCATAGTATTCTCAATGCTGACATTGCTTTTTTTGCACATTATAAAACTGTTCAGGGGTATTCATAGAATACTTTTGGCTCTTTGCTGGTATCAGAACATATGCTTCATCTTCCAACTCCATCCACTGCCACTTTCTCATGGAGTGGTGCCTAAATATTCCATTCATTATCTAGAGAAAAAACTTGTTTCTGTAGAATAGGGGATTGAAAAAGGTAAAGCTTTTTTTTTTTAATTGTGCTGCTGAACCATTAGAAAATACTTTCATATTAACTTCGTTACATTAACTTAGTAAATTCTTCTTTCAGTTCTCATATTATTGTCTTCAGGAATGTCCAGACAGCAAATTACAGCAGAAAAAATATTTTTATTGCATAACTATTACCCAGTGGAGGGTTTCCTGTCTGAACATTGAGTTTTTACTCATTTTGCATAGATTTTCTAATTTTT
This sequence comes from Ectobius pallidus, assembly GCA_964059195.1. Lineage (NCBI taxonomy): Eukaryota > Metazoa > Arthropoda > Insecta > Blattodea > Ectobiidae > Ectobius > Ectobius pallidus. The sequence goes on from CAXKWD010000008.1 coordinate 50,242,680, forward strand.
GTTTACATTTTGATTGTATTATACTAGGAGGTGCCCGTGGCTTCGCCCACGATAATTCATTTAAAAATAAAAAATTAAGAGTATAATAATTATTTTAAAGCATTATATTTATTAACACTTGCACGCCAATCATTCATAAACTAAGCCATTAATAATTAATGAAACAGCTAAAATTCCGGCTTCAGAGTACATTCTACGATTAGAAAGCGCCCCCTGGGAAAACTATATCAGAATCGATTATGCAGTTCCAAAGGAACCTGAGAACACATAATATGTATTGTTTCTCAACTGTATATTGACATGAATATGATGTGAATTTTATTTGATCAATTCAGTGTAATTTTCAGAAATTATATAATGTTTCAAGGGAAGGAATTGTTTGTTTGGATTATTATTATCAGCGATATTTCAAGAGATAAAACCACCAATATTTTACAGCTGTTGCCCCCGGCTTCGCCCGCCATTATTCATTGACTCCAGGATTTTTAAGAAATTTACACTGGTAGATTATTAAAAATGTTTGTGGTTCAGAGCTATGAAAATTGTAAGTAAAAATAAAATTAGAATATTTGTTCATTGTGTTCATTTCACTTAGGCCTTATATAATAAAGAAACGGTTTTCCTAATTTTTTAGTCGTCATGAAAGTTTACACTGCGAGAGAAGAACATCGCCGAGTATACCCAATGAACTCACGAAGCGAGCGAGCAAGCACGCTATTTAGGGCCGTTGAATTGTATAAGAGCAGATTCTCCACTTGATTGACTTTGACTTGTTCCATATCCTGTGACTTAGTGTCTTTTGGAATCTCTTGGAATGCATTAACACATTACATTACAATTTCCCATGATCCATATGTTCATTATCACAAAATTTGTGATCTCGTCTAAGTAGACAAGCAAGGCAACAGCTCTGAACAGTATTGCTTGTTGATGGGCCTAATGAGCTGACTGAATCAATTCATCTTGTGCAATGAGCAAAATGTATCTCTAATACATTATACAAGTTCATCCATTTCCGATTCAGTTTTGTTCTATTTCAAAAAAGGATGACTGCCTACGTGTCTTCTAACGTTCGGTAATAGAGTTGATAATTCATTTTAAAACCAATTCTTTCACTGTAACACTTTTTTCAAAATCCAGTCTATCACAAAATGCAGGAATTCTGTCTTTTAAGCTCAGTAATCGTGTGGTTATGCCCACTAGCCTACTCGATGGACCTGGTTTGGTTGAGGTAAGAAAGGAAGGTCATTTCAATCGATGTTACAGCACAGTACTTGCAAAGATATGCACCATCGTTCATTCTTCAAATAGACCCCACCTGTCTCTCATTATTCTTTATGTTCAATTAGCTTTTGGCCTAGATATCGTAAATATGATACATTATGCTGATCTCCATTTTGGAAAGAAAACCGCGGTTTTCTCACTTTACAGCTCCTTCACGGCCGGTTTGCATCTTAACCGCGGTAAAAGTTCAAACCGAGCACGGTGCAACGAAAGTATGACTTTACCGGGGTAAACTAAGCAACTTTACCGCAGTATTCTGAATACCGAGGTTGTTGGACTCGCCCATTAATATTTCACACTTTATTTCATTGGTAATTTTAGACTTAACTGGTCCTCATAAATAAATTCCTTTCGGCAGGCCTACAGGCTGAGGTTATGAGGTATATTTTAAAGTGTTTTTGATTTTCAAAAATTCAAATCTCTCCTTATATGAGTGCTATCGAGAAACTAGTTGTCAATTTAAAGATTAGGCTACTCATTAAGAGCTTTTCAACGATACCCCACAACACATGGTTTTAAAAATTTCGAAATTCCAACCTCTCCCCCACAACCACTGAATCACTGGTATCACCGTAAACTTCACAGGGATTACTATAATTTATGCAGACAAAGTTTCCCTCTAAACCCCATAGGGCCCCGAAATATAATTTTTTTCAAAATTTCAACCCCCTTCTGCCTCCCCCAAACAGGAAAATTGATTTTTGCCGGCTAAAATCACCAGCTTTTTTACAACCCTGAGTCCATAACAAAAATAGTGAGAAAGTTTAATTTATATGTTAACAACAATTTGTACAATAGTAATATTTAATATTTTCTAACAAGAAGGGTTACGTAACTCATATCACTTACTAACATTTTAGCACATTAATTTATTTCCATTTAATGAGCGTTACGGTCCAGAAACAAAAAATGAGGACAAATACCCAGTGCTGACCCAAGTATTTAATTAACCTTTAATTTGAACAAGGAGCTGTAAAGTGAGAAAACCGCGGTTTTCTTTCCAAGATGGAGATCAGCGTAATGTATCATATTTACGATATCTAGGCCAAAAGCTAATTGAACATAAAGAATAATGAGAGACAGGTGGGGTCTATTTGAAGAATGAACGATGGTGCATATCTTTGCAAATACTGTGCTGTAACATTGATTGAAATGACCTTCCTTTCTTACCTCAACCAAACCAGGTCCATCGAGTAGGCTAGTGGGTGTAACCACACGATTAGTACAGTATTTATGGTGTTTGAATTCAGACGACGTGTATACACAATATAATATTCCATTTTATCCTTATGAACATTTATTACTGAACAATAAGGCAACACATAAATGAAATGTGGAAAACCAATGATCCTAGGCCAAATTTAAGTGAATGGCTGCATGCATCACGATATAGCCTGTGTATCGGTATGTAGGGTATGTAATCAATTTATCATACCTGCACGTGCACGAACATAATTATAACAGCCCTTTCATGGCTATGCACATGATTTTGCACCTAAAATTTCTACTAGTCATAACGGAATAAAAGCGAGGCTATGTCGAACTCTGAGCAGAGATTTCATGGTGTTGCTTTGCCTTGGATTGCTTACGTGTGAGAATTATTTTTTAAAACATCAATGATATTTTATTGAAATGTACAGACAGGTGGGATCTATTTTAAGAATGAACGATGGTACATATCTTTGCAAATAGTGTGCTGTAACATCGATTGAAATGACCTTTGTTTCTCACCTCAACCAAACCAGTAGTAAGCGAAACCAGCTACTTTCACGATTGGTACAGTATCTATGGTGCTTGAATTCAAAGTCTGAGTTCAGACGACATATATACACAATATAAAATTCCATTTTATCCTTATGGACATCTTTTTATTGAATAATAAGGCAACAAATAAATTGAATTTGGAAAACCAATAGCCTAGGCCAGGGATCGGCAACCTTTTTAGTTGGAAGAGCCAAAAATTACAATTTACAAAATTTCAAAGTTTTTAAAGAACCACAAAAATTTTTCTTGCCAACAATAAATAGTACTCGCATAAATAAAGTTTTTGATAAAATAACGAATCTATTTATTCATAAGAAAAAATATCTATTTATTCATATATAAGTAGTGTTTATCACAACAAATTAGATTGTACAGTGAGTCCCACGCAAGAGTTGGCCAATGGCGCGGGTTTCTGCGTCGCGGCTGGCACAGCTCCAACTCCCAAGCGATCGGGTGAAATATCTACGCAAATAATGCCGCGGTCGTTGTGATGATTCAGGTTCTCACATTTACAGTTAAAATTACAATGAAAATAACCACGTACCTCATCACAAGAGATGTTGGAAAAGTTCTCCTCTTGCGTCCACACAATACTGGCACCTTTTTAGGAAATTTTCTTTCACGCGCATAAGTTCAGCTTCTGAGACAGAGTTACTGTCTCTTGTGATAGGCCTATGTGATATTGTCTTTAAGTTCTTCTAACAGTATGTAAATATTTTTATGGGGAAACTTGAAAAATAAAGTGTATAGGTCAATTTCCCATACATAACAAGAACTCAAAGACAATATCACAAGAGAAATTAAACCTATCTCGGAACCTAAACTTATGTGCATGAAAGAAAATTTCCGAAATGATGCCAGTGTTGTGTGGACGCAAGAGGAGAACATTTCCACCATCTCTTGTGATGAGGTACGTGATTATTTTCATTGTAAATTTAACTGTAAATGTGAAAACCTGAATCATTACACCGACAGCAGCATTATTTGCATAGATATTTCACCCGCGATGCAGAAACCCACGTCATTGGCCAACTCTTGCGTGGGACTCACTGTATATGACATTATTAGATAATTACTTATTATTTAATTAAAAAATTAAAACAATTAAACATTTACTTACAACACTAACTTGTACTTCAATAACATACATTTGAGCAAACAATTTCAATGGGAGCGTTGGCTTTGCATGATTTTAGAAAGTTTGGATAAATTTGGCTCATAACTTGTTTTAAGTTTCAAACACGACTCTAAATTTTCATTTGTTAGTTGGCTTCTTACTTTACTTTTAATTATATTCATGCAAGAGAACTTTTGCTCGCACTTTTGCTGTCGATCCGAAGATAGTCAGCACTCCAAATGCCAACTTCTCCACCTCACTGTAGCAATCTGGAAGACTATTCCACGTGTTGAATATAAGTGCCTCAACTCACGGCATTTCTTTTAAAGCTGTCCACTTTTGTTACGTTACGTACATACATTTCTGGACCTCCAACTCTTCCAACTTGCTTTTCAACTCTGTAAATTTTCCACTCCATAAAGCTTTACTTTTTAAATCGATCAATTGCATTTCTAGAGATCCAGTATCAATTCCAAATGGCTCAATCTGGATTTCGTTACTATTTGTGTTGAGAGGATTTACTATGAATGCTAGAGTGGTTTTGTTGGTTTTGAATTGCTCAAATCTGTCAGCAAATCCATCTTTAATTTTTTTTATAACTGTACTGAAGTAATTCGTGTCAACACTTGCACTGGTTTTATCGCGATATTGCTTTAGAAATTGAAAATGAAGTAATTTACCGCTCTGAATATCTTCTGCAAAAAGAATTAATTTTTCTTCAAAACAAACCAATTCTTCTACCAAAACATAGGCGGGTTTCCCTTTCCTTGCAGTTTTAGATTCAGCTCATTTAATTTTGCTGTGATATCCACCATAAAGTAAAATTTTTGCAACCATGTGTCGTTCTCTAATTCAGGGTGATTAATGTCTTTTTCATTTAGGAATGTATTTATTTCATTCAAGCACAAAGCAAAACGTTTCAACGCCTTACCTTTGGCAAATATTAGATACTTAGTAGTATTTATCTACCTCCTTATTCCCTCTGATATTAAAATAAACATACAACACACTGTGATATTCATGTATAGAACACTAAAAAACACTAAAAAAGACCATTAAAAATATATGTACAGATTAAAATTTTTATCAGGAATTACACAGGTCAATGTAGTAAAATACTAAAATGTGCAGAAAATGGATTTCCCTACTGCCGGGAGTCTTTGCACCATGTATAAAACGGTGATGTCAAAATCTTGAGTGTTGTAGATAGTTCTTTTCTTGATTAGTTTGTAAAAAGATAATTAAATATATATATATACAGATTAAAACTTTCTCACAAATTACACAAGTCTATGTAGTAAAAATGCATAAAATGGATTGCCCCACTATCGGGAATCTTTACACCATGTTTAAAACGGTGATGTTAAAATCTTCAGTGTTGTAGTGTTCTTTCTTGAATGTTTGGTAAAACTTTTTCTTGTAGAATCGTGTGCCCAGTGTGTTGTAGGTTGTTTAAAATTGAATATGCATTTCGGCGCAAAGTTACGCCATCCTCAGTTCCTAAAAAATCAGAGTAAAAACTAACGTAAGAGGTAACTAGTATTTATAATGTTTTTAAATTGTGTATGCTTATTACTAACCTTATGTTGTGGTGCCGGAACTTGACTATGAAGTAACTGATTGTGGTGTAAGGTGCTGATATTTATGGAGGGTGGGTGTGTTCATAAGAGATTTGGAATAGTGGGTTGTATTCAATTTGGTCTTCGTTTAGTATTATGTCCTTGTGTTTATATATTTCGAGTTGTTCCAGAGTATTTAGTCTATGTCCTTTGTTTTGTTTGTGTAAAATTTCCATTGTGTTTTCAGTATTGTTATGTTGGTGTTTTTCTGTAATTAAGTGTTTGGCATAAGCTGATTTTTGTCTGTTGTTTTTAAAATCTTGGGTGTGTTCCCGATATCTGGTTTTTGAATTTACGGCCTGTCTGCCCTATGTAAACCTTGTTACAGCTAGTACATTTTAATTTATATGCCATTCTCATTAAACTTTTCGTTGGTGGCGTTATTATTGTCCGTGCTATGTAAAATATCTTTTAGTCTATTGTTAGTTTTAAATGCTACTTTTAGATTATTCTGTTGTAAATGCTTTGTTATTCTATGTACACGTTTATCTGTATAATTGAAAGTTACGAATTTTTTATTGGCGTTCTTTCCTTGTTTTATGGGGGATAATGTAGTATTATTGTGTTTTTTGTTGTATAAGTTCTTTTTTTGTTTTTTAAGCAATTTCATGATAGTATTCTTCTTTTATCTGTTATTGGTTGCAATCTGTATTATTGTGTTTAGTTCTTCGTTATAATGTTGTTTTTTCATTGGGATATTGAGAAGTCTGTAGATCATGCTGTTAAACGCTGCCATTTTTTGTGTGAAAGGGTGATTAGAGCTATTATTAATTACCGTGTCTGTGAAAGTTGGCTTTCTGTAGATATTGAAGTTAAGCTTGCTATTGCTTCTAGTTATGTTGATGTCAAGGTAGTTCAAAGTGTTGTTTCCCTCTTTTTCTGATGTAAAGTCAAGTGTGTGTTTAGTTTGTTGAATTCTTCAAGAATTTTTTCTTTATTATTGTTCTTACATATAATAAGAATGTCATCAACAAATCTTCTGTAAACTTTTATGTTGTATTTAGTTAATATATTTGCTATATGTTTCTCTTCAATGTGCTGTAAGAAGATTTCGGCCAGGATGCCTGAAAGTGGGGAACCCATAGCTATACCTTTGTTTTGTATAAATATTTTGTCGTGGAATTTGAAATAGTTTTGCTTTAGAATTGTCGAAGTTAAGTTTGTTATTTGTTCAATGACTAGGGGGTTTTCATTTTTCCGGGCTAGGGATTGTCCTATGATATGTATAGTGTCTTCTATTGGTATATTAGTGTAGAAATTTTTTATATCCAAGGAAATGAGGATATCATCTTTTTCCAGATTGATATGTCTAATGTTGTGGATTAGATCTACTGAATTATTTACAATGAATTTATTGTGTAGATTAAGTTTTTGTTTAAGCATTTTGGCTAATAATTTTGAGATTTTGTAAGTTGGTGCTTTAGTGAAATTGACTACTGGTCTAATAGGATTATCTTGTTTATGAGTTTTTATTTGTGCTTTGAGGGTGGGGGCTTTAGGGTTCATGTTGATATTATATTTCATGTCCGATTCACTAAGAATGGGGTCTGAGTTTTTTTATAGTATTTTTTATGGCCTGTTGAAATTTTTCTGTTGGATCCGTATTTACTTCTACAATGTGGTTTTCATTAATGAAATTCATTGTTTTCTCAACATAATCATTTTTATTAAGGAGGACGATTGTGTTTCCCTTATCAGCTTTTGTATTTGAGGAGCATCGTTTCAAAACGTATTAAGTGCACAAGTTAACATTTTTCAGGAAAGAGGAAAAACGATTTACTCCCAAACCAGGAAGTATATCTGCAAAATTAAGACGTGAAATTTTAGATATTAAGGTAATGTTTCAGAATCCTCAAAATCTGAAATTGGTTTTCAATTAACGAGCATTATATTTTAGTTTTAATTTTACACATAATACGTTTTGAACCGATTCACTGGACATAATACGTTCTGAACCGATTAGAAAGTAAAAAGTAGAGAGGAGGTCAAACATCAGCTGGATTCGAAAGAAAATATGTTTTTAAATCATTGCCATTAATTGCATGTATTGCAGACAAATTAGTATTAATAACACTGCTAACATAATCACTTGTTAACACAATAATTGCACACATTTTGAAGACAAAATTTACGCACCTTCTCCATACTTGTCCCTCGTTTCAGTAATGTTGTGAATTGTTTTGAAGGGTAATCACAACTATACATTGGCTCCAGCTTCACTGTGATGATTCATAGTTTTTTCTTCAAAATTACTCTCTTCATGTCCTTTATTCCATCCAATTTCTTTAACTATTTGAGCAGTATTTTATAATCTCTTATGTCCCAATCATCTCCAGGTGATCTTACTTTTCCCACAAACTTTTAATGTTCTCTATATTTTTCAGGAGTCATAATGTAGGAGTATTTTCGGAGATATTTTATTACCCCAAACACGTGATCTGCGGCTACCCGCGCGTGATCTTGGGCGCTCGACTCCCTAGTCCTCATTCGGTAGGCTTCGTTCAATTCCATAGCCAGAGCTGACAACATTGAAACACGAAGTAGGCTACGCTATACACCCAGACATCTATTGGCTTCAATACTAAGCTTTCATTCTGTCTCAGGATCCTTATTTATTTATTGACATCTTTTCTGACGCATGGAGTTATGGGGGGAAAAATACAATTTTGCGAATTGCTGGTTTCACATACACGTCATTGTACATCCAACACTTTCCTCACCTCTTTAAGAATTCCGAATGTGCTAATTTCTGACACTCCCGTGAAATCTGATGTCAATTTCATATGGACAGAAAATTGAGCGAACTTTTCACAAAACGTGTTAAATGCGTTTAAAATTAGGGCTATAGTTTTCTCCACTTTTAGATGCCTTACTTCTCTTACGTTTTACAACACGAAATGGTGAAGCATGTTCTGCTAAGACTCTTCTTTATGCTTAAAACTTGTCACTCAGTGTAAATATATTGAGCCTATATTATGTAATATTCTATTCCCGGAGGAAAGTCACCAATTAACAAAAGCATGAATTACATAGGCTACATGTTTTTATTTTGACCTCTGCAGCCATTAGTGAAGCCTAATAGTGGTGACTGAATCCTCAAAATGAAATTCCTCCAAATAAGAGATCACACCCGATGCTACCTGCCACATTCAGTCTCCTTCAATTTAAAGAATGTTGCATTCTTTTACTGACATCAGTGACACAGTGCATAAAACTATATTTGGCGGAAATAGTAAGCTTCGCGAATTGATAATTGCTGCTAATCATAATTGCAAACCTGTTGCAAATCAAAGCAGAAACTACTTCTATCTGCTGGACGCTCCCTCATTATTTTGTGGAAGGTTTTAAAACGAATTTTGTGTGCTGCCAGATCAGCCAGTAGATGATTCTTTTTTTAAATACCGGCTTCACACTGAATCTGAAATGCCATGCGAGCACAATAATAAAATGGCTTGAACAAGAATATTATGACCTTTAAAACGTATTTTTTTTTATCGTAACACTATTTCTCATAACTCCATTAGTACATTAAAAAGTACAATATAAAAATACTGTCACAATGTTGATCCAAAAAAACAAAATGTCGCTTACCTAGCTGTCGTTTGGTTATCCCAGTCATGGTTCGTTTTCTGCTTCCTTTCAATCTTTTTGGAACAGCTTCACTTCCTTCCATGATGATACAATGAAATAACATACAACAGCTAAACTTGCGGACGAATCAGCATAAACATTATTGGGAAATATGAGTCGAAACTTGGGTTTAATGCCCGGTGTAAAAATGAAGTTGTACATAATACGTTTTGAACCGTTCATTCTCGTGCACATAATACGATTTGATCCGATACATCAACTTTGACAGTGAATTAACACGGGATATAATATGAAATGTTCCATTCCGAGTTCATAGTGTTAAAGAGCGCTTAAGAAATAGGGCGAAATCGAATCAAACTCTATTTTGACCAAGAGTGCATTTAATACGTTTTGAAACGATGCTCCTCATTTATGACGTTATTGTCTTGAAGTTTTTTGTTCAAATTTTTTAGAGTTCGTGTGTTATTTTTAGTATTTGGTGGTTGTTTGTGTTCCTCGGAATAGATGTCCTTTATAGTTTTTGCAATTTTATTCCTAACTTCCATTTGCAGGTTAGGGGGGATTGCAGTTATGGCAGTTTCAGCGTCAACTATGTTATTGAATATTTGTTGCTCTTTTTTGTGTGGTAGATTATGTTTTTGACCTAATTGTTGAACATTCATTTCCTCTTTACTTAGTTCTATGTTGGAAAGGTTAAGCACTCTAGGTGAGAATTTAATGGTTTTCGTGTTATTCTGTGTAGGTTCTTGTCTACCTTCTTTCTCTTGTTTTAGTTTTTCAATTTTCTTGTTTGTGGTGTTGTATTTATTTTCGATTTCTTTCTCCAGTTTAAGTTGTATGTTATTATTGATATTGGCCCATTCGTGTTTGAAGTAGGAAGTAGCTTCTAGGTGTAATTTATATGCTTGAATATTTAAAAGTTTCTTTTCTTGTGTAGAAATTTTATTTCATTCGATAGCCAGAGTTTTTTAGCCTTTTTAACTGTTCTTTTTGCTGTTTCATTTGAGGATTTCGAACGTATGTTGATGTATTTTGGGGTAAGTTGTAGTTCCCTACATGTTTTGTTGAATTTTATGTTCGCTAGAGTTTTTAGAAGTTTCCTCTTAACGTTAGTATATTTGTTGATTATTTTAGCCTGGTTGGCTGTATGTGAATTAATAAATTTCATATTTACCGCAGAGGGAGAATTATTTTGAGTAGTATTTATCTACCTCCTTATTCTCTCTGATATTATAATAAACATACAACACACTGTGATATTCATGTATAGAACACTAAAAAACACTAAAAAAGATCATTAAAAATATATGTACAGATTAAAATTTTTATCAGGAATTACACAGGTCAATGTAGTAAAATACTAAAATGTGCAGAAAATGGATTTCCCTACTGCCGGGAGTCTTTGCACCATGTATAAAACGGTGATGTCAAAATCTTGAGTGTTGTAGATAGTTCTTTTCTTGATTAGTTTGTAAAAAGATAATTAAATATATATATACAGATTAAAACTTTTTCACAAATTACACAAGTCTATGTAGTAAAAATGCATAAAATGGATTGCCCCACTACCGGGAGTCTTTACACCATGTTTAAAACGGTGATGTTAAAATCTTCAGTGTTGTAGTGTTCTTTCTTGAATGTTTGGTAAAATTTTTTCTTGTAGAATCGTGTGCCCAGTGTGTTGTAGGTTGTTTAAAATTGAATATGCATTTCGGCGCAAAGTTACGCCATCCTCAGTTCCTAAAAAATCAGAGTAAAAACTAACGTAAGAGGTAACTCGTATTTATAATGTTTTTAAATTGTGTATGGACTATTACTAACCTTATGTTGTGGTGCCGGAACTTGACTATGAAGTAACTGATTGTGGTGTAAGGTGCTGATATTTATGGAGGGTGGGTGTGTTCATAAGAGATTTGGAATAGTGGGTTGTATTCAATTTGGTCTTCGTTTAGTATTATGTCCTTGTGTTTATATATTTCGAGTTGTTCCAGAGTATTTAGTCTATGTCCTTTGTTTTGTTTGTGTAAAATTTCCATTGTGTTTTCAATATTGTTATGTTGGTGTTTTTCTGTAATTAAGTGTTTGGCATAAGCTGATTTTTGTCTGTTGTTTTTAAAATCTTGGGTGTGTTCCCGATATCTGGTTTTGAATTTACGGCCTGTCTGCCCTATGTAAACCTTGTTACAGCTAGTACATTTTAATTTATATATGCCATTCTCATTAAACTTTTCGTTGGTGGCGTTATTATTGTCCGTACTATGTAAAATATCTTTTAGTCTATTGTTAGTTTTGAATGCTACTTTTAGATTATTCTGTTGTAAATGCTTTGTTATTCTATGTACACGTTTATCTGTATAATTGAAAGTTACGAATTTTTTATTGGCGTTCTTTCCTTGTTTTATGGGGGATAATGTAGTATTATTGTGTTTTTTGTTGTATAAGTTCTTTTTTTGTTTTTTAAGCAATTTCATGATAGTATTCTTCTTATATCCGTTATTGGTTGCAATCTGTATTATTGTGTTTAGTTCTTCGTTATAATGTTGTTTCTTCATTGGGATATTGAGAAGTCTGTAGATCATGCCGTTAAACGCTGCCGTTTTTTGTGTGAAAGGGTGATTAGAGCTATTATTAATTACCGTGTCTGTGAAAGTTGGCTTTCTGTAGATATTGAAGTTAAGCTTGCTATTGCTTCTAGTTATGTTGATGTCAAAAACATGGATACAAAAAATTTGTACACTAATATACCAATAGAAGACACTATACATATCATAGGACAATCCCTAGCCCGGAAAAATGAAAACCCCCTAGTCATTGAACAAATAACAAACTTAACTTCGACAATTCTAAAGCAAAACTATTTCAAATTCCACGACAAAATATTTATACAAAACAAAGGTATAGCTATGGGTTCCCCACTTTCAGGCATCCTGGCCGAAATCTTCTTACAGCACATTGAAGAGAAACATATAGCAAATATATTAACTAAATACAACATAAAAGTTTACAGAAGATTTGTTGATGACATTCTTATTATATGTAAGAACAATAATAAAGAAAAAATTCTTGAAGAATTCAACGAACTAAACACACACTTGACCTTTACATCAGAAAAAGAGGAAAACAACACTTTGAACTACCTTGACATCAACATAACTGGAAGCAATAGCAAGCTTAACTTCAATATCTACAGAAAGCAAACTTTCACAGACACGGTAATTAATAATAGCTCTAATCACCCTTTCACACAAAAAATGGCAACGTTTAACAGCATGATCTACAGACTTCTCAATACCCCAATGAAAAAACAACATTATAACGAAGAACTAAACACAATAATACAGATTGCAACCAATAACGGATATAAGAAGAATACTATCATCAAATTGCTTAAAAAACAAAAAAAGAACTTATACAACAAAAAACACAATAATACTACATTATCCCCCATAAAACAAGGAAAGAACGCCAATAAAAAATTCGTAACTTTCAATTATACAGATAAACGTGTACATAGAATAACAAAGCATTTACAACAGAATAATCTAAAAGTAGCATTCAAAACTAACAATAGACTAAAAGATATTTTACATAGCACGGACAATAATAACGCCACCAACGAAAAGTTTAATGAGAATGGCATATATAAATTAAAATGTACTAGCTGTAACAAGGTTTACATAGGCATAAATTCAAAAACCAGATATCGGGAACACACCCAAGATTTTAAAAACAACAGACAAAAATCAGCTTATGCCAAACACTTAATTACAGAAAAACACCAACATAACAATATTGAAAACACAATGGAAATTTTACACAAACAAAACAAAGGACATAGACTAAATACTCTGGAACAACTCGAAATATATAAACACAAGGACATAATACTAAACGAAGACCAAATTGAATACAACCCACTATTCCAAATCTCTTATGAACACACCCACCCTCCATAAATATCAGCACCTTACACCACAATCAGTTACTTCATAGTCAAGTTCCGGCACCACAACATAAGGTTAGTAATAGTCCATACACAATTTAAAAACAATATAAATACTAGTTACCTCTTACGTTAGTTTTTACTCTGATTTTTTAGGAACTGAGGATGGCGTAACTTTGCGCCGAAATGCATATTCAATTTTAAACAACCTACAACACACTGGGCACACGATTCTACAAGAAAAAATTTTACCAAACATTCAAGAAAGAACACTACAACACTGAAGATTTTAACATCACCGTTTTAAACATGGTGTAAAGACTCCCGGTAGTGGGGCAATCCATTTTATGCATTTTTACTACATAGACTTGTGTAATTTGTGAAAAAGTTTTAATCTGTATATATATATTTAATTATCTTTTTACAAACTAATCAAGAAAAGAACTATCTACAACACTCAAGATTTTGACATCACCGTTTTATACATGGTGCAAAGACTCCCGTTTATGTATGTTTATTTTAATATCAGAGGGAATAAGGAGGTAGATAAATACTACTCAAAATAATTCTCCCTCTGCGGTAAACATGAAATTTATTAATTAGATACTTAGTTTACGAGTAAAGGTGTTATGCCCAGCTATGCCGAAATCAATGAAAATTGCCAAACATATATACAATCTAAAACTGCAAATACCTACCTACTTTGATCCTCAGAGTTCGAAAATAGGTTTATTAAATAGCAATTTATAGGTACTCATAGGCGTACCGAGGGGAGGGGGGGGGTTGGGGGTTTGAACCCCCCCCCCCCCCCATTGATTAAAAAAAGGAAAATTGTATAATTTTTTTAAGTCTGCCCATATATTACTTAATGCAAGTATAAAGCGTGGGAAGCTTAAAACTCATTATTTTGCATCTTAATTTTTAAAATTTTTCCGGGGGAGGTCCCCCGGAAGCTGAAAACTCGTTATTTTGCATCTTGATTTTTTAAATTTTCCGGGGGAGGACCCCTGGACCCTCCCTTCCCAGACCCCGCGGATGTTATAACCCCCCCCCCATATGGTCGTCCTGGTTACGCCTATGTAGGTACTTACACTTATAATTATTATTTTAACGCTAATTTTTAAATAATAAAAGCTGTAAAATATATAAAATAATAGGTAATTTATTAAATATATATATATTTTAATAAAAACACTTTCGCAGTAATACAACAGTAGTACTTTGTTTCTTTTTTGACAATTCTTATTGACTTCAAAAAAGTAGTTAGGTATCTTATTTGGAAAAAAATATGTATAATATGTATTTTAAAAGTATAGGCCTAATACTTATTATGTTACCTATCTTAACTTCGGTTTCTTTTTTATTATTATATATACATAACTTTGAGAAGATAATTTGCTTCTAACTTTTTACTTGAAACAACAAACTATACGTTTCAGCCAAAGCACTGGTGAAGACGCCAAATTGTCTTGCGTCGAAAGCGAATTAAAACCTACAAAGAAACATCCGACGACGGCGTCATTCGAGAGCTTCCGACGGACTGACGACAATGACGACGCGTGTCACGGGGGAGGGGTGCGGTGAAAAGCGAGTACAAGTGCCTAATTCTCATTAATCGATTCAGAACGATTTTTAATTTTTTTTATATAAAATAAATATTATTTGCGTATGGAACTAAAGAGCCGCAGCTTCACATCCAAAGAGCCGCATGTGGCTTGTGAGCCGCAGGTTGCTGACCCCTGGCCTAGGCGAGCCACCGTGACTGGCAGACTTTCTGAGAGAGAGAGAGAGAGAGAGAGAGAGAGAGAGAGAGAGAGAGAGAGAGAGAGAGAGAGAGAGAGAGAGAGAACGAGCGAGAGAGAGAACGAGCGAGAGAGAGAACGAGCGAGAGAGAGAACGAGCGAGAGAGAGAACGAGCGAGAGAGAGAGAGAACGAGAGAGAGAGAGAGAACGAGAGAGAGAGAGAACGAGAGAGAGAGAGAACGAGAGAGAGAGAGTTAGAAAAAAGAGGGAGAAAGGGAGAGAGAGATAGAGAGAAAAAGAGAGAGAAAAGGTAGTAAGAGCGAAAAAGAGGAAAAAAGAAATAGAGAGAAAAAGAGAGAAAAGGACAAGAAAGAGAGAAACAGAAAGAGAGCGATAGAGAAAGATAGATAGAGAGAAACCTAGCGGCCATGGAAGAAACCATCAACGGGAATGGATTCTCAGCAATATTTCCAAGCATTAGCAAACCGTGGTATTTTAGCAATGGTGCACAGAGATTTTGAGAATACCCCGGTATTACGTTTTACCATGGTAACGAAATGGCTGAGAAAACCGGAGAATGGTGCACTCGGCCATAAGAGTAATAGTTACACATCTTGAGAACAATAATCCATGGCCAAATTAAAAATGAAATAATAAAAAATATCTATTAAAACATAATTAACATCTCTCTTTTTATAAAAAAATGTTTCAGTATTTATTGTACACTAGCATGTGCCCGTGGCTTCGCCCGCGATAATTATTTAAAAAATTAAAACTTAAGAGCATAGGCCTAATAGTTAAATCATTATATTTAATAACACCTAAATCACGTGGACTACACATCACGATTAGATAGCGTTGCCTGGTAAAGGCAACCTCAGATTCAAGTTCCTTGGTTCAGAAAACCCATGTATAGTGAGTTTCGTCCAAATCGTACAATGTTTAACCATATTTAGGCCTATATTGATAATCCCTCTTCCGTGTAGGTTGAAAATTTCATATGCCTGCGGGCCTTGATATTCTAAACAAATGAATCATCCAGGATGGACTTAAAAAATCAAGGGATCGCCCGCGATAATTATTTAAAAAATTAAAAATTAAGAGCATAATAGTTAAATCATATTTATTAACACCTAAATCACGTGGACAACATACCACGATTAGATAGCGTCGCCTGGTAAAAGCGACCTCACATTCGAGTTCCTTGGCCCAGAAACCCCCCGTATAGTGAGTTTCATCCAAATAAAACAATGTTTGACCATATTTAGGGCTTACAACATTCAACCGATCGCGAAAGTTTTATTTCCAAGGTGTGACAAAAATAGCAAAAGCCAGCTGTAATTGATTTGACATTGAAATCTATTACTGAAAACTGATGCCTCAAAAACGCAAAAGATACACGTTTTCTGCCCGTTTTTCACTCATAACTCACGAACGAAGGCGAAAATTAAAATTTCGGCTTCGAGGTGCATTTTCCGACCCTTCAGTCCACCTATGTTTAAAATTTCAGATCTCTGCGTTCAGTAGATTTCGCTGGGCATCGCGGACAGACAGACAGGCAGACAGAAGGAAGACATACACTTCCTTTTATTAATATAGACTTACCCCAATAAATTCAATAAAAAGCACTATGAAATCTACCTCAGCCTGTGCCCTGTAGGCCTACCTTAAAGGGATTTTTTATACTTATTATTTCATCAATTACACATAACTGAAGCGTAAATTTGAATGGTGAATTTACCATATTTACTCGAATATAACGTGCATCATTTTTGTCCATTTGTAGATTTCAAAACTGAGGTGCGCGTTAAATTCGAGGGCGCATTATATTCTAGTACAAATCCATTTCGTAGGTCGGCGGTAATATTGATCTACATAACAATGCATTACTGTAATTCTCGACTTCATTCATTTTATTGTTGGCCTACACCATTATGAAATTTAACTTCTGAAACATAATGAAAAATATTGTTTTTGTCGGTTCTGTAGTGCAAATGTGGAATATTGTGCATTCTCGATTTTAAACTCAATAAGAGCGGTATCGGCTTTTATTGTGAAACATTCATTTAACATTTTGTTTGTTCATTTAGCAATACAAAATAAGCACCTCCGAGAATTCCAGTGATGAACACATTTGTGAATAATGATGAGCCATGCCTATAGGCCTACATTTACAGTTAACTGCCGGTTTTAGGCCTACAAGTAACTTGTAGGCCTAAAACCGGCAGTTAACTGTAAATGTTTACGTGTTGGTTCATTATTCTATAAATACTGTGACATAATTCCAAATAAAATATCCTACTATTGATGCACATTACTTTCACCAACAATTTGTTTTTTATTTTTTTTATATGATTTCAACTTTCATAATCGGGGTGCACATTAAATTCGAGAGTGCATTATATTCTAGTAAATACTGTAATTAATTATTGCTGGGAATTACACAGTGAAGTGGTATTAAATTACACTAAATACAATTTCAGGGTTCTGATCTTGTAACTTTAAAAATTTGTGATGTTTGGAAATAAAAACATGCAAGATTCTTCAATTATTAAGTGCCAGTATGGTACTTTATGAGATTGTGTGGGGGACGAAAAATGTCTGTCCGTCTGTCTGTCTGTCTGTCCGTCCGTGTGTCTGTACGCGCTCTAACTCAAATACGCTTTTTCGGATTTTCATGAAACTTGGAAAACACATTTATAATGTCAATGGGAAGAACCCTATTGATATTGAACCAAATCGGTTCACCGGTACCGGAGTAATGCCCAATTTAGTGCCTATTTTAATAGATTATGGCGCCTTTCTAATAGAAAGGCGCCATAATTAAAATACGCTGTATCGGATTTCCATTAAACTTGGTATACGCATTTATGACATCCATGAAAAGTACTCTGTTAAATTTGAACCTAATCTGTTGACCGGTACCGGAGTAAAACCCAATTTAGTGTATATTTTAAAGGCGCAATAGCTCAAATACGCCTTATCGGATATTTATGAAACTTCGTATACGCATTTATACTATCCATGGAAAGACGTCTGTTGATGTTCAACCAAATCGGTTGGCCAGTACCGGAATAATGCCCAATTTATTGCCTTTTATGTTAATATATGAGAAGTCGCGATAACTCAAATATGCTTTATTGGATTTTCCTGAAACTTTGTATATCCATTTATAATGTACATGGGAAGACGTCTACCGATATTGGACCAAATCGGTTGTCCGGTACCGGAGTAAAACCCAATTTAGTGTCTATTTTAAAAACGCGGTTACTCAAATACGCTTTACCGGATTTTTATGGAATTTGGTATACACATTTATAGTGTTCATGGGAAGAGGTCTACTGATACTGGATGAAATCGGTTCACCTGTTTCGGAGTAATGCTCAATTTGGTGCCTATTTTATGATAATATACGTATTCGAAAAAATTTATATAAAAAAAAGCAAATCATTTATCATGACAACATAGTCTATTGTTTTACTGTGATATTTTACGGCTTTGGAAATTAAAATAGAGATAGCTATGACCAAAAACACTATTGTTTTACATGCGCTTATAACTTACAACTAGACCGTTAAGCTGACCCAGGTGACCGAGATGGTAACGTTTTGGCCTCACGTTATGGAGTTCCATGGTTCAAATCCCGAAACCAGCCAATTTCACTTTCTTTTTCGTATTTTTATGTGAGTGTGCGATTGTCAAGATATCAAAAATCTGTACAGTTCAGCTGATGCTGGAAGATTTTAATCTGATTAAAAAGAAAACTAGACCTTTGTTCTTCCCTAAGCCCTGCTTAATGAATAAATCTGGAGCTTAACTTGTAAATCAATTAAAAAAACAAATTCTGCATATCATAATTGCAGTCATAACTGATTAAAAAAAAACATACTGGCACTTTTTTACATCAGTTTACCTGATTTTATTTTTACTCAGTTTGATTTTATCCAGATAAAATGCCTGGCTTTTTTCAAGTGGATAAAACCAGGCCGGCTTTTTCATAACAACCCTGATTACAGTTCAGTCAAATGCACAGTACATCGTAAATACGAGTAATAAACTTTATAATTACCTCATGATAGGGTCATTCCGTATGAACTGAATCAAAGTCTGGAAAATTCCCCTAGTGACCAACTCAGATTTGACTAATAAAAATTGTGCTGGTACCCTTACGTATGTAATGAACCATTGCCAAATTTTAGGCCAAAATTCCTAAGGATTTCTGTGCTGTGGCCCTATAGAAAAAGGTCTGTTGTCCATTTTTGACACTGGCAAATTGCACATGTTCCTGTGCTACTACTTTTGGATGCCAATATTTCTGGAATGGAATATGATATCTGCCTGAAATTTGCTATATTGGGGAATTTGAACACAGGCTTTCAGAATCTGCCATCAGAAAATGTGTACCTCTTCTAGTTTCTGAGCTACTGGTCTCCAAAGTAGTGATCTTTTTATGTACGAAAATGAAATTTTCAATTTTCACGAGGCAGCTGTCATACTAGAATGATTCACAACAGGCTATTCTTACTGGATTCCTTTTATTTGAGGATGTGGCTACCTGCAGAAGGATTCTTGACTATTCCAAAGTCTTACTTAAGAAGTAAAAGGGCTCCGGCACAAAAAATGCGCTTTTAGACCAATCTTTGACTGACAAACTCACCGTGTGGGCAATTACCCACGGTAAAGAAATTTTTTCTACTCAATTGTACATATATGTTAATCATGTGACCAAAAATTCAGCTTGTTTTCTCACCTCCTTCATGTTTTAATAATTTTATGAAATGTAGACATTTTTCTCCCCACTGCAGCTTATGTTAAACAACGGTTATTGCTAACAATGCAGGTAATGTGAAATATTCCTCCTCCAAACACACAAATTTGATTGTATTCGTAATTTAGGTAGTTCTGTCAAAATAATTTGAGTTCACAGTCCAAATGAAGGCATTTTCTTCTGAATTAGTTCAGTGTCATGATCGGTGAGCTTAAAAAACCTTGCACTTATGACCCTGGAGCTCTGGTGCAGACACTGTGCACATAATATTCTGGAGTGGCACCCAGCAGACATTTTGATGAACAGAAGCAGGCCATGAGAGAAGTCTGGCCTTAGATCATGTCATGAAGTTGACAAAGACATCACAGCTTTCATCTGACCACTCAACAATACAGCCCAGGAACCAGTCCTTGTCATAAATGCATGAAACATACTTTCCTGGCTGTAATTCAGCATCATTCACAACAGTAAGTGGTTGCTCTTTGCCCTACAACATCAAAATGATCATCAGCAGATGTTCTTTTCATTTTTAACGAGATTGTCAAAATCGGGATAAAGCTATGGTGGGACCTCCTACTAGTATCTTGCCTGCATTTTCAAATCATGCTGGCAAGTCAAAGTTTATCTTGTTTTGGTTAATAACCACCTCAGATACATAGAAAAATTTAATTCCTGGAATATTTTCACTGCACCAGTCATACATATGAGAAGCAGTAAGAATGTGTCCGACCGTGGTTGCCTGTAGGCTTGCTCATCCAACTAAACGCTTGACGGTTCCACTAATGTCATCACATGGACTCTTACCATGCGATGTTACAAAAAAGTTCCACTCTGCATCAAGGCTGTAGTCTTTGTCATGATTGCTGAGGTTGGAAAGGTTTTTATAGTTTTTATATTGGCTCGCCAAAGAAGTTTTCTGATGACTAGGAGTTCATTTTTGATATATGTTACCACAGATGTGATGAAAGCATGAACAGTTGTGGTATCGTGCTTAAGACAATCTGATACCACACAAATTGGGAAATGCTCAAGTTTACTAGCCAATTTGTGATAAATCACAAATGGATCAAGTGTTGCTTGAGAGTTGTTCCAGTGGAACCCTTGTAGGCTACTTCATCCTGCACCATGAAGCTATAATTTTCAGCAAAATCTAACATGACAATTGCCTCATTCTCAAAAGATTTTCTTTCAGTTTACTGAGGTAACTACATGGTGCTATAAAATGGTGCTGTTGGAGGCCAGTTTATTTGAAGGTGAGGAAGTGGTACAGACATCGTATTATATCTCTGCTGGTCTGTCAAATGACTATTTCCTGGTAGGAGAAGAGATTCTACTAGCGTGCACAAAAACATTTCTTAAATTTACAACGGGCAGCAGATGTGAACAGATTTTAGCTCGGACAAGCAATGACTAGAAAGGGAACTGGATGTCTTTTGTATTGGAATACACGGACTACCTGCTCCTTGTAACAAAATTCCAACGGTCGGCGAGGGGCACAGATATAAAACGACAGCTGTACAGGCGAAGAATCAAAGGCACAACGAAGGAATACAAAGACTGCTTGTGTAGTAGCCTATCTGGTATTAGTTTAATTCAATCGTAACTTTCATTGCATTGTCCAGTCAATAGGCATAATTTATTTTTCCCTAAGGAATCTTAATAGGCACTACTAGCATTATTATAAGATTTTTTGGTATATGTATTGTTGTAACATCTTAACTTTCATGTATATTCTCCAATATACTGCCGATACACAATACAGTGGTACCTCGAGATACGAGTGCCCTAACATACGAGTTATTTGAGATACGAGCTGTCGAGCGAGCAAAGTTACTTTATCACATTTCTTTTTATAACCATGGGTCAGAAGAAAGTGTAACAAATATGTATGTACACTTTATAAAACCAGTTTTTTTCTTTACATTCTCTTTTATTATGTTTTTATACAATATTTGTCATTTATAAATACATTTTTCTTATTCAAAAACACGTAACAAAAACAACTAGGGGTAGCATTTTTGGGGCTGGAACGGATTAATGGCGTTTCAATTAATTTCAATGGGGAAAATTGCTTTGAGATACGAGCAAATTGACATACGAGCAAGGTTACGGAACGAATTAAATTCGTATCTCGAGGTACCACTGTACTTTTATTCTTGTGATAAAACTGTTTCCCAGTCAACAATACAGATGTGCACATTATGCAATTCCGTAAAATTATTGCTGGATACACATTGTTCATGTATTCAACATATTTTTTCAATACTGTTCAATATGTAATAATTTTCTTATTAATAAAATTACAATATCAGTATAGTGTTACTTTCTCATACAACGTTAACTCCTGTCATCTGATGTTACAGTTTAGAGTCAGAAAACGTTATCTCCGAAAATTATTTATTTTCATTACAGAAAACAGTTTGATTACTATTAATCATACATCATTATCTTCCGGCAGAATTATTCTATGTGTGGTAAAAGTTTTAAAGTGGCCTTGACTTGATCTGGTTTGGCTTCATAACAGTGGGAATATTTTTAATCGTGTTTAGTGTATTTGAGTAATTTCAAGGCGTAAGTTACATCAATTACAGTTCACTTTACTATCTGGAGTTTATAAAGGGTGGTTCAAAAAGAGCGCCGGTTTTGATATATGAAATTAAGAAATTTATTTTAACAAAAAACATAAACAAAATACATGAACATGTTCATCTAACCTTCCCATTTCACGTATGAAAAATTTTGTCGGGCATATGACCTCCTCTACCACGCTGGCATGCAAGAACTCTGTCCATGAAATTCACTACGACTGCACGACAAGTTTCCACTTCCATTTTGCCGACAACTCGTCGAATTTTCTCCTTCAAGTCATGGATGTTTCGTGGTTTATTGGCATACACCAATGACTTAAGATGACCCAAAAGAAAAAATCACAAGGAGTTAAGTCACATGACCTTGGTGGCCATTGATAATCAGCATTGCACGAAACTAGGCGATCTGGGAACTTCTCGTGGAACAACTGAATCGTTTCGCGGGAAGTATGGCAGTTCGCGCCATCCTGTAGAAATCACAACTCTTCAATATCCATTTCATCCAAATGAGGCCACAAGAACTCCTTTATCATCGTACGGTAATGATCCCCATTGACTGTCACAGCTTGTCCTTCCTCGTTTTCAAAGAAATAAGGGACGATGACGCCGCCCGACCATAAGCCGCATTTCCCTTTCTTGGATCATGCAAGGATTTTCTGAACCCCAGATACGGCAGTTCTGCTTATTCACAAATCCATTCAAGTGGAAGTGCGCTTCATCACTGAAGATGATTTTGTTTGCGAAGCTGTCGTCCTCCTGTCGTCTCCTCAGAACCCACTCAACAAACTGTCGTCTCTTCTGGCGATCCGTCATTTTCAGCTGCTGTGTCAACTGAATTTTATAGGGGTGGTAATGGAGATCATATTGGAGAATGCTCCGTACTGAAGAACATCTTAATCCCAATTGTTGGGAACAGCGACGAATTGATTTCAGCCACACTGTCACAAACCACCGCAATGTTCTGCTCACTTCGACTAGAACAACGACGACCAGGACTTTTGAGTTTACTGTTGAACCTGTCTCAAAGAACTTTTTCGTAAGTCTGCGAACTGTAGATTCATTCGGTGCTTCATTACGCCCTAGAACCGCACGAAGTCTCCTGACAGTTGCTGTATAACTTTCTCCATTCTGATAAAATGTTTTCACGGTTAGCACACGTTGCTCACAAGTGAACTGCTTCATGGTTAGACACAGAATTCGAGAAATTCCAACTGCAACAACAATCGGAATGTTCCTGGATATAGAAACAAAACAAAACAATGTAACCAACCGTCAAACAGAAATTTACCAGCCGTTTCAAAACCGGCGCTCTTTTTGAACCACCCTTTATAAGTGTTGGTGAGCTTCATGTTTGAGTAAATATTGGAAAATACTTAATTTTGCATCATGCATTCTTTGGCTATGTTTTATCAGGTTGTTTATTCCACTTAGTTACCAATTTACATCATGAAATAAATCCATTTATATTAATTTTAAACTCATAAAGATGATTATGAATATCATACAGCAAATTTATGGAAGCAAATTAATCCACATTTCATATCAGCAACACTACTGACGGTCCTACAGCATACTAAAAGAGGATTATTGTATGATAGATGAACAGAAGAAGATATACATCCTTTGTAATTTGTCATGTCTACCATGGAGAACCTTACTAATCCTCCTTTAAATACTCCTGGCCGAGCATCTAGCCAGGATAACACATGTGGTCAGCCTTGCCCTCAATGTGGGAAAATTTACAAGGGTACTCATGGCGTTAATATTCATATCAGTCGAGCTCATCCTCAGGAACAGAGAAATAATATTGTGAATAGGCAGTCAAGTAACATTAAGACTGGTCAGATAAGTGCTGAATTGCCTAGAGAACATGGAAACGAACAGACTGACGATGACTACTCTTCAGTAGAAGACAACAATTTGAAGTTATATAAACAAAATCTGGAACAATGGAAGTCAGAATTTCTCACAACCCTTACTGATGAACAATTTTGTAGTAGGGTTGAAGAATTCACAACCATCTTATCTCAGACCATTCACCTTTTGCCTGGACCAAAATATCCGGCAGTGCGGTATTACGAAGCTCGTAAAAACAAGAAGGCATACAATAACCAAAGACAATATAGTATAAGTAGTAACCCAGAAAGAGCCACCAAACGGGACAGGTTAAAACGACAACAAAGATTTGATTATCAGAAGACGCAATATTTGTATTACAACCAAAGAAGGAAAGCAGTAAGAAATGTTTTGAATGATAACTGCAATGTCTGTCATGATGATGTTAATAGAATTCATCACCACTTTTCCTCGCTGTTTTCTATACCAAATGAAAGCGAACGAGATGAATATCCATCCAATGTTTCGGACGCTGCTCGAGTCAGTTTGGATGAAACAGAAGATATTCTAATTAGCAAGCAAGAGATCACTGCAGCAGTCAAAAGAATTGCAGTCGACACAGCACCTGGTCCTGACCATGTTCTTTTGAGAGCTGTAAAAGATGACACTTGCTATGAGATAATAGCACTAATTGCTACAACAATGGCAGCCCGCAATCTTGTTCCGGAATGTTTAAGAAGAGCAAGAACAATACTAATCTTCAAAGGTGGTGATAAGACAGACCTGGCCAATTGGAGACCTATTACCATCTGCTCGAACGTGAGAAGAATCATCGAGCATGTGCTTGATAGAAGAACATTATCGTTTTGTGAACATCAGCGAGGGTTTACTAACTCCCCCGGCACACATATTAACACGTCTATTTTGGAATCTCTTCTCACGTCAGCTAAGAAACGTAAAACAAACCTTACCTTGATCTTCTTAGATATTAGCAAGGCATTTGATAATATTGGACATGGCCATCTTGAGAAAAGTCTCTCATCACTTAATATACCATCTAAATTGTCAAAACTTATAGTTTCTTTGCAAATAAATAACATTACACAGATATGGACTAACAATCAAAAGACCAAACCCATTGCAATAACAAGAGGAGTGTTACAAGGATCACCTCTGTCACCTACTTTGTACAATCTATACTTGGATTCAGGGTAGGAACATAGTGTAGGAGATGTACCTGCAACTCAACGTTGCAATACACAACTGCTGTCTCACTCTGTCCCTTTCATTCTGTAGACAAGGAATGGGGAGAGCCGGCAACTGGTTCTCAGGCAGGTTGCCGGCTCTCCACATCCCTTGTCTACAGAATGAAGGGGAGTGAGTGAGATAGCGGTTGTGTATTCCAACGTTGAGTTGCAGGTACATCTCCTATACTATGTTCCTACCCTGAATACAAGTATAGTAACAGACCATATCCTACATGAACTGTCTTCCAATGAAAATGCTGAGGATTTTGGTTATTCTATACTGCCAGGTCTCCCTAATATAACTGTCATGGGATTCGCAGATGATACTTTAATAGTAGCCAAAAATGAAGAATCTGCCAAGAAACTAGCCGATAGAGCTATTCAAAGGTTTCTTGAAATAAGCTTGGCTATCAATGTGCATAAATCGAAATCTATTTCAATTACTAAAGGCACTATAAACTATGATGATTTCGTTCTAGACTCTGGACAAGTCATTCCTTCAATTGCACCTGATGAGACTATCCGCTATTTGGGTGTCAACTATCATCATACAACAGTTTTTGACCCAAAAGCAGCGATGAACAATCTTAAAAATAAATTTGATGCCTTAGCTTCCTCCTCTTTACTACAACCATATCAGAAATTTAACATCTTGAGTACTTTTATATGTCCATCATTGATATACAAATTTCAGACTACACCATTAAATAGAATACCGTTCAAATTTCTTTCTGACGCTGACGTATTAATTCGAACAACATGTAAAGAGATACTTCAACTCCCAACCGACACTCCTGATAGTATGATGTACTCAGCCAAGAGTTATAAGGGATTAGGTCTCTTTAAAGCATCGTGGGAGGCATATTTACAATTCATTAATTCCTGCCAAAGTCTTATGAATTCTAATAACATCCACATAATTCACACAAGAGACTTGAATGATGAAGTTAACAGAAGTCTAGAAAAACTTAATCTGCCTTCAGAGGGAAGGCCTTGCCTGGCTTAAGGTTCCTTCCATACGGACGCAACTCCGAAATAAGGAATTTGAAAATTGGTGTTCTTTGCCCCAGAAAGGAAAGAGTGTCATCCTTTTTAAAGAATATACGCCATGTAATAAATGGCTCAGTAAGCCCGAAGGATTGATGAGTAGTGAGTGGAAGGATGCAATTAAGATGACAGCGAATGTCTGTCCAGTTCGTGCTCTACCAGGCAGGTCCCAAGACGGTCACCACTGCTGTCGTAGCGGCAGTGAGAAAGAAACTCTTGCTCATGTCTTGGGTGCTTGTCCTTATGGTGAAGTGCTGAGGAACAGTCGCCATCACAAGATCCGAACATTAATTGCAAATGCCCTGCGGAAAAATCATCATCAAGTAGCTGAAGAGGTCTACGGCAATTCTAAAGGTGGCTCTTCTAGAAGAATTGACATCATTGCCATTCCACCAGGCTCACCCAATGGATTTATAATTGATCCTACAATCAGGTTTGAAACATGTAGCACACAACCAGCAGAAGTTCATGCTGAAAAATGTCGTATCTATGAACCCACCCTCGCATACTACAAAGGAAAATACTCCCTTTTTTCTATTACCATCTTTGGTCTGATGGTGGGTGCAAGAGGGACAATTCCTTCACTCTATGTGGATTTCTGCAGATTCTTCCATCTCAACAGCATTGTCATAAAAGAAGTGTCTCTGACAACCCTGAAAGGTTCCCTCTCTATACTCAGGAGTCACTTATATTCCTAATTTGTATATATTTGTCTTCTAGTTTTTTTCTTGTTGTTTCATAAGTTTCTTGAGTTTTTCTTAATGTTTATTGTAAATGCTTGTTAACACTTCTTTGTGGTGTAAATTTTGTTTTTTCTATTACGCTTAGGGCAACCCTTAACTGAGGGAAGCTGAAGGTGAATAAATAACATTAAAATATAAGTTAGTTATCGATAAATAAACAATGATAACAACCTTCTTCTCTTCCTCCTGAAAAGTTGCATTTTTGGAATTAACGTTGTCTGACTCTAAGCCCTCGATTTAGTCTTACGCCTTTTAACAGTATGTGTCCAAGATTCAGTAGATGCATTTTTGTTACCAGTACTCACATTTATTTCGGTAAGACCGTGAGCTGAGGATGAAGCATCGCCATTTTTGCTATCAACTTGTTGTACATTCAGGGAATTTGGTAATGTCTTATTTATTTCACTCACTAGGCTACTATTTATGCGTTCTTTATTGTCTGCTGTTTGAGCACTAGACTTTTTTACCACTTCAACCCTTTCTGGTACTGAAATAGATGGCTGTACACATGATAATGAAGTTGCGCCGACATTGGGAGGTTGATCAAGGTTAGTATTGTTAAGCTTAAGCAATTTGATATGTTGCAACAGATCCTGTCTCTCATTTCCTTTATCAGAATAGCCGGGAATCAATCAAACAAGTGGAGAAATTCAAATATCTGGGAGCAAAAATTACAGATACAAATGATATTAAGGTAGAAGTTAAGTGTTGACTAAAATCAGGAAATGCTTGTTTTTATGCAGTTCAGAAACTCTCATCTTCTCGTCTTTTGTTCAGAAATCTAAATTTAAAAATTTATAAGACTATTATCCTGCTGGTTGTACTATAATAGATGTGAGACATGGTCGATTACTCTTCGGGTAGAACATTATCTAAAAGTGTTCAAAAACAGGGTGGGCCTTAAATAGATGAAAATGGGAACTGGAGAAAACTACATAACGATGAGCTTGATAACCTGTACTCTTCAACAGATATAGTAATAGTAATTAAATCATGGAGGATGGACTGGACATGTTGCATGTATGGGGAGGAAAGACATATCTCAAAAGTATTGAATTCGAGACCCAAACAGACAAGATCACTTGGAAGACCTAGACGTAGGTGGGAGGAGAATATTAGGATAGATTTAAATGAAGTAGGATCTGAGGGGGTTGGTTGGATGGAGTTAGCACAGAATAGGGTTGAATGGCAGGCTCAGGTAAGCGCAGCAATGTTCCTTTGGGTTCCATAAAAAAGATAATATTCCTTGAGCTTGCTTAGGAATTGTCTATTGCCATTCATTAAGTAAGTAATGTCAACAACAAATTATTTTATTGTTTGTTGGTTTCATCTGGATTGACCCAACTTTATTTTTGAGGTTCTACAGACCTGCCCTTAGGCTCTGTTTTTAGCTTTTTAAATGGGCTTTATTTTGATATACTACTTTACAATTTTTGAACAACATTTTTAAAAAAATATATTTTTTTGCTTATAAGAATGTTTTATTTTCTAAAAAATATGTTATTCTATTGCTTATTGCCTACAATCTCTACAAATCTAAACGTGGGATCTGCATGGATTCATGAATTTTAGTGATATATGATAAAAATACATGCTTATCAAAATAGAGGTCACGTTTATCTGAATAAAAACAATTTAGCAATACTCAAAAAAGTTTTGACACAGTGCCTATTAAATTGCTCATTAGTTTACCTGATAGAATTAAGACATCAACACTTCAACTTTTCAACAAGTCGCTCAAGCCTAAATTTTTTGTTAACCCAATTTATGAACTTGAGTTTTTAAATATCAACTGGTAGAAAAAATGGTATTCCTCAGGTTTGCAAGTGACCCCTAGTGATCCCCTAAGGGGAAATGCACAGCGGATTTGTTACTGGAGTGCTCCAGTCCCCTACCTACTTAAACCAAAGGACACACACACCCAGTCCTGAACCCAGGAAAGGAATTTTTCACTACTGAAAAATCCCCAACCTGGCCAGGAATTGAACCCAGTAGCTGGTAGCTTATACTTATTTTCTTTTGACATTACCGGGTCACTCCATGTCAAATCAACACACTTTTGATGAAAATTTAACCTCACCATTCAGATTTGGATGAAATTTTGTGGAGAGATAGTTTTCATGTACATTAAAAGAAATACAAACTTTTATTGAAATATTTCAACCCATTTTGAAAATACAGCCATGTAAAATATTACAAAAATTACATGAACAACGTATCTTTCAACTGATGTAGCAACTCTCCTAATTAACCCACAGAGTTGGGTGTCCTTTTTAGCATTCTTTACAAGTTTTCCAATGATATGTAACTTATAATAGTTCTAAAGAAATTTGTTTTTCAAAATTCAAAGTGAACATTTTGATTTTGAATTTTGTAAAAAGTACATTTTTAAAAATTTTAAAAAAATGCTAGGAAATAGGTTATACCAATGTTAAATGATGTACAGTCGGTCAAATAAAAAACCTCGGGACTCGTATGCAGTTAAAATTAAAGTTTTAACGCATTAGTTCACAAGTTTCCTATAAAAAACATAAAATACAGGTCATTTTCGGAACATATGAGGCCATGCGACAGGAGGGAAAAATGAAAAACGCGGAAAGCGCAATACACAATATTCAACTTAATGTATTGTCATATTTCATTTTGCTTTGTGTCATCGCGTCACATACAAATGCTAGCTTGAGAGAAAGTGTAGTTAGGGCTGTAATTGACCTGCATTTTTTGGCCTCTGAAGCAGTGAGAAGGTTCCATATTTCTTAAAGAGCAGCTTAGAGGTGGGTACTTCACTATAATGTGACCAGAAGTTTTCATAGGAAACGTGGATCTGGCCGGCCGCGTATTTCGATGCTAGATTGATTGCAGAAGTTGAACGTAAGCTATTGATTTTGCACTACAAGTACCGGTATTATAAATTGAAATCTTTAAAAAATGCTCCTTGAATAATCATATTCCTTGCGAATTTATTAATTATTAATATTATAAAAATTTGCAGCCAAGAATATGGCGGACGTGAGGCATATAGCCACAGCCTTCTATACATGTTCGTTTTGGAACAAAACTAACTAAATAATCAAGAAAATACATGGAAAGACAAGAGGCAGGTGTGAACCTAACCTTAAGTCTTCCTGTACATGCCCATATGCTCGTTTGTGATACTTAATCAAATACCACCCGACGTTTCTTATTTGACCGACTGTACCAAGTTTGAGGATGGGATGGGAATGCGTTCATAGTCCATGGGTTCTATATATATCTGTTAATTGTATTAAAAATTAGTAATGTTAAAATTGTATTAATGGTATTCAGTTGAACAAAATTACCACTATGAATTATTTAGGTATATTATTTAACAATAACCTAACTTTCTTGAATCATATTAATAATATTATTTGTAAAACTCTTAAAAATCTTGGATTTATTATCAGAAACTCAAAATATTGTAGTACCGTATAAGTACCAGTACATTATTTAGACTATATAGAACCATTGTCAGACCAAAATTAGAATATTGCTCATTAATTTGGAATCCTACGACCATTAAATACAGGAAATTGATAGAGTCCATTCAAAATAAATTTCTAAAATATACGTATTTCAAACAGTTTAACTACTATCCTAAATTTGAATCATATTCAACTATGTTACAGTATTTCAGTATCCCTGAATTATCACAGACGAAATATTCATGCATTGTTGTTTACATACAAATTAATTAATAATGAAATAGAGGATATTAATATTCTCAAAGAAATATATTTTTATGTTCCACGTTATAGATCTCATAAATTGCATAAACAGTAACACTGCGTAACATTAATTAATTATTTTGGTAACAGACGGGACAGTTTTCAGGTAACATTTGGTACAAATAGTATTACATTATTGTTTACATTTTAAACGTACCGGTACTGAAAATAAATAAGCTATAAAGTTTACATGACTAGTGAATTAAAATATTATTTATTGGTTAATCATGTGATAAGAATCTGAATAGGTTATTGATATAGGACGTAATATACAATATACAAATATTGTAAAATATTAACCAATTCCACTCTCCATATTTCAAAGCTGTAACATGACAAATTATCAGCTGCAGAGAAGATGAAACACAAGAGAGCATTTGAAACAAACTGGAAAATATGATGCTGCTAAGGATAAAGATCTCAAAAGGAAGAGAGAAAGCACAGCAGTGAAGAAGAAAGTTATGATACCAAAGGAGAGACGGAAGTTAAGGAAATATGAATGTTTCCCCATGTGAAAGACAAAACCTGGATTCTAAAGACTGATATTATAGTAGAGTTTTTCATTACATACTCAGGTTGTTTCAAAGGAATTAAACCATTAAGTCAGTGTTTCTTTATGTTAATTTATCTGACCAAGTTGGTCTTGGTTTCCGCTTTCCAAAACAAACACAATGGTGTAATATTCTCTCTTTGTTATCACTGACCTCAGTTCTTCCCTCGCTTTAATCATTCACACGTGTTATTGTTTACTGTAACTAGATGTTGCAACCCTGCGTTTCAGTCCATGCAGAGTAGACGAGTAGCTGTCACAGCCGTCACAAAGACATTTTTAGATTTTGATTGGCTGAGGTATCTAGCTGATTGGTGCGGTAAAAGTAAAGAGCATGGGTTGAGCTGTCAGCAAACATTTCCTCCTAACAAAAGGAAGCCACCGGGCCATGGAATGAATAACTGGACTGTATCATCACATTAGCAACACCAATTTGGAAAAGAGATCGCTACATTTTCACAAATTCATTTGAAGCAAATGCTTAAAATTATTCTAAATTAACAAGTTGAGTTCTAAAAAAAAGATTGATAGTTATTTTCATTGTTATTTTTCATTTTCATTACTGAGTGTACAGTAAAGATTGTATTCATATCTTATGCAGAAATCCGACCGATTCGTACTAACATATTAAAGCAACCATCACAAGAAAGTGGTGAAAGTTAAACATTTTTGGAATATAATGTCATTTTTGTGATGGTGTTTGAAATGTATGCAATTGCACCATATTGTTGATCTACTTTGATTACACACCCTGTGTATACTAACACCTTGAATATAGGCCTCAATGATAGAGGCAGTTTGTTTTCAAACTGGAGGCATTAATACCATTAATTCTCAGGCATGCATCCATCCATGTCAATGGTATTTCTCTGCTCAAGAATTAATTACTACTAAAATTCATATGCCAGGACAGGTTTCATTTTTGTATGTGTGTGGGCATTAGAAGATATTCGCATGTAAACGGAATGAGATTAATTTTGGATTTTTGTATCATGTTTTTTTTTCTGGCTTTAAGACAGAGTATGAAGGCCATAGGGAAGCTGAAAAATTCGAAATAATGTTAGAAAAGCGATCAGTTCCTACAGCTTAAGATTTTATTGTTCTGACAGCTTTAAAACATTCGAAAACAAACTTTTATCAATTTAGATAAGCTTAAGTATTAAAACTTCTGGTAATTATTCTAGGGATTCTAAGAACAAGAAGAGATTGTAATTGTAATTTACTCTTGTATCAACCCATTTACCTCCTTGGCATTACACTGTAAACAAGAAGAGAGATGATTTTAGATTATTATTATTTTGGCCTTTGAGGAAGACGGTTTGAAAAGTTTAATAATGGAGATGATACTGTTATGTTATTTGTCCATTTTGTTTAAACTTAACACTGACCTGCCAGAGCACAGAGGAGTGGCAGATGAGGGAAGGTCAGTGAACTGCAATGAATCCTGCTGCTAGGTATGATGGACCTGCTTACCAACAGCAGGTGCAGTCTCCATTCATATTGGGTGTTGTGAAAGGGAGGTAACACCAAAACTTTAAAAATAAATTCCTTTTCAGAACAGTTAAAATGGCAAAGCTCCTGAATGTAAAAAAATAGTCACAGAAACACTCTTCAATTGGATGTCCGGGAGGAGGCATCATTGAAAATTCTTCAATGGAATGCAGTAGCAGAGATGCCAACTGCTACGGAATTTCCGTAGTTTCTACGATTTTCTTGAATTTGCTACGGCAATATGGAAATTGTACTGAATATTACGGATTTTACGAATCCCAATACCTATTTTTTAAATTTATCGTCTCTCCCGCGAACAACAAAAAAGTTAATGAATGTGTCAGCAGAGATGCCAACTGTTATCATGAGAAATAGTTCGTAAAAGAAAACACCCGTTGTGTTGGCGACATTGAACACTACAATCTTTGACGTGAGTGTGTGTTAATCAAAGGTGTTATATCTTACAGTTATAACATAATTCTAGTTATAAGATCTTTGGTGTTAAAATATTTTCTCTTTTTGATTATCACTGTAATGCCGCTGACGACTGCCGACGCCGTTGCTTGCTAGAAGTTTTATTGAGTGTTGCAGTGTAAGTAGAATATTGAGGAAATATGTCGTATAAACGTAAAACCAGTGATGAGTCAGATGGCCAAAAATGAACTGCGGCAAATCAGCAGTATACGGAAGAGTTTCCTTGCCTCGGACCTTCAAAAATTTCACCGAATCACGTATTTTGTGAAACCTGTAGTTGTGATTTTTCGGTTAAACATGGAGGACGCGATGACTGTTGACGCCATGTGATCTCAAAAAAGCATGAAGAGTACAGACGCGTCAACGGACAGCACAAGAAGGCGCATATATTTATTTGCCCGAGACATCGAGTCCCCCCCCCCATCCGATTAGACTCAGACTACTGATAACCACCTTTCAAGGTTGGCATCTCTGCAGTAGGCACATCCCAATGTAAAATTACTGAAGTTAATGCTGATGACCACTGTTTGCAAATCTGAATACAAAAATTAAGTATCCAAATGACCAGGCATACAATACCTGTCATTTTTAAGAAGAGAACTGTGTATAAAATTCATAAAAAACAAGAAAGTAATTTGTAGTCAGTGGATAAAAAACTCAAACTCACATTACCTACCTCCTGCTCGTAGATGTCGTTGCAGTTGACTATGTTGTTGAGAAAATCGGTGTTCCTATAATGTTGGTTAATCCATTCACTCGGTATATCATATGCGTTCTCTTCATCCAAAACTATGGGTGTTGGAAACTTTACCGTAGATTTCCCCTTAGTTAGCCTTTTTATGACGCCCAGCCACTCATCACCTAAATCGCCTTCGTGGTTGTTGAGGCATATTTCCTTATTATTAATAATGTTACAAGCTTCATTAATTTTTCTTCTTAGAGGGTCGCTTATAGTTTTTAGAATCTTGGTTTCACCAATATGGTGTTTATCCTTTACCATGTGTTGACACAAACCAGTGCTCATCCTATTGTTACTTACATCCTTTTCATGTTCTTTTAACCTTAAACTAACCGTTCTACCAGTTTCACCAAAATACACACCAAGCTATTGAATAAACTCCTGGTTCGTCCAAGTTCTCTTTTGTCTTTCCGAGTCTCTTATATTGTGAAAATATTAGTAAACTTCATTATGAAGCTTAATGTAAGAAATTTCAACTAAAAAAACTAAACTCCGTGGCGCTACATCCCTGGAGGGACTTGGCCTACCACCCGACCGCTGCATCATCTCCCGTAGGCAGATGGCAGGATTGGGGGCATGTGGTCAGCATGCCGACACCCACGGCCGTTAATGGTGGTTTTCTGGACCGGAGCCGCTACTTCTCTATCAAGTAGCTCCTCAATTTGGAATCACGAGGCTGAGTGCACCCCTACCAGACCTCCCTACCTCAGAAAAATCCGAGGAGGTACCGGGAATCGAACCCGGGCCGACGGATCTGTAGTCAGCGACGCTAACCACAAGACCACGCCGGCGGACAAGAAATTTCAACTAGTATAGTATAAGTCAAGTTATATGGTAAGATTTCCACCTATATACTAGTATTCTTAATAAACACCATATATTTCTTGAATCCAACGATAATGAAGTTTTAATTGAAGATTGCTTGCTTTTCTTACAGTTTTTTAGACTTATCAATAAATACTAAGTTAGGTTAAAAGTAATATATTTTTTCCATTAATATAGTAGCCTTAAACCAATGTTCAAATTTATTCTAACTTTACTTTTTGTCTAATTAAGTTATGTCATTCAAAAATATATGTAGAGAGCAGCATACATATACAGAATACAATTAATTGTCCCTCTGGAATATAATAAATCAAGAATAATCAACATGAAATTTGTTAATCAAAATTTAAAATTTCATTCTAACCTAACTTCATGTTTTCTTTATTAATGAATTATTTTAGTCAATCAGTATTTGAAGAATATTGAACTTGCAGTTTTATTAGATTTATTGAGACATGCTAAGTTAGGTTAGAAATAATAAATTTCACTGGTAATATAATAGCAGTTAAACAATGTTCAAATTAATCTAACTTTATTTAATATTCATTAATGAGTTAAGTTGTGCCAATTAAAATTATGTACAGAACAGCATATGTAGATAAAATATAATTAATTGTTTATCTCAAATATAAAATATTCTCAAAATTAATTAAAAATATGTTTGTTAATAAGCAATGTTCAATATTTAGAGAATATAGAACTTGCTATAATGGCTATAGTAATCAAAGTTATATTAAAAGTGAGGTTGCTGTTAAGCAATATTTAGATTCGTTTTAACTTAAGTTTAATATTTTCTTAATAGTGAGTTCAATATTTGAAGAAGATTGAACTTACTGTACAATACAGTGAAATCTCCGTACAACGATTACCGATATAACGATAATACTCTTTATAACGTTAAAATATTTTG
Organism: Ectobius pallidus; assembly: GCA_964059195.1. Taxonomy (NCBI): domain Eukaryota; kingdom Metazoa; phylum Arthropoda; class Insecta; order Blattodea; family Ectobiidae; genus Ectobius; species Ectobius pallidus. The sequence continues at coordinate 50,278,705 of CAXKWD010000008.1, forward strand.
GTCCCGGCATACTTTCCATTAAAATAATGTAAAATTCCCCTCGGTTTTACGATACTCTTAATAACGATAAACCTCCCCACTACGATTACATTTAGAATCCCCGTAAATACATTTTCCTCGGTACAACGATAAAAATAGATCGTGAAAGTCCAAATCATGAACTCCCCCGCCTCGTTTTAAGGGTGGAATTGCCTTCCTTGACCTTGATCGTGCTTCACCCTCGCTCAAGTGCACAATGGAGTAAACCAGTTGCCTGGTCGCCAGTCAGTGCCTGCACTGCACGGCAAGTTTGTTTGGTGGTGTTCGCGTATTGTTGTGCTTCTCTGTCAGCATGGCTTCTCGCAAACAAATTAGTATGCAGCAGAAATTAGCTGTAATTAAAGACATTGACGCAGGCATGAAACAAACTGCAACATCGAAAAAGTACGGGCTTTCGGAATCTACGGTGTCGACTTTCTTAAAGAAAAGGAATGAGATCGAGGAAAAACTCAATTCAAATGCCGTGGATCCTACTAGAAAACGAAAGAAAACGGCAACATTTATTGACTTGGATGCTGCAACCTTGGAATGCTTCAATGAAAAAAGAACTTTAAACATTCCAATAAATGGACCGTTGATTTGTAGTCAAGCTAAGAAGTTTGCTACCATGCTTGGTGTGGAGGACTTCAAGGCTAGCAATGGGTGGCTTGTCTGCTTTAGAGACCGCCATGGCATAACTTTTAAGTTAATTCAATGGGAAGAGAAATCTGCACCAACAAATGACGCAAATCTCTGGTGCAGTAATGAAATGAAAAAAAATTACTGAGAAATATTTGCCAGAAGATATTTATAATGCTGACGAGACTGGGATGTTTTACCAGCTTCTTCCTGAAAAGACAATGTGTTTGCTCATAAGTTAGTGTAATAATTTAAGGGTGGAGTGAATACAGTACAGTATAGCAGTTCTTGTGTAAAAATTCTTTATTTCCTTAAATACTTAAAGCATTTCAATTATTGAAGTTGTTTCCTACATATACTACCAATATTTGAACATTTTTTGTAAATTCTCGATATAACAATATCTCTCTCTACAACAATATTTTTTTCTGGTCCCTGCGAAACCGTTGTATCGAGATTTCACTGTAGTTATATTAATCAATCTTTGTTGTCTTTAAAACTTTTATTTAAAAAAATATCAGAGTGAGATTATATTGCACTCTTACGTTAAAATCTGACAATCATAAAATTATTTTAGATGTCTATATTTAAAAAAAAAAATCAGAGTGAGATTATATTGCACTCTTACGTTAAAATCTGACAATCATAAAATTATTTTAGATGTCTATATGTAAAACTAAAATAATTCATTAATTCATTAATAAAGAAAACATGAGTTAGGTTAGAATTAAATTTTAAATTTTGATTATTAACAAATTTCATGTTGATTATTCTTGATAATATTATATTCCAGATGGACAATTAATATTGCATTCTGTATATGTATGCTGCTCTCTATATATATTTTTGAATGACATAACTTAATTAGACAAAAAGTAAAGTTAGAATAAATTTGAACATTGGTTTAAGGCTACTATATCAATGGCAAATATATATTACTTTTAACCTAACTTAGTATTTATTGATAAGTCTAAAAAACTGTAAGAAAAGCAAGCAATCTTCAATTAAAACTTCATTATCATTGGATTCAAGAAATATATGGTGTTTATTAAGAATTAGCATGTGCCCGCGGCTTTGCCCGCGATAATTATTTCAAAAATTAAGAGCATAATAGTTAAATCATTATATTTATTAACACCTAAATCACGTGGACTACATACCACGATTAGATAGCGTCGCCTGGTAAAAGCGACCTGAGATTCGAGTTCCTTGGCCCAGAATACCCCTGTACAGTGAATTTCGTCCAAATCGAACAATGTTTGACCATATTTAGGCCTATATTGATTATCCCTCTTCCGTGTAGGTTGAAAATTTAATGTCTTCGGGCCTTGATATTCTAAACAAATGAATCGTCCAGGATGAACTTACAAAATCAAGCGATCGCCCGCGATAATTATTTCAAGAATTAAAAATTAAGAGCATAATAGTTAAATCACTATATTTATTAACACCTAAATCACGTGAATTACATACCACGATTAGATAGCGTCGTCTGGTAAAAGCGATCTCAGATTCGAGTTCCTTGGCCCAGAAAATCCCTGTATAGTGAGTTTCGTCCAAATCGAACGATGTTTAACTATATTTAGGTCTATGTTGATTATCCCTCTTCTGTGTAGGTTGAAAATTTCATATGTCTACGGGCCTTGATATTCTAAACAAATGAATCGACCAGCGTGGGCTTACAACATTCAAGCGATCGCGATGCTTTTATTTCCACGGTATGACAAAAATAGTCAAAGCCAACTGCAATTGATTTGACATTGAAATGTCTACTGAAATCTGATGCTTCGACAGCGCTAAAATCACGTTTTCTGCCAGTTTTTCACTCATACCTCGCGAACAAAAGCTAAAATTAAAAATTCGGCTTTGAGGTGCATTTTCCGACCCTTCAGTCCACCTATGTTTAAAATTTCAGATCTCTGCGTTGAGTAGATTTTGCTGGGCATCGCGGACGAGGACAGACAAAGGACAGACACTTCCTTTTATTAATATAGATACTAGTATATAGGTGGAAATCTTACCATATAACTTGTGAAAATATGTTTTCAATGGTCCTTTTACCAATGACGTTACTAACCCCAGACTTGAAGTTTGTTCTAACAAAATTCCGGTTTTGGTTTTTATCCTTTCACCTTTATCAGTCAGTTCCATTTACCTCCAAATTTTCTGCAGAGTTCCCTCCCTGTACCCATTGATTTTGGCCAATTAGAAATGTGTTCTTTCTCACTAAGTCGGTCAGCTGCGTTATTGCACAGTCTAAAAGCATGGTAAATGAAGTTTCGCCAGATATTAATTTTTGTCCCAGGATGATGTGCTGATCTACTATGAATATATAGGTCACATTTGTTCGGTTTTCTATGGATTCCCAACATCAAGTGAGGGGGTTCAAGCCTTATCCTTAAGTCCAAAAAACTTAAACAGTTATCCACAGACTTTTCTAGGGTAAATTTTAGTCTTGTATGACATTGATTACATTCATCCAACATTTTCTCAGCCGTATCCCCCTGCGTAATCATCAAAATATCGTCAACATACCTTAAATACAAAATAATGCTGTCCAAGTTCTTGTAAATAACTGGTTTTTCCATGTAATACATGAAAATATCAGCTACCAGGCCCGACACTGGGTTACCCATAGCTAGTCCCTCAATAGATCTTCCCATTAAACTGAAACACGTTGCGATTAGTGCACACATGGTACCATAGGCGTAACGAGGGGGGGGTTTTGGGGGTTTGAACCCCCCCCCCCCATTGCTTAAAAAATAAAAAATTGTACTATTTATTTAATTATTGTGATATCACCTTTTTTTTAAATCTGCTTATAAATTACTTAATACGAGTTTAAAGCATGGGGAGCTTAAAATTCGTTATTGTGCATCTTAATTTTTAAAATTTTCCGGGGGGAGGACCCCGGAACCCCCCTCTCCAGATGTTATAACCCCCCCCCCCCATATGGTCGGCCTGGTTACGCCTATGCATGGTACCACCTTTAGTATTCATTGGCCACTAGACTGCCAGTTCCCTTCTCCACTAACCATCTAAACAGGAAATCTCCCGCCTGTTGCCTTGGAACACTGGGGTATAGGAAAACAACGTCTAAACTGTACATACACATGTCTTCATTCACCTTCAAATTGTCCAATCTTTCCTTAACCTCAAATGAGTTCCCCACAGACCATGTAGTTCTTTTTTGTATTAGCCCAAGACGTTTCACCAACAATTTTGCCAATCCATACGCTGGGTGATTATACATAGGTATGATGGGTCTTAAAGGAACTCCCTCTTTATGGGTTTTCGGTAAACCAAAGCATAGTGGTAGGTCGGTACAATTGTTCGTAATACTTTTTTTGGTACTATCACTGATGGTTAAGCTACTCGAAATTACCCTAGATACTTCTCTTTGGATTCCTTTAATAGGGTTCTTATTGAGAATTGAAAAATCTGGTGGCTTGAAACACTCATCTAATTTATTTACATAGGTGTCTTTGTCCATAAATACCGGGCAATTATCTTTGTCGCTTTTGATAACGAGAACGTTTTGTTTCTCTAACCATTTTTTGGCGTATGCGATTCCCCCTTCCATTCTTGATTTTTCACCAGAGACCTCCATTTTTTCTTTCACATCTTCAATGACCACTGAAATCTCACTATGAATTTGCTTTTTTCTTCCGGATTTACGATTAGTTTTGAACCCCCGGATGGCAGGTTCTATCAGATCTTCAACCTCACCTGTGCTAAACTTAGGAGCAAACTTGAAACCGTATTTAAATACGTTACACACTTTAGCCGGAATCTCATTATTAGTTAGGTTGACGAATTGTTTTGTTGTTTCACTAAGTTCCGTTTCAGAATGTTCATCTAGAAGATCTATTGCCAAAATGAGGGACTAGCTATGGGTAACCCAGTGTCGGGCCTGGTAGCTGATATTTTCATGTATTACATGGAAAACCCAGTTATTTACAAGAACTTGGACAGCATTATTTTGTATTTAAGGTATGTTGACGATATTTTGATGATTACGCAGGGGGATACGGCTGAGAAAATGTTGGATGAATTTAATCAATGTCATACAAGACTAAAATTTACCCTAGAAAAGTCTGTGGATAACTGTTTAAGTTTTTTGGACTTAAGGATAAGGCTTGATGTTGGGAATCCATAGAAAACCGAACAAATGTGACCTTATATATTCATAGTAGATCAGCACATCATCCTGGGACAAAAATTAATATCTGGCGAAACTTCATTTACCGTGCTTTTAGACTGTGCAATAACGCAGCTGACCGACTTAGTGAGAAAGAACACATTTTCAAATTGGCCAAAATCAATGGGTACAGGGAGGGAACTCTGCAGAAAATTTGGAGGAAAATGGAACTGACTGATAAAGGTGAAAGGATAAAAACCAAAACCGGAATTTTGTTAGTATAAACTTCAAGTCTGGGGTTAGTAACGTCATTGGTAAAGTTCTGAATAAGTATGAATTAACACCAGCTTTCAGGGTGAAAGGACCATTGAAAACATATTTTCACAATATAAGAGACTCGGAAAGACAAAAGAGAACTTGGACGAACCAGGAGTTTATTCAATAGCTTGGTGTGTATTTTGGTGAAACTGGTAGAACGGTTAGTTTAAGGTTAAAAGAACATGAAAAGGATGTAAGTAACAATAGGATGAGCACTGGTTTGTGTCAACACATGGTAAAGGATAAACACCAAATCGGTGAAACCAAGATTCTAAAAACTATAAGGGACCCTCTAAGAAGAAAAATTAATGAAGCTTGTAACATTATTAATAATAAGGAAATATGCCTCAACAACCACGAAGGCGATTTAGGTGATGAGTGGCTGGGCGTCATAAAAAGGCTAACTAAGGGGAAATCTACGGTAAAGTTTCCAACACCCATAGTTTTGGATGAAGAGAACGCATATGATATACCGAGTGAATGGATTAACCAACATTATAGGAACACCGATTTTCTCAACAACATAGTCAACTGCAACGACATCTACGAGCAGGAGGGGATGCCGGATATACTACAACCCTCTTCTAGCATTCAGTCGTCCGATGAAGGCCTGGAGGTTCAGGCAGAAACGTCACGATAGGTAACATGAGTTTGAGTTTTTTATCCACTGACTACAAATTACTTTCTTGTTTTTTTATGAATTTTATAATACCTCAGTGGAAAATATGGACCAACGAATTTTGAAGAACTGTGTATGGTAGAGAGATTTACTTACATTGTGTTACGGTATTTTGCACTTAGGTAACAAGTGATGGAAAACCAAAAGTAATTGGACGCTATGACTGCAGTGGTGCAGGTGATGTTGATACTTCCACAATAGTGCAGGCCAAGGATGGTTTTATTCAAGGACTTTCTGGCAGAAAGCTTAAGGTAATTTTAATTCATTGTTTTAATGTCATCTAGTAGTTAAATACTTACAGGGTCTTTATTATAAGTTGAGACCGGGCAACGGAAGGCTTGAAACCGGGCGACGGAAGGCGCACGCAGCCGGTCTGACCTTGATGCAACAGCGGCACGTGCAGTTATTGTTAAAGTGTCAACATGGTGAGACCCATTTGGCTGCAGCATCGTATTTTTGTGTGTAAACATTATTTTAAGTACGAGTCTGCTAGACGTGTACGTGATGAATTTATTCGGACATTTCCTGCTGATGTGCCACCTTCAAGAGCACAAATTCACAGAATTGTTAATAAATTTGTAAATACTGGCTCAGTGCAAAACAAAAAGCATGTGCGCACACGAACAGTGTTAACAGAATAAAAGCTAGACGAGATTGGCGCTTATCTTGAACATTCACCAAATAAATCACTCTCAAAATTAGCCCAACAAGTAGGGGTTTCAGTTTCTTCTGCACACAAAGCAACAAAGTTGTTACACCTCAAACCGTACAGATTTGCACGGGTCCATTGTTTAAAACCTGCCGATCCAGCAGCAAGATTGCGATATTGTGAGTGGTTTCTGTCATCAGTGGATAAAGGTTTAATCGACCCCCAGCTTGTGTTCTTTTCTGATGAAGCCTGGTTCCATCTTAATGGTCGTGTGAACAGTCATAACTCACGCCATTGGTGTGCAGAAAATCCTAATGGTGTGTATGAAATCCCTCATTACGATAGGAAGATCGGGGTTTGGTGTGCTATTAATGGAAGGCGAATAATTGGGCCTATATTTTACGAGACTACAGTAGATTCAGAGATTTACCAAGATGACATTTTGGTGCCCTTCTTTCAGCAGTTGACGGATGAAGAAAAAACGCGCGGGTGGTTTCAACAAGATTCGGCCACCGCTCATACAGCGGAAGTCTCCCTTCTTAAAATTTCGGAAGTGTTTGCTGACAGAGTGATCAGTGCTGGTCTCTTTCCACCTCGCTCCCCAGACCTCACAGTGTGTGATTTTTACTTGTGGGGTAAACTTAAAGATAAGGTTTATCGAACAAATCCTCACACATTGGAGGAGCTGAAAAAAAACATTACGAATGAAATTAGGGCCATTACAGTGGAAGAACTCACTCGCGTCAGCCAGAATGTGGTTTCCAGATACAATGCCTGTATAACACAGGAAGGACAACACTTCCAACATATGTTATAAGGTAAGCCTATATAGCCTACACTTTAAGCAGGGAAGCCGCACGCGTGCCGCCCGCGGCTAATGCGGACTCCGTAGCGGAGAGTGAAAACACCGGTCGCCCGGTCTCAACTTATAATAAAGACCCTGTATTATCTTGATTACCCGTAGGTGCGACTTCAAAACTGTCTGGATTAATTTAAATTCAGTAAAGTCCTGGTTATTCGAGCTAATTGGGGCTGAGACTACCTAGAACTACAAAAAAAAATGATTCCATACAATTCTTCTTCTCTAGTCTTCAATTCTTGGATTGGTTTGCAGCGATTCTCCATTCTGATTTTCTTTCTGCCTTCCTTTTTAATTCTTTGTATGTCTTACAGTTCATGTCATCCTTAATTTGTTCCGTGTACTGTAGTCTTGCTCTTCCTTTGCTATTCTTGCCTTCAATTGTGCCTTCGATAATGATTTTTAAAACACTTTGGTGCCTTAGTAAATGCCGTATGAGTTTTATTCTTCTTTTTCTTATTTGGTTCCAAATTTCTTTCTCTGCTTTTCCTCTCTCATAAACTTCCTCATTGGTAATTTTATCAATCCAGCTAATTTTCAGCATTTTTCTGTAGCACCAATGTTTCAAATGCTTCTATTCTTCTTCTTTCTGATTTCAGGATTTACCAAGTTTCACATCCATACAACATTATGCTCCATACATATGTTTTCATCAAATTCTTTCTTATTTCTAAACTAATATTATTGGATGTGAATAATTTATTTTTCTTACTGAAAGCAAGTTTTGCTTGATGTATTCTACCACTGCCTTCTATATTTCTTACAAGTCATGCTGTTAAATCTGGCAACATCACATCAGTAGTCCTATCGGCTATCAACATGCTGTAAATAAAGCAATGAACTCCATCAGAATCATCGCAAATTAAGAATATTTCAGCTTAAAGTAATCGCAGCCATCGCATATGGTTTAGAGAACATCTGGATACACCTGAAGAGCAACTGGAGAGCATAGATAAGATAAAAACTGTCTACATAAAAAGAGACTTATGTACGCCTTCGCCTCTTATGAGTACACCAGAGAACAGGTTTTCATAGAAGATTTGCGTGTTCATCAGCTATAACCATCTACAAACGAATACAAAAGAGAGTTACAGTATGATATTAGTGTCCTTCAGGAAGAATTGGCTGGTATTAAAGAAGATTTGAAGAGAAATAGACTCACTTTTACTGGCATGAACTTTTATGAAGCTGCTCACAGTAGGCCTACTTCATCTCAATCTGGCAGATGCCAAATCATAGTAGAAGCAATCTCCAATCCTCCCAATATTACTACTAGAAAATCGATTCAGCGTTTTCCTACAGTTTGGTGAAGGTAATGAATGGGATTCAAACCTTAACCTCAAAAGTGCTGGCGAATCAACACAGTTCACCACCAGAGCCAAGAATGAACGAATGAATGACTTTTAGACAGCAAACAACGGAAAGCTGAGTGTTCCCAAGGAATTATGGAAAGTTATTCTTTTCAGTGACAGTCATGGGCGTAGTCTTCCACAAAGTGCATGTGATAGGCCTAAGATGAGATATATCAGTGCTCTAGGTTATATTAAACCTGGGACAACTAGTTCAGTGGTGGTACAAGATGACCCAGAGAAGTGTAGCAGCTTAATAAAAGATGGCTCTCTTGTGGGTCAAATAACAAAGCTCTTAGGCCTAACAGGATAAGTGAGGTTATTAACAATAAAATAAGAAAAAATGTGACATCATAACATACAATGAGACAGTGAAAACTACGAATTCCTTCATATATGTGGGAGTCACCGCACGTTACGTTATTATGCCGATCACAAGTATAGGCTATGTAATATAGACCTACTGATTTGGCCTATATAAAGTCAGTATTTGTGAAAAAGAAAAGTATCTGCATTAAAAACGTATTCAAATGCTTCCCACAGACCGGCACAGATAGGACTACCTCCTGTGTTGCCGATTTCAAGCAGTATGGCTTGTAAGAAATATAGAAGGCAGTGATTCTACTAATAATTTCTTGTTTACTTCTTCCATCAGATGTTATTTTGCAATAACATGCAATTAACCCTTGAGAATGTGCATGAGGTAATTTTTTTCCAGGAACAAGAAATACGGAACTATTATATACATTGAGTTTATTTCTGAGGATCCCATCAACTCACGTATTCTCAAGTGAACTTGTCCGGCATATGTTTTTCTATATTTTAAGTAAGTCTGACATTTAAGTGAGTAATTATAGCTATTCTGTTTCATTGTTGCATATGTGAAAATGTTTTACCCCATGTGACTCTAAGGGGGGTTGCGAGGCGATGGGCTTACCACCTGTCCCTCTACCCTCTCTCGGAAAATAAGCATATCAAAATTAGTATAGGTAATGAAACCTCCACTTGGAGGCCCCTTTGCCCCTGTGACTCTAAGGGTTTCCATAGCTTCTTGTGTTGTTTGCTTTAAATGAGAGTAGAAATGTTTAGAATGAAGAGATTTTTTACCAGTTATGGCCATCTTGAGGTTTCAGGTTATGAAACAGTTGATGGTGTATCATTTTTATCAGATCAGGATCAACAGACTCTGATCTTGATAACAATTCAATAAAGAATGCCGAAAGTGATCAAGATGAAAATATTTTAGAAGATAATTAAGTTTCAGCAATTGCCTCTGAGGAGGTCATTCCTTTGTCATTATGTCTTCTTACAAACAGCAGAATCTGGTACAAAGAACCGCCAAATGTTGTTGGTAGAACACCTGCTCGAAACATTGTGATAATGAGACCTGGTCATATCGAATCCCAATGTCAGGTGAATTTTTCTGCTAAAATATTCTCAGTATAAGTTAGGTCTAGATTTATAAAATTATTAAGTACCAGTGAAAGAAACAGGGTTTACTATGCAAATTAAAATTGAAAATTCAGAAAATGTTAAATTTACATTATTGTAAGTGCAAAAGTGTATATGTGAGAAAAGTATAAAAGTGGTTTTATTTATTTTTTAAAAGTTTAACTTTCCTAAGACCTGCTCGAATTACACAAAACTTGAAATACTGGGGCTCAAATTACCAAGGCTCTACTGTATGTATTTTATTTGAAGTTTGATTTTATGTATTTATTTCTTTAATTTGTTTTCTTAGATTCCTTCTACATGGAAGAATCCATCAGGAAGTTATCATTTAGGCATGAAGAATGGATTTGAACTCTACCCTTCGAAGCTTAAAGAACGAATTGAAAAGGAAAGAAAAGAAAAATTATGGGATCCTGGCCATAAAACTACATTAGCTGAAGCCAACAGAAAACTGCAAGTAAGTACCAGTATCATGATAATATCTTATGTTTAACTGATGTTGGAACAATGAAGAAAGCCATTCTAGCTGTGGATGATTTTTAAAACAACATTGACTGAATGGGTTGATTCAAGTTGATGGAGCACAACCTACTGTAACAATCATAAGTAGAAAGAAGACTTTCTTGCAAGTGCATGTTTTTATAGGAACTCAGGACATAGTGTAAAATGATTACTTACCCCTCCTCTTTTAGATATGTGTACATTTTCTGTGCATGTGTGCCTTTTTTGAAGAAAAACATGTGTAATGAATATTTAAGAAATTTTTTGCATAATTATGCATATACAGTCCCACGCAAGAGTTGGCCAATGATGCGGGTTTCTGTGTCGCGGCGGACACAGCTCCAACTCCCAGGCGATCGGGTGAAATATCTACGTTAATAAAGCCGCGACCAGTGTAATGATTCAGGTTCTCGCATTTACCGTTAAAATGACAATGAAAATAGCCACGTACTTCATCACAAGAGATGTTGGAAATGTTCTCCTCTTGCATCCACACAATACTGGTACCTTTTTAGGAAATTTTCTTTCACGCGCATAAGTGCAGCTTCTGAGATAGAGTTAATTTCTCTTCTAATGTTCTAATGTGTGGGGAATTTACCTATACACTTTATTTTTCAAGTTCTCCCATAAATAATAGTCATATAGGCTATTGTTAGAAGAACTTAAAGACAGCATCACAAGAGAAATTAACTCTATCTCGGAAACTGAACTTACGCGCGTGAAAAAAAATTCCCTAAAAAGGTGCCAGTGTTGTGCGTATGCAAGAGGAGAACATTTCCAACATCTCTTGTGAAGAGGTACGTGTTTAGTTTCATTGTAATTTTAACTGTGAATGTGAGAATCTGAATCATTACACCGATTGCAGCTTTATTAGCGTAGATATTTCACCCGATCACTCGGTAGTTGGAGCTGTGCCTGCTGCGACACAGAAACCCGCGTCATTGGCCAACTCTTGCGTGGGACACACTGTAATATGCATTATAATATTAAGTTTAAATGTATGAGGGTCATCCAGAAAGTAAGTTCTGAATGCTGGTGAAGGGAACAAAAACATCAATAAGTAAGAAATATTTATTCCAATATTTACAGAGATTCACTGGCTACTTCTCTACATAATCACCACCATTATTTATCTTAGTGGTGTACTGACAATTGTATGTCCGTGTCATAGGACTCTCATCACCAATGTCTGAAGCCATGAAATCACTGCCATCTGTACCTCAGTGTCATTGTGGAAACGTTTTCCTGCCAGAATTCACGTCATGATGGAAGACATGAAAGTCACTTGGTGCAAGGTCGGGGCTATAAGGGTATAATGGTCAAAGATCTCCCATCTGAACTGAAGCAAGTGATTTTGTGTGGTGTTGGTGTATGGGGCCATGCATTGTTATGCAAAACATAAAGCAGTTGGTGGGATCATTTTCTCCTACCGCTGTTCAAAAACTACTGGTGTCACAAGATTGAAACTGCACTGTAACATTCCCACATTCCCTCTCTCTACTGCTATGCATGCGCAAGCTCATCTGACTAGTCATGCCATCTGTAGATTCAATCGGAACTTACTTTCTGAATGAACTTTGTATTTCCAAAATATTAGTATCCAGGCGTTTATTTCCCCATCTCCAATTTTTATTTTTCATCTTTATGCTTGCTTGTAAAACAGTTTATTGCCAGAGCTGCACAAGCAGTAAAAAAATGTGCAGCAAGAGTTAATTTATATTAAACCAGACTTGTAAATTACCCTCTGGTAAAGAACAAAATGAACAGGATCATAAACGCTACAGGTTCTTTGTAGTGAAATTTTGAATAAAGAATTTGACCACTGCCACAAATATGTTTATTAAAATTTGGATTCATAACTTGGTGTGATGCAGTGAGATCGTTTTCTGCCTACAAAATCATATTGACTGACAAGCACAGGAACTTCATAGAAAGCAATTTAGTAATGAATTTTTGTCATGTAGAAATTTAGAAAAAAATTCCAAGAAAAGCTGTTGGTTGTGAACTGTGCCAGAAAAAAGTGAAGTGAAATAAGGAATTTGGAACAAAAATGAAAGTGCATATTTTATTGTAAAGCCCTTGATCGTGCATGTTTCATAGTTTGATAGTGTATGAATCATACATTTTGATATGTTATAGTTTTGAATGGGCAGAGGTTTTTCTTTTGTATTATATTATATTATTATATAATATATAATAATACATATAATGATGAGGATATTTGTGTGTAAATAGTGCATTGTGTTATGAAGTTCCAGAATGGGACTTTCTAAGATTACGTAGCGGACAGGAAAAATGTCTGTCCGTCCGTCCGTGTGTCTGTCTGTCAGTCTGTCCATCAATCTAAGTGTCTGTACGTGCGATAATTCAAATAAGCTTTTATCAGATTATCATGGAATTTTTAATTATTTACCTTCCAAGACAAACTTTGCAAGGTTTTGACTGTATATTTGTATGCCTTCAGATGTTATGACAAATATAAGAAATGTTGTTAATATGAGGAATTGGTTGTAAATTCGTTCTGTTAATATTCTAGTTATCCTGCTTATTTCTTCATGTATACTGATTTTCTCAAGAAATTATGGCCTAAAAGCCAATAGTTTCTGAAATATAACCTATTTTAATGCCATTAGTAACTCTCGCCACATCTCTGGTTATGTTCACCACTCATGGGAAGGTTGGTATTTCTCGCTACCTTCCTTTCAGACTCAAAAGCAGGTATACCAGAGTAGGCCATGTTAACTATTGTTCTGCACCCATTTCTTATTGCTGATGAGTTGAAAACTGAATTAAGCCATTACATTACATCTTTAATTTAAAGTTTTCAAAAGTAAATTAAAGTGGTTGAATTTGTCTTCAACAAAATGTTAATCATTTTTAACATGCTCTTTAAATGAGCAAGTTCTATGTTAATTTTATTTCTTACTTCATAAATTATTGTAGTAGAACATTATAACCTTACACTAGGGCTGCCAGCTGAATTCTTTTTCTTAGCGGATTCTCTCCTGCATAGGAGCTGTGGAGTGACTTTTTGATGGCATTATATGTATTACTTATTACTTACTACTACTACTACTGCTGCTGTTGCTAGCTTGTAAAATCCATTGAAAACATTAAGACATAAATATTTGATGTTGTATTAAATACATTATTTCTCAGTTGATTCTCAACTTCACTATAAAAGCTACTCCTAACCAAGGTAACTGTATGTAGGTACAGGGTGGCGCATGAAATGTCACACTGAAAATATGTAATAAAACGTTTAATTTTGGGTTTAGAACTTTCAAATTTTATGACGATTAGCCTTAGTCCATGCATAGTTCGTTAGAAGGCAGCACTTGTCAATGCCGCGCATGCGTGGTGTCACCCGATTTGATTTGTGAAACATTGCGCATTGTGCATTACGCGGAACCAAAGAGTGTAGCCGCGACTCAGGAACGTTTTCATGGCACTTGATGATGTCAGAGTTAGACAGTACCAGGCACTTCTATACTCTTACATTGTTGATTTGTAAGAGCTGTCTCCTGTAACAAGTTTCTTTTTATTTCTTTGAACACTACTGGGAGTGTATTTTTCATGATCGCACAAGAAAATTCTCTTTTAAGACTGTAATCCCTCTATGATTGACTGAGTGGTAGAGATGGCCTTATGTTGTTAACTGCACCAGGTTAAATAAATAAACCTGGAAGTTTAGCTCATAAATCATGAACATAATCTTTAATGCCAAAGTGATTAGGTCTAAATGAGTATACTCCTACACAAATGTACTATTTGTTTGACCATTTTTTTCCTTTGGTAATTTGTGATATGTCTCTGTCCTATCACTGTAAAAGTTTACCTCTGTTTCCACATGTGACAATGGCTTATTTTGTTATCATTGATGAATAAATAACACATATAAGACACTTCACATCAGTAAGTTCCATACATTTCACCACAACTAAATACATTACTTACAACATGCTAGTCACTAGTGGGAGCAGTAGCATGCTTAAGCATGACGAAGCTTGCCACTATGCATCCTCAGCTGATATTCACCTATGTACAGTTACCTTGCTCCTGCCTATTTAAAAATGTCTATATTAATTAAGAAATTAAGATTACAGCCAACTTCAAATGGTAAAGCACATTATCATCTCTTAATTTATTCCGAACTCTTCGCTATATTAATTCTAATTCAAATATTTAAAAAAAAAAAAAAAAAAAAAAAAAAAACAACAACAACAACAACAACAACTTTAAGTTATGCTTCAAGACTTCAGAACATTATTACTCACACTCAACAAATATTCTACACCTCGGGTAATCTACCTGATTAGTACAATAACCTCTTCATTACTTTTCTGCTTTGACCTTAAATCAACACAACTCTACCTCGTTATGTATGATGTAACCACTGAATTTCAAACCTCAGAAGTACAGGGCATTTGTTAACTTCTTTCACTACACTTCTGTGCTGACCTCTTCATTATACAGTGAAACCTGTCTGTAATGGAATTGCAAGGGACCATAGTTGTTTTCCACTATAGGCAGGATTTCGGTGAGTAAAGGTTATATAAAGAAATACTAATAATTAGGCCTACTTACATTTTGATATGCGGTGGGGCTGATTTTTACTTATAAACAATGGTCCATAAATACAATCCATTTTTCCATTGCCACTTAACCATTGTTCCCATAGTTCCGATCTTTCCTTTAGAATTTCGTAAACTTGAGTCTTGCCAACGTTAAATTTAGTCACAATCTGTTTTACTGTCAACTTATCATTTTCACTCGCATCAATGACTTTTATTTTCGTATTTAAAACTTAAACTACTCATTTTCTGTCTGCGATTTTGAAGACACGATTACTACCTTTTCAATGAACTTAATAACAGCACAATAACAGAAACACGGTTTCTACGCGTAGGTCACTGTATTGTTTTCCAAGTATAGTGACCTATCGTACATTCTTGAGGGCAGGATTTCCCAGTTTTCCCTCCCATGCTCTCAAGAGTACCGTTACATCTTACTGTCAACCTTCCACGCGACAAAAGTTACAGGCCATTGGAATGCAAGGATGTCCAAAGACTTATTTTCTTTACTTACTAGGGTTGTTCAAGTAATTCAGAACGTGTTTTCCTGTTTTACAGTACTGGTAATTACTGGGTTCAAAACGAAACATTTTCCGCAAATTCGGCTTCCGTTCCCGCGTCAGACGGGTTCCGGTAATTAGAGGTAAATTTATATGTATAATACATCGTAACTTACGGGACCAGGAAATTTTTCCGATGGAGACAGTATTCCGGTTCATAAAGGTTCCGCTGATGGCAGGTTTTACTGTACATATATTGATTATATTCTTTACTAGATATTGAAGAAAAAAATATTTCAATGCGGACACCATCCTCAACATTGATTCAACCCTTATCACACATGGAACTCTTTTTAATGAGTTGCTCGTAACTACTTTATACCAGGCTATTACTCAGGGAGAAGGGGTGGTTCCTTTTGTAGAAGTTTCTATTCAAATTACCAAAATTTTATTAACAATAATTTACAAACTGAAATTGGAATTTTAATTAGATAAATAAAATTTAATTCGGACTTTCTGTTTTTCTTAACTTTGTAAATCCTCTTATGGCAAACTTCCTGTCTTCTTTATTCCTTAAGTCCCAGAGTCGAGTCGTCACTTTAGCTGTATAACTACATACATTTAATCAATTACACTGATTTGTTTCAGTGTGCACTTCCTGTTAGAAGTCTTATTTGTTTACAGTTTAGTTATAATTTTGGTTATTATTACATTCATCTTAATATCACACACTGAGAATAATAGGGCCACATCTCAAAAATAATTAATTAATTTTTTTTTTTTTTTTTTTTTTTTGCAATTTTATAATTAGTCCAATCAAATTGTCACCAAAAAACCCACATGGATTCAAAATTTAGGGTAGAGCTAATTTTTTTATATCATGTATGGGATGGTATTCTGAGTAATTTCTGACATTTTGCCAACAACATTTTTTGCCGCCAGAGCCGCCATTTTGAAAGAACTTCAAAATTTTATATTTTATTTCTGTTTTATCCCATTATTTGCCAAAATACGCACCTGACAAAAATGTTTTATTATCCATCCTTAAATTAGACTAAATTTGCTACAGTTTGAGATCAAATTGAGCTTTTTACCATTAATAGTTTCGGAAATACAGCTCTCCAAATTTCGGCAACATTTTGCAAAAAATAAAAAAATCTGAACTTTTAACTAGTTTTTGCTCGCTATTGTCTAAATGACCAAACCTTCAGTAAAATTTTGAAGGATAACTTTTAAACTAGAGTAAATTTTGCAACAAGTTGAGTATTTAACGTTTTGATACCTATTATAGGTCCCCAGATACAGAGGTATCTACAACTCCTCACATTTCAGAAAACTTATCGAAGGTAAGAAAAGTCTAGTTTTGCCTTCATCATCATCAGGATCTAAAGGCAATGCCTTGTTGTAGTGGCCATGTCTTCCTCTTCATCGCTGTTCTCTTTAGATTTTCGTATGACAGCACGTCCATATCCTTTATCATGTTTTAAATAAATGAATTTCTTGGACGTCCTCTTGATTTATTTCCCAGTATTTTCCCTTCAAAAATGTTAATGAGTAGATCATTGTGCCGAAATGTATGACCCACTAACTTTGCTCTTCTACTCTTAATTGAATTCAGAAGGGATCTCTCTTCCATCACTTTATTAAGCACTTCTTCATTTGTTTTCCTATCCACCCAACTCGTCTTTGTTAGCCTTCTCCATATCCACATTTCTGCTGCTTCTAGTTTCTTGGCTTCTGCTTTTCCTATTGTCCATGTTTCACATCCATAAGTTAATACACAACTTACAAATGTTTTGGCAAATTTTTTCCTTACTTCCATGCTTAAATGGTTATTTGTGAGAAGACTCCTTTTGTTCTGGAATGCTTGTTTAGCCAGGTTTATTCTTCTCTTAATTTCTGTGTCACACTTGTTAAACTTATTGATAATGCTACCCAAGTAACAAAAACTTTCGACCTGGTCTAGGGCTGTACCGTCAAGCTGTATGTTGATTTTAAAATTTTCATTTGTTCTTCCGATCACCATGGTTTTTGTTTTCTTTTTATTGATCTTCATTTTAAAATTTTTCAATGCATCTGATAGAACTTTAAGCATTTTATTCATTTCCCTTTCTGAATCAGCCAGGATATTCTAAATGGCGTTTCTCATAGTAAAACTTGTGTGGTCCTATAGTTAAGTTTTACATTGTAATTAACAACCAAAACAGTATTTCCAAGAATTTATAATGATAAAAGACTAAAAAACCAATGTAAAAAGAAAATAATAAGAAAAGTTGGTGTAGATACAGCAGTGTCCTCTGAAAAAAGTTATTTCCTATAGCAGATATAATACAGTTCTCTGAAAATGGAAACATGTTATCGGAGGAGTGGCGCTAACAGGCGCTTTGTCACTGCTCTGCACACCTTTCTCTCTGGATACTTCTGTTTTAATGTGTTTGTACCAGGCAACCTTAGGCATTTTGTTTTTGCATTTTAAAAATCGGTGCATCGCCAAACATTCTGATGAGGATTTGAAGGAATTTTTAAAGTTTGAGTTATCTGCATATCTCTATTTTCAGAAGAGGGTATGCTCAAGGGGATCAGATCCTCATTTTATGAAGCATTCAAACCAATCACCAAAGAAGCATTCCTGATGGAAGCAAATATTTTGTGATTGATGGTGATCACTTACTGCATAAAGTAGTGCAGCATCGACAAAAATCTTTTGCAGTCATTGCAGACACCTACTTGAAATATTTGCAGACACATTATGGCTCAAAGGTTCAGTTATCTTTGATGGTTATCCTTCAGACGCTAATCAAACAAGCACTAAGAATTGTGAAAGACTCCGATGGGCTACGCGTTCATCTCCTGATGTCGTCTTCGATAGAACTACTGTTTTGAAAAGTTCACAAGAAAGATGTCTTGATAGTTAGCACTGCCTTCTCAATGGCATCTCAATACGACACTGTCTTTGTAGTTGGGGAGGACATAGCCCTCCTTATTCTCCTCACTGCATTACCAACCTCTCATATAAAGAATACATATCTCCAAAAGTGCAGAAGAGGCAAAGCGGCAGACATCTTCTATTCAAGCCAGTCATTTCACCACAGCTTCTCCAACATGCTGCTGTTCATCCATGCTTTTAGTGGTTGTGACACAACATCTGCAGTTTTTAGCCACGGGAAAAACCACTTCTGTTCTCTTATTCTGAAGCATCCTGAACTAGAAGAGGAGGCTAATGTATTTCTGAACCTCAAGCTACATCAGAAGAAGTGGATGAAGTAGGCCAACATTTTTTGGTTCACTTATATGGAGGAGACCCTGCTACACAAACACTTGAACTTCGGCACGGAGCATTTGTAAAAGCTGCACGAAGAATGAAATTTAACTTAGCGAGGCTGCCCCCAACCAGTGATGCGGCTCAACTTCATGCCATGCGAACATACCACCAAGTTCAGGCTTGGCTCGGTGAATACAATGACCTTTTGAAGTGGGGCTGGATGAACACACCAAGGGGCCTCTTTCCCCTTAAAGCCAAGAAGGAGCCAGTTCCGGAATCAATTCTGAAAAGTATTTCCTGTACCAGCAAGAAGGGGTTTTTAAACGCTTGTGGGTGTCGTAAGCCTAAGGCCACACGGGCTTGTTTTAATGTTGTGGTTCTGCATGAAAAAAACGCGTCGGAAAGTCTACAGTCCTCATGGCCACACGAGCTTCTCCTCACGCTGAGAATGTTGTGTAAACAAACATGGTCTGTTTATTCCGGTTGTTGTTTTAGGTGTTGGTTGCGAGGAATATATGGACGAATCATCATTTCTGTAATGCAGTAGCCTACTCTCCCGTGCTCCTTTGAATGTCCAGCAAAACGAAACCAAAAATAAGTAACTTTAAACGCTTTCCCCCCACATTTATCAATGCTTATGTACCTTTTTCTCAGAAACTGTTCAAGATAATTGCATGAAACTTTTGATAACAAATAAATGAACATTTCCTTGGAACGGAACTTTGATGTAGCCATTTATTAATATTTGCATTAATAAGAGGACTGACTTTTAACACAAATTTTATATCGAACATCAGATTTCTTAAAAGTAGATAATGGAAAGTACTTTAAAAAGTGCCTGAATAGAAAGTTTTATGGATCTTTTAAAAGTAAGCAGGTTTCAATTAGTTTTAATATTTTAATAAATTATTGGCCTTGCAAACCAAAATTAAGATGTCAAAGTTTCATAGTTACCCATTAAGTGGATTCCGTAGGAAAGGTGTTTAAGTGAGGCGATAAAATTTAAAATAAAGAAAATAAATAAAAATACTAATGACAAAAAAATGTATTTTTAAGTGGTATATTATTATCAGAGCAAGGCATTTAATTACCATAAAACAGTGGAAAAACGCAAAATAAAAAATGCATTTATGACCTAAAAATAGTGAAACATTACAACATTTTTAACAATGACCAATACATTTTCCATTATTACTTATATTTCGTTTTTTTTAAAGTAATGAATTGCTAAAAGCAATTTAACGGATGACAGTGTGTTATATATGAATTTACAATATAAAACAAACGTACTAAAAAAAAGTAAATGTGTACAACCTGGACACCCATAGCGAAAAAAAAATCATTTCTGAACTGGCGTGCCCATCTAATTGCCCCTAGAAAATATGTGCAATTTAAAAAGAAAGAAAAAACAATTCTTTACTGCTACAAGACAAACTGATATGGTGTTTACAATAAACCTGAATTAAAATGAACTATGTATATTTGACGGATATTCTCGAATAAAAACTACTGTCTGCTGCCTGAAACGGTTTGTAGGCCTTTATGGAAAAGCTCTTCTTTACCTAAAATGGCGAAAAATACCTAAAAATACCGAAAATGACCTAAAATGCAGAAAAAGACGTGAAAATGAAAAAAAGACCTAAAAATTGTCAAAAAATTACCTATCTCTTGAAAATGACGAAAAGTGCAAAATAAAGCAAAAAATGCAAATTATGAAGTTTATTTAATAACTTTTTTAATGATACACATTTATATATATTCGAGCTATCGTTTAACTTTCATATAAAAATGATGCAAAATCATCAATTGCTTTGCCCTAATATTATTACCATAACATACCAAATGAGAGTAAAAATTTTCATAACTGTGGCTGCAATACTTTAGGAGTATGAACTATTTCCTAAAACCCTACGTCCCTCCTTAAAATTGGAAGAATAAATTATGAATAATTTTCCAAACATTGTACTTAAAACAATATTTCACTTAACGATATTAGTTTCGTTTTCATTATCAATCTCTTCCCAGTTTTCTCGGACAACTACTGCAGTTATTGATATCCCGGTTTTTGAAATCATGAACCCGGATATCGTATCAACAAGGGTGTTTCTGTACTTCCAGTATAATTAATTCACTATCTAAATGTCCCATTGTTATTAAGATTGATAATCGAAATGATGGCGAAAACACAACTGCAACAGCTGCTTGAAAGGATGCACGTGTGGCCACTCAAGTCAGCATGAAAACCAACAAACAAATGGACCCCAGCCCATTCCTTGAGCGGGCAACATTTAAGACGCAGCAAAATGACTCCTTTTCTGCGATGAATCACTCCCATGTGGCCCGTCTCACATCTCTCAATGTAATCTATATATTTTGTTTGTTTTCCTGCAGAGCCGCAGCACGGAAACAAGCCCGTGTGGCCTTAGGCTTAAGCTGGATTAACGTGCACGACCATATGCAAACATTGCAGCGGGCAGTCGTCTGAAAAGATACTAACAGTCCTGTCCTCCGACAGTGAGGATGACGACACTCCTGATGAGCCACTTAATTTGTTTTTGGATGAAGACGCTGAAGAGAACTTTATTAACACTGGCCAGACTGTGAACATCACGGACGAAATAGCAGACGTCAACTGCCCAGATCCCTCTAAGTGCCGAAGACTATGAACAAACAAGTCATTCAATGCAATGTTTGACCGGAACTCCTGCTAAATAAATCTTTTTGTATATAAACGAATGTTCTGTACTGTTATTGCTCCTAACTTGTATGCACTTGTAATTCAATCGTTGCTGTACATATATTTTTAACCTCTGTATCTTGTGACCTGTAAGAGGTAGCATAAGTTTAAAGTATTCGACAGGTTGCAAATTACCTCTAGTTTAAGTTTCCATATGGAGTTTTACTATAGGTTTGGTCATTTAGAAGACAGCGAGCAAGAACTAGTTAAAAGTTCAGATTTTTTTATTTTTTTAAAAATGTTGCTGAAATTCGGAGAGCTGTATTTCCGAAACTATTGATGGCAGAAAACTCAATTTGATCTCAAACTGGAGAAAATTTAGTCTACTTTTAGGATAGATAGTAAGACATTTTTGCCAAGTGCGTATTTTGGGAGATAATGGGGAAAAATAGAAATAAAATAGAAAATTTTGAAGTTTTTTCAAGATGGCGGCTCCGGCGGCAAAAAATTTTGTTGGCAAAATGTCAGAAATTACTCTCAAAACCATCCTAGACATCATATTAAAAAATTAGCTCTACCCGAAATTTTGTATCCATTCTTGACAATTTGATTGGACTAAATGGTTTGTATGTGATGCATTTGATGTAAGATGGCCATACCTGTACTTCTGCGAATTTCCACCAGAGAGCACTTATGTCTTTATAAAATTATTCTCTTTTTCTTAAAAAGTAAGAGTAACAAAGCCATATTTTGAGATGTATCTCTTTTATTTTAAGATAAAATTGACTTCAGGAAATAAAGAGAAACAAGCCAAATGTGTTAAAGGAGCCTGTGGTATCAAGTGTCTTCTAAAGTGCCCCAGCAAAATATCACCAGAAAAGCAGGTACAAATTGACTTAGGGGTTATTCCATGCCAAATCATCCAACAGTGGTTGCATGACCATTTTAGAAAAAAAAAAAATCAGTTTTTACTTCCTCTGCCCGTACCATAGGTACTATAGGTAGAGGAAGTATTGTTTTCGACCCCAAAATTCGAAGTTGAGTTTTTAGCATATATACACGTTTCAAGGCCCCCTGAATCCAAAAATACTATTTTTGGAAACATATCTGTGTGTCTGTGTGGAAAATATCTGTGAACAAGCTAGCTCCAAAACGGAAAATCGTATGAAAACAAAATTTCGTATTTGGGTCAGGTACCTTCTGAAGATGTGAGGATAAGATTGGCGACTATTTTCTCTTATTTTTAAGGGGACTTTACATGAAGAAATTTTCGTTATTCGCGATTTTCTCGAAAATGGCTCTAACGATTTTCTTTAAATTTTGCACATAGGTTGCTTATACTAAGAGCTAAAACTTTTATTTGAAACATTTTTTCGAGAAAATTCTCTGAGGGTAGTTACAAGCCACCCACTGTTCACCCACTGTTTGTAGAAAGTTTGTCTTACGTGATGAACAACTGAATTCGCGCTCTTTCACGGCCTCTTATTTTATATAAGAATGTGAAGTGAGAAAGATGTATTGTTGGCCATGCATAGAGTAAAGATGTATCTGAGGGAAATATTCGATAAATTTCGGAAATTATATTTTACGGCAGAAAGTTCAATAAACGTCTGCAGTCATTTTTTTTTTTTTTTTTAAAGTTTGTTATATAGACTGCGCTTTTAGTCGCATCATTGAAAGAAGAGGTATTTATAGGATAATCAGCGTAAAATTGTGTCTTGCGATTCTGTACAAGGATATGTGGATACTGCTAACTTTTATTTGGGCAGAGGAAGTTATGTGACTTTCACATCAGATTTTTGTATATGAGTTCATATATGTTTCAGGGTATCAAAACAAGTCTTAAAAAAATCTTGTGTTCTTGGTTGCCCAGGGGTGTCCATTTTTCAATCCTGGTGTAACAATTTTTTTGTGAATGTAGCTGATTACAAATATTTTCATAACTCAACAACCGTAAGAGTTAGAAATTTGAATTATGAACCATTTAGTAACTATTGAAGCGTACTTTCAGAAATATTTTATTGTTTTCTTCAACGCAATTACGTATTTTTTCATATGAAAATATGAGTTTAAAATTCGGGTAAATTTTTTTAAAAAATTACTTTTTGGGCCAAATTTTATATGAGAAGGAAGTGATTGTAAACATTTTTTTTTTTTTTTTTTCAAACATGCATGTGATTTGTCTGTGAGGAAAAAATCAGGGTCTAAAAATACATCCCTTATTTCTAAACTGACCTCAAATATTACCGTTTTTCAGGTGTTGACTATTTTTGGGCTTAAATATCTCTGATGGGTACTCTTCAAAAAATCTGAAAAATTGCATAAAAGAAGCTTCTTATGTGCCTAACTCACAGTTAAAATTTCTATGTCTAGAAACAACTCCTTCTATTAATTTGATAGAACTGAAATATCACAGTTCAAAAACTTCTTTTGGGCCGTGGTCTTGGCTTAAAACTGCCTGACCATGGCCCAACAGCCCAGAAGAAGTTTTTGAACTGTAAGACTCCGGCCGAAAAAGCTTTCGATGTTATATGAAATATCACACTTTTTAGGGTAACGTATTTGGGAGAAACTACATTGTAACTCAACAACCATAAGAGTTAGAAATTTGAATTATGAATCATTTTATAACTATTGAAGCTTGCTTTCAGAAATATTTTATTGTTTTCTTCAACACAAAATTTTTCGTATGAAAATATGAGTTTTAAATTCTGGTAAATTTTTCCAAAAACAAATAACTTTTTGAGCAAAATTTTATATGAGAAGGTAGTGATTGTAAACATTAATTTTTATTTTTTTATTTATTTATTTTTTAATGTTCAAACCTGCATGTGATTTGTCTGTGAGGAAAATATCCCTTATTTCTAAACTGGCCTCAAATATTATTGTTTTTCAGATTTTTGGGTTTGAGTATCTCTGATGGTTACCCTTCATGTTAGATATGGTAACTAGGAATAAAGGTATAATATAGGTTTTTCGGAGGACCAGGCAAATGCCAATTAAATAATAATCGAAGGGAGACACAATGGACTGTAGGTAGCTGGGACAGAGATTTCAACCTGGGTAATTTGCAACGATATATATTCAAGAAGCCTGAATTCTGAATTAATGGATACAGCACTTATACACAATAATAATAATAATAAATACAGTTAATGTTCTTGTAGAAAACTATTCTCCCGCCCTTTGGCGAAGGTGACGCTAGACACAGCCTGTACACAGCACGAGACTTCTAGGTTAGAACAATAGAAATTCTTGTAACTAACATTAAAATACAAGATTATTTCCTGAATTTCACACGTAAAGCTGCCTTCACTACAGGAGCATGAAATACGCGGAGTTACAGATGAATTTTAGTAATATAGCGCGAAAACTGGCCTAAATCAGACGCAGCTGCATCGCAGGTCTATACACCATCACTTCTCGATCTGAACTAACTTGCGCTGCAACTGGCGTGGGTAACGCTGCAAGCTCACACCTGCAGGAAGTAATGAGTAATTCGCGGCAAATAATTGGCGCTAGCGCCAATTAACACAGAGGTTAATTTAAAACACTAAAAATTATAGACTCTTGATCTAACATAACTCCCGCCTAAAATCGACAGATTTTACATAACACTTGCAGATAGATCAAGATAACACTAATACATTTACACTTTACTGAATAGGCAAGGGACACACTTTTACAATTGGTCGCTTGTATTCACCACTGGACGTACGCACTGTCACAACACGCACTAAACCGTCGTCACCAGGATGCACTGATGAGATGATTCCCAGCTTCCACTGGAGCGGTGGAGAATTATCTTCTTTCAGGAGCACAAGAGTACCAATCTGAATGTTTTCGCTGGACGCAGACCACTTCTGCCTCTGCTGCAGTGAATGTAGGTAGTCAGCTGACCAACGCTGCCATATGTGATGTATGTATGTTTGTAGCTGATGCCATTTAGCAACATGAGAGACATTCTCTGCCATAGGAGGAGAAGGTAGGGCTGTGAGTTTTTCTCCAATGAGAAAGTGTCCAGGAGATAGATAGGATGAGTCGCTAGGATCATCACTTAGGCGTAGGAGAGGTCGAGAGTTTAGACAGGCCTCAATCTGGGTGAGAACTGTAGAAAGCTGCTCATATGTAAACACTTGGCTACCCATCACTCGTCGTAAATGAAATTTCATGGATTTAACAGCAGCCTCGTGCAGTCCTCCAAAATGTGGGGAGGAAGCAGGGATAAAATGCCATGTGAATTCATTAGAGGAGGCGTAGTCTTGGAGAATTTGTTGATGGGTGCTGGACTGAAGCAAGAGACGCAGCTCGCGAAGCTTGTTGTTAGCACCAACAAAGTTCGTCCCATTATCACTAAATATTTCCTTGCAAAGTCCTCTACGAGATGTGAATCTGCGCAGGGCGGCGATGAAGGCATCAGAAGTAAGGTCGGAAACCAGCTCAATGTGAACTGCTTTCGTAGCCAAGCATACGAAGATAGCAATGTATGCTTTCACCTGAGTTTTGCTGCGGGGGGACCCGTATCTTATGAAGAATGGTCCAGCATAGTCAACCGCAGAACGTAGAAATGCTCTAGCAGGGGTCACCCTGTAGCTAGGTAGGCTGCCCATCAGCTGGTGAGCACCTTTGGCTTTCAACTTAAAACAAGTTAGACATCTATGTAGCGTAGACTTCACAACTCTACGTACACTTGGAATCCAATATCGTTCTCGCAGAGAAGATATGAGCAGTTGATGTGATGCATGAAGCAGTCGTAGATGCTCGGATTCAATAATCAATCTAGTGAGGTGGTGACCTGGAGGGAGGATAAGCTGATGTCGTGCATCATGTGGTAATTCAGCTTTCTCCAGACGTCCACCCACTCGGAGCAGGCCATCCTTGTCCACAAAAGGCACCAAGGAGTGGAGAGAACTCTTGTTATTCACTTGCATCTTACTCTGAAGATCAGACAGTTCATGTGAATAGGCTGCTTGCTGAGCTATTCTTATGCAAAGTAACAAAGCTTGTTGTAACTCTTCAACTGTGAGAGGGCCGTGACGTTTAACTTGGCTTCTACAGTTGTTTATAAAGCGTAGCATATATGAAGTAACTCTTTGTAAACGCGCTAGCTTGGAAAAGCGTAGCATAAAATCTTCAGCATGTGTGACTAGGCAAACTGTGTCACGCGGCTCACTACTGTCCTGCAGCTCAAGTTGCTGAGGTTGTTTGGGCCATGATTCAGTAGGCTGTGAAACTGATTGTTGTCTGGACTCACCCAATGAAGTTTTATGCTGTTTCATTGGCAGACGTACTGTAGAACTACCATCATCATTGCGAGTGGTATTTTCTGCATAATGCTGTTCGCACCGTTTCTCTTCTGGAGTTAACATCTGTTGTGGAAAGTCTTCGAGGTCCCAAAACCGTCGTAGTTGCTTGTCCACATTGTCCGTAGAGATGAAGAAGTTGTGCTGGGGACCAGTATCTAGATTGCCTTTCACAGAGGACTTAGGAATGGTTCCCGACAATATCCAACCTAGTTCTGTACTGATTAATGCAGGAAACCCAGGATTGGTCAGGATTTTACCATGGAAAAGTTCAAAGAATAATGCTCCTCCAATTAGCAAATCAATTTCAGAAGGAATATTAAATTTAGGATCGGCTAATGGAATTTCAGAAGGTATGTTCCATGAGGATGGATCAATTCGGACAGCGGGTAGCTTCCCTGTTATGCGAGGAAGGATTAGGCAATCTAGATTCCTTCGATAGTTGTAAACCATAGATCTCACATTTATGTTTACACTATGACTAGCATTAGATGAAGTACCATTAATACCCTTGACAGGCGTATCAGCTGTTCTTGTTGGAAGTTGCAGACGCCTCGCTAGATCTGCAGACACGAAACTGGCTTGGCTGGCAGAGTCTAGAAGGGCTTTACACTGTATGTAGTTACCATGCTTGTCTTGCACTTCGACTCTTGCAGTCGCAAGTAAGACGTGAAGCACTGGCTTTATTTTCACTGAGCAATAACTTGCAGGAGCCTCAGTCCTGTTGCTATTTACTGTATTACTGTCTTCACTCGAGTGTGAAACCGTTCTCCTGTGATCACTGTTGTGTAACATCTTGCTGTGAAGTTTACCACAGTTACAAAAGGAAGATGCTTTGCACTGATTTACTCGATGAGTATTAGCAAAACAATTGAAACACAAGTTCTTGCTTTTCACAACTTTCCATCGCTGTTCAACACTCAGCTGACGGAATTGTTTACATTTAAACAGGTTATGGCCGCCTTGACACTGAGGGCATAACTGTTCAGTTGTCGACACATATGACTGACGACTGTTATTATGTTGATTTCTAGGCTCACGACGTTCACTTCTAGGTTTTGATGGGCTGGCCCTGTTGCAGGAATTATTCGACAGCACCTCTAGAGAATGAGATTTCGCTTCTAGAAATAACACAAGTTCATTCAATGAAGTAAATGTTTGAGAATCGATTCTAGATTCCCATTCACGTTGAACACTATCTGGCAAATGCTCTAATAACAATTGCATTAGAATGACTTCATGAAGTGGCACTTCTAATTCTAAAGCTTCAATAGCATGCAAGTTGTTTTGGAATTGATTCAACAAAGTTCTCAAATCTGCAACTGTCTCTTGTCGTGCTACAGGTAGAGATAACAGATGCTTAATGTGTGATATGGCAATTAAACGCTTATTGTTATATCTTGCACACAATAGGTCCCAAGCCACTTGGAAGTTCTCACTCGTGACTGGCAAACTTTGCAATAATGTTTTAGCTTCGCCCCTTAGCGAACCAATGAGATAGTGGAATTTTTGAATAGGTGACAAACTGCTATTATTCACAATCAAACTCGAAAAAGTGTCAAAATAATGTTTGAATTTAGTTACATCATTTTCAAACACTGGAATTTGAATCGTAGGTAATTTTATCGCATTACTTGCCTGTGAAGCACTAGAGTTCACTGATTGTCGCGTGCCACTGTTATTTGAATTGACACTGACTGACGTAGGCTCACGAGCATGCATCAACTCACTTAACCTAGCTTTTAGATTAATGTACACTGTTGATACCTCGTCTGCATACTGTATGTGACTATCAAGTTCTGTATCAATTTCTACCATGGATTCAATCTGCGTCTGCACTGCCTCAAACTTTTCAATTTCATTTAACAGCTTTTCATAATGTGCTTTGATTAAAAATATACTAGCATCTTCAGGTACGTCGTTGAGAAAGTTCTGTGTCAATGTAAACTTTCTTTTACATACACCTCGACGTCGTAATAAAGCTTTCATATCTTCTTCCATGATGAACAATTAACATAGACAGCGTAGAAGTGATTGAGCAGTCAGCTGTATTCTCTTGTTGCGGGCGGCAGTGGAGGCGGTCGGAGAGGAGGCCGTTGTCTTCTCGCGGCGGTGGTGACCATGAGCACGTGTTGCCTTGCAGCCAGCTGGCGCGCGCGAAGCGAAACAGTTCAGGAAAATCACTAGAGTCGAGCGAAGCCCGAAGCTGACACGAACTCCACACGAACGGCACCTTCGGGTGGTCGCGCGAAACTGGACCTTATTAACAACAAGCGGACTCCTTGTGATTTCGTCATACGCGAAAATCAGCTACAAGTCGCACTCTTCTTCCTTAATTCAGAAATCATTGCAAATATTCAGATCGTGCCCGCGAGGACCATGTTAGTTATGGTAACTAGGAATAAAGGTATAATATAGGTTTTTCGGAGGACCAGGCAAATGCCAATTAAATAATAATCGAAGGGAGACACAATGGACTGTAGGTAGCTGGGACAGAGATTTCAACCTGGGTAATTTGCAACGATATATAT
Organism: Ectobius pallidus; assembly: GCA_964059195.1. Taxonomy (NCBI): domain Eukaryota; kingdom Metazoa; phylum Arthropoda; class Insecta; order Blattodea; family Ectobiidae; genus Ectobius; species Ectobius pallidus. The sequence continues at coordinate 50,308,157 of CAXKWD010000008.1, forward strand.
TCAAGAAGCCTGAATTCTGAATTAATGGATACAGCACTTATACACAATAATAATAATAATAAATACAGTTAATGTTCTTGTAGAAAACTATTCTCCCGCCCTTTGGCGAAGGTGACGCTAGACACAGCCTGTACACAGCACGAGACTTCTAGGTTAGAACAATAGAAATTCTTGTAACTAACATTAAAATACAAGATTATTTCCTGAATTTCACACGTAAAGCTGCCTTCACTACAGGAGCATGAAATACGCGGAGTTACAGATGAATTTTAGTAATATAGCGCGAAAACTGGCCTAAATCAGACGCAGCTGCATCGCAGGTCTATACACCATCACTTCTCGATCTGAACTAACTTGCGCTGCAACTGGCGTGGGTAACGCTGCAAGCTCACACCTGCAGGAAGTAATGAGTAATTCGCGGCAAATAATTGGCGCTAGCGCCAATTAACACAGAGGTTAATTTAAAACACTAAAAATTATAGACTCTTGATCTAACACTTCAAAAATCTGAAAAATTGCATAAAAGAAGCCTTTCATGTGCCTAACTCACAGTTAAAATTTCTATTCCTAGAAACAACTCCTTCTATTAATTTGATAGAACTGAAACATCACATTTTTTAGAGTAGCGAATTTGGGAGAAACTACATGTATGTGATAGTGTGATATTTCAGTTCTGTTGCTTCTAGAAATATAAATTTTAACTGTGAGTTAGGCACATGAAAGGCTTCTTTTATGCAATTTGTCAGATTTTTTTAAGGGTACCATCAGATATATTTAAGCTCAAAGATAGTCAAAATCTGAGAAACGATAATATTTGAGGCCAGTTTAGAAATAAGGGTTGTATTTTTAGACCCTGATATTTTCCTCACAGACAAATCACATGCAGGTTTGAACATAAAAAAAATTGAATGTTTACAATAACTTCCTTCTCATATAAAATTTGGCCCAAAAAGTGACTTTTTTGGAAAAATTTGCCCGAATTTCAAACTCATATTTTCATATGAAAAATTTTGTGTTGAAGAAAACTATAAAATATTTCTGGAAACATGCTTCAACAGTTATAAAATGATTCACAGTTCAAATTTCTAACTCTTATGGTTGTTGAGTTACATGTAGTTTCTCCCAAATACTCTACCCTAAAAAGTGTGATATTTCAGTTCTATCAAATTAATAGAAGGAGTTGTTTCTTAAAATATAAATTTTAACTGTGAGTTAGGCACATAAGGGGCTTTGTTTATGCAATTTTTCAGATTTTTTGAAGGGTACCCTTCAGAGATATTTAAGCTCAAAAATAGTCAAAATCTGAAGAACCGTAATACAGTGGTACCTCGAGATACGAGTGCCCTAACATACGAGTTATTTGAGATACGAGCTGTCGAGCAAGCGAAGTTTGGTTTTGAAATACGAGCGACATTTGAGATACGAGGAACGGCCAGCTGCGACGCTGCACACGGCCCATCAGTTTACTGCGCCTGCGCCTTGTGTGTCTCGTGCATTATCCCACGTATTCCCCCAGTGTGCTTGTTTACCTCGCTGTCGAAGTTTCTTCGCTAAGTTTTTCTAGGGCTTTGCACTTTTTGTGCATTTACATACTTTACATGGGTCCGAAGAAAGTGTAACAAATATGTATGTACACTTTATAAAACCAGTTTTTTTTTTGCTTTACATTCTCTTTTATTATGTTTTTATACAATATTTGTCATTTATAAATACATTTTTCTTATTCAAAAACACGTAACAAAAACAATTGGGGGTAGCATTTTTGGGGCTGGAACGGATTAATAGCATTTCAATTAATTTCAATGGGGAAAATTGCTTTGAGATACGAGCAAATTGACATACGAGCAAGGTTACGGAACGAATTAAACTCGTATCTCGAGGTATCACTGTATTTGAGGTTGGTTTAGAAATAAGGGATGTATTTTTAGACCCTGATTTTTTCCTCACAGACAAATCACATGTAGGTTTGAACACAAAAACAAATTTAAATGTTTACAATCACTTCCTTCTCATATAAAATTTGGCCCAAAAAGTGACTATTTTTTTTTAATTTACCCGAATTTCAAACTCATATATTCGTATAAAAACTTTGTGTTGAAGAAAACAATAAAGGGTCAATCCATATGAATTCATCCAATAATAAAATAATTTGTTGCTGACCTATTTTATTTCATTTTTAAGTCTATATTTTCTGTTTCTATGTGTATCTGGGAGTACAAAACAATTTTTTTCACATTTTTATCACTAACGCTTCGGCAACTAGTGTCCATTTTGCTTAGAAGGATCTGTCATTTTTGGCATTTTCAAAGGTTAGTGGTAAGTTAAATAACTATTTTATTTATGAAGATATCAACTTGAAGTGAAAACCATCTTAATCTAAAGAAACAGTCTACAGTTCATGTTATGACCAAAAATTTGTTAGGTCTTAAGGAAATAATCTAAAACTTTATTAGAAAATGTAGTTCCGATTAGAAAAATGTAACAACATTATAAAACTTTTTTTCATTGAAGGGATGAAAACACATTTTTCATATTTTCCCCCCACAAAGATATAGTTGATCACTAGATGCTAGTAAAATTTGAGATCATTTATGTAAATCCTTGAGGTTTTATGAGTCTTCAAATATCGAGATTTTGCAGAATTGTTGATTTTCAAATTAAAATATCTCAAATGGGACTGAACAGAAAAATCTGAAATTTTCTCAAAATATTTTTCTAGTCCCAAGTAATCAACATATAAAATTTCATCACTGTGTTCTGACCAGAAGTATTTTATTTTTAATAAAGAAAATGATAAAAAATAATACTGTCAAATGAGCGAATAACAGTGTTAAAATACAATAAAAATTGTCAAAAATAATATAATTTTTTGTTGTTGCTAGTAAAATTAAATATGCCATAAAACTAACATATTAAATGTTCCATGGTAGTAGTCATATGGCCAAGTGCACCGACCATGATTAGTGTAATCACTAATCAGTGTTTATAATTTCTTCCTAACCTATGATTAGGGAAAGTTATGGAGCATCAACCTCGATTAGTGTCGAAATCGCCGATTACCGGTGATTAAACTTAAACAGTCAAAATCGGGTGGTTACTCAAGCTAAACAATGTTAGCAGTTTGCTAAAATGGCGGGGGTCGACTTGCAAACAATAGATGAGACTCTCTTCTTCTCATATTTCTCTCTTCAGACGAATTAGGTCTCGATATTAATCTTATTAGTATCATAATACCATTTTTCCGAACTGAACAGTACAATAAATATTATATAAACACATCTCACAGACCTAAAAAGACAATTTTAAGTTTCGAAGCGCGATACAAGAGAAGCCTAACCGCTTCACATGGCCAACATTCAAGCTATGTTCCTAACTTCATTCGTGGCTGAGTGGTTATAGTACTGAGCTGTGGTGCAGGAGGTCCCAGGTTCAAGCCCCGGTCGCGACTAATTATTTTTTTATCCTAAAATTTTTTAAGTTTAATTAGTGTACCGGTACTGTATGAAATTTTAAGAATTCACTGTCAAAAATAATAATAGTAATAATAATAGTAATAATAGTAATAGTAATAATGATAACAAACATTAATAACAATAATAACAATAGTAATAATTTTTTTAAATTTATTTCGTCCAGGTATCAAATACATATTTGATGTTGGACATGTCCGAAACTTACAATCTGAATTATACAATAGTTATACAATAGAGATACATGCTAAAGCTATCCTTTTCATAGTTCTTCTATCCTGTAGAGTGCTTTTTGGCATAGGTATTATTTTAATTTATTGGCGAATTTTGTCCCGGCACACTGTTTTATACTGTCTGGTAGTTTGTTATAAAATTTTACCCCGATTACATATGGATCCCTTTCCGATGCTTTTTTGTTGTGCCCTATTGTGTATAAGTTATTTCTTGATCTTGTGTCGTACTGAAGTATCTCTTCTGTGACATTCATTTTTTATTTTGATTTTACAAGTAAAACTACCCTGTGTGTGTGTATATATATAATTATATATAAAAGGATATTACAGTTATTACTGCCCTGTATAATTCTTGGTGAATAATTTTTTAAGGTATTGACAGAGAATTCATGAAGTTTTATTCAATAGACTGCAATCTGAATCATTATGACAGTTTATTATATTATATAAAGACAGTGGGCGTGAATTTTTAAAATATTATACGGTAAACTGTATTTACGTTTTTAAAATATTACAAAAGGAAAAAAAAAATACACAGACACAAAGCAGTAGCAGCGAATTCTATAAAGTCTTGTACGGAACACTGTATTTCAGTTTTTAAAAAATTCTGAAAGCAAAATATATATATATATATATGTATATATATATATATATACATACAGTAGAGCCTCGGTAATTCGAGCCCCGGTATTTCGAGGTTCCGTGTAATTCGAGCTGGTCTTAAGAAAATTAAAATTGTCCATAAAACTAGAGTAAAATCCCGTTTTTGTACGGTGTCCGCAAGTAAGTTTTACGCAGTTCCGAATGTGTTACATTTTGAGCTTTCTTTCAATTTTTCCATGTACAAAAATGCAGGTAAAACTGTCCCACTTAAGGTTTTTTGTTCATAATACACGGAAATAACCTTGGCTTCAGACTGCTAATGCATTTCTATTACAGATTGACAGAATCCGTTAGGTTCGATTTTTCTTTGTCCGGACCTTGTGTCAATCAATTGTACAGTGCATATTTCCCCATCCTTTCAGAAAAGAATACTGTATTGTTACAGTAATCCCTACAATGGTAATTAAAAGTGTTTTCCTAGTAGCATCGCTTTCCCGTTCCACTCCATTAAGGGTCAGACAATTATCCTTAAAGGATGCCGATGTAGCAAATAGGAAATGTTTGACAATATATACATACAGGCGTAACACAGGTATGTATTCCTACTATATTGTTTATTTATTTATTATTTAAACCATTATTGTGCTCATTAAACATTTATTTGTGATTTACCCTTTGATTTAGTGAAATTTCCGCATAATCCGAGTTTTTGTAATTCGAGGTAGCCTCAGCCCCAATTAGCTCGAATTATCGGGGTTCTACTGTATATAACGTAGTGGCAGTGAAGTCTTAACATGTTAAACGGTACAGTGTATTTACGATATGTTTGTTTTTAAAATGTAAGAAAGCAAAACAAAAGAAAAACAAGGCTATGGCAGTGTATTTTTGAAATTCAAGTGTTTATAATATCATAAAAGCAAAAAAAAACACAAGGTGCAGATGATGACTTTGAAGAGAGTTATTATATCTGGAATATCTTGAACGGAATGAAAATGAGCGTAGAAATATAATAGTGCAGTGAACTTTCTGTTAGAAAATTCGTGGAGAGATTTCGCCTGTCTTAAACAAATAGTTTCACAGGTACTGCAATTCCCAACAGAAATAAATCATCCTGTTTCTGATATGAATCGACTAATAACTGTATTGAGGTATTATGCTACCTGATCATTCAATATTGTTGTAGTGGACATTGGAAATATGCTCAGAACTGCAGCTCGAATCATACAGGATGTAAGCAATGTATAGTCTCACTGACTCGCCGATACATAATATGCTTCCCTACATCACAGGCAGAGCAGAGAATATCCTCGCTCCTCCATGGTGTCTTCTTGTTGTTAACTTCTTCTTCTTCCTCTAGGTAATGGCTTCAAAGTACGCGTTCATTATACTACGCTCGCTTTCCGATTTTATGCTCTGTGTTTAAACAAGCCGTCAGCTAACACGGCCCCGTAAACAGAAATTAGGAATGGTGCACCACATTCCTTTTTAATCATGTTTAAAATCTTAAACGTGTGTAGGTAAACACTGTTTAACCAAATCTTAATCAGTGTTGATGCACTTGGCCAATAATGATCAATACTCTTGCAGAAGGAGACCATATTGCCACATTTGCTGAGCAAGCCAGAATATGCTGACTTGAAAAAGGCAAGTCTCTGCAGACTCCTCAGTAGCTGTGCTTGACTGAAGATATAAAAAAAGTTGCCCCTTCAGTTAAAAAAATTGTTTATTTTAGCGATGGAGATGGTAGCCAGTACAAAAACAAACAGAACTTTTTGAATATTTGCAATCACTTTGAAGCTGAATAGCATTTTTTTGCCACTTCTAATGGAAAGAATGCTTGCGATGGGATTGGAGGGGGTACAAAGAGGGCTGTCTCGATGGCTAGTTTGCAAAGACCATATTTGGACCAGATACCTTCAGCAGAAGAAGTGTTCAAATTTTGTTCTGAAGAAATTAAAGGTATTTCCTATACACTTGTATATACATTTTTTAAACCTTTGGCTCAGCTGTGAAACAAACTTCTAGAATCATAAGGTGTTACATTCACTCAAAAAGTGATATTTATGGTGAACATAGTATTTCCATTTTGCCCAAATTTGAAATAAGACCTTTCGAAGTAAAGGACATTGTTGCCTGCATTATGATCAGAACTGGTGGTTTGGTGAAATTGATATTTTTTTAAGTGAAGGGGCAACTTTTTTGATATTTTCAGTCAAGCACAGCTACTGATTACTGAACGAAGGAGCTACAGAGGAGTCTGTAGAGACTTGCCTTTTTCAAGTCAGCATATTCTGGCTTGTGGCAATATGGTCTCCTTCTGCTGGAGTATTGATCACAATGACTACTACCATGGAACATTTAATATGTTAAGATATATAAGCATTCATGAACCACAGATTATTGTCTCTGTTGGACATTACATGAGAATATTATGGGAGAAAAATTCTTCCGGCACTGGGACTAGAACCCAGGACCTTTGGCCAATGCTCTACCAACTGAGCTGAGCTGAGCTGGAGCTCAATTCACAGCACCAGATACCAGATGGAACCTCTCTCCTATGACTGATTGCCCTAATGGAACGCTAACGAAGGAACGCTAGATGGCGGCCGGTAAACATCAAGACAAATGTGGTGTCTGCTGTAAAAATGTTACAAAAAGTAATAAATCAGTATTTTGTTATGGAAGCTGTAAATCTTGGATCATATATCTTGTGTCAAGATATCCGATGAAGAATTTGCGCTATTTTTACAATTAAAAGGTAAAGCAGTGTTTATGTGCAAAAACTGTCTGGACGAGTCGGCAATTCAAGTTGACGCTACATTTGAGGTTATACATCAAACTTCGGTTGAGGAAAATGACAATTCAATGGAATCAAATAAAATAAAGATGCTATCGGAAGAGATTTTAAATATAAAAATCAATCAAAAAAGTATTACTACAGAATTAACTCGAGTAGTAAGTGAAAACGAACAATTAAAAGCAGCCGAAAAAAACCAAGCAGAAGCCATCACTGACATCGTTCTAAACTTGGAAAACAGAGACCTGTATTCAAGCAAATTGAAATCTACGGACAAGCCAGCAAGGATTGAACCACAAAAACAAGGCCTAAAAGAGCAGGATCAATTCAACCATCAATCTAGGCCCAACGTTGTACATGACAAGGTAGGCCTAGGCCAAGAAAATAGTGGTAATGGACCAAAGAACACTATGATGAATAACCCAAAAAATAAAATAGGCCCTCATACTTCTGTGGCGGACAGTGAAGAAGAAGAGTGGCAAGAAGTAATCAGTAAATCAAACAAAAGACCTCGCATTAACCCAAACAAGCCTAATGATAAGTTGAGAGGGAGGCCTAGGGAAGGTTATATCACAGGTCAAGCAGTAGATACTAATCTGACTGCTTTAAACAGGAAGGTTTTTCTCTTTGTGTCGAGACTCAAGCCAGACACAAAATGTGAAGACATAGTGACATTTATGACAAGTAAATATGAAGCTACATATATTGTTGAAAAACTAAATTCAAAGTTCCCACAGGACTACGCTTCTTTTAAAGTTGGTATTCCATCGAACCTTCTGAAAGAAATTTACAATCCAAATTTCTGGCCTACTGACACTTTTGTGTCTAAGTTTCTATCAAAGAAAACTTCTTCTGAAAAGCCTTTAAACTTGGGGAGCATAGGTGTGTTAGTGAATACTTAACCCCAGGCCCAGCTCCAGATGATATTCAAGTCATTACAAGGCCTAGGACCAAATCAAGCATTAAGTTACTTTTCCTAAATACACAAGGAATACAAGGGAAATTGAATGTTTTAAGTGTGTTTGGTACCCAAAATAAATACGACTTGCTTTGTGTTTGTGAACATTGGCTCAAAGATCAAGAACAGGAATATATGGATCTAGAAGGGTATACAAAAGCATCTTTTTTCTGCAGAAAAAATCATATCAGAGGTGGAACGAGTATTTTCATTTCAATTTTGTAGCGAGTTACATTTTGAATGTGCGGCTATACTGCTAAAAGAACCTAAAGTAGTGGTGGTATCTTTGTACCACACACCAGCAGGCGAATCAGTAATATTTCTGGACAAATTGGAACAGTTATTAATTTACTTGGCTCGCTTCAAGTCAAGTGTGGTAATAGGAGGTGATATAAACAGTAAGTTTATGTTACACATAATTCTCCTACAGTAAAGAAATTAAAGGACTTGCTCATTCAATTCCAGTGTCATATTATTAATGACCAGCCAACAAGGGACAAAGCATGCCTCGACAACATATTCACAGACATTGGGAAAACTTTTTATGATTATAGGGTGGTATACCCCAACATAGCTGACCACGATGGCCTAGAGTTGGAAATTGAGTACAATCATCATAGCAACGGACCTAAAGATGGTACAGACAGGCCCACTGTCATAAGAAATACCTCCAAAAATAATCTTCAACATTTTAAAGCCAGTCTAAGTGAAACCGATTGGTTAACACTTCTGTCAGACCAAACTACCATGGAGGCTGAATCCATGTTTGAACAGTTCTTCAATAAATTCTTGGAAGTTTTCAATGAATGTTGCCCACTATTATTAATGAAAAATAAAGCCCACACTTTGAAAAGGTCCAACAAACCCAACTTTTCATGGTACACACCAGAGCTTAATAATCTGAAAAATAAAGTTATGGGTCACCGGACAGTCTATAACACAACCAAAACCAATCAGGCTCTAGAAGCCTACAAAGAAATGAGGCGCTTTTACAAGAAGGCAGTAAACGATGCCAAGAAAACAGCAAATATACATTTCATCAAATCGTCCAATAATCGCTATAAAGCGGCATGGGCACTGATTAGAAAGAAGACATCACCTACTTCAGAGGAAATTGCAAATATTCCTGCGGTTGTCTACAACAATTTCTTCATTGAATCAGTGCAATCTATGAAGGCAACCACAACCCAATCAGTGGTTACTTCGATCCAGCTACTAAATAACTCTCAAAAGCCTCACGAACAGTTGCAGTGGGAGCCAGTGTTTGAAGAAAATGTGTTGAGTGCAGTAAATAAAATAAAATGCTCTAAGAGCAAAGATGTTTATGGCCTGTCAAGTTTTATTTTAAAAACTGTGATCAGTGAAATAGTGCTACTCTCACCATGTGCATAAATGCTTGCCTACAAGAGGGCGTTTTTCCCTTATCTCAAAAAGTGTCAAGAGTAGTGCCTATATTCAAGAAAAATTATAAATTACAGGTTAGCAATTACCGGCCCATATCTCTTGTACCAATTATAGGCAAAATTATCGAACAGGTTGTCTACAGGCAATTATATAACTTTTTAAACAAGAATGAAATTTTCTCAAAATTTCAATTTGGTTTCCTCAAAAAAAATCCACAACTGATGCAGTAGACACTTTGATCTTAAAAATTTTACAAGCTTTTGAAGACCGAAAATTTGCCCAGATCACTGCTTGTGATCTGAGCAAAGCTTTCGATTGTATAGATCACAATATTCTTTTAGAAAAACTTAACTACTATGGTGTTAGTGGTCACCAGTTGAATTTCTTCGAGTCTTATTTACTCGGAAGATCTCAGTATGTAGACACTGGTAAGGAGCAATCCAATAGACTAGAAGTAAGTGTAGGGGTACCTCAGGGTTCAATTTTGGGCCCAATTTTATTTATTTTAGTTATCAACGACCTGCCAGATAATATCAGCCAGTCATTAACTACAATGTTTGCAGATGACACAACTTTCTTAAGCACCGGGTGTGATTTAGATACTCTCTCACTAAATGTAGAGAACACCATGAACCAAGCTTGTGAGTGGTTTAAAGCAAATGGTCTGGTATTGAACCAAGGTAAAACTCAAAACCTTCTTTGTACACTAAAGGGAAACTTAAATCACTATGTAAATATGGATACTGAACTTAAGATACTAGGAATAACAATAAGTTAACATGGATCCCCCACATTGAATTAATGTGCACAAAATTATCTAAAATAATATTTCTACTTAAAAGCTTATCAGCTATGATATCATTAGAGTATCTACGAATCACCTATTTTGCATTTTTTCAATCCGTAATTAGTTACAGTTTACTTCTCTGGGGAAATAGTAGTCATATAGAAAATATCCTTTTACTTCAAAAGAAAGCCTTAAGAATAATCACTAAATCACACAAAATAGCACATTGTAAGCCTCTCTTTGTAGAAACAAAAATTCTGACACTGATCAACTTGTATATTTTTATCTGCCTACTGAATATAAAGAAAAACGCTACCGCAGATACAATGTTTAGTGATGTCCACAGTTATAACACACGGAATCAATCTTTAGCAATAGTTCCCTTCTGTAGATTGAGCAAGAGTACAAACAGTCATAGTATTATAGGACTAAAGCTCTATAATAAGCTAAATAATGAATCAAAGCAATTACCATTTAAAGTATTAAAGACAAAATTATATAACTGGCTAATTTTAAATCCTTTTTATAGTTTAAAAGAATATTTTAGTAAGGACAAGGTAGAATTTTAAACTATTCAAAAGCATAATTTTAGATTTCTTTGACAATGTCTATTGCATTTCAGTAATGTTGAAAGACAATAAACATACAATTACAATTACAATGGTCTACCTCACAGACAGACAAGTCAAGTCATATGCAGTCCGGCTTAGCTCAGTTGGCAGAGCATTGGCGCGAATAGCCAAAGGTCCTGGGTTCAAGTCCCAGTGCTGGAGGAATTTTTCTCCTATAATATTGTTTAATATGTTAGTTTTATGACATATTTCATTTTACTAGCAACAACAAAAAATTATATTATTTTTGACAATTTTTATTGTATTTTAACACTGTTATTCGCTCATTTGACAGTGTTATTTTTTAGCATTTTCTTTATTAAAAATAAAATACTTCTGGTCAGAACACAGTGATGAAATTTTATATGTTGATTACTAGGCACTAGAAGAATATTTTGAGAAAATTTCAGATTTTTCTGTTTAGTCCCATTTGAGATATTTTAATTTGAAAATCAACAATTCTGCTAAATCTTGATATTTGAAGACTCATAAAACCTAAAGGATTTACATAAATGATCTCAAATTTTACTAGCATCTAGGGATCTAATATATCTTTGTGGGGGGGGGGGGGGGAATATGAAACATGTGTTTTCATCCCTTCTATGAAAAAAAGTTTTATAAAGTTGTTAATTTTTTCTAATCGGAATTGCATTTTCTAATAAAGTTTTAGATTATTTCCTTAAGACCAACAAATTTTTGGTCATAACATGAATTGTAGAATGTTTCTTGTAGATGAAGATGGTTTTTACTAAAAGTTGAAATCTTCATAAATAAAATAGTTATTTAACTTACCGCTAACCTTTGAAAATGCCAAAAATGCCAAATCCTTCTAAGCAAAATTGTCACTAGTTGCCAAAGCGTTAGTGATAAAAATGTGAAAAAAATTGTTTTGTACTCCCAGATACACATAGAAACAGAAAATATATACTTAAAAATAAAATAAATTATGTCAGCAACACCCATTGGATGATTTCATATGGATTGACCCTAAAATATTTCTGAAAGTATGCTTCAATAGTTATAAAATGGTTTATAATTGAAATTTCTAACTTTTATGGTTGTTGAGTTATAAAATGTGTTACACCAGGATTGAAAAATGGTCACCCCTGGGCAACCAAGAACACAAGATTTTTTGAAAACTTGAAACATGTAAGAACTCATATATATGATTTCATATGGAATGACCCTTAGGTTACTGGAAACTGGCAAACCACAGCCTTCAACGGAACTTTATTTTAAATAATTCAGTCAAGGTGATGCCAAAATACACATACTTGAAAGAAGTTAGCAAAAGAAGTGAAAATATTGCTTATCATTTCACTGTTGATGGCAAGAAAGTAAGAGTATGCAAGTAATTGTTTTTTTTTTTTTTTAACTTTTGACATAGGAGACAAAATTATCAGAAACTGCTGGAAAAAAAGTAAATTAAAGTGGAGTATTAGAAGAAGAAAAAAAAGAGGGAAACACAGAAAGCAAGCAGTTAATGAAAAAACCACATTCAGTCTTTCCCAAAAGTGGAATTGCATTCATTACCTGAGAGCCCAAACAAGGAAAGAGTACCTAGATGGGAGTTTGACTTTGCCAGAAATGTATAGATTGTATGTTGAAGAAAAAGAAAGCAGCAATTTGCCATATGTGAAGCAAAGTATTTATCATTTAATATTTAACACAGTGTTCAATTTGTCATTTTTTCTCCCAAAAAAGGACTAATAAGAGAATTACAAGAATGCTGGTTCTGAAGGGGGAAAAAATGCAATTAAAATATGACTTTCATCTGAAAAACAAAGACTTTAATAGAGAAGAAAATACTAGAGAAGCTCTCTTGGCAAATGATGGAGCAGCGACAGTCTCATGCTTCGATCTTCAGGCTGTTTTACAAGCACCTTGTGGAGATGTTTTTGTCCTTTATTACAAGAGGAAACTAAATTGTTTTAACTTCATTTTTTATGTAGGGTCAAAAGAAGGCTTCTGCTACTTCTGGAATGAATCTATTGCAAACCGAGGAATAAATGAAATTGCAAGAAATGTTTTTTTGTTTCTTCAAGAACACTGCAAAGATAAACCTGTTACATTTCATTCAGACAACGCAGCTGGACAGAATAAAGCTATCACTGCAATGTCCATGTATGCAGTTCAAACTCTGAACATACCTCAAATCGCTCCTAAGTATCTCATAGCCGGCCATTGAAAAACAAAAGAAATGGAGCCTAAAATCTGGACCAATTTGGTCTCCATTACAGTGGACACCGATAATTCAGAAGGCCAAGAAGAAGGGAAAGCCCTTTGTTGTTAGATAAATTGCAATGGATGAGATCGATGATTTCAAAGATTTTTCAAAACAAATAGATGTAAATTCTTTCCTAAATTCAAATGGACAGAAGGTAAATTGGAATGATCTGAGAGTTATGGAAGTAAGGAAAGATTCACCCAATATGGTCTTTTATAAAACAGACTTTCAACAGCATGTATTCGAAACAGCAACTATTATATGAAGGGCACAGTGGGGACGTCCTAGAATCCCCCCCCAAAAAAAGCCCCACAAATCCCACAAGCCATGGGTGTCGGCATGCTGACCACATTCCCCCCAATCCTGCCATCTGCCTATGGTAGATGATGCAGCGGTCAGGTGGTAGGCCTTGTCCCTTCAGGGATGTAGCACCATGGATTTTAGTTTTTAGTTTAGTACTTTTATTTTTATTTTTTAACCTCCTAGGGCAGGGGTCGGCAACCTTTTGAGTCGGAAGAGCCAAAAATTACAATTTACAAAATTTCAAAGTTTTTAAAGAGCCACAACATTTTTCTTGCCAACAATAAATAGTACTCGCATAAATAAAGTTTTTTGATAAAAAAATTAATCTATTTATTCATAAGAAAAAATATATACTTATTCATAAGAAAAAATATATATTTATTCGTGTTTTTCACAACAAATTAGATAATATATATATATATATGGCATTATTAGATAACTACTTATTATTTAATTAAAAAATTAAAACAATTAAACATTTACTTACAACACTAACTTGTACTTCAATAACATACATTTGAGCAAACAAATTCAATGGGAGCGTTGGCTTTGCATGGTTTTAGAAAGTTTGGATAAATTTGGCTCATAACTTGTTGTTTTAAGTTTCAAACACGACTCTAAATTTTAATTTGTTAGTTGACTTCTTACTTTACTTTTAATTATATTCATGCAAGAGAATGCTTGCTCGCACGAATATGTCGATCCGAAGATAGTCAGTACTCCAAATGCCAACTTCTTCACCTCACTGTAGCAATCTGGAAGACTATTCCATGCGTCGAATATAAGTGCCTCAACTCGCGGCATTTCTTTTAAAGCTGTCCACTTTTGTTGCGTTACGTACATACATTTCTGGACCTCCAACTCTTCCAACTTGCTTTTCAACTCTGTAAATTTACCACTCCACAACTTTTACTTTTTAAATCGATCAATTGCATTTCTATAGATCCAGTATTAATTCCAAATGGCTCAATGTGGATTTCGTTACTATTTGTGTTGGGAGGATTTACTATGAATGGTAGAGTGGTTTTGTTGGTTTTGAATTGCTCAAATCTGTCAGCCAATTCATCTTTAATTTTTTTTATAACTGTGCTGAAGTAATTCATGTCAACAGTTGCACTAGTTTTATCGCGATATTGCTTTAGAAATTGAAAATGAAGTAATTGACCGCTCTGAATATCTTCTGCAAAAAGAATTAATTTTTCTTCAAAACAAACCAATTCTTCTACCAAAACATAGGCTGGGTTTCCCTTTCCTTGCAGTTTTAGATTCAGCTCATTTAATTTCGCTGTGATATCCACCATAAAGTAAAATTTTTGCAACCATTTGTCGTTCTCTAATTCAGGGTGATTAATGCCTTTTTCATTTAGAAATGTATTTATTTCATTCAAGCACAAAGCAAAACGTTTCAACACCTTACCTTTGGCAAATATTAGATACTTAGTTTACGAGTAAAGGTGTTATGCCCAGCTATGCCGAAATCAATGAAAATTGCCAAACATATAAACAATCTAAAACTGCCAGTACCTACCTACTTTGATCCTCAGAGTTCGAAAATAGGTTTATTAAATAACAATTTATAGGTACTTACACTTATAATTATTATTTTAACGCTAATTTTTAAGTAATAAAAGCTATAAAATAGATAAATAATAAAATAGGTTATTTATTAAATATATATTTTAATAAAAACACTTTCACGGTAATATCCAACAGTAGTACTTTGTTTATTTTTTGACAATTCTTATTGACTTCCAAAAAGTAGTTATCTATCTTATTTGGAAAAAAAATATGTATAATATGTATTTTTAAAATATAATACTTATTATGTTACCTACCTTTATTTAGGTTTTTTTATCATTATAACTGTGTGTATATATATATATATATATGTACATACATAACTTTGAGAAGATAATTCGCTTCTAACTCTTTTACTTGAAACAACAAACTATACGCCACAGCCAAAGCACTGGTGAAGACGCCAAATTGTCTTGTGTCAAAAGCGAATTAAAACCTACATAGAAACATCCGACGACGGCGTCATTCGAGAGCTTCCGACGGACTGACGACAGTGACGACGCGTGTCACGGGGGAGGGGTGCAGTGAAAAGCGAGTACAAGAGGCTGAGAGATAGAATCGGTGCCTAATCCTCGTTAATCGATTCAGAACGATTTTTGAATTTTTTTTTCGATAAAATAAATAATATTTGCGTATGGAACTAAAGAGCCGCAGCTTCATATCAAAAGAGCCGCATGTGGCTCTTGAGCCGCAGGTTGCCGACCCCTGTCCTAGGGGGAAAGAGAAAAGAAAGAAAATAATCCAACTATACTTGCTTTTCCTCTACCCTAACTTTAATTTACTTTTCTTTACTTTCATTTTACTTAATGCTGACTTTTACTTCCTCCATAAGTGGGTTTGAATACTATTGTTAACTGGACATATCCTGAGCTGTACCTTAACACTTGAAACAAATTCCTCTAAACTTGCTGTCTTTTTAATTGTACTTATCGAACTGTAGCGCTGCTCATGATGCTTCGGTTGAATGTCATCCTTCCCATTGCAGAATAAAACAAATCAAATCACTTGAAATGATCCAGGGCAGGGCGGCTAAATTTGTTAAAGGAAAAAGAGACCATGGCAAAGAACTTGTGACAGAATTAGGATGGGAAAAATTAGAAACAATTCGCAAGCAAGCCAGGTTATGCTCGTTGTACAGGGCATATACAGGACAAAAAGCATGGGCTGATATTACAACATGTTTAGAAAAACCAACCTATTACTCAAGAAATGATCACGAGTTCAAAATTAAAACCGTACAGCAAAGAACAGATGTAGGTAAATTCTCTTTCCTAAACAGAACAATAAATGATTGGAATAAACTTCCTGCAGAGGTTTTCACGGCCTGTCCTTCCTTAGGAACCTTCAAAAGAAACTTAAAATGTGTAATTTAGATTCCGTGCAGCCACTTTGTTTAATATGAGTATCTTTGCTCTTTTATTTCTGTCTAAGCTATATAATCAATTATTTTAACTTGTATCTGTTTAAGAATATTATAGGAGAAAAATTCCTCCGGCACTGGGACTTGAACCCAGGACCTTTGGCTATTCGCGCCAATGCTCTACCAACTGAGCTAAGCCGGAGCTCAATTCACAGCGCCAGATGGAACTTCTCTCCTATGACTAATTGCCCTAATGGTCTACCTCACAGACAGACAAGTTATGTCATATGCAGTACTGTGAGGCACACTAAGAAGTGATTTTTGTGACCGGGCTCCCACTGTTATTGTACAGTTAACATTCAAGACTGATATATAAGCATTCATGAGCCACAGATTATTGTCTCTGTTGGACACTACATGAGAATATTATAGGAGAAAAATTCCTCCGGCACTGGGACTTGAACCCAGGACCTTTGGCTATTCGCGCCAATGCTCTACCAACTGAGCTAAGCCGGAGCTCAATTCACAGCGCCAGATGGAACTTCTCTCCTATGACTGATTGCCCTAATGGTCTACCTCACAGACAGACAAGTTATGCCATATGCAGTACTGTGAGGCACACTAAGAAGTGATTTTTGTGACCGGGCTCCCACTGTTATTGTACAGTTAACATTCAAGACAGATATATAAGCATTCATGAGCCACAGATTATTGTCTCTGTTGGACACTACATGAGAATATTATAGGAGAAAAATTCCTCCGGCACTGGGACTTGAACCCAGGACCTTTGGCTATTCGCGCCAATGCTCTACCAACTGAGCTAAGCCGGAGCTCAATTCACAGCGCCAGATGGAACTTCTCTCCTATGACTGATTGCCCTAATGGTCTACCTCACAGACAGACAAGTTATGTCATATGCAGTACTGTGAGGCCCACTAAGAAGTGATTTTTGTGACCGGGCTCCCACTGTTATTGTACAGTTAACATTCAAGACAGATATATAAGCATTCATGAGCCACAGATTATTGTCTCTGTTGGACACTACATGAGAATATTATAGGAGAAAAATTCCTCCGGCACTGGGACTTGAACCCAGGACCTTTGGCTATTCGCGCCAATGCTCTACCAACTGAGCTAAGCCGGAGCTCAATTCACAGCGCCAGATGGAACTTCTCTCCTATGACTAATTGCCCTAATGGTCTACCTCACAGACAGACAAGTTATGTCATATGCAGTACTGTGAGGCACACTAAGAAGTGATTTTGTGACCGGGCTCCCACTGTTATTGTACAGTTAACATTCAAGACAGATATATAAGCATTCATGAGCCACAGATTATTGTCTCTGTTGGACACTACATGAGAATATTATAGGAGAAAAATTCCTCCGGCACTGGGACTTGAACCCAGGACCTTTGGCTATTCGCGCCAATGCTCTACCAACTGAGCTAAGCCGGAGCTCAATTCACAGCGCCAGATGGAACTTCTCTCCTATGACTGATTGCCCTAATGGTCTACCTCACAGACAGACAAGTTATGTCATATGCAGTACTGTGAGGCACACTAAGAAGTGATTAGGGCAATCAGTCATAGGAGAGAAGTTCCATCTGGCGCTGTGAATTGAGCTCCGGCTTAGGTCAGTTGGTAGAGCATTGGCACGAATAGCCAAAGGTCCTGGGTTCAAGTCCCAGTGCCGGAGGAATTTTTCTCCTATAATATTCTCATGTAGTGTCCAACAGAGACAATAATCTGTGGCTCATGAATGCTTATATATCTGTCTTGTATCTGTTTAGTTAGAAGTGTATGATTATTATACTTGATAGGTAGTGTATTTGTATAATTTTTTTTAATATATTTAATTTGGCATCTATTTAAGTATTTTTCTTAATTAACTCATATTTAATTTCTTTATCTAATTTATTATTTAGTTCCATAATAATTGTTAGGGATATTAGGTTAGCCTATTAGTTATCAGAATGGGTATCTGTAATAATTTTTAATGTTTTCTTGTAGTGTAAATGTAATTGATACCACTGCCACCGGGCAAAGCGCAATTGCAGTGTGAATAAATACATACATACATACATACGTTATCTCCAACCTCTGTTTGTCTTCTGTGCTGAAGCATCTCGTAAGAAAGCTATGTAAATTTGAACTTGAAGATTACGTGGGGTTAGTTTTCTTAGAGAAGTTTGTATATTTTTCAACAAATAAACCAGTAATTAATTACATTTTGTGTAATTTCATTTCACCGTGTAGGACAACTTAATTCAAATTGAACACAGTTCTTCAATTACGAAAAAGATAGTCATTAGCATTAAAATATAATAATATGTTTAAAATAGTGATCACTGATCTCCAAGAACAAATTAATTAATTAATTTCGAAACCCATTTCATTTTATAACGAATCTTAAAAGAAGTAAGTTAAAAAAAAAAAAAAAAAAAAAACCAAGTAGATAACTGATATGATTATATAATTTATTATGTAAACCATTAAAATTGTAGTTTTATTTAAACTAAATGAACTTTATGTTTAAAAAAGATTAAAAACACCAATAACTCTATCCTTTTGTTGTATAAAACAAATGTATTAAGCAAATATGAACTATAGGGGGGGGCGGCAAATGGACTTTAGCCTATAGGCGGCATCCTCTTAAATCCGGCCGTGGGCACACCCCCGCTCTCAACCACCTGTGTCCTGACTCCACTCCATCTCTCAACCAACTCCCTCCTTCCAAGTCTAATGGTCAGATTTAAAATGCCCTGGATATGTCCAGCTTAATCAGAGTTCCTTAAATATATGATGTCATACAAGTGCAGACAGCTGTCACAAAGACACTGATTTCGTCTATTTTCCTCGTATTCACATGTTCTCTTCTCATTTAAAAACTGCAATGCCACAAATTAGTATTTTCGTACCAGTTAACATGCATATGATAGAGATAGATCATGAAACCTCAGTTATATATTTTTGAAAAGAAATTATTACAGTAACATATGTAAGAAAATACACAAAGGAAACATTTTAAAATTTAATTTATGAAGAAAATGTTTTAAATACAATATGATTCCAGAGAGTGTAGGGAATAATAACAAAGCATTCATGGGTTTGTTAACATACAGGTAATTACAGTGGAACCTCATTAAGACTTTTTCTAGGGACCGAAAAAAAAAAAAAAGATGTCTTAAACGGGAAAATGTACTACTGGAAATTTAAAAAAAAATCATAGGGAATATGTAGATAGGCCTATGTTTTCTAAGTTGCTCAGAACCACCCAAAAGTGCATCCTAATGGCTCAGAAATACCCACAGTGACACACAGGTGCTTCTATGCCATTAGTTATGAGAAATGTATATTGTGTAAACAAATACATAGGCCTAACAATTTTATTTGAAAAAAAAAGACTTTAAAAAATTGAAAGAATGTATGGAAGCCATATTTAAAGAAAAATCAGACAAAATTCACAAAAAAAGCATCTATTTTATTCTGAAAAATCACACATGAAACAAGTTGCACTCCACAATCTATTACCAAACATATAATATTGTAATTGTGCAAAATTTCATACGTGCCAGTGTTCCGTAAACAGAAGATTACCCAGTCGTGTACACAGTCATGTTCACAGCCACAAATTGCTAATGAAATGCGATCCAATACCGACGTGAGAAGCACAATCTGCTTTTTTGGCATACATTTCTTCAAACACTCTAATATTTTCTTCTCCTCACCACACGACCCATAAAAAATTTAAAATATATTTCACTACCTCAAAACTATCATGATATAAAATGGCGGCCTAACAGCTGACTCTGCAAAATCGGCGCCAAGTCAAAATGACCAATGAGAAGTAAACTGCAATGGTTCAAAATGGCTGACGATTGGTCCCATAGAGCAACGGTTGAGACTTGGACACCAGAGAGTATAAGAATTCTGACGTAGAGATTACACAATCGGATGCGCGAACAAGCTTATGTTTGGCAAAGTGTGGTTGGTGAGCCAAGTACAAATGTACTAAGCGTTAAACCAAAACATGTTAAGAAACATTTAAACATGTAATTAGTAAGATTGGGACTGGGACTTCCAAACACCGACGTACTATGCGGGAAAACATAGTAATGAGGAACGTGCTAACAAGGTTCCACTGTATTGCATCAATAGCTTGCCACCTTCTGAATAGTACAGTAAACCAGAAATATATGTTTCAGTGAAAACTGTGCAAATGTAAGATCCAGCAAGAGAATCAGTAAAGTAGGCATGTAAATTTCTGTACAGTGTGGTGGGGGTAGGTATTGTCCATTCATCTTACAGTTGTGCCAAAAATAAACGAACAAGTATGTCTGTCTCACTCTTAGGTAGATGCAGGTCAAGTGCCAGAGTGCACAGTGGTCCAAAACGCGAATCTAGCGGGACAAAATTATATTATGTTTTGAAACTATACCCTTACATGTAATCTAATATATAAAATCGAAAGTGTGTATGTATGTATGTATGTATGTATGTTTGTTCCTTATACAAATCTACATTTCTTTACCAATTTACACGACATTTTGCACACATACCCAGTTAAGCCCGGGAAGTATAGCTGTCGACATTAAAATTCAAACAAAATACTCCTTCCCTTGAAAATTATATAATTTCTGAGAATTTTATACTGAAAAAATGAATTGCTGTTTAGTTCACATGGCAACAGTAAATTGTTTACTATGATTACATAGGGCCTTGGCAAGTATATAGCCTAATGCTTTAACGAATTATGATTCCATCGATGTAATATATTGGCGAAAATAATGACTGGAAATGAAATCCACGAAAATAAAACACAGTGTGATGTAGTCACATAACTTTCTCTACCCTCGACATAAGAAATATTTTCTCACTTCGCATTTTTATGTCGAAGAATAGGTCGTATTGCAAGGGACAACTTAAGTGTGTGAGTATTCTATATCAGAAGTCTGTAAATAATCCTTTCCCCTTATACCTTATCCATAGCTGTAGGCTTTGTATTAGTTGAGAAATAGGGATGTTTATTATAGGCCCTAAGCATGGGGTGGAACATTTTGAGTCCTACGCTCGCAGTATATTATGTCCCGGGTTTTAGGGGAGGAACGTATGAAAGTGGTACTGCATTTCTCTTTTATTTCAGCCCTTCCCAAGCATGATGTGTAGAAGCAACGGAATGCAGCTTTCGACATCCTCTATGAGCCATAAAAAGCTATATCTAGCATTTTCTGATGGAACAGTTTGAGTGTGATAAATCTTTTCCTTCATTTCAAGTTCTACATACTGTACATAAAGTACTTCAAAAGTTAATTTCAAATTAAAAAATACAACGCCCGGGCGACGCCGGGCCTTTTCAGCTAGTATACACATATAATGCAAAGAAACGCACTTAAACATATAAATTTGCTGTATAAATATATTAATATACATTTATACCTATATATACACGCACACATTACACGCCTATATAAATACATGAAACACACATACATACAAACATACATACATAACTAAACGCGCACATATGTACATAATATAATGTTCATACAGTTTAAGTTCTCTTTTCAAAATTCTAGTCATCGTCATCATTATTTTCTTCTTTATTTTGCACGTCTGGAGAATCTAACGGGACAGAATTATTCGCATATTGAATATACACATTCACAGAACACAGAATGTACCACATTTGTACATACTAATTTAATATGTCCATCAGTGGACAGAAACTCAATTAGCTGTACGCAGACAGATCTTTACTTCCTCAATTCCAGCAAGCATTTGCCCTATTGCAGTTACAGCACAAAGAAACTGTTTGCGGATTAGGAACAATGCATATGTATTCGTTTGTAGAAAACGATGGTAAAGGAAAAATCATCCACTTTAGATAAAAACACACACACACACATAGGCGTACATACATATATACATACATACATATATACATACGAATACAATGTGTTATGACACCATATTATAAGATTACAGTTCTGTTTTCAAAATTTTAATCGTAATCATCATCATCATCATCTTTATCTTTTTCTTCGCCATTTTTTTCATAATCTTCATCACCACCATCTTCTTCTTCTTCTTCTTCTTCTTCTTCTTCTTCTTCTTCTTCTTCTTCTTCTTCTTCTTCTTCATCATCATCATCACATCAACTTCTTCTAGAGGTGACAAAATTTTCTTCTGTTCATCATTTCTGTGGCTTTTGATTAGATATGGTTCTTTTAAGAGCTGTCGGACTTCCAAGGGTAGACTGTGTTCCTTCTTCTGGGGCAAGGGGCTTATAGTTGATATCAAAGGATCTGAAGTGATGAGCAGTAGATTAAGAACATTACCTTCAGACAATAATTTTCTCGGTCTTCCAACATTTCATGAAGATGAAGCATTCAGTGAATGAAATTTCATAACACTTTCCGGGAATATTAGTTCAGAATTTAACCATTTTGTATATTTAACCACAAATCTATCATGCTTTCTACCACATTGTTTCCAGCGTTTCCGGAAATAAGATTTTAACAATAATAGCACTTTTTAAATTTCATTTAAGGCAACAGAATTGCAGTCCCGCAATTCAAAATTTTCTTTCAAGAACACAAATCTTGCATAATGAATTTGTTCTTCCTGAATAAGTTGAATAATTCCATGCGGGTCATAACCCGTAATTTACTTCTAGTATGTGACATTCTACTTTTTTGGATCCCTTGTTTTCCCTAAAATATTAAAATAAAATATACCTAAAAACACTTTAGAATATTTTCATAAGTTTTATGAAAATTAACTAATTACATATTTTTGGAATATTTTTAATTTGTTAAAATTAATTTAATACATTTATTTATTTATTTAAAATTACTCAAATTAATATCTTATTAACCTTTAGGTATTATTTTTTGCTGGTTCTATTGATTCCGTGCAGCCTACTGATCGAAGTCCCATATTTTACTAATAAATATATTCTGCAAGAAGCAATTTTATTTCTTGGATTCTTGGAAAGAAATAGATTTTTCAGAAAAAGGCGCAACTTGCGCACGTTGCGGTTCAAAGCAACTTATAGCCCATGAATTTAACTATGATCTGGTGAATTTTCAAGGTGCTATTCAGATATATATTTTTTATAAGTCAATTTAAAGTTTTTGGAAAAAAATAAATTATCTTTTTTATCTTTAAAGAATACAAACTAATATGACGGACATACAAATATGTATATGTGTATACTTGTTATACCAAAAAGTTCCACATACCTTGGATTAAATTATCCAGTAGTAATAAATTCCTCCACTAGTTCACACTTGCTGCCAGCCACTAACAAACCTTACTGAGAAATAAACCGTCTGATGCCTGACGCAAAATCGGCAAACCTTCATTCAACTTTGGGGATGTGTCATACTGTCATAAATCAAAGTACCCTTATTTAAAGTTTCATTCCTGATAAAGGGATATGTTTTCAGTATTATCAGACTGTTGTTGCTTAATTTTACAAGGGTGCCCAAAATGAGTTTTGTCCCGCTAGATTCGCGTTTTGGACCACTGTGGAGTGGGGCAAATGTACTTGTTTCTGTTTACTTCAGGATCATTCTAAGAGCAAACAGGATGCATCCAGCAAATAAACAGAAAAAAACAAGTGATCTTTATCTTTGTAGTTTCAGTGCATTTGGCAAATGATTGTTGCGGCATCATTTCAAAATAAGTGTACATAAACATGAGACCTCTGTGAACCACCCTGGAAAATCTACACCTTGCCCTTTCCAAACAAGAACACAGTAATGTATAAATTAAATGTATTAATTAAAGGTAAAACTAAGTAGTATTAGATACTGCAATGATATTTTAGATAAGTAAAGTGGAAACCCTTTAAAAAGTTAAAAATGATAAAACATGTTTTTCTTATCGCTTTTATTTTTATGACAGTTTTTCAGAAAGTGAGTATTCGTAATTTTTTTCAAATACGTTTCTTAAGCTTTAATTTGATACCATAAAACACCCATTTTCATGTACAATTAAACCCACAGCAGCCGTTAGAAGAATACAGGTTCAATGGTGCGGCTCGTTTTCAGCCACGAGTATCCTAGCGTAGTGCTACCAAAGCATGTTAAATTGGCCTGCCTACAACAAAACGTGGTTCGGAACAGATCGTTTCGCATGTGTTGGTAGTATCCTATTGTTATCAAATTATCTGTGTGTTTTACGTCCTAGCATTCTACAAATACGCCAATACTAGTAAATGTTATTACGGTAAGTACTGTTGAGCTGCTTTTTTCTAAGAATAAGGATATATAAGGTTAGTCTCAAATAATGGACGCATTTATGACAAGAATCATGTTCAATCCATGGAATTGCTCATTTTTATAACTACGAATGTTGAAACAAAATGTTCGCTTAAACGTTTAACACCAGCTTAATGTGTAATTTTGAACGAAAAAATATTAACTGCATCCATTAATTTGAACGTGCTCCTAATGAAACTGATAAAGCACGCTCATAATTCACTTTACAGACTAAAGCCTGCCATGTTTATGAGAATGAAGAAGGAGATCCAATGACCTTCCAAGACTGGCACACCAAAATGTTCTCAGAACGACTTCTGTTTCTTTACTAGGAAATAACTTTGAAAATAATTCTTATTATTCTCACCCATGTGCATTCCATTCGAGAGGGAAATTATTTATCTGTATATTGAGTCCGTTGTTCGCCTTGCTCCATATTTCTTTGCCCTTGATCATGCTAATTATGCATGATGGATTTCAGTACATTTTAGTGACATGATCGTTCTGAAGGACAAACATTCAGCAGTGATGGAAATCTTCAACATAGGAGGATTTGTTGCAAGGAAACCATGAAAGCCTCAGCCATGTCATTGGATCACATATATGAACAGGGGAATGCTTCACTAAAAGGGACGGAGGAATAGTAGGCTTTATGATGATGCCTTCCAGAAGCTTATGATTGTTGGACCTCAGATTGCCACATATATTCAGAAGTTTGAGAAGACCTTTAGTCGGGAAATCGACACTGACAGGTTTGGGCACCATGAAAAAGAAAAATTGTTTCAATTAAAATACAGAGAGAAAGTTGATGCTCTTGTTCGTACTGTGGAGAATTTTGGAAATCCTATCTCTGAAGAGTGTACAAAACTGTTTACAATTGATACAAAAATAATTTCAACATTCGAAGTTATAAAAATGAGCAGTTACATGGATTGAACATGATTCTTGACATAAATGCTTCCATTATTTGAGACTAACCTTACTGTAATGAAAACATATCCTTATCCTTAGAAAAGCGCAGCTCAACAGTCCTTACCGTAATAACGTTTACTGGTATTGGCATATTTGTAGAATGCTAGGACGTAAAACACACAGATAATTTGATAACAAAAGGATACTACCAACACATGCAAAATGATCTGTTCCGAACCATGTTTCGCTGCAGGCAGACCGATTTAACATGCTTTGGTAGCACTACGCTAGGACACTCGTGGCTGAAAATGAGCCGCGCCATTGTGCCTGTATTCTTCTAACGGCCGTTGTGGGCTTAATTGTAATGGGTGTTTTATGGTATCAAATTGAAGCTTAATGCCTGTTGCTCACGGTCAAATTTTTTTGTTAAATTTATTGCACAACTACCACTTTTCAGCAAATTGGTATTGCTAACGATCAAATTCGCCTTTTGGCAAACGTTTGGTTATTCGTTTCGGCATATAGGACATGTCCTAATTCCAGCAAATAATTTGTCGAGCCAGCCAATCAGCGCAACGAACGTGAACTGCCCGTGCCCCTGGCGGTATTGTGTAGAACTTGTCTGCAAATGCATCCATTTTCCTATCTCACATATTCTTCTTTTCCTAAACAATGCAACTCCATCAAAATAGCAAGGGTATATGCCTGTGTAGATACCATTATTCCGAATGGATTAGTATTAAAAAACATTGTGAGAACACGACTCGTTGACATACAGCAACGAAATGAAAATGCGAAGCGGAAAGACAACGGAGCCGTACTTGTACATGTATGATTCACGAGCGCTTCCATTATTCCTTGATAGCTCCGTGGTAGCGAGCTAGACTGTGGTTCATGAGATCTTAGGTTCAATTCCCGGTATAGTATATATTTTTTTCTTTCATAATTATTTTAAATGATCGTAAACAATGTATGATTTTAATAATTCAAGGCTTCACACACTGTTTGCTTTCTTTTTTATGAAAAATTCAAATACACAGGGCAAAGGAAATCTTGCAGCAGAGTATGAGTGGCTCAGTATTTAGAGTACCACTAGGAGGCAGGGTAATACTACGATGTTGCGAAATTTACACCACAGAGGGAGAATATTTTGGTAGCATGCATATGATAACTCATTTGACTGTTAACAAGAGGCATTTGACTACACGTTTGGTTAAATTAGTTGTACAATAAATTTAAGGAAAAAATTTGACCGTGAGCAACAGGCATTAAAAACGTACTTTCTTTTTTATTTGAGAAAATATTACAAATACTCACTTTCTGAAAAAACTGTGATAAAATAAAAGTGAAAAGAAAAACATGTTTTATCATTTTTAACTTTTAAAGGGTTTTCCACTTTACTTATCTAAAATATCATTGCAGTAACTAATACCACTTAGTTTTACCTTCCATTTAAAAAAAAGAACATTGAAATCGGATCATGGGGATAGGAGCTAGAGGCGATTTAGTAAGTGAGTGCAGCCGCCATTTTGAACCCCCCTCTCCCCCGTCTGCCGCAAAATTTGAGTTGGCACTCCTTCCAGAAATATTCTACAAGGGTCAAGGAAGATGTGTGCAAAGTGGGACCTTTTAAAGTAAAAATGCATAGTTCGTCACTTTTTGTTTCTTAACCACCAGACTAGGATAGCTAAGTTACTAACGCTGTGCGCCCTCCACTGAGACGTTTCCTGGCATCATTCATGGCTCAAATAAGAAAATAAAACTTGTAACTAAACATTAACACAATGTTTAATATTGACTGCTCATTGCTTGCAATATATCTTCAATATTATTAGTGTTGTTGCATCATGAAATAATGCAGTATCAGTGTAAGGAAGAAAAGTTATTGTTTTGTTTCTATCTATAGCTTAGGGCATGTGTGAAAGTTTTTTAGTGTCACGGAAAGGCTGGTCCGAGGCACTTTTTGTAAGCCACCCTGTAACAGGAGGCCCTAGCCCGCACTGGGATGTTATTGGGCTAATAATAATAATAATAATAATAATAATAATAATAATAACAATAACAACAACAACAATAATAATAATAATAATAATAATAATAATAATAATAATAAGAGCAGCAGCAGCTTAGGTTTTATACAGTAGTCATCCGTCAGGTGTGGCTGTATCATTAATGCAACATTAGCGTGTTAAAGAAGGGAGCTTTCCATTGTCAGGTATATTTATTGTTAAATTATCATATGCCAAATGCCCCCATGATCATGGAAATGTAAAACTGGCAGCCTTCAAAATTTGTTGCTCTAGGCTGCAGCCTACTAGAGCCTATTGGAAGAAATGAATCTGGTTCAGATAGTTACAATTTTTCTCTCTTAATTAATTTTAAGTGTGAAGAATGAATCTAAAGAAGATATAGTCATAGCTTAGGCCTAGTATTTCTAAGTCTGCTAAATGTGACATAAAGGATAAAATCTGCTGAACATTTGAATTATTCTTCTGTTCTTATTAATAACTTATATATGTGTTTATTGCTTTAGGAATTTGAACAGAAAAACCCACAACCTACAACTACCAATGACAAGTTACTGAAAGAGGAACTGGAGTCTCAAATTGAGATTCTGAATTCCCTGGAGAAGAACTACTCCGATCAGGGACCTGCATATGACTGTATTGTATTCCATGATGGAGAGATGTGGAGGTAATTTTTGGATGTTTAACATTTTTACTTTTTATAATAGAGTCTGTAATATTACTGAAGGATACAGTACTTGATTTTTCTTTCTGTCTCGTATACAGTTCAGTAAAACTTCTTAACAGAACTCAAGGGGACTAATTGTTTTTTTCTTTGAAAGTTTCATAAATTGTACTGAAAGTGATTATACTACTACACCAAGTGACTATGCTGATATTAATAAATTTTACCTATTCTTGATATTGATAACTAGGTAGCAGGGTGTCCACTGGTCGGGGAAATCCGGGAAAAGGCTGGGAAAATCCGGAAAAAGTCAATGAATTTGTTAAAATATCCGGGAAAATTCGAAAAATTTGTGGCCACATAAAACAGATGAAAATGAATACAATTTTATCTTTTGCCAGCTTCCAAAAAAATCTAGGCTGCTCTTGAAGATAAACTTCTCCTGCCAAAAATTACTTTTTTCTTATCTTTAGCAGAAGATTTACAACCATTTCTAAAAGAGTTTCAAGTTGGCATTCCAATGGGCCCTTTCCTACATGGTGAGCTCCTGAAAATTGTAGAGAGGCATAATCCATGTCAATTCAGGCAGGGGCTTACCTTCATAGTCTCAGATGTTAATGAATTAATATAAATGTTAAAATTAGGGACAAAGTAAGAAACCCATTTTCTTTGTTTTGCCCAAAAAAATTCCTGGGCCGAGATACAGGCCACCAAAGATGGCATCTCAGGTACCATTTCTGGAAAGGTGATTTTCGGGAAAACTTTAAAAGTGCTCTATTTCTGGTACGGTTCAAGATATTTTGTTGTTTCTTTTTTATTTGAAAGATAAGTTTTGCTTCAAATTATATCCTAAGTTTTGAAATGCATGTACAGGGTGTTTTGTTTTAGCCTTCTGATTTTTTTGTGATAAATACATTTTTTTTTTTAAATGCCAATCCCAAAAATTCTGATTTTTTTTTTACTGTTGACCAGTACTGGAAAGGAGATCTTCCACTTTTCAGTTTAACAGGTTTTATAAACAATTGAAAATTTTGCCATAAAGTAAAAAGTGTATGGAAAGAGTTGTGAAAGACGACATTCTAAAAAAGACTTGTCTTCAAGACATCGATCTCAACAAAATTGAAAATTTAAGAGCCCAAGATGTCTGCGTTAAGAAAGTGTCATGGACTTAAGGATTTAGACGTGTTAATGTTTCGAAGGGAGTGCAGAGAATGTCTGAATTGTGTTGTTGACAAGCTGATGGAGAAGTCACCTTTGAAGTACCCCTTAACTCAGGGTTTGTCTTTTATGAGTCCAGACAATCGTCTTCACTCCAGAAGAGACTGTTTCACAGATGGTATCGACAATGGATATTTTGATTCAGTCGAGTTTGATTACTCCCTTTATTGCTCAGAATGCAGATCATAAGTAGGCCTATAGAGATCTTATTTTGAAGGAACTGCAGCAGTTGAATTCAAATCTTACTCTAAAAACACAAGGTTGGACAAATTTTGGATGAAAACGCTTGATAGTTATGACACTTTTAGTTTAAGGAAAGTAGTTTGTTTATTACTTCCAATTTCACATGGAAATGCTTCAGTGGAACGTGACTTCCCTGAGAGCAGTGACATTTTGGTGGAAAATCTGAAAGAAGAATCCATAGGTGCTCAGCGCCTGGTATATGATGCAGCTGCTCAAGAAGGACGTTTAGAGCATCTTTCCATCAATAAAGACATAATTCTCTCTATGAGAAATGCCAATGCAAGATACAAAGAAGCACTTCAAAATAGTAAGTTGAAACGTACAGAAGAAAAGGCAAAGCAGAAAAAAGGAAAGCAAATTTTCTGGCCAGAGAACTAGAAGAGAAGAAAAGAAAACTATGCTTAGAGTCCGAAAAAGCTGCAGCTGCTCTAGATGAACAAATTAAGTTGCTGAAGAAAAAATAAGTGGGATCAAATGGACTTCTAGATTATAATAGGCCTATATGAAGGTATATTTAATTTATTTTAATTTATTTTTACTAAATTTGACATCTGGAGATTGTGTTAGCTCATCTGAACACAGAAGTGGTGGGTTATGAATAATTTTTACGACTAGCAGGAACTAGAGATTATGTTATGAATGCAATTTCTGCATTATACCTTCCCTCCAGCATGGCATGTCCAGAAAAAAGAAGCAGACTGCAGAATACCCCAGCCTTCCATCAGCCATTCAACCAGTACTACATGGAGACACTCCCTTCAGAAGAATACACTCAGCTGTCAGATGTAGACGAAAACTGTGGAAGGGAGAAAGCACCTCGTCCTTCATCATTATAGGATCCTGATTATATGCCAGAAAATGAACTATCGAGTGAGCCACAAAGGTTTAGTCAGGCTGAATTAAATGATTTAATTCGAGACTTGGACCTATCGAAAGACAAAGCAGAACTTCTGACATCAAGGCTTCCTAATGTCAAAGTGTCTGTGCATAGGACTGGACAAAAAATTTTGATTCAGTACTTGAGAAAGGAAGTACCCTTCTTTCCTGCTGTAATGTGAGTGGCTTGATGACTACTTTACATTTGGAGTACAATCCAAAAGACTGGAGACTATTCATAGACTTGTCAGAGATAAGTTTAAAAGCTGTACTTTGACACAATAACACTTCTTTCCCTTCAGTTCCTATAAGCTAAGCTGTTCACAAGAAAGAAATGTATGAAAATATGATATCACTTCTGACAACAATTAAGTACACTGACCATTAGTGGCAGATCTGATAGACTTGAAGGTAATTGCAATAGTCCTGGGCAGTTAGGATACGCCAAGTACTGCTGTTTCCTGTGTCAGTGGGACAGTGGGCTAGGTCATCTCACTACAAGGTAAAATCTGGCCCCAAGATAAAATCTCTGCCCCTGAGAGAAAATAGTTTAACAGATCCTCTGGTAGAAAGAAGCTAAATTCTTCTGTCCCTCTACA
Organism: Ectobius pallidus; assembly: GCA_964059195.1. Taxonomy (NCBI): domain Eukaryota; kingdom Metazoa; phylum Arthropoda; class Insecta; order Blattodea; family Ectobiidae; genus Ectobius; species Ectobius pallidus. The sequence goes on from CAXKWD010000008.1 coordinate 50,339,296, forward strand.
CATAAGACTTAAGAACTTCATAATAGGTTGGAACAGGATGGAGGAGCTTTTCAGTATCTCAGAGAACTATTTCCACAGCTCAGTGATGCTAAATTTAAAGAAAGTATCTTCATTGGCCCACAGATTTGTGATCTTCTTAAATATAAAAACTTAGAGCAAGTTCTCAAGGATCATGAGAAAACAGCATGGGAAGCATTTAAAGATGTTGACAACTACGTTGAGATTGTGAATATTCTTCTAGAAAAGTATCATCGATTAGGCTACCACATGTCACAACATTCTCACGTTGTCTGTCTACCCTGACAACTGCAGTGAACATGGAGAGCAATTCCATCAGCGTTTCAAAAATGGAATGAAGGTATCAAAGAAAATGGAATGCTTCTATGCTTGTGGAATACTGTTTTACAATGACAAGAGACGACCCAGAAAAAGAGTACAAGTACTAGCAAATTGAAGACGTCCTTGTGATTAAGCTGTTTTATCTGAGGTTAGTGTATCCATAAAACCAAAATAAGACCTACTAAGCAAAATCTAATATCACATTCATTTTTCTCAACCCAAAATAAGTTTAGCTATTTTTTTAAGGAAAGAATTTCAAAGTTTATTTTTAATATATCTATTTCAAATTATTGTGTCTGAAAAACTAGAGCTAATAAAAAATCTAATGTCATATTTATTTTTCTCAACCCAAAATTAGGATAGTTTGGCTATTTTCAGTAAAGTGCACTTTTGTTGACCAAATTGGCTTTTCTTTTCCCGTATCTAATAAGTTTTACCAGCTTGTGTATCAGTTTCTCTGAGTTTTTGTAAGGGTTAATCCTCTTACATCTTCGTGCTGTGGTGGATACATACGTTTAGCGGGTGTGCAACGTGTGCATGGTAACTTACTTTGCTGTCTACGTCCTTTTCATCGGGCTGCCGCTGTCCATGACGCCGACCGCACCCCTCCTGTGACTTAAGGGAAGGTGCATGGAAATCCTTAACACTAGAAATAATATGTACATTCCCCAGTTGTTTCTTGTTTATTTACAAGGTTCTCTATATACAACTTCTACACTACTATGACCCCTTAGCTCTACGTCTTTACTCCTTGAGGCTTGTCCACCCCCTAGACATCCCTCCGGGGTAAATTACCGAATATTAGTCAAACACGTCCATAATATATAGTAATCTAGTTGAGAATGTGTGCTAGCCATGCGCAAGAGGCAATTCCCGGATGTGTAAGGAATGTCACAATCAACAATCACTGCCTTGCACACGGGCTGAACAATCGCAGACTTCGATCACAGGAAATTACGCTATAAATCATCCCCCTGCAGAAAAAAATTACCATTCGTCCTCAAATGTGCTAAATAATGATTCTATCCAACAATGATGCAAAAAGTATAACAAAATTCCCTGCGAGACATTAGTGGGTGAACTCAAATATGCTCCAAGAAAATACACATCCCCTAAAAAAAAAGAAAAAAACTTAGAAAACAAAAACATCACAGGGTTACCAAAATATCCACACCCTGCATCATTATTAAACCTACCACAACTAAAAAATGAAAATGGGAACAAGCAATACTACACAAAAAGAAATAAGTGTCCTAACTGAAAACACTCTATGGGAAATATGTTTAAATCTCATATGCTTATACTACCTATAAGGTTCAACTTCCATCATATGTGTGGTGATATTAAATATCTCATATTTGCGAATTTAGCTGACTCTACAAAATGTACTTCACTATGACATAATATAATCTACACTCAAGGAAAAGAGACATAACACATCTTTATCTCAACCTTTGCTATCTCTTGTTATGATAAACGCTACCTCCATCATCACAGCTCTGACATAACATGCTTGAATAAACCTTCATATATCACGAAGTGTGTTCTCTTGCTATTACTACATCTTCCGTGACTGTCGTAAATAGTCCCCCCAATACTACACCTTCATCCCCTAATACTACATCTTCATCACCCACATCAAATAGCTCTCATTGGGTCCTAGACCTCAACATATTCCTCATGAACACTAATCGAAATAAATCATCCCTCCTTGCATGACTGCCCAATCAATTCTGACATAAATTCAAGTTTGCAAGTAAAGCAACACTGCAGGATATATAAGACATACCTATACTACACAATTACAGATAAAAAACCGAATTACCCTTTGGTATGCAGCAAATAGATCACTCGCCGATGTGTAACAAATGGAATTACTCTCTGATTCTCTCGTATCTAAAATTGCTCTCTGATAATGTGATACATGCCTGGGTCAACAGAATAATCATAACACTGGCCAGCCATTTTGCTTTTCTGGATACCCTCTGCATGAATTTCATCATCAGGAAATAGAATCGTATAAATCCTAACTACTGATTGCCTGGGCGATTCTTTGAACTATTTTTCACAACTTAAATCACTTAATTCTATACTACGGTTACAGTTACTAAATGGAAACCTAGAATAACATAAACACCTAATCTGCCCACACTTTCTTCACATCAACCTCTTTTCTGATATCAGCAAAAGCTATTTACCTTGCGACATCAAGGTTAACCCTAAATAAACTTATTTTTTCCAATACCTGATACACACAGTAATGAACACAGGGAAAAAACAACTCAAAATGACAACAAAATATGATCTGTGCCTACTCACTCGTCACATCAACTGATTGATTGACATAAAAAATAAATTAGAGAACCTATTTCAATGCATTGAACACTCTTACCACATCTTTTGTTCCCGCTCCCAAGGTAGCTCGCAGGCGAACAGGGAATGACGGGAAAGCCTCTCCGGGTTGAAGGATGTAATGCTAATCAGGTTCAATAAATCTTTATTGAGCCCCTTGATAAGAGAACATATGAGCATGAATGGACATAGAATAAACAGAATATACCCTTTGACACAAGATAGAATCTTCTGAGATCTTGCTTAACACGGCGTACTTCCTCTTCCGTGCAGTGCCAGGGAAAATGCTGAAGTACTGAGGGATCAAGGGGAGGTGAATTAGCACGATCCTTCTTGAGTGGTAAGGCGTGCTTGCCTTACGTAGACTGGCGTAGACACGGAGGACCAGAGCAATTGTTTAAAGTCAAACTTGCTCGAACGACTGAGTGAATGAGTCAATTTAATGAATAGACTTGTATAGGTTGCGGCTTCACCACAACGGCATTACACTTTAGCAATTATTTTAAAGTCGCCCTTGCTGAACGACTGAGAATGATTTCTCCTGTGACGTGAAATGTATATGCACTTACAGCAATTATTTTAGGTCGTGCTTGCTGCAACGACCGAATGATTGATAGACGAACTTTGATAGGTCACTTCGTCACTGCGACAATTTAATTTTAACAATTATTTATGGCAATTAATTCATTTGAACAGAATAAGTCACCACTATGTGATGGGTGACAGTACTTACAGTAAATCCTGATTACTGATGAGATGCACAACACAATTCAAGTCCATTTGGCTTGAACGGGAAGTGAAAAAACTGGGATTCACACGCCTTCTGCGTAAATCACTAAATAAAGTACCAACTTAAACGAAGAAATGAATTGCTTGTACTTTGCAATACAACTAGGGCCGGGAACCCTTTAATTCCCGACACGAGAGATAAAATGGATTCAGTATCTTGAAACTGATCCTACCGGCAATGGCAGCTTGCTTCAATAAGAGAAAAAGAAGGGTTAAGAACAAAGAAGACAACAAACGTCACGACATGTGACTAAAAGCGAGCACCTCATTGGCCTAGAGTACGCGCTTCAAAACATAAAATAAAACAATCTTGGTAAATAAACCAAATAAGTTACGTTAAAACTAAAAAACAGATAAAAGAATGAATTAAAATTACTTCAAATACTAAACTGCTTCATCAAAGGACAAATTATGACTAGAAATACTAAAATTAACAGACTAAAGTCGCTGGGTAGGAGGCTATGGACCATGACTATCCAGGAGATGAAAGCAGCGACAGTCAATTGTCTATTTGCCGACAATGAAACAAGATGGCTATAAAAATAGATAATAAACTTAATTAATTGCACTGGAAATATCAGAAATGAAAGGCGACGTCAACAAGCCTGTTGCCATAGCAACGCAGCAAATGACCCCGCAAGAAAACAGATGACAGACCAAAACCGCAAATACGAACTGCGTGACAGAACACCTTTTAAGGTGAAAAATTACAGTGACCCAATACAAATGAGAAAAACTCACTTTTACTACTTAACAAAAAATTATAAGAAAAATTCTGCACTTCGGATCAAGTAAACTTATAGGCTTTAATTTTCTTGAGACTTTACTGGCTCTCACAGCGTGATCATAAATTATACTGATTTCGTATGCCACCAACTTGATCGTCAGTCTGTTCCTCTCTTACAGATTGACTTCTAGATCGAAGATTGTAAGGAATTCTTGAGATGGATTCTTCACTTGAAGACCGACTCCTGATAGGGCATTGCGATTCCACTGACTGTAGTGTGTCGTCGAGGTCTAGTGTCGCTGGTGCAGTTTCTTCGACGATCTGTGTCGACATGGATTCTCCATCCAGCCCGCTACGTACTCCCTCAGGTAATTCTTCCGAGTTGGATGCTTCCTCTATTTCCTCCCCGACTGTGCGCGTAGGGGTGGGTATCGGTTGCAATCCCTCTCTTAACCCAAAAGATGAAATCTCTTGTTGGTCGTTCATTATCGCAATCTCCTCAGTCTGCCTGGGCTGACTTCTCACTGTGATAAGGGGTAAATCATCCTCTGAATCACAATAAGTCTTTTTGTTGTACTGTGCTGCTTGTCTTGCCGACGCATGACGATTCCTGCGTCTCACCAGATTCCACGTATCTTGCAGACACACGGCTAGGTTCTTAACCTCAGGATGATTTACTTCTGGTATCACCTCTTCTGTATCAAATGGCAAATGCATCTTTCTGCCATACAGGATTTCATAGGGATTCATTCCGGTGGATTCATGAATTCTAACATTGTACGCAGCCACCACATAAGGTAACAATTTATCCCAGTTGTCCTGTTTTGCACTCACATACTTTCTCAATATGCCAAATATAGTACGGTGAACTCTCTTGCATCTTCCATTAGCCTGCGGATTGAACGGGGTAGTTCTTAATTTTGTAATCTTCAACAGAAGACACACCTGTTCCATCAGGTCCAACATAAAGTTTGCACCCTGATTACTGAGAATGCTTAAGGGTGCCCCAAACTTCAACACCAATTCCATTACAAAGACTTTGGCGATGGTCTCCGCTCTTTGACCTTTTTTACGGTACCATAACCAAATAACGGCTGAAGTGGTCTATAATAGTAAGCACATACTTACATCCCCTTTCACCAGTCTTAGGGAGAGGTTCACAGACATCCAAAGCCATGCGTTCACCAGGCTTCATAACTTCAGGCAACTGTTGTAGTTCTGCCCTCTTCTTATCGCTGTCGGCAACTGTTGTAGTTCTGCCCTCTTCTTATCACTGTCGGCAACTGTTGTAGTTCTGCCCTCTTATCGCTGTCTGTATGCTTTCCGCAAACTGTACAGTTCTTTACCCATCTCTTTACATCTCTCCTCCTACCGGGCCACCAATATTTCACAGCCACGTGATTGTTGGTAAGGTTTCGCCCCCCATGACTCGCCAACATGTGATCATGGCATTCAAACAAAACTTCACTGCGGCAGGCTTTAGGCACCACGATCCTCAATCCCCATGTGGTGTTTTTACACAAGTCATTCTGCATCCTAAATCCACTCATAGTCTTCCATCTCCAACAGTGTTCATCCCTCTCTTGTTCTTCACGAATCCTTTCTTTCGTGGCCGGTCCTAAAGGGCACAACTGACGTGATAACGTGTCCATGTTGTTATGGATCCTGCCAGGGCGGTGCACCACCTCAAAGTTGCAAGGCCCACCTTCCCAATTGGGCATTCTCCGTGGCCTTGGTTAATATTCTTTTCAAAGCCATATGATCTGTGATGAGAGTAAATTTATGCCCGCCTATTAAATAGGGTCTGAAATGCTTAATCCTCCACACCGCTGCTAGTAATTCTTTGTGTGACACACCATAGCGTTGTTCTGCAGGTGATAATTTTCTGCTAGCATAAGCAATGGGGTGCTCCTTTCCATCCACTTTCTGCAACAGCACCACCCCTAGCGCTAGGTCTGAAGAGTTGCTAGCTATGATAAATGGTTGTGTAAAATCTGGATAGGCTAATACAGGGTCAGAGGTCAAGGCGTCCTTCAATTTATCCATCGCCTCCTGTTCTTTCAGCCCCACTCAAATTTTGTGTTCTTCTTTAGCCTTTCTGTCAAGGGATGAGCTATCCTATAAATGTTTGCTAGTCCCAAAAGACTTTGAATTCCCTTTACATTTTGAGGTGTTGGAAGATCTTTTACTGCTTTCACTAGTGCTGGGTCAGCTTTCACTCCGTCCGCAGAAATTACATGTCCGAAGTATAATAACTCATTTCTAGCAAATTTGCACTTATCAAAGGATAGAGATAGGTTTGCCTCACTTAACCTATCAAACACGTTTTCTAGGTGTACTACGTGCTCTTCTAGGGTTGCCGACATAATACAAATGTAGTCTATGAAAACTAAACATTATTGTGGCGTTAACCCCGTTAAAACCAGATCCATTAGGCATTGTAAACATGAACTGGCGTTTCTTAGACCCATAGGTAAACGAACATACTCAAAATGTCCTTCAGGCACGTTGAATGGAACCTTATGCCTGTCCCAAGGATCCACTTCGATTTGATAGAAACTTGAGGTCATACCAAGGCTAGAAAAAATTGAGCATTTACCCAAGTTATCTATGCACTCCTGGATATCTGGTAAAGGATACACATCAGGGGTAGTCACCCTGTTTAAGGACCTAAACTCACATGTGAACCTATATTTAGGACTCCCATCTGGTGATTTCTTCTTTACAATCACTATTGGCGCTTCCCTAGCAGAGGTGCTCAGCTAAATAATTCCGTCCTGCAGCTGGGCGTCTATGAACTCCTGCACCGCGGAACACGATACGGTCAGTGATAAATGGGCTTAGCGTTCCCCGTATCCACTACATATTGTAAAATATCTGTAGCTGGTAGTCCCCTTTTTCTAAACAACCTCGCACACTTTTCCAAAACAGGCTAAATTTTCTGCATATCTTGTTGAGTTAGATGTTGCAACGCTGGGCCAAAATCAATGGGAGTTTCTTGTGCTTCCACACGATCTTCCTCCTCAACACGTTCACTCTCAACCCCTTGATCTTCCAGCAGCTCGTAATCTGCCACTCGAGTGCCTTTAGGTAAGCTCACCTCCACTTCACTAGGATTAATTAGACTCACAAGGGCACACCCTTCCAGACTCCCTTCACATTTATTAATGCTTCTAGCATCACATATTCTCTTAGTCTCCAATTCAGTATCCACGATCGGTTCTACCAGACATAAACAAGACGAAATTTTTCCAGAGTTCAACTTAGTCACCCCTGGTATTGGTAAACAAAACCAAATTTCGGAATTAGGAGGAATATGTACTTCTTTTTCCAATTTCAAAGTTCCCTCTTTAACTTCCACTTCTTTCTTTCTTCTCTTCTGGTTGCTCACTCTCATATTTCTTCAATCCTAATTGGTTCGACCTTAGCAAGATTACGGCAGAGTGCTTACTCAAAAAGTCCATGCCTAAAATTCCGTCACAACTGGATGTAACTGGTGTAGTAATATGCACATACAAGTTGTAGTCCTTCCCAGCTATTTGCACCATGATCTGAGCCGCTCCCCGACTTCTCAATGTTTGTTTCGTAAGACCCATGAAACTAACAGTCAAATTTTCCAATTTACATATTTTGAAAGTAGGATTCCATGCAGTCGTGGATTGGGCTCCCGTATCTACCATAAAGTGAAGCTGTTTGCCCTGGTATGTCACTGGCAACAATAACATACTGTCCCCCGGCAGCATTGGGGCCCAATTCACATTCTCTACTGGGGTGCATGATCTGTGGTCCTTGCCACCGCTGTTCCATTTGGGTGGGCTAATCTAACCCTACAGTTTCTGGCAATGTGCCCCTTTTTATGACACCGGAAACACTCCCGTTGACTCGGTCCATTCTGCCTCGGTTCTTGCTTCACCCCCTGAATAGGTTGCCACTGTCCCGTTCCATGCCATACAGATCTCTGATGCATATTGGGCTTCTTCACACCACTAGCATTTTCACCCCCATGTCGACCAGAGAAGATCTTTTGTGATTCCACCACCCGTGGAACCCTCCTATCTGCTTCTTGGATACTTATTGCCTTATATACTGCTTCTTGAAATGTAGTAGGAAACTGCAATCTGTTTAAACGTCCAATTTCTCCCTTTAGACCGTTTAAGAAAGCGTCCAGGGCTCGCATATCTGCATCCTGTCTTAACACTTTATTTACTGCTTGACCCGCTGTAAGTTCCTAAGTACATGAATTTATTCTTGTAATTCTATCAGTGAACACTTCGATTTCTTCATTCTGCTTTATACGAATATTTGATAACATTTCTCTATGGAACCTTGCCGTCGTCTTACTCCGATATCGATCGATGAGGCCTGCCATTAGTTCTTCATACGATGTTGCCGCACTACATATTTCACTGGTAGTTGCAAATTCCAACGCCCGGTCCACGAGTTTGAGACGAACTTAGATAAAAAAAAAAGGTGCGAATATTTTCTCTAATGTCTCCACTGTACACTGGCACCATGGATAGCAGATTTGCATTGAACTTGCCATTATCAGTTCAGTTGCATACTATCTCGTTCCATAACAATTTCTCTTGCCTCCAGTTGTGATACTTGACCTACTAAAGCATCGACCGCTTCCTGTATCGTCTCTTCTGTCAAACTGAATGCTAACTTCGAATCCACTTCACACGAAAACTGGAGAAAATTTTACTTCTTCGGGTACACATTTAATTCACGAACGACCAATGCAAAGTCCGTGGTCGTACATATATTTTACACCACCATCTTATATCTTCGTGGCTGCTGCGCGACCACGTCTGACACGGATGCTGTCCCCCCTCGGAACAAAAAGGTAGCCCCCTAGCTACTTGGCATGTGTGCACCAGTTCCCTATCCCACTTCTGACACCATTTGTAAGGGTTAATCCCCTTACATCTTCGTGTCATGATGGATACATCCGTTTAGCAGGTGTGCAACGTGTCTATGGTAACTTACTTCGCTGTCCACATCCTTTTCATCGAGCTGCCGCTGTCCATGACGCCGACCGCACCCCTCCTGTGACTTAAGGGAAGGTGCATGGAAATCCTTAACACTAGAAATAATATGAAGTTTCCCCAGTTGTTGCCCGTTTATTTACAAGGTTCTCAGAACAACTTCTACACTACTATGATCCCTTAGCTCTACATCTTTACTCCTTGAGCCTTGTCCACCCCTAGACATCCCTCCGGGGTAAATTACCGAATGTTAGTCAAACACGTCCATAATATGTATAGATAGTTCCACCTTTAGAAAAGAGTATTGCTCTTATGGCGACATGGTTGCCGCTTGCGTTGCAGCAGTTAGAGAGAGATAGATATATGGCCTGGGAGTGAAGACACGTTGCTCTCTTTCTAACGAAGTACAGGCAAATAATAAGTTAAAGACACAAAATACGTCACAAGATATTACTGCTAGAAATAATATAATTCCAGCATTCTAAGAGCTTTTGCTTCAATTATTCAAATTAGTATTGTTCTTGTAGACTTGACTTATTTATTGAGAAGGTATTTCTTACATTTCTTCGTTAGTACCCTGGCGTGACTTCCGAAAAATGTCTTCCTAGTTTTTCGTTTTACAGTCCTAGATCCAAAAATCACAGTCAGCCCTAATTTGCAGAAATTACTTCCAGACTTATATAATTATTAAATATAGACTTCATTATTGGTCACACTCGGACCAAAGGGTAGAACAGGTGACAATTAAAAAAATCTCTGTAACATAAAAAAATATATCCATTTGAAGTTATTATACATCCTGAGTGTAATGCCAAAACTTTTGTCTGAGAAGTGTTTTGATACCATTAACAATAAGCACAAGAGATAATAAAAGAGGGGTTAAAGACAACGAAAAATCATAATTATCTTAGTAGGCAAAGTATCATATCCATCCAAAGTTATTGTAAACCTAAATATTTTCTAAAACCTTTGCCTAAAACAATTTTTGATACGACCAAAACTTGCTGTAAGGCAGCGTTTCTCAACCTATGGTCCGCGGACCACTGGTGATCCCCAAAGATGGTGCAGATGGTCCGCAGACATAATTAAAAAATATCAAAAGCAAGTGGAAAGTAAAGAAGTAAAACTCCGGTTTTAATATCTTTCCAATTCAGTAACTGTGTTTCCGTCAAATTAAAAAAAAAAAAGTATTTAGATTTATTTCGTTATAATGACCTATAATTAATGCCCCAAATGTTAAGAATATAGGCCTACATATAGCCTACTTTTAAAATTGGGATTAAAATTAGGGGTTCGTAAAATCTTTAAACATTTTAGAGGTCCTTGGGTTCAAAAAGGTTGAGAAACGCTGCTGTAAGGGATAACCAAAATGATGTTTTGAAACGAAAAATTCATTACTCCTGTATCTGGTACCCTATGATCCCCAGGTGGGGCGAAGGGGCCTCCAATGGAGGTTTCATTACCTATACTAATTTTGATATGCTTATTTTCCGAGAGAGGGTAGAGGGACAGGTGGTAAGCCCATCGCCTCGCGACCCCCCTCTGGAAATTAAGTATTTCTTGGACGTGAAAGGGCCAAGAAATTTTGTCCAGAGGCTCTAATTTTAGGCTTGGAGTTCTTTTCCGTGCTGTAAATCTACGACACGGGACCCCCAGCCTAAAGTCCCTCCCGGAGGACTCTGTGCCCAGTATTTTTACGTCCTGAAAATCCATCGACCGTGGCCGGGTTTGATCCCGCGCCCTGCGGATCTAGAGGCTGCGGATCACGCTACCTCTAGACCACCGCGGCCGACCATTACTCCTGTAGTAGACACAAAATCAGAATTGTTGTAATTGTGTAATTGGAGTTTGGCCTTTTTGTTTGAATGTACAGAAATGTTAATCTGTGCCTATAAGCCGAGCCGAAACAAGTCAATATTCTAAAAAAAAGAGTATTAAATTTTTACTGGCAGATTTCAAGTTTGCACTTGCAGTCGTATGCATAAAAAGCCTGGGGACTCCCCCACCCACTGCGCCCATGTGATATGACGCTCTTTGTACTCTGTCGCTTAGTGCCCGCTTCAATTCCGCATGCTATAAGACTGAGCGGCGGGAGTATTAAGTAGGAAATTTGTGAGCTACCAAAACGGCACACTCACTTTACTCACAGCATGCTACTAGGGTGATTCGCGCGGAATATATGGACTTTCCGGAATGAATGAAAACTACAAATTTTTAGTTTTAATCCCTCTGTCAGTACTAGGTACTAGGGGTCTAACGATTTTGTTTAAATTTTGTAATTGAGGTGCTTATGCTAAGAGCTAAACTTTTATTTTAAATATTTTTTTCGGAGAAATTCTCTGACGGGTAGTTACAAGGCAGGCATCGTTCATAGAAACTCAATCTTGTCTGGTGAACGGTAAAGCTTTGCATCAGGCTAATACAACTGAATACCTATTCTCTGCAATAAGGCCTCTTATTCTATATTAGAATTTGAAGAAAGGTGTACTGCCATGCCTAGGTTATACAAAAGTATTCGAGTGCATTTATTAAGATTTTATTTGGATTATGTATCCTTCAGGGATGCAACACGAGGTACGGCAACGACTTTATTTTCGTTTTTACAAGCACTTTATTTGACAAAAATTTAATTTTTCTTATTTTCTCGAAATAGGTTTAACAATTTTATAGGCTTATTATGTAGGCCTACTACAATATATTATAATAAGTACTATTTGAAAAACTTCTCCCAAAAAATTCTCTGAAGGCTAGTTATAAGCCATTCATTTTATACAAAATAGACTTGGATTTTTTGGTCTTGCCTCACGAATAATGCGACTTGGAAACGAGGATGATACAAGTGAATGCGCACTACTGCAATTCAGCCGTGTACTCTACACTAGAATATGCTATATTAAGAGTAGCAGGTGTTATATAAATGTTTCATATCACATTTTAAAAATACTAATTATATTAAATGTTTTAATTATGTTATAGTGAATTTTCATTAAACTAATTTAATCCTAAAATATTATGGAAATAAATATTTTCATTTATTCAGAGAGACCTGATAGAATTAATTGTCCTCCTCTTCATAACGCTGATGTGGCTGGCATTTACATCTCCCAGTGCGAGAAGACCCTTGTTTGTTTTCATAAGTTTGTTTATGCAGGTGCATGTTTCATGTGGGTTGCCTGAGTAGAAAGTATGAGCTGGAGAGTCGGACCTATTCTGTCGTCGTGATGTTTATTGCATACCACTTGTGAGTGTGCATATTGCATACCACTTCTCAGCAAGAAGGCGCTCATACTTTATGCTTACTTTTTTAGAATATCCCCCAATAAATATCACATGCAAATAACAAGTGGGTGTTAGAATTACTATTTCAAATCATAATGCAATTTTCCTAAATTAAATATGTATACACATGAACACCAAGAATAGCCACGTGACAGCAATTAATACAATATTATTGATCAATTAACTGTTGAAACATCTTGGATCAATAAGAAAAAATATGCATGAATAGAAACATTTTTGGTGCCTTGCATTAGAAGGCCTCTCAGGCAAGTAACAATTTTATAGTTTTAAAATTATTTTACTGCAAATATTTTAAAGCTGTTTCTATATTTCGTAAGCAACACTTATTAATTTTTTCTTCAGATTTTTATTCCAAGTATTTATGATAAATAAATAAAAATTAAAAGTTATTAGCATTTGAGGTATTTCTAGGGCTTATGCGTATATTAAGTATAAATTTGAGCTGTCATCGTACCTCACTGTGGTAAATGCATCTCTACCATTAGGCCTTTGCTATCTTCACTATCAATTTCGTTCGCGGTCTCCGTTGAGGAACTTTCGCTGAGTTGCATAACTAAAGGTTCGATGTCATCTTGCCACTCGTTGGCTCTCCACATTTTGTTTTCAATCGAGATGACATGTCTCACATAATTTTTCCAATTTTCCACGCTAACACTTTCTAGTCCTTCATCTATTAACTTTTGAATTTCAGCCTTTTTGAATGACTTCTTTCTCATTGCCACATAATGTTTAGCTTGAGCCCACATGAGCGAAATGGGGTTTAGCTCGCAATAAGAACGGTAGCAGTCTAGGGGTACGCGCAAGACGGAACCGGGATGGTCGCAGGCCACATGAAGAATGAAGTCATGTCTTACGAGGGTGAACAACACGCAGCTTGGATGGTCTCTTGCCAGCCATCTGAACAGGTCGCATTTTGGTGGTAGAATGCTAGGTCTCTTTTTTTCCTGCTACCAGCCACAAGCGTGTAGTCTAGAGACATCCTTTGTAATCAGCTCAGACCACCAAAATAAATATTGTTACTATGCAATGAAGGGATTGTAGAGAACAGTCATGGCTACAGTTACTGACTTGTATGGTTAAATTCAGTATTTTTGTATCATTTATAATAACCTAATAATTTTATATTATGTTAATTTGATGTTGCGGGATTAAGTGTGTTCGTTTTATTGTCTTCTTGTGCTCTGAAGATTGAATACAATAGTCGCACCAACTCAAGAAAACAACAATAACAATAATAATAATAAGTTTCTATCCATACATTGGTTCTCCATTTCAAACCGTTTAAAAAAAATATATATTTATATATACATATACATATGAAGGGTACAGGGGAAGAAGGCGGAATGTCAAGAAAAATCGGAAATTTAGTTATCAAGCCCATCTGATAGCTGACTGAGCAATCTTTTAGTGTTGCTTATGAAATCGGTGAAAAAATTGTACGATAAGGAGAAAATAGCAGTTCAAATATCACTGTACAGGGGATGAAGGCAGAATGTCCATGCGTCACGGCGAAATAAGGCGGCGAGTCAGGAGACAATGGCACTCACTCCCCTCTAACGCACCGGTACGGGCTATGAAATTTTTCTTTAATGCAAGAAGGACATACTCATCAATAGTCGCGTGCTGAATTATATTTACAAAACGTTGCCAAATGTCAGTCGGAAACGAGAGCAAAGAAACGCTGAAATTTCGTATTATATTACTATTGTTATTAGATTAATTTGGCAACAGTATGCCATCTGCTTGGGTTTAAAAGTGCAAACTACTATTTACCCGCAATAAACAATAATATAATCTGACCAGACCGCAAATGAAAATGCCGACAGGAAAATGACGTGACAGTCACCTGATCAGGCTGCTGCTTGCAGGGCGAATGCTAGCTGTCTTTTTTCCTGTGACCAGCCACTAGCGTGTAGTCTAGATTCAAGCGTCTGTACATGTGCACGTGCCAAGGATACTCCGGACGATGGGTTACGAAAAGCTAATTTCAATTGTTTTTAAAAGACCCATACTCTGGAATCAGGAACATCCTGACCACCAGAATAGGTATATTATTACTAAGCTATGGGATGAAGTGGCATTTGAAATGGATGCTAATAGTAAGTACATTTCAAAATTAAAATATACCCTATTTAAAGTGGAATCAACAAAAAACTGAGAGTCTGCTGAAAATTAATTAACTATGGTTTGTTCAAGTATTTTTTACTAAACATTGCATTAACTTTGTCTTGTCGAAAGTCTTGTCTAGTGCTCAAGGTAAATTTTTCGTAGTAAATATTGACCAAATGTGACATTTTAAGATACTTACATAGTCAGCACGAAATAAAGAAATGTGCCCCCATCACTCTGTTTGCCATAGCCACCAACGTCTATTACAGTGAACTTATAGCTTGCACTCGCAACAGCTTGCAGGATAATTGAATAAAACTGTTTGTAATTGTAATACATAGTGCCCGAATGTGATGGACATTTCACATGAATATGATATGCTTCCCGTCTATCGCTCCCAGGCAATTGGGAAAGTTCCAGATTTCATAGAACTCTTCAGCTATTGTTCTGAACATCGGTATGCTTGGTACTGGCATGTGTAAGGGCTGCAGCTCCCATAATAATCCTACGGTTTCTTTAACGATCATGCTTACGATGGTAGATTCCATACGAAATTCGAAGGCAAGATGCCTAAATGACGTACCAGTTGCCAAATATCTAAAATAGAAATGGGAATATCAGTAACAATATAATAATATTACGCCTAATAATAATATTAATGAAAATTTTCATTGTAATTGGAACTGAGGCAAATATTAGACATATTTTCTTTAACACAACAAATATTTCTGACTTATTTGCTTGAATAGTATTTTTTTAAACAATAACTAAACTCTGTGGCGCTACATCCCTGAACGGATTAGCCTACCACCTGACCGCTGCGTGATCGGCAGGATTGGGGGCTTGTGGTCAGCATGTCGACACCCGCGGCCAGTAATGGTGGTCTTCGTGACCAGAACCACTACTTCTTCAACAAGTAGCTCCTCAACTTGTTTCACGAAGTTGAGTGCACCCCGTTCCCGACCCCCCTACCTCAGAAAAATCCGAGAAGGTATCGGGGATCGAACCCATGCCATCGCTAACCACAAGACCATGCAAGCGGTCATAATTTTTTTAAATAGGTAGGCTTATATAAAAATCACATAGCTTATATAAATACGAAACTTGAAATCAGATTAACTTTTACTTATTTTAGATCAACAAAGGACTGTTTATTTCTTAATGTATGTTGATAATATGTTCGTTAGGATTCTATGTTCTTTAACGATATTCACTTTGTATTCCTCTTCTCACAACATTATAATTTTATTTTATACATTTAACTTTGTTGAAACACTGTGCTTAAGACATTTTTAAGCGACTTTCACACTTTCAGTCTTGGTATGTCTATCTAGATGTACTGCGGTACATCTTCTGTGCTTTGAAAGCGGGTGATTAGGGGAGTTAGCTCTTCATCTTTGGCTTGATGATCTTTTAAGGCAGTGAAAGCAAGGGGAAATCTCCCAAAATGTTGCCTACCATTCCAGACAATTCTATAGGCTCCTCCATTCTGTCAACTGGCCCCTCCAACAGCTCATCAGGACTAAACATCCTGGTGAGACTGTCAGTGACCACATTGTCAGAACCTCTGATATGCCTAGCTTTAAATTTGAATGCAGAGAGTCGCATTGCCCATCTAGCGATCCGGCCGGTTGTACGTGGCTTCTCTAGGACCCTGCTTAAGGCCTGGCAATCTGTTTCCAACTCGAATTCAGCGTGTTCATAGTAAAGTTTGAATTTCTCAACTGAAACACGAGAGCCTCAATCTCATACAATGAATGCACTTGTTCAGGAGGTATTAAAGTCCTAGAGGCATAAGCAATAGGTCTTCTACCCTTCTTAAATTCTTGTAGGAGAACAGCTCCCAAAACCACTGGTGAGGCGTCGCACTGCACTACAAATTTCTTAGAAGAATCTGGCATGGCTGACACGGGGGATTCATAATCGAATGAGAATATTATAGGAAAAAAAATTCCTCCGACACTGGGACTTTAACCCAGGACCTTTGGCTATTCGCGCCAATGCTCTACCAACTGAACTAAGCCGGAGTTCAATTCACGGCGCCAGATGGAACGTCTCTCGTAATTTTGAGCTTTTCAAAAGCTTCCTGGCAAACAGGAGACCAGACGAATTTAGTACCTTTTTTTGTAAGAGCATTTAAAGGGGAGGAAAGGTCTGCCATAGTTGGAATGAACTTCCTGAAGTTCACTATTCCTATGAGTCTGGCTACACCCTTGGCATCTTTGGGGGGAATCTCAAATAGCCTTAATGTGTTCTGGGTTGATGGTAACGCCATCAGCTGAAACCAGATGACCCAGAGAAGACAGTCTCCAGGCAGCTATATTAACCTTTTTCAGGTTGACCGTCAGCCCCTTGCCTCATAATCGTGAAAACACTTCTTTGAGATGCAACAGATGATCATCAAAAGAACTAGAATTTATAATGTGATCATCCGAATAATGGTAAACAAATTCAAATTGAATATAAGAAAATATCTGGTCTAAGAGGCATGTCAACACCTGGGCTCCTTCTTGCCAAACTAAAAGGCACGCTAAAATATTCAAACAGGTTCCAGTCGGTCGCAATAGCGGTAAATCTCCTGGATCGCTCTGTAAGGGGGATCTGACAATATGCCTGGTTGAGATCTAGGGATGTGAAAAATTTTGCACTGGTAAAAATACTGAATGCACTATGAATATCTGGGTACTGAATCTATCTTAATCTTGACATTGAGGTGCCGATAGTCAATCACTGGTCTGAAATGCCCATCGCATTTTGGAACCAGGAACACTGGACTGCTATAGTTGGATTTGGAAACCCGAAGGACTCTTTGTTCAACCATAGCGTCAATATGTTCTTTCAGGATCTTTAATATAGGCGGAGGAAGACAATAAGGAGCTCTTCGAACAGGCTGAGTATCAAGCAGTTCAATATCCGTACTCCAAGACATTAGACCGAACTCTGGGGTTAAAACATCCAGAAATTGAGCTAACAGATCTGCCACTTTGTTTCTTTCACTAACCGCTAAGTGAGCCAAATCAACACTTACATTATTAACCGAATCAGGGAATAATTCAGAAGGATTTAGAAAATTTAGAGCTATATCACTGTTAGAAGAGAGCAACTTAGAAAAAGGGGAACTGTGAAACAATTTGAATTTCGTATTTTTAGAGAATTTGAAATACCACTATTTAGTATTAAAATCCAGGATAAGTCCTGACTTCTGCATAAATGGATATCCTAAAATCACTGGCATCAACAAGCCTTCCACTACTACAAAGTGACACTTCCATGTAAAGTTTCTAATTTTCAGTTTTAAACTCACCATACCGACTGGAGAGAGAGATTTATCACCTGCCGTTTTCAAGCTAGCTTCTGCCAGACACAGCAGCACCAATATCTAAGAGGGCCGACATCTTGAAATTACATAACTCTAGGCCTACTGATAACTTTGGCAACTTGGTATCTAAAACAGCCGCTACTTGCGGTGGCACAACATTTTTCTTCTCTACATTATTCAAGTCACTTTCAGGGGTAAAGTTAGGGTATTTTCTCTTTGTACAGTATTTTTCTTCGGTCCGGACCGTTATCTTTACTGAGCACTTTATTCACTGGCTGAACCTTAGTGCACGTTGTACTGTCTTCACTGTGTGTATTTTCCCTGAGCGGAGTACTCCTTGTTAATTTTAACCTACCCGAGTGTTGTTTATGAAAGCAACTGTTTATAAAAGTCCTAGTGGGATAACAATGGTCAGTTTGGCTTTGATTGTCTTTACCGTCAGTCCTGTTAATTAAAACGGTCGGTGTCACTTCCCTAGAGCTGATCAGGTCCCTTGCAGGCACGTCTACGTCCTCAATGTCAGTTACATCAGTTGTCATCATCGCATCAGTCTTGGTTCTCTCAAAAACAAGGCTACAGACAACTTTCAGATCCACCTTGGGCCTGTAGGTGGGATCCGGCTCAGTTGGTAGTGAGGTTCTGCCAATAACTACTTTGTTCATTTCTATTCCTTGTGGCTCTACAATGTTTTACCAAGTGCCCTGGTTTCCCATGGCCATAACATATGATAGGCTTTCTTTCTCTACCAGCTGTGACTGGCCTAGCTCTATCAGTTTGAAAAACTCTGGGTAACTTAACTACTACTTACTGCATTCACACGAGCACATAAGTTTTATAACTGTAAGAAGGAACATGGCCTGCTCTCAAATACGACTTTCATGCGCATGTTAGGAGACATGCCTTCAGTAATGGTATCAACAATCTCACTCGGTCATAGCTAAGCATACCTTTTGAAGCACCTTGCATAAGCCGAAAAGGGTACATTTAGGCATTGGGTGCTGTAGAAATACTTGTTAACTAAAGCCGCTCTAGCTCTAACTGGCACATACATATCCAGTAAGTTAAGATGAAACTGGTCTAACCCTAGGCCACTATTGACAGCCTCTAAAGCCACATCACAGAATGAGCCAGACAATTTGGAAATTAAGTAAGCCAAAAGATTGCGGTTATCAAGATGAAAAACTGAAGCCTGTGCCTTCAAATCACAAATGAAACCGATGAAATCTAGTTCTTTTTCTACAGTTTCGTCAGAAAAATAACTGCAATTTTCTAGAGTAGAGCTAAGAGGATGAGGCAAACTGGCAAAGGTAACCATATTATTAATAGGCAAACTGACAACTGGCTTAGCATACTCCCTACAAATGTCACCATTACTGTGTGGAAAGCAATTCTGAGTTGTCGCACCTGTTTCTCTCCGGTTAAGTCTTTCCGAGTAAGAGAAGGAGTCCGTAACCTCGTTATTAGGAGACATCACTTCACTGGCAAGCTGCCCGCTCCCTGCAGCATTTAGTTTCTTTCCGGCCATATTTATTTTCTTAGTAATAGAAGGGACCTGACTGTTCTTCCCATTCTTGGTGGAAATCAGTTTCTACCACTAAAGGCATAAGAACAAAGACTCGGTTACATGCGTGCACCGCCCTGTGCCTAAACTTATCAGAGGGAGGGGCATTTAGATCTTGCAAGCCTTCACTAGCTTGTTCTACTTTATTCCTAGCCGTGCTAATTAAATGTGGTATTTAAGACTCACCGAAAACTTAGATGTCCACTAGTTTGTGCAGGTTCTGTTTCAATTGTTTTTTGAATACCGCCACTAATTCATTTTCCTCCCCCAGAACTTTCCTTAACCTCAGTTCGTAGGCCTACACGTAAATTTTGATGCCCTTCTCGTGAAATGTGTTTTCTTCCAACAAGAAAACAACATATGGAAGCGGTAACTGAGATTGATTTTAAAAACTAGCTTAAAAGGCCCGGCATCGCCCGGGTTTTGTATTTTGTAATATGAAATTAACTTATGGAGGACTTTCCATGTTGAAACTCTAGGTCCTTATATACCAGGTAATATGTATGTAGAATTCGAAATGAGGAGGAACGACATATGAAACTCAGACTATTCCCTCAGAAAAGCTAGATATAGCTTTTTATGGCTCATAGAGGATGTCGAATGTTGCCGTCCATTGCTTCTACACACCATGCCTGGGTGGAGTGCAAATAAAAAGAAACAGAAATTCCGGTTACATAAGATTGTACTGTCTTGACAGAAAATTGTATTTCTCACTCTCATATTACCATACAACCGTTTCGGGGCTAAAGTAAAAAAAAAAAATTCAATATCACTTTCATACTTTCCTTCCCAAAAACCTGGGACATAATATACTGCGTGCGTAGGACTGAAATTGTTCCATCCCATTTTGTCTTCTTTTAGATGCTTAGGGCCTCTGATAAACATCCCTAGGTCTATCTCTCAACTAATACAAAGCCTACAGCTATGAGTGGATAGGATTTGTTACAGACTTCCGATATAGCATACTCACTGGCACACACTTAAGTTGTCCCTGCAATACGACCGCTTATTCTACATCAAAATGTGAAGTGAGGAAATAATATTTTCCATGTCGAGGGTAGAGAAAGTTATGTGACTGCTTTATTTTCGTTGATTTTATTCTTCAAGAATTATTTTCACAAATGTATTAATTACATCGATAGTGTCAGAATTTGTTAAAGCCCAGTATTATAATATAGTTTCCAAATCCCTATGTGAACACCGTAAACAATATTTTCGTTATGTAAACAATTGACAGCAGAACTCTCTAACTTTGCCTCATTTCACATTTCGACTTTTTCCGTGGATTTTCCAAAAATTTTCTTTCATACAAACCTTGTCCTGACAATTATGAACACAACAAAAAAAGAATCAGCCAAATAGGTCGAGCCGTTCTCAAGTGATGCGGCAACATACATTTTGGAAATTCATTTTTATTAATATAGATTCTTCAATAGGCTTAAGGCCAGAATAACATGCAATGTTCTTGTGTAATAAATAAAAGTAGTGTTATTTATTAAGTATAATAAATAAAATGATTGGCTGAAGGCTTTCAAACATTACAATCCAAAGTCCCAGACTGAAGGGCCCAAGTGATTTATCCTTCAGCTGACAAGAATGATAAAATTTAAATTACATAAATATTCATCTTTATATGCTGTTTTTGAGTGAATCAAGATAAGTTGTGTGTTAAGTGTTAAGGGTTTAAGGCAGAACTTTGTAAAAATATTTAATATTATTTATAACCCTTATCTGTTGGAAATTAATTATTTTAAATATATTCAAGTCGGCCTAATGACTGCTTTCTCATCCACAAGCATTGTGGTTGAAAAAGGCTCACTCAAGGTCCCCATGGAAACCTGATTAAATTAACTTAAAAAAACAAGAACATAATTTAGATTCACTTTACTGAAAGTATGATGAACTATCACACAAGCAAAAATTAAATGAGGGAAAAGAATGAAAGGAACAACATGACCGTTGACTGGCAACATAAATCCTGTAACACTCATTCGATATACGTAAAGGCATTCGATATAAGTAAAGGCATGCTTATACATATAAAAATAATGATTTACCTCAATCAGATGCAGCAACACTTATGAGAAGCTCATAGTTTTGGAAGTAAACATCCCGATGAAGATTTGTTCTTGCAAGAAAGGCACAAATGTCACTTAAACTTCAGTTCGTGGGGAATGTATATACACGTACTGGTGGATGGACAACAGTTCACGCACTTTTTACAATTTCTTGGTTACAATTCTTACGTAGAAATATGATTATATAAATATATGTTTTTAACACAAATAAGGGAGTAAAGAATGATAAATAATTACAAATAATTGAAAAAAAAATTATTAAATGAATCCTGCCTCGTATATACAGATATTGTCACGTAGCGAATGGCTACGTGCATAATAGACGATAGCAAACCATTTCTAAACAAAGGAAGGGTTTGGGAGACTTCGATTAATCGATATTGAACCCTGTTATGACTATCGATACTGCCCTGAATTTATTTTGAATTACAGAAAAAAGAGAAGTGCGCATGCGCCGACGGTGAGTCGACGGGAGAAGAGCTGATCCCAAAAAGACAGTAGGAGTACGTGCCTGACTACGAGAGAGAGAAGTTGAAAAGGCAGAAGGGAGAAGACGAGATTGGGATGTGTGACAGCGGTAGAGGCGTTCTGGCATGATGGTGTGTCAGATTTTCATCTAAGGAAATTCTGGTTGTGAACTTCCTTGACACGACTATATGGAGATAGTCATTAATCAGAAGAATACACCAAGTCGGCCAGTACGAGACACCGCTACAGCGAACATCAGCTGTGAGAGTGAGTCGTGACTGCTCGCTCTGAATAAGAGCAGATATGGACATCAGGAAGTAATGGAAGACAACTCAGGATCGGAGGATAAGTTGGACATCACTGGTTGAGTATAATCGTCTAGACTTTTCTTATTGTTTGGGGAGTGAGAAAACTGAGATATTCCTTTTTTTTAAGGATGGTTTCTAAGTCATGTATGGCGATTAGACGCCGTATGGTATGATAGAAGAATAGAATAGAAATATAGAAGTGAGAATTCTAGAAGTAAAGTGGTGAAATCCAGTAATCCAACTATTTTCTATTTCTGGTCTAAGTTAATTATAAAAGAGCAGTCAAGAGCCTAACCGTTGAATGCCACAGATAGATCTCTTCACTTTGGGGTTTCATGGGTGATTGTCCCACGAATGAATACATAGCTAGGGGTAATTGGTGATGCTCATAGAAACTTTGTTATTTTTGAGACAGGACGCGAGGGGAGTAAGGAAGAAAGGTAATTAAGGGGCATGCTTAGTACTTCTTACGAGGGCCCCTCCCACTTGGGTTTCTTTCAGGTGACGGGTGACTATCTATAAATAGATTTCATGCTGGCCTGTAATGTTAAGTTATGTTTTTTTATAGAGATTTATCTACAAGCGAAGGTGTATGGAATAGGGTAGAGGGGGATAAGCAGTGGAAAGATTGAAGGGCAAAAGAAGGCTTACGAGTGGTAGTGCATTAGGTGTGTACCATTGGAAAATTTACATGTTAGGGTAGAAGTAGAAGTCACTAAAGGGGTTATAGAGAAGCTTACTAATCTGGGCGTGAATTAGTCTCAGTTAGAATTCTAGAGAATTTAGAGACAAAAAAAGATTGGGTGCCCATGCTAAAGAGTAGTAACTTAAGAAGTAGGAAAACTAGAATAACCTCCAAGTGAATTAAATCAATGGTATAAGCTGAAGGGAACTCTACTTAAAGAAAGAAAGGGGTTAAAAGATAACAGCTGATGACTGGTCAGGTTAGAAAGAGGAGAGTGAGTTGAAAGATAATAACAAATGATTGGTTAGGTTAGAAAGAGGAGAATAGGTAATTACGAGTAGTGTACTGATGATAAGTAGTTTATTAACAAGTACTAGAGATTGTAAGGGTGAGGTGAGGGAACGCCGGAAGTATCCCGAATCAAACAAATAAAATCTGGTAGTAGGCAAGGCCTATACCAGTACATATAAAGAAAAGAAATTTATGAGAGATTGTGAAAGCCATCGATGTTGGAGGCGAACAACGGCCCCACGTGCCTCTAGGAGAGAGTGTCAGGGACCTCTGACATCGATTTACAAAATTTTATTTTTGTTTGCGGCCCATTAATATTTTCCCGGTTGCAGGAGAGGAGTCAGGTTGTTTGTAACTCAAGATCTAGACGCCGCTCCTGTATCGGTGGTCTATCGCCACAGTCACTCTGTGGGTATAGGCCTAAACTTCTATTTCTTTCTTCATGAGACTGTCTTTTCTATCTATCTTTAAATAAAATTCTTCATGGACTAAAATGACTAATAGACTAATATAGGAGACATAGGTGGGATTATTGAGTGTAATCTGTAGAGTTAAGGACTGGATTATGAATTGAAAACCTTTATTTATTCAAGAGAAAAAAACCCAGTATAATATATATATTGAACTATCCTGAAGTTGCAAATGTAAATGACTACACAAGTCAGTAGTAAATTAGAAGAATAATACAAGACGTTCTAGTAGATACCTGAAAAATAAAGAAAGAAAATTAAAGTAATTAATTAAGGATTTGTTATTGTTGAACAGAGAACGTACTTATATAGCTAAAATTGGGTATACTAACCTTGAATAATCAAATATTATCCTACCAATAAAAGTGTTGAATGGTTAATGTAGTGTAAATGTAATTTATTGTATATAAGATTGTTATTGTTAAAAAAAAAAAAAAATAATATATTAAATAAATTATGGTTATTGTTATGCAAAGTAAATTAACGTGAAGTTCAGATTTTTGACCCTTATCCTTGTAATGGTTTGAGAGTCGCTGATTTTTGTGCTAAGTTACATACTTTGGTAGTGAGTATTGAAAAAGGAGAAAAAGAAGAAGCAGAATAAAAAAAAACGAAAGGTAAATCCGAATCCAACTCCCGTCTCCACTGTTAATTTAAAAGCTAGTCGAGAGGCATGTAGGTACATAGCCTGTGTATCTATAATTTAATTTGTGACTGGGCTGATACATAACAAAAAAAAAAAAAAAGAAAAGAGGAAGCGTATTGATGATGGCGCCCGTTAATAGAAATTTTCATCAATATTATCAAAACTGGGTAATTTGTTAAAAGAGAGAGAAAGTAGACTGAGAGTAGGAAATTTGCAATCACCCGGTGACAAAGGTAGTCGTACTGAACGTTGGAATGTGGACTATGCAGGCAGTGTTATGATGACACGACAGGTGTATGAGTGACCTTGTTTTGTAGGAGTTCAGTAAACTTATATACTACAATTGAGAATAATCACATATTAGTCGTCACAGATTTTGGCGAAGAATTTTGGCGAAGATTTAATCCAGGAAGTTAGGGAACTTTATAGTATAAAGTAAGAATAGCCCGTCATAATATACACAAATGCACTGATTACATTGAGAACTTCTCTTGTGTATGGTACAGCTTGAAACATGTATCAGGATGCAGATAGGGCTTTATGACACTGGTTTTGCAAAAATATATGGTGTATTTTATTTTCGATTTGGCTTTGCACACAACAAGGGCACCTTTTTCTCTTCTCCCCATGAAGTGA
The DNA here is from genome assembly GCA_964059195.1 of Ectobius pallidus. Taxonomy (NCBI): domain Eukaryota; kingdom Metazoa; phylum Arthropoda; class Insecta; order Blattodea; family Ectobiidae; genus Ectobius; species Ectobius pallidus. The sequence continues at coordinate 50,364,362 of CAXKWD010000008.1, forward strand.
GGCACTCCTGAAAGCCTTTCTCCTTTAGGGCCTCCTGTTACTGCCCTGCCAGGTTTGATGGCACGGGTTCGCATCCTGTCTTCCACCAGAGCAACCACTAGTAAAGTAAAGTAAAGTGTTCCCTATTACAGGCCATGGAGGCCCAGAGGGTTCCAGGAGGTTGAGGCTCTCAGATTTTTAGACATCGGCACATGAAGGTGGTAAGGTTGTCAGCCTTACGCACCGGCCGCCTTTACCCCCAGGATTGCTCCTGGTACTCATTTCTGTTAGAGGCTGAGTCGACCCCAGGGCCATAGGAGCAACCACTAGACTTTTCCAAAATTTCTTGTGACTCCCGGGAGTTTCATTTCTCTGTACCATGGAGTAGAGTAGATAGGAATTTACAATTGCCACCTCCAATAGCCAGAAGAACATTTTGCAGTACCATTTCACTGTCCACAGAAACTGGTATGAAGCGATATAGTGGTATGTCCTATCTGCTCTACCCATATTCTTAGTGTAATCAAGAATAACATCAGGTTTTGGTGTGGGTGGCTGATTGGGAAACTTTGATGGGACATTTATAACTTTTGTTTCATCTCCTTGATGGCATGTACTAAAGAATCTTATCTTATCTTAATAAGATAAGATTCTTTATTTCCGCCATTAATCATCCATCTAGATAGAAATAGGCATTGTCCAAATAGTACACAGTTTATATAGCAATAAAAAGTACAATGCATTACAATGCAGTAAAAACCCTCAGTGGCTGAGATTTTTAGTGACAAAAATTCATTTAGTGAATAATGTGCTTTGGTTACACTGTTAAACACACATTTTGTGACACGGAAATGTTTTGGTGTTTCTGATGTATTGAGGCACCCTAATAACAAATCTAAAAACAGAAATTGCCTATCACCCACGGATTTTTAGTAACAAGCGTTTATTTTTTAAACATAACAAAAAACAGCAATCATTTCAACAGTTTAGTGAGTCACTTTATGAATATTGTACCACTTCGTGTAATGTATGTATCAACAGTGTGTTAAGACAAGTTCATTCCAGTATATCAAATGCAAGAAGTACGCACCCAAATGAGATTGTGCATTAGTAGGCATTTACCCGCATATGAAGTTACTGCATTCCCTATGTCGTCTTTACTAACGTGTTTGTGTTCTACATACTTGGTTTATTTTTATTATTGTACTGTGATTGACTGTGAATTAACAAGTCAATACAATGCCTAGGCAGTGTGTAAATAATGTCAACAGTTTTTGTTATGAGTGTGAAGAAATAACTTTTAAATCGCAAAAACGTAATTTCACCCAACTTGTGCGAAGAGCTTACAAACTTTATTTTGGAGTTAAAGTAGGAGATCAAGATAAGTCATGGGCCCCTCACATATGTTGCAAGACTTGTGTAACAATGTTAACAGGTTGATTGAAAGGTCATAAACGTAATATTGGATTTGCAGTACCAATGGTGTGAGAGAACCAAAAGACCATCCATCAGATTGTTACTTTTGCCTCACTAAAATACAGGGCATCCGACTGAAGTCAAAGGTTGCTGTCCAATATCCCAATTTACCATCAGCCTGGCCCGTCAAACATAGTGAAGAACTTCCTACCCCAAACCCACCAGAACCGTGGAGTTTGGACGAAGGTGATCCACCTGATGTTGTGCAATTCGCACAGGAAATCGACAGTGATCCAGACTTTCAATCACCAAAATGTTCAACGAAGCCACATCTGATTTCAAACGCTGAACTGAATGATTTAGTCAGAGATTTAAAACTAGCAAAATCACAGTCAGAACTCGTAGCATCCTGATTAAAAGGATGAATCTCCTCGAAGGTGACGTAGATATAACTGACTTTTGAAATCATCAAAAAGGAATTACACATTATTTCGCTCAAGAAGGGATTTTGGTATAGGATACTGCACGGATGTTGACAACTTATTTGATGCATTAGGGCAGGAACATGAACCAAGCAATTTGTGCCTATTTATTGATTCTTCTAAACTTAGCTTAAAAACATTAGATCGGAAAGAAAGGGGGTTCTTGTATCTGAAACAGAAATTTCCGAGAGTTAGTGAGGCAAAAATTAAAGAGGGCATATTTGTGGGGCTGCAAGTACGAGAAGTTATGAAAGATGGCAAATATGACAACATGCTGAATGAAGCTGAACTAAGAGCATGGAAAGCTTTTAAAACAGTTGTGACCAATTTTCTTGGAGATGTCAAAGCTGAAAACTACAAAGACCTTGTGACTGAATTACTTAGTGCCTAGAGCGAAATAGGATGTAACATGTCATTAAAACTTAACTTTCTGGATGCTCACCTCGATTTCATTACTGAAAATTTGGGCGGCGTAAGCGACGAACATGGGGAACAATTCCACCAGGACGTTGCAACTATGGAAAAGTGATACCAAGGCAAATGGAGTCCTAGTTTGCTTGCTGATTACTGCTGGACATCAATCCGAGATGCCGCAGTGACAAAATATCGCTAAAAAAATGTTATAATAAAATTTTGAATTAAATATAATATTAAGAACATACCGAAAATAATATATTTCTGTATAACATAAAACACGTTGTAGCAAACGAATAGTGGGTGATAGAGAAAATCCAAGGTCATTTTCTGCTTTCTGGTGAAATTTTACATAAGGTACGCCTTGTTTTATCCATGTCACAAAAAAAAAGTTTATTTTTGTTTATCAGTGTTATTAGCCATTTGGCAATTAATTTAGTGGATGCTTTTAAGGGGAATTCTCTTATAGATTGAGGAAGATTATTAAAAAGTTTAACTTGCAGATATTTATAGCTATTGCTTGTTTTACTTAACCTGTGGTGTTTATATCATTCTTGTGCCTTGTCTTATAGTTATGAAAGAATGCTTGTTCATTAAAATCTTGTATGTGTTCTCTTACATAAGTTAGGTTGGAAAAAATATACAATGATGGCAGTGTCATGATTTGTAAATTTTTAAAACTTTCTCGACAGGAGTCTCTTTTTGAGAGTCTCTGAATACATTTTATGGCTTTTTTTTTTCTGCCATATAAAAATTTTTGTTGCAGAGGGTGAATTCCCCTAGAGTCTAATTCCATAGTTCAGGATTGAATGAAAAAAGCATAATATGCAGTTATTAACATATGGTATACTTTATTTCTTAGCTTATTAAGTAAATACATTACTCTGGATAGTTTCTTAGAGACTGTTTCAGTGTGCTGTTCCCAATTTAGTTTATTATCTAATGTTAAGTCCAATAATAATAATCTGACATGTTCAGATATATCTATATCATGGAAATCCATTAGTGCACTTAAAGAAAAAATTATATTACTAGTTTTAGTAATATTAATTGATAGATAGTTTGATGAGAACCACGCCTTGGCTGTTTCAACAGAATTGTCTAGATTATTTTTAAGAATAAGAGGATCTTTGCCAGTCACAACTAAGGTGGTATCATCTGCATATAAAATAGTAGTACATGGTATATTTATATCCAAATCATTAACAAAGACTGTAAATAAAAAAGGTCCTAGGACTGATTCTTGGGGGACCCAGCAATCGATAAACCATTAAAACAACACAGTTAAAATCATGCAGAACAATACCTGCTACTTCACACGCTAGATTTACGGAGTAATTGGACAACTCCATTGAACTGTGCTTAATGTTACCTTTGACATAGATGGCAGAGCCTCCATCCGAGTAAGGGGGTTTTCGTGTATATATTGATGCTAAAGAAAATCCCTGAGGTACATATAGGTTAGTTTCTTCACTTGTCAGCCAGTGTTCATTCAGGCATGAAACATCACAAGGCATTTCTTCAAGAGTAAACTCTGATTGTCCCAACTTATTCCTGATAGATTGAATATTTAAATGTGTAATTAACAGTTTTTCTGCTATCTGATCATTCCTATTTTGATGAGAACTGTTGTTACAGAAATCAGTAGATTCAGGAGGTTGCCCTTAAGGAACCATGTCATCTTGTGTAGGTCTATTATTCAATATCAGGTGAGGTTTAACGTTTAGTCTATAGGAGTTGTTGCCCTGCGGACATGAAAAAACTTCCCTACGCAGGCACCATATGGCCAAAGTACAGGATCTATTGCCTTATTAATATTGTCACTGTATAGGCCTACTGACACTTTGAACGATGGATATATGGAAGAATTTTTTCCCATAAGTTGTTCTCAGATCACTTCTGGAAAAGGTGGTTTTAGCAATGTTACCATGTCTTCAACCTTGATATTAGGATGTAACCTATAAACATGCAGGTCAACATACTTGGGTACGGTACCGTTTGTATTTCACTAGATTTGTTGTTACCAACTATTTGAATTTTGTTCTTCAACCAGCTTTTCCTTTTATGCCATTCTTCAGATTTTTCTTCATCGGGTTTAGTGTTCACTGCACTTCTGTTTTTATCTTTCATGGCGCTAGCTACTTTGTCTGCATAGGTAAAATGTTTATTTTTCCGCATAACTTGCTTCCAACCTTGTTCGTTATTATCTACTTCTGTTGGCCTAACTTCTTCAGATATGTTATCTGGATATTTAGTGGTAATTTGCACTTCTTCAGATCTATGACTTCCACTAGTAATGTCAGCGTTCGCAATAATTCCTTTTTTCAATGATTAACTTCTGTTTGTCTTGTTCCACCATGGTTTTTTGCAACACAAGATCACCAATTCTTCCTTTTAGCTCCTTTATAGTAAAGTCTTTCTGTTGCATTATGTATTTAAAAATATGGACGTCTACCTTATTATCAGTGTTACTTTGTACCAGTGTACAAAAAAGGTGATAGAAATAACTTAGCAAGTTATAGGCCTGTATCAGTAACACCAATTATATCAAAGATATTTGAATCTGTAATATATTCGCAAATGTGCAGTTACTTGAACCAATATAACATCATTTGTAACGAACAGTTTGGCTTCACTAAAGGTAGATCGACAACTGATGCTATGGAATCACTTGTTAAGAAAATACTGAATGCATTTGAAAATAGGTGTTTTGCTGAAGTTACATTCTGTGACCTCAGCAAAGCTTTTGATTGTGTTGACCACAATGTTCTTTTAGCTAAATTAAATTTTTATGGAATTACGGGTGTCAACATTAGACTAATTGAATCATTTCTGAAGAATAGAAAGCAAATTGTTTGTGTAGGTAAAGATAGGTCAAACATTGTTCAACTTAAATATGGAGTACCACAGGGATCGGTTCTGGGACCACTATTGTTCATTTTAATGATTAACGATTTACCATCTTGTATTGGGACGGATACGGTATTGTATGCAGATGATACTTCTTTCTTTAACTGTAGTACTGATTTTAATAACCTATTGAATTTATCAGAAAATACTTTATCACAAGCATCACGATGGTTTAGAGCAAATGGGTTTTTACTTAACGACAGTAAGACACACAAAATATGGTTTAGTCTTAGAGATGTACCATGTAATATCAGTGATGACACGGTTAAGTTTTTAGGCTTATATATGGATTGCAAGTTATCATGGGAACCTCACATTAAGTACATTGCTAATAAACTATCAAGGGTCATATATTTATTAAGAAATTTGAAAAACTGTGTGCCTGACAGTTACGTAAGATCAGCATATTTCGCCTTTTTCCAAAGTATTATTTCATATGGAATTTTACTTTGGGGAAACAGCAGTTACATTCAAAAGATTCTTGTGCTACAAAAAAAGGTTGTTAGGATTATTACAGATTCGGAAAATATAGAACATTGTAAGCCATTATTTATTAGGTGTGGGTGCTTAACAGTAATTAACTTATACATATACCATGTTTTGGTGTACACTAAAAACAGATTACCAGATTATTATTGTAGGAAGGATGTACATACTCATAATACCCGTAATTGTAAGAGAATTGATGTGCCTTTTCAAAGACTCTCTAAATCATTAAACAGTTTTGAAATACTTGGCTTAAAAATGATTAATAAACTGCCAATAAAATTTATAGAGTTACCAATAAAACGATTTAAAAATGAACTATATAGCTGGTTAACGAAGACACCTTTTTACTCTGTGACAGAATTTTTTGAATGTGAACATATTTTAGTGTCTCGGGTTTAAGTTGATGTTAATATAACATTGACTTTATATTACTATTTTATTTAAAGAATGTAAAATTGGAATAGGAACGTTGTTTCGCTTTCTTGTGATATTTAATTATCTCTCATTTATGTAATGTAATTTTAAGAATGACGTCTATTACTGCAAGTTCAATGACAATAAAATACTTATTATTATTATTATTATTATTATTATTATTATTATTATTATTATTATTATTGCGTCGAAGAACTCACTATTCGTGTCCTTAACCTCACTTTCTTCACCACCCTTTTGTCCTTTCTTGCAAGAGCCAGTTTTTTCATTTTTCAAAAGCTGACAATGTCACCTTTCGTCCTTTTTTTTACTCCTTTTAATTGCTCAGGCATTCCCTTCCTATTCGCCATTACAGTACCTGTAGTAATCATCTTCATGCCCAATAAAGTGTCAGAACGTAGTAGCGAGGTATAGGACCAGAAGGAGGATTGTTAGGGTCTTTTATCAATGCCGAACATAAATCCTTCACAACCTGTGTGGTTTTTAGGAGGTCTGAGTCTGCACTATCCTGTTTCCCCATATACGGTTGAAAGTTGTATAAATAGCCATTACTGGAATTTGAAAGGGCAAATACCTTTAGGCCAAACTTTGTTGGTTTATTTGGGTTATACACCCTGAAAGATACTCTACCTTTGAATCTTATAGTACTCTCATCAACTGATACATTTTGCTGGGGTGATTAAAAAAGTTGACATTTTTCTCTTATTTTATGCAAAATGTTTTTTATCAGGTCCCCCTTCTTTAGAACTTAGTTTCCATCCCTGTGAGCAAAATGTAAATTAAAAAAAATTAGCAAGAATTCAACACTTGAAAATATATCTCCAAAGAAAGCCATTTTATCAATCCATGCCCTTGAGAAATATTCTTTTATATCAGGTAGGGGGTGAAGACCCATATTGATGACCATTCTTAAAAATGCTTTTAGGTCAATAAGGGAGGGGGGTTTCCAACAAGACACTATATCTTTTAGCTGGTGGAGTAGATTGCTGTTTCCTTTTTTCTCCATGAAGCTTTCTTTCCTCTACTATCAAGTCAAGGATTTCATCATAAAAAAATAATGAAAAATAATCTATGGGGTGAGTTTCCCCATCAAAGTGTGGTAGCAAAATTTGTCCCGGCTCAACGTTCCTAACTGGTATAGTAAGATGCCCGGGATCAGAATCACTTACTTCTACCCATTTATTTGCGGGCGTTGCAGCAACACCAGCATCACTTGTGTCACTCTCGCCCTCAGATGCTTCGGTATCAGAAAAAGCGTCGTGCATATCGCCTAATTCTTCTTCTGATTCCTCCAACATCTGCATTATCTCCTCCTCTCTCAATATTTGTTTTCTATCCATTTGTACGAAAACGACAAGAAACTCCGAAAATAAACACACAAGAAAACTACGCACGTGCAAAGGTTCATTCAACCTGCAAGAACTGATAAATAAGCGTGGTGACATGGGTAAATCATTGTGTGGGGCTACAGGAACCTCAACTAGTATTACCATGACATCTGTTGTCAATTTAGCGGTACTACAAGAAGCTAGAATAGGTCTCATCTTCCCACTGAATATATTCATTTTCGCCCGGTGCAATGGGAAGCAAGACTGAACATATTCAGTTTCCCCCGGGAAGGGCTAAAACCTACACCAAAAGAAAACAGACACCAAGAACCCAACCTAAATAAAGACGCCGTACAGGCACAAGGGGTGTACTATGTTAAAACATGTGCCAGGTCAACACAAAATAGATAAATCTTGAAGCTAGGTGACATTTATAAATCTCCATTATAAGGGATGCACAAATTAATAGCAGATAGAAACATAAAACTGCAGGTAGTCCTTTTTCCATTGTATGCACAATAAAACTTAAACACAAAACAATATTAAATTCACAAATGGTTATAATAGCAGGAGGTTAAGTAGAATCTGGAACAGAGCTGAAAATTTGTGGTGTAATGCCAGACGAGAACAGAAGGACCTGGATAAGAAGTATGTCAGTTTAACCTACAATCAAATTACTAGTGGAAAGATGGATAAGTTGCTGCGGAAGTATGATTTAATTCCTGCATACAAAACTGAGCACACTATCGAGAGTATATTTTCTAACTTTAAACAGGTTGGCAGAATAAAGACTAAGATGGAGTTACCTGGGGTATACTCGATAACGTGCAAAGAGTGCAGGGGCTCTTATATCAGTGAAACCGGGAGGTCATTCAAAGTGAGAATGAAGGAACATGAAAGAGACATAAGGCTCGGGAGACCGGCAACCGGTTTAAGCCAACACATGCTTGATAGTAGACACCACATTGATAATCTCAGGATTATAAAAATCGAACCCGACCCTATTAAGAGGAGAATCGTGGAAGCAGTAAACATCATTGGCAACCAAGGGAGTTTGAATAGATACGATGGGGACCTCGGAGACGATTGGTTGAGTATGATCAAGAGTTTTAAAAACGGTAAGCGCATAGTAACATTTCTCTCGCCTCCTGCTATTGATAGTTTGGACACCATTAACAGCATCCCTGAAGAGTGGATTAAGAGATTTGGAAGAACATCAGGTTTTCAAGTCGATGTCCCGGACGATACAGAAGGCGGTGGAACCGGCGATTCGACTTTGTAAATGCGAGTCGTAGCCAAGGAAACTCCGCGAGTTTTTTTGTTTGTCAGTTGGAACTTTCTTTCCTTATATTTTAGATGTACCTGATGAAGGCCTAGTGGTATGGGCCGAAACGTCGTAATATTAATAAAAAGAAAAGATATCCATTGTGAATTTAATATTGTGTTTTATTGATAGAAACATGCCTGCAGTGAAGCGAGCTGAAGCCGAATGTGGGCAGGCTTGCCACCAGTTTGAATGCCAAGACAACAGACATGTTTCTTTGTATATGGAACGAAGATGAGTGAGAAAGAGGCTACATCACCCCGTTCCTTATATAATCAATTTCCTAGCCTCTCGCAGAGGTGCCAATAGGTACAGATTTTACATATTGATAAAAACAAAAGACTTGTGAAAATACTTGCAAACAAATAACAAGAAAGCTATCAAGCTGCTTAGAACACCTACTCTCGTAGCGGGTAGGCTGCTGAATGAATCCGCATGTATGGGCGGCCACTTCCATAAGCTCCCTAGGAACTCAAGAGAGGGGAGACCGTCACCTGCATGTTTCCTCCCCTACAATAGAGTGGGCATGCTCTGCGCAAGAGCTTACTCAGTGACGAAACAATCCCTTCTCAACAATGTGATTTCCAGGGATATACAAAATGTTCCCATTGAATCCCATATAAAAAAATCTGATTCCTCTGCCCAAATAAAAGTTAGCAGTATAACCAGTATTCACATATCCTTTTACAGAATCGCAAGACACAATTTTACGCAATTATTCTATAAATACCTTATAGCCCCTTCTTTGAATGTTGCAGGCTATGGGCAAACAAAAAAACAAGAAAAATCAAGTGACTGTAAATGTTTATTGAACTTTCCGCCTTTAAGAATAATTTCCGAAATTATTGAATATTCTCCTCAGATATTTCTCTCACTTCACGTGCTTATATAGAATAAGAGGCCATGAATGTCCGCATTTTGAGTTGTTCACCAGGCAAGATTGCAAACAGTGGGTAGCTTACAACCACCCTTCAGTGATTTTTTTTTGTTAAAGTTTCAAATAAAAGTTTTAGCTCTTGGTATAAGCACTCCATGTACAAAATTTAAAGGAAAACGTTAGAACCGTTTTTGAGAAAATTGCAAAAAACAAAATTTTCTTCATATAAAGTCCCCTTAAATATAAGAGGTTGTCGCCAAACTTCGTGTCACAGCCTCAGAAGGTACCTAACCCAAATACAAAATTATGTTTTCGTACGATTTTCCGTTACAGGAAAGCCGTATTAGAAAGAGCACGTATTCACAGTGGGTGGCTTATAACTACCCTTCAGAGAATTTGTTCAAAAAATGTTTCAAATGAAAGTATATAAGCAACCCATGTGAGAAATTTAAAGAAAATTGTAGAGCCATTTTCGAGAAAATCGTGAAAAACGAAAATTCCTTCATGTAAAGTCCCCTTAAAAATAAGAGAAACTTGTCGCCAAACTTTGGCTCACATCTTCAGAAGGAACCCAAATACGAGATTTTGTTTTCTTACAATTTTCCGTTTTGGAGCTAGCCTGTTCACAGACATCCACACAGAAATGTTTCCAAAAATAGTATTTTTGGATTCAGGGGGTCTTGAAACGTGCATATATGCTAAAAACTCAACTTTGAATTTTGGGGTCGAAAACAATACTTCCAAAATAATTAACAATAGATTAAAAACTATATCTGAAATGCTGCTTACAGAAGAACAATCAGGTTTCAGAAAAGGGCGCTCCTGCAGTGACAATATTTTTAGTATTAAGAGAATTTTAGAAAAAAGACGTGAAGTCAACTTAAAAACGCATATTGCATTCATTGACGTCGAAAAGGCCTTTGATTCTGTAGATAGGAACAAATTATGGGAAATAATGTATAAAAATGGTTATCCTAAACATCTTATTGAAACTATTAAAAGTCTATACAAAAACACAAGAATAATAATAAACGTAGGCACAATAAAATCAGAACCCATAACAATAAACCAGGGAGTAAGACAGGGTTGGAGCCTGTCACCTACACTGTTCTGTATTTTTATTGATGATGTAATGGAAGAATGAAGTAGCTCCAGGCATACCAATTACTAGAAATAAATATTTAAACACACTTTTATACGCAGATGATATAGTAATAATACAGAGCAGAGAAGAGAATCTGCAACGGTCAGTATATAAGTTGAGTCAAATTGGGAAAGAATATAATCTAAAAAAATCCATAAGGAAATCAAGTCATAGCCCATCGAGGAAAATATCCAGTGCATTCAAAGATAGTAATAGAAAATAAAATTCTAGAACAGGTATCTAATTTTGATTATCTGGGATGCAATGTAAGTTATGATAGAGATAGAGACATTGAAAATAAACTGAATAAATTCCAATTAGTATGTGGGACAATAAATAGAACTTTACAAAATAAAACCCGAAAAGACACAAAGTTAAAATTTTATAAGATTATGGCTGTACCAGTATTAATGTTTGGAAGCGAATCCTGGATAGTAAATGAAAGAGATAGAAGTAAGATTCAATCAGCGGAAATGAGGATGGTTGTACAAGGTTGTACAAGGATGGTTGGTTGTACAAGGATGGATAAGATCCGGAATGAGGATATAAGGGAAGAATTAAATATATACAGCATAAATGAGAAAATAGAAGAATATAAAGATAATTGGAGAGCCCACTTAGGCCGTATGAATAACGGAACAATCCCAGTCCTAGTAAATATATATCAACCTCAAGGAAGGAGATATGTTGGACGTCCGAGGAAAAGATGGGCATAAAACCGTGAAGACGGAACAGGGATTAATGCCTATTCCCTGCAAGGATGATGATGAATCCCTACTTAAAATTTGTGACAATTCCTCGTGTGACAATTAATGACTTAAAAATAATATATAAAATAAAATATTGTCACAACAGGAGGAGCCTACTTTGAAACCTTTTAATGTATTATACCGATCAGATCAATAAATATCTTCTAATTGACTCACTGACAAGTACTTTTCACACAGACCCTGTATCTCACAACCTTCTATGCATATTAAAAACTAACTGTCTTAATATTTCTTTTGGCAGGTGTTATTAATTGTTTTATTTATTCACCTTCAGGGCATGTTTAGATACATCTGAAAAAGGTGATCTGGCTAGTTGTGATCTTCTTGGAGAGTACAACCTGACTCAGGATTATGCAGCATTGACAAAGTCAGATCAGCTCAACTATAGTGTTAATGTTTATAACAATGGCAATACTCTAGAAGTTGTTAGTATGTGCTGTAAGTATTCTTCATTTATAAACATTTTATTTCTTAAGAACAATTTAAAAAACAAAAATCATTAAGAATAAGCTGTTGCTCACATTTTATTGGGAGCTCTCCTGATGGTGGCAATGAGTGTTGCTGAAAGCTTAAGGTTATACCTCTGATCATATGCAAGCCCAAGAAGTTATTCTTAATTTTACTCATTTTGTTGTAAAGCAACATATTTTAGAGTTTCTTTAACCTTTTCACTGCTAATGATATATATGTGCATCACCGAAAAAATTTTATAAAAGCAGAGGTATAACATTAATGCTTTATGTTACAACATGAATAATTTTTAATTAGAATAGCCATTCATGAAAACTAGCTCTTCCATCAAACTTATAAACCTGCTGATATCATTTGATGAATTTTTATATAAATTCAGCTCTGAAAGGGTTGATGAATATAAGAAATCTTATTATCTTAAAACTATCCATTCATTTTATTTGCATGGGAATTCAAATAAAAGTGGATACAACTCATGTAACTGGATTTGAGATCACATTGTACATGTTCAAATTTCCTATGTATAATTTCCATCTTTTTATTTTTAGCAAGTCATGGGACTCATGTAGCTTCCATAGCTGCTGCGTACTTCCCAGATTGTCCAGATAAAAATGGTATTGCACCAGGTGCACAGATAGTCTCATTAACAATAGGTAAGTTCAACTGCACATCTCACCAAACTATAGTAATGTATAGAATCTGGATTTTATTTTTTAATACTAAAATATGTAGCAAAAAGGCCCAAAGTATTTTTTAAATATGTATTATCAGAATTTCACATAGAGGAAAAAAGTTTTGTTACTTGTTTTGCAAAATAGTTATATTTTAAGTTCAGAAAATGATCTGAGTTCAGGTTCGAGTTGTATTGTTTAACACTGATCTAAGATCAACTAATCGAAGTTCAATTTTGATCCTAGTTCATACTTGAGCACTTGGCAACATCGCAGAAACAGATGAACAGACGAGAGTATTGTTATTCTGTTTTCCTCCGTATTCAGACTGTGTTATGCGAAAGGAAGGGGAAATATGATCGAAAATAAGCAGAAAAAGGATCGTTCCTAATTGAAATTGTCTTGGGAATCCAAAAAAGACGGATGCGATAATATCCGTGCAAGAGCAAAATGCGATGAAAAATGTTCTGGTAATTTCATTCCTGGCGTTATATCGGCTTAACATTTTCATGGCTAAGGACGTATAAATGCTTCGTCTCATGAATTGTATAAGAGCGGAATTTTTGTTCATCTGTTATGTTTGTCATTCATGGAAACCAGGTAGCCTATTCCACTAAAATTTTCTCTATCGATTTTAAACTTAATAGCCCACTGAAGTGTTTACCTCATGACTGCCTTATTACAATGTAAAATATCAGTTCTGAAAGAGTTAATAGGTCACATAAAGAAAGATAACGAAGAAAGCATTTGGGGAAAATAAAAAAACAGGTTGCCCCTTAACATCCTCCCACTTGAGATTTCCTAGTAGTTCCACCATTGTCTCCTAAATGTCTCTCGTTTAGCAGCGTTGAAAATTTTGAAAAATTTATTTTTTCCCCTTTCTACTATTCAATCTCCTTTCTCCTTTACCCTACTTACCTATTCCTACTATAACAATTTTGAACCTTAGGAGATTCGAACACGGGACCGCTAGCATGATAGGCAGTCGTTTGACGCCGTCAAGTGAACGTGGGGTGGCGAGCGAGAATTCCTGTACGTAAGGTTAGGGAGCTGCATGAATTGGCGAAGATTGATCATTTCGTATTAGTAGTTGCAATTGTGGTGCAAGGGTTATTTTCGTATCATAGTAATTAGTGCAACATAATAATAACGTACAGGTTATGCTGTAGAGTTATGTTACACTGCATTATAAGGAGCCTAAAACATAGCACAACTACTTTATAGCTAGTAATGTACGCACAACTACTTTATAGCTAGAAATGTATGAAGTTGTCTTTTGTGTATTTTCTTTATATTTATCGTAACCACACAGGTAGGCCTAATATTATGTTTATAATGAGCTACTCTTATGTCTCAAATATGAAAACAGCCCCTTGAACTGAGATCAACTAGTTCGATCAGAGAAATTTCTCCAGTCAAAATTGATCCTAGTTCAGTGCGAATTGATCTCAGATTAGCGTTTATACAACAAAAATTTCCGAGTTCAGCGTGAACTGAGATCAATTTAGTCTCTGATCCAAGATCAAACTGTTTATACAATCGCCCTTAGTTTCACAAATAGGACTCCAACTTGACAAGGAAAGTTCAGGTTATACTTGAATAAGCCCATCCCAAATGCCAAAATCTGCACCCCATTATTCCAGGACTACTTTGAGTTCAAAATTATATAAAAATACAGATGTATTATGTTAATTCTCTTCACAAGATTATTAACTAAACATTTGGCATGGGAGTTAATTTTATGTAAAAATATTTAGTTACACTTGAGTGCTGTGTCATTCTGTAGTAGCCTTTTGAAAAATGCTAGCAAATTTTGCATTGTTTCAAAATTTAAATTTATAGAACTTATAATTATACTAAAATAACACTGATATGGTTTGAAAGTTCAGAATTTTATCTTTTAAATGGTGTATAATATTAAATGCACGAACGAAATCCTTACCCCTGATAATATAGAAACATGACAAGTTAGCGATAAAAAAAAGTTGAACAAATAAACAGTAAAATTGAATTCTAGGTTAGAAGTGTATTTTGAAGTCATATTTACAAATATATGCAATTTGCCACACTGCAATACTGACATAGCATTACAATATTAGCCTACAAATAATCAAATTTAATAACACTTCATGCATAACGATGACAATGTAGGCTTAAAAATATGCAGCAAACATGCTTCCAAACAAATCACATTAATGTCTAAACAAATGTAATAAAACACATTCTAGCAGTAAGTAACAAAATTAAAAGATCAGAAGGAATACGCACAATGATAAAATCCTGTCAAATCACAAAATTTGAGAATAAAATGCATGGAAAGTATGATCCTGTCAAATGATGGGATTTGCAATATTTGCAAGTTTCTGAATCCCGTTTATTGATGGGATTAGCGATCAAAGTGTTAAAGGTATAGGTACAGCTTACCACCTTCAAAAAACTGTTTTTACAAAGTAATTTTTAAAATATGCAAGACCTTTTTAGGTTCATATTGGAGCACAAATAATTTATTTAGTAATTATTTATTATTATTATTATTATTATTATTTAATTTTTACTTCTCTGCCCGTCGTACCATAGGTAGTGGGTACAATAGGTAGAGGAAGTATTATTTTCGACCCCAAATTTGAAGTTGGTTTTTTAACATAAATAAACGTTTTGAGGTCCCCTGAATCCAAAAATACTATTTTCAGAAACATGTCTGTGTATGTGTCTATAAGTGTGTGCGGATTTGAGTGAACAGCCTAGTTCCAGAACGGAAAATTATAAGAAAACAAAGTTTTTTATTTGGGTCAGGTACTTTCTGAAGATGTGACACAAAGATTGGCGAGAAGTTTCTCTTAATTTTAAGAGGACTTTACATGAAGAAATTTTCGTTTTTTGCGATTTTCTCAAATAGCTTTAACAATTTCCTTTAAATTTTGCACATGGGTTGCTTATACTAAGAGCTAAAACTTTATTTGGAAAATTTTTTTCCAAAAATAATTCTCTGAACGGTAGTTATAAGCCACCCACTCTGAATACACACACTTTGCAATGTGGCTTCTTGTAACGTAAAATTGTTTGTTGCGATTTTCTCGAAAACAGCTCTTACGATTTTCTTTAAATTTTACACATGGGGTGCTTATACTTAGAGCTAAAAGTTTTATTTGAAACATTTTTTTGAAAAAAATTATCACCCACTCTGAATATGTGCTCTTTGCAATATGGCCTCTTGTTCTATATCAGAATGTGAATGTATTGACCGTGTTTAAAGTAAAGAAAGTTATGAGAGTAGATTAATCAGATTTTATTCCTTCGGGGATGCGATGTGTTGTGGTAACGACGTTCTCTTTATTTTTACAACCAATTTACATGAAGAGAATGTCATACATAATAATTATGTTATACTTGATACTTGCCCTATATGTAGCTTTCAATTTAGTACGTTGAAATACAATTATTATTGTAAATGCGGCAATCATTAGCAATCTGCAAAACTAACTGGCAAAATATAATATTATAAATAGGAATATTGAATTAAGCTTGCTACTAGGGTGCATACCATATTTAGCCGTAACACATCACAGGTTACTGAATAGGCTAACATATTTGTGGAAGAACATGCTTTAGGATTTAAGGGCTCTTTTAATATAAAGAAGTAGGTTTCCATCATCCTTAAGTTTAATTTAACAATTTATATTACATATGTACAATTAGAATATTTACATGTTTGATAATTGCAATATTTACAGTGCCATAAAATATTTAATTTACTGTGCCATTAAATGTGGGACTATTTATATCTTGAAAAGACGAAGAAAAGAAAAGAGAAAGAATAATCAATTACTCACACATATATTCCTGTTACGAGGAATGCATGACGCAAAAGATCACTATTAGCAATTGCGAGCAGCAGAGAACAAAAATATAATGTGAATGCATTATACAAATATATCCAACTACTTACAAATGCCAATAGGATATTCGTCACATGCAGACAGCGTAACCACATTCAGCCTAGAATCACATGAAGATCAGCCATTCAGTAGAAGACGAAACGGAGCGAAGAGAGAGTCAAGATATAAGTGGCGATACAGAAATTCTTTAGCCATGAGGAAACTTCTGTTATCCCCACCCAAAACATCTGATAGCACGGCAGCTCCACTAAACCAGAACCACTAACGATGTCATAATGACGTCATTCAAAACATTCTATCTCAAGCCATAACTGTGAACAAAATTAACCTTAGTTATTTACGTCGCAGTTTTGTTTACTAAAATATTCAAAGTACTGTGCGAGTATATTGTTTCAGTTTTAAAGTTAAGCACAGTACATATTATACCTGGGCCGTCGTAAGTTTGCACTTTCCATTCTACAAATTAGGTTGCCAGTATCAAAGATTGACAAATGAACTACTCGACTTCGTTGTGTACTGACTAGGAGGTGCTAATCGGCATTATTCGGCTGTATTCGGCGTTGAACATTCAAAATTATTTCTAATCCCTCAATTATCATCTTTCTGTTCTTCCATTCAGTAATTTTCGATATTTATGTAATGTAATATTATTCTTAACCCATAGTTTCACAAAAAAAAAAACGTATCGTTGATGTACACAAAGATTTATTCTATGTGTGGGACATCGTACACCTTCACATGATAAATATTCACGTCATTTAGTTCGTGGTGTCGTAGCTCAGTGGTTATGATGCTAGACAGTTGTGCAGAAAGTTGGGGTTCGATCCTAGGCAGGGTGCTTTTTTTATTTTTTACATACTATAGTTTATGATTTTTAATTTTTTTTAATTAGCTGCCTTATATTTTACTGTATAATATAATTTGTAGCATATAAAACCTTATTATCAGTAGTGAAACCTTAACCCTCGGCCAATTTAAAGATCGCCTTTAGCGGCGAATCCTATTAAAATTCTTTTCAGGTAGAGGGACAAGATGTTCCACTTTTCGCACGATTCTCCTTCTTTACTTCCTCTGCCCATGACCATAGGTACTATAGGTAGAGGAAGTGTCGTTTTCGATTCCGAAATTCCGACATTAGTTTTTAACATAAATGCACGTTTTGAGGGCCCCGAATCAAAAAATACTATTTTGGAAACAAGCTGTGTGTGTGTTTGTGTGTATGTGTGTATGGAAAATTATATGAAAACAACATTTTGTTTTGGGGTCAGGTACTTTTCTCAGGCAAGTAGAAATATGGTAATATTTGTTTTAGAGAATAGAAGTTAAAAGCACCTTTAATCTTAAATGATATTAATTAAAAGGAGAAAATTATGTACTGGGTGGTATGAAATTATAACATTCCAGAGTAACCAACTTTGATTGCTTCACATGGAAAAACTCTTTTTGTTAAAAATATTTACATATGATTATTATATAGACTCAGTTTGATAAAAAAAATTAAAATTCACTAAGCCTTTATAAATGTGAAAGTTCTCAGAAATTGTAGAAAATCAGTAACAAGTTGTCTTTGCTTTCCAATGTGGCTGGCTCTATCTATCTTCTATTATTATGGTTATTATTATTATTATTATTATTATTATTTGACAAATTTTAATGATTGTCTAAAAAATAGTATACGATACACGTGATAAAATTATTTTATTTTGCTCGTAGGATTGCTTCATTCACCCATACGGGCTCGTTTCGCAAACATAGCCAACTCACAAAATAAAATCTCGTTTTAACATTTGGATCATAAATAACTATTTTGTTCTAAAATATTTGTTTTAATATATGGTACCTGTAATACATATGTGTCCGCCGGCGTGGTCTTGTGGTTAGCGTCGCTGACTACAGATCCGTCGGCCCGGGTTCGATTCCCGGTACCTCCTCAGATTTTTCTGAGGTAGGGAGGTCTGGTAGGGGTACACTCAGCCTCGTGATTCCAATTGAGTAGCTACTTGATAGAGAAGTAGCGGCTCCGGTCAAGAAAACCACCAATAACGGCCGTGGGTGTCGGCATGCTGACCACATGCCCCCAATCCTGCCATCTGCCTACGGGAGATGACGCAGCGGTCGGGTGGTAGGCCAAGTCCCTCCAGGGATGTAGCGCCACGGAGTTTAGTTTAGAGTTTTAGTAATACATATGTTTTACAAACATAACTTAATCTAAATTAGCATATGTTTTATAATTACCAAATAACCTATATTAAATATTTTTGAAAATTTTAAAGATCGATTATATTACATACTACAATATTTTCAGAGGTTTCAGGTAATAGTTTTGGAAATGAAACTGCAATAGCAATCATTCATTTTTCTCCAAAACATAATTACTTTTATTTTTTAATAAATGTTGTGAATCCTGGAATTACTTGCAATAATAAAATGCTATCAGGATACTATTGGTTTATTCTTTGGTAAAACTCAAACTTAACACCAAAACAGTAACTTCGGGGTATGTGGTAAAAGTAAAAAAAAATGAAAAGGGTGTTTAACAAAGTTTTACCCAGGGTGCAAAGTACGTGAAATCTCGATCTGCTCTTTTACATTTCACAAAAAGTGTAAGGCAGGTAATTTTAAAAATTAAAAATTAAACACTGCATTTAAATCTTAAAAATATAATGAATGAAAAAAAAAAATACAGCTCAGAGATTCGAACCAAGAATGTCCTGTTCCACGATCTAGCACCTTAACCATTGCGCCAATTATAAGCTTGTCAAATGTGCGAGAATATTATGTATGTAAACCATTATGCTTTCTCTTACAGTATATCATAAGCCTTTGTATAGGAACCATACGGTTTTTTATTAATTTTGTATTTGTATCTGTATTTGTATTTGTATTAATATTGAGACATAATACATTTAATAGCGGAAATATGAGAAAGAATAGACTAATACAGCCATGAAATGTTCGAAGCCAAATGGCTTCTGTTTGTCAGTCATTAGAACCGCAGTGCAGTGCAGCCAATGTAAGTAGGCATATAGTTGAAACTGGAAAGTGCAAAGTTACAACGGCCCAGGTATGAGAGGCTAACTTTTATTTGGGCAGAGGAAGTTATGTGAATTTCACATCAGATTTTTTATGTCGTATTTCTCCTTATTATAGGAGGCAAGTTTTCTGCACTACAGGGTCATTCCTTATTAAATCAACAAATGGGCTTTGCCTCGCCATATTTTATTTTGATGAAATTTGGTAGGTGATATGTACCAATCTTCTGAACCCCAAAACAAATCTTTTTATACCTCTAAGAAATTTTACTCCAGAGATATAGGCACTTGTTTAGAACACGAACAAGCAAAAAACGTAATTTCAGACTTATTTTCTGAAAGCCGTAGAATTTCTGTTTGAATCAATAGGGTGATGGGATAGGGCTCATTGGAAAGCTTAAAGAATGGAGTATCATTTGTGCATACTAAATTATATTTAAGTTAAGTCGAAACAGAGGTTTTTAGGGCTCTAATCTTTGTTCATGAACTGTCGTTTTGCGTAATTTTTGGCATTAAAAAAACAATGAAGGTCTTGAATTAACAGGCCAATTTTTTTCCTGTTGCAGTATGTATAAGGAGTATATGTAGGAAAAAAACTGAGCTTTTACTGATGGTCCTTCACCCTGAAAAATTTGCTTGAACTTCCAAAAAAGATTTTAATCTTGCTTTTTCTAGGTCCCAAAAAGTTATGTGGGGCAGGTGATAAGAATCTGAAAATGCTAGGATAAGAAGCCCTTGTAATGTACTTGAAAATAAAAACCAAATCATTGTGTGACTCGAAGGGATAAAGGAGCTTCGAGCCTTTGAAATATCAAGAAAACACACTTGACCGGTACTGAAAATAGGCTAAGCAGATAGGATGATTACCACATTTATTTACAAATGAGAATTTTCCTGTTATGGAAATTTATTATTTTTTGTGATATTTTCTAGGAAATTTCCACATTTGATTTCTTTTTAAGCTACATTGATGGCAGTTTCAAGTACGGTAGTTGATTAGCTTCATTTTCTCCAGTGGTATAATGTATAATTAGTTAGTGGCGCAAGATGGCGCCCGGCAATGAGATCGTGAATAATTCAGGGAACAATTTACACAACGATGGAGGAAATACGAATGAAACTGCAGAAGAAAGGGAATTCTTGCTCAAATAAAGGCAACAATTTTGGCAAAGCGAAATTGGAGGAAAAGCAACTGTTTGGTTCGCAATCAGAGGAGGTACGCGCGGGACGCCAAGCTGAAGCAATAGCGTCACTCCAGAAGGTCATCGAAATTCTAAACAATGACTTGAAAAGTGCCCAAAACAAAATAAGATCACTGGAAACTGAAAACAATCAACTGAAATCTCAAGTTAACTCTCAGTATTCTACAATCTGTTGAAAGGAACTGCCGAGGACAACACCATGTAATGACAAAGAAAACCGAGGTTATGTATCAGCCAACAGATTTGAGGGATGAAAGTGAGCATAGCCCTACTGGACATGAAGAAAACACCAGAAAATCAACCGGTGGAAAGGAAAGTAAGAACTCATGTAGCAAAAAAGTGTTAGTGCTGGGGATTCGCTGTTAAAATTTGCCGGGACTGTTTGCAGAGATGCTGGACATATGGTTCAATGCTACCCAGGAATCAGAACAGAAGAACTCAAACATAAAGTGGGAAATCTGAAATTAGAAGAAATACAGCCTAATGTAGTGGCACTCCACGTAGGAACCAACAACATAAGAAGAGGAATAATGGCAGAAGAGATCATGGGAGAGACAATGGACTTAGTAGACGAAATAAGATCCAGGTGCCCACAGACATCAATTGTGATAAGTGCAGTGCTGAATAGACAAGACATAAACCCACAAAGAATCAGACGAATTAATGAGGAACTTGACTGGTTGTGCTCAGCACGAAAAAATTGCATAATGGTGGATGGTAACTGCTGGTTAGGTGATGAAGACATAGCCAGAGACAGAATCCACTTAAATCACAATGGCTCTTTCAAGTTTGGTAGACTATTGCGGGATGTGATTGAGAAAAGCCAGGGAAACCAGTAAACGAAGAGGTGGATGAATCAGCAATAGTTTGTGACATTCCGGTTGCCAGAGACACTGGTGTATTAAATGGTCTAGGCCTAATTTCTGTGGGTGATAAACTTAGTAGGCCTAAAACAGTCACTAGTGTAATTAATGATCCAACCCCAACCTCTGTAAGTAACAATCTTGGTAAAGTGGTGGAAGATGAATCTAGAAGTGAGCTAGTGGACCTTGTTAACTTAAAAATTAGCCCAGATCCATATAGTGCTTCTGCATCGAGTAATGTCCATGTAATTATCAATACTAGTATCATCAATAGTGATGTAGGATCTCCTGGAATTATTACAGTCAGAAGAGATACTAAGAATAAGCAACTCAAGCCTCATATAAATTCAGATACACCATCTATTGAACTCCCATACACTGCAGTTAACATAAATGAAACACCTGAATTAGAACAACATCAGAATCGATCAGCAAAAATAGAAATAAGCCAGAGCCATACAGAATCTTCCACCCTCCTCTACCTAAGTATCTAAATATATACCATCAAAACATTAGAAGCTTAAACAATAAATCTGATGAATTTTTTATCTTCATTCAAGAAACCGAAAGAAGAAATCACCAGCTGATTGACTGCATCTGCCTAACAGAGCATCATGTCAAATCATTCGAAAATTTTCCTCATCTGTATAATTATACACTAGGGTCTTGTTACTGCAGAAATCAATTTCAGAAGGGAGGTGTGTGCGTTTTAGTCAGAACAGAATTAAAATTTAATAGTTTAAACCTTTCAAATTTCTGTATAGAGAAAGATTTTGAATGTAGTGGAGTAATTTTGGAATCAGAAGCAAGAAAAATTAAAATTCTTAGTATATATAGATCCCCAATTGGTAATGTAGGTTTGTTTATTGAAAAACTGGAAGAAGTTTTATGTTTTCTATATAAACCTGAAGTAGAGTTTATTCTTTGTGGTGATTTCAATATTAACTATCTTGATGACTCTAATGACAAAATGAACCTAAATTCACTGTTAACATCCTTCAACCTTAGCCCCTCAGTTAACTTCCCTACTAGAATCCAAATTAATTCTGAAACAGCAATAGATAACATATTTATAGATAATAATAGAACTAATTATGTTATCAAACCCGTAGTTAATGGATTATCAGACCATGATGCCCAATTACTCTCTATTGTAAATATCTCCAAGCCAACGGATAAAAACTGTCCTAAGCTAAGATACAGACAGATCAATGATGATTTTAAAATAAGTCAAAGCAATGAAGATTGGAATGCTATTTATGAACAGCAAACAATGGACTCAAAATTTAACAGTTTTCTCAACATATTTTTGCAATGTTTTGAAGCAAGCTTCCCTATAAAATATAAAAATGCCCCCAAAGCGAAAAATAAATGGATCACCAATGGAATCAAGATCTCCTGTAAACAAAAAAGAGAGCTATTCATTAAATTTAGAAATAGTAATAATCCAGAGACTAAAGCTCATTACAAAAAATATTGTAAAATATTAACTAAAGTAATTACTGAAGCTAAACAAATTTACTACAGCAAAAAAATTCACAATTCCACAAATAAAATAAAAACATCATGGAATATTGTAAAAACGGAATTAGGCAAACTTGCACCCACTCCAGTTCAACTCTCGCTTGTGAATAATAATATTAAAATTGACAACCCAGATACTATAGCAAACTTATTTAATAGTTATTTCCTCATCATCATAGATGGTATATCCAATAAGTGTTCAACCAATGTTAGTTCAGAAGAATTATTAAATCAAGCGTTTACAAAATTCACTGACATGTACCTAGAACTGACTACACAGCAGGAGATACTCAAAATAATTAACTCTCTCAAAAACAAAACATCATATGGTATAGATGAAATTTCTAATAAGGTTGTTAAAAATTGTGTCAGTAAACCGTTAAGTTATCTAATCAATGAATCACTGAAAACTGGTATATTTCTCGATAGACTTAAGTATTCTATTGTAAAACCCCTATATAAGAAAGGTGACAAATCCAGTGTATCCAACTACCGTCCTATCTCCCTATTAACAGTTTTTTCCAAGATATTTGAAAAAGCTATGTATAACAGAGTTCTTCACCATCTAAATGTAAATAACATACTAATAAATGAACAATTTGGTTTCAGAAAAGGTTACTCGATCAATGATGCTACATTTAAACTGACAAATGATATTCTGAACTTTCTTAACAAAAAATATGTTACTAGTGGTATATTCTGTGATCTTGCTAAAGCTTTCGATTCAGTAAACCATCAAAATTGAAATTTTACGGCATAAATAATTCATCAGCAGATTAGTTCAAATCCTACCTGGTTAATAGGAAACAAAGGGTTGATATTAGTAATATGTTTCAAACGGTAGCTACCTCCAAATGGGGAATTATCAAACATGGAGTCCCACAAGGTTCTATTCTATTCTCTTTTTAATTTACATAATAAATTTAAACAATATGTGTAAACCCGTTCTGTTTGCGGATGATACAAGTATACTAATAGCGAGCCACTCAGTACAACACTTGGGTATCCTAACGAATGAAGTATTTGAAAAAATGAACAAATGGTTTTTAGCCAATAAACTAACTCTGAATTTTGATAAAACATTCTTACTAAACTTCACAGCAAGCAGACAATCAACACACCACTTACAAATTGGATACAACAATAATTATATTAATGAGATAAATTGCACTAAGTTCCTGGGCTTGCATATACCCTAAGTTGGAAGCATCATATCGAACACATGATACCTAAACTAAGCTCAGCTTGCTTTGCAATAAGAACCTTAAAATTTTTTAAAAGCATTAACATTTTAAAAACTGTATACTATGCATATTTCCACTCAATTATGTCTTATGGTTTAATATTTTGGGGCAATTCCTGTGAAAGCAAAAAGATATTCTTACTGCAAAAAAGAGTTCTTAGAATAATAGCAAATGTAAAAAAAAAAAAACAGAGTCATGCAAAGAGTTATTCAAAACTCATAACATACTTCCATTAGCTTGCGAATACATCCTAGCACTGATTACCTACACAGTGGATAATTTTGAGCACTTCGTAACAAACTCCAATATATATGGCATCAACACAAGGAATAAACTCAATCTTCACAAGCCAACAACTCACTCACTCTGTACCAGAAAGGAGTTTTCTATTCGGCAATTCAACTCTTTAATCATTGTCCACACGACATAAATATGTGCATTAATAATAAGCATCACTTGAAAAAGAAACTGAAAATTTTTTTACTGTCACACGCCTTCTATACTGTGGAGGAATTCATCATCTTTAATAAATCTGCAGCAAGGCCTCAATAAATTGTAATCCCTTAACTTGTTTTGAATTGGCCTATATAAGTTAACTATATTTTATGTTTTCTAAATAGGTATGTATGGGTATGTGTGTGAATGTGTGTGTGTCCTGACTTGTTCCACATCCAAATTTCTTGGATCCATGGAATGCAACATTATTAGTATTAGTATTAGTATTAGTTTAGGTAAATTCCGCCTATATACCACTAATATTAAAAACAAAAAGCTGAAGTTTATATGAGAAAAAGAGAATAACCAAAAATATTATGTAAATTTTGCTTTTATTGTGTATTATGAAAATACGTATTATATTAAATTAGTTCATCACTTAATAAGATAAAATATTAAAACGACATTACCAGTTTATTATTATAATGTAGTGTTCTTGTTCATTTGGCATCTTCAAAGGAGAAGTATGTCGTAAATTATCTTACTCTAGGTCTTCAGTACTCCATACTATTTCCGAGTTCACTGAAGAACAAAAAGCATTATTTTTAATTAGAACTGGCTGCGATGATATAAAAAATGTTTCACAAGGCTGAATTTTTGGACAGATACGTCCATATTTTATGGATGGTCTTGCTCTGACCCCTACAGTGTTCACTCAAAACCTCTTAAAAAATCCCTCGGATAAATGTCAGTGACAATTTCCATGTGCAATCCTGAGCTGAAATTAATCCCAGGGAAAACATTGTGCACAAAATGCTTACAAAAAATTAAAAATCCAAAACAAGGCACAGATACCGGTACTGACAGTGAAGATGAATGCTCAGATATTTATGAACCTGAAACCATTCTTGTTGAAAAAATTAATTATGCTTGTTCAGCCCTTGGTATTTGTCCTGTTAAGTTGCAGAAGCTGTCATTTGGAGCTAGACCCTCAGTGTTAACAAAGAAAGTTAGTAAAATAGCCAAATCTGTAACAGGAAAGTTTAAGTTGTTGTTGCCAATGCTTATGGATCTTGGATTTCCTCCATTCTCCTACGGGCGTCCCAGTAATAGTTTGTAAGCTGGGAAGTTATATCAGCGTCGATCTTCTTAATTGCTGGACACTTTAGCAAGTGGTCTTTATTCATGGTGGAATTCACATCCAGGCAGAGAGTACAATGTGGTGAGGGTAAGATACCGATCCTATATAGGTGTGAGGCCAGGCAGTCATGTCCTGTAGTGAGTCGTAAAAGTGCCACAGATTTCTTCCGAGGCAGATCAGGGATGGTAGATTTGTCCCTCAGTAGTATGCTCCAGGATTTGTTCATACTGTCGTCAGAATGTTTTGTCCTGCAGGCTTGGTAAATTTTGTATCTGATCCAGATTTTAGCACTTTGGAAGGATAATTTATGGTCAATCTGTTGCTTAATGGTTGTCTTTTGTTAAGTAAGTCTTTTAATTGAACATTTCAACTGATAAGGATTTTTCAATGAACATGCAGCATGCCAGTTTAGTGAATGATTATAAGCAACTGATTCACAAACTTACAGAAAAAATGAAAGTTGCATCTTCTACTCAAGAAAAAATAAACATTGTAGGTTTCTGCAGTTTTTAGTGTTTAATACATTACCTACAGGGTGGACCAAAAGTCGTAATGGATATTTTGAATGTTAGTTTATGCAATAATAAAATGCCACAATTGACATAAAAACTTAGTTATTGAAGTAACAAGTATTAAGGGATGGAAATATGGTAAAATAAAGTTCCCTGGGCCTGTCAGCATCATTGTTAATGTCCAAAGTTTCGGTATGTGCAACATCGTTTTCCGCGCACAGTTGAATGCGCCGTCATGTCCTTCTGCTTGCCAATCTCAGCATTTCGGGAGTGATCGTTCTGAAGATACGGATGATCTCTCTCTTCAGTTGTTCAACAGAATCCATCCGAATCATTCCAAGATTTTCTTTTAAGTAGGACCACAGCCAGTTGTCGCACGTTGTGAGGTAGGGGCTTCTTGGAGGCCAAATGAGAGGTCCACCTCGTCCAATCCACGTAGGAAAGCTGGTACTTAATCATTCCCGAACTGGAGTCCAGAAATGTCCTGGGGTTCCATCTTGTTGAAGAACAATGGTGTTAAGAATACCAACTCTGTCAAGTTCCGGAACCAGCCATTGAGACAGCATTTCGAGGTACGATTCGCCAGACACAAATATTTCAAAGAAATATGGCCCGATGATAATTTCACTGGTAACTCCGGCCCACATCATGACATGAGGGGAATGTTGTTGAATTTCTTCAAAGAAATGAGGGTTATGTTTGGCCCGCAAATAAATATTATGCGAACAAGAGCTGAGATACACGGTGCATTCGTCAGTCTTCAAGACATTACGACGAACCACTAAGGTGGGAAAAGCAGAAAGTAAATCTTAATATGTGGCACATCGCATTTCCATATCCCGGTCACTTAATTCATTTATGTTGGTGGGCTTAAATGCTCGATAATCTTAATTTTTCATCCAGCGGCACAACGAAGTTCTTGGGATCTGCATTTCTGCCGATCGCTTCCTTGTTCGGTTTCGGAAAATGAGTTATTATCTGATCGCGACTTTTGGTTCACTCTGTACATCTAATAAACCAGGATAAGAATGGTTTCTAAATACAATAGTTGAAAATACAGTAGTTGAAATTGCCATCAATATAGCTTAAAAAGAAATCAGATGTGGAAATTTGCTAGAAAATATCACAAAAAATCAGAAAATTGCATAACTGAGGAAAATTCCCATTTGTAAATAAATGTTTTGTATTTTATGTAAATTTAAAGTAAATTTTGTTGGTAATTATCCTATCTGCTTAGCCTATTTTCAGTAGTGGTCAAGTGTTGTTTTCTTGATATTTCAAAGGCTTGTAGCTCATTTATCCCTTCAAGTCACGCGATGATTTGGTTTTTACTTTAAAGTACATTACAAGGGCTTCTCATCCTGGCATTTTCAGATCACCTGTACCACATTATATTTTGGGACCGAGAAAAAGCATGATTTAAAATTTTTAGAAGTTAAACAAATTTTTCACGGTGAAGGACCACCAGTAACTACTTCTTCTTCTATGGCATTGCAGTTCGGGATCGAACCATAGCCTCCGTTATCATCTTCCTCCATCTGGTTCTGTCCTTGGCAGTTGATGTCCACCGCCTGATTTGGAGTAGGGTTTTAGCATCACTTGCCACTGTGTCAATCCAGCGGTCCCTGGGTCTTCCTATGGGCCTTCTACCTTCAATTTGGCTAAATAGTACTTTCTTGGGGGATTCGATTATCTCCCATCCTGATGATGTGCCCAGCCCATTGCAGCCTGTGGTATCTGATGATGGTGGTTAACTTATTATCTTTGTATAGATTGTATAATTCATTGTTACAGCGTATTCTCCACACACCATTATCTTGAACTGGGCCATATATCCTTCTTAAAATCCTTCTTTTGAAGGTATCGATTAAGTTAGCGGCCTGTTTACTCATAGTCCAGATCTCGCTGTCATATGTTAATATTGGTCTAATCATGACTATACAGTGCTGCTTTGGCTTGACAATGGATGTTCCTTGATTTAATAATTGAGTACAGTGATGCATAGACTCCATTAGCCAAATGTATCCTTCTCTTTATCTCATGAATTTCATTGTTATCTTCTGTTATCCAGCATCCCAAATATTTAAACTGGTTGACTATTTCTAGACCAAGGGGCCCAATTTTAAACTGATTAGGTTTCCTAATTTTCCTTCATGTATTAATCATTACTTTTATTTGTTCTGTGTTTATTTGTAATCCTATCCCTTCTGCTGCATCTCTTAGTTCTTGGAAGGTCTCCTTTGCTCTTTCATTGGACCTTGCCATTATGTTGATGTCGTCCGCATATCCCACCAACTGAACCATTTTATTCCCAATGTGGTGTTCCCTTGGACTGATAATTTCCTTATAACATACTCAAGTGCCATATTATCAGGGTTGGTGCCAGCCCATCCCCCTGTTTCAGCCCGCGTATGATACTAAAAGGGTCTGTTACCCCTGTCTGTGCTTTGACTATAGCAGTTGATTGGATTATTGTTAGTCGAATTAGTTTCACTAATT
Organism: Ectobius pallidus; assembly: GCA_964059195.1. Classification (NCBI taxonomy): domain Eukaryota; kingdom Metazoa; phylum Arthropoda; class Insecta; order Blattodea; family Ectobiidae; genus Ectobius; species Ectobius pallidus. The sequence goes on from CAXKWD010000008.1 coordinate 50,393,420, forward strand.
TGGTCGGTATGTTGAAGTGTATCAAGATCTCAAATAGTTTGGTCCTGTCTATGCAGTCATATGCTTCTTTGAAATCAACAAAGATTGGTGTTAGGTCCAGATTGTTTTCCCACATCTTTTCCATCAGTAATCTGACTGTGAATATTTGGTCTGTGGTGGATCGTCCGGTTCTGAAACCACCTTGGTATTGTCCTAATATTCTGTCTACATATGGATCGAGTCTCTTGTAATATCCGCGTGAATATCTTATAGCTTGGGCATAACAATGATATGCCTCTATAGTTCCTATAGTCAAGCTTGTTCTCTTTTTTATAGATGGGTACTATGAGACTAGTCCTCCATTCATCGGGCATATATTCTTTGTCCCATACTTCTTGAATAATCAGTTTATGTATTTGTGCCTCAATTTTGCCATATTTTATTAGTTTGTTTTGGATGGTATCAACTCCAGGGGGTTTGAAGTTTTTCATCTGTTTTATAATCTCTTCCACTTCTTTTGGACTGGGCTCTTCAACCTGATTGTTATTTATCTGTGGCTCTTCAAAATTTCCTTCATTTATCTCTATTTCCTTTGTTAACTCTGGATTCAGCAGTTCCTCAAAGACTTCTTTCCATCTCTGCATTATTTTAGATTCATCTCCTATTATGTTGCCATCTTCATCGTAGCATAGATTTGTGTTGGCTATAAATCCTTCTGTGATGCTCTTTGTTTTCTGATATGCAAATTTGGTGTTGCCATCCTTTAGATCCTGTTGAATTCCATTGATTTCTTCCTTTAGCACGATCCTTTTCTTCCTCTGACAGGTTCTGTTGCTTCTTCTTAGTTCCTCATATTCCTCCCTTCTCTGTATAGTTGGTCTGGCTAAGTACTGTTTGTAGGCTTCATTCCGTTTTTGAATGCCTTCCAGGCATTCATCATCAAACCAGAGATTCCGTTCCTTCCTTTTCCTCTCTCCTATCACTTCCTTAGCTGTTTCTAGCATTCTTGTCTTAATTTAATTCCTCACTACTTCATTAAAATAATTAACTTACTAGTTAGCCGACTTTCAAGAGGACCTTTCCTCCCATCGTCAGACTCCGCCCGCTGCCGAACTTCCATCCTGTACCACCTGATGACTCTGCTGCGTATAACAAATTTTCCAATCAGACCCAACTCATTCTCCCCTGGGATGTCGAAGTTTTGGAGGTTATTCCTATGTTTCTGTATGAAAATCTTCTCCCATACAGTTAATTCAGTTGGATGACACAGGTTTTTCAATAACTCTGGTTTATTGACCATGTCATTATCAAAATTCCATTCATGCAAAGCTACCGCAGGCTTCTCGATTTCACCTTGTCTGATATTTCGGTAGTGTTCTTTCCACCTTGTATTGATGTTTCTTTTAGTTTTGCCTATATACCTATACATTTTCACAATCCTTACACTTTATCTTATAGATGCCCGATTTTTGTTCTGGTGGGATTTTGTCTTTTACTTCCGATCTTAATAATGTTTTGAGTTTGTACTTATTCTGTGGAGCAAGTTTTATATTATGTTCTTTGAAGATTTTACTGAATTTTTTATTTCCCAAGGGTGAAATGTCATCTTTTTAAAACCAGTTTTTTCTTTTATAGGCTCTGATTTGATTTGATTTGATTACGGGGGGCTTATAAAGAGTTTACAAGACCTCTTTGCACGTCAGCCTAAAAGGCTTATTGTGCCGCCCCTTTGGTTGGGAAGCTCATGGCTTCCTTTCCAGAACTTCCCTGGCATCAGGGTATCAAAGGCCCCCACTGGCTTGTTACGCCTCACCTTAGTGGGGAAATTCATTGTTTCCCAAAGTCTGTTCCTTGTACAAGTTGCAGAATTATGGTTCCAATGTCGTTTCCATTCCTTAGATCTTTCCTGGATATAGAGAGAGTGTGTCTCTTTCTTGCCAGGACGGGACAATCAAACAGGATGTGTGAGGCTGTCTCATCCTCCTGCTTGCATAATCTGCAAATGGGTTCATTCTCATAGAGCCCCACTTTGCATAAATGTTTCCTGAAGTGACCGTGTTCAGATATCAATGCAACCACCCTCCTTATTCCCTTTCTGTCCTGGATGGGTTTCCCACCTATGTTGGTGTTTCTCCCTGATCCATGTTTTAACCGAGGTTTTCACAGTGGTTGTAGTGACTCCCACCACTGGTTCGGGTCCAAAAAATGGTATCTGAGCACCCCTTTTTGCCAGAAAATCAGCTTTCTCGTTTCCTACAACTCCTTGATGCCCAGGCACCCACCTCAGTTCGAGACTGTTGTGGGATGAGAGGGCAGTGAGGGAGTTTAGGCAATCCCATACCAGTTTTGATTTTACCTGGTCAGAAGAGAGTGCTTTTAAGGCACTCTGACTATCTGTGAGGATGAGAATTCCCTTACCTAGGTAGCCTTTTTCCATTCCTCTGAGTGCACAACTCAAGATAGCAATTGTTTCTGCTTGGAACACTGTGCAGTATTTCCCAAGGCTTATGCTAATATTTGTCCTTGGAGATTGGCTAAATATGCCTGCTCCTGATTGATTCCCTATGCGGGATCCGTCCGTGAACCATACAAGTTGGTCCCATTTCCTATCAGGAGTAATTCCTCCTTCCCAGTCTTCTCGAGAACCGAGAGATCTTGAAAGAAGGAGGGGAGCAGTATTGAGTATTCATGAGGTCCGACCTCATACTCAATTCTGTAGTATTCAGGAATTCTAATATGGAGGTATGAGCAGTTGTTAAACTGCTGTTCCTCCAGTTCCCTGTTTGCTCTAAGCGATAGGCAGTGAGTCTGGCCTCCGCTTGAATATGTATGTCTAGGGGTGGGAGGTTCAAAAGAGTCTCCAACGCGATGGTGGGAGTACTTCTAAAGGCCCCCGTAATGCATGGACATGCAAGTCTCTGCAGTTGGGTAAGTTTACCTACTACAGTTGTTTGTACCGTTTTGCGCCACCAAACGATGGCACCGTAGGATATCTGCCACCTAACCATTGCAACATAAAGCCAATGGCTTATGCAAGGTTTTAGGCCCCAGGTTATTCCGATAGTGCGTCTGATGGTCACAAGTGATCATCTAGCTCTACGTATGATATTTTCAATATGATTGTTCCAAGTCAGCTTCCTATCCAGTGTAAGTCCTACATATTTAACTGTCTCGGTATATTCCAGTGTTGAGTTACCTAGTTTAAGTACACCTAGGTCTTTCAAGTTTCTCCTGTTTGAAAAAGGAACCACAACTGTTTTGCTAGGATTAATGGACAAACCTTCCTGTTTGCACCAGTTGTGTATTTTCCTCAAGCCACGATTCATCATGTCTGAGATTGTATTGAGAAATTTCCCCAAAACAACCAATGCTATGTCATCTGCATAGCCTTGTATGTAGTATCCTTCCTGGGTCATTTCCTTGAGAAGATCATCCACCACGAGGCTCCACAGGAGAGGTGAGAGCACACCCCCCCTGCGGGCATCCCCTCGTGGCGACTACCCCCATCAATACCCCAAGAAGGCTAGCTATTATTTTCCTGCTCTTTAAGCATGGAGTTTACCCATCTACAAAGAGTGTCATCAACTCCATGTTTCCGAGCAGCTATTTCTATAGACTTGAAGGAGGTGTTATCAAATGCTCCCTCTATGTCTAGGAAAGCCGCTAGGGCTGTTTCCTTCCATGCCTTAGAGTCCTCCAACCTGCTAACTAGGCTGTGTAACACCGTCATGCAGGACTTGGATGGCTGATAGGCATGTTGATTCCTATGCAGGGGAGTATCTAAAAGTACTCTCCTGCGGATATGTCTTTCAACCAGTCTTTCTAGAGCCTTCAAAAGGAACGATGAAAGACTAATTGGTCTAAATGCCTTAGCCTCGGTGTAGTTATTCCGCCCAGGCTTAGGGATAAATACAACTTTTGTTAGTCTCCAGGCCTGAGGAATATAGCCATAAGCTATACTGGCCTTGAAGAGGTTACAAAGATGTACATATAGTGAGTCCGGCCCTCTCTGCAGTAGTGCAGGGAAGATGCCATCTCCACCTGGTGATTTAAATGGGTTAAATTTATTTAAATAATCTGTCATAATGGTCCAGATTTCCACTGATTAATATATTTACACAAAATTAAAGAAAAATTGTTTAAAGTGGATATTTATTTGTAATTAACACACAACGTTTCGGTCAAAACATAAGACCTTCTTCAGGTGACTGTTTACAAGAAGAGAAAAACTCTCAAATGTCCGTGTCATAAGAAACACTTCCGTTGTAAGTGGAATGCGCACAATTAGAAAGGGACAAAAAATTGGTATTACGAAAATGCTTATTAATCCAATCCACAGGTATTTCATACGGGGACTCTTCTATAACATCCACATGGGGAAGAGGAAAGTGTATAACATGTGTATTCTTTTTTGTTCTCTTAATGATCCCCAACCACTCATCTCCCAAGTCACCGTCAAATCGGTTCAAAACGAAATCTTTATTACATCCGATATTCCAAGCTTCGCACACTTTTCTCTTAATAACATCGTCCTCAACCTTTAAGATCTTCAAAGCACCCATACGGTGATTATTCTCAATCAAATGTTGGCTAAGACCAGTAGACGTTTTCCTACTTCTAACATCTCTCTCGTGCTCACGAAGTCTGATTTTAAAGGATCTACCTGTTTCACCAATATAAAACTTATTACAATCCAAGCATGAGATTGAATATACCCCTGGATATTCCATTCGGTCCTTATTTCTGCCGAACCTTTTATATTCGGAAAAAATCTTGTCAATGGTTCTATTGGTTTTGTAGGCAGGAACCAAATCGAACTTACGAAAAACCTTCTCGTAACGTTCGCTCATGGCTGGGTGGTAGGTCATACCCACATACTTGGTATTAGGATCCTTAATCTCACCATCTCTATTCATAAAATGTTTTTCAGCCTCCTTCCATATCATATCCATTCTTCTTTCATCAAAACCATTAATCCTGGCTAAACGAAAAATCTCCCTTTTTTCAGAATATAAATCATTGTAGTTGTTACATAACTTTAAGGCTCTAATGGCGAAGTTACGCCAAACGTTGTGTTTAATCCTATGGTGGTGTGCGGATTTCTTATGAATATATAATTCACCTTTATTATTTTTCCTATAAATGCCCAATTTAATCCTCGGATATTCTAGGACAATTCTTAAGTCCAGGAAATTTAGAGTATTATTCTCGGATTTTTCAATAGTAAACTTCATTCTGCTGTTAAAACCATTAAAATCCTCCAAAAGCTGTCCAGAAATATCACTCCTAGAAATAACCAAGATATCATCAACATAGCGAATATATACAGCAATGCTGTCCACATATTTGCTAATAATGGATCTCTCCATGAAGAAAAGAAAAATGTCCGAAACAATACCAGACACGGGGTTCCCCATGGCCAAGCCTTCGTTTTGTTTATAGATAATACCATTAAACTGAAAAATGTTGTAATCAGTACAAACATTAAACCACCTAAGGTACTCATTAGCAACAATACTATCCACGCCCAACTCAATAAGCCATCTAAAGAGATATTCTCCTGCTTGGGCTCTGGGGACACTAGGATACAAAGAAACGACGTCCAAACTGAACATACGAAGATCTTTGTTGTATACAACATTATCTAAAATTTCTCTTGCTTCAAAAGAGTTGCCGATTGACCATTTCGTTCTTTTTTGTATACCCATTAATCTTTCAACCAACAGTTTTGCTAAACCATACGCCGGATGACAGTACATGGGAATAATAGGTCTAAGAGGAATACCTGGTTTATGTGTCTTGGGCAAACCAAAACAATTAGGCAATTGTTTTGGTTTGCCCAAGACACATAAACCAGGTATTCCTCTTAGACCTATTATTCCCATGTACTGTCATCCGGCGTATGGTTTAGCAAAACTGTTGGTTGAAAGATTAATGGGTATACAAAAAAGAACGAAATGGTCAATCGGCAACTCTTTTGAAGCAAGAGAAATTTTAGATAATGTTGTATACAACAAAGATCTTCGTATGTTCAGTTTGGACGTCGTTTCTTTGTATCCTAGTGTCCCCAGAGCCCAAGCAGGAGAATATCTCTTTAGATGGCTTATTGAGTTGGGCGTGGATAGTATTGTTGCTAATGAGTACCTTAGGTGGTTTAATGTTTGTACTGATTACAACATTTTTCAGTTTAATGGTATTATCTATAAACAAAACGAAGGCTTGGCCATGGGGAACCCCGTGTCTGGTATTGTTTCGGACATTTTTCTTTTCTTCATGGAGAGATCCATTATTAGCAAATATGTGGACAGCATTGCTGTATATATTCGCTATGTTGATGATATCTTGGTTATTTCTAGGAGTGATATTTCTGGACAGCTTTTGGAGGATTTTAATGGTTTTAACAGCAGAATGAAGTTTACTATTGAAAAATCCGAGAATAATACTCTAAATTTCCTGGACTTAAGAATTGTCCTAGAATATCCGAGGATTAAATTGGGCATTTATAGGAAAAATAATAAAGGTGAATTATATATTCATAAGAAATCCGCACACCACCATAGGATTAAACACAACGTTTGGCGTAACTTCGCCATTAGAGCCTTAAAGTTATGTAACAACTACAATGATTTATATTCTGAAAAAAGGGAGATTTTTCGTTTAGCCAGGATTAATGGTTTTGATGAAAGAAGAATGGATATGATATGGAAGGAGGCTGAAAAACATTTTATGAATAGAGATGGTGAGATTAAGGATCCTAATACCAAGTATGTGGGTATGACCTACCACCCAGCCATGAGCGAACGTTACGAGAAGGTTTTTCGTAAGTTCGATTTGGTTCCTGCCTACAAAACCAATAGAACCATTGACAAGATTTTTTCCGAATATAAAAGGTTCGGCAGAAATAAGGACCGAATGGAATATCCAGGGGTATATTCAATCTCATGCTTGGATTGTAATAAGTTTTATATTGGTGAAACAGGTAGATCCTTTAAAATCAGACTTCGTGAGCACGAGAGAGATGTTAGAAGTAGGAAAACGTCTACTGGTCTTAGCCAACATTTGATTGAGAATAATCACCGTATGGGTGCTTTGAAGATCTTAAAGGTTGAGGACGATGTTATTAAGAGAAAAGTGTGCGAAGCTTGGAATATCGGATGTAATAAAGATTTCGTTTTGAACCGATTTGACGGTGACTTGGGAGATGAGTGGTTGGGGATCATTAAGAGAACAAAAAAGAATACACATGTTATACACTTTCCTCTTCCCCATGTGGATGTTATAGAAGAGTCCCCGTATGAAATACCTGTGGATTGGATTAATAAGCATTTTCGTAATACCAATTTTTTGTCCCTTTCTAATTGTGCGCATTCCACTTACAACGGAAGTGTTTCTTATGACACGGACATTTGAGAGTTTTTCTCTTCTTGTAAACAGTCACCTGAAGAAGGTCTTATGTTTTGACCGAAACGTTGTGTGTTAATTACAAATAAATATCCACTTTAAACAATTTTTCTTTAATTTTGTGTAAATAAATTTATTTATTGCCCATTTTACACCATGTAGTGTGACGACCTGACGTGCTGATTCCCAGTCTCCTTGTGATGCTCTTGGTCTTGAGTTTTCACAGTGGACTTCGGAATCGCCCGTGTTGTCATCATTTTTGCTGCCGGGGAAGTGTACCTCAAAGAGAACTTTGAGTGTTTCTTCGGCCGAGCATGTATATCCCCCTGTAGGCTTACATAATATTCCTACAGGGTTGACTGGTCCGAGGGCCAATGATCTCTGTAGCCTGGCTGCCCCTGACAAGCTAGATATTTCTTGGCAGTAAGTTTGCCAGCTGGATCTTTTGGCCCTTCGTATACTTGAATTGTAGTCTGTGAGGGCTATGTGATACGTCCCCCAATCTCCAAGTCTTTTTGCCTTGTTAAAGAGATGTCTGACTCTCCATCTTTTTTGTTCAAGGTCTTTTGTCCACCATGTCATATTCCTCTTAATTTTGTTTCCTGTTGGCATGGGGCAATTTTGGTGATAACAGTCAAGTATAGCCTCTTGTATAGAGTATGCAACCTTGTCTGTATTAAGTGGAGAGAAAGGAAATAGACATTAAATCCATGTCTGGGATATTAATACAAGTAAGAATCAGTTTGAAAATTTTTATGTCATAACCGGGATTTGAACACGGATCTTCGGCTTAACGCGCCGATGCTCTACCATTGAGCTACCATGACCATTGAGAATCGGCGCGTTAAGCCGAAGATCCGTGTTCAAATCCCGGTTATGACATAAAATTTTTCAAACTGATTCTTACTTGTCTGTATCTCCAAATGATCTAATTTTCTCTATTTGCCCAATCCTTCCTGTGAGATCCTCCTTATAGGGCTCCCACCAGGTTCTCCTTGGATTTCTATAGAGAGCAGAAAGTCTAAAAGGTACTCACCCCTTTTGTTGGTGTCTTTGCTGCCCCAGATTTCATGGTGAGAGTTGGCGTCACACCCAAAGATGGTCTGTACCCCGCTCCGGGTGCAATACGTAGCCAACTGCTCTAATTCCCTAGTGGGTAGTTTACAGCTGTCGTAGGGGAGATAAACAGAGCTCAATATTAGGCCTCTGTTCCCTCCACCTGCTTGGCTGTCAATCTTCACCGTAGTGATGTCACTAGAACAGAACTCCAGAAGCGGTAAACATTGAATACCATTGCGTACAATGATACAGGTTCTAATTTTATTGTCCCTGTTACAGTGGATCAACTTACCTTTACATTCTCCTAGTCCTGCGATTTGTCCCCTATGAATCCAGTGTTCCTGAATCAGGGCCAGGTCAATTCCTTCAGCATTGAAGGTCCTGCAAAAGGCAGCCGAGGCCGCCTTTTTATGTTGCAGGTTTATCAGTATGACCTTTAGTGGCATCCTTGGCTAGAGTTACAATAGTAATTCTTCCAAGGCCAAAAAAGGCTCTAGACCCATTTCATCTCAAATCATACAGCTTAGTACCAAATGTGTCACCTTTGGATTTCAAAATCGGCTGAAAAAAATATATGTTAAAGGACCACATGACTTATGTTCAGAAATGAAATATTTTCCTTCTCACTTGATTTGTAACAATGTTACAGGCACACAAAGAATCGGGATTTTTGGTAAAAAGTTGTACGCAAGGAAAATATTGCAATTTTCAAAGCGCTATATATCAGAAACCAAAAATTATGGAGACTTGAGGTTTTTTTTATTTGAAAGCCTGTTCATAGTAGTTTCAAATCATGATATAGGAAGACATTTATGAAATTCTCTTTAACTCTAAAATTCAACATGAAAATACAAAAAATTGGATTTTTTTCCAAAGTTCATATATTTTTTTTGAAAATGTGAACAGTCGTAAGTCGCGACTTTTATTGGGATAATATGGTATGGAAACTGGACTAATTATTAGCAATAAAATTTCTGCCCCAGCTTCTCACATTAAGTAGATAAATCTTGGTAAAAAGTGAAAAAACACATTTTTGACTGTTTTTTAGAAACGATTTTCTCGAAAACACCCATCTCAAAAGTTTTGAAAATTACACAAAATATTCTTTGATGGTTGTTCTTATAGGTGGTACAATCACATTGGGAGATATTTGTGTGGAAAACCTGAGAGAATTTTTTCAAAACTACTCTACCTGTTCCATAATGTTGGACATTTAGTATATAATGCATTATTTTTCCAAAGTTCATGTATTTTTTTTGAAAATGTGAACAGTCGTAAGTCATGACTTTTGTTGGGATAATATGGTATGGAAACTGGACTAATTATTAGCAATAAAATTTCTGCCCTAGCTTCTCACATTAAGTAGATAAATCTTTGTAAAAAGTGAGAAAACACATTTTTGACTATTTTTTAGAAATGATTTTCTCGAAAACACCCATCTCAAAAGTTTTTAAAATTACACAAAATATTCTTTGATGGTTGTTCTTATAGGTGGTACAATCACATTGGGGGATATTTGTGTGGAAAACCTGAGAGAATTTTTTCAAAACTACTCTACCTGTTCCATAATGTTGGACATTTAGTATATAATGTATTACATTGACAACACTGTTTTGCCAAATGTTTTCAATGTACACAGTTCTATTAAATGAAATTGTATTGAAAGATCACACCATAGATGGTTGAGTCCATTTCCGGAGTGACGTCACTTGAATAACATAAACATGCTTTGAGGAAATGTTCGTCGTAATCTTGATGTTTATGAAGCTAATTGAATACACATGTAAATGTATTGGAACTGTATACAATCGGAGGACCAGCTATAATTGTAGCAAAAAGATGTAGCTTAATGACATTGTTACTTCTCACTAGCTAGAATATTTGTGTATTAATGTTTGTAGAAATGATAACATTTGAATGTTTACAGTATCTGAAGCTCAGAAGGAGGATTTGCATTGAATTAAGTTATTTACACTTGCTAAATAATAAATGTCTACATTTATTATCAATCACAATTACATTAAATTCTCTTTGGGACTGCGAATCTCACAAATCCTCGGTCCAAATATGCTGTTAAACTTACCTTCGGTATGTGATTCACGAAATTACTCACAAAATGAAGGATTTTCCCCTTCATTAGTATGAATGCCCTGAGGATTGATGAAGACTTATTATCTTTGTAAAGAAGTCCTTGAGGTCCTTAATATTGTGTTACATGCAATCTTCATGGTCGTTGACTTACTGAATCCATGATAAAAATGAAGAAAATGGCCTTTCGCCCGAAATTAGCAATATCTTGAAATGCTAGAAACCTTTAATAAGTTGAAAAAGAACTCCTTGCTCTTGGAAAAGGTGAATGTAACGTGGATGAAGCTATCTATTTTGAAGAAGTGTGATTAAAAACAGATGGTTGAAATAATTAGATATTCGCCAACCCAAAAAATAGCTTGATCAAAATATATTGAATTAATTAATCAATTCATGAAAAAACACTGCACTAAATATAATAATCTCACGATAAATAAAAATAAACAAAGAAATGTTTTAATAGGAAAGTATTTAAAAATAAATTTCCCATGTGCTTCTCAAGATGGATCATTCTTTTCCACATGGACAGTCAGCCCAGCTTCATAAGTTTAATGCGGAACATATGAAGATGACAGAAGAACTCTTCTCAGCAATGTCAAGTGAAAAATATAGGCCTAATGATATTTCAGCATTTGTATATGTTAACATATATTTTACCTTATGTGGTTTTGTCTAAATCTAGTGATCAATATTAATAATTAACTGAAACTGATGGACTCTCACAAAGAACCAGCAATACCCTTTGCTGAATTTGGACTCAAAAACCTCTAGTGGTAAGATTTCCAATCCGGAAATGGACTCAACCATCTACGGTGTGATCTTTCAATACAATTTCATTTAATAGAACTGTGTACATTGAAAACATTTGGCAAAACAGTGTTGTCAATGTAATACATTATATACTAAATGTCCAACATTATGGAACAGGTAGAGTAGTTTTGAAAAAATTCTCTCAGGTTTTCCACACAAATATCCCCCAATGTGATTGTACCACCTATAAGAACAACCATCAAAGAATATTTTGTGTAATTTTAAAAACTTTTGAGATGGGTGTTTTCGAGAAAATCATTTCTAAAAAATAGTCAAAAATGTGTTTTCTCACTTTTTACAAAGATTTATCTACTTAATGTGAGAAGCTAGGGCAGAAATTTTATTGCTAATAATTAGTCCAGTTTCCATACCATATTATCCCAACAAAAGTCATGACTTACGACTGTTCACATTTTCAAAAAAAATACATGAACTTTGGAAAAATAATGCATTATATACTAAATGTCCAACATTATGGAACAGGTAGAGTAGTTTTGAAAAAATTCTCTCAGGTTTTCCACACAAATATCTCCCAATGTGATTGTACCACCTATAAGAACAACCATCAAAGAATATTTTGTGTAATTTTCAAAACTTTTGAGATGGGTGTTTTCGAGAAAATCGTTTCTAAAAAACAGTCAAAAATGTGTTTTTTCACTTTTTACCAAGATTTATCTACTTAATGTGAGAAGCTGGGGCAGAAATTTTATTGCTAATAATTAGTCCAGTTTCCATACCATATTATCCCAATAAAAGTCGCGACTTACGACTGTTCACATTTTCAAAAAAAATATATGAACTTTGGAAAAAAATCCAATTTTTTGTATTTTCATGTTGAATTTTAGAGTTAAAGAGAATTTCATAAATGTCTTCCTATATCATGATTTGAAACTACTATGAACAGGCTTTCAAATAAAAAAAACCTCAAGTCTCCATAATTTTTGGTTTCTGATATATAGCGCTTTGAAAATTGCAATATTTTCCTTGCGTACAACTTTTTACCAAAAATCCCGATTCTTTGTGTGCCTGTAACATTGTTACAAATCAAGTGAGAAGGAAAATATTTCATTTCTGAACATAGGTCATGTGGTCCTTTAACATATATTTTTTTCAGCAAAATCCATGATGTTGATGTGACACCCCCTGTATGATCTGAGATGAAATGGGTCTCTATTACCCATATCCTTTAAGGACTTTGTAGTGTCCTTGTCAATTAAACAGACAAGTGTTTGCCCTGAGGCGTCTGACTTGGAGCTTATGATTCTCCAGTCTCCCACTCTCAAGGTTTTGTTCTGTTCTTTTAGCATCTTGATAATATTCTTAGGATCAGTCTTCGCAAACAACTTAGGTGTCTTAAAAAGCACCTTAGTAGATTGTAAGATCTCTGCCCTTGAACCAATGGTAAGTTTGATACCTTCCCATGGTTCCATTAAAGGGATAATTCCCATCAGCCAGTTCTTGGTGATGTCGTTAGCACAGGAGAGTATGAGTGCACCTCTCTCGCCATATGCTCCAGTAAACTGAGGAAAACTTCCATCCTCAAGAGCTTCAAATTTCTCCACTATCACCTCTTGGAGTTTTTCAATCTGATCCTCTGAGAGTTTTTTAGTGGGGTAATCTTCAGGTATCACAGCCGCTTTAAAGCTGGTAGTAGAGGTTGAGGCTTTCCCATCATCCTTTCCCTCATGAATTTTTGTTTTCTTTGTCACCCCAGCAGGAGATGGGGTTGATCCCTCCGACCGGCTGTGTTTAGCGCCTGTCTTTGGTATTGCTCCCTTTGTCTCCTGTGGTTTTGATTCCTGGGTTGTAGATTGTCTTTTAGCCCTTTTAGGATCCCAGGCAATGCCTTGTTTCTCAAGTCTTTCCTTCAGGGCTTTCTTTCTTTGAGCCCCTGAAGGTTTCTTATATTTCACCTTGAGCTTGTCCAACTTCTCCGTGGCTTCTTCTAGGCCCGGAGTAGGACTCTTGGGTTCTTTTTCCTCGGCCGAGGTTGACATAACCTCCTCGGACCAGTTTACATCGATGCCCGTCTCCATATCAGAGGCTTGCCCTAAAAGAGCTTCCTCATCAAATGAAGTGGGTACCTGTGCTGAGGGCTCACTTACGTGGCCCTCAGAAGTTGTTTTGGAAATTTCCTTCTGTGTATCCATTTTGGTCCCACGAGAAGCTAGGGAATCATACAGTCCGCCCAGGTAGAGCCCCGCGTGCCTGGGTAAGGCTTATACTCTGGAGGTCGCCTGGTTTCCAGAGGCCCCGTTAAAGACACATTAGCCCTGTGCCATTCACCCACTCAGCACGGGTCGCACTACACCTTAGGGTTGGGCTTGATTAGCCACTTCTTCGTCTGGTATCTCCCCTGTGGCCACCCTGGTATGAGTAACTCTGCGGTGTTTCCACCTCCAGTACAGCCCACAGGTTCGCAGATACACGCAAGCCCCCCCCCCCCCCCACCTACTTCAAGGTCTTGTGGCTACTAGGGGGGTTTATAGGCTCTAGTGTAGTGATTGTTCTAATGTCCTTCTGTTTCTTGAATCTATCTATTTTTTTATCTACTAACAGCCTTACTAATAAAAAGCTGCTTATATCTGCGTTGAACGGTTGTTTGGTTGTTCACCGTGTAAGTTCTGCATAAGCCGCATTACCAATAAAGGGTGTGTAACTGCCGAGTTTACACCGGGTTTGTACGTCCAACGTCATCAAATACGTCACTCTATTTGTGACGTTACTAGCCCCTGGCTATGAAGGGACTGCTGAACGCCATCTATCGGTGCAGCGGCAAACAACGAAGGATCGTCTGCAGAGTTTCAGTATTTCATTATATTGTTTTCAGAAAGCTGTAATCATGGGTACAAGTATGAAAATATGTCTCACAAACAAGGAACAATGTTTATAATTCCGCAAAAGCAGCTCAGAATATGCGTAGCCTCAAAATTCAATCTCAGACATCTACGAAACGACCGGCTGTTACGGATATCGGCCATCTTGATTATTTATGTCAAGTTTATACAAGGGTGCCAGGCTGTGTAAAGGTTGCACACATTCAGCCTTATGCAAGGATTATTAGTACAGTTCTTCTCCTCAGCTGTGTATATTCCTGGTATAAATGTTACAACTGGATTATTAGTAAGACTGTAACTGTTTTTCACAACCATTCTTAACTGATCTGTTAACTATTTGTTGGTACTCATTTTCTTGGTTGCTTAAGGGGATGTGAACCAATGTATGGGCTAAACTATTTAATATAGCATGTTTATGTGCTCTAGGATTAAAGCCATCCTGTTTGATGTAATTATTATCAAGACTTGTTCCTTTACGGTGTATGCCAAATTCAGGATGATGTGGATTCCTCATAATTTTTAAGTCAAGAAATGGTAAATTGTTTCCTGTTTCAATTTCTACTGTAAATTTGATTGATACATCCTGTAACAGTGTAGTTGCATCCTCTATTTGATTTTTGTTAACTATTACAAAAATATATGGTAGTTTTGTAAAATTCGCCTTTATACCACTAAATATAACAATATATATGTTATATTTAGTGGTATATAGGCGGATTTTACAAAACTACCATATATTCAACTATACTACAGGAAAAATGAAACTAATTAATTATATTGCAAAAATATCATCCACATATCTGACCCATGTTTTGAAAATGTAGGGAAAGCCTGTAGTGATCTTCATTTCGAAAAAACTCATATACAGGTTAGCTAAAAATGGGGAAAGAGGATTACCCATAGCTAACCCTTTGTTTTGTTTGTAGAATTTCCCCTTAAACGTGAACCATGTCTATCCATACACAATTTTGTCAAAGTTAAATATTCATCTATTTCTTCTTGGATGATATTATCCGATGTCAGCCAAGTCTTTAGGTATTGCAAAACCTTCTCTCTCGGAACACTTGGAAACAAGGATACTACATCGAAAGATACCAACATTTCATGTGATAATATGGTCCTTGTTTTGAACCTATCTACTAACTCAAATGAGTTTTTAATAGCTCGGCTTTCAAAGGAACAGGTGTTGATAATTACATCAAACAGGATGGCTTTAATCCTAGAGCGCATAAACATGCTATATTAAATAGTTTAGCCCAGTGTTTCTCAACCTATGGTCCGCGGACCACTGGTGGTCCACGAAGATGGTCCAGATGGTCCGCAGACATAATTAACAAATATCATAAAGCAAGTGGAAAGTAAAGAAATAAAAATTTTTCACATATTCCGTGCCCAAATATTAATTTTAAAAATGGGATGTAAAATTAGGGGTCCATAAAGTTTTTTAGACATTTTAGAGGTCCTCCGGTTATTAAAGGTTGAGAAACGCTGATTTAGCCCTTACATTGGTTCACATCCCTTTAAGCAACCGAGAGTTTGAAAATTAGTGCCAACAAATAGTTAACAGAGCAGTTAAGAATGGTTTTGAAAAACAGTAGATAAAAAAATAGATAGATTCAAGAAACAGAAGGACATTAGAACAATCACTACACTAGAGCGTATAAAAGAAAAAAACTGGTTTTAAAAAGATGACATTTCACCCTTGGGCAAATAAAAAATTCAGTAAAATCTTCAAAGAACATAATATAAAACTAGCTCCACAGAATAAGTACAAACTCAAAACATTATTAAGATCGGAAGTAAAAGACAAAATCCCACCAGAACAAAAATCAGGCATCTATAAGATAAAGTGTAAGGATTGTGAAAATGTATATTTAGGCAAAACTAAAAAGGAACATCAATACAAGTGGAAAGAACACTAACGAAATATCAGACAAGGTGAAATTGAGAAGTCCGCGGTAGCTTCGCATGGATGGAATTTTGATAATCACATGGTCAATAAACCAGAGTTATTGAAAAACCTGTATCATCCAACTGAATTAACTGTATGGGTGAAGATTTTAATACAGAAACATAGGAATAACCTCCAAAACTTCGACATCCCAGGGGAGAATGAGTTGGCTCTGATTGGAAAATTCGTTAAACCGCAGCAGCGTCATCAGGTGGTACAGGATGGAAGTTCGGTCTCAATTAGTACATGATCTATTTGGTTTATGGTTTCTTTGTCTGGTGATATCCAAGTCCCTTTGTGGATATCCTTGTGTGGGAATTGTGTTGAGTTTATTTGCATACTCTTGCTAGCCGCAAGATCGATAAGCCTTGTTCCAATTGGTTTCTTCATGTAAACTGTGGCTCCCAATAATTCCTTTATAGACTTCCTCCTTCTCAATTTTTGCATTAGCATCTCCAACTATGATTTTTATATCATTTGATGGGAGCTTATCGTATATTTGTTCCAGTTTTTGGTAGAATTGATCTTTAACTTCGTACACCTTCCCTTCCGTAGGTGAATTAAATGTTGATAGCTATGATGATAGCTATGTTAAAAAACAGTTTTTATTCTTAAAGTAAATATCCTGTTATTAATAGTTCGAAACCTAGGATGCATGATTTTAGTGTTTTCTTAACTACAAATGCCACCCCACCTTCACTCTGTTGTTGTCTTCCAATGCTCAATATAGTGTAGTTTTTTGTATCCCATATTTGCTGGCCAGACCATCTAGTTTCTTGAATTGCCATTATGTCAATATTATAATTCGTTATCTGCAGTAGTAAATCTTTTAGTGCTCCTGCTTTCATTAATGATCTAACATTCCACGTGCCCAACTCATAATCCGTTTTCTGGTGCTTAGGTCATTGCCGATAGGATCCATCCAAATTCCGAGGCTTAATGACTGGATTCTGAACAGGTTTTGTTTTACGGGGAAGGGTTGTTGGCCCTTCGCCCAACCCCCAACCTGGAGGGCCAGGTAGTTTGTACTCGAGGTTTCCTTCCCCTAGCCTTTGGACTTCCAACTCCCTTCCTGCAAGGCAGCAGCTCCCTCACTAGAGGTTGTCTCCTCTGCCTTCTTTGCCGTTGAGGGATAAACTCTTCTTCCGCCTAAGAAGCCATTGGACGTCCTCTTCTGGAGTGCTCCTTTGACTGCCCTCTCGCCTTTGACCTGTCCAGCAAGGGAGGCCCTACCAGTAGCAATGCTACCGCCAGCAAAGCTCAAAGGGTCATCAAGGTACGCAAACCCCACCACCAACTGTAAGGTCTCGCACTCCCTAGGTGGCAACCACCAGTAACAGTTCAATTTTTTCCTACAGATACTCCTCATACATACTGTAACAGGAAAAAATTGGCCTGTTACTCCAAGTCCTTCATTGTTTTTTTAATGCCTAAAATTACACAAAACGACAGTTTATGAACAAAGATTAGAGCCCTAAAAACCTCTGTTTAGACTTAACTTAACTCTAATTTAGTAAGCACAAATAAAAGTTAATTCTTTAAGTTTTTCAATGTGCCCTATCTGATCATCCTACTGATTGAAATAGAGATTCTATGGTTTTCAGAAAATAAGTCTGAAATGACATTTTTTGCTTGTTTGTGTTCTAAACAAATGTATCTAAGGAGTAAAATTTCTTAGAGGTATAAAAAGATTTGTTTTGGGGTTCAGAAGATTGGTACATATCACCTACCAAATTTCATCAAAATAAAAAAATGGTGTGGCAAAAAAATTTCTTACAATTTGTTGATTTAAAATGGAATGATCCTACAGCAAAGAAAAATGTCTTTTTCGACCCACCGCACCATCCACTATTGCTTGATGTTAGGTTGCATATTATATCTTCATGGAGGAATAAAAGTGCACAAGTTCAATTATATATCTTTTAATGTCTTGCACATCGTGAGTGGTCCTTCTTTTATTAGTATTGTGTGTGTATATATATGTATACAGCCAAAACCGGTTGTAACAACTCTGAAGGGACCATCAATTTACAGTCTTATAGTCTGTATTCACACAAACCGGATTTTTTCCTAGACATTTCAAGTTCATAAGTTTTATATTTTAAACTTGTTGTAGTTGTGTGTGCTATAATAATCATGAATAAAATATTCTTGTTCGAACCAGTTAACGTATTACAAAACTCTTATTACACTCTTAGAACGCCCTTGAAAATGGAGGCAGTGTGGGCCTTCGAAACGTCGGGGAAAATTGACTTCCACACCTGGCTGACTACCCGAGAAACCTTCACTCAGATTCTTCGCCAGGAAAACCTCCGCTCTTACATACACTCTTAGATAGCCACTCGTCTGTTACATTATCAGGTACACTGGCAACTTTGCCACAAATTTTCCCAGCGACATATCATGGTGTGCTCAGAAACGTATCCAAGAGGAAGAACAATTGAAATTCAGATTGCCCAACTGATACGGAAATTCATCGGCTTTCACTTACAGAATAGGTCCAATGATTGGTACATTACTTGTTCTTTGCTGCTGCATTTAAGTAAAGCTTCTTTAATATCTTTGTGCTAAGATTGTCTTACCTGCTTGATTTTTAGATAATTTTGTTTGAAAAGAGACTGTATTTTTTCTCTCTGTCCTTCCAAATCGTAGAACTCGTTGAGTGTGATCAGTGTTGATCAATTAATTTTTCAATCAACTTGTTAATTGATTAAAAATGTAATTGCAATTAATCATTTAATTGCATATTGCAATTAAATTATTTGGATGAATGTATGTTAATTGTAACTCGCAATTAAAATAATTGCAATTAACTTGTTTAATTGTTCTATGAAACAATTAAAACTAACAATTAACTTAGTTACCTATACGGAAATCAGTTAAAAGTATTACAAGATTTCAAAAGTTTTACCTACATTAATAAAAATCAATACTACTTATAGATAAAAAAAACAAATATCATCCTTCATTATACCCATTATTTACATTTTAATGTATGTTTTTCATTTGTGCAATGTTTTGACATCGTACATAACAAAAAGGGGTACTCCGTAGCATAGTGGTTGAGGAGCTGCGCTACTAACCGGAAGGTCGCGGGCTCGATTCCCGATGAGGTCATTGAGATTTTTCAGTTGGCCTAATCCTTCTGGTGGCACTATGGCCCTGGGGTCGACTCAGACTCTAACAGAAATGAGTAGCAGCAGCAATTCTGGGGGTAAAGGCGGCCGGTGCATAAGGCTGACAACCTTACCAGCTTCATGTGCCGAATGTCCAAAATCTGGTAGCCTCAACCTCCTTGAACCCTCTGGGCCTCCATGGCCTGTATAGGGAACACTTTACTTTACTTTTACATAACAAAAAAGTCCACCGCTATGGCTCAGGATTCGATTCCTGGTCGGGACAAGTTACCTAGGTGAGGTTTGAATGGCTTTTTTCTTTTGTAGCAATGACAAATCTGCCGAAGAGTCACAAATTGACCGACAGTATGTTCGAAAAGAGAGTCGTGTAAAAATGCAATCTAAGCTATTATAAGAAATTATAATCTGTCGTTATCTGTATAATCAGGTTTAATTAAAATCAAAGACGTTCTATATATATCTACCTAGACTTACAATGTGCGCCATAGCAGTGGCTAAAATTGAACAACTCGCGCATCCGCCATCTTGTGGGCATGTGTTATGCTTCTAACACACGTGAGAATGTCAATAGTGAGATTTTTTAAATATTAAAAACGAAATGTAAGCTTAGAATTACAGCTTTTGCGTTCATTTTGTTATCATGTGCCATTTCATAATTACATGAAGTGTAGTGAGTTGTAAAACGGTGATTATTACTGCGGATACATTCCAATATCGTAGGACATATGGGGTTGGTTAGAATTGTTTCAATCTTGCCGTGTGTTTTACAGTGTTCCTGGGATTACTAAAAATATGGGACATTCTTGTGGTGCATACAACTGCACAAATCATCGTAAGAAGGATTTGGGGATTTATTTTCACAAGTATGTAATATAATTATAGGTTAGGTGCGGCGTCACTTTATGTACTATTCTGGACTATATTCTACAGGTTGTGAACAGTAATTTTAAATTTCATATTTTAATAACTAATGACGTTCCATAAAATGACAGAGATTATTATAAAATATTGAAACAGTTTGTAATTTTCTTATTTGGTAAGGGAATGTTTGGTGTTCCATGTGTTCTTAGGAATAACAGAAAAATATAATGTTAGGTTTCCTCTTCAAAATCCTGGACTGTTAAAGAAATGGTTATCGGCTGTAAGACGTGAGAAATTTAACCCAACAGACTGCTCAGATCGTTTCTGGAAGTCTAATGGCAACAGGCTTCTTAAACCAGATGCAGTTCCTTCTGTGTTTAATTTTCCTCCTCATCTTACAAATGTAACCATGGTTATACTTTCAGTAATAGGCCTATTAAAATGCTATTGTATGTCTATTTAAAGATAGCAAACAACCGCAAATTTATAGCATATGTTTGCTTGCATAGCCTAATACAAACTGCCAAATCTAAATGCATACTCAACATTTTTATAATAGGCCTACAATCTATAGGCCTACGAATATTCAGGATTATTATTTTTAGTTCATATATTATTTCAGATTGAACAAGAAAATAGTCCGACATCGCCTCTCTAAATCAATTCTATTTAGGCCTATGAACCAATAGATTGTATGGTTTTAATTCAATTTCTTTACAATTTATTTAATTATAATTGCATTCATTCACTTAATCACAACATATTTCATGAAACCGAAGGGCTATGTCCATAGTTCTCTATGCAATTTATATTATTCACGAAAATTACTGACAAACTACTGGGAATGTCAAGATAGGCCTATGATCTTGTTATACGTCCACATGCGATAATCACGTTTAGTTCTTACATTTATTTATAATAATATTACTCTCAAGTCGTGTTTTATTAATGTTTTCGTTATTTATGAGATTGAATACTGGTTGGTTTATGTTTCCTATTACGTTTAACAGCTGTATGTCGTCTGCTAAATAATTTCTTGCCCACAAGATGGCGGCGAGCGACCACTTCTATTTGGAGCCATTTCACGCCGTCTGCACAGCTGGTGATGTGGGGACTTGATTAAAATCATTGATGTATATTAATATCAGTGTTTTATTTGTAACTAACATGTGTATTTCACTATCTTACTTGCGCATTTTGTTATGATACCAGGCCCGTACAGTAGTCCTTTTTAATTGTTAGTTTTTATTTAAATTCATAAAATAATTGTAAAATAATTATTTGTTAACTATAGCAAATCACGAATAACAATTGATTAATTGTTAATTGCTACCACTACAATTAACAATTAATCAATTGTTAATTGTAATTTTCCAAAATTACAATTGATCAATTGTTAGTTGTTATGGTGACAATTAAAATGTGCCCAACACTGAGTATGATACACCCAATTCCTTCAAGATGCTGACTTTTCTAATCGTCATTTTCTGATTGCCATATTATGTGTGACTTCTCTTCAATGTTAAACATTTCCTTTTCTTTATCAGCATCTTGACATCAACATCTTGACATCTTGCTTGCCTTGATTACCTAACAGACATACTTACATGAAATTCACAATCTACTGAAAACAGATTGGAAAATAAGCATTACATTGTTGTCGGCAATCCCTTTACCCTTAAAGTAAGTCTTAAAAGTGGGGTTCAAGCCATGAGCAACAGTTGATTACAATAGACATATTTTCTAATTATTAAGTACAATAAAATACACATAATACAATATAAAATATTATAATACCAGTACGATATTCATAATACTCAGAGGGATGATGTAAGCATTCCATGACTTCTTGTGCAATATGGGCTTGTAAGCAATCTCACCTCACTTAAATATCAGTTACTGCAATGAATTTCCAATTGTATTTTTACCAGTGGCATAGCGTAAGGGTAGACTTTGAGACTGAATCTACCTAAATAATATAAGAAAATAAGTGGATTCATAAACAAGTAAATAAAGGCAGCATCAACCAAGTCATTAATCATTATAAACTCATTACCCCTGTCAACAGAATATTTTTCGCTGCTGCATATCCCAACCCCTCCTGCTATTATATGTCAACTTGTGGTGTCATGTACTTAGGCAGCATCGAAATCTCAGGATGCGGCACTAAAGACGAGCTGAGACTAAGCGATGGTCCAGCCAAGTTTGAGTTATATGACTTCTCCCACTAAACATTAACTTACTCATTGGGAAGACAGGCCAATTTATTTTGCAAGAGCGGCATAAAGTCACCACCAAAGAGACTGGACAGAATTTTGAGAATGCTAGTCTCTTCAGGTACCCGCTCACTTGAAGAGCTCCTGAGCCAGAAGCCGGACAATAGAACGAATAAGGGACGGGTATGGTAACATAAACATTACATCCCTCAGTCATTACTGACCCAGCATTAAGTGAAGTGTTAGTTAATTTTAAACTTGTGATTATTTCCATCTCACATATTTTAATCTAAAGTATGGACAATTCCACGGATAACACCATTTTATATTCTATTGTATGAACCAAAAACATGTACTGTAAGGTAAAAAACCAACTCCTAAGCTTGATTTAGGAGCTTTTTAAAAATTTAACCTTATTCTTTACTTTCTAATCTATGTAGTTTAGTTTCAAAAACTAAGAGAGAAAATAATTAATAATGATTGTGGTGGTGCTACTAGTACTAATAATAATAATAATAATAATAATGGTAGTGGTGGTAGTAGTAGTAGTAATACTGCAATACTGCAAAAGTCCGTCATCCTTAGCACCTGTAACCTGACCAGAGCATTCCTGTCATCACAATAGAATTTGAATAGACTTGTCTCTTGGGACCGTCCACTCAAAAATCCAGCAATAGTTGTGACTCAGTGAAGATGATGATGATAATAATAATAATAATAGTGTTGGGGTTCGGCATAGAACCGGAACGATAGGAGCAAAATGTAAGGGATCCTCAGGTCTGAATGAGAGGAACAAATATAAGGGAAAATGATAAATAGAATCTCTGGTAGCGGAGGACCAGCCTGTTGTTAAGATACAGGCACTCAGGGAGAGATAGAAGGACTTATAACGCAGGTCGCTAGGAACAGAGGTCCACAGATGTAATATGGGAGCAAACCTTATACATGTAATTTTAACTATGCACATTTATTCACACGATATATGTTGGTTAATGAATGAAATGAATACACTGAAATAACAACTTCTAATAATGAGTACTGTAATATGATTGCATCACTTGCAATAAACAATGTACTGAATTTTGGCGCGTTCTTGCGGCCACGTGGATGTAAATGTACTGAATTTACACCAGTATTGAATAATGTATCAAAACACTCGTAATTCTGTCACGAATTAATGGAAATATTGTAGAAGAAGTATTCTTGATACTAAATACACTAAAATAGTTGATTCACTGCGAACGCTTGGTTGCACAATGCTCTCGAACTATTACGAGCTTAATAGACTGATCTAGAAAGCTGTGAAGATTGCAAATTGATATAATTATTTGTAGAATAATTATACGACCACGACAACACTTGTAGCTTGAAGTATTGTGTACTAATTCGCAATTTAAGAGCAAAAGCCACTGCGGCTATTGTCTAGGAAAGGCGCGAAACTAGAGGAGCGATCCACACAACTGGCTCATGTGAATGCTGGAATCTGACTAAACTGGAATGACGCTGCGTCCCTACACGAGGGCACTAAAACTATGCAACTGCCGGATGGCTTGCTGGAGAAAAGGTGCTGAGAATGTATCACTCCGCCACATACTGCTGAATCATGGCGCGAACTGAAATAGCGGAGCATTTAAACAGACAGACTAACTTGACATGTATAAAATGCTAGCAAACAGGTAGCTAGCACGAACAAATAGTAATAATAATATAATATAATATAATATAATACTTTATATAGGTATATAGGAAATCGAATCCATGTACAAAATATTAAATTTTATTATCCATAACATTAATACAACATGAATTCGTGTATCATTTGAATAATTATAAATTCATATTTTAAAATCCAGTTTACCCAGAACACAATTCAAGCTACGCCACTGATATGTACACTGTGTTTGTCATTTGTCATAGTTAATCGTGGAAAATACTAACAGCAATGTTCGTATTCAGTAATCTTTTACTTTCATCTTTGTCGATTTTTAAAAATTGTATTAAATTTTCAGGTGTGTCTTATATAAAGGAGCGTCTTATTTACCCAAAAATATTGTACATACATTAGCTTATTCTGTTTGAGAGACATGGTGAAACTTCGAGTCTGCATTTTTGTCATGTTAAGGTGCCAAAACCTATTATAAATGTGCAAACCATACACTTGAATTTAAAGACACTGAGTTTTATATGAGTGCGAGCATTATATTACTCACAACACCACCTGTACGCAGATGACCTTCAGATCTATATTCACTCACCTCTCGATGCAATTAATGACTCTTTAACATTCCTTAACGAAGATCTACAATCAATCGGTAACTGGGCACACAAATTTGGCTTACAACTTAACCCAAGCAAAACCCAAGTTATTGTATTAGGACAGCAAAGACTCGTGTCATCCATCAACAAGGCTACATTGCTACCAGTGACACTGAACAACACTATTATCCCGTACACAGAAACAGTAAAAAATCTAGGTATCTATCTCGACTCAAACATGAATTGGAATTCCCAAATCAAGCATATATGTAAAAAGGCTTTCTCTATCATGCATGCTCTAAAACGACTGAAAAACTTCCTTCCTACTAGAATAAAGCAAACCCTCATACAGACCCTAGTGATGCCTTATTTCGACTACTGCGACATCTTGTATGGAGATCTGAGTGTTGAATTGTCACAGAAACTTCAGCGTGTTCATAATGCATGTGTTCGTTTTATCTTTAACATTCGTTTCCACGATCATGTCTCAAAATATTTCGAGCATCTGTCTTGGCTTCGTTTGCAAAATAGACGTTTGGTCCACTCTCTGTGCTTATTATACCAAATTCTTAAGTTTTCCATACCTCTTTACTTGGCTCCCCGATTTACATTTCTATCCTCCTACCATAATCATGGTACACGCTCGCAGCACAACTCTCTGTTATCAATCCCTAGTCATCATACAACCTCATACTCTCATTCATTCACCATAGCCACAGCCCGTTCTTGGAATTCCTTGTCACAAGATATTAGGGGTAGTCGGAGTGTACACTCTTTCAAATCTGCGCTTATTAAGCAATTATTGCCCACTGAACAGAACTAGCTCTTTGTAGTCACTCCATCTTTGACTGTATATAACATTACTTAGTCTCCTTATAACGTATCTACAGCTGGACTTAAACTTCCATTATAACATAATTTTACATATTCCTTGTTTTACTTGTAACATTATTACTATTTTCTTTGATGACACTTACGCTCTCTATGAAGCCTATGCTTTTTACGAAACCTATGCTTTTTACTTATTTAATTTATTATTATGATTAGCCTTAACCTTAGTCTTAGTATTAGTCATAAGTCTCTTATTCACTAATTTGCTATTTATGTAAACCTACATTGTATATATTTTCTGAAACCTGGTTGAGTGGAAGAGAAGGCCTTATGGCCTTAACTCTGCCAGGGAAAATAAATCATTTACTACTACTACTACTATATTAATGTGCATGTTTTATAACTACCATGTGGGTCACAAATAAAGGAAGGTACACATGCACGAAACACGTTGGTAGTGATAAATACAAAGCTGGAAGATGAGCAACTGGAAAGGTAGCTAACCTTATCAGAAAAAGAAAATGTTTCTAAGAAAGTGTAAACTGATAAAAATTGTTTTATTATAGAAACAATGGAAGCCTTTCTTGCAGCATTTGTCCCTGTGTAAAATATTGATAATCCAAAACTTTGTTATTAGATGAACAAATAAGTTAAAAAGCTATGGAAAAAGCACATCCTATTAATGAAGAATAAGAAGGAGAATGGTTAAGGATCAAACATTATTGTATTAGGGAATTTGTATGATGTGAGGACCACCTGTACCACAAAATTACACAATTATCCAGAAAGTTCAGTTGGTACAACGTTTACTGTGTTGTTGCAGATTTATCACATGTATTTTGTTTCATCACCAACATAAATTATAAAATTGTATTATTTCCATCAATATATATTAGTTTCACTAATCATAGCAACAATCATACATATTATCCACACAATCAACTATCATACTCAGTATCGTCAATAATAAAATATATATCCACACATTCAACCATCACACTCATCTCAAATGTACTCAGCCAGTTCATTTGTGCGAACGTCTCGTCCATGTTAAGGGACTGATGATGGTTTACCAGGGACCGAAATGCGGATCTCCGGCATATTAATCCTCAGAAAGTTCAACTGATACAGCGGGTGCTACTGCAAGTCATCACCAAATCCACAGTAATTTCAGGACATTATTATATATATATATATATATATATATATATATATATAAAAATAAAGACTTTGTGGAACTTTATACAGTGAAGCAACTATAATAAAATTAATTTACTATATGAGTTGACATAAACACACTTTTTGCTTCAGTTAATCATTCAAAGTACAAGAACAAAGAACCTAGGCCAATTCCTAACAATGTATCAAAGCACACATTCAGTACTGAAGAAATGAAGTTTTTAAATAAGGGGCTAAAAACAAGTAGAAGATTATGTGGCTGACTGACATAGAGGTAGCCATAGATGGGCTTAGCAATAGTGACAAAGCAATAATCAGGAAAAAATGTGAAACTGTATTAGTTAACCTCAACTCAAAAAGGGATGTAGCCCTAAATAATTCACAGAAACAAATTACAAAATCATTGAATGAAAAGTATGTAATTTACACAAAAGCAGACAAGGGAAACAAAATTGTAATAATAGACAAAGATGACTACATAGAAAGGATGGAGGACCTATTAAAAAGAAAGGAATTCAAGGAGCTGGAATCTAATCCATTAAATACATGCATCAGATCAGTGGACGAAGCCTTGATGAGTAGTAAATTGATAGAAGGAAAAGAAAGACATGTACTTAAGTCACACAACCCTACTCTTGGAAGAATTTATATATATATATATCTGTAACGCGCACAAATGTGCATTTCAGTTTGAGTTGGTACTCTTGACTTTTGCATATTCACTTACTGATCTGGTTCTCTTCTTACATATTTATGATATCTATCACAAAACTGTCCACAAAGCTCACACGTACACAGCGCTGCTGGTTCATGATATGTTTTGTTCGTGCACACTAAATGATGGAATCCATGTATAGACAGTCTAGTGATGACATGTCGCATCTCAAAATTTGCAGAAGTCCATGTTCGGTCTATCATTGCCCCGGTAGAGTAAAAATCTGACCATATTTGCAATCTTTTTGTCAGCAATGTTTTTCTCAGGTTTTCATATGCCTTTGTGGATTGTAGAAGAAATTTAATTCTTATGTCTTCTATTAAGTAAGATTATCTTGCTAGAACATAAACCAGCCTTGATCTTGTGGATTTAGCTACACCAATGGCTCTTTTGATATATAATGCTTTCACTCTCTCCATTGTAGCTAGATTAGATTCTGTAAGGTATTCCCAGATGACTTCGATACCATATGTTAAAATTGGCAAGATTTTGGTTTCGAATAACCTCATTGCTGTTTCCAATTTTAATGCCTGTATATGCCTGATGTCATTTATTGCTAGAACTGCATGTGTAGCTCTTTCTGTTACATGCTTTGAAAAACAATGTCCGCTTGTCTGCAATGTCATGCCCAGATATTTGAAGTCAGGTACGACTTTGATAACTTTCCCATTAATACTGATTTTGGCATCAGCAGGGGCTTTCCTTCCATTTCTGAAGATCATCATCTCGGTCTTGTCCACATTTATGTTGAAATCATTTTCATTCCACCATTTTTCCATGTCGTCTATAGCTTTTTGCAGTTTTTGCAGGTTTTCTGATGTTACTACTATGTCATCTGCATATGCATAGCTTGATACCTCTTTCATCTTCTCTGTGATTCTTAGTATCTCTTCAGCAGTTAATATAAAGAGTACCGGGTTCATTGGGTCACCTTGAGGGACACCATTTGTTTGCAGAATAGGCTTCGATAGTGACAAGTTATCTGATATTCTTATTATGTTGAATTTCAGTATTGCTCGTATGATTCTTGTCCAGGCATTTCCCATTCCCAGTGTGTTCTCTAGGTTCTTAATGACAAGATCCCTGTTCATGAGGTCGAAAGCCTTTGTGAAATCAACAAATACTGCGTATAATGTCAGTGTTGATCTTTCTTTTCTAAAACCGAATTGTGATTCTGGCAATGCTCTATCTATGTTTCCTTTTATCTTATTTGTTATTATTTTTGTTAGCATTTTGTAGGGAGCATTTTCTAAGGCTATTCCTCGATATTTATTGGTGTCCTTTGTATCTCCTTTTCCCTTGTAAAGGACTTTTATTGTAGAATGCCTCGACTGTTCTGGGATGTTGCCAGTTTCTATACATTTATTTAATAGTTTAGTCCAAACATTGGCGAGTTCTTCTGCAGTGTCCTTCATATATTCATTAAAAATTGTATCCGGTCCTGCTGCTTTCTTACTTTTCATAGTTTGTATTGCCTCTGTAATGTCCTTTGTTGATAAGGGATTCCATTTTGTTGGCTCCATGGGAGACTGTGGTTCTTGAGAATTTTCCGGTGACTCTTGCACATTTAATATTTCCTTAAAGTGTCTTTCCCACACTTGCATGTCTATGTATTGTGTTTGATTTATTTTCCTTGGTCTAATGGCAATATATGGGTCTTTTGTGCTTTTTCTACTTCTCTTTCTCCTTCTTTTTCCCAGTATATTTGTTTCTTCTCTCTTATCATTTTCTTGTATTCTCTCCTTTCAGCTGTATATTTCTCTAGTTGTGTAGTATCTTCAAAATTTCTTCTTAATTGTTGTAGCATGTCTATGACAGCTTTTTGTTTTAGGTAGCAGTCTTTATCAAACCACTTCTGTGCCTTTTTTGTGTTAGGATTTATCTGTTCTGTTGCACTTTTAAGGAGGGTTTCTATCGCTTCTCTTGCTTCTTCTAAGTTTCCATTTGATATCAATTCTTCTATCTGCCTTACATCTCCTGTTTTCTCTCTTATTATTTCTTTATTAATTTTTCTCGACATTAGAAGAGTCTGTTTTTTCTTAAACTGACCTTGTGTTTTCATGGAAATTTTCATTGGGACATGCTTTCTTAGAGGGGTGGAGTTATCTGTCCACATGGGGGTTATACATTCCTCCACTGCTCCCCTGATCAGCGCTATGTCTATAACGCTCTTTCCATTATGACTTATATATGTGGGTGTCCAGCTGTTGTTCAGTAGAGTGAATCCTTCTTCTTCCAGACTGTTGATTACTATCTTTGTTTTGTAACTCTGAACATCTAATCTGCAGTTAAAATCTCCAGCAATGAGTACCGGTTTCTCTGACCTGCTTTGCTGAAGTAGCTGGCTCAGTTCATCGATTATGTCTGTTGCTTTAAAGAGTGGTTGAAAGTACGCTGCTATTATTGTCATCTGTTTTGTTTCCGACATTGATGCGTTTTCGCACTGTATATTGCGTACGAAAGGGGTCATCCAGGGTTTCAGTAATATAAATATTCCTCCCACTGGTCTCCCGTTTTCTCCCTTTTTTGCTAATCGGTGTATTGCATAGAACTCTGGGTGCTGCCAATCCTCCATTAAAAATGTCTCTGTTAGTATTGCCAGGTCTTTTCCGTCTAGTATGTCTGTTGGTGCTGTGGCTATTGCGCTCTTTAGCCCCTCAATATTCCAGAGAAGTGCCATAAGAGCTTGTCGATTTGGTGTACTCTGTCTATAATTCAAGGGTAGCTCCTTCATAGTGTTGCCTCCGAAATTGAAAACGTCTAACAAGGACCCCTCTTGGCCAGAAGTCTGGAGTTTCCGTTGTTTGTAAGTAGTTTAAGCAAATACCTATTTTAAAAGCTTTAGTTAATCTTCCTACAAATAGCCATGCTGATTTTTCTCCAGCTTGCAGATCTTCATTACCTTCTTTGGTTCCTATTATTTCTTTTCTTTCCTTCCTATCCCTTCTCTGCTGTTTATTTCTCCGTGTTGTTACCTCTGCCCATGTTCTGTTTGTATTTTCTTCGTGATCAGATTCTCCTTCTTCGTCCATCATTTGACTGGTCTCTTCTTGTATTTCTGTGCTTTCAGCTCTGATACGTGTACTCTCATTTCCGTCTTTGCTTATGGTTTGATAACTGGTTTCTACTTCTACAGTTTGTCTGTTATCGGGTTTGCTTTTCCTTTCGTTCGTAGTTTGATAGTCTCCTATTTTCTTGTTTTCACATCTTTTATTTGTCATAAAGATATCGGCTTGTTGTAGCTGTGCCTCTAGGATTAGCCCCATTTTTTGCATTAATGTATTTCCCATTTCCTCAATTTGTATTTTCAGATTGTTACAAGCTGTTGTATTTTCTGTGATTATTTCTCTTGTGTCTTTTAGTTCTGGGGGAGTTGTGTTTATGCCATAGGTTTCCCATAGATGCCGACATTTCATACATATCCATAATAGTCCGTTTCCTTTTTTCTCTGTGTTTTCAGTGCATTGAATTCTTGCATCGAGAGTGAGGCGCACTCTCTGTGAAACCAATGGTGGTAGTTTCCATCACAACCAACTGCATTAACTTTGTCATTTATCTCATTTTCACATTTTGGGCAGTTGGAGGTTCCCTGGTAAGCTTCTTGTGTGCTCGCTTCCGGCATTTTGGTGGTCTATCAGTCCCTACCTCCTTGTAGTCGCAAATCTCTAACGGTTTCCAATATGGCGACCACTTTAGTCTTATTATGCAAAAATTCTCGGTTACACGTTTTACATGCGTTTGCTGTCGGATTTTCTTACAAACGTTTACACTGATACTATACACTGTCTTAATACCTCTGCACTATATAAGAGCTTCTTTGTTGTTGTATAACGTCTATATCTGATTCATAAGTGTGGACTATGACACTGCTCTTCTCTGCTCTCACTAAGATCCTCTTATGCAGTGGCAGTTTCAAATTACATTTTTCGAATTAAAACACAGGAGAATAACGAAACGTCGTTAAATAAACAGGAAGTGAAGTAAAGTAATAATGAGAATATTATAAGAGGGCCTACCATTCATATATATTCAACAGTATAATAAAATTAGCACTATGCTTGTCCCAAGGGCGCCCGCAGAATTTCACCGCAGTAGAGGCAAAAAAAGGGGTTCATTCAGCCTCATGATTCCAAATTGAGGAGCTACTTGATAGAGAAGTAGCGGCTCCGGTCAAGAAAACCACCATTAACGGCCGTGGGTGTCGGCATGCTGACCACATGCCCCCCCAATCCTGCCATCTGCCTACGGGAGATGACGCAGCGGTCGGGTGGTAGGCCAAGTCCCTCCAGGGATGTAGCGCCACGGAGTTTAGTTTAGTTTAGTTAGAGACAAAAAAAAAATTATGGAAGAATTTATGGCCTACCTAAAATTCACAAACCAGGGAATAAAATGAGACTAATAATAAACAACATCAACACTCCAACCTATTTTCTGGCAAGATGGTTAGTGAAAAAATTCCAGTCTTTACCAAAGTTCAACACACATAGCATACAAAATTCAGTAGAATTAATTGACAAGTTACAAGATATTAAAATTCTACCTCAAGAAAGGTTAGTGTCATTTGATGTACAATCCTTGTTTCCAAGCATACCTAAGGAAAAAGTAATATTTATCTAAGAAACTGGCTGGAAAATGTCAAACTGGAAACTGGAATAGTAAATGAATACATAAAGTTAACAAAAATCTGCATGGAACAGACATTCTTTTCTTTCAATGAAAAAACATATCAACAAAAATCTGGACTTGCTATGGGAAGTCCTCTGTCACCTTTTCTGGCCAACTTGTACATGAGCTATTTTGAATGCCACATCACAAATTCATTTCCACATATATTTAAGGTATGGAACAGGTATGTGGATGATATATTTGCTGTTGTGAATGGTAAACTAATCGAAGATGCTCTAAAATTGCTTAATCTCCAAGAACCTTCATTACAGTTCACAGTAGAAACAGAAAAAGAGCAAGTACTGAACTTTCTTTACCTAAAAATAATGAGAACAGAAGACAGACTGGAATTCGGTATATTCAGAAAGGACACACACTCTGACGACTATATTAAAGCAGATGGTTACAACCCAATAGCTCATAAACATGCAGCGTTCAATAGCATGACACACAGATTGGTCAACATACCATTAGCAAAAGAGGAGTACAAATCAGAATATCAGCACATACAAGATGTTGCTGAATTGAATGGATTCAATAAGAAAGTAATATACAAAAAGATTTTCAAATTCAAAAAACAGAAACAAATAAAAGAAACAACTACACTTTCACCCATTAATGAAAAGACAGAATTCAGAAGCTTTACCTATCATCCTTGGGCTTCTTCAAAATTTCAAAAGATATTCAAAGATTTCGGGATCACTTTAGCCACAAAAAACAATTACAGTATTAAGAATTTAATAAAACTAACCATGGTGACTGCATTCCTCCAGGGAAAAAAATCAGGAATATATCAAATTAATTGTCAAAATTGTGACCAATTTTACATAGGAAGAACAAAAAGAAACATTGACACAAGAGTAAAAGAACATGTGAGGAACATCAAAAACTGTCAAATTGAAAAATCAGCTGTGGCATCACATGTTTGGGAATATGACCATGAAATTTCGAAAGAACCTAAACTATTAAAGTCAGTCAGTAAACACAAGGATCTGGAAATTTGGGAAAAAATTTACATTAAAAAATTCAAGAACAGCCTAATGAATTTTGAAATACCTGAGGAGGACAGTTTAATAAGAAAGTTCATAAAAAGCCCACCAGGTGCGCAAAAGAATCTTCCTGAGAAGGATTTGGCAGTTGACAGAGTATTTGAAAATGGGGAGGAGGCTCCTTGAAACGCATCATACCAAAATATGGTAAGTGAAGCAAAAAGTGTGTTTATGTGAACTCATATAGTAAATTAATTACATTATTATATGTTTATGAAATTTTTTTACACTTAATATTGTGATATATTACAGCATTTAAACTTCTAACATACATTCCGTCAGTAAGAACTACAGCAACAATTCAACAGACAATGGTGCAAGATCAGTAAGAATCTTTTTAACCTAACAGACAAGTTTAACATTTTGGTGCTGTGTATTGTACACTTTTAATTCACTTTTTAAGAACACATCATTAACTGAACTTTCTGGATAATTGTGTAATTTTGTGGTATAAGTGGTCCTCACATCATACAAATTCCATATATTAACCACACACAGAAAATGGAATTTATCAATGATTATTGTGTTAGCTGATGAAACTGCAGAAGGAAACATTGTGTGTTCAACACATGAAATTGTCAGCTGAACCAACAGTTTTACTGATGTCAGTGCTAATGCTGTATCATGTTCAAGCCTCTGTTGATACATTTCACATGTACAGTGTTAACGTTGATACGGTACTTGCATATATAACAGACAGTGCGAGATACATGACTAAAGTCAAGCCGCTGGGTCTCCGGCCCTGACGTTTCTCGAGAGGGAAGAAGCAGTGTTGCCGATTCTGAAGCGGGGAGCGGTCTAGGAACGCCTATAAATAGGGGCCGTATTTTTTGGTAACAACGATAAGCGCGAAATTTTATAAAACAGCCTTTCTTAGCTATATTTAGCCTTTATATGCTTCAAATACCAATATGAACCAAATTGAATCCACGAAATATCGCGAAATTTTCTCGATTCCGCGAAATGTGTCTATAACCGCGAAATATGCCCCTTCTGTCCGTAAAGTGAGAAATGAGCACGAAAATGTGCCTTAAAATCACAATATTGTGTTCTGGTGTACTGTATTTTTTATTTCTTAGCAGCATGCTTTTTTTCTGCTGTTTCTGTGACTGTCGAAGATTTACCGATATGTTGATATTTGTGATCGATTACAAAGATTGCAGAATTTACGCAAAGATTGTCTGTGACCTGGTTTGTACTGTTGAGTACACTCCTTTCCTGCCGTATTCAACAGATTTCGTCTTTTATCCACAGTGGTATGGTTGGCACTTCTGTTTACAAATGGCTATCTGATGGTGTTTAGTAGAAATTACGATAATATTTCTCGTCATTATATTTGAACATTAACTCTAATCATGTCTAAATCGAAAGTTACTTCAGTTCATACAAGGGCAGACGAATATAGAAATGGGAGGGGGGGGGTGTTAGTTCATGTAAATAAAGAAGTAAAGTTTATCATTGTGCAATGTTCCCAATGTAGTATAAAGTAATTATTTCACGAAATACCCACCGAAATAGAAGGAAGTTTACACCGAAATCAGCCATTTTATTTCACCAATAAATCAGGGCCCTACCTATAAATAATTTAAAACGTTTCACATGTTGCATGCAGTTAAATACTCGGGCTGTAATTATTCAATATTTATTTACTTACTTTCTCAATGGCAATAGATAACTTCTAAGCAATTTAAAGGAATTTTATGGAATTATACTATACAGAACATTAAAAAATGGAAGCAATTATGGTGGCATAACTCTGTATTAGAGAACGTAGGGTAAATGAAAACAACTGACATTCTGTTAATTCTCTAGAGGAAAGACGCCACACTCTTCGTATATAAAATTGGTAAATATGCTGTCTAATTGCATCCTTCTGAAATGCATCAAGTGATGTTTTAGGGCTGGGTCGTCGTCTCTGCTTTCCGGGATTACGTAGAACAGCAGACGGCGTATTAAGGTCATTTGGACATTTTTCTTTCGTAACACTTTTCACTGTTGATTTTCCCACTCCCAAAGCATCACAAACTATATCTACCACATTCGTAACAGGCAGAAGAGGTAATCCATTGTTTCTCTCTTTCTCAAAATATTCACGCAGCTTAGGCCTATATATAAATTCACGGCTTTGGCTCTTATAAGAGCCGATTTTTGTTTTCTTCGATTCTAACGAACCGCTAGCCATTATTGCTACCAATAATAAACAATGTAAACAATTAACCGGGAAAAGAACACGCACAAACAGCAAAGGAACTTCCCCAGCACAAGCACAAAGCGTAACTGAGGACACGTGCTCCTAACAAAATTAGATGGGGCAACATCGCACTATATTCAAGCGATGAGCTTGGCGCGAAGGCCTATGATTGGTGCTAGCAGACTCTTGCGATATTTCATCCGCCTTCCTCTCTCAACATTGCCAACATTGGAAACATGGTTGTGTGGAAAGCATACTATACGCTTTGTATCAACAAATATTCCTAATTAAAAATACTGCATGGATCCACCGTGAGGATGCTGTATTTAACTGTTTTACAGTTTAATAGGTAATAATTGTAGTAGAATAACTTCATTCAAAGCATATTTTGCATATTCTTTTAACAGCTTCTAGTTGCCGCAGATTGGCAATCCTATGAGCCTCCCTCCCTTGTCTCCCTATCGAGAAATGTCAGAGCCGGACACTAAGCGGCCTGACTGTACATCTGCTAACACATGCATGGTATAGATACTGAAATTGGGAAGAACATAGTGAAATCATAAGTCTGTAGGCTTCCGCGGTACGAGCCAATGGTTACCCCCCAGCAACCATGAAACGAACACTACAAACTACACAGACAGCCCTGACTCTTAACAGCTCCACTACCAATCAGAAACCCCCAGAACCTATCAGCGGGGCCTTACGTGAGGGGCATTACCGACCGAATCGGAAAAATGCTACGACGACAGAACATCAAGGTTGCCTACAGTGCTCCCAATACTCTCCGACGCAGACTGGTCCGGGTGAAGGACAAATTAGAACCCTTACAGATGGCAGGAATATATGAGGTCCCCTGCAGCTGCGAACAGACTTACATTGGTGAGACTGGCCTCACAGTAGCAGAACGCCTACAAGAACACATACGCCACTACAAGAACAACTACTTTGATAAGTCGGCCATAGCCCTCCACTCAGCGAAGACTGGACACGCCATCGTTTTTGATGGCACGCGCCTCATAAGTAGAGAAGAAAGATGATGGCCGAGAAGGGTGAAAGAAGCGATTGAAATAGCGAGAAGACCCCAGAACATCAACGGTGATAAAGGCCTGGACTTGCCGAAAACCTGGCAACCCCTTCTTCGACACCACCATGATGCAGCAGATAGGGATAATGGAGCTCCGACCAACCGCTGCTGTCAACCGACCAATCCCAGAGCTCCAACAGATGCCTCTTCTGTGATTGGACGGACGCCCGCTACTGCTCCGCAACACCACACAGATATATAAGAGCCCGATGCCCGGCTTAGTCAGTGACCTTTTGGCCCTGAAGAAGACAGCAACATGGCTGTAGAAACGTTGGCCTCTCAACACTCGACGCGGCGCTACCCGGACAGCCTAGACTATAGTGAAATCATAACATATAGGCTATATATATGGGTCATTCTTCAAATACGGGAAAATTTGGAGTGTGTAAAATCCAAATTTTTTACTTTGTTTTTAAAATCTCAAAAAAATTACTAAAATACTTCAGGAGTTACTTGATTATAATAAGACACCAGCAGAGCTTAAATGTTTATATTTTTATTTATTTTTATTTTTTAATTTCTTTAAAGCCATGTGAATGACATCCATGTACATGTGGATGGCAGAAGGCCACATTAATGACTAATTTTGGCAACAATCTGCTTTTCTTTATGTGATTTCATATTTTTCTCAGCGTGTTTCAGTTGATTTTGCACCAAATTTGCAAATTTGTGTGCAAACTCCGGAATCAATGTAATTTTAACTAGACTGTGTTTTTATGGTTGGGGAGGAGGGAAATCAAGCAAAAATTCATTTAATCAGTTTTAAGATTTTAAGTACAGGTCACAGACACCACAAACACAATAGTACCCTACATTTGTCATCTACATGACTTGAGAGTCATCCACATACCCCTTCATGAGGCATGTGGATGACACAAAAATTAGGCATGTGGATGACAAAAAAGGAGTTTAAGTGGTCTCAGCAAGCCATTCCTAAACCTCTGTAGGCTCAACTTCAGTCAGGTACTTTGAATTGGTAGGTTTATCATAGTGCATAATCAAAATTAATTAATATTCGCTTTCTGCCTACTTTCTAGAAGTCATGTTAATGATGGGGAATAAAAACGCTTTCCTTGAAAATGATGCAAAGTCCTTTGCTAATTCCAAACTGTTTGTAGCAAGCAAAATTCAACCTTACAATTGTGCGGGACTTTAGTATTAATTATCTGTATTTAACTTATTGTATTCAAAATCTTCAACTCCTTTATCTTTTCCTTAACTTAATAAATTTCTATGTCACGATCACCTTCTGTGGCAATGACCCAGTTCAGTGGTTACGTAACTACACCTGTCTTTTCCACCACAAGATATTGCAAGTGACTATGACATTCCAATACTATTTAAATAACAACACCATACAGGGTGTTCCCAAACTTCTTCACCTTAAATTACTATCAACAGATTCCTCTTCTATTTGTGGAAATATTTATTTGTTAAGGGTGCCATCCACAAACACAATCTTATCCTTCCACTGATTGGTTATTATCATTAATTATTTCTTCTTCAGAAGTGCAGTGAGGGGCTTACAACTTCTGAAATTACAACTTAAGTCCTTTCACATACTTTAGGCCTTTCGACAGTGGAGAATGAGATGGGTTCTAGTATTTTAAGTGGTTTACAATTATACTATGAAGAGAATACGCCAAAACTTTATGTCAACACAATTAACAATATTTTGATTATAATCCAAAAATCAATCTTGTTGCTTCTTTACAGTTTCCACTTTTTGTTTACAATAGCATTTTATTTCTTCAGTAACCACTTTTAACTGATACAGTAATTACATGTGTATGATATATTTTTATCACCAAAATCAACATTTACCATATCTACAACAACTGAAGTTTCCTTTTTTATATTAATTATACTTTCTATTATTCTACTGGTTAGAATCTTATTTTATTTATCTCATTTATTTCATTTATAATAACTTTTCATAAGAATTATTAATTTCTTTATTTTTCTTTCTTTTTCCTTTCCTTTCCTAACCTTTTTTTTCCCTAAAGCAAAATTTCACGTTTGTTGCTTTCAATTCACTTTTAACTTAGTTCAATCTACATTCAAACTCTACTTTCAGAATTCTTTTTACTGATTCCTCAACTTTTATCTTTTACTTCTTAAGCCACTTATAGACTTTACTGTACTTTATTCAAGTTCACTTCTGTTCCAAAATTCTTCAACTAACTTTAACTCTTCTCTCTTTTAGGTTAAAACATTAACCACAATCAACTTACTATTATTAGGTGCAATATTCTTTCTCTGATTTTCAACAATAGGAGTACATCACTTCCCTGGTCTGCCTTATTCTTTTTACTTTGATAAGGTGCAACATTTGGAACTTACTACATTTTTGGGAGTATAACACTTACTCGATCTCCCAGTCCTTCGCTTACGATAGGGCGCCTAAGCTCGCCGACTATCTTAATTTATGCTATTCACTAACACATCTCTTTTCATTACACCTACTTCCATTTTTGAAATTGAGTTCTTACAATATTTTTGGGAGTATGACACTTATTCGATCTCCCAGTCCTTTGCTTACGATAAGGTGCCTAAGCTCGCTGACTATCTTAATTCCTTACTTCATGTTATTTAACATTTTTCTCCTTTTCCTCTTTTTGGTTTTGTGAAAATTTATGTTTCTGAATTCCCATATGAATCCCATTACGAAACTGTTCTTCACCCTAAACAACTTTTCTTATTTTTTTCTATTTAAACTTTCTCTCTAACCTAACTTCTTGTTAAGCTAACTCTTCTATCTCTTGAACTTGAAATACTGTAATCTGCAATTCTATCTCACACATAAAGTGAATTTACTTATTTTTCTTTTGTTACACATACTATAATTCAATCTCTATACAAATCTATTCTAACTTTACCTGTCCATTGATCATTCCTACACATATCTCAAGATAATCTGTTACATCAGTCATTACTTCGAAATATATTGAATATACAGTTATAGTTAAAAAACAATCGTTTTAAAATGTCTTAATATAACAACCGAGAATACTCAATAGACAATAATCCAGCGATGTTTTCCACCATTCTTCTTCAATCCTTCTTCTGTCTGTGTCCATCACCTAGTGGTTCCCGTTCTAATCTAAGTACCGCTTAGACTCTACCATATTCTTCTCTTCCAGCTGATGTCCCATACAGGCGGCCACAACATAAGCCAACCCACACTCTGACTTGTCCCAATCCAACAGCTACATCTCCACAGCCATCGGTCGTTGCTTTCTCATTCACCCATCTTCCTATTTAACTTTTCAAACCCGTCTCTCTTCCGTCGCTGCTGTACGTTTTGAACTCTCGTACTCGACCACTTTTAAACTGTTTGAATCCATTTTCAACTAGTTCAAGTCTTCAACGGTTATAGCTTTATAACACATTTTCTTCACTAATTTAACTTTTTGAACTACTACTCGTTCAACAGTTCACTATTTCAACTGTTCCTTTCTCAAAACTGACGCCGATACTTCGTGCACTTTTCAACTATTCACCTCCTGAATTAATAAGTCTTAGTTACTTTTTGACAAACTGTTCCTTGTACTAAAAAACTAAACTCCGTGGCCCAACATCCCCGAAGGGACAAGGCCTACCACCCGACTGCTGCATCATCTACCCATAGGCAGATGGCAGGATTGGGGGCATGTGGTCAGCATGCCAACACCCACGGCCGTTAATGGTGGTTTCCATGACCGGAGCCGCTACTTCTCTATCAAGTAGCTCCTCAATTGGCATCACGAGGTTGAGTGCACCCCTACCAGGCCTCCCTACCTCAGAAAAATCCGAGGAGGTACCAGGGATCGAACCTGGACCGACGGATCTGTAGTCAGCGACGCTAACCACAAGACCACGCTGGCGGTCGTTCCTTGTACTATTCTGTCTTATTAAGGCGTAGCTCCAACCTTAACTTCCGTTACAACACATAATGTACATGCTGGCTCCAGCACGGGCCAAGCTTGTTTTCCAATATCGTACATGCCGGCTCCAGCACGGGTGAAGCACCGCGCTGAGCGGCGACCACCTCCTGTTTCCTTGTCCTCTGTTGCTCACTTCGTACTAACTCAATCCTAAATCCAACTGACTTCCGAGTCCAACTCCTACTGACACACTCCTCTGACTCCTACTCACTTCTCTCTCTGACACACCCTTACTCGGCAACTTTTTACCGTCTCTCTTTTCAAATTTTTAACCATCGCACATGCGCACTTGTTTCTTTTTGTGCACTTGAGCGGTACATATATTGTCCAAGTTTAACTATTTCGTGTTTATGACTGGTCACGATTTTGCAACGTGACACAATTCAACCACAAGCTGCCCTGTTGGCTTTCTAACACTATTGCCAGTTATACAAATTTCTCATTCCTTCAGAAAAAATTCCATTCTTTTCAGCCATGTGGATGACCAAAAACCCTTGGGACATTCTTTATGTTCATTAGGTGGGGTGACAATTTTATTTCATTTTATTTTCTAGGGTCTAATATTCTTCACACATTCAAACTCATTGGCAGGAAAAAAGTTGAAAAGGAAATAACATTTTGTTTTGTGGAAAAATGCATTAGAATATACAAATCCGTGGTATGGGACAGGGCATATGGTTGACATTTAATTGAATTAAATTTGATTTTGGAATATCAGAATTTAAAGTTGGTGAGATTTCAAAGTGATAGTTGTGATATGGAAGTAGTAGAAAAAACTCATATTTTAATTTTTTTAAAGTTGAATTTGAAGGGAAATATCACTCCAGAACACAAATTTTCCCGTATTTGAAGAATCATATATAGTAAGGTAATAACTATAAAAGTCAAGTTTAAATATACATGCATAATAGTTGGCATAGAAAAAGTGCAGATAGTCTTGATAAGTGACAGTCAAGATAAATACCGTATGCACTACTAGATAAATTTTAGCCAGAGGTTTATCTGAAGGTTATAATATAGGTCCTTATTCCTTAACCAGGAGAAACAAGTGATAATACATTGTGTTTAGACATGGCTGTTGGCTTATCCTGTCATCTTTGTACTGTAAGCAGTTACTAAGCAGGTGTGTCAAAGGTACTGATTAGCTCTTCTTAATGACTGCTATATTACATAGAGAAAGTAAATATTTGTCAGAGCATAACTTCATTAGCATGAGAATCATAATGGTAATAATACTCTTCACTGAAATGCACATAGCAAATTGAAAAATGTCGTACTGATCTGCAATTTAAGGAATCTTGCATGAGGAATAGACAAGATAGACTAGTTTTTAAACAGTACATATATGTTACACATTTAGTAGGCATATGCCAACCTCTATCAAAATATGGCCTAAATATGAGGAGCGTCGATTCAAAACGCGTTTGGTCCACAAATAATGATTTTTCAGGAATGACGAAAAACTGTTTGTTGCCAAACTATCAAACGAATTTGCAATTTTTTTTATGATCAGATTCAGTAATTAATATATATAGTTAAATGTATTGGGTGTGTCAAATCATTCTTTATATTTACATCTTTTATTGATAGTTAAAGTTTTGAAAGTAATGTGTTTTGACCCAACACTATAATAATAATCATTTAAACAGATGAAAGTTGGTATTTTATTTAAAAATTACAATCACATCTGATCGCGCTAATACAAAGTGAACTATTGCAGAAGTACCTAATTGTCAAAATTTAAACAATTTCTGTTTTTTAAGCATGTTAAATTATGGAAAAACCATGCACCTGTTCTTTTATTATTGACCGCTAATGAATTTGTTTTGCCGTCTGGTGAATGCCGCTTTCATTAGATGAACACCTGCAACAGTAAACGTTGTAAAGTTCAATGCACCGCCTATTTCGCACGTGATCGTGTCTAAAATGTGGACTCAACGTAATTTGCACCAAACCAAGCTCTGGATTGAACGTGTTTTGCATCGAACCCCATACATCAGGCTCAAAATTAACGGGGAAAGGTTGCTATTTGAAACAGAAACATTATCTAGTATCATGCAGAACACCTCAGAGAACGCGAATCCGCAAAAAGCTACATTACGATCAGAGGTGGACTTAACGCGTTTTGAACCGACACTCCTCATATATTGTGAATAAGTGAAATATTGTAATAAATAGGCTTATATCAAATCCTATATGACTGATTTTATATATTTTTATAAACAGGCCATTACCAAATTTATCACAGAGTAATCTGTAACATAAATGTGAATAGATATAAATATTTAAATAAATAGGCATACATAGAACTACTGTTTTGTATGACTGAACTCGAACTCCAGTGTAAATTATTTTGACTATTTTGTACATTTTATGCAATAATTTTAGAGTTAATCTATATATTATCCAACATAACTTCTTATAATACATCATGAAGGTTTTATACAGTTGTAATTTAAATGTAAATAATTTACAGGCCTGCAATCTGAATTTTAATGTTTGTATGCATATTGTTTACATTGCGTTATTCATATAAATTGTGATTTCACATGGAGGTTTTTCACTTATTCTGACTTATAATTTGATGCCATGTAAATCTTTATGACAAACCAGCAAAACATATAGTGGTATTACACCAGTAAGTACAGTAGAGCCTCGATAATTCGAGCCCCGATATTTCGAGGTTCCGTGTAATTCGAGCTGGTCTTAAGAAAATTAAATTTTCCATAAAACTCTCGTTTTTATACGGTGTCCGCATGTAAGTTTTACGCATTTCCGAATGTGTTACATTTTGAGCTTTCTTTCAATTTTTCCGTGTATAAAAACGCAGGTAAAACTGTCCCACTTAGGGTTTTCGTTCATAATACACAGAAATAACCTTGTATTGGCTTCAGACTGATAATGCATTTCTATTACAGATTGACAGAAACCGTTAGGTTCAAACTTTCTTTGTCGGGACCCCGTGTCAATCAATTGTACAGTGCATACCATCCTTTCAGAAAAGAATACTGTATTGTTACAGTAATCTCTACTTAGCGACAATGGTAATTAAAAGTGTTTTTCTAGTAGCGCCGCTTTCCCGTTCCACTCCATTAAGGGTCAGACAATGACTTAATCCTTAAAGGATGCCGAAGTAGCAAATTGGAAATGTTTGACAATATACATACAGGCGTAACACAGGTATGTAGGCCTACTGTTTTCTTTATTTATTTTTGAAACCATTGTTGTGCTCGTTAAACATTTATTTATGATTCACCCATTGATTTAGTGATATTTCCGTATAGTCCGAGTTTCTTGTAATTCGAGATAGCCTCAGCCCCAATTAGCTCGAATTATCGGGGTTCTACTGAACATATTTCTGGTATTCTCGTAATTCTTCCATGTAGACTTTAGGAATTATAGACTTACTTAAAAAGTTAGTAGTAAATAGTAAATTCACTTCACTTCTGTTAATATGTAGTAAAGGTTTTTTAACTAAAATTATGAATTTTAAATATTATTTTACCTTTTTTGAGCTGTCATAATGTGTTATCATCATCATCATCATCATCATCATCATCTTCCTCTTCCTATTCCTTTTCCTATTCCTATTCCTTCTATTTTCTGTTACTCTTCATCTTCTTTTCCTGCTCTACCTTTTCTTTCTGTTCCTCTTCCTCTTCATCCTATCCCAACTTCTCTTCCTGTTATCTCTTCACACTTCTATTTTTCCCTCTTCTTATACCTCTTCTTTCACTTCTTCCTCTTCATCATTCTCTTTCTCCTCTTCCTCTTTTCACCTTCCTCCTCTTATCTCACTTCATATCCCTCTTCCTGCTCCTCCTACTACTCTTTCTCCTTC
Organism: Ectobius pallidus; assembly: GCA_964059195.1. Lineage (NCBI taxonomy): Eukaryota > Metazoa > Arthropoda > Insecta > Blattodea > Ectobiidae > Ectobius > Ectobius pallidus. The sequence continues at coordinate 50,437,496 of CAXKWD010000008.1, forward strand.
TCATCCTCCTATTCTCTTGCTCCTTTTCTTCTTTCTTCTTATTTCTTCTTCCTCTTCTTCTCTGCTTCCTCATCCTCCTCCTCCTACTACTCTTCCTTCTTTTCTTATTTATTCTTCCTCTTCTTCTCTGCTTCCTCATCCTCCTCCTTTATCTCCTTCCTCTCTCTCTTGTTTTTTCATCTTCCTCCTTTTCCTCCTCTTCATTATCTTTCTTATTCTTTTTCTCCCATCTTTTCATCCTACTCTTCTTTTTCCTCTTACTCTTCTTTTACTTCCTCCTCCTTCCTTTCAGGCTGTTGTCCTCAACACAGGTCTTGTCCTCTAGGAAATAGAGTTGCAGTTATTGAGTCCTAGAGATCTAGCTGATAAGGTTGTTCCTGACTCTCTTCCTTCGCCTCTGTCTTGGTATTGTGAAGGGTTCTAGAACCCTTGAATGGTTTGAATTTCATATTAAAAAAAGGATCCCAATTCATGCAATAATACAAAAAATCATAATTCTCTTAACTTTTGTAATTAATGTAATGGATTTACTAGTCTTTCTGGCTAGCTTTTGTAGATCCATTTTCTCAAATCAGAAACAATAGAGTCGACATTCCTCATCAGTTTACTTACTTAAATCCAGTCATGGATTCACCAAGCCTTGTTGCTTTTTCTTTTGTTGACTTGATATCTCATCTGCCAATAAGGCTTCATTAAGACCTTGACAATCTGAAGAATTTTCTCAATTTTCTCTCTATTGTATTTACCGTACTGTATCAAATTACACTGCCAAAAATTCTGTTGCATCACAAGATGTTAGTCCATTTATTGAATTCAATGATATGACATTAGAGTATACCGTATCAGAATGTATGCTATTCGATAATTCTTGCGGGAATACACAGTGAAGTGGTTAAATTAAAACAACACACTTATTTAATCACTCTACTTCACTTATTAAGTAGATTATTACCATAACGCGTTTCACAAGCTGTAGCTTGCATCATCAGATGGACACTGCCGGTTTCACTGGATTGCTGGTAGATGGCTCTGTAGGAAGGATCCATCTTGCGATCAAGTCGTTTTCATTTGGTATGTCAAAATTAACTAAATTATACTTGTTCCTTTGGATATAAATTCTTTCCCATACACTCAGGTCCGCCGGTTTATTTACACCTTTTAATAATCTTATGTCATCAAATTCATTTTTTCGGTCCAGTAATGGTGGGCCACCGCTGATTTATCTAATTGCTTGTACCTAATATTTCTTAAATGCTCTTTGTGCCTGACAGTTAAATTTCTTTTTGTTTTGCCAATATATGATTTGTCACAGTCCTTGCATTTTAGTTCTTAGATGCCCGAATTCTTGTTGGGAGGAATTTTGTCCCTTTGTTCTGATTTTAGTAGATTTCTTATGCTATATTGGTTAGAAGGAGCCAATCTAATGTTCACCTCTTTGAATACTTTTTTGAATTTGTGATGGAATTTGGGGTTATAAGTGAACTTCTTGATTTGAATACTTTTTTCAATTTGTGATGGTATTTGGGGTGATAAGTGAACTTCTTGATTACCGAGTCCTCCTTGATGCACCTCAGGGTGCTATGATTCTCAATTAGTTTCTGTTTTTTAAATTTTCTAATTTTCTGGTGAACTCTAGGGGTATAACCCTAGAGAACACAAACATGCAGTTCAGATTAGTGAACTTACCCTTAAGTGAATCTGAATACAATGCAGAATACAACCGGATCATTAGTACAACGCAGAAAAATGGTTTCAGCTCTGAATTAGTTCACCAGATAATTAGAAAATTTAAAAAAAAGAAACTAATTGAGAATCATAGCACCCTGAGGTGCATCAAGGAGGACTCTGTAATCAAGAAGTTCACTTATCACCCCAAATTCCATCACAAATTCAAAAAAGTATTCAAAGAGGTGAACATTAGATTGGCTCCTTCTAACCAATATAGCATAAAAAATCTACTAAAATCAGAACAAAGGTACAAAATTCCTCCCAACAAGAATTCGGGCATCTACAAACTAAAATGCAAGGGCTGTGACAAATCATATATTGGCAAAACAAAAAGAAATTTAACTGTCAGGCACAAAGAATAAGAAATATTAGGTGCAAGCAATTAGATAAATCAGAGGTGGCCCACCATTACTGGACCGAAAAACATGAATTTGACGACATAAGATAACATAAAAGGTGTAAATAAACCGGTAAATTTATATCCAAAGGAACAAGTATAATTTAGTTAATTTTGACATACCAAATGAAAACGACTTGATCGCAAGATGGATCCTTCCTACAGAGCCATCTACCAGCAATCCAGTGAAACCGGCAGTGTCCATCTGATGATGCAAGCTACAGCTTGTGAAACGCGTTATGGGTAATAATCTACTTAATAAGTGAAGTAGAGTGATTAAATAAGTGTGTTGTTTTAATGTTTGCTATTGTTAAAACTCTCTCTTTTATTGAGTAACAATATATAAAACAAATTTAGTTTAGTGACCATGTATGTATGTATTTTTTTTTTTTTCAGGTGACAACAGATTAGGTTCAATGGAGACTGGTACTGCCCTAATAAGAGCAATGATTAGAGTTATGCTACATTCTGAAACACAAAAAATCCATGTTATAAACATGAGTTATGGTGAACATGCACATTTCTCCAATTCTGGGTAATTGTAATTGCAAACTGAAATATATTTTTTAAATTATTGATTAATATAAATCTTCTATTGGGTTTAATCTTGTTTACTTTCTTATCTGTAACATATAGCAAAATCTCGATTATCCGGTTTAATCACCGGGTAAACCAGCACAAATAATAAAAACTATGAATAACCAAAATGTTAGAATTATTACTATTCTAGCTTCAGGCATTGTTAACATGGGCTACACACATACTTCAATACACATACTATGATGTGATCTTAATATAGACAAATGCTACTGACTTTGTCATAATGCTCATTATACTCAGGTCTTTCATTAAAATACCTAAAAGTATACTAAAGAAGAATTTTAGGATGCTCCTGTATTGACTTAAGCGAAGGCCTACTTTGCTGAACATGTTTTTCTAGTCATGGCAGCGACTCACATGCAGAGTGCCAAGAAGCTGTGGTGCCCTCTAGTAGGCAGTGCACAGTTGACAGCTGCCCAGACACTCTTCTACTCGACTGGCAAGGTGTGTGGGTTCGTGTCACCATACAGTAAATCATTTTAAAGAGGGAGGAAAACCATGCACAGATGTTCCGCAAACAGGATAATCGAGAATTGGCTGTATATAAAAGGTAGTACTGGTTTTCACAAAAAAATTAAAAAAAAAATTAAAAAAAAAAAGAGTTGATCAAATTGTAGTTTGTATTGTGTAGTTAGGGACCATATAGGGTAACACTGATGACACAGCACTATTCCTTATAGTCCAGTCAACGAAGGGGTTGTAGAGGACATGGAGAGGGGGAGAATTTTTTTCTTCGGGAATGTGTTGGGGGTGGTTAGGAGATAAATATACTAAAAGTCTCCACCCCTACCCCTTATGCTTCATGGGGGTAGGGGGTGGAGAAGGTTCACTTTTTTTGGTTTTTTGCTTATAATTTGAAAATGTTGCGTCGTAGGGAAAATGTTTCATATAACAAATTAAAACTGACAAGTTGGTTCATATACACTTTTGTCGTATCTATAACTGTTTTCGAGATATGGGTTGCTGGATATCACTAATTTTCCCAAAACTAATTTTTACCTCACGTTTTTCGTTAAATTTGTCTTTCTAACTCATCAGCCTTACGTTTTACAGCAAAGTTGTAAGGAAAAGAGTTGTAGAACATTAAATTTTCTTTAAATATGTACATAGATATTTAATTTATCTTCAACAAAACAAAAGTTACAACAATTTGAATTTGTTGGGTAAAGTTCGTGATTTCTCAAGAAAATTGTACATTTATTCCCCAATTAAAGAACTATAACGATATATATATGTATATACTTATATTAGCGTTGCCACCTGTCCCGAATTTGGCGGGACATCCCGCATTTTAAGAACATTTTCAGGGCCCCGAATTATGCCTAAGAGGGACGCATTATATCTATTTTTATTATTTTGCTATCCTTTTCTTTTCTAATGTTAGTGTTACTGTTACATAGCTTATTCAGTTTTGGCTTTGTAACGAATATATACCATCTTTCTCTTATTAATAAATTATTACATGTACAAATTTAGGTATGAAGATCGGCGATATGCATATATTCGATAAGTGTCCCTCCTCAGCCTTTACAAAAGGTGGCAACCCTAACTTATATACACATATACATACTATATATACACACAATATACATGCTATAAATACACACAACATATATATATTAGGAATCCACATTTAAGAATCCCAGTCATCTTCCATCACTTTTTTTATATATTCTTACACAAATTTATTATTTCCACCTATGCACTAGTGTGGTAAGAATAGAATAAATAGATGATGAAAAGGAATCAAAAGCACTCTATATATATATATTAATTGATTAATATTTAGTCAAAATCTAGAAATAATACAGTCTGTAAGACATAGGCTACATGAATTGAGACATTTTTGACTTAGTACAGTTTGTACAAACGTTACACAATATCAAGATTAAAATCTAAAAAAACAATCTATATGTAACCATTAAAATTTAAAATATGTTATAGTACATACAATATTTGAGTTAGTAATATCGTCCTTTTTGATCATAACAATGAAAATTTCGTACATTACTTGTCTAAAAATGATAAAATTATATTCACATATTTGCAGTTAGCTAAAATTAAGAAATTATAGAAGATACGTCAGTTTATAAAAACATGTACACAAATCTTGTAGAATAATCTCCTATAATCTAGCTGTATTCAATGTTAGTCGTGGAAAACGGTGTCAGGTTAGATCTTCGTACAATTTTCTAGATTTTTATGTAGTTATTGGTCAAGAAGAGAGTTGTGAAAAATATGGAGTTAATTCAGTTGATTTAGTTTGATTCAGTTTGATTCCTTATCAGCACAGTCTATTTATTTTCATTCTACACAAGATTTGTCAAGTTAGTAGTCAACCTGCTCATGACACATATACATCAGCTTCTACAAGCACATAAAGGAATGTAAGTACTTCATACATATATCATACTGCTTAATATATTGATATACCATGCAAAATTTTAAGACTGTCACATATAATAAAAAACTTTCCACTTTCATTTTCTTTTAGTGTACTCATGGACTGAAGATGGAGCAGTCGCTTCGAAATGCATTTCCAAAAATGTAGAATGAAAATAAATAGACTGTGCTGATAAGGAATCAAACTGAATCAAACTGAACTGAAGATGATGCAACTTGCATCGAAATGCATTTTCAAGTAATAGATGCATCTGGGACCAAGAAGAAGTTTTAATAATATGACAACAGTGTTTTTAACGTGTGCTTGTGCCTTCTATGTTATTTTATATTTTATAAAAGGCCCCAGATAAGTGCAACGACAAGGGTTCTAAGGTGGACAATCTCTCTATTTTAAAACTATTTTAACCCTGTCTGAAGATGAAATTCATTAATAACAACCTACTGAGGTCTAAACTCGAGGAAGAGGCCATTCCAATGCACCAAGCATCAGATGATGCTGACATGCTGATTTTAAGTAAAGCTATTGAACAATCAACGATAAAAACATCTGTAGCTGTCATTGGAGATGTCGATCTCGCATTAATATTTACCGCAAATACTCCACCTGATCACAAAATTTACTCATCAAACCGGGGAGCGGAAAACGTCTAACCAGTGTTTACTGTACCCACCAAATGCAGCAGCTGGGAGTGAAACAAATTCTGTTCCTGCATGCTTTTATGGGTGTGATTCAACTTCAGCAACATTCCGAAAGAGTAAACTTGGTTTTACCAAACTTTACCAAAAACACTCAGATATTCACAGAGCAGCCGAAGTATTTTACAACCCCTCCTCCTCACAAGTTGATGTTGAGGAAGCTGGATGAACATGCATGTTAAGATGGTATGGCACCCCAGCAAAGGAGAGCTCCCTTAACACCTACCATTACCATTCGTTTCTAAAATCTATGACTATGATCTCTCGTCACTTCCACCAAGCAAGGGGCAACAAAAGAACATCCATTTCGGACATACCACCATTTGCAGCTCTGGTTAGGAAGCAATTACCCCCAGAGTCGTGGGGTAACGTAAGTAAAATCATCTTGCTCCAGTGCTGACCAAAGACCCTGCAGCACCACAAGGGATTTTAAGCAATATTTCTTGTAAGTGCACGAAGGATTGCAGCAGCTTTAAATGCAAGAAAGTTTCGTTGAAGCGTTCTGTTTTATGCCAAAACTGTCAGGGGAACTGTTGGAACAAGATACCTGTAATGCATGTAGACGATGATAGGGAAGAAATGGAAGTGATGGAAGATGACTGGGATTCTTAAATGTGGATTCCTTATATATATGTATATTGTATGTATTTATAGTATGCATTATATATATACATATATATGTATATTGTGTGTATATATGTATATTGTATGTATATATAGTATGTATCTGTGCATATAAGTATATACATAGATATATCGTTATAGTTCTTTAATTGGGAAATAAATGTACAATTTTCTTGAGAAATCAAAAACTTGTTGTAACTTTTGTTTTGTTGAAGATAAATTAAATATCTATGTACATATTTAGAGGAAATTTAATGCTCTACAACTCTTTTCTTCGCAACTTTGCTGTAAAACGTAAGGCTGATGAGTTATAAAGACAAATTTAACGAAAAATGTGAGGTAAAAATTAGTTTTGGGAAAATTAGTGATATCCAGCAGCCCATATCTCGAAAACAGTTATAGATATGACAAAAGTGTATATGAACCAACTTGTAGAGAATTATGTCAGTTTTAATTTGTTATATGAAAAATTTTCCCTAGGACGCACCATTTTCAAATTATAATCGAAAAACCAAAAAAGTGGACCTTTCCCACCCCCTACCTCTATGAAGCGTAAGGGGTAGGGGCCAGGACTTTTAGTATGTTTACTTCCTAACAACCCCCAACACATTCCCGAAGAAAAAAATTCTCCCCCTCTCCATGTCCTCTACAACCCCTTTTACGGCATTCATTGACTGGACTATTAGCTTTACTGTCACTTGAATATTGGAGTGTACTGTGTCCATCAAGGTAAGGTATGAGAAAATGAAAAAAGAAGCTTGAATACCAGGAGACTTATATATAATATGATAAAGAACAGTATATTATTTCATTATTTAGAGGTAGAAAATCGGTTCACAGTATATGCATATAATGCATACTAGTCAGCTTTTTTTTTAGGCAGTGGGACGAATAGGTACTGTCTGGTCTAGAATCAGCCTTAAGTAAGCAAGTATCTCCATCTCACTTTTAACATGGATACGAGTAATGGGCTAGAGTGGGACAGACGTACTTGTTTTCTTCATGGCCGGTTCTAGAGTGGACAGTACTACCCATTCCACTGTCTAAAACATTTGTGAGCAAGTATAAACTAAAGCTGCGTCTCCATTGATATACATTTAACACCAACATGTCAATATTAGCAAGTTGATTTTGACATGTATATTGCAATTTCGCGTTCCAATTGACTTGACATGCAAACCCAGCGTGTTGCACTTAACATTTTCAGATGTTAATTTGTTTTCCGGAGAAAATGGTCAACATGTCAAGTCAATTAACTAGTCGGTCGATATCGGCTTTGTTTCGGGAATTTTCGGGAAACAATAAGCGATCGCCAGCTTAATCGGCTTTGGTTCAGGAATTTCCGTGTACACAAAAAGCAGTCGACAGCTTCCTCAATATTGCCGGCATCCATTTTGTATTATGTGAGTATTTGGTATATCAGTGTTCTCAATAGTATTGCATCTACTTTTAAAAATATTTTTTATGGCATACTCCATTGTTGAAAAATGTGATAGTTATTTTGAAAAGCTCAAGACATCTATACAAAATTAGTATTTAAGAAAGTCATAGACAGTTAACAAGAAGATAATAACGAGTTTATAAAATTACTCTCATTTTGTAATGTTGGCTGCCCTCTTCATAGGCGTTTTCTTTTTGAATGACTGCGCCAACACATGTTAACCTATAACATTGTAGTGGAGACAGTTGTTAATTGGCAAACCACTTGACTTGTATACGTCAACAAGTTGATGATAAACATTTAACATATGTTAACTGCAACATGTTGGTGCAAATGTATGTCAATGGAGACGCAGCTTAAGAGTTCCATATTTTTGCAAAAAGTGGAAGTAGTACTGTCCAGTACTCTATTAAGGATGCATATATACCCACTTAAAATATCATTATGAAACAAATTAAATTAATGAATTTCGTATAAGTTGTTGGATTTTACAAAGTGTAATATGCCCTCTCCAAGGGCATCAAATTTGTGTTTTAATTTTTTTTTCTTTTAGTAACATGATCCCCTTTTCTGCTATCTCTATGACTGCCAAGAAGTAATGAAACTTATGATTGATTGCGACCAAGATTAAAGAATGTGTGCTATTCAACAGATTGCATTTTACATAGGCCCTATATATTTCATTTTCTAGTCGAATCGGAGAAATCATGAATGAAGTTGTGAATAAGTATGGTGTCGTGTGGGTTGCTTCAGCTGGAAACCATGGGCCAGCTTTGTGTACTATTGGTACTCCACCCGACATTAGCACCAACATTATAATAGGTAATTATTGTCATGATATGTATCAATATGTATAAATTGTTTAATAATGATATTTCTTTGTATGTAATTTCTGTTATTATTGTTGCCTAATGTTGTGTGTTACTGTCTGCAGTTTTGCTACCTTGCTAAGTATAAATTGTTATTAATCTTTCAAATCAAATTTATATATTTAGTATTCATAATATTTTCAGAACTGCAATTCCTTTCAGTTGTAGAGCAGGTAACACACAAACTATAAAGGAGATAAATATAGGCGAGTTGCCATCCCCATGGAAGGCGCTACATATTTTAGGCCACATATCTTTTAAATAATAAGTAACTGACAGAATGCGAATGTAAACATTTAGATTGGCATGTACACATGTAACATGTACAAGAACAATAACAAGAGCAGCATATAAGGAAAATGTAAATAAGACTTTCTTTAGGGATTTATTATTATTCTATGTAATTTTACTTTAATTTACTCTAAGTATCTTTGTTTTAAACAATGTATACACTGTTATTATTCAACTTGAAATTATGGCATGTAATATTACTCCGTAATGGGGCATGCATTTACATTTAAAAAAAAAAAAAAAGTCCCTACTATCTACAATAATAATAAAATGATATATTGGTTTTTCCGTTATATTTTCAAATCAATATGTATGTATATTTAGTTAATTTGCCTTTAGGTTGCGGAATATTGGCTGTACAAAATTTATATGAAAGACTTGACATTCACATTCGTACCGTATTGAAATACATATAGGCATACACATTATAATTTTATGTACAAATTGCAATTGTAATTGACTTATAGTTTCTATTGAATAAATTTAAATATTAAACTTTGGCCCTTACTTACTACATTTCTGAAGAGTCAATCTATTTTAACATGTCTTTGTAACTGTTCCTGTATATTATAAATGGTTTGGAACTTAATAGAGTGTAGTGAATCAATATTTTATTAATATGAGTTGATTAACTCATATTAATAAAATATGTTCCTTTGTAATTTAAAATAGTATAAATTAAAACTTGTAGAGAGTCAACGGTTAGCTTTAATCCCTGGAAACTAGTCCTGCAACTTAAAGTAAGTGGAGTAAGAACTGTTGACTCTCTACAAGTTTTACAACATGCTCTAATTATTTTAACACTTTTAGTATAAATTAGTTTACTTTCATATTCAGATCTGGCCATATTACAAGAAATGGTAGCCTTGAAATAATAAAAACACATTCACTCACTTTATACACTTATTTCTCATTCGCCCAGGCTGTACTCAAAACTTTGTGAAAGAATGAAGGTAATAATCTAAACAAACATGGATTCAAAACATATCAAAGATCTGAATGGAATTACTATGAAATTTATGTAAACTAGATTGCAAGATACTAAAGTTAGCAGCCTATAACTAATGGAAGAAAAATCCAAGTTCCAGTCAATGTATGCAAACTATCCTTCATGGTCCGGAGAATCTTGTGTACTCACACACACACACGACATCTTTACACCAAACAAGTTGCAAGTCATGTCCCGGAGACATGTGAGCTCCGAACTGTGGCCATTGAGCCAATAAGGAGTGTGCATGCACCAAAAACATCTGCACAATTCCAGAGTTTACATAACTACAGAGATATATGTACAGTATTACTATAGACCATTCTGGATTATTCTTTTGGAATCATACTGATGAAATCATCAAGAATTAACCAGTGGTGTCACCACTATAACAAAGCCATACTTGTGCAAGTACCCTTAGCACTGAGTATATACTTAGTAGCGAAGCTTGTACTCGTGTTCATTTTTCAGTTGCTACACTGGGGGCCGATTGTATAAACATCACTGACTGGAGATCAATTTTGATCTAAGTTCAGAAAATGATCTGAGTTCAGGCTCAAGTCGTATTGTATAACACTGATCTAAGATCAACTAATTGAAGTTCAATTTTGATCCTAGTTCATACATGAATGCTTGGCAACATCACAGAAACAGCTGAGTATCGCGAGGCGAGACCATTGTTACTCTGTTTTCTTTCGTACTCAGACCATGTGCTATGCGAAAGGAAGGGAAAATATGATCAAAATTAAGCAGAAAAAGGATCGTTCCTTAATTTTTCCAAGGAGGACAAGGATGTATTGATTGAAATTGTCTTGGGAGATTCAAAAAGACAGAAGCGATAACATCCGTACAAGAGCAAAATGCGATGAAAAATATTCTGGTAATTTCATTTCTGGCAATATAAATGGGCTTAACATTTTCACGGCTAAGGATGTATAAATGCTTCGTCTCATGAATTGTATAAAAGCGGAGATGTAAGATTAATAGAGAATAGATTTAAGTAAAAACTTGACGATTTTTTCTTCATCTGTTATGTTTGTCATTCATGGAAACCAGGTATTCCATGGAACTTTTCTCTATCAATTTTAAACTTAACAGCCCGCTGAAGTTTTTACCTGATGACTGCCTTATTACAATGTAAAATCTCAAGTTCTGAAAGAGTTAATAGGTCACATTAAAAAGATAACGAAGAAAGTATTTGGGGAAAATCCAAAAACAGGTCGACCCTTAAGCTCCTCCCACTCAAGATTTCCTAGTAGTTCCACCAGTCGCCTAGATGTATCTTGTTTAGCAGCGTTTTGAAAATTTTGAAAATTTTTATTTCCCCCCCCCCCCTTTTCCTCTTTCTACTATTCAATCCCTATTCTCCTTTACCCTACCTACCTATTCCTATGCAAAAAAATTTGGACCTAAGGGGATTCGATAGCCAGTCATTTTACCACTACACCATCGAGTGATAGGGTGTATTGCGAGAATTCATGTATTTAAGTTCAGAGAGCTGTATGCAATGGTGAAGATTGATAATTTCGTGTTAACTGCAATTGTGGTACAAGGGTTATTTTCGTATTGTTTTAATTAGTGCAAATGCTTTGGTAGAGCACGAAAAGGACTAGTGGGCCGTCACCGTAGGATCGCAACGGCTAGAGTGGACGGAGCTTAAGGGCTATCTATTTTTGGATTTCGCCAGCATTTGCTCTATACAAAATAAAATTCATCAACGAAATTCATCATTTTTATAATCACGAGATATCTGAAAATTGGAATGAGATGACAATAATAACGTACAGATTATGTTGTAGAGTTATGTTACACTATAAGAAGCCTAACATAGCCTATATACGCACAACTACATTATAACTAGAAATATATGAAGTTGTCTTTTGTGTATTTTCTTGATATTTATCTTAACCACATAGGTAGACCTAAAATCATGTTTATAATGAGCTAATCTTATGTCTCAAATAAGAAAACATCCTCTTGAACTGAGATCAACGAGTTTGATCGGAGAAATTTCTCCAGTTAAAATTGATCCTAGTTCAGTGTGAATTGATCTCAGATTAACGTTTATACAACAAAAATTTCCGAGTTCAGCATGAACTGAGATCAGTTTAGTCTCTGATCCAAGATCAAACTGTTTATATAATCGGCCCTGGGTCTTTCATCTGTTTCAGTCTCCGTTTTAAAATAAAGAAACTTGGTTCACTTTGTAATGGTTTCTATTTATAATTTGTAATAATACATAGAATCAGACTTGTCCAAAGGATAATATTGCATGGTGGCAGTGATGGGAGTAAAGTAGACTCCGGCGTACGAAGTAACACAATGCCAGTAAGGATATGCAGTCAGATTTTTCCAGAAGACATGGATAATGAAGAAAATATAGTGGGCAGCAGACTGACACAGAGGAGTATCATAATAAGAGCCTTTAACGCCACTAAAATTGATCATTATGGTATAATAACACTGCCCTACCATTATTCAGCAAACAGGGTGGATCAGGCCCGTCACGGTCAAGTTTTCGAGGGAGCAAATCAAAATTCAGAGGGGGCCATCAGGTTTAACATGTTTTTTTAATATACCTAGGTATATATGTCATCATCCCAAAACAAAATGAACTGATAACTACTTCACAAAATAAAATATTTTAAAAAATTGAAAATTACAATAAATTATCTACTTTTAAAAGAAGTGTAGAAGGATTAAACTTTTATTTACCAATGAAAATTATTAATAGACAAGTGTAATACTTATAAAGCTTGACTTTCATTTTGCGAACTGTAATACAAGCTATAAAACTTTGAAGGTTCTCCTCACGAATACAATGTAGAAACTGTTCTCGGGTTTCCAGTTGGGTAGTAAGAGAATTAAATTCTGAGCTTTCGGCGACTGTCTGCATTGTCATCTTTGGAGAAGTGAGATCCAGAGGTTATGGCGTTGTATATATACCCATGGTAGGACTAGTCAGATGCAGTCGTGGATCCTGATTGGTTGGTGGAAGTAAATGGTCTCTGCCTCTGTGATTGGAGCAGAGAAATAGCAGGTTGCCAGGAAGAGGTCAATTGGAACCCTCCGTCTCTATTGATGTTATTGGGGTTCAGTCTGATGTGAAAGGCTTCTTTGATGAGACAGTCCCAAAAGCCCGTGGTAGAAACCAGAACCACTGTGTTGAGGTAGTCTCGTGGCCCATGTCGAGACAATGTTAGACGATGGCAGACTTTACAGGTTGCCCCAGACGGTAGTACTGTTTGTGCTCCTCAATCCTGGTGGAAATGTGGCGTCCTGTCTGATCAATATAAATCTTGCCACAACTACAAGAAATTCAGTGATGGGAAGTAATTGAGTAAAAGTAATCGGATTACAGTAACGATTCTTTTTTTGGTCCCATTTACTTGTAATCGTTACTTTTTTAAAAATGTAATTTTTACTCGTAATTTACTTCTGGAAATAAAATTGTAATTGTTACATTTGAGTAATCGTTACATTTTAGTAATCGAAAAGTATCGAATTGAGAATTTCTCAATGTGCTTTCTTCTACTCGCTGGCAGTCGCTGCAGCAGTGGTGAACTTTGCATTCTTTTTAAAGCGAACGTAAAGCACTTTACAGCTGTTGCAGCATTGCTGATGGTCGCCGCAGCGGTGGTGAAGCGACATCAGATCTGGCTTTATGGGTTTTGCTGCATGGACTATCAGGCGTTCTTTTTTATTAAAAAATACACTTTAGTTTGCTGCAGCGAAATTGTAGCGATTTAAGCAGCTATGCGACATTCGACATGGCAAGTCAGCATTTCTGCGGAAAAACGTGGCAACGCGATATCAGCTGAGAGAAGCGGAAGTCAAATGTATTTTGTGTTTTTTTTTTTCCAATGGCGACCATAGCCAGAGCAATTTACGGGGAGCGATACTATATTTAATTAGATTTCTGTATGGTTTCCATTTATTTCAAGACGTGTTCAAGAAATTAAAATTGCTGTTCTCAGCCTACAAAATTTATTTGTATCCCTTTCTTTGAAAAGAAGGTTATGTGTTCCACAGAATAAAACTAAGCTCAAACTAACCTCAAACTAACCTCAACTTCAAAGTTAATTACCGAGCATTAGAGGTTCTGCTGAAAATACTGCTTCTGGCATTGAAAATTCATGTAAGTTATGCTGTATGAGGACCAGTGATTTGCAACAATGTGACATTCACATATAATTCTGATAGTAGGATTATGGATCCCGGTATTCATCTTTTTCTAATTTTAATCAAATCTAATCTATTGTGATACTGCAATATCACGCCGTGTGTTGCGGGGATTTCACTATTGTAAATGTCACTTTATGGGTTTTGCTACATGAACTGTCATGGCCTTCTTTTTAACCCTTGTTTGCTGCAGTGAAGCTGAAGCGATTTACAGATTCGGTTTAAAAAGGAACGCATGGAAAGCATCATGCGCAGACAGAATGGGTTCGGTATGCAATAACATCATACTTTTAAAAATGGCAATGGAATAACTATTAGTCCAGTCACCAGGTACTGAAAATTGGGTTTGCCTGGAAAAAGGTCCGAAGTTAATGATTTTTTAGTATGTTGTATATGGGTATTCTGAGGTGTAGAATCCAAGTTTTCCAATTCGAGAACCTTGTGCTAACTTCAGGGCAGGCGAAAAACCCCGAAATTTTTGGGTTTTTTTTCAATGTTTTCCTTATAACTCCTAAACAACGCGTTTTATCTGAAAATACTCTATTACAAAAACTAAAGGGCAATAAATTTGCTACATTTTGCACTGTTTAAACGTTTTTTAAGTCGAATACGTACCGAGATATGGAGCTTCAAAGTTTCGAGTTATTTTTCAAAATATTGAAAAACTGCAAAAAATGCAGGATTTTCCCTAGTAAATTTCATCTTCCAACATTTCTATATGGATAATAATAGTAGTAATGGTAGGTGAATCTAAATTAATAAATTTAACATCATCATCCCCCTCCCTCCCCCGTCAGGACGTTCTGTTGGGCGATTTCCTTGAAGCCCGTGGAACGGTTTATAGTCCAGTCACCAGGAAAAAGGTCCGAAGTTAATGATTTTTTAATATGTTGTATGTGGATATTCGGTGGTGTAGAATCCAAGTTTTCCAATTCGAGAACCCTGTGCGAACTTCAGGGCAGCCGAAAAACCCCAAAATCTTGGGGATTTTTTCAGTGTTTTCCTTATAACTCCTAAACAATGCATATTAGCCTAAAACACTCCATTACAAATGTTACAGGGCATGAAATTTCCTATTATTTGAACTGTTTACATGTTTTCTAAAACCAAATATGTACCGATTATGGCGCTTCAAAGTTTTAAAAAATTCTCAAAATATCGAAAACTGTGAAAATGGAGCATTTTTCCTAGTAACATTCATCTTTAAACATTTCTGTATGTATAACGTTCAGTAACCTACACAATAGAAACCCCATTCTTAATGAGATGTTCATTTAAGAATAACGTACACAATCGATACATAAAAATGTATTTTATAATAATTTATACTACATATGATATGTGGATATATTAACTAAGTAGAAAATATGTAAATTATTACAAATTTCCATTAATATTGATTGATAAAAGCATTTGTCTCTTTGCTCCCGATTGGCAAATCGGCATCATCTCAGTAATTCCTCCTGAGCAATGATCTTATCGATGATGTCCTCCTTTGCTGCCATTTCAGCATTCACTCCTTACAGGATGAAGACCTTGGCAGCAGAAAATGTGTAGTAAGTGACTGCATAAGGTTGTATGGGGTAAGACTACATCACGCACGTTCGAGTCAGTGTGCAAGACCTACGTGGACTAGGTACAGAAACACTTTGGGTATAATGCCATAGTAGTATTCGATGGATATCTTAGTGACGTCGCTTATCAGAGCACCAAAGCAGCTGAACGATATCGCCGGGCTTTGCTGCAATCGTCCAGAAAATTTCTATTTTCGTTAACAACGGCCGTTACATTGTCGCAAGAAAAATGTTTGTCCAATGACACGAACAAGAGAAACTTTATTTCAATGCTGATGACTGAAATGGCAGCAAAGGGCATCGAAGTTAAGCAGGCAATAGAAGATGCTGATTTCATGATAGTGAAAACTGCAATATCTAAGGCTTCTGACTTCGATAGTGTTACTATCACAGGTGAAGACATCGATCTCTTAGTATTGCTGACTGCATTAGGCTCTTCTCAAAAGAACGTTTATTTCCAAAAGAGTGGGAGAGGTAATACCCCAGTGTTTTGTATTCGCCAGCTTCGTGCAAATACAATACTCAGGATATTCTTTTCCTTCATGCAGCAAGCGGGTGTAACACTACATCAAACCCATTTGGACAAGGAAAGAAGAAAGTTTTCACTATGTATGAAAAAAACCGTTCTCTGTCTGACATCGTTAGTGTTTTCATGGATAACGAAGCAACACCATGCCAAATTTCGGAAGCAGGGGAAAAGTTTCTTGTGATACTGTACGGTGGCAACATGGACACAGATACTCCGGATGATCTTCGGTACCAAATATTTTCCAACTTCGTGTCAAAATCCAAATTCAACCTTGCCAGAGTGCCCCCTACATGAGACGCTGCCCGGTACCATTCTTTTCGTACCTATCTGCAAGTGCAGACGTGGCTGGGCTACAAAAAGTTACCGTCAGTTTGGGGCTGGACTTTAACGAAACGGGGGCTGATCCCTATAACAACGACCATGGATGCAGCTCCAGGCAAGTTGCTGCACATGATACATTGCGAGTTCATGACTGGGTGTAGCACCGGGGCTTGCAGCTGCAAAAAAGCAGGACTCCGATGCTCAACCATCTGCAAGAATTGTGCAGGAAATGCTTGTGTGAATTCGCCTGAAACTGACATCAACGAGGACGACACAGACATTGAGTGCGACGAGGAGGATGACGTCATGAGATCATTGCTCAGGAGGAAGAGGAATCACTCAGAGATGATGCCGACTTGCCATTGGGACCAAAGAGATCAAGGCTTTTATGAATTAATATGAATGACTAATTTGTAATAATTTACATATTTTGCACTTAATATATCCACATGTCATTACATGTATTATACATTTTTATAAAATTCATTTTTATACATCGAGAATTGTGTTCTTTATTCTGAAATCAACATTTCATTAAGGGTGGGGTTTCTATTGTGTAGGTTATTGAACGTTATTCATATAGCAATATTGAAAGATGAAAGTTACTAGGGAAATTCCTGCATTTTTTGCAGTTTTTCAATATTTTGAAAAATAACTCGAAACTTCGAAGCTCCATATCTCGGTACGTATTCGACTTTTAAAAAGTTTAAACAGTGCAAATTGTAGAAAATTTATTGCCCTTTAATTTTTATAATAGAGCATTTTCAGATAAAACGCGTTTTTTAGGAGTTATAAGGAAAACATTGAAAAAAGCCCAAAAATTTCGGGGTTTTTCGGCTGCCCTGAAGTTAGCACAAGGTTCTCGAATTGGAAAACTTGGATTCTACACCTCAGAATACCCATATACAACATACTAAAAAATCATTAACTTCGGACCTTTTTCCAGGCAAAAGTACCTGGTGACTGGACTATATGTATATCTTCATTATTTGATGTTTAAAGACTATGCATAATATTGTAAGCTGTAGGAAAATAAATAAATATCTATTTCTTCCCATTTAAAACTTTTTCAGTTAAATGTTTCCAGTAAGAACATTTCTTAATTAAGTATATTTTGAAACTTGCTATTCATTCTCAAACAAGTGCAACAAAACAAGTGATGTGTCAGTGTACAAGCCAGGAAGGAAAATACGGTCCTTAGGAGTAGCTCCCCGACGAGCAACTTACGAGCTGCCCTGCCAATGGCAGGAGGCCTTAGCCCTCAAGGGATGTTATAGGCTAATCCTAATCCTAACGTCATTACTGTTTTCACAACTAATATCCAGGTTAGAAGTAATATTAACAAAAGTTAATCAATGTGTATGGAAATATTGGTATTGATGTGTTTTGTTTGTTCATTAATAATTTTAGACTTTGTAACGTCCCAAGCAATTTTATTAGCTGAATGGCCCAATAGTTTCTGCCCTTGTGCTCCCCCCAAAAAGAAAAAAAATTAGGTACTGTCATTCTGTACAGTAATTGTAATTGTAATTTTACTGATTACTTTTTCAAAAAGTAATTTGTAATTGTAATTAAGTAAAATGTTTCTCAAGTAATTGTAATTCAGCCCAATTACTATTTTTTTGTAATTTTCCCATCACTGAAGAAATTCCATAAACCCTGGGTCTCTGTAATCCAGGCCTTTCCAACTCGAGCACTCTGCGCTGGTGCGCACCATCGCAGCACCCAACGGCAGCCCGGTGCTCTCCTTCCCCATGTCGCTACTGCATGTCCGTGCGTCAGACAGGATAGATGACCTTGCTTTCTTGGTGGATGTAACGTCTTATTTAAATGATTTAAATATTTAGTTGCAAGGGAGAAATTAGTTAATTAGCACCATGTGTGACAGAATTAAGGCTTTCAAAATGCATAATTTATTATCTAAAGATCAACGTAAAGCTGGAAATGTTGACAATTTTCCTTCATTAAATTTGTCTATTTACGAAAACTTCGGATGGCATCAGACGTTGTTACAGAAATTGCACGATGAATGCAATGCCCATTCAAAGAAATTGATTATATGGCACCTCAACTTGAATATTTATGACTCCATATTTTGTCCTGAAAATCACCATCATGTTTCCAAACAGAGGTGATAAAACTACAGGTACTACTACACCGGCAATTTGCTTTCATTTTACAATTTCATTCATCCACAGAAATTTCCCAGACTTCATGCACTTGCTTAAAACTTACGCCAGTGTTCGAGATAACTTATGCATGAAAACAGATGTTTTCAATTACGAATTTAAATAAAAGTAAAACCAGGACTCCTCTGTCTGATGTTGCCTTAGAGGCTGTACTTTGAATTTCTATTGCCAAATCAATTGTACGAAATATTGGTAAATTAGTTGCGGCAAAACGATGTTAACAATCTACTTAATTCTAAATGCTCACAAACACAATAAAAGTAGAGAATAAATGGTGTGTTTATGTGTTCACAAAATTGTTATTAATAACGTTTTCATAAGCTGAACGCGGGCTAGACCTGTGGAGCTGCCTCTGGTGCTACACCGGTGCTCACCTGCGCCGTGGAAGCACCTGAGTTGGAAAGGCCTGCTGTAATCCAAGGTCATCTTTAACAGGTCTTAGTAGTTGCCGTGTTTTGGTTGGAGGGTGGTGTATGGTCCATGACTGCATCTGACTAGTCCTACCATGGGTATATATACAACGCCATAACCTCTGAATCTCACTTCTCTGAAGATGATGATGCAGACAGTCGCTGAAAGCTCAGAATTTAATTCTCTTACTACCCGACTGGAAACCTGTGAACAGTTTCTACATTGTAATACAAACTATCCACATCAGGGGTCTTTGTTAATATGTGTTATAATTCAGTGTTCTCAATGTTATAGTACAAGTTTTTTTTTTTTTTTGTAATGAGAATAAATCCAGAAAACAAAATTTATTACAGATGTTGCTACAAACCTTTAGTAGTCTTCAAAGTATGCTCCTTGAGCGTCAACACACTTCTGCAGGCGAGTTTTCCACGCTTTGTACGCTCCCTGAATGCAACTGGAACAGCCTTCAGAGCATGTGTGCAAGCCACTTTGACAGCATCCAGAGTTCTGTGGTGGTGTCCTTTAAGGGCATTTTTCACTCTGGGAAAGAGGAAAAAGTGTGCAGGAGCAGGGAGGCTGAGGAATCGTGATGCCAGTTTTCATCAGGTACTCTGTAACCACGAAGCAGGTGTGACATGGTCCATTGTCATGATGGATCTTCCAATCGGCGTCAATTTCTGGTCGCACTCGGTTGACCTGCCTCTTCAATCTTTTTAACACTTTCACGTAGAAGGCGCCATTGACTGTCTGTACTTCAGGTACAAATTCCGAGTGGACCACACTTTTCTTGTTGAAAAACACAATCAGCAATGCTTTGATTCTGGACTTGGACATGTGAGGTTTTTAGGTAGATTTTCGAAGAAAAATCTACCTATTGCAATGGATACCACTTTATGATTTTCGAAAAATTCTTTCATATCTTTACGTTTCATAATCCCCTAAGTACGAAACCACAGCCCGTTCAAAAAAAAAAATTGTGATATTTATATATATATTTATATATATATATCTTTACACGATAGCGGCCGTAATTTTGAAGATATTTGAACCAAATTTTATTATGTTATTTCTAGGCCCAATAGTTCGGACAAGTTCGTTAATGGGCAAAATTGGCCCAAGGGGGTGGTCGGGGGAGGGGGTTGAAATTTTAAAACATTTATATCTTGGCCCCTATGAAGTATAGAGGGAAACTTTGTTTGAATAAATTAGAGTACTCCCTATGGAGTTCACAGTGACACCAACAATTCGGGGGTTCGGGTGGGGGTAGGGGTAGGGGATGAAAATTCGAAACTTTTGAAACCACGTCTTGTGGGGTATCGTTGAAAAGCTCTTGATGAGTACTCTACAAATCAATAAATAGTTTCTTGATAGCTCTCATATGACGCGAGATTTTAATGTTTGAAAATAATAACACATAAAAGAATTATTATAATATCATAATTTTGTCTTGTTTAGCGGCTTTGCTAATTTTATTCATTGTTGATCTTGCGCACGGCCTCCCAGAATATTATATCCTATTCTTGTTGTCAAAACAAATGATTGTAGGCTCTTCCTCTTTACCGAATTCAGTTCTTATTACTGCAGGTTTACCATGCCAAGGCTAAAGAAAAAGAGTGCTATGCAGCGACAATAAATTAAACCAAAAGCACTTCGAAATCTACCTCCGCCTGTAGGCCTGCCTAGAGGGATTTTTTTTTTCTCCTTCTTTCTTTTGTCAAGGCAACTGGCATCACAACGATTCCTCAGCCTCCTTACACCCCTGACCATTTCTGGTCGCACTCAGTTGACCCGTCTCTTCAATCTTTTTAACACTTTCACGTAGAAGGCGCCATTGACTGTCCGTCCTTCAGCACAAATTCCGAGCGGACCACACTTTTCTAGTTGAAAAACACAATCAGCAAGGCTTTGATTCTGGACTTAGACATGTGAGGTGTTTTTTTTTTTTTTGGTCAAGGCAACTGGCATCTCCTCAGGCTCCCTACAGCCCCGACCTTGCCCCTGCAGACTTTTTCCTCTTTCCCAGAGTGAAAAATGCCCTCAGAGGAGTTCACCACGGAACCCTGGATGCTGTCAAAGCGGCTTGCATGCATGCTCTGAAGACTGTTCCAGTTGCTGACTTTCAGTGAGCATACGAAGCATGGAAAACTCTCCTGCAGAAGTGTGTTGATGCTCAAGGAGCATACTTTGAAGACTACTAAAGGTCTGTAGCGATATCCGTAATAATTTTTTTTTAAATTGATTTATTCTCATTACTTAAAACACAGACTCTGTATGTATATATATTATTATACTATAGTTATCAAGTTAGTCAATCTCAGAAAACAGTATTACAAACAAAAGCTGATGTACTGTACATTTCAATAGCTATTTAAAGAAAATTTCCTTGAATATGTTTTTATGGTTTTAAATTCTAAAAATATAGAGAGGGGGCAGTCATGGACACAAATGGTCCCGCCATGACATGCAAAGAGCTCAAGCTCATGACCTATCATTGTGCAGTAGACAAGCTATATCTCCTTAACCGGTATCACAACCAATTTGATAAAATAGGAAAGCTTTTAGAGAAATATACCATTTCTTTAGATTCATCAATTCCACCATTTTTGATGCTGTAAGGAAATTCCTGATACAACTAGAAGATGCACTTTTGAAAGAGCTGTGGCAATGGATGCAGCTGGCATTATCATGAAGGTCACAAAGCCAATCGCATGGTTTAGCAGCCTGATGGAAGCCTAAGGGTCTGTTTGGACCCCAAGGACTTTAGCAAAGCCATTAGAAGAGCATACTACAGAACCCCAATCAAAGAGATTTCATACAAGCTGGCTTGGTCAGAGTTTTCAGTAAACTTGATGCTAAAAACAGGGGTATTGGGCAGTTAATCTAGATAAAGAGAGTTCTTTTGTGACCATATTCAACTGACCATTTGGCTGATATGCCTACTGAAGATTACTCATGGGCCTCCGAGTCTCACAGGACACATTTCAACATAGAATGGACCAGATTTTGGACGTAGTCCCTGGCATGATAGGCATTGCCAATGATTTTATTGTCTTTACATGAGACAAAGAAGAACATGGCAGTAATTTAATTAAGTTGGTGGAGATCTTTAAAAAAACAGCTTGACAGCAATAAATGTGACATAGGGGTTCTGAGCATGAAGTTTTTTGGTGAGATTTATGACGAGCATGGAATCCACCCAGATCCAAACAAGGTTGCGCACATAAAGAATCTACAGGAGCCTAAAGACAAAACAGAACTACGACAACTACTGGGTTTCTTTAATTGTCATCATTCATACCATTCTTGTTGCAGAAAACAGCATTGCTATGCGAACTGCTGAAAGAAGATAAGATTTTTGAATTTACATCACCACACTCACAGGCCCTAAATGAGCTGACTACATTTGTGAGTTCACGGCACTAACTATTTGGACCCAGCAAAACCGTCAGTAATACAAGTAAACAAGGCGTTGGAACAGTTCTCATGCAGGATGATAAGCCAGTGGCTTTTACCTCGAAAATGCTGTCTGACACAGAACAAAAACATTGAGTGTGAAATGTTGGCTGCAGTTTTAGATTGCTAGTGTTTTCAGTCGTACATATATGGGAAAAAAAGTTGTGGTTAAGAGTAACTATTAAAGATAGCAATCCTTGCCAAACTCATCAAAACTCGCAAGCCAAGGAACCTATCATAGAGCATGAGATTCCCCTCGGTTCTTAGCAAGAGGTAGCAGCCAATCTGTTCATCTTGAGTGGTGACAATTATTTGCTGATCACAGATTACTAATCTAAGTTTCCCATTATCAGGAGACTACCATTACCAACTACTAGGAAACCTTCGCCAGCTGAGATATGCACAACAGAAAAATAAAGAGGAAACTGCTGTTCCTTGGAAAAGAGCACAACTACCAAGCATGGAGAAAGAGGAACTAGATCATGGCGTCGTATTACAATTGTGGTGCGATACAACTGCAACCTCTTTTGGTTGGGCAGAATGTAAGAATCCAAAATACTGACTCAGGACTCAGTACTCTAGGATAGTAAGCAGGTGCAAAAACCCCCGCTCCTATATGGTGCAGTGCCAAAGGAGATGAACCACAAATGCACTGGACCTGCAGAAGACAAATTACCAGACAGTCCAGGAAGCCCGTCTCAGGATACAGATTCAAATGCTATGCAGTGCACAACTGTAAGGGCCCTTAAAGAAATTCCTAAGTTGCCTGAGGTACCAGCTGTATTGAGGAGAAATAAGAGTATTACCACAATATAAGTATTAATACTGTAAAGAAACTGTGTGTTAAAAGTCCTATGACAACATGTTGGCTGGACGACACTAGCGCTCCATGCGGAGATTGAGTAAAGCTACATTCTCATCATATGAAATGGCTTGGGAAAATACATAAACACATCGCAAAATATGTTATGTTAAAAGAGAAAAATAAAGAATATTTTTATTTAATGCAAATCTAATTTTAAATTTAAGAAATAATAAAACAGATAATGTATTATATTCTAGTTAAGAAGAGGTAAACAATACCTAAATAGGCTACTGTTAAGGACTGTACCTAGGCCTAGTATTTTTCCTTTAAAATCATTGCCCTTTAATATAATTTATAATTCAAATTATGATAATAAATAGCCTACATATTAATTACGTAAATTATATTATAGGTCTGTCACGTTGTTCATCCTGCAGGTCATTGTTGACGGTGTATTTTGATTCTTTGCCTTATATGGCAATATACGACTTCAATTTATTGTAGGTCTATGTAGCGTCAATTACTGCAGGATGGACTTCATTAAACAAAACAAAAAAATCAGGAGCATTTTGAATTGAAGACACCGTCGGTACAGCAGTTTTAATTAACGAGTTTTTATAGGAATTCACAAACTGTCTGTTTTCGGCGTGTGTCAAGCATAGACGGTAATTTTCACTCAAATATTTTACATATTTTGTTACTAGGTTTTCTTGTCGACCATTAATGACCTATTTTATACACCAGAAACCATTACAACAGAATAAAATATAAAAATATTACATTAAAGTAACTTGAAACATAACCACACCAGAATCACGAGTAAGCCAGTAGACCTACAATAAATATTACTTATTTTCGTTCTTACCTTTCTGGATGTTTCAAGAAAGTGAAGAAATGCAATTCAGGATTTCGTCTTTTATTATTACTGAAATTTACAGCAGAATAATAAGATCCTTTCGAATATAGCGTGTTCTAATAAATACAACACTCCTATTTATTTACATACTTCCCGGAGTAGTTTCTGTAGTCTTACTTTATAGCCGCTACGATCGCTAGTAAATGCGCGCGCATGCTCGGCTGGCAGAAAAACGGGCTGAGTTTCTGTACTGTATTAATACTTATACTGTGGTATAAATACTAGCGGCAAAAGATGCCAAACAGAAAGACTCAAGGATCAAAAACAGACAAAAACTATCAGAAAATACAATAAAACTCATCAATGAAAGAGAAAAAATGAAGGAATTAAACCCAAAAACAGAAGAGGAGAAGAGGGAATACTCCGAAATTAACAAGAGAACAAAGAGGGAAATAAGGAAGGACATTAGAACGTATGAACTACAAACAACAATTAACATACTAGAGGAATCGAAATCAATAAAGAAAATAAGGAAAGAGCTAAGCAAGGAAAAGCTATGGTTGATAGAGGCTAAAGATACTGAAGGAAAAATAAAGAGAGATAGAGAAGACATAGTTAAAGCAGCCACACATTTCTACAAGGAATTATATGACAGCAAAGCCAAAATTGAAGAAAAGCATCTAAAGAAAACGGATGAGGAGGAAACTATCCCACCAATCCTAAAAGATGAAGTAAGAATCATAGTAAAACACCTAAAAAGTAATAAAGCACCCGGTGAAGACGGCATTACCAACGAATACTTACAATGGGGAGGTGAAGAATTAATAGAGCAAATCACACACCTCATGAACACCATCATTGAAACAGAGATCATACCAGAGCCATGGCACACAAGCAACATAATCCTTATCCACAAAAAGGGAAACAGAGAAGACCTGAACAATTACAGACCCATAAGTCTTATGGCCAACCTTTATAAAGTGTTTACGAAACTGCTGACAAATAGACTCACCAAAATAATGGATGAAAACCAACCGCCAGAACAGGCAGGCTTCCGCACTCACTACAGCACTATAGATCATTTACACACAATCAATCAGGTAATAGAGAAAATGTCAGAGTATAACCAACATCTTTATATAGCACTCATCGACTACAGAAAAGCTTTCGACACAGTAGAGCATAATAAAGTACTGGAAGCAATGGAATCTATAGGGATCCATCCGAAATATATAAGACTACTAGGACAAATATATGCAAACAGCAAAGCAAAAGTAACAACGGAAATAGAAGGAGAATCATTTGAGATAAAACGAGGGGTGAAGCAGGGAGACCCAATTTCACCAAAGTTGTTTACAAACGTCTTGGAAGAGATATTCAGATATACAGGATGGAACAGGAAAGGATATGGCATAGACATAAATGGGAGAAAACTTACTAATCTTAGGTTTGCGGACGATATTGCATTATTCGCAAAGTCTCAAAGGGAACTGCAAAAGATGATAACAGATCTAAACAATGGAAGCAAGAAAGTAGGGCTAGAAATGAATCCTTCAAAAACTAAAATAATGACAAACCATATAGAAATACCGGTATTTGTAGAAGGAAAGGCAATAGAGTATTGTACAGAATATACTTACCTGGGTCAATCAATCAACATGTCAAATAACGGAAATGCAGAAATCAACAGGAGAATTAGGCTCGCATGGGGAAAGTTCTGGAGCTTAAAGTTTATCCTCCTAGACTGGCACATAAATATCAAGAAGAGATTGGAAGTGCTAAAAATGTGTGTCATACCAGTTCTACTATATGGCTGCCAGACATGGGCATTAAGAAAGGAACAAGTTAACATGATAGAGATTTGTCAGAGAAAGATGGAAAGAAAACTGTTGGGAATAAATCTAAGGGACAGGATAAGAAATGAGGAGTTAAGAAAAAGAAGTGGACTGGAAAACGCAGCGATTGTTGTAAGAAAAACCAAATGGAATTGGGGAGGTCACGTCATCAGAATGAATCAAGAAAGATGGGAGTATGCAACAACTGTTTGGGACCAGAGGAAGGGTAAAAGAAGCAGAGGCAGACCTCGACGCAGATGGGAGGACGAATTCAGGGAGGAGTTAGGAATGAGATGGACAAGACAGGCCAAAGAAAGAGTGAACTGGAAACAAGTGATAAAACATTTTAATCATTAGGAAAACAGTGATCTAGGAAAGGAAGAAGAGTTCAGGCAGAAACGAGATGTTCAGGATAGGTCACAGAAAAAGTGAACTGAAAACAAATGATAGAGCATTTAATTCATTAGGAAAACAGTGTCCTAGGAAAGTGTTGTTAATATATAGGTCTTAACCCACCAGGAGGCAAAAACCCAACTCTCCAAGGAAATAGCTCACCTTGGGAGAGTAAAACAGAGCCAACCCTACCATGGTAGGAGGCCCTTGCCCTATAAGGGACTGTGACGGGCTTATTTATTTATTTATTTATTATTTACTGTAGTATTACTAAGAAGCCAGAAATACTTCCTATTTATAATTTGCAATAATCCATCAAAACAAGAGTCCAAAGTATTAATGAATTTCATCTTTTATTTGAGGGTAAACGTAGAATATAATTGTTTGGAAATTTTTTAGCCTAAACCCTGAAAAAAAAATTTTCAACCATGAAGCGAAAAATCAAGAATCCTGTAGATATATATATATTGGTAAGCTTATATTATAAACTCAAGGATTTATATGATATGGAGCGATGATTCATATAAGTTGTCCAAGTTCAATGGGAGCGTTAGGTTAGAAGAGCATAGCATATAATGTGTGTGAGTATAATATTTTATATTTTATTCAAGTATAGCATTCGATCATAACCAAATAAGTTTTTAGTATCTTGTTTAGATAATAAATCTCATATTTATAGAATAGATATTCCAAGTCATTATTAAAAACAAGAATAAAGTCAAATAATGATAAAAGGTTATGATGATATTATAGTGTAAGTGTTAATAATTGAAATTTACTAAGAATATTGAATAAGCTTATTTAGCTTTTACAATAGTATTAAAAATAATACTTATTCAAAATTGTTTACAGGTGTAATTCTGAATAAGGTTTTGTATTATATTTCTTTTACATATTATATTTAACACCTATTAATTGTGGTATAGTAATATATAAAATTAACGTGGTATACCTACATATATAAGTTACCTATAAAAAGTCTTGTCAATGTCTAAAAGTTAAAAAGTTTTTTATATAAGAGCGTTTCATATTGGAAGTTTCACATCATATAGTATTTTACCATGTTTTATATGTAGTATAAATTGTAGAAATTATGTGGAGAGTCTGTTCTCTTATATTGCTCTTATATATTTCCGAAGATCAAAGTAGCTATTCCAGTTTGTAGTTTTACATAAGTGTCAAATATTATTCATATCAATTATAGAGAAGATATGCATCCAAGTATTTATATTTTATTGGATGGTTTTAACCTAACGTATTTAGGAACTAGTGCAAAATGAATTGATAAAATTTTAATAAAAGCGTAGATGTTGCACTATATTATTATCTGATATATAACTACTACTTATTTTTAGGAGTAGTATCAATAACTATTGTATGCTTCTTCGTGGATGATATTGGTGATTGCAGGATTATCAGGAACTTAATCAATCGCTTCTAGTCGTAGGTTGTTAAATTGGAAATGTACATTTCGGTACAAAGATGTACCATCTTCAGTCCATAGTCTTTAAGTAAAAATAACAATAAGAAGTTAGTTAAAACCACGTTAAAAGGTGAATATAAATATTGGGAGATATTGAGTTATTGAGATAGATATAAATCTAGAATGAATTAAGTAATAATTTGAAAACACTAACCTTGTATTCAATGTAGATCTATGTAAGTGTAACCATGGTGAGTACTTTGTAGATATTGTGACAAAGCCCAGAAAAGCCTAGAAACTAATAGAAGGAGGAGCAAGCCAGAAAGAACGAGAAACGACGGAGTCTGGAAACATCGCGGCCCTAGTGGACGGGCGGCAGGCGAGCGCTAGTGGGCGTGACAGCTGCATGGCTATTGGAGCCGCGTGCCGACGGGTGCGGCCTACTCCCTGGCGCGGTGAGTGACTGTGCGCGCTCGTGGGAGGGGCCAGAGGTGGAGCCACGCGCCCCGCGCGGACATTCTAGACAATGCGCGGGCGGAGAACTTTCGGGAGACCAGGTCTGGAATATTCGTCGGCCCTATATATGGGGCCGCGAGCGAGCTGAGCAGTCAGTCAAGGAGAGTCAGTCAGTTCAGTGTGGAGAGTCAGTGAGAGACGGCAACGAGGAGTGATGAGTCAGTCAGTCAACGAATGAGAGTAACAGTGAGAGTCAGTGTGAAGAGTCCGAGTGAAGAGCCCGTGAAGAGACAGAATCAGCGAGAGGCAGTCCGTGAGTAGCGGCGAGTGTCAGCGTCAGAGGGTGAATTGTACAGCGGCAGCGAGGACTGTGGAGTTGACCGGCGCGACGTGGGATGATCTGGATTGGACTGGAACAGTGCTGTAATTGGGACTGAGCACAGTGAGAGTGAGCACTGAACAGGACAGTAACCTGGTGAATAGTCTGGAGTTTCTGGCTGTATTGGCAATTGTTGTAGAAAATAAAGAAGCCTCCATCCTTCAATTATAAACTCGGTGTTCTCATTTTGAACCCCGACGAGCCCTTGTTACACTGGTGTCAGAAGTGGGATATAATTGAAGGAAGGCAAGATGGAGGAACGCAAGATGGAGGACATGTTCAAATCATTTCTTCAGCAGATGACAGAGAAAATGGACCAGCTGAACGAGAAAATGGACCAGCGATATGAACAGATGAACGAGAAAATGGACCAGCGGAGCACCGAGTTAAGGCAGCAGAACGACCGACTGAACGAAAAAATGGACCGGCAGAACTCCGAAGTGAAAGAAATAAGAGGGATTATAAGGGAAATGAAGAACCTGCGCTTAAGCCCGAAGGAAGAACTCGAGCAGGAACTGACACCGGCCAAGGAAAGATCACATGAACCGGGCAGCGGACTGGTGGCCGTGGAAAGTGAACCAGAGAGAGAGGCCAAGATGGAAGATAAGGAAGAGCCGGAAGAGGACATGGCCATCACCGTACCACCAGCTACCGAAGGGGAAGATCACGCCCTGAGTGAACCACAGCGGGACGACGTGGACGAAGGACAGGCACCGCGGGACGACGTGGATGTAGGAGAGACACCGCGGGACGGCGTGGACGTAGAACAGGCACCGCGGGATGACATGGACGCCGGAGTGTCGCCGCGTGACGACGTGGACGAAGGACAGACACCGCGGGACGACGTGGATGGGGGACGGCCACCGCGGGACGTCATGTCGGGCATGGGACCGACGTGGGAAGAGGTAGCCAGTCGCAGCGCCATCTACGAAGGCTACGGGAACCAGCAGGACGCCCTAGTGGGCAGGGACGGGGTCCTGAAAGGAAGCTGGGAGTCTGCGGATGAGAAGATGGCTGCGGAGCACCTAGCCCTTCCAAGAGCCGGAGTCAAGGAGGTCCTGGAGGAAGTCCACGCAGGAGCGACGGGTGACCGCTTGGGAGTGAACCGGATCCTCGACAAACTGCGGAGAAGGCTTAACTGGTTGCAGGAATGCAGTGACGTCGAGAGGTGGCGTCAACACTGCGACACCGGCGATGCCAGCAGAGGGCCTAGGATTTGCAGCCGTGGGGCCATGCGGCAATACAACGTGGCAGGCCCATGCTCCATTACTGATGATGGACATCGGTACCTGTTGTTGGCCATGGAATAGTTCACCAAGTGGCCAGAAGAAGTCTACCGCATCCAGCGACAGCCAAGAGTGAAGATGCTGGTAGTTCATCTGGACCGTCTGGCGGTATATCATGGGGCACTTCGGGACGAAGGCCCTTAAGGAGGGGGCAATGTGACAAAGCCCAGAAAAGCCTAGAAACTAATAGAAGGAGGAGCAAGCCAGAAAGAACGAGAAACGACGGAGTCTGGAAACATCGCGGCCCTAGTGGACGGGCGGCAGGCGAGCGCTAGTGGGCGTGACAGCTGCATGGCTATTGGAGCCGCGTGCCGACGGGTGCGGCCTACTCCCTGGCGCGGTGAGTGACGGTGCGCGCTCGTGGGAGGGGCCAGAGGTGGAGCCACGCGCCCCGCGCGGACATTCTAGACAATGCGCGGGCGGAGAACTTTCGGAAGACCGGGTCTGGAATATTCGTCGGCCCTATATATGGGGCCGCGAGCGAGCTGAGCAGTCAGTCAAGGAGAGTCAGTCAGTTCAGTGTGGAGAGTCAGTGAGAGACGGCAACGAGGAGTGATGAGTCAGTCAGTCAACGAATGAGAGTAACAGTGAGAGTCAGTGTGAAGAGTCCGAGTGAAGAGCCCGTGAAGAGACAGAATCAGCGAGAGGCAGTCCGTGAGTAGCGGCGAGTGTCAGCGTCAGAGGGTGAATTGTACAGCGGCAGCGAGGACTGTGGAGTTGACCGGCGCGACGTGGGATGATCTGGATTGGACTGGAACAGTGCTGTAATTGGGACTGAGCACAGTGAGAGTGAGCACTGAACAGGACAGTAACCTGGTGAATAGTCTGGAGTTTCTGGCTGTATTGGCAATTGTTGTAGAAAATAAAGAAGCCTCCATCCTTCAATTATAAACTCGGTGTTCTCATTTTGAACCCCGACGAGCCCTTGTTACAATACTGACGGATAGTGTAATCTAAGCCTAGAACTTAGGTTGCTAGAACGAGTTCGAAAAGGGGATTGTGTTCAATTAAGTTTTCATTAAGGATATTGTTTTTGTTTTTATATATTTCTAGAGATTCTAATGTGTTTAATTTTCTATCTTTTTTGTGTTTGTGGATAACAGTTAGTGTATTTTCAATTTTATCATGTTTGTGGTTGTGTGTGATTAAGTGTTAGCGTATGCAGATTTATATCTTCTATGTTTGTAGTCAAGCATGTGTTCTTTGTATCTTAATTTGAATTTTTTGCCAGTTTGTCCTATATATATTTTGTTACATTCCAAACATTCTAACTTATATACACCATTGTTATCGTAGATATCTTCTTTGTTGTTATTTATGTTGTAGAGTTTATTCTTTAAGCTGTTATTTGTTTTGTATGCAATGTGGAAGTTGTTTCTTTTTAGTATTTTTGTTATTTTGTGTATTTTGTTGTCTGTGTAATCAAAAGTAGCAAAATTTAGTTTTTTGTTATCTTTAATAAGAGTCAACTGGCTATTATAGTTGAGTTTATTAGAGATTTTTCTTTTAAATTTATGAACTATCTTGTGGACTATATTTGTTTATTGTTTTGAGCTATTTGGATAATAGTTCTATATTCTTGTAAATAAATTAATTCATAAACATAATATTAAAGCTTATTATCGCTATGTGGACGACATTTTCATTAAAACTTGTACAGAGTCAACATTTATTTAATATTTACACTTCTTACTCCACTTACATTTAATTTGAGGACTAGTTTCCTCATCCTCAGCTGGTGGTTGACTGATACCAATGCCTTGTTGATCTGATGCATCTCAACATGCTCTACTGTATATATTACTTCAATTAATTATTTTAACACTTGGACATTTTCATTATTTGCAATAAAACAAACCAGAAGAAATATTACAAGACTTCAATAAATTGAACCAAAACTTAACTTTCACACTAGAAAAAGGATGTGAAAATAAACTTTCTTTTCTAGACATAGAAATGACTAGACAACACAATAAAATCTTGTTTAATGTATTTAGGAAATCTACATTTACAGACACCATGATAAATAAACACTCTAATCACCCTTTTAATCAGAAAATTTTAGCCATTAATAGTATGGTTTACAGAATGATAAACTTACCACTAAGCAAAAAAGCTTATGATAAAGAATATAGAACTATTATCCAAATAGCTCAAAACAATGGTTACAATAAACAAATAGTCCACAAGATAGTTAATACATTTAAAAGAAAAATCTGTAATAAACTCAACTATAATAGCTAGTTGACTCTTATTAAAGATAACAAAAAACTAAATTTTGCTACTTTTGATTACACAGACAACAAAATACACAAAATAACAGGAATACTAAAAAGAAACAACTTCCACATTGCATACAAAACAAATAACAGCTTAAAGAATAAACTCTACAATATAAATAACAACAAAGAAGATATCTACGATAACAATGGTGTATATAAGTTAGAATGTTTGGAATGTAACAAAATATATAGGCCTATAGGACAAACTGGCAGAAAATTCAAATTAAGATACAAAGAACACATGCTTGACTACAAACATAGAAGATATAAATCTGCATACCCTAAACACTTTCACACACAACCACAAACATGATAAAATTGAAAATACACTAACTGTTATCCACAAACACAAAAAAGATAGAAAATTAAACACATTAGAATCTCTAGAAATATATAAAAACAAAAACAAAATCCTTAATGAAAACTTAATTGAACACAATCCCCTTTTCGAACTCGCTCTAGCAACATAAGTTCTAGATTACACTATCCGTCTGTATCTACAAAGTACTCATCATGGTTACACTTACATAGATCTACATTGAATACAAGGTTAGTGTTTTCAAATTATTACTTAATTCTGTCTAGATTTATATCTTTCTCAATAACTCAATATCTCCCAATATTTATATTCACCTTTTAACGTGGTTTTAACTAACTTCTTATTGTTATTTTTACTTAAAGACTATGGACTGAAGATGGTACATCTTTGTACCGAAATGTACATTTCCAATTTAACAACCTATGACTAGAAGCGATTGATTAAGTTCCTGATAATCCTGCAATCACCAATATCATCCACGAAGAAGCATACAATAGTTATTGATACTACTCCTAAAAATAAGTAGTAGTTATATATCAGATAATAATATAGTGCAACATCTACGCTTTTATTAAAATTTTATCAATTCATTTTGCACTAGTTCCTAAATAAGTTAGGTTAAAACCATCCAATAAAATATAAATACTTGGATGCATATCTTCTCTATAATTGATATGAATAATATTTGACACTTATGTAAAACTACAAACTGGAATAGCTATTTTGATCTTCGGAAATATATAAGAGCAATATAAGAGAACAGACTCTCCACATAATTTCTACAATTTATACTACATATAAAACATGGTAAAATACTATATGATGTGAAACTTCCAATATGAAACGCTCTTATATAAAAAACTTTTTAACTTTTAGACATTGACAAGACTTTTTATAGGTAACTTATATATGTAGGTATACCACGTTAATTTTATATATTACTATACCACAATTAATAGGTGTTAAATATAATATGTAAAAGAAATATAATACAAAACCTTATTAAGAATTGTACACCTGTAAACAGTTTTGAATAAGTATTATTTTTAATACTGTTGTAAAAGCTAAATAAGCTTATTCAGATACAATATTCTTAGTAAATTTCAATTATTAACACTTATTGTACACTATAATATCATCATAACCTTTTATCATTATTTGACTTTTATTCTTTGAATAAATTATTTAATATTACTGTTTTTAATAATGAGTTGGAATATCTATTCTATAAATATGAGATTTATTATCTAAACAAGATACTAAAAACTTATTTGGTTATGATCGAATGCTATACTTGAATAAAATATAAAATATTATACTCACACACATTATATGCTATGCTCTTCTAACCTAACGCTCCCATTGGACTTTGACAACTTATACGAATCATCGCTCCATATCATATAAATCCGTGAGTTTATAATATAAGCTTACCAATATATATATCTACAGGATTCTTGATTTTTCGCTTCATGGTTGAAATGTTTTTGAGGGTTTAGGCTCAAACATTTCCAAACAATTATATTCTAAGAGTCCAAAGCATGTAAAGAAAATTATTCAGTTGAAGATAACTGAAATTTGAACTCTCATACTAAAGGATTCACCTTTATAAATTACATTAAGGTTTTAAAGATTAATTAACAAAGTCTGCAAAGAAGATGATGCTGCTTCCACACCTTTCAGATATGTATTTGATTGAGAATATTATAGGAGAAAAATTCCTCCGGCACTGGGACTTGAACCCAGGACCTTTGGCTATTCGCGCCAATGCTCTACCAACTGAGCTAAGCCGGAGCTCAATTCACAGCACCAGATAGAACCTCTCTCCTATGACTAAATGCCCTAATGGTCTACCTCACAGACAGACAAGTTATGTCATATGCAGTACTGAGAGGCACACCAAGTAGTGATTTTTGTGACCGGGCTCCCACTGTTATTGTACAGTTAACATTCAAGATAGATATATAAGCATTCATGAGCCACAGATTATTGTCTCTGTTGGACACTACATGAGAATATTATAGGAGAAAAATTCCTCCGGCACTGGGACTTGAACCCAGGACCTTTGGCTATTCGCGCCAATGCTCTACCAACTGAGCTAAGCCGGAGCTCAATTCACAGCACCAGATAGAACCTCTCTCCTATGACTAAATGCCCTAATGGTCTACCTCACAGACAGACAAGTTATGTCATATGCAGTACTGAGAGGCACACCAAGTAGTGATTTTTGTGACCGGGCTCCCACTGTTATTGTACAGTTAACATTCAAGATAGATATATAAGCATTCATGAGCCACAGATTATTGTCTCTGTTGGACACTACATGAGAATATTATAGGAGAAAAATTCCTCCGGCACTGGGACTTGAACCCAGGACCTTTGGCTATTCGCGCCAATGCTCTACCAACTGAGCTAAGCCGGAGCTCAATTCACAGCACCAGATAGAACCTCTCTCCTATGACTAGCATCACCTGAGGAAGACTCAAGGACAGAGTTGAAACGTTGTGCTTAAATTTTTTTATTTTTTAACGTTTATCCACTGGTTTTAAAATAATGTTAAAAACATCTTTTTATAGTAAATGTTCTCCATTCATTTTACTTTCTCGCATATACGTGTAGTATAGAGAAAGTATTGTGATCATGACAAAAAATCGAAGTCGAGATAACACCAGGAAAGCATGTTTCATGAAGCCTAGAAACCGAAAAAAGTATTTCTGGAATGACGTCTGTCCGTCTTTCTGTGGAAAAGCACAGCAGGTAAACGGTTCATTGCATTTACTTCATTTTTTAATTAGGGACTTTTTCAAAATTTTGTCGAACCGCCCAGAATTTGATATTAATCACTGTAATTTCAAGGGGACTTTTCATGAAAACTTTTTTTTAATTTTGATTTTTGGAAAAATGGCTTTAACGATTATAATACAAATTTAAAATTGGAAACTCTTATCTATGACTAATAAAATGGCTATATCTGTATTTCTGCAAAAATGACTTAAGGGGTACTTTACTTTGATCTATTTTCAATTTTTCTACATTATATCCATTACAGTACATGATACATGGAAACCTACCACAGTAAAGTTGTAGAGAAAATTGAAATGAACATTTTTTGTTTAACACATTTCTTTATACATTTAATTGATATCAAGATAAAAATGAAATAAGTACGGATTAAATGCGAATTTCAGTACATACATGTCAATTAAAATATGAATAACATTTTGTTGCCCCTAGTAACAAGAAAACTATAGGCCTAATGTACTCTAATGTACTTATTGTTGTAAATGCAGTCAGTTTAGCTCAGTCGTAATGAACACACCAAAACCAATTACAGCGAGGTGGTATAGGCTAACAGGGAAGAGGTCCTGAGTTCAAATCAAACCTCGTGGTTTTTCATGGTTTCCTTGTCCGCAAAGGCAAACGCTGGGTTTGTAGGACTTGCTTATTTTCCATAACTCATCGCCGCTATGTCACTGGATATTATAATAGTTTAAACTGAATGCCACATACGAAGACATCACTAAACAATAGAAACAAATGGCGCGAATGAGTTGTTACTATATAGACTAATGGTTCACGCAAACATACTAAACACTTTATATGACCTACATGCAGTTGAAGCGTGCAATATAACCTAAGTAGTAGTAGTGGTAGTAGGAAAAATCAAATGACCTGGTCCTCCAAGTTGGGGGTTGGTCGCAGGGCTGACAACCCTGCACTGGAAAACTTGAATGTTGCGAATGCCTCAAAGGGAAATGCCGGACTGCCCTCAAGGAAATGACTAAGGCTTATGAATATGGACACGAATATGGTATTGCGGTTTGGAACCTGGAATGTAAGAACACTATTACAGGCTGGGACAATGATTAGTTTAGCAGAAGAAATTGAAAAGTATAAAATGAATATAGTAGCGCTACAAGAAATAAGATGGAAGGGGAAGGGTACCATCAGAAAACCCAAATTTACAATGCATTTTTCTGGGAAGGAAGAAAGACAAGGCAGGGCGAGTAAAGTATTAAGTGGTGGAACTTGCGTAGTTCACCGTTCCCGCCGCGTGATGGTGCTAGCTCCATCATCACTGGCTGGCTGCATGCATAGGTATTGGTTTAATCAGTTTTAGCTACATGTTTTGTGACATTTAGTATGATGAGACAATACATTAGTGGGATTTCTTTACACACGTAAGTTACAGTACACTCCAAAATAAACTAAATTAAATATATTTTGTTATTTTTAAAATCTTACAAGAAAGTTTTAACAGTTTCCTTGAGGATTTTGCAGTCTCTCTACATCTCTTCTCTCGAAATTTCTTTCGCGCGGAAAATAAAGCGACATTTAATATAATGAAATACTAGTTGAGTCAGATATAGATGTAAATGATCTCTGAACTACATAACGATCGAAAAACTGGCAGATCATACATAATTCATCGAATATAAGAACACAGTTACGATGATTGTCATTACTTCCTTCCATGTCATCAGAGATGGCAGATAAGGCATGAGGATTTATAACCATAATTGCATTTCAAGCCACGTGATAGCTTGCGCAACAATGAAATTGAAGGTAGAGGTAGCAGCTGGTGATTCGAACAATGTTCATAACCTTTCCTGGATTTTATTAAAAACAGCAAACTTTCTAAAATAAATTCTGGTTCATAACGCATTCCTTGTGGATTTGTTGCATTCTTTTTTGTCATTGTGCGAACTACAAGTTTTTGTTTTTGTTTTAAACTTTTAACATCATACCTTTTTACAATGTTTCTTAATTTTATTTCTTTGAGATTATTAAGTTTCTTTTTTCTACTTACAGCAAGAAGATGTGTCAAACACTTTACTTTTTTCCAGAGAAGTATAACTTCTGCCGTGTGGTCATTGTTGATAGATGCACATTGTTTCTGGTTGCATTCTGTTTCGGTGTCATTGCTTTCCTGCAGTAGAATTTGACTGCATGCTACTTCACTGGCTTTGCTTTCCTGTGATAGGATCTCGATTTTTCCTATTTTCTTCTGCTTTTGTGGAGCACAATGCGGATTTCGTGTTTTAGGGGCTTTTCTTTTACGGGGTTCGAAACTCAAATAACTCGGAATCCTGGGAAAGTAATGTGGTATGGCATTTTATGTTAATTTCCATCTGTTACATTTCAATTCTACTGTTTTTCCTTCTATTACAAAGGAATCCACCTTAACTAGCATTTCACTGCTAAACTGAATGTCGTACATGCACACGGTCACTTCTTGGAATTGCTTTGTTCTATTCACCCAAACAACTTTTAGGGGGTCTGAATAAGTGTCTCCCATCTCCTTTTACATACCCCGATTTACAACCAGGCACAAAACATCCTGGTATTGTGAAAGTTACTTTGTTAGAGTCTTCACTGTTTAGCTGATTCTATTCGCAGAAGGAAATAAAATACACTTGTGAGGAAATACACTTGAGGAAAAGATAATGATTATGACACAAATAACACTTCTAAAATCGACCATCACAAAATAAATTTCTACAAACACACTACATAACACGGCATGGTAAGAAATTCACAATACACAGCTCTCTATGCTCGCGAGTTTCTTAAGGGATGACGATCGCTACGACGCCTGGTGTGGGAGTTTGGAACTACTTCTTCTGAACTATACGTTGTTATGGAAGTTCCAACACTTAATGCTTTACTCGCCCTGGACAAGGTAATCAAGGCGTAGGATTTATGGTTTTTAAAAACACAAATAAATCTGTATTAGGTTTTCACCCTGTGTCAGAAAGAATCTTTACCTTAACCCTTTCACTGCTGAGATATTGGCAAGCTGACATACCCTCCTTGCTGAGATATTTTCACTGTCACTCGGCGCTAAATCCGAAAAATAAGAAGGCAGTTTTAAAATACGCCAGAACTTCGTCATCACGTTAGAAATGTTTTTCCTTGCTCGTGAAAGCAATGACTGTGTTGAAATTGAACATACCATCGCCTTGACGTGATTCCCCGCTTGTCATATGACTCGTGAGTTCAATGGCTTCTTCAGACATCACAACATTGTGCAAGGCCTCAGATTTTCGTCTACAGATTGCACCACAGGGCAAGGAAAGCAATGAAAATAATTTCTATCTAACCCCAAGAGATGGCAGGACACTATCCTTTCGTTGAAACCTTGTTAAAGAATTCTATTCTACGAGCAATTCTCTTATTCGTAGCACTAACTTCGCGGCAACATTGTGCAAGGCCTCAAATTTTCATCTACAAATTGCACCACAGAGCAGGGAAAGCAATGAAATTAAGTTCTATCTAACCCCAATAGATGGCAGGACACTATCCTTTCGTTAAAACTGTGTTAAAAAATTCCATGCCTTGTGGAATCGTCTCGTTCATAGCACCCACTTCACGGGCGGAACAGTTCCGTCAATAGCACACGTAGGTGCCATTCTCCGCGCCGTCACAGTTCCGTCGTTAGCAGTGAAAGGGTTAAGAGTGAAAGGTAAATTCCATAATACCACATTTATCAATATATATGCACCCACAGAAGACGCTAAGGATGAAATAGTGGATGAATTCTATGATCAGCTTCAAAATGTATGCGATAAAATCCCCAAACATGATTGTTGGGTTGTAACCCTAGGTGATTTCAATGCTAAATTGGAAAATATTTGGGAAGAACAGTCTGCATAATGAAACTAATAATAATGGACTTAGAGTTGTCCAGTATGGAATAGCAAATTATTTTAAAGTGGTGAGCACTTGGTGCCCACGAAAAGACATACACAAAGGAACATGGAAAATTCCAGGGACTAAGCAAACAAATCAAATTGACCATATTCTAATCTCCAAAAGGTGGGCTACCGCAATAGAGAATGTTCGAACCTTTCATGGAGCCAGTTTTGATTCTGATCATTACTTGGTTGGAGCAATAATGAAGCAGAAGATCATGCTAATACCAAAAAATAAGGAGAGCTCTTATAAAAGGTGGAATTTAGAGAAATTAGAAGAAAGTAATACAAAAAAACAATATCAAGAGGAATTGGATTGTAAATTAAAAGAAAAAGATAATGTAACTACTATAGAAGAAGAATGGTCTTGTATCAGAAAAAGTATTATTGAAACAGCAGAAGAAGTTATAGGATTAGCACCTAAATCTAAGCACAAGGAGTGGTATGATGAAGAATGTAGAAGGGCGGTAGAAGAAAAGAGACAAGCAAGATTGAAGTGTTTACAACGATATACAAGAGCGAATATTGATGAATACAAGGAAAAGAGAACAGAGGTCTATAGATTATGTAGAAAAAACAAAAGAGAAACTATGAATAAGAAAATATATGAAATTGCTCAACATTATAATAAGAATGAAAGTATGAAATTTTATAAAAAACTTAGTGAAAGAACTCAGCAATTCAACCCAAAGATTATGGAACAATGGAAGGATTTTTTAAAGAGTATTTTAACCAGAAATGACAAACAGCAAGATCAACCATACTATACAGCAGAGCCATACATTGAAGATCCTTCTTATGAAGAAGTAGTCTATGTGATTCAAAAATTAAAGAAACATAAAGCAGCAGGAATGGATGGGATCAAAGCTGAACTGATTAAAAATGGGGGGAAAAGTGTTTATCAAAAAATATAACTTACCACTTAATGATTTGGATTGAGGAAAAGATACCTGAAGAGTGGACTCTTGGAATAATTCAACCTATTTACAAAAAGGGTGATAAACTGCTATGCTCTAACTATAGAGGGATAACTTTACTAAACATAACATATAAAATTCTATCTGGTGTAATATATAATAGACTGGTGGTTTACTCTGAAGAAATACTTGGAGAATATCAATGTGGATTCAGAGGTAGCCGTTTAACAACAGATCATATATTTTCATTAAGACAGATACAAGAAAAAGCATATGAATATAACATTGATCTTTACAACCTGTACGTAGATTTTAAACAAGCGTTTGATAGTGTTAATAGAGAAACCATGTTTAACGACTTAAAGCTATTAGGTATACCAACAAAATTGATAAAGCTTGTAAAGGCAACTTTGGCTGGTTCCAAAGCTGTGGTAAGAGTGGACAATGAATTCACATCCTCCTTCCAGATTAATTGTGGAGTAAGGCAAGGGGATGCACTATCTGCTGTATTGTTTGATCTGGTCTTAGAAGCAGCTCTCATTAAAATAAATATATCTGGTCACATAGGTATAAAATCTGCTCAACTGTGTGCGTATGCAGATGATGTTGCTATTATTAGTAGAAGAGTAACAACACTAAAGGAAATAGCAACTACACTGAATAATGAAACTCAAGCCAGGGGAATGGAAATAAATGAAAAGAAGACAAAATTTATGGAATTCAAATAATAGTGGGCCTAATGCTAGTCTGAATCAAGGTTCTTAAAATACTAAAGGTTAGTCCACTTGCCACCCTGAGCGGTCATTGGCTGCGGGATGTGACATGGCTAGGATGTCAGGCAGCCCCTTTCTCATAAGAAATGAATGGAGAACAGATGGTTTTTAACCTTTATTATTTAATTACAGGCAGCAACTATCAAGTGTTCTAACATGCCAACCCACAGTATAAGAACTGATCTATTAGGCTGTGTGGTAGAAATTGTAAAAATCGATCGGGTTTGGTTTAAAAATCGTAGTTATTGAAGCTGTTTTTACAGGCTAAGATCACATCTGCATGTGATGTTAAGATAATATGAATGTATTGGAGTTTCATGAGACTATAACACAGGACTATTTCTAATGTTCTTATTCGAAATAGGCAGGAAATAAGAACCACATTTTTAAATTAATTTTAATACTTCATATTAAAATACGTCCACCGCTGTGGCTCAGGAGATGCGTTCAATCCTCTCACGCAGCGGGCCCGGGTTCGATTCCTGGTCGGGACAAGTTACCTAGGCGAGGTTTTTTCCGGGGTTTTCCTTCACCTTTGAGACAAATGTCAGGTAACTTTAGGCCCTTGTGGTCCCCGGATATCGTCTGGCCGTCATTATCATCTTCATCCCCATCCTCGCCTTGTTCTGCGTGAGTGTGTGTGTGAATGGTGTGTACCGTCCTATGTGTTCGTGTTGTCTCAGAGGTGGCCCCGCGTTGGGCTGATCACTCATCGGGGAGGCC
The DNA here is from genome assembly GCA_964059195.1 of Ectobius pallidus. Taxonomy (NCBI): domain Eukaryota; kingdom Metazoa; phylum Arthropoda; class Insecta; order Blattodea; family Ectobiidae; genus Ectobius; species Ectobius pallidus. The sequence continues at coordinate 50,479,334 of CAXKWD010000008.1, forward strand.
ATCCATGTCCTTGTCTGGTCAAGAAAGTATGTATGTGATTCAAAGATAATCCCTCTCCCGACAGGTCGCGGCCCTGTAAGGCCCGGGCGGCTTGGGTCGCTTAAATCCTAAAAGGGAGAAGTAAAACTACGACAGAGGGAAGAGAGGGAGGGAGGGATTAAAATACGGTAGGCATAAGTTATAACTATTTATAAACTACTTGCAGGAAAAAAATCTATGCAGTACTAATTACAATTAGGCCTATATTAGTTACTAAATTGCCATAAGGTAATGTATCTAGTATGTACTCTTTCACTGAACAAGGGAAGTATTTTTATACCACACACCAACTCGTTTAATTTGAAGGTATTTAATGACAGCCATGTAATCTTCGCCGGTGAGCCGGAATTTTCTCCCTCAGTAGAGGGAGCCTGTAAATCTATAGAGACAAAGGTCTGTTTCATTTATGCCATCGACCTGGAACGGGATAGAACCCATGACCATGGGCACATAATTCTCCTCCTAGGCTTACTATATAGCAATCATTATGATTGTTATATCACTAGGTATCACAGTAATTTATATTGATATATAGGTTATAATAAAACATTTGTTGATGTATGACAAGATTTAACGTGACTTTATTCATAGACTACTAAAGACTTGTCATGTCTAAAAATATTTACCCATCCAAACTACACAACTGAAATTTTTAGCAAGATATTACATGACAACCATTATAAAGTTTGCATTAAATTATATTAATTACATTTAAATACATATTACTGATACATGCACACTACTTCCAATAATATATTATATAAATAAATACAGTAAGTTATTAATTACATTAGTTGTGACATTATCTAGAATAAAGGCTTTTAATCACTAAAACAAATACATTACTAAGTAGCAACACATTACTTCCTGTAAATCATGGAATCTATATTGAAGCCTTCAATATTAATTAGGCCTATATTATTTGTTGAATTGTGAATGGAGGTCAGTAGAATATATAAATTTCTACTTTCTGCAGTAGACCTATTAGAATTAGTCTATAAAACATTTACAGTATTATGATATTAATAACGGTAAAGCTGTAGTTAGTGAAGGATTAAGAAAAAAAATAACATTTCCTCCCTATTTCGAATAACAACGATAGAATAGTCTTGTCTCTTTAAAGTATAATACATTAAGTTAGCTGGACATCATCTGCAGACTCAATCTAAACCTCTAAAAACAGCTTCAAAAGATACAATTTTTAAACCAAACCATAAAGACTTTTACTATTTCTCCCACATGGCCTAATAGAACAGTTATTATACTTCAGGTTGACATCTTACAACACGAGATACTTGCTGCCTATAATTAAATATTAATTTTTTTAAATCAGCTGTTTTCCATTCACTCTTACGGGTGAGGGTTGATCTGTCAACCTAATGACGTCACAAGCCAAAACCGCGCGGTTGGAGAAAGTTTGAATACATGGCCAAGTGGCACCCCCGTGAGTCTGAATATCGAAAATTTCAGGTTTGAAAGGGTGAATGAATTTTCCTATTTGGGATCACAAGTAAATCAAATAAATCAGGTTTCAGAAGAAATCAAAATAAGAGTACTTAATGGAAATCGCTGTTACTATACATATGCCAGCTTGATGAGATCTAGAACTTTAAATAGGGCCATGAAAATGAAAATATACAAAACGATCATAAGACCTGTTGTGACATACGGAAGTGAAACATGGACAATGACAGACAAAGATGAACAAATACTTAGAATATTTGAACGTAAGATTATAAGGAAAATTTATGGCCCCATCAAAACTGCTGATGGAACTTGGAGGATCCTAATGAATATGGAAATTGACAGGATTATAAAAAGGAGCTGACATTGTAAGACTTGTGAAGAGCAGGAGAATAGCATGGTTGAGACATACATTAAGAATGGAGGATGACAGAACACCTAAGAGGATAATGAACTGGAAGCCAGAGGGCAGAAGACTAAGAGGTAGACCACAAATCCGATGGATGGATACAGTAGAGAGCGATTTGAGAATAATGGGAATAAGAGGATGGAGACGGCTAGCAGAGGACAGGATTGAATGGAACAGAATTGTTGAGAAGGCCAAAACTCACCCTGGGTTATAGTGCCAGATAAAGAAGAAGAAGAAGTAGTAGTAGGACCGCCGGCATGATCTTGTGGTTAGCGTCGCTGACTACAGATCTGTCGGCCCGGGTTCGATCCCCGGTACCTCCTCGGGTTTTTCTGTGGTAGGGAGGTCTGGTAGGGGTGCACTCAGCCTCGTGATTCAAATTGAGGAGCTAGAGAAGTAGTGGCTCCGGTTCATGAAAACCACAATTAACGGCCGTTGGTGTCGGCATGCTGACCACATGCCCCCAATCCTGCCATCTGCCTGTGGTACATGACGCAGCGGTCAGTGGTAGGCCAAATCCCTCCAGGGATGTAGTGCCACGGAGTTTAGTTTTAGTTTTAGTAGTAGTAGAGGCAAAATTCAAATATAAGTCGCCCATTCGATATTCACATTCACACGGGCTGTGTGATGTATTTTGTTTCTGAGCAAAGCAGATTGACCAACTGTCCTTGTATATTGTGTCAAGTGCCTTGTATCCACCTCTACATATAGCTAAATAATGCATAACACTAACCATATAGTTAAGTGCACGAAGCAGAGGCGGCAGCCATAGCGAAGCGCCCTTGCATTTTCGAATAATGTACAATACACTGTTTGTAGGTACCGAAAATGTGGCATATTATATCTCCCGCGAGGTTTGTCAGCCTGTCACCTCTCGTCTAGCGGTATGACGTCACACCTCCAACGACCAATCACGAGTTTCTTCATAATACGAGGACAGAAGAATTCGCTAGATCGTGGTAGAAATGAAACTGCATCGTGAGGGTGGGTCGGGTGGGACCGATTTCATCCCAAGGTGCGACTTATATTTGAATTTTCCCGTAGTAGTATTACTCATAATATGCAGTTTTACTACCAATTTATTATTATTGTTGTTATTATTATTATTATTATTATTATTATTATTATTATTATTATTATTATTATTAATATTATTATTTCACGGTAAAAGCTTTGAACATAAAGATCGACCCTGATGCTTTCCGTTCTAGATACTTGTTAGTTTTATGAAAATGGAATAAGTAAAATTTAACTGTCTCTTTTTATTTCCTTTTTTCTGTGCTAGCCTTTAACACGTATATGCGAGAAAGTTTGTGCAACATATTTTTGCACATTTATTTGTAGTCTGATCCTTGCAAATGGATGTTCAGATTCATATATTTTCATGCGATACAGATGAGCCGCCAGACAGTCATGCCCAGTGCTTAGTCTGAAGGTTGCTATTGCCTCTTTCCTAGGTTTTGTTTTGTTCTCCTGCTATGTTCCTCTGATATTTTTCCAAGTTTTGTCTTGGGATAATTTTAATGCTTCTTCGTGGAACAGGTCTCTGGTTTATTTTGTTACTAGTCTTCTCACTGTGTTAATGTCTGTTGGTGTTGAATTAAGATTAAGTGCCGCTCCCTTATTAGCTAGTTGGTCTGCAATTTCGTCCCCCGAAATATTAACAATATATTAATCTTATAGAACCTAAAAAAGGGCTATATCAGGCTGAAGGGCCTAAACGGGGCTAAGGAAGACTTTTGCTGAAAAACTAGGGGCTAAAGAGGACTTTTGCTGAAAAAACGAGGGGCTAAAGAGTACTTTTGCAGAAAAACACAATTTTTAAATAGATTTTCCAATTAATGCAAAGGAAAATAAATATGTGAATTTGTGCATTTTAAGAAAAGACATAATAAAAATAAATTTGTACAACCCACTGAAATTAACAATATGTATAATAAGTCAACAAATACATTCACCTTTGTTTTACTTAAAAATGAAATTCACAAGCCACTTGGGATACTGTGAAGTTAACTATTAACCCAGATAGCGCGGAATTATTTTTAACACGTTTTCTTTTATTAAATTGCATAAAACACTTCATTTTAACTAAAGATTCATACAGTAATGCTATTTATTCTTGTAACTTACATACTTCCTGAAATAATGCCCATGCTCCTGGAAGGACGTCAGCGTAATGCACATTCAAATTTACCTATCACTGAAAATAATTAAATACAGTTCTTCGAGTACTTTATTGTTGTTATTCACTTTGCTTTGTGTGATAAGCAACGAAACATGTTATACGAAGTGACAAAACACATTTCACGCACTGATTTGTAGCTTTCTTGTGGCATTGTCAGTAATGGAGCTGTTTTTTCTTTCCTGTAACACTGTCTGGTTGTAGGTCGGCAACATAATGCTCCAATTTTTCTAACCAAGGATGAGCCTTTGATGAACCCAATGGCCGTCCCCTTGAAACCACTCTTCTATTTGACTCAAAAATAGTAGTGACTATTGTTCGGCGAAAGTATAGATGATCTAATTTACCGCCATCTTGCCGGTAAAATTGCCACACATTTTGTTCAGCAAAGTGCAATTTAGGGAAATACCATTTCTTGCCTCAGATTGATACAAGGTGCAAAGAAATATTTTGGTCAGCTCTGTCAAAGCCTCCCATGTGTGTATTATAGTTGTGGATGACTGTGGTTGATCGACACTAATTCGCTTTTTTGCTTTTATGAGTAGCGAGATACCTGGCGAGTTGGTAAAACTTTATCAAAGTTAGTAGCCACATTCACCACACTGTCATCATTCCATCTAGTAACGAGGACGTTGCTAGTGTCATCAGACCTGAAGTCGTATGTACCCCGTGGTGTTTTCTTCATCACTGTTGGTCATATCGCACTCTTTCCCACTTCTATTGGCTCTCATTGCCCCTGTGGCTTCAATTCCTCTCTTATGCAGATCCCTAAGTAAAGGTATTGAGGTAAAGAAATTGCCAAAATACACTCTATAGGGCAATTGTTCCAGCTTGTGAATATAAGTCAGCATATCAAAGTCTTTTTTCAGCATATTTATCAGGTAATATACCAGCTTCTTGATATGGCCCGAACCAGCTTAGGTACCGAAAACTAGGTCCACCACACCAGAACTCATAGCCATACCTAATTGGCTTTCCATGGATCAATTGTTTTGCACTAGGCCTATGCTTACCAAAATAAGGTACCATGCTCTCATCTACTGAGTGGTTTTGAATATGTGAACTGTACTCTACACAGTTCTCATATATTTTATCCATTAGTGGCCGTACTTTAGCAAATCGGTCACCTAACGGGATTCCACATTATAAATCGGAATCGATCCCTTGCCATAGTTTCGGAAATCAATATGTTATGGGCATTTGGTGACTTTTCCCAATATATGTTATCTTTCTGTGGCAGGTCGACATAATCACTCAATAAAAGCTATGAAACACTTCATCTCTTCTTTAGACCGGTCTCCAAGCCTATTTCTTTTTGCGGCGTACTGATTTGTATATGTCACCAGCAAATTTACCAAGTCATCATCGAAAAAAAACTCATGGGACTGTTAGTTTGACACAAAGAAAGATATACTTACGTCATCTTCCCATTAATTTTCACTTACAGATATTTTCTTACAATAATGAAACACCAGGTTTTATTCTTCAAAAGAAGTTCACAAACAAATTTTTAGGGTCCCATTACGCTGACGTCCTTCTGGAAGGAAGCGTTACGAAAGTCGGCTGTGGGGCCTACAATATTGTTCGTAATGCTTGTTTGGTGAATCAAGATATTTAAGGCAATTAATGAATAATAATTTGCAACAAAAGAATAAGAAGAAACATAGAACACAGACCCATCTATCCGAAGGTCTTCGACATATTCCATTTTGTTAGAAACGTAACTTCACAGCTAAATATCACTACTAACCTCTCAACAACGAAGAAAAAATTAAAGCGTGCAGTTTCTAGTTACAAAATATGATGCTGCATTCGGGCGAGTAATTGAAGAACTTTCGAAAAATAAACATGTTACCTACTACTGTTCGCATCCTTCTGGAAGGACGTCAGCGTTATCTGGGTTAAGTAGGCCTATGCATGTGGTTTTTATGTCAGATTAAAAAGAAGCAACAGTAACATTATCATTTCACATCTATTGATGGTCGTTAAACGTTAAAAAATTAAAAAATTTTGATAACACTGTGTACTAGTCGTAGTATATAAAATCACCATGCAGCAGTTGCAGCACTAGTTCCCAATAGTTGTATGCAGAAGGTCAACAGCTGTAATATATATACAGTAAAACTTGTTCAAAGCGGCACGTGTATAATCCGGAAATCTGTCCAAAGCGTACAAATATTTCGGTCCCGACGCACGCAATACATTTTTAAGTGTCAATATTTTGTATAAAACGGAACGTGCTTAACGCGGAAACGGAATGCAAATTTTAAGATTTAAGTAGCAATTTATTCTATAATGCGGAAAAGCAGCATTACAATATAATATATTTTGTTATTCACGTCTGTGTGAACACGTTACTTCTTAGCACGAATATTGTACAGCCCTGAGAGTTCCGTTAGAATATACACGGCGGTGGCTTTATGTTTCGGCCAACAATGGAATTTACCCAGTAGTCAAGAAATCTGCTACCGTACCTGCTTTGTTTTGTATTTTCCGCCAGGCTTCAGTTTCAGTTGGCTTGTACTGTTTGTATCTTAAGTAACATCGTGTCGAACAAAAAGTACGTATCGCTCATGCTCAATGAAAAAACGAAGGCGATCGAGGCGAGTGAGAGACACAATCTTTCTGTGCGCGAAATAATTTTGTGTTTCAAATGCGGTAAAAGGCAAACTTACGAAACTTTAAAGAGGAAAGATAAATTAAGGGAGGAGTGGATGAAGGGGAACGGACAAATGAAGAGAAAAGCAAAGAAGACGGGAAATGAAGAAATTAATGAAATAGTGTGGGAATGGTTTGTAAATGCGCGGGCTAAAAACTTTCCTTTGTCCGGACCCATGTCCCGATATGTGGCGACAAAAGTGAAATAAACCTAGGGATAATGAGGCAAAAAACAGTTAGCCTACAGTAATTGCATAATTATATTGTGTTAGTGTTATTAATTATTAATAATAGTGTAGTACTTTACTGTATATAAAAATAAAGTGAAGAATATCTGCTGTACAAAAATTAAGGTTTGTAATTAATTACAGTATTGCATAAGTTATTACAAATTCACATTTTTGGCGCATGGTACAGTAATTTATAACACTTATGTAGCCTAGTGTATTTTGTGTAATCCGGAAACTTGTCCAATTTGGAAAATTCTTTTAGTCCCATACGATTCCGCTTTGAACAAGTTTTACTGTATAAAAAAAATCACCATATAGCAGTTGCACAATTGTTATCACTACTAGGAGGTAGAAAGCGCCCCCTGGGAAAACTATATCAGAATCGATTACGCAGTTCCTAAGGAACCTGTGAACACATAATACGTATTGTTTCTCAACTGTTTATTGACATGAATATGATGTGAATTTTATTTGAACAATTCAGTGTAATTTTCATAAATTATATAATGTTTCAAGGGAAGGAATGGTTTGTTTGGATTATTATTATCAGCGATATTTCAAGAGTTAAACCATCAATATATTACAGCTGGTGCCCGCGGCTTCGCCCGTCATTATTCATTGACTCCAGGATTTTTAAGAAATTTACACTGGTAGATTATTAAAAATGTTTGTGGTTCAGAGCTATGAAAATTGTAAGTAAAAATAAAATTAGAATATTTGTTCATTGTGTTCATTTCACTTAGGCCTTATATAATAAATAAACTGTTTTCCTAATTTTGTAGTCGTCATGAAAGTTTACACTGCGAGAGACGAACATCGCTGAGTATACCCGATGTCTCATGAAGCGGGCGAGCGAGCAAGCACGCTATTTAGGGCCGTTGAATTGTATAAGAGTAGATGTAGTAGTTGTATATAACGTTGAATGTGTATGTGTAGTCGTAGTATACATGAAATTCATCAATTAACAATATACCTAGGTATATGCCACTTTGTTGCTTGTCTTTGTAACTCAAATATGTGCCACCTCGCCATCACAAGAAATGAAACTTAAGCCCTCTGCAATACTTTGAAATCTGCAACTAATTTATTGTTTCAGTTTCCAATAACAAGTTGCCGACTGACAACAGAGAAGTGTATTAAAGGAACAAATCTGTGACAATCCAATCTATTTATTTTTGCCGGTCAGAAGTGAAGTTGCATGATGTATTGACCCTTACTGTGCTTAAGATGGTTTGATATACCTAAACAGAAATCTTCAAAAATAGGAGTCAGCCTGGGTGGTGCAGTTAGTATCATTCTGGCTTTCTGTGCCCAAGTTTGCGGGTTCGATTCCGCCCCAGGTTAATGCCCTTTATGTGTGCAAAAATGTGACAGGCCTATGTCAGTAGATTTACTGGCAAGTAAAAGAACTGTGGGACAAAATTCTGGCACACCGGCGATGGCCACAGGCCTAAATTGCAGTACATCCCGTCGTTAAATAACCATATACCAACCAATCAAAAATAGGACTTTTCCGGCAATGGATTGAGAAAGACCTTAATTTCATAACTGATGCTTGAGCAATTTTCTGCCAAGCCTGCCAAAAACAAGTAAGAAAACATAGCTATCTTTCATTTTATCTACCAGACTTCTTCCTTCGGATTTTGAATTCAAAATTTAAAATACTTTTATTAAGATGCGTATAAGGTTCAAATGAATTGATATTTTTCATGAACACATTATTTTTTAATTATTGCCATCTTCTTTAAAGGTTAAAATACCTTTTATAAAAGCCTAAAAATCCAGGCCCTATTTATAACAGAATCTTAGAAATAGCAAAAACTCTACTTCATCTCGTTTTTCCTAACTTTTCTTCAATTTTGTTTTAATACATTTCCCACCCTTATATCACAATATACTACTGTATTTACTTGAATAATGGATGTCCCCGCATAATGGACTCACGCCAACATTTTGCATTAGAAAATAAAAATTAAAAATTCCCCCTGTAATAGTCTCATTTCATTTTTAACAAGAAAAATTGTTAATATCTGAAGTCGTAAGATTGGATGGCCTGATTATCTTTAAATTCAAGTTTTCAAACAATAATGCATAGAATCATAATCGTGATTGATTCTTATTAACACACAAAATACTGGTATACTCAACGATTTTCAATTTATATTGCAGTATTCTTAGGACATCTACAGTAGACAGTTGTGTTGATAAACTTGTGTTTAGAGAACGGATAAGAACTGACTGAAATATTCAAGTTATAGAGCTAGTTGTAGGCTGAAGGTTATCAGATTCTTGGAAGAACACTGTAACAGATCTGCTGGACGAAAATTTACTGTGTCTGTATGTATTATGCATAAGTGTTTCTTGTCTGTTTATGCAACTACTAACTATTGATCCTCACATGTGCGATGCAGTTGATGATATAAATTAGTCTGGCTGCTATATTGATAGGTACGCTATCAATCATTATACTTTTGTGCTTAGACTAAGTGATGTTATTGACAATATCAGAAACTTATGGAAGTCTATTAACACTTTATAAATTATAACCATCCTATCATCAGTATTTTATATGATAAAAAGTATAAAAGGTAATGTGAAATCCATATAGACCGTGGAGGCTCTTTGTGTTTTAGGAGGTTGAGGCTTTCAGCACAAGAAGGTGGTAAGGTTGTGAGCCTTACATACCAGTTGTCCTACAGGATTGTCCCCGGTAGTCATTTCTGTTAGAACCTCAGTTGATCCCATTGTTACAGTACCAACCTAAGGATTAGGCCGTTGGAAAAATCCAAATTACTTCATCAGGATCGAACCCACAACCATCTGGTTTACAGTACAGTGCCTCAACCAAATGCGCACATAACTTATCCCTATTTTAGATGATAAACCTATTGTAAAATTTGGTTGCAATTGATCCAACAGAAAATAAATAAGGAGCATCCCCTTAAAAAGAAATAGAAAATAATAATATGTAGGCCTGGCTTCTGCATAAAATATCATCTTCCTGAACTGTCTTCATTTGCCCAGTTATGGTAAATGAGCATTACATTTCTATCTTATTTGATGTGACATGCATTATTCTAAATATTTGCAGGTGTAGGTGCTTATGTGTCACCTGACATGATGGTAGCAGAGTACTCACTTAGGCAAAAACTGGCAGGGATGCCGTATACATGGACATCTAGAGGACCTACCATAGATGGGGATTTTGGAGTCACAGTTTGTGCTCCTGGTGGTGCCATCACATCTGTTCCAAACTTCACTCTCCGCAATAGTCAACTAATGAATGGAACCAGCATGGCTTCCCCACATGTATGTGGAGCAGTAGGTATGATAATGTCTCTAGTTACTAGTTACATTAAACTTGAAACCAGTCTAAGATATTTTATAACATGCTCTGATAAGCAGTGTAACCGTATATACTCGAATACTACCCGTATATTTTTTTTAAAAATCGCAAGCGAAAAATTGAGGTGCGGATATTATTTGAATACTGAAAACTTCACATCTGAATTTCGTCAGTTTGTACCATTTCGGCTCAATAAAACACAATGGTTTGTAGTAGCATCACAGTATAGTATAACAGTAGTGAACTTCTAATGAAAGAAAATAAAACGAAGATGCTTTCTTATGCAAATGGTCTGCCATGACGGCGGTGAAACAGAGCTTTACATGTAGAGACACCAAGCAAACAGTGCAGTACAAGCAGAGCCACTAATTCAGGAAAAGTTAGGTGAAATTCCACATGCCTTTGACCTTGGGTCGGACCAGGTCAGATGCATGTTATCACGTATGATTCCTGCTGAACAGCTGGATTCACAAATGATTCCTGCTGAACAGCTGTTGTTGAAAGCATTACGTTGCACGTATAAGACAGCGAGATTTCGGCTGGCTGTTAGCATGCATGTTATTTTTTAATTACATTTTAGTCTACCATATTTAATTCTTTTATTATATGTAATGTTAATTATAACAGTTTAATTAAGAATAAAACTGGCAAAATAATTTTATATATGGGCCTACAGATTTTTTTTTCCCCCCTTTCAAATTTCCTTTTGGAAAATTTGGATGTGGGGATTATTCAGTGGCAGGTAGTATGTACGCTATGTTGAATGTAAGAATGACATCTATACTGAGGTTCGTGGATATAGAAATCATTTATTAATTTAAAGCTTTTCTATGCATATATGCATAAATCAGATTCTTGAGCATGCTGAAACTGAGAGCAATGAAACAGTCAATGCTTTGGTTAATAAAAAATGTATCTAGATCTAATGAATCTTACTTACTTACTATACAGCGCTACAGCCCTGTGTAAGTTTTGGCCTCCTTCACAACCCAATTCCAAATTTCCCTCTCGTGGGTCTTCTCTCTCCATCCCTTCACTTTTATAATCTGTATATCCTCCATTACATCATCCATCCACCTCCTTTTCGATCTCTCTTTCCTCCTTGCTGAGTATATTCGAGCTTTGAAAACTTTAGCATATCCTATTTGCCTCCATGCGCTCCAGGTGACCAAACTATTGTAGCCTTAAGGATTTTATAAATTGTACTACATCTTCTCCTTTTAAGATTTGTTTTATTTCCTCATTGTATTGTATTCTCCACTCTCCATTTTCCACCACAGATCCACATATCCACATATCCTCCTCACTATCTTCCATTCAAATTTCCTTAGAACGTCTTGATCTCCCTACTCCATAGGTAACCACTGGTCTTATTAACGTTTGATATATTTGCAATTTATCTTTCCTGAGTAATAATTAAGGACCGGATATTTATGTAGTCAATACATGTGAAATATGTACATAAATATGTAGAAAATGTCACTGAAATTTGTAAAAATATGTAAGTATATCCCTATAATATAAAGCCACATGGCTGACTGACTCACTCACTCACTCACTCACTGACATTACTGTTTGCCCGCTTCCAAATGAGCTAGAATCTTGAAGTTTGGTCCACGTATAGCTTTTAGGCTGTAAACCACAGAAAAACTCCAAAAAGTTTATTTTTTAATTTTTAGCCCTAAAACCCCCCCGAGAAAGGGCTCGGCTCGGCCCACTGATATTAAAGTTTGCCCACTTCCAGATGAGGTAGAAACTTGAAATTTGGTACACATATAGCTTTTAGGCTGCAAACCACAGGAAAATTCCAAAAAGTTAATTTTTTAAAGTTTTAACCCTAAAAACCTCGCGAAAAAGGGCTCGGCTCACCTACATTAATGTTTGCCTAATTCCAGATGAGCTAGAAACTTGAAATTTGGTACACGTATAGCTTTTAGGCTGTAAACCACAGGGAAATTCCAAAAAAGTAATTTTTTAAAATTTGTAGCCCTAAAAACCCTGAAAAAGGGCTTGGCTCGGCTCACCAACATTAATGTTGGCCCACTTCCAGATGAGCTAGAAACATGAAATTTGGTATACATATAGGTTTTAGGCTATAAATCACAGGAAAATTCCAAAAAGTTAATTTTTTCAATTTTTAGCCCTAAAAACACCGAAAAAGGCTCGGCACGGCTCACTGACATTAATATTTACCCCCTTCCAGATGAACTAGAAACTTGAAATTTGGTACACATATAGCTTTTAAGTTGTAAACCACAGGAAAATTCCAAAAAGTAATTTTTTTAAATTTTTAGCCCTAAAAACCCCCGAAAAAGGGCTCGGTTTCCATGGCCACGGTATTATCAAACAGTGTTCACGTAGGGCTCTGAAAGTTTAGATATCATTATTTCCGTAAACATAACGGGGTGGTCGAGATAGTAACGTCTTGGACTCGCATTCTGAAGTCTCAGGTTCATAATAATTTAATCCAATTAACATGTTTTTGTCCAGAACTAACAAAATTTTCTTCTATCTGCTAAAGAAATTTAATAATTTATATTCTTTAATTAAAACTCGGAGATGAAGTCTCGCATTCTTTACAACATATTATAACCAATTTTACTTGTCTTTTTCTATGATTTCCCTGGTCGTAAAGGCAAAGGCCAAATTGAATATTCACATACCACGAATCTTAGTCGCTATTTCATCTTGTATGATGTCCATTTAAATTCATATCAGTTGAAATTTACTCCATAAAATACACAATAAATGTCATACACTTTCAGTTGATCTAGAAAACTTAGACTTGGTAAACTGATACCTATTAGCTTGCAACCGACGGGAAAATTCCGAGAAAAACCTCAAAGTCTTCCCACATTTATTTTTTCAGGTTTATTGTGGCAAAAAAGATAATAGCCAATACAGCAGACTAAATACACGCACTCTATCTCCATTGATCTTTTAAAAAACCTTTCCCGAGAACCTCAGCAGGGGTTTGGGGGTGCAGCCCCCAATGAGCGAAGCGAGCCAACATATGTAATGCAATATTTTTCGTAGTCTTCAATCATTTTCTCTGTTCCTGTGCTATTTTTTAGGTTTCTGATGGTAAAAATGCAGTTATACTCAATAAATTTTTCTCTCTCTCTCTCTTTTTCTCTCTCTTTTTCTCTCTCTTTCTCTCTCTCTTTCTCTCTCTTTCTCTCTCTCTTTCTCTCTCTCTTTCTCTCTCTCTCTTTCTCTCTCTCTTTCTCTGTCTCTCTTTCTCTGTCTCTCTTTCTCTCTCTCTCTCTCTCTCTCTCTCTCTTTCTCTCTCTCTTTCTCTCTCTCTTTCTCTCTCTTTTTTTTTTTTTTTACTAAGAAGTCATTTTGAAATGACAAAATTGAAATGTGCTAATTAAGATTGAAAATTTAATGGTCGAGCTAATTTGTTTTCACAATATACAAGAATATTCTCATTGAACGAAGAAAATTAATTGTCTGGTGGAAAATAGAATGCACATTTAATAAAAATTTCCACAAAATAGAATTTCTGAAATAAGTAAAAAATGAGCCGTACCAGTACGTTCCACGAGGTGAATCAGGGTCAAGTTTTCCTACCACCAGGTTTGCAACGTAGCGGCTCAATGTGTCGGTTGTTTTGTCAGCCATATGTGAGAAACACCAACTTCATCCCGGATACATCTGATTGCATCTTCGTAGCACACATCCAAATATTTCTCGGGAAGGGTTGACTCGTCAGGTATCTTCCGCTTACAATATTTTTCCCAGAAGGACAAAAGTTCTGGGACTTGCAATCTGTACCATGGTATATCTGCGGCTATGAAAGCTCTGGAAAGATCTTTGAAAAATTTGCTTAGGTTTTCAGAGGCTGGTTGCATTTGGGTCAGAAGCACTTGCTTTTTGGGACACTGTAGCTCCTTGTTTTTTTGGTAAAGAGCTGTTTTAATTTGTTGTTCCAACTGGGATTTCATAGAACAACCCACATTTTTGTCACACACTTGGCACACCACTACTTTGCCATCCGTGGTATAAGCATCGTCGATTGTCACCCACGATTTCAGTTTTGATGTTATAGAGGATCCCATTGCTAAATGCAATGAAATGTACTCATGATAACAACTTCCCCACAGTAACAAACCTGTCACACAGTGTTTGGCTGACTGTCGAATAACTTAAACCATTCTTCAAATGGAATTTACTGTATCTTGCCCCTTGTGTTTGAGGGACAAACTAGCAGGCAGTGGGAGGGTAAGGCATTTGACTCAAGGGGAATGGAAGGAGAGCTATTTTTACTACAATAGCTTCCCTTTCATTCCACTTGTGTGGGTTTCTCGGAAATTCTGACCTCCAGTCAACAGGCAGGGATTAACTTATCTGAAAAATTTGGCAGTAGTGAAAAACAAAGTACAACGGAGCTTGGTTTTCCATGGTGTGATTTTAATGTCTTAAAACAAAATTAAGTAAAAGCAAATTTACGGCCTTGCCACAATCAGAAAAAAATTGCCAATTTTTTGGAGGTCATGTTGTATAATTACAAAAAACTTGCAAGTAAAACTATGATTTTCGTAGCAAAACATAGGCTTAAATTACGACATTACATTAAAATTATTTTATTGTAGATCTTCTCACATTTATGTTCAGATTTAATATTTGACACGTAGATTGCGATTCTGAACTTAGTTTTGTATAATCTATTATAATAAATATCATTTGAGCTAATTAAGATAGTTTGTAAGTAAACATAACCCCACTTTCAAACGTGCAATATTCACATATGTTCCACGGACTTTAGAATAATGTTAAAGTGTCTGGTATCATACTCACAGCTACCCATATTTAATATTGTTCCTTTAAAACCATTATTTGTTTATTAAAAGAATTAATAAGTTATTACATATGTGTTTGCATGTTGATACTCATTTGTTCGTTGTGAAATCATTTAGTGAGTGTACTTCGATCTGCAATATATCGATACTGACTCGCTTCGATTTTCAATGCTGCCAATTTCCAGCAAAAAACTCATATAGTTTCCTCAAACAAATATTCAAATTTTTATTATTATATAGATTTTTTATATAGTTTTGATATTTGATTTATACTTTAAATCCATGGTGTTATTGTCCATTGCATTTGTTAGTATTTTTTCACGTCAAATTTACTTGTGACACATTCTCTTATAAATATAATTTTGCTAAGTTTATTGGGGATTTCCCTCTCAAAACCAGTAGAACGCTCAGGCATTCATGTTAGTTAGTTCGCACGTCGATTCTGAAAGAAGTGGACGTGGTTCTCATTCACTCCTGCTTGGGAAAGTATTTCCCAATATATCATCATCAGCCTTCTTCAGTATCCAAGGAACTGGAAGCTGAACTTTCTACTAGAATCTTCAATCCAGCAAGGATTTGATTTTCACCTTTAAATCATCAATTTTCAGATAAGAAATTTGATTATTAATATCACTCAAACAATAGCTTCGCGTGGTCACGCTTAGCATCGCTTGTTACTTCTTATAAGTCTATTAATTGAAGAAAATCTTCAACTTCATATATCTACCTTTTAATTGAAACCAATTTCAATTAATTAAAATTTAATTTCTACGTGAAGGAAGAACTTCACCATAAACTTTCTTTGTTCGCTTGGTGACGCTATAGCATATGCACGCCAAAGGTGACGTCATAGACTCTTGCAATTTCAACATATCCGTTTCCTTTGTGAACATTATTCCAACACATTTCAAAGTGTTTAACTTAAATTACTAAAGATCTTACATATACATTCCTTTCAAATACAACCATAAAGAGAATTTGAAGGATTCTGTGCAAGACTAAAGTAATTAATATTCATCTAACTTCAAGATTTATAGACAATCAACATTCTAAGTATTACACATTAGTAAGTGTAATTTACTACTTTAAGAAATATTTCATCACAATCAATTTGTAAACACTATTTGGAACTTTAATTCAACTTCATTACAAACTGCTACAGTTTTAATTATCATCATCAACATCAAGAAATTTCGTCATCTCTTCAAGATCATCAACTCTTCAAGCATCAACTTCAACAATCTTTCAGTGTATATTATAACCTCAGTGTCTTTAGTGTTAAAATAAATATCATTTATTCACCAGAAGTTTACAAATTCTTGTTCTTTCATGTATAGGCAAGGCAAGGGTTTCAGAAACTTACAGTCCATTCCTACCTAATTCCCTTTCCAATCTACCTAACTTGGTAACTTGCTCATCTACTTAGCCTCCTATACATTTGGTCCTTTCCGAACCGGGATCTGTCCCATAGCGGCCTATGAAACTTTAAAACCATCAATCTTATTATAAGTGGTCCTCCGACAAATATTTCCTAATTTTTCTGAAACCTGCGGGCAAGAATTTGTAACGTAAGGTAAGTCAAACCATTCTCCTGGTACGACCAGTATTTGAGAAATACAGTAGACACAGTGAAAAAGGGTTTCACAACACCTACTCATTTTATGTTGCATGAACACAAACACAAAAAACAGTGGAAAGTGTAACACAACATACCACACATTATCTTGTACTAAAAATCTTGAAGTTTCTTTTCTCAATTCAATCCCACACCGCGGGCAAAATTGCACAATTAATTTAACTTCAATCTTATCAAGCAAGTTCAACTTGAATTATCAAAATGACTACTTTGGAGCAAACCCTTGCAGCTTTCAGAGCGAAGCGCACTCCAATAAAAGCAAGAATTACACGTCTTTGCAACCTCATACCTCAACTACTTGTAAATGATGAAGCGACCTATAATGATCTCTTAGATAGGAAAGCTAACCTAACACAACTCGTAGCTAGATTTGAAGATGTTCAGACTAACATAGAAGAGTTAGACTTTTCAGATGTAGAACAGGCATATAGAGAGGAAGTAGAAGATTCTATTCTTAAAGCCACTTCATACATAAATAAACTAGAAGCTAGTTATCTTAAATCTAAGGCTGATGCGGAAGCCGAGTTTAAGGAAAGACAAGCCCTTATCGAGGCAGAAGCTAAAGAAAGACAAGCCCGTATCGAAGTAGAAGCTGCAGAAATTGCAGCACAGAAAGCCATACAGCAAAAAATCAATCACATCAACAGGCTAAATCGCCAGTTCATGTCCTATGCTCAATCTATTCATGAGTTTGAAATTCAAAATGAAGCAAATTTTCATGAAGCAATCAGTATGAGAACCATGTTTCTCCATTTATTTGATGCATATGAAGACTCAGCTTTGCAAGTCACCCCTGATGAATTTCAAGATATAGATGTTCAGAGGCAAGAGATTGAAATAGCTTATCACCGAGCATTAGGTTTTCTTGATTCCTTGATTTCACAAAATATCAGCCAGAAAAATCATTTTCAAGGCACTCTTCGAGCAAAGGTTCCCATCATGCAGAACCTCAAACAATTCTTCCCAAACTCCCAGAAATAAAACTGCCCCAATTTGATGGTAATCCAATAGCTTGGGTAGAGTTTAGGGATACTTTCACATCACTCATTCTAAGTAATAATCATATTACTAATATTGATAAGTTTCAATATTTGAAATCATGCCTCACCACAGAAACATTCTGTATAATTCAAAATATTCCAGTGTCAAATGCCACATTTGAAGTTGCCTGGAAAACACTCACGGAACGTTTTGACAATGATAGATTAATCATGAATACACATTTGGATCATTTGTTTACTGCGCCTACTGTTGAACGGGACTCAGCAAATTCCCTCCAAAAATTTCTTGACCATTTTGTAAGTACGATGCACGCTCTCCAGTCCTTAAAGACTGACGTCAACCTAACAGACTTGATTGTCTCCAAACTAATCTTAGATAGATTACCTCCAGCCTTCATTAAAGAATGGGAAAGTTCTATTAAACCTAATCAATTACCCACATTAAGTGAACTATTTGGTTTCCTAGAGTCGAAAGTGAGAGTCCTTCAGATGACAAGTTTAGCGATAGGATCTCAAGCTAAAGCTAATTCTACAAACAAAACTAATTCTACACACAATCGCCCCACTCAAAAACCTGCTACTAATAATAATGTTGTTTCAAACAACAGCAATCAAAACAATCACAACAACTCCAGAACGTATAATTCACGTCCTCTTTGTATTTGCTGCAGGCAAAATGTTATCCATGAATTGTATCAATGTGACAGCTTCAAAATGATGTCCCATGAGCAAAGAATGCGATTCGTCAATACTCATAAAGCATGTCAAGTATGCCTTCAAACTAAAGGTCATAGTAGTGTATGCGGCGTATTCAAATGCCACATTTGTGGTGAAAGACATAGTACAATGCTTCACAATTCTAATCAGCGGTCAAACGCACAACCAAATAATGTAACACGCATGCTGCACCTTCCTTCAATACCAGACCCCCAAAATGTCTGCATCCCACTGCATTAATCATTGTGGAAGACATAAATGGTAAACCTGTAGAAGCAACAGCCCTGTTAGACACTGGTTCTAGTTGCAACTTAATAACTAATCGCTTATTCAACAAATTAAAGTTGAAAGCTTTACCCAAAAGAGTGCCACTTCAAGGCATCTTAGAGTCTCAAGCCCATATGCACAAGACTACAAACATCAAAATCAAGTCAAGAACTACGCTATGGAATTATGATACACAGGCTATTGTAATTCCAGAAATCTCTGCCAGCCAACTGCCGGATAATTATATTGATATTAGGAATTGGCAAATTCCAGCCAATCTTCCCCTAGCTAACCCAAATTTCAACACACCACAGTGTGTTAATTTTACTTTCTTTTGTTTTTTTAATCGGAGGTTATAATTTAATATTATTTTATGATTATCAGAATGTAATTTGGTTGATTTGAATAGTATTGCCGTTGGCAATGATTTGATTTGTTTCTTGTTTGGCGGAGACAAATCGTACTCTTAGGAGTAGAAGTTTATTCACAAATAATGCAGGATGGTATAATCAGTGCTCCTGATCATCCCACAATTCAGAATTCTCAGTTAGGATGGACCTTTTCTGGAAGGTTACCATCACTTAACGCTTCTAGGCAAATGCATTTAACCTCAAGTCATCAAGATGACAATTTCTAATCAATCTAGCAATGACAATGTCAGACGACTTGTCAATTCTTCTTCTCCAAGGCGATTCAAAGGAAATCGTAGAAATCAAACTGTTAATGCCAATGCCAATAATGATACACAATATTCTGCATTTTTAAATGTTGATCAATCAATAAACGATCAACTGTCTAAGTTTTGGGAATTCGAAAGTGTAGCCAATAGTGCACCTTTCCCTCAAGACACACACTGTGAAACATACTTCACAGAAACTACCACAAGAGATCTTGACGGAAGATATGTCGTCAAGCTTCCCTTCAATGCCCCACCAGAATCAATAGGTAGCACCAAGCAGCAAGCCTATCAAAGATTCAACTCACTTGAAAAACGTTTGGCAAATGATGCTGAACTTTGCCAGCAATATGGTGATTTCATGACTGAGTATCAGACCCTAGACCACATGGAGCCTGCGGAATCTGAACAGCCTGAAACCTTTGATTACATAATCCCTCATCACCCGGTGATGAAACCGTCAAGTAGTACTACTAAACTAAGAGTAGTATTTGATGCCTCTGCTAAATCAACAAACAAAAAGTCATTAAATGACATACTTTATGTAGGCCCCACAGTCCAACCAGATCTATTTTCAATACTATTACGATTCAGACTGAATCCTATTGCTTTTACTTCTGACATCGCTAAGATGTACAGACAAGTACTCATATCTCCTGAACAACAGCATTTCCAACAAATACTTTGGAGGGAACAACCTTCAGAGCCCATCAAGATTTTCAATCTTAAGACTGTGACTTATGGCACAGCACCAGCCGCATTTCTAGCAACTCGAGCCCTTAAACAACTTACCATTGACGAGGGTAAAAATTTTCCACTAGCTTCACACCTAATAAATAATTCCACGTATGTCGACGACATAGTGGCAACCGCCGCTAATATTGAAGAAGCCCAGCAAATGGTTTCTGAATTAAACACTTTGCTTCCCATGGGTGGATTCCAACCTAGAAAGTGGAGTTCAAATCTGCCACAACTTCTAGAAAACATACCAGTCGAGTCAAGAGAAACTCTTGATAATCGCACATTTGGTGACTCAGATGCCAGCTCTATTAAAGCATTAGGCTTAATATGGCAACCATCTAATGATTTATTGCGAGTAGAAACATCCATAGATTCTTCTAAACCTTTTGTTAAGTGTACAAGAAGAACACTACTTTCTTGTATTGCTTCAATATTTGACCCCTTAGGCCTCATCTCTCCCATAGTTGCACATTGCAAAATCATATTTCAATCCTTATGGAAGGAAACTACCTCCTGGGATCAACTTATACCTGAATCGATCGCCAAAAAATGGCTGACGGTTCATAACCAACTACATTCAATTTCTCAAATTGCTATTCCTCGGTTTGCATTAATACCGAACGCCATTTCAATAGATTTGCATGGACTTTGCGACACTAGCGAGCAAGCTTATGGTGCTTGCATCTATTTATGCTCTACCAATCAAGAAGGCGAAACTCAAGTATCCTTACTATGTGCAAAGTCTAAAATTGCACCTATCAAAGTGGTTACAATTCCCAGATTAGAATTATTAGCTGCCCATTTATTATCTAAACTCACCCACAATGTTTTGCCTACACTACAGCTCGACATTAATTCAGTCAATTTGTGGAGTGATTCCAATATAGTTTTGAGTTGGTTGAGTCGCTCTCCAACCACACTCAAGACATTTGTTGGAAATAGATTTGCGGATATACAAGAGTATACTGCAGACTTTACTTGGCGACATGTATCATCAAGTGATAATCGCGCTGATTTGATATCTCGAGGTTCAACACCCGAGGATTTAATTCATAACGATTTGTGGTGGATTGGCCCAGAATGGCTGTCCAAGGACACCTCATACTGGCCAACCAATAACGCACAAGCTATCTCAGAACCACTGCCAGAAGTCAAGGTAGTAGCTCATATCACTACTGTTGATATTACCTTTCAATCTTGGTTTTCCAAGTTTTCTTACTTAAAATCTCTCCGCATTATGGGTTATGTATTAAGATTCATACATAATGCAAAACCTAATAACCAACGCCTTAGTGGATCTTTATCTCCTGATGAGATAACAAGTTCAATGCACTGCTGTGTAAAAAATGTCCAGCATCAGGCATACGCTGAAGAAATAGGACTATTGTCAGCGGGAAAGGAAATTCCAACCTCCAGTAAAA
Source organism: Ectobius pallidus (assembly GCA_964059195.1). Lineage (NCBI taxonomy): Eukaryota > Metazoa > Arthropoda > Insecta > Blattodea > Ectobiidae > Ectobius > Ectobius pallidus. The sequence goes on from CAXKWD010000008.1 coordinate 50,500,926, forward strand.
TTCTTAATTTATGCCCATTCTTGGATTCTGACAACATCCTACGCGTTGGCGGACGATTAGAAAGATCTAATCTTCCATTTGAATCAAAACATCAAATGCTATTGCCATGTGATCATGATTTCACAAAGCATTTAATTCACTATACACATTTTCAACTGCATCACGCAGGACCACAACTTATTATTGCTCATCTCAGAGAAAGATTCTGGATTCCTTCAATCAGAAGAATAATAAGATCTGTAATAAGAAAATGTAACACATGTTTCCGCTTTAAAGCACAGCCTTTTCAACAAAAAATGGCTGACTTGCCTGCCGCCAGAATAACTCCAATACCACCATTTACAAATGTTAGTTTAGATTATGCAGGCCCATTTACAATAAAGTATGGTGGTCCAAGATCTAAAATCACTACCAAGTCATATATTGCTCTCTTCGTGTGCATGTCCACAAAGGCAATACACTTAGAGTTAGTAACCACACTCACTTCTAAAGCATTTCTAGCTGCTCTGTCTAGATTTACTAGCCGCAGAAGGATTCCCCATTCAATTACATCTTACAACGGAACTTGGAGCTTGGAGCTTGTAATGATTTGAAACAGTTGACTGACTTATTGTCCTCTTCTGAATTTCAAAATACTGTTAAAGATGCTACCTCACATCTCAGCCTTAACTGGCATTTTTTACCGCCTTATTCTCCTCATATGGGTGGACTGCATGAAGCTGCAGTGCGCTCAGTCAAACATCACCTGAAGCGAATGGCTTCAGATCTTACTCTCACCTATGAAGAGCTATCGACTTTGTTGATCCAAATCGAAGCTATCCTTAATTCACGACCATTGCTCTCACTTCATGAAGAGATCGAAGACTTCCAATATTTGTCTCCAGGACGTTTTCTTGTGGGCAAACCACTTATTTCATTGCCATCTCCAGACTTGTCTGGAAGTTACACATTACGCTCTCAGTGGAAAACACTGCATAACTCTACTGTTGATTTGTGGAAGAAATGGTCTTCTGACTATCTTCACACACTCCAAAGGCGTTCCAAATGGAGCTCTAAATCTCACAATGTATCCATTGATACACCAGTACTTCTCATTGAAGATAATGTGCCACCCTTTAAATGGATTTTAGGCATAGTTGATCAAATTCACCCTGGATCTGACGGTCTCGTAAGAGTAGCTACTGTCAGAACTTCTTCAGGTCAATATAAAAGACCAATAGTGAAACTCGCCCCTCTTCCCATAAATGGAGAAGATTAATTATACTTGATAAATTGTATATAACCTAAAATGTTTTTGTAGAAACTTCAAATAATTATAGTTTTGTTCCATTATACATTCTCTTTGTTTGAATAATTATTTGAATAATTATTGCGGGCAATATGTATAATTACACAAAACTTGCAAGTAAAACTATGATTTTCGTAGCAAAACATAGGCTTAAATTACGACATTACATTAAAATTATTTTATTGTAGATCTTCTCACATTTATGTTCAGATTTAATATTTGACACGTAGATTGCGATTCTGAACTTAGTTTTGTATAATCTATTATAATAAATATCATTTGAGCTAATTAAGATAGTTTGTAAGTAAACATAACCCCACTTTCAAACGTGCAATATTCACATATGTTCCACGGACTTTAGAATAATGTTAAAGTGTCTGGTATCATACTCACAGCTACCCATATTTAATATTGTTCCTTTAAAACCATTATTTGTTTATTAAAAGAATTAATAAGTTATTACATATGTGTTTGCATGGTGATACTCATTTGTTCGTTGTGAAATCATTTAGTGAGTGTACTTCGATCTGCAATATATCGATACTGACTCGCTTCGATTTTCAATGCTGCCAATTTCCAGCAAAAAACTCATATAGTTTCCTCAAACAAATATTCAAATTTTTATTATTATATAGATTTTTTATATAGTTTTGATATTTGATTTATACTTTAAATCCATGGTGTTATTGTCCATTGCATTTGTTAGTATTTTTTCACGTCAAATTTACTTGTGACGCATTCTCTTATAAATATAATTTTGCTAAGTTTATTGGGGATTTCCCTCTCAAAACCAGTAGAACGCTCAGGCATTCATGTTATTTAGTTCGCACGTCGATTCTGAAAGAAGTGGACGTGGTTCTCATTCACTCCTGCTTGGGAAAGTATTTCCCAATATATCATCATCAGCCTTCTTCAGTATCCAAGGAACTGGAAGCTGAACTTTCTACTAGAATCTTCAATCCAGCAAGGATCTGATTTTCACCTTTAAATCATCAATTTTCAGATAAGAAATTTGATTATTAATATCACTCAAACAATAGCTTCGCGTGGTCACGCTTAGCATAGCTTGTTACTTCTTATAAGTCTATTAATTGAAGAAAATCTTCAACTTCATATATCTACCTTTTAATTGAAACCAATTTCAATTAATTAAAATTTAATTTCTACGTGAAGGAAGAACTTCACCATAAACTTTCTTTGTTCGCTTGGTGACGCTATAGCATATGCACGCCAAAGGTGACGTCATAGACTCTTGCAATTTCAACATATCCGTTTCCTTTGTGAACATTATTCCAACACATTTCAAAGTGTTTAACTTAAATTACTAAAGATCTTACATATACATTCCTTTCAAATACAACCATAAAGAGAATTTGAAGGATTCTGTGCAAGACTAAAGTAATTAATATTCATCTAACTTCAAGATTTATAGACAATCAACATTCTAAGTATTACACATTAGTAAGTGTAATTTACTACTTTAAGAAATATTTCATCACAATCAATTTGTAAACACTATTTGGAACTTTAATTCAACTTCATTACAAAATGCTACAGTTTTAATTATCATCATCAACATCAAGAAATTTCGTCATCTCTTCAAGATCATCAACTCTTCAAGCATCAACTTCAACAATCATTCAGTGTATATTATAACCTCAGTGTCTTTAGTGTTAAAATAAATATCATTTATTCACCAGAAGGTTACAAATTCTTGTTCTTTCATGTATAGGCAAGGCAAGGGTTTCAGAAACTTACAGTCCATTCCTACCTAATTCCCTTTCCAATCTACCTAACTTGGTAACTTGCTCATCTACTTAGCCTCCTATACACATGTTTTGAATGTTACTCTCTCAAATACAATAATTAATGATGGTATTACTAAATGAAAACGAGAGAAATTAAAAAATGGTGCATTTTATGTAAAAATATGTGCTCTAAACGGAAAATGTGTAATATATCTCTAAATATGTAAAAATATGTAGCACTAGATTCATGTATGTTGTTCCTAACATCGTAATTCGCCGACATTATTAATTTTTGCTTGGCTGCATACAAAGCAAAAAATATGTAACTACATAAAAATCCAGTCCCTAGTAATAATTAGGGTTCGAATGTTTATGACATGTCATATTTTTATCCTGATCTCCGTTCTCGCTGGAAACACAAATTAAACACGAATTGCACGCCTGTTATCCTAATCGGACCATTATTATTTTGCATATAAAATCATATTTTGATCTTTTTTGTGGTCTTCGTCATATTTTAGCCATATTTGTAATTTAACATTATATTTATGTTATAAATTCGGTAAAGGAGCACAATTATACATGTATGTACTACATGGTCGAATTAAATTTGAAATTTATTTCATTAATTTAATGTTTATACCAAATTAATAGGTAACTTAAAATGTAAAATTAATGGAATTGTTCATCTTTTATAGGGACACTCAAGGTCTACAAAATATTACGAGTATTTGGAGCTCATGAAGCGAGCAAACAGGAGTAAATTCTTTTAAAAGACAGTTCATTACAAGTAAAACTGTAAATCACCAAAACTGTTAAAAAATGATTACTGTGCCGGGATTTATTTTACCCATAAATAACCCAGGAGGGAAAACTTAACTTAAGCAAGAAATTACGAAATAACAGTTCCAACAATTTATTTATAAGCATTAATTACAACTGGTGAAAATCTATTTGAAAAAGCATGAATTGAACAGTTTGATAGATCTTGCTAGAATACATCAGCGTTGCCGGATCGTTCCATCTCTAAATTAATTGATAACGAAAACGAACAAAACGACAGCATAGATTGAAAATTAAGAAAAACATCCTGGCGAGTAAGAAATATAACTTAAATAAGAAAAACTTGAATTCAATTTAAAATAAATCACTCGCCAAGAAAATCAATGCTTAAGGCAGAAACTAAACCAAAAACTTACCTGAATATAAGGATGGACGATACCTGGACAGAGGTTCGGCCAGCGTAAAGAACAAGAGATGTTAACTAGACGGCTCCTAGCTGCAGACTGACTTTGCAGCCCAACGAACGTGAGTAGGTCGGGAAGCGACAAAAGAAAACATGAATGCGCCCGAAAACCCGTACTCTTGCAATATAAGCAAAGATAGCGAAAGAAACAAAAGAATAGAAAAACGCGAAAACAAACAAGAGATGGAAGGATTCGAAAGTAAACAAAGTGTAAGTACCTGAAAGCATAGAATTATTAATTAGAAATGCATATGTGCATAATTATAGTCACTGGCTAAAAGCATATGACACAATGTCCTAAATCGTGTTGATCGCTGAATAGTAATAGTGTGAAATAATCTGAGCATGGCATATGCATCAGAAGTAAGCTGCAGTGTTCTTGAAATGTTGAAGTACGGTGAGTGAAGGCATAACAGGTGCATGCATTCCATAGTTGTTAGTAAACACCAGAACTAGGTCATGATGCTGCAGTAGAATTGTTTTGTTGTAGGCCTGGACAGCGGCGACAGGTGTCCCCGAACACAGAAGCCAGAAGAAGCCAGTCGGAGAGGATGGCCAAAACAGAGTAGCAAGCACGAAGCCACATAGTCAGTGCAAATACATATTCTGAAGAAGGGCCACGGGGGAGACAAAGAACCACAGCACAATATACTGAAATTACAAAAGGAATATTAATATTCAGGTACTCACAACATAACATTATACATATTGCTTTAAGAGCTTTTATATCAATTTTTTTTTTGGTATCTTATTTATAAATAATTGTTAAGAGGCCCCCTATATTTAATAGAAGACGATCCAGAAGGGACCTTATTTTAATTTACAAATCATAGTAGAATTTTTTTACTTGAAACTATTAGCAATTACAGTTTTATGAAAGATCATGTGATACAAATAAGAATTTTAGAAAATTGCAAACAAAAATTTATATAGCCTACACAGGGCAATATTAATTTACAAAACATTTAACTAAGGGATAAGCCCCAATAGCTATGGATAGCCATATATAGAATATGAAAGGCCCCTTTTTCTTTTTTTTTCTTCTTTTTTTTTACAACTATAATTTAATAAATAATGATAAATTAAGCAAGAAGATGAAACATATGAAATGAAAAGCTAAATGAGATGAAAATGGAAAGATGGAGAGAAAAGATTAATGCGAATGATAGAAAAGTGAAATGAAATGAATAAATGATAACATAAATGGATAGTTGGATAGTCCGGACTAAAACATATGACCAATGAATTGATGGAAATTGGAATTGGAGTGACGGAGCGCGGAATGGGTTGGAAAGGTAAGTTGTTGTTGTTGTTTTTTTTTTTTTAAAGGAATTTCTTCGTCGCTCGCTGCACTCATCCACTGTCCTGGATAGGAGGGCGACGCATCGCTAGTAGGCCATGCCTTTACATAGCAAAAATTTTCCTTCAGAAAACAGATTGTCGAGTTGGGAGTCTGAAACAAAAAGCAAACAAATAAAACCTCGCCCACATGGGGCGGAAACTGAACACAATGCTGACGCCCCGCTCTGTGAGACCCGAACTAACAAAGCCGCCCGGCAGCACAGATAAAAAAAGAGACCTCCTCCACGAAAATAGCAGACACCCCCGCAAGCTGCGAACGGAAAGCTGAGGTGCCCTCTTGTGGAGGATTAAGAGACGACCAACAAAACACGACAGAACAAACCGCGCAACGAACACAAGAAAACCAACAGATGAAAATGAAAATCAGTAATTGGATACGTGCAAATTAATAACTATGGCATGTAATATATGTAAATACACGGTTTCTAATAAGACAAATTGGGAAAATTAACTTTATCCTTTTATTTTCAGGTTAGTTATATATACTTTTCATATTTATTTAGAAATATATATTTTTATACATTATCCTTGCTGTATTATATATTTCTTTATCTTTTGAAACTCAAAGTCGGAAGAAAACATGACTGAAGTAGCAATTACTTCTGTAATATGAACTAAATGTTTTACCGAGCCGACAGAGCATTAGGACACAAGCATGGTAACCATTATAGAGCTTTTAGACACAAATGGTGATTAGTATTATTTTTTGGTAAGCTCATTCGAGAAATGCTCAATCAGGGAAGCATTAACATCTAAGGATATTAGATTATAATATTTTGTTGCATTATAGAATGATTATTTATATAATACAAAACAATGGAATGTCTCAATTTTTTTTATATTAGACTCTTCCAAATCTTATATTTGAAATAAGAAAACTCACTAATTGGCCTTTATAAAGTGAGAAATTTTACAGAAGCTAATAAATTATAGCAAAATTTCCAGGCTAATGAATTTTGGTTTTTTTAGTCTGAAAATTTAGATTTGTGGAAAATATATTTTATCTCTGATATAATGCCAAAAACCAATAATATTTATGATAACTATGTAATTTCGGTAGTGTGAAATATAATGCCTTATAGTTAGATTACTGCTGAGAAAGACTGTTTATATTATATTTATTATTTTTATTAGCAAAATATACCGCTAAAGCATGTACTTAGGAGTCTGCAGTCTAGGGGAAAATAGTCTGAAAGGCTTAGCTTATTTGCTTAATCATTTTTGAAAATACCAATTATATTCAGATAGAAAAATAAAAAAAACAATTATATTGAAAATTACTATTTCTTTTCAGGAAATGGATGAAAACAAAAGGATATTCAGGTATGCAGAAAGAAGAAGAAAACTCAACAAAATCTAAACCAAAACAAAACAATAACAAAACATCAGAGAGGAACGACCGACAAGCTAGAGACTTACACGTGTAAACAAGAGCAAGTGGCTGAAAACGCATAATGGAATGATAATAGAACCGGATTGAAAATGGCAACAGGAACCAGTGAAGAATAAACCGATATTAATCAAAATTGCATAGTGATTTCATATAACCCTCCCCAAAACAAAAATGCCGAATAAGTATGAAAATGCTAAGTCAAAAGCAAAACTACTAGCAAAATTACAAGGTACAAGATTAATAAAGAATTGCACAAACTAGACAAATACTAAATTTTGAAAAACAATTAAAACTCGCATATTCATACTTAAAGCAGCTTGGGCCTAAAATTTAGAATAAAATAGAAAACCCCAGAAAAGCTCCCAAAATTTGAATAGAACCTTTTAAGTTTTAACGCCAAGAAAACTTTGCAAGACATATACTTTGATATATTGAATTTTAATATTCATTTTATCAAAATAAAGCAAAGGTATCAAAAATACAAGCGAAAATATATACAGAAAATTTAGACCAAAATATTTTACTATATAGTAGAGAACATAGACAAAAGCCGAAAAGAAGACCTAAGACTCGGGAAGCCGGGAACGTCAGCTCCCAAATCACCATGCCCAAATCATGGAGACCCCTGGCACAAGGGAACTAAGTGGGTTAGGTTAGAACAGAATTCCCAGAATCTTTCGCACGACTTTGACCCTTACCTTTTCGTACAGAGGGTTTTACTGCCCCCAAATCAGAGTTGAAACTATTTGTTAATGCGTGAGACACATTTTCATGCTCAGCTATACTTTGTTTCTGAATATTTACAGTGTCGCGTAACTCATCGATTTCTGCGTTCAAACTTTCTCTGATAACCGTAAGTTAATTTACTCGTTCCTCCAGCTCAGATTGTCTTTCAGAGGCGGTTCGCAACTTTTGATAGAGCTTACTATTTTCTTTCTTAAGACTTTGATTGGATACGTGTAACTTCTGATTATCACTGATCAAACCAGAGCTTACGCCATCGTGCCACTGCTGACACTCATATTCTAATTGTGCTATTTTAAATTTTTGAACACTTAATGTCTCGGTCATATTTCCAATTTCTTTATTCAAACCTTCTTCGATCATAATTAGCTCAGTCATACGATCCGCATCCTTAACGTTTTGTTCGGCGTCGGATTGTAGCTTTTGATTCAATTTATGATTTTCTTCCTCTAAACTCTGGTTAATTTCCTGTAGTTGCTGATTAGCGGTTTTGAAATCAGATAACTGTTTTTCCAAATCCTGTTTATGCTGATCGGCGGATTGTAGCCTTTGATACAATTTGTGACTTTCTTTCTCTAAACTCTGGTTGATTTCCTGTATTGACTAGTGGTTTTGAATTCAGATAATTGTTTTTCTAAATCCCGTTTATGCTGATCGACTGTTTTCAATTGAGTACCTAAAGATTGTATTTGTTGGTTTAATTTGGTACACTTATTACAACTACCGTTATCAATGGTAGGTATCGAATGGTCTCGTAGCACCATAGAAAGGGATCCAGAATTTTGAAAATCAGCTACCTGAAGGTTTGGACTGGAATAACTGGAAGTAGGGGCACACCGGGTTTGTGAATCCCTATTTCCAGTAATTCTCCAACACTGTTTCCTGACATGCCCCCTACGTCTGCAATAATTACAAAACAACAGTTTGAGTTCCCTCTTATTTGTTAGGTTAGTCCTACGAGTTTGAAAATGTTTATTCCTCCCGTAAGGTTTACTTTCCGAGAGAACCTCCTCTGTAAATTGTTTTTGTGGTAACCTGCCTCGGGTAACGGCAATGTCCTTTAATTTAGGGCCAAGAGACCGGAGCTGCTTTAAATTAGTGGGCGGAGACTCACTTAAAAATAATGCGCGAACCTCCGCTAGTTCAGCTCCAATGCAAATCACTGCCACCGACTCTTGCTCAGCATAAGACAGCTGCAAGGCCGCGGCAACTAATTCCACGTCCTCAACAAAATCCAAAAAGTTTTCGCCGGGACGCTGGGGACGAAAATAGCTCTCAGTAATCAGATCACGCAAAACACAAGGTGGTAAGAAATTCTGGATGATGGAGGTTTGAAACTGCTTCACCATCCACTGTGAATTTATCGCCTCAGAAGTGTAATCAACTATTTGCCCTAACATAGGGAAAAATACACTGCAACGCTTGGTTTTGATCTAATCTAAAAGCCTATCCAATCGGACTAAATACTTAAAAAATTCCAGAACATTTTCAGGGAGATTATGTTCCACTTGCGGACAGCTTTTGGCCAAGTCCAGTAACGAATGGGGTAGCTCCATCTCTTTAAAGCTGAAAACTTGCTCGGGATCAAGATTAGATTGCACCATATTTTAATGAAAAAATCTTAAATCGTCGTAAATTATAAATTAAATCCACCCCAAAATTTAGAAAAAATTAGAAAAACACGTCAAAACCAGGACCGAGTGCGCCTGCTACCACAATTTTGTGCCGGGATTTATTTTACCCATAAATAACCCAGGAGGGAAAACATAACTTAAGCAAGAAATTACGAAATAACAGTTCCAACAATTTATTTATAAGCATTAATTACAACTGGTGAAAATCTATTTGAAAAAGCATGAATTGAACAGTTTGATAGATCTTGCTAGAATACATCAGCTATAGATGTTCCGGATCGTTCCATCTCTAAATTAATTGATAACGAAAACGAACAAAACGACAGCATAGATTGAAAGTTAAGAAAAACATCCTGGAGAGTAAAAAATATAACTTAAATAAAAACTTGAATTTAATTTAAAATAAATCACTCGCCAAGAAAATCAATGCTTAAGGCAGAAACTAAACCAAAAACATACCTGAATATAAGGATGGACGATACCTGGACAGAGGTTCGGCCACCGTAAAGAACAAGAGATATTAACTAGACGGCTCCTAGCTGCAGACTGACTTTGCAGCCCAACAAACGTGAGTAGGTCGTGAAGCGACAAAAGAAAACATGAACGCGCCCGAAAACCCGTACTTTTGCAATATAAGCAAAGATAGCGAAAGAAACAAAAGAATAGAAAAACGCGAAAACAAACAAGAGATGGAAGGATTCGAAAGTAAACAAAGTGTAAGTACCTGAAAGCATAGAATTATTAATTAGAAATGCATATGTGCTGAATAATCGGCACATTACTTGATTGAATTCACTTGATGTAAGAATAATGTTTTAAATTGGAAAATTTATTTTTTGAAAATATCTTATTTTATTAGGTCATATTTAGTCTTTTATAAGGGCATATTTGCAGTCATATTTTCCACTTTTTAGGTCATGAACATCTGAACCCTAGTAATAATTTACTCTTTAACAGTTTTAGATTTGCATAGTAGGCTTTATTCCCTGCCTGTGACACTCATTTGGAGCTCGTTATCTATCATGTTTCCTAGATAGCAAAATTTTGACACACCCTCAAAGTTTTATGTTCAATTTGTAGATCCTGCCTTACTCTTCTCCTTTCTGACGCTGATATAATAATGTATTTGGTTTTACCTATGTTAACTCTAAGTCCCATTTTTTCTGCATTTTTCTCTAATTCTTCATAGACTTCCTTTATTTTATGTTTTGATCTGGCTACTATGGCTAGTTATCCGCATATGTGCATATTTGACTCATTTTACTAAACACAGTACCTCTTTGGTCTATGTCCTTTATCACATTTTGCAAAGCCAGGATAAAAAATGTCATGGACAACTCATGTTATATTTGTTATATTGGAAACTATCGCTTAATTTATTATCTACCTTAACCTTCGCTTTGGTATCTGTCATGGTCATCCTTACTAATTTAACCAGTTTCTGTGGGATTCCCATTAAATACATGGCTTCAGATAATTTCCTCCTATCAATGCTATCGAAAGCTCTTTGGAAGTCTATAAACAGTATATGTAAGTCTATTCCATGTTCATAGTGTCTCTCCAGTATTTGTCTTAGTGTAAATAACTGTTCTTTAGTTCCTTTATTTTGTCGGAATCCACATTCGTTTTATCCTATTATTTTTTCTGTTATTTTCTTTAGTCTTTCGTTAATTATAGTTGACAGTATTTTGTAAAATATGTTCAGTGGGGTTATACCTCTATAATTGCTGCAGTCTAACTTGTTCCCTTTTTTAAAAATGGGACATATTATTCCTATATTCCATTTTCCTGGCATAACCTCCTTTTCCCATATTAGTTAGTGATTAGTGATTAGTTTGAGCAATATTTAATTGATTGGTTCTCCTCCATATTTAAGTATTTCCGCGGTTATAGTGTCTTCATCCTGTGCCTTATTGTTCTTCAAACTTCCTACAATCTCTAGTGATTTCATCTCGAGTTGGAGGTTCGATAGTGGTCATGTCCCTTATTGTGTTCTCATTCTCGTTCCTATCCTCATCCTCTTTTTCGGTTGACCTATTGTTATCATTTAATAACTCTCCGAAGTATTCTTCCCATCTTTTTATCACTTTTCTCTCTTCTCCTATAAATTCCCCATCCTTACTCCTACATCCATTCGCTCTAGGTTGAAATCCTCTTTTCATTCTATCTATTGTTCTATAGAATTTCCTACTTTCGTTTTGTTTATTCAGAACTGAGATCTAATGCATCAGTGGCTTGCAATAAAATTATTAAAGATTGTAAACTCTATTCTTCTCAATAAATGGAACAAAAATTCAGTAGACTACGATAATGGCTTGCTCACTAAGGAGTTATTCTTTCCAGATGTACAGTCTACATTCTACAACATGATTTCATATTAACTCAATCTTGTTTTGAAACTTTTGGTGTTTAGTTTTATCATAAGTAATCTCGAGTAAGATGTATTAAGTCTATTCCATGAATAAACTCTAACGGATTTTGCAAATAATTATTATTTTCTTACTTTGTCGTCAATATTCTGTCAGCCGTAAGATCACGGCATACTAGATGAATAAACAGTCCATGAATCGATCCCACAAATCGCCGAGTTCCCAATGCTGCCAATAATCACAAGATGGAGGGATTGTTGTAGTTTCTTACTTCTAAACTCTATAAAAGCACACGAACTGACTTGCACCAAATTGAAATTGAAATTGGACATTTATATTATTTTAATTTCCAAACAAGTTATGTTGTATAAAATAATGTTTTCATGCTGCCATTATATATTAATCACCGCTTGTTGGTACCTTACCTATCCAGTAACGAGCTAACAATTTTGTCAGATTAAATCACATCCTCCTATTAATATCAAGCATTTTATAAGATAAATAATCTCGATTGGTATATATCCGAGAAATTGCTAAACGTTATTGGCCAATATCAAAAACACATGCGTATGAGTAGAATAGTCATAATAATATAACGAGTGGTCCTGATTACATCAATAAAATTTTCTTGAGAAAATTCCAACCTCGAATTATAATTCCTGTGACTGTTTAGCAAATAAAAAGGTGAAATCATTAACATCCTACTTATCATACTATTTAGGAAGTTTATACAGTGACTAACCTGGACTGCATTTTCTGTTCTTGCTGAATATTATTTACAGTTCTGTCCAAAACATTTACGTTCCCGAGCATATGGATCCTACAGAATTGTGGATTACTTCAGCTGTGACAGAGCTATCACAAGAAAGTAAACTTCCTACAATACTTAGATTATAATTGGCTAACAAGTCATAAGGAAGTAAATAATACTCCAAGAAAACATTCATTACAGTCAAAATCTGAAGCTCTTACAAAGATGGCGACCACGTGGGCTAGCTACCAAAAAGTAAACTGTTTTTATTTTTTGCTTTAAATGCTTTGCTATTTACAATCTAGTATTATTCATATTATGGGCTTACTTAATAATATATGAAATATATAATGCTTCACTACACATAAAATTCAACATTAATTTCATATCTCAATTTGCTCATATGGAGCTTATATAAGCCCAATCACTATGTTCATTGATTGTTTATCAAAGAAGCTACAGATATGAAGATGTTTCAGCATTCAGTCTGTACGAATTTAAATTTTAAAAAGAATTGCATGTGGGTGCAATAAAATGAAAGTGATAAAAGTACAGATGTGGCGAAAGGCACTTGTGATTAGTTGAAATTCCACATATTCTTATGGGTTATTCCACGAAAATAGGGACAAAGATGATAATTTTGAAAATCATTATTTGACTTAAAACTTCAACATTTTCTCGAAGGATATTAAATGAACTTCCACGAGAATAATCAATTTTTCCCGGCCTTCGCCTCATTTCTTTAATTTCGTGCAATTTAGTGGTGTCATCATTTGTGCTTGTGCAGGTGTGCTAGAAGTGATTTTTCATTGTTTAAAATAATTCGGATTAGAGCTCTTCAGTAATCAGGAACATTTTAAACAGAAAGATCAAGGCCCAAGGTAAGTTTTGACATATTCATAGTAGAATATTATATGTACAATTAGCCTATAATTTTCGATAAATACAACCATACAAAATGTAATGTGAGTTACGAAAATATCATGTTTTTTAATATAAATGTGGTAATAATCAACCTCATTTTCCAAAAAGTTTAGCCATCGTAGTAATCATTCTTACTGTGAATTGCAACTAAAGAAATCTGTTGTAGCTATTACAAAAGAGCCTATTATGAAGTCTGAAAATATGTAACATGAGTCGTTTTATATTATTGTTGAAATATTGCTTATACTACATTTAAACATGCTTAAGGATTATTTTAAATTAGAAAATAGGGAATCCCTATAATATAAAGCCTCACGGCTGACTGACTCCCTCACTCACTCACTCTCACTCACTCATTGACATTAATGTTTGTCCACTTCCAGATGAGCTAGAAACTTGAAATTTGGTACACTTGTAGCTTTTAGGCTGTAAACCACATGAAAATTCCAAAAATTGTTTTTTTAAGTTTTAGCCCTAAAAACCCCTGAAAAAGGGCTCACTCACTGACATTAATATTTGCCCACTTCCAGATGAGCTACAAACTTGAAATTTGGTACACATATAGCTTTTAGGCTGTAAACCACAGGAAAATTCCAAAGAGTAATTTTTTAAAATTTAGCCCCTAATGAGCGAAGCAAGTTACATAATAATAATAATAATAATAATAATGTTTTATTTTGCCTGGCAGAGTTAAGGCCATAGGGCCTTATCTTCCACTCAACCAGGATGAGGTGTGAACATTTAAGGTTATATTGTTCTACTTAGGCCTATTATAAAACTCAAATTTTCAAAAATGAAAGTGGACCTAGGCTACATGTAAGGACCTACCATTCAAAAATATGTTTTGTTCCTTTTATTTAGATATGGTGTTAACGGGTGCTGAAAGAATGAAGAAACGAAGGGAAAAATTAAAATCAGAAGGGAAGTATGAAGCCTATAAGGAAGTACAAAGAAAGAAAATGAAGGAATGTCGTGAGAGAAAGAAACAGGAGCTGGAAAAGTTATCTAAACAAAAGAAAGAAGTTAAATTCGCTGAGGAAAGAAAAATTGAGAGATCGTGTGGCAAAATGAAGGAAATTAAAAAAGAAAGACAGAATAGTCTGGCAACAATGTCCCCAGTATACAAAAGTGTGCAGTCTCTAGGCAAGGCAACCAGAAGAGCTCAATGTGCTCTACCAAAATCGCCAAGGAAAATCAAGACTGTACTGAAATGTCTGTATAATTCATTATGCAGCCATGATGGTGAACAACGTCATAATACTTTTCCAGCCTCAGTTAATCACCCCAAAGCACTGGATGACACTACAAAGCAGGCTGTTTTAGATTTTTATGAAAGAGACGATGTAAGTGGTATAAAAGACTTTGTCAGCATTAAAAAATGTGATGGCCAGAAAGAAAAAATTCAAATACGACATCTTTTCCTATCTTTGAGAGAAACACACAGTCTGTTCTGCTCAGATACCAATATAGAAATCAGTCTGAGCAAATTTACATCCCTTCGCCCTAAACATGTTTACTTGAGCAGTAAAATTCCTCATAATGTCTGCCTGTGCATTTACCATGAGAATTTCATTGAAGCTGTCAATGCCTTTCATAAATACATTCCTGCTTTTCCTTGCTACTCGAACAATTTTGTAGAATCTTTTTTGTGTAAACCAAATAAAGAAGAATGTTGGCTATGTGAGTGCAAATCATGCAAATATATTTTTAAAAGTGAACTACAAAGACTCATTCAAGAGCAAGATGATCTTCCCCCTGAGTAGTAATAGCACGACTTTAGGCAGAGATCCACCGAGGCCGATCAGCCAGCAATAGAAAAATAATAAGCATTTTTAAAAAAATATTTAAAAAAATAATATTTTGAGAGGTGATATGGCCATTAATCATCAAAAATAAATTGTATTCCATATTGGCCTATCTATAATAGGCAGGGGCCTATACCAGGTTAGCCTATCATAATTAAATTAACTCAGTCCCAAAAAATATATAATATTTTGAGAGGTGATATGGCCATTAACTATCAAAAATAAGAATATTATAGGAGAAAAATTCCTCCGGCACTGGGACTTGAACCCAGGATCTTGGCTATTCGCGCCAATGCTCTACCAACTGAGCTAAGCCGGAGTTCAATTCACAGCGCCGGATAGAACCTCTCTCCTATGACTGATTGCCCTAATGGTCTACCTCACAGACAGACAAGTTATGTCATATGCAGTACTGTGAGGCACACTAATTAGTGATTTTTGTGACCGGGTTCCCACAGTTATTGTACAGTTGACATTCAAGATAGATATATAAGCTTTCATGAACCACAGATTATTGTCTCTGTTGGACATTACATGAGAATATTATAGGAGAAAAAAATTCCTCCGGCACTGGGACTTGAACCCAGGATCTTGGCTATTCGCGCCAATGCTCTACCAACTGAGCTAAGCCGGAGTTCAATTCACAGCGCCGGATAGAACCTCTCTCCTATGACTGATTGCCCTAATGGTCTACCTCACAGACAGACAAGTTATGTCATATGCAGTACTGTGAGGCACACTAATTAGTGATTTTTGTGACCGGGTTCCCACAGTTATTGTACAGTTGACATTCAAGATAGATATATAAGCTTTCATGAACCACAGATTATTGTCTCTGTTGGACATTACATGAGAATATTATAGGAGAAAAAAATTCCTCCGGCACTGGGACTTGAACCCAGGATCTTGGCTATTCGCGCCAATGCTCTACCAACTGAGCTAAGCCGGAGTTCAATTCACAGCGCCGGATAGAACCTCTCTCCTATGACTGATTGCCCTAATGGTCTACCTCACAGACAGACAAGTTATGTCATATGCAGTACTGTGAGGCACACTAATTAGTGATTTTTGTGACCGGGCTCCCACAGTTATTGTACAGTTGACATTCAAGATAGATATATAAGCTTTCATGAACCACAGATTATTGTCTCTGTTGGACATTACATGAGAATATTATAGGAGAAAAATTCCTCCGGCACTGGGACTTGAACCCAGGATCTTGGCTATTCGCGCCAATGCTCTACCAACTGAGCTAAGCCGGAGTTCAATTCACAGCGCCGGATAGAACCTCTCTCCTATGACTGATTGCCCTAATGGTCTACCTCACAGACAGACAAGTTATGTCATATGCATGAATTGAACTCCGGCTTAGCTCAGTTGGTAGAGCATTGGCGCGGATAGCCAAGATCCTGGGTTCAAGTCCCAGTGCCGGAGGAATTTTTCTCCTATAATATTCTCATGTAATGTCCAACAGAGACAATAATCTGTGGTTCATGAAAGCTTATATATCTATCTTGAATGTCAACTGTACAATAACTGTGGGAGCCCGGTCACAAAAATCACTAATTAGTGTGCCTCACAGTACTGCATATGACATAACTTGTCTGTCTGTGAGGTAGACCATTAGGGCAATCAGTCATAGGAGAGAGGTTCTATCCGGCGCTGTGAATTGAACTCCGGCTTAGCTCAGTTGGTAGAGCATTGGCGCGAATAGCCAAGATCCTGGGTTCAAGTCCCAGTGCCGGAGGAATTTTTCTCCTATAATATTCTCATGTAATGTCCAACAGAGACAATAATCTGTGGTTCATGAAAGCTTATATATCTATCTTGAATGTCAACTGTACAATAACTGTGGGAGCCCGGTCACAAAAATCACTAATTAGTGTGCCTCACAGTACTGCATATGACATAACTTGTCTGTCTGTGAGGTAGACCATTAGGGCAATCAGTCATAGGAGAGAGGTTCTATCCGGCGCTGTGAATTGAACTCCGGCTTAGCTCAGTTGGTAGAGCATTGGCGCGAATAGCCAAGATCCTGGGTTCAAGTCCCAGTGCCGGAGGAATTTTTCTCCTATAATATTCTCATGTAATGTCCAACAGAGACAATAATCTGTGGTTCATGAAAGCTTATATATCTATATCAAAAATAAATTATATTCCATATAGGCTTATCTATAATAGGCGGGGGCCTATACCAGGTTAGCCTATCGTAATTAAATAAACTCAATCCCAAAAAAATATATAATATTTTGAGAGGTGATATGGCCATTAAATATCAAAAATAAATTGTATTCCATATAGGCCTATTTATAATAGTCGGGGGCCTATACCAGGTTAGCCTATCATAATTAAATAAACTCAATCCCCCCAAAAATATATAATATTTTGAGAGGTGATATGGCCATTCATTATCAAAAATAAATTGTATTCCATATAGGCCTATGTATAGTAGGCAGGGACCTGTACCAGGTTAGCCTATCATAATTAAAAAACTCAATCCCCCCAAAAATATATAATATTTTGAGAGATATGTCCATTAATTATCAAAAATAAATTTTATTCCTTATAGGCCTATCTATAATAGGCGGGCCTATACCAGGTTAGCCTATCATAATGAAATAAACTGAATCCCCCATAAATATTTAATATTTTGAGAGGTGATATGGCCATTAATTGTCAAAAATAAATTGTATTCCATATAGGCCTATCTATAATAGTCGGGGGCCTATACCAGGTTAGCCTATCATAATTAAATAAACTCAATCCCCCAAAATATATAATATTTTGAGAGGTGATATGGCCATTAATTATCAAAAATAAATTGTATTCCATATAGGCCTATCTATAATAGGCAGGGGGCTATACCAGGTTAGCCTATCATAATTAAATAAACTTAATCCCAAAAAAATATATAATATTTTGAGAGGTGATATGGCCATTAATTATAAAAAATAAAGTGTATTCCATATAGGCCTATCTATAATAGGCGGGAGCCTAACCCAAGAAATAGCTTAAGCCTACCATAATTAAATAAACTGAATTAATTTTGAATCTGAAATTAAATTATTTTGTGAGTTGTGGTGTTGAAATTTAATAATCAGTATTAATTTTGCTAGCTGCGATGTTAATATTACATCAGCACAAAAGATAACCTCGACGTCACCTCTAAGTAATCATTGAACATTGAACACAGGAAGATCCTATTTGCGTACATCTGCTAGATAACCTCTGACATGATGCATCTTGCTGGAAAGAAAAACATGTTTACGAGTTAGTATGATTACTTTAAAGAAATCTTGTAAAACAAATTATACTCACCATAACCTTGATGATGTAGCATCCATTTGCTTAAACTAATTTATGACAATGACGTGTAGAATAAGAGGATTGGGATTGTAGGCTAAACGTAAAATAGAAAGAAGCATCCAAGGTTGCCTCGTTCCTCTTTTGAAATAAGAACAAAGGAAACATGTTAGTAAAAATTGTTTATTTGAAGATCATCCTTCACCATCTCTAGCATTGTCAAATTGTACATAATTTCTTGGGGTTCAACACTGTCTGCAATGGATTTCACTTCCTGCTGAATCATGGAATATTTCGAAATAATATTCAGCAGAGATGTACTGTGGAGCGTGAGAAAGTGTATTTCACCCACAAATAAAATAATAAAAGTACCCTCACAATGAATCAAACAACCTTTTAGATTTTTTTCTAGTCTTGAGTTGTATGTTGTCTTCAACACATTTGTAGGGTAGTTTGGAGCAGAGATGTTCGCAGAGTTTCGGGAGGTGTATAAGGATAGAGCTAAAATAGTATGGAGTCAGTATTACACTTTTTCCAATTTCATCAGCCGCAGAATAGTTCATAGAGGGGTAATGCCCAAAACTGAGGTACAAGGTCCTTTTAGGGTTTAAGAAGTATGTTTGGCGTAGCAAAGCGTGTCGATGATGCACAGGTGTCGGCGTAACCCTCATCTTGCACCTCGAATTAGCGATTTTTCTCATATCCTTTCTCTCCATTGTCAAGGTGCAAACGTCTCTGGCGATGAAGAAGATAGCCTGTTTTATGCTGAAACAAATGATGCATCGTGTCTTAGGGAGTTGTCTGTAGGACAGCGTTTATTCAGCTTTACAAGATTGTTAAAATCTAGCCATTGTAGCATGGCATGGGCATGTTTCAAGGCATAAGGAACTGCGGGGAATTTGTGACAAGGTAGCCCACAGTTGTATGTATGTAGCAAATTGCCTGAAGGAGGACAAAACTCTTCTAGATTAATAAATGTTCTGTTGCAGATATTTTCCAGAAATTAGCATTTTCTTGACCAAATGCGTAAGGAGCATTGTAACCTGCCATTACGTCGTTTAGAATAGTATTCATAGCAGCGTACGGTATGAATCCGTCTGAGAAATGTATTCCGTTTTTATTGTCGTTGTTTTGTTCGAAAATCTTAGGATTTCCAGCGTAAGGGCTGGTAAAATGGTAGGTCTGAATAACATTATCGTTGCTACAAAGAGCAATTTCTTTAATGATATGTTCCCTCTTTGCTCCGGAGAGGTACTCAAAATCGACCACCGAAGCCCGAACCATCTTGACAAAGACTGATGTTAAAACAAAATTGTACTCACCTTTTTATAGGCATGAAAGACATCCTTGGCCACCTCGTATTTTTCCACACGGAGGTCCAAAGACTGCCCGAAACATGGAAACGACCTGGAGGTCTGGCTTTGTTCCAAAGATGTCCACAAACTCCTTCAAGTCCAGTCCTTTGTTCATACAGTGAACAAACATGCAGACGTACTGTCCGCAGACTGATGAGTACTCATCTTGTAGCTGTGTTTTATTAAATGTCCAGAAAGTGCAATTTCGACTAATAAACTGTTTTATGACGAGAACTAGTGGAGGAAGGCCGTATGAATCGAAATACAACCTTTTTTTTAAACAGATAGCAACCAATGAGAACCCCGAAGAGAGCTAGGATCGAAATTGATAACAAAGAAATTTTAATTATTGTGAATAAATTTGGGCAAACAATCGCTACGATAAACTCCTGCAAATCCATCGACATATCGCTAAGCGTGTTCAGTTTGAAGGGAATTCATTAAAAATCTGTAATGATATGTGTCTGGTTATTTATTTCGATACAGTTTTCGTATTCCGAGTAAAGGATACAGGTGATTGCCGAAGGCAGAGCTTTATCGAATTTTGCCTCGATTCTCCAATTTCCGTTATTGGCTAGACTTTTGTGTCCTTCCGAGTCGGCACTATCAGGGGTAAGATCATAGAGAAACATGAAAAACCTGTTATATACATATCGTGAGTGATTTGCATTCCGCTGTTGGAATGATGTATCCCGGAACCACTAAATAGAGTATGATAAGCCAAAGTCGACAATTTTTCGTGATCTGTGGAAATTGAGAGGCCCTCCGGGGGATCTGTTGTCCGTTCACAAACATAACAAAGGAATTCAGATTGAAATATCGTAAATCATAGGGATTTGAGGTCACCGTCCCCGTGAATGCACTATTTTGTACTATGGCAAAGAGAATACGTTTAGGAATGGTGCTCAATATGGTATTATCCAAAGACACTGCTTGACTCCCCTGACTGAAAGTAAAAGTTTTCACATCCACCCTTGTGATATCGTAACGAGCATTATGTCCGAGGGCCACCGTTTTAGCGTGAGCCGTTAAAATATTAGGAGAAACGTACAAAGCCGCATCTTGGATTTAAAGTAAGCCTTGGTATCGCCCTTTTCACCAGTCATATAGAATTCCCTCTTAGACTTGGTTAATTTGTAGCAATTTCCACCCCCTGGCAACATGAGTTGCGAAACGTTAAACAAATCCCCGTGCAGTTTACCAATCATAATCATATCCTTTGAGGTTTTCCCTTTTCGAATCTCTCAAGTCATCCCTTATTAGAGTCTCCCGGTCCCAAAGTACCATTCTTTTTCTCATCGTCCCCCGTGAGACCAGATAAAGCATTATCCAAATACCAGGATGCCGTTGTCAAATGACTTTTTGCCGCATCCTGCCCGTAAGCTAAAAGTGTTTCAAAATAAGCCCTATAATTGTACAAGTCCTCGAAAGGCATTACAGAAGTACCGTTCAAACTTACGCTCAATTTACTAAACATGGAATGCAATGTATTGTTATACCGGTAACACTGTCGTCGGCACCTAAACTAGAACCATCCCTTTTTACAAATTTCCCATTTACCAATAACAAAATATTCAAGTCTGTATAGTGTTCGTTATCCGCGGAAATGACAAACTCTAAAACGGACTGTTCTACGGGAGCGATGGGTTTGCATATCGTAGTGACGTTGCCCAACACCGAAGACTGGAGAGGTTTCCTGGCAAAGATGTCGAACTCTGACTTGGTACAGCCGAACATCCTGAACGTTATGAACGCTTTCGTCGTTTGTTCTCGCTAAATATATCCCTGGCCACCACCGGTTCTACCCTAGATTTTCTCTTTTTCCTACCCTTTCCCTGCATTTTGTTGACAAGACGATGAGTTGACTCTGTTAACCTGTTTGCAACGATATTCCCTACTTTTTCCTCACTTTTCTTGCTTGCAATGCCAGAAAGGATATTTTCCCCTGTTGAAAGAGTTTCGCGTCCCACGGCTTTAGCCCCCGACACGACGACAGGTTTGATAAATTCTAAACAGACCACCGAGAAAACTTCTATCCCCTGGCCGTGTTGAAGGAAAGGGAAGCCCATGTACAAGGGTCCTACGAGATTGCCCAATCGTCCTCCCGTCTGATTTACATAGTACGATGTTAGTGGATCCATCTAGACTAAAACGTCAGAGGGTGGAACGTCTCCTTTTAAAATGTAAGACGAGCATGGTGGGTTTTACGGAACTTCTAATACGTGCTAGTTCACCGTATTTGTCCGTCAATTCAATACCTATCGTCTGAAAACTTGTTTTCTCCACGGGAACGTAATAAACTTTGTCGAAAACGTGATGTCCGTTGATTTTAGGGAATTGTGTAATTTTTAGACATCTTACATAAGAATCGCCAATCAATTGCGGTTCTATGAGGCTACAATAGACAAAGATGGGTTCCGTCTCCATTTCCGCCGGAACAAACTGTTTTTATCTGTACGCAAGAAAAGCGTGTTCATGTCGGTTGTAATAATTTTTATCATTGCTTTATTGACCAAGGAATAAGCTTCAAAAGTGGGCAGGGAAGTTTTAATGGTATAGGGGAGATCCCCTATACCGTAATAAATTCGGACGGGAAAATATACGACGTAGTTCTTAGTTATTGCACCACTTTCGTCGCGAACCGTTAAAGACATCTGTATGCTGTTTGAATTTTCGGAAACGTCGTTTGCTATCGCTCTCCATGCATGTTCCCTCCCTAGTTTCTTAATCATTGTAATTTCCGACTGATGGCTAATTAGATTTGCATGAACTTCGCCCACCAACAACTCTTTGAGGGAATCGTCTTTTATCCTATCCCGGATGTCTACGTAGAGTTCTTGGAACGTTCTGTAATTTCGTTTAGGAAACACTATTCTACCAAATCTTGTGATTAAAATGTTTTGTGATACGCCATCCTGACCCCCACTGACGTCATCGGCATTGAGCGTTACGTTTTCATAACCTTTAGGATAAGACAATTCACACAGCCCGCATAACCATTCCCCCCTCTCCAGGCAGATATTTTGTGCTAGCTGCTCCTGAAAGCTAGAAAGCCTGTGTGATGTGAAAATATCGGAGGAGGAATCGCTCAACAGCGTTATGTAAAATTCATCGCTCATTGTTTTTGTATGTCCTTGGCGTTGATCCAGGAATCGAAATCCAAAGAGTAACCTCTCGACCGGGACGAGATGTTGCTTAAGGTATGCATACACGTTGGAAATCAAATTTCACATTTATGGTCCAATTTTCTGGAAATTTTGTACAGATAATTCTTTGCTTTGAGAAGGTGGATGTACAACAGAAACAAATCAAAAACATTTTTGGGGGCCCCGAAATTTTGGTTTTTGAAATTTAAACACTATTTTTTTTTAAACACTGCAGTTTCCACAAAAATGGTGATATCTTAAAGTTTCTTGCACAGAATTCTTCCTCTGAACTTACAAAATGATGTGAACCTCAATTTGTTGTTCATTAAGAAATTAATAAAGAATTAATCATTTTTAAATCGAAAACAATTTTTACAATTGAATTTGAATGATAAATGCTACAGATTTTTAAAATTTCAGTGAATTTCAATAAGTGTTGGTTCACATCATTGCCCATTTAATAAGCTTAAAATTGGTGGCAGAATGAAGATTCTAGCTCTATTTCAAGTACACTATTTTTGTGTTCAACTGAGTGAAAATGTTGAAAATTTTAATTCTTATAAAAACGAAATTAAGTATAATTTACATGATACGTTGCCGGCTGTCAGACGGGACCAATTCCTTTTCCTTTTAGTTCTAGGATTCCCTGAGTAGATGGCACAATGTGCTATGTACAATTTTAAAGCTGAAAATAACTGTATTTTTAAAATGGACATCAGCTTAACATATGCTTTCATATCTACCGACTGATTGATGGAGAAAATTGTTATCTCACACAAAATACAGGGAATTTCCAAATATATATTCTCAAAAATTAGATATTTCTTTCTTTGCATATCCCTCGCTTATAGTGTGCGCAGCAGTGATCTAACTATATAATACAGTTCGGAGAGAACTTTTCTCCAACCGTAGCATTGTGTCTTCCTGGCCAGATGACGCAATGTTCCCGGAGTATCCGGGGTCCGAGAGGCTCTGGATGCCTGTGGAACTGAGGTGGGAGGGCCCAGGTAAAATAAACTGTGGTTGGCACGCCTGGAAGATGACGGGGCATGAAGGAGCCTCTCGAATAATAAGGTATTTTGCTCTTTTCTATAATAAAAAAACGTATCCATTAAATTTTAGCATTTTAGCAAAAACGCATGATGACATTTCGGTCTAAATTGAACCCATTTCCTGTGTGAATTTTGAAATAAATCATACCATTATGGAAACTAGAAAGAATATTCTTTCGTATGATACAAAAATGTAGAATGTAAACCAAAATCAGAATTTGCAACGTGTATGCCTACCTTAATGCCTCTCACGACACGAGTTTTGACGATTTTATATATTTTATAGACGGTGCGTTTGGTAATTTTGACAGGAGTTATTTCGTAACTGTAAAACTGACCCACGATAGGAGTGTTTTTCATGTCCACCAATTCGTAGACCGGTTGTGGAGCACGTTTTATGACTATCGATTTTAAACACTTAGGTG
Source organism: Ectobius pallidus (assembly GCA_964059195.1). NCBI lineage: Eukaryota > Metazoa > Arthropoda > Insecta > Blattodea > Ectobiidae > Ectobius > Ectobius pallidus. The sequence continues at coordinate 50,525,471 of CAXKWD010000008.1, forward strand.
GAATAATTTTATTCGAAACCCTTGGCAAACTTCGTTTTCTCCTTTCCTATTCTTACAATCTGTCCGGCTTTGAATTTAACTGGGCGTGGCCTTACACGACTATGTTTCTCCGTCATTCGCTTCCATATTTTCAAAACGTCACGATCGGTGACTTTGCTAGGAGCCATCCTCGTACTAGAATGAACGGTGTCGATATAAGCGGAAACAAACAAATGCAAGACATTGATGTACCTATGAGTGTTTTTGTAGGTAAAATACTTGTACATTTTAGTTTTCAGGGTACGGTTAAACCTTTCCACAACGGAACACTTGACGTCGGGATTTCGACACACTTGAAACTCTTTGCCGTTCTTTTCGAGCAGATTCTGAAAGGATTTGTTTAGAAACACTTTTCCCCTATCCGATCGCACAATCAGTGGAATTCTTTTCAGGATGGATTTGATAGCTTAAGTCCGCTCTTTGACTTCATAGGGACCACCCATGCGAATTTTGAGAAAACATCTATGACGACCAACACATGCTTTATCCCATCGTTATGCTTGGCAAGATTCTGTACATCGAACAAATCGATTTCAAACACGTCGAAAATGTTGACCGTGTAGGGATTCATAAGAAAACGTTTTCGTACTGGTTTATGCAAAGTATCGGCATCTTGTTGCAAAAGCCAATCTTTGACGCTTTTAGTCGATCTGGTGGAAGCTTGTTTTACTTTGGGCAGAGTTGAAAAAGCCGTAGGTTTCCCGGATCGTAAAACAATTTTTCCATTTTTTATATTTTTTGACCGTAAGTCATCCAACCGGCAGGTTCTTCGTTAGCTTTGGAGGGAAACAAAGGAGCTAAGATCTCTTTATACTTTTTACCCTTGGTAGGCTTAATTTTACCAAACGACTCATTATTTTGCAAATGTCCGTTGGTGAGTTTTAGGATTTCCTTGTAAGTCTCTAAATCTTTTTTCGTCACTAGATTTTATCCACGTTTTTTCTAGTTAACAGTTCCCATAGACCAACGCTAGGTTTTTACCACCTATCGTGCAACAAGAGCTTATCGTTATCGATTTCGATTTTTGAATTACCAATCTTAAACGAGTTGGTCTTTCTATCCTTGTAGATGCAAAAAATAGTGTCTGCGGCCCTAGGAGAGTGTAAATAGTTGGCTAGATACCTTCCTGCTACATCTTCTAAAACGCTACGTCTCTATATGTTCGATTTCTTCCCTAGGAGTACGTATTTGTACTTCTTCCTCGCTACTACTGCTATTGTCATCACTTTCGGGACGTGGGCGAGATAGATCTCTCTTTTTCATAGACTTCGGGACCTGAGAGAAAAGGCGGTGCTCGACGCCTTCGTGTTGAATAATCTGGTGAAAAGATCAAGGTCTTGCGAACAGATATCTTTTTCTCTTTACGATGTACGTGACGATGCTTGTGACGTTTCGATTCAACTGTTCTCGAACGTATCTCTCGCAAGTTCTGCCCTTTTAAGAATGCGATCCTGCTTTTCACGTATTTTAACCCACTCTTTGTAAGGATCTACAGTGTTCCCCCTCTTTCTAATACACGTTTTTTTACCTCGTTTCAAGCCTTCCAAGTACTCGGAAGTCACCAATAGCATTTTTTGTAACATTAGGACTTAATTAAACTAGTCAGTCCTGTCAACACAGCAGATAGGAGAGGTAATAGGAATCCTCCCTTCTGAACCACCAGTTTTCGTTTCCTAGACAACGAAACCTTTTTATCGATCAACTTCCTGAGCAACTTCCTATGCTTTTTCAATTTACGTTTCGAACAGTCTGTAATCTTTCAGCGTCCTTTCAAAACATTCAAAGCACACTCTATAATAGCTAATACGAGTTGTTTGTCTGAAGATTGCAATATGACTTTTCTAAGCTTCGGACTTGCTTTTTTCAGTACGTGTAATATATGAAAGTTGGATTTGATCTGCTTCATGCTGCACAGGCGTGTACACTTGAGTGAGATCGGGAGGAAATATCTTTGTTCTAAATCTAAGCAGATCGTTTGTGTTTTGACAAAAGTCTACGAGCAAATACGAATAGGGCTCCCGTGTAGCATCTCTGTAGGCCTCGTAAAACGCTTTTCAGTCTTCGGGATAGACTTGTCTCGCCAGATATGGAACTTGATTTTTATCCCTCAGATTTCTAAAAAGCACCAAATATTTTTGCGTTTAGGGAAATATATCTGCTATGTGCGGATATGTGAAACAAGTTTTGAGTGATTAATACAATGCTTACGTTCCTGTGATGCGATCCACGTGTATAGAGCGAGCTAACTTGTTTACTGTAATCTTTGTCTAGAAGGTCATCTAGTACAATTAGCGATGGCCTCGGTGATAGTTTGTCCTCATCAAACACAGGCAAGCCTTCGTGCAACGTGTCCCGTCTGTTAAATTTGTCTTGGGAGGATATAGAGTTTATCTCTGAATAACACCACAACACGTGATCAAAATTTTCCACAGAACACAGTTCTTTTAAGTGATTAATCAACTTTATGCAAGAAGTAGTCTTGCCACAAGAAGACGGACCAGATAAAATTAAGGTGAAAGGATGTTCAAATTTTACACGCATAACAATTTTTCCTCATGGGATTGGGTCCATCAAAACAGCAGTTTACGTAATGTTCCTCGCATCTTAAGCATTCTAATGATTTCTAGCTGTTTCACATGTTCGGGAAGCCTGACGTAGACTGTAAATACTTTCAGCCACACATTCTGCTAGAGACTCGGGGGTAAGCAATGCTAGTTGATCGTCGGTATGTGTCATCAGATGCCTTTCACGAAAGAATTTTATAACCGATCTCCACGCCTGTTGGTCCATCACTAAGGGGTGTCGCTTCCCTCACCCTCTATTTATACCCGAAAGGGAACGAATCGTTATTTTCTAACCTACGTCTTCTGGCAAAATAAATCCTATACATTTTATCTTCTCCTTCCGGCACTATGCATGGCCCGGCCTTTCTCTTGATTTTCTTTTCCGTCCTCACATTGAAGGGTTCGGACTCTCTATCGAGCACCATACGTTTGATGGTATCGAAATTAACGAGTTTTGAAGACGAGTCATTTTAAATTGATTCCGCGCACTTTACAGACAGTTTTCCTCGTACTTGTGGCCCCGTAGAGGCAGTCCCTAAGGACCAGGGGATACTATAGGATTGTTTTTCAGAGCTTGGAATTTTTTCAGAATGCCATCGAAATCGCATTCCCACATGACGTGGACGGTGTAGCCGTAAGACACGATGGTCTCGATCCTAACCTTCGTAGCCTCGTACCTTTCGGCCAGCGTTTCGTTGATTCCGTATATGGAAACGTCTCTGTTGGGCATGCAGAGACAGCCGTGATAATAGCAGCCGAGAAATTTGTAAACTTCTCGCGTCTCGCTACAATAGCAGTCCACTTTGTACTGGGGTAGTTCGGGGAGTCGAACCTCTCTACCGTTACCAGCATGTTGGATGGAAACGCCCTCTCTGTTCATTTGCTCGTAAATAAGCCACACGAGAGCTTTTTTCAAGCGATAGTCGGTTATCCTGTAGCCACCCTTGGGAATAAGTCCGTTTGTCTTGGGCTCTAGAAATTTCTTCCTGAACACTTTGTTACATGCCGAAGCGATTGTGATGGATTCCAGAAAAATTTCCTTGCCTGCAATTTCCCTAAAGAGATTTTTAAACAAAACGCATGCCTCGCTGAGGACGGAAACGTCCTCTTGGCAGTACTTTTCCAGCTCTTTCTTGTTTTTGAACGTATCGTGCTTGACAGAGTCGTACCATAAATTATAGGAAATTTTCTCTAGTTTAATTTATTTCATAACTATTTTCATCGTAAAATGAGTCGGAAAGGAGATATTGTCAAAAACTGTTTTTTGACGCAATTTTTTCAATATGGCGGCGCGAGCGGCAAAGATACGAGGTGGTAAAGTGAAAATTCGAAAAGATCCCGTCGAACTCTATGAAATCACCAATTTTCAAAACTCCCGGAAAACTTACTAGGTAAAACTACCAAATGACTGGACAATTAACTCAGGGTTTGTCTTTTATGAGTCCAGATAAAATCATCTTCACTTCAGAAGAGGCTGTTTCAAAGATGGTATCGACAATGGATATTTTGATTCAGTTGAGTTTGATTACTCCCTCTATTGCTCAGAATGCAGATCATGTGTAGGCCTATAGGGATCTTATTTTGAAGGAAACTGCAGTAGTTGAGTTCAAATCTTACTCTAAAAACAAGGTTGGACAAATTTTGGATGAAAACGCTTGATAGTTATGATACTCCTTGTTTAAGGAACGTAGTTTGTTTATTACTTCCAATTTCACATGGAAATGCTAAAGTGGAACACGGCTTCTCTGTGAAGAGTGACATTTTGGTGGAAAATCGGAAAGAAGAATCCATAGTTGCTCATCTCCTGGTATATGATGCACATGCTCAAGAAGGAGATTGGGAGCATTTTTCCATCAATAAAGGCATAATTCTCTCTATTAGAAATGCCAATGCAAGATACAAAGAAGCGCTTGAAAGTAGTAAGTTGAAATGTACAGAAGAAGACAGCGACGACAGTTTATTTTTTTGTAATCACAATTTTTTAAATAATCGTAAATTCTAATATTCAGCATTGCCTATAAGAACAAACAAATAATTGAAAATTTTTTTGTCACAATTGTTTCAATTTTACTATATGTTTTACAGTTTGGAACGAAAAATATGTTAAAATTTTTGATTAAACAAAAAAATCCCAATTTTTATTATTTAAACAAAAGGAAACGAAAATATAAGCTTATCGAGTCTACCATCATGTTCTTCATAAAATTTTATACAGAAATGCATGTTTTTATTTCACTTTGTCACATTGTGAAAATAGACATATCTGGCAACAGCGTACGGATTCTCCATAAGAGCTGTCGTGCCTTCACGATGTGAAAAGGACAAATATATTTAATTCATTTTACTGTTCCTTACTTTTGTATCTATTATAGCCTAAGTAATTATTGTTTGCAATTACTTTTGTTACTAAAAGTTTTTCTTATTTAAAGTATGTATAATCCTATATTTTTTCTTACACAGTTTGGGGTCAGAGTTTAGAAATTTATAGACCCAAAATGGATTGAATAGAGCACAATTTAGCATTCATAACATAATGTTTTGCTGCTTTTCATGTTTTCTAATACTTTAAGAATTGGAGAGAAACTGCTCTGTCTTCATTTACTTGTTATACTGAAGGCTGCAAGAAGTTTTTTCTACAATGCATGCAATATAACTATATTAAAAAACACAATTTTTAGTGTGTCCCAGCTTTACTCCTACTTTCGAAACCAAGAAAGAAAACTGTAGTAAGAGAGTATAGAGCCTGAATAGCTATCCATTGTCAATCTGCTAAATAATTTAGGCTCATTTACATGGGTTGGTTTTTTAGTTTTGGCACCATAGTTATAACTGGATTAATAACTCAAAATAGATGGTTCCAAGTTTCATAGGCCCTCGATGTAGTCCCCACCGTTGCATACAACGTGTTGCCAGCGATGCGGAAGTTGTTGGATCCTGTTGGCACCGCCCAATCTATTAATGGTGCGAAGAGAGCACTCGGCAGCCTGCTTAACGTCTTCAATGGTACGGAAGTGCTCCCCGCGCATTGTCATCTTCATCTTCGGGATGAGATCATAGTCGCAGGGACTGATGTCGGGAGAATAGGGGGGGTGATAGAGGACCTCCCAGCCCCAGCAATCCAACAATGCCGACACAACGCCTGCTGCGTGTGCCCTAACATTGTCATGCAGAACGATGGGCGGTGTAACCATGTGGTGGCGCCGTTTCCTTCTCAGAGCTCCTCGGAGATGGTCTTGCAGAAACGAACAATAGTACGCCGCATTAACGGTTTGCCCTCGGGGAACGGTATGGTGAATAATCACAACATCCCAATCATAGGCAAGAATCAACATTACCTTCACATTGTTGGGGGTTGGTCAAACTGTTTGTTTCCGTGGTGATCCGTGGTGCCGCCACTCCTTCGATTGGCGTTTTAACTGTGGCTCATAAGATCTGGCCCACGTCTCGTCAATGGTTATGATACGCCATAAGAAGGCCTCTCCTTCGCGCTCATAACGCTGCAAGTGCATACGACAAGCGTCATATCGCAGCCATTTGTGCATGTCTGTTATGTCATGCGGAACCCATTTGGACGCAATCTTCCTCATTTTCAGTAAGTCCTTCAGGATGTGGAGGACAGTCGAATGCGCCAGTCTGGTATCTTGCTCTAATTGACGAATCGTTACGTTCTGATCCACCTCTACTAACACGGACACCATCTGTACATTGTCATCACTTACTGGTGGGTGACCAGATCGAGGCATGTGCTCCACACGTTCGCGCCCATCTCGAAAGGCTTCAACCCATCTTGCTACCGTTCTGTACGGTAACGCAGCTGCACCACATGCCTCCTCCAATCCTCGGTGGCACTGTTTAGCACTGCGACCCCTAGCGCACTGAATTTTTATCCACGTTCTCTGCTCCTGCTTGGAAAACATTTCGACTGTCTTTCGCGAGCGCTGGTTTCACACTACTCACCTAACAGGCGCGACTGCGCACGAGCGGTGGTGGGGACGGACGAGGTCATGTGCTCTGAGGGAGGGCATGCAGGTCAGCAACCGTCGGTAAAAGTGGCAGCGCCCAACATTGTTGCAACTTGGCACTGAAGCATTGGTGCCAAAACTAAAAAACCAACCTATGTAGTTATTTTTATGTTTTATATATTAAGGATATATGGAAAGGAATGAATCCTAGGACAACTAACAACTTTCTATCCAGTGATAAATGATAGTATTTTAAAAACATGATAATATTTTAAAAACTAGGACTTATAATATTGAAGCTAACACATAATAAAGCAACCTTTTAAGTAACACAGAAATCTCCGTGGCTTCTCTCCTACCGCTGGTTATGTAAGGCAGTGTGGTCCAACCTTTAGTTACCTGAGGACCAATCAAGCTTTAATATAGGAATGTGAGGGTCAGAGACGTTTCAGAAAGAAAACAAATTACATAAACGAACTATATATAAAATAAATTTTTTTATTCAGAAAGAAGGGCAAGGGCCTCGTCCGGCCTGGGGGCCTTGGGTTGAACCACACAAGGTATCTCGTCATGTTAAGGATAAATTCAAAGGAGAGATATTCCATCTACCACCATGTCAAGAACTTGGACTAACTCTGTTGGTAGATCATCAGCATGGAAAGCTGAAGTTTGTGGATTTGAGTTCTGTTGTGAGAGGAATTTTTCTCATAATTATTCTCTTCTCAGCAGATATTTAATAATCTCTAGAATATGAATATATTTTCATCTTTTACAGCTATTTTATTATCTGGGATGGAGAAGAAGGCACTTCGGTACTCTCCATACAGTGTGAAGAGAGCTCTAGAGAACAGTGCTTTATTCCTTGACACCCTTGATGCATTTGCCCAAGGCCAGGGACTCTTACAGGTGTGTATCATAATAATATTTGTATGAAACTTGCCTAATTTATGCACATAAATCATGTAATTAATCTGCAGTGTTATCAGATACCACCCAAGGTTTCCTATGGCAGAGCTGTATGCTATGGTGTGGAGTGCAGGTTGTTTGTTGTTTTTCTGTATAGGCCTATTAGCTTATTCTCATGCAAGTTTGATATTTTACCTAAATTCAGTAGGGGTAAATTTACAAATTGTAGTGATAGAACTTATGATAAGATGAAAATTGAACAAGTGATTGTGATCGGTTTGGGGACAGATTTTAGAATTGTAGATTTTGTGAATATGCCTTACATTTTTAACACATTAAAACCTGTCCATTGATGACCTGTGAGCAGTCTCTGAAACTCGGCTGTTGTTAAAAAAATGAGTGGTAAAAAATGTGTAAAAAATCAGAATATAAAAACAGTATCATCTCCACTGTTGAACCAAATAGTAATTAAACCAATTGGTAGTTGGTTCAACAAATGCAAAAGCAAAAATTAACCAAAGAACCTTGGAACCAATAGAAAAAAACCACCCACAGCCATAAAACATCTCCGCCCGCAAAGGGTTAAACTTGAAGATTACATTTGTAGCTAGTTAAGTATTAACAATGTGCTGGAAATGTAAGTTACATGTTTGTCTGTTACCAGTATATCTTTCTTCATTAGATTTCTTTATAGTTAATTCAATATTAAAGTATTCTGAAAATGTCAAGTATGATGCACTGTTTGCCGAATATCCTCCAGTGTCTTGTAGCGTTGGCCTCGCATCTGCTCCTTCAGAAAACCAAAAAGATGGTAGTCAGATGGTGCCATGTCGGTGCTGTAGGGAGGATGTGGAAGTGTTTCCCACCCAGATCATCTGATCTTCTCCATAGTGGCACAAGCAGTATGCGAACGCACATTATCCTGTTGAAGGATGATCTTTCCAGAACGTTTATCATGCAAAGCACGATGGAGTTTCAAAAGTGTCTGCATGTAGCGGGCAGAATTTATGGTTTGTCCAGGCTCAAGAAACTCAACCAGAATGCAACCCTGTGCATCCCAGAAGACGCTCCCCATAACTTTCCCTACAGATGGCACTGTCTTCACTTTCTTCTTCGATGGCGAATTCATGTGGTACCATTCCATACTCTGTCGGTTTGTTTCAGGTTCATACCGTATTTACTCGTCTGTAGCACATCCTCATCTATAATACCCCCCCCATTTTCGAAAAAGAACGAAAGAAAGAAAGAAAGAAAGAAAGAAAAAAAAAAGCAGAAAATCTTTTAAAGTGATCGGCAACTGCAACATTCCTGTTAACGGTAAAACCCACGCTTCCCTGCCACCTGTGTGTTGGCCTTAGTTACTCTCACCTCCCCCATAGATTTCTCAATGCCCTTCAGGTTTCTGAGTTCAACATTCCGCCGTACGCGTGTATTATGTTGTTGTCTGAGAGTTAGTAAGCACGTGAAAAAAGAGTTGGAGAGCAAGTTTTACGGCATCCTTCAAGTGGAATATGTTAGAAAATGAAGCCATGTATGATATCTTATTGGCGTAAACCGAAAGACAAATTATCAGGAGCAAAGAAAATGTTGAAATCATTCCGTGGTGTGAAGAAAGGGCGAACATCTTTGAGAAAGGGAGATACGAAATTCAGGCAGTTGCTGCCCAGTTGAATGACAACATTGCAATGCTGAGTTAACCTATGAATGAATTAATGAATGAAAATAAATGGGTTGGGCCCTTTCGGTCCCGTGCAAGTAGGCCACATAATTGGGCCCATTGTACCCTTCTTACTGGAGAATTCATTCAAGTCCCGTTGCCTTCAAGAAGGACAGGATAGATCTTGGGTTAGTTCTCCTTATGTCATCTGTTAACAGGACACAACACCCTGAAGAGACACCTACATGTGATGAAGCTTAGTGCGGATCCCACATGTAGGAAGTGTGGTAGAGAAGATGAGTCCTCTCTACACATATTGTGCGAGTGCGAAGCACTTGCTACAATCAGGCACTTTCTCCTGGACTCGGATAAACTGCGAGTTTATTGTCTTTCGTAATTTGTCTTTTCGGTTTACGCCAATAAGATATCATACATGGCTGCATTTTCTAACATATTCAACTTGAAGGATGCCGTAAACTTGCTCTCCAACTCTTTTTTCACGTGCTTACTAACTCTCAGACAACAACATAATACACGCGTACGGCAGAAATTGAACTCAGAAACCTGAAGGGCATTGAGAAATCTATGGGGGAGGTGAGAGTAACTAAGGCCAACACACAGGTGGCAGGGAAGCGTGGGTTTTACCGTTAACAGGAATGTTTCAGTTGCCAATCACTATAAAAGATTTTCTGCTTTTTTTTTTCTTTCTTTCTTTTTTTCTTTTCTTTCTTTCTTTCTTTCTTTCTTTCTTTCTTTCTTTCTTTCTTTTTCGAAAATGGGGGGGTATTATAGATGAGGAGGTGCTACAGACGAGTAAATACGGTATGAACCTGAAACAAAACGACCGAGTATGGAATGGAAACACTTGAATTCGCCATCGAAGAAGAAAGTGAAGACAGTGCCATCTGTAGGGAAAGTTATGGGGAGCGTCTTCTGGGATGCACAGGGTTGCATTCTGGTTGAGTTTCTTGAGCCTGGACAAACCATAAATTCTGCCCGCTACATGCAGACACTTTTGAAGCTCCATCGTGCTTTGCATGATAAACGTTCTGGAAAGATCATCCTTCAACAGGATAATGCGCGTTCGCATACTGCTTGTGCCACTATGGAGAAGATCAGTTGATCTGGGTGGGAAACACTTCCACATCCTCCCTACAGCACCGACATGGCACCCTCTGACTACCATCTTTTTGGTTTTCTGAAGGAGCAGATGCGAGGCCAACGCTATAAGACACTGGAGGATATTCGGCAAACAGTGCATCAGTGTCCACAGGCAGCTGGAACGGAATTCTATTGCAAGGGTATTTTCAAACTTGCAGAACGATGGTAAACATGTGTGCAAAAAAACGGAGGCTATGTGGATAAGTGAAAGAAAGGTCTGTAGATTGAGATGATATACTTGGTTTCACTAACAAATAAAGATTAAGGTTGTGAAAAAATGTTGCTCACGACTTTCAGTACGCCCCTCAGCTACATAATACCGTGTTTTACTGAACTGTCCAGATTATGTTAAAGCTGCAGGTGCTCTGGCAAAACATCATGTTAACTAGAGTACTGAATAAAAATATAAATCTACAGGCAGTTTTCAATGTTAAGGTTTAATTAACACATGTACTGGATTCAGATACATCTGTTATAAATAAGTATGTAACTTGACATTTTCAGAATACTTTAATATTGAACTAACTATAAAGAAATCTAATGAAGAAAGATATACTGGTGACAGACAAACATGTAACTTACATTTCCAGCACATTGTTAATACTTAACTAGCTACAAGTGTAATCTTCAAGTTTAACCCTTTGCGGGCGGTTTGCTACCCAGACTATATAAAGCCCGATTGTCACGCATTAACTGTCTATCTCAGCTTGTCAATAAACCAGTCTATGCTACTTGAAACCATATCTTCGGCTTTACTCACATGTCGTACCGCTGGTACGCTACATGATTGGTGGCAGCTTAAAGGGATATTGTCAGCCGACAAGATGGTTCAAGTTATGGCAATGGATGATGTCTTTACCGAAAGTGGTCCCTGCTTCGTCCATCTGAGGTAGGCCCAGGGTAATTCGTTGTTCGTCTTTTAAACAGTTGTGATATACACACAGTATTGTCAGTTCAGAGGAATATTAAATTTTGAATATGTAAAAGAAAATAACAGTGCTTGCAATGAAAATTAGTGAATGAAAGGTGTGAAATGTTCCTCAGAGCAAGAACAGTGAGGTTATTATTTGCAGAAAATTGTTAAGTAATTTAATAGTGGAAATCCTATATGGGGTGTTAGGAGGCTGTTTCATTACACAGTGAGTATAAGATATTTGTATTGTAAGCGAACACTGTTATAACTGTTATAACGGAGCATGGCTGAGAGAGGTTTGAAAAATGTTTGTGAATATTTTGGAGGAGGAAGGTGAAGTAAAGGAGGTTAAAGGTATAGTTAGGCATTGAAGCTCCTTTTAAAGATCACTTATGGTGATAGCAAATTAAGATAATTTATTACAAAAGTAGCAACACCCTAAATGTGTCCCCAGCTAGGTGTAATGTGCTTTTGTGTTTTGTTAGAAATTGCAAATCACAGGTGATGCAAGGTTAAACTTAATTTCCAAGACCAAATATAAGTATTGGGGGGAAGTTAATGTTCCCAGAAGGAAAATCCATGCACCCGTGGAACAAGAGATTGTGTTACGTGTCGCTTGTAGTAATATTGAGGGTGCTAACAATCTAATAGCTAGTTGGAGAAGTGAAATTCGACATGATATCGACCAATCTGGTGGACATTATGGTGAGCTTACTCCCCCCTCATCCATGCAAGGGAGCCCTATCCCTTTTACTTGTTTGAAAGAAGCCTGTTTAGTACAGGATCTCGTAAATGAGAGGATACAGATAACAGTTAGGGCAGAAGGTAAAAAGTATGTTCCCCAAGTGCGATAGGAATCGCGTTAGAAGAAGAAAGTTCTGTTTTGTCAGATTATATATTATTTGAATATTCCCTCCTCCCGACGAGGCTCCATATACATACGTACATTCGTACAGGTGTAAGAAAGTACCTCATAAGGGCAACCTGATTTATAGTGAAGGCTCAGGGATTCGAAATAGTGGTTCCCGGAAAAGAAGGGTCACCTTTTCGCGGGATGATAAGGTATGCTACAAATGGTATGTAGCGAGGGAGTAGAGAATACTCCGAAATGGAACATGTGGAATAATGAGTATTCCGGGTATAAAGCATGGAGTAATGGGAACTCCGAAAAGTAAATGGGGCACGGAATAAGAGTTTGTCAGGCGAGAAGCTGACATGAAGGAAGTTAATAGGTAGAGGACCCTTGCAACCAGGATCTCTATCCTATTGGAGGTTATACATATATAATAGTCGTCCTTTATTTCTTTCATCCTGGCATCTTTAATAAAAGCCAGGACTTACTCGCATGGCTTTTATTAATTGCCGTATTACAAATGTTCATTTTACAATTATTATATATTAAGGACAATTTTTTCTATGCTTTGAACAGTATTCTATTTTTCTATATGTCCTTTTATTAAGAAAGAAGAAAAGGAAAAAAAAATAAATAAATAAAATAATAATAATAATAATAATAATAATAATAATAATAATAACCTACTCTACTTGTTCCTTCTACTGGGGACCAGTAGTCAGAACTTAACTACACTATACTACACTGTACTACACTGTACTACACTATAAATTGACGTAAATAATTCTAGAAATGTTTCCCCGACTGCCCCTCACTGTGATAATGAGTCCAGTAACCCTTTCTCTCTCTACCCCCTTGCACCTAACGGGACACAAAGCTCTGAAAAGGAAAGCAGTCATCGTCTCTCACCCCTACCTCCTTCCACCGCCGATCTGTTGAAGTCGTCTTTCTCAGGTAGCTCCACCACCCTATAGGTTGCTCACGTTAATGTTCAAAGTCTTATTGCCCATTTCCAAGAACTGCACAACATCGTCTCCTCTCTAAATCTTCACTGTATTCTGTTGTCTGAATCCTGGCTTAAACCGTCCCTCCCTTCTTCACTTGTTGAATTGCATTCTTATTCTCTCCTCCGTAATGACAGAATAGGGAAGGGGGGAGGTGGGGTCGCTGCTTACATAAGAAGTGACTCCAGCCTAAAATTGTATCGCAGTCTGCCTCTCAATATTCAGCCCGTCCTGAATTCTTGTTTATTGAAATATCCGCTGGTACACAAAAATGTCTTATTTGCATAGTTTATAGACCACCCAGAATCGGTTACCTTTCAGATCTAGAAAATGCATTGATTGACTTAACCCCCTATTATGAGCACACACTCCTCCTAGGTGATATCAATACAGATCTTATTAAGGCTAACTCAACAGATGTATTGAAGCTAAATTCTATATTCCAATCCTGCAATATGACCATTCTGCCCCTTCAACCGACACACCACACTGGCACTGCAGACACTTTACTTGACTTAATAGTGATCTCACAAACACATAGGGTTATAACGCATGGACAACTACCTGTACCTGGAATTTCAGCACATGACCTAATTTACGTTGAATACTCGTTGCAGTGCCCGAAACGCGAATCCAAATTCATTACATACAGAGACATTAAAAATATAGACGAACTGCAACTGACTGAAGACGCCCTTGGCACTCCATATGGAATCTGCGCACTGTTGACGAAAAAGTACAAGCTCTCAATGACCTGATAATACAGCTATATGCCAAACACGCACCGTTACAGACTAAACGAGTAACCCGTCCCCCTGCACCATGGATGACTGAAGAAATACGTGAATATATGACAAGGAGAGACGCGGCATATCGTAAATATAAACACAATAAATGTGATGAAAACTGGCAACACTATAAGTGTTTCAGAAATAAGACGACCCAAATGATACGTAATGCTAAAATACAACATGGACACAAACTTGTTGTGCCAACTATGACGACTTGTGACGTTTGGAAAAACTTACGTACAATGGGAATATGTAAACAAAAAACTGACTGTTCTTTTGACAATTTATCTCTCAACGAACTGAACGAGCATTTTACGTCAGTGCCTATCAGAACCTTAGACAATGCAACTAAACGACAAGCTATTGCTGAACTGACAACCTTACCTACACCAGATCGTGAAAAATTCTATTTCTCTCACGTATCTCCCATGCAAGTAAAGAAAGCTCTTCAACGGGTAAAAACTAATTCACAGGGCATTGACAGAATAAGTATAAGAATGCTAAACAGAATCATAGATATCATCCTTCCGACCATAACTCACATATTTAACGCTTCACTTGTTACATCCACATTTCCTCAACAATGGAAACATGCACTCGTTCGACCTATTGCTAAAGTAAATCGGCCAAGCACTCCTACAGACTACATACCTATTAGTATTTTACCTACTTTATCTAAAGCACTAGAACGTATTGTTCACAAACAACTTACTGACTATTTACATACTTACAACTTGCTCGATCCACTCCAGTCTGGCTTTAGGACTTATCACAGTACCTCTACTGCACTCCTTAAAATCGTTGAAGATACTCGTGAGGCCATGGACAGATGTGAGTTGACTGTATTATCCCTTCTTGACTTTTCCCGTGCATTTGACACAGTCGATACTGACCTTCTTATTGCAAAGTTGAAATCTTTGTATCTGTCTGACACTGCAATCACGTGGATGGAATCCTACCTTCGCGGCCGTCAGCAATGTGTTACTGATAACAAGCGCTCTTCATCGTGGCGATCTGTGAAGGCAGGCGTTCCCCAGGGGTCTGTATTAGGGCCTCTCTTATTCTCCGTATTCATAAATGATATATCTAGTCACATAAGACACTCCCAACACCACCTGTACGCAGATGACCTTCAGATCTATATTCACTCACCTCCCGATGCAATTAATGACTCTGTAACATTCCTTAACGAAGATCTACAATCAATCGGTAACTGGGCAAACAAATTTGGCTTACAACTTAACCCAAGCAAAACCCAAGTTATTGTATTAGGACAGCAAAGACTCGTGTCATCCATCAACAAGGCTACATTGCTACCAGTGACACTGAACAACACTATTATCCCTTACACAGAAACAGTAAAAAATCTAGGTATCTATCTCGACTCAAACATGAATTGGAATTCCCAAATCAAGCATATATGTAAAAAGGCTTTCTCTATCATGCATGCTCTAAAACGACTGAAAAACTTCCTTCCTACTAGAATAAAGCAAACCCTCATACAGACCCTAGTGATGCCTTATTTCGACTACTGCGACATCTTGTATGGAGATCTGAGTGTTGAATTGTCACAGAAACTTCAGCGTGTTCATAATACTTGTGTTCGTTTTATCTTTAACATTCGTTTCCACGATCATGTCTCAAAATATTTCAAGCAACTGTCTTGGCTTCGTTTGCATAATAGACGTTTGGTCCACTCTCTGTGCTTATTATACCAAATTCTTAAGTTTTCCATACCTCTTTACTTGGCTCCCCGATTTACATTTCTATCCTCCTACCATAATCATGGTACACGCTCGCAGCACAACTCTGTGTTATCAATTCCTAGTCATCATACAACCTCATCAGTGGCGTGCCGTCCATGGAAGCAATGCTTCCTCTAGTTAATGCGAAAATAAGAATTTATTTTATAAAGTAAATTTAAATAACAAGGAATATAATATTTTATTATTCTAAAACTTTCATTCGCCGGAAGCAAATTTTACTCGCTACGATTTCGTCACACCGTGGAAGTCTGAAATGTGGGCCGTGGCCCGACTTGTTCCACTCCTCCTGAGGTTATGAAGGGATGAAGTGATTGCTTCGTGTATTTTCGTAAAATCGCCGAACGAGGGACAGGGCGGTTTGAATTTGCAGTTTCCCGCCGAGCCGCGTGTCAAAATATTAAAGCATTGAAAAGGCTTTTTCTTTATAAAAATAATTTGAAACAAGAGTTTTTTACATATTCTGATGTGCCCTATGTTGTGTTGTAAAACCGTAAGGTTATTTTAGCAAGTGTCAAGATACTTGTTTACCCTCAAAATCGTCTTTTTGATGTGTGTTATATACTTATGTACACGCAAGTTTCTATTGGGAAGCATAATCGGGAGAATAGGGGAGTTGGTTCCCTGGCTCGACGTCACCAAACGAGCTTTGACTGGGTGGGAGACTGGCAAATATTTCTCTTTTACAGGTTCCCACCCTCGCTTCGGCCTTGACCATGCACCATGCACCCCATGCGTAAGACAGTTCAGTATTTCTGTAAGCCTTCGCGGTCCTTAGCGCTGAGTAAAGCAGAATTTCCAGGTTGTCATTATTGGCTATAGAAAAAAAATTACTGGAGAACATTCGATCTAAGGAAGATTTCTATGCCAAGGTTATAGAAGATTTTGCTGCCAAGGATAGGCGAATTGATTTGCTCTTCAAATAAATCAAGTGAGTTGTCATTTTTTTATTATAGGCTTATAAAAATCTAGACTATAGCCTATTATTGCTTCCCTCGCCTAAATTTTCACCGCACGCCACTGAACCTCATACTCTCATTCATTCACCATAGCCACAGCCCGTTCTTGGAATACCTTGTCACAAGATATTAGGGGTAGTCGGAGTGTACACTCTTTCAAATCTGCGCTTATTAAACAATTATTGCCCACTGAACAGAACTAGCTCTTTGTAGTCACTCCATCTTTCACTGTATATAACATTACTTAGTCTCCTTATAACGTATCTACAGCTAGACTTAAATTTCCATTTTAACATAATTTTACATATTCCTTGTTTTACTTGTAACATTATTACTATTTTCTTTGATGACACTTACGCTCTCTATGAAGCCTATGCTTTTTATGAAACCTATGCTTTTTACTTATTTAATTTATTATTTTGATTAGCCTTAACCTTAGTCTTAGTATTAGTCATAAGTCTCTTATTCACTAATTTGCTATTTATGTAAACCTGCATTGTATATATTTTCTGAAACCTGGTTGAGTGGAAGAGAAGGCCTTATGGCCTTAACTCTGCCAGGCAAAATAAATCATTTACTACTACTACTACTATAAATGAAATAAAAGATAAAACTACTGCTTCTAGAGCTATTTTACTA
This sequence comes from Ectobius pallidus, assembly GCA_964059195.1. NCBI lineage: Eukaryota > Metazoa > Arthropoda > Insecta > Blattodea > Ectobiidae > Ectobius > Ectobius pallidus. Next base: position 50,542,682 of record CAXKWD010000008.1, read on the forward strand.
ACACTACAGCTGAAGCTCACCGGTATTCATTTAAATTTGCATTTCAATGTTTGTTCATCGGTGTGCTCCAGCTTCTACTCTAGTTAAATGAAAATGAAAATTTCTACTCCTACTATAATATAATTTCACATTCTACACTTTCACTTGGAAATATTGTCTATAGTCTTCCTCTTTCCTCTCCCGAAGTCTTCTCGCCGCCCCCACTCTTCTCATCTTGCTGTGGATTCCCAGAGTTCCCTCCTCCTGTTTATGACTCCGGGTCCCGGTTGCTCTTCCACATGTGGTTGAGCTTCCGGCTCCCTAATCTCCACAGGGTTCTGAGCACTCTGTAGGCGACTGGATCTCCTGGAGGGAGTAAGAGTTTCATTGTTTTCGTCTTCGTCTTGTCCATGTCTGTTTATTCTGTCCACTCTGTCAACCCTGAACGTCTCTGCTGCCTCCGTAGAGACAACGTCTGTCAGAGTCTCAAGTAAAGAGTATTTGTCTTTTCGCCTCAACAAGTCTGCAATCTGGAAACCCTGTACAGTTGTTCTAAGTTCTTTCACTTCTTCAGAGGCACCGGCACACTCGAACAAGACGTGCTCTGCTGACTCTGTGACTCCCTCGCAAGTTCCGCATTCATCTGTCTGTCTTCTCTTAATTTTGTGCAGGTACACTCCATACGGACCATGGCCCGTGATGAAGTGTATCATACCTTTGCTCGGTGTCACATGTCGCAGTCGCAGTCGCTCCTGGATGTTCGGGAAGTATTCTCTGGTCCTAGCTCCCGCTTCTGCCGTGGTCCATTCCTCCTGCCACTCGTGTATGAGGTGTCTCCTAATTCTGGTTTTATCCAGAGTTCGGAGACCCACAATACTCTCAATTTTATCCATTCTTTCCTTCTTCCTCCAGTACATGGCTCCCTTCCACCTGACAAGGAGGTCGAGAGGCCATATACCAGTGGCCACAAGCAGAGCGAGAGTTGGAGTTGTTCTAAATGCACCAGTGAACCTTATCAGAATTTTCCTTTGGGATCTCCTAAGCATTCTTTTAACATACCGTATTGGCCCGAAAATAAGACAACCTCGAATATAAGACGACCCTGAATTTTTGAAGGGTAGTTACGAAAAAATAAATAAAATAGCTTATTAGTACATTTTGCTTCACATAAAACAGAAGTTTGAAGTTCATGTCGTAACTTCTTCTCTCGTCCTTATTTACGCATTGAAACAATGAAGATGCTTTCTTTTCCACATGGTCTGCCATGTTGGTGGTCAAACAAAGCATTATGCATAGAGAATAGAGATGCCAAGCAGTGCAGCACACGGCAGTACAAGGAGAAGCACGAATTCGGGAACAATAAAGTTCGGTAAAATTCGGTAATTTCCGCGCGACTTTGACCTTGGATCGGACTCACGCCATTTGCGTGGGGATCCCCGGCCGCTACACACGTGCACAGCTACATTCATGATTGGGGAGTTGTTGAGTCTTAGGGTGCGTGTATAAGACGAGTATAGTTTTTAAAAGCACATTTTCTGGGAAAAAACATCGTCTTATATTCGGGCCAATACGGTACACTTCATTGGCTTTATGAGCCCAAACTGCAGCCCCATACCCAACAATGGCGGCTAAGATAGCACTATGGTACGTCTTAATTGTTTGCAGATTAACTTTGAACTTCCTCATTCCAATATTGGCGAGTTTCATCATTATCTTCTCACCCTTAAGACGCACCATCTCCACATGGGGTTTGAATCTGCAGTTTTCATCCATGTATACTCCAAGGTACTTTGCCGACTTCGATCTTGAGATTACGTTGTCATTCAGTCTTATGGTGGGACGCCTATTCAATTTGCCTTTCAAAACAACGTATGTGGTTTTATTTGCCGCAATACACAGTTTTGCCTCACTGCACCACTCATCCACAGCCCTCAGTGCAGAGTTTGCCTGTTCTTCAAGTTCCCTCCTACTGTCGCCCTGAGCTAGGATGAGAAGATCGTCTGCGTAAGCTACACAGACGTCCCCCCTCTCCCGCAACAGGTCCAGAAGAGGTTCCATGCCAATGTCCCAGAACGTCGGTCCTAAGACCGAGCCCTGAGGACAGCCTTTTGTAATCCTTTTTTGTAGTTTGGCATTTGTTCCTTCTATATACACTTTTCGATTTTCACAGTAATCCCTGAGAGAGCTGTAAAGTGGGGCAGGGCATTCGAGGTTTCGCAATTGCTTGAAGAGATAGGGCCACCACAAGTTATCAAAGGCACCAGCAATGTCTATAAAGATGGCCATTACGTATTTACGTTCTGAGGTCCGAATTCTCTCCATTACTTCATTAATGGCATCATCAGTAGATCGTCCTTTCCTGAAGCCATACTGGCATTCATTAACCCCCTTCTTGAGTCTAAGTTCATGGATTCTGCTATTCAGAAGCCGCTCTTGGATTTTCCCCAAGTTGTTAAGAAGGCAGATTGGTCTGTACGATTTTACTTCTTTCTCGTCCTTATCTTTCCCTTTGGACAGGATTATGACTTTGGCCACCTTCCAACAACTGGGTACTCGACCTTGAACTAGGCATGCATTATAGAGATCCCTTAGCCATGGGGAGACAATGTCTGCCAAATACTGAAGTATCTCTGCCTGAATACCATCCTCACCAGGGACCTTCTTCTTTCTCATCTTCCGAATTGCCGCCTCCACCTCCTCCTTCGAGAAGGGGAAGACAACAGTTTCGGTTCTATATATGTTCGTTAATTCCTCTCTGAGCTGTATATGATGCTGGGTTTCCCCTGAGCCATCATCATCTGGGAGCAAACGATCAAGCAGTAGTTGCATGGAGGTTACCCAATCCTCAGTCATGGTTCCATCTCGCTTATTTAAGGCGGCAATCATGGCAGGTGTCCTGATTTTTTCGACATGATCTTATACGGCATCCCCCACGGATCAGTTTTTAATATATCTTCGACATATCCGGTCCAGCTTTTAACTCTAAGTTCTTTAATTTTGTTATGATACTGAGACTTTAGATTTCGGTAGTTTTCCAGCTTCCGATTTCTGTCCTCGAATATCATGGATTTTTTATATATCTTCCTTGCCTTCCGCACCCGCGCGCGTAAGCGTGTGAGTGCATCGGACCAAGGTCGATATTTATCCCTTGATTGCTTGTGTTTGGGTATCGCCTTCGTCATCGCTTCAATTATGTTCTTTGTAATACGTCTGGCAGCTTCATCTACATCATCGCCTGGTCGCACAGGAGGAGGAAGTCTAAATGAATTTCTCAAAACGTCCCAGCTTGCTTGCTCCAAGTTGAAGGGTTTTGTTTGAGCACATTTGCACATTAGCCGAGACCTCAACTTTTTGAATGTCAAACATTATTAAGTTATGATCACTGGTGGTTAAGTTCTCAGTGACCCTCCAATTCCTTAAGAGCTGCACTGCTGAGTCGCTTGCTAAAGTTATATCTATGTTTTCATCCCCACCTGCTCTATTAGCGAAGGTTGGGGGATGTCCAGGTTTATTTACTACATTTAATCCTTTTGCCATTATTAATTCTTCTAAAAGTTCTCCTTTTTCATCTCTACGTTTGCTGTGCCACCAAGGCGATTTGGCGTTACAATCTGCAACAATAATTATGGGCTTTCTACTATATACTGTACAAATGTAATCTAATTTATTTATATATTGCTCAATTCCTTCACTGTATTGAAAGTAAACATTTGCTAAAATGAAAGAAATATTCTGAAAATTAATTTCCAATACAATACAGTGGGTGTCCGAAAATCTGGAAATTTTTACGACTTGTATTTTGTTGTTGAAAATTACTGAAGCTGCCATTGGTTTAATTCCATAGCATGCAACTCTGGAAGTTGCAGGCATTCTAGGAATTTTGTCTGCGATGCTGTATGGCTCTTGTAAGCAAAGCACATCCAAACGCAGCTCTTCTGCAACCTTCCTCACTTCCGTGAGCACGGCCGCACTCCGCATAGCATTCAGCTGTGCAATCCTCACAGTGTGACTACCTATTTATGGATGATGAGTATGAACTATACATCTCGGGAATATTTCCTTGGGATCTATCGTGGTGCGACCGTGCGCCTTTACGAAGTCCCGGTATATATCCTCGAAAGATACAGTTTCACCCCTTCTCTCGAAGGCGCTTAAAATTAACTGCTGAAGCCTATCTGGATCCGTGGGTAGGTTTACCGACTTGAGTTGTAGCCGATCAACCGCTTCCGGAATCGGAAAGGTCACCGAGCTACCCCTCGCGTGTTTCAATCGTGTCACGAATCTCAGGGCCGTAGTCAAATTCCCAATTTCCTCGAGCCTACTGCATTGCAGCAATTGGAGGTTATACAGTGAGCATAATCTTCAGGGTGAAATAGCATGTAACGAGGCATGTGAAACAAGAGTTACAGTGAGTAGTATTGGTCTAACGAAAGGCCGATGTTGTGTTGAGATGGATCGATCCAATGGGCCAGTAGATGCCCGGGGGCACATGGGTGCCTGAGTGACCCGTGATTATAGTGCTAGCCAATGGAATGGCGGTGGGCAGGTAGATGCCTGGGGCCGGTAGTTGCCCAAGTGACTCGTGAGTGTGATAATAGCGCTAGCGGTGGGCAGGTAAATGCCCGAGGCCACGTAGATGGTAAAAGTGTGTAGTCGCGACAATAGTAAATGCCAGGAAAATGGCAGGGCCCAGAAGGGCCGGAGGTAGGTCGACCTAGGCAGTTGGGTGGAGGACCGCAGCGACTCGGTAGAGAGTCGTAACTGTTTCAGGAAACAAGAGACACTGGAACAGAGTTGTACGTGTACAAGTGGGACAGCAGGGAATCAAGATCATGATCGTCTGGGCCCAAAGACAGATCATGATCGGGATTCGATGGTGGACCACACCCAAGACCTGTTAGAGGGTCTTGGTAAGGATATAGGCCAGGTAGTGGGCAGGTTTAAGAGGGTAATGCCTGTGGCGGACACCACTAACCAGGGCGGCCCACCAGTGGGCAGGTGTAGCGGGGTAACATCTATGAGGGAAACCACTAGCATGTGCGGTGGCACACCTGAATGCGTCGTAGCCACATACTCCGCGGACTCAAACAGGGAGTCGGACTCCGAAGTGGAGATCCAAAGAGAGCACTTGAAGTGCTGGTAAAGGAAGGGTCACAAGTATTAGGAAGAATCCCTGAAAAGTGATGCTTTGGTAGAGGGCACCAAGGTGCTGTTACAAGGAGTAACAGGTGGTATATTGAATACAAAAGGTAAGAATATGTCAATAGTGTGCCATGGAGAATGTTAAGGGGAAAATGAGCATGTCGCGGCAGATCAACTACCAGGTAAGAGAGACAAATGTACATTTAGGTAGAAATTTCCTGTGAAAGAATAAGGTCCAGTTGAATTTGACTAAGGTAAGTCATTAATATGTATTCCTCCTAGAATATAGAAGATAACAAATCTTCTGATGAAAGAAAGGGGTAAGTTGTTAATAGTAAAGCAAGATTAAACTAAACTAAACTAAATGGCGCTACATCCCTGGAGGGACTTGGCCTACCACCCGACCGCTGCGTCATCTCCCGTAGGCAGATGGCAGGATTGGGGGGCATGGGGTCAGCATGCCGACACCCACGGCCGTTAATGGCGGTTTTCTTGACCGAAGCCGCTACTTCTCTATCAAGTAGCTCCTCAGTTTTGAATCACGAGGCTGAGTGCACCCCTACCAGACCTCCCTACCTCAGAAAAATCCGAGGAGGTACCAGGAATCGAACCCGGGCCGACGGAACTGTAGTCAGCGACGCTATCCACAAGACCACGCCAGCGGACAGTAAAGCAAGATTAAGTTGCATAATTGGATAAAAGAGACGCTGCACAGATAATGAACTGGAAATAAGTAGGAGTACGACACAGAAATGAATGTGTAGATTTGTAGCTGAAGCGTCCACCAGACACAATATACAGTCTTTACTTTTGTAAAGTATTGTTTATGGGAATAAGGAGACTTTATTTTATTTTATTATATGTGCGTGCATTAAAATTTCGTAGTGACGTAATGAAGTCAGGGCTGAGGTATATAATACATATATGTAATCGTTAGATGACCAACTGAGGTTAGCCTACATGAAATAAAAATGAATAAAGAGATGAAAAAAAAGGTGCCTGTGGAATGAATCCACAAATATGAGAACATGTTTTACTTACCAGGTGATAAGTAATGATAGAATAAAGAAATGGTAAATGTGATCCCCATATATGACTTGTCCTAAGAAAGAGATTTAATTTATTCAGGGAGTTATAGGATACCTGAGGGAGGCGAGTTAAAGAGGTGACAAGCAGGGCCGTCACGTGGGCGGGGCGGCCGGGGCAATCGCCCCGGGCGCCGCGACCAGGGGGCGCCGTGGCAATGGCAAAAATAAAACAACAAAATTTGAAAAAATAAGTTAGATGTACATAACTTATTTTTTCAAGTTAGGTATAACTGAATTTTAAATATTACGTTGTACTTATGTATTTGTATGTATGTACGTATGTATTTATTGAACAAATAAATATTTGACACCAATAACTTTATATTTGCTAAGTTATCCCAAAATAAATATTTGCTCAAAATTGAGCAGCGGATTTACTTGTATACTGTTAATAATAACAACCTGATAATGAACTCTACTGTGGGCCTTAAATCCTTGAATCCTTACAGATAGGTGGAATGTGGGGTGGGTGCACGTGGGATTGAGTTTAGGGGGGGGGCGCCTGACGAAATCTTGCCCCGGGCGCCAACAAACCACGCGATGGCCCTGGTGACAAGAGTCTGAGAAACTAACAGTCTTACATCGCATGGTTGGGCTTAGAGCTGTGCAAGTACGTTGTAGAAGGTTAAGAAAGATCTTAAAAAGATATGGAAGTAAGATTTGGAATCATGATTTGATCAATGTTAATGGACACACATATCTTCAAATGTTAATGAACATGCTAATTTTGAAATGTTAATAAACATGTAAATCTTGAGCAATAAAATAAGGTCAGATCTTAAAAGGAGAGAGAAGCAGTGGTTCGATTCCCTGTGTCTAAAAGACCGACAGAAGTAAGGTCAGTCATTTTTAAGGTGGGCCAGTTATTACAGAACCTAGGTTGCTAATCTTTCAGGAAATTATTGAAGAAAGAAAATGGGATTTGTCAAGATAGCTCGAGACAAGGCATTCAAAATATTTAAATGGCAAAATTGAAAATCGGCCGACGTTATGGTATTAAGATTCTCCTAAAAGTCTTGCTAGTTCAACACACTAGGGCAGTGTAAAGTAAAGGTCTCTTGGTTGTGAGTTACTGGTAGCCTAGGTCAATAGTATGTTATCAAATTAAAATGGCAATTTTCAGTGGTTGGAGAGATGTTAACCATTGTTTGGGGATGTAAATATTTTCGCATATGGGATGGATCACAAAACATTAACATGATCTTTGGTGTTAAAGATCCGGCGTAAAGATTTTTAAGCCGGCGGCTCTTACTATAAAGAATGTGATCACGAGGCTCAAAATAAGGGAAGTTGTGATCCTAGATTGTATACAATGATATTACCTGAGAAATTAAATAGAAAGTGAAGAACAGTACTGGTAGGCTATAATGAGGGAGATGTATAAATCCCCAATAGATAATCATGAAAGGTTTAATAGCCCAGAGTGTAAGGGATTTGTGATTAACAAATAAATACCCGGTGAGGCCATAGTAAGCCATGGGTTTGTGATTGAGAAATAGTAGTCTATTAAAGGAATGGTAGAACTTAGTAAAGGACTAAGTTAAATGGTCAAAGGCCCCATATGAAATAAAATGTTGAAAAATACATTGAAAAGTGATGTCTGTTAAGGAGCTGCTAAGGTTGTTGACAAGGCAAAAGAAAAGGTTTGGGTATAGAAAAAGAACAGAGAATTTTTAGAGCACTCGATTAAGTAGGATTGTTACCATAGATAAAGAAACAGTAATTGGAGTTGTTAACGTGCTGTAGAAACTTAAAGAAAAATGTGAAATATTTATGAAAGGATGAACACGAAGGTTTTGTGTGGAAAGTTGACCCGGTCCATGGCATTTAACAGATCGACAGACATGAGAGTTGCCTTTGGGATGTGCATATGTAAGCCATTCCAAAAGCGGAAATGGTCATGTCAGAGCATAGTGGAACATGAAAGCGTGCGCATAAGGTAATAGGTATTTATGGTACTTCATGTAATGAATAAACTTCCTAGGAAGAATGGATATCCTTTGTTGCAATTGTATATGATGTGTGATGTTCCACTCGATGTAAATGTGTAAGGACAAGAAACCTTCCAGTAGAAAAATGTGTGGGAGGTGAGTAGACCGTCCAGGAGAAAATGTGTAGAAGGTCAAGGGAGTTATAGAAGGGGTTTTAATCCCCTGTGTGTAAGAAATGAAGATCTTATGCTAAGGACAATGCATAAATTGAAGGTAAGTCATTCTGTTACCTAGGCAGAATGTGTTAGAGTAAAAGGAGGAATGAATGAGAAAATAAATATGGTAACAGGAAAGCCCATCCTGTTGAATTTAAGGCCGGCATAGAGATATGATAAACTAATTATCTACTGGTTAAATGGGCATTCCAAGGAATTTAAGTGCCCCATGGACTGGACCATACGAGGTAGCAAGGTAAATAAAGAAAACGACACACAAGCATTAAAATATCTATTGGAAAGTACTAGGAAGAAAATGAAACAGAAAGGTAATTATCTTGACTGCAACATGATTCTTCACTGTCCAGTTTGATGTTCATCAGATGTTTTTGTTGCTCTTTTATTTGGATTCTCCATATTTTCACTTTTACTAACTTCACCCATTTTTGCAATGCTCTTCTTACCCAGTTTGCTATGGCAACCGAGCAAGCTACCTACAATTAATTTTGGAATTGAATACAGTCTAAATAGTATATAAGCTCAAATAGTAGGCTATATAAGATACCTGAATGTATGCAAACAGATTAGTAGTAAAAACAGAAATAGGAGGCTGATGAAATTAAATGCGGCAACTTCACATGCATGAGAATTTTCCTGTACATAGAATACATTTATTCTAGCCCGTGCCAAGTCATAGGTTCTATTACTTTTAGGTTATGTAGGTTAGCAATGCCAGAGAAGCCAGTGCAGTAGAGTCCTGAAAACTCGGCCTAATGTGGACCAAAGGGTGCCGAGTGTGTGAAAATGCCTGGTTATCGAGAATGGTTTTAAAAAAGAATAAGTATGAGTGTTTCTTCAGAAAATACAGTACTTGTATGTATTGGTTGCTTGAGAATACATAAGGCATAAAGCTGTCTATAATGAAAATTAACTAGCCGACTTTGCAAAATCTGGCTACATTTTTTTAAAGAAATGCATAATATCCTGTTGTTTTTCACACTGCACTCTGCGTTTTGCCCTGGCAGGGTGTGGCCGAGTTATCCGGACTGCCGGGTTATCGAGTGCCAAGTTTTCGGGACTCTACTGTAGTTGTATATTGAGCTATTGTAACCTGTTCTATGTAAGACGAAATAGACGCATGATAGTGCAAAAATCTTATTTTTACATATCCATCATAAGTAGTAATATGTCTTTGGGCACATTTTTACCTAAAAAGTAATTCTAATGAAATTTCTACTGACAGAGCTTATGTCTTTCTCGATAGTTTTCTGCTATTGAAAAATAGCAGTTGTTACATTATTGGCCAATGAGGCTTGGAAAATTACGAAATTGCTTAGACAATGATGTTACTATTAATATCGCCCAACTATCTAGGACGTTGTTAATGTCTGGTCATTGGCGGTGCCACCCAATATACTTGAGCAATGAAGTTAAGGACCGTCCATTCATGACATTTCCCCAACTTACTTCATTGTCTGCAATGATGATGATGATGATAATAATAATAATAATAATAATAATAATAATAATAATAAAGTGATTATCTGTAAACAACATTTTTAAAACATAATTGTTTTATTTATTTATTTATTTTTAAGGTGGAGAAAGCTTTTGAACACTTATCCACTTTCCACAATCAACCTGAGCATGATGTGAGATTTCAAGTAACATGTGGGGCTCAAAACAGCAAAGGTATTCATTTAAGAGGAGGACTGCAAGATAAAATAAAGGACTACACTGTAACTGTGGAACCATTTTTTACAGATCCAGACAATACAGGTAAGAACAACTTTGTCACTAACTTGATAATCATGAATGATTTAGTATTTTTTCAATCACTATGATAAATTTGGAAGCAGTCTTATTGTAAATTAAATGGTGAGTCACCAACATAATTAACATAGGCACATGTGTGGGTGGGGTCTTGTGTGTGATCACACGTATGTATGTTTATATGTACAGGTATGTATGTATGTATGTATGTATGTATCTGTGTATGATGCAAGGTGTGTGAGGTCTTGTTTCTGTGCCTGTTAGTATCATCATATGCTCAACTTTTGAACATGTTGAATTTTTTTATTTATTTTATCAAGTGTTAGTATGGTACTTTATGAGATTGTGCAGGGTGTTGGGGATTGGACGGAAATAATCCGGTCCGAGAGAGGGTAAATGTATGGTTAGGTTTAAAGGAACAAAAGTTCTGGTTGAAGTGAAACAATGTATATGCAATACATGGGAAAACTCTTTGAGTAGCGGAGGACCAATTTTAGAGCAAGAGTGGACTATATCACGAGGACACTGGGTACAGAGATCAAAGGAAACATATTGGTTAAACAATCTAGAATGTAATGAAATACTTGCACTTTATTAATACTTGTAAACACTCGAAGAAATACTATATGAACACTGAATAATAATTAAAGAAACACGTTGAAACAATGAATTGGAATTTGGCGCGAACAGGATTGCACCACTAGAAGTAAATTAGTAAATTTTGTAATATACCAATGAATAATATCTCAAATTAAAGGTAATAAAATTTACTGTAAAATGAAGGTATTTAAAGTTATTAGCACTTGATTGCTCACGTTTTATAGCTTCTTGGTGAGTGATGACGTCACACGCTATGTACTTACGTGGAACTAATAAGTGAATCTAATGAACTTTTAATACGGAGAATATGTAAATTCTATATAAGTAATTTACTTGAAATTAATAAAACTTATAAGGAAGTTTTATTCCAATGATTTCTAGCGAAAATACAAAGGGCGCGAAGAGGCCTTTGTTACTAGAGAACCAGAGCAGTGTCAGACCGTGACTTGATCGTGTAACTGCAGGCTTAATACTGATGAGGCTTCCTGACGCTCTTCGAGGCGTCCTTACAGAGGGAATACCCGTCACAAAGAACTCGTGATCAGGATATGATGTAATATACGCCTACTCAACTTAATACTTGGCGCAAGAACACCTAGCGGATGATTTGAATTAAAACTATTCACTGCACATAATAAATATGCTGGAAAAACACTTAGCTTGCGTGAACATACTCCGCGCCTTTGACGAATAACGTCAATAAAAACATAACAGGAATGCAAGCTATAATGGAAAGACACTTGTATGTACACAAAACAAGCACTGATTCTAATTGGATGTATACATGTGATATGTGTTGGAAAATTACTTCTTACATATATTGCAAGGATATGATATTGAATAGAAAGCACTGATTTCACTATTTACATTGAAGCACACGACACTCTTGAACTGAAAGACAGAGAGAGATCTTTCAAATAGCAAGATTGATAGAAAGAAAAATACATGTAACACATCTCGCAAGAATACGATTTGGCACAAAGATAGATGAGAAATGGACTTCAAGTGGAGAATCTTGAATATAAGATCATAGAAAGTATCATATGCTACTCGTCTTGGGGTAGAGGACACACCTTGACTATGGGCCGCTTATATTCACCACTGGAAGTGCGCACAGTAATCACTCGAACCAAGCCGTCTTCTCCCGGATGAGTAGCGGTGATCACGCCTAACTTCCATTGAAGAGGAGGAATGTTGTCTTCCTTCAAGATGACGACAGTACCAACTTGAATGTTGTCACTGGAACAGGTCCATTTCTGCCTTTGTTGTAGTGAGTGAAGATATTCGGATGACCAGCGTTTCCATATGTGTTGCAAATGATTTTGTAACAGCTGCCATTTTTCTAAGTACCTCTTATCTTCCGTAAGAGGAAGTGACGGTAGAGAAGTGAGAGGTTCTCCAATTAAGAAGTGACCAGGAGAAAGGTATGACAAATCAGCTGAATCATCATTTAGACGAACAAGTGGTCTAGAATTCAAGCACGCTTCGATTTGAGATAGAAGCGTAGAAAGCTGTTCATATGTGAGAATTTGAGCTCCCATAACTCTCCTGAGATGAAACTTCATAGATTTCACTGCTGCTTCATGTAAACCACCGAAATGGGGAGAATTTGGAGGAATGAACGACCAGCTATAATCATGGTTTGCAGTGAAATTTTGAATTGTAGTTTGAAAGTCTCTTGACTGCAATAGCAATCTGAGCTCCCTTAACTTGTTGTTTGCTCCCACAAAGTTAGTGCCATTGTCACTGAAGATTTCTTTACAGAGTCCCCGACGTGCTGTAAATCTTCGTAGGGCTGCTATGAAGGCATCTGATGTTAGATCAGAAACTAATTCAATGTGGATGGCCTTTGTTACCAAGCAGACAAAAATAGCGATGTAAGCTTTTACAGTAGTTTTACTGCGTGGAGCCCCATATCTTATGTTGAAGGGTCCAGCGTAATCGACTGCTGTGCGGAGAAAAGGTCTAGCAGGAGTTATTCTATAGCTAGGAAGATTTCCCATTAACTGCTGAGCACTTTCTGCTTTTAATTTAAAGCAGGTGAGACATCTATGCAAAATAGATTTTACTACTCTGCGAATACTAGGTATCCAGTAAGCTTGTCGTAATGAAGCTTTAAGCAGCTGATGCGAAGCATGTAATAGCTTGCGATGCTCATATTCTACAATCAGAACTGTTAAATGATGTCTAGATGGCAATATAACCTGATGTCTTGCATCATGTGTAAGATCTGATTTCTCCAACCGTCCACCCACTCTTATAATGTTGTTCGGATCTAAGAATGGAACTAATGCATGGATAGAGCTTTTCACTGAAGTTTGCTTGCTATGGCTAAGATCTTTCAGCTCTTGAGAGAAAGCTTCTTTCTGAGCAATTTTAACACAAACTTGTAAAGCCTTTTGCAATTCTTCTGCTGCGAGAGGTCCATGATATTTGTTTTCATGACGGCAGGCAGAAATAAATCTATACATATAACAAGTAACTCTCTGCAGGCGCTTAAGATCAGAAAATCTTGTGAGAAAACTATCTTCTGCTGTTGTAGCCGCCATACAAATAGTAACCAGTTGTTCGGAAGACTCCTGAATGGTTAATTGTTTTGGTTGTTCAGGCCATGATGTTGTGTTATGAGCCAACCACTTAGGACCGTGCCACCACAAATCAATATCAGACAATTGTTCAGAAGATACACCTCTTGAAACGAGATCAGCTGGGTTGTTTTCTGTAGAAACATGTCGCCAGGCTGCTGTTTCAGAAAGTTCTTGTATTTGTGACACACGGTTGGACACAAATGTTTTCCACTTTCGTGAATCTGATTTTATCCACGACAGAACAATAACTGAGTCTGACCATAGATAATTTTGTGAGGTTTGAATGTTGAGGTCATTCAAAACTTTGTTGTACAGTTTAGATAGCAACAATGCTCCACAAAGTTCAAGACGTGGAATGGTTTGCCTTTTAAGAGGGGCAACCTTAGATTTGGAACATAGCAAGTTAATTGTAACTTCACCTTCACTGTTCACCGAACGGAGATATATGCATGCACCATAGGCCTTTTCTGAAGAGTCACAGAAGCCATGGATCTGTATATCTTGAAGGGTACCATGTGTGAGAACAAATCGTGGAATACGCATCGTGTGTATTGTACCTAAAATGTCGCAGATCTCAATCCATTTCTCTGCTATGTGTGAAGGTACCTCCTCGTCCCAACCAAGCTTTTCAATCCATAATGATTGCATGAAGATTTTGGCATTGATAACAATAGGACTGACAAGGCCTAAAGGATCAAAGATGGAGGATATGACTGATAGGATAGTACGCTTGGTAAGTTTAACTCGAGTATGAGTTTGAAGAGAAGGATGGGATTGAATCTGGAAATTATCAGTTGCAGGATGCCATAGTAAACCAAGGGCATGTGCATTTTCACTGTTATCAAGAGACAGAGGCAATTGGGTCTCTCGATGAGATGACGGAACAGATTCCAACAAAGCTTCATGATTGGAGCACCATTTTCGCAATGGAAATCCGCCACTGTCAAGCATGAGGATTAATTCTTCTTGAAGGCGTAGCGCTTCTTGAAGATTATCATGTCCTGTCAGGCAGTCGTCCACATAGAAGGAATTTCTAACAGCTTGGGAAGCAAGAGGGTATCTAGCTTCTTCTTCTATCGACAGCTGATGCAGGGATCTTATGGCTAAAAATGAAGCTGATTTAGTACCATAAGTCACGGTAGTTAATGCATAGTCTTGTATGGGCTCATTTGCATTAGAACGCCACACAATCCTTTGAAGATTCTGGTCGCTTTCGTGCATTTTTATGCGTCGGTACATTTTAGAAATGTCAGCTGAGAATGCATATTTATAGGTTCGAAAACGAGTTATAATTGATGATAAATCATCTTGCACTGTAGGCCCTAATTTCAGAATGTCATTTAGGGACTTGCCTGAAGATGTTTTTGCAGAAGCGTCAAACACAACTCTAGTCTTGGTTGTAGTAGACGAGGGCTTGATTACTGCATGATGTGGTAAATAGAAGCATTTTTCACCTGGCTGTGGAAGTGAAACCTTCTTCATGTGTCCCAATTCTTCATATTCTTGCATGAATTTTTTGTAATCTTCCTGCAAGACAGAATTAGTTTGAAATTTTCTTTCCAGATGTTCTAAGCGTTTCACTGCTTGTTGTCTGGATTCGCCCAAGGAGTCCTGAGATCGATTCTTGGGTAATTTCACTACAAAAGCACCGTCATCTGCACGAATAGTGTTTTGTATGAAATGCTCTTCACACTCTCTTTCTTCTTTAGTAAACACTGGTTTAGGAAAATCTTCTAGTTCCCAGAAACGCCTTAACTGTGTGTCAACATTGTCAACGGTCACAAATAAATTGTGTTGAGCAAATGTGACTTTCTTAGACTTGATTGAGTTTTTGGGAACAGATCCACTGATTATCCAACCTAGTTCCGTGTTACTAAGAATAGGGTTATTAGGAATGACTATTCTTTCATTAGTGAATAGTTGGTAAAACAAGCTAGCACCAATGAGAAGCTGGACATCACCAGGGATATAGAATTTAGGATCTGCTAATGAAATTTCACTAGGAATATTGAATTTTGTGGGATCAATACGGACTGAAGGAAGTTTGTTTGCAATGTGAGGGATTACTAGACAGTTCATTTCAGCCTGGAAATTCTGGATTCTGGATCGCAGATTAACCTTAACACTGTGACTGCAAGAAGAGGTGCCATTTATGCCTCTTATGTGAGTATTGACATCTGTAGTTGACAGCTGCAACTTCTTGGCTAAATCTTCAGTTATAAAGTTCAGTTGGCTCCCTGAGTCGAATAACGCTCTGCACAACACTAGATTTCCTTGCCTATCTTCAAGATGCACTGCTGCAGTTGCTAACAAAATCTCCTTTTGGTTGGATTTTTCTTTTATAGAACAGTAACTAGCAGGCAAATTGTCAGTGCCTTCACCAGTGTTTGAATGGTGAGAGGTCTTTTTCTTGTCACGTGTGTTATGTAATAATTTGCTGTGTGAAGCCATTCCACAATTACAGAAGGACTTGAGTTTGCAGTGGTCTCTTTTGTGATTGTTGGCGAAACAGTTTGCACATAAACCTTTGCTTTTCACAAAATCCCAACGTTGATCTACACTCAACTGTGAAAACTTGTCGCACTTATATAAATTGTGACTTTCCTTGCAACAAGGACATGTATCACCTTTGATGGCAACATAAGATTGACGAGTCGTTTTTACAGATTTCTTTTGTGTATGTCTTTCACTCTTTTCTTTGGATGGGCTTGGCACATTGTTAGAATTGGATAGCACTTCTAACGAATGAGCCTTGGCTTCTAGGAAGTTCATCAACTCTTGAAGCGGTGTGAACCTTTGTGAGTCAATTTTACTTTCCCATTCTTTACGTGTAGTCTCACCAAGATGATCCAATATTAATTGAATGAACATGACTTCGTGTAATGGGATTTCAATATTGAGAGCTTCGATGGCGTTAAGATTGCTTTGAAACTGATTTAGTAAGTTTCGCAAGTCTGTAACATTTTCATCTTTCATTATTGGTAATGAAAGTAGATTTTTGATGTGAGCTGTGGCAATAACTCGAGTATTATCATATCTAGAGCACACCAAGTTCCATGCTATAGTAAAATTCTCATTCGTGACTGGAAGATTCTGAATGAGCGCGTGGGCTTGACCCTTCAAAGAACTCAGCAAATAATGGTATTTCTGGATGGGATCCAACGATTCATTGTTTACCACTAAGCTACTGAAAGTGTCATGATAATGCTTGAAGTTAGTCACATCTCCAGTGAATACAGGAATTTGAATTCTTGGCAATTGTATATTTCTATTGTTGCACTGTGAAGCAGAAGACTGACACGTGTGATGCGAATTACCACTATGATTAGATCGTTGACTGTTCACAGAGTTTGCACTATGCACTTGCTGCTCGTGTAGAAATAGAAGACCACTTAACTTTGCTTTAAGCACTTGATAATTGTTTCGTATTTCTTCATAATACTGCATATGACAATCTATTTCATCTTCGGCTTCAATTAGAGATTCAATTTGAGCTTGTAAACACTCAAACTTGTCCCATAGCTCCTGAATACTGTCATATTCAGCTTTAAGTCTAAACACGTCTACTTCTTCTGTAACACTGTCACAATATTTCTGAATCAATGTGAATCTTCTTTTAAGAAAACCCCTTTTCTTCGTTAAATCTCTCAGTTCACTTTCCATGATGAGATGAGTTGTTACTTGAAGTTTAAAGATGAGATGCTACCACTGCTGCACGATGATGCATGTATTAACTGTTCACTGTCTTCTTGATGTTCGCTGAGGACCGGAATCCCACGATGAGTCGAATCACTGCTGCATGATGCTGTTCGCGATGCGAAGTTCAGGGTTGCTGGAACTCACAAACTGACCGACGCGGAAGCACAGTTATGAATGAGACGAACTCGAGAAACGGTGTTTGCGAATACAAGTATGCAATAAATATGATTGTACCAATATGATCCTGCCCGTAAGGACCAATGTTTGTTATCAGGACCGTGAGGACCAATGTTGGGGATTGGACGGAAATAATCCGGTCCGAGAGAGGGTAAATGTATGGTTAGGTTTAAAGGAACAAAAGTTCTGGTTGAAGTGAAACAATGTATATGCAATACATGGGAAAACTCTTTGAGTAGCGGAGGACCAATTTTAGAGCAAGAGTGGACTATATCACGAGGACACTGGGTACAGAGATCAAAGGAAACATATTGGTTAAACAATCTAGAATGTAATGAAATACTTGCACTTTATTAATACTTGTAAACACTCGAAGAAATACTATATGAACACTGAATAATAATTAAAGAAACACGTTGAAACAATGAATTGGAATTTGGCGCGAACAGGATTGCACCACTAGAAGTAAATTAGTAAATTTTGTAATATACCAATGAATAATATCTCAAATTAAAGGTAATAAAATTTACTGTAGAATGAAGGTATTTAAAGTTATTAGCACTTGATTGCTCACGTTTTATAGCTTCTTGGTGAGTGATGACGTCACACGCTATGTACTTACGTGGAACTAATAAGTGAATCTAATGAACTTTTAATACGGAGAATATGTAAATTCTATATAAGTAATTTACTTGAAATTAATAAAACTTATAAGGAAGTTTTATTCCAATGATTTCTAGCGAAAATACAAAGGGCGCGAAGAGGCCTTTGTTACTAGAGAACCAGAGCAGTGTCAGACCGTGACTTGATCGTGTAACTGCAGGCTTAATACTGATGAGGCTTCCTGACGCTCTTCGAGGCGTCCTTACAGAGGGAATACCCGTCACAAAGAACTCGTGATCAGGATATGATGTAATATACGCCTACTCAACTTAATACTTGGCGCAAGAACACCTAGCGGATGATTTGAATTAAAACTATTCACTGCACATAATAAATATGCTGGAAAAACACTTAGCTTGCGTGAACACAGGGGGACGAAAAAATGTCAGTCCCTCCATCTGTCCGTGTGCCTGTAAGTGCGATAACTCAAATACGCTTTATCAGATTTTCATGAAACTTAGTATACGCATTTATAATGTCCTTGGGAAGAAGCCTATTGATATTGGATCAAATCGGTTGACCGGTACCAGAGTAAAACCCAATTTAGTGTCTATTTTAAAGGTCCGATAATTCAAATAGACTTTATCAGATTTTCATGAAACTCGGTATACGCATTTATAATGTCCATGGAAACACGTCCATGATATTGGACCAAATCAGTTAGCCGGTACCGGAATAATGCCCAATTTAATGCCTTTTTATGGTAAATATAACAAAAGCACGATAACTGAAACGCCCCACCCCACTCCAAAGCCATAACTCCTCTTCTTCACCTTTACTTCTTCTTTCTCCTCACTTGTGAACAGCGTGTTTACTCCTAGGACCTTCCCAGTATTAAAAACATGGCTTTAAAGGAGAGCGGAGAAGGAGCACTTCTTAACGAAGGGGATCTAAAATAAATTTAGATACCCTTTGCGAGAATGTGTTATGATAAAACACACGTACTATGTGGAAACGAAGACACAAGTTTTATTGATTAAATTAAAATTCAAGTAGCTGATGGCTATAAGATAAGTTCATTAATCTATATACAAAGGTGAAAGGTATATACATATTATCTTCTCTGAGAGAGGTTTCATTTAATTTATCTTTTAAAACAATTCATCAGTTTGAGTTATTTTCTACATAGCAAACATGAAAGGTCCTGAAGGGATATAATAATTTATAATCTTTAAAATTACATATGGTGCCTGAAGGGCTAAATAAATTTGAATAACTTCTCATGTGAATGTCTGAAGGACTACAAAATAAATTTCAAAACACTTACCAAAATACTATTCCAGCAGGAATAGGCCCTCTGTTTAGTTCATCCGAATGAGAGGGGCGAAAGCATGGTGACATAATAAAATCATACAGAGTAGTAAAAGAACAAAGCAAACCAAGAAAAATCCCCAAATTAAATGGCTGGCCTGCCCCGCGAAAATAAATAAAGTATTACATTCTCTATTTTAATATTTCTTAATATCAGAGCAAGACGAACACGCTAACACAAACTATGGTGCCGCACACACCACGCTACAATAAATCCAAGTTCGTCATTACTCACATTGAAATGAGGACTACTCTGCCCAACACACGCAGAATAAGAAACGTAAACAGGCCACCAAATTAAATAATCATATTAAATCACTTCACTGTTAATTCATAAACAAAACAGGTATGATGGACCAGCTAAACACAGGTGAAGCTTACCTTACAAGCTGTGTAGAACGAGACAAGCGGCAAAGCCGCCATATTGTTTTAACCATGCTTCACATCAGTCACATTAGGGATTCCGTAAACAGAGAGCATGAGGGTTACATCATCCTCTGCTTATATAGTACCTATCCCCTCTTCTCTTCGTAATGCCGTCATCACTCTCCAATCAAAATGATTGATAAATAATTAATAAAACAAAGGAAACACGAAAGGTATTTGTAACGTATTAAAAATGTTAAAACAGACTGCTATGGAACTGCTCCTTAGCAGTGCAAGCGCTGGACTGGGCGCCCGGATCAGCATGAACACAGACAAAGCCCCTCTCCTCCACTGCCTTGAGAGGGAGAAAGACCTGGACTACCCTCGCACCAGCCATAAGAGTTGACAAGAGACCTGGCTAGCCTCAACAAATTGCAGAATTCAGAATAACTTTATCCCCAATTACAATACATGACTCAGCAATGTTATAAACAATAGTGTTTTAAAATACATTAGGGAGTATTTATGCTATATACAAATAGTTTTACATTCATTCTCCCAATTAATAAATTATAAACCGTCGTGGCAATATAGTATGCTAAAAAAAACACAAATTAACTAAAATATTGCCACATAACTCAAATACTTTTTATCGGATTTCCATGAAACTTGTCCCTTAATGGACACTTCCCAATAGCGGACTTCTCTCGATAGCGGACATTTTTAAATTCCCCTACAAAATAACATTGGCCCTTATGATAAAATTTTTGCAAAAAGCAGACATTCTCAAAAATGGACACGGACACTGAAATGTATCCCCTAATAACAATTAAAACTTCCAAATAACTGACAGCATGAAAGAAAAAGACTGTTGTAAATTAAACTGAATTCTTTGCAACAATCATTATCGTGCATTTTTACTGTTACATTCAGTTCAGTCACAATCTCTTAACAGCACAGTTGTTAGCTGTGATACATGAGCAGTTCGAACCAAATTGGTTGACCGGTACTGAAGTAATACCCAGTACATTTATAGTAATGTATTAGTAGGAATTTATCAAATGCAAATCCGTTATCATGACAAAATATTGTTTTAGAATTTCCATATATGGCTTTGGAAGTTGCAATACAGCTAGCTATGACAAATAACACTATTCCTTTACATTTGCTTATCAAACTAGACCGTTAATACTGAGTGAGGTGCCCGAGATGGTAACGTCTTGAACTCGCATTCTGGAGGCCCTTGGTTCAAATCCTAAAGCCGACCAATTTGACATTTTTTGTTGTTGTATTTTTATGTGATTGTGCGATTGTCATTATAGATCTGCTGATGCTGGACGATTTTAATTTTTTTTTCTTTTTTAAACTAGACCTTTGTTCTTCCGCAAGCCCTGCTTAATTATTTAATCTGGAGCTTAACTTCGAAATCAATAAAAAAAAATAATTTTTTTCATATCATAATTGCAATTATAACTGGCTAAACAAAAGCATTCTGGCACTTTGTTATATCAGTTTACCAGATAATATTATTATTATTATTATTATTATTATTATTTTTATTTTTTTTAATTTTATGTATTTTTTATTTTTTAACTTTTGTTTCCTTTATTTCAGATGCAAGTGATAAGATTAACTTTGGGATTAAACTGGCACTTGTTTGCTCTGAAAGTTGGGTTGAGTGTCCAACTCATCTTGATTTGATGAACATTGCCAGGATGTTTACAGTTCGAATAGATCCTACACATCTTTCAGAAGGAGTACATCAGTCCAGGTATGATTCATAAGCAAGTAGGTTTGTTGAATGCTTAATAAAACAAGTGCTGTGCTGTTTTTAATGCAATGCTTAGCATGTAATGTCCATTAGAATTTGCTTTGTTTACTTTTTCTCAGGTTCTCCCTATATTTCACTGATTTTATACTTGAATTCTCTAAATATTTTATAATGTAGCATCTGTAATTTTAAATATAATATAACATGTATTGTATTTCATATTAATTTAAACTGCTTTAATTTATAAATCTTTCTCTATATAGTAAGAATTTAATTTCCACCTTATACCCTCATTAATATGTATGTAGGATAACTCTGAGAAATTGCCAAAAAATTCACATTCACTTTTAATTAGCTGTATTTAATTTCATTTGTAAGTTTTATTATAAGTTTGTTATAAGTTTGTTGTAAGTTAATTTCTTAAAATGTAATGAAATATAAATAATCTAAAAGCTACATTAGATGTTAAAAGAACTATAGGCCTGTATATTAAAATTTAAAAACAGTTACGCCACTCATTAGTGTGCAACTTAATTAAGTTGTGTCTTGTATATGTTACAATATTGAATATAAAAGTCTTGAGATTTAAAAAACGAAGTTAATATGTCTTGTGAATTTATGTCACACGCATATAATGTAATAAATATAAAACAACTTTGTACTCAAATATTCTTTCACTATATTTTCTGTTAGAAGTTTTTGTGTTTGTCGTATTTTCCTTCTTATTTTTTCTTTTGGTGTTCTTGTAGTTCAGCGTGTTGTAGCGTGTGGATTTTTTTCGATGTCTTCTTGTCTTCTTTGTAATATGAATGGCAATTTCATCGGTATCTTATAATGCAAATATTGATGTTGGAACAGTTATCAAGTAGGCTACTAACTTTTAACGTATACATCACTACAGTACTTTAGCCTACTTACATTATGATCAATAGCCTTCACATTGTCATCATATACTTCTTACAGTGGTCGGCATAAGGCCTACTGCAGTTGCAAAGTCTATTGCATATTCACCAGATTCAAATGGATGTATAATGTCAATTTTAATCAACAAACTGATAGATTTCCTGCGCTTTTTCACTTTATCTGAATTAGGCATAGATGGCAGACATTTAGAACTCATCTTTTTGTAAGTAAAATTCACCACACAGAGTAGGGAAAGAAGTAACACATAAACACAATCACTCATTCAAATCAAAATGAAAACTGGTTTCAACTCTATATTCTGGTTTCAACTCTATATTCCACACCTTTGTTGTTAGAGTTTATGGGAGATTATGAGATTACCTTACACATCACTGCAAACTCATTAAAGAAATGACAAATTATTTTTGCACGATGTAACTACTACCCGCGCATGATTTCTTGGGCGCTGGTTTTACGGGGAAGTGAGGGTCGGGGGAAGAAAACATAGCTAGCCCGCCAGTATTTCTGCAGTGTTATCAACCAAAGAAATCACATTTCAGCAGAATCACACATATGGTAAGCGCACATCAACAGCATAAGTGACAGCATGATGACAATGTAGACAAACAATAAATTGGATGCCGAATTGGATAATTACTTACAATGAATCATCCTCGCTATTTTATGTAGTGACATTTAATATACAATGATTTTAATGCAGTCCAATAATATAACGTGGTGACGGTATTGCGTAACAATTAATTACACGTCATAAGGGTTTGGTTATCAAATAAGTCATTTTCCTCCAGGAATAGAATATTATATAATATAGCAGAACATGCTACACCATGCTTCGTGTTGTAAAATGTAAGAGAGGTAAGGCATCTAAAAATGGAGAATAATTTTAAACGTTTTGTGAAAAGTTCGCTTAACTTTCAGCCCATGAAATTGACATCAGAGTTCACGGGAGTGTCAGAAATGAGCACATACGGAATTCTTAAAGAGGCAAGGAAAGTGATGTGTTTGTGAAATCAGCGATTTGCAAAATTGTATTTTTTTCCCCATAACTCCATGCGTCAGAAAAGATAATGTCAATAAATAAATAAGGATCCAGAGACAGAATGAAAGCTTAGTATTGTAGTGGGGTGAGTTAGCTGAAAATTATACCAAAACATTTCACATCCGGCAACCAATGCGCCACTTTGATTTCAGATAGTACATGGGTCGACGAGTCTAAAAAGCCCGGGACACAAATTTTCCTGGCCCTCTAGCGGTTTTGATGACGTAATCAATATGGCCACCAAAGTTTTGTGATACGCTTCTACATTTTCCTACATAACTTGGGTTTGTATTTTGATATTAACCTATATTGTTAGTGTAAAACCTGCTCTCGGGTTTCCAGTCGGGTAGTTATAGATGTGTACTCTAAGCTTTCGGCGACTGTCTGCGTCGTCATCTTCGGAGAAGTGAGATCCAGAGGTTGTGGTGTTGTATATATACCCATGGCAGGACTAGTCAGATGCAGTCGTGGATCCTGATTGGTCGGTGGAAGTAAACGATCTCTCCTTCCGTGATTGGAGCAGAGAAATAGCAGGTTGCCAGGAAGCGGCCAATTGGAACCCTCCGTCTCTATTGATGTTATTGGGTTCAGTCTGATGTGAAAGGCTTCTTTGATGAGACGGTCCCATAATCCCGTGGTAGAAGCCAGTACCGCTGTGTTGAGGTAGTCCATCTCATGGCCCATGTCGAGACAATGCTCGGCGATGGCGGACTTTTCAGGTTGCCCAAGACGGTAGTGCCGTTTGTGCTCCTCAATCCTGGTGGAAGTGTGGCGTCCTGTCTGTCCAATATAAATCTTGCCACAACTGCAAGAAATTCCATAAATCCCAGGTCTCTGTAATCCAAGGTCATCTTTCACAGGTCTTAGTAGTTGCCGGGGTTTGGTAGGAGGTAGGTGTACAGTCTTGATCTCGTGGCGGCCGAGGAGTCGAGAGATCTTCTCGGAGAGAGGGCCAGTGTACGGGATGAATGCCCGCTTAACATTTTCGTCTCTATCACTCGGTGCTGAAGAAACGGTCCTTTTAAGGGCCCGGGTTATATTAAAGTCTGAATAGCCGTTAGCACTGAAGGTACGTCGGAGGTGTTGAAGTTCCCCATTAAGGCTATCTGCATCGGAGATGGCTCTGGCTCGGTGTACTAGGGTGTTGAGGACAGCCTGTTTCTGTGCTGGATGATGAAAGCTGAGTCCACTCAGATACAAGTCGGTATGCATAGGTTTCCGATAAACGCCATGCCCCAGAGTTCCATCGGCACGTCGATAAATGATTATGTCTAAGAAAGGCAGGCGGCCATCCTTTTCCAAATCCATAGTAAACTTGATGTTATTGTGGATCCCATTGAGATGGTCAAGGAACTCTTGCAGAGCCTCTCTACCATGAGGCCAGATCAAGAAGGTATCGTCTACATATCTGGCGAAGATTGTAGGCTTCAGATGGGCGGTCTCTAAGGCACGGTGTTCAAAATGTTCCAGCTATGGCAGGTGACAAAGGTGACCCCATAGCCACGCCATCAGTCTGTTGATAGTACTTTCTACCATACACGAAGTAGGAAGATGTGAGGACGTGCTTGAAGAGGTTCACAATTCCTGCATCAAAAAAGGGGGAGAGGAGTTCAAGAGTGTCCTCCAGGGGTACTCTAGTAAATAATGATACCACGTCGAAGCTGACCATGAGGTCTTGGTCACGGACTCGGAGGCTGTCTAGTGTGCGAACAAATTCCATGGAGTTCTTGACATGATGTTCACAGTTCCCCACTAACGGAGACAGAAGTCTGGTAAGATATTTAGCCAGGTAATAAGTAGGTGAGCCAATAGTGCTCACAATCGGCCGCAGCGGAGTGTCTGGTTTATGCACTTTAGGGAGACCGTAGAGCCTAGGAGCTGTGGATGACCTAGGTGTTAGACTCTTCTTCACATCATCGGGTAGCCTCGCCGATTTAATCGTTGACATAGTGGACTTTTCAATCTTCAGTGTTGGGTCACGTGCTAAAATCTTGTAGGCTGGGTCATTGAGAAGAGCCTGGATTTTCATGTCGTAATCTGATGATTTGAGAATGACGGTGGCATTCCCCTTGTCGGCTGGTAGAATAACTATATCTGGGTCCTCGCGTAATGCACGTAGAGCTGTGCGCTCTGCTCGGGAAATGTTGTTCTTGAAGGGAACGGTCCTTTTCAGGGCCAGGCAAGTTTCATGTCGGATTTCTTCAGCTACATTAGATGGAAGGTCATGGATAGCTTGTTCCACACCACTGACGATGTCCATAATGGGAATGGCTCTAGGGGTAGGCGAGAAGTTAAGCCCTTTGTACAGAACAGACTGCGCTGCTGAGTCAAGGTCTTTGCCGCTGAGGTTGACAATTAGACGATCGGGTTCTAGCCTGGGAGGCGACGGTTTCTTCTGACAAAGACGGTCAAACTTATGGGTTTGCCTCTTGGTGTTCTGGTTGAAGAGACAGTGTTCTGCAGCAAAGGTGGAGACGTCTATCCAGTCCCAATCCCTGGGCGAAATATAACAAGACAGTTGTAGGGTCAACTGGAGTAGTCGTCTACTTACTTCGTCGAGTCTACGGCGAGTGTAATGAATGCGTTCCCTCACGAGAGCCATGCTGGTGCGTTGGAGAATACGGCGACATGCCGATGAGTGAAAAGGCGGGCGAAGTTTGGTGAAATTCGGAACTGTATCGGTGACTCGCCAACGCTGCAGGAACGCCAACGATGCGAGAAGACGGAGGGTTCCAATTGGCCGCTTCCTGGCAACCTGCTATTTCTCTGCTCCAATCACGGAAGGAGAGATCGTTTACTTCCACCGACCAATCAGGATCCACGACTGCATCTGACTAGTCCTGCCATGGGTATATATACAACACCACAACCTCTGGATCTCACTTCTCCGAAGATGACGACGCAGACAGTCGCCGAAAGCTTAGAGTACATATCTATAACTACCCGACTGGAAACCCGAGAGCAGTTTTTACAATGTATTCGTCGAGAGAACCTACAAAGTTTTACTATATTGTTAGTGATTATTAATCAGGAGAAAACGTGCTTTCCAACGGTATATCTGACATTATTGTTTACATTCATAATACCAGAAATATTTGTACCTGAATTAAAAGTTTTGTTTTTGATTTTGATTTTTTCGAAACATTTTGCTAAATAACTTAAAATCCGTTACATGTAGATGAAAATGTGTTCTGTACTTTATTGTTCGTTAGACAATTTCCTTTTGAACGGTATATATGACTTATATTTTATCACATACAGTTCCTGAAGATTTGCCAAAACGATGTAGAGTTGCACTGCGAGTCGTTATGCAGGGTGTCCACTGGTCGGGAAAATCCGGGAATCAGGGAAAAGGCCGGGAATTTCGTATGGTCGGGAAAATCCGGGAAAAAGTCAATAAATTTGTTAAAATATCCGGGAAAATTCGAAAAGTTTGTGGCACACATAAAACAGGTGAAAATGAATACAATTTTACCTTCTGCCAGCTTCCAAAAAACCTCAACTGCTCTTGAAGATAAACTTTTCCTGCCAAAAATTGCTTTCTTCTTATCTTCTTTTTCTTATTTAAAGTATGTATAATCCTATGATTTTTCTTACACAGTTATTGGAAAGTGCTTCGAAATCATATTTTAGTCGGGAATTTCTGTAATGATCAATGAAAATCAGGGAATAAGTCGGAAAATTCTTCAGCATTACTTGGTGGACATCCTGTTATGGCAACAATTTAATTTATATGGGTTCCGAAAAGTAATAGAGGGGCTTTAAAACTGATTAAGTAGCAGATGTATTTGTTGTTAATTTTTATGTATAGGTAAGTAAATTCTAGATTTTTAGGGGGTACTTTTTAAAATCGTAGCCCCCTCAAAATTTAAATTTTTGGAGGGGAAATTAAAAAACGTAATAATAAATAAAATAGATTAAATTAATAAGATTCCATTCAGTAATACTAAATGTGTTGTGTGAGGAACTTCACCGTGTAAAGAAGATATTGCTTTCGTCTACTTCATAGGAAGACAGAAATTACCCAATCTTGTCAATGAAGAGGAAGCATGAATTGGTTGATGCTACGACTGACCCAGTGGTTGCTCCATTTGTATGGGAACTTTATTTGTTATGCCAGAAGCAATCAAAAGAGCGCTTGATCATTCCGAAGTATGAAGGTTACTTAACAATGGCGAAGAATCTTGCATTTTTGCTGAACATGGTGAGCTTCCAAGTGGTATAAGTAATTTGGATCAGTTGGATGATGGAAGTTGTCTTTCACATGCTGCCCATGCAGCGAAATATCACAAATCCTGCAAGAACAAATATGACAGTCTAAAGGCAGATAGATTATCTGGTGAAAAGAAACAGAAAGGACATCCCCATTGCTCAGGCCAAACTCCATCTACATCAAAATTAACCAGAACATCAAGATTTTGTTCAGATGTGGAAAGGGTGTGCCTGTTTTGGGATGAAGGAGAAGGTAGAGACAAACTTGTGACTGTATCCACGCTGGGAATTGGGCCTACAATTCATACTCTTGCTCTACAATACAGGATGAAAAACTGTTGAAGAAGTTATCGTCAACAGATTTGGTAGCATTAGAAGCCAAATATCACTAACTATGCCATACTCGCTTTCTAACACGTGCGAAAGCTGCTGAACGTTCTCGAAGAGAAGATTACCATAATCTTGAAGAAGTTGTTTATGGTACAGTTCTAATGGAATTGGTTCAATACATGCAGGATTCGTACTCATCTAGCAGTACTTCTCCAGTGTTTAAACTTTCTCATCTTACAAAATTAGTGTCTCAGCGCATGATGGAAATGGGAATACAAACTCACAAAAATAATATCAATAGAACACGTCTTAAGGAACAACTATTATCTTTTATACCTGGTCTGATAGCAGATAAGTCGGGATGTGAAATTATTTTCACTTACGAAGGGGATGTTGCCGATGCCATTCGCGATGCCTGGGCATTTATGACTTTAGTGATGGTATGTGTCTGGAACGGGCACAATCAATCTTCTTCTGCTGTCGTTACTTCTTTCCATGGTTCAAGTGTTTTATTCAGCATCCTCACAGTGAAGCAATATGGAGATTGACGATGACAGCGTTCGTATCAAGCAGTGGAACAAACAAACTGTCAATAGTCTCCCTGAATATTACACTACTCTTCCTGCCACTGGTTAAGTTACAAGTGACCCACCTTTCCCAACAGTTAATCTACAGTACACTGACCATGATCCTGCCTTCGCTTCTAGGAAAGTTTTAAATCCTTGGCTTAACTCTGTCCTAGAGAGAATGCATATTGAAGACATACAAGGAATAGAGCATATGCCTAAAGTATCGTTTTCGGCTTTTCATGCCCAAAATGAACCTGATGTTAGAAAAATAAGGTGTAATGCGTCATTGCTTCCACTTCTAGATGACGAAGTTGCGACTCCAGCAATGGTACTTCATATGATGGATATCATACTAATGGCTACAGCAAAATTAAATGGAAATAAAACACCCATGATTACATGTGACAAACCAGTAAGTTATATGCTATTGGGAAGCAATTGCAATGGAAATTTCCTGACAAATATGGCGAGGATCGCATCATACTCATAATGCATGGCCTTCACATAGAAATGATGGTCATTAACTTACTTGGCAAATGGTTAACTGGCAGTGGATGGGCTGAATTAGTAACACCCGCTGGTATTGCAAGTTCTGGTGTTGCAAAATCCTGCCTTATATCGTCGCATGTAAAATGATCTCGGTATGCACATGAAGTTACTTAACTGCCTTGCATTGTCTACAGGTAAAAGCATTCAACGAAGCATGTGAAAGCATCAGTGGTGAAGGCATTGAACTGTGGATTTTGTCGAAAGCATCTGATTGTCCTCTGTTCCATTCTTGGAACACGTCATCAAACTGGAATCCCTTCTAGTGCAACTTGCATTGGGTATTCGTACATTTAACTTTACAATCTACGTCAATACTTTGGCTCAGTTATGTCTCTGGACATTTGCGTTGGACGCAGTCCAGTATTCTCGTTGGTTGCCAGCATTCGTATGTTCTCTACAGGTCCTTCCAAAAAAAATCCAGATATACATGCTGAATTTCTTTGTGGGAACTTTACGAGCAGCAAAACTGCTACAACGTTTTCTGCAATATCTGATAATCAGCTTATGAAAACAATAACAAAGTTATAAAGGGTGAAGGTGGAGCTATTGGCATCCTTGATAGTAAAAATTCTCTGCTTAAGTGGGTGGTAGCAGCCCCTAGTATCAGTTCTTTAGTTGAGGGATTTCAAGAGAAATCAAATTTAAAAGATGATAAAAACGTGGGCACAAAGCATCACGAAGATAACTATGCATTTGACAGAAGTTTCTTAGAGCTATCTTCGTAATAAACCTACTGCCCGTCCTCCCAGACACATACCATCACTAAAGTCATTAAATGCCCCGGCATCGCGAATGGCATCGGCAACATCCCCTTCGAAAGTGAAAATAATTTCACATCCCGACTTATCTGCTCTCAGACCAGGTATAAATGATAATAGTTGTTCCTTAAGACGTGTTCTATTGATATTATTTTTGTGAGTTTGTATTCCCATTTCCATCATGCGATGAGACACTAATTTTGTAAGATGAGAAAGTTTAAACACTGGAGAAGTACTGCTAGATGAGTACAAATCCCGCATGTCTTGAACCAATTCCGTTAGAACTGTACCATAAAACAACATCTTCAGGATTATGGTAATCTTCTCTTCGAGAAAGTTCAGCAGCTTCCGCACGTGTTAGAAAGCAAGTATGGCATAGTTTGTGATATTTGACTTCTAATGCTACCAAATCTGTTGACGATAACTTCTTCAACAATTTTTCATTCTGCAATTGTAGGCCCAATTCCCAGCGTGGATACAGTCACAAGTTTGTCTTCACCTTCTCCTTCATCACAAAACAGGCACACCTTTTCCACATCTGAACAAAATCATGATGATCTTGTCAATTTTGATGTTGATGGAGTTTGATCAATGATCAAGCGCTCTTTTGATTGCTTCTGGCATAACAAATAAAGTTCCCATACAAATGGAGCAACCACTGGGTCAGTCATAGCATCAACCAGTCGTAGCTTTCTCTTCATTGACATGATTGGGTAATTTCTGTCTTCCTATGAAGTAGACGAAAGCAATATCTTCTTTACACGGTGAAGTTCCTCACACAACACATTTAGTATTACTGAATGGAATCTTATTAATTTAATCTATTTTATTTATTATTACGTTTTTTAATTTCCCCTCCAAAAATTTAAATTTTGAGGGGGCTACGATTTTAAAAAGTACCCCCTAAAAATCTAGAATTTACTTACCTATACATAAAAATTAACAACAAATACATCTGCTACTTAATCAGTTATAAAGCCCCTCTATTACTTTTCGGAACCCATATAAATTAAATTGTTGCCATAACGACTTGCAGTGCAACTCTACATTGTTTTGGCAAATCTTCAGGTACTGTATGTGATAAAATATAAGTCATATATACCGTTCAAAAGGAAATTGTCTAACGAACAATAAAGTACAGAACACATTTTCATCTACATGTAACGAACGGATTTTAAGTTATTTAGCAAAATGTTTCGAAAAAATCAAAATCAAAAACAAAAATTTTAATTCAGGTACAAATATTTCTAGTATTATGAATGTAAACAATAATGTCAGATATACCGTTGGAAAGCACGTTTTCTCCTGATTAATAATCACTAACAATATAGGTTTTATCAAAATACAAACCCAAGTTATATAGGAAAATGTAGAAGCGTGTCACAAAACTTTGGCGGCCATATTGATTACTTCATCAAAACCGCTAGAGGGCCAGGACAATTTGTGTCCCGGGCTTTTTAGACTCGTCGACCCATATACTATCTGAATCCAAAGTGGCGCATTGGTTGCCAGATGTGAAGTTTTTTTTCAGCTAATTCACCCCACTATTGAAGCCACTAGATGTCAGGGTGTATAGTGTACTTTGTGTTTCAGTGTTGTCAGGTCTACCTACAAAATTGAACGAAACCTACCAAATGAGGACTAAGGAGCCGAGCGCCCAAGAAATCACACACGGGTAGTAATTAGTGGTACTTATGAATATTGTTGCCGTGGATCGTAACTTCACATTCCCACACGCTGTCTGGTTGCTATGAAAACAAAAGAAATCTCAATGCTGAAAAAATTACAAAAAGCACTAGTGCTGTAAGTAAAACCGTCACAATACAAGCCTTTATCGAAGGCCGGATCCAAGGCCCCCCAGTTTGTGGCGGCTTTAACAGGTCAAATATTCTGTCCCCATAACAACCATCACATGCGAATCACTTTCTGAAATATAACATCCATCTTCAATAATGTATATACATAATATTTTCAGCTAGTATCTCAATTAATATAATTAAATTGATATAAATAATCATCGTGCAAAAAATAGCATGCAATACTCATTCCATAAGTGCATAACGGATCTTTCCTCGATGCATTGCTTACGGAATTAATATCGCAGTATACTATTCCAATTCACTGCATCACTATTAGGCCAATACAAGGTTTCCAGTGTAAACACAGTTATCTCAGCTGACCAATTCCTGGACCACCAGCGATGTAAAAGTGGAACAAATGTAATTTTCAAAAAGGAATGGTGCATGTAGATGCATGATGTAAAAACCAAACAATGTTAATGGAGGAGAGGTAAAGTTAGGACTCACTGTAATTTTGTGTGTTTGTATATGTTAGGGGTAGAGCTAGGAATTGGGTAAACCTAGCTTTACCTGGATAAAGTGTACATTATCCAAAAGCACTGGGTCAAGTTGAAATAAAATATACATTTCTAAAGAAGTTTATATATAAATGTATTTCTGCCAAGTACTAGTAATTTGTAGGACTAGTGAGGACCGTGCGTTGCTGAATACGAAAAATTACATAGGCCAGTTACAAATTTATTAGTAATATAAAAACATATAATACAATGTTTATCTGGTAAAAAATGTTTTGATATTTACATATTAAAAGGTTTTTAGTAAATGACATGTACAAATGAAATGCCTAGTCACTGTTAGGAGCTAGTTGATTAGGTAATAAGCTCATTAATATTGACATTAAAAGTTCACTATTAGTCCAGTCAATGAAAAGTTGTAGAGGGAAATGGAAGGAACACAATTTTTGACTTTAGGACTTTGTTTGGACTAGTAAGGAGGTAAACATACTAAAAGTCCCCACTCGGTTTTTCGCTTATATCTCGGAAAATATGGGTCTTAGCGATAAGACTCTTCTACACCAAATTAAAGCTGATAAAATGCTCCACAAGGTTGATTCTTTTCATTTTTTCGCTATCTCGCCTAGTTTCCGAAATATCCATGCTCAAAATTAGCTAATTTTGAAAAAAATAAAATTGCCTCGCGTTTTTTTCCTTATTTCTTTAGCTAACTCTTCGGCCCTTCGTCCTACAAAAAAGTCACAAGGAAGGAAGTTTTAGAACATTAAATTGCCTTCATGAATATATGTTAGTTTACTTTTTATCTTTAACCGTTCAAAAGTTAGAGCAGTTTTAACTTTATGTGTAAATTCCGGGATTTTGCAGAAAAACTTAACTTTCGTATTTTCCGTTCTTCCACTGCTGAAACACTATATAAAATCCAGTATATACGTATTATATATATTTATATGTATAGATAGTATGTATTATATATAAATGGCACATAAAGAAATTATATGTATATATAGGCTATGTATTTATAATATATTTTCAAGTATATATGGAGCTCTTCAAAAGTAATATTGTTTGGTGTCGTTTAATAGTAATTTCGAATCCCGAACCTAGTGGAACGACTTTGAGAGCTTCATCATTTACCCCACAGAAATACATACTATAATATATAATGGAAATTTTTGATAATACTCAAAATTTTCAATTTATCGAGGATCGACGAATCTTTATTGTTATTTAGGAGCCATAATTACCCTCTACATAGGCAATAATACTTTTATTCAATGTATATAATATATAATGTACAGTTAATATAATATATAGGCCTATATTAACTATACATTCGCTCCGCAAAGGCATTGGGGTAGGATGATTCCAGAGTCAACAACAATTTGTACATAACTTTTTTTATTAACACATTAACTCGTAAATGTTTCTTGAAACTGTGTTACATTTACTTTAATAATATATTTATAGTACAATTGAACAGCAATAATTATAAATTCCTGACTCTCTTAGAGCCGGAGGGTCCTTCCGCATCATGGTAACTTGGTCCTGGGTATTGTTCTGCTTCGTTTTCTTCTTCATCCATTGAGAAAGGGGATACATCTTCTAGGATAACTGGCAGAGGATCAGTGTCGAGTTCTTAATTCTCATTTTTCAAGAGGGGGGCCCCCATTAAGACAGTCCTGCTGGCAGTTTTGGCACGCAGGGGAACACTTGAGAGATGCCTTTCTGCATCCGCATTTGTTGGTGGCACAGTCCTTTGTGTACCGACAAAAAAAAAAAAAAATATATATTTCATCCGGTGCAGCCTGGTGCTCACTGTGCACACCGGGGTTAGAAATTTGTTGGTTAACTCCCACCCATACATCTGAGAAGGCAGCTAATGTCCCAATCACATCTCGACTTTGTGATATGTCCTCAGAATGTTGTTCGCTGTCCCCTCAGTTGGTGGGAGGCACAAGATGTCCGGTTTGATATTGGCTACCGATTTTACATAGGATTGGTAACGGTAAGCATTTAGAGATTTCTCTTTAGGTGGGGTCCCGTACCACCTCAAAATACACTTTTCCCCAGCTTCCTCTACATCATCCTTGGTTGAGGAAGGGTCTGAGAAAACTGCAGCAGTTCCCTGGACATCTGGAGACTTCAAATACAGTTTGATAAATCCCAGCTTACTCTTTCAGAAGGCTGTTGAGGTGAAGGCATGTAGAAATAGTATGTCTCGCAGCCCCTGGGTAGAAAACAATGTAGGTTTTATGTTTCCACGCCCAGGCTTGACGAAAATTATGTTCTGGTCACTAGGTGTTTTGGCCATCAACAGGACTATTAGTTCGACGTCCTCACCAATAACGGCAAGCGGTGGTATGTAACAACTCCATAGCCATGTCTACAATGAGGACATTCGCATCATTCGGTGCTTGCAGGGTTCTGACTCCATGTGCCTGTAGTGTGACTTTCAACATGTTAATCAGCAGACTTTTGTTATAGCCATTTGACAGGAAGTCTTCCTGCTTCACAGTTATGACTGTCTCCTGATTGAAATCTATGTCGGCTGACTTGCTGAGACGGTACCGCCTTTGCTGCTCAGCGACCTTTGTACTTGAGGATGAGCTCGTGTACCCATCAAACACTTCAGTGATACTCCTTCCACAATAGTGACTGTTCACAAAATTGACATATCCATCACAAATGGCAGATATCGTGGAACCTCTTTGCCAAATAACTTTGTGCAGGAGAAGTCTCCGTCCATAACAGTGTCAAAGTGTGTCACACGTACGTCTTTGATAGTTGGATTGAGCTCTTTCTAGAGAAATGGCTTCGGTCGATTTCCTCATCCCACCCTCATTGAAGAAGGCCAAAGGGAAAGGGGCTAATTCATATTGCAAGTAAGTTTTCAAATCTTCGTCTGTTTTCTTACTTGTGGATTTGCACTGGAATAGCAAAAAAGGATCCACAGACACCCTTTCGTCGTTAATCTTGATTGACGAGCTAACAGTCGGAAGGGGGAGTGCTCCATCTTTCCGAGACTCTAGAAAAAAATATGTTATTCTTGAAAGTTAATTTCCGATCACATACAAGTTTAAAATAAACTATGCGAGATACCGAAAAAGTGAAAGGAGTCAGTCTTGATGGAACATTTTATGAGGTTTAATTTTGTATAGAGTGGTATTAACGCTAGAATTCATAGATATAAGCGAAAAACCGAAAAAAGGGACCTTCTACGGGCCCCCCTGTCCCCCGCTCACCTCCTAGGAGTGGGGACTTTTAGTATGTTTAACTTCTAACTAGTCCAAACAAAGTCCCAAAGTCAAAAACCGTGTTCCTTCCATTTCCATCTATTCATTCAATCACTGACTGGACTATACATAAGCTTATCTATTTCTTGAAAATATTTTACAAAATGGGTATATATTACAAAATATATATATATTGATTCATTTATGTACAACCTTATAGCCTACTATTTATACATATAAATACGTAATATTGGGTTTTATACAGAGTTAACGCAGTGAAATAATGGAAAATACGGAAGTTAAGTTTTTCTACAAAATCTCGGAATTTACGCATAAAGTTAAAATTGTTCTAACTTTTGAACGGTTAAAGACAAAACGTAAACTATCATATATTCTTGAAGGATATTTAATGCTCCACAACTTCCTTCATTATGACTTTTTCGTAGGTCGAAGGGCCGAAGAGTTAGCTAACGAAATAAGGCAAAAAACGCGAGGCAATTTTATTTTTTGTCAAAATTAGGTAATTTTGAGCGCAGATATCTCGGAAACTAGGCGAGATAGCGAAAAAATGAAAGGAATCAATCTTGTGGAAAATTTTGTCATCTTTAAGTTTGCATAGAAAGACCTTATCGCTAGGACCCATAATTTCCGAGATATAAGCGAAAAACCGAAAAAAGGGACCGTCTAAGGGCCCCCCCTGCCCCCCGCTCACCTCCTAGGAGTGGGGATTTTTAGTATGTTCACCTCCCAACTAGTCCAAACAAAGTCCCAAAGTCAAAAATTGTGTTCCTTCCATTTCCCTCTACACCTCTTTTTGAGTATTCATTGACTGGACTAATTAAGTACCAGTTCCACATTTATTAATGACATAAACGTAGAGTATGAGGCAGTTTATAATGTAGAATATTTATCTGAGTATGTTATATGCTTCTTTTGCAATGTAGCCTATATACTCAATGTTATCTTTATGTTGACAAGTGGTCGGACATATAATCTTTGTTATGTTGTTATTAAAATTTTTTGCTTATTACGTGTTTCATGAACTACACACTTGAATTATTAAAAGTCTGAGAATAAAACGATATGTATATAATGTTGGTCAAATTAAGATATGTAGATACAACATGTTACGATGTTTACATCTTAAAAGTTTTAATTGATACAAAGTTCAACTGGAATGACCTTGTCACTGTTCAGAGTTAGTTGATTTTAGGCAATGTCAATGTCAATGTCAGTAACAGCACAACAACCAAAGCGAACAGATTCGCTCAACAGACCTTCACAGGATAAAACGTAGACTGATGATGATACATGAAAAGTATCGAAATGCATCTCGCTGAAATGACTAATTGAACCCTGGAATGCTGAATACGAAGAAGACAAATTACTAGAAGACTTTTAAACAAGTTCCATGTAAATTGTGCTTTTAAAACATCAAAAAGTGTTATACTATTACAATTGCAACCAACTACGAACAAGGTTATTTTTCCATTCAACTTTTCATCAATTAAAAAACTTTTAATAAATTTAAACATTGAAATACTGGTCATCCACAAGTCATAATCTTAGCTTTGACCAACAATACATATCGTCCCCTTAGAATGAAAACCACTTATCTCAAAACAGAAGCAAGAGTACTTTAAATTTATTATGAGATAGAAAAACATGTATCTCAACTATTTGTCAGCCAATATGCTGCCAATGTGCTGCCCTCTAGAGAGGAAAAACGAAACCTAGTGTATTGCTGGGAAGCGTTATTAAGTGATAAAGCCACGTATGTGTTTTATGAGATACGTGGTTTTCATTCTAAGGGGACGATATATATATAGTAAGAATTTAATATCCACCTTACACCCTCATTAATAGGGATGTGGGATAACCCGGAGAATTTGCCAAAAATATTCACTTTTATTTAACAGTATTTTATTTTCATAGTATTTTATTTTCATTTGTAAGTTTGTAAGTTAATTGTTTAAAAAATGATGAAACATAAATAATCTAAAAGTTACATTAGATGTTAAAAGATCTATAGGCCTGTTTATTAAAATTTAAAAATTTTAAACAGTTACGCCAGTCATTAGTGTGCAACTTAATTAAGTTGTGTCTTGTATATGTTACAATATTGAATAAAAAATCTTGAGTTTTTTTAAAAACGAAGTTAAAATGTCTTTTGTGAGTTTATGTCACATGCATATAATGTCATAAATATAAAACAACTGTGTACTCACAATGTTCTTTCACTGTATTTTCTGTTAGAAGTTTTTGTAAAAAGTAAAGTGTTCCCTATTACAGGCCATGAAAGCCCAGAGGGTTCCAGGAGGTTGAGTCTCCCAGATTTTTAGACATCGGCACATGAAGGTGCTAAGGTTGTCAGCCTTACGCACCGGCCGCCTTTACCCCTGGTACTCATTTCTGTTAGAGGCTGAGTCGACCCCAGGGCCATAGTGCCACCAGAAGGATTAGTCCAATTGAAAAACTCCAATGACCTCATTGGGGATCGCACCCATGACCTTCCGGTTTGTAGCGCAGCGCCTCAACCACTACGTTACGGCGTACCCCAGAAGTTTTTGTACTTGTCGTATTTTCCTTCTTTTTCTTTGGTGTTCTTCTAGTACAGCGTGCTGTAGTTTGTGGAAATTCCGATGTCTTCTTGTCTTCTTTGTAGACAGTGTGATGTATTATTATGTTAGTGGCAAATTTCATCGGTATCCTTTCATAATCTTATTTGGGATGCATTTCAATTAAAAAATAAGTCAACGAACAAGGAGGGTTAGAATTAATTGTTTATAAGTTAAGATTAGATTCTGCTTTATAATATGGTAGCTTACCTCTTAAGAGACGTTGCGTGGAGTGTGGATGTTGGATATAACTCGTAGAGTGTATTTATATGAGCAGGGTGTGTTCATAAGATTTAATTAAATAGTGCGTTTCTGCCAATTGCATCTTTGTTTAGTATAATTTCTTTGTGTTTATATATTTCTAAGTTTTCTAACGTGTTTACTTTGTTACTTTTATCTTGTTTGTTTGTTTATATTTATGACATTATATGCGTGTGACATAAACTCACAAAAGACATTTTAACTTCGTTTTTAAAAAAACTCAAGATTTTTTATTCAATATTGTAACATATACAAGACACAACTTAATTAAGTTGCACACTAATGACTGGTGTAACTGTTTTTATATTTTTAAATTTTAATAAACAGGCCTATAGATCTTTTAACATCTAATGTAACTGTTAGATTATTTATGTTTCATTATTTTTTAAACAATGAACTTACAAACTTACAAATGAAAATAAAATACTGTTAACTAAAAGGGAATGTTTTTGGCAAATTCTCCGGGTTATCCTACATCCTAATGAGGGTATAAGGTGGATATTAAATTCTTACTGGCAAAAATGAAGTTTATCAATATATACCTTCAAAATTAGTCATATTGGTCCTTGAAATTCCACTGTCTTCTAATTTAAAATACAATATATAAAATTTTACTTACAGTGAATAGTTAAAAGAACACTGCATTAAGTTTCGGGTCTTTCCTCGACCCTTCTTCAGATGCCTCCAGAATCATACTGCTCACAAAACGAGGAATCTTCCACGCCCCCTGTTGTTTGGTGACTATCTCCCATAAACGTCGTACACCGAGCATACCTATCGATCCATTCATTTGGGACTCCAAAAATCAACATTCCTTTCAACCTCCTTGGATGGTTGAGGAAAAATAATGTTCGTTTTATCACCACTCAGTCTCTTAATCACTCCCATCCACTCTTCACTTATATCCCCCTTCATATCTGTTCATTGATACTTGCTGTCTTTCAATAATCTTCCATGTCTCAGTCACTTTTTTTTTAACCTTGTCAAACACCACTTTCACTACACTAACCTCTCCAACTCGATGTTTTTCCTGAACGATATGTTGGCTCAAACCTGTTGTGAATTTTCCATTCTTGATGTCCCTTTCGTGCTCTTTAATTCTAGTTCCAAAGTCTCTCCCTGTTTCCCCAATATATACCTTGTCACATTCTTCACAAGACACAGAATACACGCCAGCCATCTCCATTGCGTCATAACTCTTCCCCAAACGTTTATACTGAGAAAATATCCCTCCTACTGTTTGTTTTGTCTTGTATGCAGGGGTGACCCCATACTTACGGAAAATATTTCCAAACTGCTTGCTTACGTGCGGGTAGTAAGGTATTCCCACATAATTATCATTGTTATTTATTTTCCTCTCTTCCATATCATATATGCATTTTTCCACCTTACACCAGATGCTATCAATCTTCTTCCCATCAAAGCCATTGATTTTCGCTAATCTGAAAATTGTTTCTTTCTCAAACTCAAGGTCTTCCGTATTATTGCATAGCTTTATTGCTCTTTGCGCAAAATTTCTCCATACATTGTCTTTGATAATATGATGAGCCGACCTTTTGTGTATGTACCAATCACCTTTATTTTCCTTCCTGTAAACACCTAACCTGATTTTAGGATGTTGCACTTTAATCTTTAGGTCCAAATAATTTATTGAGTTGTTTAAAGATTTCTCTAAGGTGAATTTAACTCTCTCATGGTATCCATTAAAATCCTCCAAAATTCCATTCGATATATCCTCCTTTGCCACTACCAACACATCATCCACTTAACGTTTGTAAACTGCTATATTGTCCAACCACTTAGGCAATGTTTGTTTCTCCATATAATATACAAAAATATCAGCCACAAAACCAGATACGGGATTACCCATAGCTAAACCCTAAACCTCTTTATATACAGTAGGCCTACCGTTGAATTGAAATACGTCATGGTCCGTGCATGCCCTGTACCACCTCCCATCCTCATTAGCTATTATGCTCTCTACCCTGTGTTCGATCAACCACCGAAATAAACATTCACATGCCAAATCTCTAGGAATACTCGGGTACAAAGACACGATGTCCAAGCTAAATGCACACAAACCTTTGACGTACTCCAATTTATCCAACGTTTCATTTGCTTCATATGAATTGCTTACTGACCATTTTGTTCTATTCCGTATGTTTTTCAGTCTTTCCACTAGTACATCGGTACATCAGTATGATTGGCCTCAACGGGACACCCTCTTTTTTGGTTTTTGGTAGTCCGAAGCATGTTGGTAAATCTGATTCATCATTTATCACTTTTTTACTTTGTGTCTTCTAAACTAAACTAAACTCCGTGGCGCTACATCCCTGAAGGGACTTGGCCTACCACCCGACCGCTGCATCATCTCCCGTAGGCAGATGGCAGGATTGGGGGGCATGTGGTCAGCATGCTGACACCCACGGCCGTTAATGGTGGTTTTCTGGACCGGAGCCGCTACTTCTCTATCAAGTAGCTCCTCAATTTGGAATCACGAGGCTGAGTGCACCCCTACCAGACCTCCCTACCTCAGAAAAATCCGAGGTGGTACCGGGAATCGAACCCGGACCGACGGATCTGTAGTCAGTGACGCTAACCACAAGACCACGCCGGCGGACACTTTGTGTCTTCACTGATCGTTTTACTACTGGTTACAACCTTAGCTACTTCCTGTATACATCTTCTTCTTTCCCTGGCAGATATTGAAGATACAAATTTTGAAGATACAAATATGAAGAAAGTGGTCCAACAGTTTCTGGACAAAAGGAGGAAGATATCCACGTTATTAGTGAAGGTTGGATTTTTAAGGACTTGTTATTCGAGGAACGTCATCCCAAGGTTTTTAAAATGGGGTTTTACAGCGTTGACAAAGAAAACACGTGATTTTAAACATAAAGTGCAATTAATGATGTTACGTGAGTGCATCAACGAAACTTACCAAAACTTAAATAGAGCTAAAATAGAGGCTTACGATGCACATTTCTGGGTTTTAGGTATGATGGGACAAAATTCAGTTTATACAATGATCCAGAGACATCATCAATTGGTAACAAAGTATACGGATGATTTGAGAAAAAACATCGACAAGAAATATTTGAAGTATGGACTGAAAAATGAAGAGGAAGTGTACAGTACAGCCTCCAATGATAGGACGGGGGGTTGCGTGAATTTAATCAATCTGAAGATCCCTGAAAGAGTCGCAGATGTATTTAAATATGGTTTTAAGTTTGCTCCCAAACCAGAAAAATGTGAATTGGAGGATTTGGTGGCATCAGCAGGAATTAAGGGATCAGCATTTATTTCCGATGCTGGGGAAAGAAGAAGATGTATACAGGAATTAACGGTAAAATTTGAGGAAGTGAAAGAAAATGAAGGTCAAGGTAAAAAATGTGACTAAATGGGAGAACAATATAAAAAAAGCTAAAGGATGGATGAAGGAAAATAATGTGTTGGTAGTGAAAAGCGACAAAGAGAATCGGCCCGTATTCATTGACGCAGGTTCATATGCGGAAAAACTGGAAAACTGTTTCAAACCCCCAGATTTCGTGATGTTAGGAGAAAATCCAATTAGGAAGATTAAAAGAGAAGTAGCTAAGGTTGTAACCAGTAGTATAACGATCAGTGAAGACACAAAGAAAAAAGTGATAGATGAAAAATCGGATTTACCAACATGCTTCGGACTACCAAAAACCCACAAAGAGGGTGTCCCATTGAGGCCAATCATACCGATGTACCAGCTCCCTGCTTTTGGTTTAGCGAAATTGCTAGTGGAAAGACTGGAATAGAACAAAATGGTCAGTAAGCAATTCATATGAAGCAAAGGAAACATTGGATAAATTGGTGTACGTCGAAGGTTTGTGTGCATTTAGCTTGGACATCGTGTCTTTGTACTCGAGTATTCCTAGAGATTTGACATGTGAATGTTTATTTCGGTGGTTGATCGAACACGGGGTAGAGAGCATAATAGCTAATGAGTATGGGAGATGTTATAGGTCATGTACGGACCATAACGTATTTCAATTCAATGGTACTGTATATAAACAGGTTGGGGGTTTAGCTATGGGTAATCCCGTATCTGGTTTTGTGCCTGATATTTTTTGTATATTATATGGAGAAACAAACAATGCCTAAGTGGTTGGACAATATAGCAGTTTACATACGTTACGTGGAAGATGTGTTGGTAGTGACAAAGAGGATATTATATCGAATGGAATTTTGGAGGATTTTAATGGATACCGTGAGAGAGTTAAATTCACCTTAGAGAAATCTGTAAACAACTCAATGAATTATTTGGACCTAAAGATTAAAGTGCAACATCCTAAAATCAGGTTAGGTGTTTACAGGAAGGAAAATAAAAGTGATTGGTACATACACAAAAGGTTGGCTAATCACCATATTATCAAACACAATGTATGGAGAAATTTTGCGCAAAGGGCAATAAAGCTATGTAATAATACGGAAGACCTTGAGTTTGAGAAAGAAGAAATTTTCAGATTAGCGAAAATCAATGGCTTCGATGGGATGAAGATTGAAACATCTGGTGTAAGGCGGAAAAACGCATATATGACATGGAAGAGAGGAAAATAAATAACAATGATAATTATGTGAGAATACCTTACTACCCGCACGTAAGCGAGCAGTCCGGAAAATTTTTCCGTAAGTACCGGTATGGGGTCACCCCTGCATACAAGACAAAAGACAATAGGAGACAATAGGAGGGATATTTTCTCAGTATAAACGTTTGGGGAAGAGTTATGACGCAATGGAGATGGCTGGCATGTATTCTGTGTCTTGTGAAGAATGTGACAACGTATATATTGGGGAAACAGGGAGAGACTTTGGAACTAGAATTAAAGAGCACGAAAGGGACATCAAGAATGGAAAATTCACAACAGGTTTGAGCCAACATATCATTCAGGAAAAACATCGAGTTGGAGAGGTTAGTGTAGTGAAAGTGGTGTTTGACAAGGTTAAAAGAAAAGTGACTGAGGCATGGAAGATTATTGAAAACCAGCAAGTATCAATGAACAGATATGAAGGGGATATAAGTGAATAGTGGATGGGAGTGATTAAGAGACTGAGTGGTGATAAAACGAACATTATTTTTCCTCCACCATCCAAGGAGGTTGAAAGGACTGTTGATTTTGGAGTCCTAAATGAATAGATCGATATGTATGCTCAGTGTACGATGTTTATCGGAGATAGTCACCAAACAACAGGGGGCGTGGAAGATTCCTCGTTTTGTGAGCAGTATGATTCCGGAGGCATCTGAAGAAGGGTCCAGGAATGACCCAAATCGTAATGCAGTATTCTTTTAACTATTCACTGTAAGTAAAATTTTATATATTGTATTTTATATATATATATATGTATATATCTCTTTCATTAACAAATTATTACATTCAACCCTCGGTTCATATTTTCCACTGAAGTTGTATTATAAAATTCATAAAGAACAAACAAAGAGAATTTACTTGTCAGTGGATAAAAACACACACATTAACTACCGTAACGTTTCAGCCTGAACCCCCAGGCCTTCATCAGACGACTGAAATATTAGAAGAAGGTTGTGGTATATTTAACACCTCCT